>JAWMAG010000013.1:85000-2840000 GCA_037013455.1 Ceratitis rosa
GTTAATATCCAAACCTGCACCTCATTAAGTACTGATTTAATCCAATTGGCCATTTCCAGTTGTTAAATATAGGGGAGTAAGACTAAGTTGTTTTAATGCCAAGATCTGATCCATGAGCAATAAGAAAGTTAGCTACCTTTAAGGGATTGGTTTTAATTGACCGTTCTCTGTTTCTAGGTGTAATAGTACTGTGGGTAAAGACATCGCTCCTAAGCACTGAGTTAATATCTAAAGCTGCTCCTTATAAAATATTTATTAAATCCGACGTGCCATTTGCAGCTGTTAAATGTAAAGTAGTAAGACTAAGTTGTTTTAGTGCCAAGATCTGATCCATTAGCAATAAGAAGCAACCACCTCTAAAGGTTCGTTTTCAATTGTAAACAACTTTACGCCACGCCACCGCACTTAATCCGTGTTTTAGCATCTGTTAGTACTAAGATCCGATCTATTAGCAATAAGAAAGTTAAGACGTTTAAGGTATTGTTTTCAATTTACCATTCTCTGTTTCTACGTATAAGGTATATAAAGTTTATCAGTTTTATTGATGAGATCTGCTCCATGAGCAAACAAAAAATTAGCTTATCCCTGTGCGATTGTTTTCATTGCAAAGACTAAATGGTTTTTGTGCCAAGATCTGATCCATTAGCAATATAAAAGTTAATCCTATCTAAGGGATTGTATTCACTTACAAACTACCGTGGTGTAAAGTCACCGCACCTAATCCCTGTATTAGCATCTAAACTGGCTTTTCATAAAGTGCTTTTCAAATTCTACTGAGAGTTTTCTGCTTCTAAATGAAGAATTGACACGTTATAGTACTGAGATCTGCTTCATGAGCAATGAGAAAGTTAACTACCTGAAATGGATTGGTTTCAATCGACCATTCTCTGTTTCTAGGTGTAATGGTATATTAACTTTATCTGTTTTAGTGCTGAAATCTGTTCCATGAGCAATTGCAAACTACTATGGCATAAAGCATCATTTCTAATGGTTTGTTTTCAATTGCAAACTACTGCGGGTAAAGACATCCCTCTTAAGCACTGAGTTAATGTCTAAACCTGCTCCTATAAACTATTGATTAAATCCTTTAGGATATAGTGGAGTATGATTAAGTTGTTTTTGTGCCAAGTTCTGATCCATTAGCAAAGAAAGCCAACTACTATGGCGTAAAGCCACCGCACTTAATCCCTGTATTAGCATCTTTTGGTACTAAGATCTGCGCCATGAGCAATAAGAGTGTTAACCCTTATCCCTTAGATGTGATTGGTTTCAATTGCAAAACGGCATCGCACTTAAGCTCTGAGTTAATATTTAAACCTGCACCTCATTAAGTACTGATTTAATCCAATTGACCATTTCCAGTTGTTAAATATAGGGGAATAAGACTAAGTTGTTTTAATGCCAAGATCTGATCCATGAGCAATGAGAAAGTTAACTACCTGAAATGGATTGGTTTCAATCGACCATTCTCTGTTTCTAGGTGTAATGGTATATTAACTTTATCTGTTTTAATGCTGAAATCTGCTGCATGAGCAATTGCAAACTACTATGGCGTAAAGCATCGTTTCTAATAGTTTGTTTTGAATTGCAAACTACTGCGGGTAAAGACATCCCTCTTAAGCACTGAGTTAATGTCTAAACCTGCTCCTATAAAGTATTGATTAAATCCTTTAGGATATAGAGGAGTAAGATTAAGTTGTTTTAGTACCAAGTTCTGATACATTAGCAAAGAAAGCCAACCACCTCTAAGGGATTTTTTCAATTGCAAACTACTATGGCGTAAAGCCACCGCACTCACTCCCTGTATTAGCATCTTTTGGTACTAAGATCTACGCCATGAGCAATAAGAGTTTAACCCTTATCCCTTAGATGCGAATGGTTTCAATTGCAAAACGGCATCGCACTAAAGATCTGAGTTAATATCCAAATCTGCACCTCATTAAGTACTGATTCAATCCGACTGGCCATTTCCAGCTGTTAAATGTAGGGGAGTAAGACTAAGTTGTTTTAATGCCAAGATCTGATCCATGAGCAATAAGAAAGTTAGCTACCTTTAGGGGATTGGTTTTAATTGACCTTTCTCTGTTTCTAGGTGTAATGGTATATTATCTATGTTGTAGTGCTGAGATCTGATCCATGAGCAATTGCAAGCTACTTTAGCGTATAGCCTCACCTCTAAAGGGTTGTTTTCACTTGCATAGTACTGTGGGTAAGGACATCGCTCTTAAGCACTGAGTTAAATATAAAGTTGCTCCTTATAAAGTATTTATTAAATCCGATGGGCCATTTGCAGCTGTTAAATGTAAAGTAGTAAGACTAAGTTGTTTTAGTGCCAAGATCTGATCCATTAGCAATAAGAAGCAACCACCTCTAAAGTTTCGTTTTCAATTGTAAACAACTTTACGCCACGCCACCGCACTTAATCCGTGTTTTAGCATCTGTTAGTGCTAAGATCCGATCTATTAGCAATAAGAAAGTTAAGACGTTTAAGGTATTGTTTTCAATTTACCATTCTCTGTTTCTACGTATAAAGGTATATAAAGTTTATCAGTTTTATTGATGAGATCTGCTCCATGAGCAAACAAAAAATTAGCATATCCCTATGCGATTGTTTTCATTGCAAAGACTAAATGGTTTTTGTGCCAAGATCTGATCCATTAGCAATATAAAACTTAATCCTATCTAAGGGATTGTTTTCACTTACAAACTACCGTGGTGTAAAGTCACCGCACCTAATCTCTGTATTAGCATCTAAACTGGCTTTTCATAAAGGGCTTTTTAAATTCTACTGAGAGTTTTCTGCTTCTAAATGAAGAATTGACACGTTATAGTACTGAGATCTGCTTCATGAGCAATGAGAAAGTTAACTACCTGAAATTGATTGGTTTCAATCGACCATTCTCTGTTTCTGCTGCATGAGCAATTGCAAACTACTATGGCGTAAAGCATCATTTCTAATAGTTTGTTTTCAATTGCAAACTACTGCGGGTAAAGACATCCCTCTTAAGCACTGAGTTAATGTCTAAACCTGCTCCTATAAAGTATTGATTAAATCCTTTAGGATATAGTTGGTAAGATTAAGTTGTTTTAGTTCCAAGTTCTGATCCATTAGCAAAGAAAGCCAACGACCTCTAAGGGATTTTTTCAATTGCAAACTACTATGGCGTAAACCCACCGCACTTAATTAGCATCTAAACTGGCTTTTCATAAAGTGCTGTTTTAATTCTACTGAGAGTTTTCTGCTTCTAAATGAAGAATTGACACGTTATAGTACTGAGATCTGCTTCATGAGCAATGAGAAAGTTAACTACCTGAAATGGATTGGTTTCAATCGACCATTCTCTGATTCTAGGTGTAATGGTATAATAACTTTATCTGGTTTAGTGCTGAAATCTGCTCCATGAGCAATTGCAAACTACTATGTCGTAAAGCATCATTTCTTATGGTTTGTTTTCAATTGCGAACTACTGCGGGTAAAGACAACTCTCTTAAGCACTGAGTTAGTGTCTAAACCTGCTCCTATAAAGTATTGATTAAATCCTTTAGGATATAGTGGAGTAAGATTAATTTGTTTTAGTGCCAAGTTCTGATCCATTAGCAAAGAAAGCCAACTACTATGGCGTAAAGCCACCGCACTTAATCCCTGTATTAGCATCTTTTGGTACTAAGATCTGCGCCATGAGCAATAAGAGTGTTAACCCTTATCCCTTAGATGTGATTGGTTTCAATTGCAAAACGGCATCGCACTTAAGCTCTGAGTTAATATCCAAACCTGCACCTCATTAAGTACTGATTTAATCCAATTGGCCATTTCCAGTTTTTAAATATAGGGGAGTAAGACTAAGTTGTTTTAATGCCAAGATCTGATCCATTAGCAATAAGAAAGTTAGCTACCTTTAAGGGATTGGTTTTAATTGACCGTTCTCTGTTTCTAGGTGTAATAGTACTGTGGGTAAAGACATCGCTCCTAAGCACTGAGTTAATATCTAAAGCTGCTCCTTATAAAATATTTATTAAATCCGACGGGCAATTTGCAGCTGTTAAATGTAAAGTAGTAAGACTAAGTTGTTTTAGTGCCAAGATCTGATCCATTAGCAATAAGAAGCAACCACCTCTAAAGTTTCGTTTTCAATTGTAAACAACTTTACGCCACGCCACCGCACTTAATCCGTGTTTTAGCATCTGTTAGTGCTAAGATCCGATCTATTAGCAATAAGAAAGTTAAGACGTTTAAGGTATTGTTTTCAATTTACCATTCTCTGTTTCTACGTATAAAGGTATATAAAGTTTATCAGTTTTATTGATGAGATCTGCTCCATAAGCAAACAAAAAATTAGCTTATCCTTGTGCGATTGTTTTCATTGCAAAGACTAAATGGTTTTTGTGCCAAGATCTGATCCATTAGCAATATAAAAGTTAATCCTATCTAAGGGATTGTATCACTTACAAACTACCGTGGTGTAAAGTCACCGCACCTAATCCCTGTATTAGCATCTAAACTGGCTTTTCATAAAGTGCTTTTCAAATTCTACTGAGAGTTTTCTGCTTCTAAATGAAGAATTGACACGTTATAGTACTGAGATCTGCTTCATGAGCAATGAGAAAGTTAACTACCTGAAATGGATTGGTTTCAATCGACCATTCTCTGTTTCTAGGTGTAATGGTATATTAACTTTATCTGTTTTAGTGCTGAAATCTGTTCCATGAGCAATTGCAAACTACTATGGCATAAAGCATCATTTCTAATGGTTTGTTTTCAATTGCAAACTACTGCGGGTAAAGACATCCCTCTTAAGCACTGAGTTAATGTCTAAACCTGCTCCTATAAACTATTGATTAAATCCTTTAGGATATAGTGGAGTATGATTAAGTTGTTTTAGTGCCAAGTTCTGATCCATTAGCAAAGAAAGCCAACTACTATGGCGTAAAGCCACCGCACTTAATCCCTGTATTAGCATCTTTTGGTACTAAGATCTGCGCCATGAGCAATAAGAGTGTTAACCCTTATCCCTTAGATGTGATTGGTTTCAATTGCAAAACGGCATCGCACTTAAGCTCTGAGTTAATATTTAAACCTGCACCTCATTAAGTACTGATTTAATCCAATTGACCATTTCCAGTTGATAAATATAGGGGAATAAGACTAAGTTGTTTTAATGCCAAGATCTGATCCATGAGCAATGAGAAAGTTAACTACCTGAAATGGATTGGTTTCAATCGACCATTCTCTGTTTCTAGGTGTAATGGTATATTAACTTTATCTGTTTTAATGCTGAAATCTGCTGCATGAGCAATTGCAAACTACTATGGCGTAAAGCATCGTTTCTAATAGTTTGTTTTGAATTGCAAACTACTGCGGGTAAAGACATCCCTCTTAAGCACTGAGTTAATGTCTAAACCTGCTCCTATAAAGTATTGATTAAATCCTTTAGGATATAGAGGAGTAAGATTAAGTTGTTTTAGTACCAAGTTCTGATACATTAGCAAAGAAAGCCAACCACCTCTAAGGGATTTTTTCAATTGCAAACTACTATGGCGTAAAGCCACCGCACTCACTCCCTGTATTAGCATCTTTTGGTACTAAGATCTACGCCATGAGCAATAAGAGTTTAACCCTTATCCCTTAGATGCGAATGGTTTCAATTGCAAAACGGCATCGCACTAAAGATCTGAGTTAATATCCAAATCTGCACCTCATTAAGTACTGATTCAATCCGACTGGCCATTTCCAGCTGTTAAATGTAGGGGAGTAAGACTAAGTTGTTTTAATGCCAAGATCTGATCCATGAGCAATAAGAAATTTAGCTACCTTTAGGGGATTGGTTTTAATTGACCTTTCTCTGTTTCTAGGTGTAATGGTATATTATCTATGTTGTAGTGCTGAGATCTGATCCATGAGCAATTGCAAGCTACTTTAGCGTATAGCCTCACCTCTAAAGGGTTGTTTTCACTTGCATAGTACTGTGGGTAAGGACATCGCTCTTAAGCACTGAGTTAAATATAAAGTTGCTCCTTATAAAGTATTTATTAAATCCGATGGGCCATTTGCAGCTGTTAAATGTAAAGTAGTAAGACTAAGTTGTTTTAGTGCCAAGATCTGATCCATTAGCAATAAGAAGCAACCACCTCTAAAGTTTCGTTTTCAATTGTAAACAACTTTACGCCACGCCACCGCACTTAATCCGTGTTTTAGCATCTGTTAGTGCTAAGATCCGATCTATTAGCAATAAGAAAGTTAAGACGTTTAAGGTATTGTTTTCAATTTACCATTCTCTGTTTCTACGTATAAAGGTATATAAAGTTTATCAGTTTTATTGATGAGATCTGCTCCATGAGCAAACAAAAAATTAGCATATCCCTATGCGATTGTTTTCATTGCAAAGACTAAATGGTTTTTGTGCCAAGATCTGATCCATTAGCAATATAAAACTTAATCCTATCTAAGGGATTGTTTTCACTTACAAACTACCGTGGTGTAAAGTCACCGCACCTAATCTCTGTATTAGCATCTAAACTGGCTTTTCATAAAGGGCTTTTTAAATTCTACTGAGAGTTTTCTGCTTCTAAATGAAGAATTGACACGTTATAGTACTGAGATCTGCTTCATGAGCAATGAGAAAGTTAACTACCTGAAATGGATTGGTTTCAATCGACCATTCTCTGTTTCTAGGTGTAATGGTATATTAACTTTATCTGTTTTTGTGCTGAAATCTGCTGCATGAGCAATTGCAAACTACTATGGCGTAAAGCATCATTTGTAATAGTTTGTTTTCAATTGCAAGCTACTGCGGGTAAAGACATCCCTCTTAAGCACTGAGTTAATGTCTAAACCTGCTCCTATAAAGTATTGATTAAATCCTTTAGGATATAGTTGGTAAGATTAAGTTGTTTTAGTTCCAAGTTCTGATCCATTAGCAAAGAAAGCCAACGACCTCTAAGGGATTTTTTCAATTGCAAACTACTATGGCGTAAACCCACCGCACTTAATTAGCATCTAAACTGGCTTTTCATAAAGTGCTGTTTTAATTCTACTGAGAGTTTTCTGCTTCTAAATGAAGAATTGACACGTTATAGTACTGAGATCTGCTTCATGAGCAATGAGAAAGTTAACTACCTGAAATGGATTGGTTTCAATCGACCATTCTCTGATTCTAGGTGTAATGGTATAATAACTTTATCTGGTTTAGTGCTGAAATCTGCTCCATGAGCAATTGCAAACTACTATGTCGTAAAGCATCATTTCTTATGGTTTGTTTTCAATTGCGAACTACTGCGGGTAAAGACAACTCTCTTAAGCACTGAGTTAGTGTCTAAACCTGCTCCTATAAAGTATTGATTAAATCCTTTAGGATATAGTGGAGTAAGATTAATTTGTTTTAGTGCCAAGTTCTGATCCATTAGCAAAGAAAGCCAACTACTATGGCGTAAAGCCACCGCACTTAATCCCTGTATTAGCATCTTTTGGTACTAAGATCTGCGCCATGAGCAATAAGAGTGGTTTCAATTGCAAAACGGCATCGCACTTAAGCTCTGAGTTAATATCCAAACCTGCACCTCATTAAGTACTGATTTAATCCAATTGGCCATTTCCAGTTGTTAAATATAGGGGAGTAAGACTAAGTTGTTTTAATGCCAAGATCTGATCCATTAGCAATAAGAAAGTTAGCTACCTTTAAGGGATTGGTTTTAATTGACCGTTCTCTGTTTCTAGGTGTAATAGTACTGTGGGTAAAGACATCGCTCCTAAGCACTGAGTTAATATCTAAAGCTGCTCCTTATAAAATATTTATTAAATCCGACGGGCAATTTGCAGCTGTTAAATGTAAAGTAGTAAGACTAAGTTGTTTTAGTGCCAAGATCTGATCCATTAGCAATAAGAAGCAACCACCTCTAAAGTTTCGTTTTCAATTGTAAACAACTTTACGCCACGCCACCGCACTTAATCCGTGTTTTAGCATCTGTTAGTGCTAAGATCCGATCTATTATCAATAAGAAAGTTAAGACGTTTAAGGTATTGTTTTCAATTTACCATTCTCTGTTTCTACGTATAAAGGTATATAAAGTTTATCAGTTTTATTGATGAGATCTGCTCCATAAGCAAACAAAAAATTAGCTTATCCTTGTGCGATTGTTTTCATTGCAAAGACTAAATGGTTTTTGTGCCAAGATCTGATCCATTAGCAATATAAAAGTTAATCCTATCTAAGGGATTGTATTCACTTACAAACTACCGTGGTGTAAAGTCACCGCACCTAATCCCTGTATTAGCATCTAAACTGGCTTTTCATAAAGTGCTTTTCAAATTCTACTGAGAGTTTTCTGCTTCTAAATGAAGAATTGACACGTTATAGTACTGAGATCTGCTTCATGAGCAATGAGAAAGTTAACTACCTGAAATGGATTGGTTTCAATCGACCATTCTCTGTTTCTAGGTGTAATGGTATATTAACTTTATCTGTTTTAGTGCTGAAATCTGTTCCATGAGCAATTGCAAACTACTATGGCATAAAGCATCATTTATAATGGTTTGTTTTCAATTGCAAACTACTGCGGGTAAAGACATCCCTCTTAAGCACTGAGTTAATGTCTAAACCTGCTCCTATAAACTATTGATTAAATCCTTTAGGATATAGTGGAGTATGATTAAGTTGTTTTAGTGCCAAGTTCTGATCCATTAGCAAAGAAAGCCAACTACTATGGCGTAAAGCCACCGCACTTAGTCCCTGTATTAGCATCTTTTGGTACTAAGATCTGCGCCATGAGCAATAAGAGTGTTAACCCTTATCCCTTAGATGTGATTGGTTTCAATTGCAAAACGGCATCGCACTTAAGCTCTGAGTTAATATCCAAACCTGCACCTCATTAAGTACTGATTTAATCCAATTGGCCATTTCCAGTTGTTAAATATAGGGGAGTAAGACTAAGTTGTTTTAATGCCAAGATCTGATCCATGAGCAATGAGAAAGTTAACTACCTGAAATGGATTGGTTTCAATCGACCATTCTCTGTTTCTAGGTGTAATGGTATATTAACTTTATCTGTTTTAGTGCTGAAATCTGCTCCATGAGCAATTGCAAACTACTATAGCGTAAAGCATGATTTCTAATGGTTTGTTTTCAATTGCGAACTACTGCGGGTAAAGACATCCCTCTTAAGCACTGAGTTAATGTCTAAACCTGCTCCTATAAAGTATTGATTAAATCCTTTATGATATAGTGGAGTAAGATTAAATTGTTTTAGTGCCAAGTTCTGATCCATTAGCAAAGAAAGCCAACTACTATGGCGTAAAGCCACCGCACTTAATCCCTGTATTAGCATCTTTTGGTACTAAGATCTGCGCCATGGGCAATAAGAGTGTTAGCCCTTATCCCTTAGATGTGATTGGTTTCAGTTGCAAAACGGCATCGCACTTAAGCTCTGAGTTAATATCTAAACCTGCACCTCATTAAGTACTGATTCAATCCGACTGGCCATTTCCAGCTGTTAAATATAGGGGAGTAAGACTAAGTTGTTTTAGTGCCAAGATCTGATCTATTAGCAAAGAAAGCCAACCACCTCTAAGGGATTTTTTCAATTGCAAACTACTACGGCGTAAAGCCATCGCACTCACTCCCTGTATTAGCATCTTTTGGTACTAAGATCTGCGCCATGAGCAATAAGAGTTTAACCCTTATCCCTTAGATGCGAATGGTTTCAATTGCAAAACGGCATCACACTTAAGCTCTGAGTTAATACCCAAACCTGCACCTCATTAAGTACTGATTCAATCCGACTGGCCATTTCCAGCTGTTAAATATAGGGGAGTGACTAAGTTGTTTTAATGCCAAGATCTGATCCATGAGCAATAAGAAAGTTAGCTGCCTTTAAGGGATTGATTTTAATTGACCTTTCTCTGTTTCTAGGTATATTATCTATGTTGAAGTGCTGAGATCTGATCCATGAGCAATTGCAAGCTACTTTAGCGTATAGCCTCACCTCTAAAGGGTTGTTTTCACTTGCATAGTACTGCATGAGCAATTGCAAACTACTATGGCGTAAAGCATCGTTTCTAATAGTTTGTTTTCAATTGCAAACTACTGCGGGTAAAGACATCCCTCTTAAGCACTGAGTTAATGTCTAAACCTGCTCCTATAAAGTATTGATTAAATCCTTTAGGATATAGTGGAGTAAGATTAAGCTGTTTTTGTGCCAAGTTGTGATCCATTAGCAAAGAAAGCCAACTACTATGGCGTAAAGCCACCGCGCTTAATCCCTGTATTAGCATCTTTTGGTACTAAGATCTGCGCCATGAGCAATAAGAGTGTTAACCCTTATCCCTTAGATGTGATTGGTTTTAATTGCAAAACGGCATCGCACTTAAGCTCTGAGTTAATATCCAAACCTGCACCTCATTAAGTACTGATTTAATCCGACTGGCCATTTCCAGCTGTTAAATATAGGGCAGTAAGACTAAGTTGTTTTAATGCCAAGTCTGATCCATGAGCAATAAGAAAGTTAGCTACCTTTAAGAGATTGGTTTTAATTGATCTTTCTCTGTTTCTAGGTGTAATAGTACTGTGGGTAAAGACATCGCTCTTAAGCACTGAGTTAATATCTAAAGCTGCTCCTTATAAAATATTTATTAAATCCGACGGGCCATTTGCAGCTGTTAAATGTAAAGTAGTAAGACTGAGTTGTTTTAGTGCCAAGATCTGATCCATTAGCAATAAGAAGCAACCACCTCTAAGGGTTCGTTTTCAATTGCAAACAACTTTACGCCACGTCACCGCACTTAATACCTGTTTTAGCATCTGTTAGTACTAAGATCCGATCTATTAGCAATAAGAAAGTTGAGACGTTTAAGGTATTGTTTTCAATTTACCATTCTCTGTTTCTACGTATAAAGGTATTGGATCAGTGCATAAGTTCGTGCCCGATTTCAAGTGCAAACTAAAATTGAAATTTTTTGAAGCGCTTTTATTAATCAATTATGTATTCCCCATCATGTTCGGCAATCCACTCCCTACGTTCAACTAATTTACGGATGCCTGATTCATAGAAATCGCGCGGTTTCTCGTTGAAAAAGGTGTCAAAGTGGTTTTTGACGTCTTCCACATTTTTAAATTTTTTTCCATTCAAATTGTTCTGCAGCGATCGAAACAAATGATAATCAGAAGGTGCAATGTCGGGTGAATATGGGGGATGCGGCATGATTTCCTAAAAAAGAACTCCTTTGCGATTGGCCAAAATCGGACGTTTTTCATCAATTGCTTTCTTCAGTTCGACCAATTGCTGACAATACTTGTTGGCAGTGATCGTTTCTCCAGCTGGCAAGAGCTCAAAATAGATCACGCCTCGGATATCCCACCAATTCATCGGATTCAATCCACCTTTCGACATCGGTTCCGCCCCTTCGTGTGCCTGTTTCCATGTTCTTTTGCGTTGAACATTGTTGTACAGGACCCATTTTTCATCACCAGTCACGAGCCGATCCAAAAAAGGTTCGTTTTTGATCCGTCGAAGCAAAGAAATTGCTGTTTACATACGGTCCACTTTGTTCTTTTCACTCAACTGATGTGGCACCCATGTACCGAGCTTCAAAGTGTACCCAACCTTTTTTAAACGACGAAACGCAGTTGATTTGTTGACGTTCAATACACTGGCAACCTCTTCCGTCGAAATACGTGAGTTATTCGCAACTAAAGTCCTTAGAACATCGTCATCAAGCTCAGAAGGCCGTCCACTTCGAGGTTGATCTTCGAGGTTAAAATCTCCAGAACGAAATTTCGCGAACCATTTCTTTACAGTGCGGAGTGCTGGAGCCCGGTCCAAATAAACTTCGCGAATATTTGCAGCTGTTTTTCCTTTGCGGAATTCGTATAACATAATATGACGCATATGATCTTTTTCGTTGTTCATCTTCCATGCGTCTTTTCACTAAGCAACTCAAATCAAAATGAAGTTATTTTATGCTTGATTTACAGTTCGGACTGTCACCTTTCCAACGATATATAATATGTATATATTTCTTTCACGAGCGACACTCTCAAACGATTCGTACGGCATCCAGCGGAATCGGACACGAACTTATGCACTCATCCAATATGTAAAGTTTATCAGTTTTATTGATGAGATCTGCTCCATGAGCAAACAAAAAATTAGCTTATCCCTTGTGCGATTGTTTTCATTGCAAAGACTAAATGGTTTTTGTGCCAAGATCTGATCCATTAGCAATATAAAAGTTAATCCTATCTAAGGGATTGTATTCACTTACAAACTACCGTGGTGTAAAGTCACCGCACCTAATCCCTGTATTAGCATCTAAACTGGCTTTTCATAAAGTGCTTTTTAAATTCTACTGAGAGTTTTCTGCTTCTAAATGAAGAATTGACACGTTATAGTACTGAGATCTGCTTCATGAGCAATGAGAAAGTTAACTACCTGAAATGGATTGGTTTCAATCGACCATTCTCTGTTTCTAGGTGTAATGGTATATTAACTTTATCTGTTTTAGTGCTGAAATCTGTTCCATGAGCAATTGCAAACTACTATGGCGTAAACCATCATTTCTAATGGTTTGTTTTCAATTGCAAACTACTGCGGGTAAAGACATCCCTCTTAAGCACTGAGTTAATGTCTAAACCTGCTCCTATACACTATTGATTAAATCCTTTAGGATATAGTGGAGTAAGATTAAGTTGTTTTAGTGCCAAGATCTGATCCAGTAGCAATAAGAAGCAACCACCTCTAAGGGTTCGTTTTTAATTGCAAACAACTTTACGCCACGCCACCGACTTAATCCCTGTTTTAGCATCTGTAAGTACTAAGATCCGATCTATTAGCAATAAGAAAGTTAAGACGTTTAAGGTATTGTTTTCAATTTACCATTCTCTGTTTCTTCGTATAAAGGTATATAAAGTTTATCAGTTTTATTGATGAGATCTGCTCCATGAACAAACAAAAAATATAAAAGTTAACCCTATCTAAGGGATAGTTTTCACTTACAAACTACCGTGGTGTAAAGCAACCGCACCTAATCCGTGTATTAGCATCTAAACTGGCTTTTCATAAAGTACTGTTTTAATTCTACTGAGAGTTTTCTGCTTCTAAATGAAGAATTGACACGTTATAGTACTGAGATCTGCTTCATGAGCAATGAGAAAGTTAACTACCTGAAATGGATTGGTTTCAACGACCATTCTCTGTTTCTAGGTGTAATGGTATATTAACTTTATCTGTTTTAGTGCTGAAATCTGCTCCGTGGGCAATTGCAAACTACTATGGCGTAAAGCACCATTTCTAATGGTTTGTTTTCAATTACAAACTACTGCGGGTAAAGACATCCCTCTTAAGCACTGAGTTAATGTCTAAACCTGCTCCCATAAACTATTGATTAAATCCTTTAGGATATAGTGGAGTAAGATTAAGCTGTTTTAGTGCCAAGTTCTGATCCATTAGCAAAGAAAGCCAACTACTATGGCGTAAAGCCACCGCACTTAATCCCTGTATTAGCATCTTTTGGTACTAAGATCTGCGCCATGGGCAATAAGAGTGTTAACCCTTATCCCTTAGATGCGAATGGTTTCAATTGCAAAACGGCATCACACGCTCTGAGTTAATATCCAAACCTGCACCTCATTAAGTACTGATTCAATCCGACTGGCCATTTCCAGCTATTATAGGGGAGTAAGACTAAGTTGTTTTAATGCCAAGATCTGATCCATGAGCAATAAGAAAGTTAGCTACCTTTAAGGGATTGGTTTTAATTGACCTTTCTCTGTTTCTAGGTGTAATGGTAAATTATCTATGGTGTAGTGCTGAGATCTGCTCCATGAGCAAATGCAAGCTACTTTAGCGTATAGCCTCACCTCTAAAGGGTTGTTTTCACTTGCATAGTACTGTGGGTAAAGACATCGCTATTAAGCACTGAGTTAAATCTAAAGCTGCTCCTTATAAGGTATTTATTAAAACCGACGGGCCATTTGCAGCTGTTAAATGTAAAGTAGTAAAACTAAGTTGTTTTAGTGATCTGATCCATTAGCAATAAGAAGCAACCACCTCTAAGGGTTCGTTTTGAATTGCAAACAACTTTACGCCACGCCACCGCACCTAATCCCTGTTTTAGCATCTGTTAGTACTAAGGTCCGATCTATTAGCAATAAGAAAGTTAAGACGTTTATGGTATTGTTTTCAATTTACCATTATCTGTTTCTACGTATAAAGGTATATAAAGTTTATCAGTTTTATTGATGAGATCTGCTCCATGAGCAAACAAAAAATTAGCTTATCCCTTGTGCGATTGTTTTCATTGCAAAGACTAAATGGTTTTTGTGCCAAGATCTGATCCATTAGCAATATAAAAGTTAACCCTTTCTAAGGGATTGTTTTCACTTACAAACTACCGTGGTGTAAAGCCACCGCACCTAATCCCTGTATTAGCATCTAAACTGGCTTTTCATAAAGTGCTGTTTAAATTCTACTAAGAGTTTTCTGCTTCTAAATGAAGAATTGACACGTTATGGTACTGAGATCTGCTTCATGAGCAATGAGAAAGTTAACTACCTGAAATGGATTGGTTTCAATCGACCATTCTCTGTTTCTAGGTGTAATGGTATATTAACTTTATCTGTTTTAGTGCTGAAATCTGCTCCATGGGCAATTACAAACTACTATGGCGTAAAGCACCATTTCTAATGGTTTGTTTTCAATTACAAACTACTGCGGGTAAAGACATCCCTCTTAAGCACTGAGTTAATGTCTAAACCTGCTCCTATAAACTATTGATTAAATCCTTTAGGATATAGTGGAGTAAGATTAAGCTGTTTTAGTGCCAAGTTCTGATCCATTAGCAAAGAAAGCCAACTACTATGGCGTAAAGCCACCGCACTTAATCCCTGTATTAGCATCTTTTGGTACTAAGATCTGCGCCATGAGCAATAAGAGTGTTAACCCTTATCCCTTAGACGCGAATGGTTTCAATTGCAAAACGGCATCACACTTAAGCTCTGAGTTAATATCCAAACCTGCACCTCATTAAGTACTGATTCAATCCGACTGGCCATTTCCAGCTGTTATAGGGGAGTAAGACTAAGTTGTTTTAATGTCAAGATCTGGTCCATGAGCAATAAGAAAGTTAGCTACCTTTAAGGGATTGGTTTTAATTGACCTTTCTCTGTTTCTAGGTGTAATGGTATATTATCTATGTTGAAGTGCTGAGATCTGATCCATGAGCAATTGCAAGCTACTTTAGCGTATAGCCTCACCTCTAAAGGGTTGTTTTCAATTGCATAGTACTGTGGGTAAAGACATCGCTCTTAAGCACTGAGTTAATACCTAAAGCTGCTCCTTATAAAGTATTTATTAAATCCGACGGGCCATTTGCAGCTGTTAAATGTAAAGTAGTAAGACTAAGTTGTTTTAGTGCCAAGATCTGATCCATTAGCAATAAGAAGCAACCACCTCTAAGGATTCGTTTTCAATTGCAAACAACTTTACGCCACGCCACCGCTCTTAATCCCTGTTTTAGCATCTGTTAGTACTAAGACCCGATCTATTAGCAATAAGAAAGTTAAGACGTTTAAGGTATTGCCAGCTGTTAAATATAGGGCAGTAAGACTAAGTTGTTTTAATGCCAAGATCTGATCCATGCGCAATAAGAAAGTTAGCTACCTTTAAGGGATTGGTTTTAATTGACCTTTCTCTATTTCTAGGTGTAATAGTACTGTGGGTAAAGACATCGCTCTTAAGCACTGAGTTAATATCTAAAGCTGCTCCTTATAAAATATTTATTAAATCCGACGGGCAATTTGCAGCTGTTAAATGTAAAGTAGTAAGACTAAGGTTTTAGTGCCAAGATCTGATCCATTAGCAATAAGAAGCAACCACCTCTAAAGGTTCGTTATCAATTGTAAACAACTTTACGCCACGCCATTGCACTTATCCCTGTTTTAGCATCTGTTAGTACTAAGATCCGATCTATTAGCAATAAGAAAGTTAAGACGTTTAATATACCATTCTCTGTTTCTACGTATAAAGGTATATAAAGTTTATCAGTTTTATTGATGAGATCTGCTCCATGAGCAAACAAAAAATTAGCTTATCCCTTGTGCGATTGTTTTCATTGCAAAGACTAAATGGTTTTTGTGCCAAGATCTGCTCCATTAGCAATATAAAAGTTAACCCTATCTAAGAGATTGTTTTCACCTACAAACTACCGTGGTGTAAATCCACCGCACCTAATCCCTGTATTACCATCTAAGTGCTGTTTTAATTCTACTGAGAGTTTTCTGCTTCTAAATGAAGAATTGACACGTTATAGTACTGAGATCTGCTTCATGAGCAATGAGAAAGTTAACTACCTGAAATGGATTGGTTTCAACGACCATTCTCTGTTTCTAGGTGTAATGGTATATTAACTTTATCTGTTTTAGTGCTGAAATCTGCTCCATGGGCAATTGCAAACTACTATGGCGTAAAGCACCATTTCTAATGGTTTGTTTTCAATTACAAACTACTGCGGGTAAAGACATCCCTCTTAAGCACTGAGTTAATGTCTAAACCTGCTCCCATAAACTATTGATTAAATCCTTTAGGATATAGTGGAGTAAGATTAAGTTGTTTTAGTACCAAGTTCTGATCCATTAGCAAAGAAAGCCAACTACTATGGCGTAAAGCCACCGCACTTAATCCCTGTATTAGCATCTTTTGGTACTAAGATCAGCGCCATGGGCAATAAGAGTGTTAACCCTTATCCCTTAGATGCGAATGGTTTCAATTGCAAAACGGCATCACACGCTCTGAGTTAATATCCAAACCTGCACCTCATTAAGTACTGATTCAATCCGACTGGCCATTTCCAGCTGTTATAGGGGAGTAAGACTAAGTTGTTTTAATGCCAAGATCTGATCCATGAGCAATAAGAAAGTTAGCTACCTTTAAGGGATTGGTTTTAATTGACCTTTCTCTGTTTCTAGGTGTAATGGTATATTATCTATGTTGAAGTGCTGAGATCTGATCCATGAGCAATTGCAAGCTACTTTAGCGTATAGCCTCACCTCTAAAGGGTTGTTTTCAATTGCATAGTACTGTGGGTAAAGACATCGCTCTTAAGCACTGAGTTAATACCTAAAGCTGCTCCTTATAAAGTATTTATTAAATCCGACGGGCCATTTGCAGCTGTTAAATGTAAAGTAGTAAGACTAAGTTGTTTTAGTGCCAAGATCTGATCCATTAGCAATAAGAAGCAACCACCTCTAAGGGTTCGTTTTCAATTGCAAACAACTTTACGCCACGCCACCGCTCTTAATCCCTGTTTTAGCATCTGTTAGTACTAAGACCCGATCTATTAGCAATAAGAAAGTTAAGACGTTTAAGGTATTTCCAGCTGTTAAATATAGGGCAGTAAGACTAAGTTGTTTTAATGCCAAGATCTGATCCATGCGCAATAAGAAAGTTAGCTACCTTTAAGGGATTGGTTTTAATTGACCTTTCTCTATTTCTAGGTGTAATAGTACTGTGGGTAAAGACATCGCTCTTAAGCACTGAGTTAATATCTAAAGCTGCTCCTTATAAAATATTTATTAAATCCGACGGGCAATTTGCAGCTGTTAAATGTAAAGTAGTAAGACTAAGGTTTTAGTGCCAAGATCTGATCCATTAGCAATATAAAAGTTAACCCTTTCTAAGGGATTGTTTTCACTTACAAACTACCGTGGTGTAAAGCCACCGCACCTAATCCCTGTATTAGCATCTAAACTGGCTTTTCATAAAGTGCTGTTTAAATTCTACTGAGAGTTTTCTGCTTCTAAATGAAGAATTGACACGTTATGGTACTGAGATCTGCTTCATGAGCAATGAGAAAGTTAACTACCTGAAATGGATTGGTTTCAATCGACCATTCTCTGTTTCTAGGTGTAATGGTATATTAACTTTATCTGTTTTAGTGCTGAAATCTGCTCCATGGGCAATTACAAACTACTATGGCGTAAAGCACCATTTCTAATGGTTTGTTTTCAATTACAAACTACTGCGGGTAAAGACATCCCTCTTAAGCACTGAGTTAATGTCTAAACCTGCTCCTATAAACTATTGATTAAATCCTTTAGGATATAGTGGAGTAAGATTAAGCTGTTTTAGTGCCAAGTTCTGATCCATTAGCAAAGAAAGCCAACTACTATGGCGTAAAGCCACCGCACTTAATCCCTGTATTAGCATCTTTTGGTACTAAGATCTGCGCCATGAGCAATAAGAGTGTTAACCCTTATCCCTTAGACGCGAATGGTTTCAATTGCAAAACGGCATCACACTTAAGCTCTGAGTTAATATCCAAACCTGCACCTCATTAAGTACTGATTCAATCCGACTGGCCATTTCCAGCTGTTATAGGGGAGTAAGACTAAGTTGTTTTAATGCCAAGATCTGATCCATGAGCAATAAGAAAGTTAGCTACCTTTAAGGGATTGGTTTTAATTGACCTTTCTCTGTTTCTAGGTGTAATGGTATATTATCTATGTTGAAGTGCTGAGATCTGATCCATGAGCAATTGCAAGCTACTTTAGCGTATAGCCTCACCTCTAAAGGGTTGTTTTCAATTGCATAGTACTGTGGGTAAAGACATCGCTCTTAAGCACTGAGTTAATACCTAAAGCTGCTCCTTATAAAGTATTTATTAAATCCGACGGGCCATTTGCAGCTGTTAAATGTAAAGTAGTAAGACTAAGTTGTTTTAGTGCCAAGATCTGATCCATTAGCAATAAGAAGCAACCACCTCTAAGGGTTCGTTTTCAATTGCAAACAACTTTACGCCACGCCACCGCTCTTAATCCCTGTTTTAGCATCTGTTAGTACTAAGATCCGATCTATTAGCAATAAGAAAGTTAAGACGTTTAAGGTATTGTTTTCAATTTACCATTCTCCGTTTCTACGTATAAAGGTATATAAAGTTTATCAGTTTTATTGATGAGATCTGCTCCATGAACAAACAAAAAATATAAAAGTTAACCCTATCTAAGGGATAGTTTTCACTTACATACTACCGTGGTGTAAAGCAACCGCACCTAATCCCTGTATTAGCATCTAAACTGGCTTTTCATAAAGTACTGTTTTAATTCTACTGAGAGTTTTCTGCTTCTAAATGAAGAATTGACACGTTATAGTACTGAGATCTGCTTCATGAGCAATGAGTAAATTAACTACCTGAAATGGATTGGTTTCAATCGACCATTCTCTGTTTCTAGATCCACCTCATTAACTACTGATTCAATCCGACTGACCATTTCCAGCTGTTAAATATAGGGGAGTAAGACTAAGTTGTTTTAATGCCAAGATCTGATCCATGAGCAATAAGAAAGTTAGCTACCTTTAAGGGATTGATTTTAATTGACCTTTCTCTGTTTCTAGGTGTAATGGTATATTATCTATGTTGTAGTGCTGAGATCTGCTCCATGAGCAATTGCAAGCTACATTAGCGTATAGCCTCACCTCTAAAGGGTTGTTTTCACTTGCATAGTACTGTGGGTAAAGACATCGCTCTTAAGCATTGAGTTGAATCTAAAGCTGGTCCTTATAAAGTATTTATTAAATCCGACGGGCCATTTGCAGCTGTTAAATGTAAAGTAGTAAGACTAAGTTGTTTTAGTGCCAAGATCTGATCCATTAGCGATAAGAAGCACCCACCTCTAAAGGTTCGTTTTCAATTGCAAACAACTTTACGCCACGCCACCGCAATTAATCCCTGTTTTAGCATCTGTTAGTACTAATATCCGATCTATTAGCAATAAGAAAGTTAAGACGTTTAAGGTATTGTTTTCAATTTACCATTCTCTGTGTCTACGTATAAAGGTATATAAAGTTTATCAGTTTTATTGATGAGATCTGCTCCATGAGCAAACAAAAAATTAGCTTATCCCTTGTGCGATTGTTTTCGTTGCAAAGACTAAATGGTTTTTGTGCCACGATCTGATCCATTAGCAATATAAAAGTTAACCTTATCTAAGGGATTGTTTTCACTTACAAACTACCGTGGTGTAAAGCAACCGCACCTAATCCCTCTATTAGCATCTAAACTGGCTTTTCATAAAGTACTGTTTTAATTCAACTGAGAGTTTTCTGCTTCTAAATGAAGAATTGACACGTTATAGTACTAAGATCTGCTTCATGAGCAATGGTGTAATGGTATATTAACTTTATCTGTTTTAGTGCTGAAATCTGCTCCATGAGCAATTGCAAACTACTATGGCGTAAAGCATCATGTAAAGTAGTAAAACTAAGTTGTTTTAGTGCCAAGATCTGATCCATTAGCAATAAGAAGCAACCACCTCTGAGGGTTCGTTTTGAATTGCAAACAACTTTACGCCCCGCCACCGCACTTAATCCCTGTTTTAGCATCTGTTAGTACTAAGATCCGATCTATTAGCAATAAGAAAGTTAAGACGTTTATGGTATTGTTTTCAATTTACCATTATCTGTTTCTACGTATAAAGGTATATACAGTTTATCAGTTTTATTGATGAGATCTGCTCCATGAGCAAACAAAAAATTAGCTTTTCCCTTGTGCGATTGTTTTCATTGCAAAGACTAAATGGTTTTTGTGCCAAGATCTGATCCATTAGCAATATAAAAGTTAACCCTTTCTAAGGAATTGTTTTCACTTACAAACTACCGTGGTGTAAAGCCACCGCACCTAATCCCTGTATTAGCATCTAAACTGGCTTTTCATAAAGTGCTGTTTAAATTCTACTGAGGGTTTTCTGCTTCTAAATGAAGAATTGACACGTTATAGTACTGAGATCTGCTTCATGAGCAATGAGTAAATTAACTACCTGAAATGGATTGGTTTCAATCGACCATTCTCTGTTTCTAGGTCCACCTCATTAACTACTGATTCAATCCGACTGACCATTTCCAGCTGTTAAATATAGGGGAGTAAGACTAAGTTGTTTTAATGCCAAGATCTGATCCATGAGCAATAAGAAAGTTAGCTACCTTTAAGGGATTGATTTTAATTGACCTTTCTCTGTTTCTAGGTGTAATGGTATATTATCTATGTTGTAGTGCTGAGATCTGCTCCATGAGCAATTGCAAGCTACATTAGCGTATAGCCTCACCTCTAAAGGGTTGTTTTCACTTGCATAGTACTGTGGGTAAAGACATCGCTCTTAAGCACTGAGTTGAATCTAAAGCTGGTCCTTATAAAGTATTTATTAAATCCGACGGGCCATTTGCAGCTGTTAAATGTAAAGTAGTAAGACTAAGTTGTTTTAGTGCCAAGATCTGATCCATTAGCAATAAGAAGCAACCACCTCTAAGGGTTCGTTTTGAATTGCAAACAACTTTACGCCCCGCCACCGCACTTAATCCCTGTTTTAGCATCTGTTAGTACTAAGATCCGATCTATTAGCAATAAGAAAGTTAAGACGTTTATGCTATTGTTTTCAATTTACCATTATCTGTTTCTACGTATAAAGGTATATACAGTTTATCAGTTTTATTGATGAGATCTGCTCCATGAGCAAACAAAAAATTAGCTTTTCCCTTGTGCGATTGTTTTCATTGCAAAGACTAAATGGTTTTTGTGCCAAGATCTGATCCATTAGCAATATAAAAGTTAACCCTTTCTAAGGAATTGTTTTCACTTACAAACTACCGTGGTGTAAAGCCACCGCACCTAATCCCTGTATTAGCATCTAAACTGGCTTTTCATAAAGTGCTGTTTAAATTCTACTGAGGGTTTTCTGCTTCTAAATGAAGAATTGACACGTTATGGTACTGAGATCTGCTTCATGAGCAATGAGAAAGTTAACTACCTGAAATGGATTGGTTTCAATCGACCATTCTCTGTTTCTAGGTGTAATGGTATATTAACTTTATCTGTTTTAGTGCTGAAATCTGCTCCATGGGCAATTACAAACTACTATGGCGTAAAGCACCATTTCTAATGGTTTGTTTTCAATTACAAGCTACTGCGGGTAAAGACATCCCTCTTAAGCACTGAGTTAATGTCTAAACCTGCTCCTATAAACTATTGATTAAATCCTTTAGGATATAGTGGAGTAAGATTAAGCTGTTTTAGTGCCAAGTTCTGATCCATTAGCAAAGAAAGCCAACTACTATGGCGTAAAGCCACCGCACTTAATCCCTGTATTAGCATCTTTTGGTACTAAGATCTGCGCCATGGGCAATAAGAGTGTTAACCCTTATCCCTTAGATGCGAATGGTTTCAATTGCAAAACGGCATCACACTTAAGCTCTGAGTTAATATCCAAACCTGCACCTCATTAAGTACTGATTCAATCCGACTGACCATTTCCAGCTGTTATAGGGGAGTAAGACTAAGTTGTTTTAATGCCAAGATCTGATCCATGAGCAATAAGAAAGTTAGCTACCTTTAAGGGATTGGTTTTAATTGACCTTTCTCTGTTTCTAAGTGTAATGGTATATTATCTATGTTGAAGTGCTGAGATCTGATCCATGAGCAATTGCAAGCTACTTTAGCGTATAGCCTCACCTCTAAAGGGTTGTTTTCAATTGCATAGTACTGTGGGTAAAGACATCGCTCTTAAGCACTGAGTTAATACCTAAAGCTGCTCCTTATAAAGTATTTATTAAATCCGACGGGCCATTTGCAGCTGTTAAATGTAAAGTAGTAAGACTAAATGGTTTTTGTGCCACGATCTGATCCATTAGCAATATAAAAGTTAACCTTATCTAAGGGATTGTTTTCACTTACAAACTACCGTGGTATAAAAAGCATCATTTCTAATGGTTCGTTTTGAATTGCAAACTACTGCGGGTAAAGACATCCCTCTTAAGCACTGAGTTAATGTTTAAACCTGCTCCTATAAAGTATTGATTAAATCCTTTAGGATATAGTGGAGTAAGATTAAGTTGTTTTAGTGCCAAGTTGTGATCCATTAGCAAAGAAAGCCAACTACTATGGCGTAAGCCACCGCCCTTAATCCCTGTATTAGCATCTTTTGGTACTAAGATCTGCGCCATGAGCAATAAAAGTGTTAACCCTTATCCCTTAGATGTGATTGGTTTCAATTGCAAAACGGCATCGCACTTAAGCTCTGAGTTAATATCCAAACCTGCACCTCATTAAGTACTGATTTAATCCGACTGGCCATTTCCAGCTGTTAAATATAGGGCAGTAAGACTAAGTTGTTTTAATGCCAAGATGTGATCCATGAGCAATAAGAAAGTTAGCTACCTTTAAGGGATTGGTTTTAATTGACCTTTCTCTGTTTCTAGGTGTAATAGTACTGTGGGTAAAGACATCGCTCTTAAGCACTGAGTTAATATCTAAAGCTGCTCCTTATAAAATATTTATTAAATCCGACGGGCCATTTGCAGCTGTTAAATGTAAAGTAGTAAGACTAAGGTTTTAGTGCCAAGATCTGATCCATTAGCAATAAGAAGCAACCACCTCTAAAGGTTCGTTATCAATTGTAAACAACTTTACGACACGCCATTGCACTTATCCCTATTTTAGCATCTGTTAGTACTTAGATCCGATCTATTAGCAATAAGAAAGTTAAGACGTTTAAGGGGCACACCCAGTGTAATAGCCTAGAAAAAAGGTGATTTTTGGGAATTTTTATTTAAAAAAATACTTTATCAATTATTTCAAAATTTTAAGAATATATTTATACATGTTTCAAGAATATACAGTAAAATTTTTGAAGAAAAAAATTAAATATTTTTTAAGTTATAGTCGATCTCCAACGTCGCGAAAAAAAAGGTCCTTTACTGCTGCAGTGATTCCGGCCTTCTCCGTGGATGGAATCTAAAAAAAAAAATTCTCGTTAAACTAGATAATATTGTCTGTACAATGACCTAAGATAAAAAAAATAATAAAAAATTGACAATATGGCGGCGTTTTTAAAAAAATTGTCGAATTTTACCCAAAATTTTGGTCGATTTTGGCCCGCCAAAATTCGATTTTTTGATCAAATGAAAAATCGATAGGTCATTGTACGGAGAACTATATATAAAACTTGGAAAAAAAATTCGATAGTGATCGGATCATTTGTTTTTGAGTAATCACTGCAGCAAATTCGGAAAATGCTGTTTCGAGAAAAACGCACCAGCATCATTTCTAATGGTTTGTTTTCAATTGCAAACTACTGCGGGTAAAGACATCCCTCTTAAGCACTGAGTTAATGTCTAAACCTGCTCCTATAAACTATTGATTAAATCCTTTAGGATATAGTGGAGGAAGATTAAGTTGTTTTAGTGCCAAGATCGGATCCAGTAGCAATAAGAAGCAACCACCTCTAAGGGTTCGTTTTCAATTGCAAACAACTTTACGCCACGCCACCGCACTTAATGCCTGTTTTAGCATCTGTTAGTACTAAGATCCGATCTATTAGCAACAAGAAAGTTAAAACGTTTAAGGTATTGTTTTCAATTTACCATTCTCTGTTTCTACGTATAAAGGTATATAAAGTTTATCAGTTTTATTGATGAGATCTGCTCCATGAACAAACAAAAAATTAGCTTATCCCTTGTGCGATTGTTTTCGTTGCAAAAACTAAATGGTTTTTGTGCCACGATCTGATCCATTAGCAATACAAAAGTTAACCTTATCTAAGGGATTGTTTTCACTTACAAACTACCGTGGTATAAAAAGCATCATTTCTAATGGTTCGTTTTGAATTGCAAACTACTGCGGGTAAAGACATCCCTCTTAAGCACTGAGTTAATGTTTAAACCTGCTCCTATAAAGTATTGATTAAATCCTTTAGGATATAGTGAAGTAAGATTAAATTGTTTTTGTGCCAAGTTGTGATCCATTAGCAAAGAAAGCCAACTACTATGGCGTAAGCCACCGCCCTTAATCCCTGTATTAGCATCTTTTGGTACTAAGATCTGCGCCATGAGCAATAAAAGTGTTAACCCTTATCCCTTAGATGTGATTGGTTTCAATTGCAAAACGGCATCGCACTTAAGCTCTGAGTTAATATCCAAACCTGCACCTCATTAAGTACTGATTTAATCCGACTGGCCATTTCCAGCTGTTAAATATAGGGCAGTAAGACTAAGTTGTTTTAATGCCAAGATCTGATCCATGAGCAATAAGAAAGTTAGCTACCTTTAAGGGATTGGTTTTATTGACCTTTCTCTGTTTCTAGGTGTAATGGTATATTATCTATGTTGTAGTGCTGAGATCTGCTCCATGAGCAATTGCAAGCTACATTAGCGTATAGCCTCACCTCTAAAGGGTTGTTTTCACTTGCATAGTACTGTGGGTAAAGACATCGCTCTTAAGCACTGAGTTGAATCTAAAGCTGGTCCTTATAAAGTATTTATTAAATCCGACGGGCCATTTGCAGCTGTTAAATGTAAAGTAGTAAGACTAAGTTGTTTTAGTGCCAAGATCTGATCCATTAGCGATAAGAAGCATAAGCAACTTTACGCCACGCCACCGCAATTAATCCCTGTTTTAGCATCTGTTAGTACTAATATCCGATCTATTAGCAATAAGAAAGTTAAGACGTTTAAGGTATTGTTTTCAATTTACCATTCTCTGTGTCTACGTATAAAGGTATATAAAGTTTATCAGTTTTATTGATGAGATCTGCTCCATGAGCAAACAAAAAATTAGCTTATCCCTTGTGCGATTGTTTTCGTTGCAAAGACTAAATGGTTTTTGTGCCACGATCTGATCCATTAGCAATATAAAAGTTAACCTTATCTAAGGGATTGTTTTCACTTACAAACTACCGTGGTGTAAAGCAACCGCACCTAATCCCTCTATTAGCATCTAAACTGGCTTTTCATAAAGTACTGTTTTAATTCAACTGAGAGTTTTCTGCTTCTAAATGAAGAATTGACACGTTATAGTACTAAGATCTGCTTCATGAGCAATGGTGTAATGGTATATTAACTTTATCTGTTTTAGTGCTGAAATCTGCTCCATGAGCAATTGCAAACTACTATGGCGTAAAGCATCATGTAAAGTAGTAAAACTAAGTTGTTTTAGTGCCAAGATCTGATCCATTAGCAATAAGAAGCAACCACCTCTAAGGGTTCGTTTTGAATTGCAAACAACTTTACGCCACGCCACCGCACTTAATCCCTGTTTTAGCATCTGTTAGTACTAAGATCCGATCTATTAGCAATAAGAAAGTTAAGACGTTTATGGTATTGTTTTCAATTTACCATTATCTGTTTCTACGTATAAAGTTATATAAAGTTTATCAGTTTTATTGATGAGATCTGCTCCATGAGCAAACAAAAAATTAGCTTTTCCCTTGTGCGATTGTTTTCATTGCAAAGACTAAATGGTTTTTGTGCCAAGATCTGATCCATTAGCAATATAAAAGTTAACCCTTTCTAAGGGATTGTTTTCACTTACAAACTACCGTGGTGTAAAGCCACCGCACCTAATCCCTGTATTAGCATCTAAACTGGCTTTTCATAAAGTGCTGTTTAAATTCTACTGAGAGTTTTCTGCTTCTAAATGAAGAATTGACACGTTATGGTACTGAGATCTGCTTCATGAGCAATGAGAAAGTTAACTACCTGAAATGGATTGGTTTCAATCGACCATTCTCTGTTTCTAGGTGTAATGGTATATTTACTTTATCTGTTTTAATGCTGAAATCTGCTGCATGAGCAATTGCAAACAACTATGGCGTAAAGCATCGTTTCTAATAGTTTGTTTTCAATTGCAAACTACTGCGGGTAAAGACATCCCTCTTAAGCACTGAGTTAATGTTTAAACCTGCTCCTATAAAGTCTTGATTAAATCCTTTAGGATATAGTGGAGTAAGATTAAGTTGTTTTAGTGCCAAGTTGTGATCCATTAGCAAAGAAAGCCAACTACTATGGCGTAAGCCACCGCCCTTAATCCCTGTATTAGCATCTTTTGGTACTAAGATCTGCGCCATGAGCAATAAAAGTGTTAACCCTTATCCCTTAGATGTGATTGGTTTCAATTGCAAAACGGCATCGCACTTAAGCTCTGAGTTAATATCCAAACCTGCACCTCATTAAGTACTGATTTAATCCGACTGGCCATTTCCAGCTGTTAAATATAGGGCAGTAAGACTAAGTTGTTTTAATGCCAAGATCTGATCCATGAGCAATAAGAAAGTTAGCTACCTTTAAGGGATTGGTTTTAATTGACCTTTCTCTGTTTCTAGGTGTAATAGTACTGTGGGTAAAGACATCGCTCTTAAGCACTGAGTTAATATCTAAAGCTGCTCCTTATAAAATATTTATTAAATCCGACGGGCCATTTGCAGCTGTTAAATGTAAAGTAGTAAGACTAAGGTTTTAGTGCCAAGATCTGATCCATTAGCAATAAGAAGCAACCACCTCTAAAGGTTCGTTATCAATTGTAAACAACTTTACGACACGCCATTGCACTTATCCCTATTTTAGCATCTGTTAGTACTTAGATCCGATCTATTAGCAATAAGAAAGTTAAGACGTTTAAGGGGCACACCCAGTGTAATAGCCTAGAAAAAAGGTGATTTTTGGGAATTTTTATTTAAAAAAATACTTTATCAATTATTTCAAAATTTTAAGAATATATTTATACATGTTTCAAGAATATACAGTAAAATTTTTGAAGAAAAAAATTAAATATTTTTTAAGTTATAGTCGATCTCCAACGTCGCGAAAAAAAAAAGGTCCTTTACTGCTGCAGTGATTCCGGCCTTCTCCGTGGATGGAATCTAAAAAAAAAATTCTCGTTAAACTAGATAATATTGTCTGTACAATGACCTAAGTAAGATAAAAAAAATAATAAAAAATTGACAATATGGCGGCGTTTTTAAAAAAATTGTCGAATTTTACCCAAAATTTTGGTCGATTTTGGCCCGCCAAAATTCGATTTTTTGATCAAATGAAAAATCGATAGGTCATTGTACGGAGAACTATATATAAAACTTGGAAAAAAAATTCGATAGTGATCGGATCATTTGTTTTTGAGTAATCACTGCAGCAAATTCGGGAAATGCTGTTTCGAGAAAAACGCACCAGCATCATTTCTAATGGTTTGTTTTCAATTGCAAACTACTGCGGGTAAAGACATCCCTCTTAAGCACTGAGTTAATGTCTAAACCTGCTCCTATAAACTATTGATTAAATCCTTTAGGATATAGTGGAGGAAGATTAAGTTGTTTTAGTGCCAAGATCGGATCCAGTAGCAATAAGAAGCAACCACCTCTAAGGGTTCGTTTTCAATTGCAAACAACTTTACGCCACGCCACCGCACTTAATCCCTGTTTTAGCATCTGTTAGTACTAAGATCCGATCTATTAGCAACAAGAAAGTTAAGACGTTTAAGGTATTGTTTTCAATTTACCATTCTCTGTTTCTACGTATAAAGGTATATAAAGTTTATCAGTTTTATTGATGAGATCTGCTCCATGAACAAACAAAAAATTAGCTTATCCCTTGTGCGATTGTTTTCGTTGCAAAAACTAAATGGTTTTTGTGCCACGATCTGATCCATTAGCAATACAAAAGTTAACCTTATCTAAGGGATTGTTTTCACTTACAAACTACCGTGGTATAAAAAGCATCATTTCTAATGGTTCGTTTTGAATTGCAAACTACTGCGGGTAAAGACATCCCTCTTAAGCACTGAGTTAATGTTTAAACCTGCTCCTATAAAGTATTGATTAAATCCTTTAGGATATAGTGAAGTAAGATTAAATTGTTTTTGTGCCAAGTTGTGATCCATTAGCAAAGAAAGCCAACTACTATGGCGTAAAGCCACCGCCCTTAATCCCTGTATTAGCATCTTTTGGTACTAAGATCTGCGCCATGAGCAATAACAGTGTTAACCCTTATCCCTTAGATGTGATTGGTTTCAATTGCAAAACGGCATCGCACTTAAGCTCTGAGTTAATATCCAAACCTGCACCTCATTAAGTACTGATTTAATCCGACTGGCCATTTCCAGCTGTTAAATATAGGGCAGTAAGACTAAGTTGTTTTAATGCCAAGATCTGATCCATGAGCAATAAGAAAGTTAGCTACCTTTAAGGGATTGGTTTTATTGACCTTTCTCTGTTTCTAGGTGTAATGGTATATTATCTATGTTGTAGTGCTGAGATCTGCTCCATGAGCAATTGCAAGCTACATTAGCGTATAGCCTCACCTCTAAAGGGTTGTTTTCACTTGCATAGTACTGTGGGTAAAGACATCGCTCTTAAGCACTGAGTTGAATCTAAAGCTGGTCCTTATAAAGTATTTATTAAATCCGACGGGCCATTTGCAGCTGTTAAATGTAAAGTAGTAAGACTAAGTTGTTTTAGTGCCAAGATCTGATCCATTAGCGATAAGAAGCATAAGCAACTTTACGCCACGCCACCGCAATTAATCCCTGTTTTAGCATCTGTTAGTACTAATATCCGATCTATTAGCAATAAGAAAGTTAAGACGTTTAAGGTATTGTTTTCAATTTACCATTCTCTGTGTCTACGTATAAAGGTATATAAAGTTTATCAGTTTTATTGATGAGATCTGCTCCATGAGCAAACAAAAAATTAGCTTATCCCTTGTGCGATTGTTTTCGTTGCAAAGACTAAATGGTTTTTGTGCCACGATCTGATCCATTAGCAATATAAAAGTTCACCTTATCTAAGGGATTGTTTTCACTTACAAACTACCGTGGTGTAAAGCAACCGCACCTAATCCCTCTATTAGCATCTAAACTGGCTTTTCATAAAGTACTGTTTTAATTCAACTGAGAGTTTTCTGCTTCTAAATGAAGAATTGACACGTTATAGTACTAAGATCTGCTTCATGAGCAATGGTGTAATGGTATATTAACTTTATCTGTTTTAGTGCTGAAATCTGCTCCATGAGCAATTGCAAACTACTATGGCGTAAAGCATCATGTAAAGTAGTAAAACTAAGTTGTTTTAGTGCCAAGATCTGATCCATTAGCAATAAGAAGCAACCACCTCTAAGGGTTCGTTTTGAATTGCAAACAACTTTACGCCACGCCACCGCACTTAATCCCTGTTTTAGCATCTGTTAGTACTAAGATCCGATCTATTAGCAATAAGAAAGTTAAGACGTTTATGGTATTGTTTTCAATTTACCATTATCTGTTTCTACGTATAAAGTTATATAAAGTTTATCAGTTTTATTGATGAGATCTGCTCCATGAGCAAACAAAAAATTAGCTTTTCCCTTGTGCGATTGTTTTCATTGCAAAGACTAAATGGTTTTTGTGCCAAGATCTGATCCATTAGCAATATAAAAGTTAACCCTTTCTAAGGGATTGTTTTCACTTACAAACTACCGTGGTGTAAAGCCACCGCACCTAATCCCTGTATTAGCATCTAAACTGGCTTTTCATAAAGTGCTGTTTAAATTCTACTGAGAGTTTTCTGCTTCTAAATGAAGAATTGACACGTTATGGTACTGAGATCTGCTTCATGAGCAATGAGAAAGTTAACTACCTGAAATGGATTGGTTTCAATCGACCATTCTCTGTTTCTAGGTGTAATGGTATATTAACTTTATCTGTTTTTGTGCTGAAATCTGCTGCATGAGCAATTGCAAACTACTATGGCGTAAAGCATCATTTGTAATAGTTTGTTTTCAATTGCAAGCTACTGCGGGTAAAGACATCCCTCTTAAGCACTGAGTTAATGTCTAAACCTGCTCCTATAAAGTATTGATTAAATCCTTTAGGATATAGTGGAGTAAGATTAAGTTGTTTTAGTTCCAAGTTCTGATCCATTAGCAAAGAAAGCCAACGACCTCTAAGGGATTTTTTCAATTGCAAACTACTATGGCGTAAACCCACCGCACTTAATTAGCATCTAAACTGGCTTTTCATAAAGTGCTGTTTTAATTCTACTGAGAGTTTTCTGCTTCTAAATGAAGAATTGACACGTTATAGTACTGAGATCTGCTTCATGAGCAATGAGAAAGTTAACTACCTGAAATGGATTGGTTTCAATCGACCATTCTCTGATTCTAGGTGTAATGGTATAATAACTTTATCTGGTTTAGTGCTGAAATCTGCCCCCTTGGCAATTACAAACTACTATGGCGTAAAGCACCATTTCTAATGGTTTGTTTTCAATTACAAGCTACTGCGGGTAAAGACATCCCTCTTAAGCACTGAGTTAATGTCTAAACCTGCTCCTATAAACTATTGATTAAATCCTTTAGGATATAGTGGAGTAAGATTAAGCTGTTTTAGTGCCAAGTTCTGATCCATTAGCAAAGAAAGCCAACTACTATGGCGTAAAGCCACCGCACTTAATCCCTGTATTAGCATCTTTTGGTACTAAGATCTGCGCCATTAGCAATAAGAGTGTTAACCCTTATCCCTTAGATGCGAATGTTTTCAATTGCAAAACGGCATCACACTTAAGCTCTGAGTTAATATCCAAACCTGCACCTCATTAAGTACTGATTCAATCCGACTGGCCATTTCCAGCTGTTATAGGGGAGTAAGACTAAGTTGTTTTAATGCCAAGATCTGATCCATGAGCAATAAGAAAGTTAGCTACCTTTAAGGGATTGGTTTTAATTGACCTTTCTCTGTTTCTAGGTGTAATGGTATATTATCTATGTTGAAGTGCTGAGATCTGATCCATGAGCAATTGCAAGCTACTTTAGCGTATAGCCTCACCTCTAAAGGGTTGTTTTCAATTGCATAGTACTGTGGGTAAAGACATCGCTCTTAAGCACTGAGTTAATACCTAAAGCTGCTCCTTATAAAGTATTTATTAAATCCGACGGGCCATTTGCAGCTGTTAAATGTAAAGTAGTAAGACTAAATGGTTTTTGTGCCACGATCTGATCCATTAGCAATATAAAAGTTAACCTTATCTAAGGGATTGTTTTCACTTACAAACTACCGTGGTATAAAAAGCATCATTTCTAATGGTTCGTTTTGAATTGCAAACTACTGCGGGTAAAGACATCCCTCTTAAGCACTGAGTTAATGTTTAAACCTGCTCCTATAAAGTCTTGATTAAATCCTTTAGGATATAGTGGAGTAAGATTAAGTTGTTTTAGTGCCAAGTTGTGATCCATTAGCAAAGAAAGCCAACTACTATGGCGTAAGCCACCGCCCTTAATCCCTGTATTAGCATCTTTTGGTACTAAGATCTGCGCCATGAGCAATAAAAGTGTTAACCCTTATCCCTTAGATGTGATTGGTTTCAATTGCAAAACGGCATCGCACTTAAGCTCTGAGTTAATATCCAAACCTGCACCTCATTAAGTACTGATTTAATCCGACTGGCCATTTCCAGCTGTTAAATATAGGGCAGTAAGACTAAGTTGTTTTAATGCCAAGATCTGATCCATGAGCAATAAGAAAGTTAGCTACCTTTAAGGGATTGGTTTTAATTGACCTTTCTCTGTTTCTAGGTGTAATAGTACTGTGGGTAAAGACATCGCTCTTAAGCACTGAGTTAATATCTAAAGCTGCTCCTTATAAAATATTTATTAAATCCGACGGGCCATTTGCAGCTGTTAAATGTAAAGTAGTAAGACTAAGGTTTTAGTGCCAAGATCTGATCCATTAGCAATAAGAAGCAACCACCTCTAAAGGTTCGTTATCAATTGTAAACAACTTTACGACACGCCATTGCACTTATCCCTATTTTAGCATCTGTTAGTACTTAGATCCGATCTATTAGCAATAAGAAAGTTAAGACGTTTAAGGGGCACACCCAGTGTAATAGCCTAGAAAAAAGGTGATTTTTGGGAATTTTTATTTAAAAAAATACTTTATCAATTATTTCAAAATTTTAAGAATATATTTATACATGTTTCAAGAATATACAGTAAAATTTTTGAAGAAAAAAATTAAATATTTTTTAAGTTATAGTCGATCTCCAACGTCGCGAAAAAAAAAGGTCCTTTACTGCTGCAGTGATTCCGGCCTTCTCCGTGGATGGAATCTAAAAAAAAAAATTCTCGTTAAACTAGATAATATTGTCTGTACAATGACCTAAGATAAAAAAAATAATAAAAAATTGACAATATGGCGGCGTTTTTAAAAAAATTGTCGAATTTTACCCAAAATTTTGGTCGATTTTGGCCCGCCAAAATTCGATTTTTTGATCAAATGAAAAATCGATAGGTCATTGTACGGAGAACTATATATAAAACTTAGAAAAAAATTCGATAGTGATCGGATCATTTGTTTTTGAGTAATCACTGCAGCAAATTCGGAAAATGCTGTTTCGAGAAAAACGCACCAGCATCATTTCTAATGGTTTGTTTTCAATTGCAAACTAGCTCTTAAGCACTGAGTTAATGTCTAAACCTGCTCCTATAAACTATTGATTAAATCCTTTAGGATATAGTGGAGGAAGATTAAGTTGTTTTAGTGCCAAGATCGGATCCAGTAGCAATAAGAAGCAACCACCTCTAAGGGTTCGTTTTCAATTGCAAACAACTTTACGCCACGCCACCGCACTTAATCCCTGTTTTAGCATCTGTTAGTACTAAGGTCCGATCTATTAGCAACAAGAAAGTTAAGACGTTTAAGGTATTGTTTTCAATTTACCATTCTCTGTTTCTACGTATAAAGGTATATAAAGTTTATCAGTTTTATTGATGAGATCTGCTCCATGAACAAACAAAAAATATAAAAGTTAACCCTATCTAAGGGATAGTTTTCACTTACATACTACCGTGGTGTAAAGCAACCGCACCTAATCCCTGTATTAGCATCTAAACTGGCTTTTCATAAAGTACTGTTTTAATTCTACTGAGAGTTTTCTGCTTCTAAATGAAGAATTGACACGTTATAGTACTGAGATCTGCTTCATGAGCAATGAGAAAGTTAACTACCTGAAATGGATTGGTTTCAATCGACCATTCTCTGTTTCTAGATCCACCTCATTAACTACTGATTCAATCCGACTGACCATTTCCAGCTGTTAAATATAGGGGAGTAAGACTAAGTTGTTTTAATGCCAAGATCTGATCCATGAGCAATAAGAAAGTTAGCTACCTTTAAGGGATTGGTTTTAATTGACCTTTCTCTGTTTCTAGGTGTAATGGTATATTATCTATGGTGTAGTGCTGAGATCTGCTACATGAGCAATTGCAAACTACTTTAGCGTAAAGCCTCACCTCTAAAAGCATAGTACTGTGGGTAAAGACATCGATCTTAAGCACTGAGTTAATATCTAAAGCTGCTCCTTATAAAGTATTTATTAAATCCGACGGGTTATTTGCAGCTGTTAAATGTAAAGTAGTAAGACTAAATTGTTTTAGTGCCAAGATCTGATCCATTAGCAATAAGAAGCAACCACCTCTAAGGGTTCGTTTTCAATTGCAAACAACTTTACGCCACGCCACCGCACTTAATTGCAAAACGGCATCGCACTCTGTTTCTAGGTGTAATGGTATATTAACTTTATCTGTTTTAGTGCTGAAATCTGCTGCATGAGCAATTGCAAACTACTATGGCGTAAAGCATCATTTCTAATAGTTTGTTTTCAATTGCAAACTACTGCGGGTAAAGACATCCCTCTTAAGCACTGAGTTAATGTCTAAACCTGCTCCTATAAGGTATTGATTAAATCCTTTAGGATATAGTGGAGTAAGATTAAGTTGGTTTAGTACCAAGTTCTGATCCATTAACAAAGAAAGCCAACCACCTCTAAGGGATTTTTTTCAATTGCAAACTACTATGGCGTAAAGCCACCGCACTTAATTAGCATCTAAACTGGCTTTTCATAAAGTGCTGTTTTAATTCTACTGAGAGTTTTCTGCTTCTAAATGTAGAATTGACACGTTATAGTACTGAGATCTGCTTCATGAGCAATGAGAAAGTTAACTACCTGAAATGGATTGGTTTCAATCGACCATTCTCTGTTTCTAGGTGTAATGGTATATTAACTTTATCTGTTTTAGTGCTGAAATCTGCTGCATGAGCAATTGCAAACTACTATGGCGTAAAGAATCATTTCTAATAGTTTGTTTTCAATTGCAAACTACTGCGGATAAAGACATCCCTCTTAAGCACTGAGTTATTGTCTAAACCTGCTCCTATAAAGTATTGATTAAATCCTTTAGGATATAGTGGAGTAAGATTAAGTTGGTTTAGTACCAAGTTCTGATCCATTAGCAAAGAAAGCCAACTACTATGTCGTAAAGCAACCGCACTTAATCCCTGTATTAGCATCTTTTGGTACTAAGATCTGCGCCATGAGCAATAAGATTGTTAACCCTTATCCCTTAGATGTGATTGGTTTCAATTGCAAAACGGCATCGCACTTAAGCTCTGAGTTAATATCTAAACCTCCACCTCATTAAGTACTGATTCAATCCGACTGGCCATTTCCTGCTGTTAAATATAGGGGAGTAAGACTAAGTTGTTTTAATGCCAAGATCTGATCCATGAGCAATAAGAAAGTTAGCTACCTCTAAGGGATTGGTTTTAATTGATCTTTCTCTGTTTCTAGGTGTAATGGTATATTATCTATGGTGTAGTGCTGAGATCTGGTCCATGAGCAATTGCAAGCTACTTAGCGTATAGCCTTACCTCTAAAGGGTTGCACTTATATATTATCTATGTTGTAGTGCTGAGATCTGCTCCATGAGCAATTGCAAACTACTTTAGCGTAAAGCCTCACCTCTAAAGGGTTGTTTTCACTTGCATAGTACTGTGAGTAAAGCATCCGTTTCCAGCTGTTAATTATAGGGGAGTAAGACTAAGTTGTTTTAATGCCAAGATCTGATCCATAAGCAAATATAAAGTTAGCTACCTTTAAGGGATTGGTTTTAATTGACATTTCTCTGTTTCTAGGTGTAATGGTATATTATCTATGTTGTAGTGCTGAGATCTGGTCCATGAGCAATTGCAAGCTACTTAGCGTATAGCCTTACCTCTAAAGGGTTGCACTTATCCCTATTTTAGCATCTGTTAGTACTTAGATCCGATCTATTAGCAATAAGAAAGTTAAGACGTTTAAGGGGCACACCCAGTGTAATAGCCTAGAAAAAAGGTGATTTTTGGGAATTTTTATTTAAAAAAATACTTTATCAATTATTTCAAAATTTTAAGAATATATTTATACATGTTTCAAGAATATACAGTAAAATTTTTGAAGAACAAAATTATTAAAATTGCAAACTACTATGGCGTAAAGCATCATTTCTAATGGTTCGTTTTGAATTGCAAACTACTGCGGGTAAAGACATCCCTCTTAAGCACTGAGTTAATGTTTAAACCTGCTCCTATAAAGTATTGATTAAATCCTTTAGGATATAGTGGAGTAAGATTAAGTTGTTTTAGTGCCAAGTTGTGATCCATTAGCAAAGAAAGCCAACTACTATGGCGTAAGCCACCGCCCTTAATCCCTGTATTAGCATCTTTTGGTACTAAGATCTGCGCCATGAGCAATAAAAGTGTTAACCCTTATCCCTTAGATGTGATTGGTTTCAATTGCAAAACGGCATCACACGCTCTGTAATTGTAAACAACTTTACGACACGCCATTGCACTTATCCCTATTTTAGCATCTGTTAGTATTTAGATCCGATCTATTAGCAATAAGAAAGTTAAGACGTTTAAGGGGCACACCCAGTGTAATAGCCTAGAAAAAAGGTGATATTTGGGAATTTTTATTTAAAAAAATACTTTATCAATTATTTCAAAATTTTAAGAATATATATATAATATATATACATGTTTCAAGAATATACAGTAAAATTTTTGAAGAAAAAAATTAAATATTTTTTAAGTTATAGTCGATCTCCAACGTCGCGAAAAAAAAGGTCCTTTACTGCTGCAGTGATTCCGGCCTTCTCCGTGGATGGAATCTAAAAAAAAAATTCTCGTTAAACTAGATAATATTGTCTGTACAATGACCTAAGATAAAAAAAATAATAAAAAATTGACAATATGGCGGCGTTTTTAAAAAAATTGTCGAATTTTACCCAAAATTTTGGTCGATTTTGGCCAGCCAAAAATCGATTTTTTGATCAAATGAAAAATCGATAGGTCATTGTACGGAGAACTATATATAAAACTTGGAAAAAAAATTCGATAGTGATCGGATCATTTGTTTTTGAGTAATCACTGCAGCAAATTCGGAAAATGCTGTTTCGAGAAAAACGCACCAGCATCATTTCTAATGGTTTGTTTTCAATTGCAACTATAGTGGAGTAAGATTAAGCTGTTTTAGTGCCAAGTTCTGATCCATTAGCAAAGAAAGCCAACTACTATGGCGTAAAGCCACCGCACTTAATCCCTGTATTAGCATCTTTTGGTACTAAGATCTGCGCCATTAGCAATAAGAGTGTTAACCCTTATCCCTTAGATGCGAATGTTTTCAATTGCAAAACGGCATCACACTTAAGCTCTGAGTTAATATCCAAACCTGCACCTCATTAAGTACTGATTCAATCCGACTGGCCATTTCCAGCTGTTATAGGGGAGTAAGACTAAGTTGTTTTAATGCCAAGATCTGATCCATGAGCAATAAGAAAGTTAGCTACCTTTAAGGGATTGGTTTTAATTGACCTTTCTCTGTTTCTAGGTGTAATGGTATATTATCTATGTTGAAGTGCTGAGATCTGATCCATGAGCAATTGCAAGCTACTTTAGCGTATAGCCTCACCTCTAAAGGGTTGTTTTCAATTGCATAGTACTGTGGGTAAAGACATCGCTCTTAAGCACTGAGTTAATACCTAAAGCTGCTCCTTATAAAGTATTTATTAAATCCGACGGGCCATTTGCAGCTGTTAAATGTAAAGTAGTAAGACTAAATGGTTTTTGTGCCACGATCTGATCCATTAGCAATATAAAAGTTAACCTTATCTAAGGGATTGTTTTCACTTACAAACTACCGTGGTATAAAAAGCATCATTTCTAATGGTTCGTTTTGAATTGCAAACTACTGCGGGTAAAGACATCCCTCTTAAGCACTGAGTTAATGTTTAAACCTGCTCCTATAAAGTCTTGATTAAATCCTTTAGGATATAGTGGAGTAAGATTAAGTTGTTTTAGTGCCAAGTTGTGATCCATTAGCAAAGAAAGCCAACTACTATGGCGTAAGCCACCGCCCTTAATCCCTGTATTAGCATCTTTTGGTACTAAGATCTGCGCCATGAGCAATAAAAGTGTTAACCCTTATCCCTTAGATGTGATTGGTTTCAATTGCAAAACGGCATCGCACTTAAGCTCTGAGTTAATATCTAAACCTCCACCTCATTAAGTACTGATTCAATCCGACTGGCCATTTCCTGCTGTTAAATATAGGGGAGTAAGACTAAGTTGTTTTAATGCCAAGATCTGATCCATGAGCAATAAGAAAGTTAGCTACCTCTAAGGGATTGGTTTTAATTGATCTTTCTCTGTTTCTAGGTGTAATGGTATATTATCTATGGTGTAGTGCTGAGATCTGGTCCATGAGCAATTGCAAGCTACTTAGCGTATAGCCTTACCTCTAAAGGGTTGCACTTATATATTATCTATGTTGTAGTGCTGAGATCTGCTCCATGAGCAATTGCAAACTACTTTAGCGTAAAGCCTCACCTCTAAAGGGTTGTTTTCACTTGCATAGTACTGTGAGTAAAGCATCCGTTTCCAGCTGTTAATTATAGGGGAGTAAGACTAAGTTGTTTTAATGCCAAGATCTGATCCATAAGCAAATATAAAGTTAGCTACCTTTAAGGGATTGGTTTTAATTGACATTTCTCTGTTTCTAGGTGTAATGGTATATTATCTATGTTGTAGTGCTGAGATCTGGTCCATGAGCAATTGCAAGCTACTTAGCGTATAGCCTTACCTCTAAAGGGTTGCACTTATCCCTATTTTAGCATCTGTTAGTACTTAGATCCGATCTATTAGCAATAAGAAAGTTAAGACGTTTAAGGGGCACACCCAGTGTAATAGCCTAGAAAAAAGGTGATTTTTGGGAATTTTTATTTAAAAAAATACTTTATCAATTATTTCAAAATTTTAAGAATATATTTATACATGTTTCAAGAATATACAGTAAAATTTTTGAAGAACAAAATTATTAAAATTGCAAACTACTATGGCGTAAAGCATCATTTCTAATGGTTCGTTTTGAATTGCAAACTACTGCGGGTAAAGACATCCCTCTTAAGCACTGAGTTAATGTTTAAACCTGCTCCTATAAAGTATTGATTAAATCCTTTAGGATATAGTGGAGTAAGATTAAGTTGTTTTAGTGCCAAGTTGTGATCCATTAGCAAAGAAAGCCAACTACTATGGCGTAAGCCACCGCCCTTAATCCCTGTATTAGCATCTTTTGGTACTAAGATCTGCGCCATGAGCAATAAAAGTGTTAACCCTTATCCCTTAGATGTGATTGGTTTCAATTGCAAAACGGCATCACACGCTCTGTAATTGTAAACAACTTTACGACACGCCATTGCACTTATCCCTATTTTAGCATCTGTTAGTATTTAGATCCGATCTATTAGCAATAAGAAAGTTAAGACGTTTAAGGGGCACACCCAGTGTAATAGCCTAGAAAAAAGGTGATATTTGGGAATTTTTATTTAAAAAAATACTTTATCAATTATTTCAAAATTTTAAGAATATATATATAATATATATACATGTTTCAAGAATATACAGTAAAATTTTTGAAGAAAAAAATTAAATATTTTTTAAGTTATAGTCGATCTCCAACGTCGCGAAAAAAAAGGTCCTTTACTGCTGCAGTGATTCCGGCCTTCTCCGTGGATGGAATCTAAAAAAAAAATTCTCGTTAAACTAGATAATATTGTCTGTACAATGACCTAAGATAAAAAAAATAATAAAAAATTGACAATATGGCGGCGTTTTTAAAAAAATTGTCGAATTTTACCCAAAATTTTGGTCGATTTTGGCCAGCCAAAAATCGATTTTTTGATCAAATGAAAAATCGATAGGTCATTGTACGGAGAACTATATATAAAACTTGGAAAAAAAATTCGATAGTGATCGGATCATTTGTTTTTGAGTAATCACTGCAGCAAATTCGGAAAATGCTGTTTCGAGAAAAACGCACCAGCATCATTTCTAATGGTTTGTTTTCAATTGCAAACTACTGCGGGTAAAGACATCCCTCTTAAGCACTGAGTTAATGTCTAAACCTGCTCCTATAAACTATTGATTAAATCCTTTAGGATATAGTGGAGGAAGATTAAGTTGTTTTAGTGCCAAGATCGGATCCAGTAGCAATAAGAAGCAACCACCTCTAAGGGTTCGTTTTCAATTGCAAACAACTTTACGCCACGCCACCGCACTTAATCCCTGTTTTAGCATCTGTTAGTACTAAGATTCGATCTATTAGCAATAAGAAAGTTAAGACGTTTAAGGTATTGTTTTCAATTTACCATTCTCTGTTTCTACGTATAAAGGTATATAAAGTTGCATCTGCGCCATGAGCAATAACAGTGTTAACCCTTATCCCTTAGATGTGATTGGTTTCAATTGCAAAACGGCATCGCACTAAGCTCTGAGTTAATATCCAAACCTGCACCTCATTAAGTACTGATTTAATCCGACTGGCCATTTCCAGCTGTTAAATATAGGGCAGTAAGACTAAGTTGTTTTAATGCCAAGATCTGATCCATGAGCAATAAGAAAGTTAGCTACCTTTAAGGGATTGGTTTTATTGACATTTCTCTGTTTCTAGGTGTAATGGTATATTATCTATGTTGTAGTGCTGAGATCTGCTCCATGAGCAATTGCAAGCTACATTAGCGTATAGCCTCACCTCTAAAGGGTTGTTTTCACTTGCATAGTACTGTGGGTAAAGACATCGCTCTTAAGCACTGAGTTGAATCTAAAGCTGGTCCTTATAAAGTATTTATTAAATCCGACGGGCCATTTGCAGCTGTTAAATGTAAAGTAGTAAGACTAAGTTGTTTTAGTGCCAAGATCTGATCCATTAGCGATAAGAAGCATAAGCAACTTTACGCCACGCCACCGCAATTAATCCCTGTTTTAGCATCTGTTAGTACTAATATCCGATCTATTAGCAATAAGAAAGTTAAGACGTTTAAGGTATTGTTTTCAATTTACCATTCTCTGTGTCTACGTATAAAGGTATATAAAGTTTATCAGTTTTATTGATGAGATCTGCTCCATGAGCAAACAAAAAATTAGCTTATCCCTTGTGCGATTGTTTTCGTTGCAAAGACTAAATGGTTTTTGTGCCACGATCTGATCCATTAGCAATATAAAAGTTCACCTTATCTAAGGGATTGTTTTCACTTACAAACTACCGTGGTGTAAAGCAACCGCACCTAATCCCTCTATTAGCATCTAAACTGGCTTTTCATAAAGTACTGTTTTAATTCAACTGAGAGTTTTCTGCTTCTAAATGAAGAATTGACACGTTATAGTACTAAGATCTGCTTCATGAGCAATGGTGTAATGGTATATTAACTTTATCTGTTTTAGTGCTGAAATCTGCTCCATGAGCAATTGCAAACTACTATGGCGTAAAGCATCATGTAAAGTAGTAAAACTAAGTTGTTTTAGTGCCAAGATCTGATCCATTAGCAATAAGAAGCAACCACCTCTAAGGGTTCGTTTTGAATTGCAAACAACTTTACGCCACGCCAACGCACTTAATCCCTGTTTTAGCATCTGTTAGTACTAAGATCCGATCTATTAGCAATAAGAAAGTTAAGACGTTTATGGTATTGTTTTCAATTTACCATTATCTGTTTCTACGTATAAAGTTATATAAAGTTTATCAGTTTTATTGATGAGATCTGCTCCATGAGCAAACAAAAAATTAGCTTTTCCCTTGTGCGATTGTTTTCATTGCAAAGACTAAATGGTTTTTGTGCCAAGATCTGATCCATTAGCAATATAAAAGTTAACCCTTTCTAAGGGATTGTTTTCACTTACAAACTACCGTGGTGTAAAGCCACCGCACCTAATCCCTGTATTAGCATCTAAACTGGCTTTTCATAAAGTGCTGTTTAAATTCTACTGAGAGTTTTCTGCTTCTAAATGAAGAATTGACACGTTATGGTACTGAGATCTGCTTCATGAGCAATGAGAAAGTTAACTACCTGAAATGGATTGGTTTCAATCGACCATTCTCTGTTTCTAGGTGTAATGGTATATTAACTTTATCTGTTTTTGTGCTGAAATCTGCTGCATGAGCAATTGCAAACTACTATGGCGTAAAGCATCATTTGTAATAGTTTGTTTTCAATTGCAAGCTACTGCGGGTAAAGACATCGCTCTTAAGCACTGAGTTAATATCTAAAGCTGCTCCTTATAAAATATTTATTAAATCCGACGGGCCATTTGCAGCTGTTAAATGTAAAGTAGTAAGACTAAGGTTTTAGTGCCAAGATCTGATCCATTAGCAATAAGAAGCAACCACCTCTAAAGGTTCGTTATCAATTGTAAACAACTTTACGACACGCCATTGCACTTATCCCTATTTTAGCATCTGTTAGTACTTAGATCCGATCTATTAGCAATAAGAAAGTTAAGACGTTTAAGGGGCACACCCAGTGTAATAGCCTAGAAAAAAGGTGATTTTTGGGAATTTTTATTTAAAAAAATACTTTATCAATTATTTCAAAATTTTAAGAATATATTTATACATGTTTCAAGAATATACAGTAAAATTTTTGAAGAAAAAAATTAAATATTTTTTAAGTTATAGTCGATCTCCAACGTCGCGAAAAAAAAGGTCCTTTACTGCTGCAGTGATTCCGGCCTTCTCCGTGGATGGAATCTAAAAAAAAAAATTCTCGTTAAACTAGATAATATTGTCTGTACAATGACCTAAGATAAAAAAAATAATAAAAAATTGACAATATGGCGGCGTTTTTAAAAAAATTGTCGAATTTTACCCAAAATTTTGGTCGATTTTGGCCAGCCAAAAATCGATTTTTTGATCAAATGAAAAATCGATAGGTCATTGTACGGAGAACTATATATAAAACTTGGAAAAAAAATTCGATAGTGATCGGATCATTTGTTTTTGAGTAATCACTGCAGCAAATTCGGAAAATGCTGTTTCGAGAAAAACGCACCAGCATCATTTCTAATGGTTTGTTTTCAATTGCAAACTACTGCGGGTAAAGACATCCCTCTTAAGCACTGAGTTAATGTCTAAACCTGCTCCTATAAACTATTGATTAAATCCTTTAGGATATAGTGGAGGAAGATTAAGTTGTTTTAGTGCCAAGATCGGATCCAGTAGCAATAAGAAGCAACCACCTCTAAGGGTTCGTTTTCAATTGCAAACAACTTTACGCCACGCCACCGCACTTAATCCCTGTTTTAGCATCTGTTAGTACTAAGATTCGATCTATTAGCAATAAGAAAGTTAAGACGTTTAAGGTATTGTTTTCAATTTACCATTCTCTGTTTCTACGTATAAAGGTATATAAAGTTGCATCTGCGCCATGAGCAATAACAGTGTTAACCCTTATCCCTTAGATGTGATTGGTTTCAATTGCAAAACGGCATCGCACTTAAGCTCTGAGTTAATATCCAAACCTGCACCTCATTAAGTACTGATTTAATCCGACTGGCCATTTCCAGCTGTTAAATATAGGGCAGTAAGACTAAGTTGTTTTAATGCCAAGATCTGATCCATGAGCAATAAGAAAGTTAGCTACCTTTAAGGGATTGGTTTTATTGACATTTCTCTGTTTCTAGGTGTAATGGTATATTATCTATGTTGTAGTGCTGAGATCTGCTCCATGAGCAATTGCAAGCTACATTAGCGTATAGCCTCACCTCTAAAGGGTTGTTTTCACTTGCATAGTACTGTGGGTAAAGACATCGCTCTTAAGCACTGAGTTGAATCTAAAGCTGGTCCTTATAAAGTATTTATTAAATCCGACGGGCCATTTGCAGCTGTTAAATGTAAAGTAGTAAGACTAAGTTGTTTTAGTGCCAAGATCTGATCCATTAGCGATAAGAAGCATAAGCAACTTTACGCCACGCCACCGCAATTAATCCCTGTTTTAGCATCTGTTAGTACTAATATCCGATCTATTAGCAATAAGAAAGTTAAGACGTTTAAGGTATTGTTTTCAATTTACCATTCTCTGTGTCTACGTATAAAGGTATATAAAGTTTATCAGTTTTATTGATGAGATCTGCTCCATGAGCAAACAAAAAATTAGCTTATCCCTTGTGCGATTGTTTTCGTTGCAAAGACTAAATGGTTTTTGTGCCACGATCTGATCCATTAGCAATATAAAAGTTCACCTTATCTAAGGGATTGTTTTCACTTACAAACTACCGTGGTGTAAAGCAACCGCACCTAATCCCTCTATTAGCATCTAAACTGGCTTTTCATAAAGTACTGTTTTAATTCAACTGAGAGTTTTCTGCTTCTAAATGAAGAATTGACACGTTATAGTACTAAGATCTGCTTCATGAGCAATGGTGTAATGGTATATTAACTTTATCTGTTTTAGTGCTGAAATCTGCTCCATGAGCAATTGCAAACTACTATGGCGTAAAGCATCATGTAAAGTAGTAAAACTAAGTTGTTTTAGTGCCAAGATCTGATCCATTAGCAATAAGAAGCAACCACCTCTAAGGGTTCGTTTTGAATTGCAAACAACTTTACGCCACGCCAACGCACTTAATCCCTGTTTTAGCATCTGTTAGTACTAAGATCCGATCTATTAGCAATAAGAAAGTTAAGACGTTTATGGTATTGTTTTCAATTTACCATTATCTGTTTCTACGTATAAAGTTATATAAAGTTTATCAGTTTTATTGATGAGATCTGCTCCATGAGCAAACAAAAAATTAGCTTTTCCCTTGTGCGATTGTTTTCATTGCAAAGACTAAATGGTTTTTGTGCCAAGATCTGATCCATTAGCAATATAAAAGTTAACCCTTTCTAAGGGATTGTTTTCACTTACAAACTACCGTGGTGTAAAGCCACCGCACCTAATCCCTGTATTAGCATCTAAACTGGCTTTTCATAAAGTGCTGTTTAAATTCTACTGAGAGTTTTCTGCTTCTAAATGAAGAATTGACACGTTATGGTACTGAGATCTGCTTCATGAGCAATGAGAAAGTTAACTACCTGAAATGGATTGGTTTCAATCGACCATTCTCTGTTTCTAGGTGTAATGGTATATTAACTTTATCTGTTTTTGTGCTGAAATCTGCTGCATGAGCAATTGCAAACTACTATGGCGTAAAGCATCATTTGTAATAGTTTGTTTTCAATTGCAAGCTACTGCGGGTAAAGACATCGCTCTTAAGCACTGAGTTAATATCTAAAGCTGCTCCTTATAAAATATTTATTAAATCCGACGGGCCATTTGCAGCTGTTAAATGTAAAGTAGTAAGACTAAGGTTTTAGTGCCAAGATCTGATCCATTAGCAATAAGAAGCAACCACCTCTAAAGGTTCGTTATCAATTGTAAACAACTTTACGACACGCCATTGCACTTATCCCTATTTTAGCATCTGTTAGTACTTAGATCCGATCTATTAGCAATAAGAAAGTTAAGACGTTTAAGGGGCACACCCAGTGTAATAGCCTAGAAAAAAGGTGATTTTTGGGAATTTTTATTTAAAAAAATACTTTATCAATTATTTCAAAATTTTAAGAATATATTTATACATGTTTCAAGAATATACAGTAAAATTTTTGAAGAAAAAAATTAAATATTTTTTAAGTTATAGTCGATCTCCAACGTCGCGAAAAAAAAGGTCCTTTACTGCTGCAGTGATTCCGGCCTTCTCCGTGGATGGAATCTAAAAAAAAAAATTCTCGTTAAACTAGATAATATTGTCTGTACAATGACCTAAGATAAAAAAAATAATAAAAAATTGACAATATGGCGGCGTTTTTAAAAAAATTGTCGAATTTTACCCAAAATTTTGGTCGATTTTGGCCCGCCAAAATTCGATTTTTTGATCAAATGAAAAATCGATAGGTCATTGTACGGAGAACTATATATAAAACTTAGAAAAAAATTCGATAGTGATCGGATCATTTGTTTTTGAGTAATCACTGCAGCAAATTCGGAAAATGCTGTTTCGAGAAAAACGCACCAGCATCATTTCTAATGGTTTGTTTTCAATTGCAAACTACTGCGGGTAAAGACATCCCTCTTAAGCACTGAGTTAATGTCTAAACCTGCTCCTATAAACTATTGATTAAATCCTTTAGGATATAGGGGAGTAAGACTAAATTGTTTTAGTGCCAAGATCTGATCCATTAGCAATAAGAAGCAACCACCTCTAAGGGTTCGTTTTCAATTGCAAACAACTTTACGCCACGCCACCGCACTTAATTGCAAAACGGCATCGCACTCTGTTTCTAGGTGTAATGGTATATTAACTTTATCTGTTTTAGTGCTGAAATCTGCTGCATGAGCAATTGCAAACTACTATGGCGTAAAGCATCATTTCTAATAGTTTGTTTTCAATTGCAAACTACTGCGGGTAAAGACATCCCTCTTAAGCACTGAGTTAATGTCTAAACCTGCTCCTATAAGGTATTGATTAAATCCTTTAGGATATAGTGGAGTAAGATTAAGTTGGTTTAGTACCAAGTTCTGATCCATTAACAAAGAAAGCCAACCACCTCTAAGGGATTTTTTTCAATTGCAAACTACTATGGCGTAAAGCCACCGCACTTAATTAGCATCTAAACTGGCTTTTCATAAAGTGCTGTTTTAATTCTACTGAGAGTTTTCTGCTTCTAAATGTAGAATTGACACGTTATAGTACTGAGATCTGCTTCATGAGCAATGAGAAAGTTAACTACCTGAAATGGATTGGTTTCAATCGACCATTCTCTGTTTCTAGGTGTAATGGTATATTAACTTTATCTGTTTTAGTGCTGAAATCTGCTGCATGAGCATTTGCAAACTACTATGGCGTAAAGAATCATTTCTAATAGTTTGTTTTCAATTGCAAACTACTGCGGATAAAGACATCCCTCTTAAGCACTGAGTTATTGTCTAAACCTGCTCCTATAAAGTATTGATTAAATCCTTTAGGATATAGTGGAGTAAGATTAAGTTGGTTTAGTACCAAGTTCTGATCCATTAGCAAAGAAAGCCAACTACTAGGGCGTAAAGCCACCGCACTTAATCCCTGTATTAGCATCTTTTGGTACTAAGATCTGCGCCATGAGCAATAAGAGTGTTAACCCTTATCCCTTAGATGTGATTGGTTTCAATTGCAAAACGGCATCGCACTTAAGCTCTGAGTTAATATCTAAACCTGCACCTCATTAAGTACTGATTCAATCCGACTGGCCATTTCCAGCTGTTAAATATAGGGGAGTAAGACTAAGTTGTTTTAATGCCAAGATCTGATCCATGAGCAATAAGAAAGTTAGCTACCTCTAAGGGATTGGTTTTAATTGATCTTTCTCTGTTTCTAGGTGTAATGGTATATTATCTATGTTGTAGTGCTGAGATCTGGTCCATGAGCAATTGCAAACTACTTAGCGTATAGCCTTACCTCTAAAGGGTTGCACTTATATATTATCTATGTTGTAGTGCTGAGATCTGCTCCATGAGCAATTGCAAACTACTTTAGCGTAAAGCCTCACCTCTAAAGGGTTGTTTTCACTTGCATAGTACTGTGGGTAAAGCATCCGTTTCCAGCTGTTAATTATAGGGGAGTAAGACTAAGTTGTTTTAATGCCAAGATCTGATCCATAAGCAAATATAAAGTTAGCTACCTTTAAGGGATTGGTTTTAATTGACATTTCTCTGTTTCTAGGTGTAATGGTATATTATCTATGTTGTAGTGCTGAGATCTGGTCCATGAGCAATTGCAAGCTACTTAGCGTATAGCCTTACCTCTAAAGGGTTGCACTTATCCCTATTTTAGCATCTGTTAGTACTTAGATCCGATCTATTAGCAATAAGAAAGTTAAGACGTTTAAGGGGCACACCCAGTGTAATAGCCTAGAAAAAAGGTGATTTTTGGGAATTTTTATTTAAAAAAATACTTTATCAATTATTTCAAAATTTTAAGAATATATTTATACATGTTTCAAGAATATACAGTAAAATTTTTGAAGAACAAAATTATTAAAATTGCAAACTACTATGGCGTAAAGCATCATTTCTAATGGTTCGTTTTGAATTGCAAACTACTGCGGGTAAAGACATCCCTCTTAAGCACTGAGTTAATGTTTAAACCTGCTCCTATAAAGTATTGATTAAATCCTTTAGGATATAGTGGAGTAAGATTAAGTTGTTTTAGTGCCAAGTTGTGATCCATTAGCAAAGAAAGCCAACTACTATGGCGTAAGCCACCGCCCTTAATCCCTGTATTAGCATCTTTTGGTACTAAGATCTGCGCCATGAGCAATAAAAGTGTTAACCCTTATCCCTTAGATGTGATTGGTTTCAATTGCAAAACGGCATCACACGCTCTGTAATTGTAAACAACTTTACGACACGCCATTGCACTTATCCCTATTTTAGCATCTGTTAGTATTTAGATCCGATCTATTAGCAATAAGAAAGTTAAGACGTTTAAGGGGCACACCCAGTGTAATAGCCTAGAAAAAAGGTGATTTTTGGGAATTTTTATTTAAAAAAATACTTTATCAATTATTTCAAAATTTTAAGAATATATTTATACATGTTTCAAGAATATACAGTAAAAGTTTTGAAGAAAAAAATTTAATATTTTTTAAGTTATAGTCGATCTCCAACGTCGCGAAAAAAAAAGGTCCTTTACTGCTGCAGTGATTCCGGCCTTCTCCGTGGATGGAATCTAAAAAAAAAATTCTCGTTAAACTAGATAATATTGTCTGTACAATGACCTAAGATAAAAAAATAATAAAAAATTGACAATATGGCGGCGTTTTTAAAAAAATTGTCGAATTTTACCCAAAATTTTGGTCGATTTTGGCCCGCCAAAATTCGATTTTTTGATCAAATGAAAAATCGATAGGTCATTGTACGGAGAACTATATATAAAACTTGGAAAAAAAATTCGATAGTGATCGGATCATTTGTTTTTGAGTAATCACTGCAGCAAATTCGGAAAATGCTGTTTCGAGAAAAACGCGCCAGCATCATTTCTAATGGTTTGTTTTCAATTGCAAACTACTGCGGGTAAAGACATCCCTCTTAAGCACTGAGTTAATGTCTAAACCTGCTCCTATAAACTATTGATTAAATCCTTTAGGATATAGTGGAGGAAGATTAAGTTGTTTTAGTGCCAAGATCGGGTCCAGTAGCAATAAGAAGCAACCACCTCTAAGGGTTCGTTTTCAATTGCAAAAAACTTTACGCCACGCCACCGCACTTAATCCCTGTTTTAGCATCTGTTAGTACTAAGATCCGATCTATTAGCAATAAGAAAGTTAAGACGTTTAAGGTATTGTTTTCAATTTACCATTCTCTGTTTCTACGTATAAAGGTATATAAAGTTAATCAGTTTTATTGATGAGATCTGCTCCATGAACAAACAAAAAATATAAAAGTTAACCCTATATAAGGGATAGTTTTCACTTACATACTACCGTGGTGTAAAGCAACCGCACCTAATCCCTGTAATAGCATCTAAACTGGCTTTTCATAAAGTACTGTTTTAATTCTACTGAGAGTTTTCTGCTTCTAAATGAAGAATTGACACGTTATAGTACTGAGATCTGCTTCATGAGCAATGAGAAAGTTAACTACCTGAAATGGATTGGTTTCAATCGACCATTCTCTGTTTCTAGGTCCACCTCATTAACTATTGATTCAATCCGACTGACCATTTCCAGCTGTTAAATATAGGGGAGTAAGACTAAGTTGTTTTAATGCCAAGATCTGATCCATGAGCAATAAGAAAGTTAGCTACCTTTAAGGGATTGGTTTTAATTGACCTTTCTCTGTTTCTAGGTGTAATGGTATATTATCTATGGTGTAGTGCTGAGATCTGCTACATGAGCAATTGCAAACTACTTTAGCGTAAAGCCTCACCTCTAAAGGCATAGTACTGTGGGTAAAGACATCGATCTTAAGCACTGAGTTAATATCTAAAGCTGCTCCTTATAAAGTATTTATTAAATACGACGGGCCATTTGCAGCTGTTAAATGTAAAGTAGTAAGACTAAATTGTTTTAGTGCCAAGATCTGATCCATTAGCAATAAGAAGCAACCACCTCTAAGGGTTCGTTTTCAATTGCAAACAACTTTACGCCACGCCACCGCACTTAATTGCAAAACGGCATCGCACTCTGTTTCTAGGTGTAATGGTATATTAACTTTATCTGTTTTAGTGCTGAAATCTGCTGCATGAGCAATTGCAAACTACTATGGCGTAAAGCATCATTTCTAATAGTTTGTTTTCAATTGCAAACTACTGCGGGTAAAGACATCCCTCTTAAGCACTGAGTTAATGTCTAAACCTGCTCCTATAAAGTATTGATTAAATCCTTTAGGATATTGTGGAGTAAGATTAAGTTGGTTTAGTACCAAGTTCTGATCCATTAACAAAGAAAGCCAACCACCTCTAAGGGATTTTTTTCAATTGCAAACTACTATGGCGTAAAGCCACCGCACTTAATTAGCATCTAAACTGGCTTTTCATAAAGTGCTGTTTTAATTCTACTGAGAGTTTTCTGCTTCTAAATGAAGAATTTACACGTTATAGTACTGAGATCTGCTTCATGAGCAATGAGAAAGTTAACTACCTGAAATGGATTGGTTTCAATCGACCATTCTCTGTTTCTAGGTGTAATGGTATATTAACTTTATCAGTTTTAGTGCTGAAATCTGCTCCATGAGCAATTGCAAACTACTATGGCGTAAAGCATCATTTCTAATGGTTTGTTTTCAATTGCAAACTACTGCGGGTAAAGACATCCCTCTTAAGCACTGAGTTCATGTCTAAACCTGCTCCTATAAAGTATTGATTAAATCATTTAGGATATAGTGGAGTAAGATTAAGTTGGTTTAGTACCAAGTTCTGATCCATTAGCAAAGAAAGCCAACTACTATGGCGTAAACCCACCGCACTTAATCCCTGTATTATCATCTTTTGGTACTAAGATCTGCGCCATGAGCAATAAGAGTGTTAACCCTTATCCCTTAGATGTGATTGGTTTCTGAGTTAATATCTAAACCTGCACCTCATTAAGTACTGATTCAATCCGACTGGCCATTTCCAGCTGTTAAATATAGAGGAAGAAGACTAAGTTGTTTTAATGCCAAGATCTGATCCATGAGCAATAATAAAGTTAGCTACCTGTAAGGGATTGGTTTTAATTGACCTTTCTCTGTTTCTAGGTGTAATGGTATATTATCTATGATGTAGTGCTGAGATCTGATCCATTTGCAATTGCAAACTACTTTAGCGTATAGCCTTACCTCTAAAGGGTTGTTTTCACTTGCATAGTACTGTGGGTAAAGACATCGCTCTTAAGCACTGAGTTAATATCTAAAGCTGCTCCTTATAAAGTATTTATGAATTCCGACGGGCCATTTGCAGCTGTTAAATGTAAAGTAGTAAGACTAAATTGTTTTTGTGCCAAGATCTGATCCATTAGCAATAAGAAGCAACCACCTCTAAGGGTTCGTTTTCAATTGCAAACGACTTTACGCCACGCCACCGCACTTAATTGCAAAACGGCATCGCACTTAAGCTCTGAGTTAATATCTAAACCTGCACCTCATTAAGTACTGATTCAATCCGACTGGCCATTTCCAGCTGCTAAATATAGGGGAGTAAGACTAAGTTGTTTTAATGCCAAGATCTGATCGATGAGCAAAAAAAAAATTAGCTACCTTTAAAGGATTGGTTTTAATTGACCTTTCTCTGTTTCTAGGTGTAATGGTATATTATCTATGTTGTAGTGCTGAGATCTGGTCCATGAGCAATTGCAAGCTACTTTAGCGTATAGCCTTACCTCTAAAGGGTTGTTTTCACTTGCATAGTACTGTGGGTAAAGACATCGCTCTTAAGCACTGAGTTAATATCTAAAGCTGCTCCTTATAAAGTATTTAAGAATTCCGGCGGGCCATTTGCAGCTGTTAAATGTAAAGTAGTAAGACTAAATTGTTTTAGTGCCAAGATCTGATCCATTAGCAATAAGAAGCAACCACCTCTAAGGGTTCGTTTTCAATTGCAAACAACTTTACGCCATGCCACCGCACTTAATCCCTGTTTTAGCATCTGTTAGTACTAAGATCCGATCTATTAGCAATAAGAAAGTTAAGACGTTTAAGGTATTGTTTTCAATTTACCATTCTCTGTTTCTACGTATAAAGATATATAAAGTTTATCAGTTTTATTGATGAGATCTGCTCCATGAGCAAACAAAAAATTAGCTTATCCCTTGTGCGATTGTTTTCATTGCAAAGACTAAATGGTTTTTGTGCCAAGATCTGATCCATTAGCAATATAAAAGATAACCTTATCTAAGTGATTGTTTTCACTTACAAACTACCGTGGTGTAAAGCAACCGCACCTAATCCCTGTATTAGCATCTAAACTGGCTTTTCATAAAGTGCTGTTTTAATTCTACTGCTGTTTTAACTACCTGAAATGGATTGGTTTCAATCGACCATTCTCTGTTTCTAGGTGTAATGGTATATTAACTTTATCTGTTTTAGTGCTGAAATCTGCTGCATGAGCAATTGCAAACTACTATGGCGTAAAGCATCATTTCTAATAGTTTGTTTTCAATTGCAAACTACTGCGGATAAAGACATCCCTCTTAAGCACTGAGTTATTGTCTAAACCTGCTCCTATAAAGTATTGATTAAATCCTATAGGATATAGTGGAGTAAGATTAAGTTGGTTTAGTACCAAGTTCTGATCCATTAGCAAAGAAAGCCAACTACTATGGCGTAAAGCCACCGCACTTAATCCCTGTATTAGCATCTTTTGGTACTAAGATCTGCGCCATGAGCAATAAGAGTGTTAACCCTTATCCCTTAGATGTGATTGGTTTCAATTGCAAAACGGCATCGCACTTAAGCTCTGAGTTAATATCTAAACCTGCACCTCATTAAGTACTGATTCAATCCGACTGGCCATTTCCAGCTGTTAAATATAGGGGAGTAAGACTAAGTTGTTTTAATGCCAAGATCTGATCCATGAGCAATAAGAAAGTTAGCTACCTCTAAGGGATTGGTTATAATTGATCTTTCTCTGTTTCTAGGTGTAATGGTATATTATCTATGGTGTAGTGCTGATATCTGCTCCATGAGCAATTGCAAACTACTTTAGCGTAAAGCCTCACCTCTAAAGGGTTGTTTTCACTTGCATAGTACTGTGGGTAAAACATCCGTTTCCAGCTGTTAATTATAGGGGAGTAAGACTAAGTTGTTTTAATGCCAAGATCTGATCCATAAGCAAAAAGAAAGTTAGCTACCTTTAAGGGATTGGTTTTAATTGACATTTCTCTGTTTCTAGGTGTAATGGTATATTATCTATGGTGTAGTGCTGAGATCTGCTCCATGAGCAATTGCAAACTACTTTAGCGTAAAGCCTCACCTATAAAGGGTTGTTTTCATTTGCATAGTACTGTGGGTAAAGACATCGCTCTTAAGCACTGAGTTAATATCTAAAGCTGATATTATAAAGTATTTATTAAATCCGACGGGCCATTTGCAGCCGTTAAATGTAAAGTAATAAGACTAAGTTGTTTTAGTGCCAAGATCTGATCCATTAGCAATAAGAAGCAACCACCTCTAAGGGTTCGTTTTCAATTGCAAACAACTTTACTCCACGCCACCGCACTTAATCCCTGTTTTAGCATCTGTTAGTACTAAGATCCGATCTATTAGCAATAAGAAAGTTAAGACGTTTAAGGTATTGTTTTCAATTTACCATTCTCTGTTTCTACGTATAAAGGTATATAAAGTTTATCAGTTTTATTGATGAGATCTGCTCCATGAGCAAACAAAAAATTAGCTTATCCCTTGTGCGATTGTTTTCATTGCAAAGACTAAATGGTTTTTGTGCCAAGATCTGATCCATTAGCAATATAAAAGTTAACCCTATCTAAGGGATTGTTTTCAATTGCTAACTACCGTGGTGTAAAGCAACCGCACCTAATCCCTGTATTAGCATCTAAACTGGCTTTTCATAAAGTGCTGTTTTAATTCTACTGAGAGTTTTCTGCTTCTAAATGAAGAATTGACACGTTACAGTACTCAGACCTGCTTCATGAGCAATGAGAAAGTTAACTACTTGAAATGGATTGGTTTCAATCGACCATTCTCTGTTTCTAGGTGTAATGGTATATTAACTTTATCTGTTTTAGTGCTGAAATCTGCTTCATGAGCAATGAGAAAGTTAACAACCTCAAATGGATTGGTTTCAATCGACCATTCTCTGTTTCTAGGTGTAATGGTATATTAACTTTATCTGTTTTAGTGCTGAAATCTGCTGCATGAGCAATTGCAAACTACTATGGCGTAAAGCATAATTGCTAATAGTTTGTTTTAAATTGCAAACTACTATGGCGTAAAGCATCATTTCTAATAGTTTGTTTTCAATTGCAAACTACTGCGGGTAAAGACATCCCTCTTAAGCACTGAGTTAATGTCTAAACCTGCTTCTATAAAGTATTGATTAAATCCTTTAGGATATAGTGGAGTAAGATTAAGTTGGTTTAGTACCAAGTTCTGATCCATTAGCAAAGAAAGCCAACCACCTCTAAGGGATTTTTTTCAATTGCAAACTACTATGGCGTAAAGCCACCGCACTTAATTAGCATCTATTGGCAATAAGAAAGTTAAGACGTTTAAGGTATTGTTTTCAATTTACCATTCTCTGTTTCTACGTATAAAGGTATATAAAGTTTATCAGTTTTATTGATGAGATCTGCTCCATGAGCAAACAAAAAATTAGCTTATCCCTTGTGCGATTGTTTTCATTGCAAACACTAAATGGTTTTTGTGCCACGATCTGATCCATTAGCAATATAAAAGATAACCTTATCTAAGGGATTGTTTTCACTTACAAACTACCGTGGTGTAAAGCAACCGCACCTAATCCCTGTATTAGCATCTAAACTGGCTTTTCATAAAGTGCTGTTTTAATTCTACTGACAGTTTTCTGCTTCTAAATGAAGAATTGACACGTTATAGTACTGAGATCTGCTTCATGAGCTATGAAAAAGTTAACTACCTGAAATGGATTGGTTTCAATCGACCATTCTCTGTTTCTAGGTGTAATGGTATATTAACTTTATCTGTTTTAGTGCTGAAATCTGCTCCATGAGCAATTGCAAACTACTATGGCGTAAAGCATCATTTCTAATAGTTTGTTTTCAATTGCAAACTACTGCGGGTAAAGACATCCCTCTTAAGCACTGAGTTAATGTCTAAACCTGCTTCTATAAAGTATTGATTAAATCCTTTAGGATATAGTGGAGTAAGATTAAGTTTGTTTAGTACCAAGTTCTGATCCATTAGCAAAGAAAGCCAACCACCTCTAAGGGATTTTTTTCAATTGCAAACTACTATGGCGTAAAGCCACCGCACTTAATTAGCATCTATTGGTAATAAGAAAGTTAAGACGTTTAAGGTATTGTTTTCAATTTACCATTCTCTGTTTCTACGTATAAAGGTATATAAAGTGTATCAGTTTTATTGATGAGATCTGCTCCATGAGCAAACAAAAAATTAGCTTATCCCTTGTGCGATTGTTTTCATTGCAAACACTAAATGGTTTTTGTGCCACGATCTGATCCATTAGCAATATAAAAGATAACCTTATCTAAGGGATTGTTTTCACTTACAAACTACCGTGGTGTAAAGCAACCGCACCTAATCCCTGTATTAGCATCTAAACTGGCTTTTCATAGAGTGCTGTTTTAATTCTACTGAGAGTTTTCTGCTTCTAAATGAAGAATTGACACGTTATAGTACTGAGATCTGCTTCATGAGCAATGAAAAAGTTAACTACCTCTAAGGGATTGGCTTTAATTGATCTTTCTCTGTTTCTAGGTGTAATGGTATATTATCTATGGTGTAGTGCTGATATCTGCTCCATGAGCAATTGCAAACTACTTTAGCGTAAAGCCTCACCTCTAAAGGGTTGTTTTCACTTGCATAGTACTGTGGGTAAAGCATCCGTTTCCAGCTGTTAATTATAGGGGAGTAAGACTAAGTTGTTTTAATGCCAAGATCTGATCCATAAGCAAAAAGAAAGTTAGCTACCTTTAAGGGATTGGTTTTAATTGACATTTCTCTGTTTCTAGGTGTAATGGTATATTATCTATGGTGTAGTGCTGAGATCTGCTCCATGAGCAATTGCAAACTACTTTAGCGTAAAGCCTCACCTATAAAGGGTTGTTTTCATTTGCATAGTACTGTGGGTAAAGACATCGCTCTTAAGCACTGAGTTAATATCTAAAGCTGATATTATAAAGTATTTATTAAATCCGACGGGCCATTTGCAGCCGTTAAATGTAAAGTAATAAGACTAAGTTGTTTTAGTGCCAAGATCTGATCCATTAGCAATAAGAAGCAACCACCTCTAAGGGTTCGTTTTCAATTGCAAACAACTTTACTCCACGCCACCGCACTTAATCCCTGTTTTAGCATCTGTTAGTACTAAGATCCGATCTATTAGCAATAAGAAAGTTAAGACGTTTAAGGTATTGTTTTCAATTTACCATTCTCTGTTTCTACGTATAAAGGTATATAAAGTTTATCAGTTTTATTGATGAGATCTGCTCCATGAGCAAACAAAAAATTAGCTTATCCCTTGTGCGATTGTTTTCATTGCAAAGACTAAATGGTTTTTGTGCCAAGATCTGATCCATTAGCAATATAAAAGTTAACCCTATCTAAGGGATTGTTTTCAATTGCTAACTACCGTGGTGTAAAGCAACCGCACCTAATCCCTGTATTAGCATCTAAACTGGCTTTTCATAAAGTGCTGTTTTAATTCTACTGAGAGTTTTCTGCTTCTAAATGAAGAATTGACACGTTACAGTACTCAGACCTGCTTCATGAGCAATGAGAAAGTTAACTACTTGAAATGGATTGGTTTCAATCGACCATTCTCTGTTTCTAGGTGTAATGGTATATTAACTTTATCTGTTTTAGTGCTGAAATCTGCTTCATGAGCAATGAGAAAGTTAACAACCTGAAATGGATTGGTTTCAATCGACCATTCTCTGTTTCTAGGTGTAATGGTATATTAACTTTATCTGTTTTAGTGCTGAAATCTGCTGCATGAGCAATTGCAAACTACTATGGCGTAAAGCATAATTGCTAATAGTTTGTTTTAAATTGCAAACTACTATGGCGTAAAGCATCATTTCTAATAGTTTGTTTTCAATTGCAAACTACTATGGCGTAAAGCATCATTTCTAATAGTTTGTTTTCAATTGCAAACTACTGCGGGTAAAGACATCCCTCTTAAGCACTAAGTTAATGTCTAAACCTGCTCCTATAAAGTATTGATTAAATCCTTTAGGATATAGTGGAGTAAGATTAAGTTGTTTTAGTACCAAGTTCTGATCCATTAGCAAAGAAAGCCAACTACTATGGCGTAAACCCACCGCACTTAATCCCTGTATTAGCATCTTTTGGTACTACGATCTGCGCTATGAGCAATAAGAGTGTTAACCATTATCCGTTAGATTTGATTAGTTTCAATTGCAAAAAGGCATCGCACTTAAGCTCTGAGTTAATATCTAAACCTGCACCTCATTAAGTACTGATTCAATCCGACTGGCCATTTCCAGCTGTTAAATATAGAGGAGGAAGACTAAGTTGTTTTAATGCCAAGATCTGATCCATGAGCAATAAGAAAGTTAGCTACCTTTAAGGGATTGGGTTTAATTGCTCTTTCTCTGTTTCTAGGTGTAATAGTATATTATCTATGTTGTAGTGCAGAGATCTGCTCCATGAGCAATTGCAAACTACTTTAGCGTAAAGCCTCGCCTCTAAAGGGTTGTTTTTACTTGCATAGTACTGTGGGTAAAAACATCGCTCTTAAGCACTGAGTTAATATCTAAAGCTGCTCCTTATAAAGTATTTATTAAATCCGACGGGCCATTTGCAGCTGTTAAATGTAAAGTAGTAAGACTAAATTGTTTTAGTGCCAAGATCTGATCCATTAGCAATAAGAAGCAACCACCTCTAAGGGTTCGTTTTCAATTGCAACCAACTTTACGCCACGCCACCGCACTTAATTGCAAAACGGCATCGCACTTAAGCTCTGAGTTAATATCCAAACCTGCACCTCATTATGTACTGATTCAATCCGACTGGCCATTTCCAGCTGTTAAATATAGGGGAGTAAGACTAAGTGGTTTCAGTGCCAAGATCTAATCCATTAGCAATAAGAAGCAACCACCTCTAAGGGTTCGTTTTCAATTGCAAACAACTTTACACCACGCCACCGCACTTAATCCCTGTTTTAGCATCTGTTAGTACTAAGATCCGATCTATTAGCAATAAGAAAGTTAAGACGTAAGGTATTGTTTTCAATTTACCATTCTCTGTTTCTACGTATAAAGATATATAAAGTTTATCAGTTTTATTGATGAGATCTGCTCCATGAGCAAACAAAAAATTAGCTTATCTCTTGTGCGATTGTTTTCATTGCAAACACTAAATGGTTTTTGTGCCACGATCTGATCCATTAGCAATATAAATGATAACCTTATCTAAGGGATTGTTTTCACTTACAAACTACCGTGGTGTAAAGCAACCGCACCTAATCCCTGTATTAGCATCTAAACTGGCTTTTCATAAAGTGCTGTTTTAATTCTACTGAGAGTTTTCTGCTTCTAAATGAAGAATTGACACGTTATAGTACTGAGATCTGCTTCATGAGCTATGAAAAAGTTAACTACCTGAAATGGATTGGTTTCAATCGACCATTCTCTGTTTCTAGGTGTAATGGTATATTAACTTTATCTGTTTTAGTGCTGAAATCTGCTGCATGAGCAATTGCAAACTACTATGGCGTAAAGCATCATTTCTAATAGTTTGTTTTCAATTGCAAACTACTGCGGGTAAAGACATCCCTCTTAAGCACTGAGTTAATGTCTAAACCTGCTTCTATAAAGTATTGATTAAATCCTTTAGGATATAGTGGAGTAAGATTAAGTTGGTTTAGTACCAAGTTCTGATCCATTAGCAAAGAAAGCCAACCACCTCTAAGGGATTTTTTTCAATTGCAAACTACTATGGCGTAAAGCCACCGCACTTAATTAGCATCTATTGGCAATAAGAAAGTTAAGACGTTTAAGGTATTGTTTTCAATTTACCATTATCTGTTTCTACGTATAAAGGTATATAAAGTGTATCAGTTTTATTGATGAGATCTGCTCCATGAGCAAACAAAAAATTAGCTTATCCCTTGTGCGATTGTTTTCATTGCAAACACTAAATGGTTTTTGTGCCACGATCTGATCCATTAGCAATATAAAAGATAACCTTATCTAAGGGATTGTTTTCACTTACAAACTACCGTGGTGTAAAGCAACCGCACCTAATCCTTGTATTAGCATCTAAACTGGCTTTTCATAAAGTGCTGTTTTAATTCTACTGAGAGTTTTCTGCTTCTAAATGAAGAATTGACACGTTATAGTACTGAGATCTGCTTCATGAGCTATGAAAAAGTTAACTACCTGAAATGGATTGGTTTCAATCGACCATTCTCTGTTTCTAGGTGTAATGGTATATTAACTTTATCTGTTTTAGTGCTGAAATCTGCTGCATGAGCAATTGCAAACTACTATGGCGTAAAGCATCATTTCTAATAGTTTGTTTTCAATTGCAAACTACTGCGGGTAAAGACATCCCTCTTAAGCACTGAGTTAATGTCTAAACCTGCTTCTATAAAGTATTGATTAAATCCTTTAGGATATAGTGGAGTAAGATTAAGTTGGTTTAGTACCAAGTTCTGATCCATTAGCAAAGAAAGCCAACCACCTCTAAGGGATTTTTTTCAATTGTAAACTACTATGGCGTAAAGCCACCGCACTTAATTAGCATCTATTGGCAATAAGAAAGTTAAGACGTTTAAGGTATTGTTTTCAATTTACCATTATCTGTTTCTACGTATAAAGGTATATAAAGTTTATCAGTTTTATTGATGAGATCTGCTCCATGAGCAAACAAAAAATTAGCTTATCCCTTGTGCGATTGTTTTCATTGCAAACACTAAATGGTTTTTGTGCCACGATCTGATCCATTAGCAATATAAAAGAAAACCGTATCTAAGGGATTGTTTTCACTTACAAACTACCGTGGTGTAAAGCAACCGCACCTAATCCCTGTATTAGCATCTAAACTGGCTTTTCATAAAGTGCTGTTTTAATTCTACTGAGAGTTTTCTACTTCTAAATGAAGAATTGACACGTTATAGTACTGAGATCTGCTTCAAGAGCAATGAAAAAGTTAACTACCTGAAATGGATTGGTTTCAATCGACCATTCTCTGTTTCTAGGTGTAATAGTATATTAACTTTATCTGTTTTAGTGCTGAAATCTGCTGCATGAGCAATTGCAAACTACTATGGCGTAAAGCATCATTTCTAATAGTTTGTTTTCAATTGCAAACTACGGCGGGTAAAGACATCCCTCTTAAGCACTGAGTTAATGTCTAAACCTGCTTCTATGAAGTATTGATTAAATCCTTTAGGATATAGTGGAGTAAGATTAAGTTGGTTTAGTACCAAGTTCTGATCCATTAGCAAAGAAAGCCAACCACCTCTAAGGGATTTTTTTCAATTGCGTAAAGCCACCGCACTTAATTAGCATCTATTAGCAATAAGAAAGTTAAGACGTTTAAGGTATTGTTTTCAATTTACCATTCTCTGTTTCTACGTATAAAGGTATATAAAGTGTATCAGTTTTATTGATGAGATCTGCTCCATGAGCAAACAAAAAATTAGCTTATCCCTTGTGCGATTGTTTTCATTGCAATCACTAAATGGTTTTTGTGCCACGATCTGATCCATTAGCAATATAAAAGATAACCTTATCTAAGGGATTGTTTTCACTTACAAACTACCGTGGTGTAAAGCAACCGCACCTAATCCCTGTATTAGCATCTAAACTGGCTTTTCATAAAGTGCTGTTTTAATTCTACTGAGAGTTTTCTGCTTCTAAATGAAGAATTGACACGTTATAGTACTGAGATCTGCTTCAAGAGCAATGAAAAAGTTAACTACCTGAAATGGATTGGTTTCAATCGACCATTCTCTGTTTCTAGGTGTAATAGTATATTAACTTTATCTGTTTTAGTGCTGAAATCTGCTGCATGAGCAATTGCAAACTACTATGGCGTAAAGCATCATTTCTAATAGTTTGTTTTCAATTGCAAACTACTGCGGGTAAAGACATCCCTCTTAAGCACTGAGTTAATGTCTAAACCTGCTTCTATAAAGTATTGATTAAATCCTTTAGGATATAGTGGAGTAAGATTAAGTTGGTTTAGTACCAAGTTCATCTAAGGGATTTTTTTCAATTGCAAACTACTATGGCGTAAAGCCACCGCACTTAATTAGCATCTATTGGCAATAAGGAAGTTAAGACGTTTAAGGTATTGTTTTCAATTTACCATTCTCTGTTTCTACGTATAAAGGTATATAAAGTTTATCAGTTTTATTGATGAGATCTGCTCCATGAGCAAAAAAAAAATTAGCTTATCCCTTGTGCGATTGTTTTCATTGCAAATACTAAATGGTTTTTGTGCCACGATCTGATCCATTAGCAATATAAAAGATAACCTTATCTAATTGATTGTTTTCACTTACAAACTACCGTGGTGTAAAGCAACCGCACCTAATCCCTGTATTAGCATCTAAACTGGCTTTTCATAAAGTGCTGTTTTAATTCTACTGAGAGTTTTCTGCTTCTAAATGAAGAATTGACACGTTATAGTACTGAGATCTGCTTCATGAGCTATGAAAAAGTTAACTACCTGAAATGGATTGGTTTCAATCGACCATTCTCTGTTTCTAGGTGTAATGGTATATTAACTTTATCTGTTTTAGTGCTGAAATCTGCTCCATGAGCAATTGCAAACTACTATGGCGTAAAGCATCATTTCTTATAGTTTGTTTTCAATTGCAAACTACTGCGGGTAAAGACATCCCTCTTAAGCACTGAGTTAATGTCTAAACCTGCTTCTATAAAGTATTGATTAAATCCTTTAGGATATAGTGGAGTAAGATTAAGTTGGTTTAGTACCAAGTTCTGATCCATTAGCAAAGAAAGCCAACCACCTCTAAGGGATTTTTTTCAATTGCAAACTACTATGGCGTAAAGCCACCGCACTTAATTAGCATCTATTGGTAATAAGAAAGTTAAGACGTTTAAGGTATTGTTTTCAATTTACCATTCTCTGTTTCTACGTATAAAGGTATATAAAGTGTATCAGTTTTATTGATGAGATCTGCTCCATGAGCAAACAAAAAATTAGCTTATCCCTTGTGCGATTGTTTTCATTGCAAACACTAAATGGTTTTTGTGCCACGATCTGATCCATTAGCAATATAAAAGATAACCTTATCTAAGGGATTGTTTTCACTTACAAACTACCGTGGTGTAAAGCAACCGCACCTAATCCCTGTATTAGCATCTAAACTGGCTTTTCATAAAGTGCTGTTTTAATTCTACTGAGAGTTTTCTGCTTCTAAATGAAGAATTGACACGTTATAGTACTGAGATCTGCTTCATGAGCTATGAAAAAGTTAACTACCTGAAATGGATTGGTTTCAATCGACCATTCTCTGTTTCTAGGTGTAATGTTATATTAACTTTATTTGTTTTAGTGCTGAAATCTGCTGCATGAGCAATTGCAAACTACTATGGCGTAAAGCATCATTTCTAATAGTTTGTTTTCAATTGCAAACTACTGCGGGTAAAGACATCCCTCTTAAGCACTGAGTTAATGTCTAAACCTGCTTCTATAAAGTATTGATTAAATCCTTTAGGATATAGTGGAGTAAGATTAAGTTGGTTTAGTACCAAGTTCTGATCCATTAGCAAAGAAAGCCAACCACCTCTAAGGGATTTTTTTCAATTGCAAACTACTATGGCGTAAAGCCACCGCACTTAATTAGCATCTATTGGTAATAAGAAAGTTAAGACGTTTAAGGTATTGTTTTCAATTTACCATTCTCTGTTTCTACGTATAAAGGTATATAAAGTGTATCAGTTTTATTGATGAGATCTGCTCCATGAGCAAACAAAAAATTAGCTTATCCCTTGTGCGATTGTTTTCATTGCAAACACTAAATGGTTTTTGTGCCACGATCTGATCCATTAGCAATATAAAAGATAACCTTATCTAAGGGATTGTTTTCACTTACAAACTACCGTGGTGTAAAGCAACCGCACCTAATCCCTGTATTAGCATCTAAACTGGCTTTTCATAAAGTGCTGTTTTAATTCTACTGAGAGTTTTCTGCTTCTAAATGAAGAATTGACACGTTATAGTACTGAGATCTGCTTCATGAGCTATGAAAAAGTTAACTACCTGAAATGGATTGGTTTCAATCGACCATTCTCTGTTTCTAGGTGTAATGGTATATTAACTTTATCTGTTTTAGTGCTGAAATCTGCTGCATGAGCAATTGCAAACTACTATGGCGTAAAGCATCATTTCTAATAGTTTGTTTTCAATTGCAAACTACTGCGGGTAAAGACATCCCTCTTAAGCACTGAGTTAATGTCTAAACCTGCTTCTATAAAGTATTGATTAAATCCTTTAGGATATAGTGGAGTAAGATTAAGTTGGTTTAGTACCAAGTTCTGATCCATTAGCAAAGAAAGCCAACCACCTCTAAGGGATTTTTTTCAATTGCAAACTACTATGGCGTAAAGCCACCGCACTTAATTAGCATCTATTGGTAATAAGAAAGTTAAGACGTTTAAGGTATTGTTTTCAATTTACCATTCTCTGTTTCTACGTATAAAGGTATATAAAGTGTATCAGTTTTATTGATGAGATCTGCTCCATGAGCAAACAAAAAATTAGCTTATCCCTTGTGCGATTGTTTTCATTGCAAACACTAAATGGTTTTTGTGCCACGATCTGATCCATTAGCAATATAAAAGATAACCTTATCTAAGGGATTGTTTTCACTTACAAACTACCGTGGTGTAAAGCAACCGCACCTAATCCCTGTATTAGCATCTAAACTGGCTTTTCATAAAGTGCTGTTTTAATTCTACTGAGAGTTTTCTGCTTCTAAATGAAGAATTGACACGTTATAGTACTGAGATCTGCTTCATGAGCTATGAAAAAGTTAACTACCTGAAATGGATTGGTTTCAATCGACCATTCTCTGTTTCTAGGTGTAATGGTATATTAACTTTATCTGTTTTAGTGCTGAAATCTGCTGCATGAGCAATTGCAAACTACTATGGCGTAAAGCATCATTTCTAATAGTTTGTTTTCAATTGCAAACTACTGCGGGTAAAGACATCCCTCTTAAGCACTGAGTTAATGTCTAAACCTGCTTCTATAAAGTATTGATTAAATCCTTTAGGATATAGTGGAGTAAGATTAAGTTGGTTTAGTACCAAGTTCTGATCCATTAGCAAAGAAAGCCAACCACCTCTAAGGGATTTTTTTCAATTGTAAACTACTATGGCGTAAAGCCACCGCACTTAATTAGCATCTATTGGCAATAAGAAAGTTAAGACGTTTAAGGTATTGTTTTCAATTTACCATTCTCTGTTTCTACGTATAAAGGTATATAAAGTTTATCAGTTTTATTGATGAGATCTGCTCCATGAGCAAACAAAAAATTAGCTTATCCCTTGTGCGATTGTTTTCATTGCAAACACTAAATGGTTTTTGTGCCACGATCTGATCCATTAGCAATATAAAAGATAACCGTATCTAAGGGATTGTTTTCACTTACAAACTACCGTGGTGTAAAGCAACCGCACCTAATCCCTGTATTAGCATCTAAACTGGCTTTTCATAAAGTGCTGTTTTAATTCTACTGAGAGTTTTCTGCTTCTAAATGAAGAATTGACACGTTATAGTACTGAGATCTGCTTCATGAGCAATGAGAAAGTTAACTACCTGAAATGGATTGGTTTCAATCGACCATTCTCTGTTTCTAGGTGTAATGGTATATTAACTTTATCTGTTTTAGTGCTGAAATCTGCTGCATGAGCAATTGCAAACTACTAAGGCGTAAAGCATCATTTCTAATAGTTTGTTTTCAATTGCAAACTACTGCGGGTAAAGACATCCCTCTTAAGCACTGAGTTAATGTCTAAACCTGCTTCTATAAAGTATTGATTAAATCCTTTAGGATATAGTGGAGTAAGATTAAGTTGGTTTAGTACCAAGTTCTGATCCATTAGCAAAGAAAGCCAACCACCTCTAAGGGATTTTTTTCAATTGCAAACTACTATGGCGTAAAGCCACCGCACTTAATTAGCATCTATTGGCAATAAGAAAGTTAAGACGTTTAAGGTATTGTTTTCAATTTACCATTCTCTGTTTCTACGTATAAAGGTATATAAAGTTTATCAGTTTTATTGATGAGATCTGCTCCATGAGCAAAAAAAAAATTAGCTTATCCCTTGTGCGATTGTTTTCATTGCAAATACTCAATGGTTTTTGTGCCACGATCTGATCCATTAGCAATATAAAAGATAACCTTATCTAAGGGATTGTTTTCACTTACAAACTACCGTGGTGTAAAGCAACCGCACCTAATCCCTGTATTAGCATCTAAACTGGCTTTTCATAAAGTGCTGTTTTAATTCTACTGAGAGTTTTCTGCTTCTAAATGAAGAATTGACACGTTATAGTACTGAGATCTGCTTCATGAGCTATGAAAAAGTTAACTACCTGAAATGAATTGGTTTCAATCGACCATTCTCTGTTTCTAGGTGTAATGGTATATTAACTTTATCTGTTTTAGTGCTGAAATCTGCTGCATGAGCAATTGCAAACTACTATGGCGTAAAGCATCATTTCTAATAGTTTGTTTTCAATTGCAAACTACTGCGGGTAAAGACATCCCTCTTAAGCACTGAGTTAATGTCTAAACCTGCTTCTATAAAGTATTGATGAAATCCTTTAGGATATAGTGGAGTAAGATTAAGTTGGTTTACTACCAAGTTCTGATCCATTAGCAAAGAAAGCCAACCACCTCTAAGGGATTTTTTTCAATTGCAAACTACTATGGCGTAAAGCCACCGCACTTAATTAGCATCTATTGGTAATAAGAAAGTTAAGACGTTTAAGGTATTGTTTTCAATTTACCATTCTCTGTTTCTACGTATAAAGGTATATAAAGTGTATCAGTTTTATTGATGAGATCTGCTCCATGAGCAAACAAAAAATTAGCTTATCCCTTGTGCGATTGTTTTCATTGCAAACACTAAATGGTTTTTGTGCCACGATCTGATCCATTAGCAATATAAAAGATAACCTTATCTAAGGGATTGTTTTCACTTACAAACTACCGTGGTGTAAAGCAACCGCACCTAATCCCTGTATTAGCATCTAAACTGGCTTTTCATAAAGTGCTGTTTTAATTCTACTGAGAGTTTTCTGCTTCTAAATGAAAAATTGACACGTTATAGTACTGAGATCTGCTTCATGAGCTATGAAAAAGTTAACTACCTGAAATGGATTGGTTTCAATCGACCATTCTCTGTTTCTAGGTGTAATGGTATATTAACTTTATCTGTTTTAGTGCTGAAATCTGCTGCATGAGCAATTGCAAACTACCATGGCGTAAAGCATCATTTCTAATAGTTTGTTTTCAATTGCAAACTACTGCGGGTAAAGACATCCCTCTTAAGCACTGAGTTAATGTCTAAACCTGCTTCTATAAAGTATTGATTAAATCCTTTAGGATATAGTGGAGTAAGATTAAGTTGGTTTACTACCAAGTTCTGATCCATTAGCAAAGAAAGCCAACCACCTCTAAGGGATTTTTTTCAATTGCAAACTACTATGGCGTAAAGCCACCGCACTTAATTAGCATCTATTGGCAATAAGAAAGTTAAGACGTTTAAGGTATTGTTTTCAATTTACCATTCTCTGTTTCTACGTATAAAGGTATATAAAGTTTATCAGTTTTATTGATGAGATCTGCTCCATGAGCAAACAAAAAATTAGCTTATCCCTTGTGCGATTGTTTTCATTGCAAACACTTAATGGTTTTTGTGCCACGATCTGATCCATTAGCAATATAAAAGATAACCTTATCTAAGGGATTGTTTTCACTTACAAACTACCGTGGTGTAAAGCAACCGCACCTAATCCCTGTATTAGCATCTAAACTGGCTTTTCATAAAGTGCTGTTTTAATTCTACTGAGAGTTTTCTGCTTCTAAATGAAGAATTGACACGTTATAGTACTGAGATCTGCTTCATGAGCAATGAAAAAGTTAACTACCTGAAATGGATTGGTTTCAATCGACCATTCTCTGTTTCTAGGTGTAATGGTATATTAACTTTATCTGTTTTAGTGCTGAAATCTGCTGCATGAGCAATTGCAAACTACTATGGCGTAAAGCATCATTTCTAATAGTTTGTTTTCAATTGCAAACTACTGCGGGTAAAGACATCCCTCTTAAGCACTGAGTTAATGTCTAAACCTGCTTCTATAAAGTATTGATTAAATCCTTTAGGATATAGTGGAGTAAGATTAAGTTGGTTTAGTACCAAGTTCTGATCCATTAGCAAAGAAAGCCAACCACCTCTAAGGGATTTTTTTCAATTGCAAACTACTATGGCGTAAAGCCACCGCACTTAATTAGCATCTATTGGCAATAAGAAAGTTAAGATGTTTAAGGTATTGTTTTCAATTTACCATTCTCTGTTTCTACGTATAAAGGTATATAAAGTTTATCAGTTTTATTGATGAGATCTGCTCCATGAGCAAACAAAAAATTAGCTTATCCCTTGTGCGATTGTTTTCATTGCAAACACTAAATGGTTTTTGTGCCACGATCTGATCCATTAGCAATATAAAAGATAACCTTACCTAAGGGATTGTTTTCACTTACAAACTACCGTGGTGTAAAGCAACCGCACCTAATCCCTATATTAGCATCTAAACTGGCTTTTCATAAAGTGCTGTTTTAATTCTACTGAGAGTTTTCTGCTTCTAAATAAAGAATTGACACGTTATAGTACTGAGATCTGCTTCATGAGCTATGAAAAAGTTAACTTCCTGAAATGGATTGGTTTCAATCGACCATTCTCTGTTTCTAGGTGTAATGGTATATTAACTTTATCTGTTTTAGTGCTGAAATCTGCTGCATGAGCAATTGCAAACTACTATGGCGTAAAGCATAATTTCTAATAGTTTGTTTTCAATTGCAAACTACTGCGGGTAAAGGCATCCCTCTTAAGCACTGAGTTAATGTCTAAACCTGCTTCTATAAAGTATTGATTAAATCCTTTAGGATATAGTGGAGTAAGATTAAGTTGGTTTAGTACCAAGTTCTGATCCATTAGCAAAGAAAGCCAACCACCTCTAAGGGATTTTTTTCAATTGCAAACTACTATCGCGTAAAGCCACCGCACTTAATTAGCATCTATTGGCAATAAGAAAGTTAAGACGTTTAAGGTATTGTTTTCAATTTACCATTCTCTGTTTCTACGTATAAAGGTATATAAAGTTTATCAGTTTTATTGATGAGATCTGCTCCATGAGCAAAAAAAAACATTAGCTTATCCCTTGTGCGATTGTTTTCATTGCAAATACTAAATGGGTTTTGTGCCACGATCTGATCCATTAGCAATATAAAAGATAACCTTATCTAAGGGATTGTTTTCACTTACAAACTACCGTGGTGTAAAGCAACCGCACCTAATCCCTGTATTAGCATCTAAACTGGCTTTTCATAAAGTGCTGTTTTAATTCTACTGAGAGTTTTCTCTTCTAAATGAAGAATTGACACGTTAGAGTACTGAGATCTGCTTCATGAGCAATGAAAAAGTTAACTACCTGAAATGGATTGGTTTCAATCGACCATTCTCTGTTTCTAGGTGTAATGGTATATTAACTTTATCTGTTTTAGTGCTGAAATCTGCTACATGAGCAATTGCAAACTACTATGGCGTAAAGCATCATTTCTAATAGTTTGTTTTCAATTGCAAACTACTGCGGGTAAAGACATCCCTCTTAAGCACTGAGTTAATGTCTAAACCTGCTTCTATAAAGTATTGATGAAATCCTTTAGGATATAGTGGAGTAAGATTAACTTGGTTTAGTACCAAGTTCTGATCCATTAGCAAAGAAAGCCAACCACCTCTAAGGGATTTTTTTCAATTGCAAACTACTATGGCGTAAAGCCACCGCACTTAATCAGCATCTAAACTGGCTTTTCATAAAGTGCTGTTTTAATTCTACTGAGAGTTTTCTGCTTCTAAATGAAGAATTGACACGTTATAGTACTCAGATCTGCTTCATGAGCAATGAGAAAGTTAACTACTTGAAATGGATTGGTTTAAATCGACTATTCTCTGTTTCTAGGTGTAATGGTATATTAACTTTATCTGTTTTAATGCTTAAATCTGCTCCATGAGCAATTGCAAACTACTATGGCGTAAAGCATCATTTCTACTGGTTTGTTTTCAATTGCAAACTACTGCGGGTAAAGACATCCCTCTTAAGCACTCAGTTAATGTCTAAACCTGCTCCTATAAAGTATTGATTAAATCCTTTAGGATATAGTGGAGTAAGATTAAGTTGCTTTAGTACCAAGTTCTGATCCATTAGCAAAGAAAGCCAATTACTATGGCGTAAACCCACCGCACTTAATCCCTGTATTAGCATCTTTTGGTACTAAGATCTGCGCCATGAGCAATAGGAGTGTTAACCCTTATCCCTTAGATGTGATTGGTTTCAATTGCAAAAAGGCATCGCACTTAAGCTCTGAGTTAATATCTAAACCTGCACCTCATTAAGTACTGATTCAATCCGACTGGCCATTTCCAGCTGTTAAATATAGAGGAGAAAGACTAAGTTGTTTTAATGCCAAGATCTGATCCATGAGCAATAATAAAGTTAGCTGCCTTTAAGGGGTTGGTTTCAATCGACCATTCTCTGTTTCTAGGTGTAATGGTATATTAACTTTATCTGTTTTAATGCTGAAATCTGCTTCATGAGCAATGAGAAAGTTAACAACCTGAAATGGATTGGTTTCAATCAACCATTCTCTGTTTCTAGGTGTAATGATATATTAACTTTATCTGTTTTAGTGCTGAAATCTGCTGCATGAGCAATTGCAAACTACTATGGCGTAAAGCATCATTTCTAATAGTTTGTTTTCAATTGCAAATTACTATGGCGTAAAGCATCATTTCTAATAGTTTGTTTTCAATTGCAAACTACTGCGGGTAAAGACATCCCTCTTAAGCACTGAGTTAATGTCTAAACCTGCTCCTATAAAGTATTGATTAAATCCTTTAGGATATAGTGGAGTAAGATTAAGTTGCTTTAGTACCAAGTTCTGATCCATTAGCAAAGAAAGCCAATTACTATGGCGTAAACCCACCGCACTTAATCCCTGTATTAGCATCTTTTGGTACTAAGATCTGCGCCATGAGCAATAGGAGTGTTAACCCTTATCCCTTAGATGTGATTGGTTTCAATTGCAAAAAGGCATCGCACTTAAGCTCTGAGTTAATATCTAAACCTGCACCTCATTAAGTACTGATTCAATCCGACTGGCCATTTCCAGCTGTTAAATATAGAGGAGGAAGACTAAGTTGTTTTAATGCCAAGATCTGATCCATGAGCTATAATAAAGTTAGCTGCCTTTAAGGGATTGGTTTTAATTGACCTTTCTCTGTTTCTAGGTGTAATGGTATATTAACTTTATCTGTTTTAGTGCTGAAATCTGCTTCATGAGCAATGAGAAAGTTAACAACCTGAAATGGATTGGTTTCAATCGACCATTCTCTGTTTCTAGGTGTAATGGTATATTAACTTTATCTGTTTTCGTGCTGAAATCTGCTGCATGAGCAATTGCAAACTACTATGGCGTAAAGCATCATTTCTAATAGTTTGTTTTCAATTGCAAACTACTATGGCGTAAAGCATCATTTCTAATAGTTTGTTTTCAATTGCAAACTACTATGGCGTAAAGCATCATTTCTAATAGTTTGTTTTCAATTGCAAGCTACTGCGGGTAAAGACATCCCTCCTAAGCACCGAGTTAATGTCTAAACCTGCTCCTATAAAGTATTGATTAAATCCTTTAGGATATAGTGGAGTAAGATTAAGTTGTTTTAGTACCAAGTTCTGATCCATTAGCAAAGAAAGCCAACTAATATGGCGTAAAGCCACCGCACTTAATCCCATCTTTTGGTACTAAGATCTGCGCCATGAGCAATAGGAGTGTTAACCCTTATCCCTTAGATGTGATTGGTTTCAATTGCAAAAAGGCATCGCACTTAAGCTCTGAGTTAATATCTAAACCTGCACCTCATTAAGTACTGATTCAATCCGACTGGCCATTTCCAGCTGTTAAATATAGAGGAGGAAGACTAAGTTGTTTTAATGCCAAGATCTGATCCATGAGCAATAATAAAGTTAGCTGCCTTTAAGGGATTGGTTTCAATCGACCATTCTCTGTTTCTAGGTGTAATGGTATATTAACTTTATCTGTTTTAGTGCTGAAATCTGCTGCATGAGCAATTGCAAACTACTATGGCGTAAAGCATCATTTCTAATAGTTTGTTTTCAATTGCAAATTACTATGGCGTAAAGCATCATTTCTAATAGTTTGTTTTCAATTGCAAACTACTGCGGGTAAAGACATCCCTCTTAAGCACTGAGTTAATGTCTAAACCTGCTCCTATAAAGTATTGATTAAATCCTTTAGGATATAGTGGAGTAAGATTAAGTTGCTTTAGTACCAAGTTCTGATCCATTAGCAAAGAAAGCCAATTACTATGGCGTAAACCCACCGCACTTAATCCCTGTATTAGCATCTTTTGGTACTAAGATCTGCGCCATGAGCAATAGGAGTGTTAACCCTTATCCCTTAGATGTGATTGGTTTCAATTGCAAAAAGGCATCGCACTTAAGCTCTGAGTTAATATCTAAACCTGCACCTCATTAAGTACTGATTCAATCCGACTGGCCATTTCCAGCTGTTAAATATAGAGGAGGAAGACTAAGTTGTTTTAATGCCAAGATCTGATCCATGAGCAATAATAAAGTTAGCTGCCTTTAAGGGATTGGGTTTAATTGCTCTTTCTCTGTTTCTAGGTGTAATGGTTCATTAACTTTATCTGTTTTAGTGCTGAAATCTGCTTCATGAGCAATGAGAAAGTTAACAACCTGAAATGGATTGGTTTCAATCAACCATTCTCTGTTTCTAGGTGTAATGATATATTAACTCTATCTGTTTTAGTGCTGAAATCTGCTGCATGAGCAATTGCAAACTACTATGGCGTAAAGCATCATTTCTAATAGTTTGTTTTCAATTGCAAATTACTATGGCGTAAAGCATCATTTCTAATAGTTTGTTTTCAATTGCAAACTACTGCGGGTAAAGACATCCCTCTTAAGCACTGAGTTAATGTCTAAACCTGCTCCTATAAAGTATTGATTAAATCCTTTAGGATATAGTGGAGTACGACTTTACGCCACGCCACCGCACTTAATTGCAAAACGGCATCGCACTTAAGCTCTGAGTTAATATCCAAACCTGCACCTCATTAAGTACTGATTCAATCCGACTGGCCATTTCCAGCTGTTAAATATAGGGGAGTAAGACTAAGTTGTTTTAATGCCAAGATCTGATCCATAAGCAAAAAGAAAGTTAGCTACCTTTAAGGGATTGGTTTTAATTGACATTTCTCTGTTTCTAGGTGTAATGGTATATTATCTATGTTGTAGTGCTGAGATCTGGTCCATGAGCAATTGCAAGCTACTTTAGCGTATAGCCTTACCTCTAAAGGGTTGATTTCACTTGCATAGTACTGTGGGTAAAGACATCGCTCTTAAGCACTGAGTTAAATCTAAAGCTGCCCCTTATAAAGTATTGATTAAATCCGACGGGTCATTTCCAGCTGTTAAATCTAAATTAGTAAGACTAAGTGGTTTCAGTGCCAAGATCTAATCCATTAGCAATAAGAAGCAACCACCTCTAAGGGTTCGTTTTCAATTGCAAACAACTTTACACCACGCCACCGCACTTAATCCCTGTTTTAGCATCTGTTAGTACTAAGATCCGATCTATTAGCAATAAAAAAGTTAAGACGTAAGGTATTGTTTTCAATTTACCATTCTCTGTTTCTACGTATAAAGATATATAAAGTTTATCAGTTTTATTGATGAGATCTGCTCCATGAGCAAACAAAAAATTAGCTTATCCCTTGTGCGATTGTTTTCATTGCAAAGACTAAATGGTTTTTGTGCCACGATCTGATCCATTAGCAATATAAAAGATAACCTTATCTAAGTGATTGTTTTCACTTACAAACTACCGTGGTGTAAAGCAACCGCACCTAATCCCTGTATTAGCATCTAAACTGGCTTTTCATAAAGTGCTGTTTTAATTCTACTGAGAGTTTTCTGTTTCTAAATGAAGAATTGACACGTTATAGTACTGAGATCTGCTTCATGAGCAATGAGAAAGTTAACTACCTGAAATGGATTGGTTTCAATCGACCATTCTCTGTTTCTAGGTGTAATGGTATATTAACTTTATCAGTTTTAGTGCTGAAATCTGCTCCATGAGCAATTGCAAACTACTATGGCGTAAAGCATCATTTCTAATGGTTTGTTTTCAATTGCAAACTACTGCGGGTAAAGACATCCCTCTTAAGCACTGAGTTCATGTCTAAACCTGCTCCTATAAAGTATTGATTAAATCCTTTAGGATATAGTGGAGTAAGATTAAGTTGGTTTAGTACCAAGTTCTGATCCATTAGCAAAGAAAGCCAACTACTATGGCGTAAACCCACCGCACTTAATCCCTGTATTAGCATCTTTTGGTACTAAGATCTGCGCCATGAGCAATAAGAGTGTTAACCCTTATCCCTTAGATGTGATTGGTTTCAATTGCAAAAAGGCATCGCACTTAAGCTCTGAGTTAATATCTAAACCTGCACCTCATTAAGTACTGATTCAATCCGACTGGCCATTTCCAGCTGTTAAATATAGAGGAATAAGACTAAGTTGTTTTAATGCCAAGATCTGATCCATGAGCAATAAGAAAGTTAGCTACCTTTAAGGGATTGGTTTTAATTGACCTTTCTCTGTTTCTAGGTGTAATCGTATATTATCTATGTTGTAGTGCTGAGATCTGCTCCATGAGCAATTGCAAACTACTTTAGCGTAAAGCATCATTTCTAATAGTTTGTTTTCAATTGCAAACTACTGCGGGTAAAGACATCCCTCTTAAGCACTGAGTTAATGTCTAAACCTGCTCCTATAAAGTATTGATTAAATCCTTTAGGATATAGTGGAGTAAGATTAAGTTATTTTAGTACCAAGTTCTGATCAATTAGCAAAGAAAGCCAACAACCTCTAAGGATTGTTTTTCAATTGCAAACTACTATGGCGTAAAGCTACCGCACTTAATCCCTGTATTAGCATCTTTTGGTACTAAGATCTGCGCCATGAGCAATAAGAGTGTTAACCCTTATCCCTTAAATATGATTGGTTTCAATTGCAAAACGGCATCGCACTTAAGCTCTGAGTTAATATCCAAACCTGCACCTCATTAAGTACTGATTCAATTCGACTGGCCATTTCCAGCTGTTAAATATAGGGGAGTAAGACTAAGTTGTTTTAATGCCAAGATTTGATCCATGAGCAAAAAGAAAGTTAGCTACCTTTAAGGGATTGGTTTTAATTGACCTTTCTCTGTTTCTAGGTGTAATGGTATATTATCTATGTTGTAGTGCTGAGATCTGGTCCATGAGCAATTGCAAACTACTTTAGCGTAAAGCCTCACATCTAAAGGGTTGTTTTCACTTGCATAGTACTGTGGGTAAAGACATCGCTCTTAAGCATTGAGTTAAATCTAAAGCTGCTCCTTATAAAGTATTGATTAAATCCGACGGGTCATTTGCAGCTGTTAAATGTAAATTAGTAAGACTAAGTGGTTTCAGTGCCAAGATCTAATCCATTAGCAATAAGAAGCAACCACCTCTAAGGGTTCGTTTTCAATTGCAAACAACTTTACACCACGCCACCGCACTTAATCCCTGTTTTAGCATCTGTTAGTACTAAGATCCGATCTATTAGCAATAAGAAAGTTAAGACGTAAGGTATTGTTTTCAATTTACCATTCTCTGTTTCTACGTATAAAGATATATAAAGTTTATCAGTTTTATTGATGAGATCTGCTCCATGAGCAAACAAAAAATTAGCTTATCCCTTGTGCGATTGTTTTCATTGCAAAGACTAAATGGTTTTTGTGCCACGATCTGATCCATTAGCAATATAAAAGATAACCTTATCTAAGTGATTGTTTTCACTTACAAACTACCGTGGTGTAAAGCAACCGCACCTAATCCCTGTATTAGCATCTAAACTGGCTTTTCATAAAGTGCTGTTTTAATTCTACTGAGAGTTGTCTGCTTCTAAATGAAGAATTGACACGTTATAGTACTGAGATCTGCTTCATGAGCAATGAGAAAGTTAACTACCTGAAATGGATTGGTTTCAATCGACCATTCTCTGTTTCTAGGTGTAATGGTATATTAACTTTATCAGTTTTAGTGCTGAAATCTGCTCCATGAGCAATTGCAAACTACTATGGCGTAAAGCATCATTTCTAATGGTTTGTTTTCAATTGCAAACTACTGCGGGTAAAGACATCCCTCTTAAGCACTGAGTTCATGTCTAAACCTGCTCCTATAAAGTATTGATTAAATCCTTTAGGATATAGTGGAGTAAGATTAAGTTGGTTTAGTACCAAGTTCTGATCCATTAGCAAAGAAAGCCAACTACTATGGCGTAAACCCACCGCACTTAATCCCTGTATTAGCATCTTTTGGTACTAAGATCTGCGCCATGAGCAATAAGAGTGTTAACCCTTATCCCTTAGATGTGATTGGTTTCAATTGCAAAAAGGCATCGCACTTAAGCTCTGAGTTAATATCTAAACCTGCACCTCATTAAGTACTGATTCAATCCGACTGGCCATTTCCAGCTGTTAAATATAGAGGAAGAAGACTAAGTTGTTTTAATGCCAAGATCTGATCCATGAGCAATAAGAAAGTTAGCTACCTTTAAGGGATTGGTTTTAATTGACCTTTCTCTGTTTCTAGGTGTAATCGTATATTATCTATGTTGTAGTGCTGAGATCTGCTCCATGAGCAATTGCAAACTACTTTAGCGTAAAGCATCATTTCTAATAGTTTGTTTTCAATTGCAAACTACTGCGGGTAAAGACATCCCTCTTAAGCACTGAGTTAATGTCTAAACCTGCTCCTATAAAGTATTGATTAAATCCTTTAGGATATAGTGGAGTAAGATTAAGTTGTTTTAGTACCAAGTTCTGATCAATTAGCAAAGAAAGCCAACAACCTCTAAGGATTGTTTTTCAATTGCAAACTACTATGGCGTAAAGCTACCCCACTTAATCCCTGTATTAGCATCTTTTGGTACTAAGATCTGCGCCATGAGCAATAAGAGTGTTAACCCTTATCCCTTAAATATGATTGGTTTCAATTGCAAAACGGCATCGCACTTAAGCTCTGAGTTAATATCCAAACCTGCACCTCATTAAGTACTGATTCAATTCGACTGGCCATTTCCAGCTGTTAAATATAGGGGAGTAAGACTAAGTTGTTTTAATGCCAAGATTTGATCCATGAGCAAAAAGAAAGTTAGCTACCTTTAAGGGATTGGTTTTAATTGACCTTTCTCTGTTTCTAGGTGTAATGGTATATTATCTATGTTGTAGTGCTGAGATCTGGTCCATGAGCAATTGCAAACTACTTTAGCGTAAAGCCTCACATCTAAAGGGTTGTTTTCACTTGCATAGTACTGTGGGTAAAGACATCGCTCTTAAGCATTGAGTTAAATCTAAAGCTGCTCCTTATAAAGTATTGATTAAATCCGACGGGTCATTTGCAGCTGTTAAATGTAAATTAGTAAGACTAAGTGGTTTCAGTGCCAAGATCTAATCCATTAGCAATAAGAAGCAACCACCTCTAAGGGTTCGTTTTCAATTGCAAACAACTTTACACCACGCCACCGCACTTAATCCCTGTTTTAGCATCTGTTAGTACTAAGATCCGATCTATTAGCAATAAGAAAGTTAAGACGTAAGGTATTGTTTTCAATTTACCATTCTCTGTTTCTACGTATAAAGATATATAAAGTTTATCAGTTTTATTGATGAGATCTGCTCCATGAGCAAACAAAAAATTAGCTTATCCCTTGTGCGATTGTTTTCATTGCAAAGACTAAATGGTTTTTGTGCCACGATCTGATCCATTAGCAATATAAATGATAACCTTATCTAAGTGATTGTTTTCACTTACAAACTACCGTGGTGTAAAGCAACCGCACCTAATCCCTGTATTAGCATCTAAACTGGCTTTTCATAAAGTGCTGTTTTAATTCTACTGAGAGTTGTCTGCTTCTAAATGAAGAATTGACACGTTATAGTACTGAGATCTGCTTCATGAGCAATGAGAAAGTTAACTACCTGAAATGGATTGGTTTCAATCGACCATTCTCTGTTTCTAGGTGTAATGGTATATTAACTTTATCAGTTTTAGTGCTGAAATCTGCTCCATGAGCAATTGCAAACTACTATGGCGTAAAGCATCATTTCTAATGGTTTGTTTTCAATTGCAAACTACTGCGGGTAAAGACATCCCTCTTAAGCACTGAGTTCATGTCTAAACCTGCTCCTATAAAGTATTGATTAAATCCTTTAGGATATAGTGGAGTAAGATTAAGTTGTTTTAGTACCAAGTTCTGATCAATTAGCAAAGAAAGCCAACAACCTCTAAGGATTGTTTTTCAATTGCAAACTACTATGGCGTAAAGCTACCCCACTTAATCCCTGTATTAGCATCTTTTGGTACTAAGATCTGCGCCATGAGCAAAAAGAGTGTTAACCCTTATCCCTTAAATATGATTGGTTTCAATTGCAAAACGGCATCGCACTTAAGCTCTGAGTTAATATCCAAACCTGCACCTCATTAAGTACTGATTCAATTCGACTGGCCATTTCCAGCTGTTAAATATAGGGGAGTAAGACTAAGTTGTTTTAATGCCAAGATTTGATCCATGAGCAAAAAGAAAGTTAGCTACCTTTAAGGGATTGGTTTTAATTGACCTTTCTCTGTTTCTAGGTGTAATGGTATATTATCTATGTTGTAGTGCTGAGATCTGGTCCATGAGCAATTGCAAACTACTTTAGCGTAAAGCCTCACATCTAAAGGGTTGTTTTCACTTGCATAGTACTGTGGGTAAAGACATCGCTCTTAAGCATTGAGTTAAATCTAAAGCTGCTCCTTATAAAGTATTGATTAAATCCGACGGGTCATTTGCAGCTGTTAAATGTAAATTAGTAAGACTAAGTGGTTTCAGTGCCAAGATCTAATCCATTAGCAATAAGAAGCAACCACCTCTAAGGGTTCGTTTTCAATTGCAAACAACTTTACACCACGCCACCGCACTTAATCCCTGTTTTAGCATCTGTTAGTACTAAGATCCGATCTATTAGCAATAAGAAAGTCAAGACGTAAGGTATTGTTTTCAATTTACCATTCTCTGTTTCTACGTATAAAGATATATAAAGTTTATCAGTTTTATTGATGAGATCTGCTCCATGAGCAAACAAAAAATTAGCTTATCCCTTGTGCGATTGTTTTCATTGCAAAGACTAAATGGTTTTTGTGCCACGATCTGATCCATTAGCAATATAAATGATAACCTTATCTAAGTGATTGTTTTCACTTACAAACTACCGTGGTGTAAAGCAACCGCACCTAATCCCTGTATTAGCATCTAAACTGGCTTTTCATAAAGTGCTGTTTTAATTCTACTGAGAGTTGTCTGCTTCTAAATGAAGAATTGACACGTTATAGTACTGAGATCTGCTTCATGAGCAATGAGAAAGTTAACTACCTGAAATGGATTGGTTTCAATCGACCATTCTCTGTTTCTAGGTGTAATGGTATATTAACTTTATCAGTTTTAGTGCTGAAATCTGCTCCATGAGCAATTGCAAACTACTATGGCGTAAAGCATCATTTCTAATGGTTTGTTTTCAATTGCAAACTACTGCGGGTAAAGACATCCCTCTTAAGCACTGAGTTCATGTCTAAACCTGCTCCTATAAAGTATTGATTAAATCCTTTAGGATATAGTGGAGTAAGATTAAGTTGGTTTAGTACCAAGTTCTGATCCATTAGCAAAGAAAGCCAACTACTATGGCGTAAACCCACCGCACTTAATCCCTGTATTAGCATCTTTTGGTACTAAGATCTGCGCCATGAGCAATAAGAGTGTTAACCCTTATCCCTTAGATGTGATTGGTTTCAATTGCAAAAAGGCATCGCACTTAAGCTCTGAGTTAATATCTAAACCTGCACCTCATTAAGTACTGATTCAATCCGACTGGCCATTTCCAGCTGTTAAATATAGAGGAAGAAGACTAAGTTGTTTTAATGCCAAGATCTGATCCATGAGCAATAAGAAAGTTAGCTACCTTTAAGGGATTGGTTTTAATTGACCTTTCTCTGTTTCTAGGTGTAATCGTATATTATCTATGTTGTAGTGCTGAGATCTGCTCCATGAGCAATTGCAAACTACTTTAGCGTAAAGCATCATTTCTAATAGTTTGTTTTCAATTGCAAACTACTGCGGGTAAAGACATCCCTCTTAAGCACTGAGTTAATGTCTAAACCTGCTCCTATAAAGTATTGATTAAATTCTTTAGGATATAGTGGAGTAAGATTAAGTTGTTTTAGTACCAAGTTCTGATCAATTAGCAAAGAAAGCCAACAACCTCTAAGGATTGTTTTTCAATTGCAAACTACTATGGCGTAAAGCTACCCCACTTAATCCCTGTATTAGCATCTTTTGGTACTAAGATCTGCGCCATGAGCAATAAGAGTGTTAACCCTTATCCCTTAAATATGATTGGTTTCAATTGCAAAACGGCATCGCACTTAAGCTCTGAGTTAATATCCAAACCTGCACCTCATTAAGTACTGATTCAATTCGACTGGCCATTTCCAGCTGTTAAATATAGGGGAGTAAGACTAAGTTGTTTTAATGCCAAGATTTGATCCATGAGCAAAAAGAAAGTTAGCTACCTTTAAGGGATTGGTTTTAATTGACCTTTCTCTGTTTCTAGGTGTAATGGTATATTATCTATGTTGTAGTGCTGAGATCTGGTCCATGAGCAATTGCAAACTACTTTAGCGTAAAGCCTCACATCTAAAGGGTTGTTTTCACTTGCATAGTACTGTGGGTAAAGACATCGCTCTTAAGCATTGAGTTAAATCTAAAGCTGCTCCTTATAAAGTATTGATTAAATCCGACGGGTCATTTGCAGCTGTTAAATGTAAATTAGTAAGACTAAGTGGTTTCAGTGCCAAGATCTAATCCATTAGCAATAAGAAGCAACCACCTCTAAGGGTTCGTTTTCAATTGCAAACAACTTTACACCACGCCACCGCACTTAATCCCTGTTTTAGCATCTGTTAGTACTAAGATCCGATCTATTAGCAATAAGAAAGTTAAGACGTAAGGTATTGTTTTCAATTTACCATTCTCTGTTTCTACGTATAAAGATATATAAAGTTTTTCAGTTTTATTGATGAGATCTGCTCCATGAGCAAACAAAAAATTAGCTTATCCCTTGTGCGATTGTTTTCATTGCAAAGACTAAATGGTTTTTGTGCCACGATCTGATCCATTAGCAATATAAATGATAACCTTATCTAAGTGATTGTTTTCACTTACAAACTACCGTGGTGTAAAGCAACCGCACCTAATCCCTGTATTAGCATCTAAACTGGCTTTTCATAAAGTGCTGTTTTAATTCTACTGAGAGTTGTCTGCTTCTAAATGAAGAATTGACACGTTATAGTACTGAGATCTGCTTCATGAGCAATGAGAAAGTTAACTACCTGAAATGGATTGGTTTCAATCGACCATTCTCTGTTTCTAGGTGTAATGGTATATTAACTTTATCAGTTTTAGTGCTGAAATCTGCTCCATGAGCAATTGCAAACTACTATGGCGTAAAGCATCATTTCTAATGGTTTATTTTCAATTGCAAACTACTGTGGGTAAAGACATCCCTCTTAAGCACTGAGTTCATGTCTAAACCTGCTCCTATAAAGTATTGATTAAATCCTTTAGGATATAATGGAGTAAGATTAAGTTGGTTTAGTACCAAGTTCTGATCCATTAGCAAAGAAAGCCAACTACTAGGTCGTAAAGCCACCGCACTTAATCCCTGTATTAGCATCTTTTGGTACTAAGATCTGCGCCATGAGCAATAAGAGTGTTAACCCTTATCCCTTAGATGTGATTGGTTTCAATTGCAAAAAGGCATCGCACTTAAGCTCTGAGTTAATATCTAAACCTGCACCTCATTAAGTACTGATTCAATCCGACTGGCCATTTTCAGCTGTTAAAAATAGGGGAGTAAGACTAAGTTGTTTTAACGCCAAGATCTGATCCATGAGCAATTAGAAAGTTAGCTACCTTTAAGGGATTGGTTTTAATTGACCTTTCTCTGTTTCTAGGTGTAATGGTATATTATCTATGGTGTAGTGCTGAGATCTGCTCCATGAGCAATTGCAAACTACTTTAGCGTAAAGCCCTACCTCTAAAGGGCTGTTTTCACTTGCATAGTACTGTGGGTAAAGACATCGCTCTTAAGCACTGAGTTAATATCTAAAGCTGCTCCTTATAAAGTATTTATTAAATTCGACGGGCCATTTGCAGCTGTTAATTGTAAAGTAGTAAGACTAAATTGTTTTAGTGCCAAGATCTGATCATTAGCAATAACAAGCAACCACCTCTAAGGGTTCGTTTTCAATTGCAAACAACTTTACGCCACCGCACTTAATTGCAAAACGGCTTCGCACTTTAACTCTGAGTTAATATCCAAACCTGTACCTCATTAAGTACTGATTCAATCCGACTGGCCATTTCCAGCTGTTAAATATAGGGGAGTAAGACTAAGTTGTTTTAATGCCAAGATCTGATCCATAAGCAAAAAGAAAGTTAGCTACCTTTAAGGGATTGGTTTTAATTGACATTTCTCTGTTTCTAGGTGTAATGGTATATTATCTATGTTGTAGTGCTGAGATCTGGTCCATGAGCAATTGCAAGCTACTTTAGCGTATAGCCTTACCTCTAAAGGGTTGTTTTCACTTGCATAGTACTGTGGGTAAAGACATCGCTCTTAAGCACTGAGTTAAATCTAAAGCTGCCCCTTATAAAGTATTGATTAAATCCGACGGGTCATTTCCAGCTGTTAAATCTAAATTAGTAAGACTAAGTGGTTTCAGTGCCAAGATCTAATCCATTAGCAATAAGAAGCAACCACCTCTAAGGGTTCGTTTTCAATTACAAACAACTTTACGCCACGCCACCGCACTTAATCCCTGTTTTAGCATCTGTTAGTATAAGATCCGATCTATTAGCAATAAGAAAGTTAAGACGTTTAAGGTATTGTTTTCAATTTACCATTCTCTGTTTCTACGTATAAAGGTATATAAAGTTTATCAGTTTTATCGATGAGATCTGCTCCATGAGCAAACAAAAAATTAGCTTATCCCTTGTGCGATTGTTTTCATTGCAAAGACTAAATGGTTTTTGTGCCACGATCTGATCCATTAGCAATATAAAAGATAACCTTATCTAAGGGATTGTTTTCACTTACAAACTACCGTGGTGTAAAGCAACCGCACCTAATCCCTGTATTAGCATCTAAACTGGCTTTTCATAAAGTGCTGTTTTAATTCTACTGAGAGTTTTCTGCTTATAAATGAAGAATTGACACGTTATAGTACTGAGATCTGCTTCATGAGCAATGAAAAAGTTAACTACCTGAAATGGATTGGTTTCAATCGACCATTCTCTGTTTCTAGGTGTAATGGTATATTAACTTTATCTGTTTTAGTGCTGAAATCTGCTGCATGAGCAATTGCAAACTACTATGGCGTAAAGCATCATTTCTAATAGTTTGTTTTCAATTGCAAACTACTGCGGGTAAAGACATTCCTCTTAAGCACTGAGTTAATGTCTAAACCTGCTCCTATAAAGTATCGATTAAATCCTTTAGGATATAGTGGAGTAAGATTAAGTTGGTTTAATACTAAGTTCTGATCCATTAGCAAAGAAAGCCAACCACCTCTAAGGGTTTTTTTTTCAATTGCAAACTACTATGGCGTAAAGCCACCGCACTTAATTAGCATCTAAACTGGCTTTTCATAAAGTGCTGTTTTAATTCTACTGAGAGTTTTCTGCTTCTAAATGAAGAATTGACACGTTATAGTACTCAGATCTGCTTCATGAGCAATGAGAAAGTTAACTACTTGAAATGGATTGGTTTAAATCGACCATTCTCTGTTTCTAGGTGTAATGGTATATTAACTTTATCTGTTTTAGTGCTGAAATCTGCTTCATGAGCAATGAGAAAGTTAACAACCTGAAATGGATTGGTTTCAATCGACCATTCTCTGTTTCTAGGTGTAATGGTATATTAACTTTATCTGTTTTAGTGCTGAAATCTGCTGCATGAGCAATTGCAAACTACTATGGCGTAAAGCATCATTTCTAATAGTTTGTTTTCAATTGCAAACTACTATGGCGTAAAGCATCATTTCTAATAGTTTGTTTTCAATTATTAGCAAAGAAAGCCAACTACTATGGCGTAAAGCCACCGCACTTAATCTCTGTATTAGCATCTTTTGGTACTAAGATCTGCGCCATGAGCAATAAGAGTGTTAACCATTATCCGTTAGATGTGATTGGTTTCAATTGCAAAAAGGCATCGCACTTAAGCTCTGAGTTAATATCTAAACCTGCACCTCATTAAGTACTGATTCAATCCGACTGGCCATTTCCAGCTGTTAAATATAGAGGAGGAAGACTAAGTTGTTTTAATGCCAAGAGCTGATCGATGAGCAATAAGAAAGTTAGCTACCTTTAAGGGATTGGGTTTAATTGATCTTTCTCTGTTTCTAGGTGTAATGGTATATTATCTATGTTGTAGAGCTGAGATCTGCTCCATGAGCAATTGCAAACTACTTTAGCGTAGAGCCTCACCTCTAAAGGGTTGTTTTCACTTGCATAGTACTGTGGGTAAAAACATCGCTCTTAAGCACTGAGTTAATATCTAAAGCTGCTCCTTATAAAGTATTTATTAAATACGACGGGCCATTTGCAGCTGTTAAATGTAAAGTAGTAAGACTAAATTTTTTTAGTGCCAAAATCTGATCCATTAGCAATAAGAAGCAACCACTATTCTCTGTTTCTAGGTGTAATGATATATTAACTTTATCTGTTTTAGTGCTGAAATCTGCTCCATGAGCAATTGCAAACTACTATGGCGTGAAGCATCGTTTCTAATGGTTTGTTTTCAATTGCAAACTACTGCGGGTAAAGACATCCCTCTTAAGCACTGAGTTAATGTCTAAACCTGCTCCTATAAAGTATTGATTAAATCCTTTAGGATATAGTGGAGTAAAATTAAGTTGCTTTAGTACCAAGTTCTGATCCATTAGCAAAGAAAGCCAACTACTATGGCGTAAACCCACCGCACTTAATCCCTGTATTAGCATCTTTTGGTACTAAGATCTGCGCCATGAGCAATAAGAGTGTTAACCCTTATCCCTTAGATGTGATTGGTTTCAATTGCAAAAAGGCATCGCACTTAAGCTCTGAGTTAATATCTAAATCTGCACCTCATTGAGTACTGATTCAATCCGACTGGCCATTTCCAGCTGTTAAATATAGAGGAGGAAGACTAAGTTGTTTTAATGCCAAGATCTGATCCATGAGCAATAATAAAGTTAGCTGCCTTTAAGGGATTGGTTTCAATCGACCATTCTCTGTTTCTAGGTATAATGGTATATTAACTTTATCTGTTTTAGTGCTGAAATATGCTTCATGAGCAATGAGAAAGTTAACAACCTGAAATGGATTGGTTTCAAACGACCATTCTCTGTTTCTAGGTGTAATGGTATATTAACTTTATCAGTTTTAGTGCTGAAATCTGCTCCATGAGCAATTGCAAACTACTATGGCGTAAAGCATCATTTCTAATGGTTTGTTTTCAATTGCAAACTACTGCGGGTAAAGACATCCCTCTTAAGCACCGAGTTAATGTCTAAACCTGCTCCTATAAAGTATTGATTAAATCCTTTAGGATATAGTGGAGTAAGATTAAGTTGGTTTAGTACCAAGTTCTGATCCATTAGCAAAGCAAGCCAACTACTATGGCGTAAACCCACCGCACTTAATCCCTGTATTAGCATCTTTTGGTACTAAGATCTGCGCCATGAGCAATAAGAGTGTTAACCCTTATCCCTTAGATGTGATTGGTTTCAATTGCAAAAAGGCATCGCACTTAAGCTCTGAGATAATATCTAAACCTGCACCTCATTAAGTACTGATTCAATCCGACTGGCCATTTCCAGCTGTTAAATATAGAGGAAGAAGACTAAGTTGTTTTAATGCCAAGATCTGATCCATGAGCAATAAGAAAGTTAGCTACCTTTAAGGGATTGGTTTTAATTGACCTTTCTCTGTTTCTAGGTGTAATCGTATATTATCTATGTTGTAGTGCTGAGATCTGCTCCATGAGCAATTGCAAACTACTTTGGCGTAAAGCATCATTTCTAATAGTTTGTTTTCAATTGCAAACTACTGCGGGTAAAGACATCCCTCTTAAGCACTGAGTTAATGTCTAAACCTGCTCCTATAAAGTATTGATTAAATCCTTTGGGATATAGTGGAGTAAGATTAAGTTGTTTTAGTACCAAGTTCTGATCAATTAGCAAAGAAAGCCAACAACCTCTAAGGATTGTTTTTCAATTGCAAACTACTATGGCGTAAAGCTACCGCACTTAATCCCTGTATTAGCATCTTTTGGTACTAAGATCTGCGCCATGAGCAATAAGAGTGTTAACCCTTATCCCTTAAATATGATTGGTTTCAATTGCAAAACGGCATCGCACTTAAGCTCTGAGTTAATATCTAAACCTGCACCTCATTAAGTACTGATTCAATCCGACTGGCCATTTCCAGCTCCTAAATATAGGGGAGTAAGACTAAGTTGTTTTATTGCCAAGATCTGATCGATGAGCAAAAAGGAAGTTAGCTACCTTTAAAGGATTGGTTTTAATTGACCTTTCTCTGTTTCTAGGTGTAATGGTATATTATCTATGTTGTAGTGCTGAGATCTGGTCCATGAGCAATTGCAAACTACTTTAGCGTAAAGCCTCACATCTAAAGGGTTGTTTTCACTTGCATAGTACTGTGGGTAAAGACATCGCTCTTAAGCATTGAGTTAAATCTAAAGCTGCTCCTTATAAAGTATTGATTAAATCCGACGGGTCATTTGCAGCTGTTAAATGTAAATTAGTAAGACTAAGTGGTTTCAGTGCCAAGATCTAATCCATTAGCAATAAGAAGCAACCACCTCTAAGGGTTCGTTTTCAATTGCAAACAACTTTACACCACGCCACCGCACTTAATCCCTGTTTTAGCATCTGTTAGTACTAAGATCCGATCTATTAGCAATAAGAAAGTCAAGACGTAAGGTATTGTTTTCAATTTACCATTCTCTGTTTCTACGTATAAAGATATATAAAGTTTATCAGTTTTATTGATGAGATCTGCTCCATGAGCAAACAAAAAATTAGCTTATCCCTTGTGCGATTGTTTTCATTGCAAAGACTAAATGGTTTTTGTGCCACGATCTGATCCATTAGCAATATAAATGATAACCTTATCTAAGTGATTGTTTTCACTTACAAACTACCGTGGTGTAAAGCAACCGCACCTAATCCCTGTATTAGCATCTAAACTGGCTTTTCATAAAGTGCTGTTTTAATTCTACTGAGAGTTGTCTGCTTCTAAATGAAGAATTGACACGTTATAGTACTGAGATCTGCTTCATGAGCAATGAGAAAGTTAACTACCTGAAATGGATTGGTTTCAATCGACCATTCTCTGTTTCTAGGTGTAATGGTATATTAACTTTATCAGTTTTAGTGCTGAAATCTGCTCCATGAGCAATTGCAAACTACTATGGCGTAAAGCATCATTTCTAATGGTTTGTTTTCAATTGCAAACTACTGCGGGTAAAGACATCCCTCTTAAGCACTGAGTTCATGTCTAAACCTGCTCCTATAAAGTATTGATTAAATCCTTTAGGATATAGTGGAGTAAGATTAAGTTGGTTTAGTACCAAGTTCTGATCCATTAGCAAAGAAAGCCAACTACTATGGCGTAAACCCACCGCACTTAATCCCTGTATTAGCATCTTTTGGTACTAAGATCTGCGCCATGAGCAATAAGAGTGTTAACCCTTATCCCTTAGATGTGATTGGTTTCAATTGCAAAAAGGCATCGCACTTAAGCTCTGAGTTAATATCTAAACCTGCACCTCATTAAGTACTGATTCAATCCGACTGGCCATTTCCAGCTGTTAAATATAGAGGAAGAAGACTAAGTTGTTTTAATGCCAAGATCTGATCCATGAGCAATAAGAAAGTTAGCTACCTTTAAGGGATTGGTTTTAATTGACCTTTCTCTGTTTCTAGGTGTAATCGTATATTATCTATGTTGTAGTGGTGAGATCTGCTCCATGAGCAATTGCAAACTACTTTAGCGTAAAGCATCATTTCTAATAGTTTGTTTTCAATTGCAAACTACTGCGGGTAAAGACATCCCTCTTAAGCACTGAGTTAATGTCTAAACCTGCTCCTATAAAGTATTGATTAAATCCTTTAGGATATAGTGGAGTAAGATTAAGTTGTTTTAGTACCAAGTTCTGATCAATTAGCAAAGAAAGCCAACAACCTCTAAGGATTGTTTTTCAATTGCAAACTACTATGGCGTAAAGCTACCCCACTTAATCCCTGTATTAGCATCTTTTGGTACTAAGATCTGCGCCATGAGCAATAAGAGTGTTAACCCTTATCCCTTAAATATGATTGGTTTCAATTGCAAAACGGCATCGCACTTAAGCTCTGAGTTAATATCCAAACCTGCACCTCATTAAGTACTGATTCAATTCGACTGGCCATTTCCAGCTGTTAAATATAGGGGAGTAAGACTAAGTTGTTTTAATGCCAAGATTTGATCCATGAGCAAAAAGAAAGTTAGCTACCTTTAAGGGATTGGTTTTAATTGACCTTTCTCTGTTTCTAGGTGTAATGGTATATTATCTATGTTGTAGTGCTGAGATCTGGTCCATGAGCAATTGCAAACTACTTTAGCGTAAAGCCTCACATCTAAAGGGTTGTTTTCACTTGCATAGTACTGTGGGTAAAGACATCGCTCTTAAGCATTGAGTTAAATCTAAAGCTGCTCCTTATAAAGTATTGATTAAATCCGACGGGTCATTTGCAGCTGTTAAATGTAAATTAGTAAGACTAAGTGGTTTCAGTGCCAAGATCTAATCCATTAGCAATAAGAAGCAACCACCTCTAAGGGTTCGTTTTCAATTGCAAACAACTTTACACCACGCCACCGCACTTAATCCCTGTTTTAGCATCTGTTAGTACTAAGATCCGATCTATTAGCAATAAGAAAGTTAAGACGTAAGGTATTGTTTTCAATTTACCATTCTCTGTTTCTACGTATAAAGATATATAAAGTTTTTCAGTTTTATTGATGAGATCTGCTCCATGAGCAAACAAAAAATTAGCTTATCCCTTGTGCGATTGTTTTCATTGCAAAGACTAAATGGTTTTTGTGCCACGATCTGATCCATTAGCAATATAAATGATAACCTTATCTAAGTGATTGTTTTCACTTACAAACTACCGTGGTGTAAAGCAACCGCACCTAATCCCTGTATTAGCATCTAAACTGGCTTTTCATAAAGTGCTGTTTTAATTCTACTGAGAGTTGTCTGCTTCTAAATGAAGAATTGACACGTTATAGTACTGAGATCTGCTTCATGAGCAATGAGAAAGTTAACTACCTGAAATGGATTGGTTTCAATCGACCATTCTCTGTTTCTAGGTGTAATGGTATATTAACTTTATCAGTTTTAGTGCTGAAATCTGCTCCATGAGCAATTGCAAACTACTATGGCGTAAAGCATCATTTCTAATGGTTTATTTTCAATTGCAAACTACTGTGGGTAAAGACATCCCTCTTAAGCACTGAGTTCATGTCTAAACCTGCTCCTATAAAGTATTGATTAAATCCTTTAGGATATAATGGAGTAAGATTAAGTTGGTTTAGTACCAAGTTCTGATCCATTAGCAAAGAAAGCCAACTACTAGGTCGTAAAGCCACCGCACTTAATCCCTGTATTAGCATCTTTTGGTACTAAGATCTGCGCCATGAGCAATAAGAGTGTTAACCCTTATCCCTTAGATGTGATTGGTTTCAATTGCAAAAAGGCATCGCACTTAAGCTCTGAGTTAATATCTAAACCTGCACCTCATTAAGTACTGATTCAATCCGACTGGCCATTTTCAGCTGTTAAAAATAGGGGAGTAAGACTAAGTTGTTTTAACGCCAAGATCTGATCCATGAGCAATTAGAAAGTTAGCTACCTTTAAGGGATTGGTTTTAATTGACCTTTCTCTGTTTCTAGGTGTAATGGTATATTATCTATGGTGTAGTGCTGAGATCTGCTCCATGAGCAATTGCAAACTACTTTAGCGTAAAGCCCTACCTCTAAAGGGCTGTTTTCACTTGCATAGTACTGTGGGTAAAGACATCGCTCTTAAGCACTGAGTTAATATCTAAAGCTGCTCCTTATAAAGTATTTATTAAATTCGACGGGCCATTTGCAGCTGTTAATTGTAAAGTAGTAAGACTAAATTGTTTTAGTGCCAAGATCTGATCATTAGCAATAACAAGCAACCACCTCTAAGGGTTCGTTTTCAATTGCAAACAACTTTACGCCACGCCACCGCACTTAATTGCAAAACGGCTTCGCACTTTAACTCTGAGTTAATATCCAAACCTGTACCTCATTAAGTACTGATTCAATCCGACTGGCCATTTCCAGCTGTTAAATATAGGGGAGTAAGACTAAGTTGTTTTAATGCCAAGATCTGATCCATAAGCAAAAAGAAAGTTAGCTACCTTTAAGGGATTGGTTTTAATTGACATTTCTCTGTTTCTAGGTGTAATGGTATATTATCTATGTTGTAGTGCTGAGATCTGGTCCATGAGCAATTGCAAGCTACTTTAGCGTATAGCCTTACCTCTAAAGGGTTGTTTTCACTTGCATAGTACTGTGGGTAAAGACATCGCTCTTAAGCACTGAGTTAAATCTAAAGCTGCCCCTTATAAAGTATTGATTAAATCCGACGGGTCATTTCCAGCTGTTAAATCTAAATTAGTAAGACTAAGTGGTTTCAGTGCCAAGATCTAATCCATTAGCAATAAGAAGCAACCACCTCTAAGGGTTCGTTTTCAATTACAAACAACTTTACGCCACGCCACCGCACTTAATCCCTGTTTTAGCATCTGTTAGTATAAGATCCGATCTATTAGCAATAAGAAAGTTAAGACGTTTAAGGTATTGTTTTCAATTTACCATTCTCTGTTTCTACGTATAAAGGTATATAAAGTTTATCAGTTTTATCGATGAGATCTGCTCCATGAGCAAACAAAAAATTAGCTTATCCCTTGTGCGATTGTTTTCATTGCAAAGACTAAATGGTTTTTGTGCCACGATCTGATCCATTAGCAATATAAAAGATAACCTTATCTAAGGGATTGTTTTCACTTACAAACTACCGTGGTGTAAAGCAACCGCACCTAATCCCTGTATTAGCATCTAAACTGGCTTTTCATAAAGTGCTGTTTTAATTCTACTGAGAGTTTTCTGCTTATAAATGAAGAATTGACACGTTATAGTACTGAGATCTGCTTCATGAGCAATGAAAAAGTTAACTACCTGAAATGGATTGGTTTCAATCGACCATTCTCTGTTTCTAGGTGTAATGATATATTAACTTTATCTGTTTTAGTGCTGAAATCTGCTCCATGAGCAATTGCAAACTACTATGGCGTGAAGCATCGTTTCTAATGGTTTGTTTTCAATTGCAAACTACTGCGGGTAAAGACATCCCTCTTAAGCACTGAGTTAATGTCTAAACCTGCTCCTATAAAGTATTGATTAAATCCTTTAGGATATAGTGGAGTAAAATTAAGTTGCTTTAGTACCAAGTTCTGATCCATTAGCAAAGAAAGCCAACTACTATGGCGTAAACCCACCGCACTTAATCCCTGTATTAGCATCTTTTGGTACTAAGATCTGCGCCATGAGCAATAAGAGTGTTAACCCTTATCCCTTAGATGTGATTGGTTTCAATTGCAAAAAGGCATCGCACTTAAGCTCTGAGTTAATATCTAAATCTGCACCTCATTGAGTACTGATTCAATCCGACTGGCCATTTCCAGCTGTTAAATATAGAGGAGGAAGACTAAGTTGTTTTAATGCCAAGATCTGATCCATGAGCAATAATAAAGTTAGCTGCCTTTAAGGGATTGGTTTCAATCGACCATTCTCTGTTTCTAGGTATAATGGTATATTAACTTTATCTGTTTTAGTGCTGAAATATGCTTCATGAGCAATGAGAAAGTTAACAACCTGAAATGGATTGGTTTCAAACGACCATTCTCTGTTTCTAGGTGTAATGGTATATTATCTATGTTGTAGTGCTGAAATCTGCTCCATGAGCAATTGCAAACTACTATGGCGTAAAGCATCATTTCTAATGGTTTGTTTTCAATTGCAAACTACTGCGGGTAAAGACATCCCTCTTAAGCACCGAGTTAATGTCTAAACCTGCTCCTATAAAGTATTGATTAAATCCTTTAGGATATAGTGGAGTAAGATTAAGTTGGTTTAGTACCAAGTTCTGATCCATTAGCAAAGCAAGCCAACTACTATGGCGTAAACCCACCGCACTTAATCCCTGTATTAGCATCTTTTGGTACTAAGATCTGCGCCATGAGCAATAAGAGTGTTAACCCTTATCCCTTAGATGTGATTGGTTTCAATTGCAAAAAGGCATCGCACTTAAGCTCTGAGATAATATCTAAACCTGCACCTCATTAAGTACTGATTCAATCCGACTGGCCATTTCCAGCTGTTAAATATAGAGGAAGAAGACTAAGTTGTTTTAATGCCAAGATCTGATCCATGAGCAATAAGAAAGTTAGCTACCTTTAAGGGATTGGTTTTAATTGACCTTTCTCTGTTTCTAGGTGTAATCGTATATTATCTATGTTGTAGTGCTGAGATCTGCTCCATGAGCAATTGCAAACTACTTTGGCGTAAAGCATCATTTCTAATAGTTTGTTTTCAATTGCAAACTACTGCGGGTAAAGACATCCCTCTTAAGCACTGAGTTAATGTCTAAACCTGCTCCTATAAAGTATTGATTAAATCCTTTGGGATATAGTGGAGTAAGATTAAGTTGTTTTAGTACCAAGTTCTGATCAATTAGCAAAGAAAGCCAACAACCTCTAAGGATTGTTTTTCAATTGCAAACTACTATGGCGTAAAGCTACCGCACTTAATCCCTGTATTAGCATCTTTTGGTACTAAGATCTGCGCCATGAGCAATAAGAGTGTTAACCCTTATCCCTTAAATATGATTGGTTTCAATTGCAAAACGGCATCGCACTTAAGCTCTGAGTTAATATCTAAACCTGCACCTCATTAAGTACTGATTCAATCCGACTGGCCATTTCCAGCTCCTAAATATAGGGGAGTAAGACTAAGTTGTTTTATTGCCAAGATCTGATCGATGAGCAAAAAGGAAGTTAGCTACCTTTAAAGGATTGGTTTTAATTGACCTTTCTCTGTTTCTAGGTGTAATGGTATATTATCTATGTTGTAGTGCTGAGATCTGGTCCATGAGCATTTGCAAGCTACTTTAGCGTATAGCCTTACCTCTAAAGGGTTGTTTTCACTTGCATAGTACTGTGGGTAAAGACATCGCTCTTAAGCACTGAGTTAATATCTAAAGCTGCTCCTTATAAAGTATTTATGAATTCCGACGGGCCATTTGCAGCTTTTAAATGTAAAGTAGTAAGACTAAATTGTTTTAGTGCCAAGATCTGATCCATTAGCAATAAGAAGCAACCACCTCTAAGGGTTCGTTTTCAATTGCAAACAACTTTACGCCACGCCACCGCACTTAATTGCAAAACGGCATCGCACTTAAGCTCTGAGTTAATATCCAAACCTGCACCTCATTAAGTACTGATTCAATTCGACTGGCCATTTCCAGCTGTTAAATATAGGGGAGTAAGACTAAGTTGTTTTAATGCCAAGATTTGATCCATGAGCAAAAAGAAAGTTAGCTACCTTTAAGGGATTGGTTTTAATTGACCTTTCTCTGTTTCTAGGTGTAATGGTATATTATCTATGTTGTAGTGCTGAGATCTGGTCCATGAGCAATTGCAAACTACTTTAGCGTAAAGCCTCACATCTACAGGGTTGTTTTCACTTGCATAGTACTGTGGGTAAAGACATCGCTCTTAAGCATTGAGTTAAATCTAAAGCTGCTCCTTATAAAGTATTGATTAAATCCGACGGGTCATTTGCAGCTGTCAAATGTAAATTAGTATGACTAAGTGGTTTCAGTGCCAAGATCTAATCCATTAGCAATAAGAAGCAACCACCTCTAAGGGTTCGTTTTCAATTGCAAACAACTTTACACCACGCCACCGCACTTAATCCCTGTTTTAGCATCTGTTAGTACTAAGATCCGATCTACTAGCAATAAGAAAGTTAAGACGTAAGGTATTGTTTTCAATTTACCATTCTCTGTTTCTACGTATAAAGATATATAAAGTTTATCAGTTTTATTGATGAGATCTGCTCCATGAGCAAACAAAAAATTAGCTTATCCCTTGTGCGATTGTTTTCATTGCAAAGACTAAATGGTTTTTGTGCCACGATCTGATCCATTAGCAATATAAAAGATAACCTTATCTAAGTGATTGTTTTCACTTACAAACTACCGTGGTGTAAAGCAACCGCACCTAATCCCTGTATTAGCATCTAAACTGGCTTTTCATAAAGTGCTGTTTTAATTCTACTGAGAGTTGTCTGCTTCTAAATGAAGAATTGACACGTTATAGTACTGAGATCTGCTTCATGAGCAATTAGAAAGTTAGCTACCTTTAAGGGATTGGTTTTAATTGACCTTTCTCTGTTTCTAGGTGTAATGGTATATTATCTATGGTGTAGTGCTGAGATCTGCTCCATGAGCAATTGCAAACTACTTCAGCATAAAGCCTCACCTCTAAAGGGCTGTTTTCACTTGCATAGTACTGTGGGTAAAGACATCGCTCTTAAGCACTGAGTTAATATCTAAAGCTGCTCCTTATAAAGTATTTATTAAATTCGACGGGCCATTTGCAGCTGTTAATTGTAAAGTAGTAAGGCTAAATTGTTTTAGTGCCAAGATCTGATCATTAGCAATAAGAAGCAACCACCTCTAAGGGTTCGTTTTCAATTGCAAACAACTTTACGCCACGCCACCGCACTTAATTGCAAAACGGCTTCGCACTTAAGCTCTGAGTTAATATCCAAACCTGTACCTCATTAAGTACTGATTCAATCCGACTGGCCATTTCCAGCTGTTAAATATAGGGGAGTAAGACTAAGTTGTTTTAATGCCAAGATCTGATCCATAAGCAAAAAGAAAGTTAGCTACCTTTAAGGGATTGGTTTTAATTGACATTTCTCTGTTTCTAGGTGTAATGGTATATTATCTATGTTGTAGTGTTGAGATCTGGTCCATGAGCAATTGCAAGCTACTTTAGCGTATAGCCTTACCTCTAAAGGGTTGTTTTCACTTGCATAGTACTGTGGGTAAAGACATCGCTCTTAAGCACTGAGTTAAATCTAAAGCTGCCCCTTATAAAGTATTGATTAAATCCGACGGGTCATTTCCAGCTGTTAAATCTAAATTAGTAAGACTAAGTGGTTTCAGTGCCAAGATCTAATCCATTAGCATTAAGAAGCAACCACCTCTAAGGGTTCGTTTTCAATTGCAAACAACTTTACGCCACGCCACCGCACTTAATCCCTGTTTTAGCATCTGTTAGTATAAGATCCGATCTATTAGCAATAAGAAAGTTAAGACGTTTAAGGTATTGTTTTCAATTTACCATTCTCTGTTTCTACGTATAAAGGTATATAAAGTTTATCAGTTTTATCGATGAGATCTGCTCCATGAGCATACAAAAAATTAGCTTATCCCTTGTGCGATTGTTTTCATTGCAAAGACTAAATGGTTTTTGTGCCACGATCTGATCCATTAGCAATATAAAAGATAACCTTATCTAAGGGATTGTTTTCACTTACAAACTACCGTGGTGTAAAGCAACCGCACCTAATCCCTGTATTAGCATCTAAACTGGCTTTTCATAAAGTGCTGTTTTAATTCTACTGAGAGTTTTCTGCTTATAAATGAAGAATTGACACGTTATAGTACTGAGATCTGCTTCATGAGCAATGAGAAAGTTAACAACCTGAAATGGATTGGTTTCAATCGACCATTCTCTGTTTCTAGGTGTAATGGTATATTAACTTTATCTGTTTTAGTGCTGAAATCTGCTGCATGAGCAATTGCAAACTACTATGGCGTAAAGCATCATTTCTAATAGTTTGTTTTCAATTGCAAACTACTATGGCGTAAAGCATCATTTCTAATAGTTTGTTTTCAATTGCAAACTACTATGGCGTAAAGCATCATTTCTAATAGTTTGTTTTCAATTGCAAGCTACTGCGGGTAAAGACATCCCTCTTAAGCACCGAGTTAATGTCTAAACCTGCTCCTATAAAGTATTGATTAAATCCTTTAGGATATAGTGGAGTAAGATTAAGTTGTTTTAGTACCAAGTTCTGATACATTAGCAAAGAAAGCCAACTACTATGGCGTTAAGCCACCGCACTTAATCTCTGTATTAGCATCTTTTGGTACTAAGATCTGCGAAATTAGCTATAAGAGTGTTAACCATTATCCTTTAGATGTGATTGGTTTCAATTGCAAAAAGGCATCGCACTTAAGCTCTGAGTTAATATCTAAACCTGCACCTCATTAAGTACTGATTCAATCCGACTGGCCATTTCCAGCTGTTAAATATAGAGGAGGAAGACTAAGTTGTTTTAATGCCAAGAGCTGATCCATGAGCAATAAGAAAGTTAGCTACCTTTAAGGGATTGGGTTTAATTGATCTTTCTCTGTTTCTAGGTGTAATGGTATATTATCATTGTTGTAGAGCTGAGATCTGCTCCATGAGCAATTGCAAACTACTTTAGCGTAAAGCCTAACCTCTAAAGGGTTGTTTTCACTTGTATAGTACTGTGGGTAAAAACATCGCTCTTAAGCACTGAGTTAATATCTAAAGCTGCTCCTTATAAAGTATTTATTAAATCCGACGGGCCATTTGCAGCTGTTAAATGTAAAGTAGTAGACTAAATTGTTTTAGTGCCAAAATCTGATCCATTAGCAATAAGAAGCAACCACTATTCTCTGTTTCTAGGTGTAATGATATATTAACTTTATCTGTTTTAGTGCTGAAATATGCTCCATGAGCAATTGCAAACTACTATGGCGTGAAGCATCGTTTCTAATGGTTTGTTTTCAATTGCAAACTACTGCGGGTAAAGACATCCCTCTTAAGTACTGAGTTAATGTCTAAACCTGCTCCTATAAAGTATTGATTAAATCCTATAGGATATAGTGGAGTAAGATTAAGTTGTTTTAGTACCAAGTTCTGATCCATTAGCAAAGAAAGCCAACCACCTCTAAGGGATTTTTTTCAATTGCAAACTACTAGGGCGTAAAGCCACCGCACTTAATCCCGCACTTAATCCCTATATTAGCATCTTTTGGTACTAAGATCTGCGCCATGAGCAATAAGAGTGTTAACCCTTATCCCTTAGATGTGATTGGTTTCAATTGCAAAAAGGCATCGCACTTAAGCTCTGAGTTAATATCTAAATCTGCACCTCATTGAGTACTGATTCAATCCGACTGGCCATTTCCAGCTGTTAAATATAGAGGAGGAAGACTAAGTTGTTTTAATGCCAAGATCTGATCCATGAGCAATAATAAAGTTAGCTGCCTTTAAGGGATTAGTTTCAATCGACCATTCTCTGTTTCTAGGTGTAATGGTATATTAACTTTATCTGTTTTAGTGCTGAAATATGCTTCATGAGCAATGAGAAAGTTAACAACCTGAAATGGATTGGTTTCAAACGACCATTCTCTGTTTCTAGGTGTAATGGTATATTAACTTTATCTGTTTTAGTGCTGAAATCTGCTGCATGAGCAATTGCAAACTACTATGGCGTAAAGCATCATTTCTAATAATTTGTTTTCAATTGCAAACTACTAAGGCGTAAAGCATCATTTCTAATAGTTTGTTTTCAATTGCAAACTACTGCGGGTAAAGACATCCCTCTTAAGCACTGAGTTAATGTCTAAACCTGCTCCTATAAAGTATTGATTAAATCCTTTAGGATATAGTGGAGTAAGATTAAGTTGTTTTAGTACCGAGTTCTGATCCATTAGCAAAGAAAGCCAACTACTATGGCGTAAAGTCACCACACTTAATCCCTGTATTAGCATCTTTTGGTACTAAGATCTGCGCCATGAGCAATAAGAGTGTTAACCATTATCCGTTAGATGTGATTGGTTTCAATTGCAAAAAGGCATCGCACTTAAGCTCTAAGTTAATATCTAAACCTGCACCTCATTAAGTACTGATTCACTCCGACTGGTCATTTCCAGCTGTTAAATATAGAGGAGGGAGACTAAGTTGTTTTAATGCCAAGATCTGATTCATGAGCAATAAGAAAGTTAGCTACCTTTAAGGGATTGGTTTTAATTGATCTTTCTCTGTTTCTAGGTGTAATGGTATATTATCTATGTTGTAGTGCTGAGATCTGCTCCATGAGCAATTGCAAACTACTTTAGCGTAAAACCTCACCTGTAAAGGGTTGTTTTCACTTGCATTAGTACTGTGGGTAAAGACATCGCTCTTAAGCACTGTGTTAATATCTAAAGCTGCTCCTTATAAAATATTTATTAAATCCGACGGGCCATTTGCAGCTGTTAAATGTAAAGTAGTAAGACTAAATTGTTTTAGTGCCAAGATCTGATCCATTAGCAATAAGAAGCAACCACCTCTAAGGGTTCGTTTTCAATTGAAAACAACTTTACGCCACGCCACCGCACTTAATCCCTGTTTTAGCATCTGTTAGTACTAAGATCCGATCTATTAGCAATAAGAAAGTTAAGACGTTTAAGGTATTGTTTTCAATTTACCATTCTCTGTTTCTACGTATAAAGGTATATAAAGTTTATCAGTTTTATTGATGAGATCTGCTCCATGAGCAAACAAAAAATTAGCTTATCCCTTGTGCGATTGTTTTCATTGCAAAGACTAAATGGTTTTTATGCCACGATCTGATCCATTAGCAATATAAAAGATAATCTTATCTAAGGGATTGTTTTCACTTACAAACTACCGTGGTGTAAAGCAACCGCACCTAATCCCTGTATAAGCATCTAAACTGGCTTTTCATAAAGTGCTGTTTTAATTCTACTGAGAGTTTTCTGCTTCTAAATGAAGAATTGACACGTTATAGAACTGAGATCTGCTTCATGAGCAATGAAAAAGTTAACTACCTGAAATGGATTGGTTTCAATCGACCATTCTCTGTTTCTAGGTGTAATGGTATATTAACTTTATCTGTTTTAGTGCTGAAATCTGCTGCATGAGCAACTGCAAACTATTATGGCGTAAAGCATCATTTCTAATAGTTTGTTTTCAATTGCAAACTACTGCGGGTAAAGACATCCCTCTTAAGCACTGAGTTAATGTCTAAACCTGCTCCTATAAAGTATTGATTAAATCCTTTAGGATATAGTGGAGTAAGATTAAGTTGGTTTAGTAACAAGTTCTGATCCATTAGCAAAGAAAGCCAACCACCTCTAAGGGATTTTTTCAATTGCAAACTACTATGGCGTAAAGCCACCGCACTTAATTAGCATCTAAACTGGCTTTTCATAAAGTGCTGTTTTAATTCTACTGAGAGTTTTCTGCTTCTAAATGAAGAATTGACACGTTATAGTACTCAGATCTGCTTCATGAGCAATGAGAAAGTTAACTACTTGAAATGGATTGGTTTAAATCGACCATTCTCTGTTTCTAGGTGTAATGGTATATTAACTTTATCTGTTTTAGTGCTGAAATCTGCTCCAAGAGCAATTGCAAACTACTATGGCGTAAAGCATCATTTCTAATAATTTGTTTTCAATTGCAAACTACTGCGAGTAAAGACATCCCTCTTAAGCACTCAGTTAATGTCTAACCCTGCTCCTATAAAGTATTGATTAAATCCTTTAGGATATAGTGGAGTAAGATTAAGTTGCTTTAGTACCAAGTTCTGATCCATTAGCAAAGAAAGCCAACTACTATGGCGTAAACCCACCATACTTAATCCCTGTATTAGCATGTTTTGGTACTAAGATCTGCGCCATGAGCAATAATATCCCTTAGATGTGATTGGTTTCAATTGCAAAAAGGCATCGCACTTAAGCTCTGAGTTAATATCTAAAACTGCACCTCATTAAGTACTGATTCAATCCGACTGGCCATTTCCAGCTGTTAAATATAGAGGAGGAAGACTAAGTTGTTTTAATGCCAAGATCTGATCCATGAGCAATAATAAAGTTAGCTGCCTTTAAGGGATTGGTTTCAATCGACCATTCTCTGTTTCTAGGTATAATGGTATATTAACATTATCTGTTTTAGTGCTGAAATCTGCTTCATAAGCAATGAGAAAGTTAACTACCTGAAATGAATTGGTTTCAATCGACCATTCTCTGTTTCTAGGTGTAATGGTATATTAACTTTATCTGTTTTAGTGCTGAAATCTGCTGCATGAGCAATTGCAAACTACTATGGCGTAAAGCATCATTTCTAATAGTTTGTTTTCAATTGCAAACTACTGCGGGTAAAGACATCCCTCTTAAGCACTGAGTTAATGTCTAAACCTGCTCCTATAAAGTATTGATTAAATCCTATAGGATATAGTGGAGTAAGATTAAGTTGTTTTAGTACCAAGTTCTGATCCATTAGCAAAGAAAGCCAACTACTATGGCGTAAAGCCACCGCACTTAATCCCTGTATTAGCATCTTTTGGTACTAAGATCTGCGCCATGAGCAATAAGAGTGTTAACCATTATCCGTTAGATGTGATTGGTTTCAATTGCAAAAAGGCATCGCACTTAAGCTCTGAGTTAATATCTAAACCTGCACCTCATTAAGTACTGATTCAATCCGACTGGCCATTTCCAGCTGTTAAATATAGAGGAGTAAGACTAAATTGTTTTAATGCCAAGATCTGATCCATGAGCAATAAGAAAGTTAGCTACCTTTAAGGGATTGGTTTTAATTGACCTTTCTCTGTTTCGAGGTGTAATGGTATATTATCATTGTTGTAGAGCTGAGATCTGCTCCATGAGCAATTGCAAGCTACTTTAGCGTATAGCCTCACCTCTGAAGGGTTGTTTTCACTTGCATAGTACTGTAGGCAAAGACATCGCTCTTAAGCACTGAGTTAAATCTAAAGCTGCTCCTTATAATGTATTTATTAAATCCGACGGGCCATTTGCAGCTGTTAAATATAAAGTAGTAAGACTAAGTTGTTTTAGTGCCAAGATCTGATCCATTAGCAATAAGAAGCAACCACTTATAAGGGTTCGTTTTCAATTGCAAACAACTTTACGCCACGCCACCGCACTTAATCTCTGTTTTAGCATCTGTAAGTACTAAGATCCGATCTATTGGCAATAAGAAAGTTAAGACGTTTAAGGTATTGTTTTCAATTTACCATTCTCTGTTTCTACGTATAAAGGTATATAAAGTTTATCAGTTTTATTGATGAGATCTGCTCCATGAGCAAACAAAAAATTAGCTTATCCCTTGTGCGATTGTTTTCATTGCAAAGACTAAATGGTTTTTGTGCCACGATCTGATCCATTAGCAATATAAAAGTTAACCCTATCTAAGGGATTGTTTTCACTTACAAAATACCGTGGTGTAAAGCCACCGCACCTAATCCCTGTATTAGCATCTAAACTGGCTATTCATAAAGTGCTGTTTTAATTCTACTGAGAGTTTTCTGCTTCTAAATGAAGAATTGATACGTTATAGTACTGAGATCTGCTTCATGAGCAATGAGAAAGTTAACTACCTAAAATGGATTGGTTTCAATCGACCATTCTCTGTTTCTAGGTGTAATGGTATATTAACTTTATCTGTTTTAGTGCTGAAATCTGCTCCATGAGCAATTGCAAACTACTATGGCGTAAAGCATCATTTCTAATAGTTTGTTTTCAATTGCATAGTACTGTGGGTAAAGACATCCCTCTTAAGCACTGAGTTAATGTCTAAACCTGCTCCTATAAAGTATTGATTAAATCCTTTAGTATATATTGGAGTAAGATTAAGTTGTTTTAGTGCCAAGTTCTGATCCATTAGCAAAGAAAGCCAACTACTATGGCGTAACGCGTCCGCACTTAATCCCTGTATTAGCATCTTTTGGTACTAAGATCTGCGCCATGAGCAATAAGAGTGTTAACCCTTATCCCTTAGATGTGATTGTTTTCAATTGCAAAACGGCATCGCACTTAAGCTCTGAGTTAATATCTAAACCTGCACCTCATTAAGTACTTATTCAATCCGACTGGCCATTTCCAGCTGTTAAATATAGGGGAGTAAGACTAAGTTGCTTTAATGCCAAGATCTGATCCATGATCAATAAGAAAGTTAGCTACCTTTAAGGGATTGGTTTTAATTGACCTTTCTCTGATTCTAGGTGTAATGGTATATTATCTATGTTGTAGGGCTGAGATCTGCTCCATGAGGAATTGCAAGTTACTTTAGCGTATAGCCTCACCTCTAAAGGGTTGTTTTCACCTGCATAGTGCTGTGGGTAAAGACATTGCTCTTAAGCACTGAGTTAATATCTAAAGCTGCTCCTTATAAAGTATTTATTAAATCCGACGGGCCATTTGCAGCTGTTAAATGTAAAGTAGTAAGACTAAGTTGTTTTAGTGCCAAGATCTGATCCATTAGCAATAAGAAGCAACCACCTCTAAGGGTTCGTTTTCAATTCCAAACAACTTTACGCCACGCCACCGCACTTAGCATCTGTTAGTACTAAGATCCGATCTATAAGCAATAAGAAAGTTAAGACGTTTAAGGTATTGTTTTCAATTTACCATTCTCTGTTTCTACGTATAATGGTATATAAAGTTTATCAGTTTTATTGATGAGATCTACTCCATGAGCAAACAAAAAATTAGCTTATCCCTTGTGCGATTGTTTTCATTGCAAAGACTAAATGGTTTTTGTGCCACGATCTGATCCATTAGCAATATAAAAGTTAACCTTATCTAAGGGATTGTTTTCACATACAAACTACCGTGGTGCAAAGCAACCGCACCTAATCCCTGTATTAGCATCTAAACTGGCTTTTCATAAAGTACTGTTTTAATTCTACTGAGAGTTTTCTGCTTCTAAATGAAGAATTGACTCGTTATAGTACTGAGATCTGCTTCATGAGCAATGAGAAAGTTAACTACCTGAAATTGATTGGTTTCAGTCGACCATTCTCTGTTTCTAGGTGTAATGGTATATTAACTTTATCTGTTTTAGTGCTGAAATCTGCTGCATGAGCAATTGCAAACTACTATGGCGTAAAGCATAATTTCTAATAGTTTGTTTTCAATTGCAAACTACTGCGGGTAAAGACATCCCTCTTAAGCACTGAGTTAATGTCTAAACCTGCTCCTATAAAGTATTGATTAAATCCTTTAGGATATAGTGGAGTAAGATTAAATTGTTTTAGTACCAAGTTCTGATCCATTAGCAAAGAAAGCCAACCACCTCTAAGGGATTTTTTCAAATGCAAACTACTATGGCGAAAATCCACCGCACTTAATCCCTGTATTAGCATCTTTTGGTACTAAGATCTGCGCCATGAGCAATAAGAGTGTTAACCCTTATCCCTTAGATGTGATTGGTTTCAATTGCAAAACGGCATCGCACTTAAGCTCTGAGTTAATATCTAAACCTGCACCTCATTAATTACTGATTCAATCCGACTGGCCATTTCCAGCTGTTAAATTTAGGGGAGTAAGACTAAGTTGTTTTAATGCCAAGATCTGATCCATGAGCAATAAGAAAGTTAGCTACCTTTAAGGGATTGGTTTTAATTGACCTTTCTCTGTTTCTAGTTGTAATGGTATATTATCTATGGTGTAGTGCTGAGATCTGCTCCATGAGCAATTGCAAACTACTTTAGCGTAAAACCTCACCTCTAAAGGCATAGTACTGTGGGTAAAGACATCGCTCTTAAGCACTGAGTTAACATCTAAAGCTGCTCCTTATAAAGTATTTATTAAATCCGACGGACCAATTGCAGCTGTTAAATGGAAAGTAGTAAGACTAAGTTGTTTTAGTGCCAAGATCTGATCCATTAGCAATAAGAAGCAACCACCTCTAAGGGTTCGTTTTCAATTGCAAACAACTGTACGGCACGCCACCGCACTTAATCCCTGTTTTAGCATCTGTTAGTACTAAGATCCGATTTATAAGCAATACGAAAGTTAAGACGTTTAAGGTATTGTTTTCAATTTACCATTCTCTGTTTCTACGTATAAAGGTATATAAAGTTTATCAGTTTTATTGATGAGATCTGCTCCATGAGCAAACAAAAAATTAGCTTATCCTTTGTGCGATTATTTTCATTGCAATGACTAAATGGTTTTTGAGCAATAGAAAGTTAGCTACCTTTAAGGGATTTGTTTTAATTGACCTTTCTCTGTTTCTAGGTGTAATGGTATATTATCTATGGTGTAGTGCTGAGATCTGCTTCATGAGCAATTGCAAACTAATTTAGCGTAAAGCCTCACCTCTAAAAGATTGTTTTCACTTGCATAGTACTGTGGGTAAAGACATCGCTCTTCAGCACTGAGTTAATATCTAAAGCTGCTCTTTATAAAGTATTTATTAAATCCGACGGGCCATTTGCAGCTGTTAAATGTAAAGTAATAAGACTAAGTTGTTTTAGTCCCAAGATCTGATCCATTAGCAATAAGAAGCAACCACCTCTAAGGGTTCGTTTTCAATTGCAAACAACTTTACTCCATGCCACCGCACTTAATCCCTGTTTTAGCATCTGTTAGTACTAAGATCCGATCTATTAGCAATAAGAAAGTTAAGACGTTTAAGGTATTGTTTGCAATTTACCATTCTCTGTTTCTACGTATAAAGGTATATAAAGTTTATCAGTTTTATTGATGAGATCTGCTCCATGAGCAAACAAAAAATTAGCTTATCCCTTGTGCGATTGTTTTCATTGCAAAGACTAAATGGTTTTTGTGCCAAGATCTGATCCATTAGCAATATAAAAGTTAACCCTATCTAAGGGATTGTTTTCACTTACAAACTACCTGGTGTAAAGCCACCGCCCCTAATCCCTGTATTAGCATCTAAACTGGCTTTCATAAAGTGCTGTTTTAATTCTACTGAGAGTTTTCTGCTTCTAAATGAAGAAATGACACGTTATAGTGCTGAGATCTGCTTCATGAGCAATGAGAAAGTTAACTGCCTGAAATGGATTGGTTTCAATCCACCATTCTCTGTTTCTAGGTGTAATGGTATATCAACTTTATCTGTTTTAGTGCTGAAATCTGCTCCATGAGCAATTGCAAACTACTATGGCGTAAAGCATCGTTTCTAATGGTTTGTTTTCAATTGCAAAGTACTGCGGGTAAAGACATCCCTCTTAAGCACTGAGTTAATGTCTAAACCTGCTCCTATAAAGTATTGATTAAATTCTTTAGGATATAGTGGAGTAAGATTAAGTTGTTTTAGTACCAAGTTTTGATCCATTAGCAAAGAAAGCCAACCACCTCTAAGGGATTTTTTTCAATGGCAAACTACTATGGCGTAAAGCAACCGCACTTAATCCCTGTATTAGCATCTTTTGGTACTAAGATCTGCGCCATGAGCAATAAGATTGTTAACCCTTATCCCTTAGATGTGATTGGTTTCAATTGCAAAACGGCATCGCACTTAAGCTCTGAGTTAATATCTAAACCTCCACCTCATTAAGTACTGATTCAATCCGACTGGCCATTTCCTGCTGTTAAATATAGGGGAGTAAGACTAAGTTGTTTTAATGCCAAGATCTGATCCATGAGCAATAAGAAAGTTAGCTACTTATAAGGGATTGGTTTTCATTGATCTTTCTCTGTTTCTAGGTGTAATGGTATATTATCTATGGTGTAGTGCTGAGATCTGCTCCATGAGCAATTGCAAACTACTTTAGCGTAAAGCCTCACCTCTAAAGGGTTGTTTTCACTTGCATAAAACTGTGGGTAAAGACATCGCTCTTAAGCACTGAGTTAATATCTAAAGCTGCTCCTTATAAAGTATTTGTTAAATCCGACGGGCCATTTGCAGCTGTTAAATGTAAAGTAATAAGACTAAGTTGTTTTAGTGCCAAGATCTGATCCATTAGCAATAAGAAGCAACCACCTCTAAAGGTTCGTTGTCAATTGCAAACAACTTTACGCCACGCCACCGCACTTAATCCCTGTTTTAGCATCTGTTAGTACTAAGATCCGATCTATTAGCAATAAGAAAGTTAAGACGTTTAAGGTATTGTTTTCAATTTACCATTCTCTGTTTCTACGTATAAAGGTATATAAAGTTTATCAGTTTTATTGATGAGATCTGCTCCATGAGCAAACAAAAAATTAGCTTATCCCTTGTGCGATTGTTTTCATTGCAAAGACTAAATGGTTTTTGTGCCAAGATCTGATCCGTTAGCAATATAAAAGTTAACCCTATCTAAGGGATTGTTTTCACTTACAAACTACCTGGTGTAAAGCCACCGCCCCTAATCCCTGTATTAGCATCTAAACTGGCTTTTCATAAAGTGCTGTTTTAATTCTACTGAGAGTTTTCTGCTTCTAAATGAAGAATTTTCACGTTATGGTACTGAGATCTGCTTCATGAGCAATGAGAAAGTTAACTGCCTGAAATGGATTGGTTTCAATCGACCATTCTCTTTTTCTAGGTGTAATGGTATATTAACTTTATCTGTTTTCGTGCTCAAATTTGCTCCATGACCAATTGCAAACTACTATGGCGTAAAGCATCATTTCGAATGGTTTGTTTTCAATTGCAAACTACTGCGCGTAAAGACATCCCTCTTAAGCACTGAGTTAATGTCTAAACCTGCTCCTATAAAGTATTGATTAAATCCTTTAGGATATAGTGGAGTAAGATTAAGTTGTTTTAGTGCCAAGTTCTGATCCATTAGCAAAGAAAGCCAACTACTATGGCGTAACGCCACCGCACTTAATCCCTGTATTAGCATCTTTTGGTACTAAGATCTGCGCCATGAGCAATAATAGTGTTAACCCTTATCCCTTAGATGTGATTGTTTTCAATTGCAAAACGGCACCGCACTTAAGCTCTGAGTTAATATCTAAACCTGCACCTCATTAAGTACTTATTCAATCCGACTGGCCATTTCCAGCTGTTAAATATAGGGGAGTAAGACTAAGTTGTTTTAATAAATATTGATTAAATCGTTTAGGATATAGTGGAGTAAGATTAAGTTGTTTTAGTACCAAGTTCTGATCCATTAGCAAAGAAAGCCAACCACCTCTAAGGGATTTTTTTCAATAGCAAACTACTATGGCGTAAAGCCAGCGAACTTAATCCCTGTATTTGCATCTTTTGGTACTAAGATCTGCGCCATGAGCAATAAGAGTGTTAACCCTTATCCCTTAGATGTGATTGTTTTCAATTGCAAAACGGCATCGCACTTAAGCTCTGAGTTAATATCCAAACCTGCACCTCATGAAGTACTGATTCAATCCGACTGGCCATTTCCAGCTGTTAAATATAGGGGAGTAAGACTAAGTTGCTTTAATGCCAAGATCTGATCCATGAGCAATAAGAATGTTAGCTAACCTTTAAGGGATTGGTTTTAATTGACCTTTCTCTGTTTCTAGGTGTAATGGTATATTATCTATGGTGTAGTGCTGAGATCTGCTCCATGAGCAATTGCAAACTACTTTAGCGTAAAGCCTCACCTCTAAAGGCATAGTACTGTGGGTACATACATCGCTCTTAAGCACTGAGTTAATATCTAAAGCTGCTCCTTATAAAGTTTTATCAAATCCGACGGGCCATTTGCAGCTGTTAAATGTAAAGTAGTGAGACTAAGTTGTTTTAGTGCCAAGATCTGATCCCTTAGCAATAAGAAGCAACCACCTCTAAGAGTTCGTTTTCAATTGCAAACAACTTTACGCCACGCCACCGCACTTAATCCCTGTTTTAGCATCTGTTAGTACCAAGATCCGATCTATTAGCAATAAGAAAGTTAAGACGTTTAAGGTATTGTTTTCAATTTACCAATCTCTGTTTCTACGTATAAAGGTATATAAAGTTTATCAGTTTTATTGATGAGATCTGCTCCATGAGCAAACAAAAAATTAGCTTATCCCTTGTGCGAATATTTTCATTGCAAAGACTAAATGGTTTTTGTGCCACGATCTGATCCATTAGCAATATAAAAGATAACCTTATCTAAGGGATTGTTTTCACTTACAAACTACCGTGGTGTAAAGCAGCCGCACCTAATCCCTGTATTAGCATCTAAACTGGCTTTTCATAAAGTGGTGTTTTAATTCTACTGAGAGTTTTCTGCTTCTAAATGAAGAATTGACACGTTATAGTACTGAGATCTGCTTCATGAGCAATGAAAAAGTTAACTACCTGAAATGGATTGGTTTCAATCGACCATTCTCTGTTTCTAGAAACTACTGCGGGTAAAGACATCCCTCTTAAGCACTGAGTTAATGTCTAAACCTGCTCCTAAAAATTATTGATTAAATCCTTTAGAATATAGTGGAGTAAGATTAAGTTGTTTTAGTGCCAAGTTCTGATCCATTAGCAAAGAAAGCCAACTACTATGGCGAAACGCCACCGCACTTAATCCCTGTATTAGCATCTTTTGGTACTAAGATCTGCGCCATGAGCAATAAGAGTGTTAACCCTAATACCTTAGATGTGATTGTTTTCAACTGCAAAACGGCATCGCACTTAAGCTCTGAGTTAATATCTAAACCTGCACCTCATTAAGTACTTATTCAATCCGACTGGCCATTTCCAGCTGTTAAATATAGGGGAGTAAAACTAAGTTGTTTTAATAAATATTGTTTAAATCCTTTAGGATATAGTGGAGTAAGATTAAGTTGTTTTAGTGCCAAGTTCTGATCCATTAGCAAAGAAAGCCAACTACTATGGCGTAAAGCCAGCGAACTTAATCCCTGTATTTGCATCTTTTGGTACTAAGATCTGCGCCATGAGCAATAAGAGTGTTAACCCTTATCCCTTAGATGTGATTGGTTTCAATTGCAAAACGGCATCGCACTTAAGCTCTGAGTTAATATCTAAACCTGCACCTCATTAAGTACTGATTCAATCCGACTGGCCATTTCCAGCTGTTAAATACAGGGGAGTAAGACTAAGTTTTTTCAATGCCAAGATCTGATCCATGAGCAATAAGAAGTTAGCTACCTTTAAGGGATTGGTTTTAATTGACCTTTCTCTGTTTCTGGGTGTAATGGTATATTATCTATGGTGTAGTGCTGAGATCTGCTCCATGAGCAATTGCAAACTACTTTAGCGTAAAGCCTCACCTCTAAAGGCATAGTACTGTGGGTAAAGACATCGCTCTTAAAAACTGAGTTAATATCTAAAGCTGCTCCTTATAAAGCTTTATTAAATCCGACGGGCCATTTGCAGCTGTTAAATATAAAGTAGTGAGACTAAGTTGTTTTAGTGCCAAGATCTGATCCATTAGCAATAAGAAGCAACCACCTCTAAGGGTTCGTTTTCAATTGCAAACAACTTTACGCCACGCCACCGCACTTAATCCCTGTTTTAGCATCTGTTAATACTAAGATCCGATCTATTAGCAATAAGAAAGTTAAGACGTTTAAGGTATTGCTTTCAATTTACCATTCTCTGTTTCTACGTATAAAGGTATACAAAGTTTATCAGTTTTATTGATGAGATCTGCTCCATGAGCAAACAAAAAATTAGCTTATCCCTTGTGCGATTGTTTTCATTGCAAAGACTAAATGGTTTTTGTGCCAAGATCTGATCCATTAGCAATATAAAAGTTAAACCTATCTAAGAGATTGTTTTCACTTACAAACTACCGTGGTGTAAAGCCACCGCACCTAATCCCTGTATTAGCATCTAAACTGGCTTTTCATAAAGTGCTGTTTTAATTCTACTGAAAGTTTTCTGCTTCTAAATGAAGAATTGACACGTTATAGTGCTGGGATCTGCTTCATGAGCAATGAGAAAGTTAACAACCTGAAATGGATTGGTTTCAATCGACCATTCTCTGTTTCTAGGTGTAATGGTATATTAACTTTATCTGTTTTAGTCCTGAAATCTGCTGCATGAGCAATTGTAAAATACTATCGCGTAAAGCATCATTTCTAATAGTTTGTTTTCAATTGCAAACTACTGCGGGTAAAGACATCCCTCTTAAGCACTGAGTTAATGTCTAAACCTGCTCCTTTAAAGTATCGATTAAATCCTATAGGATATAGTGGAGTAAGATTAAGTTGTTTTAGTACAAAGTTCTGATCCATTGGCAAAGAAAGCCAACTACTATGGCGTAAATCCACCGCACTTAATCCCTGTATTAGCATCTTTTGGTACTAAGATTAGCAATAAGAAAGTTAAGACGTTTAAGGTATTGTTTTCAATTTACCATTCTCTGTTTCTACGTATAAAGGTATATAAAGTTTATCAGTTTTATTGATGAGATCTGCTCCATGAGCAAACAAAAAATTAGCTTATCCCTTGTGCGATTGTTTTTATTGCAAAGACTAAATGGTTTTTGTGCCAAGATCTGATCCATTAGCAATATAAAAGTTAACCCTATCTAAGGGATTGTTTTCACTTACAAACTACCTGGTGTAAAGCCACCGCCCCTAATCCCTGTATTAGCATCTAAACTGGCTTTTCATAAAGTGCTGTTTTAATTCTACTGAGAGTTTTCTGCTTCTAAATGAAGAATTGACATGTTATAGTACTGACATCTGCTTCATGAGCAATGAGAAAGTTAACTGCCTGAAATGGATTGGTTTCAATCGACCATTCTCTGTTTCTAGGTGTAATGGTATATTAACTTTATCTTTTTTAGTGCTCAAATCTGCTCCATGACCAATTGCAAACTACTATGGCGTAAAGCATCATTTCTAATGGTTTGTTTTCAATTGCAAACTACTGCGGGTAAAGACATCCCTCTTAAGCACTGAGTTAATGTCTAAACCTGCTCCTATAAAGTATTGATTAAATCCTTTAGTATATATTGGAGTAAGATTAAGTTGTTTTAGTGCCAAGTTCTGATCCATTAGCAAAGAAAGCCAACTACTATGGCGTAACGCGTCCGCACTTAATCCCTGTATTAGCATCTTTTGGTACTAAGATCTGCGCCATGAGCAATAAGAGTGTTAACCCTTATCCCTTAGATGTGATTGTTTTCAATTGCAAAACGGCATCGCACTTAAGCTCTGAGTTAATATCTAAACCTGCACCTCATTAAGTACTTATTCAATCCGACTGGCCATTTCCAGCTGTTAAATATAGGGGAGTAAGACTAAGTTGCTTTAATGCCAAGATCTGATCCATGATCAATAAGAAAGTTAGCTACCTTTAAGGGATTGGTTTTAATTGACCTTTCTCTGATTCTAGGTGTAATGGTATATTATCTATGTTGTAGGGCTGAGATCTGCTCCATGAGGAATTGCAAGTTACTTTAGCGTATAGCCTCACCTCTAAAGGGTTGTTTTCACCTGCATAGTGCTGTGGGTAAAGACATTGCTCTTAAGCACTGAGTTAATATCTAAAGCTGCTCCTTATAAAGTATTTATTAAATCCGACGGGCCATTTGCAGCTGTTAATTGTAAAGTAGTAAGACTAAGTTGTTTTAGTGCCAAGATCTGATCCATTAGCAATAAGAAGCAACCACCTCTAAGGGTTCGTTTTCAATTCCAAACAACTTTACGCCACGCCACCGCACTTAGCATCTGTTAGTACTAAGATCCGATCTATAAGCAATAAGAAAGTTAAGACGTTTAAGGTATTGTTTTCAATTTACAATTCTCTGTTTCTACGTATAATGGTATATAAAGTTTATCAGTTTTATTGATGAGATCTACTCCATGAGCAAACAAAAAATTAGCTTATCCCTTGTGCGATTGTTTTCATTGCAAAGATTAAATGGTTTTTGTGCCACGATCTGATCCATTAGCAATATAAAAGTTAACCTTATCTAAGGGATTGTTTTCACATACAAACTACCGTGGTGCAAAGCAACCGCACCTAATCCCTGTATTAGCATCTAAACTGGCTTTTCATAAAGTACTGTTTTAATTCTACTGAGAGTTTTCTGCTTCTAAATGAAGAATTGACTCGTTATAGTACTGAGATCTGCTTCATGCGCAATGAGAAAGTTAACTGCCTGAAATTGATTGGTTTCAGTCGACCATTCTCTGTTTCTAGGTGTAATGGTATATTAACTTTATCTGTTTTAGTGCTGAAATCTGCTGCATGAGCAATTGCAAACTACTATGGCGTAAAGCATCATTTCTAATAGTTTGTTTTCAATTGCAAACTACTGCGGGTAAAGACATCCCTCTTAAGCACTGAGTTAATGTCTAAACCTGCTCCTATAAAGTATTGATTAAATCCTTTAGGATATAGTGGAGTAAGATTAAATTGTTTTAGTACCAAGTTCTGATCCATTAGCAAAGAAAGCCAACCACCTTTAAGGGATTTTTTCAAATGCAAACTACTATGGCGAAAATCCACCGCACTTAATCCCTGTATTAGCATCTTTTGGTACTAAGATCTGCGCCATGAGCAATAAGAGTGTTAACCCTTATCCCTTAGATGTGATTGGTTTCAATTGCAAAACGGCATCGCACTTAAGCTCTGAGTTAATATCTAAACCTGCACCTCATTAATTACTGATTCAATCCGACTGGCCATTTCCAGCTGTTAAATTTAGGGGAGTAAGACTAAGTTGTTTTAATGCCAAGATCTGATCCATGAGCAATAAGAAAGTTAGCTACCTTTAAGGGATTGGTTTTAATTGACCTTTCTCTGTTTCTAGTTGTAATGGTATATTATCTATGGTGTAGTGCTGAGATCTGCTCCATGAGCAATTGCAAACTACTTTAGCGTAAAACCTCACCTCTAAAGGCATAGTACTGTGGGTAAAGACATCGCTCTTAAGCACTGAGTTAACATCTAAAGCTGCTCCTTATAAAGTATTTATTAAATCCGACGGACCATTTGCAGCTGTTAAATGGAAAGTAGTAAGACTAAGTTGTTTTAGTGCCAAGATCTGATCCATTAGCAATAAGAAGCAACCACCTCTAAGGGTTCGTTTTCAATTGCAAACAACTTTACGCCACGCCACCGCACTTAATCCCTGTTTTAGCATCTGTTAGTACTAAGATCCGATTTATAAGCAATACGAAAGTTAAGACGTTTAAGGTATTGTTTTCAATTTACCATTCCCTGTTTCTACGTATAAAGGTATATAAAGTTTATTAGTTTTATTGATGAGATCTGCTCCATGAGCAAACAAAAAATTAGCTTATCCTTTGTGCGATTATTTTCATTGCAATGACTAAATGGTTTTTGAGCAATAAGAAAGTTAGCGTAAAGCATCATTTCTAATAGTTTGTTTTCAATTGCAAACTACTGCGGGTAAAGACATCCCTCTTAAGCACTGAGTTAATGTCTAAACCTGCTCCTATAAAGTATTGATTAAATCCTTTAGGATATAGTGGAGTAAGATTAAATTGTTTTAGTACCAAGTTCTGATCCATTAGCAAAGAAAGCCAACCACCTCTAAGGGATTTTTTCAAATGCAAACTACTATGGCGAAAATCCACCGCACTTAATCCCTGTATTAGCATCTTTTGGTACTAAGATCTGCGCCATGAGCAATAAGAGTGTTAACCCTTATCCCTTAGATGTGATTGGTTTCAATTGCAAAACGGCATCGCACTTAAGCTCTGAGTTAATATCTAAACCTGCACCTCATTAATTACTGATTCAATCCGACTGGCCATTTCCAGCTGTTAAATTTAGGGGAGTAAGACTAAGTTGTTTTAATGCCAAGATCTGATCCATGAGCAATAAGAAAGTTAGCTACCTTTAAGGGATTGGTTTTAATTGACCTTTCTCTGTTTCTAGTTGTAATGGTATATTATCTATGGTGTAGTGCTGAGATCTGCTCCATGAGCAATTGCAAACTACTTTAGCGTAAAACCTCACCTCTAAAGGCATAGTACTGTGGGTAAAGACATCGCTCTTAAGCACTGAGTTAACATCTAAAGCTGCTCCTTATAAAGTATTTATTAAATCCGACGGACCATTTGCAGCTGTTAAATGGAAAGTAGTAAGACTAAGTTGTTTTAGTGCCAAGATCTGATCCATTAGCAATAAGAAGCAATCACCTCTAAGGGTTCGTTTTCAATTGCAAACAACTTTACGCCACGCCACCGCACTTAATCCCTGTTTTAGCATCTGTTAGTACTAAGATCCGATTTATAAGCAATACGAAAGTTAAGACGTTTAAGGTATTGTTTTCAATTTACCATTCTCTGTTTCTACGTATAAAGGTATATAAAGTTTATCAGTTTTATTGATGAGATCTGCTCCATGAGCAAACAAAAAATTAGCTTATCCTTTGTGCGGTTATTTTCATTGCAATGACTAAATGGTTTTTGAGCAATAAGAAAGTTAGCTACCTTTAAGGGATTTGTTTTAATTGACCTTTCTCTGTTTCTAGGTGTAATGGTATATTATCTATGGTGTAGTGCTGAGATCTGCTTCATGAGCAATTGCAAACTAATTTAGCGTAAAGCCTCACCTCTAAAAGGTTGTTTTCACTTGCATAGTACTGTGGGTAAAGACATCGCTCTTCAGCACTGAGTTAATATCTAAAGCTGCTCTTTATAAAGTATTTATTAAATCCGACGGGCCATTTGCAGCTGTTAAATGTAAAGTAATAAGACTAAGTTGTTTTAGTCCCAAGATCTGATCCATTAGCAATAAGAAGCAACCACCTCTAAGGGTTCGTTTTCAATTGCAAACAACTTTACTCCACGCCACCGCACTTAATCCCTGTTTTAGCATCTGTTAGTACCAAGATCCGATCTATTAGCAATAAGAAAGTTAAGACGTTTAAGGTATTGTTTTCAATTTACCAATCTCTGTTTCTACGTATAAAGGTATATAAAGTTTATCAGTTTTATTGATGAGATCTGCTCCATGAGCAAACAAAAAATTAGCTTATCCCTTGTGCGATTGTTTTCATTGCAAAGACTAAATGGTTTTTGTGCCAAGATCTGATCCATTAGCAATATAAAAGTTAACCCTTTCTAAGGGATTGTTTTCACTTACAAACTACCTGGTGTAAAGCCACCGCCCCTAATCCCTGTATTAGCATCTAAACTGGCTTTCATAAAGTGCTGTTTTAATTCTACTGAGAGTTTTCTGCTTCTAAATGAAGAAATGACACGTTATAGTGCTGAGATCTGCTTCATGAGCAATGAGAAAGTTAACTGCCTGAAATGGATTGGTTTCAATCCACCATTCTCTGTTTCTAGGTGTAATGGTATATTAACTTTATCTGTTTTAGTGCTGAAATCTGCTCCATGAGCAATTGCAAACTACTATGGCGTAAAGCATCGTTTCTAATGGTTTGTTTTCAATTGCAAAGTACTGTGGGTAAAGACATCCATCTTAAGCACTGAGTTAATGTCTAAACCTGCTCCTATAAAGTATTGATTAAATTCTTTAGGATATAGTGGAGTAAGATTAAGTTGTTTTAGTACCAAGTTTTGATCCATTAGCAAAGAAAGCCAACCACCTCTAAGGGATTTTTTTCAATGGCAAACTACTATGGCGTAAAGCAACCGCACTTAATCCCTGTATTAGCATCTTTTGGTACTAAGATCTGCGCCATGAGCAATAAGATTGTTAACCCTTATCCCTTAGATGTGATTGGTTTCAATTGCAAAACGGCATCGCACTTAAGCTCTGAGTTAATATCTAAACCTCCACCTCATTAAGTACTGATTCAATCCGACTGGCCATTTCCTGCTGTTAAATATAGGGGAGTAAGACTAAGTTGTTTTAATGCCAAGATCTGATCCATGAGCAATAAGAAAGTTAGCTACTTATAAGGGATTGGTTTTCATTGATCTTTCTCTGTTTCTAGGTGTAATGGTATATTATCTATGGTGTAGTGCTGAGATCTGCTCCATGAGCAATTGCAAACTACTTTAGCGTAAAGCCTCACTTCTAAAGGGTTGTTTTCACTTGCATAGTACTGTGGGTAAAGACATCGCTCTTAAGCACTGAGTTAATATCTAAAGCTGCTCCTTATAAGGTATTTATTAAATCCGACGGGCCATTTGTAGCTGTTAAATGTAAAGTAATAAGACTAAGTTGTTTTAGTGCCAAGATCTGATCCATTAGCAATAAGAAGCAACCACCTCTAAAGGTTCGTTGTCAATTGCAAACAACTTTACGCCACGCCACCGCACTTAATCCCTGTTTTAGCATCTGTTAGTACTAAGATCCGATCTATTAGCAATAAGAAAGTTAAGACGTTTAAGGTATTGTTTTCAATTTACCATTCTCTGTTTCTACGTATAAAGGTATATAAAGTTTATCAGTTTTATTGATGAGATCTGCTCCATGAGCAAACAAAAAATTAGCTTATCCCTTGTGCGATTGTTTTCATTGCAAAGACTAAATGGTTTTTGTGCCAAGATCTGATCCGTTAGCAATATAAAAGTTAACCCTATCTAAGGGATTGTTTTCACTTACAAACTACCTGGTGTAAAGCCACCGCCCCTAATCCCTGTATTAGCATCTAAACTGGCTTTTCATAAAGTGCTGTTTTAATTCTACTGAGAGTTTTCTGCTTCTAAATGAAGAATTGACACGTTATAGTACTGAGATCTGCTTCATGAGCAATGAGAAAGTTAACTGCCTGAAATGGATTGGTTTCAATCGACCATTCTCTTTTTCTAGGTGTAATGGTATATTAACTTTATCTGTTTTCGTGCTCAAATCTGCTCCATGACCAATTGCAAACTACTATGGCGTAAAGCATCATTTCGAATGGTTTGTTTTCAATTGCAAACTACTGCGCGTAAAGACATCCCTCTTAAGCACTGAGTTAATGTCTAAACCTGCTCCTATAAAGTATTGATTAAATCCTTTAGGATATAGTGGAGTAAGATTAAGTTGTTTTAGTGCCAAGTTCTGATCCATTAGCAAAGAAAGCCAACTACTATGGCGTAACGCCACCGCACTTAATCCCTGTATTAGCATCTTTTGGTACTAAGATCTGCGCCATGAGCAATAAGAGTGTTAACCCTTATCCCTTAGATGTGATTGTTTTCAATTGCAAAACGGCATCGCACTTAAGCTCTGAGTTAATATCTAAACCTGCACCTCATTAAGTACTTATTCAATCCGACTGGCCATTTCCAGCTGTTAAATATAGGGGAGTAAGACTAAGTTGTTTTAATAAATATTGATTAAATCGTTTAGGATATAGTGGAGTAAGATTAAGTTGTTTTAGTACCAAGTTCTGATCCATTAGCAAAGAAAGCCAACCACCTCTAAGGGATTTTTTTCAATAGCAAACTACTATGGCGTAAAGCCAGCGAACTTAATCCCTGTATTTGCATCTTTTGGTACTAAGATCTGCGCCATGAGCAATAAGAGTGTTAACCCTTATCCCTTAGATGTGATTGTTTTCAATTGCAAAACGGCATCGCACTTAAGCTCTGAGTTAACATCCAAACCTGCACCTCATGAAGTACTGATTCAATCCGACTGGCCATTTCCAGCTGTTAAATATAGGGGAGTAAGACTAAGTTGCTTTAATGCCAAGATCTGATCCATGAGCAATAAGAATGTTAGCTAACCTTTAAGGGATTGGTTTTAATTGACCTTTCTCTGTTTCTAGGTGTAATGGTATATTATCTATGGTGTAGTGCTGAGATCTGCTCCATGAGCAATTGCAAACTACTTTAGCGTAAAGCCTCACCTCTAAAGGCATAGTACTGTGGGTACATACATCGCTCTTAAGCACTGAGTTAATATCTAAAGCTGCTCCTTATAAAGTTTTATCAAATCCGACGGGCCATTTGCAGCTGTTAAATGTAAAGTAGTGAGACTAAGTTGTTTTAGTGCCAAGATCTGATCCATTAGCAATAAGAAGCAACCACCTCTAAGAGTTCGTTTTCAATTGCAAACAACTTTACGCCACGCCACCGCACTTAATCCCTGTTTTAGCATCTGTTAGTACCAAGATCCGATCTATTAGCAATAAGAAAGTTAAGACGTTTAAGGTATTGTTTTCAATTTACCAATCTCTGTTTCTACGTATAAAGGTATATAAAGTTTATCAGTTTTATTGATGAGATCTGCTCCATGAGCAAACAAAAAATTAGCTTATCCCTTGTGCGAATATTTTCATTGCAAAGACTAAATGGTTTTTGTGCCACGATCTGATCCATTAGCAATATAAAAGATAACCTTATCTAAGGGATTGTTTTCAATTACAAACTACCGTGGTGTAAAGCAGCCGCACCTAATCCCTGTATTAGCATCTAAACTGGCTTTTCATAAAGTGGTGTTTTAATTCTACTGAGAGTTTTCTGCTTATCTGATCCATTAGCAATATAAAAGTTAACCATATCTAAGGGATTGTTTTCACTTACAAACTACCTGGTGTAAAGCCACCGCCCCTAATCCCTGTATTAGCATCTAAACTGGCTTTTCATAAAGTGCTGTTTTAATTCTACTGAGAGTTTTCTGCTTCTAAATGAAGAATTGACACGTTATAGTACTGAGATCTGCTTCATGAGCAATGAGAAAGTTAACTGCCTGAAATGGATTGGTTTCAATCGACCATTCTCTGTTTCTAGGTGTAATGGTATATTAACTTTATCTGTTTTAGTGCTCAAATCTGCTCCATGACCAATTGCAAACTACTATGGCGTAAAGCATCATTTCTAATGGTTTGTTTTCAATTGCAAACTACTGCGGGTAAAGACATCCCTCTTAAGCACTGAGTTAATGTCTAAACCTGCTCCTATAAAGTATTGATTAAATCCTTTAGTATATATTGGAGTAAGATTAAGTTGTTTTAGTGCCAAGTTCTGATCCATTAGCAAAGAAAGCCAACTACTATGGCGTAACGCGTCCGCACTTAATCCCTGTATTAGCATCTTTTGGTACTAGGATCTGCGCCATGAGCAATAAGAGTGTTAACCCTTATCCCTTAGATGTGATTGTTTTCAATTGCAAAACGGCATCGCACTTAAGCTCTGAGTTAATATCTAAACCTGCACCTCATTAAGTACTTATTCAATCCGACTGGCCATTTCCAGCTGTTAAATATAGGGGAGTAAGACTAAGTTGCTTTAATGCCAAGATCTGATCCATGAGCAATAAGAAAGTTAGCTACCTTTAAGGGATTGGTTTTAATTGACCTTTCTCTGATTCTAGGTGTAATGGTATATTATCTATGTTGTAGGGCTGAGATCTGCTCCATGAGGAATTGCAAGTTACTTTAGCGTATAGCCTCACCTCTAAAGGGTTGTTTTCACCTGCATAGTGCTGTGGGTAAAGACATCGCTCTTAAGCACTGAGTTAATATCTAAAGCTGCTCCTTATAAAGTATTTATTAAATCCGACGGGCCATTTGCAGCTGTTAAATGTAAAGTAGTAAGACTAAGTTGTTTTAGTGCCAAGATCTGATCCATTAGCAATAAGAAGCAACCACCTCTAAGGGTTCATTTTCAATTCCAAACAACTTTACGCCACGCCACCGCACTTAATCCCTGTTTTAGCACCTGTTAGAACTAAGATCCGATCTATAAGCAATAAGAAAGTTAAGACGTTTAGATATTGTTTTCAATTTACCATTCTCTGTTTCTACGTATAAAGGTATATGAAGATTATCAGTTTTATTGATGAGATCTACTCCATGAGCAAACAAAAAATTAGCTTATCCCTTGTGCGATTGTTTTCATTGCAAAGACTAAAGGTTTTTGTGCCAAGATCTGATCCATTAGCAATATAAAAGTTAACCCTATCTAAGGGATTGTTTTCACTTACAAACTACCGTGGTGTAAAGCCACCGCACCTAATCCCTGTATTAGCATCTAAACTGGCTTTTCATAAAGTGCTGTTTTAATTCTACTGAGAGTTTTCTGCTTCTAAATGAAGAATTGACACGTTATAGTACTGGGATCTGCTTCATGAGCAATGAGAAAGTTAACTACATGAATTGGATTGGTTTCAATCGACCATTCTCTGTTTCTAGGTGTAATGGTATATTAACTTTATCTGTTTTAGTCCTGAAATCTGCTGCATGAGCAATTGTAAAATACTATCGCGTAAAGCATCATTTCTAATAGTTTGTTTTCAATTGCAAACTACTGCGGGTAAAGACATCCCTCTTAAGCACTGAGTTAATGTCTAAACCTGCTCCTATAAAGTATTGATTAAATCCTTTAGGATATAGTGGAGTAAGATTAAGTTGTTTTAGTACCAAGTTCTGATCCATTGGCAAAGAAAGCCAACTATTATGGCGTAAATCCACCGCACTTAATCCCTGTATTAGCATCTTTTGGTACTAAGATTAGCAATAAGAAAGTTAAGACGTTTAAGGTATTGTTTGCAATTTACCATTCTCTGTTTCTACGTATAAAGGTATATAAAGTTTATCAGTTTTATTGATGAGATCTGCTCCATGAGCAAACAAAAAATTAGCTTATCCCTTGTGCGATTGTTTTCATTGCAAAGACTAAATGGTTTTTGTGCCAAGATCTGATCCATTAGCAATATAAAAGTTAACCCTATCTAAGGGATTGTTTTCACTTACAAACTACCTGGTGTAAAGCCACCGCCCCTAATCCCTGTATTAGCATCTAAACTGGCTTTCATAAAGTGCTGTTTTAATTCTACTGAGAGTTTTCTGCTTCTACATGAAGAATTGACACGTTATAGTGCTGAGATCTGCTTCATGAGCAATGAGAAAGTTAACTGCCTGAAATGGATTGGTTTCAATCGACCATTCTCTGTTTCTAGGTGTAATGGTATATTAACTTTATCTGTTTTAATGCTCAAATCTGCTCCATGACCAATTGCAAACTATTATGGCGTAAAGCATCATTTCTAATGGTTTGTTTTCAATTGCAAACTACTGCGGGTAAAGACATCCCTCTTAAGCACTGAGTTAATGTCTAAACCTGCTCCTATAAAGTATTGATTAAATCCTTTAGTATATATTGGAGTAAGATTAAGTTGTTTTAGTGCCAAGTTCTGATCCATTAGCAAAGAAAGCCAACTACTATGACGTAACGCGTCCGCACTTAATCCCTGTATTAGCATCTTTTGGTACTAAGATCTGCGCCATGAGCAATAAGAGTGTTAACCCTTATCCCTTAGATGTGATTGTTTTCAATTGCAAAACGGCATCGCACTTAAGCTCTGAGTTAATATCTAAACCTGCACCTCATTAAGTACTTATTCAATCCGACTGGCCATTTCCAGCTGTTAAATATAGGGGAGTAAGACTAAGTTGCTTTAATGCCAAGATCTGATCCATGAGCAATAAGAAAGTTAGCTACCTTTAAGAGATTGGTTTTAATTGACCTTCCTCGGTTTCTAGGTGTAATGGTATATTATCTATGTTGAAGTGCTGAGATCTGCTCCATGAGGAATTGCAAGTTACTTTAGCGTATAGCCTCACCTCTAAAGGGTTGTTTTCACCTGCATAGTACTGTGGGTAAAGACATCGCTCTTAAGCACTGAGTTAATATCTAAAGCTGCTCCTTATAAAGTATTTATTAAATCCGACGGGCCATTTGCAGCTGTTAAATGTAAAGTAGTAAGACTTAGTTGTTTTAGTGCCAAGATCTGATCCATTAGCAATAAGAAGCAACCACCTCTAAGGGTTCGTTTTCAATTGCAAACAACTTTACTCCACGCCACCGCACTTAATCCCTGTTTTAGCATCTGTTAGTACTAAGATCCGATCTATTAGCAATAAGAAAGTTAAGACGTTTAAGGTATTGTTTTCAATTTACAATTCTCTTTTTCTACGTATAAAGGTGTATAAAGTTTATCAGTTTTATTGATGAGATCTGCTCCATGAGCAAACAAAAAATTAGCTTATCCCTTGTGCGATTGTTTTCATTCCAAAGACTAAAGGTTTTTGTGCCAAGATCTGATCCATTAGCAATATAAAAGTTAACCCTATCTAAGGGATTGTTTTCACTTACAAACTACCGTGGTGTAAAGCCACCGCACCTAATCCCTGTATTAGCATCTAAACTGGCTTTTCATAAAGTGCTGTTTTAATTCTACTGAGAGTTTTCTGCTTCTAAATGAAGAATTGACACGTTATAGTACTGAGATCTGCTTCATGAGCAATGAGAAAGTTAGCTACCTGAAATGGATTGGTTTCAATCCACCATTCTCTGTTTCTAGGTGTAATGGTATATTAACTTTATCTGTTTTAGTGCTGAAATCTGCTCCATGAGCAATTGCAAACTACTATGGCGTAAAGCATCGTTTCTAATGGTTTGTTTTCAATTGCAAAGTACTGCGGGTAAAGACATCCCTCTTAAGCACTGAGTTAATGTCTAAACCTGCTCCTATAAAGTATTGATTAAATTCTTTAGGATATAGTGGAGCAAGACTAAGTTGTTTTAGTGCCAAGTTCTGATCCATTAGCAAAGAAAGCCAACTGCTCTGGCGTAAAACCACCGCACTTAATCCCTGTATTAGCATCTTTTGGTACTAAGATCTGCGCCATGAGCAATAAGAGTGTTAACCCTTATCCCTTAGATGTGATTGGTTTCAATTGCAAAACGGCATCGCACTTAAGCTCTGAGTTAATATCTAAACCTGCACGTCATTAAGTACTGATTCAATCCGACTGGCCATTTCCTGCTGTTAAATATAGGGGAGTAAGACTAAGTTGTTTTAATGCCAAGATCTGATCCATGAGCAATAAGAAAGTTAGCTACCTTTAAGGGATTGGTTTTAATTGATCTTTCTCTGTTTCTAGGTGTAATGGTATATTATCTATGGTGTAGTGCTGAGATCTGCTCCATGAGAAATTGCAAACTACTTAAGCGTAAAGCCTCAACTATAAAGGGTTGTTTTCACTTGCATAGTACTGTGGGTAAAGACATCGCTCTTAAGCACTGAGTTAATATCTAAAGCTGATCCTTATAAAGTATTTATTAAATCCGACGGGCCATTTGCAGCTGTTAAATGTAAAGTAATAAGACTAAGTTGTTTTAGTGCCAAGATCTGATCCATTAGCAATAAGAAGCAACCACCTCTAAGAGTTCGTTTTCAATTGCAAACAACTTTACGCCACGCCACCGCACTTAATCCCTGTTTTAGCATCTGTTAATACTAAGATCCGATCTATTAGCAATAAGAAAGTTAAGACGTTTAAGGTATTGTTTTCAATTTACCATTCTCTGTTTCTACGTATAAAGGTATACAAAGTTTATCAGTTTTATTGATGAGATCTGCTCCATGAGCAAACAAAAAATTAGCTTATCCCTTGCCCGATTATTTTCATTGCAAAGACTAAATGGTTTTTGTGCCAAGATGTGATCCATTAGCAATATAAAAGTTAACCCTATCTAAGAGATAGTTTTCACTTACAAACTACCGTGGTGTAAAGCCACCGCACCTAATCCCTGTATTAGCATCTAAACTGGCTTTTCATAAAGTGCTGTTTTAATTCTACTGAGAGTTTTCTGCTTCTAAATGAAGAATTGACACGTTATAGTACTGGGATCTGCTTCATGAGCAATGAGAAAGTTAACTACCTGAAACTGATTGGTTTCAATCGACCATTCTCTGTTTCTAGGTGTAATGGTATATTAACTTTATCTGTTTTAGTCCTGAAATCTGCTGCATGAGCAATTGCATACTACTATGGCGTAAAGCATCATTTCTAATAATTTGTTTTCAATTGCAAACTACTGCGGGTAAAGACATCCCTCTTAAGCACTGAGTTAATGTCTAAACCTGCTCCTATAAAGTATTGATTAAATCCTTTAGGATATAGTGGAGTAAGATTAAGTTGTTTTAGTACCAAGTTCTGATCCATTAGCAAAGAAAGCCAACTACTATGGCGTAAATCCACCGCACTTAATCCCTGGTACTAAGATTAGCAATAAGAAAGTTAAGACGTTTAAGGTATTGTTTTCAATTTACCATTCTCTGTTTCTACGTATAAAGGTATATAAAGTTTATCAGTTTTATTGATGAGATCTGCTCCATGAGCAAACAAAAATTTGCTTATCCCTTGTGCGATTGTTTTCATTGCAAAGACTAAATGATTTTGTGCCAAGATCTGATCCATTAGCAATATAAAAGTTAACCCTATCTAAGGGATTGTTTTCACTTACAAACTACCGTGGTGTAAAGCCACCGCCCCTAATCCCTGTATTAGCATCTAAACTGGCTTTTCATAAAGTGCTGTTTTAATTCTACAGAGAGTTTTCTGCTTCTAAATGAAGAATTGACACGTTATAGTACTGAGATCTGCTTCATGAGCAATGAGAAAGTTAACTGCCTGAAATGGATTGGTTTCAATCGACCATTCTCTGTTTCTAGGTGTAATGGTATATTAACTCTATCTGTTTTAGTGCTCAAATCTGCTCCATGACCAATTGCAAACTACTATGGCGTAAAGCATCATTTCTAATGGTTTGTTTTCAATTGCAAACTACTGCGGGTAAAGACATCCCTCTTAAGCACTGAGTTAATGTCTAAACCTGCTCCTATAAAGTATTGATTAAATCCTTTAGTATATATTGGAGTAAGATTAAGTTGTTTTAGTGCCAAGTTCTGATCCATTAGCAAAGAAAGCCAACTACTATGGCGTAACGCCACCGCACTTAATCCCTGTATTAGCATCTTTTGGTACTAAGATCTGCGCCATGAGCAATAAGAGTGTTAACCCTTATCCCTTAGATGTGATTGTTTTTAATTGCAAAACGGCATCGCACTTAAGCTCTGAGTTAATATCTAAACCTGCACCTCATTAAGTACTTATTCAATCCGACTGGCCATTTCCAGCTGTTAAATATAGGGGAGTAAGACTAAGTTGCTTTAATGCCAAGATCTGATCCATGAGCAATAAGAAAGTTAGCTACCTTTAAGGGATTGGTTTTAATTGACCTTTCTCTGATTCTAGGTGTAATGGTATATTATCTATGTGTAGTGCTGAGATCTGCTCCATGAGGAATTGCAAGTTAATTTAGCGTATAGCCTCACCGCTAAAGGGTTGTTTTCACCTGCATAGTACTGTGGGTAAAGACATCGCTCTTAAGCACTGAGTTAATATCTAAAGCTGCTCCTTATAAAGTATTTATTAAATCCGACGGGCCATTTGCAGCTGTTAAATGTAAAGTAGTAAGACTAAGTTTTTATAGTGCCAAGATCTGATCCATTAGCAATAAGAAGCAACCACCTCTAAGGGTTCGTTTTCAATTCCAAACAACTTTACGCCACGCCACCGCACTTAACATCTGTTAGTACTAAGATCCGATCTATAAGCAATAAGAAAGTTAAGACGTTTAAGGTATTGTTTTCAATTTACCATTCTCTGTTTCTACGTATAATGGTATATAAAGTTTATCAGTTTTATTGATGAGATCTACTCCATGAGCAAACAAAAAATTAGCTTATCCCTTGTGCGATTGTTTTCATTGCAAAGACTAAATGGTTTTTGTGCCACGATCTGATCCATTAGCAATATAAAAGTTAACCTTATCTAAGGGATTGTTTTCACATACAAACTACCGTGGTGCAAAGCAACCGCACCTAATCCCTGTATTAGCATCTAAACTGGCTTTTCATAAAGTACTGTTTTAATTCTACTGAGAGTTTTCTGCTTCTAAATGAAGAATTGACACGTTATAGTACTGAGATCTGCTTCATGAGCAATGAGAAACTTAACTACCTGAAATTGATTGGTTTCAGTCGACCATTCTCTGTTTCTAGGTGTAATGGTATATTAACTTTATCTGTTTTAGTGCTGAAATCTGCTGCATGAGCAATTGCAAACTACTATGGCGTAAAGCATCATTTCTAATAGTTTGTTTTCAATTGCAAACTACTGCGGGTAAAGACATCCCTCTTAAGCACTGAGTTAATGTCTAAACCTGCTCCTATAAAGTATTGATTAAATCCTTTAGGATATAGTGGAGTAAGATTAAGTTGTTTTAGTGCCAAGTTCTGATCCATTAGCAAAGAAAGCCAACTACTATGGCGTAACGCCACCGCACTTAATCCCTGTATTAGCATCTTTTGGTACTAAGATCTGCGCCATGAGCAATAAGAGTGTTAACCCTTATCCCTTAGATGTGATTGTTTTCAATTGCAAAACGGCATCGCACTTAAGCTCTGAGTTAATATCTAAACCTGCACCTCATTAAGTACTTATTCAATCCGACTGGCCATTTCCAGCTGTTAAATATAGGGGAGTAAGACTAAGTTGCTTTAATGCCAAGATCTGATCCATGAGCAATAAGAAAGTTAGCTACCTTTAAGGGATTGGTTTTAATTGACCTTTCTCTGATTCTAGGTGTAATGGTATATTATCTATGTGTAGTGCTGAGATCTGCTCCATGAGGAATTGCAAGTTACTTTAGCGTATAGCCTCACCGCTAAAGGGTTGTTTTCACCTGCATAGTACTGTGGGTAAAGACATCGCTCTTAAGCACTGAGTTAATATCTAAAGCTGCTCCTTATAAAGTATTTATTAAATCCGACGGGCCATTTGCAGCTGTTAAATGTAAAGTAGTAAGACTAAGTTTTTATAGTGCCAAGATCTGATCCATTAGCAATAAGAAGCAACCACCTCTAAGGGTTCGTTTTCAATTCCAAACAACTTTACGCCACGCCACCGCACTTAGCATCTGTTAGTACTAAGATCCGATCTATAAGCAATAAGAAAGTTAAGACGTTTAAGGTATTGTTTTCAATTTACCATTCTCTGTTTCTACGTATAATGGTATATAAAGTTTATCAGTTTTATTGATGAGATCTACTCCATGAGCAAACAAAAAATTAGCTTATCCCTTGTGCGATTGTTTTCATTGCAAAGACTAAATGGTTTTTGTGCCACGATCTGATCCATTAGCAATATAAAAGTTAACCTTATCTAAGGGATTGTTTTCACATACAAACTACCGTGGTGCAAAGCAACCGCACCTAATCCCTGTATTAGCATCTAAACTGGCTTTTCATAAAGTACTGTTTTAATTCTACTGAGAGTTTTCTGCTTCTAAATGAAGAATTGACACGTTATAGTACTGAGATCTGCTTCATGAGCAATGAGAAACTTAACTACCTGAAATTGATTGGTTTCAGTCGACCATTCTCTGTTTCTAGGTGTAATGGTATATTAACTTTATCTGTTTTAGTGCTGAAATCTGCTGCATGAGCAATTGCAAACTACTATGGCGTAAAGCATCATTTCTAATAGTTTGTTTTCAATTGCAAACTACTGCGGGTAAAGACATCCCTCTTAAGCACTGAGTTAATGTCTAAACCTGCTCCTATAAAGTATTGATTAAATCCTTTAGGATTTAGTGGAGTAAGATTAAATTGTTTTAGTACCAAGTTCTGATCCATTAGCAAAGAAAGCCAACTACTATGGCGTAAAACCACCGCACTTAATCCCTGTATTAGCATCTTTTGGTACTAAGATCTGCGCTATGAGCAATAAGAGTTTTAACCCTTATCCCATAGATGTGATTGGTTTCAATTGCAAAACGGCATCGCACTTAAGCTCTGAGTTAATATCTAAACCTGCACCTCATTAAGTACTGATTCAATCCGACTGGCCATTTCCAGCTGTTAAATATAGGGGAGTAAGACTAAGTTGTTTTAATGCCAAGATCTGATCCATGAGCAATAAGAAAGTTAGCTACCTTTAAGGGATTGGTTTTAATTGATCTTTCTCTGTTTCTAGGTGTAATGGTATATTATCTATGGTGTAGTGCTGAGATCTGCTCCATGAGAAATTGCAAACTACTTAAGCGTAAAGCCTCAACTATAAAGGGTTGTTTTCACTTGCATAGTACTGTGGGTAAAGACATCGCTCTTAAGCACTGAGTTAATATCTAAAGCTGATCCTTATAAAGTATTTATTAAATCCGACGGGCCATTTGCAGCTGTTAAATGTAAAGTAATAAGACTAAGTTGTTTTAGTGCCAAGATCTGATCCATTAGCAATAAGAAGCAACCACCTCTAAGAGTTCGTTTTCAATTGCAAACAACTTTACGCCACGCCACCGCACTTAATCCCTGTTTTAGCATCTGTTAATACTAAGATCCGATCTATTAGCAATAAGAAAGTTAAGACGTTTAAGGTATTGTTTTCAATTTACCATTCTCTGTTTCTACGTATAAAGGTATACAAAGTTTATCAGTTTTATTGATGAGATCTGCTCCATGAGCAAACAAAAAATTAGCTTATCCCTTGCCCGATTATTTTCATTGCAAAGACTAAATGGTTTTTGTGCCAAGATGTGATCCATTAGCAATATAAAAGTTAACCCTATCTAAGAGATAGTTTTCACTTACAAACTACCGTGGTGTAAAGCCACCGCACCTAATCCCTGTATTAGCATCTAAACTGGCTTTTCATAAAGTGCTGTTTTAATTCTACTGAGAGTTTTCTGCTTCTAAATGAAGAATTGACACGTTATAGTACTGGGATCTGCTTCATGAGCAATGAGAAAGTTAACTACCTGAAATTGATTGGTTTCAATCGACCATTCTCTGTTTCTAGGTGTAATGGTATATTAACTTTATCTGTTTTAGTCCTGAAATCTGCTGCATGAGCAATTGCATACTACTATGGCGTAAAGCATCATTTCTAATAATTTGTTTTCAATTGCAAACTACTGCGGGTAAAGACATCCCTCTTAAGCACTGAGTTAATGTCTAAACCTGCTCCTATAAAGTATTGATTAAATCCTTTAGGATATAGTGGAGTAAGATTAAGTTGTTTTAGTACCAAGTTCTGATCCATTAGCAAAGAAAGCCAACTACTATGGCGTAAATCCACCGCACTTAATCCCTGGTACTAAGATTAGCAATAAGAAAGTTAAGACGTTTAAGGTATTGTTTTCAATTTACCATTCTCTGTTTCTACGTATAAAGGTATATAAAGTTTATCAGTTTTATTGATGAGATCTGCTCCATGAGCAAACAAAAATTTGCTTATCCCTTGTGCGATTGTTTTCATTGCAAAGACTAAATGATTTTGTGCCAAGATCTGATCCATTAGCAATATAAAAGTTAACCCTATCTAAGGGATTGTTTTCACTTACAAACTACCGTGGTGTAAAGCCACCGCCCCTAATCCCTGTATTAGCATCTAAACTGGCTTTTCATAAAGTGCTGTTTTAATTCTACAGAGAGTTTTCTGCTTCTAAATGAAGAATTGACACGTTATAGTACTGAGATCTGCTTCATGAGCAATGAGAAAGTTAACTGCCTGAAATGGATTGGTTTCAATCGACCATTCTCTGTTTCTAGGTGTAATGGTATATTAACTCTATCTGTTTTAGTGCTCAAATCTGCTCCATGACCAATTGCAAACTACTATGGCGTAAAGCATCATTTCTAATGGTTTGTTTTCAATTGCAAACTACTGCGGGTAAAGACATCCCTCTTAAGCACTGAGTTAATGTCTAAACCTGCTCCTATAAAGTATTGATTAAATCCTTTAGTATATATTGGAGTAAGATTAAGTTGTTTTAGTGCCAAGTTCTGATCCATTAGCAAAGAAAGCCAACTACTATGGCGTAACGCCACCGCACTTAATCCCTGTATTAGCATCTTTTGGTACTAAGATCTGCGCCATGAGCAATAAGAGTGTTAACCCTTATCCCTTAGATGTGATTGTTTTTAATTGCAAAACGGCATCGCACTTAAGCTCTGAGTTAATATCTAAACCTGCACCTCATTAAGTACTTATTCAATCCGACTGGCCATTTCCAGCTGTTAAATATAGGGGAGTAAGACTAAGTTGCTTTAATGCCAAGATCTGATCCATGAGCAATAAGAAAGTTAGCTACCTTTAAGGGATTGGTTTTAATTGACCTTTCTCTGATTCTAGGTGTAATGGTATATTATCTATGTGTAGTGCTGAGATCTGCTCCATGAGGAATTGCAAGTTAATTTAGCGTATAGCCTCACCGCTAAAGGGTTGTTTTCACCTGCATAGTACTGTGGGTAAAGACATCGCTCTTAAGCACTGAGTTAATATCTAAAGCTGCTCCTTATAAAGTATTTATTAAATCCGACGGGCCATTTGCAGCTGTTAAATGTAAAGTAGTAAGACTAAGTTTTTATAGTGCCAAGATCTGATCCATTAGCAATAAGAAGCAACCACCTCTAAGGGTTCGTTTTCAATTCCAAACAACTTTACGCCACGCCACCGCACTTAACATCTGTTAGTACTAAGATCCGATCTATAAGCAATAAGAAAGTTAAGACGTTTAAGGTATTGTTTTCAATTTACCATTCTCTGTTTCTACGTATAATGGTATATAAAGTTTATCAGTTTTATTGATGAGATCTACTCCATGAGCAAACAAAAAATTAGCTTATCCCTTGTGCGATTGTTTTCATTGCAAAGACTAAATGGTTTTTGTGCCACGATCTGATCCATTAGCAATATAAAAGTTAACCTTATCTAAGGGATTGTTTTCACATACAAACTACCGTGGTGCAAAGCAACCGCACCTAATCCCTGTATTAGCATCTAAACTGGCTTTTCATAAAGTACTGTTTTAATTCTACTGAGAGTTTTCTGCTTCTAAATGAAGAATTGACACGTTATAGTACTGAGATCTGCTTCATGAGCAATGAGAAACTTAACTACCTGAAATTGATTGGTTTCAGTCGACCATTCTCTGTTTCTAGGTGTAATGGTATATTAACTTTATCTGTTTTAGTGCTGAAATCTGCTGCATGAGCAATTGCAAACTACTATGGCGTAAAGCATCATTTCTAATAGTTTGTTTTCAATTGCAAACTACTGCGGGTAAAGACATCCCTCTTAAGCACTGAGTTAATGTCTAAACCTGCTCCTATAAAGTATTGATTAAATCCTTTAGGATATAGTGGAGTAAGATTAAGTTGTTTTAGTGCCAAGTTCTGATCCATTAGCAAAGAAAGCCAACTACTATGGCGTAACGCCACCGCACTTAATCCCTGTATTAGCATCTTTTGGTACTAAGATCTGCGCCATGAGCAATAAGAGTGTTAACCCTTATCCCTTAGATGTGATTGTTTTCAATTGCAAAACGGCATCGCACTTAAGCTCTGAGTTAATATCTAAACCTGCACCTCATTAAGTACTTATTCAATCCGACTGGCCATTTCCAGCTGTTAAATATAGGGGAGTAAGACTAAGTTGCTTTAATGCCAAGATCTGATCCATGAGCAATAAGAAAGTTAGCTACCTTTAAGGGATTGGTTTTAATTGACATTTCTCTGATTCTAGGTGTAATGGTATATTATCTATGTGTAGTGCTGAGATCTGCTCCATGAGGAATTGCAAGTTACTTTAGCGTATAGCCTCACCGCTAAAGGGTTGTTTTCACCTGCATAGTACTGTGGGTAAAGACATCGCTCTTAAGCACTGAGTTAATATCTAAAGCTGCTCCTTATAAAGTATTTATTAAATCCGACGGGCCATTTGCAGCTGTTAAATGTAAAGTAGTAAGACTAAGTTTTTATAGTGCCAAGATCTGATCCATTAGCAATAAGAAGCAACCACCTCTAAGGGTTCGTTTTCAATTCCAAACAACTTTACGCCACGCCACCGCACTTAGCATCTGTTAGTACTAAGATCCGATCTATAAGCAATAAGAAAGTTAAGACGTTTAAGGTATTGTTTTCAATTTACCATTCTCTGTTTCTACGTATAATGGTATATAAAGTTTATCAGTTTTATTGATGAGATCTACTCCATGAGCAAACAAAAAATTAGCTTATCCCTTGTGCGATTGTTTTCATTGCAAAGACTAAATGGTTTTTGTGCCACGATCTGATCCATTAGCAATATAAAAGTTAACCTTATCTAAGGGATTGTTTTCACATACAAACTACCGTGGTGCAAAGCAACCGCACCTAATCCCTGTATTAGCATCTAAACTGGCTTTTCATAAAGTACTGTTTTAATTCTACTGAGAGTTTTCTGCTTCTAAATGAAGAATTGACACGTTATAGTACTGAGATCTGCTTCATGAGCAATGAGAAACTTAACTACCTGAAATTGATTGGTTTCAGTCGACCATTCTCTGTTTCTAGGTGTAATGGTATATTAACTTTATCTGTTTTAGTGCTGAAATCTGCTGCATGAGCAATTGCAAACTACTATGGCGTAAAGCATCATTTCTAATAGTTTGTTTTCAATTGCAAACTACTGCGGGTAAAGACATCCCTCTTAAGCACTGAGTTAATGTCTAAACCTGCTCCTATAAAGTATTGATTAAATCCTTTAGGATTTAGTGGAGTAAGATTAAATTGTTTTAGTACCAAGTTCTGATCCATTAGCAAAGAAAGCCAACTACTATGGCGTAAAACCACCGCACTTAATCCCTGTATTAGCATCTTTTGGTACTAAGATCTGCGCTATGAGCAATAAGAGTTTTAACCCTTATCCCATAGATGTGATTGGTTTCAATTGCAAAACGGCATCGCACTTAAGCTCTGAGTTAATATCTAAACCTGCACCTCATTAAGTACTGATTCAATCCGACTGGCCATTTCCAGCTGTTAAATATAGGGGAGTAAGACTAAGTTGTTTTAATGCCAAGATCTGATCCATGAGCAATAAGAAAGTTAGCTACCTTTAAGGGATTGGTTTTAATTGATCTTTCTCTGTTTCTAGGTGTAATGGTATATTATATATGGTGTAGTGCTGAGATCTGCTCCATGAGCAATTGCAAACTACTTTAGCGTAAAGCCTCACCTATAAAGGGTTGTTTTCACTTGCATAGTACTGTGGGTAAAGACATCGCTCTTAAGCACTGAGTTAATATCTAAAGCTGATCCTTATAAAGTATTTATTAAATCCGACGGGCCATTTGCAGCTGTTAAATGTTAAGTAGTAAGACTAAGTTGTTTTAGTGCCAAGATCTGATCCATTAGCAATAAGAAGCAACCACCTCTAAGGGTTCGTTTTCAATTGCAAACAACTTTACGCCACGCCACCGCACTTAATCCCTGTTTTAGCATCTGTTAATACTAAGATCCGATCTATTAGCAATAAGAAAGTTAAGACGTTTAAGGTATTGTTTTCAATTTACCATTCTCTGTTTCTACGTATAAAGGTATATAAAGTTTATCAGTTTTATTGATGAGATCTGCTCCATGAGCAAACAAAAATTAGCTTATCCCTTGTGCGATTGTTCTCATTGCAAAGACTAAATGATTTTGTGCCAAGATCTGATCCATTAGCAATATAAAAGTTAACCCTATCTAAGGGATTGTTTTCACTTACAAACTACCGTGGTGTAAAGCCACCGCCCCTAATCCCTGTATTAGCATCTAAACTGGCTTTTCATAAAGTGCTGTTTTAATTCTACAGAGAGTTTTCTGCTTCTAAATGAAGAATTGACACGTTATAGTACTGAGATCTGCTTCATGAGCAATGAGAAAGTTAACTGCCTGAAATGGATTGGTTTCAATCGACCATTCTCTGTTTCTAGGTGTAATGGTATATTAACTCTATCTGTTTTAGTGCTCAAATCTGCTCCATGACCAATTGCAAACTACTATGGCGTAAAGCATCATTTCTAATGGTTTGTTTTCAATTGCAAACTACTGCGGGTAAAGACATCCCTCTTAAGCACTGAGTTAATGTCTAAACCTGCTCCTATAAAGTATTGATTAAATCCTTTAGTATATATTGGAGTAAGATTAAGTTGTTTTAGTGCCAAGTTCTGATCCATTAGCAAAGAAAGCCAACTACTATGGCGTAACGCCACCGCACTTAATCCCTGTATTAGCATCTTTTGGTACTAAGATCTGCGCCATGAGCAATAAGAGTGTTAACCCTTATCCCTTAGATGTGATTGTTTTTAATTGCAAAACGGCATCGCACTTAAGCACTGAGTTAATATCTAAACCTGCACCTCATTAAGTACTTATTCAATCCGACTGGCCATTTCCAGCTGTTAAATATAGGGGAGTAAGACTAAGTTGCTTTAATGCCAAGATCTGATCCATGAGCAATAAGAAAGTTAGCTACCTTTAAGGGATTGGTTTTAATTGACCTTTCTCTGATTCTAGGTGTAATGGTATATTATCTATGTGTAGTGCTGAGATCTGCTCCATGAGGAATTGCAAGTTACTTTAGCGTATAGCCTCTCCGCTAAAGGGTTGTTTTCACCTGCATAGTACTGTGGGTAAAGACATCGCTCTTAAGCACTGAGTTAATATCTAAAGCTGCTCCTTATAAAGTATTTATTAAATCCGACGGGCCATTTGCAGCTGTTAAATGAAAAGTACTTAATCCCTGTTTTAGCATCTGTTAATACTAAGATCCGATCTATTAGCAATAAGAAAGTTAAGACGTTTAAGGTATTGTTTTCAATTTACCATTCTCTGTTTCTACGTATAAAGGTATACAAAGTTTATCAGTTTTATTGATGAGATCTGCTCCATGAGCAAACAAAAAATTAGCTTATCCCTTGCCCGATTGTTTTCATTGCAAAGACTAAATGGTTTTTGTGCCAAGATGTGATCCATTAGCAATATAAAAGTTAACCCTATCTAAGAGATAGTTTTCACTTACAAACTACCGTGGTGTAAAGCCACCGCACCTAATCCCTGTATTAGCATCTAAACTGGCTTTTCATAAAGTACTGTTTTAATTCTACTGAGAGTTTTCTGCTTCTAAATGAAGAATTGACACGTTATAGTACTGGGATCTGCTTCATGAGCAATGAGAAAGTTAACTACCTGAAATTGATTGGTTTCAATCGACCATTCTCTGTTTCTAGGTGTAATGGTATATTAACTTTATCTGTTTTAGTCCTGAAATCTGCTGCATGAGCAATTGCATACTACTATGGCGTAAAGCATCATTTCTAATAATTTGTTTTCAATTGCAAACTACTGCGGGTAAAGACATCCCTCTTAAGCACTGAGTTAATGTCTAAACCTGCTCCTATAAAGTATTGATTAAATCCTTTAGGATATAGTGGAGTAAGATTAAGTTGTTTTAGTACCAAGTTCTGATCCATTAGCAAAGAAAGCCAACTACTATGGCGTAAATCCACCGCACTTAATCCCTGGTACTAAGATTAGCAATAAGAAAGTTAAGACGTTTAAGGTATTGTTTTCAATTTACCATTCTCTGTTTCTACGTATAAAGGTATATAAAGTTTATCAGTTTTATTGATGAGATCTGCTCCATGAGCAAACAAAAATTTGCTTATCCCTTGTGCGATTGTTTTCATTGCAAAGACTAAATGATTTTGTGCCAAGATCTGATCCATTAGCAATATAAAAGTTAACCCTATCTAAGGGATTGTTTTCACTTACAAACTACCGTGGTGTAAAGCCACCGCCCCTAATCCCTGTATTAGCATCTAAACTGGCTTTTCATAAAGTGCTGTTTTAATTCTACAGAGAGTTTTCTGCTTCTAAATGAAGAATTGACACGTTATAGTACTGAGATCTGCTTCATGAGCAATGAGAAAGTTAACTGCCTGAAATGGATTGGTTTCAATCGACCATTCTCTGTTTCTAGGTGTAATGGTATATTAACTCTATCTGTTTTAGTGCTCAAATCTGCTCCATGACCAATTGCAAACTACTATGGCGTAAAGCATCATTTCTAATGGTTTGTTTTCAATTGCAAACTACTGCGGGTAAAGACATCCCTCTTAAGCACTGAGTTAATGTCTAAACCTGCTCCTATAAAGTATTGATTAAATCCTTTAGTATATATTGGAGTAAGATTAAGTTGTTTTAGTGCCAAGTTCTGATCCATTAGCAAAGAAAGCCAACTACTATGGCGTAACGCCACCGCACTTAATCCCTGTATTAGCATCTTTTGGTACTAAGATCTGCGCCATGAGCAATAAGAGTGTTAACCCTTATCCCTTAGATGTGATTGTTTTTAATTGCAAAACGGCATCGCACTTAAGCACTGAGTTAATATCTAAACCTGCACCTCATTAAGTACTTATTCAATCCGACTGGCCATTTCCAGCTGTTAAATATAGGGGAGTAAGACTAAGTTGCTTTAATGCCAAGATCTGATCCATGAGCAATAAGAAAGTTAGCTACCTTTAAGGGATTGGTTTTAATTGACCTTTCTCTGATTCTAGGTGTAATGGTATATTATCTATGTGTAGTGCTGAGATCTGCTCCATGAGGAATTGCAAGTTACTTTAGCGTATAGCCTCTCCGCTAAAGGGTTGTTTTCACCTGCATAGTACTGTGGGTAAAGACATCGCTCTTAAGCACTGAGTTAATATCTAAAGCTGCTCCTTATAAAGTATTTATTAAATCCGACGGGCCATTTGCAGCTGTTAAATGAAAAGTAGTAAGACTAAGTTTTTATAGTGCCAAGATCTGATCCATTAGCAATAAGAAGCAACCACCTCTAAGGGTTCGTTTTCAATTCCAAACAACTTTACGCCACGCCACCGCACTTAGCATCTGTTAGTACTAAGATCCGATCTATAAGCAATAAGAAAGTTAAGACGTTTAAGGTATTGTTTTCAATTTACCATTCTCTGTTTCTACGTATAATGGTATATAAAGTTTATCAGTTTTATTGATGAGATCTACTCCATGAGCAAACAAAAAATTAGCTTATCCCTTGTGCGATTGTTTTCATTGCAAAGACTAAATGGTTTTTGTGCCACGATCTGATCCATTAGCAATATAAAAGTTAACCTTATCTAAGGGATTGTTTTCACATACAAACTACCGTGGTGCAAAGCAACCGCACCTAATCCCTGTATTAGCATCTAAACTGGCTTTTCATAAAGTGCTGTTTTAATTCTACTGAGAGTTTTCTGCTTCTAAATGAAGAATTGACACGTATAGTACTGAGATCTGCTTCATGAGCAATGAGAAAGTTAACTACCTGAAATTGATTGGTTTCAATCGACCATTCTCTGTTTCTAGGTGTAATGGTATATTAACTTTATCTGTTTTAGTGCTGAAATCTGCTGCATGAGCAATTGCAAACTACTATGGCGTAAAGCATCATTTCTAATAGTTTGTTTTCAATTGCAAACTACTGCGGGTAAAGACATCCCTCTTAAGCACTGAGTTAATGTCTAAACCTGCTCCTATAAAGTATTGATTAAATCCTTTAGGATATAGTGGAGTAAGATTAAGTTGTTTTAGTATCAAGTTTTGATCCATTAGCAAAGAAAGCCAACCACCTCTAAGGGATTTTTTTCAATGGCAAACTACTATGGCGTAAAGCCACCGCACTTAATCCCTGTATTAGCATCTTTTGGTACTAAGATCTGCGCCATGAGCAATAAGATTGTTAACCCTTATCCCTTAGATGTGATTGGTTTCAATTGCAAAACGGCATCGCACTTAAGCTCTGAGTTAATATCCAAACCTGCACCTCATTAAGTACTGATTCAATCCGGCTGGCCATTTCCAGCTGTTAAATATAGGGGAGTAAGACTAAGTTGCTTTAATGCCAAGATCTGATCCATGAGCAATAAGAAAGTTAGCTAACCTTTAAGGGATTGGTCTTAATTGACCTTTCTCTGTTTCTAGGTGTAATGGTATATTATCTATGGTGTAGTGCTGAGATCTGCTCCATGAGCAATTGCAAACTACTTTAGCGTAAAGCCTCACCTCTAAAGGCATAGTACTGTGGGTAAAGACATCGCTCTTAAGCACTGAGTTAATATCTAAAGCTGATCCTTATAAAGTATTTATTAAATCCGACGGGCCATTTGCAGCTGTTAAATGTAAAGTAATAAGACTAAGTTGTTTTAGTGCCAAGATCTGATCCATTAGCAATAAGAAGCAACCACCTCTAAGAGTTCGTTTTCAATTGCAAACAACTTTACGCCACGCCACCGCACTTAATCCCTGTTTTAGCATCTGTTAATACTAAGATCCGATCTATTAGCAATAAGAAAGTTAAGACGTTTAAGGTATTGTTTTCAATTTACCATTCTCTGTTTCTACGTATAAAGGTATACAAAGTTTATCAGTTTTATTGATGAGATCTGCTCCATGAGCAAACAAAAAATTAGCTTATCCCTTGCCCGATTGTTTTCATTGCAAAGACTAAATGGTTTTTGTGCCAAGATGTGATCCATTAGCAATATAAAAGTTAACCCTATCTAAGAGATAGTTTTCACTTACAAACTACCGTGGTGTAAAGCCACCGCACCTAATCCCTGTATTAGCATCTAAACTGGCTTTTCATAAAGTACTGTTTTAATTCTACTGAGAGTTTTCTGCTTCTAAATGAAGAATTGACACGTTATAGTACTGGGATCTGCTTCATGAGCAATGAGAAAGTTAACTACCTGAAATTGATTGGTTTCAATCGACCATTCTCTGTTTCTAGGTGTAATGGTATATTAACTTTATCTGTTTTAGTCCTGAAATCTGCTGCATGAGCAATTGCATACTACTATGGCGTAAAGCATCATTTCTAATAATTTGTTTTCAATTGCAAACTACTGCGGGTAAAGACATCCCTCTTAAGCACTGAGTTAATGTCTAAACCTGCTCCTATAAAGTATTGATTAAATCCTTTAGGATATAGTGGAGTAAGATTAAGTTGTTTTAGTACCAAGTTCTGATCCATTAGCAAAGAAAGCCAACTACTATGGCGTAAATCCACCGCACTTAATCCCTGGTACTAAGATTAGCAATAAGAAAGTTAAGACGTTTAAGGTATTGTTTTCAATTTACCATTCTCTGTTTCTACGTATAAAGGTATATAAAGTTTATCAGTTTTATTGATGAGATCTGCTCCATGAGCAAACAAAAATTTGCTTATCCCTTGTGCGATTGTTTTCATTGCAAAGACTAAATGATTTTGTGCCAAGATCTGATCCATTAGCAATATAAAAGTTAACCCTATCTAAGGGATTGTTTTCACTTACAAACTACCGTGGTGTAAAGCCACCGCCCCTAATCCCTGTATTAGCATCTAAACTGGCTTTTCATAAAGTGCTGTTTTAATTCTACAGAGAGTTTTCTGCTTCTAAATGAAGAATTGACACGTTATAGTACTGAGATCTGCTTCATGAGCAATGAGAAAGTTAACTGCCTGAAATGGATTGGTTTCAATCGACCATTCTCTGTTTCTAGGTGTAATGGTATATTAACTCTATCTGTTTTAGTGCTCAAATCTGCTCCATGACCAATTGCAAACTACTATGGCGTAAAGCATCATTTCTAATGGTTTGTTTTCAATTGCAAACTACTGCGGGTAAAGACATCCCTCTTAAGCACTGAGTTAATGTCTAAACCTGCTCCTATAAAGTATTGATTAAATCCTTTAGTATATATTGGAGTAAGATTAAGTTGTTTTAGTGCCAAGTTCTGATCCATTAGCAAAGAAAGCCAACTACTATGGCGTAACGCCACCGCACTTAATCCCTGTATTAGCATCTTTTGGTACTAAGATCTGCGCCATGAGCAATAAGAGTGTTAACCCTTATCCCTTAGATGTGATTGTTTTTAATTGCAAAACGGCATCGCACTTAAGCTCTGAGTTAATATCTAAACCTGCACCTCATTAAGTACTTATTCAATCCGACTGGCCATTTCCAGCTGTTAAATATAGGGGAGTGAGACTAAGTTGCTTTAATGCCAAGATCTGATCCATGAGCAATAAGAAAGTTAGCTACCTTTAAGGGATTGGTTTTAATTGACCTTTCTCTGATTCTAGGTGTAATGGTATATTATCTATGTGTAGTGCTGAGATCTGCTCCATGAGGAATTGCAAGTTACTTTAGCGTATAGCCTCACCGCTAAAGGGTTGTTTTCACCTGCATAGTACTGTGGGTAAAGACATCGCTCTTAAGCACTGAGTTAATATCTAAAGCTGCTCCTTATAAAGTATTTATTAAATCCGACGGGCCATTTGCAGCTGTTAAATGTAAAGTAGTAAGACTAAGTTTTTATAGTGCCAAGATCTGATCCATTAGCAATAAGAAGCAACCACCTCTAAGGGTTCGTTTTCAATTCCAAACAACTTTACGCCACGCCACCGCACTTAACATCTGTTAGTACTAAGATCCGATCTATAAGCAATAAGAAAGTTAAGACGTTTAAGGTATTGTTTTCAATTTACCATTCTCTGTTTCTACGTATAATGGTATATAAAGTTTATCAGTTTTATTGATGAGATCTACTCCATGAGCAAACAAAAAATTAGCTTATCCCTTGTGCGATTGTTTTCATTGCAAAGACTAAATGGTTTTTGTGCCACGATCTGATCCATTAGCAATATAAAAGTTAACCTTATCTAAGGGATTGTTTTCACATACAAACTACCGTGGTGCAAAGCAACCGCACCTAATCCCTGTATTAGCATCTAAACTGGCTTTTCATAAAGTACTGTTTTAATTCTACTGAGAGTTTTCTGCTTCTAAATGAAGAATTGACACGTTATAGTACTGAGATCTGCTTCATGAGCAATGAGAAACTTAACTACCTGAAATTGATTGGTTTCAGTCGACCATTCTCTGTTTCTAGGTGTAATGGTATATTAACTTTATCTGTTTTAGTGCTGAAATCTGCTGCATGAGCAATTGCAAACTACTATGGCGTAAAGCATCATTTCTAATAGTTTGTTTTCAATTGCAAACTACTGCGGGTAAAGACATCCCTCTTAAGCACTGAGTTAATGTCTAAACCTGCTCCTATAAAGTATTGATTAAATCCTTTAGGATATAGTGGAGTAAGATTAAGTTGTTTTAGTGCCAAGTTCTGATCCATTAGCAAAGAAAGCCAACTACTATGGCGTAACGCCACCGCACTTAATCCCTGTATTAGCATCTTTTGGTACTAAGATCTGCGCCATGAGCAATAAGAGTGTTAACCCTTATCCCTTAGATGTGATTGTTTTCAATTGCAAAACGGCATCGCACTTAAGCTCTGAGTTAATATCTAAACCTGCACCTCATTAAGTACTTATTCAATCCGACTGGCCATTTCCAGCTGTTAAATATAGGGGAGTAAGACTAAGTTGCTTTAATGCCAAGATCTGATCCATGAGCAATAAGAAAGTTAGCTACCTTTAAGGGATTGGTTTTAATTGACCTTTCTCTGATTCTAGGTGTAATGGTATATTATCTATGTGTAGTGCTGAGATCTGCTCCATGAGGAATTGCAAGTTACTTTAGCGTATAGCCTCACCGCTAAAGGGTTGTTTTCACCTGCATAGTACTGTGGGTAAAGACATCGCTCTTAAGCACTGAGTTAATATCTAAAGCTGCTCCTTATAAAGTATTTATTAAATCCGACGGGCCATTTGCAGCTGTTAAATGTAAAGTAGTAAGACTAAGTTTTTATAGTGCCAAGATCTGATCCATTAGCAATAAGAAGCAACCACCTCTAAGGGTTCGTTTTCAATTCCAAACAACTTTACGCCACGCCACCGCACTTAGCATCTGTTAGTACTAAGATCCGATCTATAAGCAATAAGAAAGTTAAGACGTTTAAGGTATTGTTTTCAATTTACCATTCTCTGTTTCTACGTATAATGGTATATAAAGTTTATCAGTTTTATTGATGAGATCTACTCCATGAGCAAACAAAAAATTAGCTTATCCCTTGTGCGATTGTTTTCATTGCAAAGACTAAATGGTTTTTGTGCCACGATCTGATCCATTAGCAATATAAAAGTTAACCTTATCTAAGGGATTGTTTTCACATACAAACTACCGTGGTGCAAAGCAACCGCACCTAATCCCTGTATTAGCATCTAAACTGGCTTTTCATAAAGTACTGTTTTAATTCTACTGAGAGTTTTCTGCTTCTAAATGAAGAATTGACACGTTATAGTACTGAGATCTGCTTCATGAGCAATGAGAAACTTAACTACCTGAAATTGATTGGTTTCAGTCGACCATTCTCTGTTTCTAGGTGTAATGGTATATTAACTTTATCTGATTTAGTGCTGAAATCTGCTGCATGAGCAATTGCAAACTACTATGGCGTAAAGCATCATTTCTAATAGTTTGTTTTCAATTGCAAACTACTGCGGGTAAAGACATCCCTCTTAAGCACTGAGTTAATGTCTAAACCTGCTCCTATAAAGTATTGATTAAATCCTTTAGGATTTAGTGGAGTAAGATTAAATTGTTTTAGTACCAAGTTCTGATCCATTAGCAAAGAAAGCCAACTACTATGGCGTAAAACCACCGCACTTAATCCCTGTACTAGCATCTTTTGGTACTAAGATCTGCGCTATGAGCAATAAGAGTTTTAACCCTTATCCCATAGATGTGATTGGTTTCAATTGCAAAACGGCATCGCACTTAAGCTCTGAGTTAATATCTAAACCTGCACCTCATTAAGTACTGATTCAATCCGACTGGCCATTTCCAGCTGTTAAATATAGGGGAGTAAGACTAAGTTGTTTTAATGCCAAGATCTGATCCATGAGCAATAAGAAAGTTAGCTACCTTTAAGGGATTGGTTTTAATTGATCTTTCTCTGTTTCTAGGTGTAATGGTATATTATATATGGTGTAGTGCTGAGATCTGCTCCATGAGCAATTGCAAACTACTTTAGCGTAAAGCCTCACCTATAAAGGGTTGTTTTCACTTGCATAGTACTGTGGGTAAAGACATCGCTCTTAAGCACTGAGTTAATATCTAAAGCTGATCCTTATAAAGTATTTATTAAATCCGACGGGCCATTTGCAGCTGTTAAATGTTAAGTAGTAAGACTAAGTTGTTTTAGTGCCAAGATCTGATCCATTAGCAATAAGAAGCAACCACCTCTAAGGGTTCGTTTTCAATTGCAAACAACTTTACGCCACGCCACCGCACTTAATCCCTGTTTTAGCATCTGTTAATACTAAGATCCGATCTATTAGCAGTAAGAAAGTTAAGACGTTTAAGGTATTGTTTTCAATTTACCATTCTCTGTTTCTACGTATAAAGGTATATAAAGTTTATCAGTTTTATTGATGAGATCTACTCCATGAGCAAACAAAAAATTAGCTTATCCCTTGTGCGATTGTTTTCATTGCAAAGACTAAATGGTTTTTGTGCCAAGATCTGATGCATTAGCAATATAAAAGTTAACCCTATCTAAGAGATTGTTTTCACTTACAAACTACCGTGGTGTAAAGCCACCGCACCTAATCCCTGTATTAGCATCTAAACTGGCTTTTCATAAAGTGCTGTTTTAATTCTACTGAGAGTTTTCTGCTTCTTAATGAAGAATTGACACGTTATAGTACTGGGATCTGCTTCATGAGCAATGAGAAAGTTAACTACATGAATTGGATTGGTTTCAATCGACCATTCTCTGTTTCTAGGTGTAATGGTATATTAACTTTATCTGTTTTAGTCCTGAAATCTGCTGCATGAGCAATTGTAAAATACTATCGCGTAAAGCATCATTTCTAATAGTTTGTTTTCAACTGCAAACTACTGCGGGTAAAGACATCCCTCTTAAGCACTGAGTTAATGTCTAAACCTGCTCCTATAAAGTATTGATTAAATCCTTTGGATATAGTGGAGTAAGTTTAAGTTGTTTTAGTACCAAGTTCTGATCCATTAGCAAAGAAAGCCAACTACTATGTCGTAAATCCACCGCACTTAATCCCTGTATTAGCATCTTTTGGTACTAAGATTAGCAATAAGAAAGTTAAGACGTTTAAGGTATTGTTTTCAATTTACCATTCTCTGTTTCTACGTATAAAGGTATATAAAGTTTATCAGTTTTATTGATGAGATCTGCTCCATGAGCAAACAAAAATTAGCTTATCCCTTGTGCGATTGTTTTCATTGCAAAGACTAAATGGTTTATGTGCCAAGATCTGATCCATTAGCAAAATAAAAGTTAACCCTATCTAAGGGATTGTTTTCACTTACAAACTACCGTGGTGTAAAGCCACCGCCCCTAATCCCTGTATTAGCATCTAAACTGGCTTTTCATAAAGTGCTGTTTTAATTCTACTGAGAGTTTTCTGCTTCTAAATGAAGAATTGACACGTTATAGTACTGAGATCTGCTTCATGAGCAATGAGAAAGTTAACTGCCTGAAATGGATTGGTTTCAATCGACCATTCTCTGTTTCTAGGTGTAATGGTATATTAACTTTATCTGTTTTAGTGCTCAAATCTGCTCGATGACCAATTGCAAACTACTATGGCGTAAAGCATCATTTCTAATGGTTTGTTTTCAATTGCAAACTACTGCGGGTAAAGACATCCCTCTTAAGCACTGAGTTAATGTCTAAACCTGCTCCTATAAAGTATTGATTAAATCCTTTAGTATATATTGGAGTAAGATTAAGTTGTTTTAGTGCCAAGTTCTGATCCATTAGCAAAGAAAGTCAACTACTATGGCGTAAAGCCACCGCACTTAATCCCTGTATTAGCATCTTTTGGTACTAAGATCTGCGCAATGAGCAATAAGAGTGTTAACCCTTATCCCTTAGATGTGATTGTTTTCAATTGCAAAACGGCATCGCACTTAAGCTCTGAGTTAATATCTAAACCTGCACATCATTAAGTACTTATTTAATCCGACTGACCATTTCCAGCTGTTAAATATAGGGGAGTAAGACTAAGTTGCTTTAATGCCAAGATCTGATCCATGAGCAATAAGAAAGTTAGCTACCTTTAAGGGATTGGTTTTAATTGACCTTTCTCTGATTCTAGGTGTAATGGTATATTATCTATTTTGTAGTGCTGAGATCTGCTCCATGAGCAATTGCAAGTTACTTTAGCGTATAGCTTCACCTCTAAAGGGTTGTTTTCACCTGCATAGTACTGTGGGTAAAGACATCGCTCTTAAGCACTGAGTTAATATCTAAAGCTGCTCCTTATAAAGTATTTATTAAATCCGACGGGCCATTTGCAGCTGTTAAATGTAAAGTAATAAGACTAAGTTTTTATAGTGCCAAGATCTGATCCATTAGCAATAAGAAGCAACCACCTCTAAGGGTTCGTTTTCAATTCCAAACAACTTTACGCCACGCCACCGCACTTAGCATCTGTTAGTACTAAGATCCGATCTATAAGCAATAAGAAAGTTAAGACGTTTAAGGTATTGTTTTCAATTTACCATTCTCTGTTTCTACGTATAATGGTATATAAAGTTTATCAGTTTTATTGATGAGATCTACTCCATGAGCAAACAAAAAATTAGCTTATCCCTTGTGCGATTGTTTTCATTGCAAAGACTAAATGGTTTTTGTGCCACGATCTGATCCATTAGCAATATAAAAGTTAACCTTATCTAAGGGATTGTTTTCACATACAAACTACCGTGGTGCAAAGCAACCGCACCTAATCCCTGTATTAGCATCTAAACTGGCTTTTCATAAAGTACTGTTTTAATTCTACTGAGAGTTTTCTGCTTCTAAATGAAGAATTGACACGTTATAGTACTGAGATCTGCTTAATGAGCAATGAGAAACTTAACTACCTGAAATTGATTGGTTTCAGTCGACCATTCTCTGTTTCTAGGTGTAATGGTATATTAACTTTATCTGTTTTAGTGCTGAAATCTGCTGCATGAGCAATTGCAAACTACTATGGCGTAAAGCATCATTTCTAATAGTTTGTTTTCAATTGCAAACTACTGCGGGTAAAGACATCCCTCTTAAGCACTGAGTTAATGTCTAAACCTGCTCCTATAAAGTATTGATTAAATCCTTTAGGATTTAGTGGAGTAAGATTAAATTGTTTTAGTACCAAGTTCTGATCCATTAGCAAAGAAAGCCAACTACTATGGCGTAAAACCACCGCACTTAATCCCTGTATTAGCATCTTTTGGTACTAAGATCTGCGCCATGAGCAATAAGAGTTTTAACCCTTATCCCATAGATGTGATTGGTTTCAATTGCAAAACGGCATCGCACTTAAGCTCTGAGTTAATATCTAAACCTGCACCTCATTAAGTACTGATTCAATCCGACTGGCCCTTTCCAGCTGTTAAATATAGGGGAGTAAGACTAAGTTGTTTTAATGCCAAGATCTGATCCATGAGCAATAAGAAAGTTAGCTACCTTTAAGGGATTGGTTTTAATTGATCTTTCTCTGTTTCTAGGTGTAATGGTATATTATATATGGTGTAGTGCTGAGATCTGCTCCATGAGCAATTGCAAACTACTTTAGCGTAAAGCCTCACCTATAAAGGGTTGTTTTCACTTGCATAGTACTGTGGGTAAAGACATCGCTCTTAAGCACTGAGTTAATATCTAAAGCTGATCCTTATAAAGTATTTATTAAATCCGACGGGCCATTTGCAGCTGTTAAATGTTAAGTAGTAAGACTAAGTTGTTTTAGTGCCAAGATCTGATCCATTAGCAATAAGAAGCAACCACCTCTAAGGGTTCGTTTTCAATTGCAAACAACTTTACGCCACACCACCGCACTTAATCCCTGTTTTAGGATCTGTTAATACTAAGATCCGATCTATTAGCAATAAGAAAGTTAAGACGTTTAAGGTATTGTTTTCAATTTACCATTCTCTGTTTCTACGTATAAAGGTATACAAAGTTTATCAGTTTTATTGATGAGATCTGCTCCATGAGCAAACAAAAATTAGTTTATCCCTTGTGCGATTGTTTTCATTGCAAAGACTAAATGGTTTTTGTGCCACGATCTGATCCATTAGCAATATAAAAGTTAACCTTATCTAAGGGATTGTTTTCACATACAAACTACCGTGGTGTAAAGCCACCGCACCTAATCCCTGTATTAGCATCTAAACTGGCTTTTCATAAAGTGCTGTTTTAATTCTACTGAGAGTTTTCTGCTTCTTAATGAAGAATTGACACGTTATAGTACTGGGATCTGCTTCATGAGCAATGAGAAAGTTAACTACATGAATTGGATTGGTTTCAATCGACCATTCTCTGTTTCTAGGTGTAATGGTATATTAACTTTATCTGTTTTAGTCCTGAAATCTGCTGCATGAGCAATTGTAAAATACTATCGCGTAAAGCATCATTTCTAATAGTTTGTTTTCAACTGCAAACTACTGCGGGTAAAGACATCCCTCTTAAGCACTGAGTTAATGTCTAAACCTGCTCCTATAAAGTATTGATTAAATCCTTTGGATATAGTGGAGTAAGATTAAGTTGTTTTAGTACCAAGTTCTGATCCATTAGCAAAGAAAGCCAACTACTATGGCGTAAATCCACCGCACTTAATCCCTGTATTAGCATCTTCTGGTACTAAGATTAGCAATAAGAAAGTTAAGACGTTTAAGGTATTGTTTTCAATTTAACATTCTCTGTTTCTACGTATAAAGGTATATAAAGTTTATCAGTTTTATTGATGAGATCTGCTCCATGAGCAAACAAAAATTAGCTTATCCCTTGTGCGATTGTTTTCATTGCAAAGACTAAATGGTTTTTGTGCCAAGATCTGATCCATTAGCAATATAAAAGTTAACCCTATCTAAGGGATTGTTTTCACTTACAAACTACCGTGGTGTAAAGCCACCGCCCCTAATCCCTGTATTAGCATCTAAACTGGCTTTTCATAAAGTGCTGTTTTAATTCTACTGAGAGTTTTCTGCTTCTAAATGAAGAATTGACACGTTATAGTACTGAGATCTGCTTCATGAGCAATGAGAAAGTTAACTGCCTGAAATGGATTGGTTTCAATCGACCATTCTCTGTTTCTAGGTGTAATGGTATATTAACTTTATCTGTTTTAGTGCTCAAATCTGCTCGATGACCAATTGCAAACTACTATGGCGTAAAGCATCATTTCTTATGGTTTGTTTTCAATTGCAAACTACTGCGGGTAAAGACATCCCTCTTAAGCACTGAGTTAATGTCTAAACCTGCTCCTATAAAGTATTGATTAAATCCTTTAGTATATATTGGAGTAAGATTAAGTTGTTTTAGTCCCAAGTTCTGATCCATTAGCAAAGAAAGCCAACTACTATGGCGTAACGCCACCGCACTTAATCCCTGTATTAGCATCTTTTGGTACTAAGATCTGCGCCATGCGCAATAAGAGTGTTAACCTTTATCCCTTAGATGTGATTGTTTTCAATTGCTAAACGGCATCGCACTTAAGCTCTGAGTTAATATCTAAACCTGCACCTCATTAAAAACTTATTCAATCCGACTGGCCATTTCCAGCTGTTAAATATAGGGGAGTAAGACTAAGTTGCTTTAATGCCAAGATCTGATCCATGAGCAATAAGAAAGTTAGCTACCTTTAAGGGATTGGTTTTAATTGACCTTTCTCTGATTCTAGGTGTAATGGTATATTATCTATGTTGTAGTGCTGAGATCTGCTCCATGAGCAATTGCAAGTTACTTTAGCGTATAGCTTCACCTCTAAAGTGTTGTTTTCACCTGCATAGTACTGTGGGTAAAGACATCGCTCTTAAGCACTGCGTTAATATCTAAAGCTGCTCCTTATAAAGTATTTATTAAATCCGACGGGCCATTTGCAGCTGTTAAATGTAAAGTAGTAAGACTAAGTTTTTATAGTGCCAAGATCTGATCCATTAGCAATAAGAAGCAACCACCTCTAAGGGTTCGTTTTCAATTCCAAACAACTTTACGCCACGCCACCGCACTTAATCCCTGTTTTAGCATCTGTTAGTACTAAGATTCGATCTATAAGCAATAAGAAAGTTAAGACGTTTAAGGTATTGTTTTCAATTTACCATTCTCTGTTTCTACGTATAATGGTATATAAAGTTTATCAGTTTTATTGATGAGATCTACTCCATGAGCAAACAAAAAATTAGCTTATCCCTTGTGCGATTGTTTTCATTGCAAAGACTAAATGGTTTTTGTGCCACGATCTGATCCATTAGCAATATAAAAGTTAACCTTATCTAAGGGATTGTTTTCACATACAAACTACCGTGGTGCAAAGCAACCGCACCTAATCCCTGTATTAGCATCTAAACTGGCTTTTCATAAAGTACTGTTTTAATTCTACTGAGAGTTTTCTGCTTCTAAATGAAGAACTGACACGTTATAGTACTGAGATCTGCTTCATGAGCAATGAGAAAGTTAACTACCTGAAATTGATTGGTTTCAGTCGACCATTCTCTGTTTCTAGGTGTAATGGTATATTAACTTTATCTGTTTTAGTCCTGAAATCTGCTGCATGAGCACTTGCAAACTACTATAGCGTAAAGCATCATTTCTAATAATTTGTTTTCAATTGCAAACTACTGCGGGTAAAGACATCCCTCTTAAGCACTGAGTTAATGTCTAAACCTGCTCCTATAAAGTATTGATTAAATCCTTTAGGATATAGTGGAGTAAGATTAAGTTGTTTTAGTACCAAGTTCTGATCCATTAGCAAAGAAAGCCAACTACTATGGCGTAAATCCACCGCACTTAATCCCTGTATTAGCATCTTTTGGTACTAAGATTAGCAATAAGAAAGTTAAGACGTTTAAGGTATTGTTTTCAATTTACCATTCTCTGTTTCTACGTATAATGGTATATAAAGTTTATCAGTTTTATTGATGAGATCTACTCCATGAGCAAACAAAAAATTAGCTTATCCCTTGTGCGATTGTTTTCATTGCAAAGACTAAATGGTTTTTGTGCCACGATCTGATCCATTAGCAATATAAAAGTTAACCTTATCTAAGGGATTGTTTTCACATACAAACTACCGTGGTGCAAAGCAACCGCACCTAATCCCTGTATTAGCATCTAAACTGGCTTTTCATAAAGTACTGTTTTAATTCTACTGAGAGTTTTCTGCTTCTAAATGAAGAACTGACACGTTATAGTACTGAGATCTGCTTCATGAGCAATGAGAAAGTTAACTACCTGAAATTGATTGGTTTCAGTCGACCATTCTCTGTTTCTAGGTGTAATGGTATATTAACTTTATCTGTTTTAGTCCTGAAATCTGCTGCATGAGCACTTGCAAACTACTATAGCGTAAAGCATCATTTCTAATAGTTTGTTTTCAATTGCAAACTACTGCGGGTAAAGACATCCCTCTTAAGCACTGAGTTAATGTCTAAACCTGCTCCTATAAAGTATTGATTAAATCCTTTAGGATTTAGTGGAGTAAGATTAAATTGTTTTAGTACCAAGTTCTGATCCATTAGCAAAGAAAGCCAACTACTATGGCGTAAAACCACCGCACTTAATCCCTGTATTAGCATCTTTTGGTACTAAGATCTGCGCCATGAGCAATAAGAGTTTTAACCCTTATCCCATAGATGTGATTGGTTTCAATTGCAAAACGGCATCGCACTTAAGCTCTGAGTTAATATCCAAACCTGCACCTCATTAAGTACTGATTCAATCCGACTGGCCCTTTCCAGCTGTTAAATATAGGGGAGTAAGACTAAGTTGTTTTAATGCCAAGATCTGATCCATGAGCAATAAGAAAGTTAGCTACCTTTAAGGGATTGGTTTTAATTGATCTTTCTCTGTTTCTAGGTGTAATGGTATATTATATATGGTGTAGTGCTGAGATCTGCTCCATGAGCAATTGCAAACTACTTTAGCGTAAAGCCTCACCTATAAAGGGTTGTTTTCACTTGCATAGTACTGTGGGTAAAGACATCGCTCTTAAGCACTGAGTTAATATCTAAAGCTGATCCTTATAAAGTATTTATTAAATCCGACGGGCCATTTGCAGCTGTTAAATGTTAAGTAGTAAGACTAAGTTGTTTTAGTGCCAAGATCTGATCCATTAGCAATAAGAAGCAACCACCTCTAAGGGTTCGTTTTCAATTGCAAACAACTTTACGCCACACCACCGCACTTAATCCCTGTTTTAGGATCTGTTAATACTAAGATCCGATCTATTAGCAATAAGAAAGTTAAGACGTTTAAGGTATTGTTTTCAATTTACCATTCTCTGTTTCTACGTATAAAGGTATACAAAGTTTATCAGTTTTATTGATGAGATCTGCTCCATGAGCAAACAAAAATTAGTTTATCCCTTGTGCGATTGTTTTCATTGCAAAGACTAAATGGTTTTTGTGCCACGATCTGATCCATTAGCAATATAAAAGTTAACCTTATCTAAGGGATTGTTTTCACATACAAACTACCGTGGTGTAAAGCCACCGCACCTAATCCCTGTATTAGCATCTAAACTGGCTTTTCATAAAGTGCTGTTTTAATTCTACTGAGAGTTTTCTGCTTCTTAATGAAGAATTGACACGTTATAGTACTGGGATCTGCTTCATGAGCAATGAGAAAGTTAACTACATGAATTGGATTGGTTTCAATCGACCATTCTCTGTTTCTAGGTGTAATGGTATATTAACTTTATCTGTTTTAGTCCTGAAATCTGCTGCATGAGCAATTGTAAAATACTATCGCGTAAAGCATCATTTCTAATAGTTTGTTTTCAACTGCAAACTACTGCGGGTAAAGACATCCCTCTTAAGCACTGAGTTAATGTCTAAACCTGCTCCTATAAAGTATTGATTAAATCCTTTGGATATAGTGGAGTAAGATTAAGTTGTTTTAGTACCAAGTTCTGATCCATTAGCAAAGAAAGCCAACTACTATGGCGTAAATCCACCGCACTTAATCCCTGTATTAGCATCTTCTGGTACTAAGATTAGCAATAAGAAAGTTAAGACGTTTAAGGTATTGTTTTCAATTTAACATTCTCTGTTTCTACGTATAAAGGTATATAAAGTTTATCAGTTTTATTGATGAGATCTGCTCCATGAGCAAACAAAAATTAGCTTATCCCTTGTGCGATTGTTTTCATTGCAAAGACTAAATGGTTTTTGTGCCAAGATCTGATCCATTAGCAATATAAAAGTTAACCCTATCTAAGGGATTGTTTTCACTTACAAACTACCGTGGTGTAAAGCCACCGCCCCTAATCCCTGTATTAGCATCTAAACTGGCTTTTCATAAAGTGCTGTTTTAATTCTACTGAGAGTTTTCTGCTTCTAAATGAAGAATTGACACGTTATAGTACTGAGATCTGCTTCATGAGCAATGAGAAAGTTAACTGCCTGAAATGGATTGGTTTCAATCGACCATTCTCTGTTTCTAGGTGTAATGGTATATTAACTTTATCTGTTTTAGTGCTCAAATCTGCTCGATGACCAATTGCAAACTACTATGGCGTAAAGCATCATTTCTTATGGTTTGTTTTCAATTGCAAACTACTGCGGGTAAAGACATCCCTCTTAAGCACTGAGTTAATGTCTAAACCTGCTCCTATAAAGTATTGATTAAATCCTTTAGTATATATTGGAGTAAGATTAAGTTGTTATAGTCCCAAGTTCTGATCCATTAGCAAAGAAAGCCAACTACTATGGCGTAACGCCACCGCACTTAATCCCTGTATTAGCATCTTTTGGTACTAAGATCTGCGCCATGAGCAATAAGAGTGTTAACCCTCATCCCTTAGATGTGATTGTTTTCAATTGCAAAACGGCATCGCACTTAAGCTCTGAGTTAATATCTAAACCTGCACCTCATTAAGTACTTATTCAATCCGACTGGCCATTTCCAGCTGTTAAATATAGGGGAGTAAGACTAAGTTGCTTTAATGCCAAGATCTGATCCATGAGCAATAAGAAAGTTAGCTACCTTTAAGGGATTGGTTTTAATTGACCTTTCTCTGATTCTAGGTGTAATGGTATATTATCTATGTTGTAGTGCTGAGATCTGCTCCATGAGCAATTGCAAGTTACTTTAGCGTATAGCTTCACCTCTAAAGGGTTGTTTTCACCTGCATAGTACTGTGGGTAAAGACATCGCTCTTAAGCACTGAGTTAATATCTAAAGCTGCTCCTTATAAAGTATTTATTAAATCCGACGGGCCATTTGCAGCTGTTAAATGTAAAGTAGTAAGACTAAGTTTTTATAGTGCCAAGATCTGATCCATTAGCAATAAGAAGCAACCACCTCTAAGGGTTCGTTTTCAATTCCAAACAACTTTACGCCACGCCACCGCACTTAATCCCTGTTTTAGCATCTGTTAATACTAAGATCCGATCTATTAGCAATAAGAAAGTTAAGACGTTTAAGGTATTGTTTTCAATTTACCATTCTCTGTTTCTACGTATAAAGGTATACAAAGTTTATCAGTTTTATTGATGAGATCTGATCCATGAGCAAACAAAAAATTAGCTTATCCCTTGTGCGATTGTTTTCATTGCAAAGACTAAATGGTTTTTGTGCCAAGATCTGATCCATTAGCAATATAAAAGTTAACCCTATCTAAGAGATTGTTTTCACTTACAAACTACCGTGATGTAAAGCCACCGCACCTAATCCCCGTATTAGCATCTAAACTGGCTTTTCATAAAGTGCTGTTTTAATTCTACTGAGAGTTCTCTGCTTCTAAATGAAGAATTGACACGTTATAGTACTGGGATCTGCTTCATGAGCAATGAGAAAGTTAACTACTTGAATTGGATTGGTTTCAATCGACCATTCTCTGTTTCTAGGTGTAATGGTATATTAACTTTATCTGTTTTAGTCCTGAAATCTGCTGCATGAGCAATTGCAAACTACTATCGCGTAAAACATCATTTCTAATAGTTTGTTTTCAATTGCAAACTACTGCGGGTAAAGACATCCCTCTTAAGCACTGAGTTAATGTCTAAACCTGCTCCTATAAAGTATTGATTAAATCCTTTAGGATATAGTGGAGTAAGATTAAGTTGTTTTAGTACCAAGTTCTGATCCATTAGCAAAGAAAGCCAACTACTATGGCGTAAATCCACCGCACTTAATCCCTGTATTAGCATCTTTTGGTACTAAGATTAGCAATAAGAAAGTTAAGACGTTTAAGGTATTGTTTTCAATTTACCATTCTCTGTTTCTACGTATAATGGTACATAAAGTTTATCAGTTTTATTGATGAGATCTACTCCATGAGCAAACAAAAAATTAGCTTATCCCTTGTGCGATTGTTTTCATCTGATCTGATCTGCTTCATGAGCAATGAGAAAGTTAACTGCCTGAAATGGATTGGTTTCAATCGACCATTCTCTGTTTCTAGGTGTAATGGTATATTAACTTTATCTGTTTTAGTGCTCAAATCTGCTCGATGACCAATTGCAAACTACTATGGCGTAAAGCATCATTTCTTATGGTTTGTTTTCAATTGCAAACTACTGCGGGTAAAGACATCCCTTTTAAGCACTGAGTTAATGTCTAAACCTGCTCCTATAAAGTATTGATTAAATCCTTTAGTATATATTGGAGTAAGATTAAGTTGTTTTAGTCCCAAGTTCTGATCCATTAGCAAAGAAAGCCAACTACTATGGCGTAACGCCACCGCACTTAATCCCTGTATTAGCATCTTTTGGTACTAAGATCTGCGCCATGAGCAATAAGAGTGTTAACCCTTATCCCTTAGATGTGATTGTTTTCAATTGCAAAACGGCATCGCACTTAAGCTCTGAGTTAATATCTAAACCTGCACCTCATTAAGTACTTATTCAATCCGACTGGCCATTTCCAGCTGTTAAATATAGGGGAGTAAGACTAAGTTGCTTTAATGCCAAGATCTGATCCATGAGCAATAAGAAAGTTAGCTACCTTTAAGGGATTGGTTTTAATTGACCTTTCTCTGATTCTAGGTGTAATGGTATATTATCTATGTTGTAGTGCTGAGATCTGCTCCATGAGCAATTGCAAGTTACTTTAGCGTATAGCTTCACCTCTAAAGGGTTGTTTTCACCTGCATAGTACTGTGGGTAAAGACATCGCTCTTAAGCACTGAGTTAATATCTAAAGCTGCTCCTTATAAAGTATTTATTAAATCCGACGGGCCATTTGCAGCTGTTAAATGTAAAGTAGTAAGACTAAGTTTTTATAGTGCCAAGATCTGATCCATTAGCAATAAGAAGCAACCACCTCTAAGGGTTCGTTTTCAATTCCAAACAACTTTACGCCACGCCACCGCACTTAATCCCTGTTTTAGCATCTGTTAATACTAAGATCCGATCTATTAGCAATAAGAAAGTTAAGACGTTTAAGGTATTGTTTTCAATTTACCATTCTCTGTTTCTACGTATAAAGGTATACAAAGTTTATCAGTTTTATTGATGAGATCTGATCCATGAGCAAACAAAAAATTAGCTTATCCCTTGTGCGATTGTTTTCATTGCAAAGACTAAATGGTTTTTGTGCCAAGATCTGATCCATTAGCAATATAAAAGTTAACCCTATCTAAGAGATTGTTTTCACTTACAAACTACCGTGATGTAAAGCCACCGCACCTAATCCCCGTATTAGCATCTAAACTGGCTTTTCATAAAGTGCTGTTTTAATTCTACTGAGAGTTCTCTGCTTCTAAATGAAGAATTGACACGTTATAGTACTGGGATCTGCTTCATGAGCAATGAGAAAGTTAACTACTTGAATTGGATTGGTTTCAATCGACCATTCTCTGTTTCTAGGTGTAATGGTATATTAACTTTATCTGTTTTAGTCCTGAAATCTGCTGCATGAGCAATTGCAAACTACTATCGCGTAAAACATCATTTCTAATAGTTTGTTTTCAATTGCAAACTACTGCGGGTAAAGACATCCCTCTTAAGCACTGAGTTAATGTCTAAACCTGCTCCTATAAAGTATTGATTAAATCCTTTAGGATATAGTGGAGTAAGATTAAGTTGTTTTAGTACCAAGTTCTGATCCATTAGCAAAGAAAGCCAACTACTATGGCGTAAATCCACCGCACTTAATCCCTGTATTAGCATCTTTTGGTACTAAGATTAGCAATAAGAAAGTTAAGACGTTTAAGGTATTGTTTTCAATTTACCATTCTCTGTTTCTACGTATAATGGTATATAAAGTTTATCAGTTTTATTGATGAGATCTACTCCATGAGCAAACAAAAAATTAGCTTATCCCTTGTGCGATTGTTTTCATTGCAAAGACTAAATGGTTTTTGTGCCACGATCTGATCCATTAGCAATATAAAAGTTAACCTTATCTAAGGGATTGTTTTCACATACAAACTACCGTGGTGCAAAGCAACCGCACCTAATCCCTGTATTAGCATCTAAACTGGCTTTTCATAAAGTACTGTTTTAATTCTACTGAGAGTTTTCTGCTTCTAAATGAAGAATTGACACGTTATAGTACTGAGATCTGCTTCATGAGCAATGAGAAAGTTAACTGCCTGAAATGGATTGGTTTCAATCGACCATTCTCTGTTTCTAGGTGTAATGGTATATTAACTTTATCTGTTTTAGTGCTCAAATCTGCTCGATGACCAATTGCAAACTACTATGGCGTAAAGCATCATTTCTTATGGTTTGTTTTCAATTGCAAACTACTGCGGGTAAAGACATCCCTCTTAAGCACTGAGTTAATGTCTAAACCTGCTCCTATAAAGTATTGATTAAATCCTTTAGTATATATTGGAGTAAGATTAAGTTGTTTTAGTCCCAAGTTCTGATCCATTAGCAAAGAAAGCCAACTACTATGGCGTAACGCCACCGCACTTAATCCCAGTATTAGCATCTTTTGGTACTAAGATCTGCGCCATGAGCAATAAGAGTGTTAACCCTTATCCCTTAGATGTGATTGTTTTCAATTGCAAAACGGCATCGCACTTAAGCTCTGAGTTAATATCTAAACCTGCACCTCATTAAGTACTTATTCAATCCGACTGGCCATTTCCAGCTGTTAAATATAGGGGAGTAAGACTAAGTTGCTTTAATGCCAAGATCTGATCCATGAGCAATAAGAAAGTTAGCTACCTTTAAGGGATTGGTTTTAATTGACCTTTCTCTGATTCTAGGTGTAATGGTATATTATCTATGTTGTAGTGCTGAGATCTGCTCCATGAGCAATTGCAAGTTACTTTAGCGTATAGCTTCACCTCTAAAGGGTTGTTTTCACCTGCATAGTACTGTGGGTAAAGACATCGCTCTTAAGCACTGAGTTAATATCTAAAGCTGCTCCTTATAAAGTATTTATTAAATCCCACGGGCCATTTGCAGCTGTTAAATGTAAAGTAGTAAGACTAAGTTTTTATAGTGCCAAGATCTGATCCATTAGCAATAAGAAGCAACCACCTCTAAGGGTTCGTTTTCAATTGCAAACAACTTTACGCCACGCCACCGCACTTAATCCCTGTTTTAGCATCTGTTAATACTAAGATCCGATCTATTAGCAATAAGAAAGTTAAGACGTTTAAGGTATTGTTTTCAATTTACCATTCTCTGTTTCTACGTATAAAGGTATACAAAGTTTATCAGTTTTATTGATGAGATCTGATCCATGAGCAAACAAAAAATTAGCTTATCCCTTGTGCGATTGTTTTCATTGCAAAGACTAAATGGTTTTTGTGCCAAGATCTGATCCATTAGCAATATAAAAGTTAACCCTATCTAAGAGATTGTTTTCACTTACAAACTACCGTGATGTAAAGCCACCGCACCTAATCCCCGTATTAGCATCTAAACTGGCTTTTCATAAAGTGCTGTTTTAATTCTACTGAGAGTTCTCTGCTTCTAAATGAAGAATTGACACGTTATAGTACTGGGATCTGCTTCATGAGCAATGAGAAAGTTAACTACATGAATTGGATTGGTTTCAATCGACCATTCTCTGTTTCTAGGTGTAATGGTATATTAACTTTATCTGTTTTAGTCCTGAAATCTGCTGCATGAGCAATTGCAAACTACTATCGCGTAAAACATCATTTCTAATAGTTTGTTTTCAATTGCAAACTACTGCGGGTAAAGACATCCCTCTTAAGCACTGAGTTAATGTCTAAACCTGCTCCTATAAAGTATTGATTAAATCCTTTAGGATATAGTGGAGTAAGATTAAGTTGTTTTAGTACCAAGTTCTGATCCATTAGCAAAGAAAGCCAACTACTATGGCGTAAATCCACCGCACTTAATCCCTGTATTAGCATCTTTTGGTACTAAGATTAGCAATAAGAAAGTTAAGACGTTTAAGGTATTGTTTTCAATTTACCATTCTCTGTTTCTACGTATAAAGGTATATAAAGTTTATCATTTTATTGATGAGATCTGCTTCATGAGCTAACAAAAAATTAGCTTATCCCTTGTGCGATTGTTTTCATTGCAAAGACTAAATGGTTTTTGTGCCAAGATCTGATCCATTAGCAATATAAAAGTTAACCCTATCTAAGGGATTGTTTTCACTTACAAACTACCGTGGTGCAAAGCCACCGCCCCTAATCCCTGTATTAGCATCTAAACTGGCTTTTCATAAAGTGCTGTTTTTAATTCTACTGAGAGTTTTCTGCTTCTAAATGAAGAACTGACACGTTATAGTACTGAGATCTGCTTCATGAGCAATGAGAAAGTTAACTACCTGAAATTGATTGGTTTCAGTCGACCATTCTCTGTTTCTAGGTGTAATGGTATATTAACTTTATCTGTTTTAGTCCTGAAATCTGCTGCATGAGCACTTGCAAACTACTATGGCGTAAAGCATCATTTCTAATAATTTGTTTTCAATTGCAAACTACTGCGGGTAAAGACATCCCTCTTAAGCACTGAGTTAATGTCTAAACCTGCTCCTATAAAGTATTGATTAAATCCTTTAGGATATAGTGGAGTAAGATTAAGTTGTTTTAGTACCAAGTTCTGATCCATTAGCAAAGAAAGCCAACCACCTCTAAGGGATTTTTTTCAATTGCAAACTACTATGGCTTAAAGCCACCGCACTTAATCCCTGTATTGGCGTAAAGCATCATTTGTAATAGTTTGTTTTCAATTGCAAACTACTGCGGGTAAAGACATCCCTCTTAAGCACTGAGTTAATGTCTAAACCTGCTCCTATAAAGTATTGATTAAATCCTTTAGGATATAGTGGAGTAAGATTAAGTTGTTTTAGTACCAAGTTCTGATCCATTAGCAAAGAAAGCCAACCACCTCTAAGGGATTTTTTTCAATTGCAAACTACTATGGCGTAAAGCCACCGCACTTAATCCCTGTATTAGCATCTTATGGTACTAAGATCTGCGTCATGAGCAATAAGAGTGTTAAACCTTATCCCTTAGATGTGATTGGTTTCAATTGCAAAACGGCATCGCACTTAAGCTCTGGGTTACTATTCAAACCTGCAACTCATTAAGTACTGATTCAATCCGACTGGCCATTTCCAGCTGTTAAATATAGGGGAGTAAGACTAAGTTGTTTTAATGCCAAGATCTGATCCATGAGCAATAAGAAAGTTAGATAGCTTTAAGGGATTGGTTTTATTGACCTTTCTCTGTTTCTAGGTGTAATGGTATATTATCTATGTTGTAGTGCTGAGATCTGCTCCATGAGCAATTGCAAGCTACTGTAGAGTATAGCCTCACCTCTAAAGGCATAGTACTGTGAGTAAAGACACCGCTCTTAAGCACTGAGTTAATATTTAAGCTGCTCCTTATAAAGTTTTATTAAAACCGACGGGCCATTTGCAGCTGTTAAATGTAAAGTAGTGAGACTAAGTTGTTTTAGTGCCAAGATCTGATCCATTAGCAATAAGAAGCAACCACCTCTAAGGGTTCGTTTTCAATTGCAAACAACTTTACGCCACGCCACCGCACTTAATCCCTGTTTTAGCATCTGTTAATACTAAGATCCGATCTATTAGCAATAAGAAAGTTAAGACGTTTAAGGTATTGTTTTCAATTTACCATTCTCTGTTTCTACGTATAAAGGTGTACAAAGTTTATCAGTTTTATTGATGAGATCTGCTCCATGAGCAAACAAAAATTAGTTTATCCCTTGTGCGATTGTTTTCATTGCAAAGACTAAATGGTTTTTGTGCCACGATCTGATCCATTAGCAATATAAAAGTTAACCTTATCTAAGGGATTGTTTTCACATACAAACTACCGTGGTGTAAAGCCACCGCACCTAATCCCTGTATTAGCATCTAAACTGGCTTTTCATAAAGTGCTGTTTTAATTCTACTGAGAGTTTTCTGCTTCTTAATGAAGAATTGACACGTTATAGTACTGGGATCTGCTTCATGAGCAATGAGAAAGTTAACTACATGAATTGGATTGGTTTCAATCGACCATTCTCTGTTTCTAGGTGTAATGGTATATTAACTTTATCTGTTTTAGTCCTGAAATCTGCTGCATGAGCAATTGTAAAAAAATATCGCGTAAAGCATCATTTCTAATAGTTTGTTTTCAACTGCAAACTACTGCGGGTAAAGTCATCCCTCTTAAGCACTGAGTTAATGTCTAAACCTGCTCCTATAAAGTATTGATTAAATCCTTTGGATATAGTGGAGTAAGATTAAGTTGTTTTAGTACCAAGTTCTGATCCATTAGCAAAGAAAGCCAACTACTATGGCGTAAATCCACCGCACTTAATCCCTGTATTAGCATCTTCTGGTACTAAGATTAGCAATAAGAAAGTTAAGACGTTTAAGGTATTCTTTTCAATTTAACATTCTCTGTTTCTACGTATAAAGGTATATAAAGTTTATCAGTTTTATTGATGAGATCTGCTCCATGAGCAAACAAAAATTAGCTTATCCCTTGTGCGATTGTTTTCATTGCAAAGACTAAATGGTTTTTGTGCCAAGATCTGATCCATTAGCAATATAAAAGTTAACCCTATCTAAGGGATTGTTTTCACTTACAAACTACCGTGGTGTAAAGCCACCGCCCCTAATCCCTGTATTAGCATCTAAACTGGCTTTTCATAAAGTGCTGTTTTAATTCTACTGAGAGTTTTCTGCTTCTAAATGAAGAATTGACACGTTATAGTACTGAGATCTGCTTCATGAGCAATGAGAAAGTTAACTGCCTGAAATGGATTGGTTTCAATCGACCATTCTCTGTTTCTAGGTGTAATGGTATATTAACTTTATCTGTTTTAGTCCTGAAATCTGCTGCATGAGCAATTGTAAACTACTATCGCGTAAAGCATCATTTCTAATAGTTTGTTTTCAATTGCAAACTACTGCGGGTAAAGACATCCCTCTTAAGCACTGAGTTAATGTCTAAACCTGCTCCTATAAAGTATTGATTAAATCCTTTAGTATATATTGGAGTAAGATTAAGTTGTTTTAGTCCCAAGTTCTGATCCATTAGCAAAGAAAGCCAACTACTATGGCGTAACGCCACCGCACTTAATCCCAGTATTAGCATCTTTTGGTACTAAGATCTGCGCCATGAGCAATAAGAGTGTTAACCCTTATCCCTTAGATGTGATTGTTTTCAATTGCAAAACGGCATCGCACTTAAGCTCTGAGTTAATATCTAAACCTGCACCTCATTAAGTACTTATTCAATCCGACTGGTCATTTCCAGCTGTTAAATATAGGGGAGTAAGACTAAGTTGCTTTAATGCCAAGATCTGATCCATGAGCAATAAGAAAGTTAGCTACCTTTAAGGGATTGGTTTTAATTGACCTTTCTCTGATTCTAGGTGTAATGGTATATTATCTATGTTGTAGTGCTGAGATCTGCTCCATGAGCAATTGCAAGTTACTTTAGCGTATAGCTTCACCTCTAAAGGGTTGTTTTCACCTGCATAGTACTGTGGGTAAAGACATCGCTCTTAAGCACTGAGTTAATATCTAAAGCTGCTCCTTATAAAGTATTTATTAAATCCGACGGGCCATTTGCAGCTGTTAAATGTAAAGTAGTAAGACTAAGTTTTTATAGTGCCAAGATCTGATCCATTAGCAATAAGAAGCAACCACCCTAAGGGTTCGTTTTCAATTGCAAACAACTTTACGCCACGCCACCGCACTTAATCCCTGTTTTAGCATCTGTTAATACTAAGATCCGATCTATTAGCAATAAGAAAGTTAAGACGTTTAAGGTATTGTTTTCAATTTACCATTCTCTGTTTCTACGTATAAAGGTATACAAAGTTTATCAGTTTTATTGATGAGATCTGATCCATGAGCAAACAAAAAATTAGCTTATCCCTTGTGCGATTGTTTTCATTGCAAAGACTAAATGGTTTTTGTGCCAAGATCTGATCCATTAGCAATATAAAAGTTAACCCTATCTAAGAGATTGTTTTCACTTACAAACTACCGTGATGTAAAGCCACCGCACCTAATCCCCGTATTAGCATCTAAACTGGCTTTTCATAAAGTGCTGTTTTAATTCTACTGAGAGTTCTCTGCTTCTAAATGAAGAATTGACACGTCATAGTACTGGGATCTGCTTCATGAGCAATGAGAAAGTTAACTACATGAATTGGATTGGTTTCAATCGACCATTCTCTGTTTCTAGGTGTAATGGTATATTAACTTTATCTGTTTTAGTCCTGAAATCTGCTGCATGAGCAATTGCAAACCACTATCGCGTAAAACATCATTTCTAATAGTTTGTTTTCAATTGCAAACTACTGCGGGTAAAGACATCCCTCTTAAGCGCTGAGTTAATGTCTAAACCTGCTCCTATAAAGTATTGATTAAATCCTTTAGGATATAGTGGAGTAAGATTAAGTTGTTTTAGTACCAAGTTCTGATCCATTAGCAAAGAAAGCCAACTACTATGGCGTAAATCCACCGCACTTAATCCCTGTATTAGCATCTTTTGGTACTAAGATTAGCAATAAGAAAGTTAAGACGTTTAAGGTATTGTTTTCAATTTACCATTCTCTGTTTCTACGTATAAAGGTATATAAAGTTTATCATTTTATTGATGAGATCTGCTTCATGAGCTAACAAAAAATTAGCTTATCCCTTGTGCGATTGTTTTCATTGCAAAGACTAAATGGTTTTTGTGCCAAGATCTGATCCATTAGCAATATAAAAGTTAACCCTATCTAAGGGATTGTTTTCACTTACAAACTACCGTGGTGCAAAGCCACCGCCCCTAATCCCTGTATTAGCATCTAAACTGGCTTTTCATAAAGTGCTGTTTTTAATTCTACTGAGAGTTTTCTGCTTCTAAATGAAGAACTGACACGTTATAGTACTGAGATCTGCTTCATGAGCAATGAGAAAGTTAACTACCTGAAATTGATTGGTTTCAGTCGACCATTCTCTGTTTCTAGGTGTAATGGTATATTAACTTTATCTGTTTTAGTCCTGAAATCTGCTGCATGAGCACTTGCAAACTACTATGGCGTAAAGCATCATTTCTAATAATTTGTTTTCAATTGCAAACTACTGCGGGTAAAGACATCCCTCTTAAGCACTGAGTTAATGTCTAAACCTGCTCCTATAAAGTATTGATTAAATCCTTTAGGATATAGTGGAGTAAGATTAAGTTGTTTTAGTACCAAGTTCTGATCCATTAGCAAAGAAAGCCAACCACCTCTAAGGGATTTTTTTCAATTGCAAACTACTATGGCTTAAAGCCACCGCACTTAATCCCTGTATTGGCGTAAAGCATCATTTGTAATAGTTTGTTTTCAATTGCAAACTACTGCGGGTAAAGACATCCCTCTTAAGCACTGAGTTAATGTCTAAACCTGCTCCTATAAAGTATTGATTAAATCCTTTAGGATATAGTGGAGTAAGATTAAGTTGTTTTAGTACCAAGTTCTGATCCATTAGCAAAGAAAGCCAACCACCTCTAAGGGATTTTTTTCAATTGCAAACTACTATGGCGTAAAGCCACCGCACTTAATCCCTGTATTAGCATCTTATGGTACTAAGATCTGCGTCATGAGCAATAAGAGTGTTAAACCTTATCCCTTAGATGTGATTGGTTTCAATTGCAAAACGGCATCGCACTTAAGCTCTGGGTTACTATTCAAACCTGCAACTCATTAAGTACTGATTCAATCCGACTGGCCATTTCCAGCTGTTAAATATAGGGGAGTAAGACTAAGTTGTTTTAATGCCAAGATCTGATCCATGAGCAATAAGAAAGTTAGATAGCTTTAAGGGATTGGTTTTATTGACCTTTCTCTGTTTCTAGGTGTAATGGTATATTATCTATGTTGTAGTGCTGAGATCTGCTCCATGAGCAATTGCAAGCTACTGTAGAGTATAGCCTCACCTATAAAAGGCATAGTACTGTGAGTAAAGACACCGCTCTTAAGCACTGAGTTAATATTTAAGCTGCTCCTTATAAAGTTTTATTAAAACCGACGGGCCATTTGCAGCTGTTAAATGTAAAGTAGTGAGACTAAGTTGTTTTAGTGCCAAGATCTGATCCATTAGCAATAAGAAGCAACCACCTCTAAGGGTACGTTTTCAATTGCAAACAACTTTACGCCACGCCACCGCACTTAATCCCTGTTTTAGCATCTGTTAATACTAAGATCCGATCTATTAGCAATAAGAAAGTTAAGACGTTTAAGGTATTGTTTTCAATTTACCATTCTCTGTTTCTACGTATAAAGGTGTACAAAGTTTATCAGTTTTATTGATGAGATCTGATCCATGAGCAAACAAAAAATTAGCTTATCCCTTGTGCGATTGTTTTCATTGCAAAGACTAAATGGTTTTTGTGCCAAGATCTGATCCATTAGCAATATAAAAGTTAACCCTATCTAAGAGATTGTTTTCACTTACAAACTACCGTGATGTAAAGCCACCGCACCTAATCCCCGTATTAGCATCTAAACTGGCTTTTCATAAAGTGCTGTTTTAATTCTACTGAGAGTTCTCTGCTTCTAAATGAAGAATTGACACGTTATAGTACTGGGATCTGCTTCATGAGCAATGAGAAAGTTAACTACATGAATTGGATTGGTTTCAATCGACCATTCTTTGTTTCTAGGTGTAATGGTATATTAAATTTATCTGTTTTAGTCCTGAAATCTGCTGCATGAGCAATTGTAAACTACTATCGCGTAAAGCATCATTTCTAATAGTTTGTTTTCAATTGCAAACTACTGCGGGTAAAGACATCCCTCTTAAGCACTGAGTTAATGTCTAAACCTGCTCCTATAAAGTATTGATTAAATCCTTTAGGATATAGTGGAGTAAGATTAAGTTGTTTTAGTACCAAGTTTTGATCCATTAGCAAAGAAAGCCAACTACTATGGCGTAAATCCACCGCACTTAATCCCTGTATTAGCATCTTTTGGTACTAAGATTAGCAATAAGAAAGTTAAGACGTTTAAGGTATTGTTTTCAATTTACCATTCTCTGTTTCTACGTATAAAGGTATATAAAGTTTATCATTTTATTGATGAGATCAGCTTCATGAGCAAACAAAAAATTAGCTTATCCCTTGTGCGATTGTTTTCATTGCAAAGACTAAATGGTTTTTGTGCCAAGATCTGATCCATTAGCAATATAAAAGTTAACCCTATCTAAGGGATTGTTTTCACTTACAAACTACCGTGGTGAAAAGCCACCGCCCCTAATCCCTGTATTAGCATCTAAACTGGCTTTTCATAAAGTGCTGTTTTTAATCCTACTGAGAGTTTTCTGCTTCTAAATGAAGAATTGACACGTTATAGTACTGAGATCTGCTTCATGAGCAATGAGAAAGTTAACTGCCTGAAATGGATTGGTTTCAATCGACCATTCTCTGTTTCTAGGTGTAATGGTATATTAACTTTATCTGTTTTAGTGCTCAAATCTGCTCCATGACCAATTGCAAACTACTATGGCGTAAAGCATCATTTCTAATGGTTTGTTTTCAATTGCAAACTACTGCGGGTAAAGACATCCCTCTTAAGCACTGAGTTAATGTCTAAACCTGCTCCTATAAAGTATTGATTAAATCCTTTAGTATATATTGGAGTAAGATTAAGTTGATTTAGTGCCAAGTTCTGATCCATTAGCAAAGAAAGCCAACTACTATGGCGTAACGCCACCGCACTTAATCCCTGTATTAGCATCTTTTGGTACTAAGATCTGCGCCATGAGCAATAAGAGTGTTAACCCTTATCCCTTAGATGTGATTGTTTTCAATTGCAAAACGGCATCGCACTTAAGCTCTGAGTTAATATCTAAACCTGCACCTCATTAAGTACTTATTCAATCCGACTGGCCATTTCCAGCTGTTAAATATAGGGGAGTAAGACTAAGTTGCTTTAATGCCAAGATCTGATCCATGAGCAATAAGAAAGTTAGCTTCCTTTAAGGGATTGGTTTTAATTGACCTTTCTCTGATTCTAGGTGTAATGGTATATTATCTATGTTGTAGTGCTGAGATCTGCTCCATGAGCAATTGCAAGTTACTTTAGCGTATAGCCTCACCTCTAGAGGGTTGTTTTCACCTGCATAGTACTGTGGGTAAAGACATCGCTCTTAAGCACTGAGTTAATATCTAAAGCTGCTCCTTATAAAGTATTTATTAAATCCGACGGGCCATTTGCAGCTGTTAAATGTAAAGTAGTAAGACTAAGTTGTTTTAGTGCCAAGATCTGATCCATTAGCAATAAGAAGCAACCACCTCTAAGGGTTCGTTTTCAATTCCAAACAACTTTACGCCACGCCACCGCACTTAACATCTGTTAGTACTAAGATCCGATCTATAAGCAATAAGAAAGTTAAGACGTTTAAGGTATTGTTTTCAATTTACCATTCTCTGTTTCTACGTATAAAGGTATATAAAGTTTATCAGTTTTATTGATGAGATCTACTCCATGAGCAAACAAAAATTAGCTTATCCCTTGTGCGATTGTTTTCATTGCAAAGACTAAATGGTTTTTGTGCCACGATCTGATCCATTAGCAATATAAAAGTTAACCTTATCTAAGGGATTGTTTTCACATACAAACTACCGTGGTGCAAAGCAACCGCACCTAATCCCTGTATTAGCATCTAAACTGGCTTTTCATAAAGTACTGTTTTAATTCTACTGAGAGTTCTCTGCTTCTAAATGAAGAATTGACACGTTATAGTACTGAGATCTGCTTCATGAGCAATGAGAAAGTTAACTACCTGAAATTGATTGGTTTCAGTCGACCATTCTCTGTTTCTAGGTGTAATGGTATATTAACTTTATCTGTTTTAGTGCTGAAATCTGCTGCATGAGCAATTGCAAACTACTATGGCGTAAAGCATCATTTCTAATAGTTTGTTTTCAATTGCAAACTACTGCGGGTAAAGACATCCCTCTTAAGCACTGAGTTAATGTCTAAACCTGCTCCTATAAAGTATTGATTAAATCCTTTAGGATATAGTGGAGTAAGATTAAGTTGTTTTAGTACCAAGTTCTGATCCATTAGCAAAGAAAGCCAACCACCTCTAAGGGATTTTTTTTCAATTGCAACCTACTATGGCGTAAGGCCACCGCACTTAATCCCTGTATTAGCATCTTTTGGTACTAAGATCTGCGCCATGAGCAATAAGAGTGTTAACCCTTATCCCTTAGATGTGATTGGTTTCAATTGCAAAACGGCATCGCACTCAAGCTCTGAGTTAATATCTAAACCTGCACCTCATTAAGTACTGATTCAATCAGACTGGCCATTTCCAGCTGTTAAATATAGGGCAGTAAGACTAAGTTGTTTTAATGCCAAGATCTGATCCATGAGCAATAAGAAGTTAGCTACCTTTAAGGGATTGGTTTTCATTGACCTTTCTCTGTTTCTAGGTGTAATGGTATATTATCTATGTTGTAGTGCTGAGATCTGCTCCATGAGCAATTGCAAACTACTTTAGCGTAAAGACTCACCTCTAAAGGGTTGTTTTCACTTGCATAGTACTGTGGGTAAAGACATCGCTCTTAAGCACTGAGTTAATATCTAAAGCTGCTCCTTATAAAGTATTTATTAAATCCGACGGACCATTTGCAGCTGTTAAATGTAAAGTAGTAAGACTAAGTTGTTTTAGTGCCAAGATCTGATCCATTAGCAATAAGAAGCAACCACCTCTAAGGGTTCGTTTTCAATTGCAAACAACTTTACGCCACGCCACCGCACTTAATCCCTGTTTTAGCATCTGTTAGTACTAAGATCCGATCTATAAGCAATAAGAAAGTTAAGACGTTTAAGGTATTGTTTTCAATTTACCATTCTCTGTTTCTACGTATAAAGGTATATAAAGTTTATCAGTTTTATTGATGAGATCTGCTCCATGAGCAAACAAAAAATTAGCTTATCCCTTGTGCGATTGTTTTCATTGCAAAGACTAAATGGTTTTTGTACCAAGATCTGATCCCTGTATTAGCATCTTATGGTACTAAGATCTGCGTCATGAGCAATAAGAGTGTTAAACCTTATCCCTTAGATGTGATTGGTTTCAATTGCAAAACGGCATCGCACTTAAGCTCTGGGTTACTATTCAAACCTGCAACTCATTAAGTACTGATTCAATCCGACTGGCCATTTCCAGCTGTTAAATATAGGGGAGTAAGACTAAGTTGTTTTAATGCCAAGATCTGATCCATGAGCAATAAGAAAGTTAGATAGCTTTAAGGGATTGGTTTTATTGACCTTTCTCTGTTTCTAGGTGTAATGGTATATTATCTATGTTGTAGTGCTGAGATCTGCTCCATGAGCAATTGCAAGCTACTGTAGAGTATAGCCTCACCTATAAAAGGCATAGTACTGTGAGTAAAGACACCGCTCTTAAGCACTGAGTTAATATTTAAGCTGCTCCTTATAAAGTTTTATTAAAACCGACGGGCCATTTGCAGCTGTTAAATGTAAAGTAGTGAGACTAAGTTGTTTTAGTGCCAAGATCTGATCCATTAGCAATAAGAAGCAACCACCTCTAAGGGTTCGTTTTCAATTGCAAACAACTTTACGCCACGCCACCGCACTTAATCCCTGTTTTAGCATCTGTTAATACTAAGATCCGATCTATTAGCAATAAGAAAGTTAAGACGTTTAAGGTATTGTTTTCAATTTACCATTCTCTGTTTCTACGTATAAAGGTGTACAAAGTTTATCAGTTTTATTGATGAGATCTGATCCATGAGCAAACAAAAAATTAGCTTATCCCTTGTGCGATTGTTTTCATTGCAAAGACTAAATGGTTTTTGTGCCAAGATCTGATCCATTAGCAATATAAAAGTTAACCCTATCTAAGAGATTGTTTTCACTTACAAACTACCGTGATGTAAAGCCACCGCACCTAATCCCCGTATTAGCATCTAAACTGGCTTTTCATAAAGTGCTGTTTTAATTCTACTGAGAGTTCTCTGCTTCTAAATGAAGAATTGACACGTTATAGTACTGGGATCTGCTTCATGAGCAATGAGAAAGTTAACTACATGAATTGGATTGGTTTCAATCGACCATTCTTTGTTTCTAGGTGTAATGGTATATTAAATTTATCTGTTTTAGTCCTGAAATCTGCTGCATGAGCAATTGTAAACTACTATCGCGTAAAGCATCATTTCTAATAGTTTGTTTTCAATTGCAAACTACTGCGGGTAAAGACATCCCTCTTAAGCACTGAGTTAATGTCTAAACCTGCTCCTATAAAGTATTGATTAAATCCTTTAGGATATAGTGGAGTAAGATTAAGTTGTTTTAGTACCAAGTTTTGATCCATTAGCAAAGAAAGCCAACTACTATGGCGTAAATCCACCGCACTTAATCCCTGTATTAGCATCTTTTGGTACTAAGATTAGCAATAAGAAAGTTAAGACGTTTAAGGTATTGTTTTCAATTTACCATTCTCTGTTTCTACGTATAAAGGTATATAAAGTTTATCATTTTATTGATGAGATCAGCTTCATGAGCAAACAAAAAATTAGCTTATCCCTTGTGCGATTGTTTTCATTGCAAAGACTAAATGGTTTTTGTGCCAAGATCTGATCCATTAGCAATATAAAAGTTAACCCTATCTAAGGGATTGTTTTCACTTACAAACTACCGTGGTGTAAAGCCACCGCCCCTAATCCCTGTATTAGCATCTAAACTGGCTTTTCATAAAGTGCTGTTTTTAATCCTACTGAGAGTTTTCTGCTTCTAAATGAAGAATTGACACGTTATAGTACTGAGATCTGCTTCATGAGCAATGAGAAAGTTAACTGCCTGAAATGGATTGGTTTCAATCGACCATTCTCTGTTTCTAGGTGTAATGGTATATTAACTTTATCTGTTTTAGTGCTCAAATCTGCTCCATGACCAATTGCAAACTACTATGGCGTAAAGCATCATTTCTAATGGTTTGTTTTCAATTGCAAACTACTGCGGGTAAAGACATCCCTCTTAAGCACTGAGTTAATGTCTAAACCTGCTCCTATAAAGTATTGATTAAATCCTTTAGTATATATTGGAGTAAGATTAAGTTGATTTAGTGCCAAGTTCTGATCCATTAGCAAAGAAAGCCAACTACTATGGCGTAACGCCACCGCACTTAATCCCTGTATTAGCATCTTTTGGTACTAAGATCTGCGCCATGAGCAATAAGAGTGTTAACCCTTATCCCTTAGATGTGATTGTTTTCAATTGCAAAACGGCATCGCACTTAAGCTCTGAGTTAATATCTAAACCTGCACCTCATTAAGTACTTATTCAATCCGACTGGCCATTTCCAGCTGTTAAATATAGGGGAGTAAGACTAAGTTGCTTTAATGCCAAGATCTGATCCATGAGCAATAAGAAAGTTAGCTTCCTTTAAGGGATTGGTTTTAATTGACCTTTCTCTGATTCTAGGTGTAATGGTATATTATCTATGTTGTAGTGCTGAGATCTGCTCCACGAGCAATTGCAAGTTACTTTAGCGTATAGCCTCACCTCTAGAGGGTTGTTTTCACCTGCATAGTACTGTGGGTAAAGACATCGCTCTTAAGCACTGAGTTAATATCTAAAGCTGCTCCTTATAAAGTATTTATTAAATCCGACGGGCCATTTGCAGCTGTTAAATGTAAAGTAGTAAGACTAAGTTGTTTTAGTGCCAAGATCTGATCCATTAGCAATAAGAAGCAACCACCTCTAAGGGTTCGTTTTCAATTCCAAACAACTTTACGCCACGCCACCGCACTTAACATCTGTTAGTACTAAGATCCGATCTATAAGCAATAAGAAAGTTAAGACGTTTAAGGTATTGTTTTCAATTTACCATTCTCTGTTTCTACGTATAAAGGTATATAAAGTTTATCAGTTTTATTGATGAGATCTACTCCATGAGCAAACAAAAATTAGCTTATCCCTTGTGCGATTGTTTTCATTGCAAAGACTAAATGGTTTTTGTGCCACGATCTGATCCATTAGCAATATAAAAGTTAACCTTATCTAAGGGATTGTTTTCACATACAAACTACCGTGGTGCAAAGCAACCGCACCTAATCCCTGTATTAGCATCTAAACTGGCTTTTCATAAAGTACTGTTTTAATTCTACTGAGAGTTCTCTGCTTCTAAATGAAGAATTGACACGTTATAGTACTGAGATCTGCTTCATGAGCAATGAGAAAGTTAACTACCTGAAATTGATTGGTTTCAGTCGACCATTCTCTGTTTCTAGGTGTAATGGTATATTAACTTTATCTGTTTTAGTGCTGAAATCTGCTGCATGAGCAATTGCAAACTACTATGGCGTAAAGCATCATTTCTAATAGTTTGTTTTCAATTGCAAACTACTGCGGGTAAAGACATCCCTCTTAAGCACTGAGTTAATGTCTAAACCTGCTCCTATAAAGTATTGATTAAATCCTTTAGGATATAGTGGAGTAAGATTAAGTTGTTTTAGTACCAAGTTCTGATCCATTAGCAAAGAAAGCCAACCACCTCTAAGGGATTTTTTTTCAATTGCAACCTACTATGGCGTAAGGCCACCGCACTTAATCCCTGTATTAGCATCTTTTGGTACTAAGATCTGCGCCATGAGCAATAAGAGTGTTAACCCTTATCCCTTAGATGTGATTGGTTTCAATTGCAAAACGGCATCGCACTCAAGCTCTGAGTTAATATCTAAACCTGCACCTCATTAAGTACTGATTCAATCAGACTGGCCATTTCCAGCTGTTAAATATAGGGCAGTAAGACTAAGTTGTTTTAATGCCAAGATCTGATCCATGAGCAATAAGAAGTTAGCTACCTTTAAGGGATTGGTTTTCATTGACCTTTCTCTGTTTCTAGGTGTAATGGTATATTATCTATGTTGTAGTGCTGAGATCTGCTCCATGAGCAATTGCAAACTACTTTAGCGTAAAGACTCACCTCTAAAGGGTTGTTTTCACTTGCATAGTACTGTGGGTAAAGACATCGCTCTTAAGCACTGAGTTAATATCTAAAGCTGCTCCTTATAAAGTATTTATTAAATCCGACGGACCATTTGCAGCTGTTAAATGTAAAGTAGTAAGACTAAGTTGTTTTAGTGCCAAGATCTGATCCATTAGCAATAAGAAGCAACCACCTCTAAGGGTTCGTTTTCAATTGCAAACAACTTTACGCCACGCCACCGCACTTAATCCCTGTTTTAGCATCTGTTAGTACTAAGATCCGATCTATAAGCAATAAGAAAGTTAAGACGTTTAAGGTATTGTTTTCAATTTACCATTCTCTGTTTCTACGTATAAAGGTATATAAAGTTTATCAGTTTTATTGATGAGATCTGCTCCATGAGCAAACAAAAAATTAGCTTATCCCTTGTGCGATTGTTTTCATTGCAAAGACTAAATGGTTTTTGTACCAAGATCTGATCCATTAGCAATATAAAAGTTAACCCTATCTAAGGGATTGTTTTCACTTACAAACTACCGTGGTGTAAAGCCACCGCTCCTAATCCCTGTATTAGCATCTAAACTGGCTTTTCATAAAGTGCTGTTTTAATTCTACTGAGAGTTTTCTGCTTCTAAATGAAGAATTGACACGTATAGTACTGAGATCTGCTTCATGAGCAATGAGAAAGTTAACTACCTGAAATTGATTGGTTTCAATCGACCATTCTCTGTTTCTGCTGCATGAGCAATTGCAAACTACTATGGCGTAAAGCATCATTTCTAATAGTTTGTTTTCAATTGCAAACTACTGCGGTTAAAGACATCCCTCTTAAGCACTGAGTTAATGTCTAAACCTGCTCCTATAAAGTATTGATTAAATCCTTTAGGATATAGTGGAGTAAGATTAAGTTGTTTTAGTACCAAGTTCTGATCCATTAGCAAAGAAAGCCAACTACTATGGCGTAAAGCCACCGCACTTAATCCCTGTATTAGCATCTTTTGGTACTAAGATCTGCGCCATGAGCAATAAGAGTGTTAACCCTTATCCCTTAGATGTGATTGGTTTCAATTGCAAAACGGCATCGCACTCAAGCTCTGAGTTAATATCTAAACCTGCACCTCATTAAGTACTGATTCAATCAGACTGGCCATTTCCAGCTGTTAAATATAGGGGAGTAAGACTAAGTTGTTTTAATGCCAAGATCTGATCCATGAGCAATAAGAAAGTTAGCTACCTTTAAGGGATTGGTTTTAATTGACCTTTCTCTGTTTCTAGGTGTAATGGTATATTATCTATATTGTAGTGCTGAGATCTGCGCCATGAGCAATTGCACGCTACTTTAGTGTATAGCCTCACCTCTAAAGTGTAGTTTTCACTTGCATAGTACTGTGGGTAAAGACATCGCTCTTAAGCACTGAGTTAAATCCGACGGGCCATTTGCAGCTGTTAAATGTAAAATAGTAAGACTAAGTTGTTTTAGTGCCAAGATCTGATCCATTAGCAATAAGAAGCAACCACCTCTAAGAGTTCGTTTTCAATTGCAAACAACATTACGCCACGCCACCGCACTTAATCCCTGTTTTAACATCTGTTAGTACTAAGATCCGATCTATTAGCAATAAGAAAGTTAAGACGTTTAAGGTATTGCTTTCAATTTACCATTCTCTGTTTCTACGTATAAAGGTATACAAAGTTTATCAGTTTTATTGATGAGATCTGATCCATGAGCAAACAAAAAATTAGCTTATCCCTTGTGCGATTGTTTTCATTGCAAAGACTAAATGGTTTTTGTGCCAAGATCTGATCCATTAGCAATATAAAAGTTAACCCTATCTAAGAGATTGTTTTCACTTACAAACTACCGTGATGTAAAGCCACCGCACCTAATCCCCGTATTAGCATCTAAACTGGCTTTTCATAAAGTGCTGTTTTAATTCTACTGAGAGTTCTCTGCTTCTAAATGAAGAATTGACACGTCATAGTACTGGGATCTGCTTCATGAGCAATGAGAAAGTTAACTACATGAATTGGATTGGTTTCAATCGACCATTCTCTGTTTCTAGGTGTAATGGTATATTAACTTTATCTGTTTTAGTCCTGAAATCTGCTGCATGAGCAATTGCAAACCACTATCGCGTAAAACATCATTTCTAATAGTTTGTTTTCAATTGCAAACTACTGCGGGTAAAGACATCCCTCTTAAGCACTGAGTTAATGTCTAAACCTGCTCCTATAAAGTATTGATTAAATCCTTTAGGATATAGTGGAGTAAGATTAAGTTGTTTTAGTACCAAGTTCTGATCCATTAGCAAAGAAAGCCAACTACTATGGCGTAAATCCACCGCACTTAATCCCTGTATTAGCATCTTTTGGTACTAAGATTAGCAATAAGAAAGTTAAGACGTTTAAGGTATTGTTTTCAATTTACCATTCTCTGTTTCTACGTATAAAGGTATATAAAGTTTATCATTTTATTGATGAGATCTGCTTCATGAGCTAACAAAAAATTAGCTTATCCCTTGTGCGATTGTTTTCATTGCAAAGACTAAATGGTTTTTGTGCCAAGATCTGATCCATTAGCAATATAAAAGTTAACCCTATCTAAGGGATTGTTTTCACCTTACAAACTACCGTGGTGTAAAGCCACCGCACCTAATCCCTGTATTAGCATCTAAGCTGGCTTTTCATAAAGTGCTGTTTTATTTGTACTGAGAGTTTTCTGCTTCTAAATAAAGAATTTACACGTTATAGTACTGAGATCTGCTTCATGAGCAATGAGAAAGTTAACTACCTGAAATTGATTGGTTTCAGTCGACCATTCTCTGTTTCTAGGTGTAATGGTATATTAACTTTATCTGTTTTAGTGCTGAAATCTGCTGAAATCTGCTGCATGAGCAATTACAAACTACTATGGCGTAAAGCATCATTTCTAATAGTTTGTTTTCAATTGCAAACTACTGCGGGTAAAGACATCCCTCTTAAGCACTGAGTTAATGTCTAAACCTGCTCCTATAAAGTATTGATTAAATCCTTTAGGATATAGTGGAGTAAGATTAAGTTGTTTTAGTACCAAGTTCTGATCCATTAGCAAAGAAAGCCAACCACCTCTAAGGGATTTTTTTCAATTGCAAACTACTATGGCGTAAAGCCACCGCACTTAATCCCTGTATTAGCATCTTTTGGTACTAAGATCTGCGCCATGAGCAATAAGAGTGTTAACCCTTATCCCTTAGATGTGATTGGTTTCAATTGCAAAACGGCATCGCACTCAAGCTCTGAGTTAATATCTAAACCTGCACCTCATTAAGTACTGATTCAATCAGACTGGCCATTTCCAGCTGTTAAATATAGGGGAGTAAGACTAAGTTGTTTTAATGCCAAGATCTGATCCATGAGCAATAAGAAGTCAGCTACCTTTAAGGGATTGGTTTTCATTGACCTTTCTCTGTTTCTAGGTGTAATGGTATATTATCTATGTTGTAGTGCTGAGATCTGCTCCATGATCAATTGCAAACTACTTTAGCGTAAAGCCTCACCTCTAAAGGGTTGTTTTCACTTGCATAGTACTGTGGGTAAAGACATCGCTCTTAAGCACTGAGTTAATATCTAAAGCTGCTCCTTATAAAGTATTTATTAAATCCGACGGGCCATTTGCAGCTGTTAAATGTAAAGTAGTAAGACTAAGTTGTTTTAGTGCCAAGATCTGATCCATTAGCAATAAGAAGCAACCACCTCTAAGGGTTCGTTTTCAATTGCAAACAACTTTACGCCACGCCACCGCACTTAATCCCTGTTTTAGCATCTGTTAGTACTAAGATCCGATCTATTAGCAATAAGAAAGTTAAGACGTTTAAGGTATTGTTTTCAATTTACCATTCTCTGTTTCTACGTATAAAGGTATATAAAGTTTATCAGTTTTATTGATGAGATCTGCTCCATGAGCAAACAAAAAATTAGCTTATCCCTTGTGCGATTGTTTTCATTGCAAAGACTAAAGGTTTTTGTGCCAAGATCTGATCCATTAGCAATATAAAAGTTAACCCTATCTAAGGGATTGTTTTCACTTACAAACTACCGTGGTGTAAAGCCACCGCACCTAATCCCTGTATTAGCATCTAAACTGGCTTTTCATAAAGTGCTGTTTTATTTCTACTGAGAGTTTTCTGCTTCTAAATGAAGAATTGACACGTTATAGTATTGAGATCTGCTTCATGAGCAATGAGAAAGTTAACTACCTGAAATGGATTGGTTTCAATCGACCATTCTCTGTTTCTAGGTGTAATGGTATATTAACTTTATCTGTTTTAGTGCTGAAATCTGCTCCATGAGCAATTGCAAACTACTATGGCGTAGAGCATCATTTCTAATGGTTTCTTTTCAATTGCAAACTACTGCGGGTAAAGACATCCCTCTTAAGCACTGAGTTAATGTCTAAACCTGCTCTATAAAGTATTGATTAAATCCTTTAGGATATAGTGGAGTAAGATTAAGTTGTTTTAGTACCAAGTTCTGATCCATTAGCAAAGAAAGCCAACCACCTCTAAGGGATTTTTTTCAATTGCAAACTACTATGGCGTAAAGCCACCGCACTTAATCCCTGTATTAGCATCTTTTGGTACTAAGATCTGCGCCATGAGCAATAAGAGTGTTAACCCTTATCCCTTAGATGTGATTGGTTTCAATTGCAAAACGGCATCGCACTCAAGCTCTGAGTTAATATCTAAACCTGCACCTCATTAAGTACTGATTCAATCAGACTGGCCATTTCCAGCTGTTAAATATAGGGGAGTAAGACTAAGTTGTTTTAATGCAAAGATCTGATCCATGAGCAATAAGAAGTTAGCTACGTTTAAGGGATTGGTTTTCATTGACCTTTCTCTGTTTCTAGGTGTAATGGTATATTATCTATGTTGTAGTGCTGAGATCTGCTCCATGAGCAATTGCAAACTACTTTAGCGTAAAGCCTCACCTCTAAAGGGTTGTTTTCACTTGCATAGTACTGTGGGTAAAGACATCGCTCTTAAGCACTGAGTTAATATCTAAAGCTGCTCCTTATAAAGTATTTATTAAATCCGACGGGCCATTTGCAGCTGTTAAATGTAAAGTATTAAGACTAAGTTGTTTTAGTGCCAAGATCTGATCCATTAGCAATAAGAAGCAACCACCTCTAAGGGTTCGTTTTCAATTGCAACCAACTTTACTCCACGCCACCGCACTTAATCCCTGTTTTAGCATCTGTTAGTACTAAGATCCGATCTATTAGCAATAAGAAAGTTAAGACGTTTAAGGTATTGTTTTTAATTTACCATTCTCTGTTTCTACGTATAAAGGTATATAAAGTTTATCAGTTTTATTGATGAGATCTGCTCCATGAGCAAACAAAAAATTAGCTTATCCCTTGTGCGATTGTTTTCATTGCAAAGACTAAAGGTTTTTGTGCCAAGATCTGATCCATTAGCAATATAAAAGTTAACCCTATCTAAGGGATTGTTTTCACCTTACAAACTACCGTGGTGTAAAGCCACCGCACCTAATCCCTGTATTAGCATCTAAGCTGGCTTTTCATAAAGTGCTGTTTTATTTGTACTGAGAGTTTTCTGCTTCTAAATAAAGAATTTACACGTTATAGTACTGAGATCTGCTTCATGAGCAATGAGAAAGTTAACTACCTGAAATGGATTGGTTTCAATCGACCATTCTCTGTTTCTAGGTGTAATGGTATATTAACTTTATCTGTTTTAGTGCTGAAATCTGCTCCATGAGCAATTGCAAACTACTATGGCGTAGAGCATCATTTCTAATGGTTTCTTTTCAATTGCAAACTACTGCGGGTAAAGACATCGCTCTTAAGCATTGAGTTAATGTCTAAACCTGCTCCTATAAAGTATTGATTAAATCCTTTAGGATATAGTGGAGCAAGATTAAGTTGTTTTAGTTCCAAGTTCTGATCCATTAGCAAAGAAAGCCAACTACTATGGCGTAAAGCCACCGCACTTAATCCCTGTATTAGCATCTTTTGGTACTAAGATCTGCGTCATGAGCAATAAGAGTGTTAACCCTTATCCCTTAGATGTGATTAGTTTCAATTGCAAAACGGCATCACTTAAACTCTGAGTTAATATCTAAACCTGCACCTCATTAAGTACTGATTCAATCCGACTGGCCATTTCCAGCTGTTAAATATAGGGGAGTAAGACTAAGTTGTTTTAATGCCAAGATCTGATCCATGAGCAATAAGAAAGTTAGCTACCTTTAAAGGATTGGTTTTAATTTATCTTTCTCTGTTTCTAGGTGTAATGGTATATTATCTATGGTGTAGTGCTGAGATCTGCTCCATGAGCAATTGCAAACTACTTTAGCGTAAAGCCTCACCTATAAAGGGTTGTTTTCATTTGCATAGTACTGTGGGTAAAGACATCGCTCTTAAGCACTGAGTTAATATCTAAAGCTGATCCTTATAAAGTATTTATTAAATCCGACGGGCCATTTGCAGCTGTTAAATGTAAAGTAATAAGACTAAGTTGTTTTAGTGCCAAGATCTGATCCATTAGCAATAAGAAGCAACCACCTCTAAGGGTTCGTTTTCAATTGCAAACAACTTTACTCCACGCCACCGCACTTAATCCCTGTTTTAGCATCTGTTAGTACTAAGATCCGATCTATTAGAAATAAGAAAGTTAAGACGTTTAAGGTATTGTTTTCAATTTACCATTCTCTGTTTCTACGTATAAAGGTATATAAAGTTTATCAGTTTTATTGATGAGATCTGCTCCATGAGCAAACAAAAAATTAGCTTATCCCTTGTGCGATTGTTTTCATTGCAAAGACTAAATGGTTTTTGTGCCAAGATCTGATCCATTACCAATATAGAAGTTAACCCTATCTAAGGGATTGTTTTCACTTACAAACTACCGTGGTGTAAAGCCACCGCACCTAATCCCTGTATTAGCATCTAAACTGGCTTTTCATAAAGTGCTGTTTTAATTCTACTGAGAGTTTTCTGCTTCTAAATGAAGAATTGACACGTTATAGTACTGAGATCTGCTTCATGAGCAATGAGAAAGTTAACTACCTGAAATGGATTGGTTTCAATCGACCATTCTCTGTTTCTAGGTGTAATGGTATATTTACATTATCTGTTTTAGTGCTGAAATCTGCTCCATGAGCAATTGCAAACTACTATGGCGTAGAGCATCATTTCTAATGGTTTCTTTTCAATTGCAAACTACTGCGGGTAAACACATCCCTCTTAAGCATTGAGTTAATGTCTAAACCTGCTCCTATAAAGTATTGATTAAATCCTTTAGGATATAGTGGAGTAAGATTAAGTTGTTTTAGTACCAAGTTCTGATCCATTAGCAAAGAAAGCCAACCACCTCTAAGGGATTTTTTTCAATTGCAAACTACTATGGCGTAAAGCCACCGCACTTAATCCCTGTATTAGCATCTTTTGGTACTAAGATCTGCGCCATGAGCAATAAGAGTGTTAACCCTTATCCCTTAGATGTGATTGGTTTCAATTGCAAAACGGCATCGCACTCAAGCTCTGAGTTAATATCTAAACCTGCACCTCATTAAGTACTGATTCAATCAGACTGGCCATTTCCAGCTGTTAAATATAGGGGAATAAGACTAAGTTGTTTTAATGCCAAGATCTGATCCATGAGCAATAAGAAGTCAGCTACCTTTAAGGGATTGGTTTTCATTGACCTTTCTCTGTTTCTAGGTGTAATGGTATATTATCTATGTTGTAGTGCTGAGATCTGCTCCATGAGCAATTGCACACTTCTTTAGCGTAAAGACTCACCTCTAAAGGGTTGTTTTCACTTGCATAGTACTGTGGGTAAAGACATCGCTCTTAAGCACTGAGTTAATATCTAAAGCTGCTCCTTATAAAGTATTTATTAAATCCGACGGGTCATTTGCAGCTGTTAAATGTAAAGTAGTAAGACTAAGTTGTTTTAGTGCCAAGATCTGATCAATTAGCAATAAGAAGCAACCACCTCTAAAGCTTCGTTTTTAATTGCAAACAACTTTACTCCACGCCACCGCACTTAATCCCTGTTTTAGCATCTGTTAGTACTAAGATCCGATCTATTAGCAATAAGAAAGTTAAGACGTTTAAGGTATTGTTTTTAATTTACCATTCTCTGTTTCTACGTATAAAGGTATATAAAGTTTATCAGTTTTATTGATGAGATCTGCTCCATGAGCAAACAAAAAATTAGCTTATCCCTTGTGCGATTGTTTTCATTGCAAAGACTAAATGGTTTTTGTGCCAAGATCTGATCCATTAGCAATATAAAAGTTAACCCTATCTAAGGGATTGTTTTCCCTTACAAACTACCGTGGTGTAAAGCCATCGCACCAAATCCCTGTATTAGCATCTAAACTGGCTTTTCATAAAGTGCTGTTTTAATTCTACTGAGAGTTTTCTGCTTCTAAATGAAGAATTGACACGTATAGTACTGAGATCTGCTTCATGAGCAATGAGAAAGTTAACTACCTGAAATGGATTGGTTTCAATCGACCATTCTCTGTTTCTAGGTGTAAAGGTATATTAACTTTATCTGTTTTAGTGCTGAAATCTGCTGCATGAGCAATTGCAAACTACTATGGCGTAAAGCATCATTTCTAATAGTTTGTTTTCAATTGCAAACTACTGCGGGTAAAGACATCCCTCTTAAGCACTGAGTTAATGTCTAAACCTGCTCCTATAAAGTATTGATTAAATCCTTTAGGATATAGTGGAGCAAGATTAAGTTATTTTAGTGCCAAGTTCTGATCCATTAGCAAAGAAAGCCAACCACCTCTAAGGGATTTTTTTCAATTGCAAACTACTATGGCGTAAAGCCACCGCACTTAATCCCTGTATTAGCATCTTTTGGTACTAAGATCTGCGCCATGAGCAATAAGAGTGTTAACCCTTATCCCTTAGATGTGATTGGTTTCAATTGCAAAACGGCATCGCACTCAAGCTCTGAGTTAATATCTAAACCTGCACCTCATTAAGTACTGATTCAATCAGACTGGCCATTTCCAGCTGTTAAATATAGGGGAGTAAGACTAAGTTGTTTTAATGCCAAGATCTGATCCATGAGCAATAAGAAGTTAGCTACCTTTAAGGGATTGGTTTTCATTGACCTTTCTCTGTTTCTAGGTGTAATGGTATATTATCTATGTTGTAGTGCTGAGATCTGCTCCATGAGCAATTGCAAACTTCTTTAGCGTAAAGACTCACCTCTAAAGGGTTGTTTTCACTTGCATAGTACTGTGGGTAAAGACATCGCTCTTAAGCACTGAGTTAATATCTAAAGCTGCTCCTTATAAAGTATTTATTAAATCCGACGGGCCATTTGCAGCTGTTAAATGTAAAGTAGTAAGACTAAGTTGTTTTAGTGCCAAGATCTGATCCCTTAGCAATAAGAAGCAACCACCTCTAAGGGTTCGTTTTCAATTGCAAACAATCCCTGTTTTAGCATCTGTTAGTACTAAGATCCGATCTATTAGCAATAAGAAAGTTAAGACGTTTAAGGTATTGTTTTCAATTTACCATTCTCTGTTTCTACGTATAAAGGTATATAAAGTTTATCAGTTTTATTGATGAGATCTGCTCCATGAGCAAACAAAAAATTAGCTTATCCCTTGTGCGATTGTTTTCATTGCAAAGACTAAATGGTTTTTGTGCCAAGATCTGATCCATTAGCAATATAAAAGTTAACCCTATCTAAGGGATTGTTTTCACTTACAAACTACCGTGGTGTAAAGCCACCGCACTTAATCCCTGTATTAGCATCTAAACTGGCTTTTCATAAAGTGCTGTTTTAATTCTACTGAGAGTTTTCTGCTTCTAAATGAAGAATTGACACGTATAGTACTGAGATCTGCTTCATGAGCAATGAGAAAGTTAACTACCTGAAATTGATTGGTTTCAATCGACCATTCTCTGTTTCTAGGTGTAAAGGTATATTAACTTTATCTGTTTTAGTGCTGAAATCTGCTGCATGAGCAATTGCAAACTACTATGGCGTAAAGCATCATTTCTAATAGTTTGTTTTCAATTGCAAACTACTGCGGGTAAAGACATCCCTCTTAAGCACTGAGTTAATGTCTAAACCTGCTCCTATAAAGTATTGATTAAATCCTTTAGGATATAGTGGAGCAAGATTAAGTTGTTTTAGTGCCAAGTTCTGATCCATTAGCAAAGAAAGCCAACTACTATGGCGTAAACCCACCGTACTTAATCCCTGTATTAGCATCTTTTGGTACTAAGATCTGCGCCATGAGCAATAAGAGTTTTAACCCTTATCCCATAGATGTGATTGGTTTCAATTGCAAAACGGCATCGCACTTAAGCTCTGAGTTAATATCTAAACCTGCACCTCATTAAGTACTGATTCAATCCGACTGGCCATTTCCAGCTGTTAAATATAGGGGAGTAAGACTAAGTTGTTTTAATGCCAAGATCTGATCCATGAGCAATAAGAAAGTTAGCTACCTTTAAGGGATTGGTTTTAATTGATCTTTCTCTGTTTCTAGGTGTAATGGTATATTATCTATGGTGTAGTGCTGAGATCTGCTCCATGAGCAATTGCAAACTACTTTAGCGTAAAGCATCACCTATAAAGGGTTGTTTTCACTTGCATAGTACTGTGGGTAAAGACATCGCTCTTAAGCACTGAGTTAATATCTAAAGCTGTTCTTTATAAAGTATTTATTAAATCCGACGGGCCATTTGCAGCTGTTAAATGTAAAGTAATAAGACTAAGTTGTTTTAGTGCCAAGATCTGATCCATTAGCAATAAGAAGCAACCACCTCTAAGGGTTCGTTTTCAATTGCAAACAACTTTACTCCACGCCACCGCACTTAATCCCTGTTTTAGCATCTGTTAGTACTAAGATCCGATCTATTAGCAATAAGAAAGTTAAGACGTTTAAGGTATTGTTTTCAATTTACTATTCTCTGTTTCTACGTATAAAGGTATATAAAGTTTATCAGTTTTATTGATGAGATCTGCTCCATGAGCAAACAAAAAATTAGCTTATCCCTTGTGCGATTGTTTTCATTGCAAAGACTAAAGGTTTTTGTGCCAAGATCTGATCCATTAGCAATATAAAAGTTAACCCTATCTAAGGGATTGTTTTCACTTACAAACTACCGTGGTGTAAAGCCACCGCACCTAATCCCTGTATTAGCATCTAAACTGGCTTTTCATAAAGTGCTGTTTTAATTCTACTGAGAGTTTTCTGCTTCTAAATGAAGAATTGACTCGTATAGTACTGAGATCTGCTTCATGAACAATGAGAAAGTTAACTACCTGAAATTGATTGGTTTCAATCGACCATTCCAAGATCTGATCCCTTAGCAATAAGAAGCAACCACCTCTAAGGGTTCGTTTTCAATTGCAAACAACTTTACGCCACGCCACCGCACTTAATCCCTGTTTTAGCATCTGTTAGTACTAAGATCCGATCTATTAGCAATAAGACAGTTAAGACGTTTAAGGTATTGTTTTCAATTTACCATTCTCTGTTTCTACGTATAAAGGTATATAAAGTTTATCAGTTTTATTGATGAGATCTGCTCCATGAGCAAACAAAAAATTAGCTTATCCCTTGTGCGATTGTTTTCATTGCAAAGACTAAATGGTTTTTGTGCCAAGATCTGATCCATTAGCAATATAAAAGTTAACCCTATCTAAGGGATTGTTTTCACTTACAAACTACCGTGGTGTAAAGCCACCGCACCTAATCCCTGTATTAGCATCTAAACTGGCTTTTCATAAAGTGCTGTTTTAATTCTACTGAGAGTTTTCTGCTTCTAAATGAAGAATTGACACGTATAGTACTGAGATCTGCTTCATGAGCAATGAGAAAGTTAACTACCTGAAATTGATTGGTTTCAATCGACCATTCTCTGTTTCTAGGTGTAAAGGTATATTAACTTTATCTGTTTTAGTGCTGAAATCTGCTGCATGAGCAATTACAAACTACTATGGCGTAAAGCATCATTTCTAATAGTTTGTTTTCAATTGCAAACTACTGCGGGTAAAGACATCCCTCTTAAGCACTGAGTTAATGTCTAAACCTGCTCCTATAAAGTATTGATTAAATCCTTTAGGATATAGTGGAGCAAGATTAAGTTGTTTTAGTGCCAAGTTCTGATCCATTAGCAAAGAAAGCCAACTACTATGGCGTAAACCCACCGTACTTAATCCCTGTATTAGCATCTTTTGGTACTAAGATCTGCGCCATGAGCAATAAGAGTTTTAACCCTTATCCCATAGATGTGATTGGTTTCAATTGCAAAACGGCATCGCACTTAAGCTCTGAGTTAATATCCTAAACCTGCACCTCATTAAGTACTTATTCAATCCGACTGGCCATTTCCAGCTGTTAAATATAGGGGAGTAAGACTAAGTTGTTTTAATGCCAAGATCTGATCCATGAGCAATAAGAAAGTTAGCTACCTTTAAGGGATTGGTTTTAATTGATCTTTCTCTGTTTCTAGGTGTAATGGTATATTATCTATGGTGTAGTGCTGAGATCTGCTCCATGAGCAATTGCAAACTACTTTAGCGTAAAGCCTCACCTATAAAGGGTTGTTTTCATTTGCATAGTACTGTGGGTAAAGACATCGCTCTTAAGCACTGAGTTAATATCTAAAGCTGTTCTTTATAAAGTATTTATTAAATCCGACGGGCCATTTGCAGCTGTTAAATGTAAAGTAATAAGACTAAGTTGTTTTAGTGCCAAGATCTGATCCATTAGCAATAAGAAGCAACCACCTCTAAGGGTTCGTTTTCAATTGCAAACAACTTTACTCCACGCCACCGCACTTAATCCCTGTTTTAGCATCTGTTAGTACTAAGATCCGATCTATTAGCAATAAGAAAGTTAAGACGTTTAAGGTATTGTTTTCAATTTACTATTCTCTGTTTCTACGTATAAAGGTATATAAAGTTTATCAGTTTTATTGATGAGATCTGCTCCATGAGCAAACAAAAAATTAGCTTATCCCTTGTGCGATTGTTTTCATTGCAAAGACTAAAGGTTTTTGTGCCAAGATCTGATCCATTAGCAATATAAAAGTTAACCCTATCTAAGGGATTGTTTTCACTTACAAACTACCGTGGTGTAAAGCCACCGCACCTAATCCCTGTATTAGCATCTAAACTGGCTTTTCATAAAGTGCTGTTTTAATTCTACTGAGAGTTTTCTGCTTCTAAATGAAGAATTGACTCGTATAGTACTGAGATCTGCTTCATGAACAATGAGAAAGTTAACTACCTGAAATGGATTGGTTTCAATCGACCATTCTCTGTTTCTAGGTGTAATGGTATACTAACTTTATCTGTTTTAGTGCTGAACTCTGCTGCATGAGCAATTGCAAACTACTATGGCGTAAAGCATCATTTCTAATAGTTTGTTTTCAATTGCAAACTACTGCGGGTAAAGACATCCCTCTTAAGCACTGAGTTAATGTCAAAACCTGCTCCTATAAAGTATTGATTAAATCCTTTAGGATATAGTGGAGCAAAATTAAGTTGTTTTAGTTCCAAGTTCTGATCCATTAGCAAAGAAAGCCAACTACTATGGCGTAAAGCCACCGCACTTAATCCCTGTATTAGCATCTTTTGGTACTAAGATCTGCGCCATGAGCAATTGCAAGCTACTTTAACGTATAGCCTCACCTCTAAAGGGTTGTTTTCATTTGCATAGTACTGTGGGTAAAGACATCGCTCTTAAGCACTGAGTTAAATCTAAAGCTGCTCCTTATAAAGTATTTATTAAATCCGACGGGCCATTTGCAGCTGTTAAATGTAAAGTAGTAAGACTAAGTTGTTTTAGTGCCAAGATCCGATCTATTAGCAATAAGAAAGTTAAGACGTTTAAGGTATTGTTTTCAATTTACCATTCTCTGTTTCTACGTATAAAGGTATATAAAGTTTATCAGTTTTATTGATGAGATCTGCTCCATGAGCAAGCAAAAAATTAGCTTATCCCTTGTGCGATTGTTTTCATTGCAAAAACTAAATGGTTTTTGTGCCAAGATCTGATCCATTAGCAATATAAAAGTTAACCCTATCTAAGGGATTGGTTTCACTTACAAACTACCGTGGTGTAAAGCAAACGCACCTAATCCCTGTATTAGCATCTAAACTGGCTTTTCATAAAGTACTGTTTTAATTCTACTGAGAGTTTTCTGCTTCTAAATGAAGAATTGACACGTTATAGTACTGAGATCTGCTTCATGAGCAATGAGAAAGTTAACTACCTGAAATGGATTGGTTTCAATCGACCATTCTCTGTTTCTAGGTGTAATGGTATATTAACTTTATCTGTTTTAGTGCTGAAATCTGCTTCATGAGCAATTGCAAACTACTACGGCGTAAAGCATCATTTCTAATAGTTTGTTTTCAATTGCAAACTACTGCGGGTAAAGACATCCCTCTTAAGCACTAAGTTAATGTCTTAACCGGCTCCCATGAAGTATTGATTAAATCCTTTAGGATATAGTGGAGTAAGATTAAGTTGTTTTAGTACCAAGTTCTGATCCATTAGCAAAGAAAGCCAACCACCTCTAAGGGATTTTTTTCAATTGCAAACTACTATGGCGTAAAGCCACCGCACTTAATCCCTGTATTATCATCTTTTGGTACTAAGATCTGCGCCATGAGCAATAAGAGTGTTAACCCTTATCCCTTAGATGTGATTGGTTTCAATTGCAAAACGGCATCGCACTTAAGCTCTGAGTTAATTTCTAAACCTGCACCTCATTAAGTACTGATTCAATCCGACTGGCCATTTCCAGCTGTTAAATATAGGGGAGTAGACTAAGTTGTTTTAATGCCAAGATCTGATCCATGAGCAATAAGAAAGTTAGCTACCTTTAAGGGATTGGTTTTAATTGATCTTTCTCTGTTTCTAGGTGTAATGGTATATTATCTATGGTGTAGTGCTGAGATCTGCTCCATGAGCAATTGCAAACTACTTTAGCGTAAAGCCTCACCTCTAAAGGGTTGTTTTCACTTGCATAGTACTGTGGGTAAAGACATCGCTCTTAAGCACTGAGTTAATATCTAAAGCTGATCCTTATAAAGTATTTATTAAATCCGACGGGCCGCTGTTAAATGTAAAGTAATAAGACTAAGTTTTTTTAGTGCCAAGATCTGATCCATTAGCAATAAGAAGCAACCACCTCTAAGGGTTCGTTTTCAATTGCAAACAACTTTACGCCACGCCACCGCACTTAATCCCTGTTTTAGCATCTGTTAGTACTAAGATCCGATCTATTAGCAATAAGAAAGTTAAGACGTTTAAGGTATTGTTTTCAATTTACCATTCTCTGTTTCTACGTATAAAGGTATATAAAGTTTATCAGTTTTATTGATGAGATCTGCTCCATGAGCAAACAAAAAATTAGCTTATCCCTTGTGCGATTGTTTTCATTGCAAAGACTAAATGGTTTTTGTGCCCAGATCTGATCCATTAGCAATATAAAAGTTAACCCTATCTAAGGGATTGTTTTCACTTACAAACTACCGTGGTGTAAAGCCACCGCACCTAATCCCTGTATTAGCATCTAAACTGGCTTTTCATAAAGTGCTGTTTTAATTCTACTGAGAGTTTTCTGCTTCTAAATGAAGAATTGACTCGTATAGTACTGAGATCTGCTTCATGAGCAATGAGAAAGTTAACTACCTGAAATTGATTGGTTTCAATCGACCATTCTCTGTTTCTAGGTGTAATGGTATATTAACTTTATCTGTTTTAGTGCTGAAATCTGCTGCATGAGCAATTGCAAACTACTATGGCGTAAAGCATCAGTTCTAATAGTTTGTTTTCAATTGCAAACTACTGCGGGTAAAGACATCCCTCTTAAGCACTGAGTTAATGTCTAAACCTGCTCCTATAAAGTATTGATTAAATCCTTTAGGATATAGTGAAGTAAGATTAAGTTGTTTTAGTACCAAGTTCTTATCCATTAGCAAAGAAAGCGAACTACTATGGCGTAAAGCCACCGCACTTAATCCCTGTATTAGCATCTTTTGGTACTAAGATCTGCGCCATGAGCAATAAGAGTGTTAACCCTTATCCCTTAGATGTGATTGGTTTCAATTGCAAAACGGCATCGCACTCAAGCTCTGAGTTAATATCTAAACCTGCACCTCATTAAGTACTGATTCAATCAGACTGGCCATTTCCAGCTGTTAAATATAGGGGAGTAAGACTAAGTTGTTTTAATGCCAAGATCTGATCCATGAGCAATAAGAAGTTAGCTACCTTTAAGGGATTGGTTTTCATTGACCTTTCTCTGTTTCTAGGTGTAATGGTATATTATCTATGTTGTAGTGCTGAGATCTGCTCCATGAGCAATTGCAAACTACTTTAGCGTAAAGACTCACCTCTAAAGGGTTGTTTTCACTTGCATAGTAAATGGGTAAAGACATCGCTCTTAAGCACTGAGTTAATATCTAAAGCTGCTCCTTATAAAGTATTTATTAAATCCGACGGGCCATTTGCAGCTGTTAAATGTAAAGTAGTAAGACTAAGTTGTTTTAGTGCCAAGATCTGATCCATTAGCAATAAGAAGCAACCACCTCTAAGGGTTCGTTTTCAATTGCAAACAACTTTACTCCACGCCACCGCACTTAATCCCTGTTTTAGCATCTGTTAGTACTAAGATCCGTTCTATTAGCAATAAGAAAGTTAAGACGTTTAAGGTATTGTTTTCAATTTACCATTCTCTGTTTCTACGTATAAAGGTATATAAAGTTTATCAGTTTTATTGATGAGATCTGCTCCATGAGCAAACAAAAAATTAGCTTATCCCTTGTGCGATTGTTTTTATTGCAAAGACTAAATGGTTTTTGTGCCAAGATCTGATCCATTAGCAATATAAAAGTTAACCCTATCTAAGGGATTGTTTTCACTTACAAACTACCGTGGTGTAAAGCCACCGCACCTAATCCCTGTATTAGCATCTAAACTGGCTTTTCATAAAGTGCTGTTTTAATTCTACTGAGAGTTTTCTGCTTCTAAATGAAGAATTGACACGTTATAGTACTGAGATCTGCTTCATGAGCAATGAGAAAGTTAACTACCTGAAATGGATTGGTTTCAATCGACCATTCTCTGTTTCTAGGTGTAATGGTATATTAACTTTATCTGTTTTAGTGCTCAAATCTGCTGCATGAGCAATTGCAAACTACTATGGCGTAAAGCATCATTTCTAATAGTTTGTTTTCAATTGCAAACTACTGCGGGTAAAGACATCCCTCTTAAGCACTGAGTTAATGTCTAAACCTGCTCCTATAAAGTATTGATTAAATCCTTTAGGATATAGTGGAGTAAGATTAAGTTGTTTTAGTACCAAGTTCTGATCCATTAGCAAAGAAAGTTAACCACCTCTAAGGGATTTTTTTCAATAGCAAACTACTATGGCGTAAAGCCACCGCACTTAATCACTGTATTAGTATCTTTTGGTACTAAGATCTGCGCCATGAGCAATAAGAGTGTTAACCCTTATCCCTTAGATGTGATTGGTTTCAATTGCAAAACGGCATCGCACTCAAGCTCTGAGTTAATATCTAAACCTGCACCTCATTAAGTACTGATTCAATCAGACTGGCCATTTCCAGCTGTTAAATATAGGGGAGTAAGACTAAGTTGTTTTAATGCCAAGATCTGATCCATGAGCAATAAGAAGTTAGCTACCTTTAAGGGATTGGTTTTCATTGACCTTTCTCTGTTTCTAGGTGTAATGGTATATTATCTATGTGTAGTGCTGAGATCTGCTCCATGAGCACTTGCAAACTACTTTAGCGTAAAGACTCACCTCTAAAGGGTTGTTTTCACTTGCGTAGTACTGTGGGTAAAGACATCGCTCTTAAGCACTGAGTTAATATCTAAAGCTGCTCCTTATAAAGTATTTATTAAATCCGACGGGTCATTTGCAGCTGTTAAATGTAAAGTAGTAAGACTAAGTTGTTTTAGTGCCAAGATCTGATCCATTAGCAATAAGAAGCAACCACATCTAAGTGTTCGTTTTCAATTGCAAACAACTTTACGCCACTCCATCGCACTTAATCCCGGTTTTAGCATCTGTTAGTACTAAGATCCGATCTATTAGCAATAAGAAAGTTAAGACGTTTAAGGTATTGTTTTCAATTTACCATTCTCTGTTTCTACGTATACCGGTATATAAAGTTTATCAGTTTTATTGATGAGATCTGCTCCATGAGCAAACAAAAAATTAGCTTATCCCTTGTGCGATTGTTTTCATTGCAAAGACTAAATGGTTTTTGTGCCAAGATCTGATCCATTAGCAATATAAAAGTTAACCCTATCTAAGGGATTGGTTTCACTTACAAACTACCGTGGTGTAAAGCAACCGCACCTAATCCCTGTATTAGCATCTAAACTGGCTTTTCATAAAGTGCTCTTTTAAATCTACTGAGAGTTTTCTGCTTCTAAATGAAGAATTGACACGTTATAGTACTGAGATCTGCTTCATGAGCAATGAGAAAGTTAACTACCTGAAATGGATTGGTTTCAATCGACCATTCTCTGTTTCTAGGTGTAATGGTATATTAACTTTATCTGTTTTAGTGCTGAAATCTGCTGCATGAGCAATTGCAAACTTCTATGGCGTAAAGCATCATTTCTAATAGTTTGTTTGCAATTGCAAACTACTGCGGGTAAAGACATCCCTCTTAAGCACTGAGTTAATGTCTAAACCTGCTCCTATACAGTATTGATTAAATCCTTTAGGATATAGTGGAGTAAGATTAAGTTATTTTAGTACCAAGTTCTGATCCATTAGCAAAGAAAGCCAACCACCTCTAAGGGATTTTTTTCAATTGCAAACTACTATGGCGTAAAGCCACCGCACTTAATCCCTGTATTAGCATCTTTTGGTACTAAGATCTGCGCCATGAGCAATAAGAGTGTTAACCCTTATCCCTTAGATGTGATTGGTTTCAATTGCAAAACGGCATCGCACTTAAGCTCTGAGTTAATATCTAAACCTGCACCTCATTAAGTACTGATTCAATCAGACTGGCCATTTCCAGCTGTTAAATATAGGGGAGTAAGACTAAGTTGTTTTAATGCCAAGATCTGATCCATGAGCAATGAGAAAGTTAACTACCAGAAATGGATTGGTTTCAATCGACCATTCTCTGTTTCTAGATGTAATGGTATATTAACTTTATCTGTTTTAGTGCTGAAATCTGCTTCATGAGCAATTGCAAACTACTATGGCGTAAAGCATCATTTCTAATAGTTTGTTTTCAATTGCAAACTACTGCGGGTAAAGACATCCCTCTTAAGCACTGAGTTAATGTTTAAACCTGCTCCTATAAAGTATTAATTAAATCCTTTAGGATATAGTGGAGTAAGATTAAGTTGTTTTAGTGCCAAGTTCTAATCCATTAGCAAAGAAAGCCAACTACTATGGCGTAAAGCCACCGCACTTAATCCCTGTATTAGCATCTTTTGGTACTAAGATCTGCGCCATGAGCAATAAGAGTGTTAACCCTTATCCCTTAGATGTGATTGGTTTCAATTGCAAAACGGCATCGCACTTAAGCTCTGAGTTAATATCTAAACCTGCACCTCATTAAGTACTGATTCAATCAGACTGGCCATTTTTAGCTGTTAAATATAGGGGAGTAAGACTAAGTTGTTTTAATGCCAAGATCTGATCCATGAGCAATAAGAAAGTTAGCTGCCGTTAAGTGATTGGTTTTCATTGACCTTTCTCTGTTTCTGGGTGTAATGGTATATTATCTATGTTGTAGTGCTGAGATCTGCTCCATGAGCAACTGCAAGCTACTTTAGCGTAAAGACTCACCTCTAAAGGGTTGTTTTCACTTGCATAGTACTGTGGGTAAAGACATCGCTCTTAAGCACTGAGTTAATATCTAAAGCTGCTCCTTTAAAGTATTTATTAAATCCGACGGGCCATTTGCAGCTGTTAAATGTAAAGTAGTAAGACTTAGTTGTTTTAGTGCCAAGATCTGATCCATTAGCAATAAGAAGCAACCACCTCTAAGGGTTCGTTTTCAATTGCAAACAACTTTACGCCACGCCACCGCACTTAATCCCTGTTTTAGCATCTGTTAGTACTAAGATCCGATCTATTAGCAATAAGAAAGTTAAGACGTTTAAGGTTTTGTTTTCAATTTACCATTCTCTGTTTCTACGTATACCGGTATATAAAGTTTATCAGTTTTATCCCTTGTGCGATTGTTTTCATTGCAAAGACTAAATGGTTTTTGTGCCAAGATCTGATCCATTAGCAATATAAAAGTTAACCCTATCTAAGGGATTGTTTTCACTTACAAACTACCGTGGTGTAAAGCCACCGCACCTAATCCCTGTATTAGCATCTAAACTGGCTTTTCATAAAGTGCTGTTTTTAATTCTACTGAGAGTTTTCTGCTTCTAAATGAAGAATTGACACGTTATAGTACTGAGATCTGCTTCATGAGCAATGAGAAAGTTAACTACCTGAAATGGATTGGTTTCAATCGACCATTCTCTGTTTCTAGATGTAATGGTATATTAACTTTATCTGTTTTAGTGCTGAAATCTGCTCCATGAGCAATTGCAAACTACTATGGCGTAAAGCATCATTTCTAATAGTTTGTTTTCAATTGCAAAATACTGCGGGTAAAGACATCCCTCTTAAGCACTGAGTTAATGTTTAAACCTGCTCCTATAAAGTATTGATTAAATCCTTTAGGATATAGTGGAGTAAAATTAAGTTGTTTTAGTGCCAAGTTCTGATCCATTAGCAAAGAAAGCCAACTACTATGGCGTAAAACCACCGCACTTAATCACTGTATTAGCATCTTTTGGTATTAAGATCTGCGCCATGAGCAATAGGAGTGTTAACCCTTATCCCTTAGATGTGATTGGTTTCAATTGCAAAACGGCATCGCACTTAAGCTCTGAGTTAATATCTAAACCTGCACCTCATTAAGTACTGATTCAATCCGACTGGCCATTTCCAGCTGTTAAATATAGGGGAGTAAGACTAAGTTGTTTTAATGCCAAGATCTGATCCATGAGCAATAAGAAAGTTAGCTACCTTTAAGAGATTGGTTTTAATTGACCTTTCTCTGTTTCTAGGTGTAATGGTATATTATCTATGGTGTAGTGCTGAGATCTGCTCCATGAGCAATGAGAAAGTTAACTACCTGAAATGGATTGGTTTCAATCGACTATTCTCTGTTTCTAGGTGTAATGGTATATTAACTTTGTCTGTTTTGTGCTGAAATCTGCTTCATGATCAATTGCAAACTACTATGGCGTAAAGCATTATTTCTAATAGTTTGTTTTCAATTGCAAACTACTGCGGGTAAAGACATCCTTCTTAAGCACTGAGTTAATGTTTAAACCTGCTCCTATAAAGTATTGATTAAATCCTTTAGGATATAGTGGAGTAAGATTAAGTTGTTTTAGCATCTTTTGGTACTAAGATCTGCGCCATGAGCAATAAGAGTGTTAACCCTTATTTCTCAGATGTGATTGGTTTCAATTGCAAAACGGCATCGCACTTAAGCTCTGAGTTAATATCTAAACCTGCTCCTATACAGTATTGATTAAATCCTTTAGGATATAGTGGAGTAAGATTAAGTTATTTTAGTACCAAGTTCTGATCCATTAGCAAAGAAAGCCAACCACCTCTAAGGGATTTTTTTCAATTGCACCATGAGCAATGAGAAAGTTAACTACCTGAAATGGATTGGTTTCAATCGACTATTCTCTGTTTCTAGGTGTAATGGTATATTAACTTTATCTGTTTTGTGCTGAAATCTGCTTCATGAGCAATTGCAAACTACTATGGCGTAAAGCATCATTTCTAATAGTTTGTTTTCAATTGCAAACTACTGCGGGTAAAGACATCCTTCTTAAGCACTGAGTTAATGTTTAAACCTGCTCCTATAAAGTATTGATTAAATCCTTTAGGATATAGTGGAGTAAGATTAAGTTGTTTTAATGCCACCGCACTTAATCCCTGTATTAGCATCTTTTGGTACTAAGATCTGCGCCATGAGCAATAAGAGTGTTAACCCTTATTTCTTAGATGTGATTGGTTTCAATTGCAAAACGGCATCGCACTTAAGCTCTGAGTTAATATCTAAACCTGCTCCTATACAGTATTGATTAAATCCTTTAGGATATAGTGGAGTAAGATTAAGTTATTTTAGTACCAAGTTCTGATCCATTAGCAAAGAAAGCCAACCACCTCTAAGGGATTTTTTTCAATTGCAAACTACTATGGCGTAAAGCCACCGCACTTAATCCCTGTATTAGCATCTTTTGGTACTAAGATCTGCGCCATGAGCAATAAGAGTGTTAACCCTTATCCCTTAGATGTGATTGGTTTCAATTGCAAAACGGCATCGCACTTAAGCTCTGAGTTAATATCTAAACCTGCACCTCATTAAGTACTGATTCAATCAGACTGGCCATTTCCAGCTGTTAAATATAGGGGAGTAAGACTAAGTTGTTTTAATGCCAAGATCTGATCCATGAGCAATAAGAAAGTTAGCTGCCTTTAAGTGATTGGTTTTCATTGACCTTTCTCGGTTTCTAGGTGTAATGGTATATTATCTATGTTGTAGTGCTGAGATCTGCTCCATGAGCAATTGCAAACTACTTTAGCGTAAAGACTCACCTCTAAAGGGTTGTTTTCACTTGCATAGTACTGTGGGTAAAGACATCGCTCTTAAGCACTGAGTTAATATCTAAAGCTGCTCCTTATAAAGTATTTATTAAATCCGACGGGCCATTTGCAGCTGTTAAATGTAAAGTAGTAAGACTAAGTTGTTTTAGTGCCAAGATCTGATCCATTAGCAATAAGAAGCAACCACCTCTAAGGGTTCGTTTTCAATTGCAAACAACTTTACGCCACGCCACCGCACTTAATCCCTGTTTTAGCATCTGTTAGTACTAAGATCCGATCTATTAGCAATAAGAAAGTTAAGACGTTTAAGGTATTGTTTTCAATTTACCATTCTCTGTTTCTACGTATACCGGTATATAAAGCTTATCAGTTTTATCCCTTGTGCGATTGTTTTCATTGCAAAGACTATATGGTTTTTGTGCCAAGATCTGATTCATTAGCAATATAAAAGTTAACCCTATCTAAGGGATTGTTTTCACTTACAAACTACCGTGGTGTAAAGCCACCGCACCTAATCCCTGTATTAGCATCTAAACTGGCTTTTCATAAAGTGCTGTTTTTAATTCTACTGAGAGTTTTCTGCTTCTAAATGAAGAATTGACACGTTATAGTACTGAGATCTGCTTCATGAGCAATGAGAAAGTTAACTACCTGAAATGGATTGGTTTCAATCGACCATTCTCTGTTTCTAGATGTAATGGTATATTAACTTTATCTGTTTTAGTGCTGAAATCTGCTCCATGAGCAATTGCAAACTACTATGGCGTAAAGCATCATTTCTAATAGTTTGTTTTCAATTGCAAACTACTGCGGGTAAAGACATCCCTCTTAAGCACTGAGTTAATGTTTAAACCTGCTCCTATAAAGTATTGATTAAATCCTTTAGGATATAGTGGAGTAAGATTAAGTTGTTTTAGTGCCAAGTTCTGATCCATTAGCAAAGAAAGCCAACTACTATGGCGTAAAGCCACCGCACTTAATCACTGTATTAGCATCTTTTGGTACTAAGATCTGCGCCATGAGCATTAGGAGTGTTAACCCTTATCCCTTAGATGTGATTGATTTCAATTGCAAAACGGCATCGCACTCAAGCTCTGAGTTAATATCCAAACCTGCACCTCATTAAGTAATGATTCAATCCGACTGGCCATTTCCAGCTGTTAAATATAGGGGAGTAAGACTAAGATCTTTTAATGCCAAGATCTGATCCATGAGCAATAAGAAAGTTAGCTACCTTTAAGAGATTGGTTTTAATTGACCTTTTTCTGTTTCTAGGTGTAATGGTATATTATCTATGGTGTAGTGCTGAGATCTGCTCCATGAGCAATGAGAAAGTTAACTACCTGAAATGGATTGGTTTCAATCGACTATTCTCTGTTTCTAGGTGTAATGGTATATTAACTTTATCTGTTTTGTGCTGAAATCTGCTTCATGAGCAATTGCAAACTACTATGGCGTAAAGCATCATTTCTAATAGTTTGTTTTCAATTGCAAACTACTGCGGGTAAAGACATCCTTCTTAAGCACTGAGTTAATGTTTAAACCTGCTCCTATAAAGTATTGATTAAATCCTTTAGGATATAGTGGAGTAAGATTAAGTTGTTTTAATGCCACCGCACTTAATCCCTGTATTAGCATCTTTTGGTACTAAGATCTGCGCCATGAGCAATAAGAGTGTTAACCCTTATCCCTTAGATGTGATTGGTTTCAATTGCAAAACGGCATCGCACTTAAGCTCTGAGTTAATATCTAAACCTGCACCTCATTAAGTACTGATTCAATCCGACTGGCCATTTCCAGCTGTTAAATATAGAGGAGGAAGACTAAGTTGTTTTAGTGCCAAGATCTGATCCATGAGCAATAAGAAGTTAGCTACCTTTAAGGGATTGGTTTTAATTGACCTTTCTCTTTTTCTAGGTGTAATGGTATATTATCTATGTTGTAGTGCTGAGATCTGCTCCATGAGCAATTGCAAACTACTTTAGCGTAAAGCCTCACCTCTAAAGGGTTGTTTTCACTTGCATAGTACTGTGGGTAAAGACATCGCTCTTAAGCACTGAGTTAATATCTAAAGCTGCTCCTTATAAAGTATTTATTAAATCCGACGGGCCATTTGCAGCTGTTAAATGTAAAGTAGTAAGACTAAGTTGTTTTAGTGCCAAGATCTGCTCCATGAGCAATAAGAAAGCGATGGGTTTCAATTTACCCTTCTCTGTTTCGAGAAGTAAAGGTTGATTCAGTTTACCAGTTTTAGTGCTGAAACCTGCTCCCTGCGCAAAAAGAATAACCCTTATGCCTTACATGCGATTGTTTTTATTGCAAAGACTAAATGGTTTTTGTGCCAAAATCTGATCCATTAGCAATAAGAAGCAACCACCTCTAAGGGTTCGTTTTCAATTGCAAACAACTTTACGCCACGCCACTGCACTTAATCCCTGTTTTAGCATCTTTTAGTACTAAGATCCGATCTATTAGCAATAAAAAAGTTAAGACGTTTAAGGTATTGTTTTCAATTTACCATTCTCTGTTTCTACGTATAAAGGTATATAAAGTTTATCAGTTTTATTGATGAGATCTGCTCCATGAGCAAACAAAAAATTAGCTTATCCCTTGTGCGATTGTTTTCATTGCAAGGACTAAATGGTTTTTGTGCCAAGATCTGATCCATTAGCAATATAAAAGTTAACCCTATCTAAGGGATTGTTTTCACTTACAAACTACCGTGGCGTAAAGCCACCGCACCTAATCCCTGTATTAGCATCTAAACTGGCTTTTCATAAAGTGCTGTTTTATTCTACTGAGAGTTTTCTGCTTCTAAATGAAGAATTGACACGTTATAGTACTGAGATCTGCTTCATGAGCAATGAGAAAGTTAACTACCTGAAATGGATTGGTTTCAATGGACCATTCTCTGTTTCTAGGTGTAATGGTATATTAACTTTATCTGTTTTAGTGCTGAAATCTGCTCCATGAGCAATTGCAAACTACTATGGCGTAAGGCATCATTTCTAATGGTTTGTTTTCAATTGCAAACTACTGTGGGTAAAGACATCCCTCTTAAGCACTGAGTTAATGTCTAAACCTGCTCCTATAAAGTATTGATTAAATCCTTTAGGATATAGTGGAGTAAGATTAAGTTGTTTTAGTGCCAAGTTCTGTTCCATTAGCAAAGAAAGCCAACCACCTCTAAGGGATTTTTTTTAATTGCAAACTACTATGGCGTAAAGCCACCGCACTTAATCCCTGTATTAGCATCTTTTGGTACTAACATCTGCGCCATGAGCAATAAGAGTGTTAACCCTTATCCCTTAGATGTGATTGGTTTCAATTGCAAAACGGCATCGCACTTAAGCTCTGAGTTAATATCTAAACCTGCACCTCATTAAGTACTGATTCAATCCGACTGGCCATTTCCAGCTGTTAAATATAGGGGAGTAAGACTAAGTTGTTTTAATGCCAAGATCTGATCCATGAGCAATAAGAAAGTTAGCTACTTTTAAGGGATTGGTTTTAATTGACCTTTCTCTGTTTCTAGGTGTAATGGTATATTATCTATGTGTAGTGCTGAGATCTGCTCCAAGTATTTATTAAATCCGACAGGCCATTTGCAGCTGTTAAATGTAAAGGAGTAAGACTAAGTTGTTTTAGTGCCAAGATCTGATTCATTAGCAATAAGAAAGTTAACTACATCTAAGACATTGATTTCAATTGCAAATTACTGTAACGTAAAGCCGCCGGACTTTATGTCTGAGCAATAGGAAAACTAACCATCTCTAAGAGATTGGTTTGAATTGCCAACTACTGTGGCGGAAAGCCACCGCACCTATCTGATGCTAAATGAAGAGAGAAGATCTGTTCCATGAGCAATTGCAAACTACTATAGCGTAAAACCTCAACTCTAAAGGGTTGTTTCAATTGCATAGTACTGTGGGTAAAGACATCGCTCTTAAGCAGTGAGTTAATATCTAAAGCTGCTCCTTATAAATTATTGATTAAATCCGACTGCCCATTGACAGCTGTTAAATATAGAGGAGTAAGACTAAATTGTTTTAGTGCCAAGATCTGATTCATTAGCAATAAGAAAGTTAACTACATCTAAGTGTCTGTTTTCTATTGCAAACTTCTGTAGCGTAAAGCCACAAAACTGAATCTCTGACTTAATATCTAAGTTTTCTCTTTATGAAGTGCTAATTTAATCCGGCTGAGCATTTCCTGCTGCTAAATGAAAAATAGTAACATTAACATGTTTTAGTACTAAGATCTATTCCATTAGCAATAAGAAAGTAAACCACCTCTAAGGGTTTGGTTTCAGTTTACCCTTCTCTGTGTCTAGGTATGAAGGTATATTATTAACTTTATCTGTTTTAGTGCTGAGGTCTGCTCCATGAGCAGTAAGATTTTTAACCCTTATCCCTTAGGTGTGATTGGTTTCAACTGCAAAAAGACATCGCACTTAACCTCTGATTTAATATCTAAACCTGCACCTTATTAAGTACTGATTCTATCCTACTGGCCATTTCCAGCTGTTAAATATAGAGGCGTAAGACTAAGTTGTTTTAATGCGAACATGCTGTTTTAATCCGGCTGAGCAGTTCTTGGTGCTACATGAAGAGAGAAGATCTGATCCATGAGCAATAAGAAAGTTAACCACTTTTAAGCGATGGGTTTCAATTTACCCTTCTCTGTTTCGAGAAGTAAAGGTTGATTCAGTTTACCAGTTTTAGTGCTGAAACCTGCTCCTTGCGCAAAAAGAACAACCCTTATGCCTTAGATGCGATTGTTTTTAATGCAAAGACTAAATGGTTTTTGTGCCAAAGTCTGATCCATTAGCAATAAGAAGCAACCACTTATAAGGGTTCGTTTTCAATTGCAAACAACTTTACGCCACGCCACCGCACTTAATCCCTGTTTTAGCATCTTTTAGTACTAAGATCCGATCTATTAGCAATAAGAAAGTTAAGACGTTTAAGGTATTGTTTTCAATTTACAATTCTCTGTTTCTACGTATAAAGGTGTATAAAGTTTAGCAGTTTTATTGATGAGATCTGCTCCATGAGCAAACAAAAAATTAGCTTATCCCTTGTGCGATTGTTTTCATTGCAAAGACTAAATGGTTTTTGTGCCAAGATCTGATCAATTAGCAATATAAAAGTTAACCCTATCTAAGGGATTGTTTTCACTTACAAACTACCGTGGCGTTAAGCCACCGCACCTAATCCCTGTATTAGCATCTAAACTGGCTTTTCATAAAGTGCTGTTTTAATTCTACTGAGAGTTTTCTGCTTCTAAATGAAGAATTGACACGTTATAGTACTGAGATCTGCTTCATGAGCAATGAGAAAGTTAACTACCTGAAATTGATTGGTTTCAGTCGACCATTCTCTGTTTCTAGGTGTAATGGTATATTAACTTTATCTGTTTTAGTGCTGAAATCTGCTGCATGAGCAATTGCAAACTACTATGGCGTAAAGCATCATTTCTAATAGTTTGTTTTCAATTGCAAACTACTGCGGGTAAAGACATCCCTCTTAAGCACTGAGTTAATGTCTAAACCTGCTCCTATAAAGTATTGATTAAATCATTTAGGATATAGTGGACTAAGATTGAGTTGTTTAAGTGCCAAGTTCTGTTCCATTAGCAAAGAAAGCCAACCACCTCTAAGGGATTTTTTTCAATTGCAAACTACTATGGCGTAAAGCCACCGCACTTAGTCCCTGTATTAGCATCTTTTGGTACTAAGATCTGCGCCATGAGCAATAAGAAAGTTAGCTACCTTTAAGGGATTGGTTTTAATTGACCTTTCTCTGTTTCTAGGTGAAATGGTATATTATCTATGGTGTAGTGCTGAGATCTGCTCCATGAGCAAATGTTTTCACTTGCATAGTACTGTGGGTAAAGACATCGCACTTAAGCTCTGAGTTAATATCTAACCCTGCACCTTATTAAGTACTGATTTTATCCTACTGGCCATTTCCAGCTGTTAAATATATAGGAGTAAGACTAAGTTATTTTAAGGCGAACATGCCGTTTTAATCCGGCTGAGCAGTTCTTTGTGCTACATGAAGAGAGAAGATCTGCTCCATGAGCAATAAGAAAGTTAACCACTTTTAAGGGATTGGTTTCAATTTACCCTTCTCTGTGTCTAGGTATGAAGGTATATTATTAACTTTATCTGTTTTAATGCTGATCTGCTCCATGAGCAATAAGAGTGTTAACCCTTATCCCTTAGATGCGATTGGTTTCAACTGCAAAAAGACATCGCACTTAAGCTCTGAGTTAATATCTAAACCTGTACCTTATTAAGTACTGATTCTATCCTACTGGCCATTTCCAGCTGTTTAATATATAGGAGTAAGACTAAGTTGTTTTCGTTCCAAAATCTGATCCATTAGCAATAAGAAAGTAAACTACATCTAAGTGTTTGTTTTCTATTGCAAACTTCTGTATCTTAAAGCCATAAAACTGAATCTCAGACTTAATATCTAAGTTTTCACTATATGAAGGGCTGATTTAATCCGGCTGAGCATTTCCTGCTGCTAAATGAAAAATAGTAACATTAAAATGTTTTAGTACTAAGATCTATTCCATTAGCAATAAGAATGTTAACTACGTGAAGCCACAGAACTTAATCTCTGACTTAATATCTAAGTTTCCACTTTATGAAGTACTGATTTAATCAGGCTGATCATTTGCTGCTGCAAAATGAAAAATAGTAACATTAACATGTTTTAGTACTAAGATCTATTCCATTAGCAATAAGAAAGTAAACCACCTCTAAGGGTTGGTTTCAATTTACCCTTCTCTGTGTCTAGGTATGAAGGTATATTATTAACTTTATCTGTTTTAGTGCTGAGATCTGCTCCATGAGCAATAAGAGTGTTAACCCTTATCCCTTAGATGTGATTGGTTTCAACTGCAAAAAGACATCGCACTTAAGCTCTGAGTTAATATCTAAACCTGTACCTTATTAACTACTGATTCTATCCTACTGGCCATTTCCAGCTGTTAAATATAGAGGAATAAGACTAAGTTGTTTTAATGCCAAGATCTGATCCATGAGCAATAAGAAAGTTAGCTACCTTTAAAGGATTGGTTTTAGGTGACCTTTATCTGTTTCTAGGTGTAATGGTATATTATCTATATTGTAGTGCTGAGATCTGCTCCATGATCAATTGCAAACTACTATAGCGTAAAGCCTCACCTCTAAAGGGTTGTTTTCAATTGCATAGTACTGTGGGTAAAGACATCGCTCTTAAGCAGTGAGTTAATATCTAAAGCTGCTCCTTATAAAGTATTGATTAAATCCGACTGGCCATTTCCAGCTGTTAAATGTAGAGGAGTAAGACTAAGTTGTTTTAGTCCCAAGATCTGATCCATTAGCAATAAGAAAGTAAACTACATCTAAGAGTTTGTTTTCTATTGCAAACTTCTGTAGCGTAAAGCCATAAAACTGAATCTCTGACTTAATATCTAAGTATTCACTTTATGAAGTGCTGATTTAATCCGGTTGAGCATTTCCTGCTGCTAAATGAAAAAATAGTAACATTAACATGTTTTAGTACTATGATCTATTCCATTAGCGATAAGAAAGTAAACCACCTCTAAGGGATTGGTTTCAATTTACCCTTCTCTGTGTCTAGGTATGAAGGTATATTATTAACTTTATCTGTTTTACTGCTGATCTGCTCCATGAGCAATAAGAGTGTAAACCCTTATCCCTTAGATGTGATTGATTTCAACTGCAAAAAGACATCGCACTTAAGCTCTGAGTTAATATCTAAACCTGTACCTTATTAAGTACGGATTCTATCCTACTGGCCATTTCCAGCTGTTAAATATAGAGGAGTAAGGCTAAGTTGCTTTAATGCCAAGATATGATCCTTGAGCAATAAGAAAGTTAGCTACCTTTAAGGGATTGGTTTTAATTGACCTTTCTCTTTTTCTAGGTGTAATGGTATATTATCTATATTTTAGTGCTGAGATCTGCTCCATGAGCAATTGCAAACTACTATAGCGTAAAGCTTCACCTAAAGGGTTGTTTTCAATTGCATAGTACTGTGGGTAAAGACATCGCTCTTAAGCACTGAGTTAATATCTAAAGCTGCTCCTTATAAAGTATTGATTAAATCCGACTGGCCATTTCCAGCTGTTTAATATATAGGAGTAAGACCATGTTGTTTTAGTCCCAAGATCTGATCCATTAGCAATAAGAAAGTAAACTACATCTAAGTGTTTGTTTTCTATTGCAAACTTCTGTAGCGTAAAGCCATAAAACTGAATCTCTGACTTAATATCTAAGTTTTCACTATATGAAGGGCTGATTTAATCCGGCTGAGCATTTCCTGCTGCTAAATGAAAAATAGTAACATTAACATGTTTTAGTACTAAGATCTATTCCATTAGCAATAAGAATGTTAACTACGTGAAGCCACAGAACTTAATCTCTGACTTAATATCTAAGTTTTCACTTTATGAAGTGCTGATTAAATCCGGCTGGGCATTTTCTGCTGCTAAATGAAAAAGAGTAACATTAACATGTTTTAGTACTAAGATCTATTCCATTGGCAATAAGAAAGTTAACCATCTCTAAGTGATTGTTTTCAATTGCAAACTACTGTGGCGGAAAGCCACCGCACTTAATTACTGTATAAGCATCTTTTAGTACTAGGATCTGGTCCGTTAGCAATAAGTAAGTTAACCGCCCTTAAGGGATTGGTTTCAATTTGCCTGTCTCTTTTTCTAGGTATAAAGGTAGTTTATCAATTTTTGGGCTGAGATCTGCTCCATGAGCAAAAAAATTAGCTAATCCCTTGATGCGATTGTTTTCATTGCAAAAACTACACTGTTTTTGTGCCACGATCTGATCCATTAGCAATAAAAAAGTTAACCCTATCTAAGGGATTGTTTTCAATTGCAAAATACTATAGCGTAAAGCCTCACCTCTAAAGGGTTGTTTTCAATTGAAAGACATCGCTCTTAAGCGCTGAGTTAATATCTAAAGCTGCTCCTTATAAATTATTGATTAAATCCGACTGCCCATTGACAGCTGTTAAATATAGAGAAGGAGGACTAAGTGGTTTTAGTGCCAGGATCTGATCCATTAGCAATAAGAAAGTAAACTACATCTAAGTGTTTGTTTTCTATTGCAACCTTCTGTAGCGTAAAACCATAAAACTGAATCTCTGACTTGATGTCTAAGTTTTCACTTTATGAAGTGCTGATTTAATCCGGCTGAGCATTTCCTGCTGCTAAATGAAAAATAGTAACATTAACATGTTTTAGTACTAAGATCTATTCCATTAGCAATAAGAAAGTTAACTACGTAAAGCCACGGAACTTAATCTCTGACTTAACACGTTCACGCCGGCGTGTACCACCGGTGGCTCTTACTGAATTGTCTCATCGGGCGGCGCGTACCACCGGTGGCTCGCATATGATTGTACTACCAATCAGTGTGCATCACCAAACATAACTAATTCAATGGTACTAATAACAAAAACATAAGTAAATATTTCAATGATATAACATAAACATTATTATTTAAGTTTTATTAGACCGTTTTCCCGTGCGATAATCTTTCGTTGAAACATTTAGTTCGGCGCCGCCTGATAGAAAAAAAAACTTTCAGCGCAGCCGCCTATGGGCGCGAAAAATGAATAGCAGCGCCGGCGTCAACGCAAATTCTATGTTTTCAATTTATGAAGTGCTGATTAAATCCGGCTGAGCATTTTCTTCTGCTAAATGAAAAAGAGTAACATTAACATGTTTTAGTACTAAGATCTATTCCATTAGCAATAAGAAAGTTAACCATCTCTAAGTGATTTTTCTCAATTGCAAACCACTGTGGCGTAAAGCCACCGCACTTAATTACTGTATAAGCATCTTTTAGTACTAGGATCTGGTCCATTAGCAATAATTAAGTTAACCGCCCTTAAGGGATTGGTTTCAATTTGCCCGTCTCTGTTTTTAGGTATAAAGATAGTTTATCAATTTTTGGGCTGAGATCTGCTCCATGAGCAAAAAGAATTAGCTAATCCCTTGATGCGATTGTTTTCATTGCAAAAACTACACTGTTTTTGTGCCACGGTCTGATCCATTAGCAATAAAAAAGTTAACCCTATCTAAGGGATTGTTTTCAATTGCAAACTACCGTGGCGTAAAGCCACCGCTCTTAATCCCTGTATTAGCATCTTTTGGTACTAAGATCTGATCCATTAGAAATAAGAAAGTTAATGACCTTTAAGGGATTTTTTTCAATTTACCCTTCTCTGTTTCTAGGTATAAAGGTATATTAACTTTATCTGTTTCAGTGCTGAGATCTGTTCCATGAGCAATAAGAGTGTTAACCCTTATCCCTTAGATGTGATTGGTTTCAATTGCAAAAAGACATCGCACTTCAGCTCCGAGTTAATATCTAAACCTGCTCCTCATTAAGTACTGATTCTTTATCTGTTTTAGTGCTGAGATCTGTTCCATGAGCAATAAGAGTGTTAGCCCTTATCCCTTAGATGTGATTGGTTTCAATTGCAAAAAGACATCGCACGTAAGCTCTGAGTTAATATCTAAACCTGATCCTCATTATGTACTGATTCAATCCTACTGGCCATTTCCAGCTGTTAAATATAGAGGAGTAAGGCTAAGTTGTTTTAATGCCAAGATCTGATCCATGAGCAATAAGAAAGTTAGCTACCTTTAAGGGATTGGTTTAATTGACCTTTCTCTGTTTCTAGGTGTAATGGTATAGTATCTATATTGTAGTGCTGAGATCTTCTCAATGAGCAATTGCAAACTACTATAGCGTAAAGCCTTACCTCTAAAGGGTTGTTTTCAATTGCATAGTACTGTGGGTAAAGACATCGCTCTTAAGCACTGAGTTAATATCTAAAGCTGCTCCTTATAAAGTATTGATTAAATCCGACTGGCCATTTCCAGCTGTTTAATATAGAGGAGTAAGACTAAGTTGTTTTAGTGCCAAGATCTGATCCATTAGCAATAAGAAAGTAAACTACATCTTAGTGTTTGTTTTCTATTGCAAACTTCTGTAGCGTAAAGCCATAAAACTGAATCTCTGACTTAATATCTAAGTTTTCTCTATATGAAGTGCTTATTAAATCCGGCTGAGCATTTTCTGCTGCTAAATGAAAAAGAGTAACATTAACATGTTTTAGTACTAAGATCTATTCCATTAGCAATAAGAAAGTTAACCATCTCTAAGTGATTGTTTTCAATTGCAAACTACTGTGGCGTAAAGCCACCGCACTTAATTACTGTATAAGCTTCTTTTAGTACTAGGATCTGGTCCGTTAGCAATAAGTAAGTTAACCGCCCTTAAGGGATTGGTTTCAATTTGCCTGTCTCTGTTTCTAGGTATAAAAGTAGTTTATCAATTTTAGGGCTGAGATCTGCTCCATGAGCAAAGAAAAAATAGCTAATCCCTTGATGCGATTGTTTTCATTGCCAAAACTACACTGTTTTTGTGCCACGATCTGATCCATTAGCAATAAAAAAGTTAACCCTATCTAAGGGACTGTTTTCAATTGCAAACTACTATAGCGTAAAGCCTCACCTCTAAAGAGTTGTTTTCAATTGAAAGACATCGCTCTTAAGCACTGAGTTAATATCTAAAGCTGCTCCTTATAAATTATTGATTAAATCCGACTGCCCATTGACAGCTGTTAAATATAGAGGAGTAAGACTAAGTGGTTTTAGTGCCAAGATCTGATCCATTAGCAATAAGAAAGTAAACTACATCTAAGTGTTTGTTTTCTATTGCAAACTTCTGTAGCGTAAAACCATAAAACTGAATCTCTGACTTAATATCTAAGTTTCCACTTTATGAAGTGCTGATTTAATCCGGCTGAGCATTTCCTGCTGCTAAATGAAAAATAGTAACATTAACATGTTTTAGTAGTAAGATATATTCCATTAGCAATAAGAAAGTTAACTATGTAAAGCCACAGAACTTAGTCTCTGACTTAACACGTTCACGCCGGCGTGTACCACCTCGCACATGCCTGCCTGATCGGGCGGCGCGTACCACCGGTGGCTCGCACAGAATTGTCTCATCGGGCGGCGCGTACCACCGGTGGCTCGCATATGATTGTACTACCAATCAGTGTGCATCACCAAACATAACTAATTCAATGGTACTAATAACAAAAACATAAGTAAATATTTCAATGATATAACATAAACATTATTATTTAAGTTTTATTAGACCGTTTTCCCGTTCGATAATCTTTCGTTGAAACATTTAGTTCGGCGCCGCCTGATAGAAAAAAAACTTTCAGCGCAGCCGCCTATTGGCGCGAAGAATGAATTGCAGCGCCGGCGTGAACGTGCGAATTCTAAGTTTTCACTTTATGAAGTGCTGATTAAATCTACTGTGGCGTAAAGCCACCGCACTTAATTACTGTATAAGCATCTTTTAGTACTAGGATCTGGTCCATTAGCAATAAGTAAGTTAACCGCCCTTAAGGGATTGGTGTCAATTTGCCCGTCTCTGTTTCTAGGTATAAAGATATGGTAGTTTATCAACTTTAGGGCTGAGATCTGCTCCATGAGCAAAAAAAATTAGCTAATCCCTTGGTGCGATTGTTTTCATTGCAAAAACTACACTGTTTTTGTGCCAAGATCTGATCTATTAGCAATAAAACAGTTAACCCCATCTAAGGGATTGTTTTCAATTGCAAACAACCGTGACGTAAGTCCACCGCACCTAATTCCTGCATTAGCCTCTTAACCGGCTCTTCATAAAGTGCTGTTTTAATCCTACTGAGAGTTTCCTGCTGCTAAATGAATAAGGGCAAGTAAGTTATAGTACTAAGATCTGCTTCATGAGCAATGAGAAAGTTAACTACCTGAAATGGATTGATTTCAATCGGCCATTCTCTGTTTCTAGATGTAATGGTATATTAACTTTATCTGTTTTAGTGCTGAAATCTGCTCCATGAGCAATTGCAAACTACTATGGCGTAAAGCATCATTTCTAACGGTTTGTTTTCAATTGCAAACTACTGTGGGTAAAGACATCCCTCTTAACACTAAACCTACCAACACCGGTAAAATTGACCGTTTTCAAACTTTTTGTAAAACCTACACATTTTTAAACGTTATAATACCATTATCAAACTATATGACAATTCTTAGAATATGCATATAATATGTTGGTCACTCTTTACTTTTATTATTTTTTTTTTTTGTATTTTCCCAAAAAAATTTGTTATGTAGCCTAACTACCGCGGTCGGTCAATATGACCGGTGGGAAAAAATGTTCTACAGTTATCTCAGAGAAAATTTTTTTACAGTTATCTGAGAGTCGCTTTCAAGTGAAAAGAGTAAATAACAATAGTATTGATTACAGTCTCAAGTAGTGCACTTCTAAAGAGTTTTTACAATTGTTTATTTGAAGGAGATAAGGTAAAGTATCAAAACATGGACGTAAATTTGTTATTCCTTACATAGTGTAATAATCTATTGTAGATATTTACCCTAAAAATGTCAAAGCATTTGAAAATTACAAATTACCTAAGAAATATAACGGACATGGAAGAAGAATTTTCAGAATATGATGAACAAGAAACTTCTGAAATTGAAAAAAACATGGAAATAGATCAAGAGCTATTTACAAATGAATTGGAATCAGAAAGCGATAGTGAAGAGGAGAATCTTATAAATAAGCGTTCAGGGCAGAAAAGAAAGAGGGTTTTATTGACATCCGAAAGTGAGACAGATTTAGAGGATCAACGCTTCGAAACTGCTGCTGATGGAACAGTCTGGGAAGAAATAAACGGAAGACCTAAACCTGGCAGGTTACCAGTGCATAATATTTTTAGGGATATGTCAGGACCAACAGGATACGCTAAACGATATATAATGAAAGGACAAATGAAGACGGCATTTACTCTTATCATTGATCAGCGCATAATGCATCATATTATAAAATGTACAGAAGAAGAAGCATTTAGGGTGTTGGGGACTAAGTGGGAGCTAAATGCAACAAAACTAGAAGCATTTATTTCTTTGCTATATGCTCGCGGCGCATATGAGGCAAAAAATTTGGATATCTCATATTTGTGGAATAAAAATTGGGGACCCGCTTTTTTTCGAAAACAATGAGCCGAAACGATTTTACAGAAATTATGAAGTACATACGATTTGATAAGAAGAGCGAAAGAAGCCAGCGTTTACAAACCAATAAATTTGCTATGATATCTACAATATGGGATCGATTTATTGAAAATTCTCAAAATTGTTATGAACCTGGTGCATATATTGCTGTTGATGAGCAGTTATTCCCGTCGAAGACTAGGTGTAGATTTACACAATATATGCCAAACAAACCAGACAAATTTGGAATAAAGTTCTGGTTGGCGTGTGACGTCAATGGTAAGTTATTATAAATGGGTTTCCCTATTTGGGAAAGGATGAAAGGAGAGATTGTTCAATTTCACTTGGGGAGTTCGTTGTTCTAAAGCTGATGGATCCTTTCACAGGATGCGGAAGGAATGTAACAACAGATAATTTTTTCACGAGTGTATCATTAGCCAAGAAATTACTTGCAAAAAATACTACAATTGTTGGAACAATTCGTGGAAACAAAAGAGAGTTGCCAAAGTTAGCCAAAGAAAGAAAAGATAAAATGGTTAGATTTTCAAGCAAATTGTATAAATCAAATTACATCACTCTTACAGTGTATAAAAGTAAGCCGAAAAAAGAGTGCTTGTCCTAAGTTCCAAACATAACTCAATAGAAATAGAAAAAAGCAACAAACGTATACCGGAAACTATTAGATTTTATAATAGTACAAAATTTGGTGTAGATGTGGCAGATCAGATGGCAAGGAAATACAGCGTGAAGTCGAAAAGTTGTAGGTGGCCACTTCAGGTTTTTTTTTAACATCTTGGACCTAGCTGGAATAAATGCCTGGATTTTATATAAAGAAACGACGGGTGAAAACATTTCCAGGCAGGAATTTTTGTTCCAGTTAGCTTCAGAACTCAGAGATGCATATACAAAATCTCAAGAAAAAAAGCTTTTACCAACACCGTCCACAAGTTCCGATTTGTGCGTACGGAAAACTTGCCAAATAAAATTTTGTAATGATTATAAAACAACAAAAATCTGTTCGAAGTGCGAAAAATATGTTTGCGGCAAATGCACATTTCAGACTACAATTATTTGTAAACAATGTGAGGAAGCCGAAGAAGTCGAATAAGTATATTATGTATGCATAACATTCTGTATTAAAATTATATTTTATTTGTTTTTTTTTTATAAAGAATTTTAGAAATTATATAGAAATAAATTTGGACGAAATTTCATGAAAATTCTTTATTTTATATACATTTAGCCACAAATCAACCATTATCTGCACTGAATAATAAAATTGATAACCTTTTTAATTACCGGTCAATTTGACCGCGCGCGGTAGGAATAGGTATACAAGAATTGTCGGTAGGTTTAGTGTTAAGCTCTGAGTTAATGTCTACCCCTGCTCCTATAAAGTATTGATTAAATCCGACTGGCCAGCTGTTTAATATAGCGGAGTAAGATTAAGTTGTTTTAGTGCCAAGTTCTGATCCATTAGCAAAGAAAGACAACCATCTTTAAGGGATTTTTTCAATCGCAAACTACTATGGCGTAAAGCCACCGCACTTAACCCCTGTATTAGCATCTTTTGGTACTAAGATCTGATCCACTAGCAATAAGAAAGTTTACGACCTTTAAGGGATTTGTTTCAATTTACCCTTCTCTGTGTCTAGGTATGGAGGTATATTATTAACTTTACATGTTTTAGTGCTGAGATCTGCTCCATGAGCAATAAGAGTGTTAACGCTTATCCCTTAGATGTGATTGGTTTCAACTGCAAAAAGACATCGCACTTAAGCTCTGAGTTAATATCTAAACCTGCACCTTATTAAGTACTGATTCTATCCTACTGGCCATTTCCAGCTGTTAAATATAGAGGAGTAAGACTAAGTTGTTTTAATACCAACATGCTGTTTTAATCCGGCTGAGCAGTTCTTGGTGCTACATGAAGAGAGAAGATCTGCTCCATTAGCAATAAGAAAGTTAACCACTTTTAAGGGATGGTTTCAATTTACCATTCTCTGTTTCGAGAAGTAAAGGTTGATTCAGTTTACCAGTTTTAGTGCTGAAACCTGCTCCTTGCGCAAAAAGAATAACCCTTATGCCTTAGATGCGATTGTTTTTATTGCAAAGACTAAATGGTTTTTGTGGCAAAATCTGATCCATTAGCAATAAGAAAGTTAACCACTTTTAAGGAATGGGTTTCAATTTATCATTCTCTGTTTCTAGGTATAAAGGTATATAAAGTTCATCAGTTTTATTGCTGAGATCTGCTCCATGAGCAAACAAAAAATTAGCTTATCCCTTGTGCGATTGTTTTCTTTGCAAGACTAAATGGTTTTTGTGCCCAGATCTGATCCATTAGCAATAAAAAAGTTAAACCTATCTAAGGGATTGTTTTCTATTGCAAACTACAGTGCCGTAAAGCCACCACACATAATCCCTGTTTTAGCATCTAAACTGGCTCTTCATAAAGTGCTGTTTTGATCCTACTAAGAGTTTCCTGCTGCTAAATGAAAAAGGGCAAGATTGACAAGTTATAGTACTGAGATCTGCTTCAATGAGAAAGTTAACTACCTGAAAGGGATTGGTTTCAATTGACCATTCTCTGTTTCTAGGTGTAATGGTATATTAACTTTAACTGTTTTAGTGCTGAGATCTGCTCCATGAGCAGTTGCAAACTACTATGGCTTAAAGCCTCATTTCTAATGGTTTGTTTTCAATTGCAAACTACTGTGGGTAAAAAAGTCATCCCTCTTAAGCTCTGAGTTAATGTCTAAACCTGCTCCTATAAAGTAATGTTTAAAGCCATTTCCAGCTGTTTAATATAGTGGAGTAAGATCTGATCCATGATCAATAAGAGAGTTAATCACATCTAAGACATTGATTTCAATTGCAAATTACTGTAGCGTAAAGCCGCCGCACTTTATCTCTGAGCAATAGGAAAGCTAACCATCTCTAAGAGATTGTTTTGTAAGATTAAGTTGTTTTAGTGCCAAGATCTGATCCATGATCAATAAGAGAGTTAACCACATCTAAGACATTGATTTCAATTGCAAATTGCTTTAGCGTAAAGCCGCCGCACTTTATCTCTGAGCAATAGGAAAGCTAACCACCTCTAATAGATTGTTTTGAATTGCCAACTACTGCGGCGGAAAGCCGCCGCACCTTTCTGATGCTAAATGAAGACAGAAGATCTGCTCCATGAGCAATTGCAAACTACTATAGCCTCACCTCTAAAGGTTTGTTTTCAATTCCAAAGTACTGTGGGTAAAGACATCGCTCTTAAGCACTGAGTTAATATCTAAAGCTGCTCCTTATAAATTATGGATTAATTCCGACTGCCCATTGACAGCTGTTAAATATATAGGAGTAAGACTAAGTTGTTTTAGTCCCAAGATCTGATCCATTAGCAATAAGAAAGTTAACTACGTAAAGCCACAGAACTTAATCTCTGACTTAATATCTAAGTTTTCACTTTATGAAGTGCTGATTAAATCCCGCTGAGCATTTTCTGCTGCTAAATGAAAAATAGTAACATTAACATGTTTTAGTACTAAGATCTATTCCATTAGCAATAAGAAAGTTAACCATCTCTAAGGGATTGTTTTCAATTGCAAACTACTGTGGCGTAAAGCCACCGCACTTAATTACTGTATAAGCATCTTTTAGTACTAAGATCTGGTCCATTAGCAATAAGTAAGTTAACCGCCCTTACGGGATTGGTTTCAATTTACCCGTCTCTGTTTCCAGGTATGAAGGTAGTTTATCAATTTTAGGGCTGAGATCTGGTCCATGAGCAAAAACAAAATTAGCTTATCCCTTGATGCGATTTTTTTCATTGCAAAAACTACAATGTTTTAGTGCCACGATCTGATCCATTAGCAATAAGAAAGGTTACTACATCTAAGTGTTTGTTTTCTATTGCAAACTTCTGTAGCGTAAAGCCACAAAACTGAATCTCTGACCTAATATAATAATAAGAAAGTTATCCATCTCTAAGGGATTGTTTTCAATTGCAAACAACTGTGGCGTAAAGCCACCGCAACTAATTACTGTATAAGCATCTTTTAGTACTAAGATCTGGTTCATTAGCAATAAGTAAGTTAACCGACCTTAAGGCATTGGTTTCAATTTACCCGTCGCTGTTTCTAGGTATAAAGGTATACTAACTTTATTTGCTCCATGAGCAATTGCAAACTACTATGGCGTAAAGCCCATTTCTAAGGGTTTGGTTTCAATTGCAAACTACTGTGGGTAAAGACATCGCTCTTAAGCTCTGAGTAAATGTCTAAACCTGCTCGTTAAAGTATTGATTAAATCCGACTGTCAATTTCTAGCTGCTTAATATAGTGGAGTAAGATTAAGTTGTTTTAGTGCCAAGATCTGATCCATGAGCAATAAGAGAGTTAACCATATCTACTGATTTCAATTGCAAACAACTGTAGCGTAAAGCCACAAAACTGAATCTCTGACTTCATGTCTAAGTTTTCACTTTATGAAGTGCTGATTTAATCCGGCTGAGCATTTCCTGCTGCTAAATGAAAAATAGTAACATTAACATGTTTTAGTACTAAGATATATTCCATTGGCAATAAGAAAGTAAACCACCTCTAAAGGATTGGTTTCAATTTACCCTTGTCTGTGTCTAGGTATGAAGGTATATTATTAACTTTATCTGTTTTAGTGCTGAGATCTGCTCCATGAGCAATAAGAGTGTTAACCTTTATCCCTTAGATGTGATTGGTTTCAATTGCAAAAAGACATCGCACTTAAGTTCTGAGTTAATATCTAAACCTGCAGCTTATTAAGTACTGATTCTATCCTGCTGGCCATTTCCAGCTGTTAAATATAGAGGAGTATGACTAAGTTGTTTTAATACCAACATGCTGTTTTAATACGGCTGAGCAGTTCTTGGTGCTACATGAAGAGAGAAGATCTGCTCTATTAGCAATAAGAAAGTTAACCACTTTTAAGGAATGGGTTTCAATTTACCATTCTCCGTTTCTAGATATAAAGGTATTTAAAGTTTATCAGTTTTATTGCTGAGATCTGCTCCATGAGCAAACAAAAAATTAGTATCCCTTGTGCGATTGTTTTCATTGCAAAGACTAAATGGTTTTTACGCCAAGATCTGATCCATTAGCAATAAAAAAGTTAACCCTATCTAAGATTGTTCTCAATTGCAAACTACCGTTGCGTAAAGCCACCGCACCTAATCCCTGTATTAGCATCTAAACCGGCTCTTCATAAAGTGCTGTTTTAATCCTACTGAGAGTTTCCTGCTGCTAAATGAAGAAGGGCAAGATTGACACGTTATAGTACTGAGATCTGCGTCATGAGCAATGAGAAAGTTAACTACCTGAAAGGGATTGGTTTCAGTTGACCATTCTCTGTTTCTAGGTGTAATGGTATATTAACTTTAACTGTTTTAGTGCTATGGCGTAAAGCCTCATTTCTAATGGTTTGTTTTCAATTGCAAACTACTGTGGGTCAAAAAGACAAAAAGAAGTAATTTCTAAACGTGCTCCTATAAAGTAATGTTTAAAGCCATTTCCAGCTGTTTAATATAGTGCAGTAAGATTAAGTTGTTTTAGTGCCAAGATCTGATCCATGATCAATAAGAGAATTAGCCACATCTAAGACATTGATTTCAATTGCAAATTACTGTAGCGTAAAGCCACCGCACTCTATCTCTGAGCAATAGGAAAGCTAACCATCTCTACGAGATTGTTTTGAATTGCCAACTACTGTGGCGGAAAGCCACCGCCCCCATCTGATGCTAAGTGAAGAGAGAAGATCTGCTCCATGAGCAATTGCAAACTATTATAGCGTTAAGCCTCACCTCTAAAGGTTTGTTTTCAATTGCAAAGTACTGTGGGTAAAGACATCGCCTTAAGTACTGAGTTAATATCTAAAGCTGCTCCTTAAAAAGTATTGATTAAATCCGACTACCCAGTTACAGCTGTTAAATATAGAGGAGTAAGACTAAGTTGTTTTAGTTCCAAGATCTGATCCATTAGCAATAAGAAAGTTAACTATGTAAAGCAACAGAACTTAATCTCTGACTTAATATCTAAGTTTTCACTTTATGAAGTGCTGATTTAATCCGGCTGAGCATTTGCTGCTGCTAAATGAAAGATAGTAAAATTAACATGTTTCAGTACTAAGATCTATTCCATTAGCAATAAGAAAGTTAACCATCTCTAAGGGATTGTTTTCAATTGCAAACTACTGTGGCGTAAAGCCACAGCACTTATTTACTGTATAAGCATCTTTTAGTACTAAGATCTGGTCCATTAGCAATAAGTAAGTTAACCGCCCTTAAGGGATTGGCTTTAATTTACCAGTCTCTGTGTCTAGGTATAAAGGTAGTTTATCAATTTTAGGGTTGAGATCTGCTCCATGAGCAAAAAAAAATTAGCTTATTCCTTGATGCGATTGTTTTCATTGCAAAAACTACACTGTTTTTTCGCCAAGATCTGATCCATTAGCAATAAAGATGTTAACCCTATCTAAGGGATTGTTTGCAATTGCAAACAAACTGTTTAATATAGTGGAGTAAGATTAAGTTGTTTTGGTGGCAAGTTCTGATCCATTAGCAAAGAAAGCCAACCTCTAAGGGATTTTTTTCAATTGCAAAATACTATGGTGTAAAGCCACCGCACTTAATCCCTATATTAGCAGCTTTTAGTACTAAGATCTGATCCATTAGCAATAAGAAAGTTAACGACCTTTACTGGATTTTTTTTCAATTTACCCTTCTCTGTTTCTAGGTATAAAGGTATTATAACTTTATCTCTTTTATTTTATTTATTGCTCCATGAGCAATAAGAGTGTTAACCCTTATCCCTTAGATGTGATTGGTTTCAGTTGCAAAAAGACATCGCACTTAAGCTCTGAGTTAACATCTAAACCTGCACCTCATTAGGCACTGATTCAATCCGACTGGCCATTTCCAGCTGTTCAATATATAGGATTAAGACTAAGGCCCGTTTTCACAATGTCCGGTTAAGCACTTAATCAGAACTTAATCGGAAGGTAGCAAAAAATTCGTTTTCACAATGTCCGGCTAAGGCGCATCTGTCAATTAAGTTGCGGTTAACTTAACGCCAACATCGAGTAGCGATTAGCTCTTAACTAGAAGATAATTTGACCGCTGCAAATTGTAAAATAATAAAGGAAATAGTATACCGACAGTGGTTTTAAAATAAATTTTATTATGGAAAATTTGGAACGCACTGCCTAACTGGCTGCGTTGATGCAGAGGCGAATTTATAGGGAAAGAACGTGCCGTACACAAATAAATTTTTTTGAGAAATATGATGAAGAAGTTTTTATTCGTAGATTTCGTCTTTCCAAAAATAGTGCAAAATACGTTTTGGAAAAAATAGAAAATAAAATTAGAAGCCGCACTGAAAGGTTTGTGAATATAGTAAGCTTGGAGTAAATAAATATTCTTGATATTTGATTTGATTTTGCAGGAATCAAGCACTTAGGCCAGCGGAAATGTTGCTTTTGACATAGCGCTTGTATGCATCAGGAAGTTTTTTGACTTGTGTTGCTGATTTCTGCGAAGTAAGCGTGGCGACTGCAAGCCGGGTGGTGAATAAAGTTTCTATTGCTATAGCGGCACTTTCACAATCATTCATCAGAATGCCACAAACAAGCAGAGAAATTGAGAACGCAATGCGCACATTTCACCGAATAGCGAAATTTCCAAAGGTGGTGGGGTGTATAGATTGCACTCATGTCAGAATCCAATCACCTGGAGGAGAAAATGCCGAAATTTTTCGAAACAGAAAAGGGTACTTTTCCTTCAACGTACAAGCTGTCTGTAATGCAAAATTGGAAATAATAGACTGTCTGTAATGCAAAATTGGAAATAATAGACCTTGTATGCAGGTGGCCCGGTTCTGCACATGATAGCAATATTTTTAATAATAGTCATCTGAAGCACCGGTTTGAACAAAACGAATTTAGGGACTGTTTTTTACTGGGTGACAGTGGTATGGAGTCAGTAGCTACATGATGACTCCACTTTTACATCCCAATCTTCACGCTGAACGGCTTTACAATGAATATCAAATTGTGTAGAGAGGTGCTTTGGAGTATGGAAACGTCGTTTTCCAGTACTATCCCTTGGATTGAGAGTTTCACTCAGCACAGCTATGAACATCATTATTGCCTGTGGAGTGTTGCACAATATTGCCATCCAGAACAATGACTCTAATTTGGATGAAGTAGAATTTCAAGTGCATGAACCAGCAGAAACATCCTTTGATGCCGACGAAAGCATACACATAGCTGAGGTGCACAGAAACGCTATTGTAAGGTCTAGTCTAATTAATTATTGTTTTCTTGCAGTTTATAACCATAGATATATATTACATATGCATATTCTATACCTGTACGTCTTTTTTCCAAATAAAAATATATTAAACGAATTTCATTTAACAAAAATTTTATTTTTATTTATTAAGCAAAAAAGGAATTTAGGTACATTATTTTCTTCAGTAATAAAATAGATGCTTAAATTAATTCTAAATTAATGAGATCCTCAAAACTTCAAAAGGAACCAAAAAAAAGAGAAAAGTATATTATATTATTTCAGCTATTTACATTCTGGAAAAGAATTAAAAATGAAAATAGAATTCTTACAAACAGAAATAGTTCAAAGCCATTCACTGGGAACTTTCTGAGCCTTAGAATCAATTTCTATTTTTAAAAGTTCTAATTTCATTTTTAATTCTTTTATTTCTAGATCATGCTTCTCCTTCGCCATTGCATGTTTTTCTGCCGCTCTTTTGTTTTCTTCCTCCCAAAACAAATTGTAGGAATCAGAATTACATTTCTTCGATTTTTTTTTTACCTCTATCTATAAGTTTTTCATCTTTCCTCATCCGCAATCTATTTGGATTCCATGAGCTCCAGTCAGGCGTAGGAATCTGGAGGTGTTTTATATAGATTAATTAAAGTGAATGTAAATATAATTATATTAAATTACAACCTCTGCACTCCCAACAATTTCCACACACTCCTCCGCTGTTTCACTCGGCAAAGAAACACCCAAACACTGGTACGCTGGGTGCGCTGATTTTTCATATGTGGGGGAGAGTGCGCTGATGGCTGAAATAATATATGTATTGCTAAAAATCCCACTTCATAGAATTTCATGCGAAATATCTTACCATCGCTGTCAAAACCATTTTCCAACCCGGTTGCAGATTGTCCCATCAAAGCAGCAAGCCTTTCAGTATTGGCATCTTGCCGCTGCTTAAAGAGTCCGCCACCTGTTTTATACAATTCCATTTTTTCTTTCGCCAAAGATTTCCTATCCTTTCTCTTCAAATTTTCATACTTTTCTCTTAAGTTTTTGGGCCCTCTCCAAATTCCCACTTGAACCTCAAATTCAACATCAATGTTTTCCCAGGCTTTTCGTTTTTCCTCCCAGGCCACTGCGTCAGTCTTTTTATTTTCAATTACATTGGAGTAGCGCTCCGCCAATGTTATTAAAACACTTTCTTCAGTGCTTGAAAAATTTGGAAGACGATTTCTGTTTTTTTTTTTCATTATATTAGAATAATTTAAAAAATACAACGGATAAATTTAAAAATTGCACGCAAAAATGTAAAAATATATGAGCTGTCACGCAGTTTTTGTCTATTCACAAGAAACATTTTTGTGAATTTACCTTAAAATATTCACAATGATCAAACTAACCAGAAGATAAGTGACCAGAACTTGTTGAAACGAAAGTGTCACATCAGCCTATCTTACGGTTAGCTATCCTCCGGTTAAAATTAAATTAATCGGACATTGTGAAAACGGGCCTAAGAGATTGTTTTGAATTGCCAACTACTGTGGCGGAAAGCCACCACACCGATCTGATGCTAAATGAAGAGAGAAGATCTGCTCCATGAGCAATTGCAAACTACTATAGCGTAAAGCCTCACATCTAAAGGTTTGTTTTCAATTGCAAAGCACTGTGGGTAAAGACATCGCTCTTAAGCACTGAGTTAATATCTAAAGCTGCTCCTTATAAAGCATTGATTAAATCTGACTGCCCATTTACAGCTGTTAAATATAGAGGAGTAAGACTAAGTTGTTTTAGTCCCAAGATCTGATCCATTAGCAATAAGAAAGTTAACTACGTAAAGCCACAAAACTGGATCTCTGACTTAATATCTAAGTTTTCACTTTATGAAGTGCTGATTTAATCCGGCTGAGCATTTGCTGCTGCTAAATGAAAAATAGTAAAATTAACATGTTTTAGTACTAAGATCTATTCCATTAGCAATAAGACAGTTAACCATCTCTAAGGGATTGTTTTCAATTGCAAACTACATGGCGTAAAGCCACCACAGCTAATCCCTGTATTAGCATCTAAACCGGCTCTTCTTAAATTGCTGTTTTAATCCAACTGAGAGTTTCCTGATGCTAAATGAAGGAGGGCAAGATTGACAAGTTATAGTACTAAGATCTGCTTCATGAGCAATGAGAAAGCTAACTACCTGAAATGGATTGGTTTCAGTTGACCATTCTCTATTTCTAGGTGTAATGGTATAATAACTTTATCAGTTTTAGTGCTGAAATCTGCTCCATGAGCAATTGCAAACTACTATGGCGTAAAGCCTCATTTCTCATGGTTTGTTTTCAAATGCAAACTTCTGTGGGTAAAGACATCCCTCTTAAGCTCTGAGTTAATATCTAAACCTGCTCCTATAAAGTATTGATTAAATCCGACTGGCCATTTCCAGCTGTTTAGTATAGTGGAGTAAGATTACGTTGTTTTAGTGGCAAGTTCTGATCCATTAGCAAACAAAGCCAACCACCTCTAAGGGATTTTTTTCAATTGCAAACTACTATGGCGTAAAGCCACCGCACTTTATCCCTGTATTAGCATCTGTTAGTACTAAGATCTGATCCATTAGCAATAAGAAAGTTAACTACATCTAAGTGTTTGTTTTCTATTGCAAACTTCTGTAGCATAAAGCCACAGAACTTAATCTCTGACTTAATATCTAAGACTTTATGAAGTGCTGATATAATCCGGCTGAAATTTTTCTGTTGCTAAATGAAAAATATTAACATTGACATGTTTTAGTACTAATATCTATTCCATTAGCAATGAGAAAGCTATCCGCCTCTAAGGGATTGGTTTCAATTTACCCTTCTCTGTTTCTAGGTATAAAGGTTGATTCAGTTTACCAGTTTTAGTGCTGAGATCTGCTCCATGCGCAAAAAGAAAGATAACCCTTATGCCTAATAGCCTATTTCCAGCGGACGTTAAATGCATTGTAGCTTAAATGCATTTAAACATCGCATTTGAATGCTAAATTCCCATGTGTTTGTTGTTGTATAAAAGTGTGTTAACACACTTTACGAAGTGAATTAACTCACTTTCGGCAATTGAACAGAAAATGTTATGTTAACAGTCGATGCTGTCACTACTAATGTAAATTGCAAACTACCGTAGCGTAAAGTCACCGTACTTTATCTCTGAGGTAATATCTAAACTTTCTTTTTATGAAGTACTATTTTAATCCGACTGAGCATTTCCTGCTGCTAAATGAAGAAGAGTAAGATAAACATATTTTAGTACTAAAATCTGTAGAGAAGTAAGGCTAAGTTGGTTTGTGCCAATGAGAAAGTTAACTACCTTTAATGGATTGGTTTTGTTTATGCCCAATAAACACAACTCTGCATTGTCCTCAAAGCGAATAAGAGGACAATGCAAAAATACAAAACAGCGCCAACGTATTTAGTGAAACCCACACAACACAACTACATCGTTGGATAATTAAAATATAACCCCACAGGTCATATAAATATTAATACACAATAATATGATGCTTATTATTATCGTTATACAAAACAATTAATTTGAATTATAAAACACACACACACATCACACAACATCCTTTTTTTTATTCGACACGGCGGCGTCGATACTTTTGTCGATAGAACCCGACATTTTGGTCCTTCGAGCCGGATTTTCAAGTGTCCTTTAAAGAGAGCTAAAGACTCATCTACCCAACCAACTCAATAAATTAAATGTACCCACCTAAACCACAGAAATTGTGCATCAGCGTAGGGCATGTTTGCAGCCGTTCTTTGTGTACCAACAAATACCCTATTATATATATACCATAAAACGACCCGCAATTTAATATTATTTGGTGGAAAAAATTGTAAGTACAACGACCCCCAAAAGAGTTGAACTCAATGCGATATACGATAGGACAAGCAAATCGTACGATGCCTTGCGCAGAACCCCGCAAACCCCTGCGATCCCAATGACTTAACGGGAGTCAAAGAAAATTTTAGAAAAGGGCATGATTTCTATTTGAGATGTTTAGGTTCCATCAATCAATGCCTTGATTATCTCAAGATCCCATCAGCCACTATAAAGGAGCGAACATCAGAGGCCTACCCATCGATGAACGTAGGATCATTTGTTCATCTGCCCCCTATTGACACGGATATATTTGATGGAGATTTCGCAACATGGCCCTCGTTTAGAGATATGTTTACAGCTATATGTATCCATAACAAGGCGATCGGCAACGTGGAAAGACTCTTCCACCTAATACAAAAAACCCGAGGGGAAGCGCGGTCGATCGTAGAAAATGCCCCTTTAACAAATGACGGATTTCTTATGGCATGGAAAGATCTCATTTCGCAATACGAGAACAAAAGAGTTCAAACAAATGCCCAATTGAAGATTTTATTCAATTTACCCCAAACCAACCCAGAAAGCGGAAGTACCATCAAAAATCACAAGTAGTTGGACTCTATATTAATATTCTTATGCGGAACTAAGTTACCCAAACGCCTTCTCCATCAATTCGAAGACACGTTAGAAGACAACTCGGAAATACCTTCTTGGAAAACATTTGATGCCTTTCTCACCCATAAATATAAATCATTGGAATCAGTGGGAGATCTGATTGATCCAAATCCCACTACCCATAACGACAGTAGACTCCATAGGAGAGGAAGGGACGTGAGATTCAACACGTTTCATTCAAATGTTTCAGAAAACCCGACCCCCAGCTCATTAAGCTCTAATAAAACATTTACTCCTAGAATCACTACGTCATCGAAAATACATGCATTGGAAAGTTGCAAATTATGCAAAACCCAACACTCAATTCGAGTATGCCCCAAATTCATAGCCATGAATGTTTTAGTACTAAGATCTATTCCATTAGCAATAAGACAGTTAACCATCTCTAAGGGATTGTTTTCAATTGCAAACTACATGGCGTAAAGCCACCACAGCTAATCCCTGTATTAGCATCTAAACCGGCTCTTCTTAAATTGCTGTTTTAATCCAACTGAGAGTTTCCTGATGCTAAATGAAGGAGGGCAAGATTGACACGTTATAGTACTAAGATCTGCTTCATGAGCAATGAGAAAGCTAACTACCTGAAATGGATTGGTTTCAGTTGACCATTCTCTGTTTCTAGGTGTAATGGTATAATAACTTTATCTCTTTTAGTGCTGAGATCTGCTCCACGAGCAATAAGAGTGTTAACCCTTATCCCTTAGATGTGATTGATTTCAATTGCAAAAAGACATCGCACTTAAGCTCTGAGTTAATATCTAAACCTGCACCTTATTAAGTATAGATTCAATCCTACTAGCCATTTCCAGCTGTTAAATATAGAGGAGTGAGACTAATTTGTTTTAATGCCAAGATCTGTTCAATGAGCAATAAGAAAGTTAACTACATCTAAGTGTTTGTTTTCTATTGCAAACTTCTGTAGCATAAAGCCACAGAACTTAATCTCTGACTTAATATCTAAGACTTTATGAAGTGCTGATATAATCCGGCTGAAATTTTTCTGTTGCTAAATGAAAAATATTAACATTGACATGTTTTAGTACTAATATCTATTCCATTAGCAATGAGAAAGCTATCCGCCTCTAAGGGATTGGTTTCAATTTACCCTTCTCTGTTTCTAGGTATAAAGGTTGATTCAGTTTACCAGTTTTAGTGCTGAGATCTGCTCCATGCGCAAAAAGAAAGATAACCCCTTATGCCTAATAGCCTATTTCCAGCGGACGTTAAATGCATTGTAGCTTAAATGCATTTAAACATCGCATTTGAATGCTAAATTCCCATGTGTTTGTTGTTGTATAAAAGTGTGTTAACACACTTTACGAAGTGAATTAACTCACTTTCGGCAATTGAACAGAAAATGTTATGTTAACAGTCGATGCTAAATTCCCATGTGTTTGTTGTTGTATAAAAGTGTGTTAACACACTTTACGAAGTGAATTAACTCACTTTCGGCAATTGAACAGAAAATGTTATGTTAACAGTCGATGCTGTCACTACTAATGTAAATTGCAAACTACCGTAGCGTAAAGTCACCGTACTTTCGATCGATACTTTTGTCGATAGAACCCGACATTTTGGTCCTTCGAGCCGGATTTTCAAGTGTCCTTTAAAGAGAGCTAAAGACTCATCTACCCAACCAACTCAATAAATTAAATGTACCCACCTAAACCACAGAAATTGTGCATCAGCGTAGGGCTTGTTTGCAGCCGTTCTTTGTGTACCAACAAATACCCTATTATATATATACCATAAAACGACCCGCAATTTAATATTATTTGGTGGAAAAAATTGTAAGTACAACGACCCTCAAAAGAGTTGAACTCAATGCGATATACGATAGGACAAGCAAATCGTACGATGCCTTGCGCAGAACCCCGCAAACCCCTGCGATCCCAATGACTTAACGGGAGTCAAAGAAAATTTTAGAAAAGGGCATGATTTCTATTTGAGATGTTTAGGTTCCATCAATCAATGCCTTGATTATCTCAAGATCCCATCAGCCACTATAAAGGAGCGAACATCAGAGGCCTACCCATCGATGAACGTAGGATCATTTGTTCATCTGCCCCCTATTGACACGGATATATTTGATGGAGATTTCGCAACATGGCCCTCGTTTAGAGATATGTTTACAGCTATATGTATCCATAACAAGGCGATCGGCAACGTGGAAAGACTCTTCCACCTAATACAAAAAACCCGAGGGGAAGCGCGGTCGATCGTAGAAAATGCCCCTTTAACAAATGACGGATTTCTTATGGCATGGAAAGATCTCGTTTCGCAATACGAGAACAAAAGAGTTCAAACAAATGCCCAATTGAAGATTTTATTCAATTTACCCCAAACCAACCCAGAAAGCGGAAGTACCATCAAAAATCACAAGTAGTTGGACTCTATATTAATATTCTTATGCGGAACTAAGTTACCCAAACGCCTTCTCCATCAATTCGAAGACACGTTAGAAGACAACTCGGAAATACCTTCTTGGAAAACATTTGATGCCTTTCTCACCCATAAATATAAATCATTGGAATCAGTGGGAGATCTGATTGATCCAAATCCCACTACCCATAACGACAGTAGACTCCATAGGAGAGGAAGGGACGTGAGATTCAACACGTTTCATTCAAATGTTTTAGAAAACCCGACCCCCAGCTCATTAAGCTCTAATAAAACATTTACTCCTAAAATCACTACGTCATCGAAAATACATGCATTGGAAAGTTGCAAATTATGCCAAACCCAACACTCAATTCGAGTATGCCCCAAATTCATAGCCATTAGCAATAAGACAGTTAACCATCTCTAAGGGATTGTTTTCAATTGCAAACTACATGGCGTAAAGCCACCACAGCTAATCCCTGTATTAGCATCTAAACCGGCTCTTCTTAAATTGCTGTTTTAATCCAACTGAGAGTTTCCTGATGCTAAATGAAGGAGGGCAAGATTGACACGTTATAGTACTAAGATCTGCTTCATGAGCAATGAGAAAGCTAACTACCTGAAATGGATTGGTTTCAGTTGACCATTCTCTGTTTCTAGGTGTAATGGTATAATAACTTTATCAGTTTTAGTGCTGAAATCTGCTCCATGCGCAATTGCAAACTACTATGGCGTTAAGCCTCATTTCTCATGGTTTGTTTTCAAATGCAAACTTCTGTGGGTAAAGACATCCCTCTTAAGCTCTGAGTTAATATCTAAACCTGCTCCTATAAAGTATTGATTAAATCCGACTGGCCATTTCCAGCTGTTTAGTATAGTGGAGTAAGATTACGTTGTTTTAGTGGCAAGTTCTGATCCATTAGCAAACAAAGCCAACCACCTCTAAGGGATTTTTTTCAATTGCAAACTACTATGGCGTAAAGCCACCGCACTTTATCCCTGTATTAGCATCTGTTAGTACTAAGATCTGATCCATTAGCAATAAGAAAGTTAACGACCTTTAAGGGATTTTTTTCAATTTACCCTTCTCTGTTTGTAGGTATAAAGGTATATTAACTTTATCTCTTTTAGTGCTGAGATCTGCTCCACGAGCAATAAGAGTGTTAACCCTTATCCCTTAGATGTGATTGATTTCAATTGCAAAAAGACATCGCACTTAAGCTCTGAGTTAATATCTAAACCTGCACCTTATTAAGTATAGATTCAATCCTACTAGCCATTTCCAGCTGTTAAATATAGAGGAGTGAGACTAATTTGTTTTAATGCCAAGATCTGTTCAATGAGCAATAAGAAAGTTAACTACATCTAAGTGTTTGTTTTCTATTGCAAACTTCTGTAGCATAAAGCCACAGAACTTAATCTCTGACTTAATATCTAAGACTTTATGAAGTGCTGATATAATCCGGCTGAAATTTTTCTGTTGCTAAATGAAAAATATTAACATTGACATGTTTTAGTACTAATATCTATTCCATTAGCAATGAGAAAGCTATCCGCCTCTAAGGGATTGGTTTCAATTTACCCTTCTCTGTTTCTAGGTATAAAGGTTGATTCAGTTTACCAGTTTTAGTGCTGAGATCTGCTCCATGCGCAAAAAGAAAGATAACCCTTATGCCTAATAGCCTATTTCCAGCGGACGTTAAATGCATTGTAGCTTAAATGCATTTAAACATCGCATTTGAATGCTAAATTCCCATGTGTTTGTTGTTGTATAAAAGTGTGTTAACACACTTTACGAAGTGAATTAACTCACTTTCGGCAATTGAACAGAAAATGTTATGTTAACAGTCGATGCTGTCACTACTAATGTAAATTGCAAACTACCGTAGCGTAAAGTCACCGTACTTTATCTCTGAGGTAATATCTAAACTTTCTTTTTATGAAGTACTATTTTAATCCGACTGAGCATTTCCTGCTGCTAAATGAAGAAGAGTAAGATAAACATATTTTATTACTAAAATCTGTAGAGAAGTAAGGCTAAGTTGGTTTGTGCCAATGAGAAAGTTAACTACCTTTAATGGATTGGTTTTGTTTATGCCCAATAAACACAACTCTGCATTGTCCTCAAAGCGAATAAGAGGACAATGCAAAAATACAAAACAACGCCAACGTATTTAGTGAAACCCACACAACACAACTACATCGTTGGATAATTAAAATATAAACCCACAGGTCATATAAATATTAATATACAATAATATGATGCTTATTATTATCGTTATACAAAACAATTAATTTGAATTATAAAACACACACACACATCACACAACATCCTTTTTTTTATTCGACACGGCGGCGTCGATACTTTTGTCGATAGAACCCGAAATTTTGGTCCTTCGAGCCGGATTTTCAAGTGTCCTTTAAAGAGAGCTAAAGACTCATCTACCCAACCAACTCAATAAATTAAATGTACCCACCTAAACCACAGAAATTGTGCATCAGCGTAGGGCTTGTTTGCAGCCGTTCTTTGTGTACCAACAAATACGCTATTATATATATACCATAAAACGACCCGCAATTTAATATTATTTGGTGGAAAAAATTGTAAGTACAACGACCCCCAAAAGAGTTGAACTCAATGCGATATACGATAGGACAAGCAAATCGTACGATGTCTTGCGCAGAACCCCGCAAACCCCTGCGATCCCAATGACTTAACGGGAGTCAAAGAAAATTTTAGAAAAGGGCATGATTTCTATTTGAGATGTTTAGGTTCCATCAATCAATGCCTTGATTATCTCAAGATCCCATCAGCCACTATAAAGGAGCGAACATCAGAGGCCTACCCATAGATGAACGTAGGATCATTTGTTCATCTGCCCCCTATTGACACGGATATATTTGATGGAGATTTCGCAACATGGCCCTCGTTTAGAGATATGTTTACAGCTATATGTATCCATAACAAGGCGATCGGCAACGTGGAAAGACTCTTCCACCTAATACAAAAAACCCGAGGGGAAGCGCGGTCGATCGTAGAAAATGCCCCTTTAACAAATGACGGATTTCTTATGGCATGGAAAGATCTCGTTTCGCAATACGAGAACAAAAGAGTTCAAACAAATGCCCAATTGAAGATTTTATTCAATTTACCCCAAACCAACCCAGAAAGCGGAAGTACCATCAAAAATCACAAGTAGTTGGACTCTATATTAATATTCTTATGCGGAACTAAGTTACCCAAACGCCTTCTCCATCAATTCGAAGACACGTTAGAAGACAACTCGGAAATACCTTCTTGGAAAACATTTGATGCCTTTCTCACCCATAAATATAAATCATTGGAATCAGTGGGAGATCTGATTGATCCAAATCCCACTACCCATAACGACAGTAGACTCCATAGGGGAGGAAGGGACGTGAGATTCAACACGTTTCATTCAAATGTTTTAGAAAACCCGACCCCCAGCTCATTAAGCTCTAATAAAACATTTACTCCTAGAATCACTACGTTATCGAAAATACATGCATTGGAAAGTTGCAAATTATGCAAAACCCAACACTCAATTCGAGTATGCCCCAAATTCATAGCCATGAATGTGGAGACCCGTATATCTACAATAAAAAATAATGGCTACTGTTTTAATTGTCTAGCTCTATCTCACAGTTTCAGAGACTGCAAAAGCAAATACTTTTGCAGAATATGCAGACAGAAGCATAATATACATCTGCATAAGAACAATATCCCTCGTCCACAGTCCTCCCCGCAAGGATCAAGAGCATCAAACCCTGCTCTTGATTCAAACCAAACCCACCCCTCAAATCCAAATCCACAAGCATACACAACCCTCTTACAGTCCTTTCAAGAACCACTCATGTCTTGTAGGAAACAGATTTTGTTAGGTACTGCCATAGTTCATATAAACCATAGAGGACAATAATATTCAGCAAGGGCACTCATAGAATCTGGGTCAGAAGCCACATTTATTTCAGAGAAACTCCAAAGAAAGCTGGGCATGCCTACGAAACATGTAGTTGCACAAGTAACAGGGCTGAACAACTCAGTTTCAGCAACAACCACAAAAACATGCGAATTAACCCTATGCTCACCTACGAGGAAAGAATTCAAAATAACGACGAAAGCGTTTATCTTAAAAACTCTAACAGAAAACTTACCCACTCATTCGGCCGACCCAACATTTGAAATTGGAAAACTCGGATTTAGTTTAGCTGATCCCGATTTCAATAATCCCATACCCGTCGACGTTCTAATCGGAAGTGACTTGTACCCACAAATAATACTCGGTGGTGTACAAAGAAATATATACAATACTTTGATCGCCCAAGAAACTGAATTTGGTTGGATTTTGTCAGGACCCATTCCAGAAAAGCCCAGTGGACCTTCAGTAGCTTCATTTTTCAATCAAATGGCCTCAGAAATTACTCACGCAATTTTGGGAAGTGGAAAAAGTTCCGAGAAAGCCTCTGTCCTCATCTTCAGATAAATTGTGTGAAGAAAATTATCAAAAAACCACATACAGAAACTCATCAGGACGTTATGTAGTAACCCTACCCTTTAAAAGCCCAGAAAACATAGAACTGGGTAACTCAAGACACATAGCGCTAGCTCAGTTTTTAAGAAATGAGAAATCCCTCTCAAGAAAGCCGGACATAAAAATGGAATACGACAAAGTTATTAATGTGTGTTTGGAACTTGGGCATGATTTTTTTCGCTTCGGGTTCTCAAAATAAATCCATTTTTCGTCCCCCGTGACAATTCGATGCAGAAAAGATTTCCTTTCGAATCGTTAAAGCAGCATTTCACAAACGGTTTTTCAATCTTCCATTTGTCTATCGTTCAGCTGGTGTGGCACCCATTTTCCATACTTCTGGATCTTTCCCATGGCTTTGAAACGTTGGCAAATTGGTCCTCAAGTTGCATGTGGTGCTTCTGCCAATTTTTGCTGCGATTGGGTTGGATCAACATGCAATTCCTCGTCTTCTTCATAGTCTGTCAAATCGAAATCTCCACTTTTAAATTGACGAAACCATGTCTAACATGTTCTAATCACTGAAGCATGTTCACCATAAGTTTCTACCAGCTTCAACTACTTTTTTCTTTTGAGGAAATAAGAAAAGCAACCAATGCCGCAAATGCGATTTACTTGGAACGAAACTCGAAATAGTCACTGAGGTAAACAAATATGATGCTATTATTTTGGCGGAATGTGACTTGCGTATTTTTGTAGGTTAATTTCAATAGAAAAAAATTACATACATGTCAAATCATAGAAATTTATACATATTGCTAACGACATCTACTAGTAAAACCGGCAACCTTCAACAAACACACCTGGTACAAGTGCGAAGTTGGCTCGAGACGAACTCGTAACATCCTTGGAGTCCGAAGGATTTGCTCTACGCAAATGGACTTCCAACGACCCAAAAATCTTATCATGACTCCCATCAGAATATAAATTGGATACTAATTTACTCAATTTACCAGAATCCAATAGCACAAAGACCCTAGGAATTAGATGGAATTCTAAGAAAGATGTATTCTCACTAAACGAGAGGTATTATCTATAATGTTTGATCCAGCAGGCTGGCTCAGTCCAGTAATCGTAACAGCAAAAATCATTATGCAGCAAATATGGCTTGACAAATCAGACTGGGATGAAAGTCTAAAATCCCTAACCCTACATGGATGGAAAACATTTATTAAGGAATATGAGGTGCTTGATGAAATAGAAATTCCAAGGTGGACCCATTTCTCAACTTCAGCGGTCATAGAGTTTCACGGATTCTCTGATGCGTCTGAAAAAGCGTACGCCGCAACTCCTTACATTAGAATTTAGCATCGAAAACCCGAATAGCTCCAATTAAAAATATATCACTACCCAGGTTAGAACTATGCGGAGCCGTTCTTCTCGCAAACTTGGTGGACACGGCCTTATCCCAGTTAAATTTGACACAATATCGCACCCATCTCTGGACGGACTCAACTATTATTCATGAACGACTTTCGTTTCTCATCGAGTCGCCGTGATAGTTGAAAACGTTGGAAGCGATACTTGAAATTATGTGGAAAGCCGTGATAACCCGGCGGACCCCGCAAGTCGTGGATACACTCCTCTAGAATTCGCGAGCAACAAACTCTGGTGGCAAGGACCTCAATGGCTACAACTCGATTCGAAACAGTGGCCAATCACTCAGAAACCACCCGCCACAGCCCTAGAGCTTAAACCAATTAAAACCTTTACCGCTACAGCTTAAGAAGATATACTAGACAGATTCTCTACATTGACCAGAGCAATTCGTGTTATATCATATCCATTTAGATTTTGTTCAAACGCGTCACCAAACAGAAGTAAAGAGCAATTTACAACCGCCGAAATAACCCCAGACGAATTTAAATCAACCCGTTCCAAGCTAATTGTCTTAGCTTAGAAAAGATACTTTCATGAGGAACATGAAGCTTTGACCCAAAAGACCCAGATACCCAAAAATAGTTCTATATTGACCCTTAACCCATCAATCGATCCCAAAGGAATCATGCGAGTTAATGACCGCTTGAGTAATTCAGCTGCGCTGTCAGACAACGAACATCACCCGATTCTACTACCCTACAACAGTCGATTGGCAAAATTACTCACCCAATTTACCCACTCAATAACACAACATGGAGGAAACCAGTTAGTATTACGACTCATTCGTACAGAATTCTGGATTACAAAACTGAAGACCCTTATAAAAACAACGATTGATCAGTGCAAAACTTGCATGCTGTATAAAAAAAACCCAAACTACTCAAATCATGGCAGCATTACCAGTTGAACGTACTACCCGGAAGAGCATGCTTAGCTACCAAGGGATACATATGTGTTTTCGTTAGCTTTGCAACCAAAGCAATACTCTTAGAACCCGTAAGTGATATTACTACAGAAGCATTTATGGCAGCATTCGCACGATTTTTCTCTAGGCGCGGATGTCCCGCCGATCTTTTTTCGGACAATGGAAGGATCTTTGTAGGAGCTTCGCAACTGTTACTCAAAGTTCGACGAGAATTTATGAAAACCTTGAGAACCCAAATATTAACGAATCAAGCGCACCAAAACATCCAGTGGCATTTTATTCCTCCCGGAGCTCCTCATATGGGCGGCCTCTGGGAAGGAGTTGAAAGCTTAAAAACAGATTTAAAAATGTGACACAGATCCAAAAATTCACTTTTGAAGAATTGGCAACACTATTTACCCGAATCGCAAGTTGTTTGAATTCTCGTCCCCTAAACCCTATCAGAAGACGCAAAGCTCAGTACCGTGAATAGATGGCAGAAACTAAGGATACTTCATCAACACTTCTGCATTCGATGGAAAGAAGAATACCTAAAAGAACTCCACAAGCGTTATAAGGGGAAATACCCCCAACGCAATGTAGAAGTTGGAGACTTGGTAATTATTCGACAAGAAGCCCTACCCACAAATGAATGGAAATTAGGTCGTATCGAAAAGACTTACCTCGGGTCAGACACCAGAACTAGAATAGTCGACATACGAACCTCACAAAGCATTATGACCAGTCCAATTACAAAAGTCGTGACTATCCCTATAACTACTATTTTATTCTCATTTTGGCACCCACACCCCCGAGGACACAGTCCAGCAATCACTGTGAACTCGCCACCGATCACACAAACCTGGCATTGCACCAGTAAGACAAGGTGTTCCACTTGTAATGGAGAGCACCATTCTACGCTACACGGTCATCCAAAGTTTACTGAAGAAGGGAAACAGGGCCAACGCAAACTCACCACCCCCATGCTCAAGCAGCAGACGTTGTTAGTTTATTAACTAAACATACAGCCAACAGCGATCATCTGATTAAAACACGACGGCACATGGTACAAAGTCAGAGCACTCGTAAACCCAACACGAAAGTTGACAACAATTGCAACTGAATTGGTTAAAAAACTAAAGTTGCCATATTCTCACAGCATTTGCAGTTTAACTATCGGATCTCTCTCCGATAATCATTTACGAGTGAAATGCAATAGTTCCGTTAAATTGTGCATCAGCGTAGGGCTTGTTTACAGCCGTTCTTTGTGTACCAACAAATACCCTATTATATATATACCATAAAACGACCCGCAATTTAATATTATTTGGTGGAAAAAATTGTAAGTACAACGACCCCCAAAAGAGTTGAACTCAATGCGATATACGATAGGACAAGCAAATCGTACGATGCCTTGCGCAGAACCCCGCAAACCCCTGCGATCCCAATGACTTAACGGGAGTCAAAGAAAATTTTAGAAAAGGGCATGATTTCTATTTGAGATGTTTAGGTTCCATCAATCAATGCCACTATAAAGGAGCGAACATCAGAGGCCTACCCATCGATGAACGTAGGATCATTTGTTCATCTGCCCCCTATTGACACGGATATATTTTATGGAGATTTCGCAACATGGCCCTCGTTTAGAGATATGCTTGCAGCTATATGTATCCATAACAAGGCGATCGGCAACGTGGAAAGACTCTTCCACCTAATACAAGAAACCCGAGGGGAAGCGCGGTCGATCGTAGAAAATGCCCCTTTAACAAATGACGGATTTCTTATGGCATGGAAAGATCTCGTTTCGCAATACGAGAACAAAAGAGTTCAAACAAATGCCCAATTGAAGATTTTATTCAATTTACCCCAAACCAACCCAGAAAGCGGAAGTACCATCAAAAATCACAAGTAGTTGGACTCTATATTAATATTCTTATGCGGAACTAAGTTACCCAAACGCCTTCTCCATCAATTCGAAGACACGTTAGAAGACAACTCGGAAATACCTTCTTGGAAAACATTTGATGCCTTTCTCACCCATAAATATAAATCATTGGAATCAGTGGGAGATCTGATTGATCCAAATCCCACTACCCATAACGACAGTAGACTCCATAGGGGAGGAAGGGACGTGAGATTCAACACGTTTCATTCAAATGTTTTAGAAAACCCGACCCCCAGCTCATTAAGCTCTAATAAAACATTTACTCCTAGAATCACTACGTTATCGAAAATACATGCATTGGAAAGTTGCAAATTATGCAAAACCCAACACTCAATTCGAGTATGCCCCAAATTCATAGCCATGAATGTGGAGACCCGTATATCTACAATAAAAAATAATGGCTACTGTTTTAATTGTCTAGCTCTATCTCACAGTTTCAGAGACTGCAAAAGCAAATACTTTTGCAGAATATGCAGACAGAAGCATAATATACATCTGCATAAGAACAATATCCCTCGTCCACAGTCCTCCCCGCAAGGATCAAGAGCATCAAACCCTGCTCTTGATTCAAACCAAACCCACCCCTCAAATCCAAATCCACAAGCATACACAACCCTCTTACAGTCCTTTCAAGAACCACTCATGTCTTGTAGGAAACAGATTTTGTTAGGTACTGCCATAGTTCATATAAACCATAGAGGACAATAATATTCAGCAAGGGCACTCATAGAATCTGGGTCAGAAGCCACATTTATTTCAGAGAAACTCCAAAGAAAGCTGGGCATGCCTACGAAACATGTAGTTGCACAAGTAACAGGGCTGAACAACTCAGTTTCAGCAACAACCACAAAAACATGCGAATTAACCCTATGCTCACCTACGAGGAAAGAATTCAAAATAACGACGAAAGCGTTTATCTTAAAAACTCTAACAGAAAACTTACCCACTCATTCGCCCGACCCAACATTTGAAATTGGAAAACTCGGATTTAGTTTAGCTGATCCCGATTTCAATAATCCCATACCCGTCGACGTTCTAATCGGAAGTGACTTGTACCCACAAATAATACTCGGTGGTGTACAAAGAAATATATACAATACTTTGATCGCCCAAGAAACTGAATTTGGTTGGATTTTGTCAGGACCCATTCCAGAAAAGCCCAGTGGACCTTCAGTAGCTTCATTTTTCAATCAAATGGCCTCAGAAATTACTCACGCAATTTTGGGAAGTGGAAAAAGTTCCGAGAAAGCCTCTGTCCTCATCTTCAGATAAATTGTGTGAAGAAAATTATCAAAAAACCACATACAGAAACTCATCAGGACGTTATGTAGTAACCCTACCCTTTAAAAGCCCAGAAAACATAGAACTGGGTAACTCAAGACACATAGCGCTAGCTCAGTTTTTAAGAAATGAGAAATCCCTCTCAAGAAAGCCGGACATAAAAATGGAATACGACAAAGTTATTAATGTGTGTTTGGAACTTGGGCATGATTTTTTTCGCTTCGGGTTCTCAAAATAAATCCATTTTTCGTCCCCCGTGACAATTCGATGCAGAAAAGATTTCCTTTCGAATCGTTAAAGCAGCATTTCACAAACGGTTTTTCAATCTTCCATTTGTCTATCGTTCAGCTGGTGTGGCACCCATTTTCCATACTTCTGGATCTTTCCCATGGCTTTGAAACGTTGGCAAATTGGTCCTCAAGTTGCATGTGGTGCTTCTGCCAATTTTTGCTGCGATTGGGTTGGATCAACATGCAATTCCTCGTCTTCTTCATAGTCTGTCAAATCGAAATCTCCACTTTTAAATTGACGAAACCATGTCTAACATGTTCTAATCACTGAAGCATGTTCACCATAAGTTTCTACCAGCTTCAACTACTTTTTTCTTTTGAGGAAATAAGAAAAGCAACCAATGCCGCAAATGCGATTTACTTGGAACGAAACTCGAAATAGTCACTGAGGTAAACAAATATGATGCTATTATTTTGGCGGAATGTGACTTGCGTATTTTTGTAGGTTAATTTCAATAGAAAAAAATTACATACATGTCAAATCATAGAAATTTATACATATTGCTAACGACATCTACTAGTAAAACCGGCAACCTTCAACAAACACACCTGGTACAAGTGCGAAGTTGGCTCGAGACGAACTCGTAACATCCTTGGAGTCCGAAGGATTTGCTCTACGCAAATGGACTTCCAACGACCCAAAAATCTTATCATGACTCCCATCAGAATATAAATTGGATACTAATTTACTCAATTTACCAGAATCCAATAGCACAAAGACCCTAGGAATTAGATGGAATTCTAAGAAAGATGTATTCTCACTAAACGAGAGGTATTATCTATAATGTTTGATCCAGCAGGCTGGCTCAGTCCAGTAATCGTAACAGCAAAAATCATTATGCAGCAAATATGGCTTGACAAATCAGACTGGGATGAAAGTCTAAAATCCCTAACCCTACATGGATGGAAAACATTTATTAAGGAATATGAGGTGCTTGATGAAATAGAAATTCCAAGGTGGACCCATTTCTCAACTTCAGCGGTCATAGAGTTTCACGGATTCTCTGATGCGTCTGAAAAAGCGTACGCCGCAACTCCTTACATTAGAATTTAGCATCGAAAACCCGAGTAGCTCCAATTAAAAATATATCACTACCCAGGTTAGAACTATGCGGAGCCGTTCTTCTCGCAAACTTGGTGGACACGGCCTTATCCCAGTTAAATTTGACACAATATCGCACCCATCTCTGGACGGACTCAACTATTATTCATGAACGACTTTCGTTTCTCATCGAGTCGCCGTGATAGTTGAAAACGTTGGAAGCGATACTTGAAATTATGTGGAAAGCCGTGATAACCCGGCGGACCCCGCAAGTCGTGGATACACTCCTCTAGAATTCGCGAGCAACAAACTCTGGTGGCAAGGACCTCAATGGCTACAACTCGATTCGAAACAGTGGCCAATCACTCAGAAACCACCCGCCACAGCCCTAGAGCTTAAACCAATTAAAACCTTTACCGCTACAGCTTAAGAAGATATACTAGACAGATTCTCTACATTGACCAGAGCAATTCGTGTTATATCATATCCATTTAGATTTTGTTCAAACGCGTCACCAAACAGAAGTAAAGAGCAATTTACAACCGCCGAAATAACCCCAGACGAATTTAAATCAACCCGTTCCAAGCTAATTGTCTTAGCTTAGAAAAGATACTTTCATGAGGAACATGAAGCTTTGACCCAAAAGACCCAGATACCCAAAAATAGTTCTATATTGACCCTTAACCCATCAATCGATCCCAAAGGAATCATGCGAGTTAATGACCGCTTGAGTAATTCAGCTGCGCTGTCAGACAACGAACATCACCCGATTCTACTACCCTACAACAGTCGATTGGCAAAATTACTCACCCAATTTACCCACTCAATAACACAACATGGAGGAAACCAGTTAGTATTACGACTCATTCGTACAGAATTCTGGATTACAAAACTGAAGACCCTTATAAAAACAACGATTGATCAGTGCAAAACTTGCATGCTGTATAAAAAAAACCCAAACTACTCAAATCATGGCAGCATTACCAGTTGAACGTACTACCCGGAAGAGCATGCTTAGCTACCAAGGGATACATATGTGTTTTCGTTAGCTTTGCAACCAAAGCAATACTCTTAGAACCCGTAAGTGATATTACTACAGAAGCATTTATGGCAGCATTCGCACGATTTTTCTCTAGGCGCGGATGTCCCGCCGATCTTTTTTCGGACAATGGAAGGATCTTTGTAGGAGCTTCGCAACTGTTACTCAAAGTTCGACGAGAATTTATGAAAACCTTGAGAACCCAAATATTAACGAATCAAGCGCACCAAAACATCCAGTGGCATTTTATTCCTCCCGGAGCTCCTCATATGGGCGGCCTCTGGGAAGGAGTTGAAAGCTTAAAAACAGATTTAAAAATGTGACACAGATCCAAAAATTCACTTTTGAAGAATTGGCAGCACTATTTACCCGAATCGCAAGTTGTTTGAATTCTCGCCCCCTAAACCCTATCAGAAGACGCAAAGCTCAGTACCGTGAATAGATGGCAGAAACTAAGGATACTTCATCAACACTTCTGCATTCGATGGAAAGAAGAATACCTAAAAGAACTCCACAAGCGTTATAAGGGGAAATACCCCCAACGCAATGTAGAAGTTGGAGACTTGGTAATTATTCGACAAGAAGCCCTACCCACAAATGAATGGAAATTAGGTCGTATCGAAAAGACTTACCTCGGGTCAGACACCAGAACTAGAATAGTCGACATACGAACCTCACAAAGCATTATGACCAGTCCAATTACAAAAGTCGTGACTATCCCTATAACTACTATTTTATTCTCATTTTGGCACCCACACCCCCGAGGACACAGTCCAGCAATCACTGTGAACTCGCCACCGATCACACAAACCTGGCATTGCACCAGTAAGACAAGGTGTTCCACTTGTAATGGAGAGCACCATTCTACGCTACACGGTCATCCAAAGTTTACTGAAGAAGGGAAACAGGGCCAACGCAAACTCACCACCCCCATGCTCAAGCAGCAGACGTTGTTAGTTTATTAACTAAACATACAGCCAACAGCGATCATCTGATTAAAACACGACGGCACATGGTACAAAGTCAGAGCACTCGTAAACCCAACACGAAAGTTGACAACAATTGCAACTGAATTGGTTAAAAAACTAAAGTTGCCATATTCTCACAGCATTTGCAGTTTAACTATCGGATCTCTCTCCGATAATCATTTACGAGTGAAATGCAATAGTTCCGTTAAATTGTGCATCAGCGTAGGGCTTGTTTACAGCCGTTCTTTGTGTACCAACAAATACCCTATTATATATATACCATAAAACGACCCGCAATTTAATATTATTTGGTGGAAAAAATTGTAAGTACAACGACCCCCAAAAGAGTTGAACTCAATGCGATATACGATAGGACAAGCAAATCGTACGATGCCTTGCGCAGAACCCCGCAAACCCCTGCGATCCCAATGACTTAACGGGAGTCAAAGAAAATTTTAGAAAAGGGCATGATTTCTATTTGAGATGTTTAGGTTCCATCAATCAATGCCACTATAAAGGAGCGAACATCAGAGGCCTACCCATCGATGAACGTAGGATCATTTGTTCATCTGCCCCCTATTGACACGGATATATTTGATGGAGATTTCGCAACATGGCCCTCGTTTAGAGATATGCTTGCAGCTATATGTATCCATAACAAGGCGATCGGCAACGTGGAAAGACTCTTCCACCTAATACAAAAAACCCGAGGGGAAGCGCGGTCGATCGTAGAAAATGCCCCTTTAACAAATGACGGATTTCTTATGGCATGGAAAGATCTCGTTTCGCAATACGAGAACAAAAGAGTTCAAACAAATGCCCAATTGAAGATTTTATTCAATTTACCCCAAACCAACCCAGAAAGCGGAAGTACCATCAAAAATCACAAGTAGTTGGACTCTATATTAATATTCTTATGCGGAACTAAGTTACCCAAACGCCTTCTCCATCAATTCGAAGACACGTTAGAAGACAACTCGGAAATACCTTCTTGGAAAACATTTGATGCCTTTCTCACCCATAAATATAAATCATTGGAATCAGTGGGAGATCTGATTGATCCAAATCCCACTACCCATAACGACAGTAGACTCCATAGGGGAGGAAGGGACGTGAGATTCAACACGTTTCATTCAAATGTTTTAGAAAACCCGACCCCCAGCTCATTAAGCTCTAATAAAACATTTACTCCTAGAATCACTACGTTATCGAAAATACATGCATTGGAAAGTTGCAAATTATGCAAAACCCAACACTCAATTCGAGTATGCCCCAAATTCATAGCCATGAATGTGGAGACCCGTATATCTACAATAAAAAATAATGGCTACTGTTTTAATTGTCTAGCTCTATCTCACAGTTTCAGAGACTGCAAAAGCAAATACTTTTGCAGAATATGCAGACAGAAGCATAATATACATCTGCATAAGAACAATATCCCTCGTCCACAGTCCTCCCCGCAAGGATCAAGAGCATCAAACCCTGCTCTTGATTCAAACCAAACCCACCCCTCAAATCCAAATCCACAAGCATACACAACCCTCTTACAGTCCTTTCAAGAACCACTCATGTCTTGTAGGAAACAGATTTTGTTAGGTACTGCCATAGTTCATATAAACCATAGAGGACAATAATATTCAGCAAGGGCACTCATAGAATCTGGGTCAGAAGCCACATTTATTTCAGAGAAACTCCAAAGAAAGCTGGGCATGCCTACGAAACATGTAGTTGCACAAGTAACAGGGCTGAACAACTCAGTTTCAGCAACAACCACAAAAACATGCGAATTAACCCTATGCTCACCTACGAGGAAAGAATTCAAAATAACGACGAAAGCGTTTATCTTAAAAACTCTAACAGAAAACTTACCCACTCATTCGCCCGACCCAACATTTGAAATTGGAAAACTCGGATTTAGTTTAGCTGATCCCGATTTCAATAATCCCATACCCGTCGACGTTCTAATCGGAAGTGACTTGTACCCACAAATAATACTCGGTGGTGTACAAAGAAATATATACAATACTTTGATCGCCCAAGAAACTGAATTTGGTTGGATTTTGTCAGGACCCATTCCAGAAAAGCCCAGTGGACCTTCAGTAGCTTCATTTTTCAATCAAATGGCCTCAGAAATTACTCACGCAATTTTGGGAAGTGGAAAAAGTTCCGAGAAAGCCTCTGTCCTCATCTTCAGATAAATTGTGTGAAGAAAATTATCAAAAAACCACATACAGAAACTCATCAGGACGTTATGTAGTAACCCTACCCTTTAAAAGCCCAGAAAACATAGAACTGGGTAACTCAAAACACATAGCGCTAGCTCAGTTTTTAAGAAATGAGAAATCCCTCTCAAGAAAGCCGGACATAAAAATGGAATACGACAAAGTTATTAATGTGTGTTTGGAACTTGGGCATGATTTTTTTCGCTTCGGGTTCTCAAAATAAATCCATTTTTCGTCCCCCGTGACAATTCGATGCAGAAAAGATTTCCTTTCGAATCGTTAAAGCAGCATTTCACAAACGGTTTTTCAATCTTCCATTTGTCTATCGTTCAGCTGGTGTGGCACCCATTTTCCATACTTCTGGATCTTTCCCATGGCTTTGAAACGTTGGCAAATTGGTCCTCAAGTTGCATGTGGTGCTTCTGCCAATTTTTGCTGCGATTGGGTTGGATCAACATGCAATTCCTCGTCTTCTTCATAGTCTGTCAAATCGAAATCTCCACTTTTAAATTGACGAAACCATGTCTAACATGTTCTAATCACTGAAGCATGTTCACCATAAGTTTCTACCAGCTTCAACTACTTTTTTCTTTTGAGGAAATAAGAAAAGCAACCAATGCCGCAAATGCGATTTACTTGGAACGAAACTCGAAATAGTCACTGAGGTAAACAAATATGATGCTATTATTTTGGCGGAATGTGACTTGCGTATTTTTGTAGGTTAATTTCAATAGAAAAAAATTACATACATGTCAAATCATAGAAATTTATACATATTGCTAACGACATCTACTAGTAAAACCGGCAACCTTCAACAAACACACCTGGTACAAGTGCGAAGTTGGCTCGAGACGAACTCGTAACATCCTTGGAGTCCGAAGGATTTGCTCTACGCAAATGGACTTCGAACGACCCAAAAATCTTATCATGACTCCCATCAGAATATAAATTGGATACTAATTTGCTCAATTTACCAGAATCCAATAGCACAAAGACCCTAGGAATTAGATGGAATTCTAAGAAAGATGTATTCTCACTAAACGAGAGGTATTATCTATAATGTTTGATCCAGCAGGCTGGCTCAGTCCAGTAATCGTAACAGCAAAAATCATTATGCAGCAAATATGGCTTGACAAATCAGACTGGGATGAAAGTCTAAAATCCCTAACCCTACATGGATGGAAAACATTTATTAAGGAATATGAGGTGCTTGATGAAATAGAAATTCCAAGGTGGACCCATTTCTCAACTTCAGCGGTCATAGAGTTTCACGGATTCTCTGATGCGTCTGAAAAAGCGTACGCCGCAACTCCTTACATTAGAATTTAGCATCGAAAACCCGAGTAGCTCCAATTAAAAATATATCACTACCCAGGTTAGAACTATGCGGAGCCGTTCTTCTCGCAAACTTGGTGGACACGGCCTTATCCCAGTTAAATTTGACACAATATCGCACCCATCTCTGGACGGACTCAACTATTATTCATGAACGACTTTCGTTTCTCATCGAGTCGCCGTGATAGTTGAAAACGTTCGTTCGGCGGACCCCGCAAGTCGTGGATACACTCCTCTAGAATTCGCGAGCAACAAACTCTGGTGGCAAGGACCTCAATGGCTACAACTCGATTCGAAACAGTGGCCAATCACTCAGAAACCACCCGCCACAGCCCTAGAGCTTAAACCAATTAAAACCTTTACCGCTACAGCTTAAGAAGATATACTAGACAGATTCTCTACATTGACCAGAGCAATTCGTGTTATATCATATCCATTTAGATTTTGTTCAAACGTGTCACCAAACAGAAGTAAAGAGCAATTTACAACCGCCGAAATAACCCCAGACGAATTTAAATCAACCCGTTCCAAGCTAATTGTCTTAGCTTAGAAAAGATACTTTCATGAGGAACATGAAGCTTTGACCCAAAAGATCCAGATACCCAAAAATAGTTCTATATTGACCCTTAACCCATCAATCGATCCCAAAGGAATCATGCGAGTTAATGACCGCTTGAGTAATTCAGCTGCGCTGTCAGACAACGAACATCACCCGATTCTACTACCCTACAACAGTCGATTGGCAAAATTACTCACCCAATTTACCCACTCAATAACACAACATGGAGGAAACCAGTTAGTATTACGACTCATTCGTACAGAATTCTGGATTACAAAACCGAAGACCCTTATAAAAACAACGATTCATCAGAGCAAAACTTGCATGCTGTATAAAAAAACCCAAACTACTCAAATCATGGCAGCATTACCAGTTGAACGTACTACCCGGAAGAGCATGCTTAGCTACCATGGGATACATATGTGTTTTCGTTAGCTTTGCAACCAAAGCAATACTCTTAGAACCCGTAAGTGATATTACTACAGAAGCATTTATGGCAGCATTCGCACGATTTTTCTCTAGGCGCGGATGTCCCGCCGATCTTTTTTCGGACAATGGAAGGATCTTTGTAGGAGCTTCGCAACTGTTACTCAAAGTTCGACGAGAATTTATGAAAACCTTGAGAACCCAAATATTAACGAATCAAGCGCACCAAAACATCCAGTGGCATTTTATTCCTCCCGGAGCTCCTCATATGGGCGGCCTCTGGGAAGGAGTTGAAAGCTTAAAAACAGATTTAAAAATGTAACACAGATCCAAAAATTCACTTTTGAAGAATTGGCAACACTATTTACCCGAATCGCAAGTTGTTTGAATTCTCGTCCCCTAAACCCTATCAGAAGACGCAAAGCTCAGTACCGTGAATAGATGGCAGAAACTAAGGATACTTCATCAACACTTCTGCATTCGATGGAAAGAAGAATACCTAAAAGAACTCCACAAGCGTTATAAGGGGAAATACCCCCAACGCAATGTAGAAGTTGGAGACTTGGTAATTATTCGACAAGAAGCCCTACCCACAAATGAATGGAAATTAGGTCGTATCGAAAAGACTTACCTCGGGTCAGACACCAGAACTAGAATAGTCGACATACGAACCTCACAAGGCATTATGACCAGTCCAATTACAAAAGTCGTGACTATCCCTATAACTACTATTTTATTCTCATTTTGGCACCCACACCCCCGAGGACACAGTCCAGCAATCACTGTGAACTCGCCACCGATCACACAAACCTGGCATTGCACCAGTAAGACAAGGTGTTCCACTTGTAATGGAGAGCACCATTCTACGCTACACGGTCATCCAAAGTTTACTGAAGAAGGGAAACAGGGCCAACGCAAACTCACCACCCCCATGCTCAAGCAACAGACGTTGTTAGTTTATTAACTAAACATACAGCCAACAGCGATCATCTGATTAAAACACGACGGCACATGGTACAAAGTCAGAGCACTCGTAAACCCAACACGAAAGTTGACAACGATTGCAACTGAATTGGTTAAAAAACTAAAGTTGCCATATTCTCACAGCATTTGCAGTTTAACTATCGGATCTCTCTCCGATAATCATTAACGAGTGAAATGCAATAGTTCCGTTACAAACGAGCTACTGACCCGACCCTATGACTGTGACTTAGGTGGGGAAATCATGAAAAGATTCGACCACCTAGTCCTCGCTGACTCTGAATTCATAACAACAGACAAAGTAATGATCGAACTAGGAGCAGATATTTACCCGCAAATCATCTGACCCGGCTTGTTCAACCCCGATAATGGAAACATAGTCGCTCAAAACACCGCACTCGGTTGGACCCTAACCGGCACAATTTGAAGCAGACCCTAAACCCTTCAAAGCGGCCGGGCTATTTATGGCCGATAAACACATCCCTGCATTGTCCTCAAAGCGAATAAGAGGACAATGCAAAAATACAAAACAGCGCCCTGAGAACGTAAATACAACGAGAAGGTCCAGGGCGTGCCGATTGTCATTTTGTTCCGCTTTGCAGTTGGCGCCAGATTTGTATGAGTGCATTTCACCCCAGATATCGATGAGCGCTGTTCACCACAACTTAACAGAGAACTAACAGAATTTTGCTCAAAGTAGTAAAATGAGTACAATAATGAGAATTTCCATGCAAAATAAATGTAAAATTGATAAAAACCTATTCAAGATAAATGTTAACATGTAGATGGATATTATCAGAAATTTCTGTGTTCAATTTCTGTTTATTTGCTTTTAATAATTTGCAAATTAAAATGTTTTTGTAATTTATTATTTTATTTTTTTTTACTTACATATTTATCATTTTTACTAATATTTTTTTTAAAGCTAAAATTAATGGTAGTCATGATGATTGAGAAATAATAAAAGATATTTGATTAAACTTTTTAAATAATATTTACCTTTGGGATAAATATCGAAATATGTAAGCAGATCAAAATTCATTCTCCCATTTAAACATATGAGCGTATGTACATACATAGTATTTATGTATGTATGTACATATAAAAGACAACAATAATTGAACGGCCGCTGCTAGTTCAATTGCAAAAAAATCCTTCTCAAGACGAACGCTGGCGCACCGTCTACTATACGAGCTGCGCAAGCAGCACACATCTCCCCGCATGCGACTCGCCTACAAACCAAAGTGCCAAAAATTGGTAGTTGAACAAATTTGTGTCTTCTTCGACAACAGCAAATCGCGCTCTCGATAGAGTGAACTTAGAATTATAAAACGTATTTTAAATGAATGCCAAACAAATGTTTAGAAAAAAGTCTCATTATTTTATAACATGAATTTATGTTTAGTTATTCGAAAATATGTAAAATTTAATAGAAACTTAAAATCCATGAGGAATTAATAATATATACAAATGGCTCCTATAACTTCTAAAACTTCTTCGATTATTAAATTAATACCTATTTTAATTATGAAAAATATAGGAATATTATTTAAACATGTCTATTAACTTAGAACAGTTAAAGATATTAATAAAAACTTTAAATCTATGAAGTTATATAAGAAATACTCCTATAGCTGTTGATTAGTGATTGATATATTCGTGGTATACAAAGTTTACTGGGATCGTTAAGATTTTGTGCGTTTTGCGTATACATATTAAATTGCTTGCATGTAATTTTCAATTTTTAGATTTTTGCTAAAATTTGACTTCGACTGCTGATGAAGAGTTTTTGTTGCTTTTATGCTTCGTCTAATTTTCTACATTGAAATCAAATATTCTAGAGTATTTTAGAACATTCTAGAATTTTTTGGAACTTTTAGAATATGTTAGAATGTTAGCACACAATTCTCGCCACAACAAGGTGCATGCGGGAAGGCAAGGAAATGCTTGCTGGGCAATATGAGCTAACAGGCGAACAGCAAATTTAGTAGCACGATGCCTATTTGCTTCATTTCTGCAGACGGTGATTGAATTTTTGTAGACGATACATGAATGTTACGTGTTGAAGGAAGAAGGGTATGCTAATGTATGTTGTTGTTGCTTAACTTTTAGCGACCATAATGATTTTGTGTGTTTGTGTTTTTTGACACTGTCGCGAAGAAGCAACTTGCTGACATGGCATGTGCAGCGGTGTTATGAATATACGCACTTTGCTTTGTTGCAGGGCGCAGGCAGATTTATAAGTTAATAAAATTATTAATCAAACTTCTCGAAATGCCGGCGGCAAATCGTCCCTCTATGAGGACATACACTCAACCTTTACTGTTAGATAATACAGAAATTTGAAAAAGATGTAAAATACGTTATTGAAATATACTCTTTCACCCCTATTCCAAAAAATGTATTAATATTTTGAAAATAATATTTTCGTTGTTTGCGATAACAAGCCTACATAAATTCGTTATCTGAATTTAACGTAAGCAATGTTAGTTCAAGACAGAAGAATGTCAGTATTTTGTATAGAGTATAGAGTATACCTATACATACATATTTATAAATCAATAAAATCATTAATATTAATTAATTAAATAACCCTTATTGCAAATAAACGCTATAGCGAAATGCCGACGGCAAATCAATACTTTTTGATGGTAAACATCCAATTTTTGCTATAAGATAAATCAGAAATTCAAAAAACCTAAGAAATACATCAGTAAAATTTGGTTATTTCTCCATACTTAAAAAAATAAATGTAATAATATTTTTCTTCATTTTGATAACAAAACAAGCATACATATATAAATTCCTTCTCTTTAGTTAACATATAGCAATGTTATTTAAAAACTGAGAATTACATTTCAGAGCATAATTTTGATTGCTGTGCTCAAAATGTTAAGCACTATAGACGAGTTCTGTTAATTTCTGTGCCGGTGGTGAAATACGCTTTCATGTCTCGACTTTGTTTATGACAGTTTCCACGCTGGTAACAGAGTTTGCTATTGATGCATAACATTACTGTGCGTATTAAAAATAAGTATGCTCAGAAATGTAGTGCTGTGTCTCTAACTAACATTTTTCTTCTTCTTTATTGGCGTTGGCACCGCTTACGCGATTATAGCCGAATCAATTACAGCGCGCCATTCATCTCTTCTTTTCGCTGTTTGGCGCCAGTTGGAAATGCCAAGTGCACCCAGGTCACTCTCCACTTGATCTTTCCAACGGAGTGGAGGTCTTCCTATTCCTCTGCTTCCACCAGCGGGTACTGCATCAAATACTTTCAAAGCTGGAGTGTTTTCATCCATTCGGACGACATGGTCTAGCCAGCGTAGCCGCTGTCTCTTCATTCGCTGAACTATGTCAATATCGTCGTATAGCTCGTACAGCTCATCGTTCCATCGTCTGCGGTATTCGCCGTTGCCAATGCGCAAAGGACCATAAATCGTTCGCAGAACTTTCCTCTCGAAGACTCCTAGAACCGACTCATCAGATATTGATAACGTCCACGCTTCTGCGCCATATAGTAGGACCAGTATAATGAGCGACTTGTAGAGTTTGGTTTTCGTTCGCCGAGAGAGGACTTTACTTTTCAATTGCCTACTCAGCCCAAAGTAACACCTGTTGGCAAGAGTGATTCTGCGTTGGATTTCAAGGCTGACATTGTTGTTGGTATTAATGCTGGTTCCTAGATAGACGAAATTATCTACGACCTCGAAAATATGACTGTCAACAGTGACGTGGGAGCCGAGTCGCGAATGCGATGACTGTTTGTTTGATGACAGGAGATATTTCGTCTTGCCCTCATTCACTACCAGACCCATTCGTTTCGCTTTTTTATCAAGTCTGGAGAAAGCAGAACTCACGGCGCGGTTGTTGAGGCCAATAATGTCGATATCATCGGCGTACGCCAGCAGCTGTACACTCTTATAGAAGATTGTGCCTTCTCTATTTATCTCTGCAGCTCGTATTATTTTCTCCAGCATTAAATTAAAAAAGTCACACGATAAGGAATCACCCTGTCTGAAACCTCGTTTGATATCGAACGGCTCGGAGAGGTCCTTCCCGATCCTGACGGAGCTTTTAGTGTTGCTTAACGTCAGTTTACTTAGCCGTATAAGTTTTGCGGGGATTCCAAATTCAGACATAGCGGCATAAAGGCAGCTCCTATTCGTGCTGTCGAAGGCGGCTTTAAAATCGACGAAACGGTGGTGGGTGTCGATTCTCTTTTCACGGGTCTTTTCCAAGATTTGGCGCATGGTGAATATCTGGTCAATGGTTGACTTACCAGGTCTAAAGCCACACTGATAAGGTCCAATCAGTTTGTTGACGGTGGGCTTTAGTCTTTCACACAATACGCTTGATAGGACCTTATATGCGATATTAAGAAGGCTTATTCCACGGTAATTGGCGCAGACAGTGGGATCGCCTTTTTTGTGGATCGGGCAGAGCACACTTAAATTCCAATCGTCGGGCATGCTTTCATCCGACCATATTTTGCAAAGAAGCTGATGCATGCACCTGATCAGTTCTTCGCCGCCGCATTTGAATAGCTCAGCCGGTAATCCATCGGCCCCTGCCGCTTTGTTGTTTTTTAAGCGGACGATTGCTATTCGCACTTCTTCATAGTCGGGTAATGGAACAACTTTTCCATCGTCATCAATTGGAGTTTCGGGTTCACCATCCCCGGGTGAACCATTCAGTAGGCTGGAGAAGTGTTCCCCCCATAAATTCAGTATACTGTGGGCATCCCTTACTAGCTCACCTCCCTGGGTCCTACAAGAGTTTGCTCCGGTCTTGAAACCTTCTGTAAGTCGCCGTATCTTTGCATAGGATTTTCGAGCGTTACCCTTGTCGGCCAGCTTCTCAAGCTCCTCATACTCGCGCATCTCGGCCTTTTTTTTTTTGTCTGCAGACGCGCCTTGCTTCCCTCTTCAGTTCTCAGTATCTATCCCACCCCGCACATGTTGTGGTCGATCGCAAGGTTGCGAGGTAGGCAGTCTGTTTTCTCTCCACTGCGACACGGCAGTCCTCATCGTACCAGCTGTTTTTGCGACCTTTCCGAAATCCAAAGGTTTCGTTTGCAGCTGTACGCAGGGAGTTTGCAATGCCGTCCCACAGTTCCCTTATACCGGGTTGTTGATGAGTGCTCTCAGAGAGCAGGTGTGCAAGTCGAGTCGAAAGCCGCTCGGCAGTCTGTTGTGATTGCGGCTTTTCAACGTCGAACCTTCCTTGTGTTTGTTGATGGGCGTTCTTCGACAAGATAGTGATCCGAGTCAATGTTGGGACCTCGGAACGTACGCACATCTAAAACACTGGATACGTGTCTTCCGTCTATCACAACATGATCGATCTGGTTGGAAGTTTTCCGATCTGGAGACAGCCAAGTAGCTTGGTGCATTTTTTTGTGCTGGAATCTAGTGCTACAGACAATCATATTTCGGGCCCCGGCGAAGTCGATCAGCCTCAACCCATTTGGAGATGTTTCGTCGTGGAGACTGAATTTTCCGACAGCCGTACCAAAGATACCTTCTTTGCCCACCCTAGCGTTGAAGTCGACAAGCACAATTTTGACGTCGTGGCGGGGGCAGCGCTCATAAGTGTGTTCGAGGCGCTCGTAAAAGGCATCTTTGGTCAAGTCATCCTTCTCTTCCGTCGGGGCGTGGGCGCAAATTAGGGTGGTGCTGGAAAATTTTGTCTTAATGCGAATTGTGGCTAGACGTTCATCCACCGGAGTGGATGCCAGTACTCGGCGACAGAGTCTCTCTCCCACCACGAATCCGACACCAAATTTGCGCTCCTTTATATGGCCGCTGCAGTAAATTTCAAATTTCTTCCGTCCTTGTCCCGTCCATCGAAATTCTTAGACGGCAGTGATGTCAGCCTTTAACTTTATGAGGACATCAACCAGCTGGGCAGCGGCACCTTCCCAATTAAGGGACCGGACATTCCAGGTGCATGCCCTAAAATCGTAATCCTTAAAACATTTGCGGGGGACGTCATCATTGGGTTGTTTTTTTCATGTGGTGGGTTCCAAACTCTACGCACAACCGCATGGGATTCGCCTTCTCACTTTAGCTCGCCTCCAAACGGATGTTCGTTGGCTACCCAGGGGATACGTGGTCTAAGACCGGACGTCGTGAGCTGCTTGAACCATATGCACAAGAATCGTTTCTGGGCACTCCCAGGTGAATGGCAGTCAAAAACTTTCCTCACTTGCGTGAACTTCTGCACATGGCCCCATCCCCCATTCAGATAACGAATTTATGTAGGCTTGTTATCACAAACAACGAATGTATTATTTTCAAAATATTAATACATTTTTTGGAATAGGGGTGAAAGAGTATATTTCAATAATGTTTTTTACAACTTTTTCAAATTTCTGTATCATTATGTTGAATGTATGTCCTCATAAAGGGACGATTTGCCGCGGGAATTTCGCAATAGCATTTTTTTTAAAAGGAGGCTTATTTATTCATGAATTGTATTTGTTACAAATTAATGAGATGTTTGATTAATAATTTTATCAATCACTAATCAACAGCTATGGGAGTAATGCTTATATAACTTCATAGATTTGAAATTTTTATTAATATTTGAAAAATTTAATCAAATATCTTTTATTATATCTCAATCATCATGACTACCATTAATTTTATCTTTAAAAAATATTAGTAAAAATGATAAATATGTAAGTAAATAAAAATAAAATAATAAATGACAAAACGTTGTAATTTGCAAATTATTAAAAGCAAATAAACTGAAATTGAACACAGAAATTTCTGATAATGTCCATCTACATGTTGACATTTATCTTGAATAGGTTTTTAACAAATTTACATTTATTTTGCATGGAAATTCTCATTATTGTACTCATGCTAATATTTTGAGCAAAATTCTTTAGTTCTCTGTTAAGTTGTGGATATCTGCGGTGAAATGCACTCATAGAATTCTGGCGTCGACTGCAAAGCGGAACAAAATGACAATCGGCACGCCCTGGACCTTCTCGTTGTTGTTGTTTATGTTGTAACCGCAAAAATATTCCTCAAGGTAATTTTTGGGGAATGTTGCGGGAGTGACAGTCCTTGGCCGGATAAAAAATCCGGGTCGTTCCGGTATAAAGACCCAACTGTCGCGGGAACTATTGGATTTTAGTCGCCTCTTACGACAGACATGCCTTTCCGCGGGTAAATTCTTGAACCCGCAGGGTTTCTCGTTGTATTTACGTTCTCTGGTTGCATCATCTAATTCTTATCGAAATCAGCTGACAAATCTAAACAAAATAGCTACAAATCAAAAAAGAAAACAGCAAACAATTGCAATGATTGAAGGCCATATTAGAAAAGGGGTCAAATAGAAAATGGTAATGGTAAAAAATCTTATGTCCACTTTACCACTGATTTTTTGTAATAAGGCATGATTGCAACTCCTAAATTTAATATTTACATAAATCTAATTACCATATTAATGTACATACATACATTCTAACTAATTGATTGACCCCATTTTTTCATTAAGGCTCGTTCGCCTAATTGATCATACTTACTGGCACTTTTCCTTGGAGCTTAAAGTAAAATTAATAATAACATCATCAAATAAATTTCTTATAATATAAACTTTACAAAACCTTACCTTTTTCCTCCATTAAATTTAAATAACAGCGAATGACGTAGTACCAGAGTGGTTAGCATTACGTACTGCCATTCGGAAGGACCGAGTTCAAATCCTAGTGCGACCAACATACAAACGATATAAAAAATTAATTTAAATATAAAATTAAGTTAAATTTTCTAATTGCGGTCGCCCCTCGGCAAGGAATGTGAATGTGAAATAAAGGCTCCTCACAAAATATTATCAGCCGTTCCGAGGCGGCTTAGTATAAATTGCAGGTCCCTCCATTTGTTGAAAAACAAATATCAAGACGCAAAAACCACAAATTAAAGGAGCTCGGCCGAAAATCGCTTCAACGGCTACAAAGCGCTAATTATATATATGTATATATATATGTGACATATATATATATATATATACCAGCTTTGACCCTGCACTGCTTCGCTGTCGCATACACTCATTGAAGGTATGAAAAATTTAACATGGGATATCTTATTATTATTCACTCAATACTTGTGGAAATTCAACATTTTTGGTTTAACCATTGACATTGGTCCACTTCCTGGAGAGAGGAATGGTCCGACTATTTGAATAGGCGAGTCACCCGTTCACTCCCCAGAGAGCAGAGTAGTTCGACTTTTTTTAATAGGTCGGTTCCTGGTCCACCTCCCGGAGAGAAGTGTAATCTTCCTGTTAATCTAAGCAAAAAGTGAGTTAACACACTTTTATACAACAACAAATAAATGGGAATTTAGCATTTAAATGTGATGTTTACTCATTATTTTATAACATCAATTTATGTTTAGTTATTCGAAAATATGTAAAATTTAATAGAAACTTAAAATCAATGAGGAATTAATTATAATATATACAAATGACTCCCATAACTTCTAAAACTTCTTCGATTATTAAATTAATAACTATTTTAATTATGAAAATTATAGAAATATTATTTAAAAATGTTTATTAACTTAGAACAGGTAAATATATTAATAAAAATCTCAAATCTATGAAGTTATATAAGAATCACTCCTATACCTATATATACGACATGTCCACTGGTCGTATGAGCAACATTTAGTCATCGAAGGAAAATTTAAAAATATTAAATTTAAATATATATTTCAATAAGTGTTGAATGTCCTTTTTTTTAACTGTTCCCACAGATCCAAAAATCGTTGAAATAAGATATATTTGGCGAAAAACAATAAATTCTTATGTAAAAAATAATAGCTTTTTGTTCAAAAACAAAAAATTATTTTTAGTTGAACTTTGACCTTGAATAACTTTGACGCTAGTGATTTTTTTGCAAAACTTCAGAGAAAGTTTTTGTAGAACGTTCAATTTCCTACAAAAATAATTCGATGCCGCAGCATTGTATCAACTGGCTTCTCAAAGAAAAAATTAATAGCAAAAAGTACGAAAACTCCATGTTACTTACACGGGAAATGAATCGTCTTTGCGGCAGGGTTTATTATCAATATTAAGAGTTCATATGAGTTTCCTAATTTTATATTTTGAAAATATTATTTTCGTTGTTTGTGAAACAAGCCTACATAAATTCGTTATCTGAATTTAACATAAGCAATGTTAGTTAGAGACTGAGCACTACATTTCTGAGCATACTTATTTTTAATACGCTCAGTAATGTTATGCATCAATAGCAAACTCTGTTACCAGCGTGGAAACTGTCAAAAACAAAGTCGAGACATGAAAGCGTATTTCACCACCGGCACAGAAATTAACAGAATTCGTCTATAGTGCTTAACATTTTGAGAACAGCAATAAAAATTATGCTTTGAAATGTAATTCTCAGTTTTTAAATAATATTGCTATATGTTAACTAGAGAGAAGGAATTTATATATGTATGCTTGTTTTGTTATCAAAATGAAGGAAAATATTATTACATTTATTTTTTTAAATATGGAGAAATAACCAAATTTTACTGATGTATTTCTTATGTTTTTTGAATTTCTGATTTGTCTTATAGCAAATATTGGATGTTTACCATCAAAAAGTATTGATTTGCCGTCGGCATTTTATTAATTTATAAATATATACGTATGTATAACTACACTATACAAAATACTGACCTTCCTCAAGAAATACATGCATACATACATATGTATATACTTAAATACATACATATACGCATGTGCAAAAACATACAAGAACATTATTTGCGTGAAATCGGTTCCCCTCTAAATACTTCTGTTGCCCAAAAGCTCAGAACTGAAAGCAAATACAACAATAACATTTTCATTCATAAACGCCTGCGCCCTACAACAAAGCAGAGTGCGTTCATTCATAAGCACCACCGCGCGCCATACCAAAAACATCCCAATTCTTACGAAAGCTATCGTCTATAGAGACGGATGGACAGACATTTTTTTCTAAATCTATTTATCCAACCATTTCATGAAGTTTTTAACATAAAGTCTTTACCTACCTCGTTTATTTTAAAACCGTTAGCAGAATGAACCTAATGGACTCTGTTCACATTGTACAGTTGGGTGTAAAAAATCCCGTAACAAGCATGCTGCATCAACTAGCATTGCTTAAAATTCTTGTGTAGCTGACTAAAATCCTCCACTCAATTGAAGCAAATCGGCATCGTGCTACTAAATTTGCTGTTCGCCTATTAGTTCATATTGCCCAGCAAGTTCCAGAAAACTCCAGAATATTCTAGAATATTTGATTTCAATGAAGGAAAGTAGACGAAACATAGAAGCAACAAAAAATCTTCATCTACAAACAGATTCCTCAAGTCGAAATCAAATTTTAGCAAAAATCTAAAAATTGATGTTGAACTCACTTCGAAGTGAAAACCCATATATGCAAGCAATTTAATAAGTATACGCAAAACGCACACGATCTTAATAGAGCCTGAGCACTTCCTCTGTCGAGAGCGCGATTTGCTAATGTCGAAAAAGACACAAATTTGTTCAACTTCTAATTTTTGGCACTTTGGTTTGATTTGGCGAGTCGCATGCGGGGAGATGTGTGCTGCTGCGCACCTCGTTTAGTGGACGGTGCGCCGGCGTTCGTGCTCAGAAGGATTTTTTTGCAATTGAACTAGCAGCGGCCATTCAATTAGTGTTATCATGGTTTTTGCTAGATGTGTACGCTTTTGCTTTGTCTTAATACATTTATATGTACATACATACATAAATACTATGTAAATCTATGTAAATATGTATGAACGTACGCTCATATGTTTAAATGAGAGAATGAATTTTGACTTGTTTACTTATTTCGATATTTACTTCAAAAGTATATAATATTTAATAGGATTTAATTAAATATATTTTATTATATCTGGATCATCATAACTACCATTAATTTAAAATAAAATGGAATAGGGGGGTACATGAAAATCATATGGATAAATTTCAAACATATTTAATGAAATTTACAAATTATTAAAAACAAATAAGCAAAAGTTTATAATATCAGAAATTTTTGATAATCATCTGCGTGCTTGCAAAGGCTTATCAATTTTACAATTATTTTGCATGTATTTTCTCATTTTACGTACAACCTTGCTCAATCTGCTATTTTGAGCAAGATTTCTGTCTTCTCACTGTTAAAGTGCGGTGAAATACGCTTTTAGATTTTCGTGTTGAAATACGCTTTCATAAAACGAGCCAGCGGACCAATTTGATAATCGGCACGCCCCGGTGCTTGTCTATGTTATACGTTCTCTGTAACACCGATGCCAGAGAACGTAAATACAACGAGAAGGTTCAATTGCGGACCAGCGTGTAAACTGTCAACAGATGCCAAGCTTCGATGGATGCATTTCACCGCAGGCCGCCAGAAAATAACATAGTTCGCTATTGTTGCATAACATTACTGAGCGTATTAAAAATAAGTATGCTCAGAAATGTAGTGCTTGTTAACACAAACAACGAAAGTATTATTTTCAAAATATTAATACCTTTTTTGGAATAGCGGTGAAAGAGTATATTTCAATAATGTATTTTACATCTTTTTCAAATTTCTGTATCATCTAATAGTAAAGATTGAATGTACATAGGTATGTCCTCATAAAGAGACGATTTGCCGCCGTCATTTCGCAATAGCATTTTTTTATAAGGAGGCTTATTTATTCATGAATTGTATTTGTTACAAATTAATGAGATGTTTGATTAATAATTTTATAACTTATAAATCTGCCTGCGCCGTACAACAAAGCAAAGTGCGTTCATTCATAACACCGCTGCCATGTCAGCAAGTTGCTTCTTCGCGGCAGTGTCAAAAAACACAAACACACAAAATCATTATGGTCGCTAAAAGTTAAGCAACAACAACATACATTAGCATACACGTAACATTCATGTATCGTCTACAAAAATTCAATCACCGTCTGCAGAAATGAAGCAAATAGGTATCGTGCTACTAAATTTGCTGTTCGCCTGTTAACTCATATTGCCCAGCAAGCATTTCCTTGCCTTCCCGCATGCACCTTGTTGTGGCGAGGATTGTATGCTAACATTCTAAAATATTCTAAAACTTCCAAAAAATTCTAGAATGTTCTAGAATATTTGATTTCAATGAAGAAAAGTAGACGAAGCATAAAAGCAACAAAAACTGTGCATCAACAGTCGAAGTCAAATTTTAGCAAAAATCTAAAACTCAGGACAAAGTGAAACCCATACATGCAAGCAATTTAATATGTATACGCAAAACGCACTAAATCTCAATAGCGATCACAAAATTTTTGTTAGATTTCATACTTTTGGCATTTTGGTGTACGTATTCAGGTACAGTAAACTTTGTATACCACGAATATATCAATCATTAATAAACAGCTATGGGAGTATTTCTTATACAATATAACTTCATAGATTTGAAATTTTTATTAATATCTTTAACTGTTCTAAGTTAATAAATAATATTCCAATATTTTCCATTGTTAAAATAGGTATTAATTAAATAATCGAAGAAGTTTTAGAAGTTATAGGAGTCATTTGTATATATTATAATTAATTCCTCATAGATTTTATGTTTCTATTAAATTTTAAAATTTTCGAATAACTAAACATAAATTCATGTTATAAAATAATGAGACTTTTTTCTAAACATTTGTTTGGCATTCATTTAAAATACGTTTTATAATTCTAAAGAAAAAGTTCACTCTATCGAGAGCGCGATTTGCTGTTGTGGAAGAAGACACAAATTTGTTCAACTTCCAATTTTTTGCACTTTGGTTTGTAGGCGAGTCGCATGCGGGGAGATGTGTGCTGCTTGCGCAGCTCGTATAGTAGCAGCGGCCATTCAATTAGTGTTGTAATGGTGATGGCGTGTTATTTTTTTTTTTTTTTGCTAGATGTGTACGCTTTTGCTTTGTCTTAATACATTTATATGTACACACATACATAAATACTATGTAAATCTATGTAAATATGTGTGAACGTACGCTCGTATGTTTAACTGAGAGAATGAATTTTAATCTGCTTACATATTTCGATATTTATCCCAAAAGTAAAAAATATTTAAACAAAATTTAATCAAATGTCTTTTATTATATCTCAATCATCATGACTACCATTAATTTTATCTTTAAAAAATTATTAGTAAAAATTATAAATATGTAAGTAAATAAAAATAAAATAATAAATTACAAAAACGTTTTAATTTTCAAATTATTAAAAGCAAATAAACGGAAATTGAACACAGAAATTTCTGATAATATCCATCTACATGTTAACATTTATCTTAAATAGGTTTTTATCAATTTTACATTTATTTTACATGGAAGTTCTCATTATTGTACTCATTCTAATATTTTGAGGAAAATTCTTTTAGTTCTCTATTAAGTTGTGAACAGCGCTCATCGATATCTGGGGTGAAATGCACTCTTAGAAATCTGGCGTCGAATCAAAATAGCAGATTGAGCAAGATTGTACGTAAAATGAGAAAATACATGCAAAATAAATGTAAAATTGCATGCAATATAAATGTAAGCAAACAAATGGTTTCAAAAATTTCTGATATTATAAACTTTTGCTTATTTGTTTTTAATAATTTGTAAATTTCATTAAATATTTTTGAAATTAAGCCATATGATTTTCATGTACCCCCAAATATTTCATTTTATTTTAAATGAATGGTAGTTATGATGATCTAGATATAATAAAATATATTTAATTAAATCCTATTAAATGTTATTTACTTTTGAAGCAAATATCGAAATAAGTAAACAAGTCAAGTACATATAAATGTATTAAGAAAAGGGTACACATCTAGCAAAAAAAAAATACCACGCCATCACCATGACAACACTAATTGAATGGCCGCTGCTAGTTCAATTGCAAAAAAATCTTTCTCAAGACGAACGCTGCGCACCGTCTACTATACGAGCTGCGCAAGCAGCACACATCTCCCCGCATGCGACTCGCCTACAAACCAAAGTGCCAAAAATTAGAAGTTGAACAAATTTGTGTCTTCTTCGACAACAGCAAATTGCGATCTCTATATAGTGAACTTTTTCTTTAGAATTACCAAACGGATTGTAAATGAATGTCAAAAAGTGGTTTGGTAAAAACGTCTAATTATTTTTAAACATGAATTTTTTAATTTAATTTAGATTTAGCAATTCGAGAAATTGTAAAATATAATAGAAACTTGAAATCGATGATGAATTAATTGTAATATATACTCCTATAACTTCAAAAGCTTCTTTGATTATTATATTAATACATATTTACTTTTGAAAAATATAGGAGTACTATTTAAAAATGTTTAATAACTTAAAAAAATTAAAGATTTTTAATAACGATTTAAAATCTAGAAGTTATTTAAGAACCACTCCTATAGCTGTTGATTAGAGATTGATATATTCGTGATGCACAAAGTTTACTGTACCTGAATTCGTACACCAAAATGCGAAAAATATGAAATCTAGCAAAAATTTTGTGCTCGTCGCATAGAAATAGCTTGTGGATGGCGGGTGTAAGAGGAAGTGCTCAGGCTCTATTAAGATCGTCTGCGTTTTGTGTATATATATTAAATATTAATACATATTTACTTTTGAAAGATATAGGAGTACTATTTAAAAATGTTTAATAACTTAAAAAAATTAAAGATTTTTAATAACGATTTAAAATCTAGAAGTTATTTAAGAACCACTCCTATAGCTGTTGATTAGAGATTGATATATTCGTGATGCACAAAGTTTACTGTACCTGAATTCGTACACCAAAATGCGAAAAATATGAAATCTAGCAAAAATTTTGTGCTCGTCACATAGAAATAGCTTGTGGATGGCGGGGTGTAAGAGGAAGTGCTCAGGCTCTATTAAGATCGTCTGCGTTTTGTGTATATATATTAAATTGCTTGCATGCATGGGTTTTCACTTCGAAGTGAGTTCAACATCAATTTTTAGATTTTTGCTAAAATTTGACTTCGACTTGAGGAATCTGTTTGTAGATGAAGATTTTTTGTTGCTTCTATGCTTCGTCTACTTTCCTTCATTGAAATCAAATATTCTAGAATATTCTGGAGTTTTCTGGAACTTGCTGGGCAATATGAACTAATAGGCGAACAGCAAATTTAGTAGCACGATGCCGATTTGCTTCAATTGAGTGGAGGATTTTAGTCAGCTACACAAGAATTTTAAGCAATGCTAGTTGATGCAGCATGCTTGTTACGGGATTTTTTACACCCAACTGTACAATGTGAACAGAGTCCATTAGGTTCATTCTGCTAACGATTTTAAAATAAACGAGGTAGGTAAAGACTTTATGTTAAAAACTTCATGAAATGGTTGGATAAATAGATTTAGAAAAAAATGTCTGTCCATCCGTCTCTATAGACGATAGCTTTCGTAAGAATTGGGATGTTTTTGGTATGGCGCGCGGTGGTGCTTATGAATGAACGCACTCTGCTTTGTTGTAGGGCGCAGGCGTTTATGAATGAAAATGTTATTGTTGTATTTGCTTTCAGTTCTGAGCTTTTGGGCAACAGAAGTATTTAGAGGGGAACCGATTTCACGCAAATAATGTTCTTGTATGTTTTTGCACATGCGTATATGTATGTATTTAAGTATATACATATGTATGTATGCATGTATTTCTTGAGGAAGGTCAGTATTTTGTATAGTGTAGTTATACATACGTATATATTTATAAATTAATAAAATGCCGACGGCAAATCAATACTTTTTGATGGTAAACATCCAATATTTGCTATAAGACAAATCAGAAATTCAAAAAACATAAGAAATACATCAGTAAAATTTGGTTATTTCTCCATATTTAAAAAAATAAATGTAATAATATTTTCCTTCATTTTGATAACAAAACAAGCATACATATATAAATTCCTTCTCTCTAGTTAACATATAGCAATGTTATTTAAAAACTGAGAATTACATTTCAAAGCATAATTTTTTTATTGCTGTGCTCAAAATGTTAAGCACTATAGACGAATTCTGTTAATTTCTGTGCCGGTGGTGAAGTACGCTTTAATGTCTCGACTTTGTTTTTGACAGTATCCACGCTGGTAACAGAGTTTGCTATTGATGCATAACATTACTGAGCGATTTAAAAATAAGTATGCTCAGAAATGTAGTGCTCTGTCTCTAACTAACATTGCTTATGTAAAATTCAGATAACGAATTTATGTAGGCTTGTTTCACAAACAACGAAAATATTATTTTCAAAAAATTAATACATTTTTTTGGAATAGGGGTAAAAGAGTATATTTCAATAATGTATTTTACATCTTTTTCAAATTTCTGTATTATCTAATAGTAAAGATTGAATGTACATATGTCCTCATAAAGGGACGATTTGCCGCCGGCATTTCGCAATAGCATTTTTTTATAAGGAGGCCTATTTATTCATGAATTCTATTTGTTACAAATTAATGAGATGTTTGATTAATAATTTTATTAACTTATAAATCTTTAAAAACATTCATTTGTACATATGTACGTATTATCATAAAAAATACTGACCTGCCTCAAAAAATACTTACACGCATATATGCATATGTGCATATGTATGTATATTCATATACGCATATGCAAAAACATACAAACACATTAACACATCTGAAATCAAATACAACAATAACATTTTCATTCATACACGCCTGCGCCCTACAACATAACACCGCTGCACATGCCATGTCAACAAGTTGCTTCTTCGCGGCAGTGTCAAAAAACACAAACACACAAAATCATGGTCTCGAAAAGTTAAGCAACAACAACATACATTAGCATACCCTTCTTCGTTCAACACGTAACATTCATGTATCGTCTACAAAAATTCAATCACCGTCTGCAGAAATGAAGCAAATAGGCATCGTGCTACTAAATTTGCTGTTCGCCTGTTAGCTTATATTGCCCAGCAAGCATTTCCTTGCCTTCCCGCATGCACCTTGTTGTGGCGAGGATTGTGTGCTAACATTCCAAAATATTCTAAAAGTTCCAGAAAATTTTAGAATGTTCTAGAATATTCTAGAATATTTGATTTCAATGAAGAAAAGTAGACGAAGCATAAAAGCAACATAAACTCTTCATCAACAGTCGAAGTCAAATTTTAGCAAAAATCTAAAAAGAGATGTTGAACTCAGGACAAAGTGAAAACCCATACATGCAAGCAATTTAATATGTATATGCAAAACGCACACATCTTAATAACGATCACAAAATTTTTGCTAGATTTCATATTTTTGGCATTTTGGTGTACGTATTCAGGTACAGTAAACTTTGTATACCACGATTCTTATATAACTTCATAAATTTGAGATTTTTATTAATATATTTAACTGTTCTAAGTTAATAAACATTTTTAAATAATATTCCTATAATTTTCATAATTAAAAAAGGTATTAATTTAATAATCGAAGAAGTTTTAGAAGTTATATGAGTCATTTGTATATATTATAATTAATTCCTCATAGATTTTTAGTTTCTAAACATAAATTCATGTTATAAAATAATGAGACTTTTTTCTAAACATTTGTTTGGCATTCATTTAAAATACGTTTTATAATTCTAAAGAAAAAGTTCACTCTATCGAGAGCGCGATTTGCTGTTGTCGAAGAAGACACAAATTTGACAACTTCCAATTTTTTGCACTTTGGTTTGTAGGCGAGTCGATTGCGGGGAGATGTGTGCTGCTTGCGCAGCTCGTATAGTAGCTGCGGCCATTCAATTAGTGTTGTAAAGGTGATGGCGTGTTATTATTTTTTTGCTAGATGTGTACGCTTTTGCTTTGTCTTAATACATTTATATGTACACACATACATAAACACTATGTAAATCTATGTAAATATGTGTAAACGTACGCTCATATGTTTAACTGAGAGAATGAATTTTGATCTGCTTACATATTTCGATATTTATCCCAAAAGTAAAAAATATTTAAACAAAATTTAATCAAATGTCTTTTATTATATCTCAATCATCATGACTACCATTAATTTTATCTTTAAAAAATTATTAGTAAAAATTATAAATATGTAAGTAAATAAAAATAAAATAATAAAATACAGGCATTTTAATTTGCAAATTATTAAAAGCAAATAAACAGAAATTGAACACAGAATTTTCTGCTAATATCCATCTACATGTTAACATTTATCTTAAATAGGTTTTTATCAATTTTACATTTATTTTGCATGGAAATTCATTATTGCACTCATTCTACTATTTTGAGCAAAATTCTGTTAGTTCTCTGTTAAGTTGTGAACAGCGCTCATCGATATCTGGGGTGAAATGCACTCATAGAAATCTGGCGTCGACTGCATAGCGGAACAAAATGACAATCGGCACGCCCTGGACCTTCTCGTTGTATTTATGTTCTCTGGTTGCATCCTCTAATTCTTACCTAAATCAGCTGACAAATTTAAACAAAATAGCTACAAATTATAAAAGAAAACAGCAAACAATTACAATGATTGAAGGCCATTATGCCCACCTTACTACTGAATTTTTGTGATAAGGCATGATTGCAACTCCTAAATTTAATATTTACATAAATCAATTATTAATGTACATACATACATTCTAAATAATTGATTGCCCCATATTTTCATTAAGGCTCGTTCGCCTAATTGATCATACTTACTGGCGCTTTTCCTTGGAGCTTAAAGTAAAATTAATAATAACATCATCAAATAAATTTCTTATATTATAAACTTTATAAAACCTTACCTTTTTCCTCCATTAAATTTAAATAACAGCGAATGATGTAGTACCAGAGTGGTTAGCATTACGTACTGCCATTCGGAAGGACCGAGTTCAAATCCTAGTGCGACCAACATCCAAACGACATGAAAAATTAATTAAAAAAGAAAATTAAGTTAAATTTTCTAATTGCGGTCGCCCCTCTGCAAGGAATGTCAACCCCTTGTAGTCTTTTTCTGACATGAAATAAAGGCTCCTCACAAAATACTGTCAGCCATTCAGAGGTGGCTTAGTATAAATTGCAGGTCCCTCCATTTGTTGAAAAAAATTATCGAGACGCAAAAACCACAAATTAGAGGAGCTCGGCCGAAAATCGCTTGAACGGTCACAAAGCGCTAGTTACGAGGGCTGCTATATATATTCCTGGCCTAAAAATGAAAATACGAATATTTATCAACGAAAATGGTTTTATTGTTTTTCAAAATATTCTCCATCAAGATTTATACACTTTTGCATGCGCTCAAACCAATTTTCGAAGCACTTTTTCCACTCCGATTGAGACACCTCCAAAACATGGTTTTTGAATGCTTCAACAGCATCTTCTGGCGACGAAAATCGTTGCCCACGCATGTGTGGGAATAAAAAGAGGTCATTGGGTGCCAAGTCAAGGCTGTACGGCGGATGACCCATCAATTCGACGTTTTGGCAGGTCAAAAAGGCACTGGTTTGAGCCGATGTGGGAGAGCTCGCATTGTCATGGTGCACAATGATTCGACTTCTCTTGTTCGTTTTTCGAATTTCTCCGAAGACTTCAGACAAACAAATGGTGGTGTACCACTCAAAATTGACCGTCCTACGTTGCTCAAGCGGAATAGTCGCCACATGACCAGTTTTGCCGAAGAAACAGGCGACCATTTGCTTCGAAGTGCTTCTTCCACGAACAACTTTCGTTGGATTTGGCTCGTCTTGGAAGACCCACACGGTCGATTGCTGTTATGCTTCGGGCTCATACGCATAGATCCATGATTCGTCACCTGTGACGATCTTATGAACGTCTTTTGAAGCACCGCGATCGTATTTTTTCAGCATTTCTTTACACCAATCCACACGAGCCTTTTTTTGAGCGATTGTCAAATTGTGCCAGGAGTTCACGCAATATCGAATGTATGCTGGTGGGAGAAATGCATAGGCATGCCATTATCTGATGGTATGTTACATGACGGTCTTGCATTATCAGTTCACGTACGCCATCGATGTTTTCTGGCACAACGGCTGTTTTTGGACGATCTTCACGGAATTCGTCTTTGAGCGAGCGTCGGCCACGATTGAATTCGTTGTACCAGTTTTTCACAGTGCTATAGGATGGTGCTTCATAGCCATACAAAGATTTTAGTTCATCGATGCACTCTTGCCGTGATAATCCACGTCGAAAGTTGTGAAAAATGATCGCACGAAAATGTTCACGAGTTAATTCCATTTTTTGGCCGAGATGAATTTTTTAATTCCCTGTAAATAAAACAATTCACGATTAAATGACAAAACGTTCTGATTGTTATGCTAACAAATGTCAAACTTTCCAACGGAAATGTCAGATTGCACCTGGCAACACTTAGTGGTGCATAGGCCATATATTTATCCCAAAAGTAAATAATATTTTAAAAAATTTAATCAAATATCTTTTATTATATCTCAATCATCATGACTACCATTAATTTTATCTTTAAAAAATTATTAGTAAAAATGATAAATATGTAAATAATAATAATAAAATAATAAATTACAGGCATTTTAATTTGCAAATTATTAAAAGCAAATAAACAGAAATTGAACACAGAATTTTCTGATAATATCCATCTACATGTTAACATTTATCTTAAATAGGTTTTTATTAATTTTACATTTATTTTGCATGGAAATTCTCATTATTGTACTCATTCTACTATTTTGAGCAAAATTCTGTTAGTTCTCTGTTAAGTTGTGAACAGCGCTCCTCGATATCTGGGGTGAAATGCACTCATAGAAATCTGGCGTCGACTGCATAGCGGAACAAAATGACAATCGGCACGCCCTGGACCTACTCGTTGTATTTATGTTCTCTGGTTGCATCCTCCAATTCTTATCGAAATCAGCTGACAAATCTAAACAAAATAGCTACAAATCATAAAAGAAAACAGCAAACAATTACAATGATTGAAGGCCATATTAGAAAAGGGGTCAAATAGAAATTGGTAAAAAATCATTATGTCCACCTTACTACTTATTTACATAAATCTAATTATTAACGTACATACATACATTCTAAATAATTGATTGCCCCATATTTTCATTAAGGCTCGTTCGCCTAATTGATCATACTTACTGGCGCTTTTCCTTGGAGCTTAAAGTAAGATTAATAATAACACCATCAAATAAATTTCTTACATTATAAACTTTAAAAAACCTTACCTTTTTCCTCCATTAAATTTAAATAACAGCGAATGATGTAGTACCAGAGTGGTTAGCATTACGTACTGCCATTCGGAAGGACCGAGTTCAAATCCTAGTGCGACCAACATCAAAACGATATAAAAAATTAATTTAAATAAAAAATTAAGTTAAATTTTCTAATTGCGGTCGCCCCTCGGCAAGGAATGTCAACCCCTTGTAGTCTTTTTCTGACATGAAATAAAGGCTCCTCACAAAATACTGTCAGCCATTCAAAGGTGGCTTAGTATAAATTGCAGGTCCCTCCATTTGTTGAAAAAAATTATGGAGACGCAAAAACCACAAATTAGAGGAGCTCGGCCGAAAATCGCTTCAACGGTTATAAAACGCTAGTTATATATATGTATTAATATATATACTAGCTGTACCCTGCACTGCTTCGGTGTCGCACACACTCATTGAAAGTATGAAAAATTAATCATGGGATATCTTTTTATCATAACATTATTCACTCAATACTTGTGGAAATTCAAAATTTTTGGTTTAACCATTGACATTAGTCCACTTCCTAGAGAGAGGAATAGTCCGACTATTTGAATAGGCGATTCTTCCGTTCACTCCCCGGAGAGCAGAGTAGTTCGACTTTTTTTAATAGGTCGGTTCCTGGTCCACCCCCCGGAGAGAAGTGTAATCTTCCTGTTAATCTAAGCAAAAAGTGAGTTAACATACTTTTATACAACAACAAACAAATGGGAATTTAGCATTTAAATGCGATGTTTAAATGCATTTAAGCCAAATACATTCAAAGCTCCCTATATGTATACAAAAAACAAATACATACAAATTCCGTCTCGGTCAGAAATTTTGTCAAAAGTCAGAAATTGATGTTGAAGTCATTCCGAAGTGAAAACACACACATTCAAGCAATTTATAATGTAAACGAAAACACACACAATCATAAGCCATTTCTTTGCGACGATTACAAATTTTTGCTAGATTTCATATTTTTCGCATTTTGGTGTACGTATTCAGGTACAGTAAACTTTGTGTACGACGAATATATCAATCACTAATCAACAGCTATAGGAGTGATTCTTATATAACTTCAAAGGTTTAAACTTTTTATTGAAATCTTTATTTGTCCTAAGTTAAAAAATATTTTTAAACGATGTCCCTATATTTTTAATAATTAAAATATGAGTGAAATTAATAATCGAAGAAATTTTAGAAGTTATAGGAGTCATTTGTATATATTACAATTAATTCCCCATCGATTTCAAGTTTCTATTACAATATATTTTACAATTTCTCGAATTGCTAAACCTAAATTAAATTAAAAAAATCATGCTTAAAAATAATTAGACGTTTTTACCAAACCACTTTTTGACATTCGTTTAAAATCCGTTTGGTAATTCTAAAGAAAAAGTTCACTCTATCGTGAGCGCAATTTGCTGTTGTCGAAGAAGACACAAATTTGGTCAACTTCTAATTTTTGGCACTTTGGTTTGTAGGCGAGTCGCATGCGGGGAGATGTGTGCTGCTTGCGCAGCTCGTATAGTAGACGGTGCGCAGCGTTCGTCTTGAGAAAGATTTTTTTGCAATTGAACTAGCAGCGGCCATTCAATTAGTGTTGTCATGGTGATGACGTGGTATTTTTTGTTTTGCTAAATGTATGCGCTTTTGCTTCGTCGTAATGCATTTATATGTACATACATACATAATCTATTTATCCCAAAAGTAAATAATATTTAAAAAAATTTAATCAAATATCTTTTATTATATCTCAATCATCATGCCTACCATTAATTTTATCTTTAAAAAATTATTAGTAAAAATTATAAATATGTAAGTAATAAAAATAAAATAATAAATTACAAAAACGTTTTAATTTGCAAATTATTAAAAGCAAATAAACAGAAATTGAACACAGAAATTTCTGATAATATCCATCTACATGTTAACATTTATCTTAGGTTTTTATCAATTTTACATTTGTTTTGCATGGAAATTCTCATTATTGTACTCATTCTACTATTTTGAGCAAAATTCTGTTAGTTCTCTGTTAAGTTGTGGTGAACAGCGTTAATCGATATCTGGGGTGAAATGCACTCATAGAAGTCTGGCGTCGACTGCAAAGCGGAACAGAATGACAATCGGCACGCCCTGTACCTTCTCATTGTATTTACGTTCTCTGGATATGTCGCCAGACATACGGAAAAACGGAAAACGAAATTTCCCTTCTTTCCCCGTTAATTAAAACTAAGCTAAATATTTTGTTATAAATTATAAGCTTACAGTATTTTTATTTTCAATCGCTTGCTTACCTCAAGACAGTACGTTTGTACATACATATGTGCGTTATTCGAACTAATAAAAACAGTGTAAGAAATATATAAAAGAAAAGAAAACGCATTTTTTAATTTAATAAACCAATATTAATATTTTATATATTTTTATTCAACGTCGATAGTTGGATGTGGTGCCGAAACCCTTTTAACGGTGTGAACTTTATAAAAAAAAAACAAGAAAACGAGAAAACCGCGAAAAACGACGTAAAAGCAAGCGATAGTCGCGAATAAAAATTTTTTTAAACGCACGAAAAGTGGCTCCCTAAAATAAATATATAAAGTTATAAGTGAAAAAAGTGAAAATATTTACAAAAATTGAACACATCGGTCGCCTTAAAAAATGGAAAAATACATACAAACATATATACACGTATACATAAATACAAAAAAATTAAAATATATATTATGTGTACAACTTTGCTTCCGCCGCTTTCCGATAGGTGGCTGTACCGGCTGAGGCTGGTTGAAATATATAGATGATAATGCCTTTATAGTGAGTGTGGACAGTGCCTAACGAATTGTCATCGCCGCTTCAGTGACAGTTGTTCTTGTTTTCGTATTATTCACGCTCGAAAATGTCCGTTTATGTGCACAATTCTCGCCATTTGTGGGAAGTTTTACTTTTCTGTTACAATTCGAAAAAAAATGCAGCTGAAGCGCATCGAATGCTCTCAGAAACTTACGGTGATGCTGCTCTGAGTGAAAGAACGTGTCGGGAGTGGTTTCAAAGTTTTAAAAATGGTGATTTCGATGTCGAAGACAAACATGGTGGTGGAAGAGAAAAAACCTTCAAAGATGAACAACTAGAAGCATTGCTTGATGAAGATTCGTGCCAAACCCAAGATCAACTTGCCGAATCGTTGGGAGTGAGTCAGCAAGCCATTTCAAAACGTCTCAAGGCCCTGGGCTTTTAATTTTGGAAAAAAAACAGCGGAAGCAAAGTTGTACACCTAATATATAATTAAGAAAAGTGAAAAAATACATACGCACCTATATACTAAATACAAAAAAAATTAAAATATATATAAATATAAATATAAAAAAAGTAAGAAAAGTGAAAAAATACATACGCACATATATACATAAATACAAAAAAATTAAAATATATACATATATATAAATAAATAAAAAATAATTAAAACAAAATATATACATAAATTCCGGTCGATAAAAAAGTAATGAAAGTGGGAAAACATATATATGGTATATATATATATACAAAAAATTAAAGATATATGTATAGAAATAAATAATAATACATATTAAATTTAAATACTTACCGGCCGCTGAAAAATGTGAAAACCTTCAGTTATATAACGACTTACCGTTGTTAAAAAAATGAAAAATACATTAAAAAAAGTTAAAAATTTCAGTGCACATACTTACCGGTCGCTGAAGTAAAATAAAAACAGTGGAAAATATTTTACAATAAATATATAGATAAATATCAATTTTTCTTCGAAAAACACAACACGACGTAATAACACCAAAAGCCAAAGAACTAAGACGAAACAAGGAGCCACGATACACAGCAAACTCCATCAACGAAGCTAATTCAGCACCACGTAAGGGTTTGTACCAAGAAAAAAAGGATATGCCAAAGGAAGTACTCCTTTATTCGTCTCATTTATTAACATACACACGTGTATACATCTCATCGCACATACATGCCAAATGGTCCAATTCCCCTTTCAACAGGACCACAACTGGCCCAGTGTGTTTGTATTACCCACCCACAGTTGCTTATACCACTACTCCAATAGCGAGGTGTCCGCTACACAACAGCCGGGCAAACATATATACATACACTCAATATACATATTGTATATGCAGTGCCCAGCTTTGCTTTCCGGCTATTTCCATTCCTTCGCTATTCGCAATAGCTAGCGGTCAGTACACATGAATTTTACTATTTGAATGCACGGCATATATACACACATTTATCCACTAGACATACATGTATCTATACATACTGTACTCAGAAGCGCTGAGACAGTGCAGTCCCACATTATTAAGTCAGCCAAAAATAAAGTACGCTCCATATAAATTGGGACAGAGCAAACATTTAAAAAAAATAAATAAATAATTTTAAATTTAATAATATTAGAATAAAATAATATTACAAATAAAATAACATTAAAAATTAAACAATATTATAAATAAAATAATATTAGAGGAGGAAATCTCACAATTACACAGAAGATTCATCCATGATCTCTCAACAATGGAGAAATTCTGCGAGAAGTGGTGGAGCGACTTTAGTACTCTTCAAACGGCGGTAGCAGTCAGGCATTACAAGGATCATCTGGGTAAGCTAACAGATAAGGTGGACACATCATCATGCAGCTAACCGATACAGTGGATGAGCAAACTCGGGATATGTGCGCAGAGGAGTACGAGACATCATTCCACAACGCATTGCTGACGAAAATCCGGATAAGTGAAGCACTTAAAGGATTTAATAAACCGGAACCCCCACATTAACAAGCCAAGTGCAATCCACAGCGCAATCTCTACCCCACCCCAATTCACAACACTACTTTAAACTACCTGCATGTGACACAAGTGCATTTTATGGAGGTTATGAAGAATGGCCTGCCTTTCGAGACCTCTTCACAGCAGTATATATAGAACACTCCATGCTATCGATGCAAAAGTTTTTTTACCTGAAGACGAAGACACGAGGAAAAGCAGCAAGGGTAATTCAACAGTATTCGGTAAGCGACTTGAATTTCGAGCTTGCGTGACAAGCACTATCATCCCTATATGAAAATCTCCGGTTACTAGTAGATAACCAAATAGATACCCTACTAGATCTCAAAAAAATCCCAGTGGAGAGCGCGGAGCAAATTCAAAAGCCCCAGCCTACGATAACAAATAGTCTCTCCATCCTCAAATCTCACCAAATTTCCACACTCGACTGGAGCCCACTCTTGGTGCGTATATGCACTTCTAGAATAACTCGAGAATCCTTGTCTCTATGGGAACAGCAAGTTTGCAACAGAAGAAACCTACCCCTCTGGTCTGAAATGAGCAACATCTTGACAACTCGTTTCAAAGTTTTGGAAAAACTCAACCCAAAAAATCCGAAACCTCAAATTCCAGACTCCATCCCTAAGCCAACTCACAGGCCGACACATAACTCCACCTTCTTGAATAGGAATAAAATGCACACACTACATACTGAGTCAAGAAGACCAGTATCGTGCAAACTCTGTAATTTAAACCATTCTATGATGATGTGCGTCGAATTTAGAGAACTTTCCGTCCCCGATCGGAACAAGTTCATAAAAGATCACAATTATTGTAGAAATTGTTTGGCGTACTCTCACACCGAGAGAGATTGCAAGAGCAATTTTACATGCGTCTACTGCCAAAGAAGGCATCACTAACTCCTCCATTACTCTAATAATAGCCAAACAGCAAACAATCAAAGATTCTCAAGAAAAACTGTCACATCCCAAGTGGCAATTGACGAAGAACGGCCCTGTACCTCTCAACAGGCAGCAAAAGCGTCAAACTCTACTCAAAAAGAGGATGATAAAATTCTTTCACACTTCTCCAGCAGTAGAGAAAGAACATTGCTTCCCACAGCAATCGATCAATCGATTCTCCATAAAGGAGAAAAAACTCAAATAAGAGCACTCATAGACCAAGGGTCTCAAAAAACCTTCATAACCTCTCGTGTGCAAAAATTACTAGGACTTCTCACAACAAAAACTCTTTACGAGTTTCTAGGAATGGGCGGACGCACGGTACAAAATTCAAATAAAATTTGTTCATTAACAATATGCTCCAACTATAGCATAATCAAAATCGCGATTATACTCCCACAGCTAACCCAATTTTTGCCGTAATTCAAGATCACATATCTTGATATCAAACGATATGCCTCTCTACCTTTAGCAGATCCTAGCCGCTTCACTCCAGCAAGAATCGGCATGGCAATCGGTAGTGATATCGTACCAAAAATACTAGTCTCAGGCCTTAAAAACGACATCGGTGAAAACCTCATAGCCCAGAATATCATTTTTGGATGGATTTTAAGCAGTAGCCTGTAGCACAACCGATTCAGTACTCAAGTAATCGAGTCCATGGCCGACCCCTTAGGTGATCTGCTGAGGAAATTCTGGAAACAGGAAGAAGTGCCAGAAGCCCAGACACAGACGGATGAAGACACTATCTGCGAGGACATCTATCGGAATACCACTTACCAGAGAAATGATGGTCGATATGTGGTAAAACTCCCCTCCACACCGGAATTTCAGTCATTTCATTTCATTCTATCTGCCACATCACGCAGTAATAAAACCCGATAGCAAAACCACTGAGCAAAAGTCCGAGTGGTATTCAATGCGTCTAAACTCTTTCACTCAGGTCTCTCCCTAAACGACGTACTGCATACAGGCCCCGTACTGCAAAATGATCTTATGCTCGTAATAATCAGGTGGCGGTTATATAAGTATATTTTTAACGGCGATATTGAAATAATGTATCGCCAGATATATGTCCACAAGGAAGATCAAGACTTCCAACGGATTCTCTTTCGCAAATCCCCAAGTAGCCCAGTAGAAGACTACAAACTGAAAACATTAACATTTGGTGTGAACTGTGCACCATACCTAGCCATAAGAACACTCCATTAGCTGGCTGAAGACTCCCAACCAAAATTCCCACAAGTCGCAAAAATTTTAGTCAACGAAACTTATGTTGGCGATATACTCTCCGACGGACACGACCTGAACTCAACAAAAACATCAATATCTCAAACAAGCGAACTACTCAAATCCGCCGGATTCCCGCTCAGGAAAATTACAGCAAATCACAGATCACTGTTAAACGAAATACCCGAAACTCATCTCCTAGACTCAGACTTTCTGCTGTTTCATGTGTTTAGGCCAAAAGCCTAAATTACCCCTCCTTATGGACCACCCTAATATTTCCAATAAAAATCTTTCGTTAAATATTAACATGAACAATTTACCGAATTGATGGCAAACGGTAAGAACTTATTATTCTTATACACCACTGCGATTTTATTAGTAAAAGTGAACGGACGTGTCCTACGCAGCGAACCACCAGCCATCACCCTCATCAACCACATATCATTGTACAGGTAAAAACCCATATTTAAATTAATAAAAGACTTAGTTCAAATTCATTATCAACATAAATGGTTTATTTTTATATTCACTAAATATACACCGGTGCGATCCAATCCCACGCGCTGTAGTTATTGGTCCTTCGAGCCGGATAAGGCAATTTAAAGTATAATTCCCATTGCACAGAACCAGCACTACCGGAGTCTACATGCCGAACTATCAAGCTGTTCATAAGCATCACATTGCTACAGGAGTTTACATAAAAACCATCACCACAAAATATTTTTTATCATCATCCATGTTGTTGTTGTTGTTGTAGTAGCGGCTGGCTAACCCCGCTTAGGGCAGATATCATTAGTCTAATTGGCCGAGGTCATCTAATGGGAGGTCCAGGAAACGTGCTGTTTCGACGGGGTTGGACCAAAAGGAAAGGAGGGTTAGATGAGTAGGTTTAAGGGGGCATGTGGAGAGGTGGTTAGTGTCGTGCGGGGACTCTCCACATGCAGGGCATACGTTGGGTATGCTGGGGTCGAGTCTGGATATATAGGAGTTCAACCTACTACAGTATTCAGATCTAAGCTGTGCCAATATCACTGGGGTCTCTCGAGGCAGCTCGAGCTCACTGTCTGCAATTGGTGGTGGTTTGTCTCCGAGTACGCCATTCACTGGAAGGGTGTCTAAGAAGGTGTTGACAGACTCCTGGTGAATGGCGTTCAGCGCCTGTCGGTAATCCGTCCTGTCCAGCGGTTGTTGTAAATGGTGATGTATGGTGCAGTTAAGGTCAAGTACTCCCTTCCTGATGTGCCTAGGCGGAGACTCGGCTTCTAAGAGGTGCCTGCTGGGGTGCTCCGCGCGGTGGCGTCCCAACAGGAACTGCTTGCACAGCAAAACATTATGCTCCTTAACTCGTAGCATAGATGCTTCGCTGTGCAAGTGGTGCTCCGGTGACATCAGGAGGTTTCCTGTCGCAGTCCAAAGGGCGGTGTTCTGACAAGCCTGTAGTTTTCTCCACTGCGTCTCGTTCGTCCCTGGCGCCCAAATCAGTGCAGCGTAGTTTACGACCGGCCGGCCAATTGCTTTGTACGTTGCCAGCAAAGTTTCTTTGTCTTTACCCCATGTGCTGCCGGCTAGCGCTTTGAGTATTTTGTTGCGGCCGTGGAGTTTTGCGGCAATTGCGGTCGTATACGGAGTGAAGGAGTGCAGGCTATCGAATGTGACCCCTAAAATCATAGGTTTGTTTATAGTTGGAATTTTTTGATCATCAACTTTCACATCGAGTTCTAGCCGGTACTCCTTCGTCCAGCTGGTGAAAAGGGTAGCCGAGGATTTCGTCGGCTGTATTTTTAAATGTCGTGCAGTGAAGAAACGGGAGAGATCGGCGAGGTAGCCGTTCACTTTCGAACATAGGCTATCAATATCCTGGCCATACGCCAATATCGAGCAATCATCGGCGTACGAGGTTAATGAAACTCCTTCCGGTGGAGGAGGGAGCTTCGAGATGTAAACATTAAACAGTAGCGGGGAGAGGACACCACCCTGCGGAACCCCCTGTTTAATTTTCCTCAATTTAGATGTTTCTCCTCGGAATATGACCGATGATAGACGACCACTCAGAAAGCCCATGACCCACCTCTGCAACCCCGGCGGTAATGAGGATTCCTCAATGTCACTGAGTAGCACTGAATGATTGACAGTGTCAAAAGCTTTTGACAAATCCAGTGCTACCAGGACAGTTCTCTCGCAGGGTCGGTTTTGGTTCAGGCCATTGACCACCTAGGTATTTATGGCGTAAGTGCTGTTGTGGTACTGTGCACTTTTCGGAAGCCATGCTGATGTGCTGCTGGACGCAGATGGTGAGTGAATGTCGGGAGCAGCAAGGCCTCAAGCGTCTTCGCTACTGGGGAGAGGAGAGTTATCGGCCGATAGGACTCTCCTTTGTTGGCTTGTTTCCCCTGTTTAAGTAGCGGGACCACCCTACCGTTTTTCCACACGTCTGGTATAATTAGAGTGGTCAAAGACAAATTGAGGACCTTGGTGAGGTAGTCTGCTCCCGCTGGTACGAGATGTTTTAGCATCAGCTTATTGCTTATTCCGTCAGGGCCGATGGATTTGGAGGCTTTCGCCTTCCCGATAACCCCCTGAACCTCCTCTCTGGAGAAATCAAGCACCGCGCTTGTGTTTGTCAGTTTGCGCATACGGCGGGTTACACGTCGTTTCGCTTTGTCTACCGAAGGATGCAGTGTAAAAAGCCGGCTAAAGTAGCTCGCGCATCTCTTCGGGTCCGACGAGGCGTGATCACCGAATGAAATTTCCACCCGGTCATCGCGTCTCGTCGGGTTAGACAGCGACTTGACTGTAGCCCAGAGCTTGGTTGCCCCAGAGGAGAGATTGCAGGACCTTAAGTGCTCCTCCCACTTTTTCCGCTTGTGTCTGTTTACAACAGTCCGAATCTCCGCATTTAAATCCCTGAATCCTGGATGTCGCACCTTGCTGCTAAGGCCGCCGCTTCGGACGGGAAATTAGGGCGGATTTCCGTAATTCGGCCTGCCGGGATGAAGCGGGCGGCAGCGGTCACAACTATCTTGCGGAATGCTCGCTCACCAGATGTGACGTCTGTTGGAGTGGAGAGAGCACTGAAGGCGTTCTCGGTTAATTCCGTGAAGCCGGTCCAGTTAGCTTTTCTGAAGTTAACGAAGGTCCGGTGGTCCGCGGAAACAAAGTCGGGAGGTCTGTCAATCAAGATGTGTATGGGCAAGTGGTCCGATGCTAGTGTCAGTATAGGTCGCCAGACTATACTGTTTATCAGACCAGCACTCGCAATTGTTATTGTATATATTAAATATTTCGAGCTCGGCATCGCCTGACCGGATAGCTATGCCCTGACATTCTAGGGTAGTATCCCTGCGGTCGATGTCGCCGTCGATGAGATGATACTGCACGGTGTTGTGCAAGATGAACGCCAAACCCCCTCCATGGTCTCGCTCGCGATCCTTGCGGATTATGTTGTATCCGGCCTGACTCAGAAGATCCGAGCGGGCGGTCAGCTTAGTTTCCTGGATCGCAGCAATTGACAGATGCTCTCGGCTCGTATAGTCGACTATCTCGTCGATTTTTCCCCTGGAGTCCGTTGCAGTTGAATTGAAGGAGTCGAGTCCGTCTCGGGGGAACGTTCGAGAAGCGGGGGGTGAGGGAGTGGTGCGTGGATGACGTGTGTTGCTGCTGTAATACCCGCTGAGGTAGATTCCGCACGTTGGTGTTGATTGGCGGTGTTGTCGTGTTAATAGGCGGGGGCAGACTCCTACAGCAAGGGGCAACGTATGCATCACTCCACTCACGGGTGGTGCGCAGGCCCGAGCACGTCCGAAAATTACACCAGCCGGAGCAAGAATCGCATCTGACTGAGGTCACATTCCGACGTACTAAGGTCTGATACACGGAACAGACTGTGCGGGGGACTAGGAGCTGCTGGGTAGCCCTCGCACGGGAGGAGGATGAGGAGCTGGTTGTGGGAGGTGAGGGTTGGCGGGAGTTATGCTGCGGGGAGCTCCGGGAGACCGTGGAGGTCTGCGGGTTACCCAAAGTGGGTAAGGGTGCTGAGGGCACTGCCGTGGAGGCTGGGGGCGCACTTGGGCGTTGGCAGCTTGGGGCCACATAACGTGTGGTCCACTCCCTATGTGTCTTAAGGCCTGAGCAGACCTTAAGATGACTCCAACCATTGCACTGGCTGCACCTAACCGAGGTGGAGGAGTGGTGGAGTCTTTTGGTGCACACGCAGCAGAAGTAACCAGGGTTGGTTTCGACGCCAGCCCTGATGAGAAGGATTTGAAGCAACCCAGCTGCAAGGTGTTGCTCCGATGGCGAGCTTAAACTAATTTTACCTGTTGACCTAAACGGGGTTAGGTCGCCGAAAGGGTGACAGCCCTTGGCCGGATAAAATCCGGGTCAACTCCGGTGCGTAGAACCAGCTGTCTTGAGAGTTGTATCATCATCCATCAAAGACGTCACTGAACAAATTCACAAGGTACGTGGTTTTTTTTCATTTGTGCTAAAAGAAAATTTTGTGATATTAAAAAAAAACAATCATAAATATCGTGTGAATCGAAGTGACATTGTGAATATTTAATTCGATATATTAATATAGCACACCAAACGGATTTGGTTTGTGTTTTTTTTGTGTCTGTTCAATCCGCAAACGTAATGGCAACGCAGGCCGAGCTTTCGTTCAAAAGCTCAACTAGCTCCTTTACTTTGGCGGCTTGTTTTGTTTTGCCGTTTCCTTTTTTTCCTTACTTCTTTGTTGACCTGAGAATCGAATATATTGCAGAATCACCACACGGTAAGTTGGCTTCCAGAAAAATTGTAAATAAACATATAATTAATCCGAAATTTGTGTTTTATTTATTTCATCCTTGTAGCGGATACCACGGCAGCTTACTTCTGAGCGAATCACTGGTCCTTCGAGCCGGATATCCATTACAGGAATATTAAAGATATAAATTGGAGCTTTCTTCCGTAACAAAACAACATAAATTGCCTATTAATTACCTACCGATTCTATTCAGCCTTCATTTATAAAAGAAATAGGTAAGCGAGTGATTTTTAAAGTGTGTTAAAATTACATCCACATAATTGCAAAGTGAAGTCCAAAACCTATTTTTGGCAACTGGCTTTAGCAATCGGCATATAGGGAGCAAGGAACGATTTCCTTGTCTTTGTACATTATTAAGTACAATCCCTCCGACATCAGGCAATTTTAATAAAAATTTGTAAGTGTTCATACAATACACACATAAGTACCTAAATACTTATTTTATTTAAATTCACATATTTAATTTCAATTTTACATACTAATATATTATGTTGATTTATAAACATATCTATACATACGTACTAACATATGATCATTTTCGTGTTCTCATTTGCGCTGCTCGCCTTTTTCAAATGTTTGATAAAATTTGCGAATTTATTTGTGACATAAAAACTTACATATTTACATGCACATAATATCGACTCTCGACAGAGCGATCTCATATCAGTAAATTAAAAAAGTCGCAAAATTATAAGTACAAGCGGTACTTACATATGTACAATTCAAATCGTATGTTAGAACATATATTCGTAAATATTCTGCCCGCTAAATTTTTCGCGCTCACATTTGCTCAAGTAGCTACTCACGCGTCTGCTTTGTGATAAATTCACACTCTTCTATATGTATGTACACATATTCATACATATCATTTGCTTAAGCTACGCTTAACGAAATAAGCGCAAAATATATTTACATGTATGAGCAGCTTACATATTTACATGTATTAGCTGACTTTTCGCGAGTGTAATAAAATAAAAACGAAAAGAGAAGAGCACAGCAGTGGAGCAGCACAACAGTGGATCAGCACAGCAGCCAAGCAGCAGAGCAGCATAGCAGAAATTGCTTTGAGAGCGGCGAACCACTAAGCAGCACACCAGAACTTTGTGCAGTGGGCCGCAGCCAATAAAATTTTCAACAAAATAAATTTTTATGAAATTATTGTAATATTTTTTAATTAATATTTTTTTTCAACCAAATATATTTGAAATTTGAAATATTAATAATAGAGTTTTATTGGTGCGCAGTGAACAGGGCATACAGAGTGGGCAGGAATTAGTACATTGGCGCAAAGTTTAATAATTTTATAAATTAATTTTTTCTGATTTTTTAAAATTAAAATACGTACATTTGAAAATAGGCTGCAAGTGAGCAACGTATATTGGTTCGAAATTTTTAATATTTATTTTTTGGTATTTTGCACATTTGAAGCAAAATAATTTACTCGATAGTAAATTATTTAATTTTATAATTTTAAATCAAAATTTGTGCTTACGCGATCGTAAGCAAATACATCTATTTAATTCATTTGCATAATTTTGTGGGGTTTTCGACTGTTGATCAGTCAAAAGGTATTCCTTCCTCTTTTTTTAACATGGCGCAATTAAATAAATTCCTTCAAGTAGCTGATGCGCTACTAGAATTCGAGGAAACAATAACGCCTACGATTACAAACCATACGTCTTTCAATCTTGAAATTCAACAAGAGGAATTGAAGTCGTTATGGTCGGAAGTAAAGACGGAATATCGAACTTGTCTGTCGAATGCCAATGCATCAGATGCAAATCACGAAAGAACAATCGAGACGATCAAGCTAAGGTATACGGACTGCTATAACGCTTATGTCTGTTGTGCAGCGTTAATGGGTGAACACATTCACAACCTCACCGCATTCCAACAAAACTCTAACTCTACTGTCATTCCTCCAGAACGGATAGCTGAAGTGCCACTAATGCCCAGCATTAGTTTGCCTCCATGCGACACCGAAGTATTTTACGGTGAATATTTGCAGTGGCCCTCCTTTAGGGATATACGGGAACAATCCAAGGTTAACTCCGGTGGAAAAACTTCTCCACCTTATTCAAAAAACTCGTGGTGAAGCGCGGGAAATAGTGCAAAAAGTCCCACTCACTCACGATGGATACCCGATAGCATGGAAAAATTTGACAGATCGATATGAGAATAAACGGGTTCTAATAAATTCCCAGTTAAAGGTTCTGTTCAACCTTCCGTACATTTCTAGCGAGTCAGGAACGGCACTGAAAAAACTGCAGCGAGACATCAACAGCTGCATTACTGCCCTTCAGATTCAAGGCATCGATATTCGCAGTTGGGATGCCATTTTCGTATATTTGTGTTCGACTAGACTTCCAGAGCAAACTTTAGCTCTTTGGGAACAGACTATAGAGTCAAAAACCGAAATTCCGAAATGGGTCGATTTGGATAATTTTCTTACAAGACGTTTTCAAACGCTCGAGACGGTATCTGACCTCAAGGGAAGCTCCATTCCTGATCAGAAACCGAGTGGTAGTTCAAACAATCGAACAGGCCCATCTCAAAATAATTACCCATCCAGACGGGTAAATGCACACCACGCCAAATCGAATAGAATGAGTTGTAAATTGTGCTCCTCACAAACACACGTACTCAAAACCTGCCCGGAATTTCTCGAGATGAGTCCTAATGAGCGAATTGATGCTGTAAGAAAACTTCATCTTTGCCTCAATTGCTTATCTGATGCTCATGAATTGAAAAAATGTAAGAGCAATTACACATGCTTAAAATGCAAAAAACAGCATCACACCATACTTCACAAAGAGCAAGATGAAGAGGAACCAACCACTTCTAAGAGTCAACAGAGGTCAACTAAAAGCCATACAGCATCGATCAAGGTAAATGTGACAAGCAGTACTTCCACAAAGCAAAGTATGCTACTAGGAACTGCGGTGGTAACGATTTATCACGATAACAACACATTTACAGCGAGGGCGTTAATAGATTCGGGATCCGAAGGAAGTTTCATCTCGGAGAGCTTACGAAAACGACTAAGTCTGCCGAGTAAAAGTATTAGCGCTCATGTGTCCGGTTTAAATGATGCCGTATCCGGGAAAGTACATAAAGTGTGTACTATAAATCTTGGTTCCCTCCGAAACAAAGACTTAAGGCTTAAAGCCGACGCCATGGTACTTCCTACGCTGACGGGACTCCTCCCATCCAAAACAATCAGCAGGAAAATACGAAAAAGTCTCCCGTCTATCCCTCTAGCGGATAACAACTTTTACAAAAGCCAACACATAGACATATTGATAGGCGGAGATTTGTACTCCAAGGTTATGTTAAGTGGGGTTAAATCCAACATTCTCGGTTCACTCGTGGCACAGCGAACAGTATTTGGCTGGATTCTGATCGGCCCCGTTCCACATGAGAAACCACAAATTCCTTCAACTGTTCATACTTACTTCAATGAGATCTCGCTAGACAAGCCGACAAAATTTATGACAGTTGAAGAAAAGAAATATGAACGACTTTACGAAGAAAAATCCTTCCGCAATCACGAAGGTCGTAATGTCGTCTCACCACCATTTAAAGCTCCATCTCCAGGAGTTGATATTGGAGCCTCACGTCATATTGCCTCGAGGCAGTTTTGTAGAAGTGAGAGGTCACTTAGCAAAAACCTCCCATGTCGAAAGCAAGACCCAAAAACGCCAGACAAAGACGGAAACATCCACACAGAAACTTCCAGGTCGACGACTTGGTCATCATACACGAAGAAAATCTACCTCCAAATGAATGGCGGTTAGGTAGGGTAGAAAAGCTCTATCCAAGCACTGACCATAAAGTCCGAATTGTTGATGTCAAAACCCAACGTGGAATTATCAGTAGAGCCGTAGTCAAATTGGTTGCATTACCGCTAGAAAACTAATAAAAATTTCTTATTTTTTCTTACTTATTTTTCCATTAATTCATAGAAAATGTCATCAAACATCTGCCACCTGTGCTTAAACAACCATCCGCTGCGATTGTGCCCACAATTCCGACAGATGAATCCCGAAGAACGGTGGAGAACGGCGTCAAATATGCACTGCACGAATTGTCTCGCAAATAACCACAAGGCAAGCGAGTGCTCCAGCTTTATTCGCTGCGGAGAAAACCACCACACTATGCTGCATGGCCTAAGCTCCGACACATATGAGGAGTCGGATAATGAAGTCGTCGAGCTTACATGGGCCCAGCAAGTGGAAGAAGAAGAATTGCTAATGGCAGAAATCGAAGAAGGCGCAACGCAAACAGCAACGAGGGACCAACCTCAACATACAACAACTGCAGCGACGGATACGACGCTCGCCCACCCCTACCGACCACCTGTACGAAAACCAACAACACCAGAACCCACGATGCGACATCTCCTGTGCACGCCACCCGCGCAGCACCGAGCTAGACTCGATCCGTCTCGCCGGGCTAAACGAGTGGGCAACTTCACCTCGAATTGGCGGCTTAGGGATGATCGACTCAGACTCGATCCGTCTCAGCGACATCCCTCGGACCGAACGGGACTCGATCCGTGCCGTCGGCCACCCCAATCGAGGCGCAGGCGCGGTCGAGGTGCCCGTCGTGGGCTAAATGCGCGAGCGATCATCGAAGCGAGGACAATGGCACTCCCTTGGCAGCAAATGTTGGCGCTGTCACCCACGGCGGTTGTTCAGCTACGAACTGCGGACAGGTTTACCGCAGTTAGAGCTGTTATCAATCCTGTGAGTCCGGCATCAATCATTTCTGCTGCCACGGTTGCAAGACTGCGACTCCGCACTCAGGTGCGTGGAGCCAGCCGAGTGTGTGAACTCACGCTTCGCGACAACAAAGGGGGTCAGGCAGAGCTCTCCGTCTGCGCACATGTACAAATCATCCCACCAACTCCAACTCCTGTCAGGTCGTTCAGCGAACAAACGGCTGAGGCGTACAAAAACCTACGACTGGCTGACCCTACATTCTACAAAGCGGCACCAGTGGAAATGACTTTGGGCGCGGACATTTACGGGCGATTGATTCAACCGGGAATCCTCCCGATGACAACCGGCCAACTAGTGGCACAAAACACCACTCTGGGATGGGTGATCTCAGGCGTCACCAATTAACACATTAGTCGTTAATGTTCTATATTGTAACTAGCTTTAATACGAATATAATATAAGTATTAATGAAGTAAAACCAAAATGAATTTTGTAAAAAAAAAAATTGTAATATATTGTTGTTACACGCGTGGTGATACTGCAAGGCGGGCGGAATGTTCAATCCGCAAACGTAATGGCAACGCAGGCCGAGCTTTCGTTCAAAAGCTCAACTAGCTCCTTTACTTTGGCGGCTTGTTTTGTTTTGCCGTTTCCTTTTTTTCCTTACTTCTTTGTTGACCTGAGAATCGAATATATTGCAAAATCACCACACGGTAAGTTGGCTTCCAGAAAAATTGTAAATAAACATATAATTAATCCGAAATTTGTGTTTTATTTATTTCATCCTTGTAGCGGATACCACGGCAGCTTACTTCTGAGCGAATCAGTGTCATATATATATATTCAAGGAAGTTAACACAGTTTGTTGGTGTGTTAATAAAACTTTTGCTTGCAACATTTCTATTATAATTTTATTTTTTTTTTTTCACTTGCAAAGTCTCGGTCGACTAAATACCAACTTTCAATTTCTTATCACCTCAAGTTATTTCATTGTGTTAAACTTATTGCCATATTAACACCGCTTCTTGTTAACGGAGAATCTAACAGCACTTCATTGGCACCAGTTGATTCTGGTATCTATAAACCGGAATTATTCGATTATTCACAAGTCACTTTCGAGGTTACTAAACCAATTCAGTTTATTTAAAAGAAAAAAAATATCTTCACATTTATATCTGTTTGATTATTGGCATATACGCCCATACACATACACGTACATACATATATCACATTGGGTGGCTAGTTGCTTTTACATATACACACACATACACATACGTACATAAAACTACTTGGTGTGTGCAATTTTTATATTAAAAAATAAATTATTTTCACAAAACTATTTTTCTCAGCGTATTTTATTCGTTGCTTTACTGGTGTATTGAAATTTATCTGCGTGATATTTGTTCTAACTCGGGATAGACATTCGTTCAAATCACTTTGGTTTTTCTTTTTTTTCCAATTTTTGCTCCACTTTTTCACTTTCATCGGCATCTGCTGCAAGTACATATATGTACATAAGTACGTACATAAATATAAAAAATGTTTGCAATGTCACAAATTGATATTTTTGTTCGCCTAGTTGAAACAGTATCAGAATTTGAATCTGATTACAACAGCATATCTTCATCAGATATGTCAAAATATTCGTAGAAGATTCTTCAAGAAGAATTTCGGCCACTGTGGGACAAGGTGAAACATTCATATGATGAATTCCAAGTGTCGACGGAGCAGTTTTCGGCCAAAGTAAGTATCAATTTGTTAAGGCACAATTTAAAATTTTGTTTAATCTGCCGTCCGTCAAAACAGAGGATTGCAATTCTCTGAAGCAATTGCTGAGGAAAATAAATAACTGCGTATCATTTTTAAAGAATCTTAAAATTGATTGGTTGTCAATAGTTACATACTTTTGTACAACTAAATTACCAGATGCCAGTTTAGCTCTATGGGAACAGCTAAGAAAGGACAGAACGGAGATTCCAACCTGGGAAGAGCTTGATGGCTTCCTGACGAACCATTTTCAGGCCCTCGAGGCAGTGACAGGGAGAAATGAGTCAAAGAACGCACAGCCGTTTAAGCCGCATGCCAATAGATATTGGCACAATCAGGAAACACCCCGTAAAAGATTTGGCTCATATCAAATCAGTGTCGTCAAACCACTCTGTCCGATGTGTACCACTAGCGAGCATAAAATTCGTTTATGCTCAAACTTTGGAAAATTAACTCCAAAAGAACGATTGGAGATATGCTGCAACTACCCATCTTACATAGCTAACGTCCATAACACCCGATTGAAAGAGCGATGTATATACACGAGTTATCGACGCTGCTCAAAGCGGCGAAATGTTGCCGGCTGCCAGTGTGTTTGCATACTTTTGCAAAAATTTATAATTTTTGTCAACAAATTTCATAATTTATATGTCGAAATTTAAACACCTATCAAATATATATAATCTATATGGTAATAAATAATTAATTACGAATTCAGTTTTCTCTTCTTTAGTTTAAAAATGTCAGTACTGGCAACCTTGTAAATATAACAGCGAGAAATGAGCCGAGCCGGATTTACGGAAAAAATCAAATCGCCGCTGGTTTCTATGGGACAACCGTCAGTAACGGTATGGGCAAGCGGTGACAACTTTTCATTTACATGGCGCTCTCATAAGATAGGTTGCTATGGATGGAAGGTTTGTTAGATGTGTAGTTGCAGCAATAGTCAAACGCCACCAAGTCTGTATAAATTGTCTGTCCGAAACACACCTCATTACCAAATGTCCTAGTGTTTACAAATGCTCTATTTGCAATTTACGGCATCATACACCCCTGCATATAAAGCCTATGCAAAAGCAAACAATTGACAGGAGACCACAAACCAACAGTGACGATACGCCATCCACCTCCGTATAAGCACGTCAGAACCTAAACGCTCGGAAATCAAATAATGTGCAATCCTGCCACGCACAGGCAAACTCAGGAATTTTATTGGAAACAGCTCGAGTTCTCTTAAATGTAGAAGGCACCAATTTTTCAGCACGTGCTTTAATTGATTCGGGCTCAGAATGCTCATTTATCACAAAATCTCTTAAACGGAAGCATAATTTAAAATCGAATAAATGTGTGCTCAAGTTTCGGGCATAAATAATTCTATTTCGGCACAAATCCTTTATTCAGTATGAACGCATATCTTTTAATTTTACCGCGACTAACTGGAAATCTTCCTTCTTGCCAAATCAGCGCAACGACAGTGCAAGCATTTCCAGACTTAGTTCTGGCGGATAAACGCTTCTTTGCCAATGAACAAGTCGATCTTGTCCTGGGTGGAAACCTTTATCCCCAAATTCGGCTAGATGGCATTTGAAAAAATCTACTTAGCACTCTCCTAGCACAAGAGACGGTATTCGGCTGGATACTGACTGGCAGTCCCGGCACTGCAGCATCTACCACCAATAAGGTCTCATTTTTTAGTGAAGTTACTTTGGATAAACAACTTACAGCTTTTTGGGAGCTGGAAAACATCCCCAAAAGAAGAACTCCAAATGAAGAGGAAAAATATGCGAAGAGCTTTATCAACGAACTACAACGCGAAACAACGAGGGCAAATACATAGTTGCCGTCCCATTCAAAATCGAATATCCTGGTCAAATTCAATTGGGACCATCCTTAAAGATTGCTTGCTCTCAGTTCTTCCGGAATGAGACACGTCTCTTTTGCTTGCAATGAGATCTCGCTAGACAAGCCGACAAAATTTATGACAGTTGAAGAAAAGAAATATGAACGACTTTACGAAGAAAAATCCTTCCGCAATCACGAAGGTCGTAATGTCGTCTCACCACCATTTAAAGCTCCATCTCCAGGAGTTGATATTGGAGCCTCACGTCATATTGCCTCGAGGCAGTTTTGTAGAAGTGAGAGGTCACTTAGCAAAAACCTCCCATGTCGAAAGCAAGACCCAAAAACGCCAGACAAAGACGGAAACATCCACACAGAAACTTCCAGGTCGACGACTTGGTCATCATACACGAAGAAAATCTACCTCCAAATGAATGGCGGTTAGGTAGGGTAGAAAAGCTCTATCCAAGCACTGACCATAAAGTCCGAATTGTTGATGTCAAAACCCAACGTGGAATTATCAGTAGAGCCGTAGTCAAATTGGTTGCATTACCGCTAGAAAACTAATAAAAATTTCTTATTTTTTCTTACTTATTTTTCCATTAATTCATAGAATATGTCATCAAACATCTGCCACCTGTGCTTAAACAACCATCCGCTGCGATTGTGCCCACAATTCCGACAGATGAATCCCGAAGAACGGTGGAGAACGGCGTCAAATATGCACTGCACGAATTGTCTCGCAAATAACCACAAGGCAAGCGAGTGCTCCAGCTTTATTCGCTGCGGAGAAAACCACCACACTATGCTGCATGGCCTAAGCTCCGACACATATGAGGAGTCGGATAATGAAGTCGTCGAGCTTACATGGGCCCAGCAAGTGGAAGAAGAAGAATTGCTAATGGCAGAAATCGAAGAAGGCGCAACGCAAACAGCAACGAGGGACCAACCTCAACATACAACAACTGCAGCGACGGATACGACGCTCGCCCACCCCTACCGACCACCTGTACGAAAACCAACAACACCAGAACCCACGATGCGACATCTCCTGTGCACGCCACCCGCGCAGCACCGAGCTAGACTCGATCCGTCTCGCCGGGCTAAACGAGTGGGCAACTTCACCTCGAATTGGCGGCTTAGGGATGATCGACTCAGACTCGATCCGTCTCAGCGACATCCCTCGGACCGAACGGGACTCGATCCGTGCCGTCGGCCACCCCAATCGAGGCGCAGGCGCGGTCGAGGTGCCCGTCGTGGGCTAAATGCGCGAGCGATCATCGAAGCGAGGACAATGGCACTCCCTTGGCAGCAAATGTTGGCGCTGTCACCCACGGCGGTTGTTCAGCTACGAACTGCGGACAGGTTTACCGCAGTTAGAGCTGTTATCAATCCTGTGAGTCCGGCATCAATCATTTCTGCTGCCACGGTTGCAAGACTGCGACTCCGCACTCAGGTGCGTGGAGCCAGCCGAGTGTGTGAACTCACGCTTCGCGACAACAAAGGGGGTCAGGCAGAGCTCTCCGTCTGCGCACATGTACAAATCATCCCACCAACTCCAACTCCTGTCAGGTCGTTCAGCGAACAAACGGCTGAGGCGTACAAAAACCTACGACTGGCTGACCCTACATTCTACAAAGCGGCACCAGTGGAAATGACTTTGGGCGCGGACATTTACGGGCGATTGATTCAACCGGGAATCCTCCCGATGACAACCGGCCAACTAGTGGCACAAAACACCACTCTGGGATGGGTGATCTCAGGCGTCACCAATTAACACATTAGTCGTTAATGTTCTATATTGTAACTAGCTTTAATACGAATATAATATAAGTATTAATGAAGTAAAACCAAAATGAATTTTGTAAAAAAAAAAAATTGTAATATATTGTTGTTACACGCGTGGTGATACTGCAAGGCGGGCGGAATGTTCAATCCGCAAACGTAATGGCAACGCAGGCCGAGCTTTCGTTCAAAAGCTCAACTAGCTCCTTTACTTTGGCGGCTTGTTTTGTTTTGCCGTTTCCTTTTTTTCCTTACTTCTTTGTTGACCTGAGAATCGAATATATTGCAAAATCACCACACGGTAAGTTGGCTTCCAGAAAAATTGTAAATAAACATATAATTAATCCGAAATTTGTGTTTTATTTATTTCATCCTTGTAGCGGATACCACGGCAGCTTACTTCTGAGCGAATCAGTGTCATATATATATATTCAAGGAAGTTAACACAGTTTGTTGGTGTGTTAATAAAACTTTTGCTTGCAACATTTCTATTATAATTTTATTTTTTTTTTTTCACTTGCAAAGTCTCGGTCGACTAAATACCAACTTTCAATTTCTTATCACCTCAAGTTATTTCATTGTGTTAAACTTATTGCCATATTAACACCGCTTCTTGTTAACGGAGAATCTAACAGCACTTCATTGGCACCAGTTGATTCTGGTATCTATAAACCGGAATTATTCGATTATTCACAAGTCACTTTCGAGGTTACTAAACCAATTCAGTTTATTTAAAAGAAAAAAAATATCTTCACATTTATATCTGTTTGATTATTGGCATATACGCCCATACACATACACGTACATACATATATCACATTGGGTGGCTAGTTGCTTTTACATATACACACACATACACATACGTACATAAAACTACTTGGTGTGTGCAATTTTTATATTAAAAAATAAATTATTTTCACAAAACTATTTTTCTCAGCGTATTTTATTCGTTGCTTTACTGGTGTATTGAAATTTATCTGCGTGATATTTGTTCTAACTCGGGATAGACATTCGTTCAAATCACTTTGGTTTTTCTTTTTTTTCCAATTTTTGCTCCACTTTTTCACTTTCATCGGCATCTGCTGCAAGTACATATATGTACATAAGTACGTACATAAATATAAAAAATGTTTGCAATGTCACAAATTGATATTTTTGTTCGCCTAGTTGAAACAGTATCAGAATTTGAATCTGATTACAACAGCATATCTTCATCAGATATGTCAAAATATTCGTAGAAGATTCTTCAAGAAGAATTTCGGCCACTGTGGGACAAGGTGAAACATTCATATGATGAATTCCAAGTGTCGACGGAGCAGTTTTCGGCCAAAGTAAGTATCAATTTGTTAAGGCACAATTTAAAATTTTGTTTAATCTGCCGTCCGTCAAAACAGAGGATTGCAATTCTCTGAAGCAATTGCTGAGGAAAATAAATAACTGCGTATCATTTTTAAAGAATCTTAAAATTGATTGGTTGTCAATAGTTACATACTTTTGTACAACTAAATTACCAGATGCCAGTTTAGCTCTATGGGAACAGCTAAGAAAGGACAGAACGGAGATTCCAACCTGGGAAGAGCTTGATGGCTTCCTGACGAACCATTTTCAGGCCCTCGAGGCAGTGACAGGGAGAAATGAGTCAAAGAACGCACAGCCGTTTAAGCCGCATGCCAATAGATATTGGCACAATCAGGAAACACCCCGTAAAAGATTTGGCTCATATCAAATCAGTGTCGTCAAACCACTCTGTCCGATGTGTACCACTAGCGAGCATAAAATTCGTTTATGCTCAAACTTTGGAAAATTAACTCCAAAAGAACGATTGGAGATATGCTGCAACTACCCATCTTACATAGCTAACGTCCATAACACCCGATTGAAAGAGCGATGTATATACACGAGTTATCGACGCTGCTCAAAGCGGCGAAATGTTGCCGGCTGCCAGTGTGTTTGCATACTTTTGCAAAAATTTATAATTTTTGTCAACAAATTTCATAATTTATATGTCGAAATTTAAACACCTATCAAATATATATAATCTATATGGTAATAAATAATTAATTACGAATTCAGTTTTCTCTTCTTTAGTTTAAAAATGTCAGTACTGGCAACCTTGTAAATATAACAGCGAGAAATGAGCCGAGCCGGATTTACGGAAAAAATCAAATCGCCGCTGGTTTCTATGGGACAACCGTCAGTAACGGTATGGGCAAGCGGTGACAACTTTTCATTTACATGGCGCTCTCATAAGATAGGTTGCTATGGATGGAAGGTTTGTTAGATGTGTAGTTGCAGCAATAGTCAAACGCCACCAAGTCTGTATAAATTGTCTGTCCGAAACACACCTCATTACCAAATGTCCTAGTGTTTACAAATGCTCTATTTGCAATTTACGGCATCATACACCCCTGCATATAAAGCCTATGCAAAAGCAAACAATTGACAGGAGACCACAAACCAACAGTGACGATACGCCATCCACCTCCGTATAAGCACGTCAGAACCTAAACGCTCGGAAATCAAATAATGTGCAATCCTGCCACGCACAGGCAAACTCAGGAATTTTATTGGAAACAGCTCGAGTTCTCTTAAATGTAGAAGGCACCAATTTTTCAGCACGTGCTTTAATTGATTCGGGCTCAGAATGCTCATTTATCACAAAATCTCTTAAACGGAAGCATAATTTAAAATCGAATAAATGTGTGCTCAAGTTTCGGGCATAAATAATTCTATTTCGGCACAAATCCTTTATTCAGTATGAACGCATATCTTTTAATTTTACCGCGACTAACTGGAAATCTTCCTTCTTGCCAAATCAGCGCAACGACAGTGCAAGCATTTCCAGACTTAGTTCTGGCGGATAAACGCTTCTTTGCCAATGAACAAGTCGATCTTGTCCTGGGTGGAAACCTTTATCCCCAAATTCGGCTAGATGGCATTTGAAAAAATCTACTTAGCACTCTCCTAGCACAAGAGACGGTATTCGGCTGGATACTGACTGGCAGTCCCGGCACTGCAGCATCTACCACCAATAAGGTCTCATTTTTTAGTGAAGTTACTTTGGATAAACAACTTACAGCTTTTTGGGAGCTGGAAAACATCCCCAAAAGAAGAACTCCAAATGAAGAGGAAAAATATGCGAAGAGCTTTATCAACGAACTACAACGCGAAACAACGAGGGCAAATACATAGTTGCCGTCCCATTCAAAATCGAATATCCTGGTCAAATTCAATTGGGACCATCCTTAAAGATTGCTTGCTCTCAGTTCTTCCGGAATGAGACACGTCTCTTTTGCTTGCAACATTTCTATTATAATTTTATTTTATTTTTTTCACTTGCAAAGTCTCGGTCGACTAAATACCAACTTTCAATTTCTTATCACCTCAAGTTATTTCATTGTGTTACAACTTATTGCCATATTAACACCGCTTCTTGTTAACGGAGAATCTAACAGCACTTCATTGGCACCAGTTGATTCTGGTATCTATAAACCGGAATTATTCGATTATTCACAAGTCACTTTCGAGGTTACTAAACCAATTCAGTTTATTTAAAAGAAAAAAAATATCTTCACATTTATATCTGTTTGATTATTGGCATATACGCCCATACACATACACGTACATACATATATCACATTGGGTGGCTAGTTGCTTTTACATATACACACACATACACATACGTACATAAAACTACTTGGTGTGTGCAATTTTTATATTAAAAAATAAATTATTTTCACAAAACTATTTTTCTCAGCGTATTTTATTCGTTGCTTTACTGGTGTATTGAAATTTATCTGCGTGATATTTGTTCTAACTCGGGATAGACATTCGTTCAAATCACTTTGGTTTTTCTTTTTTTTCCAATTTTTGCTCCACTTTTTCACTTTCATCGGCATCTGCTGCAAGTACATATATGTACATAAGTACGTACATAAATATAAAAAATGTTTGCAATGTCACAAATTGATATTTTTGTTCGCCTAGTTGAAACAGTATCAGAATTTGAATCTGATTACAACAGCATATCTTCATCAGATATGTCAAAATATTCGTAGAAGATTCTTCAAGAAGAATTTCGGCCACTGTGGGACAAGGTGAAACATTCATATGATGAATTCCAAGTGTCGACGGAGCAGTTTTCGGCCAAAGTAAGTATCAATTTGTTAAGGCACAATTTAAAATTTTGTTTAATCTGCCGTCCGTCAAAACAGAGGATTGCAATTCTCTGAAGCAATTGCTGAGGAAAATAAATAACTGCGTATCATTTTTAAAGAATCTTAAAATTGATTGGTTGTCAATAGTTACATACTTTTGTACAACTAAATTACCAGATGCCAGTTTAGCTCTATGGGAACAGCTAAGAAAGGACAGAACGGAGATTCCAACCTGGGAAGAGCTTGATGGCTTCCTGACGAACCGTTTTCAGGCCCTCGAGGCAGTGACAGGGAGAAATGAGTCAAAGAACGCACAGCCGTTTAAGCCGCATGCCAATAGATATTGGCACAATCAGGAAACACCCCGTAAAAGATTTGGCTCATATCAAATCAGTGTCGTCCAACCACTCTGTCCGATGTGTACCACTAGCGAGCATAAAATTCGTTTATGCTCAAACTTTGGAAAATTAACTCCAAAAGAACGATTGGAGATATGCTGCAACTACCCATCTTACATAGCTAACGTCCATAACAGCCGATTGAAAGAGCGATGTATATACACGAGTTATCGACGCTGCTCAAAGCGGCGAAATGTTGCCGGCTGCCAGTGTGTTTGCATACTTTTGCAAAAATTTATAATTTTTGTCAACAAATTTCATAATTTATATGTCGAAATTTAAACACCTATCAAATATATATAATCTATATGGTAATAAATAATTAATTACGAATTCAGTTTTCTCTTCTTTAGTTTAAAAATGTCAGTACTGGCAACCTTGTAAATATAACAGCGAGAAATGAGCCGAGCCGGATTTACGGAAAAAATCAAATCGCCGCTGGTTTCTATGGGACAACCGTCAGTAACGGTATGGGCAAGCGGTGACAACTTTTCATTTACATGGCGCTCTCATAAGATAGGTTGCTATGGATGGAAGGTTTGTTAGATGTGTAGTTGCAGCAATAGTCAAACGCCACCAAGTCTGTATAAATTGTCTGTCCGAAACACACCTCATTACCAAATGTCCTAGTGTTTACAAATGCTCTATTTGCAATTTACGGCATCATACACCCCTGCATATAAAGCCTATGCAAAAGCAAACAATTGACAGGAGACCACAAACCAACAGTGACGATACGCCATCCACCTCCGTATAAGCACGTCAGAACCTAAACGCTCGGAAATCAAATAATGTGCAATCCTGCCACGCACAGGCAAACTCAGGAATTTTATTGGAAACAGCTCGAGTTCTCTTAAATGTAGAAGGCACCAATTTTTCAGCACGTGCTTTAATTGATTCGGGCTCAGAATGCTCATTTATCACAAAATCTCTTAAACAGAAGCATAATTTAAAATCGAATAAATGTGTGCTCAAGTTTCGGGCATAAATAATTCTATTTCGGCACAAATCCTTTATTCAGTATGAACGCATATCTTTTAATTTTACCGCGACTAACTGGAAATCTTCCTTCTTGCCAAATCAGCGCAACGACAGTGCAAGCATTTCCAGACTTAGTTCTGGCGGATAAACGCTTCTTTGCCAATGAACAAGTCGATCTTGTCCTGGGTGGAAACCTTTATCCCCAAATTCGGCTAGATGGCATTTGAAAAAATCTACTTAGCACTCTCCTAGCACAAGAGACGGTATTCGGCTGGATACTGACTGGCAGTCCCGGCACTGCAGCATCTACCACCAATAAGGTCTCATTTTTTAGTGAAGTTACTTTGGATAAACAACTTACAGCTTTTTGGGAGCTGGAAAACATCCCCAAAAGAAGAACTCCAAATGAAGAGGAAAAATATGCGAAGAGCTTTATCAACGAACTACAACGCGAAACAACGAGGGCAAATACATAGTTGCCGTCCCATTCAAAATCGAATATCCTGGTCAAATTCAATTGGGACCATCCTTAAAGATTGCTTGCTCTCAGTTCTTCCGGAATGAGACACGTCTCTTTTGCTTGCAACATTTCTATTATAATTTTATTTTATTTTTTTCACTTGCAAAGTCTCGGTCGACTAAATACCAACTTTCAATTTCTTATCACCTCAAGTTATTTCATTGTGTTACAACTTATTGCCATATTAACACCGCTTCTTGTTAACGGAGAATCTAACAGCACTTCATTGGCACCAGTTGATTCTGGTATCTATAAACCGGAATTATTCGATTATTCACAAGTCACTTTCGAGGTTACTAAACCAATTCAGTTTATTTAAAAGAAAAAAAATATCTTCACATTTATATCTGTTTGATTATTGGCATATACGCCCATACACATACACGTACATACATATATCACATTGGGTGGCTAGTTGCTTTTACATATACACACACATACACATACGTACATAAAACTACTTGGTGTGTGCAATTTTTATATTAAAAAATAAATTATTTTCACAAAACTATTTTTCTCAGCGTATTTTATTCGTTGCTTTACTGGTGTATTGAAATTTATCTGCGTGATATTTGTTCTAACTCGGGATAGACATTCGTTCAAATCACTTTGGTTTTTCTTTTTTTTCCAATTTTTGCTCCACTTTTTCACTTTCATCGGCATCTGCTGCAAGTACATATATGTACATAAGTACGTACATAAATATAAAAAATGTTTGCAATGTCACAAATTGATATTTTTGTTCGCCTAGTTGAAACAGTATCAGAATTTGAATCTGATTACAACAGCATATCTTCATCAGATATGTCAAAATATTCGTAGAAGATTCTTCAAGAAGAATTTCGGCCACTGTGGGACAAGGTGAAACATTCATATGATGAATTCCAAGTGTCGACGGAGCAGTTTTCGGCCAAAGTAAGTATCAATTTGTTAAGGCACAATTTAAAATTTTGTTTAATCTGCCGTCCGTCAAAACAGAGGATTGCAATTCTCTGAAGCAATTGCTGAGGAAAATAAATAACTGCGTATCATTTTTAAAGAATCTTAAAATTGATTGGTTGTCAATAGTTACATACTTTTGTACAACTAAATTACCAGATGCCAGTTTAGCTCTATGGGAACAGCTAAGAAAGGACAGAACGGAGATTCCAACCTGGGAAGAGCTTGATGGCTTCCTGACGAACCGTTTTCAGGCCCTCGAGGCAGTGACAGGGAGAAATGAGTCAAAGAACGCACAGCCGTTTAAGCCGCATGCCAATAGATATTGGCACAATCAGGAAACACCCCGTAAAAGATTTGGCTCATATCAAATCAGTGTCGTCCAACCACTCTGTCCGATGTGTACCACTAGCGAGCATAAAATTCGTTTATGCTCAAACTTTGGAAAATTAACTCCAAAAGAACGATTGGAGATATGCTGCAACTACCCATCTTACATAGCTAACGTCCATAACAGCCGATTGAAAGAGCGATGTATATACACGAGTTATCGACGCTGCTCAAAGCGGCGAAATGTTGCCGGCTGCCAGTGTGTTTGCATACTTTTGCAAAAATTTATAATTTTTGTCAACAAATTTCATAATTTATATGTCGAAATTTAAACACCTATCAAATATATATAATCTATATGGTAATAAATAATTAATTACGAATTCAGTTTTCTCTTCTTTAGTTTAAAAATGTCAGTACTGGCAACCTTGTAAATATAACAGCGAGAAATGAGCCGAGCCGGATTTACGGAAAAAATCAAATCGCCGCTGGTTTCTATGGGACAACCGTCAGTAACGGTATGGGCAAGCGGTGACAACTTTTCATTTACATGGCGCTCTCATAAGATAGGTTGCTATGGATGGAAGGTTTGTTAGATGTGTAGTTGCAGCAATAGTCAAACGCCACCAAGTCTGTATAAATTGTCTGTCCGAAACACACCTCATTACCAAATGTCCTAGTGTTTACAAATGCTCTATTTGCAATTTACGGCATCATACACCCCTGCATATAAAGCCTATGCAAAAGCAAACAATTGACAGGAGACCACAAACCAACAGTGACGATACGCCATCCACCTCCGTATAAGCACGTCAGAACCTAAACGCTCGGAAATCAAATAATGTGCAATCCTGCCACGCACAGGCAAACTCAGGAATTTTATTGGAAACAGCTCGAGTTCTCTTAAATGTAGAAGGCACCAATTTTTCAGCACGTGCTTTAATTGATTCGGGCTCAGAATGCTCATTTATCACAAAATCTCTTAAACGGAAGCATAATTTAAAATCGAATAAATGTGTGCTCAAGTTTCGGGCATAAATAATTCTATTTCGGCACAAATCCTTTATTCAGTATGAACGCATATCTTTTAATTTTACCGCGACTAACTGGAAATCTTCCTTCTTGCCAAATCAGCGCAACGACAGTGCAAGCATTTCCAGACTTAGTTCTGGCGGATAAACGCTTCTTTGCCAATGAACAAGTCGATCTTGTCCTGGGTGGAAACCTTTATCCCCAAATTCGGCTAGATGGCATTTGAAAAAATCTACTTAGCACTCTCCTAGCACAAGAGACGGTATTCGGCTGGATACTGACTGGCAGTCCCGGCACTGCAGCATCTACCACCAATAAGGTCTCATTTTTTAGTGAAGTTACTTTGGATAAACAACTTACAGCTTTTTGGGAGCTGGAAAACATCCCCAAAAGAAGAACTCCAAATGAAGAGGAAAAATATGCGAAGAGCTTTATCAACGAACTACAACGCGAAACAACGAGGGCAAATACATAGTTGCCGTCCCATTCAAAATCGAATATCCTGGTCAAATTCAATTGGGACCATCCTTAAAGATTGCTTGCTCTCAGTTCTTCCGGAATGAGACACGTCTAAGGAAAAATCCAATTCTACAAACGGAATACCACAAAGTTTTATCCGAGTACGAAACTCTGGGACATATGTCAAGGATCACAACCAACATATCTAGTTTGAATGACGTGCTTCATTCAGGGCCGGTATCACAGTCGGATTTGACCGTACTCATCCTACGTTGGAGGTTATTTAAATATGTATTTAACAAGGATGTCGAAAAGATGTACCGCAAAATTTTAGTAAATTCTAACCACACTAAATACCAACGCATAGTACACCGAACTAATCCTAAGAACCCAATCAGTCTTTACGAATTAAAGACAGTAACATTCGGGGCAAATTGTGCTCCTTATCTAGCAATAAGGACATTACTGCAACTTCCTGACGACGTTGAAGCAACATATCCTCTAGCAGCAAGCATACTCCGAAAAATATGTATGTTGACGATGTTTTGGCAGGAGGACATAGCATTGAAGAGGCCATGAAAGTCAAACACGAAAGCTCGCAGGTGCTCCAATCAGCTGGTTTTCCACTAAGGAAATGGACTTCTAACCATGACCAAATAATAAGAGATATACCCAAAAATCATCTCCTCAATAAAGATTTCTTGGAAATCTCAAGTACGGTGAAGGCCTTGGGTATTCGATGGAACGCTCGTTCTGATTTTTTCTATTTTTCGATAAAAACTATTAAAGGTGATGACCAGATAACGAAACTGTCAGGAATCGCAAAGCTTTTTGATCCACTTGGTTGGTTAGCGCCGATAATAATTGTAGCCAAAGTTATCATGCAAAGCATTTGGTTAGAAGGCACCAGTTGGGATGAAGTAGTATCCTCACCCATTTTAGATCGTTGGCACACATTTCGTGAAGACTACCACGAAATCGATAATATTCGAATACCAAGATGGGTATTCTACGCTCCAAAAGACCTCATCGAAATACTCGGTTTTTGTGACGCCTCTGAAAAGAGGAAAGATGCCGTCACAGTGAACCTACTTCTCGCGAAAATCCGAGTAGCACCAGTCAAGACAAAATCTTTACCACGTCTTGAACGTTGCGGGGCAGTATTGCTAGCTGAGCTAATAGAATCACTAATGGACAACCTGAGCTTAGTTAATACAAAAATACATTTATGGACGGATTCAACCATTGTGCTGGCATGGATACGGAAGCCCCCGTGTTCATGGTCAACCTTCGTCGCACATAGAATCACAAAGATTGTTGAAAAGGTTGGCAATAAGAACTGGCAACATGTCGACTCAGCAACTAACCCATCGGATTTAGCAAGCAGAGGACTTTCAGCATCCGAGTTAATCAACAATAACCTGTGGTGGAAAGGACCTACATGGCTTTAAGTGAGATCCCTCGAAATGGCCTAAACAGGAGATACTATGCAACTACAGAAGAGGAAAAAAGTATGCATGTACATGCAATCACAACATTAAACAAATTCGATATTCTCGACCGGTTTTCAATTTTACCGCGGGTTTTAAGATTTCTATCATATGTTATGAGATTCTTTCAAAGAACCCACCCAAAAAGGAAAGCTTTTCTCAAAGTCAAGTCTTGTCTAATTTCAGGTGATGAAATTAAAGCAACGACATTGTGCTTAATAATTTAAGTCAAAAAGTGAATTACTTTCTTTACATCACTTCATAGATAATTACGGTGTTATGAGAACCGGTGGTCGTCTGGGCGAATCTCGCGATCTCGCGATAGCGAGCGTCATCCAATAATACTGTCCTATAATTGCAGATTGTCACGCCTGATTGTCCAGTTCATCCATGAAATCTCCTTACATGGAGAAAATCACTTGATGTTACGCATCATCCGAACGCAGTTTTGGATTCCACGAGTGAAAAACATGATCCGCTCCATTATACATAATTGTAAAGCCTGCACGATTTATAAAAAACGACTGCAAATCCAACTTATGGGTAACCCCCCCAAGAACTCAGTACATTCTCACGAGCCTTTACCAATACAGGTGTAGATTTTGCAGGTCCGTTCGAAATCAAAATTTATAGCGGCAGAGGTTGTCGAATGTCCAAGGGTTGTGTCTGCCTATTTGTTTGCTTCTCAACCAAAGCCATCCACTTGGAAGCAACTAGTGACTTGAGCACTCAATCCTTTCTGGCAGCATTTGCCAGGTTTGTCTCTAGAAGAGGGTGTCCGAAAAACGTCCATTCCGATAACGGCACGAACTTTGTAGGGGCCTCACGATCATTAAGATCAGAGTTCAAAGCCTTTATGGCAGATGCTCGCAATAACATCGTTTCAAAATATGCGTTTGGGCATTTCAAGCCTTAACTTGGCACTTTATTCCAGCTTCAGCTCCTCATATGGGAGGACTGTGGGAAGCTGTAGTAGTAGCTTAAAAAATCATTTTAAAAAAATCGCATTGAATAATAAATATGCGTTTGAAGAACTAAGTACGTTATTGTGCCGAGTTGAGTCCTGTCTCAACTCGCGACCACTTTGTCCTTCCTCAAATAATGCAAATGACTTGGAACCATTGACCCCAGGTCATTTTCTGATTGGTGGGCATTTGTTAGCTCCGTCAGAGCCTGATGTCAACGAAAATCCCGCATCTGTTGTTAATAGATGGCAAAAGCTAAAGGCGTTACACCAACTGTTTTGCAGACGATGGAAAAATGAATATTTAATGGAGATGCAAAAACGCATCAAATGGAAATACCCTCAACAAAACATTAAAGAAGGAGACTTAGTAGTTATCAAGGAAGATAACCTACCACCTAACGAATGGCGACTGGGAAGAATTCTACAACTTCACCCAGGTTCAGATAACCGAGTACTAGTAGTGGATATTAGGACTGAAAGAGGACAAGTGACAAGACCTCTTGTCAAATTAGTCCTACTTCCGGCAAACGATGAAAACTGCGAAAACAATACGATCGCCTCTAAATCCAATATAAATGCCTAACTGAAATCTCCTAAAACAAAACTATTCATAAAAATCAATAATAATGTTTATTTTCGACCATCGCCGGAGTCTACATATAATTCCCCTCTCATGTGTTCAGTGCCGATAAAAGATAAAAATCCTTTTCATAACGATTTAGCTTGGATGCTTCATGCAGAGCACTCAAACTCAAGCATAACTCCGCCGAATTCTTTTTAATAGCATCCGCGAAAACGTCTCGAAAACGGTTTAGGTTTTTTTCTTCGAGATAACCCATAACACTGCGGTCTCCCATTATAGTAGAGCTACATGAGAGCTTTATCGTGGCGTATATAAATGCTAAGTAATACATTGCAGTACTTATTTTACAAAATTTAGTTATAATTAATTTCGCAAGTTATACAGAATACCGAAATGAAAACTTCTGAATCGAACGCCAACAATGCTGACACATTTCATAATGCTTTAGTGAATTTAAAATAATTATTTTTAGTCAAAGGTGTAGGTTATATAAATAAAGCATAGTTTTGCTTTGCTTAAAGTATTCATTTTATGCAAAATTTGAATTTATATTTTCAATGTTAAATTCAACTGAAATCTGATTTTTTTTGCAATAATTGTTTGTACCCTTTTTAGAAGGACCGCTGTACGAATTTAGCTTTACTTACTTCCTTTTATGAATTGAGTTCATAAAGCAATTTTTTTATTTTCTTAAATTTTATTTAGATGGTATCCCCTGATTTTTGAATCATCAATTGGTATTAAAAATTTAAACATTAAATATAATTAGAATCTCATTTAAAACTACATAAAATGCATTGATATTGAAACAGTAGGCTACTAAGCTTAAAATAGTTTCTCTTACGAAATTCATAAAAGGAAAACAAAAAAAAACGTACACATACATTTCCAATTGCCCATTTCCAAAAACAGATGGTCAACTCAAAACATTTTTCACATAGCCCACAAGACGAATGAACAAATAAATTATAAGGGCAAAACAAAAGCAAGTGGAAAGTAAAAGCATAGACAGCATCAACCATCTATACATACATACGTAATATTGCCAAACCAAATTATACTGAGTGGACCATGGTAAAGAATGAAAGTACCAAACGTAGAATTGGTAATGCAATGCGTGCACAAGACAAACCAAAAAAGTTGACTATAAGAACCTTGCTGAAATACTAAGTCTAAGCCCACAATCAAGCAAATCTGAAGAAGAGCAATTCAACGACGTTGAGGACATTGATGTTGGCAATGCCGATAATCTATTATTGGTATCCGAATATGTTAATGACATCTATAACTGCGCGCCGTACTCATCGATTGAATCAATGAAGTGCACTTTCAATTTCATCTAACACCAGAAACATTCCAAATGACAGTAGCGATTATTGATTGTTATTTACAAGAGGTTAATGATACAAAGCGCACACATTTGCAATTAGTGGGATTTACAGCGCTCTTCATTGCAGCCAAATATGAAGAATTAGTGCCACCATCAATTGCTGATTTTGTCTATATTACTGATAATACATATACAGCCAAACAAATTATTCAAATGGAACTGAAAATCATCAAAATACTTGAATGCAATTTATCGCGTCCTTTGCCCATACACTTTTTGCGACGTTTCTCGAAGGCGGCTAATGTAGAAGATATTCATCATGCAATGGCAAAATATTTTCTCTACTTCTGGGATCGACGCTTCGTCACTTTTCTTAGCGTTGCATTTACTCCAGGGTAACTCAAAGCAACCAACTGGTTTCAATAATCAACACTGGACGCCTACAATGCAATGGCATACGCGCTATAGCCCCGAACATTTGCGTCCGATTGCCAAGCGAATTGCTAAGGTAGTGCGAAACACACCAAACGACAAACTGAATGCGGTCTATAACAAATATCAATCATCAAAGTTATATAAAATTGCATTGCGTTCAGAGCTATACGATAAACTAATTGATTCGATAATTGAGCAGGGAGCCTCAAGTTTTTTTGTTTTCATTGCATTCGAGTCAATTAGGGGAATTGTTGAAGGAATAGTAATTGACGCCTAATGCTAATCTCCGTTGCAACTCTATGTACGTCACACCTCTGGTTTTCAAAACGAAAGAGAATGCGAAAAAAGCCAAGAAAACAACCAAAGCCCAAATATTAATTAATTAAAAATTAAAAAGAAGAGTGATTGGCTGTGACTAATATTAAAGTTCAGCGAAAATTAAATTTTCTTAAAGTGCTATATAATATTCATGATCATATTTATAATCGAGAAGCATAGTATTGCATATGACAACGTAGAGAAGAATAGAAGTAACAGAAACTTCGGCTAAGAAATGCACTTCCCCATTCCGGATACTCAAAAATTATATGCATAGCTGACTGGTACCACCTACACAGGCTATAATATATATATATTTGTCAGCTACCATTGCTGTTTGCGATATAAGCAACTGCATGACTTGCATGAGCAACTGCGGCGTCGTTGTGCAGACCTCAATATACAATTGCCTGCTACATTCCCATCAAAGCGGCTACTACCATTAACTAACGGCCAACTAGAATCGAGACGTGCTTCATTAGAATACTATTTGCAATTATGTGGGCAAGATGCAGTTATTTCCAAAATGGATTCAAAAGTTATCAAAGTTATCTCTTGAATGCACAACAAGAAACATCATTAGTCGAAGGCGTGTTAGGCCATGATTTCAGCGGCAGTGATTTGAAACGAGTTTCAGCTGTACTGGAGGTGTGGCTTTCAAATGACCTCACCATGCAGGTCAATTGTCATATCGGTGGTAATGTCAGCTCGGTATTGCGAACTGTATGCGAATGTGTCCAACTGCCCACACAATTTATGCAACATTTTTGCCTCTATTTGGTGCGACGTGAAGACAGTGATATCATACAAAATAAATTGGTGCTATTAAGACGTTTAATGAATTTCGAATCACCGTACTTGCCCCGTTTGTGGGCACAAGAAAAATCCCCAACGTGTCATGTAATGATTGTCGCGTACTGGCCGTAACAAAAACTTCTTTTATGTTTGTTTGTTCATTTCCTTTGTTTTGCCTAACATTCCTTTCACTCCAGGCGTTGGCAGTGGCACCTGTCAGCAAATAATTGTATAATTCAAAGCCATGAATTGTTGGCACGGTTGCACTCGGTGTATGCCTACCCAGTGGTATAAGTCTCCAAAAGGAGATGTTCGACAAAACGGTTCCTCCACTAACAAATATTAGGGAAACGGAATGCTATGCGCGGGTATTCCGTAAAAATGGGTGTCGCCTTTCTTATTATACGGCGAGGGGGAAATTATCCCAGTGTACTTGGTGTGCCATGGTGGCGTGCGCTATACAACTCTGTCCCTTTGGGTAATGGGGGCGGCGCCAAACGATTGGACATCAATGCACACTCGCCTGAGAATTCTGAAGGCCGACGCGTAGCTTGCGGCCTGGCTCGTAAGTGCGTACCGGATCAGATTCTCGCGATCTACAGAAGAGTGCGTATCTTTTTTATGCGATCGTGCGTGGAAAATTTGTAACAATTTTGTTTAAACAAATTTTGATTGCCAATCGAGGCAAAGTAAAAGTAAGGCCAGTCGAGGCTAAGAGCGGGGCGCTTAAATATAGTTTTTTGGGAAAATTTGTGCTAGTGAGCAGGGTACAGTTGAAACCCAGTAGTTATTAGCGGCATAGCGGTGTTGTGTGATAGTGACGGAACCGGAGTTTGGCGGCATCACCGGAGGAGCACCGAAGTTGGGTACTTACACCCGACTGAGAAACCTAAGTATCACTTATAGTTTTGTCCACTTTTTGTCGTGCCGACAGTGTCGTTCCTTCGTTTTCCCCATACCCATCCTTATAGCATCCCGCACCCAGAGCCAAGTCATACAGACGGGTTAAAGTTACCTCCGGCAGCACGGGAGTAGTGCGAGTGGGTTCGTAACCAGTTTGGTTGGACCACACCTCGGGTGCACCCCAAAAATGTATTTTGTTCACTTTGTCGTATATCGTTGCTTAATTCTTGTCGTGCGATTTGTTTATCGCGTCAGTAAAATTCACTTGCTTTTGTTCTTGCTGGTAGTTGTTGTTCTTGCACTTAGATGTTGACCCACGCCGTCTCCACTAAACTGGCCGGTCGTTTTGTTAGTTTTTGTCATCTTCTTTTTGTGCGGTAGTTTGTTTTGTTGACGTGTGTGGTTGTTGGTAGGCGCTTGACCAACAGCCACTCTAGGTATACATATGTATGTACGTATGTACATACGCACATACATAGTGTTAATAATAAAAAGCGGAGGTGACATGATGAGGCGCTAAAATTGCTTTCTGCACAAATTTCCACGGGTATAGATAATGAATGGATCATTACGCCCCTCGACGTGATGCAAAAGCTTATGAGTTTTCAGGAACAAGGACTGCAAAAAGAATACATTCAGATGGCCCGACAGCTACCACTTTACGGATGCTTACAATTCAGTGCTTACATTGTGGATTATCCAGAACCACGTACAACAGCACCGATTTCAATAGGTAATAAAGAATTAAGTATGCGTACGGCAAAAGCTGTCAAAATTTATGAGACTAAATTTCGGGTAACACGTATGCGTTGCTGGCGGGTTACAGCAATGCATAATACCAGCACTATTGATTCATCAATTTCAAACAGCAGTAGTGATAATCCAAATAATTATGGAAAGTCACCGACCAATTTACAACTCGCTTTCGAATACTTGATGTCTAAGCAAACTTTACGCTGGATTACAATTGTACCAGCACTCAAGCTATGCTCATGTCGGTTTGTCTGCAATCGATTGTTGATGAATTGCTAAATTGTGAAGATAACATTGACCACCATGCCATAGTTGTCATCTAATATTGCACCAAACTTATTTATTTTGGAATAGCACTGAAATAATCAGGATACATTGACTAGCGGAAAAGCTTCGTCATAGACATAGGTATACAACATCCCACCACCCCTCGACACACAATTTTTTTAACAAACACGCATTTACCGATTGGCAAATGTACTTATGTTTATCCCCTTGAAAAAAAAAAGAAAATACTGAAACGCTGAAGTTCAAAAGCACTGTATCAGTGATGAGAGATGAAATTGACTTTGTTCTTTTTATTGTTAAAAATTTTAGTTTCTTCCATTTAATGAAATTTTTAAACACTAAATGAATTCAGTAATAATTTTATATTTTTACTTATTGAAATGAAATTATAAATGAATAAACTAAGTGAAATGGACAATAGAAAAATGTTTGCTAATTCGAAGAATTGTAACTGATTTATTCAAATATTTACATGGCTTAATATTTGGATATGACAGTGGAACAGAGATTAAGTAAATTTTTTAAATTCATTAATAATTAAACAAAAAAAGAAGGAATAAACTTGCACAACACATAGTATAGATAAATCTTCACAACTTTGAACTCACGTGGTCCTTCGGACAACTAAAATATGCGAATGTATTTTCACGCCGGCAGCAGCATTGCGTTCTGGCATTCTGCTGCAACAATTATTTGCTGGTGTCTCATGTAGTGGATTGGTGAGGTCACTCATAAAACGAACTTGCGACATATTTTTGTATATTTTCAAGTTTTTTGATGGTAAAACAAATATTTTAAAGTAGTAATTCTGCTTCAGCTAAATTGTCCTCGAGTACCTGTAAAATTATAAATGAAAAAGCTGGTTTATAAACGACTAGAATACGTACCTTCTTAACTTACTCAAAGATGACTAGATACGAACTTACTCAAAATCACTCAAATTGCAGCTGAGACCGTTCCCCCATCTCACATTCTAATGTTGGCAGGAGTGTCAGATCGGGGAACATTCAGCAGCTGATGTGCAAAACACACCAATACCACTTTGTCAATAAAAAAATCCATTGCTTTTGTTTCTAAAGAAATTTGCTTCAGCAGTAAATATTAAAGAAATTATTGTAATTTTATTCTTAAAACTTAATATAATTAAATATTTAACTGCTTCTCAATAAAATATTTTAGTGAAATTGTATTTAAAGACGTCGTTGTTTGTAATAAATACCCAAATTATACCTAATAATCCAAAGAAGTCACTTTTCTGTCACAGTGGCACTGTTCAGAAATGTTATAAAAAATGCGGATTTTTGAGCGCTCTCACGAAATAAAGAGTTTCGTATCTAGTCATCTTTGACTTACTGGCAGCATAAAAAAGAAGATGGCCATTTCATTTCATTGACGACGGCCATTCTTAGAAACGAAATGTAAGTTCCAGATCAACGTAGTTTCCACTTTATAATACTATGCTCACACGCACGAGATTATGAAACATCAAGATGCGTGATGCCGTAATTGTTTATTTTTTTTGCTCTCATTAACAAACAATCATGAGATCATATTTCTTCATCTATCTATATACAATAATTTCAAAACCTAACAAATAAGTTCAAATAACTGAAACAAACTGAATTTAAATTTGAATCATTATTTAAACACATTAAGTCCAACATATTGTTCGAAAACGGATTAATTACTTCTTTCTTCTTTTCTACGGGGCGGAGGGTCAAAAGTATTTGATATCAAAATAATATATAGTCACTGCCGAGCTCTCGAAAGTGGAGCAACAACAAAAAAAAAACAAAAAAAAAATAATAATAATAATAATATCAATCATCGAGTGTGCATTAACCTACATAGCTTCGAACGGTTTGTGTCCCGACCATCTATGCTTATAGCACCAAGTGGCATCTCTTGAGTAGAATGCTGCAACTACTCATCTTACATAGCTAACGTCCATATCAGCCGAATGGAAGAGCGATGTATATACAAGAGTTATCGACGCTGCTCAGAGCGGTGAAATGTTGTCAGCTGCCAGCAAAGATGACTAGATACGAAACTCTTTATTTCGTGAGAGCGCTCAAAAATGCTCATTTTTTATAACATTTCTGAACAGTGCCACTGTGATGGAAAAATGACTTCTTTGGATTTTTAGGTATAATTTGGGTATTTTATTACAAACAACAACGTCTTTAAATACAATTTCACTAAAATATTTCATTGAGAAACAGTCAAACATTTAATTATATTAAGTTTTAAGAATAAAATTACAGCAATTTCTTTAATATTTACTGCTGAAGCAAATTTCTTTTGAAACAAAAACAATGGATTTTTTTATTGACATAGTGGTACTGGTGCATTTTGTTGAATGTTCCCCGATCTGACACTGCTGCCAACATTAGAATGTGAGATGGGGGAACGCTCAGAGTTGTATTTTGAGTGTTTTTGATTGAGTTTCGTATCTAGTCATCTTTGGCTGCCAGTGTGTTTGCATACTTTGAAACAAATTTATTATTTTCGTCAACAAATTTCATAATTTATATGTTCGAATATAAATACGTGTACCAATCAAATATACATGATCTCTATGGTAATAAATAATTAATTACGAATTTAGTTTTAATTTCTTTAAAAAAACTATGCATTTTCATACTAATAGTCATTAGTTTATTTTATATTAGTTTGCAAAATCTATGCTGGCAACCTTGTATATGAGCGAGAAATGAGCTGAGCCGGTTGTACGAAAAAAATCAAATCGCCGCTGGTTTCTATTGGACAACCGTCAGTAACAGTATGGACGAGTGGTGACAACTTTTCATTTGCATAGCGCTCTCATAAGATAGGTTGCTATGGACGGAAGGTATGTTAGATGGGTAGTTGCAGCATAAGTCAGCTGACGGATTTTTTAAGCTGGTCTTACTGATCTAAAGCAAGAACCACAAACAATCCGTCACTTAAGCTTCTACCACAATAAAAGCATACGTTTTAACAATTCTAGCCACCCAAAATTTAATTTTTTTTTTACAAACATATACAATTAATTTTTTTAAACATATTTCAGTAGAAAAAATGATTCGCTACGGCAAAATGCTTAAAAGGGCAGAGCGACCAGGGCATCGGTATGCAAGCGCATGTCGTCTGTGTGAAGGGAGACATCCGATACGCCTATTTCCGGTCTACTGGGGAAAGTCGCCAAAAGAAAAGCTTCGCGAAGCGCTCTTTGCCCAATTTTGCGCCAATTGCCTATCAATGGCCCATAGGGAAAAGAACTGCACGAGTCAATTCAGGTGCCGCAAATGGAATGAGAGGCATCACACGACCCTTCACGACAGAGCCCGCAGCGGAAACACGGCCTTTCCGCGCCACAAATCAAGGGGTGGAGACTCGGACTTTCCCAACTCTCAAGACAGCCGGTTCTACGCACTGGCGTTGACCCGGATATTATCCGGCCAAGGGCTGTCTCCCTTTCAGCGACCTAACCTCGTTTAGGTCAACAGGTAAAATTAGTCTAAGTTCGCCAACGGAGCAACACCTCGCAGCTGGGTTGCTCGAAATCCTTCTTATCAGGGCTGGCGTCGAAACCAACTCTGGTCCGGAACGTAACCTCAGTCAGATGCAATTCTTGCTCCGGCTGGTGTCACTTTCGGACGTGCTCTGGCCTTCGAACCACCCGTGAGTGGAGTAATGCGTACGTTGCCCCATGCTGTAGGAGTCTGCCCCCGCCACAACAACACAACAACACAACAACACCGCCAACCAACACCAACGAGCGAAATCAACATCAGCGGGTATTACAGCAGCAACACACCTCATTCACGCACCACTCCCTCACCCCCAGCATCACGAACATTGCTCCGAGACGGACACGACTCATACAATTCAACTGCAACGGACTATATGAGCCGGGAGCATTTGTCAATTGCTGCGATCCAGGAAACTGAGTTGACCGCCCGCTCGGATCTTCTGAGCCGGGCCGGATACAACATAACCCGCAAGGATCGCGAGCGAGACCATAGAGGGGGTTTGGCGTTCATCTTACACAACACCGTGCAGTATCATCTCATCGACGGCGACATCGACCGCAGGGATACTACCCTAGAATGTCAGGGCATAGCTATCCGGTCAGGTTATGCCGAGCTCGAAATATTTAATATATACGTTCCTCCCGTTACGAGTTGCCCAGTTGGATGTAGCCCTGATATAGGTGTGCTACTCAGAGGCGAAAACCGTTTGGTTTTGGGCGACTTTAACGCGCACCACGATCTTTGGCATTCTAGCCTGTCAACTGACCGTCGAGGAGTGGAGCTGGCAGAACAGATAGACGATTCGACTTTCTGCACAATGAACGATTACACCCCCACCAGAGCTGTGGGTAATTGTCAAAGCTCGCCCAACATAACAATTGCGAGTGCTGGTCTGATAAACAGCATAGTCTGGCGAAAAGTGGGAGGAGCACTTAAGGTCCTGCAACCTCTCCTCTGGGGTAACCAAGCTCTGGGCTACAGTCAAGTCGCTGTCTAACCCGGCGGGACGCGATGATCGAGTGGAAATTTCATTCGGTGACCGCGGCTCGTCGGACATGAAGAGATGCGCGAGCTATTTTAGCCGGCTGTTTACATTGCATCCTTCGGTAGACAAAGCGAAACGACGTGTAACCCGCCGTATGCGCAAACTGGCAAACACAAGCGCGGCGCTTGATTTCTCCAGGGAGGAGGATCAGGGGGTTATCGGGAAGACGAAAGCCTCCAAATCCATCAGCCCTGACGGAATAAGCATACTTGTCTTTGACCACCCTAATTATACCGGATGTATGGAAAAATGGTAGGGTGGTCCCGCTACTTAAACCGGAGAAACCAGCCAACAAAGGAGAGTCCTATCGGCCAATAACTCTCCTCTCCCCAGTAGCGAAGACGCTTGAGGCCTTGCTGCTCCCAATATTCACTCACCATCTGCGTCCAGCAGCACATCAGCTCCGAAAAGTGCACAGTACCACAACAGCACTTAACGCCATAAACACCCGGGTGGTCAATGGCCTCAACCAAAACCGACCCTGCGCGGGAACTGTCCTGGTAGCAATTGGACTTGTCAAAAGCTTTTAACACCGTCGGTCATTCAGTGCTACTCAGTGACATTGAGGAATCCTCATTATCGCCGGGGTTGCAGAGGTGGGTCATGGGCTACCTGCGTGGTCGACAATCATCGGTCATATTCCGAGGAGAAACATCGAAGTTAAGAAAAATCACACAGAAGGTTCCGCAGGGTGGTGTCCTCTCCCGCTACTGTTTAATTTTTACATTTCGAAGCTCCCTCCCCCACCGGAAGGAGTTTCCTTAACCTCGTATGCCGATGATTGCACGATATTTGCGTCTGGCCAGGATATTGATAGCCTATGTTCAACCGACGAAATCCTCGGCTACCCTTTTCAGCAACTGGACGAAGGAGTACCGGCTAGAGCTCGATGTGAAAGTTGATGACCATAAAATTCCGACTGTAAACAACCCTAAGATTTTAGGGGTCACATTCGACCGCAATTGCCGCAAAACTCCAGGGCCGCAACAAAATACTCAAAGCGCTAGCCGGCAGCACATGGGGTAAAGACACAGAAACCTTGCTGGCAACCTACAAAGCAATTGCCCGGCCGGTCGTAAGCTATGCTGCACCGATCTGGACGCCGAAGACTAATGAGAAGCAGCGGAGAAAATTGCATGCATGCCAAAACACCGCCCTTAGGACTCAGGCAGGAAACCTCCTGATGTCACCGGAGCATCACTATGCTACGAATTAAGGAGCATAATGCTTTGCTGTGCAAGCAGTTCTTGATGGGATGCTACCGTAGGGAGCACCCCAGCAGGCACCTTTTAGAAGCCGAACCTCCACTTAGGCACATCAGGAAGGGAGTACTAGATTTAATGAGCACCATCCAGCAACACGTACAAAAAGCGCTGGACAGGACGGCGTACCGACACGCACTGAACGCCATTCACCAGGAGTCAGTTAACACCTTCATAGACTCCCTTCCCGTGAATGGCGTACTCGGAGTAAAATCACCACCTAGCTCAAGCTGCCTCGAGAGATCCGCGTGACCCTTGCACAACTTAGATCTGGATACTGTAGTAGATTAAGCTCCTACTTATCCAGACTCGGCCTCAGCATACCCAACGTATGCCCTAACCGCCTCTTCACATGCCCCCTTAAACCAACCCATCTAACCCCCTCTCCCTTTGGCCCAACCCCGTCGAAACAGCACGTTTCCTGGACCTCCCCTCAAATGACATCGGCGACTTAGATTAACGATACCTGACCTTCCTCAAGAAATACATGCATACATACATACGTATATACTTAAATACATACATAAACGCATGTGCAAAAACATACAAGCACATTATTTGCATGAAAACATACTTCGACTACTCCGTCCCTCTAAATACTTCTCTTTCTCAAAAGCTCAGAACTGAAGTCAAATACAACAATAACATTTTCATTCATAGACGCCTGCGCCGTACAAGAAAGCAAAGTGCGTTCATTCATAAGCCCCACCGCACGCCATACCAACAACTAGCTTCATCGTGACGGTCGCAAACTGAAACATGGAAGGAAGACTAAATTCGAATGGAACCCAACAATAGATAATCGGCTGATACTTTTATGTCGCACTGTTTCAAACATTACAATACTTTCGAAAGCTATAGTCTATAGAGACGGAAACATAATATACTCTGTTCACATAGTACAGTTGAGTATAAAAAATCTCGTAACATTCATGCTGCATGAACTAGCATTGCTTAAAATTCTTGTCTCGCTGACTAAAATCGTCCACTCAATTGAAGCAAATCGGCAACTTAGGACAAAGTGAAAACCCATATATGCAAGCAATTTAATATGTATACGCAAAACGCACACAATCTTAACAAAGCTCGAGCCCTTCCTCTCACACCCCGCCATCCACAAGCGATTTTTTCGCGGCGATCACAAAATTTTTGCTAGATTTTATATTTTTTGCATTTTCGTGTACGTATTCAGGTACAGTAAACTTTGCATACCACGAATATATCAATCAGTAATCAATAGCGTTGGGGCCATGTGCAGAAGTTCACGCAAATGAGGAAAGTTTTTGACTACCATTCAGCTGGGAGTGGCCACAAACGATTCTTTTGTATATGATTCAAGCAGCTCACGACTTCCGGTCTTAGACCACGTATCCTCTGGGTAGCCAACAAACATTCGTTCGGAGGCGACCTAAAGTGAGAAGGCGAATCCCATGCGGTTGTGCGTAGGGTCAATAGGGACAAGGACGGAAGTAGGTGAGTCCTTGTGAAATTTACTACAGCGGTCATATTTGGTGTCGGATTCGTGGCGGGAGAGAGACTCCGTCGCCGAGCACTGGCATTTACTCCGGTGGATGAACGTCTCGCCACAATCCGCATCATAACGAAATTTTTAAACACCACACTAATTTGCGCCCACGTCCCGACGGAAGAGAAGGACGATGTGACCAAGGATGCCTTTTATGAGCGCCTCGGACACACTTATGAGCGCTGCCCCCACCACGACGTCAAAATTGTGCTTGGAGACTTCAACGCCAGGGTGGGCAAAGAAGACATTTTTGGAAAAACAATCGGAAACTTCACCCTCCACGACGAAATATCCATAAATGGGCTGAGGCTGATCGATTTCGCCGGGGCCCGAAATATGGTTGTCTGTAGCACTAGATTCCAGCACAAAAGTATTCACCAAGATACTTGGTTGTCTCCAGATCGAAAAACTCTCAACCAAATCGAGCAGGTTGTGATTGACAGAAGACATGTATCCAGTGTTTTAAACGTGCGTACGTTCCGCGGTCCGCGGTATTCCCATTTATAGAGATTGAAGGGCATGTGTTATTTTTAGGGTAAATGTTACTTGTATACACTTAGACTCATTGACTTTAATTCTCCAAGTTGTTAGCCACTCTTCTATTACTTTTAAATGTTCTTGTAATCTGTAGCTGGCTGTCATGGGGTTCGAATGGACACTAAGTATTGCTGTATCATCCGCAAAAGTTGATGTGATGAGGTTTCGGCTTGTGGGAAGATCGTTCGTATAAATTAAATATAAGACGAGCCCTAAAACACTTCCTTGTGGAACACCAGCAAATATTTCATAGGATTCCGTGGTGTAACTTTTTTGCCTAACACGAAATTTTCTGCCAATAAGAAAGCTTTCTAAGACATCATAAATTTCTACGGGAAGCGTAACTTTCAGCTTGTATAATAGACAATCTAACCAAACTTTGTCAAATGCCTGGGAAACATCGAGGAACACTGCAGTACAATATTGCTTGTTTTCAAACGCTGATCTTATGTGTGCTACGATTCTATGCACCTGCTCTATTGTGCTGTGTTTTTCTCTAAACCCGAATTGGTGGCATGGTATGGTCTGTTTCGATTCTAAAATCGGTAATATTTTTTTTAATAAAAGTTTTTCGAAGATTTTTGAGAATACGGTAATTAAGCTAAGGCCTGTAGGAGCCCACCAAAGATGGATCTTTACCTGGTTTAGAAATCATAATAATCTCCGAAAGCTTCCAGGATTTAGGAAAATAGTGTAGTCTCAATATACTATTAAATATACAAAGCATGTGTTTAATTGCCACATTTGGAAGCTCTTTTATCATATCACCCGTTATTCTGTCGTATCCAGGAGCTTTCTTTTTCTTTATGTCGTTAGTAATAACATCTTTAAGTGATTTAAAATTAAATTGAATAAAATTTTTATCTGGATTTGCACGAAATTCCGGAAGAGATTTGTATCCAATATTTGGTGTAAATACAGTGGAAAGATGCATGGCAAATAAGATACCGCTTTCCTGGTCACTTCGAGCCCACTCACCATTGCGAGTTCTCAATGGAGGGTCGAAAGTGACGGGACTTTTGAAACTTTTAACTTTTCGCCACAAAGAGTAGTTGGTATCAGATGTAGCTGACAGAGATTGTACGGACTTTTGAAATTCGTTTTCCTTTTTTTGTTTCAGGACATCCCGAAGCATTTTTATGCATATATCTGCCAATCTCTCCTTAGTTGTCTTTTTTTGGTTACCAGACTTGTAATGTCTTTACCCTTAAGACCGTTGAAAATTTGTCTTCTATGAGTGTTAGATGGGCCGTGCGTTGAAATTTTCGCTGCCAAATGAAGTAATGTTGTAAAGCCATCAACTGCATTGTCGACATCTGCTATTGATTTTAGAGGAATGAGCGATTTTAGATGCGCGCTAATGAATTTTCTGTATTTAAGCCAATTTGTAAATTTATTGGTTAAGCCTAGCTGTAAGTCATTGAAAACTGGAATTATGTTAATGGAACATGGATAATGCGAGTGATCAGATGATAAGTCGAAAAGGGGTTTTACGCTTACTTGTGCTCTACTGATACCACAAGTTACTCCAAAGTCAATCAAATCTGGGGTTTTGCTGAGATCAGTTGGCCAGTATGTTGGCTGACCGGTAGATATAACGTCGAAACCGTTATTTTGAATGGCTTTATATAAATTTCTACCCTTTGGAGATATTAACCTAGATCCCCAGAAGGAATGTTTTGCGTTGTAATCACCTGCTACTAGAAACCGTTTACCAAGTTTAGAGAAGAAATCAGTAAATTGAGTTTCTGATATGTTGTATCGGGGCGGACAATATATGGCGGAAATGTTTATTCCACCAGAATTATCATATATATGAACTGAGGTAGCGTGAAGGTAGTCTTTACAGTACTCTTTCATTATATAATGTTTAATTTTTTGCCTGATAAGTATTCCAGTTCCACCGCGCGCTTTCCCATCAGGGTGTTTGGTGTCATAAAACAGAAATGTATCAATATTGAAGTTGTTAAATTTGGTCAAATGAGTTTCGGAGATTAGCATTAAATCTATTGCTTGATTTTCTAAGAAGAGTTGAAGATCACTTTTGTGTTGGACCAATCCGTTGGCATTCCAATAACATATCTTAAGGTCGTTCATGGCTTAGACAATATCGCTTGAAGGACGAGATTTTGATTTCGAATTAAATCTTGCATCATACTTTGCATTGATGTCATATGTTCTTGCATCATGCGTATAAAGCAGTTTAGCGTATTTTCAAGTGAGTTAACAGACGGAATGGACGGGATGGACGTTTCTTGTGTTGTGAGCTGAGGTACACCTTTTAAAACTTGGGCGTAGGATATAAAGTTGGTATTAGTAGGCTTTGTTTCGGTAGCTTTTGATTGAGGCTGAGGGTGAGGCTGAGAGGCAGGAAAGTTGCTAGAAGCCTTTTTACTGCCCTTGCCTTTTATAGAAATATATATTGGACAACCCCTAAAATTGGCAGTGTAATTTTCACCGCAATTGCTACACTTTTTAGACTCAGGGGTTGTTTTAGATTTCATACAGTCTTTTGAACTGTGTAAATCTCCACATATGACACATATACTTTGTAAAGTGCAATATCGCTTCGTATGGCCAAATTCTTGACAATTATGGCACTGAACAGGACCTGTTCGCTTATGTGGTTCTTCCACGGAAATACGACGGTGAAGAAGGTACCGCAGATTGTAAATGGGATGAACTTCTCCTTTTTTTAAGAGCTGGAAATCTGGCTCAATATCAACCCTAAACATTGGCTGAGGTATGTTAGCCTTATTTTTGATGTTGAATACGTTTCTAGCCCTGAAACCTTCTTCTTTCAAGGCACTTTCTATTTCCAAGGGACTTACACTGTGTTCAATGCCCTTTAGGATGACTGCTAAGCTACGACTACTTTTGAGCTGGAAGGTATAGAAGGACTTCTTTTCCTTTTCGAAATTATCTGCCACCTTGCAATAGCTATCTTCTCCGTAGGTTTGCACTTTCACTTCCTGAATATTTCCCTTTTTAATTGGGACTACATGGAAGTTATTTTTTTTCAATTATATCTATCAATTTGTTGACAAGGCTGCTAGAGTTCGCTTCTCTAAGATAAATTGGCGGCGGCTTGGACGTTTTCTGCACACGCACTTGATCATCAGCATCAGAAAGCATTTGAAATCGATTATTGCTCATGCTGTCTTTTTCTCTTGTAGTTTTGACAATTTTGCTTTGATTTTGTTCACTATTTTTTTAAATCGGCGATTGAGCCCATGAAGGGGCTGGTAAAGTAGTCCTAGAAGGGACTTCAAGAGCAGAGGGCTCATTTTCCAATCGTTGTGTTCGCTGTTGGTGCTGTTGTTGTGGCGCTTGTTGTTGCTGTTGGCTTTGGTTAACGTTTCCACGTTGTGGTGACCGATTTAGTCCCATTTTTACAAAATGACCAATTTAGTCAAAAAAAAAAACCAGTGGATTTTGCAACACAGCTTTTTGGCAACTCTAATTTGGAAACGGCAGGAGCAAATGCAAATTTTCCTGCATACTTTTAGGCGCCTTTCTTTAATACCAGAGCTTTTTATATATGTTTTATTATTATAATTAATATATTTGGCTCTGTTCAACTAGTGTGAACTATTTATTTATTTATTTTATATTATTTAGTTTTGATGGAGCGCCAATCCATGCAAATAACACATTTTGTTAATACGTTTTGTAATTCTAAAGTAAAAGTTCACTCTGTCGAGAGCACGATTCGCTGTTGTTGAAGAAGACACAAATTTGTTCAACTTCCAATTTTTGACACTTTGTTTTGTAGGCGAGTCACATGCGGTGAGATGTGTGCTGCTTTGCTATAGTGTTGTCGTGGTGAGGGCGTGATTTTTTTTTGCTATACGTAGATGCGTACGTTTTTGCTTGTCCTTGCAACACTTATATGTACATATATATATATATATATATATTTAAAAATTAATAGAATTCTGAAATATAAAAATCATATCATTTGGTAAATTACAAAAATATTTAATGAATTTTGAAAATTGCAATAAACAAAAGATGATAATATCTGAAATTTTTGATAATAACCATCTGCATGCTTACATTTATATTGCAAAGGCTTTATCAATTTTACATTTATTTGAGCAAGATTTCTGTCTTCTCACTATTAAAGTGCGGTGAAATATGCATATTCGTGAGCAAATTTCGCCAGAAGTGGTTCCACATTCTAGAACTTTTGCATGGCTAGAAGTAAAATTGATAATAATAACAATAATAATAATAACATCACCAATTCAATTCAATATATTATTAAATTTTACTAAAGGCTTTCCTTTTGCCTGTGGTTACATATGGAACAAAAAGAATAAGCCAGCGAAACAGAAAACTGTCAAATTGCGTGCAGTGTGAATGGGATAATTGCGTTCATAATTGAGAGGACGAACAATGTAATTCACAATGTCGTGGAAAAGCTCTAAGCGTTCTGTGAACCAGGAGTTATGGTATCGATAAGAATAGGCGAAGTCAATCTATCGAATACTATTTCTATTTATCGTTTTTGTGAATCCTTTGGTATAAAGTAATTTTGTTCGTAAAATGTATCCAATTGTTGTGTCTTATACAGAAAGATTTTCAAAACTCTGTGCTTCGGTTTTAATAATTATTTGTATACCTAAAATCGTTAGAAAGAATTTTAATGCGGTCGGCAAATTCGCGACATTGTTGAATTGGTGACAGAAAAGCTGATGAAATCATTTAAAATGTCGTGCCCTTGAATCTTTATGAAAATAGATTGGTTATTGAAAAATAGAGTATTTATTAACGTTATTGTTGCCTGAAATAACTTGGAAAATATTTAAATCTCCTTAGTGAGAATACATCACATATTAAAAGGAAATAATATACCAACCGCACATGTTCCTTGTGGTTTTAGTACGGTTGAGGATGTGAACTCGCATTATAAATCTTCGATTCTACGTAATCCCGTAAAATATCTTTATAATACGAGTAATCTAAGATCTAACGTCTCAGGTGTTAATTATTGTAAAAATTTAAATTAAAATTATTGTTCTGGTATAACTATCGAAATCTTCTGTCCAACAATTTGTAAACTTATAAGTCTATCAACTTCACATAAATTTTATTACGTTAACATCTCTCTAAAGACGTATTCGTGGGACACTACTAGAAATGCAGACTTACCTGTGCTAAGTAGTATTATTGTAAAAATGAAATCTCCGTTAATAGAGCTAGCCGCCCAAAGTCTACTTGTGCAGCTGATAGCAGGCTTGAAATCCCCGTGCCGCAAGGAAATGAATAATAAAATAAACAACCCGCCGAATGAAATTTCCATAACGGATGACGAAATGACACCACCTGAAAGGGGTGGTATTAGTAGTGGAAGTAGTAATGAGCATAATATACATCTTAGTCATGGCTGTTTGCCATGGAAACAACGACAGCGAACTGTCTCGGAACATAGCGATGATATATGTTTTTTAGATGATGATGGAAGCAACAATCAAAATTACGATTTCTATTATGATGATGGTGATGAAAGTGAAGATGAATATTCCGACGAAAACATAAAAAGATCTTTTGAAAAAAATGAAAATAAATTAAATGGGAGCCTTGAAAGCATAACAAGTGATAATAGTTCATGTTACATACGAAACGATGCCAGCCCTAGTGTTAAAGTTAAAAGGGTAAGTTTAAACTATATGATTACATGCTGAATATGATCAATAAATTCTAAATTTGCAAAAAAGATGAAATACAGGAAGATGCCTAGGTGATAAAACTGCCATTATTTTTTCTTCCTTCGTGTATGTCTCTTCGTTCTCGCGAAGGAATTTATGTTTGCTCAAGCCATAGTTTCTCGCAGCCGTGATTCCGGCTGTCGTTAATCCCCGCATTACCAATTCTCTTTTGAGCGACGGTATGGCCAATTCCTAAATTTTGACCATTTTAAAATCTCATCTTTCTGGACATATTTAACAATCTGACACCAATTGTAACGATTTTCGCTAAATATGTCTGGATGATTTCCCGGACCCTTCGAGATCGTTAAATAAAAGGGGTTGGATTTACAAATGTATCTCACTTTCATTGCATATTGTATCTAATAGCCTATTTCCACCAAGCACTTAACTGCATTTAAGGCCTCTGTTAAGTGAATGAAATGTCAAACGGTTCCACCGAAAGTGAGTTAACTCAAACAGGAGATTTTTCTTTACATTTGCAGTTTGCAAAATTTGTCACAAGTATTAAAATCATGAATTTAAGAGACCGCAACCATTTTATTTTGCTATTTATACAATATTTTGATTTGCAAGTGCAGTGCTGCATGGACCGACGCATGCTTTTTTGCATGCTTATAACTGCCAGTGACTTCAATCCCCGATTGCGTTAACTCCACCGCCATTTCTTTGTATACATGAAAGTTTTTTCGGCAACCTTTCAATTCCAGAGCTCTTCCTTCCCAGCAATCCAGGAAACTTTGCTCCTCCATAAGGTTCCACTTGCGCCGTTTTGTTTCCATTTTCAGTTTACCATAGTTTATTTTTTTAAGTAGTTATTTATTTTGGTTTTCTAGAAAACCACAATTCGAGGAGTAGTTCGGCCGAAAAATCCCTTAACCGGTTACAAAGCGCACATTATACATACATAAATATTTTTTTTTCGCCAATTATAGGTATATACATACATAATTATTTGTTTTGCGCAATAAGCTGATAATTGCCAGAGTCGCGTATATTTTCATTTTGAGGGGATCATTTGAAACTCCACAATTGCTTTTTGTTTGTTTCTTATTTTTTTTTTTTAATTTTATTTTTTGAAGAGGAGAAGCATTATCTTCGCGAATTACTTAATATATGTTTTTATGTCAATATTAATGCAAAAAAGTAACTTTTGCAGAAAAAATTTCATCATGCAAAATAAAAGTCTGGCCCCTCATTAAATTCGAAAATATACGACTCTGGCAAGAAATATACCGAAACGTCGGAAATGTTTACATTAGTAGTGACATAACATTTTCTGTTAAATTACCGAAAGTGAGTACAACAACAAAAACATAAGAATTTCGCATTTAAATGCGATGTTTAAATGCATTCAAGCTAAAATGCAGGCTATAAATGAGTGGACCGATTTAATTAATTTATGATGGGATTGATAGGCAATGATATCAACTTTTGTTCACTACTTGTTTTATTTATTTATGTGCTGTAGTTATTCTATAATAGTCTATCAAAAATTGCATATTTTTCCGTTGTACTTATTTCACTAAATTCATTATGTAAAACATATTCAATTTAATAAATTTATGGGGTCGGCTTTGCGAGGGTGCGCCAGGCTTTGAAAAAAATTTCCTCTTGGGGGGTTAGAGGAGGTCATAGACATCACTAAAATATATGCCGTTCCCCGAGTTAACTTATAGTTTTCGAGAAATTTGTTGTTAAAGTTGATTTTTGACCCACCGAAATTCACGAATAAAAGCTAATATTGTATAATCACCCGGAACACTTAAATATCGGTTGTAGTAATGCCTAATAACGTTTACAAAGATTTTATTTAATTAATTTCATCAAAATATTAACACTTTCCATAATTTTTACACATAAAATATGCATTCTCACGTTTGTTTACTTTAGTAAGAAAAATGAAGTAGGTATACATGTCTGTTAGAACAAGAAAAAACTGTGCTGCCATTACTTTAATATCCCGCTCGAACTTACAAAGGTGTTTCACTTAAGAATACTGTGCAAGGGGAAGCCGGTATTGGTCCGGCCCAGGGTAATTTTTTGAAATGCGGCCGAAGGCTGCCAACTTACAAAGTTGTTTCACGTATGAATACTTTGCAAGGGGAAGACGGTGTTGGTCCGGCTCAGGGTAATTTTTTGAAATGCGGCCGAAGGCTGCCAACTTACGAAGGTGTTTCACGTAAGAATACTGTTCAAAGGGGAAACCGGAGTTGGTCCGGATCAAGGTTAATTTTTTAAATGCGGCCGAAGGCCCCCAACTTACAAAGGTGTTTCACGTAAGAATACTGCGCAAGGCGAAGCCGGTATTGGTCCGGCTCAGGATATTTTTTTTTTAACATAAATCCTGCCGAAGGCCGCTGTTAGGCACCCTGCATTATATTGTTCAGTGTGGCAACGTTGCCGGGTAAAAGAAAAACGAAAAACACAAAGGCTTCAGAATCGAGAGTGAAGCGGACAAGAACACAAGTGTGAAACAATACATACCAATACACACCAAAAACATTCAAGTAAAAGACCGCCCTTTAATTAAATTTTCAAACGCCTTTATTATTGTCAAAAACATTATAAATTATTAAATAAGTATTATTAAAATCGATTCTCGATAAAATTAAAGTTTTTTTTTTTTTACAAGTTTTCGACACTTCTGTCCGCTCCACCGGTAAAATATAAGCAGAGCGAAAAATAACTGAGCGCTGAAATAACTGAATGCCGAAAAGGAAACGATACTGCATAAGAAATCGAAGAACAGAAGATTGGGAGGGCAACATTTGGGTAATGTGACGCTACTAGAAGAAATGATCACCTTACCCAGAGTGGCTTAGTGACTTAGCAAAAGTAATATGTCTCATGCCAGCAACTAATACACATAACAACAAACAAAGTGCAGCGCCAAACCATCCACGCCGCCTTATGCACATCAATAGAGCGAAAGACTTTAAAATGTTACAACTGCAGCGGAGGTCATATGCTTTCACAATGTGATGGGTTCAAGTCAATAGGGGTTCATGACAGGTGGCAAATTGTTAAGTCGCATCAATTATGTTTTTCATGCCTACGTAATGGCCACAGCACGTTAAATTGCCGCTCGAGGCGAAAATGTGAGATAAATTATTGTCAACGATATCACAACCAACTATTGCACAGCGAAGATGCGAAGGAGCATACACCACGTCGAAGTTTGCAAATAGATTTTTTTTTTATACACACTTCATTTATTTACTGGATCTGCTTTAATATAAGCCTAACAGTAAGTGTACTAATCTTAGGAACTAAATTACAAACATGATAGCTCGAGTTATGTAACTCAGAGCCCTTTTCAAACTACGGCGCTCTCCTTAGAAGGCGGGAATATCTCTTCGCTGCAGGCGGGAATTTCTTGTTGAGTTGCATAAAGCATTAGCTAGCGGGTTTGGATGATTTCTCAGCTTTATGAAGTACTTCGTCCTGCTTCTTTCGATTTCAGGCTTAACCAGTAAAATACCAACGTCTTTGTGAATGTTTACGTTACGAACGTACCATGGTGCGCCCGTTAGTGCTCTTAAAATTTTGGACAGGAATCTCTGTATTTTATCAATGTTAGTTGCACAGGTCGTACCCCACAGCTGAATACCATACATCCAAATTGGGTTTAACACTGCGTTGTAAATAAGGACTTTTTAGTCTAGTTTTAGACCGGAGTTTTTTTATTTAAAAGCCAATTTAAACTAGCTGCTTTTAATTTCATGTGTAGTATTTTACACTTTTGCTCATTAACTTTGATTCTCCAGTTTTTTAGCCATTCTTCGATGAGGAGTAAATGATCACTAATCGTTTTTGCTGCTGTTTTAGGGCATTTATCCCGGCATAAAACAGCTATGTCATCCGCAAAGGTAGATGGCTGCACTTTTCGGTTTAGTGGGATGTCTGCAGTGTATATAATATATAAAATAGGCCCAAGGACGCTACCCTGCGGAACACCAGCTTTTACCGGATACTCCTCACTGATAAATTCAGATTGTTTGATATTTTTGATAGCAGAATTTTTTCAAAATATTAGAAAGACTGGGTAATAGGATTATTGGTCTGTAAGAAGACGCCTGTGTATGGTCTTTGCCTGGTTTGGCTATCATTAATATCTGCGACTTTTTCCACGCATTTGGAAAGTAATTTAGTTTTAGAATGGTACTAAAGAGTTCAGAGAGCAATGCTTGTGCAACTCTAGGTGGCTCTATTAGTTCAGTCACTACTTAATTGTCGAGTATCGCAGAGGTCACAAGGCTTGTTACCAGTCAAAATTTACGGTCCGCATAGTAAACGAGAAGTTCTCGCAATGTTTGATGAAGGTTCGTCAGTTTCAATAATGGAGTCCAGTACTGCTGACATTATCGGTGCTAAAGGTGAGGTATGTCCACTCACGCTACAGTGGTACGATAACAAAATGGTAACCGAACGAGCCACTAAGGTTACTGTTGAAATCGGGAACATTTCTAACAACGACAAATTTGCTGTAAAAGATGTTTATACGGTAGAGTTTAAATTTACCTGAACAATCTTTAGTAAAAGAAAATTATAGTCATCTCAAGGAATTGCCGATAATAAATTATAATCGACAAAAACCAGTGTTGTTAATTGGGTTGAAGCATGCACATCTTGGTGCTACCACAGCGATTGTTCAGTCAGGCAGCGATAGTCCGTTGGCAGCCAGAAGACCCATTTGTTGGGTTGCGTATGGGCCAAGAAAATTATCAATACCACTTGTACCCCGCGTTTTATTTGTGAATAATGTCGAAGAAATAAACGACTTGGTGAAGGAATATTTCACCGGCGATAGTTTTGGGACCAACCCACCGAGAAAGAAGTTAGAATCGTATGAAGAAAAGCGTGCGCGTACAATTTTAGAACGAACAACCAGGCAAGTTAGTCAGCGATATGAAGTAGGCCTGTTATGGAAAGAGTATCCACCAACACTACCTAGCTGTCGAGCCATGGCGGAGAAACGTTTATGGGCGGTCGAGAAGAGGATGCGAGGCTATGCTGAGTTTTGCAAACGGTACAAAGATGAAATGAACAATTATATTAAAAAAGAATATGCACGCAAATTGAGTATAGCCGAAATCAACACACCAGCCGTTAACATTTGGTATCTACCACACTTCGCCGTCTTCAACCCCCATAAGCCGGAGAAAATACGAATCGTTTTTGATGGCGCAGCCAGCGTTGCAGACGTGTCTCTTAACTCAGTTCTTTTGAAAGGTCCCGATCAAGCTCAACCATTGATACGAATCTTGTTATATCAGCCGATATACGTGAAATGTTTCCACAAATTAAAATACGTAAAGAGGATCAACACGCCCAACGTTTTTTGTGGCGTAATAGAGATCAAAGTCAACCCATAGAAGAGTACGCGATGACGTCACTAATATTCGGTGCCGAATGCTCGCCATGCATAGCCGAGTATATAAAAAATAGAAATGCCAGCAAGTTCAAAGCACAGTTTCCGGATGCTGCACATACGATTATTAATAAACACTATGTCGACGACTTAGTCGTAAGCTTCAGCGAACCTGAAGAAGCCATAAGAATCAGCCAAGAAATCGTCGAGATAAATCAGCAAGCAGGGTTCGAACTACGAAATTTCGTGTCTAATTGTCGTGACGTAGAAGAAAGAATGAATCGATCAACGTTACCAGTAAGAGAAGCAGTCTACATGGAACGGGGTGGTACAACAGACAAAGTACTCGGTCTGTACTGGAATACGAGAGAAGATACCTTTGAATTCCAAACAAAGTTTCATCGCGTGCCTCAGGATGTTTTAAACAAGAAACGAGCGCCAACTAAACGGGAGCTTTTGAGCATTGTTATGGCGGTGTTTGACCCCTTTGGTATGTTGTCTAATTTCTTGATCATTACTAAACTTTTAATTCAAGAGACGTGGAAGAGCGGTATAGGATGGAATGATGTGCTCCCGAAACAGCTAAGTAAGAAGTGGTCACAGTGGTGGCAAGAGTTCAGCAGCGTAAAACAATTCACTATTCCACGATGTTACTCGCCATTCGTAACAAGTAGGAGTAAAGTCGAGGTGCATATGTTTGCGGATGCAAGCGAGTGTGCGTTTGCGGCGGTGGGTTATCTGCGAGTTATTCATGAAGACAAAGTCGACGTCAGTTTCTTGATGGGAAAAACCCGTACCGCACCAACTAAGCTCATGCCGATTCCACGCCTGGAACTGCAGGCCGCTGTCTTGGTATCCCGTTTCTTCGAATTAATTAAAGAATCCCTCGAGTTGGTGATTTACCGGGTGATTTTCTGGAGCGATTCACAAACCGTTCTGCAATGGATATATTCATCGCATAGGAAATACAAGGCGTTTGTCGGTCATCGCATTGCAGAAATAATTACTTCCACTGCTCCGAAATTCGACATAAATAATAGTTGGATAAATGGTCCCGAGTTCTTGAAGTACGACGAACAGTATTGGCCTAATTCAGCGCTACAACCCGAAAGCGTCTTGCCAGAGGAAATTATCATCGATACAACCTTATTGGTTCAACTTAGTAATACAATTATAAATTTTTCAAGATGTAGTACGTTTACGAAACTATGTCGTACAGTAGCCTTTGTAATGCGTATAGTAAATCTATTACAAAAGCCGTCGAATAGAATAGTCAACACACCAACTATCCTGAGCGTGGCAGAAATAGAAGCAGCCGAAAATATTATATGTAAATTAGTCCAGCGAGAGTGTTACGCCAGCGAGATACGCATCTTATCAGAAGCGCGGAATCGTAGTAAGCAGAGCTCTTTATATAAATTGTCACGCATATAGATCAGAGTGTCATCTTACGACTAAGCGGACGCATCGATGAAGCGACGTATCTACCATATCAAGCCAGGCGACCGATTTTACTTCCCACAGAACATACAGTATCAGCTCTGACCGTGAAAGAAATACACAAGAGAAATCACCATCAGAACATCGCAATAACCATCAACACCGTGCGACAAAAATATTGGATCCCAAATGTGAAGGCGCTGCTAAAACGAATACGACAAACATGCCCTATATGTATTGCTGACAGAACTAATCCACAACCACCGCTGATGGGACAACTACCGATCGTACGGAGAAAAGATGGGGTGTCATTTTTACGTGTCTGACTGTACGAGCTGCACACATCGGGTTAGCAGAAAATTTGTCAAGTGATACGTTTATTCTATGTTTTCGCATCTTTATAAATCGCCGTGGAACGCCCGAATCACTTCCTGCTTGGCTGTGTTACCTCAAAACAGACCCCGCATCCAGTAGATGAAACAATTTGTTTACGTAAACAATGGAGAATAGTACAAAACCTTAAAGACCGTATATGGAAGCGTTGGACCGTAGAATACCTGCCGCAACTTACAAAGTGGCAGGATAAAACAACACCATTGAAAGTGAATGATCTGGGGATACTTTTTGAGGCAACACTACCGCACAGACAATGGAAACGAGACCGCCTCGACACGTACGAGTCGTGGAGATAAAAACTGCTGGTGGACTCCTGAGAAGGCCTGTTTCTCGACTAGCCAGGCTGGCGATAAGGTAGTGTCCACTAAGTTTGCGAGAACAACGGCTCCGCATAGTTCTAGCCTGGGTAGTGATATACTTTTAATTGGAGCTACTCGGGTTTTCGATGCTAACAGGGTGGTCCAAGTATTTCCGTCTATAGAAATTCTAATGTAAAGAGTTGCGGCGTATGCTTTTTCAGACGCATCAGAGAATCCGTGAAACTCTATGACCGCTGAAGTTGAGAAATGGGTCCACCTTGGAATTTCTATTTTATTAAGCACCTCATATTCCTTAATAAATGTTTTCCATCTATGTAGGGTTAGTGGTTTTAGACTGTCATCCCAGTCTGATTTGTCAAGCCATATTTGCTGCATGATGATTTTTGCTGTTACGATTACTGGACTGAGCCAGCCTGCTGGATCAAACAGTTTAGCAATTATTGATAATACTTCTCGTTTAGTGAACGATTCTTTGTCTGGGATGGGGTGGATAACGAAAAAGAATACATCTTTCTTAGAATTCCATCTAATTCCTAGGGTCTTTGTGCTATTGGATTCTGTTAAATCGAGCAAATTAGTATCCAATAGATGTTCTGATGGGAGTCCTGATAAGATTTTTGGGTCGTTGGAAGTCCATTTGCGTAGAGCGAATCCTGCGAACTCCAAGGATGTTACGAGTTCGTCTCGAGCCAACTTCGCACTTGATATATCATGGGCTCCGCTGAAAACATCATCTACATACATTCCATTGCGAATTATATCTGATGCTAGTGGGTATGTTCCCTTTACATCATCTGCTAATTTCAACAGTGTTCGGATTGCTAAATAAGGAGCACAGTTAATGCCAAATGTTACCGTTTGTAATTCAAATTCCTCTACTGGGTCATCATTTGACTTTCTGAAGAGTATTCTCTGAAATCGTGTGTGTTTGGGTTCTACAAGAATTTGCCGATACATTTTTTGTATATCTGCATTGAAAACGAATCGAAATAGACGCCATTTTATTACTAAGATTACCAAGTCTGCCTGAAGAATAGGTCCAGTATGTAGTACGTCGTTCAGACTGTTTCTGTTAGATGTGGGACATGATGCATTAAATACCACTCTCAGTTGCGTAGTTATTCGATCAGGTTTGATAACTGCGTGATGTGGTAGATAATATACGGTGTTTTCCTCCGCGGGATTGTTTTCCACCTTTTTCATGTGTCCAAGTTCCAAATACTCATTAATAACTTTGTCGTATTCCATTTTTATGTCCGGCTTTCTTGAGAGGGATTTCTCATTTCTTAAAAACTGAGCTAGCGCTATGTGTCTTGAGTTGCCCAGTTCTATGTTTTCTGGGTTTTTAAAGGGTAGGGTTACCACATAACGTCCCGATGAGTTTCTGTATGTGGTTTTTTGATAATTTTCCTCACACAATTTATCTGAAGATGAGGACAGAGGCTGAAGATACTGAAGGTCCACTGGGCTTTTCTGGAATGGGTCCTGACAAAATCCAACCAAATTCAGTTTCTTGGGCGAGCAAAGTACTCAATATATTTCTTTGTACACCACCGAGTATTGTTTGTGGGTACAAGTCACTTCCGATTAGAACGTCGACGGGTATGGGCTTATTGAAATCGGGATCAGCTAAACTAAATCCGAGTTTTCCAATTTCAAATGTTGGGTCGGGCGAATGAGTGGGTAAGTTTTCTGTTAGAGTTTTTAAGATAAACGCTTGCGTCGTTATTTTGAATTCTTTCCTCGTAGGTGAGCATAGGGTTAATTCGCATGTTTTTGTGGTTGTTGCTGAAACCGAGTTGTTTAGCCCTGTTATTTGTGCAACTGCATGTTTCGTAGGTATGCCCAGTTTTCTTTGGGATTTCTCTGAAATAAATGTGGCTTCTGACCCAGAGTCTATGAGTGCCCTAGCTGAATATAATTGCCCTCTATGGTTTATATGAACTACGGCCGTACCTAACAAAATCTGTTTCCTACAAGACATGAGTGGTTCTTGAGTGGACTGTAAGAGGGTTGTGTATGCTTGTGGATTTGGATTTGAGTGGTGGGTTTGGGAGGTACTGCCTTGGTTTGAATCAAGAGCAGGGTTTGATGCTCTTGATCCTTGCGGGGAGGACTGTGGACGAGGGATGTTGTCCTTATGCAGAAGTGTATTGTGTTTCTGTCTGCATATTCTGCAAGAGTATTTGCTTTTGCAGTCTCTGAAACCGTGAGATAGAGCTAAGCAATTAAAGCAGTGGCCATTATTTTTTACTGTAGATATACGGGTCTCGACATTCATGCCTAAGAATTTGGGACATACTCGAATTGAGTGTTGGGTTTTACATAATTTGCAACTTTCCAATGCATGTGTATTCGATGACGTAGTGATTCTTGGAGTATATGTTTTATTAGAGCTGGGGGTCGGGTTTTCTAAAACATTTGAATGAAACGTGTTGAATCTTACGTCCCTTCCTCTTTTCTGGAGTCTACTGTCGTGATGGGTAGTGGGATTTGGATCAACCAGATCTCCCACTGATTCCAATGATTTATATTTATGGGTGAGAAAGGCATCAAATGTTTTCCAAGAAGGTATTTACGAGTTGTCTTCTAACGTGTCTTCGAATTGATGGAGAAGGCGTTTGGGTAACTTAGTTCCGCATAGGAATATTAATATAGGGTCCCAACTACTTGTGTCCAAGCCAAGATCGTCTTGTTATGGATATATATAGCTGTAAACATATCTCTAAACGAGGGCCATGTTGCGAAATCTCCATAGAATATATCCGTGTCAATAGGGGGCAGATGAACAAATAATCCTACGTTCATCGAAGGGTATGCCTCTGAAGTTCGCTCCTTTATAGTGGCTGATGGGGTCTTGAGATAATCAATACATTGATTGATGGATCCTAAACATCTCAAATACAACTGATGGCCTTTTCGAAAATTTTCTTTGTTTTCCGTTAAGTCAATGGGATCAGCAGGGTTTTGCGGGGCTCTGCGCAAGGCATCTTACGATTTGCTTGCCCTATCGTATATCGCATTGAGTTCAACTCTTTTGATTTCCATGCTGGGTATTTTGTCTTCAGTGCACCTAACTGACTATGCACTAACAAAATATACTTTGGGTTTAGGAATGCAATATATATTTATGTATGAGCGTATGTATGCCGTGAGAAATGTAATTTATTTGAAGTATTTTGGCTCCCGGCAAATATTGTATGTACAATGGATGTATATGATGCTATATGTACGTATATATGCAAAATGCAAAGCAGAATATGATAAACGCAAAGTTTCAAATAATTTTATATTAAGACAAATTAATAACTTTTGTTATTTATTATTATTTATTGTTTATTATTCTGATTTGCACCAATATAAATAATACGGGTCGTTGTACTTACAATTTTTTTTTTTTTTTTTTTTTTTTTTTCAAATAATATTAAGCTGCGGGTCGTTTTATGGTTGTATGTATATATAAGGGTATTTGTTGGTGCACAAAGAACGGCTGCAAACAAGTCCAACGCTGATGCACAATTTCTGTGGTTTGGGTGGGTGAATTTAATTTATTGAGTTGGTTGGGTATATGAGTATTTAAATCTCTTTAAAGGACACTTGAATATCCGGCTCGTAGGACCAAAATGTCGAGTTGTATCGACAAAGTATCGCCGGCGTGTCGAATAAAAAGAAAAAAAGAGGGTTTTAGATTTTGCACGTTATAAATATGTGTTTATTTATAAATATGAATATGCATATGTGTATGTGTTTATATTTCAAATTAATTGTTTTATATAACAATTTGATACTTATTGTGTAGGGTTAGTGTGTACAATATTTATATATGACCTGTGGGTTTATGTTATGTTTCCAACGATGTGGTTGTTGTTGTGCGGGTGTAGTTCAACTTCACTGTTTTCACTTTGTTTGTTTTCAAAACTGAAAACATTATACGTATGTTGGCGCTGTTTCGTATTTTTGCATTGTCCTCTTATTCGTTTTGAGGGCAATGCAGGGATGTGTTTATTGGGCATAAACAGTATGTTTCTAATCTTTTTCATGTTTTCATTTCTGAAATCCTGGTCGCTGAGTTTATGTATTTTTCCGATTAGGTTTATGGCAGTATTTTTCTTTTGGGTCCATGGATGATTTGAGTGGAAGTTTATCATCCTGGATGAGGACACAGCTTTCGCATACCAATTAAGTTTAATTTTCTTATTTTCTCGGATAATCTCCACATCTAGGAAGGCTAATTTCTTATTTTTTTCTTCTTCCGTTGTAAATTTAATTTTTGTATGCTGTGCATTGAATGTATCTAGTATAACCTCCACGTCCGTTTTTTTAATTATGGCAAATATATCATCTACACATTTGTTTATGTATTTTATATGTATGCCTTTCCGTTCAAGTTCAGCAATGCTATCGTCAAGTATTTTATCTAAGACAATATCAGCTACAGTTGGGGATTATTAGGCATATATCCGATACTTAAGTGTTCCGTGAACTTATATTAGCTTTTATTCGTGAATTTCGGTGGGTCAAAAAATAAACTTTAACAACAAAATTATCGAAAACTATAAGTTACCTCGGAGAACGGCATATATCGGCAAAGTTTCCCCTAGTATAGTATTATAACTGCTGAAGTGTTTTCAGCCGAGCTGCTTCTCCTATTTATGATCTGCGTCTTGATGTTTTCCCAACAAATGTAGAGACCTAGACTTAATTCTAAGCTACCTCAAAAAAATCTGACAAATTTGTAGGAGCTTTTATTTCATGTCAGAAACACAATTGAAGGGCAAGACATTCCCAGCCGAATGGCGACCGCAATTAGAAAGGATTAAGTAAATTTTTTATATGGTTTTTTATAGTTTTGGATGTTGTTCGAGCCAGAACTTAAACTAGACTGCCCTGAATCCAAAATCGATCATGTAAGGTCGCGGTTATACTTGAAAATGGAGAAAGAAATTACTTATTTATTAAAGTAATTAGTTTTTGATGCAGAAATAAGACTTGGAAGGTAAAAGCTGGCGGAATGAGTATTAAAATCTTTACTAAAACATTGGTTTTGCACGAACACAATAAAAGGGGTCTAAATGATCTTAAGACCTCTAATCAATTCAGTTTAAAATAATCTTCAAACATCGATTTACTACTATGCGGTAAATTACAATTAACTTCCAACCACTGGTTCTAAAGCATTATCAAAATAACTACAAAATTATTATATGAAACTAAACAAAATCGCTGATCACCTATAGGTCAATAACAAAATTTCCATTTATTGTAAGTTTGTATTTAACAAAATGTGTGTTTTATTCAATTCTTAAAACGTTATATTGCCCCTACTATAATTTTTTAAACAAAAAGTTTGAACAAAATCTTATTTACAACGGAATGTCGTCAAAACAAACATTGAAATACCTCTAATAATGCCTACTCTTCTTAGTGAGCAAAAACTTTAAATTCTCCCTTTTTTCTAAGATTTTTATTTACCATAAATATTGGAATATGATTCTATAACAACATCTCTTGCTAAAGCAGCGTGTGGGAAAGGGACAATTGCTTACTTACTTCACCTGTATATTATTTCATCATGGTCCAGACCAGTTTGTTTTTTTTAGATTTATTGAAAAAAACAAGATCGAAAATAAATAACATGCACATACATATTTTTATAGAAACAAGACGAAAATACATAACTTTCATATAATTTTACAAAAAATAAGTAATGATTTCACTTAAACATATTTTGGGTCAAACAATTTCGCAGCCGCTGCTAAATTGGTCCGGACCCCCATACGCTCCGTTTTATTTATTGCTTTTTTTAGATTTCGTACACAGTAGGGCAACATCGTTTTTGGGCAGTTTTGATAAACCCCGCTATGATCCGTAATTACTAAAATTTCTCCTTTTTCAGGAGCTTCTTTTGAATTTATTATAAGCCGCAGAAGCGGAAAAGTTATATAAATGAAAAGTTTATTTCATTGACTTTTGAATAGGGTAGGGAAAGGCCTCGGCCCCTGCTTTCGCGCCCCACACCGTATCAAAGTTTGCAGGGCATACGTTGGGTATGCTGGGGTCGAGTCTGGATATGTAGGAGTTTAACCTACTACAGTATCCAGATCTAAGCTGTGCCAAGATCACTCGGGTCTCTCGAGGCAGCTCGAGCTCACTGTCTGCAATTGGTGGTGGTTTATCTCCGCGTACGCCATTCACTGGAAGGGAGTCTAAGAAGGTGTTGACTGACTCCTGGTGAATGGCGTTCAGCGCTTGTCGGTATGCCGTCCTGTCCAGCGGTTGTTGTACATGATGCTGTATGGTGCAGTTTAGGAAAAGTACTCCCTTCCTGATGTGTCTAGGCGGAGGCTCGGCTTCTAAGAGGTGTCTGCTGGGGTGCTCCATGCGGTGGCATCCCAACAGGAACTGCGTGCACAGCAAAGCATTATGCTCCTTAACTCGTAGCATAGATGCTTCACTGTTCAAGTGATGCTCCGGTGACATCAGGAGATTTCCTGTCGCAGTCCTACGGGCGGTGTTCTGACAAGCCTGTAGTTTTCTCCACTGCGTCTCGTTCGTCCCCAATTGCTTTGTAGATTTTGTTGCGGCCCTGGAGCCTTGCGGCAATTGCGGTCGTATGCGGAGTGAAGGAGTGCAGGCTATCGAATGTGACCCCTAAAATCTTAGGGTTGTTTATAGTTGGAATTTTTTGATCATCAACTTTCACATCGAGTTCTAGCCGGTACTCCTTCGTCCAGCTTGTGAAGAGGGTAGCCGAGGATTTCGTCGGCTGTATTTTTAAATGTCGTGCAGTGAAGAAACGGGAGAGATCGGCGAGGTAGCCGTTCACTTTCGAACATAGGCTATCAATATCTTGGCCAGACGCCAATATCGAGCAATCATCGGCATACGAGGTTAATGAAACTCCTTCCGGTGGAGGAGGGAGCTTCGAGATATAAAAATTAAACAGTAGCGGGGAGAGGACACCACCCTGCGGAACCCCCTGATTAATTTTTCTCCTCGGAATATGACCGATGATTGACGACCACTCAGGTAGCCCATGACCCACCTCTGCAACCCCGGCGGTAATGAGGATTCCTCAATGTCACTGAGTAGCACTGAATGATTGACAGTGTAAAAAGCTTTTGACAAATCCAGTGCTACCAGGACAGTTCCCGCGCAGGGTCGGTTTTGGTTGAGGCCATTGACCACCCGGGTGTTTATGGCGTTAAGTGCTGTTGTGGTACTGTGCACTTTTCGGAAGCCATGCTGATGTGCTGCTGGACGCAGATGGTGAGTGAATGTCGGGAGCAGCAAGGCCTCAAGCGTCTTCGCTACTGGGGAGAGGAGAGTTATCGGCCGATAAGACTCTCCTTTGTTCGCTGGTTTCTCCGGTTTAAGTAGCGGGACCACCCTACCGTTTTTCCACACGTCTGGTATAATTAGAGTGGTCAAAGACAAATTGAGGACCTTGGTGAGGTAGTCTGCTCCCGCTGGTACGAGATGTTTTAGCATCAGCTTATTGCTTATTCCGTCAGGGCCGATGGATTTGGAGGCTTTCGCCTTCCCGATAACCCCCTGAACCTCCTCTCTGGAGAAATCAAGCACCGCGCTTGTGTTTGTCAGTTTGCGCATACGGCGGGTTACACGTCGTTTCGCTTTGTCTACCGAAGGATGCAGTGTAAAAAGCCGGCTAAAGTAGCTCGCGCATCTCTTCGGGTCCGACGAGGCGTGATCACCGAATGAAATTCCACCCAGTCATCGCGTCTCGTCGGGTTAGACAGCGACTTGACTGTAGCCCAGAGCTTGGTTGCCCCAGAGGAGAGATTGTAGGACCTTAAGTGCTCCTCCCACTTTTGTCTGTTTACAACGGTCCGAATCTCCTCGTTTAATACCCTGATTAAGGTATTCCCGGGATCGGAGTTACGGAGGATGTCGCGCCTTGCTGCTAAAGCCGCCGCTTCGGACGGGAAATTAGGGCGGATTTCCGCAATTCGGCCTGCGGGGATGAACGGGCGGCAGCGGTCACAACAATTCTGCGGAATGATCGCTCACCAGAGGTGACGTCTGTTGAAGTGGAGAGAGCACTTCCAGTTAGCTTTTTTAAAGTTAACGAAGGTCCGGTGTTCCGCGGAAACAAAGTCGGGAGGTCTGTCAATCGAGATGTGTATGGGTAAGTGGTCCGATGCTAGTGTCAGTATAGGTCGCCAGACCTATATTATTCGGTTCTACGCACCGGAGTTGACCCGGATTTTATCCGGCCAAGGTCTGTCACCCTTTCGGCGATCTAAACCCGTTTAGGTCAACAGGTAAAATTAATTTAAGTGCGCAAACGGATTGAGCACCACCTTACAGCTAGGCTGCTTCTCATCATTGCTGGAGTCGAAACCAACACTGGTCCGACGGATTATTTCTGCAGCGTATGCCACAGGTAGGGGTCCACAAATTTCGTTGCCCCGTGCTACCAGCGCCCAAGTGCGCCTCCAGCCTCCACGGATGTGCCTTCAACACCTCTATAACCTTTGGGTAACCAACAGACCTCTATGGTCATCTTAACTCTCATCAATCCCCATCCCCATCGGAACACGAACGTCAGACAACTCTTGCTCTGGCTGGTGTCATTTTCGGACGTGCTCTGGCCTGCGCACCACCCGTGAGTGGAGTGATGCAAAAGTTGCCCCATGCTGTAGGAATCTGCCCTCGCCTGTTTCTACAACAACGCCGTCAACCAACACCAACGTGCGGTATCAAATTCAGCGGGTAATACAGCAACAACACACTACATCCACACACCATTCCCTCACCCCTCGCATCACGAACGTCGCCCTGAGACAGACACGACTGCTACAATTCAGTTGCAACGGACTCCAGGGAAAGATCGACGAGATAGTCGACTATATGAGCCGGGAGCATCTGTCAATTGCTGCGATCCAGTCAACGAAGTTACTCGCTCGCTCGGATCTTCTGAGCCGTGCCGGATATAACATTATCCGCAAGGATCGCGAGCGAGACCACGGAGGGGGTCTGGCGTTCATCCTGCACAACACCGTGCAGTATCGTCTCATCGATGGCGGCATCGACCGCAGGGATACTATCCTAGAATGTCAGGGCATAGCTATCCGGTCAGGCATTGCCGAGCTCGAGATATTTAATATATACATTCCTCCTGTTACAAGTTGCTCAGCTTGATATAGCCCTGATATAGGTGCACTACTCAGAGGCGACATTCGTTAACTTTAAAAAATCTAAATGGTCCGGCTTCACGGAATTCACCGAGAACGCCTTCCGAGCTCTCCCCACCCCATCAGACCATTGCCGCCTGCTTCATCCCGCCAGGCCGAATTGCGGAATCCACCCATATTTCCCGACGAAAGCGGCGGTTTTAGCATCTAGGCCCTAATCAGGGATTTAAACACGGATATTCGCAAAGTTGTAAACAACCACTAGTGGAAAAAGTGGGAGGAGCACTTAAGGTCCTGTAATCTCTCCTCTGGGGCAATCAAGCTCTGGGCTACAGTCAAATCGTTGTCTAACTCGGCGAAACGCGATGACCGAGTGGAAATTTCATTCTGTAACCGCGCCTCGTCGGACCCGAAGAGATGCGCGATCTATTTTAGCCGACTCTTCATATTGCATCCTTCGGTAGACCACGAAGCCACGAGTAACCCGGTGTCTGCGCAAACTGTCAAACACCAGCGCGGCGCTAATTTCTCCAGGGAACAAGTTCAGGGGGTCATCGGGAAGCGAAAGCCTCCAAATCCATCGGCCTGGACGGAATAAGAATACTGATGCTAAAACATCTTGGACCAGCGGTAGCAGACTTCCTCCTCCTTTGACCGCAGTAATGGTACCTGACGTGTGGTAAACGGGTAGGGTGGTCCCGGGGAAACCAGCCTACAAAGAAGAGTCCGAGAGAGAGAGACCGAACCTGAGTGGTCGACAATCATCGGTAATATTCCGAGGTGAAACATGGAAACTTAAGATAATTAAACAGGGGTTTCCGCAAGGAGGTGTCCTCTCCCCTCTACTGTTTAATTTCTAGGTATCGAAACTCCCTCCACCAGATGGAGTTTTCTTAAACTCGTATGTCGATGATTGGACGATATTGGCGCCTGGCCAGGATATTGATGACCTTTGTTCGAAAATGAACTGCTATCCTCCCGACCTTTCTCACTTCTTTACTGCAGTTAAAAATACAGCCAACTAAATCCTCGGCTACCCTTTTCGCCAGCTGGACGAAAGTGTACAGGCTTGAATTAGACGCCCGCATACGACCGCAATTGCCGCAAAACTCCAGGGCCGTGCTAGCCTTCAGCACCTTGGGTCAAGACGAAGAATCCTTGCTGGCAACTTACAAAGCAATGCTGCACCAATCTGGGCGCCGGGGACAAGCGAAACGCAGATGAAGAAGCTACAGGCTTGCCAAAACACCGCCCTCAGGACCGCGACAGTAAACCTCCTGATGATACGAGTTAAGTGCTTTACTGTGCAATCAATTTCTATTGGAATGTTACCGTAGGGAAAACACCACCTATTGCAGACAACGAGCTCGAGCTGCCTCGAGAGACCCGCGCGACTTTGGCAGACTCGACTCCAACATACCCAACTTATGTCCTGCATGTAGAGAGTCTCCGCACGACACCACCTCTTCACATGACCCCTTAAGTCGACATATCTAGGCCCCCTCTCCTTCTGGTCCAATCCCGTCGTAATAGCACGTTTCTTGGGCCTCCCATTAGATGACATTGGCGACGTAGATTAATCAACCTGTCCCTAAGCGGGGAAAACATAGCCGCTACAACACCAACAACAACAGCCTGTTTGATGCATCGGAATTTTTATCCGGCCAAGGACTGTCACTCCCGCAATATTCCACAATATTACTTTGAGGAATATTTTTACGGTTACAACAAAAACAACCAAATCCTTTTCATCATGGCTTGCACCGAAACCAGTACTGGTCCGCCGAATTATTTCTGCCACAAAAGACTTCACCATTCCTTCCATTTCAATTAGATGTAACTAGTGCAACGGCTAGAGTCATCTTAAACACATAGGAAGTGGTGCCAGCGCCAGCATAGAAGAGAGTCCTATCGTACGATATCGTAGCAGCGAATACTCTTGAGGCCTTACTGCCCCCGACTTTTATACCATCTGGTCCAGCAGCACATCAACATGGCTCCCGGACGTACACAGTACCACAGCAGCACTTAACCCCATAAACACTATCTCAATGACCTCAACCGAAACCAGTCCAGTCCTGTGCGCGAACTGTCCTGGTAGCACTGGATCTGTCAAAAGCTTTTGACATTCAACCATTCAGTGTTACTATAAGACATTGAGGAATGCTCATTATCTTCGGGGTTGTAGAGATGGATCATGGGTTACCTTAGTGGTCGTCAATAATCGGTACAATTTCGAGGTCAAACATCGAAACTCAGGAAGATTAAACAAGGGATTCCGCAGGGTGGTGTCCTCTCTCCACTACTGTTGCTTGCTGTTACTTTAATATCCCGCTCCAACTTACAAAGGTGTTTCACTTAAGAATACTGTACAAGGCGAAGCCGGTGTTGGTTCGGCCCAGGCCGCAAACTTAAGGTTCTTAGAAATAGCATACCAATAGATAAATGCCGGCAAAAATGTCTAAATGCCCAAATTTTTTATTCGACGGCAGTAAGGCAGGTAGGCCTCGAACGCCATTTACAACTTTAAACGCGATTTTCTCGTAATCACTTATTTAAACTGGCCGAAGACGATTCTTACGAAATTTTGACAGTACATTCGACATAACGTTCTCCAGAGACGTACATAGGATTTTTTATATTACATGGTTTTTTCGTTTTATGTCGTTTTTTATAATTCAATTATTGTCCAAACGTGCAGCATTTCGCGAAAAAAAAAAACAAAATATTGAAAAAATCTTACGTACGTCTCTTGCTGTTGCTATATAGAAACTTAAATAATGTATTTTTTGATCCATTACAAAAATTAGGGAGTTTGCGTCTTCGGCCAGGGGGAATGCTGTTCAGCGGTCATTTTGAAATTGATTCACACTAAAATTTTTTTTAAACATATTTAACAGATTTTCTATAGATTCCTATGTCAAAATAAATTCGCAAAATATGCCCTTTTTTGCGCCTAGACCAGCTTTCTCCCCTTAAGTAAAACCGTTGTAAACATTATTGGTCATTATTATAAGCGATATTTAAGTGTTCCGTGAGCTTATATTAGCTCTATCTCTCTTAGTTTGTAGGGCTGAAACGGCAAGTCAACGTCCCTGAGTGCTCGATCGATATTTTTTCTGTTCCGATTCGTTGCCGTAGATTTTTACATTTTCTTTCATAGATAACAACATCAAAAAATAAATTTCCGATAAAAAGTAACAGAATTATTCGTGTGTAAACTCAGTCTAATGAAATAATTGTGTAATAATAAACTATGTACAGTAATGAGAACATGACATGACGCCATGTTATCAAATAAATCAAGAAATTAGAAGAATCTAATTTTATTTTTAATCGTTTTCGTATGCAAAATACAAGTAACTGAATGTCAATGAAGTTTTTCACAATAATCACTTTATTTAAGTTTCTCAACGTCCTATAAAAATGAATACAATAAATTAATCGCCTTTTATACAGTGTCACTAATGTTTCTTCCATACATACATATTTTCAGGTTCGTTTTAACTTAAATCCAGTCGTTCACACGATGTACGCTTGGAGCTTCGCTTACAAATCCGCAAGAAAAGGACACTGGGAAAATTTTGCTCGAGATAGGGATCGATTTAGAAGACGCATTGAAAACACATCTAAATATTTAAATCCTATTTTAACCCCAGAACATCGTAGTTTTATCTATAATAGTAGGTTTGGCGAAAAAGATAGCGATAAGTTTAAGTAAAATGTATATATATATATAATATTGTATTATTTCTAATTAAAAATAAAGAAAACTAGAAGTAGTATCAAATTGAAAAAGAAATAAGGCTGATTTCCAAGGATATATGAACATAATATGTTTTACAAATATAAAATAATTTTTAATAGCAATGTCCGATTAACTTAACCTTTACCCGGAGGATAGCTAACCGTCAGATAGGCTGATGTAACCCTTTCGTTTTCACCAAGTTCTGGTTACTTAACTTCTGGTTAGTTTGATCATTGTGAAAATTTTAAGGTAAATTCACAAAAATTTGCGTTGTGAATACATCAAAACTGCATAACAGCTTCTATTAGCTTACATTTTTCTACACCCTTTGGTTGAGTAATTTTTAAGATTTTCCGTGTTCTCTTTTATTTTATTTAATTTTATTTTTTGGTTATGGAATAAAATTGTAATTAATTGAAATTTATTTCATATATTTTTATTTGAAAAAAAGGTTTTAAATTACGTGTATAAAATTTATATAATATATAATATTTATGTATATGGTTTCCTTGCACCTCAGCTATGTTTTCGTCGGCATCAACGGATGTCATTTGAACTTCTACCTCATCCAAGTTAGGGTCATTCTGGATAGCAAAATTGTGCAATACTCTACAGGCAACAATGAGAACATCATTTTCTACTCTCAAGACAGCCGGTTCTACGCACCGGAGTTAACCCGGATTTTATCCGTCCAAGGGCTGTCACCCTTTCAGCGACCTAATCCCGTTTAGGTCAACAGGTAAAATTAGTCTAAGTTCGCCAACGGAGCAACACCTCGCAGCTGGGTTGCTTCAAATCCTTCTTATCAGGGCGTCGAAACCAACCATGGTCCGACGGATTATTACTGCTGCGTGTGCACCAAAAGACTCCACCACTCCTCCACCTCGGTTAGGTGCAACCAGTGCAATGGTTGGAGTCATCTTAAGGTCTGCTCAGGACTTAAGACACATAGGGAGTGGACGTTATGTGGCCCCATGCTGCCAACGCCCAAGTGCGCCCCCAGCCTCCACGGCAGTGACTTCAGCACCCTTACTCATTTTGGGTAACCCGCAGGCCTCCACGGTCTCCCGGAGCTCCCCGCAGCATGACTCCCGCCAACAAATTAAACAAGGGGTTCCGCAGGGTGGTGTCCCCTCCCCGCTACTGTTTAATTTTTATATTTCGAAGCTCACTCCTCAACAGGAAGGAGTTTCCTTAACCTCGTATGCCGATGATTGCACGATATTGGCGTCTGGCCAGAAAATTGATGGCCTATGTTCAAAAGTGAACGGCTACCTCGCCGATCTCTCCCGTTTCTTCACTGCAAGACATCTAAACATTCAACCGACGAAATCCTCGGCTACCCTCTTCACCAGCTGGACCAAGGAGTACCGGCTAGAACTCGATGTGAAAGTTGATGACCAAAAAATTGCGACTATAAACAACCCTAATATTTTAAGGGTCACATTCAATAGCCTGCACTCCTTCACTCCGCATACAACCGCAATTGCCGCAAAACTCCAGGGCCGCAACAAAATACTCAAAGCGCTAGCCGGCAGCACATGGGGTAAAGACAAAAAAACTATAGTAAGTGATATTATTGTATTCTTGTAAATGTAACACCTTAATGTATTTTGTGCTTTGACAGCTTGAGCGCACCCTATTGTAAGTAAATACATATTTATATATGTGTATGTATGTAAATGTATCACCATAACGCTTGCTTATATATGTACATGCATATATGTTCAATATATTTAATGTGAATTGTAAAATATACACATGCATATTTGTCGTCACCAATTCCATATAATTATGTTTAGAAAAGGATTCTATAGAAATACAGTTTATGTATATTAGTATAGACTTAAATTTAAGAGAACGTCGTTGTAAAAATTTGAAAACCCAACGAAATTAGAATAATTTGGACAGTTGACTAAGTCAGTTCGTGTTAAGGGGTTAGGGGTAGTCAGAGGCACGAAAAAATGAGAATTTTCAGTATTTTTTTTTTTGCTATTAAATAATTTTATTTTACAAAAGTAGTGATATGGCATTATTAAACATTGTTTTGACTTGAAGTCACGAAAATTTCAAAAAAAAAAAAATTTATTTCCGAAGTTACAGCTGTCTGTGTTAACCCAGTTCCAAAAAAGGTCCTTGCGGTGACAATCATTAGTCCTTGGAGATTCATCTGAAATCAATCGGATAAAAAAAATTGGTTTTATAAATAAATAATCCTGGGCCTGATCGAAGGATTTTTCTTTTTTTCAAAAATTAACAAAATGGCGGCCTCAAGAAATTTTTGTCTAGATTTTTGGGAAAAAATCAACAGTTAATTGGTCTTAAAAAATCGAAATTTTTCAAAAAAAAAAATCCTTCGATCAGGCCCGAGTTTATTATGTATTCTAAGAGCTGTATAAATTTCATTAAAATCAACTGAGCGGTTTTCGAGTTATAGTTGTCACCAGTTCAAAAAACATAGTTTTGAGAGAAACGCGTTTAAAGTTTCACACTAGCGCTTTGAAAGGCCCGAGCTCTCTTTGTTATTTGTCGAATAACTTAAAAACGAATTATCGGATTAACTTGAAATTTTCAGAGATTATTTTTAAGATATTATACTTAACGAAAATGCAAAAAAAAAAATTGATTTTTTGAAAATTCTGACTACCCCTAACCCCTTAAAGCTCAGAAGTGGGCTCGAGCATAAAATCGGTCAAATTTAAAAAAAAAAAACATAAAAAATATTTTGTGAAAAACTGAGTGTATATTAAAATTAAAAGGAGTTATATATAAAATAGAAAGATTTAAAAGGACAGAATTTGGATTTGAAAAATAATAAAGTAAATAATAGTGACAAAATAGAGTAATAAAAAGTGAAATTGAAAGAAGTAGCATTGAAAAGAAAAAATAAGAATAGAAGAGATAAGTATTGTACTTTAAAAGAAGTGAGAATAGCAGAAATGAAATAAATAATAATGGAGTCTTCAATTTGTGCCAGTGATTATTCGGTGGTACAGTTGCGTGAGTGGTTGAAGCAATTAAAATTGCCTACGTCGGGTTGTAAAACCACACTTGCGTTCCGAATTAGTGAAGTACCTGTTGCTGAACGAGGTAGTTGTCCCGAATTTTCTACATGTAAAGTATGTGGTGAGGGTTGTGGAGACTGCGGCGCCAGCGCAGCTACAGATTCTGACGCCATTTATGTACAACGAGAGGCGGAGCTGTTGAAACGCGAAAATGATTTGTTGCTACGAGAGAACGAATTTCTGCGAAAAATTTCTGTATGCGTGAAGAAGTGCCGCGTCAAAACCAAGATGCAGTTATTACTACTGGGTAAATTGAAAGGTAAAGCGCAACAGTAGCTGTACTCCAAGCCAAATTTTGTGTCGGAAAGTTTTGAACAATTGATTACTGAAATAAAGGAAGCATTTTGTGCGAAATAGAGTAAGCTTGGTCTGCGAAAGACATTTGAGGAGCGTATGTGCAAATATAATGAGAGTTTCAACGAATATTATAACGACAAGGTGACACTAGCAAATCCGTTACAACTTGAAGAACAAGAGTAGGTTGAGTACATAATAGAAGGTATTATGAACAGTTACGTATGCAGGGATATTTACAATGTTTTTCGAGCAAAATACAAGTTCTGCAAACATTTTTCAAAGTTCAACAGAAAGCAGTGACGGCAAAAACAACGACAACAAAAACAACTGTGCGATGCTATAATTGCAACTCCATGGGTCACTTTGCATCAAATTGTCGCAAACCCATTAGGGAAAAAGGTGCGTGCTATGCTTGTGGCAGTATGGAACATCGTGTTGGTGTATTTCCTGAGCGCAAAAAAGCTGTACACTACGTGGAGGATAACGAATATGTAAGATATTTTAGTTTGAAGTTAAGACATTTAGGTAATTTACGTTTTTCTTTAGAATGCCTAATAGACACCGGAAGTCCTATCAGCCTTATTCGAAAATCTAGTGTTCCTGAAGAAGTTAATTTTAATTTAATTTCTAAAATGAATTCCGAGTATTTTGGTTTAAATAAAACAAAAGTTCAAACGTTTGGAAAGTTTTCTTGTTTTGTAACAATAAATGGAAAAAGTCTATGGTTTATTTTGTGATTGTAGCTGATCAGACAATGGGCTATGAGGCTGTTTTATAGCCAATTTCCACCAAGCACTTAAATACATTTAAGGCCTCTGTTAAGTGAATGCAATGTCAAACGTTTCCACCGAAAGTGAGTTAACTCAAACAGCTGATTTTTGTTTAGATTTGCAGTTTGCGAAATTTGTCACAAGTATTAAAATCATGAATTCAAAAGACCGCATCCATTTTATTTTGCTATTTATACAATATTATGATTTGCAAGTGCAGATTATTGCTGCACGGACAGACGCTGCTGAAAGGAAAATAATTTTTTGCATGCTTACAACTTTGCCAACAATGCCATTTCTTTGTATAAGTTAAGGCATGATGCCGAACCCTATTGGCAGCAGCCCTAATGTTCTCGTTGCCTGCCTGGCGGAGGTATCAAAAGACAAGAACAACAACAACAACAACCAAAGAAAGCAAAGGTGAAAAGGATTAGCGACAGTAACAAGAACTACAACAACACCCACTGTTTAGCGGTGCAGCAGGTGTGCAGGCAAGCGGTACTACTTGCAAAGAAAGCAAAGGTGAAAGGGATTAGCGACAGCAACAAGAACTACAACAACACCCACTGCATAGCGGTGCAGCAGGTGTGCAGGCCAGCGGTACTACTTGGTGCTTGGTACGATATCACCTGATTTAATTGTAGTCCAAGCGACCGTTTTCCTGCAACGGCATTTGCAGGCGATCGCGGGGGTATTTAAGAGAGTGTCGCTGCCTGATGGGGACAGTTTTTGTAAGGTCAATCAATGCGAAACAACTTGCTTAATATTATAGATTTTCCATAAAGTTTACCGAACTGCAAACGATTGTGAATGTTTTTATTATTAAATAAGACAGATAATAAAATAAATAAAATCAATGCAAAACAACTTGCTTAATTGGCGCCCAACTAAAGTAGAATCCAGTGTCCTTAAAAAATAAATATCCTGTGAAAAAGGATATTGAAACGCTAAATTAATATATTAATTATTAAACTTTTGTGAACTAGTTATAAATAAATGTCCTGTTAAAAAAGGATAGTGACTTCTTAAAAAAATTAATAAAAAATTTTTGTGAACAAAAAATTATTAAAACAAAAATCCTTGTAAAAAGAATGGAGTTTCGAGAATTTAAAATTAAGTGAAAATACTCATAAGAAAATTTATAATAACATGAAAAATTTATTGTGCTCGAACAAAATGTACTGAAGTGCTTAAAACAAAAAAATAAACCTTTAAAAAAAAAAGAGAAGACATTTTTTGACTAATTTGTAAAAACTATTATAAACAAATTAATTTGTGTTTTTGAAAAGGATTAATTAACCTTATAAAAGGAAGTTTAATAAAAACTAAGTGAATATCCTTTAAAATAAAAAACTAAAAACAATTTTGTTGTGAAAAACTTTTACAAAATTTTTTCCTTATAAAAAGGAAAAAATTAATTAATTAATTAATTATTTGTACTGAATAATTTCATGAATAAAAAATTAAATCCATAAATAAACGGTGGAAAAAATGTGAATAGCTTAAAAAAAAAACTATTCAAACATATCCTTATAGAAAAGAGAATAAATTGGTGGTTTTCAAAAATTAAAAAAAGACTTATTTCGTAAAAGAACCTGCGTTTCGAAAAACTCTTATGACAGAAAGTTTTCTTAAGTATCGCTTTAAAAATAAAGTGAAAAAAGGCAACAAATACAATCTATTTAAAAAAAAAAAGCAATTGTGTTCTAAATACGAATCCTTATAAAAAGGGTATAAAAAATCCCAGACAAAAAACTTTCTGCGGAAAAAAATTAATCATAAAAAATTGTGAACAATGAAACTTTAAAGGCAACTTTATAAATGTCATAAAAATATTCAACTAAAAAAAAATCATCTTTACCAATCGGATGTGGAAGTGTTCAATTCAGGTTCAGAGGACAAACCCTTTCACAAGTAGAAAACACAAAACGGCAGCACCTTCGTTACCAGGAAATTTAACAGAATATGTAAGTATTGTACTTTAAAACATATTCAATGTAGGTAGTTCACTTACAAAACATATAAATTTTGCGTCCTTGAAAATAAAAATATTAATAAATAAATAGTAGAAATGGATAGAAATTCGGTTGCTAGTTTATTAGAGTCGACAGTATAAGTAGTTGAACAGAATTTTATTGAACAGTTAGCAGAATTACAACGAGAATTTCAGAGTATTTTACCAAAAAAAAATAGAAGTTCTTGAGCCCGTAAGTATTCTCCAAGGTGTGCAAAGTACCCACACGGATCTTAATTTGATAAAGTTTCTACCGGAATTTAGGGGTAAAATTTCAGAATACCCAGCATGGAGAGAAGCAGCTAGGTTCGCGATAAGCTATTATACCGAGGGATCAGCGCCATATTATATTGCCATGGGTATTTTGCGTAACAAAATAACCTCAGCAGCTAATGAAAATCTTTTAACACACCATTAAACTTTAAAGCTATTATAAGTAAATTAGATCAACTTTATGCTGATAAACGACCACTCCATATATTAGAAAACCAACTCAACACCTTGAGGCAGGGCAAGATGTCAATTAATGATAGGCAACTGACATTAATTTTAAACAAAAATATTATGACGTATAGTAATAATGATCAACTCACTCATGCATTTAATTCTAAGGCTAGGGAAAATGCTTTAAGGGTTTTCATTTCTGGGCACAGGCGCCCATTGTGCGACATAATCGCGAAAGGTATGAGTTCGCTCATACATATGCCTCAGGCAGATTGCCACAAGCTTTCTCAAGGCCCCCATTATTTAACACTGAGCCTCAACCAAATAGAGCAAATAATTCTAGGCAATATCCTGTCCCGATGGATGTAGATCCGGGAACTTCCTGTTTTAGACAAAACCTTCGAATTAGAAGCAATCCCTCAGAGCGATTCAACTCCCCACAAACTTACCAACAGGGAAGAAGTTCCAATCGCCCAAACTCTAACCAAGAGCGTTCGCGGCAACATTCAAACAATTTTGCTCAACCACAACAACAGTATAAGAGACCTTATACTAATAACACCTCGACTCAGGCACTCGTACAAAAACTCCAGCGTCTCAACGCTATGAGAAATGAGCCATATTTGACCGAAATGGACGATTATGAGGACTCTTTTTTAAACGAACCGTACTCTGAAATGGGAGACACCGAATTACCAGATGAGGTAAATTTTTTAGGCTAAGGTCAAACTTGCCCTTTATTACCCGAACCTTACCGAATGGGCAAGTTCTTAAAATTTTTGTAGACACGGGAACATCGAAAAATTTTATAAAAAGACATAATTTTTTGAAAGGTATAACTTCAATAAATTATCCCTTCCAACTAAGATCTATTAATGGTGTGAATAAAATTTCTGAGAAATGTAAAGTAAATATTTTAGGATCGATTGCTACTTTTTTTATACTTCCACAGCTAGATACTTTCGATGGAATCTTTGGCTATGATTTGTTGAAAGATATCGAGGCAAAAATTGACACTAAGGTTGGTCTCATTTTCCACAAAAACGGAAAAGAGAAGCTTAACTTTTTCCAGTGCCAACAAGTTAACACGGCCCAAACCAAGCCAATTGAAGTACCCTGTAGTATCGAAATTTTGAAAAAAAGAAATTCTAATGCATTTGCAAATCCCAATAGAGCTCTCCCATACAATACAAATGTTGTAGCAACAATATATACATTAACTGATAAGCCCATTTACTCAAGAAGCTACCCTTACCCAATATCAGTAGGGAATTTTGTTAATAATGAAGTAGAATCTCTGCTTAAAGATGGCATAATAAGAAAGTCCTATTCACCCTACAACTCCCTGATTGATGATATCATCATTTTTTCACCTGATGAAAAATCACATTTTAAGCACGTTGACTCCATATTGAAAAAAATTGAGCAAGCAGGAATGCGAGTATCGTTAGAAAAATCTAAATTTTTTAAGAGCGAGGTTGAGTTTTTAGGTTTCACATTCTCTCATATAGGAATCCAAACATGTCCTAGCAAAATAGAAGCTATCCTTAATTACCAACAGCCAAAGTCGTTAATATCTTTGCGGTCCTTTTTGGGTCTTTCCGGTTATTACCGTAGGTTTATTAAAGACTATGCACATATTTCAAAACCCCTCACGAAATATTTAAGAGGCGACAATGGCCACGTTAGCAGTCGTCAGTCCAAAAGAGTGAATATTTCCCTTTATGATGAAGCAGTCAAGGCCTTTAATAAATTAAAAACTATTCTGGCTTCGGAAAATGTCCTTCTTCAACATCCAGACTACTCTAAGCCATTTGAGATAACAACGGACGCCTCATCCGTAGCCCTAGGAGCCGTACTTTCTCAAAACGGCAAACCCATAACTATGATATCTCGCACGTTATCTAAGGCTGAAGAGAATTATGCTACAAACGAATGCGAACTTTTAGCGATAGTTTGGGCATTTCAAAAGTTAAGACATTACCTATACGGTATAAAATATATACATTTGCTATGTCAGATAAAAATCCAAATTCCAAAATTAAAAGATGGACTGCATTCATAAATTCTTTCGCACCAAAATATTTTTATAAACCTGGCAAAGAAAATAAAGTAGCCGACGCACTCTCTCGTCAATATATCCATAACCTCGATGACTCAGATGATACTGCTCATAGCGAAATTTCCCCTTCTCATACAATTAAAACCATTAAAAATCCTGTGAACCAATTTAAAGCACAATTAGTACTGTTACCATCCGAAGTTAACAGAAAATCTACTAAAAAATTTTTCCAAAAACTTCTTAGACATACTATTCACTTTTAAACTGCGGAATATCTTTTACAAACTATCCGAGAAAAAGTCAACCCAAATGTAGTTAATGGAATCTGTTGCGACCTCGAAACCTTACCTAGAGTCCAGTCCCTTCTCTTGTCCAACTTCCCAGGAGTAAGATTTATTCATACGGAGAAACTTGTAATAGACCTAACAAAAAGAGAAAATCAAATTGAAGCCGCTACCATGGAGCACAACAGAGCCCATCGTTCAATCTTAGAGAACTACAAGCAGTTGATATCCGAATATTTTTTCCCAGATATTAAGAAAACTTTAACAACAATAGCCAAAAATTGTAAAACATGCTTGGAAAATAAATATAATAGACACCCATCAAAAACCGATATAGGGCAAACACCAATTCCAGAATATCCTGGTCAAATCCTCCATGCGGATATATTCTCTGTTGAGAAATTTCACTTTTTCACTTGCATAGACAAATTTTCCAAATTTATAATTACAATTCCAATTGAAACTAGATCAATGACTGATGTCAAAACGGCTTTGTTTATATTGTTTATATTTATATTTATTTTCCAAGCATGTTTTACAATTTTTGGCTATTATTGCACTATATAGTGCTCGACTGCAGGGATTTTTCATTATCGGACACGATTGTTTTAGTTTTTCTGAACTTGTTCAAAATTATTAACAAAGCCGTTTTGACATCAGTCATTGATCTAGTTTCAATTGGAATTGTAATTATAAATTTGGAAAATTTGTCTATGCAAGTGAAAAAGTGAAATTTCTCAACAGAGAATATATCCGCATGGAGGATTTGACCAGGATATTCTGGAATTGGTGTTTGCCCTATATCGGTTTTTGATGGGTGTCTATTATATTTATTTTCCAAGCATGTTTTACAATTTTTGGCTATTGTTGTTAAAGTTTTCTTAATATCTGGGAAAAAATATTCGGATATCAACTGCTTGTAGTTCTCTAAGATTGAACGATGGGCTCTGTTGTGCTCCATGGTAGCGGCTTCAATTTGATTTTCTCTTTTTGTTAGGTCTATTACAAGTTTCTCCGTATGAATAAATCTTACTCCTGGGAAGTTGGACAAGAGAAGGGACTGGACTCTAGGTAAGGTTTCGAGGTCGCAACAGATTCCATTAACTACATTTGGGTTGACTTTTTCTCGGATAGTTTGTAAAAGATATTCCGCAGTTTAAAAGTGAATAGTATGTCTAAGAAGTTTTTGGAAAAATTTTTTAGTAGATTTTCTGTTAACTTCGGATGGTAACAGTACTAATTGTGCTTTAAATTGGTTCACAGGATTTTTAATGGTTTTAATTGTATGAGAAGGGGAAATTTCGCTATGAGCAGTATCATCTGAGTCATCGAGGTTATGGATATATTGACGAGAGAGTGCGTCGGCTACTTTATTTTCTTTGCCAGGTTTATAAAAATATTTTGGTGCGAAAGAATTTATGAATGCAGTCCATCTTTTAATTTTGGAATTTGGATTTTTATCTGACATAGCAAATGTATATATTTTATACCGTATAGGTAATGTCTTAACTTTTGAAATGCCCAAACTATCGCTAAAAGTTCGCGTTCGTTTGTAGCATAATTCTCTTCAGCCTTAGATAACGTGCGAGATATCATAGTTATGGGTTTGCCGTTTTGAGAAAGTACGGCTCCTAGGGCTACGGATGAGGCGTCCGTTGTTATCTCAAATGGCTTAGAGTAGTCTGGATGTTGAAGAAGGACATTTTCCGAAGCCAGAATAGTTTTTAATTTATTAAAGGCCTTGACTGCTTCATCATAAAGGGAAATATTCACTCTTTTGGACTGACGACTGCTAACGTGGCCATTGTCGCCTCTTAAATATTTCGTGAGGGGTTTTGAAATATGTGCATAGTCTTTAATAAACCTACGGTAATAACCGGAAAGACCCAAAAAGGACCGCAAAGATATTAACGACTTTGGCTGTTGGTAATTAAGGATAGCTTCTATTTTGCTAGGACATGTTTGGATTCCTATATGAGAGAATGTGAAACCTAAAAACTCAACCTCGCTCTTAAAAAATTTAGATTTTTCTAACGATACTCGCATTCCTGCTTGCTCAATTTTTTTCAATATGGAGTCAACGTGCTTAAAATGTGATTTTTCATCAGGTGAAAAAATGATGATATCATCAATCAGGGAGTTGTAGGGTGAATAGGACTTTCTTATTATGCCATCTTTAAGCAGAGATTCTACTTCATTATTAACAAAATTCCCTACTGATATTGGGTAAGGGTAGCTTCTTGAGTAAATGCGCTTATCAGTTAATGTATATATTGTTGCTACAACATTTGTATTGTATGGGAGAGCTCTATTGGGATTTGCAAATGCATTAGAATTTCTTTTTTTCAAAATTTCGATACTACAGGGTACTTCAATTGGCTTGGTTTGGGCCGTGTTAACTTGTTGGCACTGGAAAAAGTTAAGCTTCTCTTTTCCGTTTTGTGGAAAATGAGACCAGCCTTAGTGTCAATTTTTGCCTCGATATCTTTCAACAAATCATAGCCAAAGATTCCATCGAAAGTATCTAGCTGTGGAAGTATAAAAAAAGTAGCAATCGATCCTAAAATATTTACTTCACATTTCTCAGAAATTTTATTCACACCATTAATAGATCTTAGTTGGAAGGGATAATTTATTGAAGTTATACCTTTCAAAAAATTATGTCTTTTTATAAAATTTTTCGATGTTCCCGTGTCTACTAAAATTTTAAGAACTTGCCCATTCGGTAAGGTTCGGGTAATAAAGGGCAAGTTTGACCTTAGCCTAAAAAATTTACCTCATCTGGTAATTCGGTGTCTCCCATTTCAGAGTACGGTTCGTTTAAAAAAGAGTCCTCATAATCGTCCATTTCGGTCAAATATGGCTCATTTCTCATAGCGTTGAGACGCTGGAGTTTTTGTACGAGTGCCTGAGTCGAGGTGTTATTAGTATAAGGTCTCTTATACTGTTGTTGTGGTTGAGCAAAATTGTTTGAATGTTGCCGCGAACGCTCTTGGTTAGAGTTTGGGCGATTGGAACTTCTTCCCTGTTGGTAAGTTTGTGGGGAGTTGAATCGCTCTGAGGGATTGCTTCTAATTCGAAGGTTTTGTCTAAAACAGGAAGTTCCCGGATCTACATCCATCGGGACAGGATATTGCCTAGAATTATTTGCTCTATTTGGTTGAGGCTCAGTGTTAAATGATGGGGGCCTTGAGAAAGCTTGTGGCAATCTGCCTGAGGCATATGTATGAGCGAACTCATACCTTTCGCGATTATGTCGCACAATGGGCGCCTGTGCCCAGAAATGAAAACCCTTAAAGCATTTTCCCTAGCCTTAGAATTAAATGCATGAGTGAGTTGATCATTATTACTATACGTCATAATATTTTTGTTTAAAATTAATGTCAGTTGCCTATCATTAATTGACATCTTGCCCTGCCTCAAGGTGTTGAGATCAGCATAAAGTTGATCTAATTTACTTATAATAGCTTTAAAGTTTAATGGTGTGTTAAAAGATTTTCATTAGCTGCTGAGGTTATTTTGTTACGCAAAATACCCATGGCAATATAATATGGCGCTGATCCCTCGGTATAATAGCTTATCGCGAACCTAGCTGCTTCTCTCCATGCTGGGTATTCTGAAATTTTACCCCTAAATTCCGGTAGAAACTTTATCAAATTAAGATCCGTGTGGGTACTTTGCACACCTTGGAGAATACTTACGGGCTCAAGAACTTCTATTTTTTTTTGGTAAAATACTCTGAAATTCTCGTTGTAATTCTGCTAACTGTTCCCTAAAATTCTGTTCAACTACTTATACTGTCGACTCTAATAAACTAGCAACCGAATTTCTATCCATTTCTACTATTTATTTATTAATATTTTTATTTTCAAGGACGCAAAATTTATATGTTTTGTAAGTGAACTACCTACATTGAATATGTTTTAAAGTACAATACTTAAGAAGACTAAACTAATTATTTTTTCATACATACATATTCTGCTAAATTTCCTGGTAACGAAGGTGCTGCCGTTTTGTGTTTTCTACTTGTGAAAGGGTTTGTCCTCTGAACCTGAATTGAACACTTCCACATCCGATTGGTAAAGATGATTTTTTTTAGTTGAATATTTTTATGACATTTATAAAGTTGCCTTTAAAGTTTCATTGTTCACAATTTTTTATGATTAATTTTTTTCCGCAGAAAGTTTTCTGTCTGGGATTTTTTATACCCTTTTTATAAGGATTCGTATTTAGAACACAATTGCTTTTTTTTTTAAATAGATTGTATTTGTTGCCTTTTTTCACTTTATTTTTAAAGCGATACTTAAGAAAACTTTCTGTCATAAGAGTTTTTCGAAACGCAGGTTCTTTTACGAAATAAGTCTTTTTTTAATTTTTGAAAACCACCAATTTATTCTCTTTTCTATAAGGATATGTTTGAATATTTTTTTTTAAGCTATTCACATTTTTTCCACCTTTTATTTATGGATTTAATTTTTTATTCATGAAATTATTCAGTACAAATAATTAATTAATTAATTAATTTTTTCCTTTTTATAAGGAAAAAATTTTGTAAAAGTTTTTCACAACAAAATTGTTTTTAGTTTTTTATTTTAAAGGATATTCACTTAGTTTTTTTTAAACTTCCTTTTATAAGGTTAATTAATCCTTTTCAAAAACACAAATTAATTTGCTTATAATATTTTTTACAAATTAGTCAAAACATGTCTTCTCTTTTTTTTTTAAAGGTTTATTTTTTTGTTTAAGCACTTCAGTACATTTTGTTCGAGCACAATAAATTTTTCATGTTATTATAAATTTTCTTAGGAGTATTTTCACTTAATTTTAAATTCTCGAAACTCAATTCTTTTTACAAGGATTTTTGTTTTAATAATTTTTTGTTCACAAAAATTTTTTATTAATTTTTTTAAGAAGTCACTATCCTTTTTTAACAGGACATTTATTTATAACTAGTTCACAAAAGTTTAATAATTAATATATTAATTTAGCGTTTTAATATCCTTTTTCACAGGATATTTATTTCTTAAGGACACTGGACTCTGCTTTAGTTGGGCGCCAATTAAGCAAGTTGTTTTGCATTGATTTTATTTATTTTATTATCTGTCTTATTTAATAATAAAAACATTCACAATCGTTTGCAGTTCGGTAAACTTTATGGAAAATCTATAATATTAAGCAAGTTGTTTTGCATTGATTGACCTTAGAAAAACTGTCCCCATCAGTCAGCGACACTTTCTTAAATACCCCCGCGATCGCCTGCAAATGCCGTTGCGGGAAAACGGTCGCTTGGACTACAATTAAATCAGGTGATATCGTACCAAGCACCAAGTAGTACCGCTGGCCTGCACACCTGCTGCACCGCTATGCATATATATTTAGTTATAATTTTAACATTGAAATATAATATCAGTTTTTTGAATTCTTGTCTAAATACTTAATTCCAAAAATCAAAAAAAAAAAATTTTTCATTACATCAATGTTAAAATAAAAAAATTCGAAGGAAATAATTACAAAAAAGAAACGTACATATGTATACGCCAATTATAATTTCCTAATCACAATTACCTAGAGAATGTTCAATGAACTTAAGAAATGTATGATTATTCTATTAAATCATACCTCACAACATATTTTACTGTTCAAAAGTGATTATCAAATAAATACACGAAAATTGTGAATTTCCATTAGGTTTTTTTTTTTTTATAAAGATCAACTTAATCTTATTGTTAAAACTTAAAAATAAAATAAAAATGTTTTATAAGAATAAAAATTGTACATACGTGTATGCATACGTAATACATAAATTCTTCGATCATCTACCAGACCAAAAAATTTGTTAATTATGCAAAAAAAAAATATTTAGTAAAAAAACCCAAAACAAGAAAATTTAAACATTTTCACTTATGCTTTTTTCCCAAAAGTAATTTAATTTTTTTTTCTATTTAATGTAAAACAAAAATTAAGCATATGAACAACAGGAAAAAACATAATTATGAGATATTTTTATATGGAAAATATTTAATTTAGCTAAAAGCGTTATTATTATCATAAAAATTTCAAAAAAAATAACCAAAAATTAAAGACTTTTTCCAATTGAAATTAAAATTGTAATTTTCAAAAGCGCCGAAAAAGGCATGACTTTACTTATAAAAAATAGCCTTAGAAATAGTTATAAGCTTTACATTTAGCATAAGTACATATGTAGGTATTATTTTGTCGGATCAGGGACGCTCCGAACTTAAGAAGGGGAGGAGTTAAGGCATAATGCCGAACCCTATTGGCAGCAGCCCTAATGTTCTCGTTGCCTGCCTGGCGGAGGTATCAACAAGAACAACAACAACAACAACCAAAGAAAGCAAAGGTGAAAAGGATTAGCGACAGCAACAAGAACTACAACAACACCCACTGCATAGCGGTGCAGCAGGTGTGCAGCTCAGCGGTACTACTTGCAAAGAAAGCAAAGGTGAAAAGGATTAGCGACAGCAACAAGAACTACAACAACACCCACTGCATAGCGGTGCAGCAGGTGTGCAGGCCAGCGGTACTACTTGGTGCTTGGTCCGATATCACCTGATTTAAGTGTAGTCCAAGCGACCGTTTTCCCGCAACGGCATTTGCAGGCGATCGCGGGGGTATTTAAGAGAGTGTCGCTGCCTGATGGGGACAGTTTTTTGTAAGGTCAATCAATGCGAAACAACTTGCTTAATATTATAGATTTTCCATAAAGTTTACCGAACTGCAAACGATTGTGAATGTTTTTATTATTAAATAAGACAGATAATAAAATAAATAAAATCAATCGGCTACCTCTCAATTCCTGAGCTCTTCCTTCCCAGCAATCCAGGAAACTTTGCTCCGCCGTAAGGTTTCACTTGCGTCGTTTTGTTTCCATTTTCTGTTTTTTTAATTTTTAGTTTAATTATTAAGTGTGTTTTTCTAGAAAACCACAAGTCGAGGAGTAGCTCGGCCGAAAAATAAATATTTGTTTTGCGCCAATTATATACCTACGTGTATACATACATAATTATTTGTTTTGCGCAATCAGCTGATAGTTGCCATATTTTTATGTTGAGGGTATCGTTTTCTATTCCACAATTGCTTTTTGTTTGTTTTTTATTTTATTTTTTAAAGAGGAGAAGCATTATCTTCGCCGATTACTTAATATATGTTTTTATGTCAATATTAATGCAAAAAAGTAACTTGCAGAAAAAATATCAGCATGCAAAATAAAAGTCTGGCCCCTCATTAAATCCGAAAATACACGACTCTGGCAATCGGTATTGATAAGACTATGGATCTTATTTCAAAGAACTATTGGTTTCTGTCAATGAGAAAGAAAATAGCCAATCATATTCAAAATGGCTTAAAGTTCTGCAAAACAAGGTCGAGAGGAAGGGTTCTTACACAATGTATCACAAAGTTATGGTCCATTTGAAGTAATTCATGTTGAGCATTTTGGCCCGGTGGATAACTCACGAGCAAATAAACATATTTTGGTTATATTTGACGCCAGTCCAAAGTTTGTTAGGTGGTATCTTACAAAAACTACAAACACAAAGGAGGTGATCAAAGCATTGAAAGAATATTTCAGGTCATACAGCCACCCAAAATATATTGTTTCAGAGAGGGATAGTTGCTTTACATCAAATGACTTTCAACAGTTTGTAGAAGAAACAAATATAAAACATAAAAATTGCAACAGGTTCACCACAGGCAAACGAACTGATAGAAAGAGTGAATAGGTCTTTAGGTTTAATGATTTCGAAATTGACTGATATTGAAAAAGGTCTGAATTGGGACGATATTGTTGATAATGTGGAGTATGCACTGAACAATACTATTCATCGTACCATTAAGAAATATCCTAGTATGATGCTCCTCTTCGGAATAAAACAGAGAGGTAAAATGGAAAACTAAGAAAAATTTAGTGAAAGCATACAAGATTCGGTGGTGAAAACACATGAAGAAATTAGACAAAAGGCAAGAGAATGTGAGAAACAAGTACAGAGGTATAACAAAGAGTATGTGAATAAAAAGAGACAGAAACCACACATACACGTATACCAGGAGAGTGATTATGTTATGGTAAAGAACTTTGATTCACATACAGGTATTTCTAAGAAACTGAATCCAAAGTTTAAGGGCCCTTATAAAATAATAAAAGTTTTGCGTAATGATAGATATGTACTCGAAGTCGTTGATGGATTTCAACAGTCCAGAGTGCCATATAAAGGTGTTTGGGTGATAGGTAATATTCGACCGTGACTCAAGGGAACGCATTGATGAAAATAAAAGAGATCAGGAGATCTCAGTGGTCAGGATGGCCGAATTATAGTAAGTAATATTATTGTATTCTTGTAAATGTAACACCTTACTGTATTTTGTGCTTTGACAGCTTGAGCGCACCCTATTATAATTATATACATATTTATATACGTATCTGTATCACCATAACGCTTGCTTATATATGTACATGCATATAGGTATGTTCAATATATTTAATGTGAATTGTAAAATATACACATGCATATTTGTCGTCACCAATTCCATATAATTATGTTTAGAAAAGGATTGTATAGAAATACAGCTTATGTATATTAGTAAAGACTTAAATTTAAGAGAACGTCGTTGTAAAAATTTGAAAACGAAATTAGAATAAATTGGACAGTTGACTAAGTCAGTTCGTTTTAAGAAACCTTGCTGGCAACCTACAAAGCAATTGGCCGGCCGGTCGTAAACTATGCTGCACCGAGATTGGCGCCGGGGACGAACGAGACGCAGTGGAGAAAATTACAGGCATGCCAAAACACCGCCCTTAGGACTGCGACTGTAAGCCTCCTGATGTCACCTGAGCATCACTTGCACAGCGAAGCATCTATGCTACGAGTTAAGGAGCATAATGCTTTGCTGTGCAAGCAGTTCCTGATGGGATGCCACCGCAGGGAGCACCCCAGCAGACACCTTTTAGAAGCCGAACCTCCACCTAGGCACATCAGAAAGGGAGTACTCGATTTAAAGAGCACCATCCAGCAACACGTGCAACAACCGCTGGACAGGACGGCGTACCGACAAGCACTGAACGCCACTCCACTCCATAGACAGAACCAGGTCACTTGCATACAAAATCCATTATTTCCATTTTACAAGTACCCTTTTCTACTTCGAAATCTTTTGGCATTTTCTTCTCCAGGTGATTGGATTCTGGCATGAGTGCAATCCTAACAACGTTATTCGCTATTCGATAAAATTTGCGCATTGTGCTCTCAATTTTCCTGCTTTTTTTTGGTATTCTGATAATTGATTGGACAAGTGCTGCGGTAGCAATAGATAATATTTACAACCCGATTGCCAATGACCACTTTTACTCCGCCCAACACCGGAACACAAATTAAAAAATTCCCGATGCATAAAAGCGGAATGTTAAAAGCAAAATTTCCGCTGCTTTATTCCTGCAAATTCAAATAAATTATCAACAACATTTATTTCTTCAAGGCACATTATTTTCACAAACTTTTCAGTGCGACTTCTAATTTTACTTTCTATTTTTTCCAAAATGTAATTTGCTCTAATTTTGGAAAGAGGAAATCTACGAATAAAAACTTCTTCATCATATTTCTCAAAAAAATGTATGTGTGTACGGCACGTTCTTTCTCTATAAATACGCCTCTGAATCAACGCAGCCAGATAGGCAGTGCGTTCCAAATTTTCCATAATACAATTTATCTTAAAGCCAATGTCGGAATACTATTCTCTTTATTATTTTACGATTTGCAGTTGTCAAATTATCTTCTGGTTAAGAGCTAATCGTCACTCGATGTTGGCGTTAAGTTAACCGCAACTTAATTGACACATGCGCCTTAACCGGACATTGTGAAAACGAATTTTTTGCTACCTTCCGATTAAGTTCTGATTAAGTGCTTAAGCGGAGTTGGTGAAAACGGCCCTTAATAGTTATACGGTTGACAGCGAATTACACGAAGAGTGGGTAATTCATTTTTTAATTATTACTCCAATTATGACCAAATCGTGACCTCCCCTGATTTTTATATGGAGTTTATCAAAATCAATTCTAAAAGTCAAAACAAAAAAGATGATAGCCGTATATGAAAATAAAAAGCACTGAAATAAATTATAAGCAAGTATAAATATAAAGTATTAAATTTGGAATATTACGCAAACTACAATTGCAATTAACTAAACAGAACTGTCAAATTGTGTGCCGTATGAGCGGTGTAATTCGCGATAGTAATTCCAACAAAGTAATTGACATATAGAGCCGTTCCAATTGTGCAAAATTTTATTCTTTGTTTTCATTGATTCCTTGAAAAACTTGCATTACATTTACCTTTTGACAGTATACATTTTTTGGAAAAAGTCATTTGCATCTGCCTTTTGAATGCAATAATATTTGCATTCTGTATAACTAAATCCAATTTTTCTGAAACTAAACTAGTAAAATATATTTAAACTAACATTAAGTCTGATTGCAATTACATTACAGCTCTGTATAAATAAAAGTAAGTTTGGGTCAAAAATATGTTTAATAATATGTTTATATGTAGTCATTGATTTCATTTGTAAGACTCTTTGTTTCTTTGAGGACGGTCATCTTCACACTTACGATTGGGATTTTCAGAGGTTATTCAAATAAATGAAATGAAATACATATGTATATAAAGTTTTTATCGAGATCCAAACAACTTGGCCTTATTATAAATATTTAATATACTGATGACAACGGTATTTTTAATATAGAAATGTTAAAATATCTCAGTGAAAGTTAAAGAGATTAATTGTAGACTAAAAAACATCGGTTAAAAACTTAATATTACAAATAGCATAGGTATTTTAATATATATGTAATTGGCGCTTTGTAACCGCTGAAGCGATTTTTGGCTGAGCTCCTCCTCCGATGTGTGGTATGTGTCTTCATGTTTTCCCAACAAATGAAGGGACCTACAGATTACACTAAGCCGCCTCTAAACGACTGATGGTTTTTTATAAGGAGCTTTTTCCCTGCCGAGGGGCGGCCGCAATTAGAAAATTTAACTTAATTTTTTATTTAAATTAATTTTCTATATATTTTTTGGATGTTCGTTCCACACCGGGATATGAACCCGCACCTTCTGAATGGCAGTACGCTATGCTAACCAATCCTCCACCGCGGCCTAGGTTTTTTTCCTTCCATTAATTATCACACAAAATTGTCCCACGGGTTGTCTTCTTAATCGCTGTAATTTGATTTTACCGTCAAGTTTTGATTCTACACTCAACGTTATTACCAAGTTGTACGAATCTAAGAAGTTACACTGAAATTAATAAGAAATACCTTTTATTCGTAAAGTGTTATACAGCAGCACAATTTTTTCTTGTATGAATCGAACGGAGTTCATGCGATTACCGCCAGCTCAATTCTATCACGTAAGTTACTGATTTTTTTTGTTGCTCACCGTAAGTTGGAGCTGCTAAGGGACTTAATTTTATCCATGCCAAGATCTGCAAAAGAAAATTGGAAGAGTAAGATGTAAGATATCTGACTTGTTATATCTAAAAGTTCTTATATTATTGTTCATGTTGGCAACGCTGCATCGTAGCTTCGCTAATTCGTTCGTTGACAGCGCATAGCCCTAGTCCGTGGGCTTTAATCCGTTTTCAACTTTATCGACATTTGTCACCGAACAGAGATAACTCACTAAGTATACAGTGAAGCAAACCCTTTGCTTTTCTTAAAACTACCCGATATTTTGTATTTTTGTTATTTAACAACTTTATAACAATAAAATTTACCGGTATGAAATAAATTGAAGTGTTATTAAAAACGCAGTCCACTATCAAGTTTAGGACCACCCGTATTGGTGGTACAATTTTGCTATTCAGGTTCATTTTCTTCAAAATTAAAAATTTGTTCAATTTAAAAGTTTTCCTCTTTCACTATTATTTGACCAACAAAAATCCATTAGAGGCGAGTGAGAAGGTGAATCCAATGCGATGGGGTATAGGTCATTCATTTGATGGGTCAGTGCTCCTTGCTTTAATCTAATAATCAAAACCCCTTCTGACAACACTAATTTTTTGATTTTTCAAGCATATCTTTCACTCTTATATTTTCAGCAGAGACAACAAAGTAACGGGAAACTGTAACAAGTGCACTAAACACTTTAAAACCTTTTGCATAATTTGTTGACAAAATCCAAGCAATGCATAAACAAAGTGTGAGTAAAATGAGTTATAAATTTACAAAATGTGATATTAGAATGGATATTGATGATGTAACTCAATATTTTTAAAAATAAAATTTTCAAAAAGAAATCATTTTTTATTCTTTTCGCAATATATATAACTGTAACATCAAAAGTAAAAAAGAAATATTTTATGGAGATTATCCCAGGTATTCTATATTTCTCAATGAAAACTTTATATAGTTTTGCAACCTGAGTTTGGTTTTCATAAAATTATTTTATGGTTATTTTATAATTTTGTGGATAATATTCAGTGTTAATGCAACTGCGATTCCCTATATCATTTATATGAGAAGTACGCACAAGAGTAAAAATGTAGTGGGTACAGTGTTGTAATATACCCGTTTGATTAAACACACTGCTTGTTAAAACAATGCTTTGAGATATTTGTTTACAGCTTTGTTTGGTATACATGTATCCAGCATTACTTTCAAGGATCTCTTCGACACGCTTTGATTTTTTAAAGCAAAAGAGAGGCAGTATACTAAACAAGAGAGAATGTCTTGTACTTGCTCTCAAATCTGCAATAGCGATCAGCCGCTTAAGGAATAACAAAGCTGTGAAAAGCTGAAAAGGCACAGTCTGCCAATTACTTGGGATAAGCCTTCTTAATATCGCGTATAAGGTACTATCGAGCGTATTATGTGAAATACAAAAGCCCACCGTCAACAAGCTGATTGGACCTTATCATTGACCAGAAACTCACCATGCACCAAATCTAAGGCTCGTTTTCACAATGTTCGGTTAAGCATTTAATCAGAACTTAATCGGAAGGTAGCAAAAAATTCGTTTTTACAATGTCCGGTTAAGGCGCATCTGTCAATTAAGTTGCGGTTAACTTAACGCCAACATCGAGTGGCGATTAGCTCTTAACCAGAAGATAATTTGACAGCTGCAAATTGTAAAATAATAAAGGAGATAGTATACCGACAGTGGTTTTAATATTAATTTTATTGTGGAAAAGTTGGAACGCACTGCCTATCTGGCTGCGTTGATGCAGAGGCGTATTTATAGGGAAAAAACGTGCCGTACACAAATAAATTTTTTTGAGAAATATGATGAAGAAGTTTTTATTCGTAGATTTCGTCTTCGCAAAAATAGTGCAAAATACGTTTCGGAAAAAATAGAAAATAAAATTAGAAGCCGCACTGAAAGGTTTGTGAATATAGTAAGCTTTGAGTAAATAAATATTGTTGATAATTTATTTGATTTTGCTGGAATCAAGCACTTAGGCCAGCGGAAATGTTGCTTTTGACATTGCGCTTCTATGCATCAGGAAGTTTTTTGATTTGTGTTGCGGATTTCTGCGAAGTAAGCGTGGCGACTGCAAGCCGGGTGGTGAATAAAGTTTCTATTGCTATAGCGGCACTTTCACAATCATTCATCAGAATGCCACAAACAAGCAGAGAAATTGAGAACGCAATGCGCACATTTCACCGAATAGCGAAGTTTCCAAAGGTGGTGGGGTGTATAGATTGCACTCATGTCAGAATTCAATCACCTGGAGGAGAAAATGCCGAAATTTTTCGAAACAGAAAAGGGTACTTTTCCTTCAACGTACAAGCTGTCTGTAATGCAAAATTGGAAATAATAGACCTTGTATGCAGATTGTCCCATTAAAGCAGCAAGCCTTTCAGTATTAGCATCTTGCCGCTGCTTAAAGAGTCCGCCACCTGTTTTATACAAATCTATTTTTTCTTTCGCCAGAGATTTCCTAGCCTTTCTCTTCAAATTTTCATATTTGTCTCTTAAATTTTTGGGCCCTCTCCGAATTCCCACTTGAACCTCAAATTCCACATCAATGTTTTCCCAGGCTTTTCGTTTTTCCTCCCAGGCCACTGCGTCAGTCTTTTTATTTTCAATTACATTGGAGTAGCGCTCCGCCAATGTTATTAAAACACTTTCTTCAGTGCTTGAAAAATTTGGAAGACGATTTATGATTTTATTTTCCATTATATTAGAATAATTTAAAAAATACAACGGATAAATTTAAAAATTGCACGCAAAAATGTAAAAATATATGAGCTGTCACGCAGTTTTTGTCTATTCACAAGAAACATTTTTGTGAATTTACCTTAAAATATTCACAATGATCAAACTAACCAGAAGTTAAGTAACCAGAACTTGGTGAAAACGAAAGTGTCACATCAGCCTATCTGACGGTTAGCTATCCTCCGGTTAAAATTAAATTAAGCGGACATTGTGAAAACGGGCCTAAGAGAAGACTAGTGATAAAATAATCGATACACACCACCTTTTCATCGATCTGTTTCTACACCGCTATGTCTGAATTTGGTATGCCCACAAAACAGTGGACAGTCGATACAGTCGACGCTGTACTTCACCTCTCCGAGCCGTTCAGCACCAAACGAGGTTTCAGACTGAGTGACTATCGTGTAATTTTTTCAATATAATGCTGGAGGAAATAATATGAACTGTAGAGCAAAATAGACAAGGGACAGACTTTTACAAGAGTGTACACCTACTGGCGAATGCCGATGATATTGATCTTGGTTCTGCTTTCCCTAGATTTGATAAAGAAGTGAAGCGAAACTAGCAGACATCGCATTCGTGACTTGACTTCCACGTCAGTGTTGACTGTCATAACTTACGACGATTTATGGTCCTTTGCGCATTGGCAACGGTGAATACCGCAGACGATGGAACGATGACCTATACGATGATATTGACATTGTTCAGTGAATGAAGACACAGCGGCTACACTGGCTAGGTCATGTCGTCCGAATGGATGAAAGCATTCCAGCTTTGAAAGTATTCGATGCAGTACCCCAGAGGAAGAGAAAGAGCTCTGCTCCGTTGGAAGGATTAGGTGAAGAGTTGCCTGGTTTCACTTGGTATTTACAACTGGCGCCAAACAACAAAAAGAAGGGATGAATGGCGCGCTAATATTGATTTGGCTATAATCGTGTAAGAGGTGTCAACTCGTCTAAAGAAGAACAAATTCTGTTAAGAAAGTGACACATGATGAGATTTTTAGTGGTATTCATGATCTGGCGGCCCCAGTAGCCGAGTGGTTAGCATTGCGTACTACTATTCGGAAGGCCAGGGTTCGAGTCCTGGTCCGACCAACATCCAATATAATTGATAATAAATTTAAATAAAAAATTAAGTTGACGTTGGAGCTACCTTGATAAGTGCTACACAATTTAGTATTTGATTGCTTAAATGTTCGGAAGCTTTCTTCAAGCGAAAATAACTGATAATTTTTAATAGCTTTATAAACTGCCCTAAACATCCGTGTATTTCCTTCTTAATTCTCGTTTCTGGTTCAAATTCCAAAGTACAACGTTCAGCTAAGACAGTGATAAAAACCATTAGATTAGGGAGTGGTTTCAACCCTGCGATCCCGAAGACTAACGTATGGATCTCGTGTGTGGTGGTTGCTGCAAGCACAAAACTCGAATATACCTACTCGGGATTGGAAGATACTTCGCGTATCTAAGCCAACAGATGATAGTCAGAGTTATATCCTATAAATCAACAATGGTATGGTCAGTGTTTTCCTTCGCCTAAGGAAGAGGAATGCAAAGGATGACAAGTCGGGAAATACCTTGGTATAGCCCTGATTGACCTGAGAATAGCGGAAATTATTCCAATAGATGGCTCAGCCTTGACGGCGCCAACAGATGAAGCAAGGGATGGTTAGCCTAAAAATGCTGAAAGTCCTCCAAATAAATCTGCAGCATAACAAGGTGGCATCAAGTGAACTTCTCCTAACGCTATAGGAGGAGTCGTTCGACGTAGCATTGATCCAGGAACCATAGCTTGCAGGTAGCGAGAAGCTTCACTGAATTCCATTTGGAGTCAACAGGAAGGGTGAGAGCTGTAGTAATGGTAAGAAAGACAATTTACTCATATCTTGTGTATAATTTCCGCACTGAGGACATGGCGGTAGTAGCCATTGAGCAGGGAAAGAGGGTGTGATCATTCTAGTCTCTTGCTGCATGGCTCACAACATCGAAGCTCCTCCAATTGAGTTAAAGACGCTAGTAGAGCAATGTACGCGCAAAAAAGAACCATTATACGTGAGCGCTATCTTTTCCAAAGCGATCTTAAGATTATAACCAAAGATACTGAACCTACGTATGACCACCAGAATACCAAGTAGGATCTCTGAGAAAGAAAGTAAGGGAGAGATTCAAGTTACTACTCCGCGCTAGTATGAAGACAAAGACCTATTAAGGCTTTATAAAAAAGCTATACAGCGAGCTAAGTAAAGCTCTTGGCAAAAAGGACAACCGAGTCCGTAAGACTAAGGAAAGTGTTGTCCAAGGGAACTGCGGTACAAGGACTTATAACATCGGATAATGGTCAAGGGGTCAATAATAGTAAGCAATCACTGGAAATGCTACTTGGCGCCCAATTTCTAACAGGTACGTCAGAGCTGGGTGCAGTGTTGTCGGAAACCCCTAGGACAGTGCACACAGAAGACGTAGGCGACAAGGTGAACCCAGACAAGATCCGAAAGGGGCAGTGCACACGTTCTAGGATTACAAATCACCGGACCTAGATGGAATCTTTTCGGCTATGCTTGGAAGAGCCGGTGATAGGGTTGTAAAATTCTTAAGTAAACTCTTCGAAGCTTGTATTAGGAATAGCTACGTCCCGGCCTCACGGCGTACGGCAAAAGTAGTATACCTACTCCAAGTAGGAAAAACACAGCGCCTGTATCCTAAGAACTACCGCCCAATCAGTTTAACTTCATTTCTTTTAAAGACATTCGAACGTTTGTGAGATGCGATAATAGTCAACCTGTCCTTAAGTAATGGATATATTCGTATGTCTTGCTAAGCTGCAGAATGGAGATTAAACGTCGTGACGAGGGATGTGTGTAGGGGAACTCCGCAAAGTGGAGTGCTATCACATCTACTCTGAACCTTTGCGGTTAATGAATTACTCAAGAAGATGGAAGGATGATCTGCCATACTTACAGCCTATGCGGATGATATTTCAGCCATAGTGGGCGGGAAGTGTTTGACAACCTTCGGATCTCTGGCGAATCAAACACCTAGAACCATAAACAACTGCAGTATCTTCCAAGCCAAAATTTTTGACATAAAAATGGCGGCAGACCTACCGCAGTGTGCCAGCCTTTAAGCGAAGATAATACACATCTACACGTATATGGAAAGTCAAGAGGCCATAAATGCCTTAATTTCATACAGCACAAAGTCAGCTGTGGTTGCATTAGGTAGGGAAGCGATTAAAGCATTGGCTGAAAACAGAAGAGTGTATATTTACTGGGTTCAAGATAATAAGATAGCTGACGAAATTGCTAAAGAGGGTGTCCATTTAGAACAGGACGCAACATCGAACCTTCCAGTTTCAACGAAGACTATGTGTAAAACATACAATACTAAACTCACAAAGTTTGTACTATCTATTAAGAGACCAGACTCCAAGCTGATGATAGGACTATTAACGTTGAATTGCCTTCTGGCGTCTCATGAGTTTATGATAGGTGGACAACAAGCATTGGAAATGTGAGGAATGCGAGGAGACTGTGAAGCACGTAATCTGTGATTGTTCGGCTTTCGGTAGACAAAGGTAATGTTCTTCACACTAAAGGCACAATAGGAGTGTAGCAGCATAGCTTGGTTGCATGTAGTGTGCCTGGCAACACTATGGATGTATTATCGTCTTTGTGAGATCCACTAGGTCAGCCAGCTTAACCTAACCTAACCTACACACCTCACCTGGATTAGTTAAGTAAATTAAAATAAATTCTACTTATACATTGAAATCGCGTTCGTATTAAATAACATAAAACATGAAAACCGTCTATGGAGATTACTTGAAACTTTGATTGTGTTTTCTTTGTGTCATCCGGTGATGACTCAGCTCCTCGGCTTCCTGAATACCTCCTTTTTATTCGCGACTCTCTTATAGTTGAAAAACGTGGGAACAAAAAGGAATGTCCGGTACCTTCATTGGAAGGGTGCCGTTGCCGAGTTGGTTGATGTCGTCGTAGGATTAAAGGCTGATATCACCGCCGTCCAAGAAGTGCGATGGACGGGACAAGACCTGAAGCGAGCAGGTCCTTGTGACATTTACTACAGCGATCAAATAAAGGAGCGCAAATTTGACGTCTGATTTATGGGGAGAGAGAGACTCTGCCACCGAATACTGACACTCACCCCGGAAGTACGGTATAACCTTTTATGACTATGACACAGGTCTGCAGTGTTATTGACGCGCGAAAACACCGAGGACCCGACATCGACTCGGATCACTCTTTTGTTGCAGTGAAAATACGCACCCGCCTGTGTGTCAAAGAACGCCTGTCAACAAACACAAGAAAAGTTCGACGTAGAAATGCTGTAATCACAACAGACTGTCGAACGGTTTTCTAGTCGACTTGCACTCCTGCTCTCTGAGAGCACTCATCAAAAACTCGATGTAAGGGAACAGTGGTATGTTACTTCAAGCTCCCTACGTACAGCTACAAACGAACCTATTGGACTTCGTAAAGGTCTCAAAAACAGCTCGCACGATGAGGACTGCCGTGCCGCAGTGGAGAGAAAACAGACTGTATACCTCGCAACATTGCGATCGACCACAACACGTGCGGGGTGGGATAGGAACCGAGAGCTGAAGAGGGAAACAAGACGCATTTGTAGGGGAAAAAAGAAAGAGGTCGAGATGCGTTAGTATGAAGAGCTTGAGAAGGTGGCCGACAAGAGTAATGCCCGAAAATTCTATGAGAAGATACGACGACTTACAGAAGGTTCCAATACCGGAGCAGACTCCTGTAGGACACGGATGCCCGGAGCATATTAAATTTGAGAAGGGAGCACTTCTCTAGCCTGCTGAATGGTAGTGAAAATAAAACACCCGAAGATGCTGGACCCGAAACTCTAATCGATGACATTGGAAAAGACGTTCGCTTACCTGACCATGAAGAAGTTCGAATAGCAATTGCCAGCCTAAAGAACAACAAAGCGGGTGTACCTGACGGCCTATCGGCAGAGATATTAAACCATGGTGATGAAGAGCTGACAAATATACCAGGGGTGTTATTTGAAGTTTGCCGGTTTTACTAGTAGGTAGATGTCGCTAGCAATATGTATAAATTTCTATGATTTGGCATGTACCATATGCCATTTTTTTCTATTGACATTAACCTACAAAAATACGCAAGTCACATTCCGCCAAATTAATAGCGTCATATTTGTTTACCTCAGTGAATATGTCGAGTTTCGTTCCAATGTAAATTGCATTTGCGGCATTCGTTGCTTTTCTTATTCCATCAACAGGAAAAAGCAGCTGAAGCTCACCGGTTGCTGGTAGAAACTTATGGTGAACATGCTCCAGTGATTAAAATATGTGAGACTTGGTTTCGTCAATTTAAAAGTGGAGATTTCGATTTGACAGACAATGAACATCCTGGTGCAGCGAAAAAGTTCGAAGACGAGGAATTGCAGGCGTTATTGGATGTTGATCCAACCCAATCGCAACAAAAATTGCCAGAAACACTACATGTGACTCGAGGAGCAATTTGCCAACGTTTAAAAGCCATGGGAAAGATCCAGAAGTATGCCGTCTCATATCGCTAAACTGCTGAAAGCCACATTAAAAACACTTAATTGGGAAATATTATCGCATCCGCCATACTCTCCAGATCTCGCCCCGTCCGACTATCACCTTTTCGCATCGATGGGACACTCCCTTGCAGAGCAGTGCTTCGCTAATTTTGAAGAAGTCGAAAAATGGCTCGTCGAATGGTTTGCTTCGAAAGAGAAAGTTTTTTTGGAATGGTATCCATAATTTGCCTGAGAGATGGGCGAAATGTGTAGAAACCAATGGCCAATACTTTGAATAAAAAAATTTTGAGATTCCTCTGAAAATTAAGTGTTTTTATCGAAAAACCGGCAAATTTCAACTAACTCCCATGGTATATGCATGCACCAGATACTTTGCAGAATATGGTAGATCAACCATTGATCAAATATTCACCAAATATGCACCAAATCTTGAAAAAGACCCTTGAAAATTTGAGCGACACACACCACCTCTTTGTCGATTTTAAAGTAGCCTTGGACAGCACGAATAGGAGCAGCCTTTACGCCGCTATGTTTGAAATTGGTATCCCCGCAAACGGCTAAGTAAACTGACCTTAAGCAACACTAAAAGCTCCGTCAGGATAGGGTAAGATCTCTCCGAGCCGTTCGATACCAAACGAGGTTTCAGACCAGAGAGCTGCAATGCGTATATCATTTTCGCTCACACTAGAATCACCACTCGCAATTTGTTTGATTTTAATTCTTTAATACAAGTCTAAGCGTGGAGTGAGTTAGTGAATTAAATGAAAACTTACATCTCGAAAACACTCGAGTGCCGTTGGCTTGCAAATTGTTCACAAACGAGTATGGGTTAGTTCCAAAACATCGAAAGACTTTGAATTGATGCCGTTGCGCAACCGCATCATTACAATGCAACCCTGCATTCTATTAATTTACAAAGCAATAATAATTTATAAACTCTCGCTTTAGGACGCTTTTCGTGCAAATAAGTTGTTTTTCGGTGAAAGGACTTTTATATTTTAGTAATTTCATAGATAAAAAAATAGGTAATGTTTATGCCCAATAAACACATCCCTGCATTGTCCTCAAAACGAACAAGAGGACAATGCAAAAATACCAAACAGCGCCAACATACGAATAATGTTTTCAGTTTTTGAAAACAAACTAAAGTGAAAGCAGTGAAAGTGAAGTGAAACCCACACAACAACAACCACATCGTTGGAAACATAACATAAACCCACAGGTCATATATAAATATTGTACACACTAACCCTACACAATAAGTATCAAATTGTTATACAAAACAATTAACTTGAATTGTACACACACATACACATATACATATTCATATTTATAAATAAATATATTTATAAAGTGTAAACTCTAAAAACCCTCTTTTTTCTTTTTATTCGACACGCCGGCGATACTTTTATCGATACAACTCGACATTTTGGTCCTTCGAGCCGGATTTTCAAGTGTCCTTTAAAGAGAGTTAAAGACTCATCTACCCAACCAACTCAATAAATTAAATTTACCCACCCAAACCACAGAAATTGTGCATCAGCGTTGGACTTGTTTGCAGCCGTTCTTTGTGTACCAACAAATACCCTAATATATAACTACCATAAAACGACCCGTAATTTAATATTATTTGGGGGAAAAAATTGTAAGTACAACGACCCGTATTATTTATATTGGTGCAAATCAGAATAATAAATAATAAACTAATTAACGAAATTTTTTTAATTTGTCTTAAAATCAAATTATTTGAAACTTTACGTTTGTCATATTCTGCTTTGCACTTTGCATATACATATATCATCATGTACACCCATTGTATATACAATATTTGCCGGGAGCCAAAACTTCTTCTTCTTCTTTATTGGCGTTGGCACCGCTTACGCGATTATAGCCGAAGCAATTACAGCGCGCCATTCATCTTTTCTTTTCGCTGTTTGGCGCCAGTTGGAAATGCCAAGTGCACCCAGGTCACTCTCTACTTGATCTTTCCAACGGAGTGGAGGTCTTCCTCTTCCTCTGCTTCCACCAGCGGGTACTGCATCAAATATTTTCAAAGCTGGAGTGTTTTCATCCATTCGGACGACATGGCCTAGCCAGCGTAGCCACTGTCTCTTCATTCGCTGAACTATGTCAATATCGTCGTATAGCTCGTACAGCTCATCGTTCCATCGTCTGCGGTATTCACCGTTGCTAATGCGCAAAGGACCATAAATCGTTCGCAGAACTTTCCTCTCGAAGACTCCTAGAGCCGACTCATCAGATGTTGACATCGTCCACGCTTCTGCGCCATATATTAGGACCGGTATAATGAGCGACTTGTAGAGCTTGATTTTCGTTCGTCGAGAGAGGGCTTTACTTTTCAATTGCCTACTCAGCCCAAAGTAGCACCTGTTGGCAAGAGTGATTCTGCGCTGGATTTCAAGGCTGACATTGTTGTTGGTATTAATGCTGGTTCCTAGATAGACGAAATTATCTACGACCTCGAAGTTATGACTGTCAACAGTGACGTGGGAGCCTAGTCGCGAATGCGATGACTGTTTGTTTGATGACAGGAGATATTTCGTCTTGCCCTCATTCACTACCAGACCCATTCGTTTCGCTTCTTTATCAAGTCTGGAGAAAGCAGAACTCACGGCGCGGTTGTTGAGGCCAATAATGTCGATATCATCGGTGTACGCCAGCAGCTGTACACTCTTATAGAAGATTGTACCTTCTCTATTTAGTTCTGCAGCTCGTATTATTTTCTCCAGCATTAAATTAAAAAAGTCACACGATAAGGAATCACTCTGTCTGAAACCTCGTTTGGTATCGAACGGCTCGGAGAGGTCCTTCCCGATCCTGACGGAGCTTTTAGTGTTGCTTAACGTCAGTTTACTTAGCCGTATAAGTTTTGCGGGGATTCCAAATTCAGACATAGCGGCATAAAGGCAGCTCCTATTCGTGCTGTCGAAGGCGGCTTTAAAATCGACGAAAAGGTGGTGGGTGTCGATTCTCTTTTCACGGGTCTTTTCCAAGATTTGGCGTATGGTGAATATCTGGTCAATGGTTGACTTACCAGGCCTAAAGCCACACTGATAAGGTCCAATCAGTTTGTTGACGGTGGGCTTTAGTCTTTCACACAATACTCTTGATAAGACCTTATATGCGATATTAAGAAGGCTTATTCCACGATAATTGGCGCCGACTGTGGGATCGCCTTTCTTGTGGATCGGGCAGAGCACACTTAAATTCCAATCGTCGGGCATGCTTTCATCCGACCATATTTTACAAAGGAGCTGATGCATGACCTGATCAGCTCTTCGCCGCCGTGTTTGAATAGCTCGGCCGGTAATCCATTGGCCCCTGCCGCTTTGTTGTTTTTTAAGCGGACGATTGCTATTCGCACTTCTTCATAGTCGGGTAACGGAACAACTTTCCCATCGTCATCAATTGGAGTTTCGGGTTCACCATCTCCGCGTGTTTCCTGTTCACTGCCATTCAGCAGGCTGGAGAAGTGCTCCCTCCATAAATCGAGTATACTCTGGGCATCTGTCACTAGCTCACCTCCCTGGGTCCTACAAGAGTTCGCTCCGGTCTTGAAACCTTCTGTAAGTCGCCGTATCTTTTCATAGAATTTTCGAGCGTTACCCTTGTCGGCCAGCTTCTCAAGCTCCTCATACTCGCGCATCTCGGCCTCTTTCTTTTTTTCTCTGCAGACGCGCCTTGCTTCCCTCTTCAGTTCTCGGTATCTATCCCACCCCGCACGTGTTGTGGTTGATCGCAAGGTTGCGAGGTAGGCAGTCTGTTTTCTCTCTACTGCGGCACGGCAATCCTCATCGTACCAGCTGTTTTTGCGACCTTTCCGAAATCCGATGGTTTCGTTTGCAGCTGTACGCAGGGAGTTTGCAATGCCGTCCCACAGTTCCCTTATACCGGGTTGCTGATGAGTGCTCTCAGAGAGCAGGTGTGCAAGTCGAGTAGAAAATCGCTCGGCAGTCTGTTGTGATTGCAGCTTTTCAACGTCGAACCTTCCTTGTGTTTGTTGATGGACGTTCTTCGATACACAGAGGCGCGTGCGTATCTTCGCTGCGACAAGATAGTGATCCGAGTCAATGTTGGGACCTCGGAACGTACGCACATCTAAAACACTGGATACATGTCTTCCGTCTATCACAACATGATCGATCTGAGACCGGACGTCGTGAGCTGCTTGAACCATATGCACAAGAATCGTTTCTGGCCACTCCCAGGTGAATGGCAGTCAAAAACTTTCCTCACTTGCGTGAACTTCTACACATGGCCCCATCCCAAACACTTCAAATAAATTACATTTCTCACGGCAAATATACATACATACGTTCATACATAAATATATATTGCATTCCTAAACCCAAAGTATATTTTGTTAGTGCACAGTCAGTTAGGTGCACTGAAGACAAAATACCCAGCAGGAAAAATTTTGGAATACCCAGTAGGAAAAATTTCTGAAAACCCAGTAAGGTATTTTTTCGTGACCCAATTTGGAATTTCGTTAACTAATTTAACGTTAAATTTAAACAAATTTATTATTTAAATAATTAACCCTTTATACCCAAGAGGGCCAAAAATACCCATAGTCAAAAAATCGAATTTTTGCGAAATTTATCTAGCTTTTTGCTATTTTTCACAAAGAACCCTACCCAAAATTGTCGTTTGAAGCTAATTTTAATTTAATTAAACAAAGAAATATAATGGAAGATTTCAAGTTCTGTATTCTCGATTTATTCGAATACATAGAAGAACATAATTCAACACTCCCGGAAGATGAAACAGCCTTCACTCTGGAAATCAAAAGAGTTGAACTCAATCCGATATACGATAGGGCAAGCAAATCGTACGATGCCTTGTGCAGAGCCCCGCAAAACCCTGCTGATCCCATTTACTTAACGGAAGTCAAAGAAAATTTTAGAAAAGGCCATCAGTTGTATTTGAGATGTTTAGGATCCATCAATCAATGTATTGATTATCTCAAGACCCCATCAGCCACTATAAAGGAGCGAACTTCAGAGGCCTACCCATCGATGAACGTAGGATCATTTGTTCATCTGCCCCCTATTGACACGGATATATTTTATGGAGATTTCGCAACATGGCCCTCGTTTAGAGATATGCTTACAGCTATATGTATCCATAACAAGGCGATCGGCAACGTGGAAAGACTCTTCCACCTAATACAAAAAACCCGAGGAGAAGCGCGGTCAATCGTAGAAAATGCCCCTTTAACAAATGACGGATTTCTAATGGCATGGAAGGATCTCGTTTCGCAATACGAGAACAAAAGAGTTCAAACAAACGCCCAATTGAAGATTTTATTCAATTTACCCCAAACCACCCAAGAAAGCGGAAGTACCATCAAAAATCTCCAGAGGACGGTTAACAATTGCCTAACTAGTCTGAATAATCTTGGCTTGGACACAAGTAGTTGGGACCCTATATTAATATTCCTATGCGGAACTAAGTTACCCAAACGCCTCCTCCATCAATTCGAAGACACGTTAGAAGACAACTCGGAAATACCTTCTTGGAAAACATTTGATGCCTTTCTCACCCATAAATATAAATCATTGGAATCAGTGGGAGATCTGGTTGATCCAAATCCCACTACCCATTACGACAGTAGACTCCAGAAAAGAGGAAGGGACGTAAGATTCAACACGTTTCATTCAAATGTTTTAGAAAACCCGATCCCCAGCTCTAATAAAACATATACTCCAAGAATCACTACGTCATCGAATACACATGCATTGGAAAGTTGCAAATTATGTAAAACCCAACACTCAATTCGAGTATGTCCCAAATTCTTAGGCATGAATGTCGAGACCCGTATATCTACAGTAAAAAATAATGGCTACTGCTTTAATTGCTTAGCTCTATCTCACGGTTTCAGAGACTGCAAAAGCAAATACTCTTGCAGAATATGCAGACAGAAACACAATACACTTCTGCATAAGGACAACATCCCTCGTCCAGAGTCCTCCCCGCAAGGATCAAGAGCATCAAACCCTGCTCTTGATTCAAACCAAGGCAGTACCTCCCAAACCCACCACTCAAATCCAAATCCACAAGCATACACAACCCTCTTACAGTCCACTCAAGAACCACTCATGTCTTGTAGGAAACAGATTTTGTTAGGTACCGCCGTAGTTCATATAAACCATAGAGGGCAATTATATTCAGCTAGGGCACTCATAGACTCCGGGTCAGAAGCCACATTTATTTCAGAGAAATTCCAAAGAAAACTGGGCATACCTACGAAACATGCATACGTACAAGTAACAGGGCTGAACAACTCAGTTTCAGTAACAACCACAAAAACATGGGAATTAACCCTATGCTCATCTATGAGGAAAGAATTTAAAATAACGACGCAAGCGTTTATCATAAAAACTCTGACAGAAAACTTACCCACTCACTCACTCGACCCAACATTTGAAATTGGAAAACTCGGATTTAGTTTAGCTGATCCCGATTTCAATAAGCCCAGACCCGTCGACGTTCTAATCGGAAGTGACTTGTACCCACAAATAATACTCGGTGGTGTACAAAGAAATATATTGAATACTTTGCTCGCCCAAGAAACTGAATTTGGTTGGATTTTGTCAGGACCCATTCCAGAAAAGCCCAGTGGATCTTCAGTATCTTCATTTTTCAACCAAATGCCCTCAGATAAATTACTCACGCAATTTTGGGAAGTGGAAGAAGTTCCGAGAAAGCCTCTGTCCTCATCTTCAGATAAATTGTGTGAGGAAAATTATCAAAAAACCACATACAGAAACTCATCGGGACGTTATGTGGTAACCCTACCCTTTAAAAGCCCAGAAAACATAGAACTGGGTAACTCAAGACACATAGCGCTAGCTCAGTTTTTAAGAAATGAGAAATCCCTCTCAAGAAAGCCGGACATAAAAATGGAATACGACAAAGTTATTAATGAGTATTTGGAACTTGGACACATGAAAAAGGTGGAAAACAATCCCGCGGAGGAAAACACCGTATATTATCTACCACATCACGCAGTTATCAAACCTGATCGAATAACTACGCAACTGAGAGTGGTATTTAATGCATCATGTCCCACATCTAACAGAAACAGTCTGAACGACGTACTACATACTGGACCTATTCTGCAGGCAGACTTGGAAATCTTAGTAATAAAATGGCGTCTATTTCGATTCGTTTTCAATGCAGATTTACAAAAAATGTATCGGCAAATTCTTGTAGAACCCAAACACACACGATTTCAGAGAATACTCTTCAGAAAGTCAAATGATGACCCAGTAGAGGAATTTGAATTACAAACGGTAACATTTGGCATTAACTGTGCTCCTTATTTAGCAATCCGAACACTGTTGAAATTAGCAGATGATGTAAAGGGAACACACCCACTAGCATCAGATATAATTCGCAATGGAATGTATGTAGATGATGTTCTCAGCGAAGCCCACGATATATCAAGTGCGAAGTTGGCTCGAGACGAACTCGTAACATCCTTGGAGTCCGCAGGATTTGCTCTACGCAAATGGACTTCCAACGACCGAAAAATCTTATCAGGACTCCCATCAGAACATTTATTGGATACTAATTTGCTCGATTTAACAGAATCCAATAGCACAAAGACCCTAGGAATTAGATGGAATTCTAAGAAAGATGTATTCTTTTTCGTTATCAACCCCATTCCAGACAAAGAATCTTTCACTAAACGAGAAGTATTATCAATAATTGCTAAACTGTTTGATCCATCAGGCTGGCTCAGTCCAGTAATCGTAACAGCAAAAATCATCATGCAGCAAATATGGCTTGACAAATCAGACTGGGATGAAAGTCTAAAACCCCTAACCCTACATAGATGGAAAACATTTATTAAGGAAAATGAGGTGCTTAATAAAATAGAAGTTCCAAGGTGGACCCATTTCTCAACTTCAGCGGTCATAGAGTTTCACGGATTCTCTGATGCGTCTGAAAAAGCATACGCCGCAACTCTTTACATTAGAATTTCTATAGACGGAAATACTTGGACCACCCTGTTAGCATCGAAAACCCGAGTAGCTCCAATTAAAAGTATATCACTACCCAGGCTAGAACTACGCGGAGCCGTTCTTCTCGCAAACTTAGTGGACACTACCTTATCACAGTTAAATTTGACACACTATAGCACCCATCTCTGGACGGACTCAACTATTGTTCTCTCTTGGTTAAGCAAATCCCCATGTTCATGGACGACTTTCGTTTCTCATCGAGTCGCCACGATAGTTGAAAACGTCGAGTCGCCACGATAGTTGAAAACGTCGGAAAGCCGTGATAACCCGGCGGACCTCGCAAGTCGTGGATGCACTCCCCTAGAAATCGCGAACAACAAACTCTGGTGGCACGGACCTCAATGGCTACAGCTCGATTCGAAACAGTGGCCAATCACTCAGAAACCACCCGCCACAACCCTAGAGCTTAAACCAATTAAAACCTTTACCGCTACAGCTCAAGAAGATATACTAGACAGATTCTCTACACTGCCCAGAGCAATTCGTGTTATATCGTATCTATTTAGATTTTGTTCAAACGCCTCACCAAATAGAAGAAAAGAGCAATTTACAACCGTCGAAATAACCCCAGACGAATTTAAATCAACCCGTTCCAAGCTAATTGTCTTAGCTCAGAAAAGATACTTTCATGAGGAACATGAAGCTTTGACCCAAAAGACCCAGATACCCAAAAAGAGTTCTATATTGACCCTTAACCCATCAATCGACCCCAAAGGAATCATGCGAGTTAATGGCTGCTTGAGTAATTCAGCTGCGCTATCATACAACGAACGTCATCCGATTCTACTACCCTACAACAGTCGATTGTCAAAATTACTCACCCAATTTACCCACTCAATAACACTACATGGAGGAAACCAGTTAGTATTACGACTCATTCGTACAGAATTCTGGATTCCAAAACTGAAGACCCTTATAAAAACAACGATTCATCAGTGCAAAACTTGCATGCTGTACAAAAAAACCCAAACTACTCAAATCATGGCAGCACTACCAGTTGAACGTACTACCCTAACCCGCCCATTTGCAGCAACTGGAATTGATTTCGCTGGACCTTACGATATAAAAAACTATACCGGAAGAGCATGCTTAATTACCAAGGGATACATATGTGTTTTCGTTTGCTTTGCAACCAAAGCAATACACTTAGAACCCGTAAGTGATCTTACTACAGAAGCATTTATGGCAGCATTCGTACGATTTTTCTCTAGGCGCGGATGCCTCGCCGATTTTTATTCGGACAATGGAAGGAACTTTGTAGGAGCTTCGCAACTGTTACTCAAAGATCGACGAGAATTCATGAAAACCTTGAGAACCCAAATATTAACAAGTCAAGCGCACCAAAACATCAAGTGGCATTTTAATCCTCCAGGAGCTCCTCATATGGGCGGCCTCTGGGAAGCAGGAGTTAAAAGCTTAAAAACACATTTAAAAAAAGTGGCACAGATCAAAAAATTCACTTTTGAAGAATTGGCAACACTATTAACCCGAATCGAAAGATGTTTGAATTCTCGCCCCCTAAACCCTATCAGCAATGACCCTACAAGTTTAGAACCTTTAACCCCAGGCCATTTCCTAATCGGTACCCCGTTACTTACCCCAGCTGAACCTAATCTAGAAGACGCAAAGCTCAGTACCGTGAATAGATGGCAGAAACTAAGGATACTCCATCAACACTTCTGTATTCGATGGAAAGAAGAATACCTAAAAGAACTCCACAAGCGTTATAAGTGGAAATACCCCCAACGCAATATTGAAGTTGGAGACTTGGTAGTTATTCGACAAGAAACCCTACCCACAAATGAATGGAAATTAGGTCGTATCGTATCGTATCGAAAAGACTTACCTCGGGTCAGACACTAGAACTAGAGTAGTCGACATACGAACCTCACAAGGCATTATGACCCGTCCAATTACAAAAGTTGTGACTCTACCCTATAACTAACATTTTATTTCCATTTATAGTATCATGGCACCCACTAAGGCAACAAACCCTCGAGGACACAGTCCAGCAATTACCGTGAGCTCGCGAAGCAGCAGTCGAAGCGTCAGCCCGAGATCCGAAGCAAGAACCCTAGCCAGTCGTCTACAACGAGTCAGAGCGACCCTTTCCCCAATTCGTGAAGAAAACGACCCCACTCATCGCACAGCACAACGTACCATAACCCACTCAAAGCGGAACTGGAAACCCGCTTATAAGCACGTTGCATGTGGAATTTGTAAAAAGGACCATCGCTTGGTGACGTGCTCCAAGTACATCGCAATGAGTGTGAAAGAAAAGTTTGACACAGTTACACGACACAAGTACTGCGTCAACTGTTTGGCTCGATCGCACAAAACCCGAAACTGCACCAGTAAGACAAGGTGTTCCACTTGTAATGGAGAGCACCATTCTACGCTACACGGTCATCCAAAGTTTACTGAAGAAGGACAACAAGGCCAACGTAAACTCACCACCCCGATCCATGCTCAAGCTACAGACATTGTTAGTCTAATAAGTAAGCAGACCGTTATACCAACAGCGATCATCAGATTAAAACACGATGGCACATGGTACAAAGTCAGAGCACTCGTAAACCCGACACGAAAGTTGACCACAATTGCAACTGAATTGGTTAAAAAACTAAAGTTGCCATATTCACACAGCATTTGCAGTTTAATCATCGGATCTCTCTCCGATAATCATTTACGTGTGAAATGCAATAGTCTTGTTACAAACGAGCTACCGACCCGACCCTATGATTGTGACTTAGGTGGTGAAATCGCGAAAAGATTCGACCACCTAGTCCTCGCTGACCCTAAATTCATAACGACAGACAAGGTAATGATCGAACTAGGAGCAGACATTTACCCGCAAATCATCCGACCCGGCTTGTTCAATCCCGATAATGGAAACATAGTCGCTCAAAACACCGCACTCGGTTGGACCCTAACCGGTACAATTTGAAGCAGACCCTAAATCCTTCAAGGCGGCCGGAATGTTTATGCCCAATAAACACATCCCTGCATTGTCCTCAAAACGAAAAAGAGGACAATGCAAAAATACCAAACAGCGCCAACATACGAATAATGTTTTCAGTTTTTGAAAACAAATTAAAGTGAAAGCAGTGAAAGTGAAGTGAAACCCACACAACAACAACCACATCGTTGGAAACATAACATAAACCCACAGGTCATATATAAATATTGTACACACTAACCCTACACAATAAGTATAATATTGTTATACAAAACAATTAACTTGAATTACACACACACATACACATATACATATTCATATTTATAAATAAATATATTTATAAAGTGTAAACTCTAAAAACCCTCTTTTTTTCTTTTTATTCGACACGCCGGCGATACTTTTGTCGGTACAACTCGACAGGTAATATTATATAATGTTAAAAAAACAATTAGTGCAGAAAACTTGCCGTCCGACGTCGGCCGTTGTTGTTAAAAATTTATAATAAAATAAAGCATCACAAGCCTTAGCGATGCGTAGTTTGCTTTTGCTGCGCATCAATAACTTTACCGATACATTTTGGATCATGACACATCGGCAAATTTTGCACAGTTGCATTTAGGAATGCGTGACAATGTATGGCTGCTTTGCAACTGACGTTTTGGAACTCACCCTGTATCTTACTTATTATACTTATTGTATAATTATACTAGTTTGAGAAGGATGATTTGACCAAAGATGATTTTTACGAGCGCCTCGAGCACACTTATGAGCGCTGCCCCCGCCAAAATAGTGCTTGGCGACTTCAACGCGAGGGTGGGCAAAAAAGGTATATTTTGGGACAACAGTCGGGAAATTCTGCCTCCACGACAAAACATCCCCAAATGGGCTGAGGCTGATCACCTTTGCCGGGGCCCGAAATATGGTGTTCTGTAGCACTATAATCCAGCACAAGAAAATTCATCAAGCTATTTGGCTGTCTAATCACAACAGACTGCCGAGCGATTTTCTACTCGACCTACTCTCAGGAGAGCACTCATCAGAAACCCGGTATAATGGAACTGTGGGACGTCATTTCGAACTCCCTACGTACAGTTGCAAACGAAACTATTGGATTTCGCAAAGGAGGCGAAAACAGCTGGTACGATCAGGATTGCCGCATCGCGGTGGAGAGGAAACAGACTGCCTACCTCGCAACGATCGACTACAACACATGCGGAGTGGGATAGGTAAAAAGATCTGAAGAGGGAAGCAAGACGCATTTGCAAGGAGAAAAAGAAAGAGGCCGAAATGCGTGAAAATGCGAAATGCTCGAAAATTCTGCGAAAAAATAGGTCGACTTACGAAGGGTTCCAAGATCGGAGCAAACACCTGTAGGACCTAGAGGGGTGAGCTAGTGAGGGATGCCCACAGTATACTGAATTTATGGGGGGAACACTTCTCCAGCCTACTGAATGGTTCACCCGGGGAAGGTGAACCCGAAACTCCAATTGATTACGATGGAAAAGTTGTTTCGTTACCCGACTATGAAGAAGTCCGAATAGCAATTGCCGACTTAAAAAACAATAAAGCGCCAGGGACCAATGGATTACCATTTCAGCTATTCAAATACGGCGGGGAAGAACTGATCAGGTGCATGTATCAGCTTCTTTGCAAAATATGGTCTGATGAAAGCTTGCCCGACGATTGGAACCTAAGTGTGCTCTGCCTAATCCACAAAAAAGGCGATCCCACAGTCTTTGCCAATTACTGTGGAATAAATCTTCTTAATATTATATGTAAGGTCCTATCAAGCGTATTGTGTGAAAGACTAAAGCTCCCGTAAAAAAACTGATTGGACTTTATCAGTGTGGCTTCAGACCTGGTAAGTCAACCATTGACCAGTTATTCACCATGCGCCATATCTCGGAAAAGACCCGTGAAAAGAGAATCGACACACACCACGTCTTCGTCGATTTTAAAGCCGCCTTCGACAGCACGAAAAGTAGCTGCCTATATACCGTTATGTCTGAATTTGGTATCCCCGCAAAACTTATACGGCTGTGTAAACTGACCTTAAGTAGCACTAAAAGCTCCGTCAGGATCGGGAAGGACCTCTCCAAACCGTTCGATACCAGACGAGGTTTCAGACAGAGTGATTCCTCATCGTGTGCCTTTTTTAACTTGTTGCTGGAGAAAATAATACGAAGGTATAATATATAAGAGTATACAGCTGCTGGCGTTCGTCGGTTATATTGACATTATTAGTCTCAACAACCGCGCCGTGAGTTCTACTTTCTCCCGACTTGATAAAGAACCAAAGCCAATGGGTATGGTAGTGAATGAGGGCAATACGAAATATCTCCTGTCGTCAAACAAACAGTCATCCCATTCGCGACCCGGCCCCCAGTATTCGAGAGAAAAGTTTTGCGAACGATTTATGGTCCTTTGCGCGTTGACAACGGCGAATACCGCAGACGATGGAATGATGAGCTGTACGAGCTATACGATAATATTGACATAGTTCAGCGAATGAAGAGACAGTGGCTACGCTGGCTAGGTCATGTCGTTCGAATGGATGAAAGCACTCCAGCTTTGAAAGTTTTCTATGCAGTACACGCTGGTGGAAGTAGAGGGAGAGGAAGACTTCCACTCCATCAAGTGGAGAGTGACCCTGCTTCACTTGGTATTTCCAACTGGTGCCAGAGAGCGAAAAGAAAAGAAGAATGGCGCGCTAATATCGATTCAGCTATAACCGCTTAAGCGGTGCAAACGCCAATAAAGAAAAAGAAGTTTATTTTTGCTTAGACAAGGGACGCCGCGGCGCCCACATATGTCTGCGTTAATGTTTGTGTATACTCAACTGAACACGCGCATGTGCACTCGTGATTGTACTCGAATGTTATTTTTCACATCGATCTTATTTAATCGAGTTAAGGAAAGCGGGAAGTAAGATATGCGCATAATATACTCAGTTTCACGTTATTTGCTCAAACTCGAATGTAGCATATTGAGTCTCATTACTAATGGTCTCCAACATTTTCGTTGCTTGTGTGCCACTTGATCTAAAACAAAGTTGTCAAGTATTGTTGCAGCTCTCTGTTTCAGATAAGATGATTCCTTAGCGTGGTACTTCTTTAAATTATTGCTGGAGAAAATGATACGAGCATGTCACCTCTACTTTATCCTATTGCAATATGTATGTGCAAGTGTACACACGGCGTGGGTTGCTAGCTACCTACAATAACAAAACTATTCGCAAAGGAAAAAAAACAACACCAAGTGAATTTTACTAACGTGATAAAAGAAAACACGACGACAATAATTCAATGACAGGACAAAACTATATGTAAATACACAAAATGGTTATACACAAAATAAACAAAATATATTTTTGGGGTGCACACGAGGTGTGGTCCAATCAAACTGGTTACGAACCCACTCGCACTACTCCCGTGCTGTCTGGTTATCTTTAACCCGTCTAAGTGACTGGGCTCTGGGTGCAGAATGCTAGAGGGATGGGTGAGGACGTAACGAGGGAAGCAACGATGTCGGCACAAAACGTTTGCCAACAACAAATAAACAAAAAGATATTTATGATTATCAGTCGGGTGTGGGTACACAACTCCGCTTGCTCCCCCAGTGTACAGCGCACGCCACCATGGCACGGAATACCCGCGCAAAGCATTCCGTTTCCCTAATATTTGTTAGTGGAGGAACCATTTTCTACTCTCCTCCTTTTGGAGACTTATACCACTAGGTAGGTACATGTCGAATACAACCGTGTCATCAACCTATGGCTTTAAATTATGCAACTATTTGCCGACAGATATCACTGCCCATACTTGGATTGAAATGAAGATTAGGCAAAAGAAAGGAAATGAACAAACAAACACAAAAGAAGTTTTCGTTGCGCCCAGTACTCGACAAGCTGCAGAGCTGAATAGAGAAGATACAATCTTTTATAATAGTGCACAGCTCAACAACCCGCGCCGTGAGACTAGACTGGATAGGGAAGCGAAGGATCGGGGTCTGGTAGTGAATGAAGACAAGACGAAATATCTTCAGTCATCAAACAAGCAGTCATAGCATTCACAACTCGGCTCTCACGTCACTGTTGTCAACTTTAAAGTCGTAGATAACTTCGTCTATCTTGGAACCAATATTAACACCAACAACAATGTCAACCTCGAAATCCAACACAGAATCAGTCTTGTCATCAAATAAAGTCCTCATGGCACACATGGAAAGTGATTATCCTGACGAAAATCGAAACATACACCAGTGGCATAAGAGGTGATAAGCTGCAGATACTCAGGGGTGTTGTAGAAACCGACACAGAATTACTTATTTATCGGAATTGAGAATCAATATCTGCTTGAAATAGTGTTATGAAACGCACTTGATTAATTTTTCGCAGATAAGTAAAACCGATATTCGAATCAGCTGTAAACACACTTGTGCAAAAAACCCAGCAATTCAAATTTAATTTTTTTACAGGCCTTCATACATTTGTGATTATTAATTAAAAATACAATGACTTCGGCAGTGATAGCTTTTTTTGATGATAGAAGGATTTGGAGAAACCAGCTATAAAATAAAACGCAAAATTTTAAGGGATAAGAGCAATCCGCTGGAACTACCAGAGTCGATGTAACTGCAACTTACATTCTACTTTGTACAAAATTTGTTTTTTATGTAGATACATAGAACAATATCGTCTTAACAAAGCAGCCTTTATAATAGTTCTGGATGTCATTGAGAACAAGTTAGATAAGCTGTCTATCCCACCTGTGATCAAACATGCAGCGACACTGCGGTTTTTAGCAGAAAGTTCCATCAACAGTTTTCAATATTACTGGTTACAAAATCCATTGTTCATGAACATTTTTATTAAATTTACGATTGCAAAGAAGTTAGCACAATTCTCTCAACGAGTAACTGTTCGGTCTAATTCTCCTCTTCACTCTGTTCACATTTTATCAATGAAGGACAAAGCCTTCGCTACATTATATATAATTGGCGCTTTGTAACCGCTGAGCTCCTCCTCCAATCTGTGGTTTTTGCGTCTTGATGGTTTTCCAACAATCTACAGTTTATATTAACCCGCATCCGAACGGCTGATGGTTTTTTTATGATGAGCCATTATTTTATGCCAGAATTACACTCGGAATAGTTTACATTACCTGCCGAGGGGCGACCACAATTAGAAAATTTATCTTAATTTTTTTATTAAAATTAAGTTTCTATAACTTTTGAATTATGGTCGCACCAGTATTTGTTCCCTGGCCTTCCGAAGGGCAGTACGCAATGCTAAGCACTCGGCTTTCGCTCCATTACTTCAAGAAAATTAGACAGTGACTTTGACTCTGCTGACTGAGGCATTCCCACGATACAATCTGTAAGTCCATATTGGTAACATCCATCCGCAAAAAATCGCAAAGCACTACTGCTCGATTAAGTGAAGGTAACGATGTTAAAATAATAGATCTTTGTTAGGTGTAAAGTTTTTTTTTAATCTAAATAAGTAAATCTATTACAGTTAATACCGGTTAAGTACCACCCCGTTTAAGTGCCAATCCCTCTTATCCGCTTCAATTCATTCATTCAATAACATTACGTAAATCGATGGTTGTCATTCTATTTATGTCAAAAATATTTAGCATTGTTACGAGTCGGCGTCGAGAATTTATCCCATCATTTGCGTGCGCTACAAAATCGAAGATGAAGGAATTGAGAGTTTAGAAGAAAAGTTGTTTAAAAAACATTCATACGATTTGTCAAAAAAAAGCCTCTATTTAAGAAAATTGAAGTTGTTTTGAAGACACATTACATCAAACTTGAATTCATTTTTTTATTGTTAATCAAAATTTAATTTGCAAACAACATGATCTTAATGCTTATAATGAAAAATTTTGTTTTTTTTTTAACTTTTTTGCTTTTTAAATAACATTTAATATTTATTCCATTTTCCGAAATTATATGAAACACATATAATTTTATTGATATTTATTTAATTTATGCAAAATCAATTTGTAAACAGATAGTTTTTTTCGATGTGTTTTAATTTCAAATTCACATGCAAGCAGCAAATTTCGAAAATGTCTTCTCCCTTCCGCTTCTACTTTCGATTCGATCGTAGCTCAGAATACCTAACTACGATTGTAACTGAGTGGATTAATTAGAAATTAATTTTTCGTGACATTTTTTATTGAGCACTTGGCAACAGTAAAAAAGGTATCTCTTACAGTTTTACGAAGGACCAGAAACTCTCCCGATCTATGTGCCGGAATTCCGGCCCCCAATTAACCCTGACACGAAACACAAAGTCATCATTACTTTCGCTGCTAGGCAAATGAATAAATTATAGCTAGCATGAGTAAAATATATTTGTATATTTTTACAGTTTATTTAATTTATTTTTTATTTATATAACTGATAAACACCACCTGAATAAATTAATTTGTGTTCCCGGACTTTTCGTTGAAGAAAATTCTTAAGCTCCTCTTGGGTAAATTCTAATCCAACTCCATGGGAAGCAAATAATTTAAGCATCTGATGAATGCGATCAAGTGGTAAAGAGTCCAAATTCGTTAATATTCCGACTATATATGACCAAAAGACCTGTAAAAATTGTTTTAGAATTAGCTGGACTTAAAAGATTTCCAAATATAGACAATAAATGTTATAGCATTTGTGAAAACATATAATATTTGTGTGGCGTTTGTATCTGCATATTAATACAACGGCTGCTAGAGGAGGATGCTATTATGAATTTCACCATGAAGAAATTCGAATGGTCATGGCACGTCTGAAACACAACAAAGTGGTGGAAGCCGATGGATTGTTAGCAGAATATGGCCGCACGAAAGCATATAATATATATATATACATATTTATATATATGATAACTTTGTGTACATTTGTTCGATTTAAGTCAAATATGCGCCGATTGGCAAAAAACTCGAAGAGCCAATTTACACAGGCCTCTCTTGCGGCCAACTTCTAACCATTAAGTGCGTTCGCCATGGACAGGAACAGATGGTAATCACTTGGTGCCAGGTCCGGACTATAAGGTGGGTGCAATAGAACCTCCCACCCGAGCTTCTGGAGCTTCTGACGCGTCACCAAAGACGTGTGTGCCCTGGCGTTGTCCTGATGGAACACAATTCGGTATCTGTTGATCAAAGATGGCCTCTTCTGGATGAGTGTTGCCTTCAAGAGTCGATGTAACTGCAACTTACATTCTACTTTGTACAAAATTTGTTTTTTATGTAGATACATAGAACAATATCGTCTTAACAAAGCAGCCTTTATAATAGTTCTGGATGTCATTGAGAACAAGTTAGATAAGCTGTCTATCCCACCTGTGATCAAACATGCATCGACACTGCGGTTTTTAGCTGAAAGTTCCATCAACAGTTTTCAATATTACTGGTTACAAAATCCATTGTTCATGAACATTTTTATTAAATTTACGATTGCAAAGAAGTTAGCACAATTCTCTCAACGAGTAACTGTTCGGTCTAATTCTCCTCTTCACTCTGTTCACATTTTATCAATGAAGGACAAAGCCTTCGCTACATTATATATAATTGGCGCTTTGTAACCGCTGAGCTCCTCCTCCTATCTGTGGTTTTTGCGTCTTGATGGTTTTCCAACAATCTACAGTTTATATTAACCCGCATCCGAACGGCTGATGGTTTTTTTATGATGAGCCATTATTTTATGCCAGAATTACACTCGGAATAGCTTACATTACCTGCCGAGGGGCGACCACAATTAGAAAATTTATCTTAATTTTTTTATTAAAATTAAGTTTCTATAACTTTTGAATTATGGTCGCACCAGTATTTGTTCCCTGGCCTTCCGAAGGGCAGTACGCAATGCTAAGCACTCGGCTACCGCGGCTGCCATTTTCGCTCCATTACTTCAAGAAAATTAGACAGTGACTTTGACTCTGCTGACTGAGGCATTCCCACGATACAATCTGTAAGTCCATATTGGTAACATCCATCCGCAAAAAATCGTAAAGCACTACTGCTCGATTAAGTGAAGGTAACGATGTTAAAATAATAGATCTTTGTTAGGTGTAAAGTTTTTTTTAACCTAAATAAGTAAATCTATTACAGTTAATACCGGTTAAGTACCACCCCGTTTAAGTGCCAATCCCTCTTATCCGCTTCAATTCATTCATTCAATAACATTACGTAAATCGATGGTTGTCATTCTATTTATGTCAAAAATATTTAGCATTGTTACGAGTCGGCGTCGAGAATTTATCCCATCATTTGCGTGCGCTACAAAATCGAAGATGAAGGAATTGAGAGTTTAGAAGAAAAGTTGTTTAAAAAACATTCAAACGGTTTGTCAAAAAAAAGCCTCTATTTAAGAAAATTGAAGTTGTTTTGAAGACACATTACATCAAACTTGAATTCATTTTTTTATTGTTAATCAAAATTTAATTTGCAAACAACATGATCTTAATGCTTATAATGAAAAATTTTGTTTTTTTTTTAACTTTTTTGCTTTTTAAATAACATTTAATATTTATTCCATTTTCCGAAATTATATGAAACACATATAATTTTATTGATATTTATTTAATTTATGCAAAATCAATTTGTAAACAGATAGTTTTTTTCGATGTGTTTTAATTTCAAAGTCACATGCAAGCAGCAAATTTCGAAAATGTCTTCTCCCTTCCGCTTCTACTTTCGATTCGATCGTAGCTCAGAATACCTAACTACGATTGTAACTGAGTGGATTAATTAGAAATTAATTTTTCGTGACATTTTTTATTGAGCACTTGGCAACAGTAAAAAAGGTATCTCTTACAGTTTTACGAAGGACCAGAAACTCTCCCGATCTATGTGCCGGAATTCCGGCCCCCAATTAACCCTGACACGAAACACAAAGTCCTCATTACTTTCGCTGCTAGGCAAATGAATAAATTATAGCTAGCATGAGTAAAATATATATGTATATTTTTACAGTTTATTTAATATATTTTTTATTTATATAACTGATAAACACCACCTGAATAAATTAATTTGTGTTCCCGGACTTTTCGTTGAAGAAAATTCTTAAGCTCCTCTTGGGTAAACTCTATTCCAACTCCATGGGAAGCAAATAATTTAAGCATCTGATGAATGCGATCAAGTGGTAAAGAGTCCAAATTCGTTAACATTCCGACTATATATGACCAAAAGACCTGTAAAAATTGTTTTAGAATTAGCTGGACTTAAAAGATTTCCAAATATAGACAATAAATGTTATAGCATTTATGAAAACATATAATATTTGTGTGGCGTTTGTATCTGCATATTAATACAACGGCTGCTAGCGGAGGATGCTATTATGAATTTCACCATGAAGAAATTCGAATGGTCATGGCACGTCTGAAACACAACAAAGTGGTGGAAGCCGATGGATTGTTAGCAGAATATGGCCACACGAAAGCATATAATATATATATATACATATATATTAGGTCAATTAAAAAGGTCATTCGGTTTTTTATTGATTTTTCAAAATATGATAACTTAGTGTACATTTGTTCGATTTAAGTCAAATATGCGCCGATTGGCAAAAAACTCGAAGAGCCAATTTACACAGGCCTCTCTTGCGGCCAACTTCTCACCATTAAGTGCGTTCGCCATGGACAGGAACAGATGGTAATCACTTGGTGCCAGGTCCGGACTATAAGGTGGGTGCAATAGAACCTCCCACCCGAGCTTCTGGAGCTCCTTCTTATCAATGAAGGACAAAGTCTTCGCTACATTATATATAATTGGCGCTTTGTAACCGCTGAGCTCCTCCTCCAATCTGTGGTTTTTGCGTCTTGATGGTTTTCCAACAATCTACAGTTTATATTTACCCGCATCCGAACGGCTGATGGTTTTTTTATGATGAGCCATTATTTTATGCCAGAATTACACTCGGAATAGTTTACATTATCTGCCGAGGGGCGACCACAATTAGAAAATTTATCTTAATTTTTTTATTAACTTTTGAATTATGGTCGCACCAGTATTTGTTCCCTGGCCTTCCGAAGGGCAGTACGCAATGCTAAGCACTCGGCTACCGCGGCTGCCATTTTCGCTCCATTACTTCAAGAAAATTAGACAGTGACTTTGACTCTGCTGACTGAGGCATTCCCACGATACAATCTGTAAGTCCATATTGGTAACATCCATCCGCAAAAAATCGTAAAGCACTACTGCTCGATTAAGTGAAGGTAACGATGTTAAAATAATAGATCTTTGTTAGGTGTAAAGTTTTTTTTAACCTAAATAAGTAAATCTATTACAGTTAATACCGGTTAAGTACCACCCCGTTTAAGTGCCAATCCCTCTTATCCGCTTCAATTCATTCATTCAATAACATTACGTAAATCGATGGTTGTCATTCTATTTATGTCAAAAATATTTAGCATTGTTACGAGTCGGCGTCGAGAATTTATCCCATCATTTGCGTGCGCTACAAAATCGAAGATGAAGGAATTGAGAGTTTAGAAGAAAAGTTGTTTAAAAAACATTCAAACGGTTTGTCAAAAAAAAGCCTCTATTTAAGAAAATTGAAGTTGTTTTGAAGACACATTACATCAAACTTGAATTCATTTTTTTATTGTTAATCAAAATTTAATTTGCAAACAACATGATCTTAATGCTTATAATGAAAAATTTTGTTTTTTTTTAACTTTTTTGCTTTTTAAATAACATTTAATATTTATTCCATTTTCCGAAATTATATGAAACACATATAATTTTATTGATATTTATTTAATTTATGCAAAATCAATTTGTAAACAGATAGTTTTTTTCGATGTGTTTTAATTTCAAATTCACATGCAAGCAGCAAATTTCGAAAATGTCTTCTCCCTTCCGCTTCTACTTTCGATTCGATCGTAGCTCAGAATACCTAACTACGATTGTAACTGAGTGGATTAATTAGAAATTAATTTTTCGTGACATTTTTTATTGAGCACTTGGCAACAGTAAAAAAGGTATCTCTTACAGTTTTACGAAGGACCAGAAACTCTCCCGATCTATGTGCCGGAATTCCGGCCCCCAATTAACCCTGACACGAAACACAAAGTCATCATTACTTTCGCTGCTAGGCAAATGAATAAATTATAGCTAGCATGAGTAAAATATATTTGTATATTTTTACAGTTTATTTAATTTATTTTTTATTTATATAACTGATAAACACCACCTGAATAAATTAATTTGTGTTCCCGGACTTTTCGTTGAAGAAAATTCTTAAGCTCCTCTTGGGTAAATTCTAATCCAACTCCATGGGAAGCAAATAATTTAAGCATCTGATGAATGCGATCAAGTGGTAAAGAGTCCAAATTCGTTAATATTCCGACTATATATGACCAAAAGACCTGTAAAAATTGTTTTAGAATTAGCTGGACTTAAAAGATTTCCAAATATAGACAATAAATGTTATAGCATTTGTGAAAACATATAATATTTGTGTGGCGTTTGTATCTGCATATTAATACAACGGCTGCTAGAGGAGGATGCTATTATGAATTTCACCATGAAGAAATTCGAATGGTCATGGCACGTCTGAAACACAACAAAGTGGTGGAAGCCGATGGATTGTTAGCAGAATATGGCCGCACGAAAGCATATAATATATATATATACATATTTATATATATGATAACTTTGTGTACATTTGTTCGATTTAAGTCAAATATGCGCCGATTGGCAAAAAACTCGAAGAGCCAATTTACACAGGCCTCTCTTGCGGCCAACTTCTAACCATTAAGTGCGTTCGCCATGGACAGGAACAGATGGTAATCACTTGGTGCCAGGTCCGGACTATAAGGTGGGTGCAATAGAACCTCCCACCCGAGCTTCTGGAGCTTCTGACGCGTCACCAAAGACGTGTGTGCCCTGGCGTTGTCCTGATGGAACACAATTCGGTATCTGTTGATCAAAGATGGCCTCTTCTGGATGAGTGTTGCCTTCAAGAGTCGATGTAACTGCAACTTACATTCTACTTTGTACAAAATTTGTTTTTTATGTAGATACATAGAACAATATCGTCTTAACAAAGCAGCCTTTATAATAGTTCTGGATGTCATTGAGAACAAGTTAGATAAGCTGTCTATCCCACCTGTGATCAAACATGCATCGACACTGCGGTTTTTAGCTGAAAGTTCCATCAACAGTTTTCAATATTACTGGTTACAAAATCCATTGTTCATGAACATTTTTATTAAATTTACGATTGCAAAGAAGTTAGCACAATTCTCTCAACGAGTAACTGTTCGGTCTAATTCTCCTCTTCACTCTGTTCACATTTTATCAATGAAGGACAAAGCCTTCGCTACATTATATATAATTGGCGCTTTGTAACCGCTGAGCTCCTCCTCCTATCTGTGGTTTTTGCGTCTTGATGGTTTTCCAACAATCTACAGTTTATATTAACCCGCATCCGAACGGCTGATGGTTTTTTTATGATGAGCCATTATTTTATGCCAGAATTACACTCGGAATAGCTTACATTACCTGCCGAGGGGCGACCACAATTAGAAAATTTATCTTAATTTTTTTATTAAAATTAAGTTTCTATAACTTTTGAATTATGGTCGCACCAGTATTTGTTCCCTGGCCTTCCGAAGGGCAGTACGCAATGCTAAGCACTCGGCTACCGCGGCTGCCATTTTCGCTCCATTACTTCAAGAAAATTAGACAGTGACTTTGACTCTGCTGACTGAGGCATTCCCACGATACAATCTGTAAGTCCATATTGGTAACATCCATCCGCAAAAAATCGTAAAGCACTACTGCTCGATTAAGTGAAGGTAACGATGTTAAAATAATAGATCTTTGTTAGGTGTAAAGTTTTTTTTAACCTAAATAAGTAAATCTATTACAGTTAATACCGGTTAAGTACCACCCCGTTTAAGTGCCAATCCCTCTTATCCGCTTCAATTCATTCATTCAATAACATTACGTAAATCGATGGTTGTCATTCTATTTATGTCAAAAATATTTAGCATTGTTACGAGTCGGCGTCGAGAATTTATCCCATCATTTGCGTGCGCTACAAAATCGAAGATGAAGGAATTGAGAGTTTAGAAGAAAAGTTGTTTAAAAAACATTCAAACGGTTTGTCAAAAAAAAGCCTCTATTTAAGAAAATTGAAGTTGTTTTGAAGACACATTACATCAAACTTGAATTCATTTTTTTATTGTTAATCAAAATTTAATTTGCAAACAACATGATCTTAATGCTTATAATGAAAAATTTTGTTTTTTTTTTAACTTTTTTGCTTTTTAAATAACATTTAATATTTATTCCATTTTCCGAAATTATATGAAACACATATAATTTTATTGATATTTATTTAATTTATGCAAAATCAATTTGTAAACAGATAGTTTTTTTCGATGTGTTTTAATTTCAAAGTCACATGCAAGCAGCAAATTTCGAAAATGTCTTCTCCCTTCCGCTTCTACTTTCGATTCGATCGTAGCTCAGAATACCTAACTACGATTGTAACTGAGTGGATTAATTAGAAATTAATTTTTCGTGACATTTTTTATTGAGCACTTGGCAACAGTAAAAAAGGTATCTCTTACAGTTTTACGAAGGACCAGAAACTCTCCCGATCTATGTGCCGGAATTCCGGCCCCCAATTAACCCTGACACGAAACACAAAGTCCTCATTACTTTCGCTGCTAGGCAAATGAATAAATTATAGCTAGCATGAGTAAAATATATATGTATATTTTTACAGTTTATTTAATATATTTTTTATTTATATAACTGATAAACACCACCTGAATAAATTAATTTGTGTTCCCGGACTTTTCGTTGAAGAAAATTCTTAAGCTCCTCTTGGGTAAACTCTATTCCAACTCCATGGGAAGCAAATAATTTAAGCATCTGATGAATGCGATCAAGTGGTAAAGAGTCCAAATTCGTTAACATTCCGACTATATATGACCAAAAGACCTGTAAAAATTGTTTTAGAATTAGCTGGACTTAAAAGATTTCCAAATATAGACAATAAATGTTATAGCATTTATGAAAACATATAATATTTGTGTGGCGTTTGTATCTGCATATTAATACAACGGCTGCTAGCGGAGGATGCTATTATGAATTTCACCATGAAGAAATTCGAATGGTCATGGCACGTCTGAAACACAACAAAGTGGTGGAAGCCGATGGATTGTTAGCAGAATATGGCCGCACGAAAGCATATAATATATATATATACATATATATTAGGTCAATTAAAAAGGTCATTCGGTTTTTTATTGATTTTTCAAAATATGATAACTTTGTGTACATTTGTTCGATTTAAGTCAAATATGCGCCGATTGGCAAAAAACTCGAAGAGCCAATTTACACAGGCCTCTCTTGCGGCCAACTTCTCACCATTAAGTGCGTTCGCCATGGACAGGAACAGATGGTAATCACTTGGTGCCAGGTCCGGACTATAAGGTGGGTGCAATAGAACCTCCCACCCGAGCTTCTGGAGCTCCTTCTTATCAATGAAGGACAAAGCCTTCGCTACATTATATATAATTGGCGCTTTGTAACCGCTGAGCTCCTCCTCCAATCTGTGGTTTTTGCGTCTTGATGGTTTTCCAACAATCTACAGTTTATATTAACCCGCATCCGAACGGCTGATGGTTTTTTTATGATGAGCCATTATTTTATGCCAGAATTACACTCGGAATAGCTTACATTACCTGCCGAGGGGCGACCACAATTAGAAAATTTATCTTAATTTTTTTATTAAAATTAAGTTTCTATAACTTTTGAATTATGGTCGCACCAGTATTTGTTCCCTGGCCTTCCGAAGGGCAGTACGCAATGCTAAGCACTCGGCTACCGCGGCTGCCATTTTCGCTCCATTACTTCAAGAAAATTAGACAGTGACTTTGACTCTGCTGACTGAGGCATTCCCACGATACAATCTGTAAGTCCATATTGGTAACATCCATCCGCAAAAAATCGTAAAGCACTACTGCTCGATTAAGTGAAGGTAACGATGTTAAAATAATAGATCTTTGTTAGGTGTAAAGTTTTTTTTAATCTAAATAAGTAAATCTATTACAGTTAATACCGGTTAAGTACCACCCCGTTTAAGTGCCAATCCCTCTTATCCGCTTCAATTCATTCATTCAATAACATTACGTAAATCGATCGTTGTCATTCTATTTATGTCAAAAATATTTAGCATTGTTACGAGTCGGCGTCGAGAATTTATCCCATCATTTGCGTGCGCTACAAAATCGAAGATGAAGGAATTGAGAGTTTAGAAGAAAAGTTGTTTAAAAAACATTCAAACGGTTTGTCAAAAAAAAGCCTCTATTTAAGAAAATTGAAGTTGTTTTGAAGACACATTACATCAAACTTGAATTCATTTTTTTATTGTTAATCAAAATTTAATTTGCAAACAACATGATCTTAATGCTTATAATGAAAAATTTTGTTTTTTTTTTTTAACTTTTTTGCTTTTTAAATAACATTTAATATTTATTCCATTTTCCGAAATTATATGAAACACATATAATTTTATTGATATTTATTTAATTTATGCAAAATCAATTTGTAAACAGATAGTTTTTTTCGATGTGTTTTAATTTCAAATTCACATGCAAGCAGCAAATTTCGAAAATGTCTTCTCCCTTCCGCTTCTACTTTCGATTCGATCGTAGCTCAGAATACCTAACTACGATTGTAACTGAGTGGATTAATTAGAAATTAATTTTTCGTGACATTTTTTATTGAGCACTTGGCAACAGTAAAAAAGGTATCTCTTACAGTTTTACGAAGGACCAGAAACTCTCCCGATCTATGTGCCGGAATTCCGGCCCCCAATTAACCCTGACACGAAACACAAAGTCCTCATTACTTTCGCTGCTAGGCAAATGAATAAATTATAGCTAGCATGAGTAAAATATATATGTATATTTTTACAGTTTATTTAATATATTTTTTATTTATATAACTGATAAACACCACCTGAATAAATTAATTTGTGTTCCCGGACTTTTCGTTGAAGAAAATTCTTAAGCTCCTCTTGGGTAAACTCTATTCCAACTCCATGGGAAGCAAATAATTTAAGCATCTGATGAATGCGATCAAGTGGTAAAGAGTCCAAATTCGTTAACATTCCGACTATATATGACCAAAAGACCTGTAAAAATTGTTTTAGAATTAGCTGGACTTAAAAGATTTCCAAATATAGACAATAAATGTTATAGCATTTATGAAAACATATAATATTTGTGTGGCGTTTGTATCTGCATATTAATACAACGGCTGCTAGCGGAGGATGCTATTATGAATTTCACCATGAAGAAATTCGAATGGTCATGGCACGTCTGAAACACAACAAAGTGGTGGAAGCCGATGGATTGTTAGCAGAATATGGCCACACGAAAGCATATAATATATATATATACATATATATTAGGTCAATTAAAAAGGTCATTCGGTTTTTTATTGATTTTTCAAAATATGATAACTTAGTGTACATTTGTTCGATTTAAGTCAAATATGCGCCGATTGGCAAAAAACTCGAAGAGCCAATTTACACAGGCCTCTCTTGCGGCCAACTTCTCACCATTAAGTGCGTTCGCCATGGACAGGAACAGATGGTAATCACTTGGTGCCAGGTCCGGACTATAAGGTGGGTGCAATAGAACCTCCCACCCGAGCTTCTGGAGCTCCTTCTTATCAATGAAGGACAAAGTCTTCGCTACATTATATATAATTGGCGCTTTGTAACCGCTGAGCTCCTCCTCCAATCTGTGGTTTTTGCGTCTTGATGGTTTTCCAACAATCTACAGTTTATATTTACCCGCATCCGAACGGCTGATGGTTTTTTTATGATGAGCCATTATTTTATGCCAGAATTACACTCGGAATAGTTTACATTATCTGCCGAGGGGCGACCACAATTAGAAAATTTATCTTAATTTTTTTATTAACTTTTGAATTATGGTCGCACCAGTATTTGTTCCCTGGCCTTCCGAAGGGCAGTACGCAATGCTAAGCACTCGGCTACCGCGGCTGCCATTTTCGCTCCATTACTTCAAGAAAATTAGACAGTGACTTTGACTCTGCTGACTGAGGTATTCCCACGATACAATCTGTAAGTCCATATTGGTAACATCCATCCGCAAAAAATCGTAAAGCACTACTGCTCGATTAAGTGAAGGTAACGATGTTAAAATAATAGATCTTTGTTAGGTCAAAAGTTTTTTTAATCTATATGAGTACATCTATTACAGTTAATACCGGTTAAGTACCACCCGGTTTAAGTGCCAATCCCTCTTATCCGCTTCAATTCATTCATTCAATAACATTACGTAAATCGATCGTTGTCATTCTATTTATGTCAAAAATATTTAGCATTGTTACGAGTCGGCGTCGAGAATTTATCCCATCATTTGCGTGCGCTACAAAATCGAAGATGAAGGAATTGAGAGTTTAGAAGAAAAGTTGTTTAAAAAACATTCAAACGGTTTGTCAAAAAAAAGCCTCTATTTAAGAAAATTGAAGTTGTTTTGAAGACACATTACATCAAACTTGAATTCATTTTTTTATTGTTAATCAAAATTTAATTTGCAAACAACATGATCTTAATGCTTATAATGAAAAATTTTGTTTTTTTTTAACTTTTTTGCTTTTTAAATAACATTTAATATTTATTCCATTTTCCGAAATTATATGAAACACATATAATTTTATTGATATTTATTTAATTTATGCAAAATCAATTTGTAAACAGATAGTTTTTTTCGATGTGTTTTAATTTCAAATTCACATGCAAGCAGCAAATTTCGAAAATGTCTTCTCCCTTCCGCTTCTACTTTCGATTCGATCGTAGCTCAGAATACCTAACTACGATTGTAACTGAGTGGATTAATTAGAAATTAATTTTTCGTGACATTTTTAATGAGCACTTGGCAACAGTAAAAAAGGTATCTCTTACAGTTTTACGAAGGACCAGAAACTCTCCCGATCTATGTGCCGGAATTCCGGCCCCCAATTAACCCTGACACGAAACACAAAGTCCTCATTACTTTCGCTGCTAGGCAAATGAATAAATTATAGCTAGCATGAGTAAAATATATATGTATATTTTTACAGTTTATTTAATATATTTTTTATTTATATAACTGATAAACACCACCTGAATAAATTAATTTGTGTTCCCGGACTTTTCGTTGAAGAAAATTCTTAAGCTCCTCTTGGGTAAACTCTATTCCAACTCCATGGGAAGCAAATAATTTAAGCATCTGATGAATGCGATCAAGTGGTAAAGAGTCCAAATTCGTTAACATTCCGACTATATATGACCAAAAGACCTGTAAAAATTGTTTTAGAATTAGCTGGACTTAAAAGATTTCCAAATATAGACAATAAATGTTATAGCATTTATGAAAACATATAATATTTGTGTGGCGTTTGTATCTGCATATTAATACAACGGCTGCTAGCGGAGGATGCTATTATGAATTTCACCATGAAGAAATTCGAATGGTCATGGCACGTCTGAAACACAACAAAGTGGTGGAAGCCGATGGATTGTTAGCAGAATATGGCCGCACGAAAGCATATAATATATATATATACATATATATTAGGTCAATTAAAAAGGTCATTCGGTTTTTTATTGATTTTTCAAAATATGATAACTTTGTGTACATTTGTTCGATTTAATATGCGCCGTTTTGTTCTTAAACTTGTTGCCAACGAGATGCTAACTTCATTATACCCCTCTCGTAGAAGGATGCGTCCTTATTGGCAAAAAACTCGAAGAGCCAATTTACACAGGCCTCTCTTGCGGCCAACTTCTCCCCATTAACTGTGTTCGCCATGGACAGGAACAGATGGTAATCACTTGGTGCCAGGTCCGGACTATAAGGTGGGTGCATTAGGACCTCCCACCCGAGCTTCTGGAGCTTCTGACGCGTCACCACAGACGTGTGTGTCCTGGCGTTGTCCTGATGGAACACAATTCGGCCTGTTGATCAAAGATGGCCTCTTCTGGATGAGTGTTGCCTTCAAGCGGTCCAGCTCCAATCCCACCAAACACACAGCAAAACCTTCCTGGCCTTCAATCCTGGCTTTGCCACCGTTTCCGCTGGCTCACCGCGTTTCGACCACGACCGATTTCGCTTGACGTTGTCGTAAGTGGTCCACTTTTCATTGCCAGTCACCAAAGGTTTCAGAAATGGGTCGATTTTGTTGCGGTTCAGCAGCGATTCGCAAATGGAAATGCGGTCCATGATGTTTTTTTTTGCGTTAGTTCGTGTGGCACACAAACATCGAGGTTCTTTTTGAATCCAAGGTTATGCAAATGGTTCCAAAAGGTTTTCTGGCTTATCTTTAGTTCCTCAGCAATTGAATAAGTGCTCACGTGACGGTCTGTTTCCACTATTTCCAAGATTTTATCGCAATTTTCGACGACAGGCCTCCCGACGCGTGGTGCATCTTTGACATCGAAATTACCGGAACGTAACCTACGTTCGTTTACAGTATCGGGCCCATTAACTAAATTAATTTTTTCAGCCGCTTTGGCTGCTTTTTCTGCTTGATCGAAGAAAAATTGTAAAATTTAGCGAATTTTCTCTTTGACGAGCGCTCACAGCGTACTGAGTCAATCAATCGAAAAACTGTCAAAGACAAACTTTTACGACATGATGCAACACTAGTACTAAGAACAAAAACGCCATCTCTTCGATAAAAACCAAACGAACTTTTTACTTGACCGAATATATATATATAACTGGCGCTTTGTAACCGCCTTGATGTTTTTCCAACAAATGGAGGGACCTACAGTTTACACTAAGCCGTCTCCGAACGGCCAATGGTATTTTTACAAGGAGCCTTTATATCATGGACATTCCCTGCCGAGGGGCGACCGCAATTAGAAAATTTAACTTAATTTTTTATTTAAATTAATTTTCCTTAACTTTCGGATGTTGATGACAACTTCACGAAAGCATGCCCGAGCTAAATTAACAAGGTACAAGATTTCACAAGAGTGTACAACTGCTGGCGCATGCCAACTACTTCGATATCATAGATTACGCCGTTAGTTCTGCTTTCTCCAGGATAACCAAAGAAGCGAAGAGAATGGGTTTGATAGTGAGCCAGGATACCTGGAATACCTCCTGTAATGAAATAATCATCGCCATCGAGACTCGTTGCCACGTCAGTTGTTGACAGTCAAAACTTTGAAGTTGTATATAATTTCGTCTATCTTGGAACTAAAATTAACACAAACGACCGCAAAATTACTCTAGCCAACAAGTGCTAATTTGGACAATTAATTAATTAATTGCCTACAATAAGTATCGTCCACTACTTTCTGTACCGGTCGTTACTTGCTATTCTAAAGTAATTTATTATTCACAATATATTAATTCGGTCGGCGTACCATACAAAAATAGAAAAAAATTACATATCAATAAACTTATTCTTCAGTGACATTTTAATAGAGATACAAACCTGAAGTTCTTCTTCTCTCTGGTCGCTTGCTGACGCCATGGCAGATTCAACATCCTCATCGCCAAGAGTTTGATTTAGATTTTTGGTGTCGAATTGGGACTTCTTTCCGTCTTCCTCCAAGAGCTTGAATATGCCCGGTCTTGTTTCGCCTATTATTCCATGTGTTATCCAAAATCCGATTCTTCGTCGCAGTATAGTAGAAGGGACTTTCGTAATTTGACTAAGGTCTTCTAATGTCCATTCATCTAAGGGGCAAATAATTTAATAAGCTTGGGCATTTATTTTTCAAATCAAAACTTTGCTGGTGATTTATGGATTGTTACGTCACAATCACGAGTTATGTAAAAAGGTGAATTAAACTAATATATTAATATTAACAAAGTAACTAATGAAAAAACTTAACTGAACTTCTGATATTAATCCTAAAAGAAAAAGTCCTTTAATTAAATCTCTGTCTCGAAACAGCTGTCACTTCTACCATTTTTCTTTGTTTCATAACATATTTCGACAAAAGCAAAAGGCTTTCATTATATCTCAACAATTAATAATACAGGCAGCAAAAACAGTTAGAACTAAACTTAAAAACAGATAAAGTTTGAATGATTAGAGCAAATTTTCTTCTTCATTGTTTCATTTCTCTTGTTCTTATTTCCATTTCTATAGATAATTTCGTTCTATTTGCAAAGTAATGTAAAAGTTTGTAGAAATTTAAATACTTAATATGTTAAAATTAAATATTTTACAATGAATTGAAAAAACTATCCAAGCAGACACAGTTGAATAAAATAAGTTATCATTTCTATCTCCTGCTGAAAAACAACAAGGTAAACCTGTTACAAAGGTTATCAAAGATGCTCAAGATTCGCCATATTGTGGGTTGCTGTGCTTTTTGCATTGATTTTTATCTGAGCGAAGCTCATTAATTTTAAGAGAAATCTTGAAAAGTCATTTTGCTGTGGACTCCTCGATTTAATCTTAGATGGCCAGCCTTGTCTTTACAGAATTAATTAAGAAAAGGATAAAAGAGAGAGATCGCAACATTTCCTGAAATTTTGATCCCGATACCCTTCTCGGGCCGACTCACCATACTTATCCACGGCTTTTATTCTAACAAACGACATGTTAATCATTCATATTTCAAGTTGGAGAATTATCAAGTAAACGCACCAACGCTTTTGATTTAGTAGTATCACCGGCTTTTATACTCTACAACGACTTGTGAACTCGTGTTTAATGAAATTCAAAAATTTCACATTTGTATATTTGACTACTGATAATTTGACCGTTGTTGTTATAATCGCCGAAATATTTCCAAAATGGTTTCCCAAAAAAAACGAGGAAGTAACAGTTATTGACCATACAAAAATAAGTGCTGTTACTGTATGAAAACCCGACTGCTGCGAAAACTATTGGATTTTAGCATGGTGGTTAGCATTGCGGATTGTCATTCGGAAGGCCGGGGCTCGAGTCCTTGTTCGACCAACATCCAAAAGTTATAGAAAATTAATTTAAATCAAAAATTAAGTTAATCTATCTCATTGCGCGCTCCTCGGCAGAGAATTTCAACTCCTCCAAGTCTATTTCTGGCATGAAATATAATAGCTCCTGCTAAAAAAACATAAAAAAACATAGGCCATTCACCCTACGGTCTCTTCATTTGTTGGAAAAATATCAAGACGCATACCATAAATTGGAGGAGGAGCTCGGCCGAAAATCGCTTCATCGGTTACAAAGCGGAGAAAATTATTATTTATACCTTTCATGAACATGAATTGGTATACTTTCGTACAAAATATGTAAAACCAAAATGTAGACCTAACGGATCAGAACGACGAACTAAGTTGATGTCCCCAAAATAGTCCCTCAGTTTTTGAGATATATCAACCAAACTTGGTAAGCATAGATATTTCTATACAGTATTGATCATTTGTCGGAAGCATACAACCGATTTGTTCAGATAGGTCATTTTGAGTCATAAATACTTAAAGAAATCGTAGAAAAGCATGAAATAAACATTGACACCGAAAATCATCATGACGGGTATATATAATATAGTACTCATACTACCGATTTGTTGACATTTTAGGCTTTAGGTCAAAAATTCGTCCCAATACGTAGAGTTTATGGTCCTCTTTCTCTCTAAAACTCCTAACGCCGACTCATCAAATGACTTTTTCATCCAGTTTGGAGAAAGCAGAACTAACGTCGCGGTTGTTGAGGTCAATAATGCCAATATCATTGGTGTACACCAGCAGTTGTACACCCTTGTAGAATATTGTATCTTCTCTGTTCAACTCTGCAGGTCTTATAATTTTCTCCAGAAAAAGAAGTCACACGATAAGGAATCAACCTGTCTGAAACCTCTTTTGGTAGCGAACGGATCGGGGAGGTCGTATAAGTTTTACAGCACCTGCCTACAAGTCGCTCATCATACCCATCCTACTTTACATGTGATGAGTCGGCCCTGGGAGTCTTCGAGAGAATAATTCTACGAATGATTTATGGTTCTTTGCGCATTGCCAACGGTGAATACCGCAGACGGTGGAACGATAAGTTGTACGAGCTATATGATGATATTGACATAGTGAATGAAAAGCGGCAACGCTGGCACTGAAAGCACTCCAGCTTTGAAAGTATTCGATGCAGTACCCGCTAGAGGAAGCAGAGGAAGAGGAGGATCAGGTGGAGAGTGACCTGACTTTACTTGGTATTTCCAACTGGCGCCAAGCAGCGAAAGAAGAGATGAGTGACGCGCTGTTGAAGGCTACTTTAAAATCGACGAAGAGGTGGTGTGTGTCGATCCCGTTTTCACGAGTCTGCCGGCAGGCCATCAGCTCCATACGCTTTGTTGTTCCTTAATGCTCGTAATCGCTATTCGAACCTCCTCTTAATTCGGTAATAGATCGTATTTTCCTTCGTCATCGATTGGGGTTCAGCAGGCTGAAGAAGTGTTTCCTCCATAAATTCAGCATACTCTGGGTATCGTTTACTAGAACACCTTTTTATGTCCTACAAGAGTCCGCTCCGCCTCTTTCTTTTTTTGTCTGCACATGCGTCTTGCTTCCCTTTTCAATTCTTAGTATCTATTCCATCCCCACACTACTTGGACGGCGGTGATATCAACCTCTATTCCTATGAGGACATAAACCATCATCTAGGTAGAAGCACCTTGCCAGTTAAGGAATTCGAGATTCCCGGTGCATGCTCTAAAATCGTGATCCTTAAGACATTTGCGGGGGTCATCAAAAGCTTAATTAATTTTTTCATGGCTCCACATGGGTTGGTTACCATATCTTGCACAAGGGTTGCTCACATTTCCAGTGTGCGTGCTGTGAAAAGTTTGACGAATTGCCTTAATAAAAAGTTAACTAAAAAATCAAATCAAAATTGTGTGCTAGTTTTTGTATATTAAGATTTGATATTGCGACGTCGTGTTGGTCTTCCTTATGCTTCCGAACCATATAGCAGAACGGGAACGATGGGGGACTTGTAGAGTTTGTGGGTGGATCACTTGCAATAAATTAACCTCTTTAAAAGCGCTCTTTTAACAAAGTTTTTGATATCTCCAACTTTACTAATTTTCTGCTATTGTTTTTTGATGCTGTATTTTCTGGGTCAATGAACCAAATAGAACAGCTGGCAATGCAGACAATCACAGCCTTGGACTTTTGATATTTAAGAATATTGCAAAGTACCGTAAGAAGGCATGAAAACTGCAATTAGATTTTTATAGTCAACACAAATATTTAGTGAATGCCAAATGCATATTTAAAGACGGTGCTTAAAGACTATTTCTAAGTGGTTCCGAAGATACCAGACAGGAAATTTTTTCGTAGAGGATGAGCCCCGAGAACATCGACCAAAATCTTCCAATGATGAGTGCATTTTGCTAAATTTTTCCTAACCAAATTCGAAAACGGTCAGTCTAGCAACTTTAGTAAAGACGTTACGGGTGACGAATCTTGGTTCTATTGGTACGATCCAGAAACCAAATAGCAGTTCATGGTCTGGAGCCCAACAGGAGTAAACCCAGAATTTGTTGGAAAACAGGAAGTAAGAGAATTTGCGGCGCTACTTTTGACATCATTACAACGCGCCATCCCACACTGCTGAAATAAGGAGCAATTTTATTGCGATTTGTGGGATCAAAGAAATACGTCCAGCACCATATCCCCGGACATAGCATCTTGTGATTTCTGGTTATTTCCAAAAGTTTAAAAGGAATTAATTAATGCGGTTAATGCTGAACTTGAAAAAGGAAATTACAAAAATATACAGACATACATATACCAGCAATAAAAACAGTTGTTTAAATATATACAGTTTAACGCATAAAACTAAATTCAAATTTAAAGAAAAAAATAAATAAATCACCGCACCTATACATACATACAGTTAAGTGCAGTAAATTAAGTATATATATAAAAATAAATACAATTATAAAATTTTAAGCTAAAGTATTAAATAAAAATAAAAATTTAATAATAGCACCATAACAAAAAAAAATATCCCAACAGCAAAAATGTGCTAAAAGTATACCAAAATATAAATAACTGGAAATAACACAACAACAAACATGGTGTAAATGATATAAAAGTGTAAAAAAAAACAGTGCGCCAGATTTTAGTGTAACATTGAAAAAATAAATAAAAATAATTTAAAACAAAGTAAAGGTAATAAATTCGCGTTAAAAAACCATTAAAAAATAGTAATATTAAATAAAAGCGTACGCTTCAATACCCTCTTACCACCACCACCAACAACAGCAACCAATCGCACCAACAACAACAACCAAGTCACACCACCAACAACAACAACAACCAAGTCGCACCACAGCAAGCTAAGTAAACCTATGGCGCAGTGAGTAATTTCCAAATTACATATGTATACCATATTTATGTAGGTAAAACCACATATGTATGTATGTATATATGCATTTTATAACAGAAATAAGTTCTGGAAACATCAGCGACAACTGTACTCGCTGGTACATCCAAAAATTTAAACAATTCCGTTAATCAATCCCTCATATATCAGTTACGGGCATATACATACATACATATACTCGCATATACGTAGGCTGCTATATATTTATATGTCTGCCCAAATAATGATAACACGAATATTTATCAACGAAAATGGTTTTATTGTTTTTCAAAATATTCTCCATCAAGATTTATACACTTTTGCATGCGCTCAAAGCACTTTTTCCACTCCGATTGAGACACCTCCAAAACATGGTTTTTGAATGCTTTAACAGCATCTTCTGGCGACGAAAATCGTTGACCACGCATTATTTTTTTGATGTGTGGGATTAAAAAGAAGTCATTGGGTGCCAACTCAGGGCTGTACGGCGGATGACCCATCAATTCGACGTTTTGGCCGGTCAAAAAGGCGCTGGTTTGAGCCGATGTGTGAGAGCTCGCATTGTCATGGTGCACAATGATTCGTCTTGTCTTGTTCGTTTTTCGAATTTCTCTGAAGACCTCAGGCAAACAAATGGTGGTGTACCACTCAGAATTGACCGTCCTACGTTGCTCAAGCGGAACAGTCGCCACATGACCAGTTTTGCCGAAGAAAAAGGCGACCATTTGCTTCGAAGTGCTTCTTCCACGAACAATTTTCGTTGAATTTGGTTCGTCTTGGAAGACCCACACGGTCGATTGCTGTTATGCTTCGGGCTCATACGCATAGATCCATGATTCGTCACCTGTGAGGATCTTATAAACGTCTTTTGAAGCACCGCGATCGTATTTTTTCAGCAGTTCTTTACACCAATCCACACGAGCCTTTTTTTGAGCGATTGTCAACTTGTGCCAGGAGTTCACGCAATATCGAATGTATGCTGGTGGGAGAAATGCATAGGAATGCCATTATCGGATGGTATGTTACATGACGGTCTTGCATTATCAGTTCACGTACGCCATCGATGTTTTCTGGCACAACGACTGTTTTTGGACGATCTTCACGGAATTCGTCTTTGAGCGAGCGTCGGCCACGATTGAATTCATTGTACCAGTTTTTGACAAAGCTATGGGATGGTGCTTCATAGCCATACAAAGATTTTAGTTCATCGATGCACTCTTGTCGTGATAATCCACGTCGAAAGTTGTGAAAAATGATCGCACGAAAATTTTCACAAGTTAATTCCATTTTTTGGCCGAGATGAATTTTTTAATTCACAACTGTAAACTGTGAATAAAATAATTCACGATTAAATGACAAAACATTCTGAGTGATGTTATGCTAATAAATGTCAAACTTTCCAATGGAAATGTCAGATTGCACCTGGCAACACTAAGTGTTGCCTAGGCCAAGCCTATATATAGCAGCCTACGTAATATATTTCTCAAGTCCTCAAAAGTTATATAATTATTGGCGTCAACGGTACAAGCTTGTACAATACCAAAAAAAAAAAACCCGTTAGGTACTCACTCGAATTTGCAGTAACTCAAAATATATATATTATACATATATATATACCGTTTTTCTTTAAAACGGTTGACATATACCCATCGAAAAATTATATACAAGTTAAACTATATACTCGTACTACATAACATATCTTTATACGTATACACGTATGCAAATCTCGATTCCGTTACAACGCAGCACATATTTGATTCCCACTCAAACGCACTCACAAACATCAAACATATTGCACTCAGACGCGTTGAGGCGTCTAAAACCCAATTATTCCAAATAAATTTATTTATTTAGAATAAATACCATATACACTTTAAAAAAAAAAATTTTTTTCTAAATTTTTTAATTTCGCATACACACCCAAATATTTGCACTCAGACGCGCTGAGGCAAATAGACACATTAAAATTTGCTGCTGGTCAATATATACCAAACAAAAGCAATTAGTTTAAAAACTCACCCAATCTTTTTTACAAATCTCACCCAATTTTTTTTACAATACTCACGCAATTTTTTTTATAAAACCCACCCAATATCAATTTAATTTTTTACGTAAACCCAATTAAGTCAAATCCCTAAAAATTCACAAAATGCCAGAAGATAAGGCAGAAAAAGCAGCATCAACCAAGATGAACAGATACCTTCAAAAGTTCATCTTTTAATCCAACAGGCTGGAGGTCTTTTGCGCAAAATGGCCAACGGACTTGGCAAGTGACCAAACGGAAACCCTACTCAGCGTCAAAATACAGCGGACAAAAATTGGGACCGCCTTCTAGAAGCATACGAGGCTATATTCATGGCGGACGCATACCCGGAAGTCAGCGAGTCAGTGGAGCAGAAGTACGCTAAATGTTCGGAAAGCTTCCAGAACTGCTGCGAATGCTAGAAGCAGCTTTTTACAGCAAACAACACCCATCCAAACAACCTAGCAATCAACAAATACAAACACAAACTCAGTTTCCAGTGGAGTATGTCTCAAGGTACCAGCATGCGATACTGAAGCATATTACGGCGGTTACGAAGACTGGACGACATTCCGAGACATGTTTACGGCAGTCTATATAAATCACCATCAATTAACACCCGCCCAAAAAATATTTCACCTGCGTCACAAGGCAAAATGTTCAGCAGGCCTTATTTTAAAACAACACCCATTCACATATGAAAGTTTTCCGCTTGCTTGAGAAGCATTAAAATCTCGCTATGAGAACACAAGAATTCTGGTAGATAACCACCTCAAAACATTCCTTAATCTACAACCCATCTATGGAGAGAACGGGTAGCCTCTGCAAAAACTGCAGACTACAATAAATAACTGCATCTCCAATCTCTCATCACAAAAGATTTCCACCAAGGATTGGGATCCCATCCTCATTTATATATGCTCCACAAAACTCCCGAGTGAAACACTCCCGCTTTGGGAACAATCTCTGAGTTCGAGGAAAGAACTACCATGAATGAATGCATTCCTGGCCAGTAGATACGAGGTAGTAGAACGACTGGGAACACACCGCCCAGGTAAACCCAATTCCCACTTCAATACATTCAAACCCAAAGCTGGCAATCAAAGTTCCCCATTTGCGAATAAAAGTCGCATGCAAACCTATCACACAGAGTTCCGAAAACCCGTTTCCTGCAAGATATGCAACACTAGTCACGGGATGAAAATGTGCATCCGGTTTAGGAACCTTTCCGTCCTAGATCGACAAAAATTCGTTCGTGAAAACAATTACTGCGAAAATTGTCTTTCCTATTCACACCCGCGAAGTCAATGTCAAACCAAATTCATCTGCGTTTACTGCCAAAGACGTCATCACTTACTACTCCATTTTCAAAACACAACCCCATACTCAAAACTCTTCTCATCGACAGCACAGACAGCGACCGCAGTGGAAATAGCAGACGACAGAGCATCAACATCAACAGGAATCAGACATACCGCACAGGCTCAGAAGAAGACAGTAACAACACACCATGCAAGCAGCAACGAAACCGCACTCTTGCCCACGGCTATAGTCCCGATATATCTAGCAGGAGAACACCTCAAAATGATAGAACAAAGATTCGCACCTTTGTCACATCTCGGATTCAAAAAACACTCAATCTACCCACGGAGGAAACCCATTACGAATTCTCAGGAATGGGAGGAACTTTCGTCCAGAACTCAACCAAAGTTTGCGAACTAACTCTATGTTCGTCAGACTTATTACACCATATAAAAGCTAGAGCAATAATATTACCCAAGCTCACCCACCTTCTACCCACAACCCAGGTGTCAACCATTTACATCAACGAAATAACCCAATTAGCGTTAGCCGACCCAAAATGTCTCACCCCATCTCGAATTGATATGGTAATCGGCAGCGACTTAGTACCTCAAATCCTCAAACAAGGAGTGCAACACCTCCACAATGGTACCCTGTTGGCACAGCAGACAATATTTGGATAAATAATCAGGGGACCAACAACTCAAAAGGTAGAGTCCTTTTCAACGCAGGTCAATCCGGCCCAAACTGATCCGATCAGCATCCAACTAAGGAAATTCTGGGAGCAAGAAGAAGTCCAAGCTACTCAAACTCTCTCAGAAGCGCCAAAAGAATGGTAAATACATCGTCAAATTACGATTTAAGAAGGAGTTTCCCAGAGACGCAGCTCAAGGCCACTCCACTCCACTCTAGCAGCACATCAACAGTACATCAGCAACGAGCGGACACTAGAGCGAAAACCCGAGCTGCAGCAAAAATATCAGGAGGTCTTGGAAGAATACTTGACCTTGGACCATATGAAACCCACTTCACCTCTCGAAGTAATCAACAAGGGGAAGTACTTCTCCTTCTATCTACCCCATCACGCTGTCATAAAACCCGACAGTAAATCCACAACGGTCCGAGTCGTATTCAACGCTTCCAGATTATCACAATCAGGGAACTCATTAAACGATGTACTACACACAGGCCCAACAATCCAAAACGACTTAATGCTAATAATCCTCAATTGGAGACTCTATAGGTACGTATTTAACGGTGACATTGAGAAAATGTACCGTCAAATACTTGTTAACCAGGAAGATCAAGACTTCCAACGTATACTCTTTCGCAGAACCCCCGACTCTTCAATAGAAGATTTCAAGCTAAAGACAGTTACGTTTGGCGTTAACTGTGCATATATATTTAGCTATTCGAACCCTACATCAATTAGTCGAAGATTGCAAAACCGAATACCCTCTCGCAAACAATATCCCACTCAATGAAATTTATGTAGATGACATACTTTCAGGCAGTAATGAAATACAGTCCACTATCAACTCACTCACCCAAGTTATCGAAGCGTTAAATTCAGCAGGATTCCCTCTTAAGAAAACTACAGCAAACCACCCGAAAATACTCGAAAAAATTTCAGAGTCTCATTTGCTAGATGCCGATTTTCTTAAATTCAACGACAAAAGCTCAACAAAAACGGTAGGAATACGCTGGAACGCGCTTACAGATACCTTCTCATACTCTTACGAACCTCAACCCGCTGCAAAGTGTAGTACTAAACGCCAGATTTTATCGGCTGTGGCGAAAGTATTCGACCCGGCAGGATGGTTATCACCAATTATGATAGTAGCCAAGGTACTACTCCAAACACTTTGGCTAGAAGGAACGGATTGGGACGAAAACGTAAAATCCGGATCCCTACATAAATGTCCAAACGATAAGTCTCCCCCGTCTAGAGCTCTGTGGAGCAGTTTTACTCGCAAAGTTGGTAAAACAAATACAAACAGAATTAATTTTACCGCCTCACGAACTTGTTCTGTGGACAGACTCGACCATCATCTTAGCATGGCTAAAAAACCACCACACTCTTGGAAAACATATGTAGCAAACAGGATATCCCAAATCCTGCAACTGATAAGTAATGCTAAGTGGCGGCACGTATGCAGCAGCGACAACCCAGTTGACCTAGGCACACGAGGATGTCGACCTCAGGATTTCGCTGAAAACACCATCTGGTGGAAAGGCCCTGAATGGCTCGCCAAACCCGCCAATGAATGGCCTAGCTCTCGCCCCAACACCCATCGCCTCCGGAGCAAAGGCAAATCGCCGCATTCCATACCTTGCAATCTGAAGATATCTTAGAGAGATTTTCCTCCTTTCCCCGAGCCCTTAAAGTAATTGCCTATATATATCGTATTATTCACAGCTCACAAAAATTGCCATCTCGGCTGAACCTGAGTCTAACCCACGAAGAGATAAACGAAGCAAAAACGCGACTCATAACCCTAACCCAACGAAGGCATTGCGTGAAACCATCTAGCAACTCGAAGCCTCAAAACCGATCAGCAAGAAAGACATAAACGTAAACGGACGACTTAAATACGCAGCCCTTAGTTATAACGAACGTCATCCCATAATTATCCCAGGAAACTCGATATTCTGCCCTCTGCTGTTAAAATTTCTACAAACTACCATGCTGCATGCTGGAAACCAGTTAATGATGCGAATGGTACAAGAGTACTACATTCCCCGACTTAAACTGCAAAACATACACCATACTTAAGCAGCAGATGAGATCGCAGATCATGGCAGCACTACCCTCCGAACGAACCACTTATACACTACTGGGGTGGACTTCGCCGGCCCGTTCCTAGTAAAAGCATCTACCCATCGGCGAGCTTCATATTCAAAGGCATACGTTTGTGTGTTTGTATGCTTCTCCACAAAAGTAATACACAAGAGAGAGAGATTTGTTGGACGTCGCGGTCTCTCCTATAAGATTATGTCCGACAATGGGAAAACATTTGTCGGAGCTCAACGCACCTTCTACCACGAGTTTGGCGTGTTCTTGAAGGAAATAACAGCTTACGTCTCCGCTAAATACGCCCCACTCGGCTTCTATTGGGCGTTTATTCCACCGTATATAGGTGGACTATGGGAAGCAGCAGTGAAGAGTTTTAAGCTGCACTTCACTAAAGTCGCCGGAAATCGCAAATTTAGCTTCGAGGAACTCACAACCCTGATGGTAAGAATCGAAGCGGTGCTCAATTCCCGACCGCTCTCAGCCATGTCGCAAGACCCGCAAGACCTACTAGCACTCACCCCTGGACATTTCCTCCGCGGTGCTCTATTGTTATCGATACCCGAACCCAATGCCGAAGACCTCTCTCACTCAAAGTGCTTCACCATCAATTTAGTACCAGATGGAAGAACGAGTATCTCATAGAATTACACAAGAGGTACAAATGGAAAAGGGCGGAAAGCTACGTAAAGGAAGGAGATCTAGTTGTCGTCAAGGATGACCTCCTCCCCCCGAATGAATGGCGCCTAGGACGTATAACATTTATGTTAGTAACCAACTTTACCGACGTCTTTTAGCAACCGGGTACCCGGGTACTAATAATTCTGAGTATTAAAAATTTTGTTTATTTTGTTAAACAAATTTTTTTCCAAATTATTTTTTTCTTGAAATATTAATAGTAAGTAACAGAGTAAAGAAAAAAAAATAATAACAACGTAGAGTTATGAATGGCATCTGAAACGAATTAGGGCACTCCAGATAGTCGACCAGTTTTTATTGTTCGGAGCCGAGCAGATGTCGTTGGAGAGAGAGAAAAACTCAAGGTTATTTGAGAAAATTACTTGGAGAACAAGACAGTGATTCGAGCGGGGTTTCTGACAGTGAAGACGAAGACTGGATTCCAGCAAATATAGCTAGACGTCAAGCTTTAAATCAAAAAGATAATTCAGAGCATGACGAATCAGAAGATTCTGAAGATACAGGAGAAACCGCTGAAGGGAATGCAGTAGTAGAAGAAGAGGTTGAAAATAGCGAGAGTGATGATGACGACAATGAAACAGAAACTGCTGAGCCGGAAGGTAATAAAATATTTGTTGTTAACAATGACTGAAATACTAATGTTTTTTCTTTAAGAATTAATTTATGTTGTTATTATTATTAATTTTTATAATAAATATAAAGCTGGCGTCGATACAATGGACCAAATGGTGCGGAGATACACCAGTCAACGACGATCTTCGAGATGGCCAATGGCAATGTTTTTCAACATGCTAGACATTTGTGCACTTGCGGCATATACAATTTATTAGGAAAATAATAAAATGATTGCCAAAAAAACGACAGAACGTCGTCAATTTATGCGTAAGCTAAGTGAAGAACTAGCATTGCCGGTTATTGAACATCGTACCGCGAATCCACAAATAATGCACCAGTTCTCAACAAAGAATGCCATTCACAGTATTTTAGGCCATGCACTGACAGAACCAGTCGTGGTAAATCCTGGTCCACAGGCTCCAAAAGATAAAACCGGACGAAAAATAGTTATAGGACCTTGCCATGTCTGCAATGCTTTGCCAATAAGAAGACGGCGAAAGACACGTAAGACTTGTGCCAATTGTCACCAACCTGTATGTGACGAGCACTCAGTTAATCGTGTAGAATGTGTTCAATGTCAACAATTATAAAAAAAAATGTAATATGTTTTAATAAAATTTAGTTGCGTGCATTTATAGAACTTCTATTCAATTTATTTCCTATGCATTTCACTGTGGGAACCCGGGTACCCGGTTGCTAATGGCGTTGGCTGGAGTTTAAGCTTATTTAAAAAAATAAAAAATAAAACAATTAAATGAACAACTAGCTTTCTTTTATGTTAAAAAACGACGATATGAGAGCTTAAAATGAAATATTGAACTTTCTCTAAACTATTCACACAGGTACACCGCGGTGGGTACCCGGGTTACTAACATAAGGGATAACCAAATTATACCAAGGTGCAAACGAAAAGATCCGCATGGTCGATATAATCACGCAGAACGGAACGATAACCCGAAACATAGCCAAATTGTGTGTGCTGCCCGCTGTGTGAACCTCGAACCCTATGACTTAATCCCAACATTTACATATCCCAACCTACAACTCATATAAAAGCTTCTCATGAAATCTCTTCATATACCCTTTTGCAACCATATACTAAAGTCGTATATTTTCACTCTTCTCTCCTAGGTCACGACGAGACGCGTTATCGAGGAAGTGCCGTTTATGCGGTCGGTTGCATTCCCTGCGCCATTGCCCTGCTTTCCTCGCCATGGCGCAGGAGGACAGGTATGAGTGCGCAAGGGTGCACCGGTACTGCATCAACTGCCTGGCAACCTCCCATGCTACGGGCGAATGCGACTCAAGGTCTAGTTGCCATCAGTGCACTCTCGGGCATGATACTCTGCCCCACCGGGCGAAATTAAGGAGGGTAAGCGGTACAACGAATGCAGCCAATTCCACGCAAGCTTTATCCAGCCGGTCTCCCCAGCAGCGGAAGAAGTTGCAGCAATTGGTGAAGGACGTCCGGAGTTTGATTTACAAGCTGGAGAGGGAGATACAGGCACCTACGCCGGGGGGCGCCATGTTGAGGACATGGATCTCCTTTCGTTTTCGAAGGTGGCAACGCCGAAATGTGCTGCCCAATGTTGCTAACGTTCCGCAACAGCATTACCTTTTGTAGGAACTAACCGGCTAAAGTAGCCATCAGCGACACATTCCTGTTTTAATCGTTTTTCAACCCCCAACGCATCGACATCCCGACTCACGTACTGCTCTTCGCCATTTGGAATTCTTAAACTTTGTATTTATATATTGTCACTTCAAATAATTTTCAAAGCCCCAACATCGGGGTGTAGTCTTGTCATAATTAAATGGTCTCAAAGACAATTAGACAATTTGTGTCTTAAAACCTGTACAACAAATTTTAACTCTAAATAATATCCTTTTTTTCAATCATACATACTGTAACCTAACCAATTGAATACAAACCTGAATTGATACCATTTATAAAAAAAAACCTAGACTTATTCTCTTCATTGGAAACGGTCGATATTCTACCCACACTCAAAAATAAACAATCAGAAATAGACAACAATCATCAATGGCAACAAATAGGCAAATATTATTAATAAATAATATATGAATTATTTAAAAGAATAAAATACACTGTTATTGCTCAAATATCGTCTTGAAGATAATTTAGCAACTTTCTGTGGCAATAATAAAACGACTTATTCAGTCAACAAGAAAATGTCTCTTTCACGTCATAGGAAAACGAATCGACCAGGAGAGTTGCCTTCGGCGGACATTTTAGAACGACTGGTAATAAGAAATCGATACGATGGCGATATTACCGGTGATAAATTTGATGCCAAGGGCGACACGTTTCCTCATTACCGACAACAAAAATTGTCTGGTGGGATAAAAGTAAACAAAAAAATTATATTTTCTTTTGATTCCAAATTTTTGGAATATTTTGTATTTGAAAAACAGCGCTGTGCCGGCTGATGGAAAATTAGAAGAGGATAGGTATATGTTTTCTTATGTAGTAAACCTAATGTGTGCAACAAGAATGTATGATCATACATATAAGGGGAAAGTGGGTAAAATCTGCACGCTCTTCAAGAAATTAATTGCCCATGCTGTTACCCAGTTTTTTAACCCATTTTAAACAAACATTTGCTCAAATTATCTAGTTTTTACCCAGGTTTGGTTGGCAGGGTATGTATATTGTGTTAAACTAAACGAACGTTTTTTATCGGCTTCGCGGTTTTTGATTAATTAATTTATTTATTACGTAATATATTACAAAAAATAAAACTTAAGTATATAACAAAAAAGTACAAGCAACAAAGGCCATCGACTCCACTTAAAAAATACAACTAATTTACATATTAGGAAATCTTAATATAGTAATATTGTTGAAATGAAGTTAAAAACCTTTGTTACATTAATATTTGATACATTTTTTAAAAAATTATTAGAATTTGAATATCCAAAGTGTTTTTGCCTTAATTTCTCTAAAATTCGACATTCAGAAAGAAAGTGTTCAACGGAGGCCATACTGGAGAATAATGGACAGGACGCTACGGCGGAACCGGATAGTAGATGTTGAGTGGTATCTTGGTATGTCTAGCCTTAGACGGGTAAAAATTGTTGCGTGCTGACGTGCTGCTGGAGTAAATTTTCTTACAGCGATTAGGATTAATATTGGCGTATTTATTGAAATTTGCCGGTTTCTTCGATAAAGAAAACACTTAATTTTCAGAGGAATCTCAAAACATTTTTATTCAAAGTATTGGCCATTGGTTTCTACACATTTCGCCCATCTCTCAGGCAAATTATGGATACCATTCCAAAAAAACTTTTTCTCTTTCGAGGCAAACCATTCGACGATTTTTCGACTTCTTCAAAATTAGCGAAGCAATGCTCTGCAAGGGGAACATCCCCTCGATCGATGCGAAAAGGTGATAGTCGAACGGGGCGAGGTCTGGAGAGTACGGCGGGTGCGATAATATTTCCCAATTAAGTGTTTTTAATGTGTCTTTCACCAGTTTAGCGTTGTCATGTTGCAAGATAACTTTGCCATGTCTTCGGGCCCATTCCGATCGTTTTTCGATGATTTAAAATGATTATTTATTGTCGGTGGCGATCCGTGTTCACCGTTTAACCAGGTTTTAACAACTCGTAGTACACCACACCACACTGGTTCCACCAAACACAGAGCAAAAAAGCGATTTGGCCTTGCAGTCGATGGGCCAGCTTCACCAGGGGAAAGCCATGATTGTTTTCGCTTCGGGTTTTCAAAATAAATCCATTTTTTATCACCTGTGACAATTCAATCCAGAAAAGATTTCCCTTCGAATCGTTGAAGCAGCATTTCACAAACGGTTTTTCGATTTTCCATTTGTCTATCGTTCAGCTGGTGTGGCACCCATTTTCCATACTTCTGGATCTTTCCCATGGCTTTTAAACGTTGGAAAATTGCTGCTCGAGTCACATATATTGTTGCTGCCAATTTTTGTTGCGATTGGGTTGGATCAACATCCAATAACGCCTGCAATTCCTCGTCTTCGAACATTTTCGCTGCACCAGGATGTTCATTGGCTGTCAAATCGAAATCTCCACTTTTAAATTGACGAAACCGTGTCTCACATGTTCTAATCACTGGAGCATGTGCACCTTAAGTTTCTACCAGCTTCAGCTGTTTTTTTATTTTGATGAAATAAGAAAAGCAACGAATGCCGCAAATGCGATTTACTTGGAACGAAACTCGAAATATTCACTGAGGTAAACGAATATGACGCTATTATTTTGGCGGAATGTGACTTGCGTATTTTTGTAGGTTAATGTCAATAGAAAAAAATCATAGAAATTTATACATATTGCTAGCGACATCTACTAGTAAAACCGGCACACTCCTACAAACACACCTGGTAAAAACATTACATTATTAACAAGGGTTAATATTAAATTCCTTTATTTGAAGTCAACGAAGAGTTAGGTTATCTTACATTATCCTTCAATTCATATTCCTTAATTCCTATTCTAAGTTAGACTATTGCCATCTCTCTCTTACCTAGCAATTAAGCTATTAGCATATTACAATGAACTACATAAGACTATTGATCAACTGATGTTATTTGCTTATTTCGTTTATTCATAACTTTACGCATTTATTGAAGTTAAGTTGTAATTTGGAGTTCGCGTCGAACAGAAGTTTTGTATAAATAAAAATATATTAAATTGAAGAACCCACATTACCATATTGGTGACCCGCGACTTACCATTCGTCTTCACATATATCAATGATCTTCTGGTAGCATCTGCGAACGAAACCGAACACCAGGAACATTTACGCATCGTATTTCATCGACTTCAACAGTATTGTCTAGTCATTTAATTTAACAAAAACTCACTTAGGCCTCAAAGAAGTCGAATTCCTTGGGCATACCATATCCTCACATGGCATAAAACCACTTCCAGAACGAGTTGAGATAATCATCTCGTCCATCAAGAATCACCAAGCTTCGGAACTCCATTGGTACAATCAACTTTTACCGAAAGTTCGTAAAGCACGCAACAGATTTACTAACTCCGTTAAATAAGCTACTCGAAGGCCCAAAAATTTCTGGAAAAACTCCAGTAACTTGGACCACACAGCTCGAAAACTCATTCGAAGACTGTAAGAATGCACTGGCGAACGCAACTCTCTTGGCACACCCGGATCACAACGCCGAGTGGGCAATTTTTTCCGATGCATCCGAATGCGGAATAGGCGCAGAACTACAACAACGCAATGGCAAATATTGGCAACCGCTTGCATTTTTCAGCCGTAAACTCACACCATCACTCCAAACGAACTTACGATCGCGAACTCAACGCAATTTACGAAGCAGTTCAGTACTTCCGCTACATATTTGAGGGAAGGCACTTCGTCATTTACACGGATCACAAACCGCTAATGCATGTCTTTAAACAGAAGCAGGAACGTGCATCACCATGGCAGTTTCGACGTCTCGACTTCATAAGTCAGTTTACCACTGGCATTCACCACATATCTGGCGCAGACAACATCGTTGCAGACGCCTTATCTCGAGTCGACGCTATACACACAGCAATAACATCCGAAGAACTTGAAAGTGCTCAGGCCAACGATGCAGAACTCCAGCAAATACAGCGTAGTCCAAACACCTCGCTGGAACTACGCAAAATCAAAAGTAATAACACAGACGTTTCCGTTTACTGCGACATATTTACAGCAACAGCACGCCCATTTGTTCCACAACAACAAAGACGCCGAAAATTCGACATACTTCATTCGGTTCCAAATCCTGGCCGTCGAGCTAGCAGACGCCTCATAACCAGCAGGTTCGTTTGGCCATCAATCAACAAGGATTGCATTAGTGGGGCTAAAGCTTGTGTTCAGTGCCAGCGTAACAAAATTTCACGTCACACTGTATCGCAAATCCCCAAAATTCAACCTCCTACACGTCGTTTTGAACACATTCACATAGATTTAGTGACACTGCCAATGTCAAAAGCACACACCAAATGCCTTACAATCATCGATCGGTTCACACGCTATCCAGTCGCAACACCACTTATTGATGACACAGTCGATCGATATCATATTTTGGCGTACCACTTCGTATAACCATAGACCTAGGAGGACAATTCCAGTCAGATCTTTTCAAACTCGCTGATCTACTCGGATTTAAGCATCAACGGACAAGTTATCATCCACAATCTAACAGGATCATCGAACGCTTCCATCGACAAATAAAATCGTCCCTCCTTTGTCACAATGAAAATTGGTACGATGCGTTACCTGCAGCTCTTCTTGAACTACGTGCCGCATTCAAAGAAGACGTCAAGGCCACTCCAGCAGAAATAGTTTTTGGTGAGCCAATTCATCTACCAGGAGAGTTTTTTGTACCATCAACACAAAACATTCAAGCACCAGAACTCGTGCAAAGGCTCAGAAAAGCTTTCGAGACCTAACACCCTTGTTAATAATTAAAATTGAAATAATATTATAAATATGAAAGAAATTGATTTCATGAATTGAAGATGTAATGTGGGTGTCGCCACATATATAGATATTATCCGGACCACATTTCAATGAGCTCTTAAGGGCATTAAGATGGTGATAAACAACATCGGCCGATATATGTGGTACTTTTACGCGATCAAAAGAAGGCATCAAGTAAGGGTAAATGAAAGGCTGTGGGGTTGAAGTTGTGTTCGCCGCATAATTAGATTTTAAATAGTCTGCGAACATATCTGCGATTCTGTAAAAATCACTAGAGACTTCATCATTCATTTTCATAGATGATGGAAACCCAAAAGTTTTACATTTCAAATTAACAAAACTATAAAATGACTTCGGATTCGAAGTAATGTTATTTTGAATTCTTGTCATATACTTCCTGTAACACGACTTATTCAATATGTTACGATACTCCTTTGTCTAACTATGGAATAAGCACCATAATCAGAAATTTTGCGGACTTTTTATAGAGCATGAGTAATCTAGTCGTCTTATTTTTCAAGCTAAAAAATTTTGTAAAAGTAACAACGCTTTCTTTCACGACTCCGTCATACATTGGCCAGGAAATTGCAGACAGCGCTTTTCTAAGATTTATATAATTTGCCTTTTAAATATAAAAACGAGCATTTTTAGATTTTGAAGTTGATATTACAATAGATAAATAAGATTGGAGGGAACATCTAAAGATAATTCGAGAGATGGATTATAACCATCTTCGGGCATAACGAAAGAACACAACGAAGAAATATGAACAATTTTATAAAGTCTTTGTCTTCTAACGTTTCTACTACTATGAGCACTGAAGTACCGCTGAGACTGCCTAACGGCCTATGGGCCAGAACAAATGAAAAAATGCGACTTGTTTTGTAAAGCACCTCAGTGTGGTATTTCAACCAAATACAGGTATCAATAATGCAACTGTGCCATCGAACCATACTGCTACTAGATACACTGTTACTTGCGGAACATCTGTGTCTGAACTAAAAAATATTATTACCGTCTTAAACCTAAAAAAATCTCAAGGAGACCATCATATCTCACTAAGAATTCGGGAATTTTTCTTGATATCGCTCAAGCATTTGAGTACGTCAACATTTGCTTTTGATACTGCTGTAATAAGTAGGTACCAATGCCCTATCACAGCAACAAAAGTGTTACAGCAGCATCTTAAACTAATTGAAGAATGGCTACCAAAATGGCGAATAAAAGTTAATGAATACAAGTTCAAACACATAAATTTTACATTAAAGCCAAAAACATGCCCTACTGTCAAGCTCAACAATGTATCGATTTCCCAAGTTGATGGAATTCACTTGGAGCTGCACTTAAACTCAAATTTGCCAAGGTTCCAATCGAAAACGTTAAGAGCAATAGCGGCCGCACAATGGTACATTCGTAATAAAAATCCCCTTAAAGATCTAAATATAGACATCATCAAGGAAGAGATTGAATTCGCAGCACAAAAATACTTAACAAAAGTGGGTAATCATACGAATCCTTGTCATGCCAAACAGCCCATTCCTACTAATGAGCTTTATATTTTAGTATAATTTAAGATTTGATTACTTATTGTCCGAGGTCGATAAATAAATACAAATCTTAATAAAAAACAAACTTGCGATAATTAAATACATTTTTTTATATGTCAAATTGGTAATATTTTCACCAAAGGTACAGGGAAATTCGGTCGAAGCCCCATGCGCTAAAAGAGGAACGTCATAAACGTGCAAATCTAAACAGATCGACCCTTCCGGGCAACTATTCATTTCAGTAAGTGACAATGTTATTAAATACTGTTCACGGTTCAGTGATTCCGTCATTCCGGATCGCAAGGAAACGTATCTAAAAACTAAAGACAAATCTCTTGGGCAAAATTCAAAACGGTCTATAAAGAGGTTTGTTCAAATCCCGACGAATTCCTGCCCGAAAGCTTTAAACTTTCGGCAGACAATAAATACTTTACATGTTACGAGTATGAACTAACAAAAATCAGGCTAGCAGACTACCTCGAATTAATTCCGGAAGCTACTCAGCCAAGTCGACTTTCCTATGTGGAACGAATCTCAGAAGAAGCATCTCCATCAAATATATGCCCTTAGGTCATAGCTTGCGACACAATGGGCATCCTATGGGGGTTATGAAGAATGGGCAGCTTTTCGTGATATGTTCGCAGCGGTCTACTTAAACTACCCCAAGAACTTCCGTACACAGAAAATTTACCATCTCCGGTACAAAACGCAGGACAAAGCTGGCACAATCGTCAAACAATATTCAATGAGCGATGATAATTTCGAGCTAGGTTGGGAGGGATCACGGTCATAATACGAAAATAAACGTATTCTAGTGGACAATCTAGTTAATATATTGCGCTCTCTCTCACCATAGACATAATAGATTCTTTTGCAAGATACAGTCATATGTGGCAGAACGAAAAACGAATACCACATGTCTGTGTTGTAATCCCCCTCACTCAATTAAAAAAAATGTCGGTATCAAGCCGAATACATTTCGCGAAGCCGAATCAACTCTGCAAAACTGCTTATCACGAGATCATCGCAGTAATGATTGTACGAACAGGTTTGTATGTGCATATTGTCAGTTACGGAACCATTCCTTGATGCACCCAAATGCATAACCACATGCTCAAGCCGTCAGCAGCAGACCTCACGATACTACTGTTCACTACTGTAATGCCTAGTCGACTCCTCGAGTGTGACAGGAGCGTACAATCCCCAATTCCAGCGAACAACAGTGCACATATACAATCATTATATGCAGGACACGAAAGCAGATATCTCCTTACAACTGCCATTGTCGCAGTGGAACACCAAGGAGAGTTGTTTAAACTCCGAGCCTTAATTGACCTATGCTCACAAAGGACTTTCATTTCCCCGAAAGTTCAGAAAAGGTTGAGACTTCCAGTCGAATATTTCAATTTCGAAAATTTGCGAATGGAGGGACACATCGTCCAAAACTCATTTAAACTTTGTTCCTTGACTCTGGTATCATCCAAAACCAAGCAACGGATCAATGCCCATGACATGGTAATAGACAGTAAGGTACTTCCACAAATTTTCGTGAAAGGTATACGAAAAATTTGCGATCCAGTCCTAGCACAAAACACAATATTCAATTGGATCCTTAGCGGGCAAGTAAGGGGATACCATTACTCACCTTAGTACATCTGACACATGGTGAATGCCAAAGCGCAAAGAAACTCATCATCGACATTTCCCAAAAACGCTATTTTCGTAGCGAGAAATATGCCTTACGAACTAAAACAGCAATCAGCAAAAATAGTTCCAAACTCGTTTCAAATCCATTCTTAGATGGAATTCTTCGTGTGAATGGTAGATTGGTACATTCCACGCTGATTTACAAGGAAAGACACCCAATCATCATCCCAACTAAATCGAAGTTCTGCTAACTATATTCATACAGAGTCAGGTTTGGTGCTTCAAATGGTCAGGCAAGAGCTTTTCATCCGGAAGCACAAATCTCTGATTAAAACGTGCATTTTTCAAAGACGCACGAAAATCTTGGCCGCCCTGCCAGCTGAGTGTTGTATTCTCACTCTCATTTCCTACAACGAGAGTTAATTTTCTGGGCCATTCCAAATATTAGCTTCAGTGTCGAGATCGAACACCTATTTCAAGGGCTGTGTTGCGTTCTTCGTTTGCTTTGCAACGAAAGCAGTGCATTTTGAGCTATGTTCAGATCTGACAACTGAGGCATTCCAAGCAACTTTTGCACGTTTCGTCGGCTGACGAGGATTTCCATCGAAAATTATGAGTGACAACGGCAAAACGTTTATTGGCGTCAAACGCGCCGTACAACGCTACTTCGTTAAAATATTCCTCAACGAATGCTCTGTGGACATAGTCCAAAAATATGCTCCTCAAGGCGCTGACGCATACGATGGGCGAATACACTGATGCACGAAGGTGTACTCACACAGCGATGCTTATGAGTTCACAACTAAAGCGCACAAACCGCAGACCACAGCTTCCTAAAAAACAAGAATCTACCACCACGAAGCGACAGAATCTCAGAGAGTTTAATAAAAGGGTTTCCAAACACCCGCCATTCGCAACCGCACCGCACGAGGTACCATCGGAGATGCTATCGACAACAAGCCCGCTTAACCCAACATAAATTATATGTATCTGGTGTACGCATGGGATTTCCTATCTGTTCCCACTATTTGCGTGTATCCCATCACGCGCCAATCCTGGTTTTCCTTTTGACAAAAACATTGTTAGCCGATCGATCGCTTACCGGTTACGAAAATTCTACCCAAAACCAATGGCCCTCGCTGGCGCACGGCAGATTTTTCATCCGCGGATAATATCCCTTAATTGAATATACACACATATTTGATATTTCAATTGAAACTTTAAAGTGAAATTTTTATTTAAAACTTTGGGCCCGCTCGACAGCCGGAACCCCGCGCTTCTCTACGTTTTTCGAGACTTAAGTAATTACATTTTTAATGAATTTGAAGATTTGATGACAGGATCATTGAGAAGGTTGATTGTAGCTTTTTTATGTCTTTTCTTGAAAATGTCCTTATTTATTTCACCTTTCCAGAAAATGAAAATGAAATGAAATTTGAAAAGTAAACTTTTTATTTTGTTGTTCTGCAAAAGCAGTGATGCGAAGTAATATTCGATGTAGTGAAAGGACTGAGATGACAGCTACCGATTTAAAAATTTGTTTGAGGCGAGTCCAATTTGAGTTTTTTAACTTTTAAGCAATCAAGATGAATGCTATCATAAACAGCAAACTCTGGATCTGAAGAAGAAAATATGCAAAGAAAGATTTCATCGATCCATGGGATTTAAATGACGAGATGAGATATGTCTTTTTGTTTTTGTGTAAGTCATTTATGGTGCAAATAAAGCTAATAAACATAATCGAGGTCATTTAGTTGAAGCAAGGAAATGATCTGTTTCGATAGCTTCTGAGCGATCGAAAATATGTAGGTATTGGGCGATAAAAAGATGGTTAGTGTCGAGCGGAGACTTGGAGCGCTTGTTCGATGGAGGACATTATCATTAAGCTCATCTATTCTTCTACAATTGTTTCATCATTGCTTCTGAACACCTTTTCCATATCTTAACGGACAAAATGAAGTTGAAATGATTATAGAGAGCGCATAACACCAAAATATCAATTTGAAGTATAATTAATAATTATATTCAATCAACTTTTACTTGAAACTGAAATGCAGAAAATTTTTTATTGCACATTACTCACTTTGCTCCTGCTTTTCTTTGGGTATTTCCATTTATTCATTCGAATGTAATTACAATAATTAAATCTTTAATTTTATATTTTTTATTCACAACCTTTATTCACACGAACGATGTACCATCGAACTTATATGTATGACTAAGACCATGAAATATACAGATGGACAATAGTCAGATAAGGGATTTCAATAAAAGGAGACATCATGGCGATCTCTAGGGCTACATTCGTAAGTGAATGGGCTTATGGGATTTCCTTCCTATTTTTTTCTTTTTTTCTGTTGAAATTAATAAGGTTAAAAAAATCCCTTCCCATCTATGAGCTAGCATTCTAATAATTATATCTTGCAATATTTCTCTCGCTCTGGTCGGGATCTATTGAAATAGCGAATTTTCTTGCGCTTCGGTGAGATGAAATCGATGACGTTAGCTTTATCTACACCATAAGTGAAGTGCACACTATTAAAACAATACCAAGGATACAGTGAAATCTTAATTTCTTTTTCTGAAAATGTAGTATTTTATTGCATCTTAAAATTACATTCAGTTCAACTATTAAAATTTGAAACTTTGAAACGCGCCCTTGATCTTTCACAATAATGCCATTATTATAGTTTAAGCTTGTTTTAAAAATTAATTTTAGTTCGATGACCGTTAAAAGTATTCAATTCTTTAAAACTAGTTTTATTTTTACTTTTTAGTTTATTGTGCTATGAAAGTGTTTATTTTTTTTTTACTGTACTGATTTATATTTTAAATCAATCCTAGGGATCCTGGTAAGGCTAATGAGATAAATTTATGTAAATATTGTATTGTCACTGGTTCTTGATATGTGCACAAAATTTAATTTAATTCTTTTGTTTTTAAGTGCTCAAAATCGAGTACTAAGCTCATAAAGGCGAGGTGGGTAAATAACGAACACTATAATGCACAAATGATTTTCAAAACTTACCTTTGCTCTGAAAGTGATACAATATGATTGCCTGGGTTGGTGCTACTGCCATTTCAATGATTCGTTCTCCTATTTCAATAACTATACTAACTCGACCGGTTACTGGTCGCCAATTTAATGTTCTGTTTCCTTTATATGCTTCATAAGCTTTAGTATATTTGTCGAATTCATTGGCAATTTCCTCTGGTAGTTCTAAGCTTTCCTTATTGAATGATGGCCAAAATTGTGCTGATATTATAAATGTTGATATATCAAACATTTTATCTATAAAACAGATTACAACATTAGAAAAATAGTTATGACAAAATCGAAATTATTTCTGGTAGTTAAGCTTAGTATAATGTAGATATTTGATTATAATTTGTTCTAATATAATTAATAAATAAACTTCTCCTCAAATTCACCGCCCAAAAATTTTTCCACTGTAGCGGTGGCTTTGGCTTTTAGATGCGTCTGTATTCGTCACACCGATCCAGAAAATTCCCTCATCTGGGAAGAAGATTCGACGAAAAGCTGGCCAAGATAAGCAAAAGAAGCGAGAGGAGCAGGCCCTGCAACTTCCCCCTGGAGCAACCAAGCTCTGATCCACAAGACGCGTTGACTGGGTAAAAATTTCATTCGGTAGCCGCTCCTTGTCGGACACGAAGAAGCCCACAAGCTATTTTAGCCGACTTTTTACAATGCTCCCTTCGATTAACAAAATGAAGCTTCTGCGCAAACCGCCAACGCCCAGGGGTGTTTTGGAAATGCGAAAGCCTCTATTCAATCGACCCCGACAGAATAAACATGGTGATGCTAAAACTTGGAACCAGCGGTAGCAGACTTCTTCAGCAAGATCCCTAATCTGCCTTTGACCACCCGACATTTAGAAAATGGCTAGAGTGGTCGTGCTACTAAAATCCTAAATACCAGCCCAGAAGGGAGAATTTTATCACCCGATATCTCTCCTCTCCCTAGGAGCGAAGGCAATTAGACCCAGCAACACATCAGAATGGCTTCCGAAAAGTGCACAGCACCAAAACCGCTCTTAACGCCATAAACACCCAGATGGTCCATAGCCTTAACTAAAACAGATTCTGCGAACGAACTGTCTTAAAAGCGCTGGATCTGTCAAAAGCTTTTGATACTGTAATTCGTTCAGTGCTACATTCGGAAATTGGGGACTCCACATTACCGCTAGGGTTGAAGAGATGGATCATGGGCTGCCTGAAAGGTCGGCAATCAACGGTAGAATTTAGAGGTCGGATATCCAAGCTCCCTATGATTAAACAAGAGGCTCCGCACGACACTAACTACATCTTTGCATGCCCCTTAAAACCTAATCATCTAAAACTTCCACCTCCTAAACCGAGTTGGAAAGCTGCTACAATAATAACAACAACGCATTCTGATATTCCCATTTAAATAAAATATGATCACTAATCTATTTCTACTAATATGTGGCATGATCATGTTCCTTTTTAAAGTATTATATGTGCCAAATACGTTTACTTTCTTAATAATTTATGGTCTGGTGTCATTTTAAAAGTAAGTATGTAATGCGACAGCCGCAATGCGGATGGGTTAGTATTGGGCACTGCCATTCCGTAGCCCATGGTACGAATCCTGATTCGATTGTTTATGTTTAGTTATCGTCCAACTACTCAAGCAAATGGTAAAATTTTAAAGAAGTTTGAAGTTACTGGATCGGTTACAGATATTGTAAGCCCTGCGCATCATCGTTTTGCTCGTTCCACATTACATATCGCTACTGTAATTGAAAGTGTAGCAGAAGACTTCGACAATAACTCCCTGCGGGTTAGGGGTTCAAGAATTTACCCGCGGTACGGCATGGCCGTCGTAAGAAGCGACTAAAATCCAATAGTTTCCGCGACAGCAGGGTCTTTATACCGTCCAAGAACTGTCACTCCCGGAACATTCCCCAAAAATTACTTTGAGGAATATTTTTGCGGTTACAACAACAATAACAATATGGTGCACAATGCCACGCAACACGAGCGAATATGGCGATGTCAATTTGCCATCGAAATCGTGGGATTTGACACCGTTGGACTTTTATTGTGGGGCTACGAGAAAAACCTTATTTACGTGGATAAACCTTCAACTTTTGAGCGCACAAAAAGCAACATTCGTCAAGTTATGGCTGAGATACCACCCAATATGTGCCCAAAAGTGGACCAAAATTACCGCAAACGGATCGAAGTTTGCGAAAATTCGTGAGACGGTTATTTGAAAGCAGTATTTCACATATAATCTCAAGGATCAAACTTTATGGTAAAAAAGAAATTTCATGAAAAAAATTATTCAAATGTACTTTATTTACGTTTATTTTTGAAACCGAAAATGTATAACTCTGTCTAAAGAGTTCTATCGAAAGAGACCGACGAATTTTATACTGCTCCATACTTATTTGTTCTTTTTATGAGTGAAAAACAAAGAAAGCTAAAGATATATGCAGCTTATACTTACTTTCGTTGAATTTGGAGTCACTAGCGATATGGGAATTAATACGTTTTGAGTCTGTTATATCCTTCAACATAACTTCACAACTATGAAGTAGAGACTCTCCAAATCTAAGCTTAAGTAATTCCAAGTTTCGGATTTCCTTATCAGCATTGAAATCCAAAGATGTAAGTAAACGATCTGCCATTAAGTTACGATATTCATTCATAAACAACTCCTTACTTCCGTATATATCAACTACCATAGAAATTATATCTGCTGACCGGTTAATATGTGTAAGCTGCACGCGCGCTGACTGATCAATACCAAATGAGTCTGGCAACCAATTTTCCCAATTATTTAACTCTTCATTGCCATCAAGTTTATCATTGTCTCTTACAGTTTCTCCCTTAGCAAGCTCCTCTGTTAAGTCAGTGGGACCTTCTTCAGTTAGACCTGTCACTACTCGACGAACTGTATCACTCCGTTTGCGAAGATACTCTCTGATTGGAGCCGTTACAGTTTCCAATATAATCCCACTGTTATCAAGATATCGAATTGCTTTAATAGCAGCAATATAGCCTGTTAAAATATCCATTGTATTTACGCCCGGATGTAGAACTCGAATTTTAAGGGTATTCGAGAGAGTTTGAATAAAATGTTTTCTCATATCTATCTTTTCCATACAAATTTTTAAATCATCTATAGCAGGGATAGATTCCGGAAAATCTAAAATCGCATAAGATATTATAAAAAATAAAACAAACCAATGTAATTCGTACTTTTCGAATTTTATGTTTTCGCTTAAAAGTAATGAGTAATATATGAGCTCTAAATTTTTCAAATCAAAAATAATCATAATCTTGATATTTAAGTTTATTAATCAAATATAAGAATTTTCCTTTGAGTTTTACTTTTTTATCATAAATATTCTCTCCACTTTGATATTTTTAAATTTTTTTTCAAAAATGATAACTATTTTTTTAGTTTTTATTTTTCTGGTCAAAAATAAAAACTGTTTTCTTTTTTTTGCTGTTAAGTATCCAATCATGATCATTTAAACAAATTCGAAGTTATATTGCCAAATATTTTTCCAAATTCGGAACTTTCCTAATAAATAATAAAGCATATATTTTTATATCTGATTTTAATTCAAAGTTCATTCATTGATTGAAAAGAACAAGAGGCTTTTACCATCCACCATTTATTAGAAAAATATCATATGAGCAATTCGTTGTAATCAAAACAATAAAAATCTAAGGCTTAAATTATACAAGGTTACGACAACCGTTAACATCACCGAACTAACTTCGTCATATTTACAGTGGGCGCGGCTTGATATTTATATATTCAAAAGAGTAATTTTTAGGAAAATATTTTTTTATACAGAAGAAAGCACAAATTATAAATTGTTTTTAATAACATACTACTTCCTTTTCCCATAGAAATATATTGTATATTTAACTATCCGATGAACTCAGATTTCTTTAATATCAAAAATTCAAGTTTTCAGCTCAAAAATTTATATCATTAACGAAGGGCTACAATATCGCATCTATGTTTTTACAAATTTTCTTAAAAGAAAATATTCCATTTTTATAAACAATGCGCGTTCGCATGGGATTTTGATCATTTTTAACGTTACATTATTTGCTCATGCCACTCGTTTCACATGACATCAAATGATAGAGTTGCTAGCCACAAAATTTTTCATTCAAAATCAAAATTTATTTTCATAATTTAAAAAACTATGAAAGTTAATATACATTTCTTCGACATAAAATTATTCAGGACGTCTTAACTAAAAATGTTAATGTCGTTTTAAAAAATTACGATGCAAAATATTACGTTGTTTTATGTATAAAATTGGGCAAATTTATTTTAAAATCTTCGGCAACTCACCAAATTAAACCAACTTCGACAACAACATATGTTTTTTTTTTTGTCCTAACCTTATATCCTATAAACCAAGATTAAAAATCAAATTTATTTTTAAAATTTGAACGGAAAATTTTTGCTCCGAAAACAATTTTTATGTCTGATTAAAAAAAAAAAACTCAAAAAATAATTATTATTTTCGAAGGTAATTTTAAAACTCAAAGTGTAATGAATATTTCTAATGAAATAAAATATAAAACTGAATCTATATTATCATCAAAAAACATAAAATAATTTTAATTAATACTTTTCGAGCGGTATGGATAATGATCAATAATTTTTTTGATACAACTCATAACAATTACCATTTCTGGTGAAAACAAGAAATTTGTGCAATAAGATTAATTTAATTGTCTACCAAGTATGGTTGAATAAGACCAATTATACGTCTTTTCACATTTCGTCGCGCAATACCGAGTATATAAAAAAAAGTTAAGTGAGATTTAGTGAAACTTTTAACAACCAAACTCAATGGAAATGAAATAGTAAACAAAGAGTTTGCTGCGATACAGCGTATATTTTAGCTCCGACTATAAAGACATATGTACAATGATTATGAAATAAGTTCCCTTGAATTGTCGGAGGCTATTGTTTTAAGGAAAGTATTTGTTTGGTTATGTTTTTTTCGAAAAAAATTTATCACTATATCAATAAAAAGAGAGTAATTAATTCTATTGCTCTCAAGACAGGAAGTATCTTTGGCCAAGTATACTCGTATAATATCTACATTGAAAATGGCGCAAGAGCGAATATTGTTAACCTCTTAAATACTCATGAGACAACACAATCCAATAAAAAGTGAAATCAATAATAATTTTATGTCATTTCTTCAACGGTCAAGAAAAAATTAAGGCGATGGAACCATCACTCCCATATTGCGGGTGGAAATAGTTTAAACAAAAATTGAACATGATGAATAAACATCTAATCCTTTCTTCTCTTACTAATTTCATTAAATTAAACTTACTTCTCCTAATTATTTTCAATACGCAACAGAAAATCCACAATACCGCGCACGACATATATGAAAAAGTTTTGCTAGATATTAGAATCTCAACTATTTTTCAGAGTTTTGGTACAAATCAGATTCTACGATCTCCTGTAAAATCTAGCATACATTATATACACGGTATTGCACGTCAAGCGATGATTTGGAAGTTTTTTTTTTTTGTGTATGTCACGTTATTAAAAATTTACATAAAAAGTGTTGTTACATCAATAAAACCGATGTGTACAACAAAAGCGAGCTCTAAAATAAATCTGTACAAATGGCTCAATAATATTTTATTAAAAATATTACAGATAAGAAAAAGTAAAGTTAAGTAAAATTATTTTATTTGGTAATATTTTACAAGGTTGTCTTAATTTTTTTCGCTTATAATTTTTCACGAATTATTATTTTCACAAATAAAGACCAGTACAAAAAGTTTTTAAAAAAAACAAAATGTTATTTACTTTTTCCTGATTACCAAATAGGCTTGGAATATTTTTGTTACACTAATATTTGTCACTTACAAAAATATTTTTGGTACATATGTATGACTGATATAGATCGGCGCACAATTTTTTTTTTACATTGTGACCAATAATCCAAATTAGGGATATAAAAAATGGACAAAACTCGACAGATTGACATACACTACCGTGCTAGGTTTACCCGGCAGCAAGCCATGTCAACAATATGTCTCTTGCAAAATTCTTTCCATGTACAAGTTAAAAAAGAAAGAAAAAAGTTCGAAAACACAGCAATAAGCATTTCTTTAACGGAAATTGTGCGATATGAAACTGACAAACAAAACTTTTTCTGTAGTTATGACCAAAAAACATCCGTTTGGAGGCGACCTAAAGTGAGAAGGCGAATCCCATGCGGTGGTGCGTAGGGTTTGGAGGCCACCACATGAAAAACAAAATCCAATGAAGAATTTAAATAAGCCTCGGATTGGAGACCCCCGCACATGCACCTGGAATGCCCGGTCCCTTAATTGGGAAGGCGCTGCTAGCCGGCTGGTTGATGTTCTCATAAAGTTAAAGGCTGACATCACTGCCATCCAAGAAGTGCGATGCACGGGACAAGGCCGAAAGCGAGTAGGTTATTGTGACATTTACTACAGCGGCCATATAAAGGAGCGCAAACTTGGTGTCGGATTTGTTGTGGGAGAGAGACTCCGTCGCCGAGTACTGGCATTCACTCCGGTGGATGAACGTTTCGCCACAATCCGCATCAAAACGAAATTCTTTAACACCACACTAATTAGCGCCCACGCCCCGACGGAAGAGAAGGACGATTTGACAAAAGATGCCTTTTACGAGCGCCTCGAACACACTTATGAGCGCTGTCCCCGCCATGACGTCAAAAGAAGGTATCTTTGGTGCGACAGTTGGAAAATTCAGTCTCCACAACAAAATATCCCCTAATGGGTTGAGCATGATCGACTTCGCCGGGGCCCGAAATATGGTTGTCTGTAGTACTAGATTCCAGCACAAACAAATACATCAAGCCACTTGGCTGTCCCTTGATCGAAAAACACATAACCCGATCGATCATGTTGTTAACGATGGAACCAATGTCTCCAGTGTTCTTGACGTGCGTACACTCCGAGGACCACTATCTGGTTGCAGCGAAGATGCGCACCCTCCTCTGTGTATCGAAAACTGCTCGTCAACAAATACAAGGAAAGTTCGACGTCGAAAAGCTGCAATCACTACAGACTAGCGAGCGGTTTTCTACTCGACTTGCACACCTGCTCTCTGAGAACACTCATCAGCAACCCGGGATAAGGGTAATGTGGGACGGCATCGCAAACTCCCTACCTACAGCTGCAAACGAAACTATTGGATTTCGAAAAAGTCGCAAAAAAAAAGCTGGTACGATGAGGACTGCCGTGTCGTAGTGGAGAGAAAACAGACTGCCAACCTTGTGATCGACTACAAAACGTACGGGGTGGGATAGATACCGAGCGCTGAACAGGGAAGCAAGACGCATTTGCAAAGAAAAAAGAAAGAGGCCGAAATGCGTGAATACGAGGATCTTGAGAAGCTGGTCGACAAGGGTAATGCTCGAAAATTCTACGAAAAAATACGGCGACTTACAGAAGATTTCAAAACCGGAGTAAACTCATGTAGGACCCAGAGAGGTGAGCTAGTGACGGATGCCCACACTATACTAAATCTGTAGAGGGAGCACTTCTCCAACCTTCTGAATGGCAGTGAAAATGAAACACTCGGAGAAGGTGAACCCGAAACCCCAATCGACGACGATGGAAAAGACGTTCCATTACCCGACTATGAAGAAGTCCGAATAGCAATCGTCCGCTTAAAAAACAACAAAGCGGCGGGGACCGATTGATTACCGGCCGAGCTATTCAAATACGGCGGTGAAGAACTGATCAGGTAAATGCATCAGCTTCTTTGCAAAATATGGTCGGATGAAAGCATGCCCGCCGATTGGACCCCACAGTCTGCGCCAATTACCGTGGAATAAGCCTTCTTAACATCGCATATAAGGTCCTAAGGTCAAGTGTATTGTGTGATAGACTAAAGCCCACCGTCAACAAACTGATTGGATGTTATCAATGTGGCTTTAGCCCTGGTAAGTCAACCATTGGCCAGATATTCACCATGCGCCAAATCTTGCAAAAGACCCGTGAAAAGAGAATCGACACCCACCACCTCATCTTCGCCTTCGACAGCACGAATGTGCTGAATTTGGTATCCCCGCAAAACTTATACGGCTGTGTAAACTGACCTTAAGCAGCACTAAAAGCTTCGTCAGGATCGGGAAGGACCTCTCCAAGCCGTTCGATACCAGACGAGGTTTCAGACAGAGTGATTCCTCATCATGTGCCTTTTTTAACTTATTGCTGGAGAAGATAATCCGAGCTGCAGAGCTGAATGGAGAAGGTACAATCTTCTATAATAATGTTCAGCTGCTGGCGTACGCCGATGATATCGACATTATTGGCCTCAACAACCGCGCCGTGAGTTCTGCTTACTCCAGACTTGATAAAGAAGCGCAGCGAATTGGTCTGGTAGTGAATGAGAGCAAAACGAAATATCTCCTGTCCTCCGTGGCTCCCACGTCACTGTTGACAGTCATAACTTTGAGGACGTTGATAATTTCATTTATCTAGGAACCAAAATCAACACCAATAATAATGTCAGCTTTGAAATCCAACGCAGAATCACTCTTGCCAACAGGTGCTACTTTGGACTGAGTAGACAATTGAAAAGTAAAGTTCTCTATCGGCGAACGAAAAGCAAACTCTACAAGTCGGTCATCATAGGCGTCCTAGTATATGGCGTAGAATCATGGACGATGTCAACATCTGATGAGTCGGCTCTAGAAGCCTTCAAGAGAAAAATTGTGCGAACGATTTATGGTCATTTGCCCATTGGCAACGACGAATACCGCATATGATGGAACGATGAGCTGTACGAGCTATACGATGATATTGACATAGTTCAGCGAATGAAGAGACAACGGCTACGCTGGCTAGGTCATGTGGTCCGGATAGATACGAATACTCCCACTTTGAAAGTTTGCGATGCAGTACCCGCTGATGGAAGCAGAGAAAGAGGAAGACCTCCACACCGTTGTAAGGATCAGGTGGAGAGTGACCTGGGTTCACTTGGTATTTCCATCTGGCGCCAGACAGCGAAAAGAAGAGAAGAATTTTTGTTTTATACACAATTCATTTATTTACTGGATCTGCTTTAATATAAGCCTAACAGGTAGTGTACAAATCTTAAGAACTAAATTACAAACATGATAGCTCGAGTTATGTAACTCTGAGCCCTTTTCAAACTACGGCGCTCTCCTTAGAAGGCGGGAACATCTCTTCGCTGCAGGCGGGAATTTCTTGTTGGGTTGCATAAAGCATTAGCTAGCGGGTTTGGATGATTTCTCAGTACTGATGATTGAAGTACTTCGTCCTGATTCTTTCAATTTCAGAATTAACCAGTAAAATACCAAGATTTTTATGAATATTTACGTTACGAACGTACCATGGTGCGCCCGTTAGTGCTTCTAAAATTTTGGACTGAAACCTCTGTGTTTTATCAATGTTAGTTGCACAGGTCGTACCCCACAGTTGGATACCATACATCCAAATTGGCTTTAATACTTCGTTGTAAATAAGGACTTTGTAGTCTAGTTTTAGACCCGAGTATTTATTTAAAAGCCATTTCAAACTAGCTGCTTTTAATTTCATGTGTAGTATTTTTGCCTCTATGTGTCTCTTCCAAGTGAGACGTCTGTCTAAGTGTATACCGAGATATGTAACATCATTTACTTGGGGAATGTTTATACCATTTAAGCGAATTGCAGGACATGATTGCGGTCTTAAAGTAAATGTAACGTGTTTACACTTTTGCTCATTAACTTTGATTCTCCAGTTTTCTAGCTATTCTTCGATGAGGAGTAAATGATCACTAATCGTTTTTGCTGCTACTTTAGGGCATTTATCCCGGCATAAAACAGCTGTGTCATCCGCAAAGGTGGATGTCTGCACTTTTCGGTTTAGTGGGATGTCTGCAGAGTATATAATATATAAAATAGGCCCAAGGACGCTACCCTGCGGAACACCAGCTTTTACCGGATACTCCTCACTGATAAATTCAGATTGTTTAATTGTAAATTGTCTGTTAGTCAGATATGACTTAAGTATCATATAAAATTGAACAAGCAGAGCTTTATGTATTTTGTACAATAAACTTTCATGCCAGACTTTGTCGAACGCTTGTGCTACGTCAAGAAAGATTGCACAGCAATACTCCTTGAGCTCGAATGCCTTCCTGATTTCATTAGTTATTCGCTTAGCTTGTTCAATAGTATTATGCTTTTCACGAAAGCCGAATTGGTGATCTGGTATCACATTGTTACGGTGGAGAAAAAGAGATATATTTGATAGCAGAATTTTTTCAAATAATTTGGAAAGACTGGGTAGTAGGCTTATTGGTCTGTAAGAAGACGCCTGTGTATGGTCTTTGCCTGGTTTGGCTATCATTAATATCTGCGACTTTTTCCACGCATTTGGAAAGTAATTTAGTTTTAAATTGGCATTAAAGAGTTCAGAGAGCAATGTTTGTGCATATCTTGGTAGCTGTATTAGAATTTTAGGTGTAATAAGGTCGTGACCTGGAGATTTCTTTGGATTCAGTTTCTGTATCGCGTTTACCACTTCTAGGCTTGATATTTTAATTGCCACCTGATTTTCCGGGCCATTAACAACAACTTCCGGTAGAATAAAATTATTAGCTGCGTCATTTGGCTGGAATACATTACTTAAATGCTTTGCAAAGCAATTTGCCTTTTCTTCGTTACTACGTGTCCAGTTACCATTTGGGTCCCTGATTGGCATATTCACTTCTATTGGAGGCTTAAATTTCTTTTGTGCTTTCCAGAGTGAGTATTTTTTGGCAGAATTTGGCGCTAGTTTTTCTATGTATGCCTTGACATTGTTATCTTCTGATCATTAGTCATCAATATCGTTTTCACAGTTCAATATTGGGTTGATGTTAATATGACTACTAGTATATTTTTTGTATTTTAGCCAGTTTGTTTCTCTGTTTGTTAGTCTTGATTCTTGTGCAACTATCATCGGGCGCTCATAGATTTTTATTAGAGCTGGTGAGTGGTCTTAAGACAACTCAGCAACTGTCACAGCTGATACAAGTTGCCTGTCGATTTTTCTTGAGACAGCAAAGTCTATTAAGTCAGGTATTTTCTTCCGATCGGTAGGCCAGTATGTTGGTTGACCTGGGGAAATACAATCTGAATTGTTATGCTTTTTTATAATGACATTGTATAGGTGACGGCCTTTGGGGTTTATTAGACGTGATCCCCAGTATACATGCTTTGCATTGTAGTCTCCTCCTGCTAAAAATCTATCACCAAGATTATCAAAAAATTCCTCAAATTGATTTTCTGTGATCTTAAATTTTGGAGGGCAATAAATGGCTGAGAGATTTAGCTCTTTGCCATAATTATTCAAAGTTACAGAGGTAGCTTGTAGATAATTGGTGGCGTAAGGCTGTAAGACGCAGTTTTTAAGGCGGTTTCTTAGTAGTATTCCAGTGCCGCCGTGCGCTTTGCTATCAGGGTGGTTAGTGGAGTAGAATACGAACCCAGGTATATAAAAGTTATATTTATCCGTCAAGTGCGTTTCAGATAATAGCATTACGTCTATACCATACTCTGATAAAAATCGTGCCAATTCTACTTTATGTTGGTTCACACCGTTTGCATTCCAAAAACAAATGTTTAGCACGCTCATTTTTTTTTGCATGAAGATTTGTAGCATATTATTCTGGGCTTTAATCAAGTCTTGGTTCATAGTTTGCATAGTTGACATGAACTGTGTCATGCACTGCGTAAGGTTTAAAATCATCGATTCAATAGCTCCATTAGATTGGTTCTGTGGGATACTATCTGAATCATTCTTCAGTACGTTCGCATTAGAAAATTTATTTGGATTAAAATTTTGCACGTTTGGAAGTTTTATCTGTAGCTTTTTCTACAAATTGGATTTGAGGTGTATTTACTTCGGTGAGTCTGTATATTGTTTACCAACCTACAATACAACAATTACTACATTTTTTCATGGTGGCATCATCTTTCTTTGACGTGCATTCAGACGTGGGATGTAGGTCCCCACATGCTACGCAAACACTGCACAATGTGCAGTAGGATTTAGTATGGCCGAATTCTTGACAGTTGGTGCATTGCACGGGGTCGTTTCTTTTGTGTAGCTCTTCTACTGTTACCCTACGATGTAGCAAATATTTTAAATTGTATATGGGATGGATTTCGTTTTTCTTTAACTGACTTGCATTGGGCTCTAGTTCTACCTTAAACATTGGCTGGGGTACTTTGTTTCTATTAAGTATATTTTTGACCAATTTAGTACTGAAACCATTTTCTTTGAGAGCCTCTTTTATTTCGTCTGACTTAACTGAGGATTCAATACCTTTGATTACAACTGTTAGGCCTGAGAAGAATGGCGTGCTTATATTGATTTGGCTATAATCGCGTAAGCGGTGCCAACGCCAATAAAGAAGAAGAAGCCTTAGGAAGATTTTCTAGGGGGACACTTTAGTATAGAGCCTGTGGTTTTTCTTTACGAAATTTTCAGGGTTGGTAGTTGGAGGTTTACAATTACCAAAAATATAAATTTTATCGCGAGCAAAATTTTAGTATAAGAGTTACTCGCACTTAAAGTTACGCCTTTTACATACAGGCAATCTGCTTGTATTTTACTTATAAACACAATAACAAAACTTGATTAGGGTGGCGTTGCTACTCCAAATATTCTTCAAATCAACAATAGAAATGCAGAGAAATAAAATAATAAAAGAAATGGAATAGTGCTACTCAACAGTTTACTGTTCATTTGGTTTACCGTCATCCCTCTATTTTATTTACATATTGAGCTATTGTATGCTTATATTCTGTTGTGTATTCTGCGTTAAAGAACTATAAAAATATTTAAAAATGATTAACATAAAGAGGTAATAAAATTTACTTTCGTATTAAAATTTACCACCCAGTAAATTTAGTTACTATTTCGTATTCTGAGTTCACTGTCATCCTGTAAATATTGTTAACAGCGAAATAGGAGGTGACAAAAAATATGCTGTTTTATTTTGTGTTGTTAGTTTGAGAAAAAATAAAAAACTAAATGTGTAGGCATATTTTACGTCTAGAATTCATTGAGGATGAAGAAAAAAGGGAAAAAGGAGCATGTTAAGAAGTTTGCAAAACAAAGACCCTTTTAATTTGGAGGATAGAGTTTTCATTCAGCTTTTTTTGTCGTCCCGGCATATTTTCCATAATTAGATTCAATTATTTATGACTTAATCAATAAATAAATAAAACTTATTTATTTTGTTGCGCTCCGTTTTCTTTTTCGATGTGAATATTCTTCTTTTTACTTTACCAACTGGCAAATGTAATTTGCCAAACAATGTATCCAGTGCGCTAGAATACCAAATTCAATTTCGGGTATTAAAAAAAATTAACAAAATTTATTTTTGGGTTTTCATTTAAATGGAACTGTTTCAGACCATATATTTATTGAAAATAGTGAAAAAATTACAACAATAGTTTTGGACGGTAGAAGTTATAGCTGCTATTTCGGAAACCACCACGTTTCCTCATCAGACTTCTTTTTCCAGACACCTTTTGTTCGAATGGAATTCGAACTTGGGATGCCCACAGCACGAGCCAATGGTTATCCCATTAAGCTACATGTGTGCCGCTTTCACATATTGTTGTTTTTCACTTTTTCCTTTTACCTACATTTCCACGATCAAGTGCTCAGATATTCTGTAGCTGTACACTTGGCGCGATGTAGTTGTTTTTGGGAAGAATTTACCAACAAATATTTTAAAGCAACGCCTTTTTTATTATTGGAAAATTTCATTCGCACGGCAAGGCTCTTCCGTAATTCCTAGAAGCTTTTTCAGGTCATTATTATGTTGAATTGTTTTTGGGTTTTCATTTAAATGGAACTGTTTCAGACCATATATTTTTTGGAAATAGTGAAAAAATTACAACAATAGTTTTGGACGGTAGAAGTTATAGCTGCTATTTCGGAAACCACCACGTTTCCTCATCAGACTTCTTTTTCCAGACACCTTTTGTTCGAATGGAATTCGAACTTGGGATGCGCACAGCACGAGCCAATCCCATTAAGCTACATGTGTGCCGCTTTCACATATTGGTGTTTTTCACTTTTTCCTTTTACCTACATTTCCACGATCAAGTGCTCAGATATTCTGTAGCTGTAAACTTGGCGCGATGTAGTTGTTTTACCGAATTTAATTTACCGGTAACAGTGAGTAGGTCTGATAATGTAATGAATATGTTGCGTTATAGTTGATGTTCCATCCACAAGTGGCCAATCAAATATACTAACACGTCGGAAGTGGAATGTTTTTAAAGTTTGGGCAATCTTCGACACTCGCGAACAATGTGTTCATTTTGCCGAAGAGTGCGAATTGGTTAAAACCAGAAGATTGTGTATGACTTACAAAGGGCCGGTGACTGTCGATAACAGTACGGGGAATAATACAGTCGGTTGATTTAGATGCTATATCGGTCGCTGACAAAATAAAACACGCGTGTCCTGCAACTGGCACTTGGTTTGAAAATGCAAATATTACTTTACCAAAAATATTTTAGTTCATGTACTGCTATGACCACCATTTCTCCCACGGAGGGGTACAGTGAAACGACGGAGGATGAGCAGTCAACTCTAACCCCTGCGGGTTAGGGGTTCAAGAATTTACCCGCGGTAAGGCATGCCTGTCGTAAGAGGCGACTAAAATCCAATAGTTCCCGCGACAGTCGGGTCTTTATACCGGAACGACCCGGATTTTTTATCCGGCCAAGGACTGTCATTCCCGCAACATTCCCCAAAAATTACTTTGAGGAATATTTTTGCGGCTACAACAACAACAACAACAGCAGTCAACTCTGTCGTCATAAACGATTACCGACTGGTACAACTACTGCCTTTTTTGTAGAGGAACTCAACGAATCGAAACAAAATGGTGTGTCGTAAAACGTTTTTTTTATAATGATTACTACAACCATCCGGGCGATTTAACAGATCTCGTTGTTGAGAATATGTGGCGTAAGTTGCAGAAAAAAATGATACGGATCCACTAGTGGAACATATAAACGTTATTAAATACACATCTAATCCATAAAATACACATGTAGTTTTTATTTAATGGGGTATAAATTATAAGTAAACTCTGTAATTTGGCAGTCTTAGATCGTGCTTTAAAAAAAATAACTCTGGGCGATCTATGTATATACATGCATATGTGCAATTTGCAATCAACTTTTACAGTTGGTGATACAAAATTTGTTTGTATGTAGATTAAAAGACCAATACCGTATAAAGTCTTTGTAATATTGCTGGATGTCATTGAAGGCAAGTTAGATAGGTGGGATGGACAACCTGGTGCTTCAATTTGCAGCGACACTACAGTTTTTGGCAGAAGGCTACTATCAATATCTCCATAGCGCAACATACAGTATCGGTGGTTATAACAGAAGTCCTAAAGGCACTTTGCCCAAGTTAGGAATGAACAATGAAAAACGGAGAGCTCGTGGCCATTTTTTATACCAAGTACCGCATTCCAGGCATTACTGGTTGTAAAACTCATTGTTCCTGACTTACATTTTTATTAAATTTCCGCTTGCAAAGAAGTTAGCACACAATTCTGCCAATTATTATATGCTCGAATTCTGTTTCGGAAATGAAACCAATATGGAAATCAATAATGCGAATGTGTAGCCCCTTAAGCAGAATATTGTCGTGACAACAATCTAATTCTGTAAAACCTCTAAATATTCATTATGCAATGAACGGTATGAACCCACCGAATGTACCACAGTTGCGGGCGACATAGAGATATACTCTAACAAACAGCCTACCAAAAAGGGGGTATATAATTCTGTAGAGAAAATAAAGGTTGTATGGCGCGACGCATCAATTGACGTAAAGAAACGCTTGTACTAACACTAAATGAGGGTCTTACGGTCACAACAGCATATGATGCTGCAATTAATTATTAGTAAAATCTGAAATTTTAATAAAGTGAAGAACAAAAAATAGAGCGAGTTTTCAATTTTTCAAAACTTTTCGTACGGGTCCTTATCCATATCTATTTTCTGATACGATATGAATGAAAAAGTGATTGATCAAGAACTTTTTTAAACATAAAAATTGGGACTTATTTGACCTAACTTGTAGTTATTTGTAGACAATTATCAATTAGAAAATTTACCACTTACCAATAATTATACTAAAAAATTGCTCAATAATACTAAGTGCTACATTTTCATATAAAAAATATGTTAATTTCACTTTGAATCCTTTTACAATATTAGTTGTGTCCGCGTCATTAAACGATGAGTTTAGGCATGTGGGACTGAAAACCTTCTTAAGCCAACTGATTACAGTTTCATCCAGCCACTAAAAAGAAGTGCAAACCATTATTTTAAAATAAGACATTCAGCAATTTTTAATAGAAAACATGTTATTTTAATTTCAAGACTCTAACTATTTTACTCATTTCGTTCTTATCTTTTGTTTGCTGATCCGTTATAGTTATTTGAATTGATTTATCTTGAAATGTTTCATGTAGATAATTCGTTTTATTAAACGAGTAGCTCTGTAAATAATAGTCTAATATTCTGACGAAATAATATACGGAATTTTTGAAACAAAATAGCGTATTGTATAAAGTTAATATACTTATGTCCTAGAAACGCAATGGAATGAAAATAACAGAAAAATAAAAAAAGTAACCCTTTCTTTTTATATGTTCTACAAAAGTTATGGCTCTAAGGCAAATTCATAAAGGCGAGAGATGGAGTCGAAATTTAAAGTTACCATGTATTCTGTTTTTTCCCCCGTAGGGATTGTCAAAATCACGGAAATCTCTTTTCACAAATACAAATAGAAGATAAAATAATGTTCAAATAAACAAAACATAAACTTAAAAGTCTAATAATAATAATAAATTTGAGAATTTCAACGTTTAATGAATGAAAAAAGTTGAAATCGACCCGTAGAAACTTCGCATTGTGCGTTTCTCGATCTACTGTCCGACCTGACAACCCTATCGTTTGGCCAAGAATTCGCTATTCTTTCATCGGCCCTACTATTCCTCACGGGTCCTGATCTAAAGACGTTGTGGTTTCATCCACCACCGGAAGTCGTTGAGTACCCTGGAAACCACTCGGCTTCCCTGCCCACGCCGTGCAGTCCCGCTTCATGACTCCAAGTCTACCACACCCGAAGCACTTTACCCCCTTCTTACAATCTGCAGAAAGACGCTTACAATTGAAGGACGGACCCCAGTTAGACCCCAGTCTAACGCTATCAACGAGGTTCGGTTCCGCTACAGTCGCGACCTCTACACCAGCCGAGACATAAGCCAGGTCAGGTTCCAACAACCCCTTGGTCTTATGACTCGGACCGACGACCTAACTGCCTCTAGTATTTATAAAATACTTTTCTTTTTTTTTTAACTATCAGCACGCTCGTCTGTCCAAAAAAGGATGTTTACTCTTTTGTAATTGGCGAATGTGCATTGGTGTTCAATCATATGGCACCGCCCCATTACCCAAAAGGTCCGGGTGGTACAGCGCACTTCAAATTGGTACACCAAGTACAATGGGATAATTTTCCCCTCGCCGTATAAAAAGAAAGGCGACACCCATTTTTACGGAATACACGCGCAAAGCACTCCGTTTCCCTAATATTTGTTAGTGGAGGAACCGTTTCTACGAACACCTCCTTTTGGGGACTTATACCACTGGGTAAGCACACACCGAATACAACCGTGCCATCAATCCATGGCTTTATATCATGAAACTATTTGTCGACAGATGTCACTACCAACGCTTGGAGTGAAAGGAATATTAAGCAAAACAAAAGAAATAAATAAACAACCACAAAAGAAATTTTTGTTGCGGCCAGTACGCGACAATATTGTTGTAATTAGCTTGGCCACGAAGTCTGTAAAGAAATTTGGAAGTGGTTTGATAGGACATATTTCTAAGTGGAATCTAAATTAGTTTGACAAAATGATTTTATAAAAACCTTTAGCAAATATTATGTTGTTGTTTTTGTTGTTGTAGTAGCGGCTCCTTAACCCCGCTTAGGACAGGCTTTATCAATCTAAGTCGCCTAGGTCATCTAAAGAAAGGTCCAGGAAACGTGCTGTTTCGACAGGAATGGACCAAAGGGAGTGGGGGGTTAGATGAGTCGATTTAAGGGGGCATTTGAAGAGGTGGTTAGTGTCGTGCGGAGACTCTCCACATGCAGGGCATACGTTGGGTATGCTGGGGTCGAGCCTGAATAAGTAGGAGTTTAACCTGCTACAATATCCAGATCTAAGTTGTGCCAGAGTCACGCGGGTCTCTCGATGATGTAGACTAACTCCTGGTGAATGGTGTTCAGTGCTTGTCTGTACGCCGTTGTTGTTGTAACCGCAAAAATATGCCTCAACGTAATTTTTGGGAAGGAAAAGGAAGTGCCCGGATAAAAAATCCGGATCGTTCCGGTATAAAGACCCGACTGTCGCCAGAACTATTGGATTTTAGTCGCCTCTTACGACAGGTATACCTTACCGAGGGTAAATTCTTGAACCGCTAACCCGCAGGGGGTACGCCGTTCTGTCCAGGGGTTGTTGCACGTGTTGCTGGATGGCGCTCTTCAAATCAAGTACTCCCTTTCTAATATGCCAAGTTGGAGGTTCAGCTTCAATAAATTCCGTGAAGCCAGTGCAGTCAGCTTTTTTAAAGTTAACGAATGTCCGGTGATCCGCGGAAAGAAATTCGGGAGATCTGTCAATCGAGATGTGTATGGGTAAGTGGTCCGATGCTAGTATCAGCTATCAGCACTCGCAATTGTTAGATCAAGCGAGCTTTGGCAATTACCCACAACTCTGGTGGGGGTGTTATCGTTCATTGTGCAAAATGTCGAGTCCTCTATCTGTTCCGGCAGCACCATTCTTCTACGGTCATTTGACAGGCTAGAATGCCAAAGATCGTGTTGCGCGTTAAAGTCGCCCAAAACTAAATGATTTTCGCCTCTGTGTAGCGCACCTATATCAGGGCTATATCCAACTGGGCAACTCGTTACAAGAAGAATGTATATATTAAATATTTCGAGCTCGGCATCACCTGACCGGATAGCTATGCCATAACATTCTAGGGTAGGATACCTGCAGTCGATGTCGCCGTCGATGAGACGATACTGCACGGTGTTGTGTATGATGAACGATAAGCCCCCACCATGGTCTCGCTCGCAATCCTTGCGAATTATGTTGTATCCAGCTCGTCTCAGAAGATCCGAGCGGACGGTCAGCTTCGTTTCCTGGATCGCAGCAATTGACAGATGCTTCCGGCTCATAAAGTCGACTATATCGTCGATCTTCCCCTGGATTCCGTTGCAGTTGAAATGTAGGAGTCGTGGCTGTCTCAGAGGAACGTTCGTGATGAGGGGGATGAGGGAGTGATGCGTGGATGGAGTGTGTCGCTGCTGTATTACCCGTTGGTGTTGGTTGGCGGTGTTGTTATGTTGACAAGCGGGGGCAGATTCCTACAGCATGGGGCAACGTACGCATCACTCCACTCACGGGTGGTGCGCAGGCCATCATACGCAGGGTTCGCGAGAGATCTTGGTGGTGGCATACCATTTATTCTGCATAAAACCTTGCAGTGTCATTTAAACTACTGTGCGGTGCGATTGTGGTACTATGCACTAATCAAAAGCCATGCTGATTTGCTGCTGGGCTCAGACATTGTGTGAAGGACCTTAGCAGAAAGATCCCCATCATCTCCGCTACGGGGGAGAAGAGATATCAGCCGATAAATCCTCCCATGTTGGCAGGGAGACTCTTGCGAGTCCGTATATTATTGGACAGCCTAACTTCTGGATCTTTGTGTACCGGACAGCCGCGTAGCTGTATGATTACATCCTCCTCATAGTAGCATCATCTTTTTAGACGTGAATTCATACATGCGATGAAGATCTCCACATGCTACACAGACATTGCACAGCGTGCAATAGGATTTAGTATGGCCCCATTCGCAACTGATATTTTGGACCAGCTATGTTGAGAGTTTGTATTCTAGTTCTGCTTAATTATATAAACGCTTAGATCAATTATTTTTATTGGGATATACTATCCTTTAAAATATATTTAGTGATATAAGCCTGTCTCTGCACTGCCAATGCCTTTTTTGCACTTTGCTTAGCATCTTTCTATACATTGTTAGGATATTTCCTGTTGTGTTGTTGTTTGTTGTTTCAGCTTAGCTCTTTTTTTGTTTTTTTGCTGTTGTCTTCTGTAGACATTGTTGATGCAATAAAACTAAAGTAGGCATTAGAGGCTTCGGACTGGCGAGTTTAGCCTGTATTCATTTTGTTAAGCACACCTTTTGAATTATGCGTGTGCATACGCGTATACGACGGAAGTTGCTACGAAAGTACAGAGCCGCAAAACGGTAGCCGGGAGCACCTGGGGGGAAAGACAAAGAGAAGTGGCTACCCACTTACAAGGCAATTGGTTAGTCTGTTGTTAACTACGCTACACCAATATGTATGCCGATTTTCAGCGAGAAGAAACTACAAGCTGGCTAAACAACATCCTGAGGAGTGTGACGGAAAATCTCTTGATGCGAGCCACGTAGCATTTACACGCTAAAACATCTATGCTCCCGGTTAAGGAGCATAATTTTATGCTTTGTAAGAAATACTACTACGACTATAGTGGCAGGTTATTATTGATCATATGAAAAGTTTTTCCCTGGTCGTAATAAAAAAAAAAATAGTACATTACGAATGGCTGTTCAGATTCTAGAGATTAATAAATGATTAAATCCGTAGCAATATTATGCTATAAGGACTTACATTTTCCAGTTGGCGTAGAAAGCTTCTATCAAATACTCCATGACAAGTTTCCTTAATATGTTCTTGAATGCATTTCTGAACAAGAGACGTTAAGCTCTGGCCTGCAATACCATCTAGAAGTTCCATTTCTCGGAGCGCTGTATTTACTTTATTTACTGTACTTTCCAAGCTTAGACATTCACAAGAATTTATTTTTTTGTTGCAAACATGGCACTCTGCTTTTTTTAAAATCACATCTGCATCTAAAAAAATAAAAAATTTAGAAATTTCGTTACAATATCTTTCAGCATAAATAGGTCGAATTAAATGGTGAAGTGGTAGAAAAAAATTAATATTACTTGTACTTTTACAGCAGATTCTTAGATACATCTTGCGTGAACACTTATTTCAAATAGTAAATCTCCGCTATCGGCCGCGGTAGCCGCGTGGTTAGCATTGCGTACTGTCATTCAGAAGGGTTCAAGTCCTAGTAAGGCCAACATCCAAAAGTTATAGAAAATTAATTAAAAAAAAAAATTAAGATAAATTTTCTAATTGCGGTCGCCACTCGGCAGGGAATGTTAACCCCTCCCAGTGTACTTCTGGCATGGCAGCTAAACTGCTAGTAGGGCTAACTCCAAAACAGTCGACTTCTGAAACTCATTAGCGGTTTCTCACTTCGAAAGTATTGGAATTTGTACACAATCCAAAATCCATTGCTAATAATTATTTACTGTCACAGGTCTATTGAAGTCATGAGTAATCATAACTTACTGACAACCACAAAATGTGTCTTCCCCTGCGACGAAAATATTGAAGAAACTTGTATAGAAAACAATTGATTGATTAAAGCGTGAGTTTTCACTCACGAAGTTTGCGTTCACGCCTGGTTCTGGTTAAGTGTTTTCTGCTAAATTTTGGACCCATCAATGCTCGTTGATGTCCTCGTAAAATTAAGAATTGACTTTTCCACCGCCCAAGATTTAAAATTGAGTCGGCCCTTGTGACATGTACCACATCTGAATAGGAACTTAGTCATTGAGTCCTACCATTCATCCCGATGAAGTTCTTCAACGTACAGCCGATGTGACCAAAGATGTCTTTTATGACCGTTGCTCCGCTCATGTTTTGGGAATTTAAAGAAACATTCACAAATGGGTTGAGGTTGATCGGACAGAAGGACTTCTCTGTGTCATTCGATACCAAACAAAGCTACTCTTTACCGTGACTTTTTTAATTTATTGCTGGAGAAAATAATAAGAGCTGCAGAGGTAAATAGAGACGGTACAGTCTTCTATAATAGTACATAACAGGTGACGTCCACCTATGACTGATTGGCTTCAACTTTAGCTAACTCTGCTATTTGCAGACTGGATAAGGAAGAGAAGCGCATTGGTCTGGCAGCCAATGAGGACAAGACAAAATATCTATTGCCATCAAACAGCCATCGCATTCGCTAATTTCCCTTATCATTGAAATCCAACGAAGAATCACTCTTACTAACAGATATTACATTAAACTGGGCAGGCAACTGAATTAAATAAAATCTTCTCTCGAAAAAATATGGAGTGTGCAAGCCGCACATCGTTTCCATTCTGCTGTATGGTTCGGAGGCATTCACGATAATAATATCTTACGACTCTCATGACTCTACACACTGGAGTTGGCCCAGAATTTACCCGACTTTTCTGCGACCTAACCCCGGGGTTAGGCCATCAGATAATTTTACTCTAAGCACATCAACGGAGTTAACTCACTTTCGGTAATTTAGCAGAAAATGTTATGTTAACTAATGTAAACATTTCGGAAGTTTCGGTATATTTTTTTTTTGGCAGAGTCGTGTATTTTCAGATTTAATGAGGGGACAGACTTTTATTTTGCATGGTGAAATTTTTTCTTCAAAAGTTACTTTTTTGCATTAATATTAACATAAAATCATATATTAAGTAATTGGCAAAGATAATGCTTCTCCTCTTTAAAAAATAAAATAAAATCAAAAAACAAACAAAAAGCAATTGTGGAATAGAAAACGATCCCCTCAACATAAAAATATACGCGACTCTGGCAACTATCAGCTGATTACGCAAAATAAATAATTATGTATATTATTTTAGAACCAAAAGCAAATTGCGTGCCATCCAAAAAAGTTGTAAGCATGCAAAAAAGCATTTTCCTTTCAGCAGCGTCTGTCCGTTCAGCAATAATCTTCACTTGCAAATCATAACATTGTATAAATAGCAAAATAAAAGGGATGCGGTCTTTTGAATTCATGATTTTAATACTTGTGACAAATTTTGCAAACTGCAAATGTAAACAAAAATCAGCTGTTTGAGTTAGCTCACTTTCGGTGGAAACTTACCAGAGGCCTTAAATGAATTTCAGTGCTTGGTGGAAATAGGCTACTACATATTGGCAAAGCAATGGCTGGAGTCATTAAAATGGTTTGAAATTTAAAGATGATATAACTGAAACAATTGCGCCTGTATTAATCAAGAAATTTATTTTGTTAAATTTATTGAAAACAAAAAGGCGACGTGTAGGTTTATTAATATTTCCATTATCAGCCACCGTCATAATCAAAATTTTTAGGTTAAAGAATTTGCATTATATGAAATATTTTTGTTTGATTTAAAATTGCAAGATTGTACACATATGAAAGTACTATTTCTAAGTGTATGATGATACCAACAAATATTATTTTGATTATTATTATTTCTGTGTCTTGACAAATTTCGAGATCTAGATCTAGATCTAATTTGTAATTCGTTAATATCTGCAGTAATTTTGTTTAAAGTTCGTTGTTGTTGTAGTAACGGTTCCTTAATCTCGCTTAGGGTGGGCTTTGTCGATCTAAGTAACCGAGGTCATCTAAAGGGAGGTCCAGGAAACGTGTTGTTTCGACGGGATTGGACCAAAGGGAGAGGGGGCATGTTAAGAGGTGGTAAGTGTCGTGCGGAGATTCTCCACATGCAGGGCATACGTTGGGTATGCTGGGGTCGAGTCTGGATAAGTAGAAGTTTCACCTGCTACAATATCCAGATCTAAGTTGTGCAAGGGTCTCTCGAGGCAGCTCGACCTCGTTGTCTGCTATGGGTGGTGGTTTAACTCCGAGCACGCCATTCACGAGAAGGGAGTCTTTGAAGGTGTTGACTGACTCCTGGTGAATGGCGTTCAGTGCTTGTCGGTACGCCGTCCTGTGTTGCTGGATGGTGCTCTTTAAGTCGAGTACCCCCTACGGTAGCATCCCATCAAGAACTGCTTGCACAGCAAAGCACTATGCTCCTTAACTCGTAGCATAGATGCTTCGCTGTGCCAGTGATGCTCCGGCGACATCGGGAGGTTTCCTGTCGCAGTCCTAAGGGCAGTCATCTGCGCCTCGTTCGTCCCCAGCACCCAGATCGGTGCAGCATAGTTTACGACCGGCCGGCGAATTGCTTTGTAGGTTGCCAGCAAAGTTTCTTTGTCCTTACCCCAAGTGCTGCCGGCTAGCGCTTTGAGTATTTTGTTGCGGCTCTGGAGTTTTGCGGCAATTGCGGTAAGCGGAGTGAAGGAGTGCAGGCTATCGAATGTGACCCCTAAAATCTTAGGGTTGTCTACAGTCGGAATTTTTTGGTCATCGACTTTCACATCGAGTTCTAGCCTGTACTCCTTCGTCCAGCTGGTGAAGAGGGTAGCCCGGCGGTAATGAGGATTCCTCAATGTCTGTGAGTAGCACTGTGTCCGTGAGGTTCACTGTGTCAAAAGCTTTTGGCAGATCCAGTACTACCAGGACAGTTCTCGCGCAAGGTCGGTTTTGGTTCAGGCCATTGACTATCCTTGTGTTTATGGCGTTAAGTGCTGTTGTGGTACTATGCACTTTCCGGAAGCCATGCTGATGTGCTGCTGGTAAAGTGATGGTGAGTAGAAGTCGGGAGCAGCAAGGCCTCAAGTGTCTTCGGTACTGGGGAGAAGAGAGTTATCGGCCGATAAGACTCTCCTTTGTTGGCTGGCTTCCCCGGTTTAAGTAGCGGTAGCACCCTACCAGTTTTCCACACATCTGGTATGATTAGGGTGGTCAAAGACAAGTTGAAGACCTTGGCGAGATAGTCTGTTCCCGCTGGTCCGAGATGTTTTAGCATCAGCATGCTTATTCCGTCAGGCCCTATGGATCGGAGTTACGGAGGATGTCGCGCCTTGCTGCTAAAGCCGTCGCCGGAATAAAGCGGGCGGCAGCGGTCGCAACAGAGGTGACGTCTGTTGGAGTGGGGAGAGCACTGAAGGCGTTCTCGGTGAATTCCGAGAAGCCGGTCCAGTTAGCTTTTTTAATGTTAACGAACGTCCGGTGATCGGCGGAAACAAAGTCGGGAGGTCTGTTAATCGAGATGTGTATGGGTAAGGGGTCCGATGCTAGTGTCAGTATAGGTCGCCAGACTATACTGTTTATCAGACCAGCGAGACGAGCTTTGGCAATTACCCACAACTTTGGTTCATTGTGCAAAATGTCGAATCGTCTATCTGTTCCGCCAGCTCCACTCCTCTACGGTCATTCGACAGGCTAGAATGCCAAAGATCGTAATGCGTTTTAAAGTCGCCCAAAACCAAACGGTTTTCGCCTCTGAGTAGCGCACCTATATCAGGGCTATATCCAACTGGGCAACTCGTTAAGAATGTATATATTAAATATTTCGAGGTCCGCATCGCCTGACCGGATAGCTATGCCATAACATTCTAGGGTAGGATACCTGCGGTCGATGTCGCCGTCGATGAGACGATACTGCACAGTGTTGTGTAAGATGAACGCTAAGCCCCCACCATGGTCTCACTCGCGATCTTTGCGGAGTATGTTGTATCCGGCCCGGCTCAGAAAATCCGAGCGGGCGGTTAGCTTAGTTTCCTGGATCGCAGCAATTGACAGATGCTCCCGGCTCATGTAGTCGACTATCTCGTCGATCTTCCCCTGGAGTCCGTTGCAGTTAAATTGTAAGAGTCGTGTCTGTCTCGGGGGAACGTTCGGGATGCGGGGATGAGGGAGTGATGCGTGGACCACTTGCACAGCGAAGCATCTATGCTACGAGTTAAGAAGCATAGTGCTTTGCTGTGCAAGCAGTTCCTGTTGGGACGCCACCGCGCGGAGCACCCCAGCAGGCACCTCTTAGAAGCCGAGCCTCCGCCTAGGCACATCAGGAAGGGAGTACTCGATTATAACAGCACCATACAGCACCACGTTCAACAACCGCTGGACAGGACGGCATACAGACAGGCACTGAACGCCATTCACCAGGAGTCAGTCAACACCTTCCTAGACTCCCTTCCAGTGAATGGCGTACTCGGAACCAAGCCACCACCTATCGCAGACAGTGAGCTCGAGCTGCCTCGAGAAACCCGTGCTACATTGGCACAATTAAGATCTGGATACTGTAGCAGGTTAAACTCCTACATATCCAGACTCGACCCCAGCATACCCAACGTATGCCCTGCATGTGGAGAGTCCCCGCACGACACTAACCACCTCTTCACATGCCCCCTTAAACCTACTCATCTAACCCCCCTTTCCCTTTGGTCCAACCCTGTCGAAACAGCACGTTTCCTGGACCTTCCGTTAGATGACCTCGGCGACTTAGACTGATTATGCCTGCCCTAACTAAGCGGGGTTAGCGAAGCCGCTATAACAACAACAACAACAACAGAAAATTTAACTTAACTTTTTATTTAAATTAATTTTCCATAACTTTTGGATGTTGCTGGCACTGGGATATGAACCCGAGCCTTCCGAATGTCAGTACGCAATGCTAACCACTCGGCTATCGCGGCCGCCATAGTTATACAATTTATCTTGATGTCTGCACTCTTTAGTAAATTTAAAATACAAAATTTCATCAAAGAAATAAATTCCCTAAGCGAGAAATACTTTGACACAAAGTTGTCTCTATGATTTCACCATGTTTTTTCTTTCTGTGATGATAGGGAGGGTCGGCTTTGCGAAGGTGTCCTAGGCTTTGAAAAAAATTTGCTCTTGAGGGGTAAGAGAAGGTCATACACATCATAAAAATGTATGCCGTTTCCCGAGGTAACTTATAGCCTATTTCCACCATTTTAGCTTAAACGCATTTAAATGCTAAATTCCCATGTGTTTGTCACTTTTCAAAGTGAGTTAACTCACTTTCGGTAATTTAATAGAAAATGTTATGTTAACAGTCGATGCTGTCACTACTAATGTAAACATTTCGGAAGTTTCAGTATATTTCATGCCAGAGTCGTGTACTTTCGGATTTAATGAGGGGCCAGACTTTTATTTGGCATGGTGAAATTTTTTCTGCAAAAGTTACTTTTTTGCATTAACATATATTAAGTAATTGGCGAAGATAATACTTCTTCTCTTTAAAAAATAAAATAAAAATAAAAAACAAACAAAAAGCAATTGTGGAATAGAAAACAATCCCCTCAACATAAAAATATGCGTGGCTCTGGCAGTTATCAGCTGATTGAACAAAATAAATAGTATAAGGAAACAAACTAGCAAAAGTGAGAATGGAAACATGCACAAAAGTATTTTCATTTCAACAGCGTTTGTCCATGCAGCAATAATCTGCACTTGCAAATCATAATGTTGTATAAATAGCAAAATAAACTGAATGCGGTCTCTTGAATTCATGATTTTAATACTTGTGACAAATCTTGCAAACTGCAAATGTAAACAAAAATCAGCTGCTTGAGTTAACTCACTTTCGGTGGAAACGTTTGACATTTCATTCACTTAACAGAGGCCTTAAATGCATTTAAGTGCTTGGTGGAAATAGGCTATTATAATTTTCGAGAACTTTCAATTTTCAACATAATCTGTGAACATAAAACAACTGGCGCCGCCCATAAGGACAGCTGAATAGTGTAGTTATGTTAAAACGCCGCTGTGCTCTAATATTGTGAAATCTTTTTGCTTGTTTTGTACTGTTAGCTTATGTAGATATGTAAAAATATATTGATGATACATTTATTCAGATATACACACATTACATACGAGACCAGCACTCGCAACTGTTATAGCAGCGAAAATTGTTATTTGACAGGCAACAATGCGCGTTAAAGTCTCCCAAAACCAAACAATTATTTTCATTTTTTGAATTAATATATGTAATTAAACAGGACAGCGGCTTTTGCTAAAACTTTCCAAAAATGATGGGGTTTTTGGCTAAATAGGTGGATATGGTGATTATCTTTTCGTTAAAAGTGGGGGCAAAGCTTAATTTTGCAAATTTTATTATTATTAAGTTAAAGCACAAATGTTAACTTAGATTCCTACAGGCGGCAATTAAATTTGGGTTGACTTTAGTTTGGAGCCTGTGGTTTTTTTTTTTGTGAAATGTTCATAGATGGTAGTAGGAGGTCTACAATTACCAAAAATATAAGTTTTAACGCGCGCAAATTTATAGTTTAAAGGCTATAAACATTTAAAGTTACACTTTTTATATGCAGAGAGCCTGCTTCTGCTTTACTTATAAACACACTAACAACCCTTGGCTAGGCAGACGTTGCCATTCCGTAAAATAATCTAAAAATCAACAATAATATCCAAGCAAAATAAAATGAGGATTTCGCATAGAAGGTTGCGTGAAAATAAAAGTTTTACTTAAGAATATTGTACAAGGCGAAGCCAGTGTTGGTCGGCACATGGTTACAATCCAAACCCCGGCCGAAGGCCCCCAAATTTACAAAGGTGTTTCACTTAAGAATACTGTGCAAGGCGAAGAAGGCGTTAGTCCGGCCCAGGGCGAAGCGCGGCAGATAAAATAAACTATCATTAAATTGTGAAATTTTTATTTTTTGATCATTTATTAAGCAGAGATAAATGTTTAAATATTGGACATATTTTGGTAATTACAGATCAAAGCGGCTTTTGTCACAACTGCTGTCGTACTGTTTAAGAAATCTTAAAAAAAAAAACAATAAATAAAACGGACCGTATGGAGGTCCGGATCAGTTTTTTTTTTAAGATGTATTGAAACAAACAAGAACTTAAATAAATAACATACACTTACATAACAAGACAAAAATACATAACTTTCACATATTTTTACAGAAAAAAAAATATTTTTTCACTTAAACATTTTTTGGGTCATATAATAGGCTCCGTTTTATTTATTGCTTTTTTTAGATTTCTTACGCAGTACGGCAACATCGTTTTTGTTAGTGCGTTTATGAATAAAATACAAGTAGACTGTCTGCTTGTAAGTGTAAATTAAAATGTCAATAACTTTTAAACTATGAATTTGCGCGCGATAAAACTTATATTTTTGGTAATTGTAGACCTCCTACTACCAACTATGAACAATTCATAAGAAGCCATAGGCTCCAAACTAAAGTTTTCCCTTAAATTTTTCAAATCTTTTTTTCTGTTAAACTGAGTCAACTGTTTGCAGTGGTATCACGCTGTTACCGAACTGGGTTTGTTTGAGTCGTCATATATTCGTATGTCACCATTACCTCAATATCATAAAATTTCTCCGCCGCGATAGTACCGTGCCTGTTTCATTTAACGTTTGCGAAATGATAATGTAAGTTATTTTACGGTTTCACTTGAACTTACCTATAAAAACTCTAGTGTTTTTAAAATGCAACTGCAAGTGAATCTGGAATGCCACATAATAAAATGCTAGTACTGCCTCATTGAATCCTGTTGGCATTTGGCCCAATAATGCTTCTAGTAATGAAGAATTTAAATTCCAATTTGTTTTTGGAATAGGAGACAATTTGTTTAATCGGTTCAATAGCAGCTTTAGGCAATTGAAGTTTTTATACAAACTCTCCACCGCAGCAGCAAATCGAAGAAATAATTGGTACCGGAATTCGGAGTCACATTTGGAAGTATCAACTAGGACTGGAAAATTTGACCAGAATAATGGAACAATCTTATCTCGAATTGCAGATTGAAATTCAGTCCATAATATTTCAGAAACACTCTCGCTTAGTCCCAGTCTTTTCACATCTTCGCATAATTTCTGAAAGTTTCCACTGTCCGTCTCCACGATACAAACCTATGAGGTAAAACTTATTAATTTGCTATGCAAACGGTGACAAACTTACACTTCCAGTTAACACAGGAAAAATCCTTGATAATTCCATCCATAATTTATCAATATCAACCATTTCAGCATATATTTTCAAATACTTTCAAAAAATGTTTGTTTGTAATGTTAGGAATGATTACTGGATGATTTTTTATCGATATAAATCGAAATTCCGAGTTAAACTGAAATATGTAGCACACTAAGGCCCGTTTTCACAATGTCTGATTAACTTAACCTTTAACCGGAGGATAGCTAACCGTCAGATAGGCTGATATGACACTTTCATTTTCACCAAGTTCTGGTTACTTAACTTCTGGTTAGTTTGATCATTGGGAATATTTTAACGTAGATTCAGAAAAATTTACGTTGTGAATACATCAAAGCTGCATGACAGCTGCTATCTGCTTATATTTTTTTACACTCTTTGGTTGAGTAATTTTTAAGATCTTCCGTGTTATCTTTTTTTTTTTTAAATTTATTTTTTGGTTATGGAAAAAAATGTAATTTAATAAAATTTATTTCATGTATTTTTATTTGGAAAAAGGTTTTAAATTACATGTATAAAATTTATATAATATATGTATGTATAAGGTTTCCTTGCACCTGAGCTATGTTTTCGTCGGCATCAACGGATGCGACTTGAGCTTCTACCTCATCCAAGTTAGAGTCATTCTGGATAGCAAAATTGTGCAACACTCTATAAGCAACAATGATGTTCATAGTTATGCTGAGCGAAACTCTCAATCCATAGCTCCTCGATATGCACGGATTTCAGATTTATTATAAAAACGTTCAGAGAAGATTGGGATGTAAAAGACACATCATGTAGTTGCTGACTCCATAACTACTGCCACACATTTAAAAATGTCCCGAAATACGATTTGCTCGAACCGGTGATTCAGACAGCTATTATTAAAAATAATGCTGTCATGTCCAGAACCAAGTCACTTGCAAACAAAATCCATTATGCCCGCATTGTGCTCTCAATTTCCCTGCTTTTTCGGTATTCTGATGAATGAGTGATCAAGTGCTGCGGTAGCAATAGATAATATTTACCACCCGATTGGCAGTCACCACTTTTATTCCGCCCAACACCGATACACAAATTAAAAAACTTCCCGATGCATAAAAGCGGAATGTTAAAAGCAAAATTTCCGCTGCTTTATTCCTGCAAAATTAAATAAATTATCAACAACATTTATTTACTCAATTTATGTACGGCACGTTCTTTCCCTATAAAACGCATCTGAATCAACGCAGACAGATAGGCAGTGCGTTCCAAATTTTCCATAATACAATTTATCTTAAAGCCAATGTCGGAATACTATTCTCTTTATTATTTTACGATTTGCAGTTGTCAAATTATCTTCTGGTTAAGAACTAATCGTCACTCGATGTTGGCGTTAAGTTAACCGCAACTTAATTGACAGATGCGCCTTAACCGGACATTGTGAAAACGAATTTTTTGCTACCTTCCGATTAAGTTCTGATTAAGTGCTTAACCGGAGATGGTGAAAACGGCCCTAAGGCCCGTTTTCACAAAGTTCTGGTTATTTAATTTCTGGTTAGTTTGATCATTGTGAATATTTTAAAGTAAATTCACAAAAATTTGCGTTGTGAATACATCAAAACTGCATGACAGTTGGTACTTGCATACACGATATGGTTGAGTAATTTTTAAGATCTTCCGTTTTCTCTTTAATTTTTTTTTAAATTTTATTTTTTGGTTATGAGAAAAAATGTAATTTATTGAAATTTATTCCATATATTTTTATTTTACATGTATTAAATTTATATAATATATGTATATGGTTTTCTTGCGTCTCAGCTATGTTTTCGTCGGCATCGACTGATGTTTCTGCTGGTTCATTCGTTGAACTTCTACCTCATCCAAATTAGAGTCACTTTGGATAGCAAAATTGTGCAACGCTCTACAGGCAACAATGATGTTCATAGTTGTGCTGAGCGAAACTCAATCCATAGATCCTTTATATGCAATTACGAGTAGGGATTTCAGATTCATTGTAAAAACGTTAAGCGCGAAGATTGGAATGTAAAAGACACATCATGTAGTTGCTGACTCCATAACTACTGCCACCCAATTAAAAAAGTCCCTAAATACGTTTTGCTCGAACCGGAGATTCAGACAGCTATTATTAAAAAATATTAAAAACAATGCTGTAATGTCCAGAACTACTTTTCTCTACTCCGCTTTATTTTACACTTGCAATTTTTAGTTCGCTTCGCGCTTTTTAATGTTTAGACACATCTTTTATTTATCTAATTCTTTTATATATTCTTACATTCGATTAAACATCAACTCTACTCTTTCCAAAGTGTAATCTTATTTCATATCTCAGCCTTTTCAATATCATCAGAGTCGATTTCAAATAAAAAATAAAAATAAAAGGGAATGTCTAAATCTACAGAGACGAATAGAAACACAAAACGAGTCAAACGAGCACAGCGACACGGTGCGCTGCCCCCTTCGTCGTCGCCCTCTCCCCATCAAACGAATGTTTCGTCGACAAAAAGTATACCCGTGTAAACTCAGACATAGGTGACTTTTTTCTTTAGATGAGCAGGACAACTACACTTCTCTCCGAGAATTGTACCAGATACTGACCTATTCGAAAAAAGTTTTAATGACGAATAGAAACACAAAACGAGTCAAACGAGCACAGCGACACGGTGCGCTGCCCCCTTCGTCGTCGCCCTCTCCCCATCAAACGAATGTTTCGTCGACAAAAAGTATACCCGTGTAAACTCAGACATAGGTGACTTTTTTCTTTAGATGAGCAGGACAACTACACTTCTCTCCGAGAATTGTACCAGATACTGACCTATTCGAAAAAAGTTTTAATGGCTGGATTTACTTGAAATTCCGTACTTAAGTGACAATTTTCTTAGATTAAGAAGAGGACTCTTCTTCTCTCCGGTAATTGGACGAGAGACTGACCTATTCAAAGAATCTTATTTAAAGTTCTATTTACTTGAAAATCGGTGAATAGGTGACTATTTGCCTAGATTAACTTAGATTAATAGGAAGACTACACTTCTCTCTGGAAAGTGGAGCAGAAACTGACCGATTCGGAAAGTCTCAGTTATGGTTCTATTTACTTGAAAATCGGTAAATAGGTGACTATTTGCCTAGATTAACTAAGATTAACAGTAAGACTACACCTCTCTCCGGAAAGTGGACCATAGACTGACTTATTCGAAGAAATCTTATTTATGGTTTGATTTACTCGAATGCAAAACTTCAAAAAATTCCATACAAAGCTGGGGTTGGTCGGGACGACCTCGACAATAAGTTGTTGTTTTCTTTATATTCCCTCGTGTCTCTGATCGGCTTATTTGACGTCTTTTAAATGCATAAGATTGTTTGCATGCGCGTCTAAAGCTTCATCCGGAATCATTTTTCCGAACGGCGATAATTTGCTGACTCCGACGAAGACAAGGATTAGTTTTGTTTTCAGTCAACCCTAATAACTTTTCAGCTTATATCTCTCTAAATTGTCTAACATTTTACATTCTTCTTTGTTGCACTTTTGTAAAGCGTTTACAACAGAAACTCCCTAACGTAATTGAATGACAAGCTTTCGGTACCATTTGATTCCTTTTCCGATTGAGGTGGTATAAGAAACCATTTGGTCGGAATAATCTTTATCACACTTTTATTATATTCAACAACAACTAGTGGTTTTAGTGTTGCAAATGGTATTGAACCTCTTCCTCACAATCCTGACGGAGCTTTTAGTGTTGCTCACGGTCAGTTTACATAGCCGTTGCGGGGATATCAAATTCAGACATAGCAGGGTAGAGGCAGCTACTTTTCGTGCTGTCGAAGGCGGTATTAAAACCAACGAAAAGACTATGTCTTTTCCAAGATTTGGCGCATGGTGAATATCTGGTTAATGGTCTAAAGCCACACTGATAAGGTCCACCCAGTTTGTTGACGGTGGGCTTTAGTCTTTCACACAATACGCTCAACAGGACCTTATAGGTGATATTAAGGACGCTTATCCCACTATAATTGGCGCAGATTGTGGGGTCCCCTCTTTTATGGATTGGGCAGAGCACACTTAGGTTTCAGTCGTCGGACCATATTTAGCAAAGAAGCTGATGCATGAATCTGATCAGTTCTTTACCGCTTTGCTGTTTTTTAAGCGGGCTATTGCTATTCGGATTTCTTCATAGTCGGGTAACGGAATAACTTTTCCATTATCTTTAATTGTAGTCTCGGGTTCAGCATCTCCGGGTGTATCATTTTCACCGCCATTCAGCAGGCGGGTGAAGTGCTCCCTCCACAGATTGAGTGTAGTCTGGGCATCCGTCACTAGCTTACCCCTCTGGGTCCTACAAGAGTTTCTTCCGGTTTTGAAGCCTTCCGTAAGTCGCCGTATCTTTTCGTAGAATTTTCGAGAATTACCCTTGTCGGCCAGCTTCTCAAGCTCTTTGTACTCACGCATTTCGGCCTCTTTCTTTTTTTCTCTACCAATGCTTATTGCTTCCCTCTTCAGCTCTCAGTATCTAGGGAGTTTGCGATGCCGTCCCACATTTCCCTTATCCCGGGTTGCTGATGAGTGCTTTGAAAGAGCAGGTGTGCAAGTCGAGGAGTAAACCGCTCGGCACTCTGTTGTTATTGAAGCTTTTCGACGTCAAACTTTCCTTGTTTTTGTTGACGGGCGGCTTTCGATACACAGAGGCGGGTGCGTATCTTCGCTGCGAGTCGATGTTAGGACCTCGGAGCATTCGCATACCTAAAACACTGGATACATGTCTTCCGTCTATCACAACATGATCGATCTGGTTGAAAGTTTTTCGATCTGGAGACAGCCAAATAGCTTGGTGAATTTTCTTATGCTGGGATCTAGTGCTACAGGCAACCATATTTTGGGCCCCGGCGAAGACGATCAGCGTCAGCCCATTTGGGGAAGTTTCGTCGTGAAGGCTGAATTTTCCCACAGTTGTACCAAAGATACCTTCTTTTGACGTCGTGGCGGGGACAGCGCTCATAAGTGTGTTCGAGGCGCTCGTAAAAGGCATCTTTTGTCAAATCATCATTCTCTTCCATCGTGGATTTTGTTTTTCATGTGGTGGGCTCCAAACATTACGCACAACCGCATGGGATTCGCCTACTCACTTTAGCCTCCAAACGGATGTTTTTTGTCTACCTCCTCCTAAGGTTGCATTGAGTAAATTTGGTGGCCAGACAAAGTTATTAAGTTATCTATTCTCACATAAATATCTTTCCTGGTCATAACTACAAAAAAAGTTTTGTTTGCCAGTTTCGTATCGCACAATTTCCGTTAAAGAAATGCTTATTGCTGTGTTTTTAAACTTTTTTCTTGGTAGACAATTAGAAATGTGTATAAATTAATCTTATTGCACAAATTTATTGTTTTCACCAGAAATGGTAATCGTTATGGGTTGTATCAGAAAAATTATTAATCATTATCCATACCGCTCGAAAAGTATTAATTAAAATTACTTCATGTTTTTTGATGATAATATAGATTCAGTTTTATATTTTATTTCATTAGAAATATTCATTACACTTTGAGTTTTAACATTACCTTCGAAAATAATAATTATTTTTTGAGTTTTATTTTTTTAATCAGACATAAAAATTGTTTTCGGAGCAAAAATTTTCCGTTCAAATTTTAAAAATAAATTTGATTTTTAATCTTGGTTTATAGGATATAAGGTTAGGACAAAAAAAAAACATATGTTGTTGTCGAAGTTGGTTTAATTTGGTGAGTTGCCGAAGATTTTAAAATAAATTTGCCCAATTTTATACATAAAACAACGTAATATTTTGATAATAATATTCTAAGGCTTGCATCGTAATTTTTTAAAACGACATTAACATTTTCAGTTAAGACGTCCTGAATAATTTTATTTCGAAGAAATGTATATTAAGTTTCTTAGTTTTTTAAATTATGAAAATAAATTTTGATTTTGAATGAAAAATTTTGTGGCTAGCAACTCTATCATTTGATGTCATGTGAAACGAGTGGCATGAGCAAATAATGTAACGTTAAAAATGATCAAAATTCCATGCGAACGCGCATTGTTTATAAAAATGGAATATTTTCTTTTAAGAAAATTTGTATGAATGATTCATATTAACATTTTTTGAAAAAATAAAACATAGATGCGATAATGTAGCACTTTCGTTAATGATATAAATTTTTGAGCTGAAAACTTGAATTTTTGATATTAAGGAAATCTGAGTTCATCGGATAGTTAAATATACAATATATTTCTATGGAAAAAGGGAGTAGTATGTTATTAAAAATAATATATAATTTGTGCTTTCTTCTGTATAAAAAAATATTTTCCTAAAAATTACTCTTTTGAATATATAAATATCAAGCCGCGCCCACTGTAAATATGACGAAGTTAGTACCTTGTATATTATAAGCCTTAGATTTTTATTGTTTTGATTACAACGAATTGCTCATATGATATTTTTCTAATAAATGGTAGATGGTAAAAGCCTCTTGTTCTTTTCAATCAATGAATGAACTTTGAATTAAAATCAGATATAAAAATATATGCTTTATTATTTATTAGGAAAGTTCCGAATTTGGAAAAATATTTGGCAATATAACTTCGAATTTGTTTAAATGATCATGATTAGATACTTAACAGCAAAAAAAAGAAAACATTTTTTATTTTTGACCAGAAAAATAAAAACTAAAAAAATAGTTCATTTTTGAAAAAAAATTTAAAAATATCAAAGTGGAGAGAATATTTATGATAAAAAAGTAAAACTCAAAGGAAAATTCTTATATTTGATTAATAAACTTAAATATCAAGATTATGATTATTTTTGATTTGAAATATTTAGAGCTCATATATATATAGTCATTACTTTTAAGCGAAAACATAAAATTCGAAAAGTACGAATTACATTGGTTTGTTTTATTTTTTATAATATCTTATGCGATTTTAGATTTTCTGGAATCTATTCCTGCTATAGATGATTTAAAAATTTGATGATGAAAAGGTAGATATGAGAAAACATTTTATTCAAACTCTCTCGAATACCCTTAAAATTCGAGTTCTACATCTGGGCGTAAATACAATGGATATTTTAATAGGCTATATTGCCGCCATTAAAGAAATTCGATATCTTGATAATAGTGGGATTATATTGGAGACTGTAACGGCTCCAATCAGAGAGTATCTTCGCAAACGGAGTGATACAGTTCGTCGAGTAGTGGCAGGTCTAACTGAAGAAGGTCCCACTGACTTAACAGAGGAGCTTGCTAAGGGAGAAACTGTAAGAGACAATGATAAACTTGATGGCAATGAAGAGTGAAGTAATTGGGAAAATTGGTTGCCAGACTCATTTGGTATTGATCAGTCAGCGCGCGTGCAACTTACACATATTAACCGGTCAGCAGATATAATTTCTATGGTAGTTGATATATACGGAAGTAAGGAGTTGTTTATGAATGAATATCGTAACTTAATGGCAGATCGTTTACTTACATCTTTGGATTTCAATGCTGATAAGGAAATCCGAAACTTGGAATTACTTAAGCTTAGATTTGGAGAGTCTCTACTTCATAGTTGTGAAGTTATGTTGAAGGATATAACAGACTCAAAACGTATTAATTCCCATATCACTAGTGACTCCAAATTCAACGAAAGTAAGTATAAGCTGCATATATCTTTAGCTTTCTTTGTTTTTCACTCATAAAATGAACAAATAAGTATGGAGCAGTATAAAATTCGTCGGTCTCTTTCGATAAAACTCTTTAGACAGAGTTATACATTTTCGGTTTCAAAAATAAACGTAAATAAAGTACATTTGAATAATTTTTTTCATGAAATTTTTTACTTTCAAATAACCGTCTCACGAATTTTCGCAAACTTCGATCCGTTTGCGGTAATTTTGGTCCACTTTTGGGCACATATTGGGTGGATCTCAGCCATAACTTGACGAATGTTGCTTTTTGTGCGCTCAAAAGTTGAAGGTTTATCCAAACCGCAAAAATATTCCTCAAAGTAATTTTTGGGGAATGTTCCGGGAGTGACAGTTCTTGGACGGATAAAAAATACGGGTCGTTCCGGTATAAAGACCCTGCTGTCGCGGGAACTATTGGATTTTAGTCGCTTCTTACGACGGCCATGCCGTACCGCGGGTAAATTCTTGAACCCCTAACCCGCAGGGAGTTATTGTCGAAGTCTTCTGCTACACTTTCAATTACAGTAGCGATATGTAATGTGGAACGAGCAAAACGATGATGCGCAGGGCTTACAATATCTGTATCCGATCCAGTAACTTCAAACTTCTTTAAAATTTTACCATTTGCTTGAGTAGTTGGACGATAACTAAACATAAACAATCGAATCAGGATTCGTACCATGGGCTTCGGAATGGCAGTGCCCAATACTAACCCATCCGCATTGCGGCTGTCGCATTACATACTTACTTTTAAAATGACACCAGACCATAAATTATTAAGAAAGTAAACGTATTTGGCACATATAATACTTTAAAAAGGAACATGATCATGCCACATATTAGTAGAAATAGATTAGTGATCATATTTTATTTAAATGGGAATATCAGAATGCGTTGTTGTTATTATTGTAGCAGCTATCCAACTCGGTTTAGGAGGTGGAAGTTTTAGATGATTAGGTTTTAAGGGGCATGCAAAGATGTAGTTAGTGTCGTGCGGAGCCTCTTGTTTAATCATAGGGAGCTTGGATATCCGACCTCTAAATTCTACCGTTGATTGCCGACCTTTCAGGCAGCCCATGATCCATCTCTCCAACCCTAGCGGTAATGTGGAGTCCTCAATTTCCGAATGTAGCACTGAACGAATTACAGTATCAAAAGCTTTTGACAGATCCAGCGCTTTTAAGACAGTTCGTTCGCAGAATCTGTTTTAGTTAAGGCTATGGACCATCTGGGTGTTTATGGCGTTAAGAGCGGTTTTGGTGCTGTGCAATTTTCGGAAGCCATTCTGATGTGTTGCTGGGTCTAATTGCCTTCGCTCCTAGGGAGAGGAGAGATATCGGGTGATAAAATTCTCCCTTCTGGGCTGGTATTTAGGATTTTAGTAGCACGACCACTCTAGCCATTTTCTAAATGTCGGGTGGTCAAAGGCAGATTAGGGATCTTGCTGAAGAAGTCTGCTACCGCTGGTTCCAAGTTTTAGCATCACCATGTTTATTCTGTCGGGGTCGATTGAATAGAGGCTTTCGCATTTCCAAAACACCCCTGGGCGTTGGCGGTTTGCGCAGAAGCTTCATTTTGTTAATCGAAGGGAGCATTGTAAAAAGTCGGCTAAAATAGCTTGTGGGCTTCTTCGTGTCCGACAAGGAGCGGCTACCGAATGAAATTTTTACCCAGTCAACGCGTCTTGTGGATCAGAGCTTGGTTGCTCCAGGGGGAAGTTGCAGGGCCTGCTCCTCTCGCCTTTTTTGCTTATCTTGGCCAGCTTTACGTCGAATCTTCTTCCCAGATGAGGGAATTTTCTGGATCGGTGTGACGAATACAGACGCATCTAAAAGCCAAAGCCACCGCTACAGTGGAAAAATTTTTGGGCGGTGAATTTGAGGAGAAGTTTATTTTATTAATTATATTAGAACAAATTATAATCAAATATCTACATTATACTAAGCTTAACTAACTATTTTTCTAATGTTGTAATCTGTTTTATAGATAAAATGTTTGATATATCAACATTTATAATATCAGCACAATTTTGGCCATCATTCAATAAGGAAAGCTTAGAACTACCAGAGGAAATTGCCAATGAATTCGACAAATATACTAAAGCTTATGAAACATATAAAGGAAACAGAAAATTAAATTGGCGACCGGTAACCGGTCGAGTTAGTATAGTTATTGAAATAGGAGAACGAATCATTGAAATGGCAGTAGCACCAACCCAGGCAATCATATTGTATCACTTTCAGAGCAAAGGTAAGTTTTGGAAATCATTTGTGCATTATGGTGTTCGTTATTTACCCACATCGCCTTTATGAGCTTAGTACTCGATTTTGAGCACTTAAAAACAAAAGAATTAAATTAAATTTTGTGCACATATCAAGAACCAGTGACAATACAATATTTACATAAATTTATCTCATTAGCCTTACCAGGATCCCTAGGATTGATTTAAAATATAAATCAGTACAGTAAAAAAAAAATAAACACTTTCATAGCACAGTAAATTAAAAAGTAAAAATAAAAATAGTTTTAAAGAATTGAATACTTTTAACGGTCATCGAACTAAAATTAATTTTTAAAACAAGCTTAAACTATAATAATGGCATTATTGTGAAAGATCAAGGGCGCTTTGTGCAATTTTTTTTAATGCTTAGTTTAAAAATTATTTCTAATTTTTTAGTTTGATGCGTTTCAAAGTTTCAAATTTTAATAGTTGAACTGAATGTCATTTTAAGATGCAATAAAATACTACATTTTCAGAAAAAGAAATAAAGATTTCACTGTATCCTTGGTATTGTTTTAATAGTGTGCACTTCACTTATGGTGTAGATAAAGCTAATTAACGTCATCGATTTCATCTCACCGAAGCGCAAGAAAATTCGCTATTTCAATAGATCCCGACCAGAGCGAGAGAAATATTGCAAGATATAATTATTAGAATGCTAGCTCATAGATGGGAAGGGATTTTTTTAACCTTATTAATTTCAACAGAAAAAAAGAAAAAAATAGGAAGGAAATCCCATAAGCCCATTCACTTACGAATGTAGCCCTAGAGATCGCCATGATGTCTCCTTTTATTGAAATCCCTTATCTGACTATTGTCCATCTGTATATTTCATGGTCTTAGTCATACATATAAGTTCGATGGTACATCGTTCGTGTGAATAAAGGTTGTGAATAAAAAATATAAAATTAAAGATTTAATTATTGTAATTACATTCGAATGAATAAATGGAAATACCCAAAGAAAAGCAGGAGCAAAGTGAGTAATGTGCAATAAAAAATTTTCTGCATTTCAGTTTCAAGTAAAAGTTGATTGAATATAATTATTAATTATACTTCAAATTGATATTTTGGTGTTATGCGCTCTCTATAATCATTTCAACTTCATTTTGTCCGTTAAGATATGGAAAAGGTGTTCAGAAGCAATGATGAAACAATTGTAGAAGAATAGATGAGCTTAATGATAATGTCCTCCATCGAACAAGCGCTCCAAGTCTCCGAAGCTATCGAAACAGATCATTTCCTTGCTTCAACTAAATGACCTCGATTATGTTTATTAGCTTTATTTGCACCATAAATGACTTTTAAACAAAAACAAAAAGACATATCTCATCTCGTCATTTAAATCCCATGGATCGATGAAATCTTTCTTTGCATATTTTCTTCTTCAGATCCAGAGTTTGCTGTTTATGATAGCATTCATCTTGATTGCTTAAAAGTTAAAAAACTCAAATTGGACTCGCCTCAAACAAATTTTTAAATTTGTAGCTGTCATCTCAGCTTCATTTCACTACATTGAATATTACTTCGCATCACTGCTTTTGCAGAACAACAAAATAAAAAGTTTACTTTTCAAATTTCATTTCACTTTCATTTTCTGGAAAGGTGAAATAAATAAGGACATTTTCAAGAAAAGACATAAAAAAGCTACAATCAACCTTCTCAATGATCCTGTCATCAAATCTTCAAATTCATTAAAAATGTAATTACTTAAGTCTCGAAAAACGTAGAGAAGCGCGGGGGTTCCGGCTGTTTTAAATAAAAATTTCACTTTAAAGTTTCAATTGAAATTTCAAATATGTGTGTATATTCAATTAAGTGATATTATCCGCGGATGAAAAATCTGCCGTGCAAGGTGTCGGATTGCAACTCTTGTTTATTGTTTGAGGGAACATCAAGATTTAGATGCTACAAAAACCGACTGGAATTTTTTGAAGTAAGACAACCGCAGGCAGTATCGTTTGAAGTAACGAATACGTGCAACTGAATGCTTTTGACTGAGGAGTAGAGCGATTATCGAACTTCTGGAATATTGTCCACCATGATGCCAAAATTGACGCAGCCGACTCTGTCAAATAGTGTTTTTGTTGTTGTTATAGCGGTTCACTAGCCTCACTTAGGGGCAGACTAGTTAGTCTAAGTCACCGTCTGGATAAGCCAGAGTTTAACCTGCTCCAATATCTAGACCGAAGTTGCGCCAGTATTATGCGGCTCTATCGAGGAGCTCGAGCTTTTCGTCTGCTTTGGGTGGTGATTTAACTTTGAATACGCCATTCACAGGAAGTAAGTCTTTGAAGGTGTTGACTGAATGGCGTTCAGTGCCTGTCTGTACATAGTCTTGGCCAGCAGTTGTTATACGTATTGCTGGATAGTGTCCTTTAAATCTAGTACTCTCTTCTGATGTGCCTCTGTTAGATGCCTGTTTGGGATGCTACCACAGAGTATTGCTTGTACAGAAAAGCATTATGGTCCTTAACTCGTAGCATAGATGCTTCACTGTGCAAGTGTTGCTCAGGCGACAGTCTCTAGCTTCATCAACTGCGTCTCGGTCGTCGTCGGTACTCAGATCGGTGCAGCATAGTTAATGACCGGCCAGCCATTTGCTTTGTAGGTTGCTAGCAAAGTTTATTTATATTTTCCTCAGGTGCTGCCGGCTAGCGCTTTGAGAATTTTGTGCGGCTCTGGAGTTTTGCGACATTTGTGATCGTATGCGGAGTGAAGTAGTACAGGCTGTCAAATGTGACTCCCAGTAGCTTTGGGTTGTTTGTGGTCGGAGTTTCGACGCCATCGACCTTCATATCTAATGTGAGCCTGTATTCCTTCATTCAGTGCGTGACAAGGGTAGCCGAGGATTTGGTCGGCTGTATTTGACGGAGCTACGTGATATAAAAGTTAAACAGTAATGGGGAAAGCACTCTACCCTGAGGAACCCCTTCTTTAATCTTCCTGAGTTTCGCTGTTTGACCGCTAAATTCTACCGATGTAGCCCATAATCCACCTCTTCAACCCAGGCGGTAATGAGGATTCCTCAATGTCCGATAGTAGCACTGAATGGCTGACAGTGTCAGAAGCTTTTGATAAATACAGTATCTGAGTGGTTATGGCGTTAAGTGCTGTATTCAGATGGTGTGTAAACGTCGGCAGCTGTAAGGCCCCAAGTGGGGAAAGGAGAGATATCGTCCGATAGAACTCTCCTTTGTTAGCTGACTAGGTTTCAGTAGCGGTGCCACCCTGCCCATTTTCCACACGTCGGGTGTTTTTAGGTTGGTCTTCCCTGGAGAGATATAGCCTTGCGCCAATGTGCGGCAGTGTGAAAAGTCTGCTAAAATAACTCGCGCATCATCGGTCATCGCGTCTCGCCGGATTTGACAATGACTTGACTGTAGCGGAGAGCTTGGTTGCCCCAGAGGATAGATTGCAGCATCTTAAGTGCTCCTCCCACTTTTTCCGCTTATGATTGTCTACTATCCGCCGAATCTCCTGGTTGAGATCCCTGATTAGGGGATTACAGAGGTCAGCGTTGGGAATGGAGTCGCGCCTTAATGCTAGAACCGTCGCTTCTTCGTTTAGCTTACTCGCGGTACTTGCGGTCAACTTCATTTCTTGGATCGCAGAAATTGTCAGGTACTTCCGGTTCATATATGTCGACTATATCGTCGATCTTTCCCTGGGGTCCGTTGCCGTTAAACTGCAGTCGTGTCTGTCTCGGGGTACGTTCGTATTACGAGGGGTGAGGGAGTGATGAGTAGGTGTAGTGCGTTATTGCTGTAATACCCGCTGGATTGGATGCATCACGTTTGTGTTCGTTGGCGGCGATGTTTTAGTTATAGGCGGGGGCAGACTCCTGCAGCGTGGCTTCAACGCCAGCCCTGATGAGAGGGACTTATAGCAGCTTAGCTGCGAGGTGTAGCTCCATTGGTGACCTTAGTCGAATGTTACCTGTAGACCTAGACAAGGTTAGTTCGCCGAAAGGGTGACAGCCCTTAGCCGGGTAAAATCCGGTGCGTAGTAGACGAGTTATAATCGTCCCTGTCGATGTTTTGCAATACTTGTTTATGGGAAACCATTCCCGCTGGGAGCAAAATAAAACTTGCCATTGATTGGCATAGCCAGGCCAGTAGCTTTATTTTCGTAGGTGAGCTCTTACCTTCAATGACTTCTTTTGGAATATTCTGGAAACAAAAAGGAAACTCGAGCATGTCGTTGGCTGAATTCTAATACATTTTTCTGTTTTCGGCTCATATTCCAAGTTAATGACTTCGGTCTGCGCTGTCACTTTATTGTTTACATTGGTAACAGGCTGTGCTAAAAATCATAGTTGTCATCTCGTTTATTTGAAAAGGCTCAGCTTGCTTCCCGTCCCTCCATCAGCTTCTCGAACCTTTATTTAGAAGAAGATTTTGTCCAAATTTCCACCAACAATAATTTGGCGTTGAGGAAACATATGCATTACGTTCATGAGCGGCTGCACATATTCAGATCTCTTTTTAAGAACGAGCTTAATAAACTGCTGTTGCTGCATAGAAAACCACACGATACTTATTTGTCTCATGCGAATTAACAACACCAAAGTGTGGTAAGAACCAACTAGCACCATGAAAGGCTTCTGATTGTGAAAGTAATCGTGCCTTATAATTTTTTGTTTATTATCGTTTTTTTGACATTTTGTTCTCGCAACTCGCAAAACGATATTATCTTCCAGCTACAATAGACCTACTTCGTAGCGTCATAAAACCCGAATAGAAAATATTCAAATATTTGTATTGGTGGAGATGAAGCGTTTGCTTTGTATGCGATGGAATCCATCGACTCACGTACAACCTTGGTCTGAGCTAACCATTACGCGACGTGAGTCCTTTGACGGACGGATTGCTGTACGATGAGCCAATTGGCAAATGTTTTGACTGTAGAGAATGGCGACACGTTGGAGGTGTATAGGCTTCATTCGAGCTGCAGTGGTGATGCACGGTTTCTAATCAAATTTTAAATAAATTATGAAAATGTACCAAAAAAAAAGGAAAACAGAATTCACGGCAAAAAGCATTCTCGCTGCAGTACGAGAAGCGTACGATAGGGACAGGCAGGGAGAACTCAAAAACCTCCTCAACAACAACAAAAAGGCGTAGGTCTAAAGAAAACACCTCGAGTGGACAGTCCTATTGTCCCCCATCAAAGGCCGGTTGCTCAAACTGTAACGCCCTTTAGCGAGGTTGCCAGAGTACCTCACTCTAGGCGTTGTACACAACGGGCACCCGGACGGGTACATTTCTCCGATCCTGCACCCGTACTACGCGACGCAGAATGGATTAAAGGCGTAAAACTTGCGTCATGTGCAGACGATAGAGCTGTAGGAGTCTAAAAGGAGGCTATCGCTGGCTCTGGCCTGGTGCAGACTTGACGGCTTTGCACAGGGACGAGATCCCTAGCAGGCCACGTGCCTGGGCTTGAGTGCCAGAAGAGCCATCCAATCCAAGAGATACATACATATCTTAGCTCATCTGATTGGGCAATGATGAACTACCCACCATTGACTGGAGGATAATCCAAGTTGCCGAGTCCAAGGAGAAGCAGTGTTTTGTGAGACTCGTCATAAACGATGCTTGCCTCCCAGCACTCGTGACCTGTGGTGTAGTCATAAGCTACAGCTTTTACTCCATCACCCTGAAGGTCCACAAGAAGGATGAGAAGCAAATCAAGGAAGAAAAGAACGCCACGAGCGGGCTTACCAACCTAGCAACTCTAGAAGTGGTACCACTGATCCGGATATCGCCTTGAGCGAATGGGATGATGGAACCATTCCAAGGGAGGATACAAGACGGCCGGTACCCAGCGAAGACACCATGAGACGGAAGGAATACGCGTCAGCTCAGATGCTGAAAGTGAAACGCTCTCGGTATCTGAATACGTTGGTACGGTTTTTACCCGCTGGGAAACTATGGAGGATGACCTGCTTTTAGACTCTGATACCAAAGGGGAGAATATCGAGACCACAGAGGCCCACTGCTGCACCACTCCAAGGCAGCGTCAGCTGCCCTCATTCTGCCCTCTGTGAGAAAGCGGAGGACTTAATCTTAGTCCAAGAACCCTGGGTAGTTGGAATCAGGATTTGCGGACTGACATCTGGTGCGTACCATATTGTATCCGCACCAGGAGAAGGTAGGCCTTGAGCTTGCATTCTATTTTCTTCTCTCTCAACTTTAGCGACACAGACACAGTCAGCATTGACGATACTCTGCAGCCGGTCCGGCTACAAGAAGTTGTAAAGGTGGCGAATCACAAGAATCTTCCAATAGTTGTTAGAACCGATGCTAACTCTCACTAAACAGTCTGGGGTTACAGTGACACAAACATCCGAGGAGAGTACCTAATTAATTTTATATTACGCAACCGTGAGAACAAACCAACTTTTATAATCTCTTCTAGGAATAAAGTTCTAGATATTAGACTAGTTTCAAACTCTTATTCTGACCAGATCAGAAACTGGCATGTAGTCAATGAACTCTCCTTCTCTGGTCATCTGTACATTACTTTTCATCTTACTATGAGGACACCATCAATCGCTTCGTACAGAAATAGGAGAGGACTGACTGGACGACCTTTAGGAGAGTCCTGGCAGCATCTTGGCTTATCGCCAAGAACTGATGAAGCAGTGACATCTCGCACAAGATCTGTTTCTCTCGGTAAGGTTGACTCATCGTCGAAAATTGATGAAGAAGTAGACTTTGTCACCAAAGTCTGTAATGACGCTTTTGAGGCCTCATGTTCTCTATCTATCCCATTTGGAAATAAAAGACCCAAATAGTGGAATAACAATATCTCTGAGCTAAGAAAAAGAAGCCGAAAACTCTTTAATGAAGCCGAAAGAATGGGCTCATGGCATTTTTATAAAGCATGTCTGAAATCTTTCAAAACCTCTATAAGGAAGGCAAAACGAGAATCTTGGAAGGCCTTCTGCAGTGACATTAACGGAAGAGCAGAAGGAAAGGAAAGTTCTATCCAAGAGCTCCGCCATCCCAAACTATATCCAGAAACCGGATGGGGAATGGACTACATCTTGTGAAGAAATGGATATCCTCATGAGCACTAATTTTCCGTGATGTTCCATCATTTACGACCAAATCCCTGTTAGCAGCATCGTATGTCGCAAAAGTCATTCCAGCTCTTTAAATCTCCAGGACTAAATGGTATCTTCCCTGCCGAACTACAGAGGACATCTTATCTCCACTTTTATTCAAAATTTATGAGGCTTGTCTGCGGATTTATTCCCAAGGCGTGGACTAGGGCCAAGGAAATTTTTATCCCAAAAGGAGGAAGAGCCAACCACGTTAGTCGTAAGGACTTTCGGCCATTACTCTTACCTCCCTCCTCTTAAAAATTTCTGAAAAGCTGCTTGACTGCTACATACGCCAGAATCTACCCCAGGGAGCCTCTCGAAAAAGCAACATGCGTACTCTAAAGGTAAGTCCGTCGACACAGCCCTGCCCGATTTAGTCGGAGGCATTGAAAAAGGGAAATATACGCTTGGTATATTCCTCGATATTGAAGGGGCGTTCAACAATATTCTTCCTGTATTCGTAATAGATGCACTCCAAGAATTGGGTCTTCAACAGCCAATAGTGAAACTTGCAGGGTCTCTTCTGAGAAACAGGATCATCTTCGCAGAGATGGGCAGCGCCAGCATTACCAGACACACCACAAGAGGCACCCCTAAAGGAGGAGTTTTATCGCTGTGTGCTGTGGTGTCTAACAGCAAACACGCTGATTAGGAAATTACACAGCTCAGGTTGTGGTGTAGTGGCAAACTTTAAGTGATATCCTCCAAAATGCTCTTTACATAGTTAGGAACTGGTGCAAGGACAGCGGACTGGACGTCGACCCAGGTAAAACCGAAGTGGTTATTTTTACCAGAACGCACAAACCGACTCCTTTTAAGCCACCTAAACTAAAGGCTAAACCTTGGAAGAATTACAGTATAGGACATACCAAAATATTATCTCTTTCCAAAAGAAGCTAGCTGGTGTACTCCATGTGCTTCGAAAATCTTTTCTTAACGAGAAGCCGAAACAGCTGCGAGTGGAAAAATACTAACGCCCCCGACCAGGGAGCCATAGCCATCTTCACAGAAGGCTCTAAGTTTGATGGAAAAGTGGGCTGCAGAATTTATTCTCCTATGCTTTCATTGAATATAAGCATGAGACTACCAGACCACTGTAGCGTTTTTCATCCTGGAGGCCGATGAGTGGTTACATAAATCTACGGCAGCAGGACAATCGGTTACAATATTCTCTGACAGTTAAGCTGCAATCAGATCTCTCCAATGTGATGGCACCATTTAAAAAGTGTCCATAAAATGTAGGAACTTTATCAACAAACTGTCTGCTAATTATAGCACTGCCGTTGTCTGGGTGCCTGAACACAGGGGCATCCCAGGCAGCTGCATGGCGGATGAACTAGCAGGGGAAGGAACCCTTCTACCCACTTAAAATGGCGTTTACCAGAGAAGCTGACTCAAGATGGTTGAACGAGATCACGTGTAATTTGACCAGACAGCTATGGCCGAAGCTGGACGCGAAAAAATTAAAACATCTTATCCTTCTAGACCGGTTCTCCATTAGCATAACGACGGGCATAGTAACTGGACACTGTTTAATGGGGATTCACGGGAAAAGAATGGGATATTATTCTAATGATTTTTGTCGCAGCTGCATGGGCGAAGAAGAGGAGGAGAATATCGAGTACTACCTCTGCCACTGTTCAGCTTTTCTTCGATTGTCTTGCTGAGATAGCCTCAGGGAATATTGGAAATCTCGTTGCCTTAATAAGGCACACGAAATGGTTCGATCATCTGAGAAGTTGAAGGCAGGAGTCTCAGCGGTGTTACAATGGGCCTATTGGCTTAAGTGTGCTGGTAGCAGTAGCCGCGTCAACTCAACTCATGGGTTAACGTATTAGAGACGAGCTTCCACTTGCAAGGGAAACTTTTACTCTAATGGGAAAAAATTATTTAAAGGAGGTGCCTGCTTTCAGATACCGATATCCAAACCCACCGGAGACCTTCAGTTTTTGAGATATTCAAAATTGAAGTTGCAAAAAAATTATTTTTTTTTACCCTATTATGGTATTTTGTACATATCGCAATTACTTTGAGATTTGGTTATGCCACATATACAAAATAAATTCTAAAATAAAACAATTAAAACACTAATATTATATTTATCTTAGGTATCCTTTATTGCCTATTCAAACAAAACACTTTCGTAAATTGACGGCCTCGGCCGCGCTTCAAACAATAACCCTGGCCGAACAAACATCGGCTTCGTCTTGCACAGTATTTTAAGCAAAGCAACTTCGTAATTGGAGAACCCTCAGATGCGCTATAGATAAATAATCTAGACCAACACCGGCTTCGCCTTACACATTATTCTTAAGTGAAACTTTGTAAGTAGGAGGCCTTCGGCCGCGCTTAAAAAATATAATCCTGGTCGGACCAACACCGGCTTCGCCTTGCGCAGTAATGCTTCATTAAAACATAATAATATATGTACACAAACATACATACAACGTTGTAAAATTGTTTTTTTTTATTTATTTTTTTGCCGTACGGAAACATCCCCTTATTGCCATTATCGGGAATTTCTCTTGCAAATTATTATTATTGCAACATGTATGTGGCATAAGTGCACGTGCTAAGTAAATATTTATGATGAAAGCTGTAACTATTTTAAAAACAAATTATTTGTAATTTAATAACATTAATGTGGAGAATTTAAGAAATAAACATAAATCAGATCTACAGCAACAACTCGCGCAAATTTCATTAGGATTGTTCAAGTTTGGCTTAAACAAGCATTGGTCCTTTAAATCAAAGCACTGCCACTTACTTTGTCATTTAATTAAGAGCCGTCGGTAAAGATTTTTTTTTATATACAATTCAATTATTTACTGGATCTGCTTTAATATAAGCCTAACAGTAAGTGTACAAATCTTAAGAACTAAATAACAAACATGATAGCTCGAGTTATGTAACTCTGAGCCCTTTTCAAACTACGGCGCTCTCCTTAGAAGGCGGGAACATCTCTTCGCTGCAGGCGGGAATTTCTTGTTGGGTTGCATAAAGCATTAGCTAGCGGGTTTGGATGATTTCACAGCTTTATGAAGTACTTCGTCCTGCTTCTTTCGATTTTAGGCTTTACCAGTAAAATACCAAGGTCTTTGTGAATGTTTACGTTACGAACGTACCATGGTGCGCCCGTTAGTGCTCTTAAAATTTTGGACTGAAACCTCTGTGTTTTATCAATGTTAGTTGCACAGGTCGTACCCCACAGTTGGATACCATACATCCAAATTGGCTTTAATACTGCGTTGTAAATAAGGACTTTGTAGTCTAGTTTTAGACCCGAGTATTTATTTAAAAGCCATTTCAAACTAGCTGCTTTTAATTTCATGTGTAGTATTTTTGCCTCTTCCAAGTGAGACGTCTGTCTAAGTGTATACCGAGATATGTAACATCATTTACTTGGGGAATGTTTATACCATTTAAGCGAATTGCAGGACATGATTGCGGTCTTAAAGTAAATGTAACGTGTTTACACTTTTGCTCATTAACTTTTATTCTCCAGTTTTCTAGCCATTCTTCGATGAGGAGTAAATGATCACTAATCGTTTTTGCTGCTGCTTTAGGGCATTTATCCCGGCATAAAACAGCTGTGTCATCCGCAAAGGTAGATGTCTGCACTTTTCGGTTTAGTGGGATGTCTGCAGAGTATATAATATATAAAATAGGCCCAAGGACGCTACCCTGCGGAACACCAGCTTTTACCGGATACTCCTCACTGATAAATTCAGATTGTTTAATTGTAAATTGTCTGTTAGTCAGATATGACTTAAGTATCATATAAAATTGAACAAGCAGAGCTTTATGTATTTTGTACAGTAAAGCTTTATGCCAGACTTTGTCGAACGCTTGTGCTACGTCAAGAAAGATTGCACATCAATACTCCTTGAGCTCGAATGCCTTCCTGATTTCATTAGTTATTCGGTTAGCTTGTTCAATAGTACTATGCTTTTCACGAAAGCCGAATTGGTGATCTGGTATCACATTGTTACGGTGGAGAAAAGGAGATATTTTTGATAGCAGAATTTTTTCAAATAATTTGGAAAGACTGTGTAGTAGGCTTATTGGTCTGTAAGGAGACGCCTGTGTATGGTCTTTGCCTGGTTTGGCTATCATTAATATCTGCGACTTTTTCCACGCATTTGGAAAGTAATATAGTTTTAAATTGGCATTAAAGAGTTCAGAGAGCAATGCTTGTGCATATCTTGGTATCTGTATTAGAATTTTAGGTGTAATAAGGTCGTGACCTGGAAATTTCTCTGGATTCAGTTTCTGTATCGCGTTTACCACTTCTAGGCTTGATATTTTAATTGCCACCAGATTTTCCGGGCCGTTAACAACAACTTCCGGTAGAATAAAATTATTAGCTGCGTCATTTGGATGGAATACATTACTTAAATGCTTTGCAAAGCAATTTGCCTTTTCTTCGTTACTACGTGTCCAGTTACCATTTCGGTCCCTGATTGGCATATTCGCTTCTATTGGAGGCTTACATTTTTTTTGTGCTTTCCAGAGTGAGTATTTTTTGGCAGAATTTGGCGCTAGTTTTTCTATGTATGCCTTGACATTGTGATCTTCTGCTTGTTTCAGTGCACTTTTCAGCTTCCTCTCTGCTGCTTTCAACCGTAACTTTGCGGCTGGAGAGCGATATTCTTGCCATTCTCTCCGCAAAAGGCGCTTATTTTTTACTAATTTTTCTATTTCCGTATTTGTTAGGATTTTTGGGCACGTAATAAGCTTTTTCCTGTTTGTAGTTGCTATGGTTGCCGCGGAAACAAGGACATTATTGAGCTCATTAATGTAGTCATCAATATCTTTTTCACAATTCAATATTAGGTTGATGTTAATATGACTACTAGTATATTTTTTGTATTTTAGCCAGTTTGTTTCTCTGTTTGTCAGTCTTGATTCTTGTGCAACTATCATCGGGCGCTCTTACATTTTTATTAGAATTGGTGAGTGGTCTGAAGACAACTCAGCAACTGTAACAGCTGATACAAGTTGCCTGTCGATTTTTCTTGAGACAGCAAAGTCTATTAAGGCATGTATTTTCTTCCGATCGGTAGGCCAGTATGTTGGTTGACCTGGGGAAATACAATCTAAATTGTTACGCTTGTTTATAATGGTATTGTATAGCTGACGGCCTTTGGGGTTTATTAGACGGGATCCCAGTATACATGCTTTGCATTGTAGTCTCCTCCTGCTATAAATCTATCACCAAGAATATCAAAAAATTCCTTAAATTGATTTTCTGTGATCTTAAATTTTGGAGGGCAATAAATGGCTGAGAGATTTAGCTCTTTGCCATAATTATTCAAAGTTACAGAGGTAGCTTGTAGATAATTGGTGGCGTAAGGCTGTAAGACGCAGTGTTTAAGGCGGTTTCTTAGAAGTATTCCAGTGCCGCCGGGCGCTTTGCCATCAGGGTGGTTAGTGGAGTAGAATACGAACCCAGGTATATAAAAGTTATATTTATCCGTCAAGTGCGTTTCAGACAATAGCATTACGTCTATAGCATACTCTGATAAAAATCGTGCCAATTCTAATTTATGTTGGTTCACACCGTTTGCATTCCAAAAACAAATGTTTAGCACGCTCATTTTTTTTGCATGAAGATTTGTAGCATATTATTCTGGGCTTTAATCAAGTCTTGGTTCATAGTTTGCATAGTGGACTCGAACTGTGTCATGCACTGCGTAAGGTTTAAAATCATCGATTCAATACCTCCATTAGATTGGTTCTGTGGAATACTATCTGAATCATTCTTCAGTATATTCGCATAAGATAATTTATTTGGATTAAAATTTTGCACGTTTGGGACAGTTTTATCCGTAGCTTTTTCTACAAATTGGATTTGAGGTGTATTTACCATTCGACTTCGGTGAGTCTGTATATTGTTTGCCAACCTAACTTTTAGATCTTTATATACAGAGCAGCCCCTTTAATTAGCAGTGTGATTACCTCCACAATTACTACATTTTTTGATGGTGGCATCATCTTTCTTTGACGTGCATTCAGACGTGGGATGTAGGTCCCCACATGCTACGCAAACACTGCGCAATGTGCAGTAGGATTTATTATGGCCGAATTCTTGGCAGTTGGTGCATTGCACTGGGCCGTTTCTTTTGTGTGGCTCTTCTACTGTTACCCTACGATGTAGCAAATATTTTAAATTGTATATGGGATGGGTTTCGTTTTTCTTTAACTGACTTGCATTGGGCTCTAGTTCTACCTTAAACATTGGCTGGGGTACTTTGTTTCTATTAAGTATATTTATGACCGATTTAGTACTGAAACCATTATCTTCGAGAGCCTCTTTTATTTTTTGAACTTACAGCATGTACTTTCCCAATTTTCAAATCGGATATGCATCATGTCCCGTTGTCCCAGGCACAACTTCTACTATTAAACGTTATCATTTTCGCAACGCCGACTTTGCCGCTTTGAATGCAGGCATTCTGGAAATCGATTGGAAATCGTCTGACTTGACTGATGATTCAATACCTTTGATTACAACTGTTAGGCATTTCGAGCTCTTCAGTTGATATGAGTAATAATTTTTATTATTCGACGATAGAAAGCTTACTACTTGCATGAATCTTTTTTCACTGTAAGTTTGGATTTTTGTTTCATCGATGGTACCTTTTTTTAAAGGCAAAACGTGGAAGTTATTAGTTCCGACTATTATAGTAATATTATTAACTAACGTGCTTGAGACACGTTCGCGCAAGTAAATTGGCGGTGGTTTGGCATTTGCAATTGTGGTAGTACCCGTTACGCTGTCCTCACTTAATAGAGTAAATCGGTTGCTATTGGAGGGTTCTTGATTTTTTGCATTGGTTCCACTCATTTGCACTTTTTTGTTGTTAGTGTTATTAATAGGGATCGATATCCTCTTGACATTTATATATCGATCTATCTGTATGTATTTTTGTGTTCTTTTTTATTTCATTGGGCTTACCGCTTGCCTGTTCCTTTTCATTTGTATTGGTGGGCGATTTCCTACTCTTTCTCTTCTACTTTTTCTCTTGTTTTTCTGCCGACTTCTCTCTGTTTAGCGCTAACTGAGTACTGCTGAGAGACTTCTGCTTGCATGTTGCTTTCTTTTGCCGTTGATTGTGTTGGCGTTGTTTGCTCAAAATAGGAAAAATAAGCATTTGAGAGCCTTCGATCCGGCGGGTTTGACCGCGACGCACTCATTTTTGTTTTTGTACTCACTGGATAGCTTTTTGTTTATTTTTTCCGTTTGCACTTATTGTTTTTTAATATTATGTTCTATTATTTAATTTGGAGTTTATTAATGTTTTCCTTTTTTCAAGTGTTCTTCAGAATACACTAAAGGCACTCGCTTACTTATTTTAAATTTTCACTGTAGGTATGTCTTGTTTTATTTTATTTTATTTTTATGAGCAGTGCTTAATTGCTTATGTGCTCTTACAGCTCTCTCACGTTCGAACATGGCTACGGATCTAGAATCCAGAACTGCCCAGTCCCATTCGTTCATTATAGAAAATTTGTTGAGAAAGTATTTGCGAAACAGAAGACGGAAGTGATGCATTCCACTTCTTCCGAGAGTGATATAGAGCTTAGTATTTGGGAGTATCCTATGCGGTTCCTTCATGGTTGAGTTGCATTTAGTCTTGTGGCATTGCAGCTTCAATGGAGTTTCCCGTTTTGGACAGCCGGGAGATTATTAAACAGAATTCTAAGGGCTTTCGTAGGATTTGAGGGTAACGCACTTGCAATGAGTATGGAGGCCGTCCGTTGAACTTTGTTCAGCTTGCTCCTATAAGTGCTGGCCACCAAACAGTGCCCTGGTATTTATCATCAGTAGAAAAAGCTATCTCGGAGCCTTGAAGTAAAGGGGGCTAAAAGCATATGGTTTGTATCATTTAAGACCTAGAGGGGTTCTCCAGTGGCTGTGAGGGAAATTTCGTTAATGCAGACGTAACTATCTCTGGTGAAGTCACTGTTAAAAGCTCCCACGATGTCGAGAAATATGCCGAATGTACGTGTATACTCTTTGAGGCGAGACATCTCTCAATCCTCGTGATAATATCGTGAAGAACGGAGTTTTAGGTTGCCTTGATAGTAGGCGTGCTGGTTTTCTATTAGGTTATTTGGAGATATTACTTGACGTATATAAACGTTGGGCATTCTCTCTAAAATTTTTAATAGAAAAGATGTGAGGGTTATTGGTTGAAAATCCTTTGGATTGATATGTCTTTTCCTGCATCTCTTTGGTATGAAGAAAGCCTGGAAACTTATTTGTTATATAGTTACATAGTTATTTGAATTTTGCGATTTTGGTTTGAATAACATATAATACATTTTTAAAGAGAATTTGAAACAAATAAAAATTCGGTTTTTTCCGCTATTCTGCATTAACTTAAAGAGCTTCGTGCTGAACATAAGTGCGCGGTCGCAATGATTCATGCTGTTCAATGTGACAAAAACAATCTAATAGAAAAATTAGACACTCACACATAATTTATTTACACAATCTTGTTGGTAAAGAGATAAACAACTTCAGTGTATTGGTTGTAAATCTACTGCAACGAAATTACAAACAGCGCCGCCAGCTGATAAGTTATGCACTGCTAACCCTACAGTCAATAAGATTGTTGCTGACTGTACTACTGCAGCTGCTTCTTGTTCTCTGCCTTTGCCTACGCCTACCTACAACCTGCACTCACGCTTTCAACTGTACCTTCCTCTCATCACTCTCATGCCACTTTTGCTGTCTTCTCAGACGCTAGAGTTTCTGTATTTACTGCTGCTGCTGTTATTGTATCACAGTCATTGATTCCGAAAGACGAAGCTGAGTTATGCCTCAATTGCTGCTCTGCCTTTAGTCTACACCTACTATTAGTACGACGCCTACTGTTTCTCACATTTCTTCTACACATATTTGCTACATCAACAAGTAATAATATTGTTGCTGTTGTACAGAACAAAAACTCTTCCAAATCAAAGAATATAGTGTTGGCCGTAATACTAACTCTGAACTTGATGTTGGCGATGCGGCTAAGAAATGGCTGCATATTTCATCTTTTAAGCCATCTGTTACTGCTGATGGTGTTATTTCCTATGTAACTAAGCATTTTAATATTGATAGTAAATTTATATCTTGTCATGCATTAATCAAGAAAAGTACTTCCGTTAATGACTTAAATAGAGTTAACTTTAAACTTGGAGTATCTTCAACTTGTTTTAATGCGCTTTTAGACGAGAATTTGTGGCCTTTAGGCATACGCTTTCGACCATTTCGTTTTTTTTTTAGAAAGAATAGTTTGTATGGTAAAGCATAAATGTATATAAATGGTTATTTATCTAATATTAAGGAAATTAAAAATTCGTTAAGTATTTATTTTCAAAACATTCAGGGAATGCGTACCATAACCAAGGATGTGTTCCTGTTTAGCTCGCCCTGTAAATATTACATATTCGTTATTGTTGAATCGTGGTTGAATAGTGAGTTTTCTGATTAAAATTTTTTACCCTAATTTATACCTTACATATCGCAAAGATATAGAAGCAAGAAATACAAATTGTTTTAGAGGTGGAGGTGTTTTAATTGCAATTAATTGTATTTTTCAATCTTCTATTGTTGGTCTTGATAACGACGAAGTTAGATAATATTTGTGTTTGTGTTTCCTATATCCCACCCTCCAGTTTGGAAACCTTGTATGTTGCACATGTAAATAATATCTTGACATATTAGGTGATTTCAATCTGAATAAAATCGAATGGATAAATCTTTTAGATAATAGCATTTTAACATCAACTAACATCAATAATGGTCATGAAATTAACTTTATTGGCAGCATGTTCAGCGCAAATCTAATTCAAATTAATTCTCTTCCGAATAAGATTGATAATATCTTAGATCTCATTCTTGTGGAGGAAAATTTACTTTTTGAACTTACAGAATGTACTTTACCAATTTTCAAATCGGATATGCATCATGTCCCGTTGTCCCTTAGTCTAAAGTTTTCTAATTTCATCTCCGTTTCAGGCACAACTTCTACTATTAAACGTTATCATTTTCGTAACGCCGACTTTGCCGCTTTGAATGCAGGTATTCTGGAAATCGATTAGAAAGCAGCTTTTTGCTCTAAAAATTTGACGGGGTGCTATGAAACTTTCTTATCCAAACTGAATGATAATTTTTCTAGTTGCCTTTCTTTTGTTCACCCTCGTTTGCATAAGCTTCCGTGGTATACGAAGCGCTAAAAAAAGTAAAACATCTTAAGGTCAGTAATGATCATCTGCACAAGGTTAAATATATTCATTATATGAAAACTTTCAACACGCTCAATAAGTTTCTTTATACGCAATATATTTACCGTTTTGAGGAAGAGTCAAAAATGAATCCAAAAGCCTTTTGGAAATGTATTCAATATATATATATATTCAATATTCCTTCTTGGGAGGAAAGCACTTTGGATACCGTAAATCTCTTTGCCAAATTTCAAATCTAAATATGGCGGGAATGTTGACATTTCCGTTTGTAATGACCTGGAAATTTCACAGACTTGAGGGTCGGTAGTCTTTCAGTCACTCAATTGGATGTTTTGAACTTTGCAACTCTCTTTGAGAGCGACTTGGATGGACTTTCTTCTTATGTACTTAAATAGTCCATTTCATCTGTTCCCGCTCCCTTAAAATATATTTTTTATCTTTCGTTGTCGTCTGGCATTTTCATTAATAGTTGGAAAATTGCAACAAAAATGATGTTAAAAATTATAGACTTTTATCTAAATTATCGACTGGTTCGAAGCTTCTGGAGAAAGTATTAGTAAGCATGGTTTTGTCAGCGGTCGTTCTACTGTCTGGGATATCAAGTTGATGTCATCTATACCGATTTTTTCAAAGCCTTTGATACTGGCTCACATAGCATTTTATAGGTAAGCTAGAGTGCCTGGGTTTTCACTCTTCTTTCCTATGTTGGCTTAGATCATATCTCTTCGATAAATTCTCTTTTGTTGAAATAGAAAATAGAAGATCTTATGCCTTTGAGGCCACCTCTGGGGTACCTCAATGTAGCATTATTGGCCCTTTATTATTTCTTCTTTTTATAAATGAACTCGGATCTAGCTTTAGGAATTGAAACTTCCTGGTTTATTCAGACGACCTAAAACTATTTAAATGCATTCGATGTTTCTGAGATGTATTACATTTACAGGAGGATCTTAACAATTTAGCCAATTGGAGCATTGGAATAATATAAAAACATTAATATTTATTTATTGAATCTGCTTCGACTTCGGAAGCCTAACAACAAGTAATAAAATCTTAAACTAAATTAAAACATAAAACCCATTAGTGGGAATGGGCTGCTAGCTTGACGTTGTTCTTATAAGGCTGCTTTGTCTCTTCTCCGCAAGCGGGTTTGACTTGTTACATGGGCCAAGGTCTTAGCCAAAGGGTTCGGATGGTTACGCAGTTTTGTTAAGTTTTTTGCTGCGATTTCAATTTCTTCCTTGATGGTAGGTATATTTAGATCTCTATGAATATTTTCATTACGCATGTACAATGCGTAATCCCGTTATTACTTTTAACGCTTTCGATTGGAATCTTTGTATTATATCTATATTCGTCGTGCAAGCTGTGCCCCATAACTGGATTCCATACATCCATATCGGTTTTATTGTTGCATTATATAAGAGGACTTTGTTGCTAAGGCTAAGTCCAGACTTCTTGTTTAAAAGCAAATGTAAACTGGTAGATTTGAGTTTAAACTGCAACTTTTTAGCTGCAATATGTCGTCTCCAGGTTAAGCGCCTGTCCAAGTGGATTCCGAGGAATGTAATTTCGTCAGCTTGCGGTATTGACACATTATTGAGCTTAACAGTAGGACACGTTTTTGGAGTTAATGTAAAAGTTATGCGTTTCCACTTGTTTTCATTAACTTTTATGCGCCATTTCGCTAGCCATTCTTCAATTAGTTTAATATGTTGGTGTAACCCTTTTGTGGCAAATATTGACGTAATTACTTCGTCATTTGTAGGAATACCTGCGGTAAACAGTATGTACAATATTGGTCCAAGAACACTACCCTGCGGAACACCTGCCGTACACTCTTCTGTTATGTATTCATTTACTTTTACTGTGAATCGCATGTTGGATAAGTAGGATTCAAGGATATTGGGGAACCTGTTAGGTGACGATTTTTTAATTTTATGAATGAGGCCATCATACCACACTTTGTCAAATGCTTGCGCCACATCAAGAAAAACGGCCGAGCAATACTCCCTCATTGCGAAAGCTTTCCTTATTTCATTTGTTAAACGATTTACTTATTCAATTGTGCCGTGTTTTTCCTGAAAACCAAATTGATATGTTCGAATAATATCATTTGATGGAGAAAAGGAGATCTTTTGTAAATGATCCAAAATCTAAATGATGTGTTGTTTAATGTGGGATTTACTTTCATTAATCACATCAATTGCATCATTCCTAAAGCTTATTCAAACCTAGCTTTTTTACGACGGTATGGTGGTGATTTCAAAGATCCCTACACGCTTAAATTCTATATAATTCTTTGGTTCGTTCAAAGCTGGAGTATGATAATTTAATTTGAAATCCAATTTATTCACGCATTCCTCTAAATTTGGAACCGTCCAACATAGGTTTCTTCGTTTTGCTCTTGCTCCGCTTCATTTCTCTGACCCTCTACCTTCTTCTACTTCTCGAAGTATGCTAATAAATCTGAAATCTTAGTCATCATCAATGGCTTAGTGGACTGTCCAGAGCTTGAGCATATCGGCCATAATGTTCCTCATAGAACTTTGTGCTCTCATTATTCGTTCTATTTAGATGTAATTAAAGCCAATTATCATAATTATGATCTTATTGTTACAGCACTCTCTGAATTTAATAGAATCTCAAGAAGCCTTGATCTTGATTTCGCATTCTCGAGATCTCGTTTTGGCTCTATCCTTTATGCTTTTTATTCTTAGTATACTTATATAGTTTTAAGTTTGTTTTAATTAATTTGTACTTCTGGTCTGTAAGATTTGTAAATCATCATTGTAATGAATTGAATTGAATTGAAAATAAGTAATTTTCATATTAATAAAAATATTTCAAACAGTTTTCGGTTTTCTGATAATACAAAAGATAAAAATCGGATATTGAGAAATTTTATAATTGCAATAGCTTAATATTATTTGCGTGGAAAAAAGTAACTTCAATTAAAGGTAACATTTATTAAACATCGAAAGTAATAACATTTAAAAAAAGAAAGGAGTTATATTCTACTATTTTAACTATTGTTTTATTTTACAATTACTTATTCTGGAAAATATTTTATATATAATAAGTTAACGTTGTAAAATTCCACATGAATAGGGAGCAAATATTTGCACTAACAGTGAACTGTTTAAAAGAAAAATAAACTGGACTGGGACTTTCAGCTAACGGACGTAAAGCTACTTTACAGGACCGTCTTTGCAAGTATTATGGCCTTACTATTTTTTTTTTCAGTCCAGAGCAGTGTAATGCAGGCGAGGGTGGTTGACCGCCCAACTTTCACATTGCGTGATATTGAAGGCTTGTTAGCGTCATTCGGTGGTATCAGAAACCCTTCGATTGAAGAATGGCTAGCCGACTTTGAAGATAATGCTACTGCGGTACACTGGGACGATCTGCAAAAATTTATTTACGGGAAGCAGCTGCTTAAGGGAAACACGTAGACTCGGGCACGAGTGTTGCCAAACTGAAAGCAGACAACACCATACGTTGCTACCGATGTGGAGAGATAGGTCATCTAGACAATGTTAGCTAGAGTCAGCGTCCGTCGACATGTTTTGGATGCAATACGCCAGGACATCGCATTGCAGACTGTCCGTTAGAGAAAGCACCAGCTAAACAAGAAACCCCTCGTGTAATGTAAGAGGATGTGTTATTTTCAAGGATCTCGCTATCAACCTTGTTTCGTTTTCTGTGGCAGCAGTTGAAATGCATAGGCGAGAGTGTTCTAAACATAATGGGCAGTTTCCATCTACAATTAAATATGTGAATTAAAAATAACCATATGTGGTTCCTTTGGGGAAAATCCCAGAAGCTGGAATAGGTTTTTTAAATGCACTTAAAGATCTTTGTCTAGCTTCTGTTTAAAATAGCAAGGATATTGACTTGTCCCATTTATAGAGTTCTCAGTCAAGGAAAGTTGAGGCTATCATAAACAATTATATAACACAAAAACAGCACGAAGCGCCAGTTAGGATGAAAATTTGTCTCAGCAATGATGTCCCTATTTACCAAGGACCGCGTCGAATGTCATACGCATCGTTGATAAGCAAATCACCGAGTGGCTCATTGAGGGTATTGTACATCCGAGCATGCGTCACCTATTGTGTTGGTTGGTAAAAAAGATGGTAGCAAGAGGTTATGCTGTGACTATCGTCGCCTCAATGAAAAGATAATGAAGGATAGTTTTCCCAATTCTCCGGCCGTATTTACAAGATATATTTTTGCTGTATTTAGGGACCTTGTTAGTGATGGTGCGGTGGTCGCATCGATCTTATTAATCCTTCCAACGATGTAAATCAAGGTGTAGCGAAGCTAGAGATAGTTCTTGAAAGGGCAGCACAGTAAGGGTGTCTCGTTGGGCGATGATGCTGCAAGGTTATGACTATAATGCGGCACGTGGACGCGTTGAGTAGGATGCATTTTTTTTTATTAGAGGACTCGCTTATTAATGGGTTGAGGCAAGCCTAACAACAGGATGAGTGTTGAAAAAGGACGAATATGAGGACTTTTTTGTTTAAACCCATATACTTTATAAAGATTTTGTAAAGGAATCAATAGTTGTGCCTTCACAAATGGAATAAGAAATTATCCGTATGGCCCACAAGCAAGGACCCTTTTCAGTAAAGAGGAGACAAGATGCCATTCAAAAGAATTTTTATATTCCTCTACTTAGTTCATAAGTAGCTAAGGTTGTGCGGAGTAGCATCCAGTGCATCGTAACTGACGCGAAGGCTGGGAGAAAAGAAGGGTTCTTGAATCCTATATATAAAGAGAATCGGCCGTTAAGCACCTTTAACTTGAGAAGAAATGAGGGTTCAGGGGTTGTCAGAGCTGAAAGAGCTGCTACAGGATGCCCCCGTTGATGAAGTAGATGAATTAGATCAGAGCGCGAGGAAATTCGCGGCAAAACCAAAAATAAGAATGAGTCAATTCAGAGGGAAAATAAGCGTAGTTTTGACAATAAGAGAAAGAAGCAGTTAGTACAGACAAGCGCACTCAATTCGATATTGGACTTTGATTAAGACCGAAATACTTTGGTCCTTACAAAGTTGTGAAAGTTTTGTCACACACAACGGTCCGCTGCTCGTAATAGGAACCCTGTCATTGACTCCCTCAAAGCACTCCTTTGGACCTGTATAGCAAATTACAGGCCAACTCCGCCTTGTAAGAATTTCAGGATATGACACACTAAAATATTATCTCTTGGAAAAGTGCCGAAGAGCTAAATACACCAAAATGAATGGGAAAACGCAAACGCCCTCGATTAGGCCGTTTTCGCAAATGGCTCAAAACTCGATAAAAAAAAATAGGTTGCCTCTTCCAAGAGTAGCAGGACAATCAGTTATGATATATTGCGGCAGTCAAGTTGCCATCATTTGTTATTTGAATTGTTACTTTTCTTCTAGCCGTGGGAAAAAACGTAACAAATTTCGCCGCTTTTGTTTCACGTACGTGTGGTTCTCTTTTTCACTCACTATTTTTGTTACCGTATTTGTAATACATCTGTTATTCAAAACAAACACGTATGTTACTCGATCTGCCAGCAACTTGTTGTTGAAAACAAATGTATCTGCTACCCAAGTATTGTTGGAAACTTAATCATTTGTTAGCTTATCTATGGATGGTGACTTATTCAAAACAAATGCATTTTTTACCAGACCTTTTATCCGTAAGTTATTAAAAAGAAATGTGTTTGTTACCCGAATTGTTTCTCATTAGTTATCACAAACAAATGTCTTTGTTACCCGATTTTTTACCCATAGGTTATTGACCTGTTACCTACATATATATCCTCTAATATGAAAAATGGCATTTTTTAAGTTTATTTTTGTTTATTTAAAATATAAATAATAAAAATTTACATATTTACATTTTTGATTTAAAAATTTAGTTTTTTTTAACAAATAATTAAATGAAAATTGTTAATTTAAATTCTTTTCACATATAAATACATATGCTTAACAAAATTAATTGTACATTCATTTCTAATTCTTAATAGAAAATGGTACTAAAATTTTGACTAACTAAAAATAAGTTTTAGAGTAATTAAAATATTAAGGCAGCCCCTTCAGAGGAAGACTTCCACTCCGTTAGAAATAACATGCGTAGTAGGACCTGGCTGAACAGGCGGCGTTGTTCACTTGGTTTTAATCGTGACAGCAATGTACGCCAGTAAAGAAGTATACCAATGGAATCTGAAATTTACAAAAAAATAATTATTGCGATGTATTTTATTGAATTTTTGTCTTTATTGCTGGCATATAAGACCGGTTAAAATAATACGTAGGCTGCTATATATATTTCTGGCCTAATAATGAAAATACGAATATTTATCAACGAAAATTGTTATTTTCTGCTACCCATATGTGTTTGGAAACATAATCATGTGTTAGCATATCTATGGACGGTGAGCTATTGAAAACAAATGCATTAGTTATCAGAGCTGTTACCGCTGAGTTATTAAAAGCATATGTCTGTGTTATCGGTGATTAGTTATTAAAAATAAATATCTTTATTACCCGAAGTGTTACTCATTAGTTATCGCAAACAGATGTCTTTGTTACCCGATTTTTTACCCATAGGTTATTGACCTGTTACCTACATATATTTCCTTTAATATGAAAAATAGCATTTTTTAAGTTTATTTTTAATTCTTTGGTTCATTCAAAGCTGGAGTATGATAGTTTAATTTGGAATCCAATTTATACACACATTCCTCTAAATTTGGAACCGTCCAACATAGGTTTATTCGTTTTGCTCTTGCTCCGCTTCATTTCTCTGACCCTCTACCTTCTTATACTTCTCGATGTATGCTAATAAATCTGAAATCTTAGTCATCATCAATAGCTAAGTGGACTGTCCAGAGCTGCTTGAGCATATCGGCCTTAATGTTCCTCATAGAACTTTGTGCTTTCATTCTTCGTTCTATTTAGATGTAATTAAAGCCAATTATCATAATTATGATCTTATTGTTACAGCACTCTCTGAATTTAATAGAATCTCTAGAAGCCTTGATCTTGATCTCGCATTCCCGAGATCTCGTTTTGGCTCTATCCTTTATGCTTTTTATTCTTAGTATACTTATATAGTTTTAAGTTTGTTTTAATTAACTTGTACTTCTAGTATGTAAGATTTGTAAATCATCATTGTAATGAATTGAATTGAATTGAAAATAAGTAATTTTCATATTAATAAAAATATTCCAAACAGTTTTCGGTTTTCTGATAATACAAAAGATAAAAATCGGATATTGAGAAATTTTATATTTGCATTAGCTTAATATTATTTGCGTGGAAAAAAGTAACTTCAATTAAAGGTAACATTAATTAAAAATCGAAAGTAATAACATTTAAAAAAAGAAAGGAGTTATATTCTACTATTTTAACTATTGTTTTATTTTACAATTACTTATTCTGGAAAATATTTTATATATAATAAGTTAAAGTTGTAAAATTCCACATGAATAGGGAGCAAATTTTTGCACTAACAGTGAACTGTTTAAAAGAAAAATAAACTGGACTGGGACTTTCAGCTAACGGACGTAAAGCTACTTTACAGGACCGTCTTTGCAAGCATTATGGCCTTACTATTTTTTTTTTCAGTCCAGAGCAGTGTAATGCAGGCGAGGGTGGTTGAGCGTCCAACTTTCACATTGCGTGATATTGAAGGCTCGTTAGCGGCATTTGGTGGTATCAGAAACCCTTCGATTGAAGAATGGCTAGCCGACTTTGAAGATAATGCTACTGCGGTACACTGGGACGATCTGAAAAAATTTATTTACGGGAAGCAGCTGCTTAAGGGAAACACGTAGACTCGGGCACGAGTGTTGCCAAACTGAAAGCAGACAACACCATACGTTGCTACCGATGTGGAGAGATAGGTCATCTAGACAATGTTAGCTAGCGCCAGCATCCGTCGACATGTTTTGGATGCAATACGCCAGGACATCGCATTGCGGACTGTCCGTTAAAGAAAGCACCAGCTAAACAAGAAACCCCTCGTTTAATGTAAGAGGATGCGTTATTTTCAAGGATCTCACTATCAACCTCGTTTCGTTTTCTGTGGCAGCAGTTGAAATATGCATAGGCGAGAGTGTTCTAAACACAATGGGCAGTTTCCATCTACAATTAAATATGTGAATTAAAAATAACATTTCATTTTGTCCATGAAGGGGATATTATATATCAAGAAATCATTGGTAACAATATTTTGAAGCAGGTTGACTTGATAGTATCGGAGGAAATCGTAATTTTTAGGGAAAAAGCTAAATCCGAACCATATGTGGTTCCTTTGGGGAAAATCCCAGAAGCTGGAATAGGTTTTTTAAATGCACTTAAAGAACTCTGTCTAGCTTCTATTTAAAATAGCAAGAATATTGACTTGTCCCATTTATAGACTATTTCAAGGAAAGTTGAGGCTATCATAAACAATTATATAACGCAAAAACAGCACGAAGCGCCAGTTAGGATGAAAATTTGTCTCAGCAATGATGTCCCTATTTACCAAGGACCGCGTCGAATGTCATACGCATCGTTGATAAGCAAATCACCGAGTGGCTCATTGAGGGTATTGTACATCCGAGCATGCGTCACCTATTGTGTTGGTTGGTAAAAAAGATGGTAGCAAGAGGTTATGCTGTGACTATCGTCGCCTCAATGAAAAGATAATGAAGGATAGTTTTCCCAATTCTCCGGCCGTATTTACAAGATATATTTTTGCTGTATTTAGGGACCTTGTTAGTGATGGTACGGTGGTCGCTTCGAAATCGAATATCGCAGTGTCTCAAAAATGCGGCACGTTGACGCGTTGAGTAGGGTGCATTTTCTTTTATTAGAGGACTCGCTTATTAATAGGTTGAGGCAAGCCTAGCAACAGGAGGAGTATTGAAAAAGGACGAATATGAGGACTTTTTTGTTGATACCCATATACTTTATAAAGATTTTGTAAAGGAATCAATAGTTGTGCCTTCACAAATGGAATAAGAAATTATCCGTATGGCCCACAAGCAAGGACACTTTTTAGTAAAGAGGAGACAAAATGCCATTCAAAAGAATTTTTATATTCCTCTACTTAGTTCAAAAGTAGCTAAGGTTGTGCGGAGTTGTATCCAGTGCATCGTAACCGACGCGAAGGCTGGGAGAAAAGAAGGGTTCTTGAATCCTATATATAAAGACAATCGGCCATTAAGCACCTTCAACTTGAGAAGAAATGAGGGTTCAGGGGTTGTCAGAGCTGAAAGAGCTGCTACAGGATGCCCCCGTTGATGAAGTAGATGAATTAGATCAGAGCGCGAGGAAATTCGAGACAAAACCAAAAATAAGAATGAGTCAATTCAGAGGGAAAATAAGCGTAGTTTTGACAATAAGAGAAAGAAGCAGTTAGTACAGACAAGCGCACTCAATTCGACAGTGGACTTTGAATAAGACCGAAATACTTTGGTCCTTACAAAGTTGTGAAAGTTTTGTCACACACTAGAGATAGTTCAACGGTCCGCTGCTCGTAATAGGAACCCTGTCATTGACTCCCTCAAAGCACTCCTTTGGACCTGTATAGCAAATTACAGGCCAACTCCGCCTTGTAAGAATTTCAGGATATGACACACTAAAATATTATCTCTTGGAAAAGTGCCGAAGAGCTAAATACACCAAAATGAATGGGAAAACGCAAACGCCCTCGATTAGGCCGTTTTCGCAAAGGGCTCAAAACTCGATAAAAAAAATAGGTTGCCTCTTCCAAGAGTAGCAGGACAATCAGTTATGATATATTGCAGGACAATCAGTTATGATATATTGCGGCAGTCAAGTTGCCATCATTTGTTATTTGAATTGTTACTTTTCTTCTAGCCGTGGGAAAAACGTAACAAATTTCGCCGCTTTGTTTCACGTACGTGTGGTTCTCTTTTTCACTCACTATTTTTGTTACCGTATTTGTAATACATCTGTTATTCAAAACAAACACGTATGTTACTCGATCTGCCAGCAACTTGTTGTTGAAAACAAATGTATCTGCTACCCAAGTATTGTTGGAAACTTAATCATTTGTTAGCATATCTATGGATAGTGAGTTATTCAAAACAAATGCATTTTTTACCAGACCTTTTATCCGTAAGTTATTAAAAAGAAATGTGTTTGTTACCCGAATTGTTACTCATTAGTTATCACAAACAAATGTCTTTGTTACCCGATTTTTTACCCATAGGTTATTGACCTGTTGCCTACATATATATCCTTTAATATGAAAAATAGCATTTTTTAAGTTTATTTTTGTTTATTTAAAATATAAATAATAAAAATTTACATATTTACATTTTTGATTTAAAAAGTTGTTTTTTTATATCAAATAATTAAATGAAAATTGTTAATTTAAATTCTTTTTACATATACATATGCTTAACAAAATTAATTGTACATTCATTTCTAATTCTTAATAGAAAATGGTACTAAAATTTTGACTAACTAAAAATAAGTTTTAGAGTAATTAAAATATTAAGGCAGCCCCTTCAGAGGAAGACTTCCACTCCGTTAGAAATAACATGCGTAGTAGGACCTGGCTGAACAGGCGGCGTTGTTCACTTGGTTTTAATCGTGACAGCAATGTACGCCAGTAAAGAAGTATACCAATGGAATCTGAAATTTACAAAAAAATAATTATTGCGATGTATTTTATTGAATTTTTGTCTTTATTGCTGGCATATAAGACCGGTTAAAATAATACGTAGGCTGCTATATATATTTCTGGCCTAATAATGAAAATACGAATATTTATCAACGAAAATTGTTTTTTTCTGCTACCCATATGTGTTTGGAAACATAATCATGTGTTAGCATATCTATGGACGGTGAGCTATTGAAAACAAATGCATTAGTTATCAGAGCTGTTACCGCTGAGTTATTAAAAGCATATGTCTGTGTTATCGGTGATTAGTTATTAAAAATAAATATCTTTATTACCCGAAGTGTTACTCATTAGTTATCGCAAACAGATGTCTTTGTTACCCGATTTTTTACCCATAGGTTATTGACCTGTTACCTACATATATTTCCTTTAATATGAAAAATAGCATTTTTTAAGTTTATTTTTAATTCTTTGGTTCATTCAAAGCTGGAGTATGATAGTTTAATTTGGAATCCAATTTATACACACATTCCTCTAAATTTGGAACCGTCCAACATAGGTTTATTCGTTTTGCTCTTGCTCCGCTTCATTTCTCTGACCCTCTACCTTCTTATACTTCTCGAAGTATGCTAATAAATCTGAAATCTTAGTCATCATCAATAGCTAAGTGGACTGTCCAGAGCTGCTTGAGCATATCGGCCTTAATGTTCCTCATAGAACTTTGTGCTCTCATTATTCGTTCTATTTAGATGTAATTAAAGCCAATTATCATAATTATGATCTTATTGTTACAGCACTCTCTGAATTTAATAGAATCTCTAGAAGCCTTGATCTTGATTTCGCATTCCCGAGATCTCGTTTTGGCTCTATCCTTTATGCTTTTTATTCTTAGTATACTTATATAGTTTTAAGTTTGTTTTAATTAATTTGTACTTCTAGTATGTAAGATTTGTAAATCATCATTGTAATGAATTGAATTGAATTGAAAATAAGTAATTTTCATATTAATAAAAATATTCCAAACAGTTTTCGGTTTTCTGATAATACAAAAGATAAAAATCGGATATTGAGAAATTTTATATTTGCATTAGCTTAATATTATTTGCGTGGAAAATAGTAACTTCAATTAAAGGTAACATTTATTAAACATCGAAAGTAATAACATTTAAAAAAAGAAAGGAGTTATATTCTACTATTTTAACTATTGTTTTATTTTATAATTACTTATTCTGGAAAATATTTTATATATAATAAGTTAAAGTTGTAAAATTCCACATGAATAGGGAGCAAATTTTTGCACTAACAGTGAACTGTTTAAAAGAAAAATAAACTGGACTGGGACTTTCAGCTAACGGACGTAAAGCTACTTTACAGGACCGTCTTTGCAAGCATTATGGCCTTACTATTTTTTTTCAGTCCAGAGCAGTGTAATGCAGGCGAGGGTGGTTGAGCGTCCAACTTTCACATTGCGTGATATTGAAGGCTCGTTAGCGTCATTTGGTGGTATCAGAAACCCTTCGATTGAAGAATGGCTAGCCGACTTTGAAGATAATGCTACTGCGGTACACTGGGACGATCTGAAAAAATTTATTTACGGGAAGCAGCTGCTTAAGGGAAACACGTAGACTCGGGCACGAGTGTTGCCAAACTGAAAGCAGACAACACCATACGTTGCTACCGATGTGGAGAGATAGGTCATCTAGACAATGTTAGCTAGCGTCAGCGTCCGTCGACATGTTTTGGATGCAATACGCCAGGACATCGCATTGCGGACTGTCCGTTAAAGAAAGCACCAGCTAAACAAGAAACTCCTCGTTTAATGTAAGAGGATGCGTTATTTTCAAGGATCTCACTATCAACCTCGTTTCGTTTTCTGTGGCAGCAGTTGAAATATGCATAGGCGAGAGTGTTCTAAACACAATGGGCAGTTTCCATCTACAATTAAATATGTGAATTAAAAATAACATTTCATTTTGTCCATGAAGGGGATATTATATATCAAGAAATCATTGGTAACAATATTTTGAAGCAGGTTGACTTGATAGTATCGGAGGAAATCGCAAATTTTAGGGAAAAAGCTAAATCCGAACCATATGTGGTTCCTTTGGGGAAAATCCGAGAAGCTGGAATAGGTTTTTTAAATGCACTTAAAGAACTCTGTCTAGCTTCTGTTTAAAATAGCAAGAATATTGACTTGTCCCATTTATAGACTATTTCAAGGAAAGTTGAGGCTATCATAAACAATTATATAACGCAAAAACAGCACGAAGCGCCAGTTAGGATGAAAATTTGTCTCAGCAATGATGTCCCTATTTACCAAGGACCGCGTCGAATGTCATACGCATCGTTGATAAGCAAATCACCGAGTGGCTCATTGAGGGTATTGTACATCCGAGCATGCGTCACCTATTGTGTTGGTTGGTAAAAAAGATGGTAGCAAGAGGTTATGCTGTGACTATCGTCGCCTCAATGAAAAGATAATGAAGGATAGTTTTCCCAATTCTCCGGCCGTATTTACAAGATATATTTTTGCTGTATTTAGGGACCTTGTTAGTGATGGTACGGTGGTCGCTTCGAAATCGAATATCGCAGTGTCTCAAAAATGCGGCACGTTGACGCGTTGAGTAGGGTGCATTTTCTTTTATTAGAGGACTCGCTTATTAATAGGTTGAGGCAAGCCTAGCAACAGGAGGAGTATTGAAAAAGGACGAATATGAGGACTTTTTTATTGATACCCATATACTTTATAAAGATTTTGTAAAGGAATCAATAGTTGTGCCTTCACAAATGGAATAAGAAATTATCCGTATGGCCCACAAGCAAGGACACTTTTTAGTAAAGAGGAGACAAAATGCCATTCAAAAGAATTTTTATATTCCTCTACTTAGTTCAAAAGTAGCTAAGGTTGTGCGGAGTTGTATCCAGTGCATCGTAACCGACGCGAAGGCTGGGAGAAAAGAAGGGTTCTTGAATCCTATATATAAAGAGAATCGGCCATTAAGCACCTTTAACTTGAGAAGAAATGAGGGTTCAGGGGTTGTCAGAGTTGAAAGAGCTGCTACAGGATGCCCCCGTTGATGAAGTAGATGAATTAGATCAGAGCGCGAGGAAATTCGCGACAAAACCAAAAATAAGAATGAGTCAATTCAGAGGGAAAATAAGCGTAGTTTTGACAATAAGAGAAAGAAGCAGTTAGTACAGACAAGCGCACTCAATTCGACAGTGGACTTTGAATAAGACCGAAATACTTTGGTCCTTACAAAGTTGTGAAAGTTTTGTCACACACTAGAGATAGTTCAACGGTCCGCTGCTCGTAATAGGAACCCTGTCATTGACTCCCTCAAAGCACTCCTTTGGACCTGTATAGCAAATTACAGGCCAACTCCGCCTTGTAAGAATTTCAGGATATGACACACTAAAATATTATCTCTTGGAAAAGTGCCGAAGAGCTAAATACACCAAAATGAATGGGAAAACGCAAACGCCCTCGATTAGGCCGTTTTCGCAAAGGGCTCAAAACTCGATAAAAAAAAATAGGTTGCCTCTTCCAAGAGTAGCAGGACAATCAGTTATGATATATTGCAGGACAATCAGTTATGATATATTGCGGCAGTCAAGTTGCCATCATTTGTTATTTGAATTGTTACTTTTCTTCTAGCCGTGGGAAAAACGTAACAAATTTCGCCGCTTTGTTTCACGTACGTGTGGTTCTCTTTTTCACTCACTATTTTTGTTACCGTATTTGTAATACATCTGTTATTCAAAACAAACACGTATGTTACTCGATCTGCCAGCAACTTGTTGTTGAAAACAAATGTATCTGCTACCCAAGTATTGTTGGAAACTTAATCATTTGTTAGCATATCTAAGGAAGGTGAGTTATTCAAAACAAATGCATTTTTTACCAGACCTTTTATCCGTAAGTTATTAAAAAGAAATGTGTTTGTTACCCGAATTGTTACTCATTAGTTATCACAAACAAATGTCTTTGTTACCCGATTTTTTACCCATAGGTTATTGACCTGTTGCCTACATATATATCCTTTAATATGAAAAATAGCATTTTTTAAGTTTATTTTTGTTTATTTAAAATATAAATAATAAAAATTTACATATTTACATTTTTGATTTAAAAAGTTGTTTTTTTATATCAAATAATTAAATGAAAATTGTTAATTTAAATTCTTTTTACATATACATATGCTTAACAAAATTAATTGTACATTCATTTCTAATTCTTAATAGAAAATGGTACTAAAATTTTGACTAACTAAAAATAAGTTTTAGAGTAATTAAAATATTAAGGCAGCCCCTTCAGAGGAAGACTTCCACTCCGTTAGAAATAACATGCGTAGTAGGACCTGGCTGAACAGGCGGCGTTGTTCACTTGGTTTTAATCGTGACAGCAATGTACGCCAGTAAAGAAGTATACCAATGGAATCTGAAATTTACAAAAAAATAATTATTGCGATGTATTTTATTGAATTTTTATCTTTATTGCTGGCATATAAGACCGGTTAAAATAATACGTAGGCTGCGATATATATTTCTGGCCTAATAATGAAAATACGAATATTTATCAACGAAAATTGTTTTTTTCTGCTACCCATATGTGTTTGGAAACATAATCATGTGTTAGCATATCTATGGACGATGAGCTATTGAAAACAAATGCATTTGTTACCAGAGCTGTTACCGCTGAGTTATTAAAAGCATATGTCTGTGTTATCGGTGATTAGTTATTAAAAATAAATATCTTTTTTACCCGAAGTGTTACTCATTAGTTATCGCAAACAGATGTCTTTGTTACCCGAATTTTTACCCATAGGTTGTTGACTTGTTACCTACATATATTTCCTTTAATATGAAAAATAGCATTTTTTAAGTTTATTTTTAATTCTTTGGTTCGTTCAAAGCTGGAGTATGATAATTTAATTTGGAATCCAATTTATTCACGCATTCCTCTAAATTTGGAACCGTCCAACATAGGCTTCTTCGTTTTGATCTTGCTCCGCTTCATTTCTCTGACCCTCTAACTTCTTATACTTCTCGAAGTATGCTAATAAATCTGAAATCTTAGTCATCATCAATAGCTAAGTGGACAGTCCAGAGCTGCTTGAGCATATCGGCCTTAATGTTCCTCATAGAACTTTGTGCTCTCATTATTCGTTCTATTTAGATGTAATTAAAGCCAATTATCATAATTATGATCTTATTGTTACAGCACTCTCTGAATTTAATAGAATCTCTGGAAGCCTTGATCTTGATTTCGCATTCCCGAGATCTCGTTTTGGGTCTATCCTTTATGCTTTTTATTCTTAGTATACTTATATAGTTTTAAGTTTGTTTTAATTAATTTGTACTTCTAGTCTGTAAGATTTGTAAATCATCATTGTAATGAATTGAATTGAATTGAAAATAAGTAATTTTCATATTAATAAAAATATTCCAAACAGTTTTCGGTTTTCTGATAATACAAAAGATAAAAGTCGGATATTGAGAAATTTTATATTTGCAATAGCTTAATATTATTTGCGTGGAAAGAAATAACTTCAATTAAAGGTAACATTTATTAAACATCGAAAGTAATAACATTTGAAAAAAGAAAGGAGTTATATTCTACTATTTTAGCTATTGTTTTATTTTACAATTACTTATTCTGGAAAATATTTTATATATAATAAGTTAACGTTGTAAAATTCCACATGAATAGGGAGCAAATATTTGCACTAACAGTGAACTGTTTAAAAGAAAAATAAACTGGACTGGGACTTTCAGCTAACGGACGTAAAGCTACTTTACAGGACCGTCTTTGCAAGCATTATGGCCTTACTATTTTTTTTCAGTCCAGAGCAGTGTATTGCAGGCGAGGGTGGTTGAGTGTCCAACTTTCACATTGCGTGATATTGAAGGTTCGTTAGCGTCATTTGGTGGTATCAGAAACCCTTCGATTGAAGAATGGCTAGCCGACTTTGAAGATAATGCTACTGCGGTACACTGGGACGATCTGCAAAAATTTATTTACGGGAAGCAGCTGCTTAAGGGAAACACGTAGACTCGGGCACGAGTGTTTCCAAACTGAGAGCAGACAACACCATACGTTACTACCGATGTGGAGAGATAGGCCTTCTAGACAATGTTAGCTAGCGTCAGCGTCCGTCGACATGTTTTGGATGCAATACGCCAGGACATCGCATTGCGGACTGTCCGTTAAAGAAAGCACCAGCTAAACAAGAAACTCCTCGTTTAATGTAAGAGGATGCGTTATTTTCAAGGATCTCACTATCAACCTCGTTTCGTTTTCTGTGGCAGCAGTTGAAATATGCATAGGCGAGAGTGTTCTAAACACAATGGGCAGTTTCCATCTACAATTAAATATGTGAATTAAAAATAACATTTCATTTTGTCCATGAAGGGGATATTATATATCAAGAAATCATTGGTAACAATATTTTGAAGCAGGTTGACTTGATAGTATCGGAGGAAATCGTAATTTTTAGGGAAAAAGCTAAAAGCTTTTTTAAATGCACTTAAAGAACTCTGTCTAGCTTCTGTTTAAAATAGCAAGAATATTGACTTGTCCCATTTATAGAGTTCTCAGTCAAGGAAAGTTGAGGCTATCATAAACAATTATATAACGCAAAAACAGCACGAAGCGCCAGTTAGGATGAAAATTTGTCTCAGCAATGATGTCCCTATTTACCAAGGACCGCGTCGAATGTCATACGCATCGTTGATAAGCAAATCACCGAGTGGCTCATTGAGGGTATTGTACATCCGAGCATGCGTCACCTATTGTGTTGGTTGGTAAAAAAGATGGTAGCAAGAGGTTATGCTGTGACTATCGTCGCCTCAATGAAAAGATAATGAAGGATAGTTTTCCCAATTCTCCGGCCGTATTCACAAGATATATTTTTGCTGTATTTAGGGACCTTGTTAGTGCTGGTATGGTTGTCGCATCGATCTTATTATCCCTTCCAACGATGTAGATCAAGGTGTAGCGAAGCTAGAGATAGTTCTTGAAAGGGCAGCACAGTAAGGGTGTCTCGTTGGGCGATGATGCTGCAAGGTTATGACTATGAAATCGAATATCGCAGTGTCTCAAAAATGCGGAACGTTGACGCGTTGAGTAGGGTGCATTTTCTTTTATTAGAGGACTCGCTTATTAATAGGTTGAGACAAGCACGAATATAAGGACTTTTTTGTTGAAACCCATATACTTTATAAAGATTTTGTAAAGGAATCAATAGTTGTGCCTTCACAAATGGAATAAGAAATTATCCGTATGGCCCACAAGCAAGGACACTTTTCAGTAAAGAGGAGACAAGATGCCATTCAAAAGAATTTTTATATTCTTCTACTTAGTTCAAAAGTAGCTAAGGTTGTGCGGAGTTGCATCCAGTGCATCGTAACTGACGCGAAGCCTGGGAGAAAAGAAGGGTTCTTGAATCCTATATATAAAGAGAATCGGCCATTAAGCACCTTTAACTTGAGAAGAAATGAGGGTTCAGGGGTTGTCAGAGCTGAAAGAGCTGCTACAGGATGCCCCCATTGATGGAGTAGATGAATTAGATCAGAGCGCGAGGAAATTCGCGACAAAACCAAAAATAATAATGAGTCAATTCAGAGGGAAAATAAGCGTAGTTTTGACAATAAGAGAAAGAAGCAGTTAGTACAGACAAGCGCACTCAATTCGACATTGGACTTTGATTAAGACCGAAATACTTTGGTCCTTACAAAGTTGTGAAAGTTTTGTCACACGATCGATACGATTTTGCTGACTGAATTACTTTCATGAGCACACTAGAGATAGTTCAACGGTCCGCTGCTCGTAATAGGAACCTTGTCATTGACTCCCTCAAAGCACTCCTTTGGACCTGTATAGCAAATTACAGGCCAACTCCGCCTTGTAAGAATTTCACGATATGACACACTAAAATATTATCTCTTGGAAAAGTGCAGCACAATCACTTATGATATATTGCGGCAGTCAAGTTGCCATCATTTGTTATTTGAATTGTTACTTTTCTTCTAGCCGTGGGAAAAACGTAACAAATTTCGCCGCTTTGTTTCACGTACGTGTGGTTCTCTTTTTCACTTCTTACCGCGGCCGCGGTAGCCGAGTGGTTAGCATTGCGTCCTGCCATTCGGAAGACTCGGGTTCATATCCCGGTGCCACCAACATCCAAAAGTTATGGAAAATTAATTTAAATTAAAAATTAAATTAAATTTTCTAATTGCGGTCGCCCCTCGGCAGGGAATGTCCATCCCTCCGAGTGTATTTCGGACATGAAATAAAGCTCCTCGTCAAAAAACCGTCAGCCGTTCGGAGGCGGCTTAGTATAAACTGTAGGTCCATCCATTTGTTGAAAAAACATCAAGGCGCAAAACCCAAAATTGGAGGAGAAGCTCGGCCGAAAATCGCTTCAGCGGTTACAAAGCGCCAATTATATATATATATATATTTGTAATACATCTGTTATTCAAAACAAACACGTATGTTACTCGATCTGCCAGCAACTAGTTGTTGAAAACAAATGTATCTACTACCCAAGTATTGTATTAATCATTTGTTAGCATATCTATGGACGGTGAGTTATTCAAAACAAATGCATTTGTTACCAGACCTTTTATCCGTAAGTTATTAAAAAGAAATGTGTTTGTTATCCGAATTGTTACTCATTAGTTATCACAAACAAATGTTTTTGTTACCCGATTTTTTACCCATAGGTTATTGACCTGTTACCTACATATATATCCTTTACTATGAAAAATAGCATTTTTTAAGTTTATTTTTGTTTATTTAAAATATAAATAATAAAAATTTACATATTTACATGTTTGATTTAAAAAGTTGTTTTTTTTTTTATCAAATAATTAAATGAAAATTGTTAATTTAAATTCTTTTTACATATAAATACATATGCTTAACAAAATTAATTGTACATTCATTTCTAATTCTTAATAGAAAATGGTACTAAAATTTTGACTAACTAAAAATAAGTTTTAGAGTAATTAAAATATTAAGGCAGCCCCTTCAGAGGAAGACTTCCACTCCGTTAGAAATAACATGCGTAGTAGGACCTGGCTGAACAGGTGACGTTGTTCACTTGGTTTTAATCGTGACAGCAATCTACGCCAGTAAAAAAGTATACCAATGGAATCTGAAATTTACAAAAAAATAATTATTGCGATGTATTTTATTGAATTTTTATCTTTATTGCTGGCATATAAGACCGGTTAAAATAATACGTAGGCTGCTATATATATTTCTGGCCTAATAATGAAAATATGAATATTTATCAACGAGAATTGTTTTTTTCTGCTACCCATATGTGTTTGGAAACATAATCATGTGTTAGCATATCTATGGACGATGAGCTATTGAAAACAAATGCATTTGTTACCAGAGCTGTTACCACTGAGTTATTAAAAGCATATGTCTGTGTTATCGGTGATTAGTTATTAAAAATAAATATCATTTTTACCCGAAGTGTTACTTTTTAGTTATCGCAAACAAATATCTTTGTTACCCGAATTTTTACCCATAGGTTATTGACCTGTTACCTACATATATTTCCTTTAATATGAAAAATAGCATTTTTTAAGTTTATTTTTAATTCTTTGGTTCGTTCAAAGCTGGAGTATGATAATTTAATTAGGAATCCAATTTATTCACGCATTCCTCTAAATTTGGAACCGTCCAACATGGGTCTCTTCGTTTTGCTCTTGCTCCGCTTCATTTCTCTGACCCTCTACCTTCTTATACTTCTCGAAGTATGCTAATAAATCTGAAATCTTAGTCATCATCAATAGCTAAGTGGACTGTCCAGAGCTGCTTGAGCATATCGGCCTTAATACTCCTCATATAACTTTGTGCTCTCATTATTCGTTCTATTTAGATGTAATTAAAGCCAATTATCATAATTATGATCTTATTGTTACAGCACTCTCTGAATTTAATAGAATCTCAAGAAGCCTTGATCTTGATTTCGCATTCCCGAGATCTCGTTTTGGCTCTTTCCTTTATGCTTTTTATTCTTAGTATACTTATATAGTTTTAAGTTTGTTTTAATTAATTTGTACTTCTAGTCTGTAAGATTTGTAAATCATCATTGTAATGAATTGAATTGAATTGAAAATAAGTAATTTTCATATTAATAAAAGTATTCCAAACAGTTTTCGGTTTTCTGATAATACAAAAGATAAAAGTCGGATATTGAGAAATTTTATATTTGCAATAGCTTAATATTATTTGCGTGGAAAGAAATAACTTCAATTAAAGGTAACATTTATTAAACATCGAAAGTAATAACATTTGAAAAAAGAAAGGAGTTATATTCTACTATTTTAACTATTGTTTTATTCTACAATTACTTATTCTGGAAAATATTTTATATATAATAAGTTAACGTTGTAAAATTCCACATGAATAGGGAGCAAATATTTGCACTAACAGTGAACTGTTTAAAAGAAAAATAAACTGGACTGGGACTTTCAGCTAACGGACGTAAATCTACTTTACAGGACCGTCTTTGCAAGCATTATGGCCTTACTATTTTTTTTTTCAGTCCAGAGCAGTGTAAGGCAGGCGAGGGTGGTTGAGCGTCCAACTTTCACATTGCGTGATATTGAAGGCTCGTTAGCGTCATTTGGTGGTATCAGAAACCCTTAGATTGAAGAATGGCTAGGCGACTTTGAAGATAATGCTACTGCGGTACACTGGGACGATATGCAAAAATTTATTTATGGGAAGCAGCTGCTTAAGGGAAACACGTAGACTCGGGCACGAGTGTTGCCAAACTGAAAGCAGACAACACCATACGTTACTACCGATGTGGAGAGATAGGTCATCTAGACAATGTTAGCTAGAGTCATCGTCCGTCGACATGTTTTGGATGCAATATGCCAGGACATCGCATTGCGGACTGTGAATTAAAAATAACATTTCATTTTGTCCATGAAGGGGATATTATATATCAAGAAATCATTGGTAACAATATTTTGAAGCAGGTTGACTTGATAGTATCGGAGGAAATCGTAATTTTTAGGGAAAAAGCTAAATCCGAACCATATCTGGTTCCTTTGGGGAAAATCCCAGAAGCTGGAATAGGTTTTTTAAATGCACTTAAAGATCTCTGTCTAGCTTCTGTTTAAAATAGCAAGAATATTGACTTGTACCATTTATAGAGTTCTCAGTCAAGGAAAGTTGAGGCTATCATAAACAATTATATAACGCAAAAACAGCACGAAGCGCCAGTTAGGATGAAAATTTGTTTCAGCAATGATGCCCCTATTTACCAAGGACCGCGTCGAATGTCATACGCATCGTTGATAAGCAAATCACCGAGTGGGTCATTGAGGGTATTGTACATCCGAGCATGCGTCACCTATTGTGTTGGTTGGTAAAAAAGATGGTAGCAAGAGGTTATGCTGTGACTATCGTAGCCTCAATGAAAAGATAATGAAGGATAGTTTTCCCAATTCTCCGGCCGTATTTACAAGATATATTTTTGCTGTATTTAGGGACCTTGTTAGTGATGGTACGGTGGTCGCATCGATCTTATTATCCCTTCCAACGATGTAGATCAAGGTGTAGCGAAGCTAGAGATAGTTCTTGAAAGGGCAGCACAGTAAGGGTGCCTCGTTGGGCGATGATGCTGCAAGGTTATGACTATAAAATCGAATATCGCAGTGTCTCAAAAATGCGGCACGTTGACGCGTTGAGTAGGGTGCATTTTCTTTTATTAGAGGACTCGCTTATTAATAGGTTGAGGCAAGCCTAGCAACAGGAGGAGTGTTGAAAAAGGACGAATATGAGGACTTTTTTGTTGATACCCATATACTTTATAAAGATTTTGTAAAGGAATCAATAGTTGTGCCTTCACAAATGGAATAAGAAATTATCCGTATGGCCCACAAGCAAGGACACTTTTTAGTAAAGAGGAGACAAAATGCCATTCAAAAGAATTTTTATATTCCTCTACTTAGTTCAAAAGTAGCTAAGGTTGTGCGGAGTTGTATCCAGTGCATCGTAACTGACGCGAAGGCTGGGAGAAAAGAAGGGTTCTTGAATCCTATATATAAAGAGAATCGGCCATTAAGCACCTTCAACTTGAGAAGAAATGAGGGTTCAGGGGTTGTCAGAGCTGAAAGAGCTGCTACAGGATGCCCCCGTTGATGAAGTAGATGAATTAGATCAGAGCGCGAGGAAATTCGCGACAAAACCAAAAATAATAATGAGTCAATTCAGAGGGAAAATGAGCGTAGTTTTGACAATAAGAGAAAGAAGCAGTTAGTACAGACAAGCGCACTCAATTCGACAGTGGACTTTGATTAAGACCGAAATACTTTGGTCCTTACAAAGTTGTGAAAGTTTTGTCACACGATCGATACGATTTTGATGACTGAATTACTTTCATGAGCACACTAGAGATAGTTCAACGGTCCGCTGCTCGTAATATGAACCCTGTCATTGACTCCCTCAAAGCACTCCTTTGGACCTGTATAGCAAATTACAGGCCAACTCCGCCTTGTAAGAATTTCAGGATATGACACACTAAAATATTATCTCTTGGAAAAGTGCCGAAAAGCTAAATACACCAAATGAATGGGAAAACGCAAACGCCCTCGATTAGGCCGTTTTCGCAAATGGCTCAAAACTCGATAAAAAAAATAGGTTGCCTCTTCCAAGAGTAGCAGGACAATCAGTTATGATATATTGCGGCAGTCAAGTTGCCATCATTTGTTATTTGAATTGTTACTTTTCTTCTAGCCGTGGGAAAAACGTAACAAATTTCGCCGCTTTGTTTCACGTACGTGTGGTTCTCTTTTTCACTCACTATTTTTGTTACCGTATTTGTAATGCATCTGTTATTCAAAACAAAAACGTATGTTACTCGATCTGCCAGCAACTAGTTGTTGAAAACAAATGTATCTACTACCCAAGTATTGTATTAATCATTTGTCAGCATATCTATGGACGGTGAGTTATTCAAAACAAATGCATTTGTTACCAGACCTTTTATCCGTAAGTTATTAAAAAGAAATGTTTTTGTTACCCGATTTTTTACCCATAGGTTATTGACCTGTTACCTACATATATATCCTTTACTATGAAAAATAGCATTTTTTAAGTTTATTTTTGTTTATTTAAAATATAAATAATAAAAATTTACATATTTACATGTTTGATTTAAAAAGTTGTTTTTTTTTTATCAAATAATTAAATGAAAATTGTTAATTTAAATTCTTTTTACATATACATATGCTTAACAAAATTAATTGTACATTCATTTCTAATTCTTAATAGAAAATGGTACTAAAATTTTGACTAACTAAAAATAAGTTTTAGAGTAATTAAAATATTAAGGCAGCCCCTTCAGAGGAAGACTTCCACTCCGTTAGAAATAACATGCGTAGTAGGACCTGGCTGAACAGGTGGCGTTGTTCACTTGGTTTTAATCGTGACAGCAATCTACGCCAGTAAAAAAGTATACCAATGGAATCTGAAATTTACAAAAAAATAATTATTGCGATGTATTTTATTGAATTTTTATCTTTATTGCTGGCATATAATACCGGTTAAAATAATACGTAGGCTGCTATATATATTTCTGGCCTAATAATGAAAATACGAATATTTATCAACGAGAATTGTTTTTTTCTGCTACCCATATGTGTTTGGAAACATAATCATGTGTTAGCATATCTATGGACGATGAGCTATTGAAAACAAATGCATTTGTTACCAGAGCTGTTACCACTGAGTTATTAAAAGCATATGTCTGTGTTATCGGTGATTAGTTATTAAAAATAAATATCTTTTTTACCCGAACTGTTACTTATTAGTTATCGCAAACAGATGTCTTTGTTACCCGATTTTTTACCCATAGGTTATTGACCTGTTACCTACATATATTTCCTTTAATATGAAAAATAGCATTTTTTTAGTTTATTTTTAATTCTTTGGTTCGTTCAAAGCTGGAGTATGATAATTTAATTAGGAATCCAATTTATTCACGCAAATTTGGAACCGTCCAACATGGGTCTCTTCGTTTTGCTCTTGCTCCGCTTCATTTCTCTGACCCTCTACCTTCTTATACTTCTCGAAGTATGCTAATAAATCTGAAATCTTAGTCATCATCAATAGCTAAGTGGACTGTCCAGAGCTGCTTGAGCATATCGGCCTTAATGTTCCTCATATAACTTTGTGCTCTCATTATTCGTTCTATTTAGATGTAATTAAAGCCAATTATCATAATTATGATCTTATTGTTACAGCACTCTCTGAATTTAATAGAATCTCAAGAAGCCTTGATCTTGATTTCGCATTCCCGAGATCTCGTTTTGGCTCTTTCCTTTATGCTTTTTATTCTTAGTATACTTATATAGTTTTAAGTTTGTTTTAATTAATTTGTACTTCTAGTCTGTAAGATTTGTAAATCATCATTGTAATGAATTGAATTGAATTGAAAATAAGTAATTTTCATATTAATAAAAATATTCCAAACAGTTTTCGGTTTTCTGATAATACAAAAGATAAAAGTCGGATATTGAGAAATTTTATATTTGCAATAGCTTAATATTATTTGCGTGGAAAAAAATAACTTCAATTAAAGGTAACATTTATTAAACATCGAAAGTAATAACATTTGAAAAAAGAAAGGAGTTATATTCTACTATTTTAACTATTGTTTTATTTTACAATTACTTATTCTGGAAAATATTTTATATATAATAAGTTAACGTTGTAAAATTCCACATGAATAGGGAGCAAATTTTTGCACTAACAGTGAACTGTTTAAAAGAAAAATAAACTGGACTGGGACTTTCAGCTAACGGACGTAAAGCTACTTTACAGGACCGTCTTTGCAAGCATTATGGCCTTACTATTTTTTTTTTCAGTCCAGAGCAGTGTAATGCAGGCGAGGGTGGTTGAGCGTCCAACTTTCACATTGCGTGATATTGAAGGCTCGTTAGCGTCATTTGGTGGTATCAGAAACCCTTCGATTGAAGAATGGCTAGCCGACTTTGAAGATAATGCTACTGCGGTACACTGGGACGATCTGCAAAAATTTATTTACGGGAAGCAGCTGCTTAAGGGAAACACGTAGACTCGGGCACGAGTGTTGCCAAACTAAAAGCAGACAACACCATACGTTGCTACCGATGTGGAGAGATAGGTCATCTAGACAATGTTAGCTAGCGTCAGCGTCCGTCGACATGTTTTGGATGCAATACGCCAGGACATCGCATTGCGGACTGTCCGTTAAAGAAAGCACCAGCTAAACAAGAAACCCCTCGTGTAATGTAAGAGGATGCGTTATTTTCAAGGATCTCACTATCAACCTCGTTTCGTTTTCTGTGGCAGAAGTTGAAATATGCATAGGCGAGAGTGTTCTAAACACAATGGGCAGTTTCCATCTACAATTAAATATGTGAATTAAAAATAACATTTCATTTTGTCCATGAAGGGGATATTATATATCAAGAAATCATTGGTAACAATATTTTGAAGCAGGTTGACTTGATAGTATCGGAGGAAATCGTAATTTTTAGGGAAAAAGCTAAATCCGAACCATATGTGGTTCCTTTGGGGAAAATCCCAGAAGCTGGAATAGGTTTTTTAAATGCACTTAAAGAACTCTGTCTAGCTTCTGTTTAAAATAGCAAGAATATTGACTTGTACCATTTATAGAGTTCTCAGTCAAGGAAAGTTGAGGCTATCATAAACAATTATATAACGCAAAAACAGCACGAAGCGCCAGTTAGGATGAAAATTTGTTTCAGCAATGATGTCCCTATTTACCAAGGACCGCGTCGAATGTCATACGCATCGTTGATAAGCAAATCACCGAGTGGCTCATTGAGGGTATTGTACATCGGAGCATGCGTCACCTATTGTGTTGGTTGGTAAAAAAGATGGTAGCAAGAGGTTATGCTGTGTCTATCGTCGCCTCAATGAAAAGATGATGAAGGATAGTTTTCCCAATTCTCCGGCCGTATTCACAAGATATATTTGCTGTATTTAGGGACCTTGTTAGTGCTGGTATGGTTCTCGCATCGATCTTATTATCCCTTCCAACGATGTAGATCAAGGTGTAGCGAAGCTAGAGATAGTTCTTGAAAGGGCAGCACAGTAAGGGTGTCTCGTTGGGCGATGATGCTGCAAGGTTATGACTATGAAATCGAATATCGCAGTGTCTCAAAAATGCGGAACGTTGACGCGTTGAGTAGGGTGCATTTTCTTTTATTAGAGGACTCGCTTATTAATAGGTTGAGACAAGCACGAATATAAGGACTTTTTTGTTGAAACCCATATACTTTATAAAGATTTTGTAAAGGAATCAATAGTTGTGCCTTCACAAATGGAATAAGAAATTATCCGTATGGCCCACAAGCAAGGACACTTTTCAGTAAAGAGGAGACAAGATGGCATTCAAAAGAATTTTTATATTCCTCTACTTAGTTCAAAAGTAGCTAAGGTTGTGCGGAGTTGCATCCAGTGCATCGTAACTGACGCGAAGGCTGGGAGAAAAGAAGGGTTCTTGAATCCTATATATAAAGAGAATCGGCCATTAAGCACCTTTAACTTGAGAAGAAATGAGGGTTCAGGGGTTGTCAGAGCTGAAAGAGCTGCTACAGGATGCCCCCATTGATGAAGTAGATGAATTAGATCAGAGCGCGAGGAAATTCGCGACAAAACCAAAAATAAGAATGAGTCAATTCAGAGGGAAAATAAGCGTAGTTTTGACAATAAGAGAAAGAAGCAGTTAGTACAGACAAGCGCACTCAATTCGACATTGGACTTTGATTAAGACCGAAATACTTTGGTCCTTACAAAGTTGTGAAAGTTTTGTCACACGATCGATACGATTTTGCTGACTGAATTACTTTCATGAGCACACTAGAGATAGTTCAACGGTCCGCTGCTCGTAATAGGAACCCTGTCATTGACTCCCTCAAAGCACTCCTTTGGACCTGTATAGCAAATTACAGGCCAACTCCGCCTTGTAAGAATTTCACGATATGACACACTAAAATATTATCTCTTGGAAAAGTGCAGCACAATCAGTTATGATATATTGCGGCAGTCAAGTTGCCATCATTTGTTATTTGAATTGTTACTTTTCTTCTAGCCGTGGGAAAAACGTAACAAATTTCGCCGCTTTGTTTCACGTACGTGTGGTTCTCTTTTTCACTCACTATTTTTGTTACCGTATTTGTAATGCATCTGTTATTCAAAACAAAAACGTATGTTACTCGATCTGCCAGCAACTAGTTGTTGAAAACAAATGTATCTACTACCCAAGTATTGTATTAATCATTTGTTAGCATATCTATGGACGGTGAGTTATTCAAAACAAATGCATTTGTTACCAGACCTTTTATCCGTAAGTTATTAAAAAGAAATGTGTTTGTTATCCGAATTGTTACTCATTAGTTATCACAAACAAATGTTTTTGTTACCCGATTTTTTACCCATAGGTTATTGACCTGTTACCTACATATATATCCTTTAATATGAAAAATAGCACTTTTTAAGTTTATTTTTGTTTATTTAAAATATAAATAATAAAAATTTACATATTTACATTTTTGATTTAAAAAGTTAGTTTTTTTTTATCAAATAATTAAATGAAAATTGTTAATTTAAATTCGTTTTACATATACATATGCTTAACAAAATTAATTGTACATTCATTTCTAATTCTTAATAGAAAATGGTACTAAAATTTTGACTAACTAAAAATAAGTTTTAGAGTAATTAAAATATTAAGGCAGCCCCTTCAGAGGAAGACTTCCACTCCGTTAGGAATAACATGCGTAGTAGGACCTGGCTGAACAGGCGGCGTTGTTCACTTGGTTTTAATCGTGACAGCAATCTACACCAGTAAAGAAGTATACCAATGGAATCTGAAATTTACAAAAAAATAATTATTGCGATGTATTTTATTGAATTTTTATCTTTATTGCTGGCATATAAGACCGGTTAAAATAATACGTAGGCTGCGATATATATTTCTGGCCTAATAATGAAAATACGAATATTTATCAACGAAAATTGTTTTTTTCTGCTACCCATATGTGTTTGGAAACATAATCATGTGTTAGCATATCTATGGACGGTGAGCTATTGAAAACAAATGCATTTGTTACCAGAGCTGTTACCGCTGAGTTATTAAAAACATATGTCTGTGATTAGTTATTAAAAATAAATATCTTTTTTACCCGAACTGTTACTCATTAGTTATCGCAAACAGATGTCTTTGTTACCCGATTTTTTACCCATAGGTTATTGACTTGTTACCTACATATATTTCCTTTAATATGAAAAATAGCATTTTTTTAGTTTATTTTTAATTCTTTGGTTCGTTCAAAGCTGGAGTATGATAATTTAATTTGGAATCCAATTTATTCACGCATTCCCCTAAATTTGGAATCGTCCAACGTAGGTTTCTTCGTTTTGCTCTTGCTCCGCTTCATTTCTCTGACCCTCTACCTTCTTATACTTCTCGAAGTATGCTAATAAATCTGAAATCTTAGTCATCATCAATAGCTAAGTGGACTGTCCAGAGCTGCTTGAGCATATCGGCCTTAATGTTCCTCATAGAACTTTGTGCTCTCATTATTCGTTCTATTTAGATGTAATTCAAGCCAATTATCATAATTATGATCTTATTGTTACAGCACTCTCTGAATTTAATAGAATCTCTAGAAGCCTTGATCTTGATTTCGCATTCCCGAGATCTCGTTTTGGGTCTATCCTTTATGCTTTTTATTCTTAGTATACTTATATAGTTTTAAGTTTTTTTTTAATTAATTTGTACTTCTAGTCTGTAAGATTTGTAAATCATCATTGTAATGAATTGAATTGAATTGAAAATAAGTAATTTTCATATTAATAAAAATATTCCAAACAGTTTTCGGTTTTCTGATAATACAAAAGATAAAAGTCGGATATTGAGAAATTTTATATTTGCAATAGCTTAATATTATTTGCGTGGAAAAAAATAACTTCAATTAAAGGTAACATTTATTAAACATCGAAAGTAATAACATTTGAAAAAAGAAAGGAGTTATATTCTACTATTTTAACTATTGTTTTATTTTACAATTACTTATTCTGGAAAATATTTTATATATAATAAGTTAACGTTGTAAAATTCCACATGAATAGGGAGCAAATTTTTGCACTAACAGTGAACTGTTTAAAAGAAAAATAAACTGGACTGGGACTTTCAGCTAACGGACGTAAAGCTACTTTACAGGACCGTCTTTGCAAGCATTATGGCCTTACTATTTTTTTTTTCAGTCCAGAGCAGTGTAATGCAGGCGAGGGTGGTTGAGCGTCCAACTTTCACATTGCGTGATATTGAAGGCTCGTTAGCGTCATTTGGTGGTATCAGAAACCCTTCGATTGAAGAATGGCTAGCCGACTTTGAAGATAATGCTACTGCGGTACACTGGGACGATCTGCAAAAATTTATTTACGGGAAGCAGCTGCTTAAGGGAAACACGTAGACTCGGGCACGAGTGTTGCCAAACTAAAAGCAGACAACACCATACGTTGCTACCGATGTGGAGAGATAGGTCATCTAGACAATGTTAGCTAGCGTCAGCGTCCGTCGACATGTTTTGGATGCAATACGCCAGGACATCGCATTGCGGACTGTCCGTTAAAGAAAGCACCAGCTAAACAAGAAACCCCTCGTGTAATGTAAGAGGATGCGTTATTTTCAAGGATCTCACTATCAACCTCGTTTCGTTTTCTGTGGCAGAAGTTGAAATATGCATAGGCGAGAGTGTTCTAAACACAATGGGCAGTTTCCATCTACAATTAAATATGTGAATTAAAAATAACATTTCATTTTGTCCATGAAGGGGATATTATATATCAAGAAATCATTGGTAACAATATTTTGAAGCAGGTTGACTTGATAGTATCGGAGGAAATCGTAATTTTTAGGGAAAAAGCTAAATCCGAACCATATGTGGTTCCTTTGGGGAAAATCCCAGAAGCTGGAATAGGTTTTTTAAATGCACTTAAAGAACTCTGTCTAGCTTCTGTTTAAAATAGCAAGAATATTGACTTGTACCATTTATAGAGTTCTCAGTCAAGGAAAGTTGAGGCTATCATAAACAATTATATAACGCAAAAACAGCACGAAGCGCCAGTTAGGATGAAAATTTGTTTCAGCAATGATGTCCCTATTTACCAAGGACCGCGTCGAATGTCATACGCATCGTTGATAAGCAAATCACCGAGTGGCTCATTGAGGGTATTGTACATCGGAGCATGCGTCACCTATTGTGTTGGTTGGTAAAAAAGATGGTAGCAAGAGGTTATGCTGTGTCTATCGTCGCCTCAATGAAAAGATGATGAAGGATAGTTTTCCCAATTCTCCGGCCGTATTCACAAGATATATTTGCTGTATTTAGGGACCTTGTTAGTGCTGGTATGGTTCTCGCATCGATCTTATTATCCCTTCCAACGATGTAGATCAAGGTGTAGCGAAGCTAGAGATAGTTCTTGAAAGGGCAGCACAGTAAGGGTGTCTCGTTGGGCGATGATGCTGCAAGGTTATGACTATGAAATCGAATATCGCAGTGTCTCAAAAATGCGGAACGTTGACGCGTTGAGTAGGGTGCATTTTCTTTTATTAGAGGACTCGCTTATTAATAGGTTGAGACAAGCACGAATATAAGGACTTTTTTGTTGAAACCCATATACTTTATAAAGATTTTGTAAAGGAATCAATAGTTGTGCCTTCACAAATGGAATAAGAAATTATCCGTATGGCCCACAAGCAAGGACACTTTTCAGTAAAGAGGAGACAAGATGGCATTCAAAAGAATTTTTATATTCCTCTACTTAGTTCAAAAGTAGCTAAGGTTGTGCGGAGTTGCATCCAGTGCATCGTAACTGACGCGAAGGCTGGGAGAAAAGAAGGGTTCTTGAATCCTATATATAAAGAGAATCGGCCATTAAGCACCTTTAACTTGAGAAGAAATGAGGGTTCAGGGGTTGTCAGAGCTGAAAGAGCTGCTACAGGATGCCCCCATTGATGAAGTAGATGAATTAGATCAGAGCGCGAGGAAATTCGCGACAAAACCAAAAATAAGAATGAGTCAATTCAGAGGGAAAATAAGCGTAGTTTTGACAATAAGAGAAAGAAGCAGTTAGTACAGACAAGCGCACTCAATTCGACATTGGACTTTGATTAAGACCGAAATACTTTGGTCCTTACAAAGTTGTGAAAGTTTTGTCACACGATCGATACGATTTTGCTGACTGAATTACTTTCATGAGCACACTAGAGATAGTTCAACGGTCCGCTGCTCGTAATAGGAACCCTGTCATTGACTCCCTCAAAGCACTCCTTTGGACCTGTATAGCAAATTACAGGCCAACTCCGCCTTGTAAGAATTTCACGATATGACACACTAAAATATTATCTCTTGGAAAAGTGCAGCACAATCAGTTATGATATATTGCGGCAGTCAAGTTGCCATCATTTGTTATTTGAATTGTTACTTTTCTTCTAGCCGTGGGAAAAACGTAACAAATTTCGCCGCTTTGTTTCACGTACGTGTGGTTCTCTTTTTCACTCACTATTTTTGTTACCGTATTTGTAATGCATCTGTTATTCAAAACAAAAACGTATGTTACTCGATCTGCCAGCAACTAGTTGTTGAAAACAAATGTATCTACTACCCAAGTATTGTATTAATCATTTGTTAGCATATCTATGGACGGTGAGTTATTCAAAACAAATGCATTTGTTACCAGACCTTTTATCCGTAAGTTATTAAAAAGAAATGTGTTTGTTATCCGAATTGTTACTCATTAGTTATCACAAACAAATGTTTTTGTTACCCGATTTTTTACCCATAGGTTATTGACCTGTTACCTACATATATATCCTTTAATATGAAAAATAGCACTTTTTAAGTTTATTTTTGTTTATTTAAAATATAAATAATAAAAATTTACATATTTACATTTTTGATTTAAAAAGTTAGTTTTTTTTTATCAAATAATTAAATGAAAATTGTTAATTTAAATTCGTTTTACATATACATATGCTTAACAAAATTAATTGTACATTCATTTCTAATTCTTAATAGAAAATGGTACTAAAATTTTGACTAACTAAAAATAAGTTTTAGAGTAATTAAAATATTAAGGCAGCCCCTTCAGAGGAAGACTTCCACTCCGTTAGGAATAACATGCGTAGTAGGACCTGGCTGAACAGGCGGCGTTGTTCACTTGGTTTTAATCGTGACAGCAATCTACACCAGTAAAGAAGTATACCAATGGAATCTGAAATTTACAAAAAAATAATTATTGCGATGTATTTTATTGAATTTTTATCTTTATTGCTGGCATATAAGACCGGTTAAAATAATACGTAGGCTGCGATATATATTTCTGGCCTAATAATGAAAATACGAATATTTATCAACGAAAATTGTTTTTTTCTGCTACCCATATGTGTTTGGAAACATAATCATGTGTTAGCATATCTATGGACGGTGAGCTATTGAAAACAAATGCATTTGTTACCAGAGCTGTTACCGCTGAGTTATTAAAAACATATGTCTGTGATTAGTTATTAAAAATAAATATCTTTTTTACCCGAACTGTTACTCATTAGTTATCGCAAACAGATGTCTTTGTTACCCGATTTTTTACCCATAGGTTATTGACTTGTTACCTACATATATTTCCTTTAATATGAAAAATAGCATTTTTTTAGTTTATTTTTAATTCTTTGGTTCGTTCAAAGCTGGAGTATGATAATTTAATTTGGAATCCAATTTATTCACGCATTCCCCTAAATTTGGAATCGTCCAACGTAGGTTTCTTCGTTTTGCTCTTGCTCCGCTTCATTTCTCTGACCCTCTACCTTCTTATACTTCTCGAAGTATGCTAATAAATCTGAAATCTTAGTCATCATCAATAGCTAAGTGGACTGTCCAGAGCTGCTTGAGCATATCGGCCTTAATGTTCCTCATAGAACTTTGTGCTCTCATTATTCGTTCTATTTAGATGTAATTCAAGCCAATTATCATAATTATGATCTTATTGTTACAGCACTCTCTGAATTTAATAGAATCTCTAGAAGCCTTGATCTTGATTTCGCATTCCCGAGATCTCGTTTTGGGTCTATCCTTTATGCTTTTTATTCTTAGTATACTTATATAGTTTTAAGTTTTTTTTTAATTAATTTGTACTTCTAGTCTGTAAGATTTGTAAATCATCATTGTAATGAATTGAATTGAATTGAAAATAAGTAATTTTCATATTAATAAAAATATTCCAAACAGTTTTCGGTTTTCTGATAATACAAAAGATAAAAATCGGATATTGAGAAATTTTATATTTGCATTAGCTTAATATTATTTGCGTGGAAAAAAGTAACTTTAATTAAAGGTAACATTTATTAAACATCGAAAGTAATAACATTTGAAAAAAGAAAGGAGTTATATTCTACTATTTTAACTATTGTTTTATTCTACAATTACTTATTCTGGAAAATATTTTATATATAATAAGTTAACGTTGTAAAATTCCACATGAATAGGGAGCAAATATTTGCACTAACAGTGAACTGTTTAAAAGAAAAATAAACTGGACTGGGACTTTCAGCTAACGGACGTAAATCTACTTTACAGGACCGTCTTTGCAAGCATTATGGCCTTACTATTTTTTTTCAGTCCAGAGCAGTGTAATGCAGGCGAGGGTGGTTGAGCGTCCAACTTTCACATTGCGTGATATTGAAGGCTCGTTAGCGTCATTTGGTGGTATCAGAAACCCTTAGATTGAAGAATGGCTAGGCGACTTTGAAGATAATGCTACTGCGGTACACTGGGACGATATGCAAAAATTTATTTATGGGAAGCAGCTGCTTAAGGGAAACACGTAGACTCGGGCACGAGTGTTGCCAAACTGAAAGCAGACAACACCATACGTTACTACCGATGTGGAGAGATAGGTCATCTAGACAATGTTAGCTAGAGTCATCGTCCGTCGACATGTTTTGGATGCAATACGCCAGGACATCGCATTGCGGACTGTGAATTAAAAATAACATTTCATTTTGTCCATGAAGGGGATATTATATATCAAGAAATCATTGGTAACAATATTTTGAAGCAGGTTGACTTGATAGTATCGGAGGAAATCGTAATTTTTAGGGAAAAAGCTAAATCCGAACCATATCTGGTTCCTTTGGGGAAAATCCCAGAAGCTGGAATAGGTTTTTTAAATGCACTTAAAGATCTCTGTCTAGCTTCTGTTTAAAATAGCAAGAATATTGACTTGTCCCATTTATAGAGTTCTCAGTCAAGGAAAGTTGAGGCTATCATAAACAATTATATAACGCAAAAACAGCACGAAACGCCAGTTAGGATGAAAATTTGTTTCAGCAATGATGTCCCCATTTACCAAGGACCGCGTCGAATGTCATACGCATCGTTGATAAGCAAATCACCGAGTGGGTCATTGAGGGTATTGTACATCCGAGCATGCGTCACCTATTGTGTTGGTTGGTAAAAAAGATGGTAGCAAGAGGTTATGCTGTGACTATCGTCGCCTCAATGAAAAGATAATGAAGGATAGTTTTCCCAATTCTCCGGCCGTATTTACAAGATATATTTTTGCTGTATTTAGGGACCTTGTTAGTGATGGTACGGTGGTCGCATCGATCTTATTATCCCTTCCAACGATGTAGATCAAGGTGTAGCGAAGCTAGAGATAGTTCTTGAAAGGGCAGCACAGTAAGGGTGTCTCGTTGGGCGATGATGCTGCAAGGTTATGACTATGAAATCGAATATCGCAGTGTCTCAAAAATGCGGAACGTTGACGCGTTGAGTAGGGTGCATTTTCTTTTATTAGAGGACTCGCTTATTAATAGGTTGAGACAAGCACGAATATAAGGACTTTTTTGTTGAAACCCATATACTTTATAAAGATTTTGTAAAGGAATCAATAGTTGTGCCTTCACAAATGGAATAAGAAATTATCCGTATGGCCCACAAGCAAGGACACTTTTCAGTAAAGAGGAGACAAGATGCCATTCAAAAGAATTTTTATATTCTTCTACTTAGTTCAAAAGTAGCTAAGGTTGTACGGAGTTGCATCCAGTGCATCGTAACTGACGCGAAGGCTGGGAGAAAAGAAGGGTTCTTGAATCCTATATATAAAGAGAATCGGCCATTAAGCACCTTTAACTTGAGAAGAAATGAGGGTTCAGGGGTTGTCAGAGCTGAAAGAGCTGCTACAGGATGCCCCCATTGATGAAGTAGATGAATTAGATCAGAGCGCGAGGAAATTCGCGACAAAACCAAAAATAAGAATGAGTCAATTCAGAGGGAAAATAAGCGTAGTTTTGACAATAAGAGAAAGAAGCAGTTAGTACAGACAAGCGCACTCAATTCGACATTGGACTTTGATTAAGACCGAAATACTTTGGTCCTTACAAAGTTGTGAAAGTTTTGTCACACGATCGATACGATTTTGCTGACTGAATTACTTTCATGAGCACACTAGAGATAGTTCAACGGTCCGCTGCTCGTAATAGGAACCCTGTCATTGACTCCCTCAAAGCACTCCTTTGGACATGTATAGCAAATTACAGGCCAACTCCGCCTTGTAAGAATTTCACGATATGACACACTAAAATATTATCTCTTGGAAAAGTGCAGCACAATCACTTATGATATATTGCGGCAGTCAAGTTGCCATCATTTGTTATTTGAATTGTTACTTTTCTTCTAGCCGTGGGAAAAACGTAACAAATTTCGCCGCTTTGTTTCACGTACGTGTGGTTCTCTTTTTCACTCACTATTTTTGATACCGTATTTGTAATACATCTGTTATTCAAAACAAACACGTATGTTACTCGATCTGCCAGCAACTAGTTGTTGAAAACAAATGTATCTGCTACCCAAGTATTGTTGGAAACTTAATCATTTGTTAGCATATCTATGGACAGTTAGTTATTTGGACGAATTGTTACTCATTAGTTATCACAAACAGATGTCTGTGTTACCCGATTTTTTACCCATAGATTATTGTCTTGTTACCTACATATATATCCTTTAATATGAAAAATAGCATTTTTTAAGTTTATTTTTGTTTATTTAAAATATAAATAATAAAAATTTACATATTTACATTTTTGATTTAAAATGTTAGTTTTTTTTTTATCAAATAATTAAATGAAAATTGTTAATTTAAATTCGTTTTACATATACATATGCTTAACAAAATTAATTGTACATTCATTTCTAATTCTTAATAGAAAATGGTACTAAAATTTTGACTAACTAAAAATAAGTTTTAGAGTAATTAAAATATTAAGGCAGCCCCTTCAGAGGAAGACTTCCACTCCGTTAGGAATAACATGCGTAGTAGACATCGTGACAGCAATCTACACCAGTAAAGAAGTATACCAATGGAATCTGAAATTTACAAAAAAATAATTATTGCGATGTATTTTATTGAATTTTTATCTTTATTGCTGGCATATAATACCGGTTAAAATAATACGTAGGCTGCTTTATATATTTCTGGCCTAATAATGAAAATACGAATATTTATCAACGAAAATTTTTTTTTTCTGCTACCCATATGTGTTTGGAAACATAATCATGTGTTAGCATATCTATGGACAATGAGCTATTGAAAACAAATGCATTTGTTACCAGAGCTGTTAGCGCTGAGTTATTAAAAACATATGTCTGTGATTAGTTATTAAAAATAAATATTTTTTTTTACCCGAACTGTTACTCATTAGTTATCGCAAACAGATGTCTTTGTTACCCGATTTTTTACCCATAGGTTATTGACCTGTTACCTACATATATTTCCTTTAATATGAAAAATAGCATTTTTTAAGTTTATTTTTAATTCTTTGGTTCGTTCAAAGCTGGAGTATGATAATTTAATTTGGAATCAAATTTATTCACGCATTCCTCTAAATTTGGAATCGTCCAACGTAGGTTTCTTCGTTTTGCTCTTGCTCCGCTTCATTTCTCTGACCCTCTACCTTCTTATACTTCTCGAAGTATGCTAATAAATCTGAAATCTTAGTCATCATCAATAGCTAAGTGGACTGTCCAGAGCTGCTTGAGCATATCGGCCTTAATGTTCCTCATAGAACTTTGTGCTCTCATTATTCGTTCTATTTAGATGTAATTCAAGCCAATTATCATAATTATGATCTTATTGTTACAGCACTCTCTGAATTTAATAGAATCTCTAGAAGCCTTGATCTTGATTTCGCATTCCCGAGATCTCGTTTGGGGTCTATCCTATATGCTTTTTATTCTTAGTATACTTATATAGTTTTAAGTTTTTTTTTAATTAATTTGTACTTCTAGTCTGTAAGATTTGTAAATCATCATTGTAATGAATTGAATTGAATTGAAAATAAGTAATTTTCATATTAATAAAAATATTCCAAACAGTTTTCGGTTTTCTGATAATACAAAAGATAAAAGTCGGATATTGAGAAATTTTATATTTGCAATAGCTTAATATTATTTGCGTGGAAAAAAGTAACTTTAATTAAAGGTAACATTTATTAAACATCGAAAGTAATAACATTTGAAAAAAGAAAGGAGTTATATTCTACTATTTTAACTATTGTTTTATTCTACAATTACTTATTCTGGAAAATATTTTATATATAATAAGTTAACGTTGTAAAATTCCACATGAATAGGGAGCAAATATTTGCACTAACAGTGAACTGTTTAAAAGAAAAATAAACTGGACTGGGACTTTCAGCTAACGGACGTAAATCTACTTTACAGGACCGTCTTTGCAAGCATTATGGCCTTACTATTTTTTTTTTCAGTCCAGAGCAGTGTAAGGCAGGCGAGGGTGGTTGAGCGTCCAACTTTCACATTGCGTGATATTGAAGGCTCGTTAGCGTCATTTGGTGGTATCAGAAACCCTTAGATTGAAGAATGGCTAGGCGACTTTGAAGATAATGCTACTGCGGTACACTGGGACGATATGCAAAAATTTATTTATGGGAAGCAGCTGCTTAAGGGAAACACGTAGACTCGGGCACGAGTGTTGCCAAACTGAAAGCAGACAACACCATACGTTACTACCGATGTGGAGAGATAGGTCATCTAGACAATGTTAGCTAGAGTCATCGTCCGTCGACATGTTTTGGATGCAATACGCCAGGACATCGCATTGCGGACTGTGAATTAAAAATAACATTTCATTTTGTCCATGAAGGGGATATTATATATCAAGAAATCATTGGTAGCAATATTTTTGGGGAAAATCCCAGAAGCTGGAATAGGTTTTTTAAATGCACTTAAAGATCTCTGTCTAGCTTCTGTTTAAAATAGCAAGAATATTGACTTGTCCCATTTATAGAGTTCTCAGTCAAGGAAAGTTGAGGCTATCATAAACAATTATATAACGCAAAAACAGCACGAAGCGCCAGTTAGGATGAAAATTTGTCTCAGCAATGATGGCCCTATTTACCAAGGACCGCGTCGAATGTCATACGCATCGTTGATAAGCAAATCACCGAGTGGCTAATTGAGGGTATTGTACATCCGAGCATGCGTCACCTATTGTGTTGGTTGGTAAAAAAGTTGGTAGCATGTGTTAGCATATCTATGGACGGTGAGCTATTGAAAACAAATGCATTTGTTACCAGAGCTGTTACCGCTGAGTTATTAAAAACATATGTCTGTGTTATCGGTGATTAGTTATTAAAAATAAATATTTTTGTTACCCGAAGTGCTACTTATTACTTATCGCAAACAGATGTCTTTGTTACCCGATTTTTTACCCATAGGTTATTGACCTGTTACCTACATATACTTCCTTTAATATGAAAAATAGCATTTTTTAAGTTTATTTTTAATTCTTTGGTTCGTTCAAAGCTGGAGTATGATAATTTAATTTGGAATCCAATTTATTCACGCATTCCTCTAAATTTGGAACCGTCCAACATAGGCTTCTTCGTTTTGATCTTGCTCCGCTTCATTTCTCTGACCCTCTACCTTCTTATACTTCTCGAAGTATGCTAATAAATCTGAAATCTTAGTCATCATCAATAGCTAAGTGGACAGTCCAGAGCTGCTTGAGCATATCGGCCTTAATGTTCCTCATAGAACTTTGTGCTCTCATTATTCGTTCTATTTAGATGTAATTAAAGCCAATTATCATAATTATGATCTTATTGTTACAGCACTCTCTGAATTTAATAGAATCTCTGGAAGCCTTGATCTTGATTTCGCATTCCCGAGATCTCGTTTTGGGTCTATCCTTTATGCTTTTTATTCTTAGTATACTTATATAGTTTTAAGTTTTTTTTTTAACTAATTTGTACTTCTAGTCTGTAAGATTTGTAAATCATCATTGTAATGAATTGAATTGAATTGAAAATAAGTAATTTTCATATTAATAAAAATATTCCAAACAGTTTTCGGTTTTCTGATAATACAAAAGATAAAAGTCGGATATTGAGAAATTTTATATTTGCAATAGCTTAATATTATTTGTGTGGAAAAAAGTAACTTTAATTAAAGGTAACATTTATTAAACATCGAAAGTAATAACATTTAAAAAAAGAGAGGAGTTATATTCTACTATTTTAACTATTGTTTTATTCTACAATTACTTATTCTGGAAAATATTTTATATATAATAAGTTAACGTTGTAAAATTCCACATGAATAGGGAGCAAATATTTGCACTAACAGTGAACTGTTTAAAAGAAAAATAAACTGGACTGGGACTTTCAGCTAACGGACGTAAATCTACTTTACAGGACCGTCTTTGCAAGCATTATGGCCTTACTATTTTTTTTTCAGTCCAGAGCAGTGTAAGGCAGGCGAGGGTGGTTGAGCGTCCAACTTTCACATTGCGTGATATTGAAGGCTCGTTAGCGTCATTTGGTGGTATCAGAAACCCTTAGATTGAAGAATGGCTAGGCGACTTTGAAGATAATGCTACTGCGGTACACTGGGACGATATGCAAAAATTTATTTACGGGAAGCAGCTGCTTAAGGGAAACACGTAGACTCGGGCACGAGTGTTGCCAAACTGAAAGCAGACAACACCATACGTTACTACCGATGTGGAGAGATAGGTCATCTAGACAATGTTAGCTAGAGTCATCGTCCGTCGACATGTTTTGGATGCAATACGCCAGGACATCGCATTGCGGACTGTGAATTAAAAATAACATTTCATTTTGTCCATGAAGGGGATATTATATATCAAGAAATCATTGGTAACAATATTTTGAAGTAGGTTGACTTGATAGTATCGGAGGAAATCGTAATTTTTAGGGAAAAAGCTAAATCCGAACCATATCTGGTTCCTTTGGGGAAAATCCCAGAAGCTGGAATAGGTTTTTTAAATGCACTTAAAGATCTCTGTCTAGCTTCTGTTTAAAATAGCAAGAATATTGACTTGTCCCATTTATAGAGTTCTCAGTCAAGGAAAGTTGAGGCTATCATAAACAATTATATAACGCAAAAACAGCACGAAGCGCCAGTTAGGATGAAAATTTGTCTCAGCAATGATGGCCCTATTTACCAAGGACCGCGTCGAATGTCATACGCATCGTTGATAAGCAAATCACCGAGTGGCTAATTGAGGGTATTGTACATCCGAGCATGCGTCACCTATTGTGTTGGTTGGTAAAAAAGTTGGTAGCATGTGTTAGCATATCTATGGACGGTGAGCTATTGAAAACAAATGCATTTGTTACCAGAGCTGTTACCGCTGAGTTATTAAAAACATATGTCTGTGTTATCGGTGATTAGTTATTAAAAATAAATATTTTTGTTACCCGAAGTGTTACTTATTAGTTATCGCAAACAGATGTCTTTGTTACCCGATTTTTTACCCATAGGTTATTGACCTGTTACCTACATATATTTCCTTTAATATGAAAAATAGCATTTTTTAAGTTTATTTTTAATTCTTTGGTTCGTTCAAAGCTGGAGTATGATAATTTAATTTGGAATCCAATTTATTCACGCATTCCTCTAAATTTGGAACCGTCCAACATAGGCTTCTTCGTTTTGATCTTGCTCCGCTTCATTTCTCTGACCCTCTACCTTCTTATACTTCTCGAAGTATGCTAATAAATCTGAAATCTTAGTCATCATCAATAGCTAAGTGGACAGTCCAGAGCTGCTTGAGCATATCGGCCTTAATGTTCCTCATAGAACTTTGTGCTCTCATTATTCGTTCTATTTAGATGTAATTAAAGCCAATTATCATAATTATGATCTTATTGTTACAGCACTCTCTGAATTTAATAGAATCTCTGGAAGCCTTGATCTTGATTTCGCATTCCCGAGATCTCGTTTTGGGTCTATCCTTTATGCTTTTTATTCTTAGTATACTTATATAGTTTTAAGTTTTTTTTTTAACTAATTTGTACTTCTAGTCTGTAAGATTTGTAAATCATCATTGTAATGAATTGAATTGAATTGAAAATAAGTAATTTTCATATTAATAAAAATATTCCAAACAGTTTTCGGTTTTCTGATAATACAAAAGATAAAAGTCGGATATTGAGAAATTTTATATTTGCAATAGCTTAATATTATTTGTGTGGAAAAAAGTAACTTTAATTAAAGGTAACATTTATTAAACATCGAAAGTAATAACATTTAAAAAAAGAGAGGAGTTATATTCTACTATTTTAACTATTGTTTTATTCTACAATTACTTATTCTGGAAAATATTTTATATATAATAAGTTAACGTTGTAAAATTCCACATGAATAGGGAGCAAATATTTGCACTAACAGTGAACTGTTTAAAAGAAAAATAAACTGGACTGGGACTTTCAGCTAACGGACGTAAATCTACTTTACAGGACCGTCTTTGCAAGCATTATGGCCTTACTATTTTTTTTTCAGTCCAGAGCAGTGTAAGGCAGGCGAGGGTGGTTGAGCGTCCAACTTTCACATTGCGTGATATTGAAGGCTCGTTAGCGTCATTTGGTGGTATCAGAAACCCTTAGATTGAAGAATGGCTAGGCGACTTTGAAGATAATGCTACTGCAGTACACTGGGACGATATGCAAAAATTTATTTATGGGAAGCAGCTGCTTAAGGGAAACACGTAGACTCGGGCACGAGTGTTGCCAAACTGAAAGCAGACAACACCATACGTTACTACCGATGTGGAGAGATAGGTCATCTAGACAATGTTAGCTAGAGTCATCGTCCGTCGACATGTTTTGGATGCAATACGCCAGGACATCGCATTGCGGACTGTGAATTAAAAATAACATTTCATTTTGTCCATGAAGGGGATATTATATATCAAGAAATCATTGGTAACAATATTTTGAAGTAGGTTGACTTGATAGTATCGGAGGAAATCGTAATTTTTAGGGAAAAAGCTAAATCCGAACCATATCTGGTTCCTTTGGGGAAAATCCCAGAAGCTGGAATAGGTTTTTTAAATGCACTTAAAGATCTCTGTCTAGCTTCTGTTTAAAATAGCAAGAATATTGACTTGTCCCATTTATAGAGTTCTCAGTCAAGGAAAGTTGAGGCTATCATAAACAATTATATAACGCAAAAACAGCACGAAGCGCCAGTTAGGATGAAAATTTGTCTCAGCAATGATGGCCCTATTTACCAAGGACCGCGTCGAATGTCATACGCATCGTTCATAAGCAAATCACCGAGTGGGTCATTGAGGGTATTGTACATCCGAGCATGCGTCACCTATTGTGTTGGTTGGTAAAAAAGATGGTAGCAAGAGGTTATGCTGTGACTATCGTCGCCTCAATGAAAAGATAATGAAGGATAGTTTTCCCAATTCTCCGGCCGTATTTACAAGATATATTTTTGCTGTATTTAGGGACCTTGTTAGTGATGGTACGGTGGTCGCATCGATCTTATTATCCCTTCCAACGATGTAGATCAAGGTGTAGCGAAGCTAGAGATAGTTCTTGAAAAGGCAGCACAGTAAGGGTGTCTCGTTGGGCGATGATGCTGCAAGGTTATGACTATGAAATCGAATATCGCAGTGTCTCAAAAATGCGGCACGTTGACGCGTTGAGTAGGGTGCATTTTCTTTTATTAGAGGACTCGCTTATTAATAGGTTGAGACAAGCCTAGCAACAGGAGGAGTGTTGAAAAAGGACGAATATGAGGACTTTTTTGTTGAAACCCATATACTTTATAAAGATTTTGTAAAGGAATCAATAGTTGTGCCTTCACAAATGGAATAAGAAATTATCCGTATGGCCCACAAGCAAGGACACTTTTCAGTAAAGAAGAGACAAGATGCCATTCAAAAGAATTTTTATATTCCTCTACTTAGTTCAAAAGTAGCTAAGGTTGTGCGGAGTTGCATCCAGTGCATCGTAACTGACGCGAAGGCTGGGAGAAAAGAAGGGTTCTTGAATCCTATATATAAAGAGAATCGGCCATTAAGCACCTTTAACTTGAGAAGAAATGAGGGTTCATGGGTTGTCAGAGCTGAAAGAGCTGCTACAGGATGCCCCCATTGATGAAGTAGATGAATTAGATCAGAGCGCGAGGAAATTCGTGACAAAACCAAAAATAATAATGAGTCAATTCAGAGGGAAAATAAGCGTAGCTTTGACAATAAGAGAAAGAAGCAGTTAGTACAGACAAGCACACTCAATTCGACAGTAGACTTTGATTAAGACCAAAATACTTTGGTTCTTACAAAGTTGTGAAAGTTTTGTCACCCGATCGATACGATTTTGATGACTGAATTACTTTCATGAGCACACTAGAGATAGTTCAACGGTCCGCTGCTTGTAATAGGAACCCTGTCATTGACTCCCTCAAAGCACTCCTTTGGACCTGTATAGCAAATTACAGGCCAACTCCGCCTTGTAAGAATTTCAGGATATGACACACTAAAATATTATTTCTTGGAAAAGTGCCGAAGAGCTAAATACACCAAAATGAATGGGAAAACGCAAACGCCCTCCATTAGGCCGTTTTCGCAAATGGCTCAAAACTCGATAAAAAAAATAGGTTGCCTCTTCCAAGAGTAGCAGGACAATCAGTTATGATATATTGCGGCAGTCAAGTTGCCATCATTTGTTATTTGAATTGTTACTTTTCTTCTAGCCGTGGGAAAAACGTAACAAATTTCGCCGCTTTGTTTCACGTACGTGTGGTTCTCTTTTTCACTCACTATTTTTGTTTCCGTATTTGTAATACATCGCGGCCGCGATAGCCGAGTGGTTAGCATTGTGTACTGACATTCGGAAGGCTCGGGTTCATATCCCAGTGCCAGCAACATACAAAAGTTATGGAAAATTAATTTAAATAAAAAATTAAGTTCAATTTTGTAATTGCGGTCGCCCCTCGGCAGGGAATGTCCACACCTCCGAGAGTATTTCGGACATGAAATAAAGCTCCTCATAAAAAACCATCAGCCGTTCGGAGGCGGCTTAGTATAAACTGTAGGTCCCTCAATTTGTTGGGAAAACATCAAGCCGCAAAACCACAAATTGGAGGAGGAGCTCGGCCGAAAATCGCTTTAGCGGTTACAAAGCGCAAATTATATTTATTTATATATATTTGTAAAACATCTGTTATTCAAGACAAACACGTATGTTACTCGATCTGCCAGCAACTTGTTGTTGAAAACAAATGTATCTGCTACCCAAGTATTGTTGAAAACTTAATCATTTGTTGGCATATCTATGGACGGTGAGTTATTCAAAACAAATGCATTTGTTACCAGACCTTTTATCCGTAAGTTATTAAAAAGAAATGTGTTTGTTACCTGAATTGTTACTCATTAGTTATCACAAACAAATGTCTTTGTTACCCGATTTTTTACCCATAGGTTATTGACTTGTTACCTACATATATTCCCTTTAATATGAAAAATAGCATTTTTTAAGTTTATTTTTGTTTATTTAAAATATAAATAATAAAAATTTACATATTTACATTTTTGATTTAAAAAGTTAGTTTTTTTTTTATCAAATAATTAAATGAAAATTGTTAATTTAAATTCTTTTCACATATACATGTGCTTAACAAAATTAATTGTACATTCATTTCTAATACTTAATAGAAAATGGTACTAAAATTTTGACTAACTAAAAATAAGTTTTAGAGTAATTAAAATATTAAGGCAGCCCCTTCAGAGGAAGACTTCCACTCCGTTAGGAATAACATGTTCACTTGGTTTTAATCGTGACAGCAATCTACACCAGTAAAGAAGTATACCAATGGAATCTGAAATTTACAAAAAAATAATTATTGCGATGTATTTTATTGAATTTTTACCTTTATTGCTGGCATATAATACCGGTTAAAATAATACGTAGGCTGCTTTATATATTTCTGGCCTAATAATGAAAATACGAATATTTATCAACGAAAATTGTTTTTTTCTGCTACCCATATGTGTTTGGAAACATAATCATGTGTTAGCATATCTATGGACGGTGAGCTATTGAAAACAAATGCATTTGTTACCAGAGCTGTTACCGCTGAGTTATTAAAAACATATGTCTGTGATTAGCTATTAAAAATAAATATTTTTGTTACCCGAAGTGTTACTTATTAGTTATCGCAAACAGATGTCTTTGTTACCCGATTTTTTACCCATAGGTTATTGACCTGTTACCTACATATATTTCCTTTAATATGAAAAATAGCATTTTTTAAGTTTATTTTTAATTCTTTGGTTCGTTCAAAGCTGGAGTATGATAATTTAATTTGGAATCCAATTTATTCACGCATTCCTCTAAATTTGGAACCGTCCAACATAGGCTTCTTCGTTTTGATCTTGCTCCGCTTCATTTCTCTGACCCTCTACCTTCTTATACTTCTCGAAGTATGCTAATAAATCTGAAATCTTAGTCATCATCAATAGCTTAGTGGACTGTCCAGAGCTGCTTGAGCATATCGGCCTTAATGTTCCTCATAGAACTTTGTGCTCTCATTATTCGTTCTATTTAGATGTAATTAAAGCCAATTATCATAATTATGATCTTATTGTTACAGCACTCTCTGAATTTAATAGAATCTCTGGAAGCCTTGATCTTGATTTCGCATTCCCGAGATCTCGTTTTGGGTCTATCCTTTATGCTTTTTATTCTTAGTATACTTATATAGTTTTAAGTTTTTTTTTTAACTAATTTGTACTTCTAGTCTGTAAGATTTGTAAATCATCATTGTAATGAATTGAATTGAATTGAAAATAAGTAATTTTCATATTAATAAAAATATTCCAAACAGTTTTCGGTTTTCTGATAATACAAAAGATAAAAGTCGGATATTGAGAAATTTTATATTTGCAATAGCTTAATATTATTTGTGTGGAAAAAAGTAACTTTAATTAAAGGTAACATTTATTAAACATCGAAAGTAATAACATTTAAAAAAAGAGAGGAGTTATATTCTACTATTTTAACTATTGTTTTATTCTACAATTACTTATTCTGGAAAATATTTTATATATAATAAGTTAACGTTGTAAAATTCCACATGAATAGGGAGCAAATATTTGCACTAACAGTGAACTGTTTAAAAGAAAAATAAACTGGACTGGGACTTTCAGCTAACGGACGTAAATCTACTTTACAGGACCGTCTTTGCAAGCATTATGGCCTTACTATTTTTTTTTCAGTCCAGAGCAGTGTAAGGCAGGCGAGGGTGGTTGAGCGTCCAACTTTCACATTGCGTGATATTGAAGGCTCGTTAGCGTCATTTGGTGGTATCAGAAACCCTTAGATTGAAGAATGGCTAGGCGACTTTGAAGATAATGCTACTGCAGTACACTGGGACGATATGCAAAAATTTATTTATGGGAAGCAGCTGCTTAAGGGAAACACGTAGACTCGGGCACGAGTGTTGCCAAACTGAAAGCAGACAACACCATACGTTACTACCGATGTGGAGAGATAGGTCATCTAGACAATGTTAGCTAGAGTCATCGTCCGTCGACATGTTTTGGATGCAATACGCCAGGACATCGCATTGCGGACTGTGAATTAAAAATAACATTTCATTTTGTCCATGAAGGGGATATTATATATCAAGAAATCATTGGTAGCAATATTTTTGGGGAAAATCCCAGAAGCTGGAATAGGTTTTTTAAATGCACTTAAAGATCTCTGTCTAGCTTCTGTTTAAAATAGCAAGAATATTGACTTGTCCCATTTATAGAGTTCTCAGTCAAGGAAAGTTGAGGCTATCATAAACAATTATATAACGCAAAAACAGCACGAAGCGCCAGTTAGGATGAAAATTTGTCTCAGCAATGATGGCCCTATTTACCAAGGACCGCGTCGAATGTCATACGCATCGTTGATAAGCAAATCACCGAGTGGCTAATTGAGGGTATTGTACATCCGAGCATGCGTCACCTATTGTGTTGGTTGGTAAAAAAGTTGGTAGCATGTGTTAGCATATCTATGGACGGTGAGCTATTGAAAACAAATGCATTTGTTACCAGAGCTGTTACCGCTGAGTTATTAAAAACATATGTCTGTGTTATCGGTGATTAGTTATTAAAAATAAATATTTTTGTTACCCGAAGTGTTACTTATTAGTTATCGCAAACAGATGTCTTTGTTACCCGATTTTTTACCCATAGGTTATTGACCTGTTACCTACATATATTTCCTTTAATATGAAAAATAGCATTTTTTAAGTTTATTTTTAATTCTTTGGTTCGTTCAAAGCTGGAGTATGATAATTTAATTTGGAATCCAATTTATTCACGCATTCCTCTAAATTTGGAACCGTCCAACATAGGCTTCTTCGTTTTGATCTTGCTCCGCTTCATTTCTCTGACCCTCTACCTTCTTATACTTCTCGAAGTATGCTAATAAATCTGAAATCTTAGTCATCATCAATAGCTAAGTGGACAGTCCAGAGCTGCTTGAGCATATCGGCCTTAATGTTCCTCATAGAACTTTGTGCTCTCATTATTCGTTCTATTTAGATGTAATTAAAGCCAATTATCATAATTATGATCTTATTGTTACAGCACTCTTTGAATTTAATACTAATTAATACTTAATTTGTACTTCTAGTCTGTAAGATTTGTAAATCATCATTGTAATGAATTGAATTGAATTGAAAATAAGTAATTTTCATATTAATAAAAATATTCCAAACAGTTTTCGGTTTTCTGATAATACAAAAGATAAAAGTCGAATATTGAGAAATTTTATATTTGCAATAGCTTAATATTATTTGTGTGGAAAAAAGTAACTTTAATTAAAGGTAACATTTATTAAACATCGAAAGTAATAACATTTAAAAAAAGAGAGGAGTTATATTCTACTATTTTAACTATTGTTTTATTCTACAATTACTTATTCTGGAAAATATTTTATATATAATAAGTTAACGTTGTAAAATTCCACATGAATAGGGAGCAAATATTTGCACTAACAGTGAACTGTTTAAAAGAAAAATAAACTGGACTGGGACTTTCAGCTAACGGACGTAAATCTACTTTACAGGACCGTCTTTGCAAGCATTATGGCCTTACTATTTTTTTTTCAGTCCAGAGCAGTGTAAGGCAGGCGAGGGTGGTTGAGCGTCCAACTTTCACATTGCGTGATATTGAAGGCTCGTTAGCGTCATTTGGTGGTATCAGAAACCCTTAGATTGAAGAATGGCTAGGCGACTTTGAAGATAATGCTACTGCAGTACACTGGGACGATATGCAAAAATTTATTTATGGGAAGCAGCTGCTTAAGGGAAACACGTAGACTCGGGCACGAGTGTTGCCAAACTGAAAGCAGACAACACCATACGTTACTACCGATGTGGAGAGATAGGTCATCCAGACAATGTTAGCTAGAGTCATCGTCCGTCGACATGTTTTGGATGCAATACGCCAGGACATCGCATTGCGGACTGTGAATTAAAAATAACATTTCATTTTGTCCATGAAGGGGATATTATATATCAAGAAATCATTGGTAACAATATTAGGTTGACTTGATAGTATCGGAGGAAATCGTAATTTTTAGGGAAAAAGCTAAATCCGAACCATATCTGGTTCCTTTGGGGAAAATCCCAGAAGCTGGAATAGGTTTTTTAAATGCACTTAAAGATCTCTGTCTAGCTTCTGTTTAAAATAGCAAGAATATTGACTTGTCCCATTTATAGAGTTCTCAGTCAAGGAAAGTTGAGGCTATCATAAACAATTATATAACGCAAAAACAGCACGAAGCGCCAGTTAGGATGAAAATTTGTCTCAGCAATGATGGCCCTATTTACCAAGGACCGCGTCGAATGTCATACGCATCGTTGACAAGCAAATCACCGAGTGGCTAATTGAGGGTATTGTACATCCGAGCATGAGTCACCTATTGTGTTGGTTGGTAAAAAAGTTGGTAGCATGTGTTAGCATATCTATGGACGGTGAGCTATTGAAAACAAATGCATTTGTTACCAGAGCTGTTACCGCTGAGTTATTAAAAACATATGTCTGTGTTATCGGTGATTAGTTATTAAAAATAAATATCTTTGTTACCCGAAGTGTTACTTACTAGTTATCGCAAACAGATGTCTTTGTTACCCGATGTTTTACCCATAGGTTATTGACCTGTTACCTACATATATTTCCTTTAATATGAAAAATAGCATTTTTTAAGTTTATTTTTAATTCTTTGGTTCATTCAAAGCTGGAGTATGATAATTTAATTTGGAATCCAATTTATTCACGCATTCCTCTAAATTTGGAACCGTCCAACATAGGTTTCTTCGTTTTGCTCTTGCTCCGCTTCATTTCTCTGACCCTCTACCTTCTTATACTTCTCGAAGTATGCTAATAAATCTGAAATCTTAGTCATCATCAATAGCTAAGTGGACTGTCCAGAGCTGCTTGAGCATATCGGCCTTAATGTTCCTCATAGAACTTTGTGCTCTCATTATTCGTTCTATTTAGATGTAATTAAAGCCAATTATCATAATTATGATCTTATTGTTACAGCACTCTCTGAATTTAATAGAATCTCTAGAAGCCTTGATCTTGATTTCGCATTCCCGAGATCTCGTTTTGGCTCTATCCTTTATGCTTTTTATTCTTAGTATACTTATACAGTTTTAAGTTTGTTTTAATTAATTTGTACTTCTAGTCTGTAAGATTTGTAAATCATCATTGTAATGAATTGAATTGAATTGAAAATAAGTAAATTTCATATTAATAAAAATATTCCAAACAGTTTTCGGTTTTCTGATAATACAAAAGATAAAAGTCGGATATTGAGAAATTTTATATTTGCAATAGCTTAATATTATTTGTGTGGAAAAAAGTAACTTCAATTAAAGGTAACATTTATTAAAAATCGAAAGTAATAACATTTAAAAAAAGAAAGGAGTTATATTCTACTATTTTAACTATTGTTTTATTTTACAATTACTTATTCTGGAAAATATTTTATATATAATAAGTTAAAGTTGTAAAATTCCACATGAATAGGGAGCAAATTTTTGCACTAACAGTGAACTGTTTAAAAGAAAAATAAACTGGACTGAGACTTTCAGCTAACGGACGTAAAGCTACTTTACAGGACCGTCTTTGCAAGCATTATGGCCTTACTATTTTTTTTCAGTCCAGAGCAGTGTAATGCAGGCGAGGGTGGTTGAGCGTCCAACTTTCACATTGCGTGATATTGAAGGCTCGTTAGCGACATTTGGTGGTATCAGAAACCCTTCGATTGAAGAATGGCTAGCCGACTTTGAAGATAATGCTACTGCGGTACACTGGGACGATTTGCAAAAATTTATTTACGCGAAGCAGCTGCTTAAGGGAAACACGTAGACTCGGGCACGAGTGTTGCCAAACTGAAAGCAGACAACACCATACGTTGCTACCGATGTGGAGAGATAGGTCATCTAGACAATGTTAGCTAGCGTCAGCGTCCGTCGACATGTTTTGGATGCAATACGCCAGGACATCGCATTGCGGACTGTGAATTAAAAATAACATTTCATTTTGTCCATGAAGGGGATATTATATATCAAGAAATCATTGGTAGCAATATTTTGAAGCAGGTTGACTTAATAGTATCGGAGGAAATCGTAATTTTTAGGGAAAAAGCTAAATCCGAACCATATGTGGTTCCTTTGGGGAAAATCCCAGAAGCTGGAATAGGTTTTTTAAATGCACTTAAAGATCTCTGTCTAGCTTCTGTTTAAAATAGCAAGAATATTGACTTGTCCCATTTATAGAGTTCTCAGTCAAGGAAAGTTGAGGCTATCATAAACAATTATATAACGCAAAAACAGCACGAAGCGCCAGTTAGGATGAAAATTTGTTTCAGCAATGATGTCCCTATTTACCAAGGACCGCGTCGAATGTCATACGCATCGTTCATAAGCAAATCACCGAGTGGGTCATTGAGGGTATTGTACATCCGAGCATGCGTCACCTATTGTGTTGGTTGGTAAAAAAGATGGTAGCAAGAGGTTATGCTGTGACTATCGTCGCCTCAATGAAAAGATAATGAAGGATAGTTTTCCCAATTCTCCGGCCGTATTTACAAGATATATTTTTGCTGTATTTAGGGACCTTGTTAGTGATGGTACGGTGGTCGCATCGATCTTATTATCCCTTCCAACGATGTAGATCAAGGTGTAGCGAAGCTAGAGATAGTTCTTGAAAAGGCAGCACAGTAAGGGTGTCTCGTTGGGCGATGATGCTGCAAGGTTATGACTATGAAATCGAATATCGCAGTGTCTCAAAAATGCGGCACGTTGACGCGTTGAGTAGGGTGCATTTTCTTTTATTAGAGGACTCGCTTATTAATAGGTTGAGACAAGCCTAGCAACAGGAGGAGTGTTGAAAAAGGACGAATATGAGGACTTTTTTGTTGAAACCCATATACTTTATAAAGATTTTGTAAAGGAATCAATAGTTGTGCCTTCACAAATGGAATAAGAAATTATCCGTATGGCCCACAAGCAAGGACACTTTTCAGTAAAGAAGAGACAAGATGCCATTCAAAAGAATTTTTATATTCCTCTACTTAGTTCAAAAGTAGCTAAGGTTGTGCGGAGTTGCATCCAGTGCATCGTAACTGACGCGAAGGCTGGGAGAAAAGAAGGGTTCTTGAATCCTATATATAAAGAGAATCGGCCATTAAGCACCTTTAACTTGAGAAGAAATGAGGGTTCATGGGTTGTCAGAGCTGAAAGAGCTGCTACAGGATGCCCCCATTGATGAAGTAGATGAATTAGATCAGAGCGCGAGGAAATTCGTGACAAAACCAAAAATAATAATGAGTCAATTCAGAGGGAAAATAAGCGTAGCTTTGACAATAAGAGAAAGAAGCAGTTAGTACAGACAAGCACACTCAATTCGACAGTAGACTTTGATTAAGACCAAAATACTTTGGTTCTTACAAAGTTGTGAAAGTTTTGTCACCCGATCGATACGATTTTGATGACTGAATTACTTTCATGAGCACACTAGAGATAGTTCAACGGTCCGCTGCTTGTAATAGGAACCCTGTCATTGACTCCCTCAAAGCACTCCTTTGGACCTGTATAGCAAATTACAGGCCAACTCCGCCTTGTAAGAATTTCAGGATATGACACACTAAAATATTATTTCTTGGAAAAGTGCCGAAGAGCTAAATACACCAAAATGAATGGGAAAACGCAAACGCCCTCCATTAGGCCGTTTTCGCAAATGGCTCGATAAAAAAAATAGGTTGCCTCTTCCAAGAGTAGCAGGACAATCAGTTATGATATATTGCGGCAGTCAAGTTGCCATCATTTGTTATTTGAATTGTTACTTTTCTTCTAGCCGTGGGAAAAACGTAACAAATTTCGCCGCTTTGTTTCACGTACGTGTGGTTCTCTTTTTCACTCACTATTTTTGTTTCCGTATTTGTAATACATCGCGGCCGCGATAGCCGAGTGGTTAGCATTGTGTACTGACATTCGGAAGGCTCGGGTTCATATCCCAGTGCCAGCAACATACAAAAGTTATGGAAAATTAATTTAAATAAAAAATTAAGTTCAATTTTGTAATTGCGGTCGCCCCTCGGCAGGGAATGTCCACACCTCCGAGAGTATTTCGGACATGAAATAAAGCTCCTCATAAAAAACCATCAGCCTTTCGGAGGCGGCTTAGTATAAACTGTAGGTCCCTCAATTTGTTGGGAAAACATCAAGACGCAAAACCACAAATTGGAGGAGGAGCTCGGCCGAAAATCGCTTTAGCGGTTACAAAGCGCAAATTATATTTATTTATATATATTTGTAAAACATCTGTTATTCAAGACAAACACGTATGTTACTCGATCTGCCAGCAACTTGTTGTTGAAAACAAATGTATCTGCTACCCAAGTATTGTTGAAAACTTAATCATTTGTTGGCATATCTATGGACGGTGAGTTATTCAAAACAAATGCATTTGTTACCAGACCTTTTATCCGTAAGTTATTAAAAAGAAATGTGTTTGTTACCTGAATTGTTACTCATTAGTTATCACAAACAAATGTCTTTGTTACCCGATTTTTTACCCATAGGTTATTGACTTGTTACCTACATATATTCCCTTTAATATGAAAAATAGCATTTTTTAAGTTTATTTTTGTTTATTTAAAATATAAATAATAAAAATTTACATATTTACATTTTTGATTTAAAAAGTTAGTTTTTTTTTATCAAATAATTAAATGAAAATTGTTAATTTAAATTCTTTTCACATATACATGTGCTTAACAAAATTAATTGTACATTCATTTCTAATACTTAATAGAAAATGGTACTAAAATTTTGACTAACTAAAAATAAGTTTTAGAGTAATTAAAATATTAAGGCAGCCCCTTCAGAGGAAGACTTCCACTCCGTTAGGAATAACATGTTCACTTGGTTTTAATCGTGACAGCAATCTACACCAGTAAAGAAGTATACCAATGGAATCTGAAATTTACAAAAAAATAATTATTGCGATGTATTTTATTGAATTTTTACCTTTATTGCTGGCATATAATACCGGTTAAAATAATACGTAGGCTGCTTTATATATTTCTGGCCTAATAATGAAAATACGAATATTTATCAACGAAAATTGTTTTTTTCTGCTACCCATATGTGTTTGGAAACATAATCATGTGTTAGCATTTGTTACCAGAGCTGTTACCGCTGAGTTATTAAAAACATATGTCTGTGATTAGTTATTAAAAATAAATATTTTTGTTACCCGAAGTGTTACTTATTAGTTATCGCAAACAGATGTCTTTGTTACCCGATTTTTTACCCATAGGTTATTGACCTGTTACCTACATATATTTCCTTTAATATGAAAAATAGCATTTTTTAAGTTTATTTTTAATTCTTTGGTTCATTCAAAGCTGGAGTATGATAGTTTAATTTGGAATCCAATTTATACACACATTCCTCTAAATTTGGAACCGTCCAACATAGGTTTATTCGTTTTGCTCTTGCTCCGCTTCATTTCTCTGACCCTCTACCTTCTTATACTTCTCGAAGTATGCTAATAAATCTGAAATCTTAGTCATCATCAATAGCTAAGTGGACTGTCCAGAGCTGCTTGAGCATATCGGCCTTAATGTTCCTCATAGAACTTTGTGCTTTCATTCTTCGTTCTATTTAGATGTAATTAAAGCCAATTATCATAATTATGATCTTATTGTTACAGCACTCTCTGAATTTAATAGAATCTCTAGAAGCCTTGATCTTGATCTCGCATTCCCGAGATCTCGTTTTGGCTCTATCCTTTATGCTTTTTATTCTTAGTATACTTATATAGTTTTAAGTTTGTTTTAATTAACTTGTACTTCTAGTATGTAAGATTTGTAAATCATCATTGTAATGAATTGAATTGAATTGAAAATAAGTAATTTTCATATTAATAAAAATATTCCAAACAGTTTTCGGTTTTCTGATAATACAAAAGATAAAAATCGGATATTGAGAAATTTTATATTTGCATTAGCTTAATATTATTTGCGTGGAAAAAAGTAACTTCAATTAAAGGTAACATTAATTAAAAATCGAAAGTAATAACATTTAAAAAAAGAAAGGAGTTATATTCTACTATTTTAACTATTGTTTTATTTTACAATTACTTATTCTGGAAAATATTTTATATATAATAAGTTAAAGTTGTAAAATTCCACATGAATAGGGAGCAAATTTTTGCACTAACAGTGAACTGTTTAAAAGAAAAATAAACTGGACTGGGACTTTCAGCTAACGGACGTAAAGCTACTTTACAGGACCGTCTTTGCAAGCATTATGGCCTTACTATTTTTTTTTCAGTCCAGAGCAGTGTAATGCAGGCGAGGGTGGTTGAGCGTCCAACTTTCACATTGCGTGATATTGAAGGCTCGTTAGCGGCATTTGGTGGTATCAGAAACCCTTCGATTGAAGAATGGCTAGCCGACTTTGAAGATAATGCTACTGCGGTACACTGGGACGATTTGCAAAAATTTATTTACGCGAAGCAGCTGCTTAAGGGAAACACGTAGACTCGGGCACGAGTGTTGCCAAACTGAAAGCAGACAACACCATACGTTGCTACCGATGTGGAGAGATAGGTCATCTAGACAATGTTAGCTAGCGTCAGCGTCCGTCGACATGTTTTGGATGCAATACGCCAGGACATCGCATTGCGGACTGTCCGTTAAAGAAAGCACCAGCTAAACAAGAAACTCCTCGTTTAATGTAAGAGGATGCGTTATTTTCAAGGATCTCACTATCAACCTCGTTTCGTTTTCTGTGGCAGCAGTTGAAATATGCATAGGCGAGAGTGTTCTAAACACAATGGGCAGTTTCCATCTACAATTAAATATGTGAATTAAAAATAACATTTCATTTTGTCCATGAAGGGGATATTATATATCAAGAAATCATTGGTAACAATATTTTGAAGCAGGTTGACTTGATAGTATCGGAGGAAATCGTAATTTTTAGGGAAAAAGCTAAATCCGAACCATATGTGGTTCCTTTGGGGAAAATCCCAGAAGCTGGAATAGGTTTTTTAAATGCACTTAAAGAACTCTGTCTAGCTTCTATTTAAAATAGCAAGAATATTGACTTGTCCCATTTATAGAGTTCTCAGTCAAGGAAAGTTGAGGCTATCATAAACAATTATATAACGCAAAAACAGCACGAAGCGCCAGTTAGGATGAAAATTTGTCTCAGCAATGATGTCCCTATTTACCAAGGACCGCGTCGAATGTCATACGCATCGTTGATAAGCAAATCACCGAGTGGCTCATTGAGGGTATTGTACATCCGAGCATGCGTCACCTATTGTGTTGGTTGGTAAAAAAGATGGTAGCAAGAGGTTATGCTGTGACTATCGTCGCCTCAATGAAAAGATAATGAAGGATAGTTTTCCCAATTCTCCGGCCGTATTTACAAGATATATTTTTGCTGTATTTAGGGACCTTGTTAGTGATGGTACGGTGGTCGCTTCGAAATCGAATATCGCAGTGTCTCAAAAATGCGGCACGTTGACGCGTTGAGTAGGGTGCATTTTCTATTATCAGAGGACTCGCTTATTAATAGGTTGAGGCAAGCCTAGCAACAGGAGGAGTATTGAAAAAGGACGAATATGAGGACTTTTTTATTGATACCCATATACTTTATAAAGATTTTGTAAAGGAATCAATAGTTGTGCCTTCACAAATGGAATAAGAAATTATCCGTATGGCCCACAAGCAAGGACACTTTTTAGTAAAGAGAAGACAAAATGCCATTCAAAAGAATTTTTATATTCCTCTACTTAGTTCAAAAGTAGCTAAGGTTGTGCGGAGTTGTATCCAGTGCATCGTAACCGACGCGAAGGCTGGGAGAAAAGAAGGGTTCTTGAATCCTATATATAAAGAGAATCGGCCATTAAGCACCTTTAACTTGAGAAGAAATGAGGGTTCAGGGGTTGTCAGAGTTGAAAGAGCTGCTACAGGATGCCCCCGTTGATGAAGTAGATGAATTAGATCAGAGCGCGAGGAAATTCGCGACAAAACCAAAAATAAGAATGAGTCAATTCAGAGGGAAAATAAGCGTAGTTTTGACAATAAGAGAAAGAAGCAGTTAGTACAGACAAGCGCACTCAATTCGACAGTGGACTTTGAATAAGACCGAAATACTTTGGTCCTTACAAAGTTGTGAAAGTTTTGTCACACACTAGAGATAGTTCAACGGTCCGCTGCTCGTAATAGGAACCCTGTCATTGACTCCCTCAAAGCACTCCTTTGGACCTGTATAGCAAATTACAGGAAAACTCCGCCTTGTAAGAATTTCAGGATATGACACACTAAAATATTATCTCTTGGAAAAGTGCCGAAGAGCTAAATACACCAAAATGAATGGGAAAACGCAAACGCCCTCGATTAGGCCGTTTTCGCAAAGGGCTCAAAACTCGATAAAAAAAAATAGGTTGCCTCTTCCAAGAGTAGCAGGACAATCAGTTATGATATATTGCAGGACAATCAGTTATGATATATTGCGGCAGTCAAGTTGCCATCATTTGTTATTTGAATTGTTACTTTTCTTCTAGCCGTGGGAAAAACGTAACAAATTTCGCCGCTTTGTTTCACGTACGTGTGGTTCTCTTTTTCACTCACTATTTTTGTTACCGTATTTGTAATACATCTGTTATTCAAAACAAACACGTATGTTACTCGATCTGCCAGCAACTTGTTGTTGAAAACAAATGTATCTGCTACCCAAGTATTGTTGGAAACTTAATCATTTGTTAGCATATCTAAGGAAGGTGAGTTATTCAAAACAAATGCATTTTTTACCAGACCTTTTATCCGTAAGTTATTAAAAAGAAATGTGTTTGTTACCCGAATTGTTACTCATTAGTTATCACAAACAAATGTCTTTGTTACCCGATTTTTTACCCATAGGTTATTGACCTGTTGCCTACATATATATCCTTTAATATGAAAAATAGCATTTTTTAAGTTTATTTTTGTTTATTTAAAATATAAATAATAAAAATTTACATATTTACATTTTTGATTTAAAAAGTTGTTTTTTTATATCAAATAATTAAATGAAAATTGTTAATTTAAATTCTTTTTACATATACATATGCTTAACAAAATTAATTTTACATTCATTTCTAATTCTTAATAGAAAATGGTACTAAAATTTTGACTAACTAAAAATAAGTTTTAGAGTAATTAAAATATTAAGGCAGCCCCTTCAGAGGAAGACTTCCACTCCGTTAGAAATAACATGCGTAGTAGGACCTGGCTGAACAGGCGGCGTTGTTCACTTGGTTTTAATCGTGACAGCAATGTACGCCAGTAAAGAAGTATACCAATGGAATCTGAAATTTACAAAAAAATAATTATTGCGATGTATTTTATTGAATTTTTATCTTTATTGCTGGCATATAAGACCGGTTAAAATAATACGTAGGCTGCGATATATATTTCTGGCCTAATAATGAAAATACGAATATTTATCAACGAAAATTGTTTTTTTCTGCTACCCATATGTGTTTGGAAACATAATCATGTGTTAGCATATCTATGGACGATGAGCTATTGAAAACAAATGCATTTGTTACCAGAGCTGTTACCGCTGAGTTATTAAAAGCATATGTCTGTGTTATCGGTGATTAGTTATTAAAAATAAATATCTTTTTTACCCGAAGTGTTACTCATTAGTTATCGCAAACAGATGTCTTTGTTACCCGAATTTTTACCCATAGGTTGTTGACCTGTTACCTACATATATTTCCTTTAATATGAAAAATAGCATTTTTTAAGTTTATTTTTAATTCTTTGGTTCGTTCAAAGCTGGAGTATGATAATTTAATTTGGAATCCAATTTATTCACGCACTCCTCTAAATTTGGAACCGTCCAACATAGGCTTCTTCGTTTTGATCTTGCTCCGCTTCATTTCTCTGACCCTCTAACTTCTTATACTTCTCGAAGTATGCTAATAAATCTGAAATCTTAGTCATCATCAATAGCTAAGTGGACAGTCCAGAGCTGCTTGAGCATATCGGCCTTAATGTTCCTCATAGAACTTTGTGCTCTCATTATTCGTTCTATTTAGATGTAATTAAAGCCAATTATCATAATTATGATCTTATTGTTACAGCACTCTCTGAATTTAATAGAATCTCTGGAAGCCTTGATCTTGATTTCGCATTCCCGAGATCTCGTTTTGGGTCTATCCTTTATGCTTTTTATTCTTAGTATACTTATATAGTTTTAAGTTTGTTTTAATTAATTTGTACTTCTAGTCTGTAAGATTTGTAAATCATCATTGTAATGAATTGAATTGAATTGAAAATAAGTAATTTTCATATTAATAAAAATATTCCAAACAGTTTTCGGTTTTCTGATAATACAAAAGATAAAAGTCGGATATTGAGAAATTTTATATTTGCAATAGCTTAATATTATTTGCGTGGAAAGAAATAACTTCAATTAAAGGTAACATTTATTAAACATCGAAAGTAATAACATTTGAAAAAAGAAAGGAGTTATATTCTACTATTTTAGCTATTGTTTTATTTTACAATTACTTATTCTGGAAAATATTTTATATATAATAAGTTAACGTTGTAAAATTCCACATGAATAGGGAGCAAATATTTGCACTAACAGTGAACTGTTTAAAAGAAAAATAAACTGGACTGGGACTTTCAGCTAACGGACGTAAAGCTACTTTACAGGACCGTCTTTGCAAGCATTATGGCCTTACTATTTTTTTTCAGTCCAGAGCAGTGTATTGCAGGCGAGGGTGGTTGAGTGTCCAACTTTCACATTGCGTGATATTGAAGGTTCGTTAGCGTCATTTGGTGGTATCAGAAACCCTTCGATTGAAGAATGTCTAGCCGACTTTGAAGATAATGCTACTGCGGTACACTGGGACGATCTGCAAAAATTTATTTACGGGAAGCAGCTGCTTAAGGGAAACACGTAGACTCGGGCACGAGTGTTTCCAAACTGAGAGCAGACAACACCATACGTTACTACCGATGTGGAGAGATAGGCCTTCTAGACAATGTTAGCTAGCGTCAGCGTCCGTCGACATGTTTTGGATGCAATACGCCAGAACATCGCATTGCGGACTGTCCGTTAAAGAAAGCACCAGCTAAACAAGAAACTCCTCGTTTAATGTAAGAGGATGCGTTATTTTCAAGGATCTCACTATCAACCTCGTTTCGTTTTCTGTGGCAGCAGTTGAAATATGCATAGGCGAGAGTGTTCTAAACACAATGGGCAGTTTCCATCTACAATTAAATATGTGAATTAAAAATAACATTTCATTTTGTCCATGAAGGGGATATTATATATCAAGAAATCATTGGTAACAATATTTTGAAGCAGGTTGACTTGATAGTATCGGAGGAAATCGTAATTTTTAGGGAAAAAGCTAAAAGCTTTTTTAAATGCACTTAAAGAACTCTGTCTAGCTTCTGTTTAAAATAGCAAGAATATTGACTTGTACCATTTATAGAGTTCTCAGTCAAGGAAAGTTGAGGCTATCATAAACAATTATATAACGCAAAAACAGCACGAAGCGCCAGTTAGGATGAAAATTTGTTTCAGCAATGATGTCCCTATTTACCAAGGACCGCGTCGAATGTCATACGCATCGTTGATAAGCAAATCACCGAGTGGGTCATTGAGGGTATTGTACATCCGAGCATGCGTCACCTATTGTGTTGGTTGGTAAAAAAGATGGTAGCAAGAGGTTATGCTGTGACTATCGTAGCCTCAATGAAAAGATAATGAAGGATAGTTTTCCCAATTCTCCGGCCGTATTTACAAGATATATTTTTGCTGTATTTAGGGACCTTGTTAGTGATGGTACGGTGGTCGCATCGATCTTATTATCCCTTCCAACGATGTAGATCAAGGTGTAGCGAAGCTAGAGATAGTTCTTGAAAGGGCAGCACAGTAAGGGTGCCTCGTTGGGCGATGATGCTGCAAGGTTATGACTATAAAATCGAATATCGCAGTGTCTCAAAAATGCGGCACGTTGACGCGTTGAGTAGGGTGCATTTTCTTTTATTAGAGGACTCGCTTATTAATAGGTTGAGGCAAGCCTAGCAACAGGAGGAGTGTTGAAAAAGGACGAATATGAGGACTTTTTTGTTGATACCCATATACTTTATAAAGATTTTGTAAAGGAATCAATAGTTGTGCCTTCACAAATGGAATAAGAAATTATCCGTATGGCCCACAAGCAAGGACACTTTTTAGAAAAGAGGAGACAAAATGCCATTCAAAAGAATTTTTATATTCCTCTACTTAGTTCAAAAGTAGCTAAGGTTGTGCGGAGTTGTATCCAGTGCATCGTAACTGACGCGAAGGCTGGGAGAAAAGAAGGGTTCTTGAATCCTATATATAAAGAGAATCGGCCATTAAGCACCTTCAACTTGAGAAGAAATGAGGGTTCAGGGGTTGTCAGAGCTGAAAGAGCTGCTACAGGATGCCCCCGTTGATGAAGTAGATGAATTAGATCAGAGCGCGAGGAAATTCGCGACAAAACCAAAAATAATAATGAGTCAATTCAGAGGGAAAATGAGCGTAGTTTTGACAATAAGAGAAAGAAGCAGTTAGTACAGACAAGCGCACTCAATTCGACAGTGGACTTTGATTAAGACCAAAATACTTTGGTCCTTACAAAGTTGTGAAAGTTTTGTCACACGATCGATACGATTTTGATGACTGAATTACTTTCATGAGCACACTAGAGATAGTTCAACGGTCCGCTGCTCGTAATATGAACCCTGTCATTGACTCCCTCAAAGCACTCCTTTGGACCTGTATAGCAAATTACAGGCCAACTCCGCCTTGTAAGAATTTCAGGATATGACACACTAAAATATTATCTCTTGGAAAAGTGCCGAAAAGCTAAATACACCAAATGAATGGGAAAACGCAAACGCCCTCGATTAGGCCGTTTTCGCAAATGGCTCAAAACTCGATAAAAAAAATAGGTTGCCTCTTCCAAGAGTAGCAGGACAATCAGTTATGATATATTGCGGCAGTCAAGTTGCCATCATTTGTTATTTGAATTGTTACTTTTCTTCTAGCCGTGGGAAAAACGTAACAAATTTCGCCGCTTTGTTTCACGTACGTGTGGTTCTCTTTTTCACTCACTATTTTTGTTACCGTATTTGTAATGCATCTGTTATTCAAAACAAAAACGTATGTTACTCGATCTGCCAGCAACTAGTTGTTGAAAACAAATGTATCTACTACCCAAGTATTGTATTAATCATTTGTTAGCATATCTATGGACGGTGAGTTATTCAAAACAAATGCATTTGTTACCAGACCTTTTATCCGTAAGTTATTAAAAAGAAATGTTTTTGTTACCCGATTTTTTACCCATAGGTTATTGACCTGTTACCTACATATATATCCTTTACTATGAAAAATAGCATTTTTTAAGTTTATTTTTGTTTATTTAAAATATAAATAATAAAAATTTACATATTTACATGTTTGATTTAAAAAGTTGTTTTTTTTTTATCAAATAATTAAATGAAAATTGTTAATTTAAATTCTTTTTACATATACATATGCTTAACAAAATTAATTGTACATTCATTTCTAATTCTTAATAGAAAATGGTACTAAAATTTTGACTAACTAAAAATAAGTTTTAGAGTAATTAAAATATTAAGGCAGCCCCTTCAGAGGAAGACTTCCACTCCGTTAGAAATAACATGCGTAGTAGGACCTGGCTGAACAGGTGGCGTTGTTCACTTGGTTTTAATCGTGACAGCAATCTACGCCAGTAAAAAAGTATACCAATGGAATCTGAAATTTACAAAAAAATAATTATTGCGATGTATTTTATTGAATTTTTATCTTTATTGCTGGCATATAATACCGGTTAAAATAATACGTAGGCTGCTATATATATTTCTGGCCTAATAATGAAAATACGAATATTTATCAACGAGAATTGTTTTTTTCTGCTACCCATATGTGTTTGGAAACATAATCATGTGTTAGCATATCTATGGACGATGAGCTATTGAAAACAAATGCATTTGTTACCAGAGCTGTTACCACTGAGTTATTAAAAGCATATGTCTGTGTTATCGGTGATTAGTTATTAAAAATAAATATCTTTTTTACCCGAACTGTTACTTATTAGTTATCGCAAACAGATGTCTCTGTTACCCGATTTTTTACCCATAGGTTATTGACCTGTTACCTACATATATTTCCTTTAATATGAAAAATAGCATTTTTTTAGTTTATTTTTAATTCTTTGGTTCGTTCAAAGCTGGAGTATGATAATTTAATTAGGAATCCAATTTATTCACGCAAATTTGGAACCGTCCAACATGGGTCTCTTCGTTTTGCTCTTGCTCCGCTTCATTTCTCTGACCCTCTACCTTCTTATACTTCTCGAAGTATGCTAATAAATCTGAAATCTTAGTCATCATCAATAGCTAAGTGGACTGTCCAGAGCTGCTTGAGCATATCGGCCTTAATGTTCCTCATATAACTTTGTGCTCTCATTATTCGTTCTATTTAGATGTAATTAAAGCCAATTATCATAATTATGATCTTATTGTTACAGCACTCTCTGAATTTAATAGAATCTCAAGAAGCCTTGATCTTGATTTCGCATTCCCGAGATCTCGTTTTGGCTCTTTCCTTTATGCTTTTTATTCTTAGTATACTTATATAGTTTTAAGTTTGTTTTAATTAATTTGTACTTCTAGTCTGTAAGATTTGTAAATCATCATTGTAATGAATTGAATTGAATTGAAAATAAGTAATTTTCATATTAATAAAAATATTCCAAACAGTTTTCGGTTTTCTGATAATACAAAAGATAAAAGTCGGATATTGAGAAATTTTATATTTGCAATAGCTTAATATTATTTGCGTGGAAAAAAATAACTTCAATTAAAGGTAATATTTATTAAACATCGAAAGTAATAACATTTGAAAAAAGAAAGGAGTTATATTCTATTATTTTAACTATTGTTTTATTTTACAATTACTTATTCTGGAAAATATTTTATATATAATAAGTTAACGTTGTAAAATTCCACATGAATAGGGAGCAAATTTTTGCACTAACAGTGAACTGTTTAAAAGAAAAATAAACTGGACTGGGACTTTCAGCTAACGGACGTAAAGCTACTTTACAGGACCGTCTTTGCAAGCATTATGGCCTTACTATTTTTTTTTTCAGTCCAGAGCAGTGTAATGCAGGCGAGGGTGGTTGAGCGTCCAACTTTCACATTGCGTGATATTGAAGGCTCGTTAGCGTCATTTGGTGGTATCAGAAACCCTTCGATTGAAGAATGGCTAGCCGACTTTGAAGATAATGCTACTGCGGTACACTGGGACGATCTGCAAAAATTTATTTATGGGAAGCAGCTGCTTAAGGGAAACACGTAGACTCGGGCACGAGTGTTGCCAAACTAAAAGCAGACAACACCATACGTTGCTACCGATGTGGAGAGATAGGTCATCTAGACAATGTTAGCTAGCGTCAGCGTCCGTCGACATGTTTTGGATGCAATACGCCAGGACATCGCATTGCGGACTGTCCGTTAAAGAAAGCACCAGCTAAACAAGAAACCCCTCGTGTAATGTAAGAGGATGCGTTATTTTCAAGGATCTCACTATCAACCTCGTTTCGTTTTCTGTGGCAGAAGTTGAAATATGCATAGGCGAGAGTGTTCTAAACACAATGGGCAGTTTCCATCTACAATTAAATATGTGAATTAAAAATAACATTTCATTTTGTCCATGAAGGGGATATTATATATCAAGAAATCATTGGTAACAATATTTTGAAGCAGGTTGACTTGATAGTATCGGAGGAAATCGTAATTTTTAGGGAAAAAGCTAAATCCGAACCATATGTGGTTCCTTTGGGGAAAATCCCAGAAGCTGGAATAGGTTTTTTAAATGCACTTAAAGAACTCTGTCTAGCTTCTGTTTAAAATAGCAAGAATATTGACTTGTACCATTTATAGAGTTCTCAGTCAAGGAAAGTTGAGGCTATCATAAACAATTATATAACGCAAAAACAGCACGAAGCGCCAGTTAGGATGAAAATTTGTTTCAGCAATGATGTCCCTATTTACCAAGGACCGCGTCGAATGTCATACGCATCGTTGATAAGCAAATCACCGAGTGGCTCATTGAGGGTATTGTACATCGGAGCATGCGTCACCTATTGTGTTGGTTGGTAAAAAAGATGGTAGCAAGAGGTTATGCTGTGTCTATCGTCGCCTCAATGAAAAGATGATGAAGGATAGTTTTCCCAATTCTCCGGCCGTATTCACAAGATATATTTGCTGTATTTAGGGACCTTGTTAGTGCTGGTATGGTTCTCGCATCGATCTTATTATCCCTTCCAACGATGTAGATCAAGGTGTAGCGAAGCTAGAGATAGTTCTTGAAAGGGCAGCACAGTAAGGGTGTCTCGTTGGGCGATGATGCTGCAAGGTTATGACTATGAAATCGAATATCGCAGTGTCTCAAAAATGCGGAACGTTGACGCGTTGAGTAGGGTGCATTTTCTTTTATTAGAGGACTCGCTTATTAATAGGTTGAGACAAGCACGAATATAAGGACTTTTTTGTTGAAACCCATATACTTTATAAAGATTTTGTAAAGGAATCAATAGTTGTGCCTTCACAAATGGAATAAGAAATTATCCGTATGGCCCACAAGCAAGGACACTTTTCAGTAAAGAGGAGACAAGATGGCATTCAAAAGAATTTTTATATTCCTCTACTTAGTTCAAAAGTAGCTAAGGTTGTGCGGAGTTGCATCCAGTGCATCGTAACTGACGCGAAGGCTGGGAGAAAAGAAGGGTTCTTGAATCCTATATATAAAGAGAATCGGCCATTAAGCACCTTTAACTTGAGAAGAAATGAGGGTTCAGGGGTTGTCAGAGCTGAAAGAGCTGCTACAGGATGCCCCCATTGATGAAGTAGATGAATTAGATCAGAGCGCGAGGAAATTCGCGACAAAACCAAAAATAAGAATGAGTCAATTCAGAGGGAAAATAAGCGTAGTTTTGACAATAAGAGAAAGAAGCAGTTAGTACAGACAAGCGCACTCAATTCGACATTGGACTTTGATTAAGACCGAAATACTTTGGTCCTTACAAAGTTGTGAAAGTTTTGTCACACGATCGATACGATTTTGCTGACTGAATTACTTTCATGAGCACACTAGAGATAGTTCAACGGTCCGCTGCTCGTAATAGGAACCCTGTCATTGACTCCCTCAAAGCACTCCTTTGGACATGTATAGCAAATTACAGGCCAACTCCGCCTTGTAAGAATTTCACGATATGACACACTAAAATATTATCTCTTGGAAAAGTGCAGCACAACCACTTATGATATATTGCGGCAGTCAAGTTGCCATCATTTGTTATTTGAATTGTTACTTTTCTTCTAGCCGTGGGAAAAACGTAACAAATTTCGCCGCTTTGTTTCACGTACGTGTGGTTCTCTTTTTCACTCACTATTTTTGTTACCGTATTTGTAATACATCTGTTATTCAAAACAAAAACGTATGTTACTCGATCTGCCAGCAACTAGTTGTTGAAAACAAATGTATCTACTACCCAAGTATTGTATTAATCATTTGTTAGCATATCTATGGACGGTGAGTTATTCAAAACAAATGCATTTGTTACCAGACCTTTTATCCGTAAGTTATTAAAAAGAAATGTGTTTGTTATCCGAATTGTTACTCATTAGTTATCACAAACAAATGTTTTTGTTACCCGATTTTTTACCCATAGGTTATTGACCTGTTACCTACATATATATCCTTTAATATGAAAAATAGCACTTTTTAAGTTTATTTTTGTTTATTTAAAATATAAATAATAAAAATTTACATATTTACATTTTTGATTTAAAAAGTTAGTTTTTTTTTATCAAATAATTAAATGAAAATTGTTAATTTAAATTCGTTTTACATATACATATGCTTAACAAAATTAATTGTACATTCATTTCTAATTCTTAATAGAAAATGGTACTAAAATTTTGACTAACTAAAAATAAGTTTTAGAGTAATTAAAATATTAAGGCAGCCCCTTCAGAGGAAGACTTCCACTCCGTTAGGAATAACATGCGTAGTAGGACCTGGCTGAACAGGCGGCGTTGTTCACTTGGTTTTAATCGTGACAGCAATCTACACCAGTAAAGAAGTATACCAATGGAATCTGAAATTTACAAAAAAATAATTATTGCGATGTATTTTATTGAATTTTTATCTTTATTGCTGGCATAATACCGGTTAAAATAATACGTAGGCTGCTTTATATATTTCTGGCCTAATAATGAAAATACGAATATTTATCAACGAAAATTGTTTTTTTCTGCTACCCATATGTGTTTGGAAACATAATCATGTGTTAGCATATCTATGGACGGTGAGCTATTGAAAACAAATGCATTTGTTACCAGAGCTGTTACCGCTGAGTTATTAAAAACATATGTCTGTGATTAGTTATTAAAAATAAATATCTTTTTTACCCGAACTGTTACTCATTAGTTATCGCAAACAGATGTCTTTGTTACCCGATTTTTTACCCATAGGTTATTGACTTGTTACCTACATATATTTCCTTTAATATGAAAAATAGCATTTTTTTAGTTTATTTTTAATTCTTTGGTTCGTTCAAAGCTGGAGTATGATAATTTAATTTGGAATCCAATTTATTCACGCATTCCTCTAAATTTGGAATCGTCCAACGTAGGTTTCTTCGTTTTGCTCTTGCTCCGCTTCATTTCTCTGACCCTCTACCTTCTTATACTTCTCGAAGTATGCTAATAAATCTGAAATCTTAGTCATCATCAATAGCTAAGTGGACTGTCCAGAGCTGCTTGAGCATATCGGCCTTAATGTTCCTCATAGAACTTTGTGCTCTCATTATTCGTTCTATTTAGATGTAATTCAAGCCAATTATCATAATTATGATCTTATTGTTACAGCACTCTCTGAATTTAATAGAATCTCTAGAAGCCTTGATCTTGATTTCGCATTCCCGAGATCTCGTTTTGGGTCTATCCTTTATGCTTTTTATTCTTAGTATACTTATATAGTTTTAAGTTTTTTTTTAATTAATTTGTACTTCTAGTCTGTAAGATTTGTAAATCATCATTGTAATGAATTGAATTGAATTGAAAATAAGTAATTTTCATATTAATAAAAATATTCCAAACAGTTTTCGGTTTTCTGATAATACAAAAGATAAAAATCGGATATTGAGAAATTTTATATTTGCATTAGCTTAATATTATTTGCGTGGAAAAAAGTAACTTTAATTAAAGGTAACATTTATTAAACATCGAAAGTAATAACATTTGAAAAAAGAAAGGAGTTATATTCTACTATTTTAACTATTGTTTTATTCTACAATTACTTATTCTGGAAAATATTTTATATATAATAAGTTAACGTTGTAAAATTCCACATGAATAGGGAGCAAATATTTGCACTAACAGTGAACTGTTTAAAAGAAAAATAAACTGGACTGGGACTTTCAGCTAACCTACGTAAATCTACTTTACAGGACCGTCTTTGCAAGCATTATGGCCTTACTATTTTTTTTTCAGTCCAGAGCAGTGTAAGGCAGGCGAGGGTGGTTGAGCGTCCAACTTTCACATTGCGTGATATTGAAGGCTCGTTAGCGTCATTTGGTGGTATCAGAAACCCTTAGATTGAAGAATGGCTAGGCGACTTTGAAGATAATGCTACTGCGGTACACTGGGACGATATGCAAAAATTTATTTATGGGAAGCAGCTGCTTAAGGGAAACACGTAGACTCGGGCACGAGTGTTGCCAAACTGAAAGCAGACAACACCATACGTTACTACCGATGTGGAGAGATAGGTCATCTAGACAATGTTAGCTAGAGTCATCGTCCGTCGACATGTTTTGGATGCAATACGCCAGGACATCGCATTGCGGACTGTGAATTAAAAATAACATTTCATTTTGTCCATGAAGGGGATATTATATATCAAGAAATCATTGGTAACAATATTTTGAAGCAGGTTGACTTGATAGTATCGGAGGAAATCGTAATTTTTAGGGAAAAAGCTAAATCCGAACCATATCTGGTTCCTTTGGGGAAAATCCCAGAAGCTGGAATAGGTTTTTTAAATGCACTTAAAGATCTCTGTCTAGCTTCTGTTTAAAATAGCAAGAATATTGACTTGTCCCATTTATAGAGTTCTCAGTCAAGGAAAGTTGAGGCTATCATAAACAATTATATAACGCAAAAACAGCACGAAACGCCAGTTAGGATGAAAATTTGTTTCAGCAATGATGTCCCCATTTACCAAGGACCGCGTCGAATGTCATACGCATCGTTGATAAGCAAATCACCGAGTGGGTCATTGAGGGTATTGTACATCCGAGCATGCGTCACCTATTGTGTTGGTTGGTAAAAAAGATGGTAGCAAGAGGTTATGCTGTGACTATCGTCGCCTCAATGAAAAGATAATGAAGGATAGTTTTCCCAATTCTCCGGCCGTATTTACAAGATATATTTTTGCTGTATTTAGGGACCTTGTTAGTGATGGTACGGTGGTCGCATCGATCTTATTATCCCTTCCAACGATGTAGATCAAGGTGTAGCGAAGCTAGAGATAGTTCTTGAAAGGGCAGCACAGTAAGGGTGTCTCGTTGGGCGATGATGCTGCAAGGTTATGACTATGAAATCGAATATCGCAGTGTCTCAAAAATGCGGAACGTTGACGCGTTGAGTAGGGTGCATTTTCTTTTATTAGAGGACTCGCTTATTAATAGGTTGAGACAAGCACGAATATAAGGACTTTTTTGTTGAAACCCATATACTTTATAAAGATTTTGTAAAGGAATCAATAGTTGTGCCTTCACAAATGGAATAAGAAATTATCCGTATGGCCCACAAGCAAGGACACTTTTCAGTAAAGAGGAGACAAGATGCCATTCAAAAGAATTTTTATATTCTTCTACTTAGTTCAAAAGTAGCTAAGGTTGTGCGGAGTTGCATCCAGTGCATCGTAACTGACGCGAAGGCTGGGAGAAAAGAAGGGCTCTTGAATCCTATATATAAAGAGAATCGGCCATTAAGCACCTTTAACTTGAGAAGAAATGAGGGTTCAGGGGTTGTCAGAGCTGAAAGAGCTGCTACAGGATGCCCCCATTGATGAAGTAGATGAATTAGATCAGAGCGCGAGGAAATTCGCGACAAAACCAAAAATAAGAATGAGTCAATTCAGAGGGAAAATAAGCGTAGTTTTGACAATAAGAGAAAGAAGCAGTTAGTACAGACAAGCGCACTCAATTCGACATTGGACTTTGATTAAGACCGAAATACTTTGGTCCTTACAAAGTTGTGAAAGTTTTGTCACACGATCGATACGATTTTGCTGACTGAATTACTTTCATGAGCACACTAGAGATAGTTCAACGGTCCGCTGCTCGTAATAGGAACCCTGTCATTGACTCCCTCAAAGCACTCCTTTGGACATGTATAGCAAATTACAGGCCAACTCCGCCTTGTAAGAATTTCACGATATGACACACTAAAATATTATCTCTTGGAAAAGTGCAGCACAATCACTTATGATATATTGCGGCAGTCAAGTTGCCATCATTTGTTATTTGAATTGTTACTTTTCTTCTAGCCGTGGGAAAAACGTAACAAATTTCGCCGCTTTGTTTCACGTACGTGTGGTTCTCTTTTTCACTCACTATTTTTGATACCGTATTTGTAATACATCTGTTATTCAAAACAAACACGTATGTTACTCGATCTGCCAGCAACTAGTTGTTGAAAACAAATGTATCTGCTACCCAAGTATTGTTGGAAACTTAATCATTTGTTAGCATATCTATGGACAGTTAGTTATTTGGACGAATTGTTACTCATTAGTTATCACAAACAGATGTCTGTGTTACCCGATTTTTTACCCATAGATTATTGTCTTGTTACCTACATATATATCCTTTAATATGAAAAATAGCATTTTTTAAGTTTATTTTTGTTTATTTAAAATATAAATAATAAAAATTTACATATTTACATTTTTGATTTAAAATGTTAGTTTTTTTTTTATCAAATAATTAAATGAAAATTGTTAATTTAAATTCGTTTTACATATACATATGCTTAACAAAATTAATTGTACATTCATTTCTAATTCTTAATAGAAAATGGTACTAAAATTTTGACTAACTAAAAATAAGTTTTAGAGTAATTAAAATATTAAGGCAGCCCCTTCAGAGGAAGACTTCCACTCCGTTAGGAATAACATGCGTAGTAGACATCGTGACAGCAATCTACACCAGTAAAGAAGTATACCAATGGAATCTGAAATTTACAAAAAAATAATTATTGCGATGTATTTTATTGAATTTTTATCTTTATTGCTGGCATATAATACCGGTTAAAATAATACGTAGGCTGCTTTATATATTTCTGGCCTAATAATGAAAATACGAATATTTATCAACGAAAATTGTTTTTTTCTGCTACCCATATGTGTTTGGAAACATAATCATGTGTTAGCATATCTATGGACAATGAGCTATTGAAAACAAATGCATTTGTTACCAGAGCTGTTAGCGCTGAGTTATTAAAAACATATGTCTGTGATTAGTTATTAAAAATAAATATTTTTTTTTACCCGAACTGTTACTCATTAGTTATCGCAAACAGATGTCTTTGTTACCCGATTTTTTACCCATAGGTTATTGACCTGTTACCTACATATATTTCCTTTAATATGAAAAATAGCATTTTTTAAGTTTATTTTTAATTCTTTGGTTCGTTCAAAGCTGGAGTATGATAATTTAATTTGGAATCAAATTTATTCACGCATTCCTCTAAATTTGGAATCGTCCAACGTAGGTTTATTCGTTTTGCTCTTGCTCCGCTTCATTTCTCTGACCCTCTACCTTCTTATACTTCTCGAAGTATGCTAATAAATCTGAAATTTTAGTCATCATCAATAGCTAAGTGGACTGTCCAGAGCTGCTTGAGCATATCGGCCTTAATGTTCCTCATAGAACTTTGTGCTCTCATTATTCGTTCTATTTAGATGTAATTCAAGCCAATTATCATAATTATGATCTTATTGTTACAGCACTCTCTGAATTTAATAGAATCTCTAGAAGCCTTGATCTTGATTTCGCATTCCCGAGATCTCGTTTGGGGTCTATCCTATATGCTTTTTATTCTTAGTATACTTATATAGTTTTAAGTTTTTTTTTAATTAATTTGTACTTCTAGTCTGTAAGATTTGTAAATCATCATTGTAATGAATTGAATTGAATTGAAAATAAGTAATTTTCATATTAATAAAAATATTCCAAACAGTTTTCGGTTTTCTGATAATACAAAAGATAAAAGTCGGATATTGAGAAATTTTATATTTGCAATAGCTTAATATTATTTGCGTGGAAAAAAGTAACTTTAATTAAAGGTAACATTTATTAAACATCGAAAGTAATAACATTTGAAAAAAGAAAGGAGTTATATTCTACTATTTTAACTATTGTTTTATTCTACAATTACTTATTCTGGAAAATATTTTATATATAATAAGTTAACGTTGTAAAATTCCACATGAATAGGGAGCAAATATTTGCACTAACAGTGAACTGTTTAAAAGAAAAATAAACTGGACTGGGACTTTCAGCTAACGGACGTAAATCTACTTTACAGGACCGTCTTTGCAAGCATTATGGCCTTACTATTTTTTTTTCAGTCCAGAGCAGTGTAAGGCAGGCGAGGGTGGTTGAGCGTCCAACTTTCACATTGCGTGATATTGAAGGCTCGTTAGCGTCATTTGGTGGTATCAGAAACCCTTAGATTGAAGAATGGCTAGGCGACTTTGAAGATAATGCTACTGCGGTACACTGGGACGATATGCAAAAATTTATTTATGGGAAGCAGCTGCTTAAGGGAAACACGTAGACTCGGGCACGAGTGTTGCCAAACTGAAAGCAGACAACACCATACGTTACTACCGATGTGGAGAGATAGGTCATCTAGACAATGTTAGCTAGAGTCATCGTCCGTCGACATGTTTTGGATGCAATACGCCAGGACATCGCATTGCGGACTGTGAATTAAAAATAACATTTCATTTTGTCCATGAAGGGGATATTATATATCAAGAAATCATTGGTAGCAATATTTTTGGGGAAAATCCCAGAAGCTGGAATAGGTTTTTTAAATGCACTTAAAGATCTCTGTCTAGCTTCTGTTTAAAATAGCAAGAATATTGACTTGTCCCATTTATAGAGTTCTCAGTCAAGGAAAGTTGAGGCTATCATAAACAATTATATAACGCAAAAACAGCACGAAGCGCCAGTTAGGATGAAAATTTGTCTCAGCAATGATGGCCCTATTTACCAAGGACCGCGTCGAATGTCATACGCATCGTTGATAAGCAAATCACCGAGTGGCTAATTGAGGGTATTGTACATCCGAGCATGCGTCACCTATTGTGTTGGTTGGTAAAAAAGTTGGTAGCATGTGTTAGCATATCTATGGACGGTGAGCTATTGAAAACAAATGCATTTGTTACCAGAGCTGTTACCGCTGAGTTATTAAAAACATATGTCTGTGTTATCGGTGATTAGTTATTAAAAATAAATATTTTTGTTACCCGAAGTGCTACTTATTACTTATCGCAAACAGATGTCTTTGTTACCCGATTTTTTACCCATAGGTTATTGACCTGTTACCTACATATATTTCCTTTAATATGAAAAATAGCATTTTTTAAGTTTATTTTTAATTCTTTGGTTCGTTCAAAGCTGGAGTATGATAATTTAATTTGGAATCCAATTTATTCACGCATTCCTCTAAATTTGGAACCGTCCAACATAGGCTTCTTCGTTTTGATCTTGCTCCGCTTCATTTCTCTGACCCTCTACCTTCTTATACTTCTCGAAGTATGCTAATAAATCTGAAATCTTAGTCATCATCAATAGCTAAGTGGACAGTCCAGAGCTGCTTGAGCATATCGGCCTTAATGTTCCTCATAGAACTTTGTGCTCTCATTATTCGTTCTATTTAGATGTAATTAAAGCCAATTATCATAATTATGATCTTATTGTTACAGCACTCTCTGAATTTAATAGAATCTCTGGAAGCCTTGATCTTGATTTCGCATTCCCGAGATCTCGTTTTGGGTCTATCCTTTATGCTTTTTATTCTTAGTATACTTATATAGTTTTAAGTTTTTTTTTTAACTAATTTGTACTTCTAGTCTGTAAGATTTGTAAATCATCATTGTAATGAATTGAATTGAATTGAAAATAAGTAATTTTCATATTAATAAAAATATTCCAAACAGTTTTCGGTTTTCTGATAATACAAAAGATAAAAGTCGGATATTGAGAAATTTTATATTTGCAATAGCTTAATATTATTTGTGTGGAAAAAAGTAACTTTAATTAAAGGTAACATTTATTAAACATCGAAAGTAATAACATTTAAAAAAAGAGAGGAGTTATATTCTACTATTTTAACTATTGTTTTATTCTACAATTACTTATTCTGGAAAATATTTTATATATAATAAGTTAACGTTGTAAAATTCCACATGAATAGGGAGCAAATATTTGCACTAACAGTGAACTGTTTAAAAGAAAAATAAACTGGACTGGGACTTTCAGCTAACGGACGTAAATCTACTTTACAGGACCGTCTTTGCAAGCATTATGGCCTTACTATTTTTTTTTCAGTCCAGAGCAGTGTAAGGCAGGCGAGGGTGGTTGAGCGTCCAACTTTCACATTGCGTGATATTGAAGGCTCGTTAGCGTCATTTGGTGGTATCAGAAACCCTTAGATTGAAGAATGGCTAGGCGACTTTGAAGATAATGCTACTGCAGTACACTGGGACGATATGCAAAAATTTATTTATGGGAAGCAGCTGCTTAAGGGAAACACGTAGACTCGGGCACGAGTGTTGCCAAACTGAAAGCAGACAACACCATACGTTACTACCGATGTGGAGAGATAGGTCATCTAGACAATGTTAGCTAGAGTCATCGTCCGTCGACATGTTTTGGATGCAATACGCCAGGACATCGCATTGCGGACTGTGAATTAAAAATAACATTTCATTTTGTCCATGAAGGGGATATTATATATCAAGAAATCATTGGTAACAATATTTTGAAGTAGGTTGACTTGATAGTATCGGAGGAAATCGTAATTTTTAGGGAAAAAGCTAAATCCGAACCATATCTGGTTCCTTTGGGGAAAATCCCAGAAGCTGGAATAGGTTTTTTAAATGCACTTAAAGATCTCTGTCTAGCTTCTGTTTAAAATAGCAAGAATATTGACTTGTCCCATTTATAGAGTTCTCAGTCAAGGAAAGTTGAGGCTATCATAAACAATTATATAACGCAAAAACAGCACGAAGCGCCAGTTAGGATGAAAATTTGTCTCAGCAATGATGGCCCTATTTACCAAGGACCGCGTCGAATGTCATACGCATCGTTGATAAGCAAATCACCGAGTGGCTAATTGAGGGTATTGTACATCCGAGCATGCGTCACCTATTGTGTTGGTTGGTAAAAAAGTTGGTAGCATGTGTTAGCATATCTATGGACGGTGAGCTATTGAAAACAAATGCATTTGTTACCAGAGCTGTTACCGCTGAGTTATTAAAAACATATGTCTGTGTTATCGGTGATTAGTTATTAAAAATAAATATTTTTGTTACCCGAAGTGTTACTTATTAGTTATCGCAAACAGATGTCTTTGTTACCCGATTTTTTACCCATAGGTTATTGACCTGTTACCTACATATATTTCCTTTAATATGAAAAATAGCATTTTTTAAGTTTATTTTTAATTCTTTGGTTCATTCAAAGCTGGAGTATGATAATTTAATTTGGAATCCAATTTATTCACGCATTCCTCTAAATTTGGAACCGTCCAACATAGGTTTCTTCGTTTTGCTCTTGCTCCGCTTCATTTCTCTGACCCTCTACCTTCTTATACTTCTCGAAGTATGCTAATAAATCTGAAATCTTAGTCATCATCAATAGCTAAGTGGACTGTCCAGAGCTGCTTGAGCATATCGGCCTTAATGTTCCTCATAGAACTTTGTGCTCTCATTATTCGTTCTATTTAGATGTAATTAAAGCCAATTATCATAATTATGATCTTATTGTTACAGCACTCTCTGAATTTAATAGAATCTCTAGAAGCCTTGATCTTGATTTCGCATTCCCGAGATCTCGTTTTGGCTCTATCCTTTATGCTTTTTATTCTTAGTATACTTATACAGTTTTAAGTTTGTTTTAATTAATTTGTACTTCTAGTCTGTAAGATTTGTAAATCATCATTGTAATGAATTGAATTGAATTGAAAATAAGTAAATTTCATATTAATAAAAATATTCCAAACAGTTTTCGGTTTTCTGATAATACAAAAGATAAAAGTCGGATATTGAGAAATTTTATATTTGCAATAGCTTAATATTATTTGTGTGGAAAAAAGTAACTTCAATTAAAGGTAACATTTATTAAAAATCGAAAGTAATAACATTTAAAAAAAGAAAGGAGTTATATTCTACTATTTTAACTATTGTTTTATTTTACAATTACTTATTCTGGAAAATATTTTATATATAATAAGTTAAAGTTGTAAAATTCCACATGAATAGGGAGCAAATTTTTGCACTAACAGTGAACTGTTTAAAAGAAAAATAAACTGGACTGAGACTTTCAGCTAACGGACGTAAAGCTACTTTACAGGACCGTCTTTGCAAGCATTATGGCCTTACTATTTTTTTTCAGTCCAGATCAGTGTAATGCAGGCGAGGGTGGTTGAGCGTCCAACTTTCACATTGCGTGATATTGAAGGCTCGTTAGCGACATTTGGTGGTATCAGAAACCCTTCGATTGAAGAATGGCTAGCCGACTTTGAAGATAATGCTACTGCGGTACACTGGGACGATTTGCAAAAATTTATTTACGCGAAGCAGCTGCTTAAGGGAAACACGTAGACTCGGGCACGAGTGTTGCCAAACTGAAAGCAGACAACACCATACGTTGCTACCGATGTGGAGAGATAGGTCATCTAGACAATGTTAGCTAGCGTCAGCGTCCGTCGACATGTTTTGGATGCAATACGCCAGGACATCGCATTGCGGACTGTGAATTAAAAATAACATTTCATTTTGTCCATGAAGGGGATATTATATATCAAGAAATCATTGGTAGCAATATTTTGAAGCAGGTTGACTTAATAGTATCGGAGGAAATCGTAATTTTTAGGGAAAAAGCTAAATCCGAACCATATGTGGTTCCTTTGGGGAAAATCCCAGAAGCTGGAATAGGTTTTTTAAATGCACTTAAAGATCTCTGTCTAGCTTCTGTTTAAAATAGCAAGAATATTGACTTGTCCCATTTATAGAGTTCTCAGTCAAGGAAAGTTGAGGCTATCATAAACAATTATATAACGCAAAAACAGCACGAAGCGCCAGTTAGGATGAAAATTTGTTTCAGCAATGATGTCCCTATTTACCAAGGACCGCGTCGAATGTCATACGCATCGTTGACAAGCAAATCACCGAGTGGCTAATTGAGGGTATTGTACATCCGAGCATGAGTCACCTATTGTGTTGGTTGGTAAAAAAGTTGGTAGCATGTGTTAGCATATCTATGGACGGTGAGCTATTGAAAACAAATGCATTTGTTACCAGAGCTGTTACCGCTGAGTTATTAAAAACATATGTCTGTGTTATCGGTGATTAGTTATTAAAAATAAATATCTTTATTACCCGAAGTGTTACTCATTAGTTATCGCAAACAGATGTCTTTGTTACCCGATTTTTTACCCATAGGTTATTGACCTGTTACCTACATATATTTCCTTTAATATGAAAAATAGCATTTTTTAAGTTTATTTTTAATTCTTTGGTTCGTTCAAAGCTGGAGTATGATAATTTAATTTGGAATCCAATTTATTCACGCATTCCTCTAAATTTGGAACCGTCCAACATAGGTTTCTTCGTTTTGCTCTTGCTCCGCTTCATTTCTCTGACCCTCTACCTTCTTATACTTCTCGAAGTATGCTAATAAATCTGAAATCTTAGTCATCATCAATAGCTAAGTGGACTGTCCAGAGCTGCTTGAGCATATCGGCCTTAATGTTCCTCATAGAACTTTGTGCTCTCATTATTCGTTCTATTTAGATGTAATTAAAGCCAATTATCATAATTATGATCTTATTGTTACAGCACTCTCTGAATTTAATAGAATCTCTAGAAGCCTTGATCTTGATTTCGCATTCCCGAGATCTCGTTTTGGCTCTATCCTTTATGCTTTTTATTCTTAGTATACTTATACAGTTTTAAGTTTGTTTTAATTAATTTGTACTTCTAGTCTGTAAGATTTGTAAATCATCATTGTAATGAATTGAATTGAATTGAAAATAAGTAAATTTCATATTAATAAAAATATTCCAAACAGTTTTCGGTTTTCTGATAATACAAAAGATAAAAGTCGGATATTGAGAAATTTTATATTTGCAATAGCTTAATATTATTTGTGTGGAAAAAAGTAACTTCAATTAAAGGTAACATTTATTAAAAATCGAAAGTAATAACATTTAAAAAAAGAAAGGAGTTATATTCTACTATTTTAACTATTGTTTTATTTTACAATTACTTATTCTGGAAAATATTTTATATATAATAAGTTAAAGTTGTAAAATTCCACATGAATAGGGAGCAAATTTTTGCACTAACAGTGAACTGTTTAAAAGAAAAATAAACTGGACTGAGACTTTCAGCTAACGGACGTAAAGCTACTTTACAGGACCGTCTTTGCAAGCATTATGGCCTTACTATTTTTTTTCAGTCCAGAGCAGTGTAATGCAGGCGAGGGTGGTTGAGCGTCCAACTTTCACATTGCGTGATATTGAAGGCTCGTTAGCGACATTTGGTGGTATCAGAAACCCTTCGATTGAAGAATGGCTAGCCGACTTTGAAGATAATGCTACTGCGGTACACTGGGACGATTTGCAAAAATTTATTTACGCGAAGCAGCTGCTTAAGGGAAACACGTAGACTCGGGCACGAGTGTTGCCAAACTGAAAGCAGACAACACCATACGTTGCTACCGATGTGGAGAGATAGGTCATCTAGACAATGTTAGCTAGCGTCAGCGTCCGTCGACATGTTTTGGATGCAATACGCCAGGACATCGCATTGCGGACTGTGAATTAAAAATAACATTTCATTTTGTCCATGAAGGGGATATTATATATCAAGAAATCATTGGTAGCAATATTTTGAAGCAGGTTGACTTAATAGTATCGGAGGAAATCGTAATTTTTAGGGAAAAAGCTAAATCCGAACCATATGTGGTTCCTTTGGGGAAAATCCCAGAAGCTGGAATAGGTTTTTTAAATGCACTTAAAGATCTCTGTCTAGCTTCTGTTTAAAATAGCAAGAATATTGACTTGTCCCATTTATAGAGTTCTCAGTCAAGGAAAGTTGAGGCTATCATAAACAATTATATAACGCAAAAACAGCACGAAGCGCCAGTTAGGATGAAAATTTGTTTCAGCAATGATGTCCCTATTTACCAAGGACCGCGTCGAATGTCATACGCATCGTTCATAAGCAAATCACCGAGTGGGTCATTGAGGGTATTGTACATCCGAGCATGCGTTACCTATTGTGTTGGTTGGTAAAAAAGATGGTAGCAAGAGGTTATGCTGTGACTATCGTCGCCTCAATGAAAAGATAATGAAGGATAGTTTTCCCAATTCTCCGGCCGTATTTACAAGATATATTTTTGCTGTATTTAGGGACCTTGTTAGTGATGGTACGGTGGTCGCATCGATCTTATTATCCCTTCCAACGATGTAGATCAAGGTGTAGCGAAGCTAGAGATAGTTCTTGAAAAGGCAGCACAGTAAGGGTGTCTCGTTGGGCGATGATGCTGCAAGGTTATGACTATGAAATCGAATATCGCAGTGTCTCAAAAATGCGGCACGTTGACGCGTTGAGTAGGGTGCATTTTCTTTTATTAGAGGACTCGCTTATTAATAGGTTGAGACAAGCCTAGCAACAGGAGGAGTGTTGAAAAAGGACGAATATGAGGACTTTTTTGTTGAAACCCATATACTTTATAAAGATTTTGTAAAGGAATCAATAGTTGTGCCTTCACAAATGGAATAAGAAATTATCCGTATGGCCCACAAGCAAGGACACTTTTCAGTAAAGAAGAGACAAGATGCCATTCAAAAGAATTTTTATATTCCTCTACTTAGTTCAAAAGTAGCTAAGGTTGTGCGGAGTTGCATCCAGTGCATCGTAACTGACGCGAAGGCTGGGAGAAAAGAAGGGTTCTTGAATCCTATATATAAAGAGAATCGGCCATTAAGCACCTTTAACTTGAGAAGAAATGAGGGTTCATGGGTTGTCAGAGCTGAAAGAGCTGCTACAGGATGCCCCCATTGATGAAGTAGATGAATTAGATCAGAGCGCGAGGAAATTCGTGACAAAACCAAAAATAATAATGAGTCAATTCAGAGGGAAAATAAGCGTAGCTTTGACAATAAGAGAAAGAAGCAGTTAGTACAGACAAGCACACTCAATTCGACAGTAGACTTTGATTAAGACCAAAATACTTTGGTTCTTACAAAGTTGTGAAAGTTTTGTCACCCGATCGATACGATTTTGATGACTGAATTACTTTCATGAGCACACTAGAGATAGTTCAACGGTCCGCTGCTTGTAATAGGAACCCTGTCATTGACTCCCTCAAAGCACTCCTTTGGACCTGTATAGCAAATTACAGGCCAACTCCGCCTTGTAAGAATTTCAGGATATGACACACTAAAATATTATTTCTTGGAAAAGTGCCGAAGAGCTAAATACACCAAAATGAATGGGAAAACGCAAACGCCCTCCATTAGGCCGTTTTCGCAAATGGCTCAAAACTCGATAAAAAAAATAGGTTGCCTCTTCCAAGAGTAGCAGGACAATCAGTTATGATATATTGCGGCAGTCAAGTTGCCATCATTTGTTATTTGAATTGTTACTTTTCTTCTAGCCGTGGGAAAAACGTAACAAATTTCGCCGCTTTGTTTCACGTACGTGTGGTTCTCTTTTTCACTCACTATTTTTGTTTCCGTATTTGTAATACATCGCGGCCGCGATAGCCGAGTGGTTAGCATTGTGTACTGACATTCGGAAGGCTCGGGTTCATATCCCAGTGCCAGCAACATACAAAAGTTATGGAAAATTAATTTAAATAAAAAATTAAGTTCAATTTTGTAATTGCGGTCGCCCCTCGGCAGGGAATGTCCACACCTCCGAGAGTATTTCGGACATGAAATAAAGCTCCTCATAAAAAACCATCAGCCGTTCGGAGGCGGCTTAGTATAAACTGTAGGTCCCTCAATTTGTTGGGAAAACATCAAGACGCAAAACCACAAATTGGAGGAGGAGCTCGGCCGAAAATCGCTTTAGCGGTTACAAAGCGCAAATTATATTTATTTATATATATTTGTAAAACATCTGTTATTCAAGACAAACACGTATGTTACTCGATCTGCCAGCAACTTGTTGTTGAAAACAAATGTATCTGCTACCCAAGTATTGTTGAAAACTTAATCATTTGTTGGCATATCTATGGACGGTGAGTTATTCAAAACAAATGCATTTGTTACCAGACCTTTTATCCGTAAGTTATTAAAAAGAAATGTGTTTGTTACCTGAATTGTTACTCATTAGTTATCACAAACAAATGTCTTTGTTACCCGATTTTTTACCCATAGGTTATTGACTTGTTACCTACATATATTCCCTTTAATATGAAAAATAGCATTTTTTAAGTTTATTTTTGTTTATTTAAAATATAAATAATAAAAATTTACATATTTACATTTTTGATTTAAAAAGTTAGTTTTTTTTATCAAATAATTAAATGAAAATTGTTAATTTAAATTCTTTTCACATATACATGTGCTTAACAAAATTAATTGTACATTCATTTCTAATACTTAATAGAAAATGGTACTAAAATTTTGACTAACTAAAAATAAGTTTTAGAGTAATTAAAATATTAAGGCAGCCCCTTCAGAGGAAGACTTCCACTCTGTTAGGAATAACATGTTCACTTGGTTTTAATCGTGACAGCAATCTACACCAGTAAAGAAGTATACCAATGGAATCTGAAATTTACAAAAAAATAATTATTGCGATGTATTTTATTGAATTTTTACCTTTATTGCTGGCATATAATACCGGTTAAAATAATACGTAGGCTGCTTTATATATTTCTGGCCTAATAATGAAAATACGAATATTTATCAACGAAAATTGTTTTTTTCTGCTACCCATATGTGTTTGGAAACATAATCATGTGTTAGCATATCTATGGACGGTGAGCTATTGAAAACAAATGCATTTGTTACCAGAGCTGTTACCGCTGAGTTATTAAAAACATATGTCTGTGTTATCGGTGATTAGTTATTAAAAATAAATATTTTTGTTACCCGAAGTGTTACTTATTAGTTATCGCAAACAGATGTCTTTGTTACCCGATTTTTTACCCATAGGTTATTGACCTGTTACCTACATATATTTCCTTTAATATGAAAAATAGCATTTTTTAAGTTTATTTTTAATTCTTTGGTTCGTTCAAAGCTGGAGTATGATAATTTAATTTGGAATCCAATTTATTCACGCATTCCTCTAAATTTGGAACCGTCCAACATAGGCTTCTTCGTTTTGATCTTGCTCCGCTTCATTTCTCTGACCCTCTACCTTCTTATACTTCTCGAAGTATGCTAATAAATCTGAAATCTTAGTCATCATCAATAGCTAAGTGGACTGTCCAGAGCTGCTTGAGCATATCGGCCTTAATGTTCCTCATAGAACTTTGTGCTCTCATTATTCGTTCTATTTAGATGTAATTAAAGCCAATTATCATAATTATGATCTTATTGTTACAGCACTCTCTGAATTTAATAGAATCTCTGGAAGCCTTGATCTTGATTTCGCATTCCCGAGATCTCGTTTTGGGTCTATCCTTTATGCTTTTTATTCTTAGTATACTTATATAGTTTTAAGTTTTTTTTTTAACTAATTTGTACTTCTAGTCTGTAAGATTTGTAAATCATCATTGTAATGAATTGAATTGAATTGAAAATAAGTAATTTTCATATTAATAAAAATATTCCAAACAGTTTTCGGTTTTCTGATAATACAAAAGATAAAAGTCGGATATTGAGAAATTTTATATTTGCAATAGCTTAATATTATTTGTGTGGAAAAAAGTAACTTTAATTAAAGGTAACATTTATTAAACATCGAAAGTAATAACATTTAAAAAAAGAGAGGAGTTATATTCTACTATTTTAACTATTGTTTTATTCTACAATTACTTATTCTGGAAAATATTTTATATATAATAAGTTAACGTTGTAAAATTCCACATGAATAGGGAGCAAATATTTGCACTAACAGTGAACTGTTTAAAAGAAAAATAAACTGGACTGGGACTTTCAGCTAACGGACGTAAATCTACTTTACAGGACCGTCTTTGCAAGCATTATGGCCTTACTATTTTTTTTTCAGTCCAGAGCAGTGTAAGGCAGGCGAGGGTGGTTGAGCGTCCAACTTTCACATTGCGTGATATTGAAGGCTCGTTAGCGTCATTTGGTGGTATCAGAAACCCTTAGATTGAAGAATGGCTAGGCGACTTTGAAGATAATGCTACTGCAGTACACTGGGACGATATGCAAAAATTTATTTATGGGAAGCAGCTGCTTAAGGGAAACACGTAGACTCGGGCACGAGTGTTGCCAAACTGAAAGCAGACAACACCATACGTTACTACCGATGTGGAGAGATAGGTCATCTAGACAATGTTAGCTAGAGTCATCGTCCGTCGACATGTTTTGGATGCAATACGCCAGGACATCGCATTGCGGACTGTGAATTAAAAATAACATTTCATTTTGTCCATGAAGGGGATATTATATATCAAGAAATCATTGGTAGCAATATTTTTGGGGAAAATCCCAGAAGCTGGAATAGGTTTTTTAAATGCACTTAAAGATCTCTGTCTAGCTTCTGTATAAAATAGCAAGAATATTGACTTGTCCCATTTATAGAGTTCTCAGTCAAGGAAAGTTGAGGCTATCATAAACAATTATATAACGCAAAAACAGCACGAAGCGCCAGTTAGGATGAAAATTTGTCTCAGCAATGATGGCCCTATTTACCAAGGACCGCGTCGAATGTCATACGCATCGTTGATAAGCAAATCACCGAGTGGCTAATTGAGGGTATTGTACATCCGAGCATGCGTCACCTATTGTGTTGGTTGGTAAAAAAGTTGGTAGCATGTGTTAGCATATCTATGGACGGTGAGCTATTGAAAACAAATGCATTTGTTACCAGAGCTGTTACCGCTGAGTTATTAAAAACATATGTCTGTGTTATCGGTGATTAGTTATTAAAAATAAATATTTTTGTTACCCGAAGTGCTACTTATTACTTATCGCAAACAGATGTCTTTGTTACCCGATTTTTTACCCATAGGTTATTGACCTGTTACCTACATATATTTCCTTTAATATGAAAAATAGCATTTTTTAAGTTTATTTTTAATTCTTTGGTTCGTTCAAAGCTGGAGTATGATAATTTAATTTGGAATCCAATTTATTCACGCATTCCTCTAAATTTGGAACCGTCCAACATAGGCTTCTTCGTTTTGATCTTGCTCCGCTTCATTTCTCTGACCCTCTACCTTCTTATACTTCTCGAAGTATGCTAATAAATCTGAAATCTTAGTCATCATCAATAGCTAAGTGGACTGTCCAGAGCTGCTTGAGCATATCGGCCTTAATGTTCCTCATAGAACTTTGTGCTCTCATTATTCGTTCTATTTAGATGTAATTAAAGTTACAGTACTCTCTGAATTTAATAGAATCTCTGGAAGCCTTGATCTTGATTTCGCATTCCCGAGATCTCGTTTTGGGTCTATCCTTTATGCTTTTTATTCTTAGTATACTTATATAGTTTTAAGTTTTTTTTTTAACTAATTTGTACTTCTAGTCTGTAAGATTTGTAAATCATCATTGTAATGAATTGAATTGAATTGAAAATAAGTAATTTTCATATTAATAAAAATATTCCAAACAGTTTTCGGTTTTCTGATAATACAAAAGATAAAAGTCGGATATTGAGAAATTTTATATTTGCAATAGCTTAATATTATTTGTGTGGAAAAAAGTAACTTTAATTAAAGGTAACATTTATTAAACATCGAAAGTAATAACATTTAAAAAAAGAGAGGAGTTATATTCTACTATTTTAACTATTGTTTTATTCTACAATTACTTATTCTGGAAAATATTTTATATATAATAAGTTAACGTTGTAAAATTCCACATGAATAGGGAGCAAATATTTGCACTAACAGTGAACTGTTTAAAAGAAAAATAAACTGGACTGGGACTTTCAGCTAACGGACGTAAATCTACTTTACAGGACCGTCTTTGCAAGCATTATGGCCTTACTATTTTTTTTTCAGTCCAGAGCAGTGTAAGGCAGGCGAGGGTGGTTGAGCGTCCAACTTTCACATTGCGTGATATTGAAGGCTCGTTAGCGTCATTTGGTGGTATCAGAAACCCTTAGATTGAAGAATGGCTAGGCGACTTTGAAGATAATGCTACTGCAGTACACTGGGACGATATGCAAAAATTTATTTATGGGAAGCAGCTGCTTAAGGGAAACACGTAGACTCGGGCACGAGTGTTGCCAAACTGAAAGCAGACAACACCATACGTTACTACCGATGTGGAGAGATAGGTCATCTAGACAATGTTAGCTAGAGTCATCGTCCGTCGACATGTTTTGGATGCAATACGCCAGGACATCGCATTGCGGACTGTGAATTAAAAATAACATTTCATTTTGTCCATGAAGGGGATATTATATATCAAGAAATCATTGGTAGCAATATTTTTGGGGAAAATCCCAGAAGCTGGAATAGGTTTTTTAAATGCACTTAAAGATCTCTGTCTAGCTTCTGTATAAAATAGCAAGAATATTGACTTGTCCCATTTATAGAGTTCTCAGTCAAGGAAAGTTGAGGCTATCATAAACAATTATATAACGCAAAAACAGCACGAAGCGCCAGTTAGGATGAAAATTTGTCTCAGCAATGATGGCCCTATTTACCAAGGACCGCGTCGAATGTCATACGCATCGTTGATAAGCAAATCACCGAGTGGCTAATTGAGGGTATTGTACATCCGAGCATGCGTCACCTATTGTGTTGGTTGGTAAAAAAGTTGGTAGCATGTGTTAGCATATCTATGGACGGTGAGCTATTGAAAACAAATGCATTTGTTACCAGAGCTGTTACCGCTGAGTTATTAAAAACATATGTCTGTGTTATCGGTGATTAGTTATTAAAAATAAATATTTTTGTTACCCGAAGTGCTACTTATTACTTATCGCAAACAGATGTCTTTGTTACCCGATTTTTTACCCATAGGTTATTGACCTGTTACCTACATATATTTCCTTTAATATGAAAAATAGCATTTTTTAAGTTTATTTTTAATTCTTTGGTTCGTTCAAAGCTGGAGTATGATAATTTAATTTGGAATCCAATTTATTCACGCATTCCTCTAAATTTGGAACCGTCCAACATAGGCTTCTTCGTTTTGATCTTGCTCCGCTTCATTTCTCTGACCCTCTACCTTCTTATACTTCTCGAAGTATGCTAATAAATCTGAAATCTTAGTCATCATCAATAGCTAAGTGGACAGTCCAGAGCTGCTTGAGCATATCGGCCTTAATGTTCCTCATAGAACTTTGTGCTCTCATTATTCGTTCTATTTAGATGTAATTAAAGCCAATTATCATAATTATGATCTTATTGTTACAGCACTCTCTGAATTTAATAGAATCTCTGGAAGCCTTGATCTTGATTTCGCATTCCCGAGATCTCGTTTTGGGTCTATCCTTTATGCTTTTTATTCTTAGTATACTTATATAGTTTTAAGTTTTTTTTTTAACTAATTTGTACTTCTAGTCTGTAAGATTTGTAAATCATCATTGTAATGAATTGAATTGAATTGAAAATAAGTAATTTTCATATTAATAAAAATATTCCAAACAGTTTTCGGTTTTCTGATAATACAAAAGATAAAAGTCGGATATTGAGAAATTTTATATTTGCAATAGCTTAATATTATTTGTGTGGAAAAAAGTAACTTTAATTAAAGGTAACATTTATTAAACATCGAAAGTAATAACATTTAAAAAAAGAGAGGAGTTATATTCTACTATTTTAACTATTGTTTTATTCTACAATTACTTATTCTGGAAAATATTTTATATATAATAAGTTAACGTTGTAAAATTCCACATGAATAGGGAGCAAATATTTGCACTAACAGTGAACTGTTTAAAAGAAAAATAAACTGGACTGGGACTTTCAGCTAACGGACGTAAATCTACTTTACAGGACCGTCTTTGCAAGCATTATGGCCTTACTATTTTTTTTTCAGTCCAGAGCAGTGTAAGGCAGGCGAGGGTGGTTGAGCGTCCAACTTTCACATTGCGTGATATTGAAGGCTCGTTAGCGTCATTTGGTGGTATCAGAAACCCTTAGATTGAAGAATGGCTAGGCGACTTTGAAGATAATGCTACTGCAGTACACTGGGACGATATGCAAAAATTTATTTATGGGAAGCAGCTGCTTAAGGGAAACACGTAGACTCGGGCACGAGTGTTGCCAAACTGAAAGCAGACAACACCATACGTTACTACCGATGTGGAGAGATAGGTCATCTAGACAATGTTAGCTAGAGTCATCGTCCGTCGACATGTTTTGGATGCAATACGCCAGGACATCGCATTGCGGACTGTGAATTAAAAATAACATTTCATTTTGTCCATGAAGGGGATATTATATATCAAGAAATCATTGGTAGCAATATTTTTGGGGAAAATCCCAGAAGCTGGAATAGGTTTTTTAAATGCACTTAAAGATCTCTGTCTAGCTTCTGTATAAAATAGCAAGAATATTGACTTGTCCCATTTATAGAGTTCTCAGTCAAGGAAAGTTGAGGCTATCATAAACAATTATATAACGCAAAAACAGCACGAAGCGCCAGTTAGGATGAAAATTTGTCTCAGCAATGATGGCCCTATTTACCAAGGACCGCGTCGAATGTCATACGCATCGTTGATAAGCAAATCACCGAGTGGCTAATTGAGGGTATTGTACATCCGAGCATGCGTCACCTATTGTGTTGGTTGGTAAAAAAGTTGGTAGCATGTGTTAGCATATCTATGGACGGTGAGCTATTGAAAACAAATGCATTTGTTACCAGAGCTGTTACCGCTGAGTTATTAAAAACATATGTCTGTGTTATCGGTGATTAGTTATTAAAAATAAATATTTTTGTTACCCGAAGTGCTACTTATTACTTATCGCAAACAGATGTCTTTGTTACCCGATTTTTTACCCATAGGTTATTGACCTGTTACCTACATATATTTCCTTTAATATGAAAAATAGCATTTTTTAAGTTTATTTTTAATTCTTTGGTTCGTTCAAAGCTGGAGTATGATAATTTAATTTGGAATCCAATTTATTCACGCATTCCTCTAAATTTGGAACCGTCCAACATAGGCTTCTTCGTTTTGATCTTGCTCCGCTTCATTTCTCTGACCCTCTACCTTCTTATACTTCTCGAAGTATGCTAATAAATCTGAAATCTTAGTCATCATCAATAGCTAAGTGGACAGTCCAGAGCTGCTTGAGCATATCGGCCTTAATGTTCCTCATAGAACTTTGTGCTCTCATTATTCGTTCTATTTATCATAATTATGATCTTATTGTTACAGCACTCTCTGAATTTAATAGAATCTCTGGAAGCCTTGATCTTGATTTCGCATTCCCGAGATCTCGTTTTGGGTCTATCCTTTATGCTTTTTATTCTTAGTATACTTATATAGTTTTAAGTTTTTTTTTTAACTAATTTGTACTTCTAGTCTGTAAGATTTGTAAATCATCATTGTAATGAATTGAATTGAATTGAAAATAAGTAATTTTCATATTAATAAAAATATTCCAAACAGTTTTCGGTTTTCTGATAATACAAAAGATAAAAGTCGGATATTGAGAAATTTTATATTTGCAATAGCTTAATATTATTTGTGTGGAAAAAAGTAACTTTAATTAAAGGTAACATTTATTAAACATCGAAAGTAATAACATTTAAAAAAAGAGAGGAGTTATATTCTACTATTTTAACTATTGTTTTATTCTACAATTACTTATTCTGGAAAATATTTTATATATAATAAGTTAACGTTGTAAAATTCCACATGAATAGGGAGCAAATATTTGCACTAACAGTGAACTGTTTAAAAGAAAAATAAACTGGACTGGGACTTTCAGCTAACGGACGTAAATCTACTTTACAGGACCGTCTTTGCAAGCATTATGGCCTTACTATTTTTTTTTTCAGTCCAGAGCAGTGTAAGGCAGGCGAGGGTGGTTGAGCGTCCAACTTTCACATTGCGTGATATTGAAGGCTCGTTAGCGTCATTTGGTGGTATCAGAAACCCTTAGATTGAAGAATGGCTAGGCGACTTTGAAGATAATGCTACTGCGGTACACTGGGACGATATGCAAAAATTTATTTATGGGAAGCAGCTGCTTAAGGGAAACACGTAGACTCGGGCACGAGTGTTGCCAAACTGAAAGCAGACAACACCATACGTTACTACCGATGTGGAGAGATAGGTCATCTAGACAATGTTAGCTAGAGTCATCGTCCGTCGACATGTTTTGGATGCAATACGCCAGGACATCGCATTGCGGACTGTGAATTAAAAATAACATTTCATTTTGTCCATGAAGGGGATATTATATATCAAGAAATCATTGGTAACAATATTTTGAAGTAGGTTGACTTGATAGTATCGGAGGAAATCGTAATTTTTAGGGAAAAAGCTAAATCCGAACCATATCTGGTTCCTTTGGGGAAAATCCCAGAAGCTGGAATAGGTTTTTTAAATGCACTTAAAGATCTCTGTCTAGCTTCTGTTTAAAATAGCAAGAATATTGACTTGTCCCATTTATAGAGTTCTCAGTCAAGGAAAGTTGAGGCTATCATAAACAATTATATAACGCAAAAACAGCACGAAGCGCCAGTTAGGATGAAAATTTGTCTCAGCAATGATGGCCCTATTTACCAAGGACCGCGTCGAATGTCATACGCATCGTTGATAAGCAAATCACCGAGTGGCTAATTGAGGGTATTGTACATCCGAGCATGCGTCACCTATTGTGTTGGTTGGTAAAAAAGTTGGTAGCATGTGTTAGCATATCTATGGACGGTGAGCTATTGAAAACAAATGCATTTGTTACCAGAGCTGTTACCGCTGAGTTATTAAAAACATATGTCTGTGTTATCGGTGATTAGTTATTAAAAATAAATATTTTTGTTACCCGAAGTGCTACTTATTACTTATCGCAAACAGATGTCTTTGTTACCCGATTTTTTACCCATAGGTTATTGACCTGTTACCTACATATATTTCCTTTAATATGAAAAATAGCATTTTTTAAGTTTATTTTTAATTCTTTGGTTCGTTCAAAGCTGGAGTATGATAATTTAATTTGGAATCCAATTTATTCACGCATTCCTCTAAATTTGGAACCGTCCAACATAGGCTTCTTCGTTTTGATCTTGCTCCGCTTCATTTCTCTGACCCTCTACCTTCTTATACTTCTCGAAGTATGCTAATAAATCTGAAATCTTAGTCATCATCAATAGCTAAGTGGACAGTCCAGAGCTGCTTGAGCATATCGGCCTTAATGTTCCTCATAGAACTTTGTGCTCTCATTATTCGTTCTATTTATCATAATTATGATCTTATTGTTACAGCACTCTCTGAATTTAATAGAATCTCTGGAAGCCTTGATCTTGATTTCGCATTCCCGAGATCTCGTTTTGGGTCTATCCTTTATGCTTTTTATTCTTAGTATACTTATATAGTTTTAAGTTTTTTTTTTAACTAATTTGTACTTCTAGTCTGTAAGATTTGTAAATCATCATTGTAATGAATTGAATTGAATTGAAAATAAGTAATTTTCATATTAATAAAAATATTCCAAACAGTTTTCGGTTTTCTGATAATACAAAAGATAAAAGTCGGATATTGAGAAATTTTATATTTGCAATAGCTTAATATTATTTGTGTGGAAAAAAGTAACTTTAATTAAAGGTAACATTTATTAAACATCGAAAGTAATAACATTTAAAAAAAGAGAGGAGTTATATTCTACTATTTTAACTATTGTTTTATTCTACAATTACTTATTCTGGAAAATATTTTATATATAATAAGTTAACGTTGTAAAATTCCACATGAATAGGGAGCAAATATTTGCACTAACAGTGAACTGTTTAAAAGAAAAATAAACTGGACTGGGACTTTCAGCTAACGGACGTAAATCTACTTTACAGGACCGTCTTTGCAAGCATTATGGCCTTACTATTTTTTTTTCAGTCCAGAGCAGTGTAAGGCAGGCGAGGGTGGTTGAGCGTCCAACTTTCACATTGCGTGATATTGAAGGCTCGTTAGCGTCATTTGGTGGTATCAGAAACCCTTAGATTGAAGAATGGCTAGGCGACTTTGAAGATAATGCTACTGCAGTACACTGGGACGATATGCAAAAATTTATTTATGGGAAGCAGCTGCTTAAGGGAAACACGTAGACTCGGGCACGAGTGTTGCCAAACTGAAAGCAGACAACACCATACGTTACTACCGATGTGGAGAGATAGGTCATCTAGACAATGTTAGCTAGAGTCATCGTCCGTCGACATGTTTTGGATGCAATACGCCAGGACATCGCATTGCGGACTGTGAATTAAAAATAACATTTCATTTTGTCCATGAAGGGGATATTATATATCAAGAAATCATTGGTAACAATATTAGGTTGACTTGATAGTATCGGAGGAAATCGTAATTTTTAGGGAAAAAGCTAAATCCGAACCATATCTGGTTCCTTTGGGGAAAATCCCAGAAGCTGGAATAGGTTTTTTAAATGCACTTAAAGATCTCTGTCTAGCTTCTGTTTAAAATAGCAAGAATATTGACTTGTCCCATTTATAGAGTTCTCAGTCAAGGAAAGTTGAGGCTATCATAAACAATTATATAACGCAAAAACAGCACGAAGCGCCAGTTAGGATGAAAATTTGTCTCAGCAATGATGGCCCTATTTACCAAGGACCGCGTCGAATGTCATACGCATCGTTGACAAGCAAATCACCGAGTGGCTAATTGAGGGTATTGTACATCCGAGCATGAGTCACCTATTGTGTTGGTTGGTAAAAAAGTTGGTAGCATGTGTTAGCATATCTATGGACGGTGAGCTATTGAAAACAAATGCATTTGTTACCAGAGCTGTTACCGCTGAGTTATTAAAAACATATGTCTGTGTTATCGGTGATTAGTTATTAAAAATAAATATCTTTGTTACCCGAAGTGTTACTTACTAGTTATCGCAAACAGATGTCTTTGTTACCCGATGTTTTACCCATAGGTTATTGACCTGTTACCTACATATATTTCCTTTAATATGAAAAATAGCATTTTTTAAGTTTATTTTTAATTCTTTGGTTCATTCAAAGCTGGAGTATGATAATTTAATTTGGAATCCAATTTATTCACGCATTCCTCTAAATTTGGAACCGTCCAACATAGGTTTCTTCGTTTTGCTCTTGCTCCGCTTCATTTCTCTGACCCTCTACCTTCTTATACTTCTCGAAGTATGCTAATAAATCTGAAATCTTAGTCATCATCAATAGCTAAGTGGACTGTCCAGAGCTGCTTGAGCATATCGGCCTTAATGTTCCTCATAGAACTTTGTGCTCTCATTATTCGTTCTATTTAGATGTAATTAAAGCCAATTATCATAATTATGATCTTATTGTTACAGCACTCTCTGAATTTAATAGAATCTCTAGAAGCCTTGATCTTGATTTCGCATTCCCGAGATCTCGTTTTGGCTCTATCCTTTATGCTTTTTATTCTTAGTATACTTATACAGTTTTAAGTTTGTTTTAATTAATTTGTACTTCTAGTCTGTAAGATTTGTAAATCATCATTGTAATGAATTGAATTGAATTGAAAATAAGTAAATTTCATATTAATAAAAATATTCCAAACAGTTTTCGGTTTTCTGATAATACAAAAGATAAAAGTCGGATATTGAGAAATTTTATATTTGCAATAGCTTAATATTATTTGTGTGGAAAAAAGTAACTTCAATTAAAGGTAACATTTATTAAAAATCGAAAGTAATAACATTTAAAAAAAGAAAGGAGTTATATTCTACTATTTTAACTATTGTTTTATTTTACAATTACTTATTCTGGAAAATATTTTATATATAATAAGTTAAAGTTGTAAAATTCCACATGAATAGGGAGCAAATTTTTGCACTAACAGTGAACTGTTTAAAAGAAAAATAAACTGGACTGAGACTTTCAGCTAACGGACGTAAAGCTACTTTACAGGACCGTCTTTGCAAGCATTATGGCCTTACTATTTTTTTTCAGTCCAGAGCAGTGTAATGCAGGCGAGGGTGGTTGAGCGTCCAACTTTCACATTGCGTGATATTGAAGGCTCGTTAGCGACATTTGGTGGTATCAGAAACCCTTCGATTGAAGAATGGCTAGCCGACTTTGAAGATAATGCTACTGCGGTACACTGGGACGATTTGCAAAAATTTATTTACGCGAAGCAGCTGCTTAAGGGAAACACGTAGACTCGGGCACGAGTGTTGCCAAACTGAAAGCAGACAACACCATACGTTGCTACCGATGTGGAGAGATAGGTCATCTAGACAATGTTAGCTAGCGTCAGCGTCCGTCGACATGTTTTGGATGCAATACGCCAGGACATCGCATTGCGGACTGTGAATTAAAAATAACATTTCATTTTGTCCATGAAGGGGATATTATATATCAAGAAATCATTGGTAGCAATATTTTGAAGCAGGTTGACTTAATAGTATCGGAGGAAATCGTAATTTTTAGGGAAAAAGCTAAATCCGAACCATATGTGGTTCCTTTGGGGAAAATCCCAGAAGCTGGAATAGGTTTTTTAAATGCACTTAAAGATCTCTGTCTAGCTTCTGTTTAAAATAGCAAGAATATTGACTTGTCCCATTTATAGAGTTCTCAGTCAAGGAAAGTTGAGGCTATCATAAACAATTATATAACGCAAAAACAGCACGAAGCGCCAGTTAGGATGAAAATTTGTTTCAGCAATGATGTCCCTATTTACCAAGGACCGCGTCGAATGTCATACGCATCGTTCATAAGCAAATCACCGAGTGGGTCATTGAGGGTATTGTACATCCGAGCATGCGTCACCTATTGTGTTGGTTGGTAAAAAAGATGGTAGCAAGAGGTTATGCTGTGACTATCGTCGCCTCAATGAAAAGATAATGAAGGATAGTTTTCCCAATTCTCCGGCCGTATTTACAAGATATATTTTTGCTGTATTTAGGGACCTTGTTAGTGATGGTACGGTGGTCGCATCGATCTTATTATCCCTTCCAACGATGTAGATCAAGGTGTAGCGAAGCTAGAGATAGTTCTTGAAAAGGCAGCACAGTAAGGGTGTCTCGTTGGGCGATGATGCTGCAAGGTTATGACTATGAAATCGAATATCGCAGTGTCTCAAAAATGCGGCACGTTGACGCGTTGAGTAGGGTGCATTTTCTTTTATTAGAGGACTCGCTTATTAATAGGTTGAGACAAGCCTAGCAACAGGAGGAGTGTTGAAAAAGGACGAATATGAGGACTTTTTTGTTGAAACCCATATACTTTATAAAGATTTTGTAAAGGAATCAATAGTTGTGCCTTCACAAATGGAATAAGAAATTATCCGTATGGCCCACAAGCAAGGACACTTTTCAGTAAAGAAGAGACAAGATGCCATTCAAAAGAATTTTTATATTCCTCTACTTAGTTCAAAAGTAGCTAAGGTTGTGCGGAGTTGCATCCAGTGCATCGTAACTGACGCGAAGGCTGGGAGAAAAGAAGGGTTCTTGAATCCTATATATAAAGAGAATCGGCCATTAAGCACCTTTAACTTGAGAAGAAATGAGGGTTCATGGGTTGTCAGAGCTGAAAGAGCTGCTACAGGATGCCCCCATTGATGAAGTAGATGAATTAGATCAGAGCGCGAGGAAATTCGTGACAAAACCAAAAATAATAATGAGTCAATTCAGAGGGAAAATAAGCGTAGCTTTGACAATAAGAGAAAGAAGCAGTTAGTACAGACAAGCACACTCAATTCGACAGTAGACTTTGATTAAGACCAAAATACTTTGGTTCTTACAAAGTTGTGAAAGTTTTGTCACCCGATCGATACGATTTTGATGACTGAATTACTTTCATGAGCACACTAGAGATAGTTCAACGGTCCGCTGCTTGTAATAGGAACCCTGTCATTGACTCCCTCAAAGCACTCCTTTGGACCTGTATAGCAAATTACAGGCCAACTCCGCCTTGTAAGAATTTCAGGATATGACACACTAAAATATTATTTCTTGGAAAAGTGCCGAAGAGCTAAATACACCAAAATGAATGGGAAAACGCAAACGCCCTCCATTAGGCCGTTTTCGCAAATGGCTCAAAACTCGATAAAAAAAATAGGTTGCCTCTTCCAAGAGTAGCAGGACAATCAGTTATGATATATTGCGGCAGTCAAGTTGCCATCATTTGTTATTTGAATTGTTACTTTTCTTCTAGCCGTGGGAAAAACGTAACAAATTTCGCCGCTTTGTTTCACGTACGTGTGGTTCTCTTTTTCACTCACTATTTTTGTTTCCGTATTTGTAATACATCGCGGCCGCGATAGCCGAGTGGTTAGCATTGTGTACTGACATTCGGAAGGCTCGGGTTCATATCCCAGTGCCAGCAACATACAAAAGTTATGGAAAATTAATTTAAATAAAAAATTAAGTTCAATTTTGTAATTGCGGTCGCCCCTCGGCAGGGAATGTCCACACCTCCGAGAGTATTTCGGACATGAAATAAAGCTCCTCATAAAAAACCATCAGCCGTTCGGAGGCGGCTTAGTATAAACTGTAGGTCCCTCAATTTGTTGGGAAAACATCAAGACGCAAAACCACAAATTGGAGGAGGAGCTCGGCCGAAAATCGCTTTAGCGGTTACAAAGCGCAAATTATATTTATTTATATATATTTGTAAAACATCTGTTATTCAAGACAAACACGTATGTTACTCGATCTGCCAGCAACTTGTTGTTGAAAACAAATGTATCTGCTACCCAAGTATTGTTGAAAACTTAATCATTTGTTGGCATATCTATGGACGGTGAGTTATTCAAAACAAATGCATTTGTTACCAGACCTTTTATCCGTAAGTTATTAAAAAGAAATGTGTTTGTTACCTGAATTGTTACTCATTAGTTATCACAAACAAATGTCTTTGTTACCCGATTTTTTACCCATAGGTTATTGACTTGTTACCTACATATATTCCCTTTAATATGAAAAATAGCATTTTTTAAGTTTATTTTTGTTTATTTAAAATATAAATAATAAAAATTTACATATTTACATTTTTGATTTAAAAAGTTAGTTTTTTTTTATCAAATAATTAAATGAAAATTGTTAATTTAAATTCTTTTCACATATACATGTGCTTAACAAAATTAATTGTACATTCATTTCTAATACTTAATAGAAAATGGTACTAAAATTTTGACTAACTAAAAATAAGTTTTAGAGTAATTAAAATATTAAGGCAGCCCCTTCAGAGGAAGACTTCCACTCCGTTAGGAATAACATGTTCACTTGGTTTTAATCGTGACAGCAATCTACACCAGTAAATAAGTATACCAATGGAATCTGAAATTTACAAAAAAATAATTATTGCGATGTATTTTATTGAATTTTTACCTTTATTGCTGGCATATAATACCGGTTAAAATAATACGTAGGCTGCTTTATATATTTCTGGCCTAATAATGAAAATACGAATATTTATCAACGAAAATTGTTTTTTTCTGCTACCCATATGTGTTTGGAAACATAATCATGTGTTAGCATATCTATGGACGGTGAGCTATTGAAAACAAATGCATTTGTTACCAGAGCTGTTACCGCTGAGTTATTAAAAACATATGTCTGTGATTAGTTATTAAAAATAAATATTTTTGTTACCCGAAGTGTTACTTATTAGTTATCGCAAACAGATGTCTTTGTTACCCGATTTTTTACCCATAGGTTATTGACCTGTTACCTACATATATTTCCTTTAATATGAAAAATAGCATTTTTTAAGTTTATTTTTAATTCTTTGGTTCGTTCAAAGCTGGAGTATGATAATTTAATTTGGAATCCAATTTATTCACGCATTCCTCTAAATTTGGAACCGTCCAACATAGGCTTCTTCGTTTTGATCTTGCTCCGCTTCATTTCTCTAACCCTCTACCTTCTTATACTTCTCGAAGTATGCTAATAAATCTGAAATCTTAGTCATCATCAATAGCTAAGTGGACTGTCCAGAGCTGCTTGAGCATATCGGCCTTAATGTTCCTCATAGAACTTTGTGCTCTCATTATTCGTTCTATTTAGATGTAATTAAAGCCAATTATCATAATTATGATCTTATTGTTACAGCACTCTCTGAATTTAATAGAATCTCTGGAAGCCTTGATCTTGATTTCGCATTCCCGAGATCTCGTTTTGGGTCTATCCTTTATGCTTTTTATTCTTAGTATACTTATATAGTTTTAAGTTTTTTTTTTAACTAATTTGTACTTCTAGTCTGTAAGATTTGTAAATCATCATTGTAATGAATTGAATTGAATTGAAAATAAGTAATTTTCATATTAATAAAAATATTCCAAACAGTTTTCGGTTTTCTGATAATACAAAAGATAAAAGTCGGATATTGAGAAATTTTATATTTGCAATAGCTTAATATTATTTGTGTGGAAAAAAGTAACTTTAATTAAAGGTAACATTTATTAAACATCGAAAGTAATAACATTTAAAAAAAGAAAGGAGTTATATTCTACTATTTTAACTATTGTTTTATTCTACAATTACTTATTCTGGAAAATATTTTATATATAATAAGTTAACGTTGTAAAATTCCACATGAATAGGGAGCAAATATTTGCACTAACAGTGAACTGTTTAAAAGAAAAATAAACTGGACTGGGACTTTCAGCTAATGGACGCAAAGCTAATTTACAGGACCGTCTTTGCAAGCATTATGGCCTTACTATTTTTTTTTCAGTCCAGAGCAGTGTAAGGCAGGCGAGGGTGGTAGCGTCCAACTTTCACATTGCGTGATATTGAAGGCTCGTTAGCGCCATTTGGTGGTATCAGAAACCCTTAGATTGAAGAATGGCTAGGCGACTTTGAAGATAATGCTACTGCGGTACACTGGGACGATATGCAAAAATTTATTTATGGGAAGCAGCTGCTTAAGGGAAACACGTAGACTCGGGCACGAGTGTTGCCAAACTGAAAGCAGACAACACCATACGTTACTACCGATGTGGAGAGATAGGTCATCTAGACAATGTTAGCTAGAGTCATCGTCCGTCGACATGTTTTGGATGCAATACGCCAGGACATCGCATTGCGGACTGTGAATTAAAAATAACATTTCATTTTGTCCATGAAGGGGATATTATATATCAAGAAATCATTGGTAACAATATTTTGAAGTAGGTTGACTTGATAGTATCGGAGGAAATCGTAATTTTTAGGGAAAAAGCTAAATCCGAACCATATCTGGTTCCTTTGGGGAAAATCCCAGAAGCTGGAATAGGTTTTTTAAATGCACTTAAAGATCTCTGTCTAGCTTCTGTTTAAAATAGCAAGAATATTGACTTGTCCCATTTATAGAGTTCTCAGTCAAGGAAAGTTGAGGCTATCATAAACAATTATATAACGCAAAAACAGCACGAAGCGCCAGTTAGGATGAAAATTTGTCTCAGCAATGATGGCCCTATTTACCAAGGACCGCGTCGAATGTCATACGCATCGTTGATAAGCAAATCACCGAGTGGCTAATTGAGGGTATTGTACATCCGAGCATGCGTCACCTATTGTGTTGGTTGGTAAAAAAGTTGGTAGCATGTGTTAGCATATCTATGGACGGTGAGCTATTGAAAACAAATGCATTTGTTACCAGAGCTGTTACCGCTGAGTTATTAAAAACATATGTCTGTGTTATCGGTGATTAGTTATTAAAAATAAATATCTTTGTTACCCGAAGTGTTACTTATTACTTATCGCAAACAGATGTCTTTGTTACCCGATGTTTTACCCATAGGTTATTGACCTGTTACCTACATATATTTCCTTTAATATGAAAAATAGCATTTTTTAAGTTTATTTTTAATTCTTTGGTTCATTCAAAGCTGGAGTATGATAATTTAATTTGGAATCCAATTTATTCACGCATTCCTCTAAATTTGGAACCGTCCAACATAGGTTTCTTCGTTTTGCTCTTGCTCCGCTTCATTTCTCTGACCCTCTACCTTCTTATACTTCTCGAAGTATGCTAATAAATCTGAAATCTTAGTCATCATCAATAGCTAAGTGGACTGTCCAGAGCTGCTTGAGCATATCGGCCTTAATGTTCCTCATAGAACTTTGTGCTCTCATTATTCGTTCTATTTAGATGTAATTAAAGCCAATTATCATAATTATGATCTTATTGTTACAGCACTCTCTGAATTTAATAGAATCTCTAGAAGCCTTGATCTTGATTTCGCATTCCCGAGATCTCGTTTTGGCTCTATCCTTTAATGAATTGAATTGAATTGAAAATAAGTAAATTTCATATTAATAAAAATATTCCAAACAGTTTTCGGTTTTCTGATAATACAAAAGATAAAAGTCGGATATTGAGAAATTTTATATTTGCAATAGCTTAATATTATTTGTGTGGAAAAAAGTAACTTCAATTAAAGGTAACATTTATTAAAAATCGAAAGTAATAATATTTAAAAAAAGAAAGGAGTTATATTCTACTATTTTAACTATTGTTTTATTTTACAATTACTTATTCTGGAAAATATTTTATATATAATAAGTTAAAGTTGTAAAATTCCACATGAATAGGGAGCAAATTTTTGCACTACTACTACAAAGCTACTTTACAGGACCGTCTTTGCAAGCATTATGGCCTTACTATTTTTTTTCAGTCCAGAGCAGTGTAATGCAGGCGAGGGTGGTTGAGCGTCCAACTTTCACATTGCGTGATATTGAAGGCTCGTTAGCGGCATTTGGTGGTATCAGAAACCCTTCGATTGAAGAATGGCTAGCCGACTTTGAAGATAATGCTACTGCGGTACACTGGGACGATTTGCAAAAATTTATTTACGCGAAGCAGCTGCTTAAGGGAAACACGTAGACTCGGGCACGAGTGTTGCCAAACTGAAAGCAGACAACACCATACGTTGCTACCGATGTGGAGAGATAGGTCATCTAGACAATGTTAGCTAGCGTCAGCGTCCGTCGACATGTTTTGGATGCAATACGCCAGGACATCGCATTGCGGACTGTCCGTTAAAGAAAGCACCAGCTAAACAAGAAACCCCTCGTGTAATGTAAGAGGATGCGTTATTTTCAAGGATCTCACTATCAAGCTTGTTTCGTTTTCTGTGGCATCAGTTGAAATATGCATAGGCGAGAGTGTTCTAAACACAATGGGCAGTTTCCATTTACAATTAAATATGTGAATTAAAAATAACATTTCATTTTGTCCATGAAGGGGATATTATATATCAAGAAATCATTGGTAGCAATATTTTGAAGCAGGTTGACTTGATAGTATCGGAGGAAATCGTAATTTTTAGGGAAAAAGCTAAATCCGAACCATATGTGGTTCCTTTGGGGAAAATCCCAGAAGCTGGAATAGGTTTTTTAAATGCACTTAAAGATCTCTGTCAAGCTTCTGTTTAAAATAGCAAGAATATTGACTTGTCCCATTTATAGAGTTCTCAGTCAAGGAAAGTTGAGGCTATCATAAACAATTTTATAACGCAAAAACAGCACGAAGCGCCAGTTAGGATGAAAATTTGTTTCAGCAATGATGTCCCTATTTACCAAGGACCGCGTCGAATGTCATACGCATCGTTGATTAGCAAATCACCGAGTGGGTCATTGAGGGTATTGCACATCCGAGCATGCGTCACCTATTGTGTTGGTTGGTAAAAAAAATGGTAGCAAGAGGTTATGCTGTGACTATCGTCGCCTCAATGAAAAGATAATGAAGGATAATTTTCCCAATTCTCCTGCCGTATTTACAAGATATATTTTTGCTGTATTTAGGGACCTTGTTAGTGACGGTACGGTGGTCCCATCGATCTTATTATCCCTTCCAACGATGTAGATCAAGGTGTAGCGAAGCTAGAGATAGTTCTTGAAAGGGCAGCACAGTAAGGGTGTCTCGTTGGGCGATGATGCTGCAAGGTTATGCCTATGGAATCGAATATCGCAGTGTCTCAAAAATGCGGCACGTTGACGCGTTGAGTAGGGTGCATTTTCTTTTATTAGAGGACTCGCTTATTAATAGGTTGAGACAAGCCTAGCAACAGGAGGAGTGTTGAAAAAGGACGAATATGAGGACTTTTTTGTTGAAACCCATATACTTTATAAAGATTTTGTAAAGGAATCAATAGTTGTGCCTTCACAAATGGAATAAGAAATTATCCGTATGGCCCACAAGCAAGGACACTTTTCAGTAAAGAAGAGACAAGATGCCATTCAAAAGAATTTTTATATTCCTCTACTTAGTTCAAAAGTAGCTAAGGTTGTGCGGAGTTGCATCCTGTGCATCGTAACTGACGCGAAGGCTGGGAGAAAAGAAGGGTTCTTGAATCCTATATATAAAGAGAATCGGCCATTAAGCACCTTTAACTTGAGAAGAAATGAGGGTTCATGGGTTGTTAGAGCTGAAAGAGCTGCTACAGGATGCCCCCATTGATGAAGTAGATGAATTAGATCAGAGCGCGAGGAAATTCGCGACAAAACCAAAAATAATAATGAGTCAATTCAGAGGGAAAATAAGCGTAGCTTTGACAATAAGAGAAAGAAGCAGTTAGTACAGACAAGCACACTCAATTCGACAGTGGACTTTGATTAAGACCAAAATACTTTGGTTCTTACAAAGTTGTAAAAGTTTTGTCACCCGATCGATACGATTTTGATGACTGAATTACTTTCATGAGCACACTAGAGATAGTTCAACGGTCCGCTGCTTGTAATAGGAACCCTGTCATTGACTCCCTCAAAGCACTCCTTTGGACCTGTATAGCAAATTACAGGCCAACTCCGCCTTGTAAGAATTTCAGGATATGACACACTAAAATATTATCTCTTGGAAAAGTGCCGAAGAGCTAAATACACCAAAATGAATGGGAAAACGCAAACGCCCTCCATTAGGCCGTTTTCGCAAATGGCTCAAAACTCGATAAAAAAAATAGGTTGCCTCTTCCAAGAGTAGCAGGACAATCAATTATGATATATTGCGGCAGTCAAGTTGCCATCATTTGTTATTTGAATTGTTACTTTTCTTCTAGCCGTGGGAAAAACGTAACAAATTTCGCCGCTTTGTTTCACGTACGTGTGGTTCTCTTTTTCACTCACTATTTTTGTTTCCGTATTTGTAATACATCGCGGGCGCGATAGCCGAGTGGTTAGCATTGTGTACTGACATTCGGAAGGCTCGGGTTCATATCCCAGTGCCAGCAACATACAAAAGTTATGGAAAATAAATTTAAATAAAAAATTAAGTTCAATTTTGTAATTGCGGTCGCCCCTCGGCAGGGAATGTCCACACCTCCGAGAGTATTTCGGACATGAAATAAAGCTCCTCATAAAAAACCATCAGCCGTTCGGAGGCGGCTTAGTATAAACTGTAGGTCCCTCAATTTGTTGGGAAAACATCAAGACGCAAAACCACAAATTGGAGGAGGAGCTCGGCCGAGAATCGCTTTAGCGGTTACAAAGCGCAAATTATATTTATTTATATATATTTGTAAAACATCTGTTATTCAAGACAAACACGTATGTTACTCGATCTGCCAGCAACTTGTTGTTGAAAACAAATGTATCTGCTACCCAAGTATTGTTGAAAACTTAATCATTTGTTGGCATATCTATGGACGGTGAGTTATTCAAAACAAATGCATTTGTTACCAGACCTTTTATCCGTAAGTTATTAAAAAGAAATGTGTTTGTTACCTGAATTGTTACTCATTAGTTATCAATCAATCAATCATAGGTTATTGACTAGTTACCTACATATATTCCCTTTAATATGAAAAATAGCATTTTTTAAGTTTATTTTTGTTTATTTAAAATATAAATAATAAAAATTTACATATTTACATTTTTGATTTAAAAAGTTAGTTTTTTTTATCAAATAACTAAATGAAAATTGTTAATTTAAATTCTTTTCACATATACATATGCTTAACAAAATTAATTGTACATTCATTTCTAATACTTAAAAAAAATGAAAATGGTACTAAAATTTTGACTAACTAAAAATAAGTTTTAGAGTAATTAAACTATTAAGGCAGCCCCTTCAGAGGAAGACTTCCACTCCGTTAGGAATAACATGCGTAGTAGGACCTGGCTGAACAGGCGGCGTTGTTCACTTGGTTTTAATCGTGACAGTACGCCAGTAAAGAAGTATACCAATGGAATCTGAAATTTACAAAAAAAATAATTATCACGATGTATTTTATTGAATTTTTATCTTTATTGCTGGCATATAAGACCGGTTAATATAATACAATTAATCGCAATCAAACCTTTACAAAGAACATATTTGCATACATTATTTTTGTATGCTTGGTACATGTGTAACAAAAATGTAAAATTTTTACGAAAAAATCAATTTTTTTCATAATATATATCATGAAATAAAAGATAATTAAATAAACTATCTTCCAAACTCATTTAAAAGAATTTAAGTTAAATATTCAAACAAAAAAAGAACTTTTGTTACACCATTGCTTTTCTACACCCGGATATATGTATGAGTGGAACATGAAATAGAAAAGTGAAAAATTTTTACAAAAAAATTAACTTTTTTAAAAATAAATTGCATCAAACTAAAAGATAATTAAATAAACTTTATTTTAAATTTCATTTTAACTAATTTAAGTTAAATGCTTAAACAAAAAATAAACTTTTGTTACATCATTGGCAATTTGTACACACGCATATACGAGTATGTATGACTGACACAGGAACAACAAAAAGCTAAAATTTTCAGAGCGTTTTGCGATGATAATCCAATCAGGCTTGTATAAGTTGAAGATATTAATTTACTTGAAGCTTGCGATGATAATCCAACTAAAATCCTGTGCTGTGATGGCTATTGAATCTTATTCATCTGAAAAAAAAATATTGTTATTCTCATGATAAAACCAAAAATACATATATGTAGTTCAGCGAATGAAGAGACAGTGGCTACGCTGGCTAGGTCATGTCGTTCGAATGGATGAAAACACTCCCGCTTTCGAAGTATTCGAAGCAGTGCCCGCTGTTGGAAGCAGAGGAAGAGGAAGACCTCCACTCCGTTGGAAGGATCAGGTGGAGAGTGACCTGGTCTCACTTGGTATTTGCAATTGGTGCCAGACAGCGAAAAGAAGAGAAGAATGACGCGCTATAATTGATCGGGCTATAATCGCGTTAACGGTGTCAACGTCAACAAAGAAAGAAGAAGAAGTTTAATGTTTAAACAAAAAAGAACTTTTGTTACAACATTGCCTTTTTCTACATCCGCATATACGTGTAAGTATGACTGACACATGCACAACAAAAAGCTAAAATTTTCACAAAAAAAAAACAATTTTTTTTAAATAATTTTGATTAGACTAAAAGATAATTGAATAAACTTTCTTTTAGAGCACTTTTATATAATTTCAAGTTAAACAATTTATCACAATAAAGTGTTTTTTATGAACATTGCTATTTGCATATACGTTTGGTTCATGATACAAGATTGTTATTCTCATGATAAAACTTAGGGCCGTTTTCACAATGTCCGATTAACTTAACCTGTAACCGGAGGATAGCTAACCGCTAGATAGGCTGATGTGACACTTTCGTTTTCACAAAGTTCTGGTTAATTAACTTCTGGTTAGTTTAATCATTGTGAATATTTTAAGATGAATTCACGAAAATTTGCGTTGTGAATACATCGAAACTGCATGACAGCTGGTTTTTGCTTACATTTACGTTATGGATAAAAAAAAAATAAATAGTATTTAATGCAATCATTTCATATATTCTTATTTAGAAAAAAGAGCTTTGATGGTTTTAAAATACATGTATAAAATGTGTGAAATATACATATGTATATGATTTTCTTGCTCCTCAGCTGTGTTTTCGTCGGCATCAATGGATGTTTCTGTTGGTTCATGCGCTTGAACTTCTACTTCGTTCAAATCAGAGTCATTCTGAATGACAATATTGTGCAACACACTACAGGCAGCAATGATGTTTATAATTGTGCTGAGCAAAACTCTAAATACAGGGATAGCGCTGGAAAACGTCGTTTCCATACTCTTCTCTATGCAATTTCGAGTGCGGATTTGGGATTCATTGTAAAGCTGTTCAGTGCGAAGATTGCGATGTAAAAGTTCACGTCTCATGTAGTTGCTCACTCCATAACCACTGTCGCCCAATGAAAAGCAGTCCCTAAATTCGTTTTGCTCAAACCAGTGGTTCAGACAACTATTATTAAAAATAATGTTGTAATGTCCAGAACCAAGTCACCTTCATACAAAGTCCGTTATTTCTATTTTGCTAGTACACTTTTCTTCTTCGAAAACTTTTGGCATTTTCTTCTCGAGGTGATTGGATTCTGACAAGAGTGCAATCTAAACACCCCAACACCTTTGGAAACTTCGCTATTCGGTGAAATGTGCGCATTGTGCTCTTAATTTTCCTGCTTTTTTTCTATTAGTTTCTGATGAATGATTCGAAAAGTGCCGCTACAGCAATGGATATTATTTACCACCCTACCGGCAATCGCAACTCTTATTCCTCACAAACCAGCAACACAAATTAAAACACTTCCCAATGCATAAAAGCAAAGTCTCCGCTGCCTTATTACTGCAAAAGAAAATAAATTATCAATAATACCTATTTATTTACTCAAAGAACATTATTGTCACAAACCTTTCAGTGGAGCAGCCAGATAGTCAGTGCTTTTCATATTTTCTGTAATTAAATTTATTTTAAAGTTACACCGGAATACAATTGACTTTATTATTTTACTATTTGTAGCTGTCAAATTATCTTCTGGTTAAGAGCTAATCGCAACTCAATGTTGGCGTTTAGTTAACCACAACTTAATTGACAGATGCGCTTTAACCGGACATTGTGAAAACGAATTTTATGTTACCTTCCGATTAAGTTATGATTGATGCTGCAACTACCTATCTTACATACCTTCCGTTCATAGCAACCTATCTTATGAGATCGCCATGTAAATGACAAGTTGTCACCGCTCGCCCATACCGTTATTGACGGTTGTCCTATAGAAACCAGCGACGATTTGATTTGAATTTTCCCATAAAACCGGCTCGGCTCATTTCTCGCTGTTATACAAGGTTGCCAGTACTTACTTTTTTAAACTAATACTAAATAAACTAAGGTAATTTGTAGTTTTTTCAAAAGAAGAAAAAACTGAATTCGTAATTAATTATTTATTAACATATAGATCATGTATATTTGATTGGTGTTTATATTCGAACATATAAATTATAAAATTTGTTGACGAAAATTATAAATTTGTTTAAAAGTATGCAAACACACTGGCAGCTGGCAACATTCCCCGCTGTGAGCAGCGTCGATAACTCGTGTATATATATCGCTCTTCCAATCGGCTGTTATAGACGTTAGCCATGTAAAATGGGTAGTTGCAGCATTATGCTGGACTGGAGAGCGATGTAAATACACGAATTATCGACGCTGCGAACGGCGTAGAAATGTTGCCAGCAGCCAGTGTGTTTGCATACTTTTAAACAAATTTATAATTTTCGTCAACAAATTTCATAATTTATATGTTCGAATATAAACACAAATCAAATATACATGATCTGTATGATAATAAATAATTAATTACGAATTTAGTTTTCATTTCCTTTGAAAAAAACTATGCATTTTCATATTAATAGTTATTAGTTTATTTCATATTAGTTTACAAAGGCTATACTGGCAACCTTGTACAAGAGCGAGAAATGAGCTGAGCCGGTCTTACGGAAAAAATCAAATCGCCGCTGGTTTCTCTGGGACAACCGTCACTATCGGTATGGACGAGCGGTGACAATTTTACATTTGCATGGCGCTCTCATAAGATAGGTTGCTATGTACGGAAGGTACGTGCGATGGGTAGTTGCAGCATAAGTGCTTAACCGGAGATGGTGAGAACGGCCCTTAAATATCATATGTACATGCCTGCCCATTCGTTATTATGCACACACGTATGTAGATATGTACGTGTATAAGTTAACACCAAAAATGTTTTCGTGGAATATTTTGCATTAAATTCACTTCTTTCGCAACAATTATAATGCTTGCGCACATTTCCGGTCTTCTATCCAATTTCATTCTTTTATTTCTTTTTCTTTTCACACGCGCGTCGAAAAAAAAGCTGACGCACTGTCTGCATTGAATGCAACTACAAATCAAATAAAAGACATAGAGACATAGTCCTCTCTTTTTAATATTAAATAAAAAAAGTTGTTTTAATAACTGGCGCCCAACGTTTTGGTGCTAAAAAAAAATAAAAATAGTACCACGAAGCCCACAGCCTGTACGTGTCAGTCCGCAGGCAACCGTTCATTAAAGTATCGCGTAGAACCCTTAGTAACGAGTAGTAAAACGGGAAGAATTCGCGCGCTCGGAACGGTGTTCTGTTAAGTTAAATTAAGTTGAAAGTAAAAAATAACAAATCCTGAAAAATTTAATGCAAAAAAACTTATATTTAATATTTAAAACAATTAACTTTAATTGAAAGTAAAAAATAACAAATCCTGAAAAATTCAATGCAAAAAAACCTGTATCCAATCTCCAAAAAAAATTAACCAACAAAAACCATCTTCAAATCATCGATAGCAGCTTTAACTTCAACCAAACCAACCAAGCTATTTCCAGTTCATCGGTAGCAGCTTCAACATCCATCTAACCAACAAAAGCCATCTCCAGTTCATCGATAGCAGCTTTAACTTCAACCAAACCAACCAAGCTTTTTCCAGTAAATCAGCAGCAGCTTTAACTTCAGTCAAACCAAACAAGCTATTTCAATTACATCGACAGTATGAAACAAAGGTGTTTTATCTTGTAAGTGATGCAAATTTTATGTTAATAGAGAATTTTTTTTACTAGCATAGTTAAGCTCGATTTTAATTTTACAAAAGTGAAGAAGAAGAATTCCCTAAAAAAAAAAAAAAAAAAAAAAAGGAACACATTATTATCTTTTATTTAACTTGAAAAATTAGAGTACCAGATGACATCATTGATTCAGGGCAGAAATTCAATACAGCATTTCTACCAAGAAGTTTATTCACACCTATCTTTGATTTTGAACAAAATTGGCTGCATGGAAATGGGAAAAGAGTCATTACGTCTTTTAACTCAAACTTATCGAGACAAGGCTCTTGATACATTTATTCGAGGATTAAATGGAGACCTATCAAGACTTTTAGGTATTCGCGAACCTGCGGATCTTCCGCAAGCACTGCATTTATGCTTAAAACTAGAAAACCAAAATTACCGAACCGAATATGCAAATAACTATCAAGGCCATAGGCAACGCAATCTACCACCATCTCAACCTTTTAAACGCACTCCCAATATACCAAATAGAATGCCTTTTTACCCGGAACTCTCGTTCCAAAACCCGAATCTTTATAATAGACCAATAAATAATGTGCCAAATGGTTACAATAGGCCAACCAATAGTCCACAACAAAATGCTTTCAGGCAACAACAATCGTTTCCTAACGCTAATCGAAACTTTCAACCACGTTTTCAAACACACCAGCCTTTTCAACCAAATTTTCCGCCGCCGCGACCAATGGCTCCAAAACCGCAAAGGCCACAACCAATGGAAATTGATCAGTCAATGAGGACAGCAAATGTCAACTACCAGAATAGACCCCGTCAAAATCAATTTCAAGGCAAAAGGCCTGCTTCCTTAAACGTTGTGCCACCGCCATATAAGCAACAACGAAATTTTCATATAGAAAGTAGACAACAAAATCTTGATAGCGAGATGGAATATCAAGAAGAGCCAACAGCAAATTTTGATGAAAACGAATATTTCCAATTGTTACAAAATGAAGATATTGAAAAATACGCAGAATCTTATGATCAAATGGATCAGCAATATGAAACTCCGACCCAAGACTTAACCGATATCTATTTTTTAGATTAACACATTCTTCGCTCCCATATTTTGAATGCAAAGCGAAGAATGGCCAGATTTTAAAAATTCTAATCGACACAGGATCTAATAAAAACTATATCCAACCATCCCTTGTTAATAATCCTACCCAAAACGAGAAACCTTTTTTTGCAAACTCAGTTTCTGGCGATATTAAAATTACTCATCACACCTTGGTTAATCTGTTCAATTTACCCAATCACTCAATTAAGTTCTACATACTTCCTTCTTTAAAATCATTTCATGGCATCTTAGGGCACGACAGCTTAGAGGAATTAAATGCCATTATCCACATAAAAGAACAGTTTATGCTTATAAACCATAGAATCAAAATAAAAATTCATCAACATGTGTCTCAAGCAGTAAATAAAATGGAATTCAGAACTAGTCACATGAACACAGCCCAAAAATTGCAATTAGAAAAAGTCATAAACGACTACCCTAATCTGTTTAAAGACCCCAATAATAAGCTTACTTTCACTTCTCGAATTAAAGGAGAAATTCGAACCAAGTCAGACTCACCAATCTATTCAAAATCTTATCCTTACCCCATGGCCCTCAAAAACGAAGTGGAAAAACAGATAAAAGAACTGTTAAATGACGGAATTATAAGGCCTTCCAGATCTCCGTACAACGCACCCGTTTGGATTGTCCCAAAAAAATGGACGCATCCGGAGAGAAAAAATTTAGAATGGTAATCGATTATAGGAAACTAAATGCGATTACCGTAGCCGACCGATACCCAATTCCAGATATTAATGAAGTTCTCGCGAATCTAGGAAATAACAGTTACTTTTCAGTTGTCGACCTAAAAAGTGGTTTTCATCAGATTCCTCTAAAGGAATGTGACATAGAGAAGACCGCCTTTTCGGTAAATAACGGAAAGTTCGAGTTCGTGCGACTTCCATTCGGGCTAAAGAACTCCCCATCAATTTTTCAGCGCACCTTAGATGACGTCTTAAGAGACCTCATTGGAAAAATATGCTACGTCTATATAGACGACATAGTTATATTCTCAAAAAATGCAGAAGAACATTTCGAAAATGTTAGAAAAGTATTTGAGACATTAGAATCTGCAAATTTTAAAATACAACTAGACAAGTGTGAATTTTTTAAATCAGAAATTGAGTTCTTAGGATTTATCGTAGGAGCCTCAGGAATTAAAGCTAATAAGCAAAAAGTAGAAGCAATAGCCGAAATACCACCACCAAAAACGCTTAAAGATCTAAGAAGTTTTCTAGGCATGTCAGGTTATTACCGGCGCTTCATCAAAGATTATGCGAAGCTTGCCAAGCCCCTGACATCCCTTTTAAGAGGGGAGGAAGGACGCGTTTCGAAAAACGCCTCCAAAAATGCTAAAATTTCCTTAGATCAAAATGCCTTAGATGCATTTCAAAAACTAAAAAATTCATTAAATTCTATGACAGCAACACAACACAGTGACAATAGTTCTTCAGAAAACCTTATCCCCGCAGTAGAATGCCCAATAAATGTTTTTAAAAATCAACTGCATATCTTATTAGACGAACAAGAAGATTATAAATTCGAAATACCTTTTCCGACTTATCACAGACATATGGTAAAAAAGCCTCACTATTCAAAAGAAGACCTAATCTCAATTTTTAAGAAATACCTTAATCCAAGCATAGTAAACGGTTTATTCACGAGCGAGCCAATCATGGGAATTATACAGGAATTTTATTCAGAACATTTTAAGAACTTCAAAATAAGATTTACCCAGACACAGGTTAAAGACGTAACTGATGAGACCGAACAAGAAGAGATCATGATTAACGAACACAAAAGAGCCCATCGAAATTCAAGAGAAAACAGAGAACAGATTAAACGAAAATTTTATTTCCCTAAAATGGCCGAAAAAACAGATAGAATCGCGAAAACATGTAGGACGTGTAAAGAGCAAAAATATGACCGTCAGCCAAATAAACCTAAATTACAACCAACACCCATCCCAAGGAATCCGGGGGAAATCATTCATATAGACATTTACTCAACCGAAGGACATTTGGTACTTACCGCAATAGATAAGTATTCCAAATATGTCCAAGCGAAAATATTAAAATCTAGGGCAATAGAAGACATTAAAGAGCCACTAAAAGAACTCATTTTAGCATACGGAATCCCTAAGTTAATTGTTATTGATAACGAAAAGTCATTAAACTCCGCCTCAATAACTTTTATACTTAAAAACCAGTTTGGAATAAATATCTTTACCACTCCTCCCTACTCTAGCACCGTAAACGGTCAGATAGAGAGATTGCATTCCACCCTTGCCGAAATCATGAGATGTCTCAAACCAGATAAGCTTCACAACTCTTTTCACGACTTATTAATCAGAGCGATTTGTGAATACAATTCATCGATTCACTCCACTACAAAATGCAAACCGGTAGACATATTTTTCAATAGAAACAATGATCCACAAAAAGCTTTAATAGAAAAGGAAGAAATCATCAATAGGCTAACGGACAAGCAAAAACAAGATTTAGAATATCACAACAAGAATAGACAGGAACCTAAAACTTACTCTGTAGGACAAAAAATTTTCGTAAAAATTAATAAGAGACTAGGATCGAAACTCTCTGCGAGGTATAGAGAAGAAACGGTAAAGGAAGACAAAAACACGACTGTCCTTACCATGTCAGGCAGGATTGTCCATAAAAACAATATAAGAAAATGAATTTACTTTTCAGGCTGTACATCACCTACGCCCTAGCAGAATTTCAAATATTGGACTACACTACGTCCTACATTGTCACTATTGACAATGGAGCTGCAAAAATCCAACAGTGCTCCTTCACAATCATTCATTCAATAGATTTGGAAGAATATGGAAAAACTATTTTTGACGCTCGAACCTTCATTGAAGAAAACATCCCAAATAACCACAACCTTTATCCTCTCCTTCTCCTCGAATTAAATCAAGCCATCTCTGTTTTAGAAAACATAACACCAACATCTTATGATAGAAATAAAAGATCAATAAATGCCATAGGCACGATCTGGAAATATATTGCAGGAAGTCCTGACCATGATGACTTCGAGATAGTAACAAGCAATATGAATGATTTAAATAAGAATAATAATAAGCAAGTTTATGTTAACGAGAAATTTAATAAAAGAATAAACAATCTAACCGAAATAATTAACAAAATGTCAAATATAATAAGAAAAGACGTCTATTTAGAAAACGAAGTAGCTATTAATTTACAAAATAGAGTAAGGTTAGTTAAGGAAGAAATAATAAACATCCAAATTGGTATTGAGTGGGCAAGACTTGGAATAGTCAACCCATTAATATTAGATAAAAAGGAAATTAAATTAGCCATAGATAAAATCAAAGAAGAAAATATTGCTTTTGTAAGCCCAGAAGAGGCATTAGAATTCGCCAAAGTATCAGTCTTGTACAACAAAAAGAAAATATTATATTTAGTAAAGATACCGATCACTACAAAAGAAACGTATAGAAATACGATCGTAAAACCTGTAAGAAAAAATAAAAGTATAATTAATGTAAAATATGAACATATCTTGAGAACAGAAAAACTAATTTATGCAATAATAAATCAATGTAGAACTGTAAGTAAATTAATGATTTGTAAAGAGAGCGACATAATAAATATATCAAACAATAAATGTATCCCTAATCTAATAGAAAGTCGCAATTCCTCTTGTTCAACGAGCAACGATCATCACATTGCTTTAATTGAAGAAATAGAAGCGGGAGTAATCCTCCTTAACGGTTTTAATGGAAGAATCTCAATAGACGAAACCAACCATACCTTAATAGGAACTTTCATAATAAAATTTCATAACAGCACGATAAAGTTAATAACAGGACTTTCATTAATTTGGAGGCTTCCCCTCTTCAAGTTATCCCAGCACTGATGCAACCAACCCCTTTTGAAATTGACCACCTTAACCTGTTATCACTCGAAGCTCTTAATGAGCTACAAATCAATAACACACAAATTATTTCAACTATTCAAAAACACTTAGAAATCGGAGGATGGTCAATCTCCGTAATAATTTGTTTGATCATAGTTTCAATTGTGTGCTTGAAATTTTTCTTTAAGTCCATTAAAAAAACAATAGTTTGGGAACCCCAAATTCCTCACACTAGTGACGAACCTCATATGGCAACAACTTTGCAAATTAGCAATGATCCCCAAAAACCAATAGAACTCCAAGCCCCCATCAAACCACCAAGGCTAAACAATATTCCTTTCTTTTAAATGATTGAGGACAATCAGATTACGATGGGAGGAGTTAAACCAAAAACGTTTTCGTGGAATATTTTGCATTAAATTCACTTCTTTCGCAACAATTATAATGCTTGCGCACATTTCCGGTCTTCTATCCAATTTCATTCTTTTATTTCTTTTTCTTTTCACACGCGCGTCGAAAAAAAAGCTGACGCACTGTCTGCATTGAATACAACTACACTTGATCACGTTACACTCAATGTGATGATCATGGCTCAGGTAATTTTAAGTTAATTTTAAGTTCAGTTGTAAACTCGCACCCAGAGAAAGAAGACATAGTCTTCTAGTGCTAATATTAAAACAAATCAAATAAAAGACATAGAGGACATAGTCCTCTCTTTTTAATATTAAATAAAAAAAGTTGTTTTAATAACTTATATACACATATGCATATGTTATCTTACCTTATTTCTTGATTTAACGTTGCTTCCTCTCTGCTACAGCTAATAAAGAAATTATTAAGAAATATATAATTAATTATTAGAAATTTTATAAAATAGCACATCTGACCTCTCAGCCTCTTCAGTTTAAAAAGTAAATGGCGGAAAATTTTCAAAAGCCATATTTGAATAATGTGTATATGTACTCGTCTTACTACAGAAACTCCCTTATAGGAACGAAAAAATAGTTTTGTGGATGTAGTGGTAAAGCAATAAAATTTTACGATATTAGTTCCGAAATGGTTACCTCCGTCTCACAGGGAATGGTTTCCTCCGTATTGTAGGATAAGAAACCGGAACGTACACACTCGTATGTAAGAATATACACGTGTGTACATGTGTATTTATAAAAAAAATCTGCTCGCTATTCTGGCTGATTTAATTATATTTTGTTTTAACTCATTTTATAAATATTATTTTATTGGGCTTAATAATTTTCTCAATATTTGTAAATACTTTTCAGATATTGCTCTTGGCGCTGGTTGCGCGTGTGCATAAGTCCTTGGGTCTTCAGTCCAATGTCGATGTCTATTACGCTTCCGGGCTGTATGTTGGTTTGAGTGTTATACTACATACCAAAAAGTCTAAACACTTGCCACATTCTATCATAAGTGCCATAGCAACCCCTTATTTCTTTGTGGCAACGCATTGTAAACCTCTGTGAAAGTAATGCTCGATCTCTTGTGCGATAGCTTAAACAGCCATCTGCAACTTCCCTTAGTCATCTTGACTTGCATGTACCGTCTGTAAAACTAGTACTTTCGTTCATATCAATTTCGCAGAGTGAATCTCAGCGAGGTTACAATCGTGATCTTAACCCTGTCGTAAGGAAATATAAGACAAAAAAAGGAATAAACACATTGACAAAGGAGGAATCATAAGAAAATACTGTAGATTAACAAAAAATTGTAATAAGGGCTTATCATCGGGCATAACGTTGGGGAAGTTCTTGTAACTTTCGCCTTACCTTTAGTCACGGCAACTATAATTTGTAAATCATGCGTTTGATCTGTTCGGAGATAGCCCACCCACTCTACTCGTGTCCTTGTGTAGCCATGGACCTTGTTATGGCTGCTAAGTTTCCACAGTACCTGACATAGGCTCGTCTGTCTACAGTATGCCATTTCTAAGTCAGTTTGTTGTCGTATCGTCGTATCGTAACACGCATTTCCCTTATATTTCCCCAACGCAATACCCATACCAATATGGATTTCCAGTACCACGTTTATTCAATGGTGATCAACCAATATATTTATTTTACATTATTATTGTTATTTTTTTTTGTACTGTACTGTGAAAATTGTGAAATTAAGTTCAGAAAAAAAGCTATTTAGTATATGTATCGAAACTTCGACAAAAAAAATTACAAAAAAGCTAATATTCGCGGCAGTGACCAAAAATTGTATTTGAAACTTCCCAGTAATGCAAACCAACCAATGCTAAAGCTACGAGAACATAAGACTGCATCCAGTGAATTAGCTGAAATTATGACTAGCACCAAAAAAGAAACAAAGAATATATAAGAGAGACAGGCAAGAGTGGGCCTAAAACTGTCAATCGGCATTTATGGTATACGCGTCTTTTATCTAATAATTTTTTTCAATTCCGATCCGAATTTAAGTGCAACTGTGTGTTCTATAATAAATCAGCCTAGATTCTGAAATTCCCCAAACCAGGAATGAGATTCCCCTGGGAAAGAATGGAGGCACTGATTTCATCTGACGCCTTCAGGTAAGTACTTTTGTGAAGTCACCATTTAGTATTTACAGGTAGCACCATGTGTGGGGTTTTTACGCAATCTTGCAAACCAGAAGCGATTCTGGAGCCTGACAAAAAAGTAATCAATTTCAATTGGCCAGTTTGGCTACATAAGCAACACGTGGCGTTTTAGCTACTGATCGCCAGACGTACGGCTGCAAGCGGGCATCGGTCTTGAAGCATGCGGCTCGCTACATAAATGTGTAAAAAATTTAACATTACTTACCTAGCGAGGTTGTGTGATAGGTTTGGGACCCGCCAGGTAGAAACCAGCTCTAATGGGAAAGTCAAAGTCTCGGTTAAATACTCCCCTTTTGATGACGACCCGCGAAAATGTTTTAAGGATCACGATTAGAGGGCATGCGAAGAACGTAACGTTTACTTACAGGAATGCAAACTTGGGGTCAGATTCGTCGTGAGAGAAAGACTCCGTTGCCGAGTGTTGGCATTCACCACGGCGAATGAATTTCTCTCCACAATCTGCGAAATTTTTTAACATATCGCTGATTTGAGCCCACGACCCAACATAAGGGAAAGACGATGTGGCCAAAGATACCTTTTAGGAACGCCTGCAGCGTACTCATAAGCCACGACGTGAAAATCGTTATTATTGACTTTAACGCCAGGGGAAACAAAATGGGACATGTCGCCAGTGTTCTTGATTTGAGTACACTCCGACTCGGATCACCATCTTGTTGTATCGAAGGTACGTATCCACCACTGTGCATCAGAGAACGCCCGTCAACAAACCAAAGGAAGGTTCAAAAACCTGCAAACACAACATACTGACGAAAGGTCTTCTAGTCGACTTGCACTCCTACTTTCTGAGAGCACTAATCAGCAACTTGGTATAAGCGAACTGTTGGACGTAATTTAAAGCAAGACCCAAGTGCAGACGAAAAAAGAAGAGACCGAGATACATGAGTATGAGGAGCTTGAGAAGCTGGCCGACAAGGGTAATGCTCGAAAATTATGCGAAACATACATACGGCGACTTACAGTAGGTTTCAAGACCGCAGCAGACTCTTGTAGAGCACAAAGAGGTGTTCTAGTTACTGATGGCCGGAATTCACTGAATTTATGGAGGGAAAGTGCAACAACAGGAAATGGCGAACACGATTCCGCAATCCATGGATTACGACTAGGACCTAAGTGTGCTAAGCAATCTACAAAAAAGGGGGTCCCACAGCCTGCGCCAATTTCCGTGGGATAAGCCGCCTTACCATCGCATGTAAGGTCCTATCAAGTGTATTGTGTGAAAGACTAGAGGTCATCGTCAACAGACTATTTGGGTCTTATCAGTATGGCTTCAGATCTGGAAAATCAATCATAGACTAGATACTCACCATGCGTCAAATCTTGGAAAAGACCCCTGAAAAGAAGATCGACACACGACCTCTTCATCGGTTTTAAAGCACACTTCGACAGGGCAGTGTAAACTGATGATAGACAACACCAAAAGTTCCATCACGATTGGGAAGGATCTCTTCGAGCCGTTCGGTACCACACGAGGTTTTAGACAAGGTGATTTCCTTTTGTGTGACTTCTTTAATTTGTTGCTGGAGAAAATAAGAGGCGTGAGTACTGCGTTTTTCGGGCTTGATAAGGTAGCGAAGTGGTAGTGAACGATGGAAAGACAAAATATTTCCTGTCATCAAACAAACAACGGTCGCATTCGGGGCTCGGCTCCCACGGTACTGACAGATAACTTCGCCTACTAGGCCAAACTCTACAAGTAGCTCATCATTCCAATCCTGCTAAATGGTACGGAAACATGAACAACCACAACATCTCCGTTTGTCCGTTGAAAAGACCAGGTAGGGAAGGACATGGCTGTACTTGGAATTCCCAATTTTCGCCGAACTGTGAAAAGAAGCAATAAGATTCTTTATCTCGTGAGAGTGTTTTAAAAATCGATCCCACTTCGATAAAAAAGTTTCTTTTTGGGATTCCTGCAAAAATTTTGGGCATTTTCTAGCGAAGAGTTGTGCAAATGAACAGCTGTAATTTGGCTTAAACAAATAAAGTATAAACAAAATACTTTTTTAATTGTTTTTCTGTGCCCTGAGATATTAATTTTTTATCATAAGTTAGCCAAGAAAGGTTAGTTTTACATGAATGGAATATTTTAGTTATACAACAAAGAAAAATGGTAGAATTGACAGCTGATTCGGAGATCACAACATCTCCTCATCAGAATTCTTCTGGCAGGGATCCAACAAACGGATTCTGGCTTAACAGGCGAGTACTCTGCCGCTGAGCCAACATCAGCTAAGTAATCTGTTGTTGTATTATTCAATTCGTTATAATTCATTAAGTCGCAATGTCAATTAAAAGTGTGATTAGTGAGTTTCTTTGTATACCATATCATAAATCTTTTCAAGATTAATAGCTTCTAATTGATTTCGAAGGCTGCTTTAAGATCAATGCAGAAGTGGTGTGTATCGATTCTTTTCTCACAGTTCAGGTCTAAAGCCAAACTAATAGGGTCCAACCTTTGTTGAAGGAGAGCTTTAGTCTTTCCCACAATACTCTGGATGGGACCATGCATACGATGTTTTGAAGGGTCCAACCTTTGTTGAAGGAGAGCTTTAGTCTTTCCCACAATACTCTGGATGGGACCATGCATACGATGTTTTGAAGGCTGTTTCCGCGGATTGAATAGAACACACTTAGATCCCAATGGTCGGGCATGAGTTCGTCGAATCAGAAAAGAAGTTCATGCGCGGACATTGTCAGTTCTTCGCCGCCATGCTGCAATAACTCTGCCGGTAAATCATCGGCTCCAGCAACTTTGTTGAGTTTAAGCGAGCTCAAACGGACTCTTCTTCTGGCTCAAGCTGGGCTGCCAGAAATTTAAGACCGATTCATCATCGTCTTCCGTCATAAAAATTAAAGTTTTTACGAGTCTGCGACTAGGTCAAACGAAGATTACTCATAAAAACATTATCAGTTCCATAATCTCTTAAATGCAATTGTCCACAACCCATTCCTCGATAAATATTCAAAGTTTGAAATTGCAAATTTTCGGAATTGAAAGCCATCAACATTCTTAAGGTATTCATCATTAGACAATATTAGCCAGATCTTTGACTTTATCTACCATAATAAACCGCTAAACATTAATTTAAGTTTTTTTTTAAATTCATTACAATATTTTTATATCGATAGCCTTAGAGCTGTTGCCATTACTTTCGTAAAATCATTATTAATACATAAGTTTCATGTAAATATATATGTAAATGATAAGTTAATAAGCCTCTAACAAAACTTACCTTCTTACTTACTTCTTAATAAAATTTAACAATTTAATTTTGAGAATTTTGCTTTATTAACTCTGAGATATAAAAATATTTATAATATATTCTTGGACATATGAACATGCATAGGCGAATTCATATATGCATACATATACATACATATGTATTTATGTATTATTAATAATCACACCGTTTTTTACATCATACTTATATTTATTAGTATCTAGTATATATTTTAAATACTTTTTCGAAATTTAATATTCAAATATTTTTTTATTGGTTGTTAATAAAATAGTAACATAATGTTGTCTTTCCTGGAATTCGATTCCTAAATATATACATATAAAATTTGTCCTCATACTCCTCTAAGAGAATTTATAAATATATCATAGTTTTCATAATTTCTTACGCTTGAGGTATTCTCAGGTCTAATTATTTTGTGGTGAGGATTTTTAATTAAGCAATTTGAATCAATATGGTATTTGCCATATTTTCTAACAACTTTTTCTTAAATTTGTAGTTGGTATGTATATATATGTATATGTATAATTATTACAAATTAATGTATATACATATTATATGTACACGCAGTTTTGAAACATACATGTAAAAAATAATTTCAAGATTTTACTTACTTCTTAAACATAAATCTCTCGCTTACAAAGAGCTTCATGTGCGAAGTTTGAGGAAAAATTGTTGGAAGCACACATTTCAGACTTGGGTATGTGAGTTTCAAAAATTAGAAAACTAAGCTATTTATAAATACATTTCTACACGTAATGTATGTATGCAGTTTTCAGAGAAAACGTTTAGTTGGATAATTGCAAAAAAAATATATTAAAAATTGATTAAAAATCGATTCCAACAAATCAGGAGTTTATGTATTGATATGTGTTATAAAAAAACGTTACTGCAAATTAAATAGTAGCAAAATTAGCCTTCGTACATCCTACATACATACAAGTAAACATAACACATACAAGATTAATAACAACTAGACAATCGACTTTGAGTACGAGTATAAAACAAGTAGCAGGGATGCTAGCATACATAATGCACGCAAAAAATATTGTGCTCATATATGCTCGGGTACATAAATGAAGCAAAATCAATCTGCTGATTTCTAGCCCTTAACTCAGCATTGTTTTCAATTACTGAGATAGAGATAAGATAAGCAATTTTAATGAAAATTGATCCTCGGCAATACTAAAAGGGCAACCACTGCTTGGCGTATACCCTGGGCTCCAATCGATTATTTTGTGAAATCGAATCTTGTTAGGAACGCGTAATGACGTATAATAGCTTTTTCAAGACAAATAATATTTCTTCTTTCAAACTGATTAAGACACGTACAATCGGTTATATTTTATTTAAATTGCCGATTGTTTCTATTTAGGCAATCAATAAGTACTCTGCTTTTCGTTCATTTGTGTTGACATTTTTTCTGTTCGTTGAGGTGATGGGCAGTAACAATTGTTACCAATTTAAACTGAACCGCCTTCGGTGAGACAAAAAGCCAGTAATATTTGAAACGAGAGGACACCATTTTGACATTTCGTTACTGGCTAAAATACTGTCGTTTTTCACCGAATAGAGCTAACAGCTCTGTTGTTACTTCCCATAAGCTCACCAAACAGGACTATTGAAACCAACTCGGAGATACCTAAACTAAGAGTTCTTTTTATTTCTAAATTAAAAGTACTGAAACTAAAAAGTATGTGTATGTATGATATGTTCGAGTATCATTCAAATAAACTATTTAACGAAAAAATTGTAAATATTAACATTTTGTTGAATTTTAATACTTTGGTAAATTTAAAAATATTGCGAATGAATAGGTAAGAGTAGAGTACAGAAGAGTACAGTGTACTGAGTTCTTTGTTATTATTTCAAATTATTGGAAGGTATGTGGTAAATTAGCTTTTTGTCAGATTTTTTAACTACACCCACAACTAAGTCGAGCGCAGCATTCGAATTTTAGCAATACGTGCACGAGTTGCTTAACTCTCCATTTATAAATTTGAATTTGGATTTTCTAGAAGTGGGTCTTAATATGTAATTTTGATACTAAGAAATATGTGAAAACAGTAAATGGCAACTTATTTGCAGTATCGTAGTTCTGCTAATGAACCTGGAGAGGGCAGAGTTCAATTGATTGAGTAATAGTCAAAACCAAATATAATATATATGCAACATATATTTGTGGTTCTTATTAAAATTTGGGAAATTATAACGACGCAAAATATTGTTATAAGGAAAGTTATGTCTCCATAAACTCCTAAAATTAAAATTTAAGAAGCGTTACAGCATAGTTTTTGTATGATAAGTCCTTTTTTTATAGCGTATATGTATGTATGTAGTATTTTAACATGGCTCTTTATAGTATATTTTCCCGAAATATAGAGGAACTACGGGTTTAACCCACCTTGAACAGATGTTGATTATCGTCATTCCATGGTAATTAATGCCGTATTTACTTTCAGCCTCGATATTTTTTCTTATACCTTGTTACGGATTTATTTTCAGTTGTTCCATTATTAAACTCTGTCATGAACTGTTGGCTATTTTATATTATTTAAGTGGCTTTTTTACAATGTTCTTTATTTATGATATTGTTCTAGAACTTTTCTGGTTAAACTTTAATAAATTCCCTAATAGCGAATGAATAACACGAAAAGTACGGAAATTATTTCGGTGTAAAAAGATATACGAGTATAGTAATTATGGAAATAGCTTCATTCATATTTGTTTGCCTGAAGAAATAAAAAAATATTTGTTACTATTTTTGAAAGTAACTAGCTAAAGAGCTAGTCGCAATGAAGAATCATTCAAAGAGTCTAAGCAATTTTTAACATTTATTATATGCACGTATGTATTAGGTGTAGTCAAAACAAATTCATTATTTTTCCAATAGATGGCGTTATTTATTTGTATCTCGCGTTGTATAAGTACGATCGGGTTCCACTAGATGGCGTTAGAAAGACGACATTTAGGTAGTACTAAAAAAACTTTCCTAACAGTTTTATGATTGGTTGATTCAGTTTTGATTGAGCGTGCGTCAAAGATGGACACTAGCAAAGAGAAAATACGCTATATTTTACAGTTTTTCTTCGATCAAGACGAAAACTCATGCCAGGTGGCTGAAAATGTGAATAGCGTTTATGGTCCTGATAATGTTACCGTCAATCATGCACAATTTCGGTTTCATTCCGGTAATTTTGATGTAAAAGATGATTCACAGAGTGGAAACCCCGGAAAACCCGTTTGGAACTATTTGAATAAGGCTGGATACGAAAAGTAAAGATTAAAGCCTTCAATTTCATAAAAATAACACCTAATATAGCCGAATAGATGTTCAAATAAAAATTTTTAAAAGTTTAAATGACGGTACTTCCTTATAACGACAAACTTGAAATGAATCGGTTCGGTTTCACAGTTAGCCAGAGGTTACCTATACCAAATTTTCACTGTATTTCTCTGAGTAGAAAGTTGTTATTTACGCTCACTTTCCGTTAATTTGTTTTTTTTTCTTGGTACTATTACATGTTTTTATTTTAATATATGTAAACCTGTTCTGGTGATGCCCTAAGTTATACTATTTTTCTATTATAATAAATTTAAAAAAAAATTCTTAGGTACGTAAGTTGTAGAACGAAAACGTATAAAGTGCTGTAATAATTGTAATGTACTAGAAAAATGTAAAGAGTTAAAACTCGATTTTTCTATTAACTAGATCATTATCAATGATGAAACAATATCATAATTTAAGAATTCAAATGTCGTGACCTTATTTGGCCTCTGTTGAGAGATAAAATACTCGTATATTGACTAAAAAGTTCCGGGCCTAACACATATGTAGGGGATGATAGTTTTAATCCATTCATCTTTCAGTTCAAAATCATTGTATTCTATTCATAAGTTTGTGGGTGATTGTGTTAAGAGTGACACGGCTCTTGTTATTTTCAAAACATTAATAAGGACTCCGCTCTATCAGAAGCAACAATAATACGATGGTTTGCTGACTTCAATCGAGTTTGTAGAGACACCAATAATGCAAAGTACAATGGGCCCGATAACCCCATCTGAATGATCGAGATATGAAAGTTAAAGATATCAAAATATAGTACTGGTTTTACATTGCATGAGCATTTGCCTATCAAAAAGCTCTGTTCAAAGTGGGTGCCCCGTTTGCTAAAATTGAAATACACGCAGAGAAAATATACTAATGTTAGTTCATTAACCAAACCAAGTGTTTAATTTGAAAACATTAGATATATTAAGTTTAATGAAGATTTTTAATTAATTTTATCATATTATCGAAATTTTGATTGACATTGCTACTAAGGGGTATATTCAGTATGCAATAATTAAAAGTGTACTTTATATTAATCATAGTCGAGTTAAAGTAGACTTTATCGCTTATCAATGATTAATGTTTAGTTCAAGTGTAGGAAATAAGAGAGATTTTATTCATTTGACTTCTTTCTATAAGCACTATAGGTTACATACAGCACCATTAGTGGAGTCTCTCAACATTGAAGAACCGATATATAATTGATAGTAGCAGCTGTAGATTTTCGAATTTCAGAACCGTCGGTCCAGCTGGCTTTTTTGACAGTATATACAGTTGTCACAAAAAATTCTATTAGGTTGTTTATTTTATTCACATTTGTTTTCTTATCTTAATATGTTCTTAGTAATCATCAAATGCAAATAAGTAAATGAATGAGTAAACGTCAAAACAGGTGAGTGCTAGTAATAGATTTTGGAAAATTAATAGAAACATGATTTACATATGTAAGTGCTCTTTTTCTTTGTAATTTTTCTCTAACTAAAGTGTACTATAACTCAGGATTGTGAGTATGGCCTTATATTTTTAAATACTGTATTAATACTGGTAACCCCTTACGAATCCGTGTTCCGAGGCTTATGGCTCCAGCACTTTTGAGAACTATGGAAAATTAATTTATTTCTTATATAACGCAAAACTACAGTTTAATAATGTGAATTATCAAAATCGGACTGCCTGTAAAAGGCTATGAGTGGTCATTCACCAAAAATATACGTGTCGAATTGGGGAGCTTCTTTTTCGCCAGTTAATAATGAGTCTTTAAAGAATTTCATGTGAAGAATTGAACTCAAAAGTAAAACCAAAAATTGAGATTGTAAACATTTTTTTACGGTTGTGTGAAATATTTTTGGTATGTTTATAGGTAACATAAAATGTCAAAACTCATAGTTAATTTCCATTAATTCCTTTCACGTAGAATATCAAAAAGAAAAAAATGTATAATTCAAAACAATGAGCACAATTGATTTTGAACTATTTTGTAAATTATTTTATACGTGGAATAAATGCTTATAACAAAAAAATTAGTTTCACAAAATATTGAAGCGATTAAAGTATTTACACAAAATACAAATAATACATATTGAATATTTATGTATGTACACGTATATACTCCGTTTTTAATATAAATATTAAAATCGATCTTAATTCTCTTATTTCTTAACTATATTCTATTTATTCATTTGTTCAACAAATGTTTAAAATTTAAATTTATTGACATACGTAAATTATTGTTATTTATCATTCTATAAAATATGCTCGAAAAGCATGTATTCCCCTGAAATAGTTTCTTTTCACAAATCTTGGTATTTATATAACGATAAAGTTTGTAAATAACTATACATATGGATGTGTGTAAGCCATATTTTGCATATCCTGCATTGTGAACATGCATATTAGATTTAATTCGTGTATATACATATACACATATGTATGGATGGAAGAAAATTAACCCTCTAGCAAAATGTGTAAGGCCTCATCGTTTGGAAGCGAAGAGATAATGGAAATAGAATTAAAATATAAAATAATAATACGCGAAATTCCCCTGTAATGAAATATATGTGAATATAAAATACGCAACTGGCGAGTTAATATTCCCTAGCATGCAAAAAAAAAAAACACACATGAACACTTCCCTAACTTAAAATGGAATTTGAAAAGGAAATAAAGAGGCCTTACATTTGCTATGACATTGCCGTTTTAATTTTCTGCGATTAACTCTTGATGCCTGAGACACAGTTTCTACTTTACCTCTTCGCTTCCAAGACCTTAGTTTTTGCCATCGACTAATATTGCATATGCACAGGTATACATACATATTCATATTAAATACATATGAAAATTGGTTTTAAATTGAATTTTAATTTTTGAGACTGCTCTTTGTATATATATGTATGTATATACTTACGAAAGGCATGAATTATCCCTTTCTTAAAGACTAGAAAATTCATATCGATTACTAAACTCCAAGTGACTGCTGGCAGATTCTGGTGTTAAGTCGTCATAGGTAAAAGCAAGAAGAGCTCCATTAGTATCATAAAACGTATAGTTCAAATTATTACAATCCGATTGAACATGTTGATTTGGATTTGTGTTTGAAAGTGGAAAGATGTTTGTGATACTTGTGTCCACCACTATACTGTTTGAAGCAATATTATTTAAACCTATTTGAGGAGAACGCGGTGATGTTAAAATACTGCAATCACTATCGACACTTGCACATGGAATTGATGCTGCATACATATCATCGACGGCCATAAACCCATTATTCTCAACATTCCCACGTAGACGATTACTGTTATGAATTTCAATATTCATTGTTACTGTTTGTTGCTGTTGATCTTGATTTTCGGATCCGCACTCATCATTACAGTATAATGGTGGATTCATAATGTCACAATTTGTATCGTCGGTTGAAGAATTAACTATACACGAATCATGATTATGATCTCTAGAAGGTAATAGAGAATCGAAAATTGGAAGTTTTATTGTATCGTAAGGATATTGAATTTGATGAGAATGGTGGCTGGCAAGATGTAAATTGGCATCATTTACAATGCTATCTTCCTTTTCTACTGCAGGGTTCTCGAAACATGAGATCGGAGAAACGCCACTGATATTAACTTCTTCATGTATGTGTGCATTACCATGAGAGAAGTCATTTTCAGTATTATTCAGTTCAAATTGTGTTTCAAAAAAAGTATCGGGATTTATTATTTTTAATACATCTTCAAGATGATATTCCGCGCTATTTTTTAGTTGATTGAAGTCGGACGGCTCTGTAGGATCTAAACGATGAAGATTCTCCACCATGTCCGAGTTGATATCACAGGCGTTTGCATCGCTGCTATAATTTTTATGATTTGAAGTACTTTGTAGGTAACTAATGGAATCTTCTTTACATATATTTGATTGAGCGCAAAAAGTAGTCAGTTCTTTTGTTTTACTAAGCTTTCTTCCACTACAGATAGATGTTTTACTGATAGTTTTTTTCGAACTTCGACTGCGACGTAATGCTGCCCCAGAGTTCGCGGACAATATATTTTGTCTGCATTTACGGTGAGAAGATGTGGGAGATGTTGTTTTCTTTTCACCATCATGTAATTTTGTTCCTCGTTCTTGTTTTTCACTATTATGTCTTGGGGTAAAGAATCTGGACTGCTTTTTCTGAGGTCTATATTTATAATCAGGGTACTCTATCATGTGTAGTTTTCGTAAGTTTTCCGCTTCTATTATATACGGCTGTTTTTCTTCTTTACCCAGAAGTTGCCAACGCCTACCAAGTTCTTTTGATATTTCAGCATTGTGCAAATCTGGGGTTTTTTCACATATTTTTCTTCTTTCCATTTGACTCCACACCATGAAAGCATTCATGGGTCTTTTTATATGGCCAGGATAATGTTTTTTTGTCTGAAATAAAATTATTAATATAATTAAGACGATCAATTTTTTCAGCGTTTTGGTAAGAAGAGAATTATGCTACAAGGAAATGCTATTTTTTCAGCTGCCATGATAATTACCTGATAATTAATCGGATCGTAGCATTTCGTGCTACCATATCCTTAACATGTTTTCTTGTTAAAACGTTAATAATGGACAAAATAATATAAATACATCTAAATACTATATGACATCTAATAAATGTATCTATTTATTTATATTTATAAATAGCAGCTTGTTTTCTGATTACAAAACCGGGTAGGGACTATAAAATTATTTTACCGAATTCAGCAATGGCTAACATCGTACGTATGGACGTAAGAGAAGAAGATTTGATGGAACGAAAAGCAAAGCTTTAAACTTGATGAAGTTGTGAGTAAACAAAACTTTTTAGCATGTCTTACAAGGCTGCACCATGCCGATGAATTTGACGTTAATAAAATTTCAGTCAATTTTGATGAAACATTTGGAAATGTTATCGTTAAAGCAATATCAAAAAAAAAAAAATTATTTAAATTTTAGTTAAATCGCTAACAGATTATAATAAAAAGTCAGTAAAATTTGTTCTGAGATAGTCGAATTTTAACATTTTGTAGCTCTGTTTGGTGAGAAATATCAGTAAAAATTACCCAGTAAAGAAATTGAGAGATTAAAATTAATTACATTCATATTATTTATTTACATTTTAAATAATTTATGTTTTGTTGACAAAAATTCAATCTTATAATCAAATACAAATCCGCTGTTTATCATACTTGCTAGGTTTTACAGGCTGAAATATTCCCTGCACGAATTTCCTACTTTCTCCAAACTAAACGTCAAAGTTTCGCTCTCTCGTTACTAATTTTAATTGGCTTTTTGCCTCACCGAACGCGAGTATGCTGAAAATTTTAATATTTTCGTAACGAAACATGAACATCTCTGATATTTTATATATACAATACTTAATTCTTGCAGATAGTATATTATTGGGTGTAATGGGGTGTAGTCAAGCTTCTGGGTATGCTGTTACAGTTACGAGGTTATACTAAATTCCTACTCTTGCACCCACGTCGCGCACACTGGAAACTTGAGAAACCCTTGTGCAAGATGCGGTAACCAACCCGTGAGGTGCCTTGGGTCACGGCTATTGACAGAGGTACCTTCAGTGGAGCCACTCCGACTTATTGGGTTTAAGGGTCCGCTTTAGACTTGCTCGCCCAGCGAGGTTGTGCGCTGGGTTTGGGACCCGCAACGTAGAAACCAGCTCCAATGAAAAAGTTAACAACGCCTCGGATGAGATACCCCCTTTATGTTGACGACCCCGCAAACGAATTAAGGATTACGATTTGAGGGCATGCACATGGAATGTCCGGTCCCATAATTGGGAAGGTGCCGCTGTCCACCTGATTGATGTCCTCGCTAAACTAAAGGCTGACATCATCGCCGTCCAAGAAGTGCGATGGACGGGACAAGGACGAAAGAGAGTAGGTTCTTGTGACATTTACTACAGCGGCCATTTAAAGGAGCGGAAATTTGGTATCGGATATGTTGTGGGAGAGAGACTCCGTCGTCGAGTACTGGCGTCCACCCTGGTGGGTGAGCGTCTCGCCACAATCCCCATCAAATCAAGATTTTTATCGTTGATTTGCGCCCACGCCCCGACGGAAGAGAAGGACGATTTGGCCAAAGATGCCTTTTATGAGCGCTTAGAGCATACTTATGAGCGTTGCCCCCGACACGATGTGAAAATCGTGCTTGACGATTTTAATGCCAGGGTGGGCAAAGAAGGTATCTTTGGTGCGACAGTTGGAAAATTCAGCCTCCACAACGAAACATCCCCTAATGGGTTGAGCCTGATCGACTTCGCCGGGGCCCGAAATATGGTTGTCTGTAGTACTAGATTCCAGCACAAAAAAATACATCAAGCCACTTGGCTGCCCCATGATCGGAAAACACAAAACCAGATCGATCATGTTGTGATAGATGGAAGACATGTCTCCAGTGTTCTTGACGTGCGTACATTCCGAGGACCCAACATCGACTCGGACCACTATCTTATTGCAGCGAAGATACGTACGCGCCTGTGGGTTTCGAAGAATGCCCGTCAACAAACACAAGGAAGGTTCGACGTCGAAAAGCTGCAATCACAACAGACTGCCGAACTACTTTCTACTCGACTTGCACTCCTGCTCTCTGAGAGCACTCATCAGCAACTCGGTATACGGGAACTGTCGTACGGCATTTTAAGTTCCCTACAGCTGCAAACGTAACTATTGGATTTCGTAAAGGTCGCAAAAACATCTGGTGCGATGAGGACTGCCGTGTCGCAGTGGAGAGAAAACAGACTGCCTACCCCGCAACATTGCGATCGACCACAACACGTGAGACTCATCTGCAGGCAAAAAAAAAAAAAACGGGACCGAGATGCGTGAGTTTGAAAAGCTTGAGAAGCTGGAGGACACAAAGAGGTGATAGTGAACACATTCCATTATTAGACTATGAAGACGTTCGAATATCAATCGCCCGCTTAACAAACAGCAAAGCCGCTGGAGCTGACGGCCTACCGGCAGAACTATTCCAACATGGCGGTGAAGAGCTGAGAAGGTGCATGCATCAGCTACTTTGCAGAATATGTCCGACGATTGGAATTTAAGTGTGCTCTGCCCAAACCATAAAAAAGGGGGCCCCACAGTATGCGCCAATTATCTTGGGATAAGCCTCCTTAATATCGCCTAAAAGGTCCTGTCGAGCCTATTGTGTGAAAGACTAAAGCCCACCGTCAACAAACTGATGGGATCTTATCAGTGTGGCTTTAGACCTGGTAAGTCAACCATAGACCAGATATTCACCCTGCGCCGAATCTTGGAAAAGACCCGAAAAAAGAGAATCGACACCCACCAACTCTTCGCCTTCAACAGCAGGAATAGGAGCTGCCTTTACGCCGCTACGTCTGAATTTGATATCCCCGCAAAACTTATACGGCTATGTAAACTGACGATAAGCAACAGTAAAAGCTCCGTCAGGATCGGGAAGGACCTCTCCGAGCCGTTCGATATCAAACGAGGTTTCAGACAAGGTGATTCCTTATCGTGTGACTTTTAATTTAATGCTGAAGAAAATAATACTAGCAGAGCTGAATAGAGAAGGTACAATCTTCTATAAGAGTGTACAGCTGCTGGCGTACGCCGATGATATCGGCATTATTGGCCTCAACAACCGCACCAATAAAAATGTCAGCCTTGAAATCCTGCGCATATTTACTATTGCCAACGGGTGCTACTTTGGACTAAGTAGGCAATTGAAAAGTAAAGTCCTCTCCCGACGAATGAAAACCAAACTCTACAAGTCTCTCATCGTTCCCGTCCTGCTATATGGTGCGGAAGCATGGACGATGACAACATATGATGAGTCGGCGTTAGGAGTTTTCGAGAGAAAAATTTTGCGTAAGATTTATGGTCCTCTTCGAGTTGGCAACGGCGAATAGCGCAGACGATGGAACGATGAGCTGTACGAGTTATACGACGAGATTGGCATAGTTCAGCGAATCAAGAAGGAGCGGCGACGCTGGCTGGGCCATTCGGTCCGGATGGATACGAATATTCCAGCTTTGAAAGTTTTCGATGCAGAACCAGGTAGATAAGGACCTGGATGTACCATACTTGGTATTTCCAATTGGCGCCACACAACAAAAGAAGAAACGAATGACGCAGTGCTGTTAACTCGGGTATAATCGCATAAGCGGTGTCTACGCCAGTAAAGTAAGTAAGTAGGTATATTGTGTTATATTGTTAACTATCCGATGAATTCAAGTTTTCTTAATGCCAAAACCTCAAGTTTTCAGCCCAAAAAATTGTATCATTGAATGTATAAAATGAAACGGTTGATGAATATGCTACAATATCGCATGTTGGTTTTACTTTTTCAGAAAATGTAAATATAAATGACTCAAAAATTTTTTCTTTTTAATTTTCGTCCACAATAACCCACATTTTTCCCCGTTTTGATTTTAAACACGATTTATTCAAAGAAAATATGCGAAAATCTGTTTCTTTATAAAGTTTTTAAAAATACCGTCTTTCCCCTTAGAAATTTAATAATTTTAAAAGTTTTCTACATTATTTACTCATGTCATTCGTATTATATACAATTTTTGTTAAAAAATAATATTAGTTTTCATAACTTACAAATTTTTGAAATATACCTATGTATATGCGTTTGTTCGACATAAAACTATTCAAATTCAAATTGTAACTGTTATTAATTAAAAAAAACCATGTAAGGCTTTAGAGTTTTATAGTCAAAAATTTTACGTTGTTTCATAGAACAAACTATGCAAATTTATTTTTTAAATTTTCGGCAACCCACAAAGTTGGACGAACTTCGTCATTAAACATATGATTTCGCTCTTGTTATAATCTTCTATTCTATAAACCATGGTTCCCCGGAACTTCAATATGTGATAAAAGTAAGTAAGTTGAATTTAAAGTAAGGCTAATTTTTATTCCTTCTTCTCATAATTTAAAAAATTAAATAAAAACAAATATATTCAACCACTAATCAAAGCTATAAAGTAATATTTATAACTTTAGCACAATGGCCACCGGTAAGGATATTACCGTTCACTTAGTTCGTCATTCAGTTCGATGACCAACTCTCTTATAAATATGAACATACATACATATGTATCTAAACATGTAGTTCTTATTCGAAGTTCACTGGCACGAGTAGAAATTTCGTATAATTCTACACACAACTCGTATACGTGTATGTACTTAAAGTAAAAGGTTAAAGCCCCAATTGAATGTGAATGCTCCTTGTCAGGCTAATAGGTTTGTATTGTATGTATGTATGTACATTCATTTTGATGTGTATAATGTATTCGTATGTAGGTATGTTTGTAGGAATGTAGGTATACATGCATGTACAATATTTTGGTTAGATTTCATTAAGAGTCTACGTCTATTATAGTATATTAACTTTTGTTGAATATCTGGAAAATTGTTTGCACATTTAAAAGTGGGTTACTTTTGCAAACTTTATTATTGTGATTATTCTTGCTTATTATGCTCTTCGGCACATCAAATATGTTTTATTTTGCCTTTATTAACATGGAAAAATTTTTGTATTTACCCCTTGATTAAATGGGAACAATAAAGTTAAGAGGAATTTGTTCATTCTTCATTGAGGTCCCTTTTAAGATGTTTCAGCACATTATGTTACATTTTGATGGCGAAAAAAGTGAACACATAATTGAGCTCTTCTATAAACAATCATCCAATGTGTTCTGCTTCATACAGACTTTCTAGTATCTTATTAATACAAAACATAAGAAATATCTAGTTACCTAATGAAGGACGTCGAAGGATTTTCGCATCCGCTTACCATTTAATTTCTGTGTCTGATGACCAAGAGAGTGAGCAGAAATCGCCCAAGCCGCCAATAATTATGGAGAACCGAGTGGCTAGCAATGCGTATAATATTCAGTCGGCGAGAGTTCGAATCCTGGTCCGATCATCATCCAAAATTATAGGAAATTAATTTTTCTAACTGCGGTTGCCCTTGGCAGGGAATGTCAAGCCCTCCGAGTGTATTTTTGATGCCAAAATGAAAGCTCCTCATAAAACTCAACGGCTCATTCGAAGGCGGCTTAGAATAAATTATAGATCCATCAATTTGTTAGATAAACAACAGGGCACATACCACAAATTGAAGAAGAAGCTCGACCGAACATCGCTAGTTTTATATAATTCTTTGAAAGGAGAGTTAAATAAAACACAATATCCTTGCTTTTCAGCCTCGACCAATTACATCTACGGCAGAAAAATTTTGTTTTCTATGCCCAAACTAGCTCAACTAAAAGAGAGAAAATATTAATAGAACCATTCCAACCTAATCGGAAAGTAATCACCGAAAGTATGGCTGCGAGCAAGTATGCAATATACGATATAGCACAATTTTTAACAATTTATTCAAACTAGTGATTGTATTGTTAATAACTGTTAATGCAATCAAAATATGTCATCAGTATTCTTTAATGATTTTGTCGTCATACCGATTGATTTTATTCAAAGAGAATTAGGTAAAAGACTTTTAAGATTTCGAAAAATATCTGTAAAAGTTCGAGATAAGTTGAACGAAGAAGGAAAGGTAGACTGTGAACGTATCCTCGCTACTTACCTAAATAGTTTGCTCATTATATATTTTAAATTAACGTTTTATTTTTTTTGAAGAGGATGGAAAGCATCGAATGCCTTAACCTCGTGAGTGTGTCTTTATGTGTCTATGTACTCTGAAAAAAATTTTTTTTATTTTCCAAAATTAAACTAGTTATCTTTTAGTAAACAGTTTTTAAAAAACCCAAATAAATACAAGCATACGCCTTTTAGGTGTACCATAAGTAACTTAAAAAAAATAATAATTTTTTTCTATTGTTAAAAAAAAATACGTTAGATGAAGTTTTTCGAGTAAGTCATTGAAAGCTTTTTAATTTTTTTTTAAAATAATCGTTCAATAAATTTATTTGCTGTTTTTAAAATGCAAGTGGATTTCGTCACCTATACAAATAAAACAATATACGCTCTACTATTTGCATTTGTTTTGATAGCCGAGTGGTTAGCATTGCGTACTACCATTCGAAAGGCCAGGGTTCGAGTCCTGGTCCGACCAACATTCAAAAACTTTAAAAAATTAATTTAAACGAAAAATTAAATTAAATTTTCTAATTGCGATCGTCCCTCGGCAGGGAATCATATAAAACTTTCAACGAGGTTGAAACCTCTCCGAGTGTATTTATGACATGAAATATAAGCTTTTCATAAAAAAACATCAGTCGTTCGGAGGTAGCTTAGTAAAAACTACAGTTTCTACGTAGGAAAAACGTCAAGACGCTTACCACAAATTTGAGGAGGAGCTCAGCCGAAAATCGCTTAAGCGGTTACAAAGTGCCAATAATAATAAAACTTTTTTTCTTTTTTAAAGATTTGTAAGATCGTGAGTATCAATTAAGAGCATCAGAAAAGTGAATCCAAATCAAAGAAGAAAGTAATTAAAAAGGGTATTAGTTAAAGAACTGACTTTAAAAAATTACAATATTATCCATTTTTAATCCATGAAATGTTAAAGTATAGTAATTTCCTAACTGTCAAAGCTTGAGACTTTAATATTTCTGCCAGCGTTACTCTTGAGAAATAGTTGCAGTGCGGCGGGAGCTTGGCTTATTGTGCGGAGTACCTGCAGCGTAATCTGAAGCATCGTGGAACTGATCCATTCAAAAAAATCGTATTTATGACACGTTTTGTTTGAAATTATTTTTTTCGATAAGTGGACCAGCGATCATCAGCTTTGAAAGAGATTTATTTAATAATCCATTTTTGGTTGAATTTACTCTAAGTAAATTAACGTACATTCGTAGAATATTTTTTTGGAATGAGATTCCCGAGAGATTGAACTTGCTTTAGAAGTGATTAAAGACAAATATAGTCAACAAATTTTCTAGTACTTTCTAATCCGCGACTAAGCTTCTTAAGTTTGTGGAGAAATCCCTCTTCCGAAGAGGACAAACAAAAGCCCTATATCTAACGATCAAAAAGGCTGCTATAAGGTCGTTATAGCAGGGGACTTTATTAATGATACTTTCTTGCAATTAAAATCACTATTTAAAAATTATAATTTTCTTTACTCTATACGTTCATAGCATTGGTGGAGTTAAGTTGCACATTTTTCAAAAGAAGTTTGAGTAGTGACAAAACATGTGTCTAGAAAATACGAGTACGTGGCATATTCATATTCAAGTTATAGTCGTTTCTAAGTAAGTTAGAGTTGGATCTAACTAAAAGTGTATATTATCTTAATCATAGCCCATTTAGATTCAGCTCTAAAGTTAGTACGATGAAATTCTTTCAATAAAGATGTCCCTAAGTCTGTGACATTGAGATATAGCTAAAAGAAATAGTAAATAAAGCGATTTAACCATTCAATTTATAAGAAAAATACTACTTTGGGTTAACAGAAGTTTTTTAAAATTTTGTAAATATGGAAAAAACCGATAAATAATAAAAAAATTGTAACGTAATTGTAACTTGCATTTCAGAACAACCTTTTCCGGTATAATTTTTCCATTTTGAAGTATCAAACATAATAAATAAAGAGTTATAAAAAAGCAACTCTGAGTAAACATCAAAAAGTAATAGTAGAAGATTGATTCTTCACCTAAGCGGATTGCTGGAAAATTCTTAGATGTACATACATACAAATGCTTGTACATACTTACATATGTACGCATGCATACATTTTCTTATACAGGATTGCTTAATATATGCATAGGAAACACTTACCTGTGTCGCATCTGAATATGGGGTGCTTGAATTTGAATTTATGCGTTGGGACCCAAAAACCAAATCATTGGTTTTAAAATTTCCATCATTATAACCCTGTTCTTGATCGTCACAAGTAGAGGTCAAGTCCGACTTTATAAACGTTTCAAAATTAAAATCTTCCATTTCGCCGATATTTAAATATTCCACATTACATTCTTTGCGATCTTCTATGTTGTTGATAATTTAATTGTTTAGAAGAGGATTAATCGGGGCTTGTATTTGAAGTTTATGAACTTTTAAACGTAACTACATATATACATATGTATGTATATTTATTTATATATATATAGGTTTGGCAGTGTTGATTCATTACGAGTATACTGTGTTCATCTATACATATGTATGTCTGTATCGGTATGTACGAGTATATACCTATATTTATACTGTAAGTACGAGTATTTAAGAATGTCTGTTTTAAGATTTCACCTTATACATACACGCATACATATGTGTGTGCATTCAAACCTATACTTGCATGTGTGTATGTATGTATGTACAAATATACATTCATACATATATACTATGTATTTACCTATTGATATATAGGATATAAAATTTTAACGCGAAAAACGAGTGTAAATACATACATATACATACAGTCGTATCAGGGTGTAGTGAACTAATATGCAGGTTGCCCAATACATAAATATTGACATTTAAAAGCTTCTTTCCACAAAACAATTTTTTTCGCAGGAATGATAGCTCAAAATACATATGTACATACATAGAAAATCAAATATATGCACATATGTAAAAAGTCACTTAAAATAACGCACGTTCACTCTGGTGGTTTGTGCATAACATGAAACAATTAGCATTCAGTAATCACCATAAAATTTCAAATAACAGGGAATGACCGACTAAAGTATTATATTTTTTTGTCGATTTGCGGTTATTGTTGCTGGCAAAGATAGGGTTCACCATTTAGAAAATTTTGATTTTTCACTATTTAGAGTACTGTTGAAGAGATCCGTGCACGACTATATGTATTTATGTATCTGTGTCGTTTAAAACAAAACGGGAAATAAAAAACATATTTATGTATACAAATGCACTTTCAAAGATTGCGTTTGTAGTAACTGCATAGTAATAATGTGTCGTACGTGTACATATAATACGCATATGGATGTATGGATTATTACAGTATATGTATGCATGAATGTAGATATTTTTCAAATACATACTTGTACAAACATACATACGTACAAACATATGTACTTATGTACTTATTTACATTTGTATGTACTCAATACATTTATAAAAAAACACTGTTATTTAGTAACTTTTGAACTGATAAACAACGTCATAATAAGTCAAGGTAAATCGAATATTTGTATTTACTTCGTATGCATTCATTTTATTTAATACGAACATAGGTGCGTACATACATACATATATAAATGCGTACATATGTATATATTTATATGCATTTGTACATTCCATGTTGTATACGTTTGAGACAGCTTTCTGAATTAGCACTTATTTTAAAGCTGAGAAAATTTACGCTGAGTACTCAGTTATGCATTTACATACATACAAACATACATATATGAGTTTACGGAGAGAAACACATCTGTATATGTACAAACATATACGTATGTATATGCATACGTATGTATATATATGTGCATATGCATACGGACGTACACAAAAACTTATCATGATTTCAGTTTCGTCATCTTTTTTCTTTTTTTGCTTGTCTGGTTGCTAGATTATACATCAGTACATTTGTATGTATATACATATGTATGAATGTATGTATGCACTTACATATACATATGTATGTATGCATGAAATCGACATATATTTATGTACATATGCATACGTGCATATGTATATATACACATTGTTGGATATGTTTATTTACATTCACCGTATGTAAATGATTTTATATTTTAGGTGCATTCGTTTTTGGAAACACAGTATTTTATTTGAGCACATAGTATAAACATAGAATGTATTTCAAATTATTATTATGCACTAATGTATGTATATCCATTCGTACATTAACACGTATGTAAATAATGAAACATTACTCATTCTGATTAATCAATGTATCCACGAGAAGTGTTCTGTTTATTATAATGTTCTACGTACATTCATATGCACACACATAAGTTTAAATGCATACACTTGTATATGCGTAGTTATATGCACACATACATATATATATTTACGTAGATAAATATGTATGAACCGAATACTTTTTTATGTTTATTTAAATCTAAACTAAATTCTTAGATATTTTTATTAGGACGTTGACTTTGATCTCATTTTGCCAATTAAGTTCATATTTTCAGTTTCTTTGTAATTTATAATCCACTTTAAAACTCAAATAAAATTTGAATTGCTAACTAAAATTGCGACTGCAATTCTCCGTCTATGTGACGAGCGAAATAATCAACAGTTTCTACTGCAGTTTTGTGACTTTGTGAAGCGTTGTTGTGTTGTTATTCGATGCTTTTGAACTGAATCAGCTGTTCAACATTATACACGGCAATATTAATCATATGGTCACAATGTCATTGTATTGTAAAGAGCTGCCTAGTAAGAAATAAAGTTGTCCATTGAACTGTATTCCAAGTTCGAACCTTTCACTTTAAACTGAAAAAAGTTTGTCAGTATTTTGACAAATAAATGCTATAAAAGTTGTTCAACTCAACTCCAGCAAACCCTTAAAAAAATTTAACACTTTTACGAGGTTTGTTGTATTATAACTGTGCTTTATGTTTTTACCTGGCATTAGAGACATACGAAAAACTAAAAGAAAAAATTAAAAAAAAACACATTATATATGTACATATGCATGTATTAATTGATTTGTTAATTTTTTCGTACTGGGTTGACGAAGAATGGATTCATATACAGACGCATACTGGTTTACTATAAAATAATGTGGACTGTGTGGATCATACTTACCATACACATGCATGTACTACTACCCTGCAAACAACGTGAGTACTTCATTCGCGAGTGAAACATGTACTCCACTCGGACAATAGAGTAATCCAAAACTTACCACAGTCCATACAAAAAAAAATTTTTCTAATTAATATTGTGATTTCCTAGGGCTGGACTTTATACTCTACCTCTGCATGACAAAAATGCTAGCTTAACTTTAACACGCCTTCTGTGTAGGAGCAGAGCTCACCAACGAAACAAAACTTACTCAATTTTATTTTCAAACATTTTCTTTATATGAGTATAAATCTTATTACGCACTTGCAACTTCGTTTAGTAATTGCGACCGTTAAAATCTGCTAACAACGAGCTGGTAGCGAGGCGTGAGTTGTTCCAATAGTAAACTGCAGAGCAGTACCTATTGGACCATATGGTTCAAAAATGATTGCAGGGTACATGCATATACAACTGTATGTAAAATGACAAAGCGTTTTGTAGTAGAACACTGGTATATACGTATATTTATTTGTACGTACCTTTGTTTGTACAAGCACATACATACATTTTATATATGTATGTGCTTTCATGGTATATGCCATATTAATCTTGCACACATATTCAAACACTCATACACATCATGTGCTGTACTAAATATTTACATAGACACATACATATGTATATTATATTATATATTTAAGTAAGTTTGAAATGTTTTATTTATACATCAATCTGTATTTATGATTACATATACATATACATATGTATGTACGTGCATAGGTATACTTATAAGATAAAATATAATATAATTGTATATACATATGTACATATGTATTCACATTAATGAGAACTTTACATTTATGCATTTAAAGGTATGTATATATATGTATGTATATATATATATATGTATATAAATATTTATGTGCACATATTGTACATAGATACATAGATGGGAGTCTACGTAAGTGTGTTTGAATGCATATGTAATACATTCATATGTTTGCAAATTCATATTTTATTAGAACGCAGTAGCCGTGGCAGTAGTGAAAAATATTGATGGTTTTCTACTCCTTAAGTATGTATGTATGTAAATATGGGAGGAGGGACGGAGTAGATTCATTTTACTACATATGTACATTTATTCAGGAGTGTGGTGAGTTTTTATCCAAAGCAGTTAAATCCTTTTTTTAAGAGTAAAAATACCTTGAGAAATTGCAAAATCAAAAATTCTCAAAAATTTAATTGAATTTCTCAATAAAAAAATAAATTCTTTAAGCAAGGAAGTAAAAAAACTGAAGATTTGAAAATTACCAAGTAACTTTGTTAATCGGTAAAACGATAGTGTATAAATTTTACACTTGCAAAACTACTGATTAACGAATCTACAAAGCCGGTGGGCATACCACAAATATTTATTCATACTCATTGTAAAGGTAAAACCATAAAGAACTCTAACAAAGTGATACCCGAAAACCAATTCGAATTTCATGAAAATATTGTAGTGTAGAACAAGCCAATGGAATTACTAATGAAATTAGGAAGGCATTTGAGTTCAAAGTGTTTTGTTGTACAAGATTTTTTGATGCAACACAACGTTCGACAACGTTTGGCATAAAGTTCTATTGAATAACCGATTCATAATATATTAGGTGCAGTAAAAAGAAATCCATCATATTTCCAATAGATGGCGTTAGAAAGACGACATTTCGTACTCAAAAAGTGACTGAGTGTTATTGGTTGATTCAGTTTTGTTTGAACGTGCGTCAAAGATGGACACTAGCAAAGAGAAAATGCGATATATTTTACAGTTTTTCTTCGATAAGGGCGAAAACGCAAGCCGGGCGGCTGAAGCTGAATAGCGTTTATGATCCTGTTACTGTTACAGTCAATCATGAACAATTTCGATTTCATTCCGGTAGTTTTGATGTAAAAGATGCTTCACGGAGAGGAACACCATTTGTCGAAAATGTCGATAAAATCATGGACCTTGTCGAGTCCGACCGACATGTAAGCACTGTTTCGATTGCCCAAGAGCTAAATATACGTATTGCACAAAAACCGTTTGGAACCATTTGAATAACGCTGGATACGAAAAGTAAAAAATGGACGCCTTCAATTTCATACAAAAAAAATGGATTTCTTTTTAACTGACGGGTTACCTTAAAACAATTTGATTTGATTATCTCTGGGATAAAGGCTTGTGGTCCTCAAGTATATATATTGACCCAAGAACACTACGGTCAATACTATATATTATAAACACTACAGACATCCCAGTAAACCGAAAAGTACAAACATCAACAGATGACACAGAAGAATGGCTGGCAAACTGAAGTATTAGAATAAATGATATAAATATCCTCCTGTCGCAGCGTGGTATGTTGGTAAACATAGATAAGGACCTTAGTATCATATTGGTTAAGCCCAAAGTTGAAAGGAAAAGGAAGAAGGTTTGTACACTTACTGATAACCTTAAGTTAACTTAAGCAGATTCAGTAATAAATTAATTACGTTTAAAAAAATATTGTTTGTAGAGCTCACATTACTACACAATAAATTATATAACCAAATTAAGTTATGTAAACTTTATTTGATATTTTAAATAAAACTTACTATATGTAATTTCAAAAATTCGTTTTGCAATTTCGTCTATTGCATATTTTATATGGATGTATTTAGATTTTATTTCCGGGGAATTTCGCATATCTTCTTTTATATTTTAATTTTTACTTTACATGTTTCAATATAAACATTTATACGTAATATCATTAATTATTTTTGTTGTATTCAACTATTGACGTTGAATAAAAATATTAATGTTTCTTTATTAGGAATAATTAAATTAAAAACCGCGTTTTCTTATATATCTTTCTTACACTGATTTTATTATTTCGAATAACGCACATATGTACAAACGTACTGTATTGAGGTAAAGCAAGCGAATGATTTAAAAATACTGTAAGCTTATTATTTATAACAAAATACTTAGCTTAGTTTTACATTAACGGAGAGGGGAAATTTCGGTTTCCGTTTTTCATTCAATTTTCTTTGCTTTACAGGAATTGGAAATTAAGGTACGTATTCCAGTGGATAAAGGGTGAGTATTTCAGATTATTGTAAATAATTCAAGGTGAGTATATTTAATTTCTATTTTTCTTTTAGAACTCTATGAGATCAACACTCATGTATTCAACATGCCGGCGGGCCTGCGGCGACGTGACCTGAACCAAGTCTTCGAGCTGTTGCAGAGTTTTTCGGGCTTTATTTACCAACACACGGATTCGTTGCTGGAGGGCAGGTGATTTGCTATTTCGCCGAGTTCTTCTCCGCCGGTTCCGGCTCAGTGGTGCGCTTTTGATGGTTCTCCCGTGGTTCTTTGGGCAATTTGAACATAACTTGCCTTCGGCTGCGAACGTTATAAGTTTGAGATGGTTGTGTAGAGGGACTCGAATAAATTTGCGAGAGGGGAGAGTATAGGTTTGGAGGGAAATGTGCTACGCTGGTGGTAGTACGCAGAGTTTAGTGATGTTGCGAGTGACTATACCGCTTTGAGTGCGAATGTCGACTACGCGGACATTTTGATCGGGGGCGAGATGGAGGTTTACAATTCGACCTAACTTCCATTCGTTCCGTAGTAGAAGGTCATCTTTAATGAGGACGAGATCTCTTTCACGGATATCGTTTGTGTAATTCTTGCAAATATCCTGTCTTCCATCGTTTGCTAAATTGGTGGTGTAGAACTTTCAGCCTTTGCCATTTGTTTATCAGTGACAGGTTTTCCGAGCTCGGTTCTGGGATTGAGTGTATGGGGGCTCCGCGGAGGAAATGACCTGGTGTTAGAGCGTTCAGATCATCTGGGTCTTGCGACATTATGGTGATCAGTCTGGAGTTTAAGACCGCTTCAATACGCACGAGAAGAGTAGTGATTTCCTCGAATGTGAACTTATGATTGTTCGCGATTTTCGTGAAGTGGATTTTGAAACTCTTCACTCCTGATTCCCAGAGTCCTCCCATGTGGGGTGCATATGGTGGAATAAATTGCCAGGTGAGGCCATGGACGGTATTTTTCCAGCTGATGTCTTCAGATATCTCTCCGAGAAATGCGAGGAGATCCTTATTGAGACTACGCTTTGCTCCAATAAATGTTCGTCCATTGCCTGACATTATTTTGCATGGTATACCGCGTCTGCCGACGAAACGAGCAAATGCGGCTTTGAACGCTTCAGTACTTAAATCTGAGCAGAGTTCAAGGTGTATGGTCTTTGTGACAAAACATACAAAAACACAAACATAAGCTGATGCTTTGAGTATGATGCTGTTCGGAGAGTTGACGTTTTTACCAGAATGGGTCCAGCGAAGTCAACGCCTGTAGTTTGAAATGGAAGTGAGTATGTTGTGCGCTCGGGGGTAGTGCTGTCATCATTTACGACTTCGTGTTTTCTTTATATAGGGTGCAAGGATAACAATGAAAAATGCAGGTTTTTATTTTCTGCTTCAAACGGGGGATATAGTATTCTTGCTGGATCATGAGAATCATCAATTGCTTTTCGGAATGAAGTAACGTCGAGTGTAGGAAGGCGAGAATGAGAGTACAGAGTCTTGAGTCGCTCGGGATGATCGGATGGCGCTCATTATAGCTAAGGGCAGTGTAACTGAGACGTCCATTCACGCGTAACACCCCTGCGTTAGGAGAGGATCCTTCTTATTGATTGGCTTGGATGCTGAGAGAGTGGAGATCGTATTACCGTAGTGTTGATGCTGAGCGTTCCGAATGAGAAACGTTTTTGCTAGGTTCATTTCATCTTGGGTCATACAGCGTAAGGAAGGGGCAGGCAACCATTTTGCCTTGTTTACGAATCGCAGCATGTAACCTACTACTCTGAGTGCGCTTGGATAGGATGAGAAACGTTCCAACAGATCGGCGTTTTCGGCTGCGTGATGTGCTGGAGAAGTGTGAAAGAATTTTATCATCCTCTTTTTGAAAGATACAGGGCCGTTCTTCGTCAATTGCCACTTGGGATGTGACAGTTTTTCTTGAGAATTTTTGATTGTTTGCTATTATTAGAGTAATGGAGGAATGAGTGTTGCCTTCTTTGGCAGTAGACGCAAACAAAATTACTCTTGCAATCTCTCTCGGTGTGAGAGCACGCCAAACAATTTCTACAATAATTGTGATCTTTTATGAACTTGTTCCGATCGGGGACGGAAAGTTCTCTAAATTTGAAGCACATCATCATAGAGTGGCTTAAATTACAGAGTTTGCACGATACTGGTCTTCTTGACTCAGTATGTAGTGTGTGCATTTTATTCCTATTCGAGAAGGTGGAGTTATGTGTCGGCCTGTGAGTTGGCCTAGGGATGGAGTCTGGTATTTGACGTTTCGGATTTTTTGGGTTGAGTTTTTCCTAAACTTTAAAACGAGTTGTCAAGAAGTTGCTCATTTCAGACCATAGGGGTAGGTCTCTTCTGTTGCAAACTTGCTGTTCCCATAGAGACAAGGATTCTCGAGGTAATCTAGAAGTTCATATACGCACCAAGAGTGAGCTCCAGTCAAGTGTGGAAATTTGGTGAGATTTGAGGATGGAGAGACTGTTTGTTATCGTAGGCTGGGGCTTTTGAATTTGCTCCGCGCTCTCCACTGGGATTTTTTTGAGATCTAGTAGGGTATATATTTGGTTATCTACTAGTAACCGGAGATTTTCAAATCGGGATAAGAGTCGCTGTTGAATTACCCGTGCTGCTTCTCCTCGTGTCTTGTATTCAGGTAAAACAACTTTTGTTGCGCATTCGATAGCATGGGGTGTTCTATATATACTGAAAAGGTATCGAAAGGCGGGCCATTCTTCATAACCTCCATAAAATGGACTTGTGTCACATGCAGGTACTTTAAGGTAGTGTTGTGAATTGGGGTGAGGTTGAGATTGCGCTGTGGGTTGCGCTTAGCATGTTAATGTGGGGGGTTCCGGTTTATTAAATCCTTCTAGTGTTTCACTTATCCGGATTTTCGTCAGCAATGCGTTGTTGAATGATGTCTCGTACTCCTCAGCGCACATAGCCCGAGTTTTCTCATCCACTGTACCGCTTAGCTGCATGATGATGTGTCCACCTTATCTGTTAGCTTATCCAGATGATCCTTGTAATGCCTGACTGCTACCGCCGTTTGAAGAGTACTGCAGTCGCTCCACCATTTCTCGCAAAATTTCTCCATTGTTGAGAGTTCATGAAGGAATCTTCTGTGTAATTGTGAGATTTCCTCCATTGTTTGAGTTTTGGACCATGTGCGTGGCTAGGGGTTTATCGGCTGGCATCTTATTTTAAGTTGGAGTCGTGGAAACCGGAAATGTTTTTTTTTATATAATATTATTTTATTTATAATATTGTTTAATTTTTAATGTTATTTTATTTGTAATATTATTTTATTATAATATTATTAAATTTAAAATTATTTATTTTTATTTTTTTTTTAATATTTGCTCTGTCCCAATTTATATGGAACGTAATTTATTTTTGGGTGGCGTAATAATATGGGACTGCACTGTCTCAGCGCTTCTGAGTACAGGTATGTATGTATATATGTATAGTGGATAAATGTGTGTATATATGCCGTGCATTCAAATAGTAATATGCATGTGTACTGACCCCTAGCTATTGTGAATAGCGAAGGAGTGGAAATAGCCGGAATGCAAAAAAGGGAATTGCTGCGCACTGCATATGTAATATGAATATTGAGTGTATGTACATATGTTTGCTCGGCTGTTGTGTAGCGGACACCTCGCTATTGGAGTAGTGGTTTGAGCAACTGTGGGTGGGTAATACAAACACACTGGTACAGTTGTGGACCTGTTGAAAGGGTTTTCGGCCCAGTTGGCATGTACGTGCGATGAGATGTATATAGGTGTGTATGTTAATAAATTAGCGAGTAAAGGAGTACTCACTTTGACATATCCTTGTATTTGTACAAACCCTTAATAATTATTATGTGAGCGAGTGTGGATTTTGGTTTTTTGCGGGTTTTTGTTGTTGATCCATCTCCTTGCGGTTTCTTCGTTTTTTTTTTGGTTTTTGGTGTTGTCGTGTTTTGTTGAAAAAATTAAATAATTACATATAAACTTTTTTTTTCAGGAACCGGTAAGTATGTGCTTTTTTAATGTTATGTATGGTATATTTCACTATTTAGCGATCGGTAAGTATTTTTTCACTTTGCCCACTTTTTTTCCCAGCGACCGCAATTTATATGTATATTTATATGTATATATATTTATATGTATGTATATATATGTATATACTTTGTTTTGTTGTATTTAACTTTTCACTTTTTTCAGCCACCGCTATTTATATTAGGTAAAGTAAAAAGTTCGTTCGGTTTTATCTAAGCGATGGCGTTATTGTCCATAGTACTAGTGTTACGTGTTACATTTCGCATCATGTCATACATGTCTGTCTTTGACAGTTTTTCGATTAATTAATTAATAAGTACGTTGTACGTCACATGAGCACTTATTTAATTGCTGAGGAACTAAAGATAAGCCAGAAAACCGTTTGTAACCATTTGCATAACCTTGGATTCAAAAAGAAGCTCGATGTTTGGGTGCCACACGAACTAACGCAAAAAACATGATGGACCGAATTTCCATCTGCGAATCGCTGCTGAATCACAACAAAATCGACCCATTTCTGAAACGTTTGGTGACTGGCGATGAAAAGTGGATCACCTACGACAACGTCAAGCAAAATCGGTCGTGATCGAAAGGCGGTGAGCTGGCGGAAACGGTGGCCAAGCCAGGATTGACGGCCAAGAAGGTTTTGCTGTGTGTTGCTTTAATTTAGTGATTTATATACATATATCTTTAATTTTTTTGTACGTATATATATATATATATGTGGGTATGTATTTCATCCTTTTTTCCACTTTTTTCAGCGACCGTTTGTTTAATTTAGTTATTTATTTATATACATATATTTTTAATTTCTTTGTATATATATATATGTATGTGCGTGTTCATAAAAATATGAACATGAAATTCTGCAACAACAAAGTAAGGTTTTAGAAACATATAAATACACATAGGTCCACATGTAAATATAAACATATAGAAGAATAATATACAGTCCACTAAATATCAAATGCATTGATAAGCAGAAAATTTGTAATGTGAGCCATTGATCATAAGAATGTGAATATCACTGCTTATCTTAATATTTTACAGTAAACATAAAATGCATTCAAGTGCATACACACTGATAAACATAGGTATGATTATTTATTCTTATGCACAAAAACATAAATATGACACTGGAGTGTCAAAATGGATATGCACACAAACATGTATAATTAGTCGATAAGGATAGTTTTAAGAATATGTATATAAGCCGAGAAATTATTGAAATAAAATCAGAATGAATTAATTCTCCCACAAATGAACTCTTTAATTTTTCCCCTTCAGCGGTAAGAGATTTTAGACACTTCATTGTGGTATTAAAATTTGACGATTTTGCAGATGCATCGAAGACTACTCGTAGTTTAGGTGTGAGACTGTCTTCTCGAATTATGGCTTGATGTGGCAAATAGTATTTTCCGCAAATTTTTTTATTTGCTTTTTTCATGTGGCCCATTTCTAAATATTCTCTCATAAATTGCACATCAAGATTAAAAAATCTCGCCATTGCTTCTTTTCGAGAGGCACCTAATTCTTTTTCTTTTTTAAACGGTAGATTGGCTATTAATCTGTTGTTTTCATCTCTATTGTCGTTTTATCAAATATATGGAGACATTTATCATCATCATCTATATTAATTGGTGTCGTGGTGTCTTCTATTTCCCAGAACCTCTCCAACGTTGTAGTAACCGCCGCAAGAATTCTATAATTCTTTCTCGGTTGTTGTAAGACTCCTGACAATATCCAGCCTAACTTCGTTGCTTGACCTAGCATTCGATTTTTCTTATATAAGCTTTCTTTTAATATATCTGCATATACATCTGCTCCAATAACGATGTCGATTCGATCCGACTTATTGAAGTTGGGATCCGCTAATGTATAATTTTTAAATTGTTCTATATCCCATTTGAATGTTTTATCTGGTTGCACACTCGCCAGTTGGGGCAAAATCAGTGCTTCAACATTGTAGATTTCGGTGCTTAGGAATCTCGGCTTGATTTCTATGTTGACTTTGAATTTAGAAACTCCTACCGTAGTATTTCCAAGCCAAGTTCAGTTACATCTCTTCTTTTTGGCAATTGTAGTACTTGTGCTGCTTCTTCAGAAATTGTAGTCTTCTGTGATCCTTGATTGATTAGTGCTCGCATCGTCACGTACTCCCCATTTGCTGTCTTCACTCTTATTTGAGCTGTTGCTAGAAGTATGGCTGTTTCGCTGTTTTTTGTCATCATTGTGTATGATTTTTTAATATTGTTTTCTTCACTTGTTCCTGTTTTCTTCTGGAACTCATTATAATGCAGTAAAATATGATGATTTCTTCCACACTTACTACATTTTATCTTATTTTTACAATTGTCTACAGACACGTGATCCAGGCAAATATTGCAGAGCTTATTGCTCATTATAAAATTCCTTCGATTCATCGTAGTCAATATTAGAAATTTTCTGCATTCACCAATTTGATGCCCAGGACTCTTGCAATATGTACACGTTTTTTTCAGTTGTATAAAATGTAGGCGATCGTTGTGGTTGCTTTTGGCTGCTCCGATTATTTTATTTTGTTTCCTGTCTTTAATAGCTTCTAACGCTTGATATTGCTGCTCTAGGAACTTAAAAACATCATCTAGGGGTTGGATGTCCCTAGTTTTCTTGACATTTTGCTCATATAGACGGAGACTCTCTTTATCTAATTTCCGAACAACTATTCTAGCTATAATTGCTTGTTCGTCATTTAAATTTAATTTAAGCCCTTTAAGAGCATAAACGCACTCTTTAGTGGTATCCAAAAGCTGTTTCCCCATTTGCTGTGGGTTGATCGAGAAGTCTATCTACCTGTGTTGTGAATTGCAGCCTTAAGTTTTCATATCGTTCCTGAAGTATTTTCCAAGCGGCTTCATAGTTGGATTCGGTTACTGGTAAATGTTGAATTAATCTTCCAGCTTCTCCTCCTAATGGTGACTACAGACGGAACATCTTTTCTACTTCAGTAAAGTACTTTGAATTATGCACTAAACCTTCGAAAAGATCTCGAAATGATGACCATTGCTTCATCTCCCCATAGAATACAGGAATTTTTATTTCTTGAAGTTTCATCGTAGATGACAAAGTTTGTATTGGTGCGCACATTTTTTGTTTGTTTGTTAACTCTTTAATACTAATGCCATATTTTTCACGTAAATCCTCCATTTGTTCTTCGATTGATTCCTGAGTTATGGATTTCAAATGGACATTTCAAGTTTCGGAAAATGCTTCTTCAACATATTCAAATTGTATTTGAAGCTTAGTCTCTTATTTCTTCTGGAGAGTCTAATTTTTTTTTCGAAGCTTCTTCTATAGTTAATAGAAGCTTTCTTCCTCGACGTTGAAATCTTCTTTCTATGTCTGAAGTGAAATGTAATGGCTCAAATTCACTTATTTCTTTTTCTCTCACCGCTCCAAGCTTAATTTTTATGGCGCTTACTGCTGGATCTTCGTCTGCATTCTGTGCCTTTAAATTTTGAATGGATCTTTCCATTATTTGAATTATATGCTCATATTTTTTTGTAATGTATTCTTCGGCTTCTTGGCCCTGTTTTGCCATAATTTTTGCATGATTGGCGTTAAATTCAGTCATCACAGTCTGAATACGTGTATGTTGAATATATTCAAGACAAGAAGCTTTCCTTATTTTGCCGCTTAATATTTTCTGGTCTTCCAACGCTTCAAGATCGCCCAACTCCTTTTGTCGTTTCAGCAAGTTCTCCATGTTGACTGTTGATTCATTTATTATTGTTATTTTTTTTAACACTGTACTCGGTGTTTTAGCCCGGGGACGCTTATTGACACTTTCACTTATCCGTTGTGAGCCACGGAAACGCTTTTTAGCACTTTCACTTCTCCATTGTGAGCCACGGAAACGCTTTTCGCTTTTTATCTTAGGCGAATTTTGTAGTATATTAAATTAAGTATAGTTTAATTAATGACTAATTATACATGTTTGTGTGCATATCCATTTTGACAACCCAGTGCCATATTTATGTTTTTGTGCATAAGAATAAATAATCATACATATGTGTATCAGTGTGTATGCACTTGAATGCATTTTATGTTTACTGTAAAATATTAAGATAAGCAGTGATCTTCACATTCTTATTTATTATATTTACATGTGGAGCTATGTGTATTTATATGTTTCTAAAACCTTACTTTGTTGCTGCAGAATTTCATGTCATATTTTTATGAACAGTGCGTATGTATTTTTTCACTTTTTTCGGCGACCGCTATTTATATATATTTATATGTATATACTTTTCTTTAATTTAGTTATTTATTTATGTACATATATTTTTAATTTTTATATATATATATATATATATATGTGTGGGCATGTATTTTTTCACTTTTACTTTAATTTAGTTATTTATTTATATACATATATTTTTAATTTTTTTTCTATACTTTATATATATAAATTTTTTTCACTTCTATTACTTTTTTTTATCGACTGGTATTTATGTACATTTTGTTTAAATTTATCTTGTTTTATATATATGTTTATATATTTTAATATTTTGTGCGTATGTATATTTTCACTTTTGTCTTTATATATTTATTTTACTGAGCCACTTTTCGTGCGTTTAAAATTTTTTATTCGCGACTATCGCTTGCGGTTTTCTTGTTTTTTTTTTTTCTTAAGGTATTAGTTTTACATTAACGGGAAAGGAGGGGAAATTTATATATATGAATATATATATATATCTAATTTCTATTTTTCTTTTAGTACTCTATGAGATCGACACTCATGTCTCAACATATTGTTTTCAATATAAGATTATTTGTGAATTTTATTAATAGTAAGAAAATACTTGTAATAATCCTGCGAGCTAGATAATTGTTGCTTACTCTAAAGACAGAATACGACTGAAATTCAAACTGTCACGAAACGCTTGTTTAGTAATCATTTTTGTTTTTTTTTTGCTTTAACTTTTTTTTCTTTTGAGAGAGTTTGTGTTTACTTTTGTTTTTTGAGAATTGATCTGCATTATCTTTTCGTTTCCAAAAGATAAAGCCTTACCCGTTTTGCTAGTGGGCTCACGTACATGCAGTCATATATATATATATTCTCTTTTAGGAATCGATCTTAACCCTGGAAAAAAATTACTAGTGGTCACATCCCTTTTTATTATGCAATGTTGCCTTCGCTTAATAAATGAGATATGGTGCTACTTGTTGTTGAGCCTATCTGCACTGCCAAATTCTTTTTTCTCACTTTGATTGCCGCCATCCTGTGCTTTTGTATTTGCATTGTTGGGTGATTACCTGCTATGTTGGTAGTTTCTTTTCGAATTCTTCGCTTCTTTCTTGGTGTATAAATTCTAGCCATATTAGTAAATTTATATTTATTTATCAATGGTGAAACCGCCCTTTAGATTGGATTTCAAAATATTTATTAAGTTTGGGAAAATTTCACAGTATATCAACTGGTGTTAATAAGTTTCATGGATCGATTAAATCATAGATCTATGCAATTTCATATTTTACTTAATTTATACATGTACATTTTTCGTCCATGTGGCCTGTATCGTAACATGTTGAGGTTTTTCTTTTGTTCTTCTTTGGCCTGTTTGGGCTTTGGTTTGTAATTGTCTTTCGAGTTTTCTTGAAGGACTTCTTGACCCGACCCCCAATCATATGATTCTTTCATGGTTAAATGGATGCTCCCTCCAGAATTTTCTATCGTCCAGGTTGTGTTCGCGAGGCCTATGCAATGAGGTGTGGTGTGCTAGCCCGCAATGGTGACAGCTGTTTAGGAATGACAGGAGCCTGTCGAGTGCATTATATAAGATGACTTTGTTGCTAAGGCTAAGTCCAGACCTTTTGTTTAAAAGCAAATGTAAACTGGTAGATCTGAGTTTAAGCTGCAGCTTTTTAGCAGCAATGTGTCGTCTCCAGGTTAAGCGCCTGTCCAAGTGGATTCTGAGGTATGTAATTTAGTTGGCTTTTGGTATCGACACATTGCTGAGCCTAACAGTGGTGCACGTTTTTGGCCTTAATGTAAAAGTGATGTTTTAACACTTGTAGGAATATCTGCGGTGAACAGTATGTACAATATTGGTCCAAGAACACTACCCTGCGGAACACCTGCCGTGATTGAACACTCTCCTGTTATGTATTCATTTACTTTTACTGTGAATCCCCTGTTGGAAAAGTAGAATTCAAGGATATTGTGCAACGTGTTAGGTAATGATTTTTTAATTTTATGAATGAGGTTATCATACCACACTTTGTCAAACGCTTGCACCACATCATTTCGAAAGCTTTCCTTATTTCATTTGTTATACGATTTACTTGTTCAATTGTGCCTTGATTTTCCCGAATACCAAATTGATGTGTAAGAATAATATCATTTTGATGGAGAAAAGGGGAAATTTTTGTTAGCAGCACTTTTTCGAAAAGTTTTGATAGGCAAGGCAATAGGCTGATTGGTCTATATGATGACGGCAGGGTTGCGACTTTACCTGGTTTAGTTATCATAATTATCTGCGACCTTTCTATATTTGTAGATGGTATCCTAGCATTAAAATGGGCACTGAAAAGCTTTGCAAGAAAAACGAGAGTAATGTTTGGCAATTCTTTTACCATTTTTGGTGAGATATGATCGTCTCCTGTAGATTATTTTTGGATTTAAGGCGGTAATAATGTTTTTAGTTCAGACACAGATGCTCCGCAAGTAACAGTGTATCTAGGAGCAATATAGTTCGGTGAGAAAGGTACATTATTTGTAGCAGTATTTATGTACTGAGGTCCTCTGCAAAACAAGACGCCTTTTCTTCATCCGTTCTGGCCCCAGAATCAGTACGCAGTGCTTACTGACGGCTTAAGGTTTTTGCTAGCTTTCAATAGAGATTTTGAGTAGAAACGTTGAGAGACAAAGACGTTATAAGATTTTTAATATTTCTTTTCTCTTCGTATCTTAATGTCTTTTTTAGTTCGTTTTCTGCCACCTTAAGACGAAGTTTTGCAACGGGAGATCGGTAGGCTTGCCATTCGCGACGCAAGCGTCCCTTATTACGGACCAGTAATCCTCTTCCGCTATTAGTTATCAATGGTTTTGCTTTTATTTTTTGCTCTGGTGTGGCTATAGTTGCTGCTGCTAGTATACTGTTAAATAAAAGTATATCGTTTTCAACATCAGTTCCTCTCTCTATATACTTGCGGATTGTTCTGTATCTGACTGCTAATGTATTTTTTATATTTAAGCTAGTTAGTTCTTGATGTAGTAAGTCGAAAGCATGCTCACTTTCAATTGCTTGTTGGTTCAATTTAATGATTATTGAGGAATGATCAGAAGATAAGTCAGCACAGGTTTCAGCAAATACTAAACTCCTATCTACGTTTTTAGTGACTGCAAAGTCAATCAGGTCAGGCAATTTCCTTGAGTCCGTAGGCCAGTAAGTTGGTTGTCTTGGGGGGATAAAATCGTATCTATTTTTGGTACTTATGATCGTATTATATAACTGCTACGCATTGTAATCACCTCCAGCTAGGAACCTATCCCCTAGAGTCATGAAAAAGTCGCTAAATTGTTTTACTGTTATTACTAAACGTGGCGGACAGTAAATCGCAGCTAAAGTAAGGTCAACCTCCCTATTTTAAAGGTAAGTCGAAATTGAAAAGGAATTAAAAAAGCTGTGCTTTAAACGGTTCCTTTTGAGTATAGCTGTGCCACCATGTGCTTTGCCATCTGGGTTATTAGTGTTGTAAAGCTTAAACCCAGGGATTTAAAAATTATACTTCTGGGTGAGATGTGTTTCAGATATAAGCATAACATCAATTACGTGAGTCTGTAAAAATAATTTGACCGTTAATTTATGCTTGTTTACATCATTATCATTCCATAAACAAATCCTGAGCTCACTCATATTTTAGTCAACAGGGTTTGGAACATTTGGTATTGCGCCTTTATTAGGTCTTGAAACATACTTTGCATGGTAGACATAAATTGTGTCATGCACTGGGTTAGATTAAGAATCATGGCCTTAACTTCAGTACTGGAAGGAGTGACGGGTGGGGCCTGTTCATTGGCTTTTACTCCGTTGGCTTAGGTCGTTTGACCAGTATTTGAGCTGGGTAGGTTGGAAGGGTTCGGAATAGAAGTAGTATATGGGAGGTGGTTCCGTTTAGCTTGTATACTCTGAGCAAGTTTAGTTTTTAAATATTTGTTAACCGGAAAACGTCTATAATTAGCGGTGTGATTGCCACCGCAGTTGCTACACTTTTTTTGTGTTGCATCCGTTTTGTTCAAGGGGCTCTTGGTAGAATGGTGACCAAATTCCTGACAGTTTGTGCATTGCACGGGACCATATCGCTTGAGCGCTTCTTCCACCGGGATTCTTCGGTGTAAAAGGTATTTTAAACCGTAAATTGGAAGCGTTTCGTTCTTCTTAAGTTGAGGAACACTTTAAGCATATTAACGACAGCCTAATTTCAAACCCTTGCTCCTCTAGAGCTTCTTTTATATCACCTGAGTCAACTGTGGTTTCAGTTCCCTTAAGTACAAAAATTAGGCCTTTCACACTCTTCAACTGGTAAGAGTTATAGTTGTTTTTGTTTGCAGAAAGAAACACAACTACTTCACGAAATTCTTTTTCACTGTGTACTTGTATTTTTGTCTCGTCTATGTTTCCTTTATGGCGGCTGTGGAAATACCCTTTGGGTCTGTTATAGGCTCTTCCTCATTTAACGTGGCAAATCTGTTCTCTTTTAGTGCATTCCCATCAGCATCAATAGTGGAGCCCACGGCATAATGCTTCTTAGCATTAATCACTTTTTTGGAAAGACTAGATTTCCTCTTTTTGTTTGTTACATTTATGTTGCGATCTATGCCGGTGTGCACTGCCGACACTTTTTTCATTTGGGCCACCTCACCTTGTTCTATGTACGTCGCCCTGTATAGCTGTTCTTTTTCCTGCTGTTGCTGGAGATGCATTGAAAAGAGATATTGTACTCTTTGTATGCTTTGTTGCCTTGTTGTCTTTAGAGAACTTTAGAGAACTGCTTGCATTTGCATTGCTGTTGGGTGGTGATTTTTTCGCATTTCTCTCTGCTGTAGTGACTGAATACCGTCGCTCTTTGTGATTTGAGCGTTGATCACTCATTAAATGCCGGTTTACTTTTCACTTTAACTTACTGATTTTAGTTTTCTGTTGATTGTTTACGTTTACAAATGATTTTTTTATTTTTTTTATTGCCTTTTTAATGTAGTTTAATGTAGTTTAATGCCAACTTAAGTGGCTATACATCGACAACAACAGATGTATAACATTCAAGGATTTAATTCTTTGGGTTTATTGAACTAGGTATAAGTGAAGTTACGGAGACGATAAAAAAAATGACTCAAATATATTGTTGAATTGGTTAGGCCAAGTTTTATAAATTTTGTGTAATAAACCTTTATGCCAAACCCGTGCTCTACGTAAAAAAATATTTCACAGCCAAATTCCTTGAACATGAATGAATTTCATTAGTGATTCGGTTGACTTATTCTACCATTACCATGTGGTTTATAAGAAGATACCTCTGAGTGGTCTTTACCTGGCTTGGCTATCACTAATATCTGCAACTTTATCCACGCATTTGGAAAATAACATAGTCTCATAACGTCATTAAAGAGTTCAACGTGCGGTGTTAGTGCAACTCTTGGCGCTATTTTAGCATTTTTGGTATAATAAATCCTATAGATTACTTTGTATTCAATTTCTTAGTCGCATTTACAAATTCCTGGGTTGATGTATTAATTGTCACCTGAGTTTCAGGGATAATGCCAGAAACATAAAATTATTAGTTGTATAAGGTTTGTTTATTGAGACTAAAAATAGAGCAGAACAGAGCAGCTGTAAAAAAAAACAATAGAGCGTTAGAGCAACTCGGAGCAAAAAGCTCTTGGTAGAATGGTGACCAAATTCCTGACAGTTTGTGCATTGCACGGGACCATATCGCTTGAGCGCTTCTTCCACCGGGATTCTTCGGTGTAAAAGGTATTTTAAACCGTAAATTGGAAGCGTTTCGTTCTTCTTAAGTTGAGGAACACTTTAAGCATATTAACGACAGCCTAATTTCAAACCCTTGCTCCTCTAGAGCTTCTTTTATATCACCTGAGTCAACTGTGGTTTCAGTTCCCTTAAGTACAAAAATTAGGCCTTTCACACTCTTCAACTGGTAAGAGTTATAGTTGTTTTTGTTTGCAGAAAGAAACACAACTACTTCACGAAATTCTTTTTCACTGTGTACTTGTATTTTTGTCTCGTCTATGTTTCCTTTATGGCGGCTGTGGAAATACCCTTTGGGTCTGTTATAGGCTCTTCCTCATTTAACGTGGCAAATCTGTTCTCTTTTAGTGCATTCCCATCAGCATCAATAGTGGAGCCCACGGCATAATGCTTCTTAGCATTAATCACTTTTTTGGAAAGACTAGATTTCCTCTTTTTGTTTGTTACATTTATGTTGCGATCTATGCCGGTGTGCACTGCCGACACTTTTTTCATTTGGGCCACCTCACCTTGTTCTATGTACGTCGCCCTGTATAGCTGTTCTTTTTCCTGCTGTTGCTGGAGATGCATTGAAAAGAGATATTGTACTCTTTGTATGCTTTGTTGCTTTGTTGTCTTTAGAGAACTTTAGAGAACTGCTTGCATTTGCATTGCTGTTGGGTGGTGATTTTTTCGCATTTCTCTCTGCTGTAGTGACTGAATACCGTCGCTCTTTGTGATTTGAGCGTTGATCACTCATTAAATGCCGGTTTACTTTTCACTTTAACTTACTGATTTTAGTTTTCTGTTGATTGTTTACGTTTACAAATGATTTTTTTATTTTTTTTATTGCCTTTTTAATGTAGTTTAATGTAGTTTAATGCCAACTTAAGTGGCTATACATCGACAACAACAGATGTATAACATTCAAGGATTTAATTCTTTGGGTTTATTGAACTAGGTATAAGTGAAGTTACGGAGACGATAAAAAAAATGACTCAAATATATTGTTGAATTGGTTAGGCCAAGTTTTATAAATTTTGTGTAATAAACCTTTATGCCAAACCCGTGCTCTACGTAAAAAAATATTTCACAGCCAAATTCCTTGAACATGAATGAATTTCATTAGTGATTCGGTTGACTTATTCTACCATTACCATGTGGTTTATAAGAAGATACCTCTGAGTGGTCTTTACCTGGCTTGGCTATCACTAATATCTGCAACTTTATCCACGCATTTGGAAAATAACATAGTCTCATAACGTCATTAAAGAGTTCAACGTGCGGTGTTAGTGCAACTCTTGGCGCTATTTTAGCATTTTTGGTATAATAAATCCTATAGATTACTTTGTATTCAATTTCTTAGTCGCATTTACAAATTCCTGGGTTGATGTATTAATTGTCACCTGAGTTTCAGGGATAATGCCAGAAACATAAAATTATTAGTTGTATAAGGTTTGTTTATTGAGACTAAAAATAGAGCAGAACAGAGCAGCTGTAAAAAAAAACAATAGAGCGTTAGAGCAACTCGGAGCAAAAAGCTCATGAAATGAAATTTGATGTGTCCCTTTAAGATTCCTTTCTTATATTTTCTCCGCTTTCGTTTTCTAAACTCGTCTGTCAAAAAAAATATTATTGCTTGCTCTACCAAAAAAGTCTGAGCAGAAAATCGTGAGAACTCATGAAACAAAAAGTAGAGCACGAAACTTTTCATGAAACACAATTTTTTGAAATAGAGTAGTCTGGCGTAACCTAGAGCAGCTCAATAAACAAACCTTTAACTTGCCTTTTTTTCGATACTATGCCTCCAGCTACCATTTGCGTTGCTGATTGGTGGACTCACATCAACCGTGGGAAGTTCTTATGTGCCTTCCAGAGTGAATATTTTTCGTAGAATTTGACGTCTACTTGCCATTACGATCTTTTGCTTGTTTCACAACTTTTTTTTATAACGATTGTTTACTGCTTGTTATTCTATAACAGTACTTGTTGTAGTTTTTGGGATCATAGTAATACTTTTTCATTTTAGTTTTGCCAGCGTTGCCGCAGAGGAACAATTTGACCAATGTTAATGTTATTATTATAGATGATTTTTTATGATTTTAAATCTTGGAGGGCAATAAATGGCGGAGTGGTTTAATTCCTTGCCATAACAACTCAAAGCTACAGATGTAGCTTGTAGATAATTGGTGGCATATGGCGGTACGGCGCAGCGTTTAAGGTGGTTTCTTAGAAGTACCCCAATACCGCAGTGTGCTTTATCATCGGGGAGGTTCGAAGGATGGAATATGAACACAGGTATATAAAAATTGTATATATCCGTCAGGTGCGGTTCAGACAAGGGCATAACATCAACAAATATTAATTTCTATCATTTTTTATTCATGAACATTTAAAACATATTATTCTGAGCTTTAACTAAGTCTTGGATCCTGTTTTGCATAGTCGACAAGATTTGTGCCATGCAATGGGTAAGGTTTAAAGTCATTGCTTCAACATCTCCATGAGGTTGATCGTGTGACGTCTGATCTGAATTGTTCTTTAAAACGTTCGCATATGACAATTGAAATGAATTTAATTTCTGCAGATCTGTGGCGGATTTTGTAGTAATTTTTTCTACAATTTGGACTTGAGGTTGTTTACTATTTCACTCCGATGAGCATGGATGCTATTCAGCAATCTAATTTTCAGAACTTTATATACAGAGCAACCACCAGTAACTACATTTTTTTCCAAGTGGCATCTTCTTTCTTTGAGGTGCATTCAGATGAGGGATGTAGAACTCCACACGCTATACAAACACTGCGCAGTGTTCAATATGATTTAGTATGTCCGAAATCGTTGCAGCTGTGCTGCGAGATCCCGAGTTGGAATCCAGAACTGATACTAAAGTGCATGTTCATAAATTAAGTCTGCACCGATGATAGGATACGGCGCTTTTGCTATCGGATCAGGTGTAGCAGTTAGATGTTGTGAACCAGGTCCTTTTGGCATTAATAACAGCGCCGTTTGCAACCTGGAGTCGAAAAGGCGTTGGTTTTAGCAGGCTTCTGTGGAGAGGTGGAGACCGAAAAGTTCACGCCGTATTGTTGAGGTACTTGACAATTTATATTTTTATGGACATATTATACTTATGTGGATACTCTATTCACCTATTTAAGTAATCCCGCGCCAGATCAACCAAACCAATGTTTAATCTTATAATAATTTTACATCAAAGCTGCATTGGTGTCAATTTTTACTGAACGTTCGGTGAGACAAAAAGCTAGTAAAATTTGCAAAAAGACTCTTTGGCTCAAGGGCCGCGTAAAACTCGTGTTGTGTGCGGATGATAGAGCGGTAAAACTCTATAGAGAGGCTTTCGCTGCAGTTGGAGAGCTCTAACCTATCGTAGACTTGGTGGGTGCGCATTTAAAAGACATTCTTAGCAGCCCACGAGAATAGGCTTAGGCAGAAGAGAGCCTAAAGCCCAGAAGAAATTTTAGAGCTCATTCATTTCAGCATTGAGAAAACTTCGGAGGGATGGCTTCCACTGCCGCGGAAATAACCTCAAGCGAATCTCTTATACTCATACAATACAGCGAAGCAGGCACAGTCAGCATCTACACAAAAGCGGAAGAGAAGAACATTCAAATTCTCGTATCGTACTTCACGATTTTATGCTTAATAATTATCTGGCAATATGTAATAAATAGGCTCCAAACATTACATTAGTTTCAAACTCTTTTTCTGACTAGGTCAGAAACTGGAATGTAATCTTACTTACATACTTTACTGGCGTAGACACCGCTTACGTGACTTTAGCCGAATTTATAACATCGCAACAATCATTCCTTCCCTCTCTACCTGTTTCTTGATTCGCTGAACTATGTCAATGTCGCCGCATATCTCATACAGCTTATCATTCCATCGGCTGCCGTTTTCGCCGTTACCAACTCTTAGAGGACCATAATTCTTACCCAAAACTTTTCTCTCAAAAACTCCTAATGCGGACTCATTAGAGTTGTAGAGTTTGGTATTCGTTCGTCGGGAGGGGAATTTACTTTTCAATTGCCTCCGAACCAACATCTCTTGGCAAGAGGGATTCTGCGTTGAGTTTTCAGACTGACATTGTTGTTGGTGTTGATCCTGGTTCCTAGATAGACGAAATTATCTACAACATCGAAGTTATGACTGTCAACGGTGACATGGGAGCCAAGTCGCGAATGTGATGACTGTTTGTGTGATGACAGGAGATATTTCGTTTTGCCCTCGTTCACTACCAGACCCATATCCTTCGCTTCCTTATCCAGTCTGAAAAAAGCAAAACTCACGGCGCGGTTGTTGAGGCCAATAATGTCGATTTCATCGGCGTACGCCAGCAGCTGTACACTCTTATAGAAGATTGCACCTTCTCTATTCAGCTCTGCTGCTCGTATTATTTTCTACAGCAAAAAGTTAAAACAGTCACACGAAAAGTCTGAAACCACGTTTCCTCTTTCTACGGGCCTTTTCTAGGATTTAGCGCATGGTGAATATCTGGTCAATGGTTGATTTACCAGGTCTAAAGCCACACAGACAAGGTCCAATCACTTTGTTGACGGTGAGCTTTAGTCTTTCACACAGTACGCTCGACAGGACCTTATAGGCGATATTAAGGAGGCTTATCCCACGATAATTTACGCAGACTGCAGGGTCCCCTTGTCACCTCCACTTTTTTCAAGAAAACAATATGTGTACGCGTATGTGTATACGTACATATACCTATGTATACCTACAGTGGCTGTTGGTCAAGCGCCTACCAACAACCACACACGTCAACAAAACAAACTACCGCACAAAAAGCAGATGACAAAAAAAAACCAACAAAGCAACCGGCCAGCTTAGTGAAGACGGCGTGGGTCACTATCTACATACGTAGCAAAAACAAACCATGTGAAATGATCAACGCTATCACCAGGAGAAGATCACACGACGACAGTAATTAAACAACAGATCAACTATATGTATATGTGCGTACACAAAATATGTTTTTGAGGTGCACCCGAGCTGTGGTCCAAGCAAACTGGTTACGAACCCACTCGCAAGGGGTAACTTTAACCCGCCTGTATGACTGGGCTCTGGGTGCGTGATGCTATGAGGATGGGTATGGGGAAAACGAAGGAAGCAACACTGTCGGCACGACAAAAAGTGGACAAACAATAAATAAACCAAATGATACTTAGCGGTTTCTCGGTCGGGTGTGAGTACCCAACTTCGGTGCTCCTCCGGTGATGTCTCCAAACTCCGGTTCCGCCACTGAAACGCGGAAACAATAACTCAACACTATGGGCTTCGGCTGCCCTTACTTGGCTTCAACTGCCAACAAATATTTGCCTCGACTGGCACTGCACTAATATAAAGTTTTATTTTATTTATTTGTTTTCTCCATAACACTAATCGCACGTTTGCGCAAAAAGGTGTGCACACTTTTGTAGATTTCTAGAAACTGATCCGGCACGCACTTACGAGCCAGGCCGCAAGCTACGCGTCGGCCTTCAGAATTTTCAGGCGAATGTGTATTGGTGCCCAATCATTTGGCTCCGCTCCCATTACCCAAACGGACAGAGTTGTATAGCGCACGCTACCATGGCACACCAAGTACACTGGGATAATTTTCCCCTCGCCGTATAAAAAGAAAGGCGACACCCCTCTTTACGGAATACCCGCGCAAAGCATTCCGTTTCCCTAATATTTGTTAGTGGAGGAACCGTTTTGTCGAACACCTCCTTTTGGAGACTTATACCACACTAGGCACATACCGAGTGCAATCGTGCCAACAATTCATGGCTTTGAATTATACAATTATTTGCTGACAGATGTCACTGCCAACGCTTAGAGTGAAAAGAATGTTAGGCAAAACAAAGGAAATGAACAAACAAACACAAAAGAAGTTTTTGTTGCGACCAGTACGCGACACGCTTTTTTATAGATTGCGAAGAGCACACTTAAATTCCAATCGTCGGGCATGCTTTCATCCGACCATATTCTGCAAAGAAGCTGATGCGTGCACCTTGTCAGCTATTCTCCGCCATGTTTGAATAGTTCTGCCTGTAGCCCGTCAGCTCCAGCCGCTTTGTTCTTTTTTAAGCGGGTGATTACTATTCGCACTTCTTCATGGTGTTCGCTATCTTCTGGTGTTTCATTTTCACTGCTATTAAATATGCTCTGGGCATCGGTGGCTATTGCACCGTTTTGTGTCCTACAAGAGTTTGCTCTGGTCTTGGAACCTTTTGTAAGTCGTTGTATCTTCTCATAGAATTTTCGAGCATTACCCTTATTGGCCAGCTTCTCAAGCTCTTCATACTAACTCATCTCCGCCTCTTTCTGTTTTTGTCTGCAAATGCGTCTCGCTTCCCTCTTCACCTTTCGGTATCTATCTCATCCCGCACGTGTTTTGGTGAGCAGTCTGTTTTCTCTCCACTGCGATACGGCAGTCCTCATCGTACCAGATGTTTTTGTGACCTTTACGAAATCCAATAGTTTCCTTTGCAGCTGTACGTAGGGAGCTTGAAATATCGTCCATCACTTCCCGTATACCGAGTTGCTGATGAGCGCTCTCAGGAAGCAGGACGAAATCCAATAGTTTCGTTTGCATCTGTACGTAGGGAGCTTGAAATATCGTCCCTCACTTCCCGTATACCGAGTTGCTGATGAGTGCTCTCAGAGAGCAGGAGTGCAAGTCGAGTAGAAAATCGTTCGGCAGTCTGTTGTGATTGCAGCTTTTCGACGTCGAACTTTCCTTGTGTTTGTTGACGTGCGTTCTTCGATACACACGGGTGCGTGCGTATGTTCGCTCCAACAAGATAGTGGTCCGAGTCGATGTTGGGTCCTCGGAGTGTACGCACGTCAAGAACACTGGAGACATGTCTTCCATCTATCACAACATGATCGATCTGGTTTTGTGTTTTCCGATCAGTGTACAGCCAAGTGGCTTGATGTATTTTTTGTGCTGTAATCTAGTACTTCAGGCAACCATATTTCGGGCCACGGCGAAGCCGATCGTTGTGGAGGCTGAATTTTCCTACTGTCGCACCACATGATCACCAAGCATGATTTTCACATCGTGTCGGGGCAGCCCTCATAAGTATGCTCTTGGCGCTCATAAAAGGCATCTGTGGCCAAATCGTCCTTCTCTTCCATCGGGGCGTGGGCGCAAATCAACGATATATTGAAAAATTTCGCTTTCAATCGGATTGTGGCGAGGCGTTCATCCACCGGGGTGAATGCTCGTACTCGACAACGGAATCTCTCTCCGACACCAAATTTGCCCGCCTTTTATGGTCGCTGTTGTAGATGTCACAAGAACCTACTTGCTTTCGTCCTTGTCCCGCCCATCGTGCTTCTTGGACGGCGGTAATGTCAGCCTTTAGTTAAGCGAGGACATCAATCAGATGGACAGCGGCACCTTCCCAATTAAGGGACCGGACATTGCAGGTGCATGCCCTCCAATCGTGATTCCTAATTCGTTTGCGGGGGTCGTCACCAGAAAGGGGGTATCTTATCTCTGGCGTTGTTAACTTTTTCATTGGAGCTGGTTTCTACGTGGCGGGTCCCAAATCCAGCACACAACCTCGCTGGGAGAGTGAGTTTGAATTTTTTACGCATTCATATAGCGAGCCTCTTGCTTCAAGACCGACGACCGCTCGAAACCGCATCTCTGTTGAACAGACGCTGCAATATCTTCAGCGGACCCTTAAACCGAGTAAGTCGGAGTGGATCCACTGAAGCTACCTCTGTAAATAGCCGTGACCCAAGGCTCCACACGGGTTTGTTACCGCATCTTGCACAAGGGTTGCTCACGCTTCCATGGTGCGCGACATGGACGCAATAGTAGGAATTGAGTATAACCGCGTAACTGTAACAGCATACCCAGAAACTTGACTACACCCCATTATATAACACCCCTTGAATGTAATCAATGAAGCTTATATTGATCTCACTTTTAGGACACCATTGATCGTTGCGTACACAAAGTCCTGGCATGTACTATCACTGATAATATAATTTGTTTGATCAAGTACAAGTTATGAACAACGCTGAAAAAAGAAAGGTTAACGAAAAACCAAACCTTCCTTTTGACATCCAAATAAACAAGCAATATATGGATTGATTTTTTTATTTACTAAATTATTGCTAGCATACACGTAGTTGTTTTTAGTTAATACTGTTTAAATTAAAAGTTGCATGGTTGACAATATTTGGCTGGCTTTAGACGTTTGTTGTATTATCAACGATGCAACTCTCTTCTGCTTTTTATAGTGTAATTTAAATTAGGTCTGAAACTGTGCAGGGGAAAGTGCAATTGTATTAAAGTCTTTGAGAATAACATTCGATGCACCTTGATTTATTACGCTACAGCGAGGAATGTGCATAGTGATTTTAATGCAATTAAAATATTCCTCCGCGTGCAGCGAATGCGGGTTGTGCGTAATACAGTTTCTGAGCTGCTAATAAATTTTTGTAAGTAGGTTGCGATGGTTGATTATGCAATAATCCAAAACCCTTCAGTACTAGACCAGTAACCCACGAAGTTGATGGGAAGCAATGAATGCACTGATTTTGCGTCCTGCTTTCGATTTACAACATGGCCGCATATAGTTATTAAACATACTTATTTCGTAGTTGTAGCGGATGGATATTTTCGAGCACAAATAGTTATTAGTTTCCATAATCTTCCATGCCCTGAACTCTTCTTCACTCAGTCGGATTTATTGATTTCGGGGTGATTTGATGATTAGAAGGTTCTCTCGAGAGAGAAATGATAATTTGCTTTGAGGGGATATCGTGTCAACTTGTGAAGTTAATGGTTTGCAAATTAAAAAATGTCCTGGTGTGACATTTACATTGGGGTTAATGGTCATGAATATAGGATCGCTTCAATCTCAATTACAACTATTTAGAACTCCTTGTATGTCAAAGAGCTTATTAGATACTCATCTAATAGATGCTTTGCTGATTTTACTGGGGCTTCCCAAAGACCAAAATGAGTAGCTATTGGGGAGATATAGTTAGTCCTTGCTGAGAACAATTTTGGAAGAGTGTCTCATAACGTCCACAGCGAGATATGAAGCGATTTTAAGGCTTCTTTGAACGCATCAGTCGTGAGATCGCTGATGAATTCCATGTGGATAGCTTTTGTTGCTAAGCAGCAGAACACGGCTATATACGCCTTTGTTGGACGTTTTCCACACACCTTGTAATGTACCGTTCTGGTTCAAAAAACATCTACAGAAGAATTGAGGAAAGATCTAGCTAGTATCATTCTGTTCCTTGGAAGGTTAACCATAACTTGGTTTAGTAGTTTTGATATAGCTCGTACGCATTGAATAGGTTTCGTATGACGGATCGAACAATTGTTTTAATTTTGATTGGCCAGAACTTCTGTCTAACAAAGGAAATGAATGAATGGCTGTCTATGTACCTTACCACCAACCATCAGCCCAATAATGTATTCTGAAGAACTCGAAAGTGGGTCGCTATTTGTTCCTTCCAGCAGTCAGGAGGTCGAAGTAATGCTCACCTCATAATAACAAGTCTATTTTGTCTGGCTAATAGAATCTTGGATCAGCTAATTGAATGACACATCTAACGATTGTTCTGGCTGTGGGAACACGATATCTAGAATTACAAACAATTCCATTCGCTTTACAAACTTGTTTGTCCTAGTTGACTTAGTTCTGTGCACTTGGCTGCGAGCTACCTATAGCTGATTAGCCTTTCTGTACAAGCGCTTCCGCCAGGAATCTGTTGTTTTCTTCAGTTAGAGGAAAGTAATGGATAATTTTTCTGCTTCTTCGGAAACATTAGCCTTGTTGAAGACATGAATTCTAAGCATATATTTTGTACCTAGATATACAAAGAAGTGTGCAAAGATATGCGATAAAATAAATTAAAGGGGAAAAAGATAAAAATAAAAATACATAGGTATATACAAAATAAAAAGAATGGACATAATTATATACATACATAAAACATATATACCCTAACATATATAAAATAAATAACTTTACAAATTAAATATATAATAAAATAAAGCACCAAACACAATACCTACACTTGTTTACGCCGATATACGGCAGATTAAAAATATTAAACAACTGAAACTTAAACAACACAGCAAAGCCAGCACTACATTGAAAACAACACATCCCCCTTTTTCAAAAAAAAAACAACAGCGGAAATCTAATAGGTGAAATAGCAGCCTCAACACAGGTATTAGAAACCTCAGAACTCAAATTTCGAAATCAACTCATAAAGAGGCAGAAACTCCACAAAACCGCCCGGCAGGATGACTGAAAGCCAAATGAAAAGTGCGAAACTCCAAATTCAGAGACAATGACCGACATATCACGCTTCCCAAAATAAGAACGAACTCATCTCACATGAGAATCCTCACCAAGAACCTCACTCAATGAGAACATTTGAAAAAAAAAAACGTCTCACTCCTAAGACTGGAAATCTCCACAAAAGATCTCATCCCTGAGACTAAAAAAATTGCACACAGACTCGGAGGCATTGCTACCCAATAAGTTCTTTCCCCAAAAAGAACTGGCCCCCACGTAGTAACTCTGTACGCATCTGTACTGCATAAGTTCTCACGGATATAAGAAAACCTCACAAGAAGCTGAGCTCCAACATTTCTCCAAAGTGGCATCATCACCCCAAGACGAATGGCATTTATCAAAGAAATACAAATTACGTAATGCACTGCACAATAGCTCCCCCAATACAATATCGTTCAAGGTCAAATACCCCAATACGACACTACGCTCACACTGCCGCAAATTTTCTCAGCCGGCGCTCAGATTTCCGAGCTCCGGACAAAAACCCAAATGAACTCATCCCATATAACAGGCTGCTATGGTTCCACGGACAGCTGCCATTTTTGTAGTCTGCCTCCCCACACACTATTCTATCGTTACTCCGCGACAATGACGCATCGGAAAAAACATAAAGCAGATCCCCTTATTAACAAGCACTAACAATGATGGAACACCGTCATGTTGAAGACAAATTGAAAAATTAATTTTTGTATATACACATATAAATTTATAATTACATACATGTATTTATTGTATATAAATACCTATACTTACCCTATATTCACCTCGAATTTACTCCCTTGCTGCGTTATTACCTGCAACGCTACATCCGTTAACGAAAATGAAAATGTAAATAAAATATCTATGTAATGTTAGTTTACCATATTTACATTCGTTCGTATATCCTCGAAATCTTCGGCTGTTAAATTTGAAGTTTTTTAAATAAAAATAATAATTATAATTTACCATTGTGCTTTACCCAAAAGATAAAGTGCATCTTTCTTAAAAGAAATAATAATAATATAATATTCAACAAAGTTGAAAATTACACAGCCTTCAAGTACCACACGATGAAACTTAAACCATAGCTGTTAAAACTCCTTCGCTTTACTTTTCAGGTAGTTTAAGGTCTATCGGTATTTAGACGACTTCTTGTAGTTCCGAACTACCTTTTGTTTGTAGTTTTAAAAATTTTGTGTTTTGAATTTTGAAAAATTCGTCGAGAAGAATATCTGGTAAATTACGGGCTTACACTCGTACCAAAGATACCTTCTTTGCCCACTATTATTACTTAATCCCGGTATTGTGTGACCAGCTAGTTTACTTTGTGAGTGTATAGCCGCTGTCTGGGCTACTCACTTATATACCTCACTGATAACTTGTACTCAGTTCTGGGAATATTGTAAGACATACACATTATTCTGTCCTCGGGTCCAAAACGTGCTTTAGTTACCTGTATCTCCTTTTAATTTCTCATTCGTATTTGGCATTTTCCACAATATATGGTGTAACTTAGTACCAAATGATTAAACCAATGACACATTTTCAACTTAAAAAAAATATATATCAAAAATATATATCCCCTTACCTTACGTTCAGACAGTATACGAAGGAGGAGCTGATGTCTGAGGGTCAGCAAACTCCACTATGAGGGAGGTGCAGGGGAGAAGGTGCCTTGATGATCAGGGTGCTACAAATAAACCAGCACAATTGTAAAGCAGCAACTGCTGCACTGCTGCTCCAAATGTCATCGGGGGCAGCAGACATAGCTCTCATCCAGGAGCCCTGGGTGGTTGGGCACAAAATATGCGGTTTGAAATCCAGCAAGCACCTATCGGTAAGTAGTGCTACAAATGGCAAGCAAGGGCAAGGGCCTGCATTCTTGCAAGCTCAAATCTAAAAGTCCTGTTTCTTCCTCAATATAGTGACGAGGATACTACAACTATTAGCCTTGAAGTAGAAGAACGAAACTTCAGGCTATCGTAAATTTACTTAGCACATGAGAAAGCAATATCAACCCAGCCGTGGTTAAGCTGGTGCAAGACAACACCGCAGCGGACGTAAACGCTCATACGTAGCTCGGGAAATCATGAACATCAATGAAAGGGGTGAGTCACTTTTTGATTTTGTTTTAAATTCGGGGCTCTTTATGAGTAATAAAGGTAACGATCCTACCTTTGTCACAAGCATTAGAACGGAGGTTCTGGATATTACTATGATCTCGGCAGAAGCCGATAAGGCGGTTAGGAATTGGAGGGTCCTTAGGAAGCACTCCTTTCCCGATCATCGTTACATACAATTTGATCTAAAGTCAAACCCACGAAGAACTTAAGAAATGCTAACGGGCAATTATATAGGCAAAAGTTAGAGCTACTTCTTTTGGTAATCCTAAAGTCATCAACTCTTGCAAACACATTAGAACTTGAGGAGCTGGTTGGCCAGTTCACTAGCGCCAGTTCTAGGGCTTTGGATATAGCCTGTCCAGCTAGGCTGCCTAGAGGCAAAATGAAGCCGCCAAGGTGGGACTCGGACCTACAGAACTTAAGTAAGGTCTGCAGAAAAGCCTTTAACGCAGCTTCAGCATCCTCTAAGGAGAAGCTCTGGGGAAAGTATAAGCAAAACTTAAGGGAATATAAGAAGGCCCTAAGGAAGGCAAAAAGAAGGTCTTGGAGAAACTTCTGCAGCAATGTGGAGACAGCGTCAGAATGGAGCAGGCTCAGGAAAGTACTCGGTGCCCATACTAAAAGATCTCTTAACAGAAAGCAAGATTAAGTGGGGGATTGGTACGTTTAAACCTTACAAAAGTCCAGGACCTGACGAAATCGCACTTATTTAGCCTAAACTACATACCCAAATTATGGAGGGAATCAAAAATTGTTTTCTTTCCCAAATGTGGAAAGGCGTCTCACAGTAAACCGAAGGATTTCAGGCACATAAGTCTAAAATATTTTCTACTTAGGACAGCGGAACGATTGATGGAGATTCACATTAGGTCTACTGTGGATCACAATATTTCGATAAACCAACATGCCTATATGAAAGGCAGGCCAACGGAGATAGCGTTACATACGGTGGAATCACAAATTGAAATATATATTTCGATCAAAGAATACAGCCTGGTGGCTTTTCTGGATATTGAAGGGGCTTTCAATAATATAGCGCCGACTGCAATTATTTCCGCCCTGACTTGCCGCGGCGTCGATCCTCGGGTGACTTCTTTTATACGACAAATGTTCAAATGCAGGGTAGTTAAATCAGAGATCGCTGGGGTATCGGCACTTAGGTATGTTAGCAGAGGAACCCCACAGAGTGGATTACTCTCGCCTCTTCTATGGGTTATAGCAGTGAGCCAACTGCTGAGAAACATGGAGGAATTTTGAAAGTATTCGATGCAGTATCCGCTGGTGGAAGCAGAGGAAGAAGAATACCTCCATTCCGTTGGAAGCGTCCTGGCTTCACTTGGTATATCCAACTGGCCCCAGACAGCGAAAAGAAGAGAGGAATGGCGCGCTAATATTGATTCTGCTATAATCGCTTAAGCGGTGCCAACACCAATAAAGAAGAAGAAGAATTGGTTGCAATCCCAACTTTGTTTACATAAAACAAATGCGGCTATCAAAATAAAACTTTTCACATAATGAAAACGGGTGCTGTTCTATTAAGTTCTTTATCTCTTAAACACGTACAAAACAGGCCGATGTAAACAGGCTATAAGCGTGTGCATGTGATGGTCGCTTTAGTCAGAACATTTTATTATCAATATGGTAAATCGATATATCGTCTTCAGTTAATCCAATACATTTCTAAAAAGCAAAGTATACAAAATTTTGAATAGTCAGCAAAACTTCAGTAGTTTTCATTGGTATTTTATTTCTATATTTTTGTATTGACGTTCTGCTGTGGAATCAGCTATCTGTACAAATTATGTTGGCGGAAAACTTAAAATCGAGATATCGCCATGTTGAAGTTTTCGCAGTAGTAATTTGGTTTACGTTTCAATGCTCAACATATGGACTTATTACATACGATGATTTCGTGGATAATGATTTAAATAATCGTCAAACTGGAGAGGGCTCATCCCGCTTTCCGTTATTAATGCCACAAGTTTCGCCAAATATGGTAACTTATTTCCTTTTATGCTATTATGGTATTTTTCAAAAAGTTGATGTTATTTTTGAAAAATATTGCAAATCGTGAAACAAGAATTTTTTTGAATACGGGACTGATTCGGGGAAATGCTGTCGTCATCAGTTATCAATTGTCAAAGGCCTGTTCGTTGAAACCAAACGCCAGTAAAATTCAATTAGAAAGTGAAAGTAGCAATTAAACGAAAAATGGAATTAGAAAACTAATTTTTTTTGTTGAAATCATGTAATTTATTAGTACCCTGTGGACCGGCTAACCTTTTCCTTCCTCCATATTATAGCTAGGAGATGTAATTATGACTAAGTCATTAGACTCATATAATAATACTTTTCAATGTGCTGAAAGCCTTAATACTTCTTTGGTCTTCCCAGTAGTTGTAAGAGGCGGCCGAGTGATAGCATTGCGTACTGCCATTCGGAAGGCTCGCGTTCAAATCCTGGTGTCATACTAACATTCAAAAAGTTTTAATTAATTTAAATAAAAAATTAAGTTAAATTTTCTATTTGCTGTCGGCTCTCCAAGTATATTTCTGACATGAAGTAAAGATTCTCATAAAAATCATCAGCCGTTCGGAAGCGGCTTAGTGTGAACTGTGACTGTAAACGCAAAACAACAAATTGGAGAAGGAGTTCCGACGAAAATCGCTTCAGCGGTTACAAAGCGCCAGTTGCAGTTGTATTCGATCTTTGGGAATTGTTGCGGGTCGTTCGGGTATACACGCGACTATCGGGAGAACTTATGCATTACCCTGCATGGTCAGCAATATGCGTGGTCTATCAAGTTAAATAATTTGTTTAACATTGAATTCTAGTTTTAATTAACTTGCCCGACCATACCCCGCGGAAGGGTGACAGCGAAGGGTTTGTTCCAAAAAGGTCAACATGAACAGTATTATGGGTGAGTTCCAAAACGTCAGTTGCAAAGCAACCATACATTGTTACGCATTCCTAAATGCAACTGAGCAAACTTTTACGATGTATCACGTTCCCAAATGTATCGGTAAAGTTAATGATGCGCAAACAAAAGCAAACTACGCATCGTTAAAGTTTGTGATGCTTTATTTTATAGTAAATTCTTCACAAGAATGGCCGACGTTGGAGGGGAAGTTTTTTGCGCTAATTATGTTTTTTTAAACATATTACTTATATTTTCATCTGTTTTATATTTTAGTCACTGGAAAGCAACTTATTTGCACGAAAACCGTACCACATTGCTAGTTTGCAAAGTATTGTTGCAAGGTAAATTTATGGAATGCAGGGTTGCAATACAAATTATTTTGACGTTTTGGAACTCCCCGTATCCGTGTACTTGATGAAATTTATGAAATTGCGTGGACGACATTCTACTTCGTTTTGCAGACTTGGAAACGAGCACACAGTTTACGATTACGTGTTTTATTTTCGGACCAGTGTGCAAAATTTCGTGAATTATTTGCATAATACAGTCTTGCATTCGGTATATACAAAACCAAGATGTCATTTTTTTTCCAATGTATAAACAAGCCCTCAGATAGCATACGGTAAAATTCAACTTCATAGTCCACAGGTATGGCAAATCGGCTTAATGGGTACACATTCCGCATTACGATGCATATTTGATCAACTATTTTGTAATTGTAATTTTCTATATCTAGTTATAGCTGCCTTAGCATTCATGGAGCTCCGTTTGTATTTCTAAATCAACTTATGGTCTCGATATAAGATCTTTCAGTTCTTTTCGGCTAATCACATCCAATTAAAATCTTTGAACATGGGTATGTTCTATTTTAAATATAATATATCTGCTATCTGTGGGATTTTTGACTTCACTGTCACTGGAATCTTTAATTCCATATTTATAGCCTATTTCCACCGGACGTTAAATGCATTTTAGCTTAAATGCATTTAAACATCGCATTTAAATGCGTGAATTTCCATGTGTTTGTTGTTGTATAAAAGTGTGTTAACACAGTTTTCAAAGTGAGTTAACTCACTTTCGGTAATTTAACAGAAAATGTTATGTTATCAGTCGATGCTGTCACTACTAATGTAAACATTTCGGAAGTTTCGGTGTATTTCTTGCCAGAGTCGTGTATTTTCGGATTTAATGAGGGACGAGACTTTTATTTTGTATGGTGAAATTTTTTCTGCAAAAATTACTTTTTTGCATTAGTTTTAACATAAATACATATGTTATGTAATTGGGGAACATAATGCTTCTCCTCGTTCAAAAAAATAGAATAACAAAGAAAAAAACAATTACGGAATCGCAAACGATCCCCTCAACATAAAAATATGCGTGGCTCTGGCAGTTATCAGCTGATTGAACAAAATAAATAATTTAAGGAAACAAACAAGCAAAAGTGAGAATGGAAACATGCATAAAAGTATTCTCGTTTCAGCATTTTCTGCACTTGCAAATCATAAGATTCCATAAATAGCCAAATAAAATGAATGCGGTCGGTCGGTATTTTCGTTCTTGTTTCTGTAAAAATATGTTAAAGTTATTCATTTTTGTTGTTGTTCGTTCTAAAAAAAATCCAAAAAACAAACTGAACCCGACCCACACATTGCTCTTTTTTAGATTTCTTTCACAGTATGGTAACATCGCTATAACCTTCCATTTGTATGTAATGTGTTTGTTAGTGATTTTAGTGCAACTTTAAATGTTAATATTAATAAAACTATTGCAAAATTCAGCTTTCCCCCACTTTGAATGAAAAGATAATCATCAAATGCATCGATTTAGCCAAAAACCCAATCATTTTTGGACCGTTTAAGCAAAAGCCGCTCATCTGAATAATTACCAAATTTCCTCTTGGGGGGGTTAGAGGAGGTCATGCACATCATAAAAATATATGCCGTTCCCCGAGGTAACTTATAGTTTTCGAGAAATTTGTTGTTAAAGTTGATTTTTTGACCCACCGAAATCTCCAAATAAAAGCTAATATAATCACCCGGAACACTTAAATATCGCTTATAATAATGCCTAATAACGTTTACAAAGATTTTATTTAATTAATTTCTTCAAAATATTAACATTTTCCATAATTTTTACACATAAAATATGCATTCCCACGTTTGTTTACTTTAGTAAGTAAAATGAAGTATACATGTCCGTTAGAACAAGAAAAAACTGTGCTGCCACCTTTGAAGAGTAAGTATATTAGAAAGGAATGAACAAATAACGTATTCACGATGCGATATATTTTAAGTGCAACACCTTTGTAAGTTGGGGCCTTCGGCCGCATTTAAAAAAAATAACCCTGGGCCGTACCAACACCGGCTTCGCCTTGCACAGTATTTTTAAGTGAAACACCTTTGTAAGTTCGAGCGGGAGGGTTGGCTATACAAAAGTATCCCACTTTCATTGCTTATGTTTCCTATCCAACATAGATTTATTAAATTGAATGTGTTTTACATAATGAATCTAGTGAAAGAAGTTCAACGTAAATAGCAAAAGTGTGAAAATATGCAATTTTTGATAGACTATTGTAGAAAAACTACAGCACATAAATAAATAAAACAAATAGTGAACAAAAGTTTAATTCATTGGCTATCAACTCCATCATAAATTAATTAAATCCATTCACAAGTTTAGATACAATAAGCAATGAAAGTGGGATATTTTTGTATAGCCAACCCTCCCCCTCGAACTTACAAAGGTGTTTCACTTAAAAATACTGTGCAAGGCGAAGCCGGTGTTGGTACGGCCCAGGGTTATTTTTTTTAAATGCGGCCGAAGGCCCCAACTTACAAAGGTGTTGCACTTAAAATATATCGCATCGTGAATACGTTATTTGTTCATTCCTTTCTAATATACTTATTCTTCAAAGGTGTGACAGCACAGTTTTTTCTGATCCTAACGGACATCCATACTTCATTTTTTTTTACTAAAGTAAACAAACGTGAGATTGCATTATTTATGTGTAAAAATGATGGAACATAATAACATTTTGATAAAATTAATTATGTTAAATCGTTGCAAACTTTATTAGTCATTATTATTACCGCTATTTAAGTGCTCCGTGAGCTTATATTAGCTTTTATTCTTGATTTTCGGTGGGTCAAAAAATCAACTTTAACTACAAATTTCTCGAAAACTTAAGTTATTTCGGGGAACGGCATATATTTTTATGATGTGTATGACCTCCTCAAACCCCCCAAGAAGAATTTTTTTTCAAAGTCTGGCGCGCCCTCGCAAAGTTTCCCCGAATGTGGTCTCTTGAATTCATGATTTCAATAGTTGTGACAAATTTTGCAAACAGGAAATGTAAACAAAAATCAGCTGTTTGAGTTAACTCACTTTCGGTGGAAACGTTCGACTTTCATTCACTTAACAGAGGCCTTAAATGCATTTAAGTGCTCGGTGGAAATAGGCTATTACTGTTATGTATGTATGTAGTTCGATTTTATAAACGGCCGCGGTAGCCGAGTGCGTACTGACATTCGGAAGGATCGGGTTCAAATCCCGGTGCCACCAACATCCAAAAGTTATGGAAAATTGATTTAAACAAAAAATTAAGTTAAATTTTCTAATTGCAGTCGTATCAGTACAAGCTATTGCTTACATATTATTTTTGGTAGATTAAAAATTTTATAAAAGCTTATATATACTTATGTTTAATATATTTTCAGCCTGAACTATACTTGTGTACACCAGTAAAAGTTGATTACACGACTAACTATTACATAGGTATGTTGAGAACATAATTTTTTTTATATATACCTATGTACGTAACTATTGTAACACACATTATTGGAGATCTTAATTGGAATTTATTTTCCTTCAGTGTGATCTTTTTTCTTTATACATGCACGCTACTGACCACATACCATTTAGGTAGAACTGCACATCATTGTAAAATTATGCTTATGAGAAGAGTGGTGTCGAGGGCTAGCTTTAGACAGAATCAGTGTAAATCTCTGTTCTTTTTCTGATTTCAATTTGTTACAAAAAGTCAGTCAATACCGATTAATATATTTTGTTTCCCTAAAAGAACAGTGTGATCGGTTCACTAATACACTCACACGATTTCGAAAACTTACTCATAAGTCTGAGTTTACACGGGGATACTTTTTGTCGACGAAGCACTCGTTTGTAGGGGAGACGGTGACGAAGAAGGTGGCAACGCACCATGTCGCTATGCTCGTTCGACACGTTTTGTGTTTCTATTCGTCTCTGTAGATTTTGGCATTCCCTTTTATTTTGTTTCTCATTTTGAACTGATTGTAGCTGTCTAAAATTTCAAACGAATAAATGCCGTAAATTTGGAAATTGAAATCGGGGGTATTACTACAATATTTACATATACAATATGTAATATATGCATGCATATATGCTTTGTGTATATATATTCAATTATTAATAAATATTTCAGATAATGGAGTTTGCAGATAAAGTTGAATTAATGCAAGAAATATTAGATAGTATTGAAGAAGCCGCTGATATTCACTCTGATGATAGTGAAAAGGATGAGATATGTAATTAGATTACACTTTGGAAAGGGTAGAGTTGTTGTTTAATAAAATGTAAAAATATATAAAAGAAATAGATAAATAAATAAGCATAGTGTTTTTATTTTAGACATATTAGAAAGCGCGAAGCGAACGAAAAATTGCGAGTATAAAATAAAGCGGAGTAGAGAAAAAAATGAACACCGAACAAATGCCAAAAAAATTGATTGAAGAAAGTGTCTCTGTTTTAACGTGAAGGGCGACACAAAAGAGAAAATTTTGATAATAAGCGACAAAAGTATCCTCATGTAAACTCAGACTAAGCAAGTATTTATTTTATTTCGAGTCACCGGTGGCCCGCACTAAACTGGGCAACCCCTGCGGGTTAGGGGTTCAAGAATTTACCCGCGGTAAGGCATGCCTGTCGTAAGAGGCGACTAAAATCCAATAGTTCCCGCGACAGTCGGGTCTTTATACCGGAACGACCCGGATTTTTTATCCGGCCAAGGACTGTCATTCCCGCAACATTCCCCAAAAATTACTTTGGGGAATATTTTTGCGGCTACAACAACAACAACAACTAAACTGTCTCATCGGGCGACACGACCCGCACTAAACTGTTTTATCAGGTCACCGGCGGTACGCATTCGATTGGTTTCTGAATTATTAGACTATTATTTATGTTTATTCAATAAAAACATTTATTTTTAATAATAATTATAATCAATAACATAAGCATAATAATACAGTATTATTCTATATCCATGTTATTTATTTCTTATAAGGATAAAAAAAAAACATTCTAATAACCTTTCTAATTATACTTACTGTCGGAAATTTGTGGTCAGGATGAAAAAACGGCACGAGTTACAAAACTTACATAATAAGATCTCTCTGTACTTCAGAGCAACAAACAACGCGTATGCATATCTGAACAGGTAATAATCTCGCGCCGCCAGATGAAGCGCGATATTAATTTGAGCGTCGCCTCTTAGCTAAACAAATGAAAATCGGTTCGGCGTGAACGTGTTAAACGAAACAAAATTTTCGGGAAGTGAACCAGGGACTGACCCAATCGAAAAAAATTTATTTGTGGTTAGATTTACTTGAAATTTAGTACATATGTAGATGACTTTTTGTGTAGCTTAAGAGAAAGGCTACACTTTTTTCTGTGAAGTGGACTGGGGACTAACCTATTTAAAAAGTCGGACATCCCATGTTTCATTTTTCATACATGAAATATATGTTTGTGTATGTATGAAAGAGAGTTCATTTAAACAAAGTTGTCTAGCCCTTATGCCTGCATTGTAGTATTCGTTCCTAAGAATGGCGATATCAAACTGCTGCTGAGTTTGCATATATGTATGTCGAGTGTTTCTTGAGAACTGTCTCATTGCAGCAAAGTTTGTATTTCCTATATAATTTTTATATGACGCATTGGATAGAAAATACAATGCTGAAACGAACTTTAAACACATAAATTAGTTTCAATTCAGTAATTGTTTCAAAAAAATTTAGAATTAAACTTATGAATTACAGTGATGACCTAAAGTATTGGTACAGCAAGATAGTTAAACTTTAACACCTTTTTTTGACCACTCATGAAAATATTTTTAATTACGAAAAAAAATGCTAGACATAAGGACACATTTTCAACTATTTTCACTTCGATTCATTTAATTATCTTTTATGTTAAATTAATACTAATTATAAATGAAAAAAGTACTAATTTTCACCAAACAATAGTATTGGCACACTTAAATTTCACTGGGCTATTTCGCTTAAATCTGATTGATCTAGCAACTTTTTTTCAAAATCAAACCGTTAACATCATAGTGCCCTCAATTATAGTTGACTTTGCGTAATTTTCAGAAAAAAGAGTAGCAGAAAAGGTGAAACTAACGTATCTCAGCGGAAAATAATTTTATATTTGCATAAACGGCAAATTATATGCAGAAATTGGTGAAATGATGGACAGAACCCGCTACACCATAAGAAGCATTGTGAAACGATTTGAGGGGGTTTCATCTTTACAAAACGCAACACGTACAGGCAGGCCTAAGGCGAACGCTGCCAAATAGTAAGAAAGGTAAAAAGAATCCCAAGATTATCTTCCACACAAATGGCAGCGTAAGTTAAGGAAGAGTTGGGCAAGGATATTCATCCGATAACGGTCCGGGGTGGCTTGCATGAATCTAACTTTCATTCTCGTGTAGTTAGATGCAAACCCCTAATTTCAAAAGTGAACCAAAAGAAACGTTTAGCCTTTGCTAAACAATGGGACAATGTACTCTTCTCCGATGAAAGTAAATTCAATATCTTTCAATCTGATGGTCGTCAAACTGTGTGGAGAAAACTTCACACTGAACTTCATAAAGAGAACCTTTCTGCAAATATAAAACATGGTGGTGGTGGAGTCATTGTATCCTGCTGCATGTGCGCTGCTGGTGTGGTCGAGTTGGAATTCATTGACGGCATTATGTACAAAAAATATTATGCCGAAAAACTTAAATTGCCAGAGTCATTTACATTTCAGCACGACAATAATCCGAAGCATATCGCTTATGATGTGCGTATGTGGCTTGCACACCACATTAAACATAAATTAACATAAACATAAATTAACATAAACCTAAAACATTTGTGGGAAGAGTTGGATATGCGCGTTAGAATGCGCGCTGTATCAACAAAAGAAGAGTTGAAGCTGGCACTGGTGGAGGAATGGCAGAATATTGGGGCAGAAACCACATCGATGCAAAAGCGTTTGGAAGCTGTCATGAAACATAAAGGCTTGGCTACAAAATATTAATTTCGTTAATATTTTACCATTCTATTATAATTTTTTTGTGTTTTTATGAAGTGTGCCAATACTTTTGTTTGGTGAAAATTAGTACTTTTTTCATTTATAATTAGTATTAATTTAACATAAAAGATAATGAAATGAATTGAAGTGAAAATAGTTAAAATTGTGTCCCTCTGTCTAGCATTTTTTTTTCGGAATTAAAAATGTTATCACAAGTGGTCAAAAAAAGGTGTTAAAGTTGAACTATTTTGCTGTGCCAATACTTTAGTCCATCACTGTAAGTCCCAGCATAGTTATTTCGGCAGCCGAAGAAAACTCCGAAATACGTCCTCTTCCAACAAAAAGGATCTTTCGTTGTCCTAGGACTGACGAAATTTAGTCTGCGGATGTTTCTAATAAAACAAATGGTTTATTTCCTTCTTTACTTATTTTTTCATTTAAACAAATGTTAGCTTTCTTCTCAATCAATTTCCGGCAAAATTAATAAAAGGGCTGCATCTTCAACACAGCAAACAAATTGTTCGTTTTGATTTTTGTGACTTGCTAAATGGCAGATCTTCAATTTAATACTTTTTTGTGGGACTATTGACTTAATGTTGGTTATTGATTTCCAAATAGTATCAAATTGATACTCTAAGGCATTTTTACATTGATATTATTAGGCCAAAGAAAAACCTTTGCTTAAAGTTTTGCAAATGAAAAAAACGATTGCTATGCTATGGGCAAGACAAAGACAGTACTGGGTACAGAGACAGTGGGACTCCATTATATTCAGTAATGAGTCCAAATTTGAAGTGTGTGTCGGTGATGCTCGAAAACAGGTTATACGAAATCAAACGGAGGCATATCACAAGGATTGTCTTAAGCGTACAGTGAAGTTTCCATCGAGCACAATGGTGTGGGGATGCATGTCAGCCAAAGGCGTTGGCCAGCTTTGCTTCATAGATGGAACTGTTAATGCAGAAAAATACAAGAGTATCTTACAAAATAACTATTTCATTAATACCAAAGGTTTGTTACAATGGGGAGTACACCTTTCAACATGATGGTGCATTTCCACACACCGCAAAAACGAAAAAAAAATTACTTCGAGAAAATTGTATTGATGTCCTAGATTTGCGATCATCAAGTCCAGATCTAAGTCAAATGGAAAATTTATAGGAAATCATGAAAAGAAAGCTTAGATATTACCCACAGCATACTCTGTTTGGAGTAAAGTCAAAGATCCAGGAAATTTGGGACTCTATAACTCCAGAACAATGTCTTAACTTAGTAAAAACTATGGATAAGAGAATTAAAGCTGTTATTGAAAATAAAGGTGATATTACTCAGTTTTAAAAAATAAATATAGGTGCCGTACCAATTAATAACGGTCCAAATTATGTCATGTATTATGAAAGTTTTTTTTTTAATTGATCTTTTCAGATTTTTTATATGTAAAATGCGTATGTTTCAATATAAAATTGAAGATGATAAAACAACCTTTCCAAAAAGTATAAACATGAAAATGCATCTATCACCCAACCATGAAAAAATGTCATTGGAAATTGTATTTGCAAAAAATACCTTGCCGTACCAATAAATAGGGGTTAGGGCTCGTATATATACGTATATATATATATATATATATCAGGTACACGCACAATAAAAGTGCAAAATTTTCACAAAAAAAAAATTAATTTATTTAAATAAATTTAAATGAAACCGAGTTGAATAATCAATTAAAAAAATTACTTTTCATACAACAACATACACAACAAAAGTGTAAAATTTGTAGAAAGTTTAATAGCCTATTTCCACCGAACACTTAAATGCATTTATGGTCTCTGCTAAGTGAATGAAATGTCAAATGTTTCCACCGAAAGTGAGATAACTCAAACAGCTGTTTTTTTTTTGTTTACATTTGCAGTTTGCAAAATTTGTCATAAGTATTGAAACCATGAATTCAAGAGACCACATTCATTTTACTTTGCTATTTGTGCAATATTATGATTGGCAAGTGCAGATTATTGGTGCACGGACAAACGCTGCTGAAACGAAAGCGCTTTTATGCATGTTTCCATGTTGTTGTAGTTATGGGTTTCCTCAAATTATTTATTTTGCGCAATCAGCCGATGGCTGTCACAGACGCGCATATTTTTATGTTGAGGGGATCATTTGCAATTCCACAATTGCTTTTTGAAAGAAGAGAAGCAAAAATAATAATTTTTGCAGAAAAAATTTCACCCTGCAAAAAAATCTCGCTCCTCATTAAATTCGAAAATACGCGACTCTGGCAAAAAATATACCAAAACTTCCGAAATAATTACATTAGTAGCGACAGCATCGATTGCTAACATAACATTTTCTGTTAAAATATCGAAAGTGAGTTAACTCACTTTGAAAAGTGTGTTAACACACTTTTATATAACAACAAACACATGGGAATTCACATGCTGTGTTTAAATGCATTTAACGTCCGGGGGAAATAGGCTATAAGAAAAGTATATTTTTTTAAAATAAATTTGATGAAACTTAAAAATAATTTAACAATTTCATTTTAATTAATTTAAGTTAAATGATTAAACAAAAATTGAATTTTTCATTTAACATGCAATTTGCTACACCAACAACACAATTAGTATTTTCGCTGCGCTTTTATTTAAACTTTTGAATCTACAACCGAAAGTTTCACATTATTGCAATCGTTTTACACATCTTTGGCCGTATTTCAATCCCTAACAAATTAAAAATTTTCATTTTAAAATAACATAAAAACATAAAAAATAGCAAGTATGAAAAACAGCTGATTTGTGATAATATGATTGAATTTTTGTCAACAAAACAAAATTTCTTTAACATTTAAATAATATTAACACTTTAATATATATACTAACAAAATAAGTCCTCAAATATATATATTTTGCTAAAGTATCAACGATTCAATTAAATAGTTAAGGTAATCCTTAAATGAGAATGTGGTGACAGTGGAGTGAAATCATCGCCTACCGCACAGCCTACATTGAAGGATTGTAAGTTAGGAATGTTGAAGGCATAGAGTTAGGAAATATTATTTTAAACAATGTAAGCCGATTTTGGACTCAGTTAAGTTACTGGAAAGTTGTATCCACCAAATGAACGGCATAGCGAAGCAAGGTTGCTGCTTTTGCTTGGTTTTTATTTTAACAATACTGAATAAACTATACATATAATAATGTTGAGTATGTGGCCGGAACACGGAAAAAGAATTTCAATCAATAAATTAAAATTGCCATATAATTTTCAATTTTATTAAAAAACTTAGAAAAAAACTTAAAAGCAGAATAAATAAACTGTATAAATGAACGGATTCAAATTTAACCGCCAAAATAGACAGCTGTTGCACAACTTGCTATCTATTGTAATTTTTCTGAATTCTGTTCGGTGAAAAGTCAGTAAATTTCTTTCTTTGGGAGAGTAAAACATTTACCCTCAATTTCTTTGCTGGCCTATCTCAACGAATGTTATCGAATTAACATTAGCTGTGTTCGTTGAGAAATGTCAGTTAAAACTCCGAAAGAGAGAAATTTACTGAGATTTCAACTAACAGGATTTAGTAAAAATTAGCCAGAAAGTTGTACAACAGCTGTTTATTTTGTCGGTTATATTTGAATCCGTTCATTTATATAGTTTATTTCCTCTGTTTTTCAGTATTTTAATAAATTATATACAATATTATTTTTAATTTATTAATTGTATTCAAATCGATAAAGATATAAATATGTTTTTTCTAATAGTCCTCTAAAAGGACGAGGATTGATGTAGAACTTGCTTTGCAACAATTTGTCGCTTAGATTTTTAGTAAGGATGACTGAAATATGAAAATAACTTTGAAATAATTTTTCCGTGTAAGCCGGCCATATTCGATTCTGTTTAAATAAAATCTAAGCAAAAGCTTTATTTTTCCTTCTAAATGCTACTAATATTTCATTCTGTGCACCACATTTTCGTTTAACGAGTGCCTTTACTATTGTTGGAATCATTGATATTGTTCAGTTAAATTAAACAACATAACATTTAACCACATATTTTGATAATGATATACCATTCATATTAAAGAATAAAAATTACTTTAATTTTAAATCAGTTTTGTTTTGTTGACAAAAATTCAATCATATGATCACAAATCAGATGTTTTTTATACTTGTAAGTTTTTATTGGGTCCCAGCACAAATATGCAACTTTTTCTCCAACTAAACGTCAAAATTTCGCTCTCTCGTTACCAACTTTTACTGAGTTTTTGGTTCAACGAACACGTCTAATAAAGTTTGGTAAAAATTGTTACTGCCCATTGAAAAATTAAATCGTAAATCCACATGAACCTTAACCCTTACATTGAAAAGGGGTCAAAATCTAATTCATACCGCTTCCGAGCGTCTGTTGGATTTTTAGGAACGTAATGGAATCGGAAAATTTATTATTTTATAATTAATTTTCTATAGTTTTGATGTTGACCCGAGGTCCTTGGGGAGGAAGTCTTCTCATATGTATTCCCCAGCTAGATCCGTTCCTAAATGTATTCTTAATTCCGTCTTAAAAATTAACACCTAAAAAAAAATTGTAGTTTTGCTCTTACTTCGTAATTCTGGTTTGTTAATTATGAGTAGAAATTTCTCAATTGGGCCTATGAATTTTCATGTTGGAAAGAAATTTTAAACAGGAAACTATTTTAGTTATTGGTATAAAGCTACAGAATAAATACTTTCGCTGAAAGCTAATTTTTTTTTATGTACAGTGTGCAATTGAATGAAGTGCAGCGTTTTATTTAATATGTTTTTTCACAGGAGTTAGAAAAGTTATTTTATTTCAGAAGTACTATCATTTATTTATTAATGAGTTCCCTGAGTCACTCCTGAAAAAACTTTAATGTAGCGCCTTAAAAAAGATTGATCGAAAAAGTGCTCTTTTTGAAATATAAATTGGAAAAGTACATATCGGGGCTGAGCGTAACTATTAATTTCAAATTAATTAAAAATGTTTCCTTTATCACTAAATGCTGTCTTTAATATTAAAATGTTAAAGTAAAACGTTAATCTAGGTGCTTTTTCAGGTCATTGTTCTGTTGAATTGTTTTTGGTTTTAAGTTTTATGGAATTATCTCAGACCATATATTTTTTTGAAATAATGAAAAAATTACAACAACAGTTTTGGACAGTTAATCGTTTGTTTTTGAGTGTGCTAATTCCACTAAAAGCATTCAGTTGTGCGAAGAAACATAAGAAAAGGTATTTGGGAAATGTTTGTAAACTTCAATTGTTACGAAAAAAATTAATTAAAATGATTTGTTGGCGTATTTTAAAGGTATTTATGCAAGACTAACACATTTGGCATGGTCGGGCGCCGTTAATTTTCCTATTTCTGAATTAATTTGATGATTTGATACTTACATACGGGCTAATGCCACTGCAGCCACTGATTTGGCGACAAAAATTGGCACCAAAATTACTGCTGCGGTGGCATTAATATGTACGTACGTATGCACCTGTGTCGTAGTTGTGAATCTCTGCAAGAGGAATTTTTCACACTATGCAGTTTATTTGAAAACGGAAATAATTTAATAAATAAAAAAGAGAATTTCCAGTTCGATTCTTGCACGCACTCACTATTTGCACACCTCGATTCTTGCAACATAAAGTTTTTTTTTTTCACTCAGTACTTGCAACATTCGAAAATTTTGACTTCAATACTTGCATCATACATATTTTATTTTCTTAAGATATTCCATTTTACGCATCTTCCGAGTTTGAAGAAGCACCCAAATGTGTAAAATTGAAAATAAGTGGAAGTCTCGACTTAGCTCAACAGCTGTTAGTTTTGATATAACTTTTGCTCGGTGCGTTGCCAAAATGGCAAAGAAAAAGGTTACGCTGTTAACGATTTTAAACAAATTAAAAGCGGGATTTTCTACGAATCATACAAATCAAATTTATGGTAGTTGGAAAATCAGCGAATCCACGTCCAATAAAATTTTGTTTGTAGATATTCCTGTTGTCTACTAAGACAATAAAAGTGCTTGGATGACATTAAATTTATTTAAGGAGAAAAAGAGCTTCTACTTATATATAATGCACATAGCCACCCCAAAAAAGACGAGTTAAAGAGTTCCGATGGTCAAAGCATATCGACAATGTGTTTACCTCCAAATTGTACGGCACTAATACAGCCAATGGAACAAAATGTTATAAGGCTTACAAAACCTACAAAAATAAGGGTATTAAATTACATTATTGGAAAAATTATAGATGAGTCTTTAAGAAATATTAGTCTGAAGTATGCAATATGCTTTTTAGCTATTGCTTGGGATGCTCTTAATATACTTTCCATTCAATCATCGTTGCAAAAGCTGTTTAAAAAGGCATCTGATTGGGATAGTGAGGATATCATTCCTCTTTCAGACTTACGCTTTCAACTTGCTAATAATACATCAATATTCAGCTCATTGCAAAGTTGCTTCAGGAACCCAAGCAATTTTATGTATAATGACGATGACGAAGCTGACTAACGAACGGAGGTCACTTCAGCTTTCAATATACACCCTGTTGCAATATTATAAGACCGATCAAAAATTAGGTGTTACTGGTAACCAGTGAGTGTTTTAAATACATTTTTTTTAGTAACTTGAGCATTGGCAACTGTCAAAGCACATTGTAACATTTAACTGTAAAACTTTAGATAGTAAAAAAGTAAACGAGTTAAAGACGTGTTGCAGAATTATAAGACCGCTGAGTTTTTATTCAATTTACTTGAGTTAAAAATAAGAAATAATTATTATTTCAATTTGAAATTTTAAAATTTCTAGAAGAAAGCAGCTGTTGGAATTTGATAGAAAGCAGATATCAGGCTTAAGAAGTTACGGGCTTGGAATTAACGCCATCGCGTAACCACTGTCTGAAAAAAAATCCAGATACCTACGGTACCAAAAATAATTCTTGAAGAAAAAGAAAACTAAGTCCGTTCAGTGGTTACCAGTAACAGCTCATTTTTGATCGGTCTTATAATATTGCAACAAAGTGTATGCCTGGATTGGGCGGAGTAAAATAATGAGGCTTACAGGCCTATTCTATCGAGGTAATAACATTTAATTTGGCATTACAATTTACCATTCAGTAAATTTTGTTACTATTTTGTATTGTGAGTCCACTGTCACCCTGTAAATTTTGTTACCCGCGAAATAGGATGTAACAATCTGCTGTTTGATTTTTTGTTTTGAGTTTAAGAAAAAAATAAAAACCAAAATATGTAGGCATATTTTACGCCTAGAATTCATTGAAGATGAAGAAAAAGTGCAAAAAGGAGCATGTGAAGAAGTTTCCGCTTTTTAATTCAACTTTTTTTCTGTCGTTCTGGTATGTTTTCCATAATTAGGTTCAATTATTTATGACACTTTTTTTATGCTTTAATCTGAGCCTCATCTTTAATATAAGCCTAACAGTAAGTGTACAAATCTTAAAAACTAAATTACAAACATGATAGCTCGAGTTATGTAACTCTGAGCCCTTTTCAAACTACGACGCTCCTTAGAAGGCGGGAACATCTCTTCGCTGCAGACGGGAATTTCTTGTTGGGTTGCATAAAGCATTAGCTAGCGGGTTTGGATGATTTCTCAGCTTTGTGAAGTACTTCGTCCTTCTTTCAATTTCAGGCTTAACCAGTAAAATACCAACAGGTCGTACCCCAAAGTTGAATACCATACATCCAAATTGGTTTTAATACTGCGTTGTAAATAAGGACTTTGTAGTCTAGTGTTAGACCGGAGTTTTTGTTTAAAAGCCAATTTAAACTAGCTGCATTTAATTTCATGTGTAGTATTTTTGCCTCTATGTGTCTCTTCCAAGTGAGACGTCTATCTAAGTGTATACCGAGATATGTAACATCATTTACTTGGGGAGTGTTTATACCATTTAAGCGAATTGCAGGACATGATTGCGGTCTTAAAGTTAATGTAACGTGTTTACACTTTTGTTCATTAACTTTATTTCTCCAGTTTTCTAGCCATTCTTCGATCAGGAGTAAATGATCACTAATCGTTTTTGCTGCTTTTTTAGGGCATTTATCCCGGAATAAAACAGCTGTGGCATCCGCAAAGGTAGATGTCTGCACTTTTAGGTTTAATTGGATGTCTGCAGTGTATATAATATATAAAATTGGGCCATTGCGCCGCTACCCTGTGGAACACCAGCTTTTACCGGATACTCCTCACTGATAAATTCAGATTGTTTAATTGTAAATTGTCTGTTAGTCAGATATGACTTAAGTATCATATAAAATTGAACAGGCAGAGCTTTATGAATTTTGTACAGTAAACCTTTATGCCAGACTTTGTCAAACGCTTGTGCTACATCAAGAAAGATTGCACAGCAATACTCCTTGAGCTCGAATGCCTTCCTGATTTCATTAGTTATTCGGTTAGCTTGTTCAATAGTACTATGCTTTTCACGAAAGCCGAATTGGTGATCTGGTATCACATTGTTACGGTGGAGAAAAGGAGATATTTTTGATAGCAGAATTTTTTCAAATAATTTGGAAAGACTGGGTAGTAGGCTTATTGATCTGTAAGTCTTGGTGGTCTTTGCCTGGTTTGGCTATCATTAATATCTGCGACTTTTTCCACGCATTTGGAAAGTAACTTAGTTTTAGAATGGCATTAAAGAGTTCAGAGAGCAATGCTTGTGCAACTCTTGGTAGCTCTATTAGCATTTTTGGTGTAATAAGTAAGGTCTTGACCTGGAGATTTCTTTGGATTCAGTTTCTGTACCGCGTTTACCACTTCTAGGCTTGACATTTTAATTGCCACCTGATTTTCCTGGCCGTTAACAACAACTTCCGGTAAAATAAAATTATTAGTTGCGTCATTTGGCTGGAATACATCACTTAAATGCTTCGCAAAGCCATTTGTCTTTTCTTCGGTACTACGTGTCCAGTTACCATTTGGGCCCCTGGCATATTCACTTCTATGGGAGGCTTAAATTTCTTTTGTGCTTTCCAGAGTGAGTATTTTTTTGGCAGAATTTGGCGCTAGTTTTTCTACGTATGCCTTGACATTGTGATCTTCTGCTTGTTTCAGTGCACTTTTCAGCTTCCTCTCTGCTGCTTTCAACCGTAACTTTGCGGCTGGAGAGCGATATTCTTGCCATTCTCTCCGCAAACGGCGCTTGTTCTTTACTAATTCTTCTATTTCTGTATTTGTTAGGATTTTTGGGCACATAATAGGCTTTTTACTTTTTGGAGTTGCTATGGTTGCCGCAAGGAAATTATTGAGCTCATTAATGTAGTCATCAATATCGTTTTCACAATTCAATAGTGGGTTGATATTAATATGACTATTAGTATATTTTTTGTATTTTAGCCAGTTTGTTTCTCTGTTCGTTAGTCTTGATTCTTATGCAACTATCTTCGGGCGCTCATAAACTTTTATTAGAACTGGTGAGTGGTCTGAAGACGACTCAGAAACTGTCACAGCTGATAAAAGTTACCTGTCGATTTTTTCTTGAGACAGCAAAGTCTATTAGTCTCTGTTATCGTTCTTCTCATTTGTAAAGACACACCATTCAACTGTGGAGCGTGTAGAACAGTTAAATGGTAAGTGATTCCTTTCGGAACACAATATTCCTTCATCTCATTCGATAGGTATTCTCGTCTATTATCTATATACAAATTCACAACTTTCAAATTGAAATGCGCTCACTTTTAGTGACAAAGTCTTTAAACATAGCAAAAATGTCAGATAATGTGTAAATTGATCAACAAAAATTACATTATAACAAAACATCCGAATGAATTATGAAACACAATTTTTTGAAATAGGTAACCTGGCGTAACCTAGAGCAGCTCAATAAACCAACCTATTATTGTGTAGATATGGAGCTACCTCTAGGTCTTGCCTTGGCACCATCCCCCATCCTGCTGAGCAACTGCAATTTGAACCGTTTTGGCTTCTTCGGAAACTTGGTTTTGTTAGCCTTTTTGTATGCGTATTTTTCTGCAATGATGTCACTTTAGCTTGTTTTAAAACTACTTTAAAATATTTGTGCGTATTTATACTTAAAACTATACGGAGTTATTTTATGGACGTTTTGTGAAATGCTCCCTACGAATTGTAAAAGTTTTACACTTGTATCTCTATCAACACTTCTCAGTTTTATTTCATGATCAAGTTATCTTTAGATAACGTTTCGATCGCTGCTATTACTCCATCATAAGATGATGGTAAAGTAAATAGCAAATGTGATACTTTATCCATCTCATCAATCTTTGCTCCCGAAGCTAACAGTTCAGTCATCAAATCATCAAAAACATTAAAATGAATTAATAGTTGTGAATCACTTTTCAATTTTAATGATAGTAACTTCTATCGTACATCCAACTGCGTTGCTAAACTCTTTCGTTCATATATCGTTTCCAAATTTGTTAAAATTTGCTTAGCTGTATTTTCGTTGCTTGCAAAGTAGAGAAAAGAGTCACTCAAAAATTCAATAATCAAACTTTTAGCATTTCTTTCAATCTTCCTCCATGCTTCATCGGGATTCTCCCGCGCATTTTCGTCTACAACTTTTAGAGAGTTATTTTCAGCCGAAAGTGCTCTTACTCGAAACTTCCAGATTCCATATTTCTCTCCGCAAAAAGGAGCAATATTTCGCTTTACTTTTTCCATTCCTCTTTCACTTAGTCCTGTGATTTCGCTACTGTTGGTTAAAACGTAAACTGGTCCCACAAGCGCTTTGTAACCGCTAAAGCGGGTTTCGGCCGAGCTCCTCCTCCAATTTGTGGTTTTGCGTGTTGATGTTTTTCCAACAAATGGTCCCATAACCTGTCAAAAATAACAGTTTAAATGAAAAACAGCCACGTCCAATTTCCTTTGAATATTTATTCTTCTAGTAAACTTCTTACCAACAGAACTCGCCATGTACATACAGATAAAAAACATATACTCATGTAAAGAATAAACTAAATAAAGAACGAATGTACCAAAATTCACTAATTAATTTCATATTGACGTTTGTACATACACAAATTTAATCGTAATTGATCGCGTAATTTTTGTCTTCTTCGTGTGGACATTCACAATGAGTAAAGGCAGTGATGTATTTTATAGGAAAGCTCCTACAAATCTAACAGTTACTTTAGAATTGAAAAATTGTATACCATATGCTTTACACTTCACTTGTAAAAAAGAAATATAATTTCACTTATACTGGAATGCATACAGAACTGCCTTTTCATGCATCTTGCATCGGTGTATGCATACAATTTGCTACTGAGTATGTACATCTATACAGGTTTTGTCTTCAAAAACAAAGCTGATAAAACGATCGACAATGGCACAGTCCTGGTTAATAATATTCAATATTTTCCATTCATTCCATATTGACAAAAGATTTTCGTATATGTATTTTTAAGATAGAAATGCGGAAGTCATTAAAACACACTAAAATAATTTAAAGAATACAGTAGTAACAGTTATGAAGATGTTAGAAAACTTCAATGTTAAGAATTATACTTTTATATAATATTTAAAAATGTATGCTGTATAATATACTTATTAAGTACATTCGTAAAATTTTTTGTTTTTTAGTTGGTTATGAACCAAATGCGACAATGAATACAGCACATCACATGCTGGTATATGGATGCGGTGAACCAGGGTCCACAAAACCAGTTTGGTGAGTTTCTGAAATAATTCCAAAAGTATATTATTTTTAGATTGATAATATTCAATGGTTACATGTTTTATTTTATACTTATGTATGTGATGTACATTAATGAACATGAATTGAAAAAGTGCATCGTTTTATTAAATATGTTTTTTTATCAGGAACTACTCTATGAACAATTATAAAAATTTGAGGGATTGCAAATAAATAAAAGAAATGCATAATGCCATTTTTCTTTTAAGCTATTTATTATTGTTGCTAACTTATTTAACTTTTCAACAAACTAATGCTAGTTTTGCCTTGTTGAGTCCGACTAACATTCAAAAATAACAAAAAAATAATTAGAGTAATCAATTAAATTAATTTTTCTAATTACGGTCGATCAAATACGATCAACTGAAATATTTAGTGAACTCTTACCAAGAAGAAGTGGAGGTGAGAGTGGATATATTTGTATATAATTGGCGCTTTGTAACCGCTAAAGCGATTTTTGGCCGAGCTCTTCCTCCAATTTGCGGTTTTGCGTCTTGATGTTTTTCCAATAAATGGAGGGACCTACAGTTTATAGTAAGCCGCCCCCGAATGGCTGATGGTTTTTTATGAAGAGCCTTTATTTTATGTCACCAATTAGAAAATTTAACTTAATTTTACATTTAAATTAATTTTCTATAACTTTTGGATGTTAATCGTACATGGCCAGGGTGCAAGCCATTCGATTGGCAGTTCGTAATGCTAAACAATCGGCTACCGCGGCCGCGGTAGAATACTAAATAAACAGCTGCTCTAGTGTTGCTATGGTTGCTGCTGTTGCTAGCATACTGTAACTCGTTTTCAATATCATTTGCCCTCTCTATTTACGGATTGACTGCTTATGTATTTGTTATAATTAAGCCAGTTAGTTCTGAACGCAGCAATTGGCAAGTGATTAACATGCTAATTTTCAGTTGGTTGTTCGGTCAATTTAATGAATATTGAGAAATGATCGGAAGATAAGTAAACACAGGTATCGGCAAATACTAAACTCCTTTCTACGTTTTTAGTGACTGCAAAGTCAATCAAGTCAGGTAATTTCTTGATGATATAAAATCATATCTATTTTTGGTACTTATAATCGTTCCATATAACTGCCGACCTTTTGGGTTAATTAATCTCGAACCCCAATATGTATGTTTTGCATTGTAGTCACCTCCAGCTAAAAATCTATCTTCCAGAGTCATGAAATAGTCGCTAAATCGCAGCCAAAATAAGGTCAACCCCCCTATTTTTAAGAGTGATCGAAGTAGACTGCAGCCAGTTTGTGGAGAAAGAGTGAAGAAAACTGTGCTTTAAGCGGTTCCTTATGAGTATAGCCGTACCACCATGTTGTTTGCCATCTGGGTGATTAGTATTATATTGGGTTGCCCAAAAAGTAATTGCGGATTTTTTAAAAGAAAGTAAATGCATTTTTAATAAAACTTAGAATGAACTTTAATCAAATATATAATTGCCATTTTGTTCGATAACCTTTTGCCATCTTCCCAGCAAATTTAGTATTCCACGCTCATAGAACTTCTGGCCTTTATCTGCAAAAAACTGAACCAAGTGCGATTTTATACCCTCATCATTGCCGAAAGTTTTACCATTTAAGGAGTTCTGCAAAGATCGAAATAAATGGTAGTCTGTTGGTGCAAGGTCAGGGCTTTATGGTGGATGCATCAAAAGTTCCCAGCCAAGCTCACTCAGTTTTTGGCGAGTGACCAAAGATGTGTGTGGTCTGGCGTTGTCATGATGGAATACGACACCTTTACGATTGACCAATTCTGGTCGCTTCTCCTTGATGACTGTATTCAATTTGTCCAATTGTTGACAGTTAACATCCGAATTATTCGTTTGGTTCTTTGGAAGCAGCTCAAAATATACCACACCCTTCCAATCCCACCAAACAGACAGCATAACCTTCTTTTGGTGGATATCAGCTTTTGAAGTGGTTTGAGCTGGTTCACCATGCTTGGACCATGATCGTTTTCGATTGACGTTATTGTAAACAATCCATTTTTCATCTCCAGTTATGATTCGTTTTAAAAACGGATCGAATTCATTGCGGTTTGTTAAATGAAATTCTTTCAATTCATGTGGTACCCAAATATCAAGTTTTTTTACGAGTCCAAGACTTTTTATGTGATAATGAACGGTTGACTTTGGTATATTTAATTTCTCTCCTATCTCACGCTCAGTTACATGACGATCCGATTCGATTAAAGCCTTGATATCGTCATCGTCAACTTCACTTGGCCGACCTGAACGTGGCTCATCTTTAAGTGAAAAATCTCCAGAACGGAATTTGCGAAACCAATTTTGACACTGTCTTTCTTTTAAGGCTTTATCTCCATACACATCTCGTAACTTTTTAGCAACCTGCTCCTCGTTTTTTCCTTTACGGAAATAATAAAGTAAAATATGACGAAAATGCTCTTTTGTGGGCTCCATATTAAAATTGACGCCAAACAAACAAATGTAATCAAAATTTCGCGCACTTTTTTTCTAAAGCAAGCTAAAAGTGACAGCTAATAACTGACAAAAGAAAGAATGCAATTACAGAGTCACCGCCGTTCAAAAAAATTGTCAAAGCCGACTATATGAAAAATCCGCAATTACTTTTTGGGCAACCCAATACAACTTAAACCCAGGGATATAAAAATTATACTTGTGTTTCGGATAAAAGCATAACATGAATTTCGTGAATTCCTAAATATAATGTAAAAATAAATAAAGTGCTAATTTATGCTGGTTTACACCATTAGCATTCCGTAAATAATTTCTGAGTTCACTCATTTTTTGGTCATCAGGGTTTGAAGCATTTGGTTTTGCGCTTTTATTAGATCTTGGGCCATACTTTGCATGGTAAACATGTGACCTCAAATCCAGTGCTGGAAAGAATGTGGGGGTAAGATGGAAAGGGCTGGAACGGAAGTAGTATATGAGAGCTGTTTCCGTTTGGTATGTATTCCTTGAGCAGATTTAGATTTTAAGTCTGTAAACCAAACAACCCCTTGGTGTCTATTATAGGGTCTTCCTTGCTTAGCGTGGCAAATCTGTTCCCTTTTAATACATTACCATCAGTATCAATAGTGGATCTCACGGTATTATGTTTCTTAGCATTAACCAATTTTTTAGAACGACTAGACTTCCACTTTTAACCCTAGAAAAGACGCGCTATGAGCATTTTGCTCACACAATTTTTGAATCAAAAAAATGTCTAAGTTCTATGTTATTGCACCACTTGTTACGCTGAGTACCATTCGCTATAAGTTAAATAAATAAATAAACATTTTTCAAGTTTAAGGCTCAATATTGGTGTTCTGTTTAAATTTAAGCAAGTAACACTATAAATATAAAAATAACTGAATATTTTCAGTACGTAAGCAAAATGCTCACGAGCGGCAATCTATGTCACTCTGCGGGGCGCTCCTTCTTTAGGGCTATTGAGCACGTTAATGCAACCGTCTACACTGCCGACCCTGTTTTGTTTTTGGCTGTCTCCCCTTGTTCAGTATTCGTCTCCGCACTGGAGTTGCTCCTGATGCTGCGCTGTTTGACTGCATCGCTAATAGCGACGAAATGTTGACAGCTGCCAGTGTGCATTTTCGTCAACGAATTTCATAATTTATATGTAAGAATATAAACTCCAATCAAATATACATGATCTATGTATATGTGAATATATAATTATTTACGAATCTAGTTTTCATTTCTTTTTTTGAAAAACATCGCATCTCTTTCTTAGTTAGTTACTGGCAACTACATACATATAGCAGCGAGCAGTGAGCTGAACCGGTTTTACCGAAAAAATCAAATCATCGTCGGTTAAATTTTTACTTTTCGTTATGATGTTAATTTTCGTTTCTCTCTTTATTATAGAAATGATTTTGTTATATTGTTTTTTATTTGTTTATTGCCAACTTAAGTGGTTATGGGTGTATAACCAACAGATGTATAAATTTTACCGATTTAATACTTTAGTTTTCCTTTAAGTGAAGTTGCGGAGCCGATCAAAAAACACGTCCAAACATTTCGCAATAACAATTTATGTGAACGAATTTGAGTTATTATTATTGTACACATTATAGGGCTAGAAGTATATTCAGGGGGTGGTTTAGGTACATTTAACACGTTTAACATGTTATTAAAGACTCGTAAATATCTAGGGCAAATTTTCAAACTTTTTTTCAGCGGCTGAAATTTTGAAGTTCGAATGGAGACATAAATCTTCGGTTTTCCGAAAAGTCTAAACCAAATGCTTTATCAAACGATTCCGAAGCTTACTGCCAGATCGCAATAACAATTATAGATGACAATATCAAGCAATAAATCTTTGTTTTTTCATTAGAAAATTAACATCTGAAAATTCATGTTTTCTTTTAATTTTTTATGTCAAAAGAAAAGCCGGCCAAAGTATAAAATATATCACGATTTACATATACATATATTTTCGTTTTCCTCTGCATTAATCAACAAGATGTTTTTACACAGTTTTTGTAATTTATCATAAATGCTGAAGTTGTGGCCTGTACTTCTGAAATACATTTTGCCCAGTATATTTAGTCTTAGTAGCCTAATGTTCTTAGGTAAAGACGTGTTTAATATCGTCTTGAAAAAGAAAACAGAGCAGACCGCCTTAGATTCGTGGAGGCTCATAAATATATAATATTTTTATGAAAAGCTGGAGAGTGCACTACAATTCATATCCCCACCTCTAATGCCTCATTTTTCAAAATAGTATAATTTGTGGAATTGGTTCGTCTGCTCTTTCTCTGTGCACGTCCTGTCTTTTCCCGGCTCGTAAAGATGGGGTTTTGTGTTATGCGGAGAGGTATGTTCCTCTAGAATGTCAATTTGTTTCAAGAAAGATGTGCGTACAGCAGTCACAGCAAATCTAGCCCGTTCAACTACTTGTCGTTTTTAACTACCTGCTCCACTGAACTATTGCTTTGCCTGCTCGGTAATGGTGCAGTAGCTGCAAGATCTAATGATATTTTAAACAGAGAGCGACGCTTATACCTGCCTGATGACAAGAAGATCGGATCATACTACGAGGTCTGCCAGATCTTCAACAGGTTGAGAAAATTATGACATGAGGGCTTGAAAGCTATGTGGATCGAGTGTTGTCTCTGCAAAGTCGAGTAACATAGTATTTTAACCACGAGCTCAAAGTTAATAGCACTGACAAAATTTTAATCAATATTTAATATTTAAAAAAAATATTTTATTTACGAAAATACTAAAAATGTAAAAAATTTGATTCACATTATGATTAGAATCCCCGTTCTCATAAGAACACGGAATTTGTTCTGTACTTCTATTAGAAACATTAGGCGCATACAATTCGGTTGTATACTGGTTAAATAGTTGGGAAGTCTAATGTACATATGCATATATACTTTAAATACAGAATTTTTTGAAAGAAAAAATTATGACAATATAATCGTTATCTAATAAGGTGTGTCTCAAAATGTCAATTTTTAGTCTTCATATTGTGTTTTTTATTGAATCATAGAAACATATGGTAGAGTTACCTTTCTTTCAAAATTATACATATGTTAAAATTATAATTTATTAAAAATATTACATTTTTTCCAGGAATTGTGGAGAAATGTCAAAAAAATATTCCAATGACTCGGCAAGTCCTTGTGGCGTTCATTCACATTCCCAGGTAAACTGATGTTAAATATACGTGTTCAGTAATGTTTAAGTTATAACTATATGCATAAGCACCATCGTTAACTTTTTTTGGCTTGTTAGACTTAGATCTATATTTTTTTAGATTTCTCGCAACCCATCTTAAGTTAAGAGCTCATTATTATTTCGCTTCAAAATTAAAATATGAGTTGCGTTTTTATCTGAAAATATCTAAAACTCAAGATTACATACTTTCAATTTACTCATGTTGTTTTACTTAGCTAATCTGTTAAATGAATTTCCGGATAATAAGTCACACCCGCCAAAATGACGTATCGGGATATTAATAAAATAATATTTTAAATAAATAAAATAAATGCAAAAGCTTTCATAGACACATTAATAATATAATTTAGAGCGACATAATTAACTTAAGTCCATATTGAATAAAATTTTTATTCTTGAGAAAATATTGTCTGCTTTTATTCGCCCAAAAACTACAAATCAAGCTAACAAAACAAATACAACAATTTCTGTATATTTTCTTTTTGTTTTCAGCATTGCCAAAGTCATTGCTATTTCATAGGTTTGCAAAAATGCACTACCCGTTCCACTTTTATAGTTCAGTCAAAATCACTAAGAAATAATTTTGAAGATTGAGGTGAGTTCCATACCAAAGAAGAACGCTTCCGATCATTCTCTCTTGTGCATTTTCGTCTTTCTTGTCGAACAAACAGAACAAATTTTCTCCACCTACATATAGTATAAATACTTCATGCATATTATGTATTATTAAGTTTCATTATTTGTTCCAATATTTTTACATATATCTGGTGTATAGTTTTGTTAGTGCCTGCTTCTCACATCGTCCATCCTGGCCAACCTGCTCCATTAGCTAAACTTTCGGTACAATGTGGGGTACCTTCTCTGATTTTACTTTCATCTTGTGCAAATAGCAACATCTAAAATAAAAAATTAAAACTAATGAGGTAGTAAATCAATCGACAATTTATTATTTCAACTGCCTGGGTGTATTCGGGATCATTATCCATATAGTGAAATTGTTATGTATTTGTTTATTAATTTCAAATTATATATTCGTATATTTAATAAATATACCGAAAATGATTATAAAGTACAAAGAAACCGGTAAAAATGGCGCTCTGTACGAAAATAAGAAGATAAAATAAAACTGATAACCTGTTTAACTACACTTTATTCAATTTGTATGTACTCAGAAGAGAAAGATAAATCATTATTGTCCGAAATCGTGTGAGTGGATTGGTGAACCCATCAGGCAGGTTAAAGATTTGAGAAAAGAATAGTTTTATTTTCAAGTTCAAGCACAAATTGAAAAACAGAATACTGATGTACAGTTTTAGTTTTCTCTGAGGAATGCCAATTGCAATCCTTAACTGCAATCTACCGGCTGAGTTGGACTATATTTTAGCAGGACGTGCTCTTAAATTTTGCCAGCTCCAAACAAAAAAAAAATACTATTTGTACGGTTATTAAGTTCCATCATTAAAAAAATATTATAATATCTTCTATTTCATTTAATAGATCTTATATGCATGGGCGAGAGATGCACCAAAGTTAGATTTACCTGATGGCGTGGGATTTAAGGTTGGCAGAGATACACCTATAAAATACATTGTCCTACAAGTGCACTACGCTCGCATTGACAAGTTCAAAGGTAAGTTCGTAAAATTCTTACAAGAATAAAGCAGTTCCCGGGTCGGCTTTGCGAGGGTGTGCCAGATTTTGAGGAGGTTATACACATCATAAAAATATATGCCGTTCCCCGAGGTAAATTATAGTTTTCGGGAAATTTGTTGTTAAAGTTGAAGTTAAAGTTTTGACCAACCGAAATTTCCGAATAAAAGCTAATATAATCACCACCCGGAACACACAAATATCGCTTATAATAATGCCTAATAGCGTTTACAAAGATTTTATTTAAATAAGTTTATCAAAATATTAACATTTTCCGTAATTTTTACACATAAAATATGCACTCTCACGTTTGTTTACTTTAGTAAGTAAAATGAAGTATACATGTCCGTTAGAACAAGAAAAAAACTGTGCTGCCACACCTTTGAAGAGTAAATATATAACTTTAATATCCCGCTCGAACTTACAAAGATTCACTTGAGAATACTGTGCAAGGCGAAGCCGGTTTCGGTCCGGCCCAGGGTTATTTTTTTAAATGCGGCCAAAGGCCGCTAACTTACAAAGATGTTTCACTTAAGAATACTGTGCAAGGCGAAGCTGGTGTTGGTCCTGCCCAGGGTTATTTTTTGAAATGAGGGCGAAGGCCGCCAACTTACAAAGGTGTTTCACTTAAAAATAATGTGGAAGGCGAAGCCGATGTCCGTCCGGTCAAGGGTTACTTTTTTAAATACGGCTGAAGATCGCCAACTTTTAAGGTATTGCACTTAAAATATATCGCATCTTGAATACGTTATTTGTTCATTCCTTTCTAATATACTTATTCTTCAAAGGTGTGGCGGCACATTTTTTTCTGATTCTAACGGACATGCATACTTCATCTTACTTACAAAATATTAACATATTAACATTTTGATAAAATTAATTATGTTAAATCGTTGGAAACATCATTAGGCATTATTATAAGCGATATTTAAGTGTTCCCTGAGCTTATATTAGCTTTTATTCGTGAATTTCGATTGGTCAAAAAATCAACTTTAACAACTAATTTCTCGAAAACTATAAGTTACCTCGGGGAACGGCATACATTTTTATGATCTGTAGGACCTCCTCTAACCCCCCAAATTTTTTTCTAAGTCTGGCACTTCCTCGTAAAGTTTCCCCCAGTTCCCTGCAGAGGGGCGACCGCAATTAGAAAATTTAACTTAATTTTTTATTTAAAATTTTCTAAAACTTTTGGGATGTTGTACGACACCAGGATTGGAGCCCGAGCATTCCAAATGGCAGTACGCAATGCTTCTCCTTGCACAGTATTATTGAAAGAATCTTGAGAAAAAATTAAATGAAAATATGGTTGTTGAGTTATGTTGCTTTTCTTTTGCTCCTTTTTTCTTCGTAATTTGGCTGTTGAAATTAAATAAATATAATAAAATGAAAATTCGCATTTAAAATGTGAATTAAATAATCGTATAAAACATAATTCATATAAAAAATTTAATTAATAAATTGCCGGTGAGTGTATACCAACATCTGCTGCTTGTCTTGGGTCTAAAAGTCTCATGTCAATACTTTTAAAATTTAAACATTTATCTCTGCTTAATAAATGAACAACAAATAAAAAATTCATAATTTAATGATAGTTTATTTTATTGTGCTTCATATCCAACATAAATTTATTAAATGAAATTAGTGAAAGAAGTACAACGTAATAGCAAAAGTATGCAAATGTACAATTTTTACAACACTATTGTAGAGAAAGTATAGCACATAAATATAGGTTGGTTGAAAAATTTCTGCGCTCGAAATGAAAAATACTGTTTTTGGTACGAAATATATTTTTTATTCAACATAATAATCTCACTTAACTTCAATACACTTATTCCAATGATCTTCCAATAATTTTATGCCATCACTATAATTTCATTTGGGAAGCTCCGCAAAATACCCATCTACGACTGTAATAGCTTCTTCATTAGAAGAAAAATGCATTCCACGAAGGAATTGTTTCAGGTTTCTGGGAGCCAAATCTGGTGAATACGGTTGACGCTAAAGCAATTCGTACTTTAATTTGTTGAATATTGTCATTCTTAAAACACCTTTGTAAGCAGGTGTCTTGATGAAAAATGATTTTTTTGTGCTGTAAAGCAGTTTTTTTCTCATGAACTTTTTCATCCAGCTGATCCAAAAGGCTGCAATAATATTCAGAGTTGAGTGTTTTATTTTTTAAGCAGATAATCAAAAAACTGATGCCATAACCTTCTTTGCTGATTGTTGTGACTTCACCTGCTTTGGAGCTGAACAACAAGCATCAGTCCACTGTAAACGTTCTTGTTTAAATTTAGGATCATGGTGATAGATCCAAGTCTCATCCATAGTTATAAAACGACGAAAGAAATCCGGTTAAAACGCTCCAAATTATGCTGAGAGATTTGTTTTCGATCCAGTTTTTGTTGAATTGTTAATGTGGGCGGCAATAACTTTCCAAACAACTTTTTCATATGTAATTGTCCATATATAAGCAATTTCAGGCTTAGTCAAACTTGAATCTTCACTAACAATATTATGAACTTGCAAAATGATTTCTGGTGTGGTTGCGGTTTTTGGTGTCCTTCGCGTGAATCGTCTTCAAGTCAAGCACGATCACGTTTAAATTCACCAACCCAAATTCAATGGTGCGTTTTGAAGGTGAGGACTTCTTGTACACTTCTAACAATTACTCATAAATTTCCCTTGGTTTTAAACCTTCCAAAACAAAGAATCTAATCACTGCCCGATATTAAATTTTTTCCATATTAAAAAAATATTCTGACACGTCAACTCCAAATGACTTATAAACAAAGAATTGGCAGAATGACTTGTAATTTTGCATCTCACGACAGATGTACCAATTTGTGGTGAGACTCCACCGGGGTGTATGCCCCTCCATCAAATTTCCGCTCTCTTATATGGCCGTTGTAGCAAATGTCAGTAGTACCTACTCGTCTCCTTGTCCCGTTCATCACACTTCTACAATAGGACGGGTGTGATGTCAGCCTTTAGTCTTACGAAGACGAAGGCAGCGTCACCTTCCCAATTAAGGAATCGGATATTGAAATCATAATAGCTCTGGTAAACAGACTCTGCAATTAGACTTCAGCAAAGCCTTAAACCGAATATGTCGGAGTGGCTGCACTGCAGCTTCCTCTCTTTTAGACGTGACCCAAGGTTCCACACAGGTTGGTTACCGCATCTTGCGCAAGGGTTGCTCACGCAACCAGGGTGCGCGATATCGACGCAAGGAATTAAGTATAGCCCCGTGAGTGTAATTGCATACCTAGAAGCTTGACTACAGTCGAGGGGTGGCTGATAAGTTCGCGGTCTAAAGTACTTAATGAAACCATGTAGTTTTATTTTTCAATATAGTCTCCCTCATGTGAAATACACTTTTCACATCGTGAATACAATGCCATTATACCACTGAAAAAATATTCTTTAGACTTCTCTTCAAAATGTTGTTTTTTCTTCTTTGCGTAAACCAAAAAACCGTCACAACCAAAAAAAAATCTTTACAACTCTCCAATCGTCGCTGCTTGTCGAGCGGCGTGAGTATTCGCAGTACACTACGCGCACTAATTTTATTCAAATTCAAATGTTCATGGTAAATCTCTCCAGCTCGTTCTTTGCTAATCTTTAGTCCTGCTATATGCCTAAATTTAATTCTTCGATCAGCTAGTACTAATTTTTCGAATTTCTGTACCATCACTGGGCGCCCCGGGCGGGATCATCTTCATAGGTCTCTCCTCGTTAAAACAACCGAGCCTATTATTTCACTATCGCACGTGTATATAAAAGGGCAGAGTTCTGAAGAACCAATGACTTCTCTTTAAAAATTTCTTTCGGCGTACGTCTTTTTTACAAGGAATTTAATCACAGCGCGGTGCTCTAGGAACGAAATGTTAATGAATCTAATAAAAAAAGTTTTGTTATTTATACTAATAATAAGTCCCGCAATTAGTATTATCAGTAACTAGGTGATGGGTCATCTCTAATTACCTTGAGTCGCGAAAAAGTCAGCCGCCCCTCGTACATACATACAGTTTGTCAAGAATGAGTTTTCACACAGCAAAAAACACACTTTCTCCACTTAAATTGCATGTCTAATTCATTTTATTCGCTTTTCTAAATTTGGTTATCAAATACAGTTATTTACAATATTTACGGCGGATTCATAATGAAAAAAATCAGTTGAGTGCAAAAGATGCGAAAAACATAACAAAAACAAAAAATACTCCAATTTGTGTGTGTCAAACAACTCTTTTCACAAATAGTGAAATATACTTGCGTAGTAATTTTGTTAATCTAAAGCCTGACCATATGGAATATTTAGTACTTAGTATGGCTGGTCCCGTCATTGTAATATAGCAAAATTTTCGTATCATCACAGAAGATCACGTCATCCCAATAGTCAATAGGTTCAGCAACCAGCTTAGTCACGAAGAATAAACGCTTTTCTTTTCTAAGCGACGTTTGCGTCGCGAATGGCAAGCCTACTAATCTCAAGGCGGCAGAAAACAAACTAAAATGGCATTAATATGCGAAGGGGAAAGAAATATCAAACATCTTAAAACGTCTTTGTCTCCCAACGTTTCTACTAAAAAATTTCAATGGAAAGATAGCAAGAACCTTAAGCCGCCAGTAAGCACTGAAGTACCGTTGAGACTGCGTACTGGTTCTTGGGCAAGAACGGATGAAGAAAAGGCGTCTTGTTTTGCAGAGCACCTCAGCACAGTATTTCAACCAAATACTGCTACATATAGTGCACCGTTGTCACCGAACCATCCTGCTCCTAGATACACTGTTACTTGCGGAGCATCTGTGTCTAAACTAAAAAACACTATTGCTGCCTTAAATCCAAAAAAATCTCCAGGAGACGATCATATCTCACCAAAAATGCTGGAAGAATTGCCAAGCATTGCTCTCGTTTTTCTTGCAAAGCTTTTCAGTGCCATTTTAATGCTAGGGTATTATCCACAAATCTGGAAAAGGTCGCAGATAATTATGACAGCTAAACCAGGTAAAGATGCAACCCTGCCGTCATCATATAGACCAATCAGCCTATTGCCTTGCCTATCAAAACTTTTCGAAAAAGTGCTGCTATCAAAAATTACTCCTTTTCTCCATCAAAATGATATTCCTACACATCAATTTGGTTTTCGGGAAAAAACACGGCACAATTGGACAAGTTAATCGTATAACAAATGAAATAAAGAAAGCTTTCGAAATGTGAAAGTTTTGCTCGGCCGTTTTTCTTGATGTGGCGCAAGCATTTGACAAAGTGTGGTATGATGGCCTCATTCATAAAATTAAAAAATCATTACCTAACACGTTCCACAATATCCTTGAATCCAACTTATCCAACAGGCGATTCACAGTAAAAGTAAATGAATACTTAATAGAAGAGTGTCCAATTGTGGCAGGTGTTCCGCAGGGTAGTGTTCTTGGACCAATATTGTACACACTGTTTACCGCAGATATTCCTACAAGTGGCGAAGTAATTACGTCAACATACTGCAATACTAAGTCGACATAAATGCCCCATTACAGCCACAAAACTGTTACAGCAGTATCTTAAACTAATTGAAGAATGGCTAGCGAAATGGCGCATAAAAGTTAATGAAAACAAGTGCAAATAAATAACTTTTACATTAAGGCCAAAAACAGGCGCTTAACCTGGAGATGACACATTGCTGCTAAAAAGCTGCAGCTTAAACTCAAATCTGCCAGTTTACATTTGCTTTTAAACAAGAAGTCTGGACTTAGCCTTAGCAACAAAGTCCTATTATATAATACAACAATAAATCCGATATGGGTGTATGGAATCCAGTTATGGGGCACTGCTTGCACGACGAATATAGATATAATTCAAAGATTCCAATCGAAAGCGTTAAGAGTAATAACGGGCGCACCATGGTGCATGCGTAATGAAAATATTCATAGAGATCTAAATATACCTACCATCAAGGAAGAAATTAAAATCGCAGCAAAAAAATACTTAACAAAACTGCGTAACCATCCGACCCCTTTGGCTAACACCTTGGCCTATGCAACAAGTCAAACCCGCCTGCGGAGAAGAGACAAAGCAACCTTCTAAAGAGCAACGTCAAGCCAGCAGCCCATTCCCACTAATGGGTTTTATGTTTTAATTTAGTTTAAGATTTTATTACTTGTTGTTAGGCTTCCGAAGTCGAAGTAGATTCAATAAATAAAATGTTTCAAAAAAAAAAAAAAAAATTATAATATTTTGCTGAGAAAATAGCAGTTTCGTGGGAAACAACAATAGCATTCTCTTCCCTAAGTTCCTCTGCAAGCTGTCTCGTCGAAATTCGCGGATTTTGCACTCGTTTTAGAATATTATAAATGGTTCTCTTCGTGACTGAAAACATTTCCGCGAGTTATTTAATGCTTTTACCTAATTCGTGATTGTAATAAATCAATTAAACCACATCAAACGATAACCTTTTCCCAGACATTTTTTTCAAACAAACTATTTTTATTTTTGATGTGTACATACGAAAAATTATTCATAAATTGACAGATACATTCATAGACAACAAAATTGTAGCCATCTACGGCGCATTGATAACGGTAAAAGTACCGTTAACCATTACATTCGTATTAAATGCAAGTGTGACAAGAGTTGTTTGACACTCTCAAATTGGAGTAGTTTTTTGTTTTTGTTATGTTTTCGCATGTTTTTCACTGAACTGATTTTTTTCTTTATGAATCCGTTGTAAATAATGTTAACAACTGTACTTGATAATCAAATACTGTAAAAAGTAAATAAAAGGGAGAAAATGTGCAATTGAAGTTGAAAAAGTGTGTTTATTTTCAGTGTGAAAGCTCATTCTTGACAGACTGTATATACAGTGGCGGACTAAAGTCTACATACGACCCCTTTTTTTGGAATCCCTACCGTCACATAGTTTTTACAGGAAAAGTATTGATGTAGTCTTGCTTTGAATTTAATTGTAAGACAAAACCGAAAATTTCATATTTGTTCAACATTAACTTTCAATGTTATTAACAAAAAACTCAAAAAAGCCGTTGACAAAAGTGAACATACGTTTCATTAATTTGTTTCGTTTATTACTTCAGCTATTGTTTTCAGCGGTCAAGTACCGTTTTTTTTTCTTTCTATACTTTTCTTGGTATTTGGCTTTATCTTTATTGTTTTCCATCATTTGAAAAAAGAAATACAATCGCGAAAATGTCGTCAGGAACGGAAATCCCGGTGGCTGTGCAAAAATTGATTATAAAACACAGAAATGATAAGAAAACGTTCGGCAAAATAGCTAAATTGTTAAATTTAAGAAAAGCGGCGGTGAAAACAATTTATAAAAACTTGCAGAATCGGGCTCGTTCGAGAGTAAGCCGTGAAGTGGCCGTCCAAAGAAGCTTACCCATAGGGACATCTCTTTCATCCGTAATAAAGTAAGCCAAAATTCCAAGGTACATGCTACCAATTTGGCCCAGAAGCTAGCGAAATGATCCCAAATTGTTGTGCACTTACGCACAATAACAAGAACTCTTAACAACGAAGGATTCTACAGCAGAACTCCTCGCAAGAAGCCTCTCATAAGCGAGAAAAACCGCGCACATCGGTTGGAGTTCGCTAAAAAGCATCTAAAGAAGGATCATGAGTTCTGGAAAAGCGTACTATTTACGGATGAGTCAAAATATAACATATTTGGATGCGATGGCAGAGCAAAAGTTTGGAGAAAACCCATTACTGCCATGGATCCCAGGCACCTTATTTCGACCTTAAAGCATGGTGGTGGGAGTGTCATGGATTGGAGAGCAGTTGCAGCGTCTGGGGTGGGTAAATTGGTCTTTATTGAAGGAAATATGGATCGCTTCGAGTATAAGACCATATTGGAAAATAATTTGAAGTTATCTGTGGACAAACTGTGCCTTGGCTCGAGCTGGATCTTTCTACAGGATAATGATCCTAAGCACACAGCGCAAATTGTAAAGGATTGGCTGCTGTATTATGCTCCGCGGCAGTTGCACTCATCACCACAAAGCCCGGAATTGAATATTACATAGCACGTATGGAAAATATTGGAGCGGAAAATTCGAAAACACCCTATAAGTAATGCATCAAAGCTCAGAGAGAAACTTCAAGAAGAGTGGCAAAACATTACAGGAGAAGAGCTGGAAAATTTGGTTTTTTTCAATGTTAGACGCTTGCAAGCGGTGATCGATGCGCATGGTGGCCCAACAAAATATTAACTTAGTTATTAAAATTAATATGCTTACCTAGAATAGCTAAGCAAAAAATCGTATGTTCACTTTTGTCAGTGCCTTTTTTCCATTTTTTGTTAATAACTTTGAAAGTTAATGTTGAATAAATGAGAAATTTTAGTTTTTGTTATATACTTGAATTTAAAACAAAACTGCATCATTATTTTTTCTGTGAAAGCTATAGGACGGGTTGAATTCCCAAAAAATGGATCGTATGTAGACTTTAGTCCGCCACTGTACATAATTGGCGCTGTTTAGCCGCTGCAGCGAATCATTATTCGTGGTTTAACAAATGTCTACTACGTACAGTGACTCACAGCTAAAGTGATGCAGCTACGTAAGAAATGGTATAATAAGTTTTATTTAAAAATTGAATAAATTTTCCAAAAAACATATTTCATTAATGCTTTAAAAAATTTATATTTTATATATATTTTGTGTAATTCACAACAAAAACAAACTTCACTATTACATTGTACTTCGCAATTAAAATGATACAGTAACAACAAAATTAATAAATTTAATTTTTTTAAAGAATAAATCTAAAATTGTATGATAATTATATTGTTCTATTCTGTTTGTTGGGCTTTTTTAAGTCGGCTTGATTTCGAATCTCTCGTTCCAAAACTGACCACAAATTCCCAATCACATTCAAATCTGGAGACTGCGCTGTGGCTTGTACTATCTGCGGACAGTTCCAAATAAGCCAACTTTGCACAACGCCTGATTTGTGTTTCGTATCATTATCTTGATAGTACCGAAAATTATTATGAATATTTAAGTTTGAGACACTTTGCAACAAATTTCTTTTTAAAATGTCAAAATACACAGTCTTTTCCATAGTACTATTGATGAACTCCAAATTTCCAACTCCAGAAGATGCATCCGCATACCGTTACATGCCCTCCACCATGTTTTATAGCGCTACGTAAATTTTGCGGTTGTAACGCAGTATTTGGTTTTCTTCATACCTACATTGCTCTTTCCGTCTGATCTAAACAGGTTGAATTTACATTCGTCTGCAAAAATTACGGTGTCCCAGAAACTTTCATCTTTATATAAATGCTCCTTTGCAAACCTCAACCTTGCACTTTGATTTTTAGCACTGACATATGGTATATTTCGAGCTGTGCGGCCATTAAAATCAGCTTATCCGTACAATCCAACGGGAATCACTTTTGCTAAATATTTTATTATGCGCCGTTTTACTTTTATTTATCATACGATTTTCTCGAACATAACGTTCAATGAAGTGCTGAACAGTTTCTTGGCTCAATTTCACCATTTCCACGATTTTACGCTGACTTTTGCCATCTTTATATTTTACGATTAATTCGCGCACTTGTTCGGCGACCCATTTTGATCTACACGCAACCAACGTCAATACCAAAATGTCAAAATTATCTTATATTACACCGAGTTTGTTTGCGATTATAGCGGTATTTATTTTGTCACCTTCACTTTTTCCAAAAAAACATTATGTATGTGCGCATGTACATACGTACATACATATGTATACCTACAGTGGCTGTTGGTCAAGCGCCTACCAACAACCACACACGTCAACAAAACAAACTACCGCACAAAAAGTAGATGACAAAAACTAACAAAGCGACCGGCCAGCTTAGTGAAGACGGCGTGGGTCGCTATCTGCATACAATAACAAAACTATGAGCAAAAACAAACCAAGTGAAATGATCAACGCTATTACCAGGAGAAGACCACACGACGACAGTCAACAAAATATGTTTTTGGGGTGCACCTGAGGTGTGGTCCAACCAAACTGGTTACGAACCCACTCGCACTACTCCCGTGCTGCCGGGGGTATCTTTAACCCGCCTGTATGACTGGGCTCTGAGTGCGGGGTGCTAGAAGGATGGGTATGGGGAAAACGAAGTAAGCAACACTGTCGGCAGGACAAATAAAAACGTAAGGAAACAATAAGTGATACTTAGCGGTTTCAGTCGGGTGTGGGTACCCAATTTCGGCGCTCCTCCGGTGATGCCTCCAAACTCCGGTTACGCCACTAAGCACGGTAAAAGCAATAACGTTGCGCTACACCAAAAAAAACCTCGCGCTAGGCTTCAACTGCCCTTTCTATACTTTTCCACTCACTTATATTTCTTCCAAAAAACACAAATACGCTCGTCTGCGCAAAAAAGATGTTCTCACTTTCATAGATCGTTCGAATCTGATCCGGCACACACTTACGAGGCAGGCCGCAAGCTACGCGTCGGCCTTCAGAATTCTCAGGCGAGTGTGTATTGGTGCCCAATCATTTGGCGCCGCCCCCATTACCCCAAGTCTCCTTTTGGAGACTTTTCCCACTGCGTAGGCACACACCGAGTGCAACCGTGCCAACAATTCATGGCTTTGAATTATATAATTATTTGCCGACAGATGCCACTGTCAACGCTTGGAGTGAAAGGAATATTAGGCAACACAAAGGAAATGAACAAACAAACACAAAAGAAGTTTTTGTTGCGGCCAGTACGCGACAATTTTGCATTCAAAATTCGTCAACAAGCCGCCGCCACTAACGGCTTTTTTGTTTTTTGTTGTTAATTACATAAAATATATATAAAATAAAAAATTTTTAAAGCATTAATGATATGTGTAGATCTGCCGCTAGCAACTGTCATTCATGTTTTTTGGAAAATTTATTTAATTTTTAAATAAAAGTTATACTATTTCTTACATAGTTGTCACTTTGGCTGTGAGCCATTGTATGTATTTATATATAGAGCATTATAAATAGGTAAATTTTTATTGATTATCAACAATAATCAAAAATGGAGACAGAGCGCAACTTGTAATCAGCAAGCAGAAGCCTATCTTTTCATGTTTTATTTTTTAAATTAATGAATTTGTATATACATATATGACGCTAAAGGGCATTAAAAACTATTGATTTATATTTTTAGATGGCAGCACTGATGATTCTGGAGTCTTCATAGATTACACGCTTCGACCGTAAGTAGATTTATTAAAGTTTTTAATTGTCGATTGGAATTGCATAGTCATATTCCGAAATCCCATCAGATTTAGTTTATGGGAATCTCCTAGCAACAAAGTAAGAACTGCAAATATGATTATACTTACGTTATTAAAATCATTAATTAAAAACACCATACAACAACTTATTACCGATTTTTAATTAATAATGTTGGTTTCACAATAAATTTATACGTAAACCTATATAAATAACTTTAATTGTTTATGTGCATTGTTATAATTTGCCGAAGGCAATGCTGGTGTTGCAACTGAGTGAGTAAATGGGTATGTTTTTGATGTTGCTCGTGAATATGCGGAATTGAGTTTGTACATCATGGTGCTTTATGGCGATGTTGCTTAGTTTGGGTCTGCTGTGAAGTAGTCGCTGTTGGAATTTCTTTAGTTTGCCGTGTGATTCGTGTCAGTCGTTCCATCGTTCACCGCCATAATAGTGCTACTTTAATTAGTTTTTGTTCAATAATAGCGGTTGGAAGCAATTTCATTTTCTTTTCTTCAGCGGTAGGTCCTTGTGTGGCAAGTGCCTGAATTAATGCTGAACTGTCACTTCGCTCTATTATAACGAAAAACAGAGTAAGGTCAATTCGCTAAGGTAATGTCATACCTACATACCTGATAAACGATTCTAATAATATTTCTTTAAAAATAAGAACTTGAGGAGAAGAGCACTACTTTGTGGCCTTAAATTCTTCGGTCATCACAACATAGACTCAGATTGTGCTAAGTAAAGTAATTGTTCCAGCTTGACAGATATTGCTTTCTGGTAGCCTTTCTTCATTTAATGGCATTCTCTAAATTCAAAGTTAACATTTACAAGCCTGTTCTTACTGTTACCGGTAAAGTAAATTTTGTTACTTTTTTTTAACACCTAAAATTGAGTTTGTTATTATTCTAGTACAAAGGTTACATTGTTTAACAAAACTTTGACAGTACTGCTTTTTTTCGACCATGTTAAATTACATTTGCGAGTTGGCAAAGAATATTCATAACAAAATAAATAAGTTTTATTAATTTGTTTATTAAGACATAAATAATTGAACCTAATTTTTGAAAATATACCAGTACGACAAAAAACAAAGCTAAATGAAAATGCCATCTTCCAAATAAAAGGGTAAATTTTTTCTCGCAAACTTCTTAACACAAAATCACACAGCATATTGTTTGTTACCTCCTATTTCGCGGGTAACAAAATTTACGGGCGACAGTGAACTCAGAATACGAAATAGTAACAAAATTTTATGTATGGTAAATTTTAATACCAAAATAAATTTTATTACCTCGACAGAATAGACCTATTAGTGCAAAACTTTTATCACAAATCTTTGGCGTTGGCAAACAATTCCGAAAACTTTTTTAAGCTACAAATGAATGGGAACACATACGATATATTTACAGGTCTATTCTGAAGAGGTAATAAAATTTACCATTCAGTAAATTTTGTTACTATTTCGTATTCTGAGTTCACTGTCACTCTGTAACTTTTGTTTCCGGCGAAATAGGAGGTAACAACAAACAGCTGTTTGATTTTGTGTTGTTTCAGAATAAATAAAAACCAAAATATATAGGCATATTTACGTCTGGAATTCAATGAAGATGAAGAAACAATTGCAAAAAAGCGCATATTAGAAGTTTGCAACTGGCAAATGTAATTTGGCGTGGTGGAAAAAAACAGTGATGACAAGTTTTTCAAACAAATGTTACCTGTACGCCAGAATATCGAATTCAATTTCGGGTGCTAAAAAAATAACACAACACTACCGGTACGTAGGCTGCTATATATAGGTCTGGCCTAGGCAACACTAAGTGTTCCATTGGAAAGTTTGACATTTTTTAGCATAACATCACTCAGAACGTTTTGTCATTTTATCGTGAATTGTTTTATTTACAGGGAATTAAAAAATTCATTTCGGCCAAAAAATGAAATTAACTCGTGAACATTTTCGTGCGATCATTTTTCACAACTTTCGACGTGGATCAACACGACAAGAGAGCATCGATGAACTAAAATCTTTGTATGGCTATGAAGCACCATCCTACAGCACTGTGAAAAACTGGTACAACGAATTCAATCGTGGCCGACGCTCGTTCAAAGACGAATTCCGGGAAGGTCGTCCAAAAACAACCGTTGTGCCAGAAAACATCGATGCCGTACGTGAACTGATAATGCAAGACCGTCATGTAACATACCTTCAGATAGAGGCATGCCTATGCATTTCTCCCACCAGCATACATTCGATATTGCATGAATACCTGGCCGTAAAAAAGGTTTGTTCTCGTTGGATCCCGCACAATTTGACAATCGCTCAAAAAAAGACTCGCGTGGATTGGTGTAAAGAAATGCTGAAAAAATACGTTCGCGGTGCTTCAAAAGACGTTTATAAGATCGTCACAGGTGACGAATCATGGATCTATGCGTTTGAGCCCGAAACAAAACAGCAATCGACCGTGTGGGTCTTCCAAGACGAACCAAATCCAAAAAAAAGAAAACATTTTCGTTGATAAATATTCGTATTTTCATTATTAGGCCAGAAATATATATAGCAGCCTATGTACAAATATGCAACTTTTAGCAATCTGTGCTGCATTTTTTCCTTTAAGTAAATCATAAAGTAAAATATGGCGAAAATGTTATTTTATGGGTTCCATATTAAAATTGACGCCAAACAAACAAATATAAACAAACTTACGCGTATTTTTCTTCTAAAGCTAGGTAAAAGTGACAGCTTATAACTATCAAAAGGAAAAATGCAATTAAATAGTCACAAGCTGTTCAAAAAATTTGTCAATGCTCTTTGTATGAAAAAGATAATTGACGTTTTGTAACCGTTGAAGCGGTTTTCGGCCGAGTTCCTCCTCCAATTTGTGGTTTTTGCGTCTTGATGTTTTTTTTTTCAATAAATGGAGGGACATAAAGTTTATACTAAGCCGCATCCGAACGGTTTTTTATGAGGAGTCTTTATTTCATATCAAAAATACACTCGGAGGGGTTGATGTTCCCTGTCGAGAAGCGACCTCATAATGCTTCAACTACCCGTCTTATATACCTTCCATCCATAGCAACCTATCTTATGAGAGTGCCATGTAAATGAAAAGTTGTCGCCGCTTGCCCATGCCGTTAACGACGGTTATGTCGCAGAAACCAGCGGCGATTTGATTTTTTCCGTAAAACATACTCAGCTCATTTCTCGCTGTTATACAAGGTTGCCAGTATTGACATTTCAAACTAATATGCAATATACGTAAACTAAGAAAATGCATAGTATTTCAAAAGGAATTAAAACTAAATTCGTACTTAAAATATTATTATATTGGAACATATAAATTATGAAATTTGTCGACGAAAATTATAAATTTGTTTAAAAGTATGCAAACACAACAACAACATTTCGCCGCTGTTAGCAGCGTTGATAACTCGTGTATGTACATCGCTCTTCCAGTTGGGTGTTATGGACGTTAGGCATGTAAAATGGGTAGTTGCAGCATAAGTCCACGTAAATGTCTTTATTAATTGTACCAGTAGTGACGACATTTTTGCGTCTTTAATCACAAGTGCAGATAGCTTGCCAAACTAAAAATTTTTGCGTTTCTTTGAGTTTTAAATTTTTTCTGCACTTTATATGTCTTCAGTCCCGCTTCATCTTTTACTCTTCGCACAAATGACTCGGTACAATGCGCTAACTAAGCGGTTTTCCGTCCTTTAACATGGTCACTGCCGCCTTTTTTCTGCCCGACATTGTTTACGATCTACGCTAAGATTCTCTTTAAACTTTTCTACTAACCAGGAAACAGTGTTTCGGCTAACTTAACAATCAGCTCACGCACTTCTTTCTCACTGTCCATGACTGCAAAATTAATGAATGAGAAATCCTAATTCATATGGAACACAATTTGACATATTTTTCAAAGACAACCTAATCAAAAAATTGTGAATTGTATTTCTAAGAAAGAAGCAATAATTGAAAATGTGTGCATTGATTTTTAATGACGCACTCTTTACTCACACATATGTTTGCACATATCCAGTACAGTATGTATTTTTAAGAAGGAATATCCATCCTTCTAAGACAGATTTCGTGCAACCTGATTAAACTGGGAAGTATGTGTAGAAGTGAGTAGACGTTTTTTTCAATCTCTGCAACCAATCACGCTTTTAAACGTAATTACTGGCTTTAAAATAAAAAACATTTTGTCGTAACAAATTGTCAAAATTTATATCACCATCCTCGTTATTGTGTTAGTGGTAAATCTTAAAACTAGCTAATTTTCAGCAATTTTATTTTTGATTTTGCGAATACTCGCACATATACATAATATAATATGTCAACACAAAGAAAAAGTGCACGTAATGCCCTCTCCCCTCAACAAACTACTGCTCAGAAATTACAAGGTAAGGGAGACAGCAAAGCGGTAAACAGCCCAACTACACTAAATTTGTTTGAGAGGCTTGAACTAAAATTAGAAGCTTCCATAGCGAGCATCACAACAAAAATGTCAGAGAGTGAAGAGCGTATGATGCAGAAATTAAGTAAAGTTTCTGCTGAACTCAGCAATTTAAAATCTGCTATGAAAGGTATTGATGAGAGAGTGAGTGCGCTAGAATCATTGCGCTGCGAAAGTATTGACCAAAACAAAGAGGTCGAAACTTTGTATCAACAAATTGTTGAGTTGGAGAATGCGCTAGTGGCATCAGCCCCAATAATTTATGGCGTTCCGCCTGCAAGCGAAGAGTATTCCATCGTTGTTTGCTAATCTGTGCTCTTCACTTAATCTATCTTCATAGCCTGTACGTTCAATTTTTCGCATGCGCCAAAACAAGAACAAAACTAACAGGCCCGCTGCTATTATAGTCAACATTTTTGTGCATGAATGCCTAACGAAGAGAGATCGTAGGCTAATGCAATACGCAACGCAGCTAAAACGGCAAAAACAATTGGCGAGTGCGTGTGTATGTTAGAAAGAATCAACACAGCGAAGCGACGAAAATATTTAAGGGGGTAACCTCATGTAAAATTTTCAAAAAATCGATTTTTTTTTCGATATTCTGAAAGTATACTATGTTGAGCGTGTACTGACGAGCCGGAAAAAAAAATCTCGAATATTTACAAAGTTATAGCTAATACAGTGGAGCGGGCCGTACTGAACTGTACTGTGTACTGAAACTTTAAACGCGATTATCTCGAAACTACTTTTTGAAAAACTGCTCGTGTTGTAGCTCAAAAAATTATTGACCGATTTGTTTGAAATTTGATGAGGCTTTTCTCTACATTACTACCGGAAGGATAAACCTAAAACTTCAGGTATTTTTGATTGATTATTTATTTTTTTGGGGTCAAAAGGGTCAAAAAAATAGCTCAAAATCGTAACTTTTTTTTAAGGCTGATTTTATATTGGATTTTATCCTTTTCTTTTTAATTTTATAGGTTTATCCTTTCCGTTTATATGTCCTGAAAAAAAAATTTTTTTTTTTGGTGTTTCAGATCAACGGTTGATGAGTGACAAATGGAGCAGTTTCGGACCTCGCGTTAGAGGCAGCCTACAAGACATCATGCTGAGCCACCATTTTGAATTAAAAAAAAAAAAAATTTTTTTTTTGTAATCTTAAAATGTTAAATAAAGTTGTGTTAAAAGTTCTAAACTATTAAATTATTTTATCACTGTAAAAAAAATATTAAAAAATGACCGATTTCGAGGCATTTACATGAGTCTCCCCCCTTAATCAAGCGAGCGTCGATCAAATTGCAGCTGCTAGCTGAAAACTTTATGAGCTCTATGCAAATTCTACTGTTTATCCTAAGTTTATACTTTATTTATGTTATTTGTAAGATATGCCTTATTAATATCTCATTTCATCCTTACCTCATGTAACTGACCATTTTCAAGCATCTCTTATATACATCAAATTGTTATGAGCAGCAATCTTTGTGAGCACAATAACAACGACAATCTGAGGCTAGTTCTTAAATATACATGTCAATATCATAAAGGGTTCAATGTTTGCCACTTTAATGCTAGGAGTTTAACCCGTGAAAAACTTGATTATATGAACTTGACGTTTCGTGACCTAAGCTGTAGCATAATTTTTGTGACTGATTGTGCATATTCAGTATGTGACTATGTGTTTGTACGAAATGATAGAACCACTGGTCAGAGAGGGGGTGGGATAGCAATTTATTTAAAGGCTAATATTAAATATAAAAAAATATATAAATCTCATTCTTCTGCAACTGTTGAAAGTATGTTTATTGAATGTAGTGATAATGTACAAAAGTGTGTTGTTGTATGTGTATACAACCCTCATAAGTCAAATGATCTCACTCAACTGTTCAGTAAAATATCGGAACTGTCCTTGAGTTATGTGCATGTCCTCATTTGTGGTGACTTTAATGTTGATATGTTGTCGAATAATGCTAAGTCTAGACACTTGCTCAGCTCTTTTAGCAACGTTGGCATAACAATAGTAAATGAGTATGCAACTAGATTTGCACCACACTGCAAGGCAAGTATGTTCGACCTTTTTGGTGTAAGCGTGGGGAGTAGTGTAAGCCATGTTGATTTTCGTTGCCCGGAGTTTCTGACCACGAGCTAATTATAATATTTTTCAATTTTGAATTAAATAGAGTTAAGCCATCAATAGGTTTAACTTTCAGAGATTTCAAGAATATAGACAGTGCTTCGCTATCTGCTGAAGCCGTGACCCTAAACTGGAATTACTGCTGGCTACTTGTAGATGTTAATGACAAGTTACAGTGCTTTACCACGCTAATTAATTATCTGTTTGAAAAATATGTTCCCCTTCGTAGAATTAAAGCTATAAACCATACTAAACTTTGGATCACTAAGGCAATTCTAGCCCCTATAAAAGACCGATGTAGGGCTTATAGATATTGGAAGCGTAATCCTACTAATGAACGTTGGACCACATACAAGAACTTGAGGAATAAAGTAACAACTGAATTGCGAAAAAGTAAAAAAGCCTATCTTCGTGTAAAACTTAAAACTGATTTGCCTTCCAAAGTATTGTGGACAAATCACTTGGTATTTGTGCCAAAGAGGCAAAAATTTGTAGGAAAATAGTGTCACACCTGCGTCTACATGATTTATTGAGCGAATCTCAGTCTGGGTATAGATCCAATCATAGTTGTTCCACAGCTGTGATGAAAATCATGGATGACATCCGTCCTGCTTTCGACGATAACTTACTTACCATCTTACCGCTGTTAGCTTTCTCTAAAGCTTTCGACACTGTAAACTATGATATTCTACTGTTAAAACTGAAAAGTTACACGTATTTTGGTTTCAAGACATGAGAAATTAAGCTTATGAGAAGCTACTTATCGGACAGATATCAACAAGTTCAGTGTGGGTATTTTAGGGCCAATACTTTTCAGTTTATTTATTGATGACATTGTTCATTGCTCCAAAAGTCTTCTATATATCTATCGTATATGCCGATGATACTCAGATTTAAGTCTCACGTCCAATTAGTCCTGGTGAAAATTTAATAGCTAGATTGAATGAGGATCTAATAAGAATTGAGGAATGGTCTAACATAATTGGTCTCTGTCTAAATGCTAAGAAAACGAAAGTACTTCCTATTAAAAGTAATTATCTTGATCTCAGCAATCTGTCACAAATTGTTTAGGGCTTGAAGTAAAATTTTAATATGTTGTAAAAAATCTTGGCTTCAAAATTAATGTCCGCCTAAATTGTGAAGATCACAAAAACAATTACGTAATAAAAATATATTCGACATTACGAAATTTATGGCATACATGTGATTGTTTGCCGATTAGAATAAAACTTAAACTAGTTCAGTCCCTTATTATTCCCCAAATTTCTTATGTTGAAGTCGTATATGGTACTCTAAGCTATAATTCCAGAAACAAATTAAATTTAGCTTTAAATAACGTAGCTAGGTTCATTCACTGCAAAAACAAATTTGAACACATATCTTTGTACACCAAAAACATTCTCGGCTTCACCCTTGAGAATTATCTCAAGGTACGTAATTTAATATATTTATATAAAATCATCAAAAACCGTCAACCAGGATATCTTTTCCGCAAAATAAAGTGTGTGCAATCTTCTCGTACTCACAATATGTTATCCCCAAACACAAAACTTTGACGCCCTCTATATTGTTATTTGTTGGTGCTGTCAGAATTTGGAACTCATTACCAATTTCAATAAAATGACTCAAAACGATTGCATGCTCCAAAACGGCAGTTACAAACCTATTTGCATAATACCCATCACTATTCTCCTCACCTATGTCAACATACTGTTGAAATCCCTCCTTTTAGACTTAATATTATTCTTAGCTATTCCTAAGATTTAAACAATCAAATTGTAATTCATTATATGTTAATATGTGTACAATGAAAAGACTCTGTGTCTTACTGTACGGATAAATAAATGAAATTGAAATTTAAAAAAAAAAACAAAATACAAGCCCAAGCAATGAGCTAAGTTCAGCCGAATTGATGGGAGATATATTGTAAATATGTTAATAACAAATGATATACATAAAGAATGTCGCAAAATTGACACAAAATTTGTATGTATTTAATGATTCTAAAGACTGAAATCTATGTTTTCTTTTTAATTAAAATCTTAGGTTAGCTTTGAGACGCCTTTTACATATGAACAATTGAAAAAAATGTGTACTAAATTTTTAAGATAGGCCCCACTACACATGTAGATCTCTATGCGAGGATTTTTGAGGAGTCATTGTTAATAACTAAGATGCGAGACTATGATTTCTCGAGCTCAAATTATTTATTTTCCTTAGCGTGGGTGTCTAATATATTATATATATGTACGTTTCTTTACAGTTTGAACAAGCTGGCTGGTGTTTTGCTTCTCGGAACTGGAGGGGTTATTCCACCGAATTCACTGGAACATATGGAAACTGCTTGTGAAATAAGTGAAAATAAAACTATTCATCCGATTGCCTATCGTACTCACACCCATAGTCTTGGGAAAATTGTGTCAGGATATAGAGTACGAAGTGATGACCATGGTATACATCAGTGGACCCTTTTAGGCAAAAGGGATCCATTAACACCTCAGATGTTTTATCCGATTGAAAATAGCGATCCTATCATAACAGGCGATTATCTTGCCGCAAGGTGCACAATGCTTAGTCATCGGAACCGAGTTACAAAAATAGGGTTTGTAACCAGAAACATATTTCATTAAAAAATCTTATAAAGGTTATATTTTTTAGAGCCACAAACGAAGATGAAATGTGCAACTTTTATTTGATGTACTATGTTGAAAATGACGAACCTCTAAATATGAAATATTGCTTTAGTCAAGGACCCCCCAACTACTATTGGGCTAACCCTGATGTTGGGCTTCATAACATTCCAAATATTGAAGCCAGTACATTGTGAATATATTCCAAAATGTAGTACTAATTTTATCCTCAAAAATGTAAATATTTAGTAATTGTTGAACGTCATTGTAAATAACAAAATAAAGTGTATGTATATATGTATTTGTGAAAAAAAAAAAAAAGTGGCAAAACATCCAAAAATTTATGTATGATATGTTTACTGTTTCTTTCAAGGCGAATTTAAAGAAGGTGAAGTTGTCACATCATATGATTGCTTGTTCTTCTTTCCCTTTCAAAAAATTACACAAACAAAATACATGAGAAATAGGTTTTGACATTTCGAACTATTTATTACACCAACAAAATACATAGGCTTTTTGTTTTTGTATTCTTGCTACTACCGTGAGTGAATTTGCCTTGGTTTCCTTTTTCAACTATGTATTTTTATTAAACAAAAATTAGAACTTATATGAAATCACCTTCAACTATGCGTCTTCAGCATATACATATTTAGTATTGGGAAAGTGACACTGTGATCGATGTGCGATACTTCCCCGTAAAAAAAAAAAACAAAAAGAGAAATATTCAAATAATACATTTACTTCCGATTTTTCTTGCCCTACATTTAAAAAGACGCTATCACAGCTCAGCACAGCTAAAAGCTCATTTTTCCGAAGTGAATTTAGTTAAAATTTTGTGCAAGAATTTGTGGTAAAATTAAAAAGAATAAGAATTATTGCATGCTGAAATAACTTGAGACGATATTTTTAATATATTGTTCACTTATTAAATGAGATAAACGAGTTTTTACAAAAAAATATAAAATTTTATTTGAAAGAATTAATTATGTTGTAAGTAAAACAAGAAAAAAAGAAAAAAAAATAAAGTATAAGCTTAAAAAAAAATTGAAACGCCGACAAATTAAAAAGAAAAAATGCTATCCTTATTAAATAAGTTCTTAAACTGATATAAGTGAACCTTGATATTAGCTTAGGGACCACTCCCAAAGTAGCTCGTATCACCCCTTTTATGGCTTAATAGGAAAAATTTTTTTAAAACTTCAGTAAAATTAGTAACAATGGAGTGCTGGAAAAATTTCAGCCAAAGCTCTTGCTTGGATTTTATTTAACAGAATCGAAGAAACTCTGTAACTCTGTTTTTCGTGGCTGTACCGGCGGAGGCTGGTTGAAATACATAGATGATAATGCCTTTAAAGTGAGTGTGGACAGTGCCTAACGAATTGTCATCGCCGTTTCAGTGACAGTTGTTCTTGTTTTCGTATTATTCACGCTCGAAAATGTCCGTTTATGTGCCCGATTCTCGCCATTTGCGGGAAGTTTTACTTTTCTGTTACAATTCGAAAAAAAATGCAGCTGAAGCGCATCGAATGCTCTCAGAAACTTACGGTGATGCTGCTCTGAGTGAAAGAACGTGTCGGGAGTGGTTTCAACGTTTTAAAAATGGTGATTTCGATGTCGAAGACAAACGTGGTGGTGGAAGAGAAAAAACCTTCAAAGATGAACAACTAGAAGCATTGCTTGATGAAGATTCGTGCCAAATCTAAGAACAGCTTGCCGAATCGTTGGGAGTGAGTCAACAAGCCATTTCAAAACGTCTCAAGGTCCTGGGCTTTTAATTTTGGAAAAAAAAAACGGCGGAAGCAAGGTTGTACACCTAATAACATAAGTATAATTCAAACAAAAAAATATTCATTTTGGCTTACAAAATTTTTTTACTTTTTCTGGAACACCTCTCATTAATGCGGTCACCAGCAGCCTCGTCATTTTCGAAAATTTTGCCATTTAATAAGTTTTGCAAAGATCGAAATAAATGGTAGTCTGGCGGTGCAAGGTCAGGGCTATATGGTGGATGCATTAACAGTTCTCAGCCAAACTCTCGCGGATGATATTCATGATTTTGGTATACTTAACTTCTCTCCAATCTCACGCTCAGTTACATGACGATTCGATTCGATTAAAGCCTTGATATCGTCATCATCAACTTCACTTTGCCGACCTTATCTTTGAGTGAAAAATCTCCCGAACAGAATTTGACAAGCCAACACCATACAAATATGCAACTTTTTAGCAACCTGTGCTGCATTTTTTCCTTTAAGTAAATAATAAAGTAAAATATGGCGAAAATGTTCTTTTATGGCTCCATATTAAAATTGATACCAAACCAACAAATATAAACAAATTTACGCGTATTTTCCTTCTAAAGCTAGGTAAAAGTGACAGCTTATAACTATCAAAAAAAAAAAAAAATGCAATCAAATAGTCACAAGCTGTTCAAAAAATTTGTCAAGGCTCTTTGTATGAAAAATCGACGGTTTCTTTTGGGGCAACCCAATATAATTGACGTTTTGTAACCGTTGAAGCGGTTTTCGGCCGAGTTCCTCCAACAATTTGTGGTTTTTGTGTCTTGATGTTTTTTTTTTCAATAAATGGAGGGACATAAAGTTTATACTAAGCCGCATCCGAACGGTTTTTTATGAGGAGTCGTTATTTCATATCAAAAATACACTCGGAGGGGTTGATGTTCCCTGTCGAGAAGCGAACTCATAATGCTTTTTTTAGAAAGTGGCAAAACATCCAAAAATTTATGTATGATATGTTTACTGTTTCTTTCAAGGCGAATTTAAAGAAGGTGAAGTTGTCACATCATATGATTGCTTGTTCTTCTTTCCCTTTCAAAAAATTACACAAACAAAATACATGAGAAATAGGTTTTGACATTTCGAACTATTTATTACACCAACAAAATACATAGGCTTTTTGTTTTTGTATTCTTGCTACTACCGTGAGTGAATTTGCCTTGGTTTCCTTTTTCAACTATGTATTTTTATTAAACAAAAATTAGAACTTATATGAAATCACCTTCAACTATGCGTCTTCAGCATATACATATTTAGTATTGGGAAAGTGACACTGTGATCGATGTGCGATACTTCCCCGTAAAAAAAAAAAAACAAAAAGAGAAATATTCAAATAATACATTTACTTCCGATTTTTCTTGCCCTACATTTAAAAAGACGCTATCACAGCTCAGCACAGCTAAAAGCTCATTTTTCCGAAGTGAATTTAGTTAAAATTTTGTGCAAGAATTTGTGGTAAAATTAAAAAGAATAAGAATTATTGCATGCTGAAATAACTTGAGACGATATTTTTAATATATTGTTCACTTATTAAATGAGATAAACGAGTTTTTACAAAAAAATATAAAATTTTATTTGAAAGAATTAATTATGTTGTAAGTAAAACAAGAAAAAAAGAAAAAAAAAATAAAGTATAAGCTTAAAAAAAAATTGAAACGCCGACAAATTAAAAAGAAAAAATGCTATCCTTATTAAATAAGTTCTTAAACTGATATAAGTGAACCTTGATATTAGCTTAGGGACCACTCCCAAAGTAGCTCGTATCACCCCTTTTATGGCTTAATAGGAAAAATTTTTTTAAAACTTCAGTAAAATTAGTAACAATGGAGTGCTGGAAAAATTTCAGCCAAAGCTCTTGCTTGGATTTTATTTAACAGAATCGAAGAAACTCTGTAACTCTGTTTTTCGTGGCTGTACCGGCGGAGGCTGGTTGAAATACATAGATGATAATGCCTTTAAAGTGAGTGTGGACAGTGCCTAACGAATTGTCATCGCCGTTTCAGTGACAGTTGTTCTTGTTTTCGTATTATTCACGCTCGAAAATGTCCGTTTATGTGCCCGATTCTCGCCATTTGCGGGAAGTTTTACTTTTCTGTTACAATTCGAAAAAAAATGCAGCTGAAGCGCATCGAATGCTCTCAGAAACTTACGGTGATGCTGCTCTGAGTGAAAGAACGTGTCGGGAGTGGTTTCAACGTTTTAAAAATGGTGATTTCGATGTCGAAGACAAACGTGGTGGTGGAAGAGAAAAAACCTTCAAAGATGAACAACTAGAAGCATTGCTTGATAAAGATTCGTGCCAAATCTAAGAACAGCTTGCCGAATCGTTGGGAGTGAGTCAACAAGCCATTTCAAAACGTCTCAAGGTCCTGGGCTTTTCATTTTGGAAAAAAACGGCGGAAGCAAGGTTGTACACCTAATAACTTAAGTATAATTCAAACAAAAAAATATTCATTTTGGCTTACAAATTTTTTTTACTTTTTCTGGAACACCTCTCATTAATGCGGTCACCAGCAGCCTCGTCATTTTCGAAATTTTTGCCATTTAATAAGTTTTGCAAAGATCGAAACTAATGGTAGTCTGGCGGTGCAAGGTCAGAGCTATATGGTGGATGCATTAAAAGTTCTCAGCCAAACTCTCGCGGATCATATTCATGATTTTGGTATACTTAACTTCTCTCCAATCTCACGCTCAGTTACATGACGATTCGATTCGATTAAAGCCTTGATATCGTCATCATCAACTTCACTTTGCCGACCTTATCTTTGAGTGAAAAATCTCCCGAACAGAATTTGACAAACCAACACCATACAAATATGCAACTTTTTAGCAACCTGTGCTGCATTTTTTCCTTTAAGTAAATGATAAAGTAAAATATGGCGAAAATGTTCTTTTATGGCTCCATATTAAAATTGACACCAAACAAACAAATATAAACAAATTTACGCGTATTTTTCTTCAAAAGCTAGGTAAAAGTGACAGCTTATAACTATCAAAAAAAAAAAAATGCAATTAAATAGTCACAAGCTGTTCAAAAAATTTGTCAAGGCTCTTTGTATGAAAAATCGACGGTTTCTTTTCGGCCGAGTTCCTCCTCCAATTTGTGGTTTTTGTGTCTTGATGTTTTTTTTTTTCAATAAATGGAGGGACATAAAGTTTATACTAAGCCGCATCCGAACGGTTTTTTATGAGGAGTCGTTATTTCGTATCAAAAATACACTCGGAGGGGTTGATGTTCCCTGTCGAGAAGCGACCTCATAATGCTTTTTTTAGAAAGTGGCAAAACATCCAAAAATTTATGTATGATATGTTTACTGTTTCTTTCAAGGCGAATTTAAAGAAGGTGAAGTTGTCACATCATATGATTGCTTGTTCTTCTTTCCCTTTCAAAAAATTACACAAACAAAATACATGAGAAATAGGTTTTGACATTTCGAACTATTTATTACACCAACAAAATGCATAGGCTTTTTGTTTTTGTATTCTTGCTACTACCGTGAGTGAATTTGCCTTGGTTTCCTTTTTCAACTATGTATTTTTATTAAACAAAAATCAGAACTTATATGAAATCACCTTCAACTGTGCGTCTTCAGCATATACATATTTAGTATTGGGAAAGTGACACTGTGATCGATGTGCGATACTTCCCCGTAAAAAAAAAAAAACAAAAAGATAAATATTCAAATAATACATTTACTTCCGATTTTTCTTGCCCTACATTTAAAAAGACGCTATCACAGAAACAAGTTCATTTTTCCAAAGTGAATTTAGTTAAAATTTTGTGCAAGAATTTGTGGTAAAATTAAAAAGAATAAGAATTATTGCATACTGAAATAACTTGAGACGATATTTTTAATATATTGTTCACATATTAAATGAGATAAACGAGTTTTTACAAAAAAATATAAAATTTTATTTGAAAGAATTAATTATGTTGTAAGTAAAACAAGAAAAAAAGAAAAAAAAATAAAGTATAAGCTTAAAAAAAAATTGAAACGCCGACAAATTAAAAAGAAAAAATGCTATCCTTATTAAATAAGTTCTTAAACTGATATAAGTGAACCTTGATATTAGCTCAGGGACCACTCCCAAAGTAGCTCGTATCACCCCTTTTATGGCTTAATAGGAAAAATTTTTTTAAAACTTCAGTAAAATTAGTAACAATGGAGTGCTGGAAAAATTTCAGCCAAAGCTCTTGCTTGGATTTTATTTAACAGAATCGAAGAAACTCTGTAATAATGTTCAGTTAATATTGCTGGCTTACACGGCAAAATAATTCCAAACTCATTTTCGTATTTCCATAATCCTGAAAATTTAAAATCTAAGCGAAAAATTGTTGTAAAGCAAGTTCTACATAAATCTTTTAGAGGACTATTACCTTTAAGACATCTTACTCTCTCAATTTCTTTATGGGCTAGTTTTTACTGACATTTTTTAACGAACACAACTATAATATAAATAGTGCGTCATTCAAAATTAGTGCAAAGATTTATAGGCATGGCATATAAGTTTTCAAAAATTACATTTTCATATACATATTTCATCGTTTATTATTATGTGTACAACTTTGCTTCCTCCGTTTTTCGTGGCTGTACCGGCGGAGGCTGGTTGAAATACATAGATGATAATGCCTTTAAAGTGAGTGTGGACAGTGCCTAACGAATTGTCATCGCCGTTTCAGTGACAGTTGTTCTTGTTTTCGTATTATTCACGCTCGAAAATGTCCGTTTATGTGCCTTATTCTCGCCATTTGCGGGAAGTTTTACTTTTCTGTTACAATTCGGAAAAAAAAATGCAGCTGAAGCGCATCGAATGCTCTCAGAAACTTACGGTGATGCTGCTCTGAGTGAAAGAACGTGTCGGGAGTGGTTTCAACGTTTTAAAAATGGTGATTTCGATGTCGAAGACAAACGTGGTGGTGGAAGAGAAAAAACCTTCAAAGATGAACAACTAGAAGCATTGCTTGATAAAGATTCGTGCCAAATCTAAGAAGAGCTTGCCGAATCGTTGGGAGTGAGTCAACAAGCCATTTCAAAACGTCTCAAGGTCCTGGGCTTTTCATTTTGGAAAAAAACGGCGGAAGCAAGGTTGTACACCTAATAACTTAAGTATAATTCAAACAAAAAAATATTCATTTTGGCTTACAAATTTTTTTTACTTTTTCTGGAACACCTCTCATTAATGCGGTCACCAGCAGCCTCGTCATTTTCGAAATTTTTGCCATTTAATAAGTTTTGCAAAGATCGAAACAAATGGTAGTCTGGCGGTGCAAGGTCAGAGCTATATGGTGGATGCATTAAAAGTTCTCAGCCAAACTCTCGCGGATCATATTCATGATTTTGGTATACTTAACTTCTCTCCAATCTCACGCTCAGTTACATGACGATTCGATTCGATTAAAGCCTTGATATCGTCAGCATCAACTTCACTTTGCCGACCTTATCTTTGAGTGAAAAATCTCCCGAACAGAATTTGACAAACCAACACCATACAAATATGCAACTTTTTAGCAACCTGTGCTGCATTTTTTCCTTTAAGTAAATGATAAAGTAAAATATGGCGAAAATGTTCTTTTATGGCTCCATATTAAAATTGACACCAAACAAACAAATATAAACAAATTTACGCGTATTTTTCTTCAAAAGCTAGGTAAAAGTGACAGCTTATAACTATCAAAAAAAAAAAAATGCAATTAAATAGTCACAAGCTGTTCAAAAAATTTGTCAAGGCTCTTTGTATGAAAAATCGACGGTTTCTTTTGGGGCAACCCAATATAATTGACGTTTTGTAACCGTTGAAGCGGTTTTCGGCCGAGTTCCTCCTCCAATTTGTGGTTTTTGTGTCTTGATGTTTTTTTTTTTTTCAATAAATGGAGGGACATAAAGTTTATACTAAGCCGCATCCGAACGGTTTTTTATGAGGAGTCGTTATTTCGTATCAAAAATACACTCGGAGGGGTTGATGTTCCCTGTCGAGAAGCGACCTCATAATGCTTTTTTTAGAAAGTGGCAAAACATCCAAAAATTTATGTATGATATGTTTACTGTTTCTTTCAAGGCGAATTTAAAGAAGGTGAAGTTGTCACATCATATGATTGCTTGTTCTTCTTTCCCTTTCAAAAAATTACACAAACAAAATACATGAGAAATAGGTTTTGACATTTCGAACTATTTATTACACCAACAAAATACATAGGCTTTTTGTTTTTGTATTCTTGCTACTACCGTGAGTGAATTTGCCTTGGTTTCCTTTTTCAACTATGTATTTTTATTAAACAAAAATCAGAACTTATATGAAATCACCTTCAACTGTGCGTCTTCAGCATATACATATTTAGTATTGGGAAAGTGACACTGTGATCGATGTGCGATACTTCCCCGTAAAAAAAAAAAACAAAAAGATAAATATTCAAATAATACATTTACTTCCGATTTTTCTTGCCCTACATTTAAAAAGACGCTATCACAGAAACAAGTTCATTTTTCCAAAGTGAATTTAGTTAAAATTTTGTGCAAGAATTTGTGGTAAAATTAAAAAGAATAAGAATTATTGCATACTGAAATAACTTGGGACGATATTTTTAATATAGTGTTCACATATTAAATGAGATAAACGAGTTTTTACAAAAAAATATAAAATTTTATTTGAAAGAATTAATTATGTTGTAAGTAAAACAAGAAAAAAAGAAAAAAAAATAAAGTATAAGCTTAAAAAAAAATTGAAACGCCGACAAATTAAAAAGAAAAAATGCTATCCTTATTAAATAAGTTCTTAAACTGATATAAGTGAACCTTGATATTAGCTCAGGGACCACTCCCAAAGTAGCTCGTATCACCCCTTTTATGGCTTAATAGGAAAAATTTTTTTAAAACTTCAGTAAAATTAGTAACAATGGAGTGCTGGAAAAATTTCAGCCAAAGCTCTTGCTTGGATTTTATTTAACAGAATCGAAGAAACTCTGTAATAATGTTCAGTTAATATTGCTGGCTTACACGGCAAAATAATTCCAAACTCATTTTCGTATTTCCATCATCCTGAAAATTTAAAATCTAAGCGAAAAATTGTTGTAAAGCAAGTTCTACATAAATCTTTTAGAGGACTATTATCTTTAAGACATCTTACTCTCTCAATTTCTTTATGGGCTAGTTTTTACTGACATTTTTTAACGAACACAACTATAATATAAATAGTGCGTCATTCGAAATTAGTGCAGCGATTTATAGGCATGGCATATAAGTTTTCAAAAATTACATTTTCATATACATATTTCATCGTTTATTATTATGTGTACAACAACTTTGCTTCCTCCGTTTTTCGTGGCTGTACCGGCGGAGGCTGGTTGAAATACATAGATGATAATGCCTTTAAAGTGAGTGTGGACAGTGCCTAACGAATTGTCATCGCCGTTTCAGTGACAGTTGTTCTTGTTTTCGTATTATTCACGCTCGAAAATGTCCGTTTATGTGCCCGATTCTCGCCATTTGCGGGAAGTTTTACTTTTCTGTTACAATTCGAAAAAAAAAATGCAGCTGAAGCGCATCGAATGCTCTCAGAAACTTACGGTGATGCTGCTCTGAGTGAAAGAACGTGTCGGGAGTGGTTTCAACGTTTTAAAAATGGTGATTTCGATGTCGAAGACAAACGTGGTGGTGGAAGAGAAAAAACCTTCAAAGATGAACAACTAGAAGCATTGCTTGATGAAGATTCGTGCCAAACCCAAGAACAGCTTGCCGAATCGTTGGGAGTGAGTCAACAAGCCATTTCAAAACGTCTCAAGGGCTTTTAATTTTGGAAAAAAATTTGTGGTTTTTGCGTCTTGATTTTTTGTTTTCTCAATAAATGGAGGGACATAAAGTTTATACTAAGCCGCATCCGAACGGTTTTTTATGAGGAGTCTTTATTTCATATCAAAAATACACTCGGAGGGGTTGATGTTCCCTGTCGAGAAGCGAACTCATAATGCTTCAACTACCCGTCTTACATACCTTCCATCCATAGCAACCTATCTTATGAGAGTGCCATGTAAATGAAAAGTTGTCACCGCTTGCCCATGCCGTTAATGACGGTTATGTCGCAGAAACCAGCGGCGATTTGATTTTTTCCGTAAAACATACTCAGCTCATTTCTCGCTGTTATACAAGGTTGCCAGTATTGACATTTCAAACTAATATGCAATATACGTAAACTAAGAAAATGCATAGTATTTCAAAAGGAATTAAAACTAAATTCGTACTTAAAACATTATTATATGGGAACATATAAATTATAAAATTTGTCGACGAAAATTATAAATTTGTTTAAAAGTATGCAAACACAACAACAACATTTCGCCGCTGTTAGCAGCGTTGATAACTCGTGTATGTACATCGCTCTTCCAGTTGGGTGTTATAAGTCCACGTAAATGTCTTTATTAATTGTACCAGTAGTGACGAGATTTTTGCGTCTTTAATCACAAGTGCAGATAGCTTGCCAAACTAAAAATTTTTGCGTTTCTTTGAGTTTTAAATTTTTTCTGCACTTTATATGTCTTCAGTCCCGCTTCATCTTTTACTCTTCGCACAAATGACTCGGTACAATGCGCTAACTAAGCGGTTTTCCGTCCCGAAAGGTTAGGATTTCCCTTTAACATGGTCACTGCCGCCTTTTTTCTGCCCGACATTGTTTACGATCTACGCTAAGATTCTCTTTAAACTTTTCTACTAACCAGGAAACAGTGTTTCGGCTAACTTAACAATTAGCTCACGCACTTCTTTCTCACTGTCCATGACTGCAAAATTAATGAATGAGAAATCCTAATTCATATGGAACACAATTTGACATATTTTTCAAAGACAACCTAATCAAAAAATTGTGAATTGTATTTCTAAGAAAGAAGCAATAATTGAAAATGTGTGCATTGATTTTTAATGACGCACTCTTTACTCACACATATGTATGTTTGCACATATCCAGTACAATATGTCTTTCTAAGACAGATTTCGTGCAACCAGATGAAGTACAAACCAAAGCAATGGGCTAAGTTCAGCTGAATTGATGGGAGATATAAATATGTTAATAACAAATGATCTACATAAAGAATGTCGCAAAATTGATACAAAATTTGTATGTATTTAATGATTCTAAAGACTGAAATCTATGTTTTACATATGAACAATTGAAAAAAAAGTGTACTAAATTTTTAAGGTAGGCCCCACTACACAAGTAGATCTCTATGCGAGGATTTTTGAGGAGTCATTGTTAATAACTAAGATGCGAGACTATGATTTCTCGAGCTCAAATTATTTATTTTCCTTAGCGTGGGCGTCTAATATATTATATATATGTACGTTTCTTTACAGTTTGAAGAAGCTGGCTGGTGTTTTGCTTCTCGGAACTGCAGGGGTTATTCCACCGAATTCACTGGAACATATGGAAACTGCTTGTGAAATAAGTGAAAATAAAACTATTCATCCGATTGCCTATCGTACTCACACCCATAGTCTTGGGAAAGTTGTGTCAGGATATAGAGTACGAAGTGATGACCATGGTATACATCAGTGGACCCTTTTAGGCAAAAGGGATCCATTAACACCTCAGATGTTTTATCCGATTGAAAATAGCGATCCTATCATAACAGGCGATTATCTTGCCGCAAGGTGCACAATGCTTAGTCATCGGAACCGAGTTACACAAATAGGGTTTGTAACCAGAAACATATTTCATTAAAAAATCTTATAAAGGTTATATTTTTTAGAGCCACAAACGAAGATGAAATGTGCAACTTTTATTTGATGTACTATGTTGAAAATGACGAACCTCTAAATATGAAATATTGCTTTAGTCAAGGACCCCCCAACTACTATTGGGCTAACCCTGATGTTGGGCTTCATAACATTCCAAATATTGAAGCCAGTACATTGTGAATATATTCCAAAATGTAGTACTAATTTTATCCTCAAAAATGTAAATATTTAGTAATTGTTGAACGTCATTGTAAATAACAAAATAAAGTGTATGTATATATGTATTTGTGAAAAAAAATTTTTTTTTAGAAAGTGGCAAAACATCCAAAAATTTATGTATGATATGTTTACTGTTTCTTTCAAGGCGAATTTAAAGAAGGTGAAACAAACAAAATACATGAGAAATAGGTTTTGACATTTCGAACTATTTATTACACCAACAAAATACATTAAACGACAAAATACATAGGCTTTTTGTTTTTGTATTCTTGCTACTACCGTGAGTGAATTTGCCTTGGTTTCCTTTTTCAACTATGTATTTTTATTAAACAAAAATCAGAACTTATATGAAATCACCTTCAACTATGCGTCTTCAGCATATACATACATATTTAGTATTGGGAAAGTGACACTGTGATCGATGTGCGATACTTCCCCGTAAAAAAAAAACAAAAAGAGAAATATTCAAATAATACATTTACTTCCGATTTTTCTTGCCCTACATTTAAAAAGACGCTATCACAGAAACAAGCTCATTTTTTGAAGTGAATTTAGTTAAAATTTTGTGCAAGAATTTGTGGTAAAATTAAAAAGAATAAGAATTATTGCATACTGAAATAACTTGGGACGATATTTTTAATATAGTGTTCACATATTAAATGAGATAAACGAGGTTTTACAAAAAAATATAAAATTTTATTTGAAATAATTAATTATGTTGTAAGTAAAACAAGAAAAAAAGAAAAAAAATAAATAAAGTATAAGCTTAAAAAAAAATTGAAACGCCGACAAATTAAAAAGAAAAAATGCTATCCTTATTAAATAAGTTCTTAAACTGATATAAGTGAACCTTGATATTAGCTCAGGGACCACTCCCAAAGTAGCTCGTATCACCCCTTTTATGGCTTAATAGGAAAATTTTTTTTAAAACTTCAATAAAATTAGTAACAATGGAGTGCTGGAAAAATTTCAGCCAAAGCTCTTGCTTGGATTTTATTTAACAGAATCGAAGAAACTCTGTAATAATGTTCAGTTAATATTGCTGGCTTACACGGCAAAATAATTCCAAACTCATTTTCGTATTTCCATCATCCTGAAAATTTAAAATCTAAGCGAAAAATTGTTGTAAAGCAAGTTCTACATAAATCTTTTAGAGGACTATTATCTTTAAGACATCTTACTCTCTCAATTTCTTTATGGGCTAGTTTTTACTGACATTTTTTAACGAACACAACTATAATATAAATAGTGCGTCATTCGAAATTAGTGCAGCGATTTATAGGCATGGCATATAAGTTTTCAAAAATTACATTTTCATATACATATTTCATCGTTTATTATTATGTGTACAACTTTGCTTCCTCCGTTTTTCGTGGCTGTACCGGCGGAGGCTGGTTGAAATACATAGATGATAATGCCTTTAAAGTGAGTGTGGACAGTGCCTAACGAATTGTCATCGCCGTTTCAGTGACAGTTGTTCTTGTTTTCGTATTATTCACGCTCGAAAATGTCCGTTTATGTGCCCGATTCTCGCCATTTGCGGGAAGTTTTACTTTTCTGTTACAATTCGAAAAAAATGCAGCTGAAGCGCATCGAATGCTCTCAGAAACTTACGGTGATGCTGCTCTGAGTGAAAGAACGTGTCGGGAGTGGTTTCAACGTTTTAAAAATGGTGATTTCGATGTCGAAGACAAACGTGGTGGTGGAAGAGAAAAAACCTTCAAAGATGAACAACTAGAAGCATTGCTTGATGAAGATTCGTGCCAAATCTAAGAACAGCTTGCCGAATCGTTGGGAGTGAGTCAACAAGCCATTTCAAAACGTCTCAAGGTCCTGGGCTTTTAATTTTGGAAAAAAAACGGCGGAAGCAAGGTTGTACACCTAATAACATAAGTATAATTCAAACAAAAAAATATTCATTTTGGCTTACAAAATTTTTTTTTCTTTTTCTGGAACACCTCTCATTAATGCGGTCACCAGCAGCCTCGTCATTTTCGAAAATTTTGCCATTTAATATGTTTTGCAAAGATCGAAATAAATGGTAGTCTGGCGGTGCAAGGTCAGGGCTATATGGTGGATGCATTAACAGTTCTCAGCCAAACTCTCGCGGATGATATTCATGATTTTGGTATACTTAACTTCTCTCCAATCTCACGCTCAGTTACATGACGATTCGATTCGATTAAAGCCTTGATATCGTCATCATCAACTTCACTTTGCCGACCTTATCTTTGAGTGAAAAATCTCCCGAACAGAATTTGACAAGCCAACACCATACAAATATGCAACTTTTTAGCAACCTGTGCTGCATTTTTTCCTTTAAGTAAATAATAAAGTAAAATATGGCGAAAATGTATTAAAATTGACACCAAACCAACAAATATAAACAAATTTACGCGTATTTTCCTTCTAAAGCTAGGTAAAAGTGACAGCTTATAACTATCAAAAAAAAAAAAAAAATGCAATTAAATAGTCACAAGCTGTTCAAAAAATTTGTCAAGGCTCTTTGTATGAAAAATCGACGGTTTCTTTTGGGGCAACCCAATATAATTGACGTTTTGTAACCGTTGAAGCGGTTTTCGGCCGAGTTCCTCCAACAATTTGTGGTTTTTGTGTCTTGATGTTTTTTTTTTCAATAAATGGAGGGACATAAAGTTTATACTAAGCCGCATCCGAACGGTTTTTTATGAGGAGTCGTTATTTCATATCAAAAATACACTCGGAGGGGTTGATGTTCCCTGTCGAGAAGCGAACTCATAATGCTTCAACTACCCGTCTTACATACCTTCCATCCATAGCAACCTATCTTATGAGAGTGTCATGTAAATGAAAAGTTGTCACCGCTTGCCCATGCCGTTAATGACGGTTATGTCGCAGAAACCAGCGGCGATTTGATTTTTTCCGTAAAACATACTCAGCTCATTTCTCGCTGTTATACAAGGTTGCCAGTATTGACATTTCAAACTAATATGCAATATTCGTAAACTAAGAAAATGCATAGTATTTCAAAAGGAATTAAAACTAAATTCGTACTTAAAATATTATTATATGGGAACATATAAATTATGAAATTTGTCGACGAAAATTATAAATTTGTTTAAAAGTATGCAAACACAACAACAACATTTCGCCGCTGTTAGCAGCGTTGATAACTCGTGTATGTACATCGCTCTTCCAGTTGGGTGTTATGGACGTTAGGCATGTAAAATGGGTAGTTGCAGCATAAGTCCACGTAAATGTCTTTATTAATTGTACCAGTAGTGACGACATTTTTGCGTCTTTAATCACAAGTGCAGATAGCTTGCCAAACTAAAAATTTTTGCGTTTCTCTGAGTTTTAAATTTTTTCTGCACTTTATATGTCTTCAGTCCCGCTTCATCTTTTACTCTTCGCACAAATGACTCGGTACAATGCGCTAACTAAGCGATTTTCCGTCCCGAAAGATTAGGTTTACCCTTTAACATGGTCTCTGCCGCCTTTTTTCTGCCCGACATTGTTTACGATCTACGCTAAGATTCTCTTTAAACTTTTCCACTACCCAGGAAACACTGTTTCGGCTAACTTAACAATTAGCTCACGCACTTCTTTCTCACTGTCCATGACTGCAAAATTAATGAATAAGAAATCCTAATTCATATGGAACACAATTTGACATATTTTTCAAAGACAACCTAATCAAAAAATTGTGAATTGTATTTCTAAGAAAGAAGCAATAATTGAAAATGTGTGCATTGATTTTTAATGACGCACTCTTTACTCACACATATGTTTGCACATATCCAGTACAATATGTCTTTCTAAGACAGATTTCGTGCAACCAGATGAAGTACAAACCAAAGCAATGGGCTAAGTTCAGCTGAATTGATGGGAGATATAAATATGTTAATAACAAATGATCTACATAAAGAATGTCGCAAAATTGATACAAAATTTGTATGTATTTAATGATTCTAAAGACTGAAATCTATGTTTTACATATGAACAATTGAAAAAAAAGTGTACTAAATTTTTAAGGTAGGCCCCACTACACAAGTAGATCTCTATGCGAGGATTTTTGAGGAGTCATTGTTAATAACTAAGATGCGAGACTATGATTTCTCGAGCTCAAATTATTTATTTTCCTTAGCGTGGGCGTCTAATATATTATATATATGTACGTTTCTTTACAGTTTGAAGAAGCTGGCTGGTGTTTTGCTTCTCGGAACTGCAGGGGTTATTCCACCGAATTCACTGGAACATATGGAAACTGCTTGTGAAATAAGTGAAAATAAAACTATTCATCCGATTGCCTATCGTACTCACACCCATAGTCTTGGGAAAGTTGTGTCAGGATATAGAGTACGAAGTGATGACCATGGTATACATCAGTGGACCCTTTTAGGCAAAAGGGATCCATTAACACCTCAGATGTTTTATCCGATTGAAAATAGCGATCCTATCATAACAGGCGATTATCTTGCCGCAAGGTGCACAATGCTTAGTCATCGGAACCGAGTTACACAAATAGGGTTTGTAACCAGAAACATATTTCATTAAAAAATCTTATAAAGGTTATATTTTTTAGAGCCACAAACGAAGATGAAATGTGCAACTTTTATTTGATGTACTATGTTGAAAATGACGAACCTCTAAATATGAAATATTGCTTTAGTCAAGGACCCCCCAACTACTATTGGGCTAACCCTGATGTTGGGCTTCATAACATTCCAAATATTGAAGCCAGTACATTGTGAATATATTCCAAAATGTAGTACTAATTTTATCCTCAAAAATGTAAATATTTAGTAATTGTTGAACGTCATTGTAAATAACAAAATAAAGTGTATGTATATATGTATTTGTGAAAAAAAAATTTTTTTTTAGAAAGTGGCAAAACATCCAAAAATTTATGTATGATATGTTTACTGTTTCTTTCAAGGCGAATTTAAAGAAGGTGAAACAAACAAAATACATGAGAAATAGGTTTTGACATTTCGAACTATTTATTACACCAACAAAATACATTAAACGACAAAATACATAGGCTTTTTGTTTTTGTATTCTTGCTACTACCGTGAGTGAATTTGCCTTGGTTTCCTTTTTCAACTATGTATTTTTATTAAACAAAAATCAGAACTTATATGAAATCACCTTCAACTATGCGTCTTCAGCATATACATACATATTTAGTATTGGGAAAGTGACACTGTGATCGATGTGCGATACTTCCCCGTAAAAAAAAAACAAAAAGAGAAATATTCAAATAATACATTTACTTCCGATTTTTCTTGCCCTACATTTAAAAAGACGCTATCACAGAAACAAGCTCATTTTTTCGAAGTGAATTTAGTTAAAATTTTGTGCAAGAATTTGTGGTAAAATTAAAAAGAATAAGAATTATTGCATACTGAAATAACTTGGGACGATATTTTTAATATAGTGTTCACATATTAAATGAGATAAACGAGGTTTTACAAAAAAATATAAAATTTTATTTGAAATAATTAATTATGTTGTAAGTAAAACAAGAAAAAAAGAAAAAAATAAATAAAGTATAAGCTTAAAAAAAAATTGAAACGCCGACAAATTAAAAAGAAAAAATGCTATCCTTATTAAATAAGTTCTTAAACTGATATAAGTGAACCTTGATATTAGCTCAGGGACCACTCCCAAAGTAGCTCGTATCACCCCTTTTATGGCTTAATAGGAAAAATTTTTTTAAAACTTCAATAAAATTAGTAAGAATGGAGTGCTGGAAAAATTTCAGCCAAAGCTCTTGCTTGGATTTTATTTAACAGAATCGAAGAAACTCTGTAATAATGTTCAGTTAATATTGCTGGCTTACACGGCAAAGTAATTCCAAACTCATTTTCGTATTTCCATCATCCTGAAAATTTAAAATCTAAGCGAAAAATTGTTGTAAAGCAAGTTCTACATAAATCTTTTAGAGGACTATTATCTTTAAGACATCTTACTCTCTCAATTTCTTTATGGGCTAGTTTTTACTGACATTTTTTAACGAACACAACTATAATATAAATAGTGCGTCATTCGAAATTAGTGCAGCGATTTATAGGCATGGCATATAAGTTTTCAAAAATTACATTTTCATATACATATTTCATCGTTTATTATTATGTGTACAACTTTGCTTCCTCCGTTTTTCGTGGCTGTACCGGCGGAGGCTGGTTGAAATACATAGATGATAATGCCTTTAAAGTGAGTGTGGACAGTGCCTAACGAATTGTCATCGCCGTTTCAGTGACAGTTGTTCTTGTTTTCGTATTATTCACGCTCGAAAATGTCCGTTTATGTGCCCGATTCTCGCCATTTGCGGGAAGTTTTACTTTTCTGTTACAATTCGAAAAAAAATGCAGCTGAAGCGCATCGAATGCTCTCAGAAACTTACGGTGATGCTGCTCTGAGTGAAAGAACGTGTCGGGAGTGGTTTCAACGTTTTAAAAATGGTGATTTCGATGTCGAAGACAAACGTGGTGGTGGAAGAGAAAAAACCTTCAAAGATGAACAACTAGAAGCATTGCTTGATGAAGATTCGTGCCAAATCTAAGAACAGCTTGCCGAATCGTTGGGAGTGAGTCAACAAGCCATTTCAAAACGTCTCAAGGTCCTGGGCTTTTAATTTTGGAAAAAAAACGGCGGAAGCAAGGTTGTACACCTAATAACATAAGTATAATTCAAACAAAAAAATATTCATTTTGGCTTACAAAATTTTTTTACTTTTTCTGGAACACCTCTCATTAATGCGGTCACCAGCAGCCTCGTCATTTTCGAAAATTTTGCCATTTAATATGTTTTGCAAAGATCGAAATAAATGGTAGTCTGGCGGTGCAAGGTCAGGGCTATATGGTGGATGCATTAACAGTTCTCAGCCAAACTCTCGCGGATGATATTCATGATTTTGGTATACTTAACTTCTCTCCAATCTCACGCTCAGTTACATGACGATTCGATTCGATTAAAGCCTTGATATCGTCATCATCAACTTCACTTTGCCGACCTTATCTTTGAGTGAAAAATCTCCCGAACAGAATTTGACAAGCCAACACCATACAAATATGCAACTTTTTAGCAACCTGTGCTGCATTTTTTCCTTTAAGTAAATGATAAAGTAAAATATGGCGAAAATGTTCTTTTATGGCTCCATATTAAAATTGACACCAAACAAACAAATATAAACAAATTTACGCGTATTTTTCTTCAAAAGCTAGGTAAAAGTGACAGCTTATAACTATCAAAAAAAAAAAAATGCAATTAAATAGTCACAAGCTGTTCAAAAAATTTGTCAAGGCTCTTTGTATGAAAAATCGACGGTTTCTTTTCGGCCGAGTTCCTCCTCCAATTTGTGGTTTTTGTGTCTTGATGTTTTTTTTTTTCAATAAATGGAGGGACATAAAGTTTATACTAAGCCGCATCCGAACGGTTTTTTATGAGGAGTCGTTATTTCGTATCAAAAATACACTCGGAGGGGTTGATGTTCCCTGTCGAGAAGCGACCTCATAATGCTTTTTTTAGAAAGTGGCAAAACATCCAAAAATTTATGTATGATATGTTTACTGTTTCTTTCAAGGCGAATTTAAAGAAGGTGAAGTTGTCACATCATATGATTGCTTGTTCTTCTTTCCCTTTCAAAAAATTACACAAACAAAATACATGAGAAATAGGTTTTGACATTTCGAACTATTTATTACACCAACAAAATACATAGGCTTTTTGTTTTTGTATTCTTGCTACTACCGTGAGTGAATTTGCCTTGGTTTCCTTTTTCAACTATGTATTTTTATTAAACAAAAATCAGAACTTATATGAAATCACCTTCAACTGTGCGTCTTCAGCATATACATATTTAGTATTGGGAAAGTGACACTGTGATCGATGTGCGATACTTCCCCGTAAAAAAAAAAAAAACAAAAAGATAAATATTCAAATAATACATTTACTTCCGATTTTTCTTGCCCTACATTTAAAAAGACGCTATCACAGAAACAAGTTCATTTTTCCAAAGTGAATTTAGTTAAAATTTTGTGCAAGAATTTGTGGTAAAATTAAAAAGAATAAGAATTATTGCATACTGAAATAACTTGAGACGATATTTTTAATATATTGTTCACATATTAAATGAGATAAACGAGTTTTTACAAAAAAATATAAAATTTTATTTGAAAGAATTAATTATGTTGTAAGTAAAACAAGAAAAAAAGAAAAAAAAATAAAGTATAAGCTTAAAAAAAAATTGAAACGCCGACAAATTAAAAAGAAAAAATGCTATCCTTATTAAATAAGTTCTTAAACTGATATAAGTGAACCTTGATATTAGCTCAGGGACCACTCCCAAAGTAGCTCGTATCACCCCTTTTATGGCTTAATAGGAAAAATTTTTTTAAAACTTCAGTAAAATTAGTAACAATGGAGTGCTGGAAAAATTTCAGCCAAAGCTCTTGCTTGGATTTTATTTAACAGAATCGAAGAAACTCTGTAATAATGTTCAGTTAATATTGCTGGCTTACACGGCAAAATAATTCCAAACTCATTTTCGTATTTCCATCATCCTGAAAATTTAAAATCTAAGCGAAAAATTGTTGTAAAGCAAGTTCTACATAAATCTTTTAGAGGACTATTACCTTTAAGACATCTTACTCTCTCAATTTCTTTATGGGCTAGTTTTTACTGACATTTTTTAACGAACACAACTATAATATAAATAGTGCGTCATTCAAAATTAGTGCAAAGATTTATAGGCATGGCATATAAGTTTTCAAAAATTACATTTTCATATACATATTTCATCGTTTATTATTATGTGTACAACTTTGCTTCCTCCGTTTTTCGTGGCTGTACCGGCGGAGGCTGGTTGAAATACATAGATGATAATGCCTTTAAAGTGAGTGTGGACAGTGCCTAACGAATTGTCATCGCCGTTTCAGTGACAGTTGTTCTTGTTTTCGTATTATTCACGCTCGAAAATGTCCGTTTATGTGCCTTATTCTCGCCATTTGCGGGAAGTTTTACTTTTCTGTTACAATTCGGAAAAAAAAATGCAGCTGAAGCGCATCGAATGCTCTCAGAAACTTACGGTGATGCTGCTCTGAGTGAAAGAACGTGTCGGGAGTGGTTTCAACGTTTTAAAAATGGTGATTTCGATGTCGAAGACAAACGTGGTGGTGGAAGAGAAAAAACCTTCAAAGATGAACAACTAGAAGCATTGCTTGATAAAGATTCGTGCCAAATCTAAGAAGAGCTTGCCGAATCGTTGGGAGTGAGTCAACAAGCCATTTCAAAACGTCTCAAGGTCCTGGGCTTTTCATTTTGGAAAAAAACGGCGGAAGCAAGGTTGTACACCTAATAACTTAAGTATAATTCAAACAAAAAAATATTCATTTTGGCTTACAAATTTTTTTTACTTTTTCTGGAACACCTCTCATTAATGCGGTCACCAGCAGCCTCGTCATTTTCGAAATTTTTGCCATTTAATAAGTTTTGCAAAGATCGAAACAAATGGTAGTCTGGCGGTGCAAGGTCAGAGCTATATGGTGGATGCATTAAAAGTTCTCAGCCAAACTCTCGCGGATCATATTCATGATTTTGGTATACTTAACTTCTCTCCAATCTCACGCTCAGTTACATGACGATTCGATTCGATTAAAGCCTTGATATCGTCAGCATCAACTTCACTTTGCCGACCTTATCTTTGAGTGAAAAATCTCCCGAACAGAATTTGACAAACCAACACCATACAAATATGCAACTTTTTAGCAACCTGTGCTGCATTTTTTCCTTTAAGTAAATGATAAAGTAAAATATGGCGAAAATGTTCTTTTATGGCTCCATATTAAAATTGACACCAAACAAACAAATATAAACAAATTTACGCGTATTTTTCTTCAAAAGCTAGGTAAAAGTGACAGCTTATAACTATCAAAAAAAAAAAAATGCAATTAAATAGTCACAAGCTGTTCAAAAAATTTGTCAAGGCTCTTTGTATGAAAAATCGACGGTTTCTTTTGGGGCAACCCAATATAATTGACGTTTTGTAACCGTTGAAGCGGTTTTCGGCCGAGTTCCTCCTCCAATTTGTGGTTTTTGTGTCTTGATGTTTTTTTTTTTTCAATAAATGGAGGGACATAAAGTTTATACTAAGCCGCATCCGAACGGTTTTTTATGAGGAGTCGTTATTTCGTATCAAAAATACACTCGGAGGGGTTGATGTTCCCTGTCGAGAAGCGACCTCATAATGCTTTTTTTAGAAAGTGGCAAAACATCCAAAAATTTATGTATGATATGTTTACTGTTTCTTTCAAGGCGAATTTAAAGAAGGTGAAGTTGTCACATCATATGATTGCTTGTTCTTCTTTCCCTTTCAAAAAATTACACAAACAAAATACATGAGAAATAGGTTTTGACATTTCGAACTATTTATTACACCAACAAAATACATAGGCTTTTTGTTTTTGTATTCTTGCTACTACCGTGAGTGAATTTGCCTTGGTTTCCTTTTTCAACTATGTATTTTTATTAAACAAAAATCAGAACTTATATGAAATCACCTTCAACTGTGCGTCTTCAGCATATACATATTTAGTATTGGGAAAGTGACACTGTGATCGATGTGCGATACTTCCCCGTAAAAAAAAAAAAACAAAAAGATAAATATTCAAATAATACATTTACTTCCGATTTTTCTTGCCCTACATTTAAAAAGACGCTATCACAGAAACAAGTTCATTTTTCCAAAGTGAATTTAGTTAAAATTTTGTGCAAGAATTTGTGGTAAAATTAAAAAGAATAAGAATTATTGCATACTGAAATAACTTGAGACGATATTTTTAATATATTGTTCACATATTAAATGAGATAAACGAGTTTTTACAAAAAAATATAAAATTTTATTTGAAAGAATTAATTATGTTGTAAGTAAAACAAGAAAAAAAGAAAAAAAAATAAAGTATAAGCTTAAAAAAAAATTGAAACGCCGACAAATTAAAAAGAAAAAATGCTATCCTTATTAAATAAGTTCTTAAACTGATATAAGTGAACCTTGATATTAGCTCAGGGACCACTCCCAAAGTAGCTCGTATCACCCCTTTTATGGCTTAATAGGAAAAATTTTTTTAAAACTTCAGTAAAATTAGTAACAATGGAGTGCTGGAAAAATTTCAGCCAAAGCTCTTGCTTGGATTTTATTTAACAGAATCGAAGAAACTCTGTAATAATGTTCAGTTAATATTGCTGGCTTACACGGCAAAATAATTCCAAACTCATTTTCGTATTTCCATCATCCTGAAAATTTAAAATCTAAGCGAAAAATTGTTGTAAAGCAAGTTCTACATAAATCTTTTAGAGGACTATTACCTTTAAGACATCTTACTCTCTCAATTTCTTTATGGGCTAGTTTTTACTGACATTTTTTAACGAACACAACTATAATATAAATAGTGCGTCATTCAAAATTAGTGCAAAGATTTATAGGCATGGCATATAAGTTTTCAAAAATTACATTTTCATATACATATTTCATCGTTTATTATTATGTGTACAACTTTGCTTCCTCCGTTTTTCGTGGCTGTACCGGCGGAGGCTGGTTGAAATACATAGATGATAATGCCTTTAAAGTGAGTGTGGACAGTGCCTAACGAATTGTCATCGCCGTTTCAGTGACAGTTGTTCTTGTTTTCGTATTATTCACGCTCGAAAATGTCCGTTTATGTGCCTTATTCTCGCCATTTGCGGGAAGTTTTACTTTTCTGTTACAATTCGGAAAAAAAAATGCAGCTGAAGCGCATCGAATGCTCTCAGAAACTTACGGTGATGCTGCTCTGAGTGAAAGAACGTGTCGGGAGTGGTTTCAACGTTTTAAAAATGGTGATTTCGATGTCGAAGACAAACGTGGTGGTGGAAGAGAAAAAACCTTCAAAGATGAACAACTAGAAGCATTGCTTGATAAAGATTCGTGCCAAATCTAAGAAGAGCTTGCCGAATCGTTGGGAGTGAGTCAACAAGCCATTTCAAAACGTCTCAAGGTCCTGGGCTTTTCATTTTGGAAAAAAACGGCGGAAGCAAGGTTGTACACCTAATAACTTAAGTATAATTCAAACAAAAAAATATTCATTTTGGCTTACAAATTTTTTTTACTTTTTCTGGAACACCTCTCATTAATGCGGTCACCAGCAGCCTCGTCATTTTCGAAATTTTTGCCATTTAATAAGTTTTGCAAAGATCGAAACAAATGGTAGTCTGGCGGTGCAAGGTCAGAGCTATATGGTGGATGCATTAAAAGTTCTCAGCCAAACTCTCGCGGATCATATTCATGATTTTGGTATACTTAACTTCTCTCCAATCTCACGCTCAGTTACATGACGATTCGATTCGATTAAAGCCTTGATATCGTCAGCATCAACTTCACTTTGCCGACCTTATCTTTGAGTGAAAAATCTCCCGAACAGAATTTGACAAACCAACACCATACAAATATGCAACTTTTTAGCAACCTGTGCTGCATTTTTTCCTTTAAGTAAATGATAAAGTAAAATATGGCGAAAATGTTCTTTTATGGCTCCATATTAAAATTGACACCAAACAAACAAATATAAACAAATTTACGCGTATTTTTCTTCAAAAGCTAGGTAAAAGTGACAGCTTATAACTATCAAAAAAAAAAAAATGCAATTAAATAGTCACAAGCTGTTCAAAAAATTTGTCAAGGCTCTTTGTATGAAAAATCGACGGTTTCTTTTGGGGCAACCCAATATAATTGACGTTTTGTAACCGTTGAAGCGGTTTTCGGCCGAGTTCCTCCTCCAATTTGTGGTTTTTGTGTCTTGATGTTTTTTTTTTTTCAATAAATGGAGGGACATAAAGTTTATACTAAGCCGCATCCGAACGGTTTTTTATGAGGAGTCGTTATTTCGTATCAAAAATACACTCGGAGGGGTTGATGTTCCCTGTCGAGAAGCGACCTCATAATGCTTTTTTTAGAAAGTGGCAAAACATCCAAAAATTTATGTATGATATGTTTACTGTTTCTTTCAAGGCGAATTTAAAGAAGGTGAAGTTGTCACATCATATGATTGCTTGTTCTTCTTTCCCTTTCAAAAAATTACACAAACAAAATACATGAGAAATAGGTTTTGACATTTCGAACTATTTATTACACCAACAAAATACATAGGCTTTTTGTTTTTGTATTCTTGCTACTACCGTGAGTGAATTTGCCTTGGTTTCCTTTTTCAACTATGTATTTTTATTAAACAAAAATCAGAACTTATATGAAATCACCTTCAACTGTGCGTCTTCAGCATATACATATTTAGTATTGGGAAAGTGACACTGTGATCGATGTGCGATACTTCCCCGTAAAAAAAAAAAAACAAAAAGATAAATATTCAAATAATACATTTACTTCCGATTTTTCTTGCCCTACATTTAAAAAGACGCTATCACAGAAACAAGTTCATTTTTCCAAAGTGAATTTAGTTAAAATTTTGTGCAAGAATTTGTGGTAAAATTAAAAAGAATAAGAATTATTGCATACTGAAATAACTTGAGACGATATTTTTAATATATTGTTCACATATTAAATGAGATAAACGAGTTTTTACAAAAAAATATAAAATTTTATTTGAAAGAATTAATTATGTTGTAAGTAAAACAAGAAAAAAAGAAAAAAAAATAAAGTATAAGCTTAAAAAAAAATTGAAACGCCGACAAATTAAAAAGAAAAAATGCTATCCTTATTAAATAAGTTCTTAAACTGATATAAGTGAACCTTGATATTAGCTCAGGGACCACTCCCAAAGTAGCTCGTATCACCCCTTTTATGGCTTAATAGGAAAAATTTTTTTAAAACTTCAGTAAAATTAGTAACAATGGAGTGCTGGAAAAATTTCAGCCAAAGCTCTTGCTTGGATTTTATTTAACAGAATCGAAGAAACTCTGTAATAATGTTCAGTTAATATTGCTGGCTTACACGGCAAAATAATTCCAAACTCATTTTCGTATTTCCATCATCCTGAAAATTTAAAATCTAAGCGAAAAATTGTTGTAAAGCAAGTTCTACATAAATCTTTTAGAGGACTATTATCTTTAAGACATCTTACTCTCTCAATTTCTTTATGGGCTAGTTTTTACTGACATTTTTTAACGAACACAACTATAATATAAATAGTGCGTCATTCGAAATTAGTGCAGCGATTTATAGGCATGGCATATAAGTTTTCAAAAATTACATTTTCATATACATATTTCATCGTTTATTATTATGTGTACAACAACTTTGCTTCCTCCGTTTTTCGTGGCTGTACCGGCGGAGGCTGGTTGAAATACATAGATGATAATGCCTTTAAAGTGAGTGTGGACAGTGCCTAACGAATTGTCATCGCCGTTTCAGTGACAGTTGTTCTTGTTTTCGTATTATTCACGCTCGAAAATGTCCGTTTATGTGCCCGATTCTCGCCATTTGCGGGAAGTTTTACTTTTCTGTTACAATTCGAAAAAAAAAATGCAGCTGAAGCGCATCGAATGCTCTCAGAAACTTACGGTGATGCTGCTCTGAGTGAAAGAACGTGTCGGGAGTGGTTTCAACGTTTTAAAAATGGTGATTTCGATGTCGAAGACAAACGTGGTGGTGGAAGAGAAAAAACCTTCAAAGATGAACAACTAGAAGCATTGCTTGATGAAGATTCGTGCCAAACCCAAGAACAGCTTGCCGAATCGTTGGGAGTGAGTCAACAAGCCATTTCAAAACGTCTCAAGGGCTTTTAATTTTGGAAAAAAATTTGTGGTTTTTGCGTCTTGATTTTTTGTTTTCTCAATAAATGGAGGGACATAAAGTTTATACTAAGCCGCATCCGAACGGTTTTTTATGAGGAGTCTTTATTTCATATCAAAAATACACTCGGAGGGGTTGATGTTCCCTGTCGAGAAGCGAACTCATAATGCTTCAACTACCCGTCTTACATACCTTCCATCCATAGCAACCTATCTTATGAGAGTGCCATGTAAATGAAAAGTTGTCACCGCTTGCCCATGCCGTTAATGACGGTTATGTCGCAGAAACCAGCGGCGATTTGATTTTTTCCGTAAAACATACTCAGCTCATTTCTCGCTGTTATACAAGGTTGCCAGTATTGACATTTCAAACTAATATGCAATATACGTAAACTAAGAAAATGCATAGTATTTCAAAAGGAATTAAAACTAAATTCGTACTTAAAACATTATTATATGGGAACATATAAATTATAAAATTTGTCGACGAAAATTATAAATTTGTTTAAAAGTATGCAAACACAACAACAACATTTCGCCGCTGTTAGCAGCGTTGATAACTCGTGTATGTACATCGCTCTTCCAGTTGGGTGTTATAAGTCCACGTAAATGTCTTTATTAATTGTACCAGTAGTGACGAGATTTTTGCGTCTTTAATCACAAGTGCAGATAGCTTGCCAAACTAAAAATTTTTGCGTTTCTTTGAGTTTTAAATTTTTTCTGCACTTTATATGTCTTCAGTCCCGCTTCATCTTTTACTCTTCGCACAAATGACTCGGTACAATGCGCTAACTAAGCGGTTTTCCGTCCCGAAAGGTTAGGATTTCCCTTTAACATGGTCACTGCCGCCTTTTTTCTGCCCGACATTGTTTACGATCTACGCTAAGATTCTCTTTAAACTTTTCTACTAACCAGGAAACAGTGTTTCGGCTAACTTAACAATTAGCTCACGCACTTCTTTCTCACTGTCCATGACTGCAAAATTAATGAATGAGAAATCCTAATTCATATGGAACACAATTTGACATATTTTTCAAAGACAACCTAATCAAAAAATTGTGAATTGTATTTCTAAGAAAGAAGCAATAATTGAAAATGTGTGCATTGATTTTTAATGACGCACTCTTTACTCACACATATGTATGTTTGCACATATCCAGTACATTATGTCTTTCTAAGACAGATTTCGTGCAACCAGATGAAGTACAAACCAAAGCAATGGGCTAAGTTCAGCTGAATTGATGGGAGATATAAATATGTTAATAACAAATGATCTACATAAAGAATGTCGCAAAATTGATACAAAATTTGTATGTATTTAATGATTCTAAAGACTGAAATCTATGTTTTACATATGAACAATTGAAAAAAAAGTGTACTAAATTTTTAAGGTAGGCCCCACTACACAAGTAGATCTCTATGCGAGGATTTTTGAGGAGTCATTGTTAATAACTAAGATGCGAGACTATGATTTCTCGAGCTCAAATTATTTATTTTCCTTAGCGTGGGCGTCTAATATATTATATATATGTACGTTTCTTTACAGTTTGAAGAAGCTGGCTGGTGTTTTGCTTCTCGGAACTGCAGGGGTTATTCCACCGAATTCACTGGAACATATGGAAACTGCTTGTGAAATAAGTGAAAATAAAACTATTCATCCGATTGCCTATCGTACTCACACCCATAGTCTTGGGAAAGTTGTGTCAGGATATAGAGTACGAAGTGATGACCATGGTATACATCAGTGGACCCTTTTAGGCAAAAGGGATCCATTAACACCTCAGATGTTTTATCCGATTGAAAATAGCGATCCTATCATAACAGGCGATTATCTTGCCGCAAGGTGCACAATGCTTAGTCATCGGAACCGAGTTACACAAATAGGGTTTGTAACCAGAAACATATTTCATTAAAAAATCTTATAAAGGTTATATTTTTTAGAGCCACAAACGAAGATGAAATGTGCAACTTTTATTTGATGTACTATGTTGAAAATGACGAACCTCTAAATATGAAATATTGCTTTAGTCAAGGACCCCCCAACTACTATTGGGCTAACCCTGATGTTGGGCTTCATAACATTCCAAATATTGAAGCCAGTACATTGTGAATATATTCCAAAATGTAGTACTAATTTTATCCTCAAAAATGTAAATATTTAGTAATTGTTGAACGTCATTGTAAATAACAAAATAAAGTGTATGTATATATGTATTTGTGAAAAAAAATTTTTTTTTAGAAAGTGGCAAAACATCCAAAAATTTATGTATGATATGTTTACTGTTTCTTTCAAGGCGAATTTAAAGAAGGTGAAACAAACAAAATACATGAGAAATAGGTTTTGACATTTCGAACTATTTATTACACCAACAAAATACATTAAACGACAAAATACATAGGCTTTTTGTTTTTGTATTCTTGCTACTACCGTGAGTGAATTTGCCTTGGTTTCCTTTTTCAACTATGTATTTTTATTAAACAAAAATCAGAACTTATATGAAATCACCTTCAACTATGCGTCTTCAGCATATACATACATATTTAGTATTGGGAAAGTGACACTGTGATCGATGTGCGATACTTCCCCGTAAAAAAAAAACAAAAAGAGAAATATTCAAATAATACATTTACTTCCGATTTTTCTTGCCCTACATTTAAAAAGACGCTATCACAGAAACAAGCTCATTTTTTCGAAGTGAATTTAGTTAAAATTTTGTGCAAGAATTTGTGGTAAAATTAAAAAGAATAAGAATTATTGCATACTGAAATAACTTGGGACGATATTTTTAATATAGTGTTCACATATTAAATGAGATAAACGAGGTTTTACAAAAAAATATAAAATTTTATTTGAAATAATTAATTATGTTGTAAGTAAAACAAGAAAAAAAGAAAAAAAATAAATAAAGTATAAGCTTAAAAAAAAATTGAAACGCCGACAAATTAAAAAGAAAAAATGCTATCCTTATTAAATAAGTTCTTAAACTGATATAAGTGAACCTTGATATTAGCTCAGGGACCACTCCCAAAGTAGCTCGTATCACCCCTTTTATGGCTTAATAGGAAAATTTTTTTTAAAACTTCAATAAAATTAGTAACAATGGAGTGCTGGAAAAATTTCAGCCAAAGCTCTTGCTTGGATTTTATTTAACAGAATCGAAGAAACTCTGTAATAATGTTCAGTTAATATTGCTGGCTTACACGGCAAAATAATTCCAAACTCATTTTCGTATTTCCATCATCCTGAAAATTTAAAATCTAAGCGAAAAATTGTTGTAAAGCAAGTTCTACATAAATCTTTTAGAGGACTATTATCTTTAAGACATCTTACTCTCTCAATTTCTTTATGGGCTAGTTTTTACTGACATTTTTTAACGAACACAACTATAATATAAATAGTGCGTCATTCGAAATTAGTGCAGCGATTTATAGGCATGGCATATAAGTTTTCAAAAATTACATTTTCATATACATATTTCATCGTTTATTATTATGTGTACAACTTTGCTTCCTCCGTTTTTCGTGGCTGTACCGGCGGAGGCTGGTTGAAATACATAGATGATAATGCCTTTAAAGTGAGTGTGGACAGTGCCTAACGAATTGTCATCGCCGTTTCAGTGACAGTTGTTCTTGTTTTCGTATTATTCACGCTCGAAAATGTCCGTTTATGTGCCCGATTCTCGCCATTTGCGGGAAGTTTTACTTTTCTGTTACAATTCGAAAAAAATGCAGCTGAAGCGCATCGAATGCTCTCAGAAACTTACGGTGATGCTGCTCTGAGTGAAAGAACGTGTCGGGAGTGGTTTCAACGTTTTAAAAATGGTGATTTCGATGTCGAAGACAAACGTGGTGGTGGAAGAGAAAAAACCTTCAAAGATGAACAACTAGAAGCATTGCTTGATGAAGATTCGTGCCAAATCTAAGAACAGCTTGCTGAATCGTTGGGAGTGAGTCAACAAGCCATTTCAAAACGTCTCAAGGTCCTGGGCTTTTAATTTTGGAAAAAAAACGGCGGAAGCAAGGTTGTACACCTAATAACATAAGTATAATTCAAACAAAAAAATATTCATTTTGGCTTACAAAATTTTTTTTTCTTTTTCTGGAACACCTCTCATTAATGCGGTCACCAGCAGCCTCGTCATTTTCGAAAATTTTGCCATTTAATATGTTTTGCAAAGATCGAAATAAATGGTAGTCTGGCGGTGCAAGGTCAGGGCTATATGGTGGATGCATTAACAGTTCTCAGCCAAACTCTCGCGGATGATATTCATGATTTTGGTATACTTAACTTCTCTCCAATCTCACGCTCAGTTACATGACGATTCGATTCGATTAAAGCCTTGATATCGTCATCATCAACTTCACTTTGCCGACCTTATCTTTGAGTGAAAAATCTCCCGAACAGAATTTGACAAGCCAACACCATACAAATATGCAACTTTTTAGCAACCTGTGCTGCATTTTTTCCTTTAAGTAAATAATAAAGTAAAATATGGCGAAAATGTATTAAAATTGACACCAAACCAACAAATATAAACAAATTTACGCGTATTTTCCTTCTAAAGCTAGGTAAAAGTGACAGCTTATAACTATCAAAAAAAAAAAAAAAAATGCAATTAAATAGTCACAAGCTGTTCAAAAAATTTGTCAAGGCTCTTTGTATGAAAAATCGACGGTTTCTTTTGGGGCAACCCAATATAATTGACGTTTTGTAACCGTTGAAGCGGTTTTCGGCCGAGTTCCTCCAACAATTTGTGGTTTTTGTGTCTTGATGTTTTTTTTTTCAATAAATGGAGGGACATAAAGTTTATACTAAGCCGCATCCGAACGGTTTTTTATGAGGAGTCGTTATTTCATATCAAAAATACACTCGGAGGGGTTGATGTTCCCTGTCGAGAAGCGAACTCATAATGCTTCAACTACCCGTCTTACATACCTTCCATCCATAGCAACCTATCTTATGAGAGTGTCATGTAAATGAAAAGTTGTCACCGCTTGCCCATGCCGTTAATGACGGTTATGTCGCAGAAACCAGCGGCGATTTGATTTTTTCCGTAAAACATACTCAGCTCATTTCTCGCTGTTATACAAGGTTGCCAGTATTGACATTTCAAACTAATATGCAATATTCGTAAACTAAGAAAATGCATAGTATTTCAAAAGGAATTAAAACTAAATTCGTACTTAAAATATTATTATATGGGAACATATAAATTATGAAATTTGTCGACGAAAATTATAAATTTGTTTAAAAGTATGCAAACACAACAACAACATTTCGCCGCTGTTAGCAGCGTTGATAACTCGTGTATGTACATCGCTCTTCCAGTTGGGTGTTATGGACGTTAGGCATGTAAAATGGGTAGTTGCAGCATAAGTCCACGTAAATGTCTTTATTAATTGTACCAGTAGTGACGACATTTTTGCGTCTTTAATCACAAGTGCAGATAGCTTGCCAAACTAAAAATTTTTGCGTTTCTCTGAGTTTTAAATTTTTTCTGCACTTTATATGTCTTCAGTCCCGCTTCATCTTTTACTCTTCGCACAAATGACTCGGTACAATGCGCTAACTAAGCGATTTTCCGTCCCGAAAGATTAGGTTTACCCTTTAACATGGTCTCTGCCGCCTTTTTTCTGCCCGACATTGTTTACGATCTACGCTAAGATTCTCTTTAAACTTTTCCACTACCCAGGAAACACTGTTTCGGCTAACTTAACAATTAGCTCACGCACTTCTTTCTCACTGTCCATGACTGCAAAATTAATGAATAAGAAATCCTAATTCATATGGAACACAATTTGACATATTTTTCAAAGACAACCTAATCAAAAAATTGTGAATTGTATTTCTAAGAAAGAAGCAATAATTGAAAATGTGTGCATTGATTTTTAATGACGCACTCTTTACTCACACATATGTTTGCACATATCCAGTACAATATGTCTTTCTAAGACAGATTTCGTGCAACCAGATGAAGTACAAACCAAAGCAATGGGCTAAGTTCAGCTGAATTGATGGGAGATATAAATATGTTAATAACAAATGATCTACATAAAGAATGTCGCAAAATTGATACAAAATTTGTATGTATTTAATGATTCTAAAGACTGAAATCTATGTTTTACATATGAACAATTGAAAAAAAAGTGTACTAAATTTTTAAGGTAGGCCCCACTACACAAGTAGATCTCTATGCGAGGATTTTTGAGGAGTCATTGTTAATAACTAAGATGCGAGACTATGATTTCTCGAGCTCAAATTATTTATTTTCCTTAGCGTGGGCGTCTAATATATTATATATATGTACGTTTCTTTACAGTTTGAAGAAGCTGGCTGGTGTTTTGCTTCTCGGAACTGCAGGGGTTATTCCACCGAATTCACTGGAACATATGGAAACTGCTTGTGAAATAAGTGAAAATAAAACTATTCATCCGATTGCCTATCGTACTCACACCCATAGTCTTGGGAAAGTTGTGTCAGGATATAGAGTACGAAGTGATGACCATGGTATACATCAGTGGACCCTTTTAGGCAAAAGGGATCCATTAACACCTCAGATGTTTTATCCGATTGAAAATAGCGATCCTATCATAACAGGCGATTATCTTGCCGCAAGGTGCACAATGCTTAGTCATCGGAACCGAGTTACACAAATAGGGTTTGTAACCAGAAACATATTTCATTAAAAAATCTTATAAAGGTTATATTTTTTAGAGCCACAAACGAAGATGAAATGTGCAACTTTTATTTGATGTACTATGTTGAAAATGACGAACCTCTAAATATGAAATATTGCTTTAGTCAAGGACCCCCCAACTACTATTGGGCTAACCCTGATGTTGGGCTTCATAACATTCCAAATATTGAAGCCAGTACATTGTGAATATATTCCAAAATGTAGTACTAATTTTATCCTCAAAAATGTAAATATTTAGTAATTGTTGAACGTCATTGTAAATAACAAAATAAAGTGTATGTATATATGTATTTGTGAAAAAAAATTTTTTTTTAGAAAGTGGCAAAACATCCAAAAATTTATGTATGATATGTTTACTCTTTCTTTCAAGGCGAATTTAAAGAAGGTGAAACAAACAAAATACATGAGAAATAGGTTTTGACATTTCGAACTATTTATTACACCAACAAAATACATTAAACGACAAAATACATAGGCTTTTTGTTTTTGTATTCTTGCTACTACCGTGAGTGAATTTGCCTTGGTTTCCTTTTTCAACTATGTATTTTTATTAAACAAAAATCAGAACTTATATGAAATCACCTTCAACTATGCGTCTTCAGCATATACATACATATTTAGTATTGGGAAAGTGACACTGTGATCGATGTGCGATACTTCCCCGTAAAAAAAAAACAAAAAGAGAAATATTCAAATAATACATTTACTTCCGATTTTTCTTGCCCTACATTTAAAAAGACGCTATCACAGAAACAAGCTCATTTTTTCGAAGTGAATTTAGTTAAAATTTTGTGCAAGAATTTGTGGTAAAATTAAAAAGAATAAGAATTATTGCATACTGAAATAACTTGGGACGATATTTTTAATATAGTGTTCACATATTAAATGAGATAAACGAGGTTTTACAAAAAAATATAAAATTTTATTTGAAATAATTAATTATGTTGTAAGTAAAACAAGAAAAAAAGAAAAAAATAAATAAAGTATAAGCTTAAAAAAAAATTGAAACGCCGACAAATTAAAAAGAAAAAATGCTATCCTTATTAAATAAGTTCTTAAACTGATATAAGTGAACCTTGATATTAGCTCAGGGACCACTCCCAAAGTAGCTCGTATCACCCCTTTTATGGCTTAATAGGAAAAATTTTTTTAAAACTTCAATAAAATTAGTAAGAATGGAGTGCTGGAAAAATTTCAGCCAAAGCTCTTGCTTGGATTTTATTTAACAGAATCGAAGAAACTCTGTAATAATGTTCAGTTAATATTGCTGGCTTACACGGCAAAGTAATTCCAAACTCATTTTCGTATTTCCATCATCCTGAAAATTTAAAATCTAAGCGAAAAATTGTTGTAAAGCAAGTTCTACATAAATCTTTTAGAGGACTATTATCTTTAAGACATCTTACTCTCTCAATTTCTTTATGGGCTAGTTTTTACTGACATTTTTTAACGAACACAACTATAATATAAATAGTGCGTCATTCGAAATTAGTGCAGCGATTTATAGGCATGGCATATAAGTTTTCAAAAATTACATTTTCATATACATATTTCATCGTTTATTATTATGTGTACAACTTTGCTTCCTCCGTTTTTCGTGGCTGTACCGGCGGAGGCTGGTTGAAATACATAGATGATAATGCCTTTAAAGTGAGTGTGGACAGTGCCTAACGAATTGTCATCGCCGTTTCAGTGACAGTTGTTCTTGTTTTCGTATTATTCACGCTCGAAAATGTCCGTTTATGTGCCCGATTCTCGCCATTTGCGGGAAGTTTTACTTTTCTGTTACAATTCGAAAAAAAATGCAGCTGAAGCGCATCGAATGCTCTCAGAAACTTACGGTGATGCTGCTCTGAGTGAAAGAACGTGTCGGGAGTGGTTTCAACGTTTTAAAAATGGTGATTTCGATGTCGAAGACAAACGTGGTGGTGGAAGAGAAAAAACCTTCAAAGATGAACAACTAGAAGCATTGCTTGATGAAGATTCGTGCCAAATCTAAGAACAGCTTGCCGAATCGTTGGGAGTGAGTCAACAAGCCATTTCAAAACGTCTCAAGGTCCTGGGCTTTTAATTTTGGAAAAAAAACGGCGGAAGCAAGGTTGTACACCTAATAACATAAGTATAATTCAAACAAAAAAATATTCATTTTGGCTTACAAAATTTTTTTACTTTTTCTGGAACACCTCTCATTAATGCGGTCACCAGCAGCCTCGTCATTTTCGAAAATTTTGCCATTTAATATGTTTTGCAAAGATCGAAATAAATGGTAGTCTGGCGGTGCAAGGTCAGGGCTATATGGTGGATGCATTAACAGTTCTCAGCCAAACTCTCGCGGATGATATTCATGATTTTGGTATACTTAACTTCTCTCCAATCTCACGCTCAGTTACATGACGATTCGATTCGATTAAAGCCTTGATATCGTCATCATCAACTTCACTTTGCCGACCTTATCTTTGAGTGAAAAATCTCCCCAACAGAATTTGACAAGCCAACACCATACAAATATGCAACTTTTTAGCAACCTGTGCTGCATTTTTTCCTTTAAGTAAATAATAAAGTAAAATATGGCGAAAATGTTCTTTTATGGCTCCATATTAAAATTGACACCAAACCAACAAATATAAACAAATTTACGCGTATTTTCCTTCTAAAGCTAGGTAAAAGTGACAGCTTATAACTATCAAAAAAAAAAAAAAAAAAATGCAATTAAATAGTCACAAGCTGTTCAAAAAATTTGTCAAGGCTCTTTGTATGAAAAATCGACGGTTTCTTTTGGGGCAACCCAATATAATTGACGTTTTGTAACCGTTGAAGCGGTTTTCGGCCGAGTTCCTCCAACAATTTGTGGTTTTTGTGTCTTGATGTTTTTTTTTTCAATAAATGGAGGGACATAAAGTTTATACTAAGCCGCATCCGAACGGTTTTTTATGAGGAGTCGTTATTTCATATCAAAAATACACTCGGAGGGGTTGATGTTCCCTGTCGAGAAGCGAACTCATAATGCTTCAACTACCCGTCTTACATACCTTCCATCCATAGCAACCTATCTTATGAGAGTGCCATGTAAATGAAAAGTTGTCACCGCTTGCCCATGCCGTTAATGACGGTTATGTCGCAGAAACCAGCGGCGATTTGATTTTTTCCGTAAAACATACTCAGCTCATTTCTCGCTGTTATACAAGGTTGCCAGTATTGACATTTCAAACTAATATGCAATATTCGTAAACTAAGAAAATGCATAGTATTTCAAAAGGAATTAAAACTAAATTCGTACTTAAAATATTATTATATGGGAACATATAAATTATGAAATTTGTCGACGAAAATTATAAATTTGTTTAAAAGTATGCAAACACAACAACAACATTTCGCCGCTGTTAGCAGCGTTGATAACTCGTGTATGTACATCTCTCTTCCAGTTGGGTGTTATGGACGTTTGGCATGTAAAATGGGTAGTTGCAGCATAAGTCCACGTAAATGTCTTTATTAATTGTACCAGTAGTGACGACATTTTTGCGTCTTTAATCACAAGTGCAGATAGCTTGCCAAACTAAAAATTTTTGCGTTTCTCTGAGTTTTAAATTTTTTCTGCACTTTATATGTCTTCAGTCCCGCTTCATCTTTTACTCTTCGCACAAATGACTCGGTACAATGCGCTAACTAAGCGGTTTTCCGTCCCGAAAGATTAGGTTTACCCTTTAACATGGTCTCTGCCGCCTTTTTTCTGCCCGACATTGTTTACGATCTACGCTAAGATTCTCTTTAAACTTTTCTACTACCCAGGAAACACTGTTTCGGCTAACTTAACAATTAGCTCACGCACTTCTTTCTCACTGTCCATGACTGCAAAATTAATGAATAAGAAATCCTAATTCATATGGAACACAATTTGACATATTTTTCAAAGACAACCTAATCAAAAAATTGTGAATTGTATTTCTAAGAAAGAAGCAATAATTGAAAATGTGTGCATTGATTTTTAATGACGCACTCTTTACTCACACATATGTTTGCACATATCCAGTACAATATGTCTTTCTAAGACAGATTTCGTGCAACCAGATGAAGTACAATCAGCTGAATTGATGGGAGATATAAATATGTTAATAACAAATGATCTACATAAAGAATGTCGCAAAATTGATACAAAATTTGTATGTATTTAATGATTCTAAAGACTGAAATCTATGTTTCCTATTTAATTAAAATCTTGGGTTAGTTTTGAGACGCCTTTTACAAATGAACAATTGAAAAAAATGTGTACTAAATTTTTAAGGTAGGCCCCACTACACATGTAGATCTCTATGCGAGGATTTTTGAGGAGTCATTGTTAATAACTAAGATGCGAGACTATGATTTCTCGAGCTCAAATTATTTATTTTCCTTAGCGTGGGCGTCTAATATATTATATATATGTACGGTTACAGTTTGAACAAGCTGGCTGGTGTTTTGCTTCTCGGAACTGCAGGGGTTATTCCACCGAATTCACTGGAACATATGGAAACTGCTTGTGAAATAAGTGGAAATAAAACTATTCATCGGATTGCCTATCGTACTCACACCCATAGTCTTGGGAAAGTTGTGTCAGGATATAGAGTACGAAGTGATGACCATGGTATACATCAGTGGACCCTTTTAGGCAAAAGGAATTCATTAACACCTCAGATGTTTTATCCGATTAAAAATAGCGATCCTATCATAACAGGCGATTATCTTGCCGCAAGGTGCACAATGCTTAGTCATCGGAACCGAGTTACACAAATAGGGTTTGTAACCAGAAACATATTTCATTAAAAAATCTTATAAAGGTTATATTTTTTAGAGCCACAAACGAAGATGAAATGTGCAACTTTTATTTGATGTACTATGTTGAAAATGACGAACCTCTAAATATGAAATATTGCTTTAGTCAAGGACCCCCCAACTACTATTGGGCTTCTAATGTTGGGCTTCATAACATTCCAAATATTGAAGCCAGTACATTGTGAATATATTCCAAAATGTAGTACTAATTTTATCCTCAAAAATGTAAATATTTAGTAATTGTTGAACGTCATTGTAAATAACAAAATAAAGTGTATTTGTGAAAAAAAATTTTTTTTTTAGAAAGTGGCAAAACATCCAAAAATTTATGTATGATATGTTTACTGTTTCTTTCAAGGCGAATTTAAAGAAGGTGAAGTTGTCACATCATATGATTGCTTGTTCTTCTTTCCCTTTCAAAAAATTACACAAACAAAATACATGAGAAATAGGTTTTGACATTTCGAACTATTTATTACACCAACAAAATACATTAAACGACAAAATACATAGGCCTTTTGTTTTTGTATTCTTGCTACTAACGTGAGTGAATTTGCCTTGGTTTTCTTTTTCAACTATGTATTTTTATTAAACAAAAATCAGAACTTATATGAAATCACCTTCAACTATGCGTCTTCAGTATATACATACATATTTAGTACATTTACTTCCGATTTTTCTTGCCCTACATTTAAAAAGACGCTATTAGTTAAAATTTTGTGCAAGAATTTGAGGCAAAATTAAAAGGAATAAGAATTATTGCATACTGAAATAACTTGAGACGATATTTTTAATATATTGTTCACATATTAAATGAGATAAACGAGGTTTTACAAAAAAATATAAAATTTTATTTGAAAGAATTAATTATGTTGTAAGTAAAACAAGAAAAAAAGAAAAAAATAAATAAAGTATAAGCTTAAAAAAAATTGAAACGCCGACAAATTAAAAAGAAAAAATGCTATCCTTATTAAATAAGTTCTTAAACTGATATAAGTGAACCTTGATATTAGCTCAGGGACCACTCCCAAAGTAGCTCGTATCACCCCTTTTATGGCTTAATAGGAAAAATTTTTTTAAAACTTCAGTAAAATTTATGTGCCCAATTCTCGCCATTTGCGGGAAGTTTTACTTTTCTGTTACAATTCGAAAAAAAAATGCAGCTGAAGCGCATCGAATGCTCTCAGAAACTTACGGTGATGCTGCTCTGAATGAAAGAACGTGTCGGGAGTGGTTTCAACGTTTTAAAAATGGTGATTTCGATGTCGAAGACAAACGTGGTGGTGGAAGAGAAAAAACCTTCAAAGATGAACAACTAGAAGCATTGCTTGATGAAGATTCGTGCCAAATCCAAAAACAGCTTGCCGAATCGTTGGGAGTGAGTCAACAAGCCATTTCAAAACGTCTCAAGGTCCTGGGCTTTTAATTTTGGAAAAAAACGGCGGAAGCAAGGTTGTACACCTAATAACATAAGTATAATTCAAACAAAAAAATATTCATTTTGGCTTACAAAATTTTTTTACTTTTTCTGGAACACCTCTCATTAATGCGGTCACCAGCAGCCTCGTCATTTTCGAAAATTTTGCCATTTAATAAGTTTTGCAAAGATCGAAATAAATGGTAGTCTGGCGGTGCAAGGTCAGGGCTATATGGTGGATGCATTAACAGTTCTCAGCCAAACTCTCGCGGATGATATTCATGATTTTGGTATACTTAACTTCTCTCCAATCTCACGCTCAGTTACATGACGATTCGATTCGATTAAAGCCTTGATATCGTCATCATCAACTTCACTTTGCCGACCTTATCTTTGAGTGAAAAATCTCCCGAACAGAATTTGACAAACCAACACCATACAAATATGCAACTTTTTAGCAACCTGTGCTGCATTTTTTCCTTTAAGTAAATAATAAAGTAAAATATGGCGAAAATGTTCTTTTATGGCTCCATATTAAAATTGACACCAAACCAACAAATATAAATAAATTTACGCGTATTTTTCTTCTAAAGCTAGGTAAAAGTGACAGCTTATAACTATCAAAAAAAAAAAAAAATGCAATTAAATAGTCACAAGCTGTTCAAAAAATTTGTCAAGGCTCTTTGTATGAAAAATCGACGGTTTCTTTTGGGGCAACCCAATATAATTGACGTTTTGTAACCGTTGAAGCGGTTTTCGGCCGAGTTCCTCCTCCAATTTGTGGTTTTTGTGTCCTGATGTTTTTTTTTTTCAATAAATGGAGGGACATAAAGTTTATACTAAGCCGCATCCGAACGGTTTTTTATGAGGAGTCGTTATTTCATATCAAAAATACACTCGGAGGGGTTGATGTTCCCTGTCGAGAAGCGACCTCATAATGCTTTTTTTAGAAAGTGGCAAAACATCCAAAAATTTATGTATGATATGTTTACTGTTTCTTTCAAGGCGAATTTAAAGAAGGTGAAGTTGTCACATCATATGATTGCTTGTTCTTCTTTCCCTTTCAAAAAATTACACAAACAAAATACATGAGAAATAGGTTTTGACATTTCGAACTATTTATTACACCAACAAAATACATAGGCTTTTTGTTTTTGTATTCTTGCTACTACCGTGAGTGAATTTGCCTTGGTTTCCTTTTTCAACTATGTATTTTTATTAAACAAAAATCAGAACTTATATGAAATCACCTTCAACTATGCGTCTTCAGCATATACATACATATTTAGTATTGGGAAAGTGACACTGTGATCGATGTGCGATACTTCCCCGTAAAAAAAAAAACAAAATGAGAAATATTCAAATAATACATTTACTTCCGATTTTTCTTGCCCTACATTTAAAAAGACGCTATCACAGAAACAAGCTCATTTTTTCGAAGTGGATTTAGTTAAAATTTTATACAAGAATTTGTGGTAAAATTAAAAGAATAAGAATTATTGCATACTGAAATAACTTGAGACGATATTTTTAATATATTGTTCACATATTAAATGAGATAAACGAGTTTTTACAAGAAAATGTAAAATTTTATTTGAAAGTACTTTTTATCCTAAAACATAGCTTCCTTGCTGAAAAACCATAATACTTCTTTGATAAAAAAATATTTTCATCGATTGGGATTTCGGGTCTATCTCCAGGTGTTTCATTTTCATTACCATTCAACAGGATTCCCTCCATAAATTCAGTATACTCCTGACATCTGTCACGAGATACTCCTCTGGGTCCTACAAGAGTTTGCTCCAGTCTTGAAACCTTCCGTAAGTCGCCGTATCTTTTCGTAGAATTTTCGAGCAATAAACCTGTCGGCCAGCTTCTTAAGCTCTTCATACTCATGCATTTCGCAACCAGTGCTCTCTGAGAGCCGGAGTGCAAGTCGAATAGAAGACCTTTCGGCTGTCTGTTGTGATTATAGCTTTTTGACTTCGAACATTTTTTGTGTTTGTTGAAGGGGTTTTTTGCTGCATAGCGGCGGGTGCTTATCTCTGTTGCTATAAGACAGTGGTCCGAGTCCATGTGTGCGCACATCAATAACACTGGAGACATGTCTTCCGTCTATCACAACATGCTAGATCTGGCTTGGATTTTCGATCTGGAGGCAAATAAGTACTTGATGAATTTTCTTGTGCTGGAATAGAGTACTGAAGACAACCATATTTCGAACCCCGCGAATTCAATCAGCCTCAACCCACTGGGGATGTTTCGTTGTTGAGGCTAAATTTTCCGACAGTTGCGCCAAAGAAATCCTCTTTGCCCACCCTGCCGTTGAAGTCGGAAAGACAGCGTAGCGGTGAGTACGCTACAGGCGCTTTTAAAGTTATCCTTTGACACATCGCGTTGTGTTGAAGAATTTAGCTTTGATTCGGATTGTTGTGAGACGTTCATGGCCGCTGTAAAATAAATTTCACAAGGATCCACCTTCTTCCGCCCTTGTCCTGTCCATCGTACGGACGGCCTTTAATTTTATTAAAACATCAAACGGTTGGGTAGCGGCTTAAATTACTCAAATAAAAATTTTTGTGATATATATGCAAATTTATCTAATATAACCAGTTTTACTATTGTATTTATAATGTTATTATTCTGCAAATCCATTAATTTTTACAGTATAATTTTCATATCATTGTTGCATATAATTTAGAAAATATAGATATATTTTTTAATTTTAAAGGTCTTTAATTCGTTTTTAAAATGAATAAAACCTAAAAAATACCTTGTAAATTACCTACATATGGTATGTAGAATTTCTCTTACTGTTTAATTCCTTTTTTGCTACCCTTTCCCGTTTTTTTGTTTTTTTTTTTAATGGAACAGATTTTCTCACCCTTTTCTGCTACTTTCCAAAATGCAACATTTGTAAAGGAGTGTCAAAACTCCCTTTTCACTACTTATCCAACCTTTTATTATTGAATCAAACACTCATTTCTGCCGTCTCATTTTTTTATTTACTTTACAATTATGCTGCTTTCTGTCAAAAACCTCTTTTTCAGTTATTGAAGATAATCTAAATTTGTATTATTTGTGTTTTCTTCTGTATAAGAAATTATTCCCATGTTTACATACATGAACATTTTTGAAAAAAAAAACATTATTTCTTTTTATTATATACACACATTCCGCCCACTGCATATATGACGAAGTTGGTTCAGTGACGTCAATGGTTGTCGTAACCTTGAGTTCTATAAACCTTGAGTTGGCAATATACAAAAAAAAAAATGACGCGTCACAAAGCTATTTTATAAAATATTTAAAAAATAAGGACATAGCGTATAAATTATTATGTTAAAATGTTTCAATACTTATCCCCTAAATAGAAGAATGTTTATCAGAAATAGTTGTCGGACTTGAAGGCAAAACAAACAAAACATGAACATAAAATAAAATTACAACATTGAAATACTACATCTATTACTAAAATACTGTATTCTAAACAATTCGTTTTTGCATTTTCAGGTACTAGAAACACCAGACTACTCTCTACGTTACGACCAACTATACGCGGTAATTATAATCCCAAATAAAATTTTAACCTATTCTTGTTTTGCTACCTAATTCATAATTTTTAACAATCTGTGTATTCTTAAATTATGTACTTATCCACAAAATACTATACAGCATTGGCCAAAAGTATTAGGCACCCCACTAATTTCTGAATTTTTTGTTTTAACAAGTGAAGTAATGAATATTTTATTAGTAAAACAGTGAAAATACAATGAATTAGTGATAATAACATAAGTATTTAGTAGGTCCACCCTTCGATTTAATAACGGGAGCAAATCTCTTAGGCAAGCTTTGCACATTTGTCCACACTTATAGCGTACCACTCGTTAATTAAGGCATTCTTTAAGGCAGTTCTTGATGTTATACTGTGTTATTTAATCTTGTGTTTTAAAATAGCCCACATGTGCTCAATGGGATTAAGATCTGGAGACTGTGCAGGCCAATCTAACAAAACAATGTTGTTATCTCTAAACCAACGCATCGTAGTCGCTGAATTGTGACAAGGAGCATTGTCTTGCTGAAATTGAACCCCGTTTAAATTAGTATCGCCGAAAATACGCGTTAATGAAGGCAGAAGAACAGCTTCTAATACATTTATGTACTTAAGACTGTCTATGCAGCCCCAGATCATATTGCTGTCTCCTCCATACTTAACAGTGGGTACCACGAAATCTGGATGATATTCTTCCTCAACCCGTCGCCTCACGAACGTCACATCAGGTGGTCCAAATATCTGTAGAAAAGAAAAAATAATGTTTTCATAATGTCTTCAAAAGTGCTCTAGGGTAAGAAGCTATGACTGTTAATACTTTAAGACGATCTTAATTAAGCTTACCTCGAAGTTTGATTCATAAGACCGCAGAACATTCGACCAATATTTTTCCGTCACATGTTGGTATCGGCGAGCCCATTCCAAACGATTTTTCATATTCTTTTCTGGGAGCCACGGTTTCTTTCGGGCTTTACATCCTTTTAAACCTGCTTCCAGAAGTCTTCTTCTAGCTGTTAGAGCACTAACTGGCTTACTAAATTCATCCGAAAGGGCAGCTGCAAGGGCAGAATAAGATTTTTTGCGATCCTTGAGAGACTCGCGTATTAGGATTCGGTATTCTCGTTTACTGGTTAGACGCTTTCTTCCACTTTTTGATTTATTATTGTGAGATTTCGTCTCCACAAACCGCCTGATAGCTTCACTTAGAACTTGAATTCTAACTCTATCATCGTAACTAATTTCACTTTTTTAGGCATTTCGGTAGATATGAACTGTTTTTATAAGATTCGTAACTTTTCACTAAATGTAATTTAAACTTTCACTTTCAAATTTTAAATGCGAAAATATTTTATGAATTTCTTGAAAGTGAGAATTTTTAAGTTTAGCTTACCCCGAGTGCTATGACTTTTAATATTACACAATTTATTCGTTTAATCAACAGTTAAACACCCATGTAAGACATTTACAAAAAGAAGTGGTAACTTTGATAGCCACATTTGGGAATACTTGTATTTTAGTGGGATGCCTAATACTTTTGGCCAAGGCTGTATATTAATTACACAATTTTTCGCTTGTTAAATTAGAATAAAATATGAATTGTACTTTCGTTTTCAAACATACTCTTTTCCCCCAACTCGGCGGTAGCCGAGTGGTTAGCATTGCGTGCTGCCATTCATAAATCCACGACAAAAATCCAAAAGTTATATTATTAAAGTGTAAAGTGAAATAAAGGCTTCTCATAAAAACCCATCAGCCGTTTAAAGGTGGCTTAGTACATTTGTTGAAAAAAAACATCAAGACGGAAAAACCACAAATTGTTACAAAGCGCCAATTATATAAAATTTTTTATATTATATTGCAGTAAACTATTACTATAATAACCATAAAGCAATGCAAACGAATTAATTTTGAAATTTATTATAATTTTTATTCAAGCTTGTAACAAATGTGTATAGGTATTACAAAGTTGATGACACTTAAACTTATTTAATTCTTTAACATTAATATTTATTATTTTGATTATTAAATTCTTTTAATTTCAATTTAATTTAGTACCAATCGGGGCAAAATATTTTTGATTAGCCTGTATTTTGCTAACACAAATAGATTCGACGGTTTCCCTACACGTCAACATGCAACATACAGTTGCCCAAGAGAAAAACATTGATTTTCCAAATCTAAACGAATTGAAAGCTGTAGCCTTCTGAATAGTATAGTAGATTATGACGGTATCATTGTAATACGAGGTAATAGGATCACTTTTCCTTTAACTTCCCATTTAAAATGGTTGCTTCAAGAATATTTCCGGTGATCTTTTTGATGACCAAACCGTTGCATCATTTTCAGCAACAACAGTATCAATTAATTAAAAGACGTCAGATCACCTAGGTATAGTTGTCTTGATTTAGTCTAACCATCAATCGGTGTTCGTAGTAGTTCACTGAAATAACTTTTTTATTTCCATAAGCACCTCAAAAAATAAAATACGAAATTAAAATTCGTACATATAGTAGGAAAATATATATATACAATATAATTGGCGCTTTGTAACCGCTGAAGCGTTTTTCGGGCGAGCTCCTCCTCCAATTTGTGATATGCGTCTTGATGTGTTTTCAACAAATAGACCTACAGTTTATACTAAGCCGCCTCCGAACGGCTAATGGTTTTTTTTAAGAGGAGCTTTTATTTCATGTCCGAAATACACTCGGAGGGGTGGACATTCCCTGCCGAGGGGCGACCGCAATTAGAAAATTTAACTTAATTTTTTATTTAAATTAATTTTCCATAACATTTGGATGTTGCTGGCACGGGGATTTGAATCAGAGCCTTCCGAATGTCAGCATGCAATGCTAACCACTCGGCTATCGCGGCCGCCATAGCAAGAAAATAAATAGTTAATTGTTACACTTACCAGTAGTTGGTTCACACTGTTTTATATTAAGGTGATATTCATCCTGTCCTTGCCAAAATATTAATGGATAAACGGAGTAGATCTGAAATCCTACTGACAATGTTGTCTCGCCGAGTAATTTTTTTAGTTCTTTTGTCAACTGGATCACCAACCATAATAACAGCAACAGTTAAAGCGTTGAGTCTGCTAGCGTGTTCACCTAATGGCACTTTGTCGGCTTTTATGACTTTTAAATTCGAATATGTCAGTACTTACGATTACCAAAGCGTATTTACGGCAAAGTTCTTCTTCAAGAGGATCTTCAGTTGGCAATTCGATGTCGGCTCCAAGCCAATGATCTTGCGACTGGTGTAAAAAAGCTGGACCACATGTCCAACGAGCAGTTGGCCTGAAGTCAATGTGATTATTCGTACGTGTGGCTTCATCAGCAACATTCGAATCCGTTGGTAGCCACTTCCATTGCGTAGTATCTGTAACCGTCAATATTTCCGCAATCCTATGTTGTACAAATGGTTTGTACCGACAGCTCACACCTTATCCAACTGACTACAGTCTAAGAATCGGTCCACAGAACATACATACATCTAAAGAGTGCTCCTCACGTGTATTGCTCATTAGGCTGCTCCCAAGACTGCTGCTTGAAATTCAAGTCGAGGCACTGTCAGTGATTTAATTGGAGCGCACTTGGACTTGGCAGAAATGAATGGCACTTCAATTTCGCCGTTGAAACTTTTTGACCTCCAGAAGGCGACTGCGGCAAAGGCCACCTGACTGGCGTCAACAAACACATGGAGTTGCAATATTTTTGGCATCCCTTTCAGGAAATAGAAACGTGGAATAGTGTACTTGATGACTGCAGTTAGTTGGTTACGCTATCTCCTCCATGCATCGTTAATGTCGCTCGGCAACGGTTCGTCCCAATGAATATTGGGTTTCCATACCTCGCGCATAATCAACTTAGCACCCACAACAAAAAAATCTTTTGGTGGGAAACCTTGTTCCATTAATAACCGCGACATCAACCTTATTAAACATCAACTGAAATCCAAAACAATCAGTTGGTGATTGCCAAAATAATCCGAGCACCTTTTCCACCAGCACTTCTTTTTTTGAAATAACACGCGTTATTTCTTTACCACCAAGCTCAATCATTACCTTTTGTGAATTCGAAGTGAAATTTTGAAGCTCGAACCAAGGTTTTAAGTGTATAGCTCTTACCATCTTCGAAACAATGATGGCTTCTTCTACTGAACCGAAGCTATCAACCATTTCGTCCACGTAGTGATGCTCCAAAATGGACTTTACAGCCCGACTTACGTTCTTATCATCAGAGCGGTGCTCCAGCGCGTTAACTGTCTTAATGTAGTGGGCTGCACATGGCGAACAAGCAGCGCCAAAATTCATTACAGACATGTCATAGACTTCTGGTCTGTCACCGCCTCTCCATAGAAATCGCTGTGCACATCTGTCCTCTGGCTGCACTAATATTTGGTGAAACATTTCTTTATGACACCGCTTACTGCAATCGCATCTTGGCGAAAATGAAACAACGATTTGTAGTCAAAAGATGTGCATTCAACGAGACGCCATGCAATAACTATTCGGAAGCTTAACATGGTCGTGCGTCCATAGAAGGCCTATCTGGAATCTTCCATTAAAGTTTTCTCCAGAATTGTTTTCGCAACAATGTCAGCGTTGCTGGTCTGGCTCTGAAACTTTCGGTGTCGAAATAGTCCGCCGTATGTATGTAACGAATTGTCCTCTTGTTATTCATTAGCAAACATAACTGCGAAGACGGCTGATCGTTAATTGTTGGACCGAAAACGACCCATCCTAACTCAGTATTGGCCGCGAACGGACCGTTCCTCTTCATCTTTACTGTAAGCGATGGTTAACCGAGATGGGCATGGACCAGGCCAATCAACAACCTAGGCCGAATATGCGAGTATGTTTTTACCGGCAACCTTCGTATGCATGTGTCATCACAACACAACTCCGCTTTACTTAAACTTTGCGATGACAACTGTAAATTCGACACTCCATATACGTTCCTCGATTTGTGGCGTTTTTGCCTGTTGGCACCGCTAATAAACATGTCGACTAACACGGTTGGTTCTTGGGCAGCTCGACCTCCAAGCCATTGCAACCTTAAACTCTGTTCACGACCACGTAAACCTAAATCCTGTAGAAGATCGTTGTCGACCATTGTAATCGACGAGCCTTCATCTAACAGCGCATACGTTTCAATGCCCTTATGGTCGTGGGGTTGGCGAGGTGTTGATCTTCTCCGTTAGCTGACTGTAAGAAAATGCATATATTATTCACCTTTGTTGTAAATGGGTGCAATCTCCTTTACATGAGCTAGCTGGCAACGAATCAACTGCTCAGGGCGATCAAAATTAAATTTCAGTTGTTCGATAATATTATTGACGTTGCTTGGGTGTATAAGCAAAGACTTCACAGTCTCGCGAGCTTCACATTTCAAACACTTATGTAGCCGTTGATTATTTTCAAAGTTACTGTACCCATAGACTGCGGTGGATTCTGTGAAAGCAGTGTAAAACATCAGCCAATCTTCTGGCTTCTTGACGTGAAATAGGCGTTGATGCTCCTGACGTGGAAGAGCTACGGCTAACTGTTCCAGTAGAGGTAGGAGCAATTGAAGGGGCATTGGCTGTGCCTGCGGCAATGGTGGCAGTGACGGTATCATTTTATATTAAGTAGTTTTCTTAACGGCGGAGCTCGACGTGGCGAGAGTCAATGCTGGATCATTAACCTCTATTGTGTCACTATTTAATCGAGGGGTACGGCGAGGTGATTTGCACATGTAAATTGTGAACGACAAATGGCAATCAAATTGTAATCGGCAATGGCAAAACGGCATATAATATTCCAGTTCCAAAAAAAAACGGCTAAAGTTGATACCGAAAAATGAAGATGTTCCAGTACCAAGACGGCAAATATGGTACTACGAAATAAAGTTGTTACCGATCCAGTGGATGTTAAATAAAGTCCATGATTAACTTAAAATATGAACTTACCATACATCTACATTGTACATCTTCCACTTCCTTCGCTGATCGGCAACTAAACGTAAAGCTTTGTGTAAACATTTCTTTTTATACACTTCTAGGCAAATTGTATTTACCGTACAAATTGGGAAGCCAGGAAAGTGAAATGATGTACCGCGATTTCTTAACAAATGACCAAAACAAAATACACTAACAAAGGACGAGGAAGCGATTCTAACAAGCGATTACAAACAATAAAGAGTGGAGACTTTTTCTCTTATAGTTTACGTAAATATGTACTGTAGGCAATATACAATATTATACAATATATACCATATATATGTATGTATGTTCACATGAATGTGCGTTTAAACTGAACTATATATACTTATAGAACCAAGATTCGTCACCTGTAACGACTTTACAAAAGTTGTTACACTGATATTTTCGAATTTGTTTAGGAAAAATTGAGCAAAATGCACTCGAGCCTCTTTTTGGGCCTCATTTAAAATTGGTGACACCCATCGAGTAGATTTCTTCATGTATCCCAGATGATTACTTATTATTCGCCCAATTCATTAGCAATCATTTCTTGTGTCAATCGTAGGTCTTCGTTAATTTTGGACTTCACCAGAGCTACAGTGACGTCATCAGTGGAAGATTTTGGTCGACTTTTTCGGTGCTCATCCTCTACGGAAAAATGTTCGGTCTGGAATCTTCGGAACCACTTAGACATAGTTTTAAAAAACGGTGCACTTGCGGTGTGCTTGCACTAATTTTCATTCAACTTTATGCACCATTTTGCTAGCCATTCTTCAATTAGTTTAAGCTGCTGCTCTAGCACTTTTGTGGCTGAAATGCAGCATTTATGTCGACTTAGGGCCGTTAAAATTTAATTCCTCTTTAAACACGTTTTCGTTTTTTCAAGTGCGCATTTTTTAAAATGTGGCTGTTAAATTTAAGAGGCGGTCAAAGCGCTGGTTGACAATCCATTTTTTCGACAGCGACATCTGTTGTGTTTACTAACAGAAAACAGCTGATTTACAAATTTTCTTATTTTCTTTTGCCATAATATATAAATATAATGGAAAATAGACGGATATTTTATATTCATGAGTTTGAGAAAAGGTTTGAAGAAGCCTCTAAGCGCCATATTGCTGAAAGAAATTTAAGAAAATTTTCTTTATTTACGTTTAGAACAGCTTTGCAGCACTGCCATCTTTTATCTAATATTAAATAAACATTTAACAGGCGGTCTAGAAAATAAAAACGAATTTAACATATCGTTAAATTTAACTGCCGGTTTAGGGATCCTCACTTTAACAGGCACTTGAAAAAATGGCCCTTAGTACAGCAGTATCACATTACTTTGTGTATTGTGAACAAAATATACAATATTGGTCCAAGAACACTACCCTGCGGAACACCTGCCACAATTGGACATTCTTCTGTTATGTATTCATTTACTTTTACTGTGAATCGCCTGTTGGATAAGTAGGATTCAAGGATATTGTGGAACGTGTTTGGTAATGATTCTTTAATTTTATGGATGAGACCATCATATCACACTTTATCAAAAGCTTGTGCCACATCAAGAAAAACAGCCGAGCAATACCCTCTTCATTCGAAAGCTTTCCTTATTTCATTTGTTATTCGATTTACTTTTTCAATTGTGCCGTGTTTTTCACGAAAACCAAATTGATGTGTAGAAATAATATCATTTTGACGAGAAAAGAAGTAATTTTTGATAGCAGCACTTTTTCGAAAAGTTTTGATAGGCAAGGCAATAGGCTGATTGGTCTATATGATGACGGCAGAGTTGTGTCTTTACCTGGTTTAGCTATTATAGTTATCTGCGACCTTTTCCATATTTGTGGATAATATCCTGGCTTTAATATGGCACTGAAAAGCTTTGCGAGAAAAACAAGAGCAGTGCTGGCAATTCTTTTAGAATTTCGGGTGAGATATGATCGTCTCCTGGGGAAGTTTTGGGAATTAAGGCGGTAATAATTATTTTTATTTTCAGACAGATGTTCCACTAGTAGCTGTGTATCCTCGAGCAGTGTGGTTAGGTGACAAAGGTGCAATATTGGTAGCAGTGTTAGGTCGAAATACCGCACTGAGGTGCTCTGCGTTACGTAGTCTCAGCGGTGTTTCAGTGCTTACAGGTGGCTTGAGGATTTTTCTAACTTTCCAAAGCGATTTTTTAGTTGAAGCGTTGGGAGACGAAGACGTTATACAATTTTTTAAATTTTCATATTCGTATCTTAATGTCATTTTATTTTCTGCAATCTTTAGTCGAATTTTTACATCGGGCGATCGGATGGGATGCCATTCGTGGTGCCAGCGTCGCTTGCTTCGGACCAGCAACTCTATTTCGCTATTGGTTATTCATGTTCTGGTTTATGGGTTTGTTTTCTGCACTGGTGTTGCTATGGTTGCTGCTGTTGCTAGCATGCTGTTGAACACAAGTAACTCGTTCTCAATATCAGATGCCCTCTCTATTTACGGATTGTTCTGTATATGACTGCTTATGTATTTATTATATTTAAGACAGTTAGTTCTGAACGTAGCAAGTCGAAAAACATGCTAATTTTCAGTTGGTTGTTCGGTCAATTTAATGATTATTGAGGAATGATCAGAAAATAAGTCAGCACAGGTTTCGACAATACTAAACTACTATCTACGTTTTTAGTGACTGCAAAGTCAATCAAGTCAGTTAATTACCTTGGTACTTATGATCGTTCTATATAACTGCCGACCTGTTAGGTTAATTAGTCCCGAACCCGAATATATATGTTTCACATTGTAGTCACCTCCAGCTAAAAATTTAAATATCATGAAAATGTCGCTAAATTGTTTTTCTGTTATTACTAAACGTGGCGGACAGTTAATCGCAGTCAAAGTAAGGTCCACATGCTTATTTTTAAGAGTGATCGATTGACTGCAACCAATTTGTTGAGAAAGAGTAAAGGAAAACTTAATCTTAATTTAATTTTTAAGAATTAAACATTGCAAAAAAAAACCTGTACATGAAAACTTCAATAGGGAGCGAAAGTCGCGAATAACAAAAATATCTGTATGTATGTACGTTCGTATTAAAAAAACGACAGTCAGTTTCAATATAAAAAAAATTAAATCAGTTATCATTAACAAATGATTAAATATTATTCTTTTAAGAAAATAACAACAATCCTGTAAAAATCCTACAAGAGCTTAAAACCCACACAAAACCTAAACTTACAGACACGGTAGGAGGCATTCTCATTTTACGCAGAAAAAAGTACCATTATCAATAGTTTATTCATCGTAACTGCTCATTCTAATGTTATTTAGTATTCTTGTGCTGATTGGCTATTATTTACGTTTGGTCAGTACATCACTTATAAGAAAATTATTGGTGAATTAAAAAAAAGAAGAAAAATCTTTAATTGAAATTGCTTCAATAATTGGAAGAAGTCATAACGGAGTAAAAAAATAATAATTGATAAGCAAAACAAAGTTTGGTGAAATAGAAGATCGATCACGTTCGAGTAGATCAAAATGGCTCAGTGATACGGATGGTAATCACTTGGTGCTTGGACTATAAGTTGTTTACATAAGAATATCCAAATGAAGCTCTCGGAGCTTCTGGTCGGTCCCTATCGATGTGAGTTGTCCTGATGGAAAACGATTTCCTTACATCGTTGGTCAAAGCTGGGCGTTTCGGGGCGGGTGCTACCTTCAAACTGTCCAATTGCTGACAGTACAGATCTGAAATAAGAATTTGGCCATACGGGCAGCACATAGTAAATGATTACTTACCAATCCCATCACGAACACAACAAAACCTTTCTGCACGTTAATCCTGGCTCACTGCGTTTCGACCACGATCGTTTTCCTTCGACGTTATTGTAATTTATCCACTTTTCATTGCCAGTCAGCATCCGTCTTAGAAATTGGTCGATTTCGTTACGAATCAGCAGCGATTCTAAAGTCAAACTTCTCTGTGTATCCAGCATTTTTGAAGTGGTTCCAAACTGTGTTTTTGTACAATACTTAGCTCCTGCGTCATGGAAACAGTGCATCCTAAGAAAACCCATTTCTGCGTTATGAACATTCGCAACACAGACTGATGATATGCATGTGGTATAAATAACTCTAAGCAATCTCAATTGCATCAATACAATACTTCCAAATACTAACAAAGGAACTTCGATCTAAATCCTATTTAAAAAATGCATACTACAATTCTATCGTTTCTCAGTTAGATATCACAAGGACCTGAAACGTCCGAGAGACCTACAGTTTATTCTAAGCCGTCTCTGGACGGCTCAAGGAGTTTTATGAGGAGCTTTTTATTTAATGTCAGAAATACACTCGGATGGCTCGAAATTCACTGCCGAGGGCGACCACATTTAAACAAACATTTTTTTTTTATTTTATATGTTGATCGAATCAGGACACGAACTCTGGCTTTCCAAATGGCGATAAACGCTCAGTACTCAGAAGTCCTCTGCAGTGCGAAGAGTCATGCATGGAAGTTTTGAAAGTGGAAACCATAACATGTTTTTGATTTGGAAAACTTTGTAATCTCCTCGGCTATTGCGGCCGCAAAAAAATTATATGTATATAATTATAACCCCAAATAATTTCTGTTAGTGCATTCAACCCTACTTAGCACTCAGAAACACCACCGCGAGATGTCGCTGATAAGGAACCCACAAAAATGTCCATTCACTTGCGGAATATTTCCAGATGGTACCGTTTACCAAAATTTCCATTTGTTTTTACATGTCTATAAAAGACCAAGGTTACCGTTTTGACGGTCTCTTTTTTCATTTATCAGCCAAATCAGCAACATCTACGGTGAGTGCATTTTTTGTGTTTTGTACTTTTTCTTTTCTTTAGAAATATATTTTGTATATATTTTATATTTTTTAATTCAATAAATAATCTAATTCAATAAATAATCAAAAAAGAAGGAAGATTTTCATTTTTTAGTTTTCAGCGAAGGTCGGCACCTTCCAAGATCCCCGCTTCCGGAATTCAGGAGGAATTCCGGCCCCCTTAAGCCTCGAAAGAACATGGTCCTTCGAGCCGGATCTTGCTAGAAGACTACGAAAGTTATTTTTTCTTATTAATTTTCTTTTATTTTTATTTATTTTCTTTTTAATACTTTTTTCATTTTTATTTTTTTTTCGTTTTGTTTTTTTTTTTTAATTAATTCATAATTAAAATCTTGGCCAAGTCGCTCGCTGGCGAACAAAAAACAAAAAAAAAAAAAAGTTAAAGTCGATGTAACATCTCTGCAAGTGTACACTCTGGAAGAGTTGTTTCACTTCGTACTGTACATTGACAGTACAAGCGAGAGTTTCCGTTTTGCTTTTTATCGCTGCAGAATATAAAAAAAGAACAACAGCAGTGGGAGCCGTCGTTGGAGTCGCCATCAATGGAAATATCCCGTCATCGGCCCGGTGGATTTTGAGGAAAGGCATCCAACGAGGTAAGTAAAAGTATATTTGCAGCATTCCCCACGTATATATACAAAAAATTATAATTGATAATATTAACCAAAAAAAAAAAGTGCGCGAAATAATATTTAATAAATAATAATAAAAAGTGCGCGAAATAATAATTAATAAATAATAATAAAAAGTGCGCGAAATAATATAAAGTGTGTGTGTAAACCCCAAGAAAAGGCAAAACAAGGGGTGTTAAAAATTAACAAAAGTGCGCGAAAATCGCCATATATATATATACAAATATTGCAAATCGGGAAAATTCCCAGAAATTATTGAAAAAAGGCAATATAATTGTATAATTGTGAAAATAGGGAAATTCCCATAAGAATAAAAAAAAGGCAATATAATTGCATAAAAAAGTGCGCGAAAGAATACATATACGAGTACATACATATGTACGTGTGTGCAAACCCCAATAAAACGCAAGAAAAGGGGTGTTAAAAAATTACAAAAAGTGCGCGAAATTCGATATATATATATATGTGGAAGCGCAGGCAGTGACTAGTGAAGTGAAGTTGACCCAGGGATTGTCGCGACACTAGGGTAGTGTCATTTAGCAAAGCGCAATCCCAAAGAATAGTTAGAGCGCCAGCAGCAAGGCCCACAAGAACGGCCCACCGTGCAACAAGGCCCAACGTGCAACAAGGCCAAACGTGCAACAAGGTCCACCGTGCAACAAGGCCCATACCAAGGCCCAACGTGCAATAAGGCCCATACCAACGGCCCAACGACTATCAAGTATTAATGAAAGTGAAGGGTAAGTGAACTGTCTTCCAATTTCCAATTTCTCTGACATTTTTTTTTTCGATTTTTATATTTTTACTTGAAGGCGCTTCGAAAGCATCAAGTACCCCGCCTACACTTGGAAAAATTTTATTTTTCGAGTTTTTTTTTCTTCGATTTTTATATTTTTACTTGAAAGCGTTTCGAGAGCATCAAGTACCCGCCTACACTTGGAAAAATTTTATTTTTCGAGTTTTTTTTTCGATTTTTATATTTTTAATTGAAGGCGCTTCGAAAGCATCAAGCCCCGCCTACACTTGGAAAAATTTTATTTCTCAAGTTTTTTTTTTTTCTTCGACTTTTATATTTTTACTTGAAAGCATTTCGAGAGCATCAAGTACCCGCCTACACTTGGAAAAATTTCATTTTTCGAGTTTTTTTTTCGATTTTTATATTTTTACTTGAAGGCGCTTCGAAAGCATCAAGTACCCGCGTACACTTGAAAAATTTGTTTTTTCGTATTGTTTTTTTTTTTGAAGGCGTTTCGAAGGCAACAAGTCCCCCGTACAAGCGGTAAAACATTTTTCTTTGAAAAGTTTTTTTTCTTCGCGATTTTAATTTTGAAAGCTTATAAACCCCCGTTTAAAATTGAAAGAATTATTTTTTACCATTCGTAAGCGCGTCGGCCCGTAATCAAGTGGGCTGGAAAAAATGGCTAATTCAAATGATTTCTTGCGCGCGTGTAATGCATTACTGGAGTTCGAAGAGTTGTATGACAACACTCCCAATGCAAGCCATTCCGTTTTTTCCCTGGAAATTCAGAGGGAGGAATTGAAGGCGCTCTGTATAAAGGTCAAGGAATCGTTTGACACTTACTCAAGGAGTCTTCCTCAAGATGACACAGGAGCATCAGAAATGCGGTCAGCAAAGTGTAGGTACCAGGATTGCTACACAGCATACCTAACGAGCGCTGCATTAATGGGAGAAACAATCCACAATCTCACGTTTGTTCAGCAAAGTTCATCGACAGTAAATCCTGCCGTACGAGAGATGGATACGGCACCGCGCCCGAGTATGAATCTACCCCCGTGTGATACCGAAGTTTTTTATGGAGACTATATGGCATGGCCATCTTTCCGCGATTTATTTACCGCCATCTATATTAATAATTCGCGTATACGTCCGGTGGAAAAGTTGTATTACCTAATACAAAAAACGCGTGGGGAGGCGAGAGATATTGTTAAAAAATCTCCACTGACCAATGAAGGATTTTCTGCCGCGTGGCAAAACCTGTCTGATCGTTATGAAAATAAGCGAATAATGGTCAACAACCAATTAAAAACGCTTTTCAATTTACCGTCTGTAATGAATGAACGTGGTACAGAAATAAAAAATCTGCAACGTGCAGTGAACAATTGTATCACGGTTTTGCAAATGTACGAAATTGATATCGATAACTGGGATGCAATATTCATTTTCTTGGTATCAAGCAGATTACCAGATACTACTCTAGCTTTATGGGACCAAGGCATCAGAAATAAGGCCGAAATTCCGAGGTGGGAGGAATTAGATCAGTTCCTTACCAATAGATTCCAAACTTTGGAGACTGTATCTGACATACAAAGTTCACGTTCTGCCAGGTCTTCATCAAATAAAGCTTCCCAGCCTCAGTTCAACAAGAAAGTTTCAGCCCATGTGGTCCAATTCGCTCAATCGGCATGTAGGTTGTGTTCGGATAAAACACATGTTCTGAAGAGTTGTCCGAAATTTTTGGCAATGAAGGTCGATGATCGGGTAAAAACGGTTCGAAAATACAATTTGTGCATGAATGGACTGTAAGAGTCCATTCAGCTGTTTAAGCTGTCATGAAAGACACCACTCTCTACTACATCGTTATCCCACTGGGAACCGAATCGCGATACAGCCATCACGGCCAACTACAGACAACAATCGATCTCTTCAACCATCGGGTAGTAATGCGAATGTTCAAGCATTATTTGCAACTAATGGCACCGCAATGATTAACATTTGTTACTTAGGAGTGAATTATGTAGCCAGAGCCCTTCTGGATTCAGGGTCGGAGGAAACATTCATCACTGAGCGGTTGCAAAAACGCAAAAACGGTTTGCGAACTCAAAGCGTTGACACCCAAGTAAGTGGAATCAGCACTACAGTCATAGCTAAGGTGCGTAAAGTCGCACATTTCGTTATAGGTTCTCCTATATACCCCCCGTTTCGAATCGAGGCAAGAGGCCTGGTTCTACCCCAACTGACAGGAGACCTCCCCAAATTTACAATAGATCAATCACAGATTGAGTCTCTGCCCCCACTTAAGCTAGCTGATACCCACTTCTTTAGGAGCCAACAAATTGATGTCATAATCGGCGCTGACTTATACCCTTCAGTGATTAAGAGCAAAATAAAGAAAAACGTTCTAGGTTCACTTTTAGCACAGGAAACGGTCTTCGGATGGATTCTCACTGGGACCCTGAGTCAACGACCTTCAAGGCAAGAATCGCACTACTCGACTTATTTCACGGAAGTAGCTGGGGAACAGCTAACACGATTTTGGGAGTTAGAGGAACTCCGCAACAGGAAAAAGCAGATGAATCTAGAGGAATCATTCTGCGAAGAACAATTCAGACGGACTACCGTGAGGGATGAAGAAGGACGATATGTGGTGTCGCTGCCATTCCGACAAGATTTTCCGACAGATATCAACTTGGGAAAGTCAAAAAGCAGCGCGAGTCAACAGTTCTTGCGGAACGAAGCAGCATTGCTGAGAAGGCCTGAACTCAAGAACGAATATTACAGAGTGCTACAGGAATACATTCAGATGGGTCATATGGTACGAAGCCAAGATGCTATACGGGACCAGTCCCAGGATACATACTACCTCCCTCATCATGCAGTGATAAAGCCGGACAGCACTACTACCAAAGTACGAGTGGTTTTCAACGCCTCTGCGCCATCATCTAACGGAATCAGCCTAAATGACTTGCTTCACCCGGGGCCAGTACTTCAAGCTGATCTCGTCTGCCTACTGTTAAAGTGGCGGTTCTTCAAGTACGTCTTCAACGCCGACATAGAGAAGATGTATCGGCAGATCCGCTTACAGTCAGATAACACACGATACCAAAGGATTGTCTACAGAGGATCCCAGAACGAGGAGTTACAGGACTACGAACTCTTGACGGTGACATTTGGCGTGAATTGTGCCCCGTACTTGGCTATAAGAACCCTTCTTCAGTTGGCAGACGACATCAGCGACCGCTGGCCCTTAGCAGCAGGGGTGCTAAAGAGCTATATGTATGTAGATGATGTCCTGGCTGGAGCTCACGATAGTAAGAGTGCCATTCAAATCCATGATCAGCTTATAGAATCACTAAAAAGCGCTGGATTCCCAATTAGGAAATGGACGGCAAACTTCAGAGGAATTTTAGACGACCTGCCAAAGGAGCACCTACTAAAAGAAGAGTTTCTGGAAATCGACGATCTGGGCGAAGCAAAAATGCTGGGCATGAGATGGAATGCCGCTCAGGATGCCTTCTACTTTAATGTGCAATATATTCAGGTAAGACATAGCTATTCCAAGAGGGAAGTGCTATCATCCGAAGCTAAGCTGTTCGATCCAGCAGGTTGGTTGGGTCCTATAGTCGTGGTAGCAAAAATTCTCATGCAAGACTTTTGGCTAGCGAAAATAGACTGGGACGAAAGCCTACCCCGAAATCTTTATTTACGTTGGGAACAGTTCCTAAATAATTACTTATATATTGCGGACATACGCATTCCAAGATGGATTCATTTCACCCCTTGGGCCGATACGGAGTTTCTGTGATGCCTCCGAGAAGGCATATGCGGCTGCTATATATGTAAAAGTTAAGGAACGTAATGCAGATAAGCCGTATATTCACTTACTTGTAGGTAAGACCAAGGTAGCACCCGTAAAAACCATATCGCTTCCACGATTAGAGTTATGCGGAGCGCTGCTACTATCCGAATTAATTAACACTTTGCTCCCACAATTTGAAATCGCTCAACCGGTCCTACACAAATGGACCGATTCTACCATCGTGCTTACGTGGCTGAAGAAACCTCCATGCTCCTGGACAACATTCGTAGCGAACAGAGTCGCAAAAATTCAGGAACTAGTTGGTACGTCAGGCTGGCAGCACGTAGATTCTTCCTACAACCCAGCAGACCTTGGCAGCCGAGGAGTGTCACCTCAAGAGTTAGCCAAAAGTAGGCTATGGTGGCATGGACCAAGCTGGTTAGAAAAACCACAAGACGAATGGCCGTATCACGAAAAGGAGCTGTATCTGAACACCGAACTGGAGCAAAAGGGTACCAGAGTCCATACGACAATTGTAAACGAACAAGAAGACATTCTGGAGCGATTCTCGGACTTCTCCCGAGCGTTGCGGATAGTCGCCAACATTTTCAGGTTCTACAAGCGGAGTCACCAAAAACAGCGCCAACCGCTGGAAGAAAATCATCTGGAGATCACCTCAGAAGAGATTCGAGCAGCGAAGAACCGATTGATTCTGCTCGCACAGAAACGGGGCTACGCGGAAGAATATCACGCACTGGACACTTCGAAGCAGGTCAGCGCAAGGAGCTCCATTAAAACTCTCAACCCATTTCTCGACGAAAATGGAGTAATCAGAGTCGGTGGAAGACTTGCGTTAGCAAACTTGCCGTACAATGAGCGTTTTCCAGTGATTCTACCTAACGATTGCCAATTCTCTAGATTACTTGTAAAGTTCTTCCATTTGATTTCGCTCCACGGAGGAAATCAATTAATGGTGAGATTGCTGAGATCAGAATTTTGGATCGTACGGATGAAAAATCTTGTAAAAAATACTGTTAATAATTGTAAAGTTTGTATTCACAGGAAAAAAAACGCGAGAACAAATAATGGCAGTTTTACCCCCAGAGCGTACGGAGCTGACAAGGCCATTCACCAACACAGGCATCGATTTCACCGGGCCGTTTGACATTCGAAACTTCACCGGACGAGCCTGCCTAATTACCAAAGGTTACGTCTGCGTCTTCGTATGCTTTGCAACAAAGGCTATCCACTTAGAACCCACCAGCGCACATTGGGCCAGCGAGCCGATTTTTCGACGAAAATTAAAGTTTTAAAGCTAGGTTCTTGAAATGAAAATACATATGATAGTGTCGATGCATATAAAAACATATCCAAGTTTCAGACCGATCTGACCACGCCTTCCCTAGCCGCCCATATGAGATAGGTTTCCTCTTATTCTTAATTGTACGGTAATTAATAATGCTAGCACTCGTTAAATTCAGCAAATGTTTTTAATTAATTTTTTATTAAGTATTTTACATTTAAAAATGTTCATAAAAGTCGTGTTCTACATCAATATATATTGAAAACGGATTTTCAGAGTCAGAATCTGAATCACTATCACTATTGTTAGCATCAAAATCGGGAACATTGTTATTATAATCTTTTTGTTAGATAGATGCTCGACACAAGAGGATCTGAGGAATCCATTGCTCTGTGGAAAATGTCTGCCATGTTGTTCTGCCGTGTACTCTTTCGAGCATGTAACCTCCTGTCACTCTTATAGTACAATATTTGTTGCGAGCCTCTGAGGCGTTTTCGCCAAGAACACCTAATGGAAGGATTGATGCTTCTATTATTTGGTAGCCGTGCATTAATTCTTTATGGACCGTTGCCGACATTGGAAACCATGGATACAAGGACATATATCGAGTTATGGTTTTCTGGCAATATTTTTTAAATTGTGTTGGATCAATTGGTAGGTCACAAGAAATAGCAATTAAAATATTGCTAAAATATGCAATGAGGAATTCATCAAGACCTAAAATTTCAGCTAGTAGCTTAGGTTGTGCAAACGCCCTCCTTGCTGTATTACCGTCGTTGGTATTACCATTGCCATTCTGCTTAGGCTTATCCACATGTAGAGCCATAGCATTCCACATCTGCTTCTGAATCGTCTTTTTTTGTTTCGCCATTTCTTCTTTTCCATTTTCATCTCTCACTTGCCATTTTTTAAGATTCAGTCTATATGCAATTTTAAGAATGAATTCAAAAAATCGAATCCAGGCATGTAGAGGACTTATGCCATATTTTAATGCTTCATGTCTTGGCTTAAATTTTAGTGAGTCCATTTTAGCATTATCCAAGAAGTCTTTTGGACTCGCTCCACATATCGGACACAATTGGCAAGATTTAGTTTCAGTCAAAATGTTTAAAACTTTTCCAACCAAAAGTGTCATTTGAAGATCATATTCAACTGAAATTGATTTTCTATTTACAACGGTGCAGACATATGAAGACAAACCTTTTATTTGATTATCCAAATTTTTTTTCTCAGCAAGAATATGGTCTTTTGTCTCTTTAACAAACTCAAGCTTGACTGGTCTACAAAATCTAATCGACTGAGGAGTACGATTCATCCAAAATACATTTCCAATATGGTCCATTAATTTTAGGGGGATTATTGTTGTCGCAAAAAGCGAGTCGTCAGAAAGCAATGAATCACATCCAAAAAAGTGTTGCTTATAGCTGCTTTTTCCGGTTGTTCCGTCAAATCCATAGCTTACAATAGGGGTCAGACTTAAAGTATTGCCAAGCTGCTCAAATAAATCTTCTTGCATTTGAATTATACGGCAACTAGTGTGGTCTAAAAGACTTTGCAGCGGGACTTCAGCAACTGACTCGGTTACATTAATATCAAAAGGTCTACATTTTAACTTCTCTTCTCTCACTTTGTTGTAAGCAGGTAAAAGTTCACAAGATCGAGAAATGCTAAGCTCGCGAAAGTTGATGTATTGACTTTTACTCAATGAATTTTCAAGCAGATATGCAAAAGCCTCATCCTCTGTTAGTCGAACCGAGTCATTTTTCTGAGTAAAAAGATTTTTTCTAGCCTTATTGGAGTCACTCGGAATAAAAAATGTATTTTTTTAACACAAGGGCTGTATCTTTATCGTTCGATTTTTTGGCCGAAACGGCAGCGGCATGCACAAGAAGAGGTGTGTTGTGACCCTGATTTACAGCTAAATCGGTTGCCAATTTTCTCTTCTGACGGGGACCAGCGTTAATATATTCAATGGGTGGGCGTCCAACTCGTCTTGATGTAGACGGCTTTGGATTTGAAGACAGCAATGAACTTACTGTTATAACCATGTTGGACGAAAGCCATTTGGTATGCTTTGTCTTAAATCTGGCCATATTTCTATTACAATTTGCCAAATTCTTTTGTATGTAAAGGTGAAAGCTTCTCACTTTCGTGTTGATTTCATCGTTTTTCTCCGTGCTTAAGTCGAATTCTTTCAGTTCATCATAAATCCAACTCGAAACGGAAGATGCGCTACGATTGTTTTGTATGTAGATATCAAGCAGTTGCCCATAGGCGAACTCAACCACAGCTGTAATATTAAGGATTATACACATCGGAGCAAAAAGAAGCAAAAAAGATTTTTTAAATTAGTTTATATACACTTTGCATTATAATGACACATAATTACTTTTTGGCACAAATTGGCACAAAATTAGTTATACTCCACAAAAGACGGGTTAGCAGGTTAGCTTTTTTCTACTTTTGGACAATACGAATAAACGCACACAAAAAACACATTAACAAACATGAACGAAATTTATTTAATACAAATATTCTACATACCTTGGTCCTTCTTTTCCATAATTTTTGTGAAAATTGGTTAAACTATAAAAATTTTGGCACACTCGCAAGTCAACAAAATTTTTCCTGCGCTTTTTAGTTTCGCACGCATGCAATCATACAGCTGACTTAGAAGGGCTGCCAAAATTTCAGGGATGCATCAAAACAACTAAAATCTTTTGATTCATTTTAGTCGAAGTATATACTATTCAAATTTCATTATTAAAACAGGTTTACTTTCTATGAAGAATTTGAATTTTCGTCGAAAGATCGGCTCGCTGGCCCAATGTGCCGCGATTTGTCTACCTCCACCTTCCTAGCCGCCTTCAATCGATTTGTAGCCCGACGCGGATGCCCACGCAACTTATATTCCGATAATGGCACGAATTTCGTAGGAGCTAACAAAACAATGAAGCAGGACTTCGAAAACTTCGTTAAAGCGGCATCACAACTGACTATCCAATATTTTACCCATCAGGAGTTGAGCTGGCACTTTATACCTCCCGGGGCGCCACATATGGGAGGATTTTGGGAATTCGGAGTAAAAAGTTTTAAAACGCATTTCAGGAAGGTGGCAGAATCAATGCGCATCACGATGGAGGAGTTTTCGACATTGCTAGCCAGAATCGAAGCATGCCTAAACTCAAGACCCATTAGCCCGCTGTCAGACGACCCCGACACAACGGAACCACTCACCTCTGGACATTTCTTGGTTGGGAGTCCTCTACTCGCGATGGCGGAACCGGAGACAACCGACAACCCGACATCGATCGTCAACCGTTGGCAAAAGATCAAAGCAATTCATCAAGGATTCTGCCGGCGATGGAAAGCGGAGTACCATAAGGAATTGCAGAAACGCGTGAAGTGGCAATCGCCCCAACGAAACATCGAAGTGGATGACTTCGTCGTTATCAAAGAAGATAACCTCCCCCCGAATGAGTGGCGACTTGGCAGGGTTATTAGAGTCTTTTCAGGTCACGACAATCGAGTTAGAGTAGTGGAGATTAGAACAGCGAAAGGAATCGTCACGAGGCCAATCGTGAAATTAGTCTATTTACCAATCCCTAAAGCATAACTAACGTTCCGATCTCTATTTTCAGAATTACTTCTCCAAATCCTAAACAATGGTCCGTGCACAGAGTGGTAGAAGCACCTCTTTAGGCAAGACTCGCCTGATTTGCCCTGTCTGCCGCAACAATCACCGCCTGGTATTTTGCCGTGAACTTCGAAGGATGGAGCCCGTCGAGAGACTACGTGCTGTCCTCGTACACCGGCACTGCGCGAATTGCCTATCACCGCAGCATTCATCCAAAAACTGCACTTCTGTCAGGAATTGCGACCGATGCGAACAGCGACACCACAGTCTCCTACACCTCGGTGAGCAGCATCAAAGACAGGAAGACGTGTCGCTGGAGCAGGATGAAGGCGAAGTTACACGGCGCAGACACAACCCGTACAGCGCCAGTTCAATCGACAGTAGCGATGAGGAAGTGCTCATCATAGAAGCAGACGAGAACGACCTGCAACCGCCCGTGAACGACACTCCCAGCAGAAGATCGCAACCGAACTTTAGACCTCCTCTGTCAAGGATTTGGTCTGCGATACAGAAAGTGTCGGCAATCCCGCCGAGAAGGAACAGCAGTCGACAAACTCAACATAAACGTCGGCGCAACCAGCAACATTCACATCGAAACGTGAGAGACGCCCGAGAACGGATCGTAGGCCAAAGCCGATCCATATCAGGGCATGCTGTCCTCACGCCAACGATATCAGCAAAAGTATTCGCTGCAGGAAAGTGGCACGTTGTTCGCGCTATTGTCGACCCCGGACAAAAGAAGTCGACGATCTCGCGGGCATTGGCGCATCAACTTCACGCGCTACCCAGAGGACGATGCGAAACGTGCAATCTTGCGCTGAAGGGATGGCGTGAACGCCTCGATGTGACAGCCGTGGTGAAGGCGAGTCTTTCAAGAATCACCCCGGAGCGAACCTTGGACGCAAGAATCCGAGACGAGTTTGACAACATGCGGCTAGCGGACAATAATTTCCACCGGGCAAGTAACGTGTCGCTGATTCTCGGCGCGGAAGTTTATGCGGCGATTCTCCGTCCCGGACTACTGGCAGCTACCCCCACACGACCAGCAGCACAGAACACCATATTCGGATGGATGCTCTCCGGCAGTACGCCGTTCTGAGAAGAAGCGGGTGCAGAAGCAGACTTAGTTTTAAGTTACAATATGCAAATGTATATGTAAAGAACCAAAAACTTGAAATAGAAAAATGAATTCCAAAAATGTTGAAGTATTTCTTAAATTCAGTTTTATGATTTGTAAAAAATTAAATTTTTAACTTAGTAGTATTTTATATCATATATTGCAGTGTCGCTGCAAGACGGGCGGCATGGTCGTGCATGCAACCCTACTTAGCACTCAGAAACACCACCGCGAGATGTCGCTGATAAGGAACCCACAAAAATGTCCATTCACTTGCGGAATATTTCCAGATGGTACCGTTTACCAAAATTTCCATTTGTTTTTACATGTCTATAAAAGACCAAGGTTACCGTTTTGACGGTCTCTTTTTTCATTTATCAGCCAAATCAGCAACATCTACGGTGAGTGCATTTTTTGTGTTTTGTACTTTTTCTTTTCTTTAGAAATATATTTTGTATATATTTTATATTTTTTAATTCAATAAATAATCTAATTGGTCGTAAGTGACCCTTTCAAAAAAGAAGGAAGATTTTCATTTTTTAGTTTTCAGCGAAGACCGGCACCTTCCAAGATCCCAGCTTCCGGAATTCAGGAGGAATTCCGGCCCCCTTAAGCCTCGAAAGAACAATTTCTGTAATTCATGTTAAGTATAAATTAAAATGTGCACGTAGTTTTCCTACTTACCTTCGTACTCACCTCACCATTCCTCTTTCCATACTTACCTTATTTATCTGTAAACCTATCCTCCATTCTACTCAGCGTTGTATATGTAAGTAATTTATGTTTTAATATAAACACTCACTACTATAAATCGTACTTATATCGTATGGTTACGTATCACTGTAAACTATAATTTTAATAACTAAAAATTGACACTTAATTTCGAAAAAATAGTGCGTGTTTTTAGACGGAAAACTTAATCTTAATTTTTTTCTTTAACATCTTATTTAATTATTACTGAATATACTTATATCAACATAATGTTAGCTAATGGGTTGGCATCCTTTATGTATGTTTACGTTACAAACGTACCACTATGCGATCGTTATTACTCTTAGAAACTGGGAATTGTGAATTTTCTTAAAATTAGTTGCACGGGCCATACACTACAGTTGAATACAGTATGGCCAAATAGACTTTATAATTGTATTTTAAATTAATACGTTTTGATCTAGCTTTAGCCCAGAGTTCTTATGTAAAAGCTAATTTAAGCTAGCTTCTTTTAATTTCATAAAACTTTGGTATACCTATGCATAAATATCCAATCCGTGTGTTGTCGTTGACCCGCTTGAGAATTTAACACAAGTAATAAGTTTTAAATAAATTGAATCTGGCAGGTTTATTTTAATATTACTTGGTTTATTTCTAATATAAAATAATTATAAGAAAATTTCACAATTTTATAAGAATTACTTACCGCAATGTCCTTCACGTATTCCCCATGGTAGAAACCTACAAGTAACAAAACTCATATTTTTCACACATACAAGTAACTTTTTCACGCACACATATTTAGTTCTGTGTGAAGGAAAGAAATTGCAATAAGAATAGAATGGAATGAAAAAGCGAATTTGAGGATAGGCACCAACCGCAGGCACGGGCCGCGGGTTACCCAGTTAAATTTTTTGCTACGTTTCTCTGAATTTCGAGCAAAACCGTTAGTATTTAGTTAGTGAAAGTTTTCTTCGGTGAAAGTTTTGAATTTTTTTTCTGAGCGCACTTGAATATGGCCACGATTAAATAAAAAGAAAAGTTGATATTCAACAATCATCCATAAAGTTTAAGCGTCTGTTTAAACCACCGTAAACAAACAATGTAACTGCCGTGCGCGTGGAATTACCCGTCTGTTCCCACTATTTCCGTGTGCCCCATCACGCGCCAATTCCCATATTCTTTTTGGCCTAAATTTTGTTAGCCGATCAACAGCTTAGCGGCGGCCGAGCTAACGAAAAATCAATCAATCAATCTAAAACCTATAGCCCTCGATCACGCACGGCAGCCTTTAGACCGCGTACACTGTCATCTAATTTCTTGTAAGAACTGTTCTTTTCTTTGAATTAAATTAATATTTTAAATCTTAAACGCTTTAGTTTTATACAAAGTATATGGAAAATTGAGTAGAAAGTAAAATAAATAAAAACCTAGTGAAAGAATTGTATCAGAAAAGTGTGTGTTTTTATTAAAACTTTTGGGCCCGCTCGATAGCCGGAACCCCCTTACTTCCCCCAAGTCCTTAGGGACTTGATTAGATGATAATGTAATATATATATGAGATTTATTATTAAGGAGGGTTAATATTCAATAATTTTAATATTTAAGGCATGTATTAAATTCCCAATTTTAAAGAAATTTTTTTTATCACGTACAACTTTGCGTGATGTATCTTCAATTTACCGCAACAACGAAAACGGAAAGTTTGAATTTGTGATAGTGACAAAATTTTATATTATTAATACTAGTTTCCATTTCAGAAAATTTTAATTAATTCTATCATTTAGTAAGTAATTTCAAATTGCTATTTTGCTTTCAGACCGAAAAATGCCAATTAGAAGATATGCCGCAGGTTGTAGTCTGGGGGTGGCCCTATATGCTTTTCCTAAGGTGGAAAAAACAGTCAGGTTAAAATGTAAATATGTATATGGTTGAAAATAGGCCTACAGGGGAACCAAGCACTCAAACAGTGGTGTGGTACAACATAATAAAAAAGCAGAACAAAATAAAAATATTTGCTATGTGTGATTTTATTTATTTCTTTAGTTTTTTATAAATTAAATAGTAAATTATACTTTTTCAATATATACTACGAAAGGCAATCTATAGTACTATTCGTATCGGTTATAATTATTACATCCCTGGATGGGAAGTGGAGTATTTCGACCAGGTGATCTCAGTTGTTTTTTGACCAGACGATAGTTTTTCTACTTGTAGGACTGTGCAATGGTATTCCTTCTGATCAACGACTGGCTGAAAGTTTGAACTGCGCACACGAATTGACCAATTCGTCGCATCGGCTTGCGCACAGAAGAATAGCAAAGACACTCCAGTAAGTATGTAAGAACGAACTTCACAAGACATATGTATACGAATGTATACGAAAATAATAACAAAATGAAAAAGGGAATACTGCGTTGACCGTGTACTTAAAGAGCTTACAGTAATGTCTAAGAGCGAAGTTAAATACATAAAAATATAAATACTTACGAAGATAAATACATAAGAATTTAAATTTAGAGCGAAAGATAAAGCAGAATTTGCCAACACCACAACAACAAAACACACGCTAAAAATGTTATGCAAAAGCTGCACAATACGAGTATACTACGCCTTAACCCGTGTTTATTTTCTTGCAATGAAGTGTGGCAAAGTAAATGCATGTAAGAGTACATTTTTTAAAGTTTAACAAATCAAGTAAATAGTAAATACCATCCGTATGCAGAATATCTAAGCCAGCTGCTCCAATAATAAAATTAATAAATTTTTCTTTTTCGGAGACACGAGGGCACAAATTCAAAACTTCTCTTCATTCGCAAGAGTTTGACGCTTCAAATCAGCTATGTCATTTACTATCAAATATTCAACAGTTTTGCAACAGGGTGTTCTCTAACTCTTGCATAATTCAGTAAAGCATTTTTGCAATCCGCACAATCCGTGCACCATGCAACGTCAAAAGAATACCCCTAATGTATATATTGTATAATATAGGCCCAAAAACGCTACCTTGAGGATTCGCAAAGTTTTAAAAATTTTGTACAGTAGTCCTTTATGCCAAACTTTGTCGAATGTTTCTGCTACTTCAATAATTAAAGCACTGCAATACTTTTTGAATCCGAATACCCGTCCGGAGGAGAGGATGGATAATTGTTGCTCTTTTTGCTCTATTCCAGTGGTTAGGTAAGTTTTTTTTGAAAATTGTTAACTAAATATTATTAAAGAGTAAGAATTAAATTGATATTCGCAAGCAAAAAATAGCCTCCACGATGGTAGACACCTTGCCGCTGGTGTTGGGGCTTAACTGCTTGATCATAAGTCCTATCCAGGGAGATAAAGTTGACAGACAAAGTGTCAACTAGTGACCAAGAACTACCACCCCTCCTAAGCCAGGGTGTTACGCGGGCCGTGCCCATTGGTTGGTTTGCAGCTGGGAGGGTCAAAAACCAGATGTGGTATAACGGTGCCTTCTCGACACAGGGCCGCCTCGGGATGTAACGGTGGCCTTACTGCGGCATGGGGCGCTGCTGCAGCGAACGTATAGTTTCCCTTCCTAAATATTTGACCAAGACGCGGGTTTCGACTTGCAAGTGGTCATACGAACAAGATGAATTACAACTACAACAAAAAACAACAAAAACAACAACGATAAAAAACATAAGAAGAGCAGTAAATACAGAGACCTTGCACCAGAGGCTGCAGATTTGTTTTCGGAGCATGCGCGGGATGACGACGAACCCAACACAGGTGGACGGGCTTCTGGAAGTCGAACAGTTAATGGTGCTTCTCTCGCTGAGCTGTCTCAGGAGAGCTGCACTAGTAACGAGGTGGTACTCGCTGAGTTGCCTCGGGAGATCACCAAGCACCTCCAGAAAGCTAAACATCGAACTTCACGACATCTGGTAGATAAGCACGAAGGAGAAAGGAGCAGGCTGACAAGCAAAGCAGAAGAGGCGGAAAGGGCAAAATCCACAAAGACTCGTCGTAGGGATGAAAGAGAGCACCACTGTAGACAAATCGAACGCGAGCGAATCAGATCTAGCGCACGAACCAGCAGATGTAACTCACCAGACAGTAGGCGTTCATCTACGGAGCGATCAACCATCAGTGTTGAGGGCCTTAGACCTCCACTGAGACGTACATCGCCAACGAAACGAAACCGATACGAAGATGCTCGCGACAACAACGCTGCAGAGAAGTCAGAGCGTTGAGGGCCTTAGACCTCCGCAACGACTAAGCTCCCCCAGCCGAGACCAGGACCAGGAAGACTCGAGACTGGAGGAATATGGACTGAGGTATCTCGCCGAAAACGGAGGCACAATCCGACAGAAGGACAGAATGCGGTGTTAAGATCAATAACTAACACTGGACCCACGAAGGAGAGAAGATCAAGAACTCCAGTTAAGAGCTCAGACAGGCTTGAGGGCACACATACCTCGTCTAACAAATTAGAGAAAGCCGATGGAGCGCATAGAGGGCGTAAAACCTCGCCTCCAAAGGATAGAAGATCAGATAAGAAGCAAAGAAAAACACGTGGACCGAAAGTACCAGAATTAGGGCGCCCCGGTGGACGGGATGATCCGAGAAGGCTTGGACTCAGCGGAGCTGGAATCGTAAGATACTTAGGAAATCTGGAGAGGGGTATGAGCCCAAAATCAGCCCGAGTCCAAGCTGTACACATGGAGGGGCAAACGAGCATAAGTACTAAGCGTACTAACGCGCAGAGAACCCCGACAGAAGACCAACCCTCAAAAAGAATTAGACCGACCTCTCCAGTGGGCCAACAGGAAAGATCAGCTGCCCCGAAACAGCAAGCACTAAGGCCTGGCCATGGGCACAGCTACGCTGAAGCCATAAAAGCTGTTAGGGTAGCGGTGCTCCCTAAGGAGTTTCTGTCATCGGAGCAGCTGACCGACATCCAAGATGCTATAATGGACGAGGTAGTAAAGGGCCGGAAGAAGCCGCTTGCCTTCACTGGCGTAACCTTTAGACCAGGGCTATTAATAGCGGACTGCAAGGACGTCAGCACGGCCGAGTGGCTAACAAAGACAGCACTTAACTTGAATGGGTGGTCGGGCGTTGAACTGAAAGTGGGTGAAGGCGTTAGGCATACTGCAGGCGCAAAACGAAGGACTTCACACCTCCAATTGGAAGGTGTTAGACCAGAAAGCGGAAGGGACCTGTTTGAAGCTAAATCTATGCATCGATGACGAGTCTATCAACAATATGTCTAGACGCAGCTTCAGACTCAACTTCAAATTCGGCAGTATACTTGCCAAACCCTGGAGATCGGGGATGCAAGAAGACGAGGTACAACCAGATCCAGCAGAGACTGAGGGAATAAAAGAAGGAGCTGCATCCAAAAGTAGCTCAACGCAAGGTACTGGTCAAATTCAGAAGCTGACGAAGAAATCCCTTCGACGAAAGAACTAGAGGAACTGACTGAAGGCCTGAACCTCATGGTAACGGGAGGTAATAGCGAGGGCCTGATGCTCTCCGACTTCGAGGAGCACACGGGCAAAGAAGAATGATGCCGAACATAAGGATTGCTCAGATCAATCTACCTACATCATGCGATTGTCGCCTCGGCGGTAATAACGCAAAAAATGGCCTCGAATGATCTGGGCGTTGTTCTGGCGCAGGAGCCTTGGACCTACAAAGGTCAGGTAAGGGGATTAAAAGACAAATCTACAAAAGTTATATGGGATCTTACATGTGATAACCCTAGAACATGTATTGTACCTAATAGAAATATAAACTACCTTTGTCATTCAGAGTTTATAAGTAGAGACCTGGTGGCAATACAAGTTACCACGAAAAAAGCAGGAAGGATAGAAAATATAGTAGTTGCATCCGCCTACTTCTCTGGAGACAACAACATAATACCAACTCCAGAAGCGGAACTTCTTATCAGCTACTGCGATAAAGAGCAAATTCCGCTAGTAATAGGCTGCGATGCAAACGCGCACAGTATAACATGGGGAAGCATCGACAATAATGTTAGAGGTGAGTCACTACTAGAATTCATGCTAAGTAAGGACCTTCATGTAGCCAATATGGGGTGTACACCCACGTTCGAGACAAGGAATAGGAGGGAGGTACTAGACATAACAATAGTAAATGCTTGCTCTCACAGTGGATGGTTTCGCCGGATCCATCTATGTCAGACCATAGAATAATACAATTCTCCCTAGGATATTCAGTCGAGACTAGCAAAATAACAAGAAACCCCAGGAAAACTGACTGGACAAAGTACAAAACACTATTAGACTTAAATATCAGTAGGAAAGAAATAACAAATAAAGCAAGGAACTTCCATGAGTTAGAACAGAAAGTAGAAAACTTAAATAATAGCATAATAGAAGCATTTAACTCAAGCTGGAGGATATCGAAGCCGAAAGCAAGAACAGGCGCCCCGTGGTGGAACCCACACTTAGCATCGCTAAGAAGAGAATTTAATAAAGCAAAAAGAAGTAGTAGCTGGGATAAATACAAAAGTACTCTTACCAACTACAATAAAGAACTAAGGGAAGCAAAAAGATCGAATTTTAGGAACTTTTGCGAGAGTATACATTTTATAACGGAAGCAGCCAGATTACACAAAGCATCGGCTAAAGATACGGTAGAAAGTAAAATGGCACTAAAGCTAGAAGATAATCAATACACCAAGAATGGAAAGGAACGAGCGATGGTCCTTCTTAAGACACACTTTATAGACTCAACAACAGAAATTAAAACTAGCAATGGGGAAAACCCAAACCCAGACAAAGATACCTGGCACTTAGCTAAAAAGATAATAAGCTATAGCTCGGTAGAGTGGGCAATTAACTCCTTTGAGAAATTCAAATCACCAGGAGTATATGGTATATGGCCAGTACTATTACAAAACGGAGGACAAATTAAATCCGCACTGGTACATATCATGAGAGAAAGCCTTGTATTGGCATACATACCAATGTCATGGAGAAGAGTAAAATTTATTCCCAAACCAGGGAAAAAGGATTACACAATAGCTAAATCTTTCAGGCCAATAAGCTTAACATCCTTTAACTTAAAAACCATGGAAAAGATTATCGATAACTGCATATGAACAAATAATCTAAGGAATACACCTCTACATTTAGCACAGCATGCGTACAGAGAGGGAAGATCAACCAACACAGCCTTATATCAACTATCAGAAGCTCTAAAAGATGCAATTGACAACAAAGAGGTCGCAATATGCGCTTTATTGGACATTGAAGGAGCTTTCGACAATACCTCTCATGGAACAGTCGACAGAGCCCTCCGTAAGAAAAGAGTAGAAGAATCGACTCAGAACTGGATCAACTTCATGCTAAGACAGTTGCAGACAACGAAACAATTCAGATGAAGACTACAAAAGGGTGCCCCCAAGAAGGAGTACTATCACCACTCCTATGGAGCTTAGAAGTAGATGACCTGCTAGAGCTCCTAACAGACAATGGCATAAAATGTCAAGGCTATGCCGATGACATTGTAATAATAGCAGTGGGAAAATTCGAGAGCATACTCTGTGACTTTATACAGAGAGCACTCGCATTAACAAAGAACTGGTACTTAGAAGCAGGGCTAAACATTAACCCTACAAAAACAGCAACTGTGCCTTTTACAAGAAGGACAAAATTAAACCCATAAGGCATAAGATTAAACAATGTAGTAATAGAGCCCACCACTGAAACTAAATATCTGGGTGTTATTTTTGATTCAAGAGTAACGTGGAAAAGACATATGGAGTATATGATAAGTAAAGCTACAAGGTCAATAATGGAATGCAACATATGGATAACATATGGAGCGATTGATTGGTCAGGAAGATCGAGGTTAAACACAGCTAAAGCCGCACTAACTAAACTGCAAAGACTAGCATGCGTCTGTATAACTGGATGCATGAGAACGTGTCCAACATTAGCACTAAAAGCTCTCCTTGATCTTACTCCTCTCCACAAAGAAATAGAGTTTTCGCATAAGAAAGCCCTACTGACAATGATGAAAGAGGGGTCAGGGAAAGTAAAAATCATATCAGCAAAGAAAGGGGCAGAGATAAAAGAAATAATACCCTTAGCAAATTTCAATAGAGATGAAATAGGTATTAAAGACAACAAGTTTCAATGTCAATTTCAAAACATCCCTAGGGGAATAAAGAACTTGGAACCAAACTCAAATTGATGAAGTAATAAAACCACACTCCCCTGTGTGGTACACATATGGTTCAAAGACTACTGATGGAATAGGTGCGGGAGTCACTGGACCCAGGACTAAGGTGTTTACCATCACAAAATGTGCAGAGATCATACTCCAAAGAAATTTAGTTAACCAACATGTAATAATTTGCAGCGATAGCCACGCCGCACTTAAAGCAATATCGTCATGTATAATTAAATCAAATATGGTAAGGGAATGTGTTAAGAACCTCAATAAAGTGGGCGAACGAAACAAAGTTCAGCTCGTCTGGGTTCCGGGATACACAGGTATTGAAGGAAACGAACTAGCAGATAGACTAGCAAAACAAGCTGCCTCAATTTCTCCAACAGGACCTGAGCCATTCTTTCCCTTAGGTCCCACTCAATTAGAGAAGAGACAAGAAGGGAGGAAATGAGAATAAGAAACAGCTATTGGTATTGTAGCGACGGAATGAGACAATCGAAGAAACTTATAAAAGGCTACAATTCCAAAAGATTTAATAATGTAATAGTACTTAGTAAGAAAAATTTATGGATAAAAAAGAGGATTTCTTACAGGGCATTGCAGACTGCGTAAGCACATGTTGCAAGAAGAAGTCTCAAACACCTAGAAGACATTCAGCCGAAGGAGAACCACATTAAATCAATCAGCCCCTAAAGTCTAATTGGTTTCGTAAGGGCATTAGGTCTGATTGAAATAATTTGAAGAAATCGGAGGGCACAATAGATAACTGGTCGCGGTGCATATCCTCCTCACTAATCTATATATGGGTGTTTCCATGGTTATGCACGCGACATTTGTACGCGTTTAATTGCGTTTGAATGGTTTAAAAATAGAAATATAATGGGAAGAAGTCACTTCTTTTAGGATCGCTACATTGCATGTGATGAGTTTTATCCAAAAAGTATAAATATTGCAAAATTGAGAACTGGGTACCCAAGTTGCAGTCAATCAAAGTTGACTTACGCACGTGACAAAAATTGAAGTTGCTTTTAGAACCAAGAGGAAAAATGCGAAAGTAAGCGAATTGTAGGAGATTTTTATTCCGGTAAATTTTTTTTTATAAAGGTTAATAATGGAGCTTCATAATTATGTTTGCTTCGAAAACAACTGATCATACTTTGTCTAAAAAACAAAAAAATATTGATTACTCACGTGACATTACGCACGTGACACTTTTACCTTCATACATATTTTAGTAATTTTACATATGTTTTCAGAAGTTTTTGAAAAAAAAAATTAAACTTTTATTCAAAAATGGAAAATAAAAATTAAAAATTAAGGTACTACAAAATTAATCCAACTTAATTTTTTCCTTAAGTGAGTATCCTGTTCGAGCAACATTTACATATTCGCTTATTTTCATCTTGCTTAAGCCTCTCCCTCCACCGATTTTGATTTTTAGCATTACTTGACTTCTAATATTTATTGTAAAAGTAAAATAATATTTATCAAATGGACTTTAATTAAGAGCATTAAATTTTTCGTACTTACCATTACGCACGTGACAAAGTTCAAAAGTAAAAAAAAAATTTAATTGTTGCAGATTGCTATTTATATTAATATATTATTTTAGTATACAATAAAATTGCTTAACACACAAAATAATAAGACACTTAAACTTATATTACGGTAATTATGGAACTATGTACTTCTTTTGCATTACGCACGTGACACACGAATGCTGCCAAAATAGAAATGAAAAAATACCGTTATTGATGCACAGTTTGATCTCTTCTCTCATTTTTATATTAACTTGTAGTTGTATCAATTACTTATATACCAAACTGCGATATTACATATATATTTATTTCGTCAGCAGCAATTAAAAGTAATTCATTCTACAGGTTTTAAAGTGAATAAAAGAGTTATAAGTTTTGCATACAATTTTTTGGAATTTAAAATTAGAAAGAGCTGAATTTTTTTTTTTGCATAGTAAAATATCAACATTTTTCTTCTATTTTCTGTGTCTAAAAAAATTCTACGAGCGTTTTGATTTTTTAAGTCGCGGTGGACCATTTCATGGAAACACCCATATACAAGTAGTTCTCGCTAAACCCAATTTCATGTAACACTAGCTCCCCGAAGCTGAGTGTAAACTTGTTTAAAAACAAGAATTATAAATTAAAAGATTTAAATAAATTTAAATTACATAATATGTCAAAATGCCGAAAGATCAAACGGCTAAGTATCTCATCCAAGATACCCCCAAAGAAATCTCCAATGCAACTTAAGGCACAACCCGCCACTAATGCTGCTTCTCCTCATGTAGCAGCTAAAACCAAACCATACTACCCGTATGCGCAAATATTTGACGCAACAAATGATGGCTTAATAAGATATTGTGCCAGATTTACCTCTTTCCCCATAGAGGAATTTTCAGAAAATCTCCTGAAAATCAAAAATAATTCTCTTGACGATTGGTATAAACAAGTTCAAGACGCATACGATGTCTTATTCCAGAAAGACAAAGAAGACCTCCCCGCGAATTTTCTTGTGCTGACGGAAGGAAAGTATCAATTTAGCCGCCCTGTGACACTGAAACATTTTATGGTGGATACGATGAGTGGCCGTCTTTCCGAGACATGTTCACTGCCGTATATCTAAACCACCCCCTGCTCTCTCCAGCTCAAAAGTTATACCATCTCCGGTATAAGACAAGAGGCCAAGTAGTGGATATAGTTAAACGATTCGCTTTAACTAACGACAATTTCTAATTGGCTTGGGATGCTCTCCACTCTCGATATGAAAACAAGCGCCAATTAGTGGACAATCAGATCACAAAATTATTGAACTTACCCAAAGTTCGAAAAGAAACCAGTGAAGAGTTAATTAATTTGTATTTCACAATCGCAAATTCATTATCAGTTCTCGAAACTCTCGGTACACCCACTGATAGCTGGGACCCAATTCTGGTGAATATATGCTCCGCGTTACCAGAAAATTCTCTAATTCTATGGGAGCAATCTCTCGCATCCCGAAAGCAGTGCCCAACATGGCAACAAATGAAAGAATTCCTTTACAGGCAATTCGAAATTAAATAATGCGTTGAACACAAGTTCGCGAAATCCCCTACTTCGCATAACATAACTAAGCCTATTCTTTCTCCACAGAATAGCCACCAATCGTGTAAATTGTGCCAAAAGAATCACACTCTCAAGCATTGCAAGCAATTCAAGAAACTGCCGATACCCCAACGGTACAAATGTATAAAAAATAATAACATTTGTGTAAATTGTCTTGCGTTGTACCATACCCTTAAACGGTGTACATCACAAAACACATGCTTGACTTGCAAACAAAGTCATAACTCTCTTTTGCACATAAACCCAACTAATGGGTATGACCGACTAAATAAAAGAAATCCGACTTTGACCTCCCCGCGTCAAAATAAACACAAACAGGCACACTTGACCACCCCGAGTCAAGACACACAGAGAAATATCACTTTGACCTCCCCGAGTCAAAGTACACAAAAAGCTGTGATGATCACCCCAGATCATAATTCCCAATCGGTCAGCAGAAATAACATGCAATCGCACTGCTCACCTCATGAGAAGATTTGCTCATTGCATACTCTGATCACCCCTAGACCAGAGTTTTTCCAAGGACGCATTACAAAAAAGTTCTACAAGTCCCGTAGAACAGGCTCCTATCGACAGCATGACACTCATTCATGTCTGCGTCATCCAAATAATAATAAACGAAAAATTAAGAAAAAGCACTTTCCGCTGCAGTATACTTCCGACTTTTTCTTTCCAGGAAACGGACAGCCAAATCAGGTCATGGGCTTTCATTCCGAAGAAACATGCAAAAATAACATACGAAACCACAGAGTGAACCAGCACTATATACGACCTCCACGAAATCTTTGTTTCCATCGTACCCAACGGATTTAATTCAGCACTTCGTGCAGGGTGGCCCAGTATGTTTAAGCGTGCGCTTAAACAGGACACCACCCTAATTTTGTGTGCGCACCCTAACGAACCTTCTACAGCGCATGCAGCTATATAAGCCTTGCTTGCCAGGCAAAAGGTGAGATTTCCTATCAAATAATCGGCGAGCGTGTATGTGTATGTAGATATATACATAGAAACATTTATATTAGAAAAACTGTGTAATACATAAATACAAAACAAAACTACAAAGACTTTTGTTAATAATAATAAAATAAACCTTTTTAATAAATAAACATTTGTTAAACTTAAAACGAATACGCGAGTGGTTTAATTTCGGAAGGCTTCGCATAAACTTCGGTTAAACTAAATCCTACTGCACATTGCGCAGTGTTTGCGTAGCATGTGGGGACCTACATTCCACGTCTGAATGCACGTCAAAGAAAGATGATGCCAGCATGAAAAAATGTAGTAATTGTGGAGGTAATCACATTGCTAATTATAGGGGCTGCCCTGTATATAAAGATCTAAAAATTAGGCTGGCAAAAAATATACAGACTCACCGAAGTCAAATGGTAAATACACCTCACAATTTGTAGAAAAAGCTACGGATAAAACTGTTCCAAACGTGCATAATATGAATCCAAATAAATTATCTTATGCGAATATACTGAAAAATGATTCAGATAATATTCCACAGAATCAATCTAATGGAGGTATAGAACGATGATTTAAACCTTACGCAGTGCATGACACAGTTCATGTCAACTATGCAAAGAATGATCCAAGACTTGATTAAAGTTCAGAATAATGTGCTACAAATCTTCATGCAAAAAAAATGAGCGTGCTAAACATTTGTTTTTGGAATGCAAACGGTGTGAACCAACATAAATTAGAATTGGCACGATTTTTATCAGAGTATGCTATAGACGTAATGCTATTGTCCGAAGCTCACTTGACGGATAAATATAACTTTTATATACCTGGGTTCGTATTCTACTCCACTAACCACCCTGATGGCAAAGCGACCGGCGGCACTGGAATACTTCTGCTTTGCAAAGCATTTAAGTAATGTATTCCAGCCAAATGACGCAACTAATAATTTTATTTTGCCGGAAGTTGTTGTTAACGGCCAGGAAAAGTGCCTAGAAGTGGTAAACCCGATACAGAAACTGAATCCAAAGAAATCTCCAGGCCACGACCTTATTACACCAAAAATGCTAATAGAGCTACCAAGAGTTGCACAAGCATTGCTCTCTGAACTCTTTAATGCTATTCTAAAACTAAATTACTTTCCAAACGCGTGGAAAAAGTCGCAGATATTAATGATTGCCAAACCAGGCAAAGACCATACACAGGCGTCTTTTTACAGACCAATAAGCCTACTACACAGTCTTTCCAAATTATTTGAAAAAATTCTGCTATCAAAAATATCTCCTTTTCTCCACCGTAATAATGTGATACCAGACTACCAATTCGGCTTTCGTGAAAAACATAGTACTATTGAACAAGTTAACCGAATAACTAATGAAATCAGGAAGGCATTCGAGCTCAAGGAGTATTGCTGTGCAATCTTTCTTGATGTAGCACAAGCGTTCGACAAAGTCTGGCATAAAGGTTTACTGTACAAAATTCATAAAGCTCTGCCTTAAGTCATATCTGACTAACAGACAATTTACAATTAAACAATCTGAATTTATCAGTGAGGAGTATCCGGTAAAAGCTGGTGTTCCACAGGGTAGCGGCGCAATGGCCCAATTTTATATATTATATACACTGCAGACATCCAATTAAACCGAAAAGTGCAGACATCTACCTTTGCGGATGCCACAGCTGTTTTATTCCGGGATAAATGCCCTAAAAAAGCAGCAAAAACGATTAGTGATCATTTACTCCTGATCGAAGAATGGCTAGAAAACTGGAGAAATAAAGTTAATGAACAAAAGTGTAAACACGTTACATTTACTTTAAGACCGCAATCATGTCCTGCAATTCGCTTAAATGGTATAAACATTCCTCATGTAAATGATGTTACATATCGTGGTATACACTTAGATAGACGTCTCACTTGGAAGAGACATATAGAGGCAAAAATTCTACACATGAAATTAAAAGCAGCTAGTTTAAATTGGCTTTTAAATGAATACTCCGGTCTAAGACTACAAAGTCCTTATTTACAACGCAGTATTAAAACCAATTTGGATGTATGGTATTCAACTTTGGGGTACGACCTGTTGGTATTTTACTGGTTAAGCCTGAAATTGAAAAAGAAGGACGAAGTACTTCACAAAGCTGAGAAATCATCCAAACCCGCTAGCTAATGATTTATGCAACCCAACAAGAAATTCCCGTCTGCAGTGAAGAGATCCTTCCCGCTTTCTAAGGAGAGCGTCGTAGCTTGAAAAGGGCTCAGAGTTACATAACTCGAGCTATCATGTTTGTAATTTAGTTTTTAAGATTTGTACTTTGGTTTATATTAAAGCAGATCCAGTAAATAAATGGATTGTGTATAAAAAAAAGATAGGGTATCATTAAGATATTTCAATTAAGAAAAGAAATCGAAAATCCATTGCACGTACGTATGTATGTATATTAAATAAGAATGCTCTTGAGGTTTACGCAAAGTAATTATTTACGATGTCACAAAATGTCTGCTACAAAAGTATTGAAAAAATAGTGTAGAAATGAATTGTTTTGAGTCGAGCGTGAGTTATCTTCACCTAAAACTTATTTTTGTTGAAACTTGCGCATTTGTCGCTTGCACTAACGATTATGCGATTCGCTAGCTCAGTTTTAGCGATAATCGACAACGGACGTTTCCCTTTTATTAAAATGGGGGAAAGGTGAAAACACCGCTTAATAACGTCTAAATATGCGAAAAGCACAAAGAGGAATGAAAAAAACAAAACAAATCGGTGATAGCAATTATTTTTTTAAATGAGTTGCAATGGATTACAAAGTTTTCCGAATCAAATTATGTTATGGTTTCCACTTTTAAAACTTCCATGACTCTTCGCACTGCGTTTACCGCCAAAATCTTGAGATAAGGATCACATATCTACGACCATGTACTGTGTTACTACAATAAAAAAGGACACTAGGCGCCAGCACTATAAAGTGGAAAAAGTAAAAACAAGTGTTAACGAAGTGGGCGCGCAGGCTTAAAAATAGCCACAGGCAAAGCGCCCTTCGAAAAAGTGAAAAAGTAGTGGTCGCGTAGGCTTAGAAATGCCATAGGTAAAGCGCCCCACTATAACGTGGATGAAGTGTGTATAAAAGTTGGTGCGCAGGCTTCAGAAAGGTCATAGGCAAAGTGCAGCCCCGCCAAACAGTTAGGAGCGCCAGACGTCAGTGCGGTGTAGAACTTTTTAATAATTTAAAAAAATAACAGTGCCAACCGTACAGCCATAAGGTGAGTGCTGAACGGTGGCACTAGGAGTCATATGGTAAAGTGCCAGTGCGGAAATAGATTATTACTTTATCCTATTTTAAGAAGAGAGCGCCGGAGGTTAGATGCCAAAAGATCAGGCGGCAGTGTGACAAAGAACCAAGACCGACACCAACGGCCCAGCATAAGAACCAAGGCCTACACTAACGGCCCAACGAATTTCCTAAATAAGCAGAAAGGCTCAAACCAACGGCATTAGGATCATACATCGACAGATGCAGCAAGGCCCATACGTTGGTAAGTTTCCAAAAAATCATCGCTACGGGTGAGTTTATGCAATTCTATTTATTAATATTGCGGACAATTTTCAATATATTTTGCCTTACTTTTATAAGGGTGCTGCGAAAGTACCATACTTACCTGCCTTTAATAAACCATTTTGTATATTTCTTAAACTTGTTAATACCTACGTGACTTGGTACGCGGAAGTACCCTAGTCACCCCCATTTACAATTTATTTTTAATAACAATTGTGAAATTACGGTTTGTGCTTTGGTACTACGGAAGTATTTTATATATATAATTTGCGCTTTGTAACCGCTGAAGCGATTTTCGGCAGAGCTCCTCCTCCAAATTTGTGGTTTTGCGTCTTGATGTTTTTCCAACAAATGGAGGGACCTACTGTTTATACTAAGCCGCCTCCGAACGGCTGACGGATTTTACTAGGAGCCTTTATTCCATATCTGAAATACACTCGGAGGCGTGGGCATTCCCTGCCGAGGGGCGACCGCAATTAGAAGAGTTGTATAACAACACTCCAAGTTCAAATCATTCGGTCTTCTCTCTAGAAATCCAGAAAGAAGAACTTAAGGCGTTTTGGATAAGAGTCAAGGAGACGCTTGACAAATATTTGGGAAACCTGTCAGGAGCCGAATCGAATACATCAGCTATTCTTTAATGCAGACATCGAGAAGATGTATCGACAGATTTTATTTTTAGAGATTCAGATGAGGAGGAACTCATGGACTACGAACTTCAAACCGTAATCTTTGGAGTCAATTGTACTCCATACCTAGCGATAAGGACCCTACTTAAACTGGCGGAAGATGTTAGTTTGAAATATCCACTAGCCTCAAGAGTTTTGAAGCAGCATATGTATGTCGACGATGTCCTGGCTGGAGTTCAGTGGACTTCAAGCACTAAGGAAATTTTGGCTGACGTACCAAAGGACCATTTGTTGAAAGAAGACTTGTTAGAAATTGACGATTTGAGCTTGGCAAGGATGCTCATGATAGTTTACACTTCCACGTTCAGTACATGGAAATAAAACCTAGCTACACGAAGTGGTAGGCTGGTTGGGTCCCATCGTGGTGGAGGCAGAATACTAATGCAGGAAATTTGGCTGATGAAGATTGAGTGGGATGATAGTTTACCCGGATTAATTTATTAACTGTAGGAGAATTTCCTCAAAAACTACTTCCAAGGTGCCTTGGAATGAAATTGAGCTTCATGGTTTCTGTGAAGCCTCCGAGAAGGCATAGCCTGCAGCTCTATATGTGAGAGTACGTGATCGCACAATAGATAGAGCTCCCGAGATACACTTGTTAGTAGGTAAAACTAAAGTAGGACCAATGAAAACAATTTTTCTACCGCTATGTTGTGCGCTACTACTAGGAGAACTAATTATTGCCTTACTCCCATAGCTCCACGTTGCACAACCAGTTGTCTACAAATGGACGGGCTCTACCATCATTCTGTCATAACTGCGGAAGCCCCCTTGCAGTTGGACTACCTTTGTAGTAAACCGTGTGGGGAAAATCGAAGAACTCGTTGGAGTCACTGGATGGAATCATGTGGATTCTATTGACTAATCTGCCGATCTGGGCAGTCGAGTCGTATCTCAGAAGGAAGTAGCAGAGAGAGAGAGGTTGAAACGAAATCCGTCTGAGTGGCCACAAAAAACACATTACATAATGGAAACAGAATTGGAGCAAAAGATTGTGAGAATTCATACAGCGCGAGTTACACACACAGAAGACAACTTGCAAAGGTTTTCCGATTTTTCTTGCGCTTTTATGGTAGTTTTCAGATATCGGAGATATCGTCAAAGGTAATTAAATAAGCAAAATTGCGTTGAACTCTTCTGACGCGGAAGCGATGTTATCATGAGGAATATATCGAAATTGCAGCATCAAAACCCCAAGAGCTCCATTAGCACTCTGAACCCCTTCCTAGACAGGAATGGAATCATGAGAGTAGGTGGTAGACTTTCCATGGCATCACTGGCCTACAATGAACGCTACCCCCTCATTTTACCTTACGATTGCCAATTTTCTCGCCTCCTTGCCAAGTTTTCACTCTTGATTTCACACATGGTGAAAATCAGCTAGTGTGAGGCTAGTGAAGTCGGAATATTAGATCGTTAGGATAAAAGGTCTGATCAAAACTGTTATCAATAATTGCAAAGTTTGTCTTATTTTCAGGTAAGTGAACAACTGATGGCAGCGCTACCTCCAGAACGAACAACTCTGTCTAGGCCATTTACCAAATACCGGCGTAGACTTTACAGAACCGTTCGACATTAAAAACTACACATGTCTAATCACAAAAGGATATGTCTGCGTATTTGTGTGTTTTGCAACAAAAGCAATACACCTGGAGGCAACCAGCGATCTGGCGGCCACCACATTTCTTGCAGCATTCTCAAGATTTGTGGCTAGACGTGGTTTTCCTCGCAACGTGTACTCAGACAGCGGAACAAATTTCGTAGGCGCGAGTAAAACTCTAAAACAGGAATTTAAACAGTTTTTATCAGAAGCCTCTCGACTTGCCAATCAGTCATATGCTCATCAAAAAATAAGTTGGACTTCATACCTCCTGGAGCACCTCATATGCGAAGACTGTGAAATGCAAGGGAGAAGAGCTTCAAAATCCTTTTCAGGAAAGTAGCAAATGCGATGGGATTCACGATGATTCACGATAGAAGCGTGTTTGAACTCAAGGCAAATTATCTCGATGTCAGAGAACCCCGAATTCCCAGGTCATTTTCTGATTGAAAGCCCGCTACTAGGGATAGCTTAATCCGGGAATAATGGAAACCCGATCATCAAGGATTCTGCCAACGATGGAAAACAGAATATCTTAAGAAGTTAAATTAAATTAGTCATGGTTCCTGTTGTAAGACCAATTAACGAATCTTCTATTTTCAGAGAATTACGAAATGGTTCGAGTCAACAACAGCAACACCCTAAAGAACCAACACCGTTGTCCAGTTGGTAAGAACAACCACCGACTTCTATTTTGCAGATAGATGCGCCGGATGGAACCCACAGAGAGATTCAGGGCTGTCCTCATCTACCGTCACTGTGCCAACTTCCTGTCGCCGCATCTCATGGCCAGCAGATGTCCGTCAACAAGGACATGCGACCGATGCCAAGAACGGCACCACAGTCTCTTGCACATCCGGGAAATGGAGGAAGACGTGCCTCACATCCAGGGCGCGGTAGACGGCCGGCACAGAAGTCAACACGGTCCATACCGAGCACAACCGTTGACAGAGTCCGGTGATTATGAAGTGTTGGAAATAGATGTCCGCAGCGAAGATCTGGTAGAAATAACAGAACCAGCACTCAGTCGTAGCGACCCGATGGTACTCAGACCGCCGATTTCGAGTGTCCGATCAGTGATTCAGCGGCCAAACAAGCCCACCAAGGAACAGAGGGTGCAACCACGACAACAACGAAGTCGTAACCAAGCAAGACATCGTAAAAGGGTGAGAGACGCACGCGATCAAACTAAAGCTCCCGTTCAGTGAACAAGCGGGTCAGCCAACAGAGACCACAGCGATCTAGCGACGCTTACCTTGAAGGATTGGCACGAAAGACTACATATCCTGACAAGAGTTCTGCCCAACCTTACGAAAACGACGCCAGAACGTCCGGTGAATACCCTAGTTCTCGACGAGTTCGACAATTTGAGATTGGCCGACCCGTTCTTTTATAGGAAAAGCACGGTGTATTTCATAATAGGTGCCGATACTTACGCAGCGATTCTGAGGCTAAGATTAATGCCTGAAACGCCAACTAGGCCAGCTGCACAGAACACGCTTTTTGGATGGGCGATATCCAGTAGTACACCATATTAAAAATAAGTAATAATCGTCTTTAAAATGTGAATTAAACTTTTCAATGAATTGTTACATACGAATTTTTGAATTATAGTTTTTGAATTTATATAGAAAAGATAACTTGTATTTATATAACTATTTCAGTATTTCGATTGCAGTGTTGCTGCAAGGCGGGCGGCATGTTTATGTGTGTAACCCTGTGCAGCCATCATATCCACCAAGAGATGTCTCTGAGTTCAATATAAGTATGCATGACTCGACTAATTTATGGTAAAGGTGCAGTTATGTACATTTTAGATTTCCACCTTCCCTTTTAGCCTTGAACGCAGCAACATCTCGGGTGAGTGAATTGTTCAAGTATTAGAGAATTTCCCAATTACAATTATTAAAACCAAATTTAACTACATCCGCAAATGTTTTAATTTGTTGAGCACTTGGCGTGCCAGGCAAGGAAGTTTAATTTTTTCAGGCTTTTTAAAGGAACGGCACCTCCTCCGATCCTCGCTGCCGTTTTTCACAAGGAATTCCGGCCTCCATCAAGTCTCAATACGAAACAGTATCAACGATTCAATCAAATAGTTAAGGTAATCATTAAATGAGAATGCAGTGGAGTGGGATCATCGTCCACATACCACCGAGCCCACGTTAATAGTTATGTTCGTTGATCAGATGGGCAGTAACAATTTTTACCAAACTTTACTAGATCGTGTTCGTTGAAACAAAAACTGGCAACGAGGGAGCGCAATTAGTTTTTGTTCAATAATAGAGGTTGGGGGCAATTTTTTTCTTTTCTTCAGCGGCAAGTGCCTGAAATAATGCTGAACTTTCACTTCGCTCCATTATAACGAAAAACAAAATGAGGTCAATTCGCTAAGGTAATGTCATACATCTTCTTCTTCTTTATTGGCGTTGGCACCGCTTACGCGATTATAGCCGAATCAATTACAGCGCGCCATTCGTCGCTTCTTTTCGCTGTTTGGCGCCGGTTGGAAATGCCAAGTGCACCCAGGTCACTCTCCACTTGATCTTTCCAACGGAGTGGAGGTCTTCCTCTTCCTCTGCTTCCACCGGCGGGTACTGCATCAAATACTTTCAAAGCTGGAGTGTTTTCATCTATTCGGACGACATGGCCTAGCCAGCGTAGCCGCTGTCTCTTCATTCGCTGAACTATGTCAATATCGTCGTATAGCTCGTACAGCTCATCGTTCCATCGTCTGCGGTATTCGCCGTTGCCAATGCGCAAAGGACCATAAATTGTTCGCAGAACTTTCCTCTCGAAGACTCCTAGAGCCGACTCATCAGATATTGATAACGTCCACGCTTCTGCGCCATATAGTAGGACCGGTATAATGAGCGACTTGTAGAGCTTGGTTTTCGTTCGTCGAGAGAGGACTTTACTTTTCAATTGCCTACTCAGCCCAAAGTAGCACCTGTTGGCAAGAGTGATTCTGCGTTGGATTTCAAGGCTGACATTGTTGTTGGTATTAATGCTGGTTCCCAGATAGACGAAATTATCTACGACCTCGAAGTTATGACTGTCAACAGTGACGTGGGAGCCGAGTCGCGAATGCGATGACTGTTTGTTTGATGACAGGAGATATTTCGTCTTGCCCTCATTCACTACCAGACCCATTCGTTTCGCTTCTTTATCAAGTCTGGAGAAAGCAGAACTCACGGCGCGGTTGTTGAGGCCAATAATGTCGATATCATCGGCGTACGCCAGCAGCTGTACACTCTTGTAGAAGATTGTACCTTCTCTATTTAGCTCTGCAGCTCGTATTATTTTCTCCAGCATTAAATTAAAAAAGTCACACGATAAGGAATCACCCTGTCTGAAACCTCGTTTGGTATCGAACGGCTCGGAGAGGTCCTTCCCGATCCCGACGGAGCTTTTAGTGTTGCTTAACGTCAGTTTACTTAGCCGTATAAGTTTTGCGGGGATTTCAAATTCAGACATAGCGGCATAAAGGCAGCTCCTATTCGTGCTGTCGAAGGCGGCTTTGAAATCGACGAAAAGGTGGTGGGTGTCGATTCTCTTTTCACGGGTCTTTTCCAAGATTTGGCGCATGGTGAATATCTGGTCAATGGTTGACTTACCAGGTCTAAAGCCACACTGATAAGGTCCAATCAGTTTGTTAACGGCAGGCTTTAGTCTTTCACACAATACGCTTGATAGGACCTTATATGCGATATTAAGAAGGCTTATTCCACGGTAATTGGCGCAGACTGTGGGATCGCCTTTTTTGTGGATCGGGCAGAGCACACTTAAATTCCAATCATGGGGCATGCTTTCATCCGACCATATTTTGCAAAGAAGCTGATGCATGCACCTGATCAGTTCTTCGCCGCCGCATTTGAATAGCTCGGCCGGTAATCCATCGGCCCCTGCCGCTTTGTTGTTTTTTAAGCGGACGATTGCTATTCGCACTTCTTCATAGTCGGGTAATGGAACAACTTTTCCATTTCCATTGGAGTTTCGGGTTCACCATCTCCGCGTGTTTCCTGTTCTCTGCCATTCAGCAGGCTGGAGAAGTGCTCCCTCCATAAATCGAGTATACTCTGCGACACGGCAGTCCTCATCGTACCAGCTGTTTTTGCGATCTTTCCGAAATCCAATGGTTTCGTTTGCAGCTGTACGCAGGGAGTTTGCGATGCCGTCCCACAGTTCCCTTATACCGGCTTGCTGATGAGTGCTCTCAGAGAGCAGGTGTGCAAGTCGAGTAGAAAACCGCTCGGCAGTCTGTTGTGATTGCAGCTTTTCAACGTCGAACCTTCCTTGTGTTTGTTGATGGGCGTTCTTCGATACACAGAGGCGCGTGCGTATCTTCGCTGCGACAAGATAGTGATCCGAGTCAATGTTGGGACCTCGGAACGTACGCACATCTAAAACACTGGATACGTGTCTTCCGTCTATCACAACATGATCGATCTGATTGGAAGTTTTCCGATCTGGAGACAGCCAAGTAGCTTGGTGAATTTTTTTGTGCTGGAATCTAGTGCTACAGACAACCATATTTCGGGCCCCGGCGAAGTCGATCAGCCTCAGCCCATTTGCAGATGTTTCGTCGTGGAGACTGAATTTTCCGACAGCCGTACCAAAGATACCTTCTTTGCCCACCCTAGCGTTGAAGTCGCCAAGCACAATTTTGACATCGTGGCGGGGGCAGCGCTCATAAGTGTGTTTGAGGCGCTCGTAAAAGGCATCTTTGGACAAGTCATCCTTATCTTCCGTCGGGGCGTGGGCGCAAATTAGGGTGGTGTTAAAAAATTTTGTCTTAATGCGAATTGTGGCTAGACGTTCATCCACCGGAGTGAATGCCAGTACTCGGCGACGGAGTCTCTCTCCCACCACGAATCCGACACCAAATTTGCGCTCCTTTATATGGCCGCTGCAGTAAATTTCAAATTTCTTCCGTCCTTGTCCCGTCCATCGCAATTCTTGGACGGCAGTGATGTCAGCCTTTAACTTTATGAGGACATCAACCAGCTGGGCAGCGGCACCTTCCCAATTAAGGGACCGGACATTCCAGGTGCATGCCCTAAAATCGTAATCCTTAAAACATTTGCGAGGGTCGTCATCAAAAGGGGGGTCTCTCATCCGAGGCTTTAATTGGTTTTTCATTGGGTTGTTTTTTCATGTGGTGGGTTCCAAACCCTACGCACAACCGCATGGGATTCGCCTTCTCACTTTAGCTCGCCTCCAAACGGATGTTCGTTGGCTTCCCAGGGGATACGTGGTCTAAGACCGGACGTCGTGAGCTGCTTGAACCATATGCACAAGAATCGTTTCTGGCCACTCCCAGGTGAATGGCAGTCAAAAACTTTCCTCACTTGCGTGAACTTCTACACATGGCCCCATCCCCCATGTCATACATACGTGATAAGTAATTCCAATAATTTTTCCTTAAAAATAAGAACCTGAAGAAACGAGCACTGCTTTGTGGCCTTAAATTCTTCGGTCATCACAACATAGACTCAGAAATGTGGGAATATTATGTTGACTTCGATAGCGTTATCCTCACATCCGAAGCACACAACGATGAAAATATCGCACAGAACTTCAATGCTAAGGAACAACTCGAAAGTGATGGGGAAGATGAAGTCGATGAAGAACCATTACCTACCCTAGAAGAGACATTAAAGGCTACAGAATTATTATCACGATTTATGTTCATAGCAGTATTGAAAATGATAGTAATTTGACCATGGCAATACACAATAATATTAGAGACTTTTATTATAATAAGATGAAAAAACAAAAACAGAAAAAAAATTACGGACTTCTTAATTAATTAACATACTGTGTGTGTACTCGTATATATTTACGTACTTATTACTGCAATTTTAATTTTGATTTTTATGAATGTACAAATGTGCTATGTTTCTATATTCAAATACATCATTACATATTTACTAAAAAAAGTTTTTATTTTTAACTAAACGCTTTGTATTAGCTCCGCTTATTATGACGTGTCTCAATATGTATAGTTTGCGCTGCAGTGACGATTTTCTGAAAGTATTCCACAAATTCCTTAGAATTTTGGATTAGAAACTATGTATTTTCTCAATATTAGAGTTCTTTTGTTAAAATCAATTTATATGTTACATTATTTGCTTGGAGAATATATATAGTACTATTTAATCCAATTACAAGACATTATGCAATTTGTTGACGAAAATTATAGCATTGTTTCCAAGTATGCAACATTTCGTCGCTATAAGCAATGGTTATAATTTTATACATACGCTACCTCACAGCTCGCTCGGTTGTGACTAATTAAAATATCTGTTAAACAAATATAAATGAAATTATAAATTGCGGGATTCTTAAATAAAAACAGTGCATTTTAGTTAAAAGTGGAAAATATATATATAATAATAATAAACATAATATTCAAAAGTGTTGAACACTACACATGGTGCCGAAACCCAATTACAGAGTGAACCTAAATAGTGTGTGCAGTGGAAAAACAAATAATAATTAAAAATACATAAAGAAATAAATACAGCACTAGCTCAAATAGAAAAAAAAGAAAGTCAAAAAAAAAAAATTACCTACATACATACATACGCATAGAAAAGTGTCGTGAAAACATACATAAAACATATTTACAAAAATTATAAAAGGAATATAATAAATAAACCCGATCCTTAACGTTAAAGCATAGCGAGCGAAAAGTCGTGTTCTCCTAACTCGGGCGAGTAAAATATAAAAAAAAGAAAAAAAAAAACAAAAAAAGAAGATCGTGAGGGCAGTGACCAGTGCGGTGCATACCTATACATATAACACATACAAAATTAAAAACAAGTAAAAAAAAGTACATACGCATATTGAAAGTGTAAAACAAAAGAAGAATAAACATAAAAATATATACATACATATATAAATATATAATATGTACATGCGGTGACACAAAACTAAAAAAAAGTGAAAAATAAATAACCGATCAACATAAAAAGCGGTGAAAATATAAACTAAAAAAAAATATACATATATATATATATGTACATACATACATTGCCATACCAAATAAAAATAGAACCATACATAAACAATTACATAGAAAATTAAAACAATGTGTATGAAAATATATACATATAAATATACAAAAAACACATAAAAAGCAGTGAAAAAAATATATATATAAACGGAAAAAATATATATATACACATACATATATTAATGTACATACAACTACATAATAAATAAAATTAATATATGTACATACACATCTGTATAATAAATAAAAGTGTAAAATAGAAGTACAAACGAACACATATATAAAAGACCAAGGTGGACAATCAATACCTCATCAACACAGGAACACCAACACCACACAGAAGACAACACTCCCCCGTCCCGTCCCCAGAACAAAAAAATTTGGTTTGTACTAGTCCGGATGTCTAAGTAAGTCCCACTCTCTCACTCGATTAAATATTAAATTAAGTTTAGCGGATTTTGCCAAACGGTGTTTGATACCTCATCATACATAACACACACAGATCTCAAAAAATAACAATTATAAAAAAAAAGTTTTATGTTTTATTACGTTTGCGCAAAATTACAAAATCCGCTAAACTATTCTCACAATATATAATAATAATACATAGCGGGTCCCCAAAGTCGGTAAATGAAAATCCTCTAATTTTTATATGAGCTATCTAGGATGGAAAAATTCTGCGGTAAATGGTGGAACACCAGTGAAGAGACTCACTCCGAAGCAGCACTTAAAATTTTCAAGGACCATCTGGAAAGGCACATGGAACTAGTGGAGGCAGCCAACCGAAACCTACAGATGAGCAACGTGGAAGATGAGAAGACACGCTCAGCATGCACAGAGGCCTACGAGACCACACATGATAGTGCAATGCTCACGAAAATCCGGATAAGTGAGTTGCTTGACCAAATTCAACAAAATATGGATTCTTCCCGGTCAAACACCCCCATCACAAAGATGCCCCCCCCCCCCCCAACACAAGCTGACTCACACAGCTTTCTCAAGGTACCTGCATGTGACACATAAATCTTCTATGGAGGATATGAAGATTGGCCCTCATTTAGGGACATGTTCACAGCAGTGTACATCAACCACCCCCAATTATCCGAAGTGCAGAAACTATACCACTTGAGACAAAAAACAAGAGGTAAAGCTGCACTCCTCATTAAAAATTACCCACTTAGTGGCCACAATTTCTCGTTAGCATGGGATGCACTCAAGGCACGCTACGAAAATAGAAGAATAGTAGTGGATGGCCAAATAAAGACGTTGTTCAACATCCAACCTGCCCACACAGATAACGGAGAGAGGATTCAACAGATCCAGACAACAATAAATAATTGTCTTTCTACCTTACAGGCAAATGGAGTATCAACAGAAAGGTGGGGCCCAATGCTTGTCTACCTCTGCTCGTCAAAACTGCCGGATGAAACACTAGCTCTCTGGGAGCAATCACTCAACTCAAGGAAGGAGTTACCTCGATGGTCAGAAATGGACCAATTTCTGACAGCTCGGTACGAGGTCGTGGAGCGACTCAGCACATACAGACCCAATAATCCGAAGATCAGTCAGCCCAGCTACCCCCAACGGACACCAGCGGTCCCTCCCCCAACACTCAATTATCGGAACAAAACCCAATCGTTTCATACTCCAAACAAAAGGCAAGTTTCGTGTAAACTATCCAATCAAACCACTCCCAAACGTGCGTCGAATTTCGAGAACTATCCGTCTCAGACCGGAACAAGTACATTAAAGACAACAACTACTGCAAAAATGGCCTGGCGTATTCGCATTTGGAGAAAGATTGCAAAAGCAAATTTACGTGCGTTTATTGTCAAAGACGTCACCACTCCCTCCTCCATTACACTGCGAGCAACCACACGCCTTACCCCCCAAAACCTCAAAGAATCTTCACTACTTCTCAAGTGACAGTCGAGGAAGAACAGCCCTGCACCTCTAAGCAGGCATCAAAAAACTCAAAGGCAAAGGAAAGCGGTAGAACAAAAACTCTATCCCACTATTCGAGTAACAAAGAAAGGACATTGCTTCCCACAGCAAATATTCCCATTCTCGACAAAGGTGAAGTAACTCACATGAGAGCTCTCATTGACCAAGGCTCTCAAAAAACTTTTGTAACATCCCGTATACAAAAGTTACTTGGTCTCCCCACCACAAAAGCCAACTACCAAATTCTTGCCATGGGCGGTAACACTCGAATAGAATATGCTCTATGACGATATGCTCAGCTAATCAAACAATAAAAATCGCGGCTCAAGCGGTAATACTGCCTCAATTGACGCCCACTCTCCCATCCTTCAAAATAAGAGAAGTAGATTTAACAGAATATCTCTCACTACCATTAGCACACCCCAACTGCTTAACACCAGCTAGAATAGATATGGTCATTGATAGCGATAAAATACTCACTCCGGGCCTCAAAATTAATGTAGGCGGCAGCTTAATAGCCCAAGACACAATATTAAGTGGACCAGTTGTGGAAGAAATCTCATCATTCTCTACTCAGGTGATTGAAACCCCTTCAGAATCACTAGGAGAATTACTAAGGAAATTCTGGGAACAAGAAGAGGTACCACCGGCCCCCACATACACAGACGATGATGCATATTGTGAAGCTCTTTACAAAAAAACCACTCAACGGCCGATATGTAGTAAAGCTGCCATTCAAGTCAGCTTTTCCGGACTCCATTGCACTCGGGCACTCCAGACCCGCAGCACAGCAGCAATACCTCAGCGTGGAACGAACCAACGAAAAGAAAGATGAGCTTCGAAACAGCTATTCAGAAGTCTTAGAGGAATACCTAACGCTAGACCACATGGAACCCACCCATTCACGAGAAATCATACGCGACGGTAAATATTTCTCCTTTTACCTACCCCATCATGCGGTGATTAAACCTGGAAGTAAAACTACTAAAGTCCGTGTAGTTTTCAATGCCTCAAAAACCTCGCATTCCGGTCTCTCACTCAATGACGTATTACATACTGGCCCCGTTCTCCAAAATGACTTATTGCTCATTATTTTAAAATGGAGATTATATAAGTATATATTTAATGGCGAAATTGAAAAAAGGTGCCGCCAAATATACGTCCATAAGGAAGACCAAAACTTCCAACGCGTTCTATTCCGTAGAACCCCCAATAGTCAGATAGAAGACTTTAAACTAAAAACGGTGACATTCGGTGTCAACTGCGCTCCATACTTGGCAATAAGGACACTCCACCAGTTAGCCGAGGACTCTAAGGAGAAATATCCCCATGTCTCAAAAATATTAAGAGGAGAGACATACGTAGATGGCATCGTCTCAGGCGGACACAATCTAGACTCAGCCGGCGAATCGATACATCATGTTATCGAAGTACTCAAGTCAGCCGGATTCCCGTTAAAAAAGATCACAGCAAACCACAAGTCACTGCTGAAAGACATCCCCCAGTCTGATCTTTTAGATAAAGAATTTCTCCAATTCCAGGAGGCAAGTTCTACAAAAACGCTCAGAATAAAATGGAATGCTCTCACTGATACATTTTCGTACTCAGTTGACCCCCCCTTATCCTCAGACTCTGCCACGAAACGACAGATCCTTTCATCTGTCGCGAAACTTTTCGACCCGGCAGGAGGGCTATCGCCCATAATGATAGCAGCGAAAACTCTTCTTCAACAACTATGGATGGAAGGAACAGACTGGGACGAAACCGTGAAGCCGATCTCACTCCACAAATGGAACACCTTCAGGAAAAATCTCGCCGCAATCGAAGAAATAAGGATACCTCGATGGGTGCAATTCAACCCAAACAGTTCCATTCAGCTACACTGCTTCTCAGATACTTCCGAGAAGGCATTCTGCGCTTGCGTATATTTACGAGTACAGTAAGGTGAAGCTGCTACATCCCACTTACTCGCAGCCAAGAGTAAAGTAGCCCCCTTACAAACCGTCTCTCTCCCTAGGCTGGAACTTTGCGGCGCAGTTTTACTAGCAAAATTAATAAAGCAGATGCGATCCTCCCTAAATCTGCCATCCCATGAACTAATTTTGTGGACAGACTCCTCCATTGTATTAGGATGGCTGGAAAAACCCCCATGGACGTGGAAAACATACGTAGCGAACAGGTCATCTCAGATCCTCGAACTCGTAAACAATGCTACATGGCGACATTTCTCCAGCGCTGACAACCCAGCTGATCTAGGTACGCGTGGAGCTAAACCCCAAGAGCTCGTCAACTGTTCACTCTGGTGGAAAGGCCCCGAGTGGTTAACTAGGCCATCTCCTCTTTGGCCGAAAAGTTCACCAACTCATTCGTCCCCTCCCGAACAACGACAAATTGAAGCATTCCACGCTTTAGAAACTCCTGATTTTCTAGACCGTTTCTCTTCCTTTTCCACCGCTCTCAGAGTAACAGCGTACATATTTCGTTTCGCGCAAAAGGCTAGGAAACCGCCAAATCCGCCCTCTACCACCCTCACTCAAAGCGACATAAAGTTCGCAAAAACTCGTCTCATAGCTGTCACCCAGCGAAAATACTTCGGAAAAACCATCACAGCACTGTAGTCGAAATCTCCGATAGAAAAAAGATATCCTCTCCGTACTCTGAACCCCTTCTTGGATAAATCAGGACTGCTGCGTGCAAATGGACGTCTCACTCATACCGCCCTCAGCTACGATGAGCGCCATCCAATTATCTTCCCCGATAATTCTCGATATTGCTCCCTCCTCCTCGAATTCCTCCGCTCAACTTTACAGCACGCGGAAAAGCAGCTGATGATTCACGTGGTCCAACGGGAATACCATATTCCCCGAATCCGCCAGAAGGTAAAATCTTGCATTTTTCGGTGTAAGACATGCACGATATACAAGCAGAAGATGAGCACGCAACTGATGGCAGCGCTACCCCCTGAACGGTCCACATATACACTCCCATTCCATACTACCGGTGTAGATTTTGCCGGCCCATCCCTCGTATGCTCCGACCTAACAACAGAAGCGTTTAAGGCGGCATTCGCACGATTTGTAGGACGAAGAGGCATTTCCCACAGGATAATGTCCGACAACGGCAAAACCTTCGTAGGAGCACAGCGAAGCCTACAAAGAGAACTATCCGCCTTCCTTGAGGAAGTTTCGGGCAAAACCACAACAGAATATGCCATTCACGGACTTACATGGCAATTTATACCACCTTACGCTCCACATATGGGAGGACTTTGGGAAGCGGCAGTGAAGAGCTTCAAAACTCACTTCACTAAAGTCATTGGAAATCAAAGGTTCACCTTCGAGGAATTAACCACTCTCCTAATCTTCAAAAACGCTATAAATGGAAAGGATCTCAGCGAAATATGAAGGAAGGTGATCTCGTCGTCATCAAAGACGACCTCCTACCACCAAACGAATGGCGACTAGGTCGTATAACGAAACTGCATCCCGGACCCGACCAAAACGTTCGCGTGGTAGACATCCGCATTCAAGGCGGAACGGTCACCCGCAACATAACCAAACTCTGCCTTCTGACGCCACAAAATCCCGAAGGCATTCTACCTCGGCCCTCCAACGTCGACTCACTGGCCTAGTCAGCGAAGCCAAGAAGGCACTACAACTCAAAGAATTGGTGCATGTTACCACCCCGCAGGCCCCCCGGCATGTTGAAGATATGAGCGAAGACCTCATCGAGTTTTAAACTTAAGATATATATATAAGAAATTTATACTCATCCAGAATTGCTTAACCTAATAATGAAAGATTGAATTGTACTTACCCTATTACTTTCCAATACATACCCAAATACTCACCATACTGAATTTACTCCCATTCCAAAAATACTCACCAGCAACCCTACTTCCGTTACTACTCTAAAGGAGAAACCAAAACAAAAATGTATATAAATATGTATGTGTTGGTAATTTTAAGTGTTAGTCAAATAATTTTTCGCTCGCTCGAACTGCAAAACGGTTGTGACATAATGAATTCTGTTAAACAAATATAAATAAAATTATAAATTGCGGGATTCTTAAATAAAAACACTGCATTTTAGTTAAAAGTGGAAAAATATATATACATATAATAATAATAAACATAATATTCAAAAGTGTTGAACACTATACACCGGCAAACAAAAACATTCCAATTAGGAATGTCATCTTAAAATTTAACCAAATCGAGGCACAAATATATACATGTTTTATATATAGTTTTTTTTTTCTAAATAGATCAGTTTATTTATATATATATATAATTGGCACTTTGTAACCGCTGAAGTGATATTCATCTGAGCTCCTTCTTCAATTTTTTGTTTTGCGTCGTGATGTTTTTCCAAAAAATGGTGGGACCTACAGTTTATACTAAGCAACCTCCAACGGTTTACTTGAAGTTTGGTACATAGGTGGCTTCTTGTTTAGATTAACAGGAAGACTAATCTTCTCTCCGTGAAGTGGACCAATGGCAATGGTAAAACGGTAAAAAAATGTTGTGTACCCACAAGTATTGGGTAAGTAAAATTATGATGAAAGATATCCCAGGATTAATTTTCCATACAGGGTACAGGTAGTATATAATATAACATTTTATAGTATACATATAATAACAGATCACGGTTGAGCGAAGCTAATATTGCTCTTTTATTTAACCAAAATACTACTTGGTCTCTTGTTTGATATATTAACCAATTTTTTTTTTACCTGCAATGAAAGAACACAACAATGTGGCTTTATTGCTGGAGAAATATCCCGGCTGGGATTTAACACCGTGGGACTTGTTTTTTGGGGCTACGTGAAAGATGGTGCTCATGCGGAGAAACCTTTAACTCTTGAGCGCTTGAAAACCATTATTCGTCAAATTATGGCTGAGATACCGCCCAATATGTGCCAAAAAGTGGTCGAAAACTACTTCAAACGGATGGAAGTTTACAAAAGTTCACAAGGCGGTCATTTGAATGATGTAATGTTTCATTTGCATTTTATTTCGAAACCGCAACTTGGATAACCCTATATATTCTCTTCTTTTTTCATTCAGAGTTTGTATATATTTTTGCTTTTTGAGATTACAAATGTTTTTTTTTTTTAATTTTTATTGTAAACTTACAGAATTCACCAATAAAACCACCTGACTTAGTCTAACTTTCTTGCATACATTTCTTGTAGGTATATGAAACTAGTTACGCACTTGCAACTTCGTATGGAAATTTCAGTAATTGACGAGCAGTAACCATAAGCTGGTATCAGTCCATGAGTTGGACAAAATTATCCTCAAATTTTTCTGGTGGAGTTGACTACATCTACATTCATACTCGTAAATTACAAAGTCCTTCTAGAAATAACTTCATGATGATAAAAAAAATTACATGACAATTAAGAGAAATAATGTGAAATGGTAAAATATCACAGTTGGATAATGTGTAAATATGCTAAAGAGTAATTAAAAACATAAATAAATTGTAAAAATGTATATATATTTATATGGCGACAAATATCCCCCAAACATATTGCATTCTTATTCTTCTTTATTGGCGTAGGCACCACTTACGCGTTTACAGCCGAAGCAGCCATAGGTGTCATTCATTCTTTTCGCAGACAATCGCAAATACCAGGTCGCTTTCCACCTGATCCTTCCAAAGAAGATGAGGGCCTCCTCTTCCCCTGCTTCCACCAGCGGGTACTGTCTCTAATACTTTTAAAGTTGGAGTGTTTTCAACAATTCGGACGACATGGCTAGGCAAGCGTAGCCGCTGTCTCTTCATTTGTTGAACTATTTCAATGTCGCCGTATAACTCGTACAGCTCATCCTTCCATCGACTGCAGTATTCGCTGCAACCAATGGGCAATGGATCACAACTCGTTCTTAAAACTTTTTTTTGTATAGCTTCATCATAGACGGTTAATGAAACGTCTTTCCGCCATTTTCACCACCTTTCAGCAGGCGGAAGAAGTGTTCCCTCCATAAATTCAGTATACTCTGGTCATCAGTCATTAGATAACGTCACTAGTTTGATTCGGTCTTGAAACTTTTTGTAAATTACAGTATCTTTCAGTAGAATCTTCGAGCTACACGTCTTGCTTCCCTCTCAGCTCTCGCTATCTTTTCCACCCCGCACGTATTGTGGCCGATTGCACTGTTATGAGGTAGACAAACCTTTTTCTCTACACTGCAGTTCGACATTTTTCATCGTGTCAGGTCTTTTCTGCCACTACCGAAAACCAATTGTTTCCGTAGCAGAGGTAAGTAGGGAGTTAGAGATGCTGTTCCACAGTTCCCTTATATCGACTTCCTGATGAGTGGTCTCAGAAAGCAGGTGTGCAAGTCTAGTACAAAAACGTTCGGTTTTCGGTTGTGATTGCAGCTTATCTACGTCACAAGATACGTCTTCGCTATCACAAGGTAGTGATCTGAGTCGGTGTTAGGACTTCAGAACGTAAACACATCTAGAACACTGGATATATGTCGTCCATCTCTCCCAACAAAATCGATATGGTTGTGAGCTTTTCTATCTGGAGGCAGCCAGACAGTCATACGAGTAGATACTTTGAAATTGACTAAAATATAATTTTGAAATTTTCATCATTGTTTACAATTAATACGTGGATTTGTTATTCCATTTATTACTTTTCTTCTTGCCGTGGTATAAAATAACAAATTTCCCTGTATTCTTGACATGCGATGTATAATAGACTTTTCCTGTTTTGGGATATTATTATTACGTTAATGAAAAGAAACGCATGTGTTACTACTCTATAGCTAATAGCAACTGGTTGTTGAATACTAATTTATTTGTTAGAAATGCATTTGTAAGCTTATTCGTTACCCAATAGCTAGTGAAAATAATTGTAATTGTTAGTCTGTGAGTTGTTGAAAACAAATGCGTTTTTAGCCTATGATATACCCAACAAGAATTCTATAGTTTTTTTATTTTTTTCAAAGTAATAAAATTAAACTTAGTCATTTCCATTTATTTTACAAATAAGGGCATAAAATCCTTTTACTTTGCGCTAACAATATTGCTATTTGTACATTTATTAGCATTGTAAAAGGTATTCAACACCAAATAGATTCTTTAAAAGGCTTAATAAATTAAGCCTGTAATTAACCATAAAGTTTTGATGTTTAATATTTCCTGGCAGCATCTTTATTTCTCAAGCAGACACCTGGAATCGGAAACCATAATAAGAAGACAACTGTGTGTATGTGTAGTTTGGCTGTGTGCCAATCGGGTGAAAATTGTAAATTTTGACAGCCAGCATTGAAATTCTGACATTTTTCGGGGTGATGCTATGAAGAGCATAACAACAACAAAAGAATACAGCCACATGCCATCCAATATGTATAAAAAGCAAATAACTTCATATTCGTGATGTTGAATTAATTGGACAGTTTTTGTGAACGTGCTGCCAGAAATTCTTAAATGTGCCCGAATTTTCCTTTCATCACCGGACATAATTGTTTTGACACAAGTATTAACTGGAGACTAGCCCGTTGCCTAAAACTCGGAATTAACAACAAATCATAAATTGAATTCATTGCATCTGCTTTATTGGTAGAAACATTAGTAAAGAAAATTATTTTCTTTGTATTTTATTATTTTTTTACCATATATTTTCTGTGTTAGAATCTATGGCATGACTGAAATTGGTACTGGTATTTGGAAGGGTTGAGAACGGATAAAATATTGAAATAACATTCTAAAAAAATTAAAATTCATAACACAGATATTTCATTTAAACATATTATATGAATAATGAAAGAATTTACAATGTTTCAAGATTTCCCTATTCATATATTTATACGAATATCTATTATATAATATCCACATTCAAAATAAGACATTTAACCAAATCAGGCAATTAATTAATTTATTTATTCAATAAATTCTATTAACAACTTAAAATTAAAATTTGTGCAACATTCATCTAATATTAATACTAATTTACACTGACAATACTTGTATTTTAACTAAACCTAGTCGAAATCTTATGTTTTTTGCTTAAATCTATTGTGGCTTAATATCAACAAAAAGGTACATTAGTTATGTATTTGAAGTAAAGACTTTGAGTAGTAGTACGCCAACTCGTCCGCCATTAGTCTACGCGTTTGAAGCCCTTCGCCTTAATCATGATCCGCAACTGTTGTAGACAAAACATAAAATTTAAAAAATTATGCACTTACCATAGCTTCTAAACTAGCCTTGCTTTGGATCTTTTTATCCACAAACGCAGATTTTCCTCCGATGACATGGGAAGTTTAGAAACTAATTCCGTATACTCCTCATCGTAGATATCATCTGTGATGCGAATATGGGCTTGCACCTCAGCTTTTTCGGAAACAAATAATAAAAATACTCATATTACTTGTTCCTTTAGGGCTTTTTCAATGGTGGTGAGACGGCCTGTTCGCTTTTCATTTCTCTCCGTGGTCGTTGGATGGTGATGGTACAACTTGAGAGGCATGAGTTGCGCGGAAACGTCGCTTTGAATCAATCGTTCTAGAAAGATCCAATGATTAAATAAGATATAAATTATTAACTCTTTACAACCTCTTGAAACGGCTGAAGCCAAATAATGGAGTTTTTCATGCCCCTATGCATGCATGCATTGCCTCCGGGGGAAACTGCGAAACCATATTAAAACTTGCCGAATATGGTAAAATTTCATTTTCTCTATACTCTGGCCTATGGTGTCTTTTATCACTTCTATTTTTAAAATAATCGTTACTGCGAGCTCTTCCCATAACTATAGCAAAAAAAGGGGATGTTCTAGGTATTTATGCCGTGTGATGCTATGCTGGACAGTGATAGAGGTAGTGCTCGACAGACTCTTTCTCTTCTTTGGTTCTGCAGGTACGACAAAAAACCATCGAAAAGTATCCCGTTCTCCTGCTGTGAAGTGCCATTCAATAGTGTCTAGTTAGTATGGCCGTTGTTGCATTAATGGTGAACCGGTATAGACGGATTTGGTGAAAGCCTGCTTTAGTCTGAGTTTTGCCGTAGTTAGAGTGGTATCTTTTTTCGCTAACTCATCCGTCTGGGATGTTCCTATGGCCGGGCACCCAGACAACGGCTGTATTGCATCTAGCTTACCTTGAGCTTATTTAGAGTGCTTCTGCATTTCAACGTCAAATTGGATGTGGTGTAATTTCATTGGCTAGCATCGCGCACTGACATTCGGAAGGCTCGAATTCAAATTCCGGTGCTATCAACAGCCAAAAGTTATGGAAAATTAATTTAAATAAAATATCAATAAAATATAAATTTTCTAATTGCTGTCGCCCCTCGGCAGGGAATGTCCACCCCTCCGAGTGTATTTCGGACATGAAATAAAGGCTCCTCGTAAAAAAAAAAATCATCAGCCGTTCGGAAGCGGCTTAGTTTAAGCTGCAGGTCCCTCCATTTGTTGGAAAAACATCAAACATCAAATACCCACAAATTGGAGCAGGGGCTCGGCCGAAAATCGCTTGAGCAATTACAAAGCGTCAATTATATATATATATATGCTCAAATATAAACGAGACTGCTCAATAAAACAAAAACGGTTAATTATTCTTCAATATTTATTTTATCTCCTTCAAAATAGTCACCATAACACTTCTGGTAGGCCGCTTTAGGTATGGCCTTCAGTTCCTTCTTCGAATTCTCTTTTATGACTTCAATCGACTGAAAATGCTTTCCACGAAGCGGCAATTTGAGTTTAGGGAAAAGAAAAAAGTCACACGGTGCCATGTCGGGTGAATACGGTGCTTGCGGAACAATATTTACGTTGTTTTTGGTCAAATAATCGCGTACAAGACGAGGCGTATGAGCAACAATTTTGGTACAAGTCGAGCAGACACACGTCTCATGCCCGAAACATAGTGAAGAATGCTATGAGCGGATCCATTTGATATGTTGAGCTCACTAGCTATCTCTCTTTCAGTCACACGACGATTTTCCAACACAATTTTCTTTACTTTTTCGACGTTTTCTTCGTTTATTGACGTTGCTGGACGACGATCATGGGGCAAGTTCTCCAGCGATGTCCGGCCGTCCTTGAACGACTTATACCAATCAAAAATACGTGCACGTGATAGGCAAGACTCCCCATATGCCTTCTGCAACATTTTCATTTATAGTGCCGTAAAAAAAAACTATGTGACAGATCGCGCTCAAATTTGACATGTAAACATATAACAGTCCCGCCAACCTAAGCAAAAAAAAAAGTATGGCCATATGTCTTGTCCTTGTCGAGTTATGGATAAAGTATCCGTTTATATTTGAGCAGAAGGTAATTACATCAGATGGCTTGAATGTAATTATATATATATAATAATATGTATTTATAATTACATTGAAGAGATCTGATGGCAGCTTGGCCATCCAAGTATATACTGATTGATTGGTTTGTAATCCGAGATCCCAGCAACCATTCTTCGGCTTCCGTGATAACAATAAGTCCTGCTTGTTCTGTTTGCCGTATTTGGTGAAGTATCTAATTTCGAATTGCTTTAATACCTGCTTACTATCTACTCACAATCCGTTTGCTATCTTCAAAAAATCGTATTTAGAAGAGTTGAAATTACTTTGAATCTAGAAGTACGAATATCTATAACTCCAACTTTTCCAAGGAGATAATGGCAAGCCATTTCCATCTACTTCAAAGTTTGAAGGAGTTCAGTAAGAGCTCATTAAAATGTATTATTTCTAATAGCCTTTAGTTCTACAGGTTTATATGATTCACACGTCGAATACTCTATATCTTCCAAGGTACCATTATCATATTATAAAATACTATGGGTATTCTCTGCTCGGCTGCTACTAGGAATGTCATCCGAATCGATGTTGAGTCCTTGGATCACCGGATACATGTCGTCCGTCTAATACAACATCATCGATCTGGTTTGGTGTTTTTCGATTTGGGGATAGCCAAGTAACTTTATGGATTTTCTGTCGCTCATAAAAGGCATCTTTGGTTACATCGTCCTTCTCTTTATTCGGGGCGTGGACGCAAAGCAGTGTTATGTTAAAAAAGTTTACTTTTATGAAGATTGTGGCGAGACGTTCATCCACCGGTATGACGGAGTCTCCCTCCTGCCACCAAATTTGTGCTCCTTTATATGGCCGCTACTTTAAATGTCATACGGACCTACTCGCTTCCGTCTTTGCCTCGTCCATCATCCTTCTTAAATAATTTTATTTTACAAAAGTAGTGATATGATATTATTAAACAATGTTTTGACTTGAAGTCACGAAAATTTCAAAAAAAAAAAATTTATTTCCAAAGTTACAGCTGTCTGTGTTAGCCCAGTTCCAAAAAAAGGTCCTTACGGTGACAATCATAAGTCCTTGGAGATTCATCTGAAATCAATCGGATAAAAAAAAAATAGTTTTATAAATAAATAATCCTGGGCATGATCGAAGGATTTTTTTTTTTCAAAAATTAACAAAATGGCGGCCTCAGGAAATTTTTGTCTACATTTTTGGGGAAAAATCAACAGTTAATTGGTCTTAAAAATCGAAATTTTTCAAAAAAAAAAAAAAACTTTGAATAAGGCCCGAGTTTATTATGTATTCTAAAAGCTGTATAAATTTCATTAAAATCAACTGAGCGGTTTTCGAGTTACAGTTGTCACCAGCTCAAAAAACATAGTTTTGAGAAAAACGCGTTTAAAGTTTCACACTAGCGCTTTGAAAGGCCCGAGCTCTCTTTGTTATTTGTCGAATAACTTAAAAACGAATTATCGGATTAACTTGAAATTTTCAGAGATTATTTTTAAGATATTATACTTAACGCAAATGCAAAAAAAAAAATTTGATTTTTTGAAAATTCTGACTACCCCTAACCACTTAATTCAACCAGCTCGGCAGCGACGCCTTCCTTTCCAGGACATTTCAGGTGCAACAAGCACCGACGGATGCGTCAAAACCCGATAACAGGGTCGATGGCGGATCTTGGTATATATTTGAAAAATACGTTTCCGAAACTATTGTTTTGCGGCATTTTAATATACAATAGTAAAATAACTCTTTATTTAATCATAAAATTTATTTCTTGAAATTTAATAATGTAGGAGCCGGTAAGGCTAATAGCGGTCATACGTGTGCACGTGCCTTACTAGTTTAGCCTTAAGTAATAGTTTGTAAGAATAGGTTTAAGATATAGCAGCGAGTAGACTCGTTGCATTAGACTCTCTGTGATTACCATTTTAAAAAATAAAGAACGGTTGGTTCGCTCATTCTGTTTTGGCTGCCGAAAAGACAAGACTTGTTTATTTAAAAGTACTCGCATCCTCAGATTAGCAAACAAAAGAGTATTTACCAAGTTAGATACTAAAAACGGATTTTTTCACGTTTTTGTTAATAAGAATTATGTTAAATATACTTCTTTTACAACACCTTTGGGACAGTTTGAGTTTTTGTGAATACCGTTTGGGTTGAAAAATGCGCCGGCAACTTTAAAAATAAAATATTTGCGGACATGATTCGAAGTGGAGAAGTAATAATTCACCTAGACGATATTATGATAGCAACAACAAGCGTAAAAGAACACTTAGAAATATTAAAGAAAGTTTTTTTGAAAATTGTACAAAACAATTTACAGCTCAGGCTAAACAATTGCTACGTCATCACTGGCGAAGTTATTCAAGCTGATGAAAAAGTACTTAAAGCAATAGAACAATTTTCAGTTCCGACTAATGTTCACGAAATTCAAAGTTTCCTCAGAGGTTCATCAAAGATTTTTCAACTATAGCTAATCCCCTCCACGAGCTTACTAAGAAAGATAGAAAATTTCAGTTTGGGGAAACAGAACTAGAATGTTTTGACAATCTCAAGGAAAAACTTACAAAGTCACCTCTGGAATTACACTGAGATGCCTTAGGATTCAGCGCAATATTATTACAAAGAAAAAAATATGGAAAACTACACCTAGTTTTTTATAAGACGAGAAATTGAATAGTTTACAAAAGGAAATACAAAGAGTTATTGTTTTATATCCCAGAACCTATGAAATCACAAGTTCTATATAAGTATCATGATGAAATGGGGCACTTTGGGGTAGATAAAGTTGTGCAAACTATGGAGAAAAACTACAGGTTTCCGGATATCAAGACAAAAGTGGGAAAAGAGGAACTTTTACACATGATACCGAAGGAAAATATACCATTTGAAATAGTACATGTTGATCATTACGGACCGATTCACAGCAAGTCTTCAAAGTACAAGCATGTACAAAGTTTGTCCGATTGTACCCAACTAAAACAACAGCGTCAAAAGAAGCAGACTTAGCTTTAAAACGGTATTTTAGAGCTTATAGCAGATCAAAGTTTATTCTATAAGACCGAGGGACATGTTTTACATCAAACGAGTAAGAATTTTTAGGAAGTATTACTGCTGTGGTCTGGGTACCTGGACACAGGGACATCCCAGGCAACTGCATGGCAGACGAACTAGCAAGGGGAGGAACCCTTCTATCTACGATAAAACACGCACATGATGCCGGTTTACCTCTGTCCACAGCCTTAAACTGGCCTTCACCAGGGAAGCTGACACAAGATGGTTGAACGAGACGTGCAACGTGACCAGACAGCTATGGCCGAAGTTGGGCGCGAAAAAATCGGAACCTTTTATCCTTCTGGACCGGTTCTCCATTAGCATAACGACTGGCTTAATAACTGGACACTGTTTAATGGGGTTCCACGGGAATAGGATGGGATATTACTCTAACGAATTCTGCCGCGGCTGTAGGGACGAAGAAGAGGAAGAGTATCGAGCACTACCTCTACCACTGTCCAGCCTTGACAACCGCTTTACACAAGTTTCTTGAGAAACACTTCTTCGATTGCCTCGCTGAGTTGGCCTCAGCGAACATTGGAAATCTCGTTGTCTTTATAAGGCTCACGACATGGTTCGATCATTTGAGAAGGTGAAGGTAGGAGCCTCAGCGGTATCACAATGGGCCTGTTGGCCTAAGTGTGCTGGGGTTAACCAGCAGCCGTATCAACTCAACTCAACGTCGAGCACATAAAAGTAGCGACAAACTCCCCTCAAGCAAATGGACAGGCCGAAATAGTTAATAAAAGCTTAGGTACAATGACTGCAAAAATGGCTGTTTCCGAAAAATATAAAAGATGGGGAAAAACGTTAGAGTCTATAGAACATGCTATAAACAATGCTTTATGAACAGCTACAATTGGAACAACGTAGTGTGTTATTTTTTTGGAGTTAGGAAGAGAGGAAAAGTCATAGAAAGCTTTAGGGAAAATGTATTAGAATCAGCCCAAAAATCAAGCTTACAATAAAAAATATTCAGATATTAAACGACAAGACCACGTAAATTCAAGGTAGGTGACTATGCAGTGATACTCAACATCAGCTCTCAAACAGGAGTGTCCAGTAAACTAAAGCCTACATTCAAAAGACTGTACAAAGCAGCGGAAGTTCTAAAAAATGGCCGGTATGTAGTAGATGTCGAGAATTCTAACAGACACAAATACCGTATAAAGACATTTGGTCAATTACAAATTTAAAACCTTGGTACGAATATACAAGAACTAAGTCAATTGTATGTTATTAATTTAAGCGGCACATGTACGTGTACTTTAACGCCGAAGAATCAGGCGACTTTACATTGTCAGGATGGTCGAGTTGTAGGAGACGGTAAGACTAATGCGGACATACGTGTACATGTACCTTACTAGTTTAGCCTTAAGTCTTAGTTTGTAAGAGTAATAAGAAGTTGGCAACCCTAGTTTTATGGCCAAAGATGACTAGATACGAAACTCTTTATTTCATGAGAGCGCTTAAAAATTCTCATTTTTTATAACATTTCTGAACAGTGCCACTGTGATAGAAAAATGAGTTCTTTGGATTTTTAGGTACAATTTGGGTATTTTATTACAAACAACGACGTCTTTAAATACAATTATACAATACAATACAAATATTTACTGCTGAAACAAATTTCTTTTGAAACAAAAGCAATGGATTTTTTATTGACATAGTGGTACTGGTGTGTTTTGCACATCAGCTGCTGAATGTTCCCCGATCTGACACTCCTGCCAACATTAGAATGTGAGATGGGGGAACGCTCTCAGCTGCAATTTGAGTGATTTTGAGTAAGTTTCGTATCTAGTCATCTTTGAAATAGCAGCGAGTAGACTCGTTGCATTAGACTCTCTGTGATCACCATTTTAAAAAATAAAGAACGGTTGGTTCGTTCATTCTGTTTTGGCCGCCGAGAAGACAACACGTGTTTATTTAAAAGTACTCGCATCCTTCAATAACAGGAATATTCTTAACAAAAGTTCCCCGCTAATTTTTTCTATACAGATATTTTGGCTGTTATAAATCCCCCTTAATATCTCCTTTAAAGAACTTCAATTTTTTTTTATTGAAATGTTGACTTATTGATGTTTGTGGCAAATACGCAGTACGTTCAAATACTCAGTTTTGCGCCCATTATCTTAAATTTTCAAAAGTAATTTCAGTTGTCAAATTATGTGTGACAAGTCTGACATATACAGTGGCAACGGGATGTGGATCGGAAATTTAACGACTGTCTTCGAAAATGAAATAGTAATATCTTTTGAACGAAGAACTCCCATCATATTGGTATATACATATATGCACTTGAGTCTCTGATTAATCAGTCCAACCAAGTGTCTAAACGGAAATTAATATGTAATTACATACATATATATCGCACATAAGTAGACGCCTTTGAACATACCATACAATCGAAATTGAAGTAAAAAGAATCAAAATTATAAATTTTCTTCTGATTTTTTTTAATATGACGGTTGCTTTCCTAGTAGAGCAAGTATAGTATTCAACATATATAAACTCTACCGGCTTTAATCATGGTCCTGAGTTAGGGTACACTTTAGATATAGTAACACTAAAGAAATAAAGTGAACCCTAACTTTATAAGTATCGTAAATAAATATAACACCAAGAAACTTTGAAAGTTGTGAAATTGGTTTAATGAATTCTTTTTGTGTATATCGTATTTCGAAAATATTGAAAACTAAAGTAACACCGAATCAGTCAAAAAGGTCTCTTGGTGTTGCCATAAATGAACCTTAAAATTATTTTGAAATGATGCGACCATGCAATTATGTTTTTGCAATAATATGCAAGTTATCGTTTTGCAATAAGAGAAATATTTAGTTTATTGCATAATTCACAAAATTTGTTGATATGCATGTTAGAATTGAAGGTTCAAGATATCATTTTCTTCCTATATTAGGCCAATTGTAAAGTGAATTGATTTATGGTAATTCTAATTCGTTTAGATCAAGAATTGTGGAGACAAGAATGAGAGTTAAACGATAACATAACATAGGGTCAATTGAATTAATTTTATGAACGTATAAAATGCGCTTACAATTTATAATGGAAAAATAATGTTATTATTCAAAACATTCGATATTAAGAAATTATGAGCAATTTCAAGAAGATCGACCATCAGCTTCAACAAATCAGTGGAATAAAATAAAGTTTATCTGATAAAGAATCTTTAAATAAAAACGAAGAAATTTTAAATAAAACTCAATGAAAATATTTTGAACATTTATCCTTTAATTTATAATTCAAGAAAGAAATTAGAATTGCATGATTTTAATTGTCCTCAAAACGAATAGAGCAATATTGAAAATCTAGCGTTTATGGACATGCTCTATATCTGCATAGAATGATTACATATAAATTACGCTGAAGGTTTTTTTTATTTTTATTCTTATATACATTTATACATATATGAAAATTTACATGTATGGACATATGAATGTTTTTATGTATAGCCATATAATATTGTACCATTCAAAATAAAGCTATGATCTAATTAAAAATTACATTCTAAATACGAATTCTATCGAAAAATGCATTTAACTAAGGATAATTATGGAAACAGAAATTATTTCGCATAAAATAAACCGTCTACGCTATCTCTAAGGTAATACTTTATATAAGTAAGCTACTTTTATATTTCATATTTTTATAAGTTAGAATGCCTTCAATGTTTAAGTGAGAAATGAAAGATATCAAAAAATTAATTATTACAATTTCCGAATAACTTGAGGTCTAACTAGATATATTTTTATGATAAGATTTTTACTGAATTACAGAATTAGATTCGTAGGATTGACCGCGTGCTGTGGCCGCCGTCCGCTGTCTTGAATACATCTCGATATCAGAGGGTTGACAACCTGTTCCGTTAAGTTTTAGGTCTTTAGTTGATAGTCAATATGTGTTACACTGTGTTGGGCAGTAGTTGTAGTGTTATGGACGTGGTCATTCTGCATAAGGCCACTGTTTAGTATTGGAAAAGAGGAGTCGCCAATGAGCTTAGAGCATCAAAGCGTGCCGTAGCCTGTCCTTCCGTAATTTAGTTAAATATTTTTATGTACGAGTATTTGAATTCTCGATTGAGTAATGTTACAGTATAGGTATTCTCATCTACTTTATTTGCTCTACTTTATTATGTACAAAAACTTTGACAGTACACAGCTAAACATCCTAAAAATAACATAAACTTAGTGTTATTGCTGTTGTTCACTATTTAGAAATTCGCATACATATGTATGTATGTATCTCCCATATATACAGTGAATAATTGCGTACGTATGTATGTACGTATAGACAGTGATTTTTAAGGTGAACATGCGATTAATCGAATTGAATAAATAAAAACTTTGTTAGAAAACCTAGTCAAACATTTTTAGACTGAGAACTACTCATCGGTGACCTAAACTTTTTTTTTAAGTTAATTGCTACTTATAATGTTAAAGGGAAATATATGCGTCTATTCAATTGAATATACATATAAGAGTATTTAACTGGGTAATTAACCCGCGAAACTTATTGCAAGCACTGAATCGCTCAGATTGCCTAAGCTATAAAAGCTTGGTATTTTCCTCAACATTTGCAGTAACAAAACGTCAACGATCTGAAGCAGTACACGTTTCTCGCTAAAATCTTTTGTTTTGTTAGTGAAATTGAAGTAAGTTAACACAACGGCATACGTTTACGTTTGTATATAAAAGAAAAAATTAAATTATATTCATTACATACCTATTTCGTAAAGTGAGATATAGTTCAAGGTTAATAGTAGTAGATATCACTTTAATTTATATCTATTATGACGAAAAGTTGTAAAGGAATTGAGTGAATGATAAAGTGATAAAAATTAGTTGATTTTATGTATATATGTACCAAGTATCTGTGCATGATACAGAACACGAAATGGAAATAATTATTATTTATTTATAATAGTAGCAATAATAATAATAATAATAATAATAATAATAATAATAATAATAATAATAATAATAATAATAATAATAATAATAATAATAATATTAATAATAATAATAATAATAATAATAATAATAATAATAATAATAATAATAATAATAATAATAATAATAATAGTAATAATAATAATAATAATAATAATAATAATAATAATAATAATAATAATAATAATAATAATAATAATAATAATAATAATAGTAATAATAATAATAATAATAATAATAATAATAACAATAATAATAACAATATTAATAATAATGGTAATAATAACAATAATAATAATAACAATAATTGCAACATTTATAATAAAAATAATACAAAAATTAATGTTACTAGGAAACAAAAATTGTTATGATTACAAGAAAAAAATAATTTTCATAAAAATATTAATTGCGCCAATACTATCAATAATAAAAATAATTGTATTGTAATATTAATAATAATAAAGAAAAATAACTAATATGGTGTAAATTATGATTACGTGTATAAACTTAACTAATTTGACATATTTTTAATTAACCATGACTGCAGTAAATTATAATTTGTGAATACATCTAAAAAAAAGGTTACACAATATTTAAACACTATATCAATAGTTTTCCAACATGTGAATTAAGTTAATTTTTCAAAGTTTATTGCCTTTTTGTTTAGAATCATTGAAATGCTTCAAGCATTTTGTTGATTATTATTTCAATATTTACTTAAGCCCATTTAACGAGTTTTACACTTTTCAAGATGTTAATATGTATTTGAATATATACTAGGAATATGCATATGTTTGTACTATGTATTCATATACATTTGCTACATTACGCATATTAAATGAGTTAATGTTAAACTTTCGACTCTGTTGCTAATGTTGTGTGTTGATCATAGACTTTTTACGTAATTAATATATCCGTGTTCATTACAGGTATTGCAGATAAAATGAAACTGCTCATATTCGCCGGCCTCTTAGCTTTAGTCACTCTTGCCATTGCCGAAGAGAAATACACAACTAAATATGACAATATTGATGTTGATGAGATACTAAAGTCCGATCGGTTATTTAATAACTATTTTAAATGTCTCATTGAAACGGGAAAGTGCACTCCAGAAGGGCGAGAGTTGAAAAAGACTTTGCCTGATGCATTGAAAACCGAGTGTGGCAAGTGTAGTGAAAAACAAAAACAAAATACTGACAAAGTTATTCGTTATGTAATTGATAATAAGCCCGATGAGTGGAAACAACTTCAAGCTAAATACGACCCTGAAGGTATATATGCAGCGAAATATAAGAAAGAGGCAGAGAAACAAGGGATCACAATTTAAAAATCACCTTCGAAATATATGACTAACTCAAATTGTAAATAGTTTTGTCAATACGTCTTTGTAAATATTGCACATATCTATGTGTATACACATCTACGTATGTATGTACACAATATATTCATACATAAATAAATATCATTTTGGGAATGTACATATAATTGTATATATTATAACACTTATTATTATTATTTAATAATATGCAATATAGAAAAAACCCAATGCAAATAATGTTGCTTAGGCAATACGATAATAATAGGAAGAGTAGTTTACTAAGATTATGTTCGTAACGAGCACTGGAGTAAAGTACGAATACTTTGTTATAATTAAATTTCAACAACCAATCAACTAAGACAGTGCGCAGCATTTAAATCATTTAGCAACGGTTGATTAACTTTTTAATAGAATGAACCCAACTATCGGTTAAACTGATTCTAGTTTGATCATACAACAATTTTTTAATAACGATTGCCTGGTGACCTTTTATAACCGCGATTTAAATATTCAAATTCTTTTCAACAGATATATTGCTTTGGACCTGAATGATTTTCATGCGCGTTCTTTTTACAAAATAAAGACAAAATTACCACACAGCAATTTTTGTCAGGTGTTTGGAGTACAATCTTTGTTAAGTTGGCATACTAATCGGCAATTCGAGTTTAGTAAGGAATAAAATTTTTCTGAAAACAGTGCTACATATGTGAAAAGGTGCTTAGAATTAAAGTTATAGAACAAAGTTAGTCGACTATCATTACAACCTGAGCCCCACCAGGCTGTGTGATGGTAGTTGGTGTTTGATAATTAGTTGCATATATATGTTTTTTGCCTATTCCATTTAATTTCCCAGCTCTACCATTAGATGCAAGAAAAAATTGTGTCAAGTGGCAAATAAAGTGCTGCCAGGCGCAGCTGGCCAGTTTCACCACTGTGACTTGCTTTGTTGTCAGGGATCGAGTCCGACATCCAAAATTATAGAAAATTAACTATTTTAATTGCGGTAGCTCTTGGCAAGGAAAGTCAAGTCCTTTGAGTGTGTATACCCACGTACGGACATATAAGCTTTAGTACATCAAATGACAGCAAGCAACACATTATGCCAAAAAGTATGTGATTGATAAGGCGCTGTTCGCTTAAAAATAGTGTATTTCTGCCATGAAATGTAATAAAAGGCTCCTCATAAAAATCCATTGGCCGTACTATATTCCTAAATTGAAGTAATATCAAACTTACCTTTGTTCATGCGGTACAGCAGGTTCACGCTGCTTCTGTGAAGATTAACATACATCATTAGCATGTTTTACGTTTGGGGGCGCATGCCTATTAAGAACACCAACAATGAGCATCCTCTCTATGAAAATTCCATCCCTAACTGACAGTGGCCATCTCTGAATTGAACAGTGTATACACCCTTCTCCAGAAGTGAGTACGAATCTTGGTTTATACTGTCCAGAAATTCCTCTTCAGTTCTTTGTTTTGTGTGGCCGGCCTCTTAAGCTATTTCCCGAGTCTCCAAATTGAGTTCTCAGATTAAGGAATCTCCGGGAACGGCTTGATTCCGAATTCAGTACTTCAGTGGGAAAATTTAAGCAAATTTCTGCGAGAAATGCCAGAGACCGTGGCTTAAAACCGCCCAACACCAGCCGGATTTCCACAAGATCGCCTTATCGGATTGTTATACCCGGGTAAGATACTGCACATGGTTGTACAAGATGAGCGCAAGGTTTCTTGGACTGCAGCATTGACAAGTGCTTCGGCACGAGAAACCGACTACTGACAATTATCTCCATGAGTCTGCTGCTGTATTTTGACACTCAGGTGTGGTTTCTGTGTTTTCAATTTGTGCATAAAACATCTCATTGGCTGAATCTATTCTCTTGTAATATTACCTGTACTCTATTTACAAGATATACTCGTATATACCAAAGGTTACATATCTTACGGTTGTAAAACGAAACTGTATTTTAGTAACTGGTCAAACTAAAACGCCATTTTCATACGTCGCATTGCAAAGAACATTAAAAAAATCCTAATTAAACATCATCGAAACATTAAGTTTTTTTATTATATAATTGATCTGTGCGAGTAGCTTCTTCGGTGCTCAAAGTCATTAACGAAAACGTCAATACAAATGTATATGTAGCTTGTAACACGCTGCCGCAGAAGCGAACAAATCTAGGGACGACCTATGCTTTCATCCAAATCGTACTAACATTTGTTAATCCGTCGGAGATTCCTTTCCCGTAAAGAAAGTGTTATTTACATATATATGTATATTTGTCTGTGCCATTTCTAAGAAGCTAAAGTATTCCTTTTAGGCATATCATCCATCACTCAAAAATTAAACCGAACCATAACCTTATATAGTTTTTTTAATAAATCGGTTCACTTCCCGTAAATTTTTTAGGTAAAAAGAACTATAAATACGGCTTTTTCAATATGGCATATGAACCATATCCTCAAGAGAAGAGTAGTATTCCTCAACACTTAGTTAAAAGCCACCCATGTACCAAATTTCAAGTAAATAGAAGCATAAATACATTTTTTACCTCCAGTTCAACTTTCGGATTTTTTTATGGAGTGGCGGAAGTGCATCAAAAACTTTCAAATTTCGTCTTGTCTTCGTTCACTAGAATGTTCATTCTCCAGTCTTGAGAAAGTAGAAGTAATTGCGCTACTGCTAATGACGATGATGTCAATAGCATTGGTATACGCCAGCAATTGCACTTACTTACTTACTTTACTGGCGCAAACACCGCTTACGACTTTAGCCGAGTTAACAATGCGCCATTCGCTTCTTCTTTTTGTTGTGTGGCGCCAATTGGAAATACCAAGTACAGCCAGGTCCTTCTCTATCTGGTCCTTCCAACGGAGTGGAGGGGTTCCTCTTCCTCTGCTTCCACCGGCGGGTACTGCATCGAAAACTTTCAAAGCTGGAGTATTCGTATCCAACCGGACCACATGGCCTAGCCAGCGTAGCCGCTGCTTCTTGATTCGCTGAACTAAGCCAATATCGTCGTATGATTCGTACAGCTCATCGTTCCATCGTCTGCGATATTCGCCGTTGCCAACTCGAAGAGGACCATAAATCTTACGCAAAACTTTTCTCTCGAAAACTCCTAACGCCGACTCATCAGATATTGTTGTTGTTGTTGTTGTTGTTGTAGCGGCTTCGCTAACCACGCTTAGGGCAGGCATAATCAGTCTAAGTCGCCGAGGTCATCTAACGGAAGGTCCAGGAAACGTGCTGTTTCGACAGGGTTGGACCAAAGGGAGAGGGGGGTTAGATGAGTAGGTTTAAGGGGCCATGTGAAGAGGTGGTTAGTGTCGTGCGGGGACTCTCCACATGCAGGGCATACGTTGGGTATGCTGGGGTCGAGTCTGGATATGTAGGAGTTTAACCTGCTACAGTATCCAGATCTTAATTGTGCCAATGTAGCACGGGTTTCCCGAGGCAGCTCGAGCTCACTGTCTGCGATAGTTGGTGGCTTGGTTCCGAGTACGCCATTCACTGGAAGGGAGTCTAGGAAGGTGTTGACTGACTCCTGGTGAATGGCGTTCAGTGCCTGTCTGTATGCCGTCCTGTCCAGCGGTTGTTGAACGTGGTGCTGTATGGTGCTGTTATAATCGAGTACTCTCTTCCTGATGTGCCTAGGCGGAGGCTCGGCTTCTAAGAGATGCCTGCTGGGGTGCTCCGCGCGGTGGCATCCCAACAGGAACTGCTTGCACAGCAAAGCATTATGCTCCTTAACTCGTCTTTCACATAATATAAGGCCCTACATATGTGATATTAAGGAGGGTTATTCCACATACTGTGGGATTAGAGAGAGCACACTTAGGTTTCAATCGTCGGGCATGCTTGTATCCGACGATATTTTGCAAAGAAGCTGACACATGCGCCCGATCAGCTCTTCACCGCTGTATTTGAATAGTTTGTCCGATAATATATCGGTCCCCGCCGGCTTGTTGTTTTTTAAGCGGGCGATTGCTATTCGGACTTCTGCATGATCGGGTAATGGGAAACCGTTTCCCTCGTCCACATTTGGAGTTTCGGATTCATCATCTCCTGGTGTTTCATTTTCACTGCCATTCACCAGGTTGAAAAAGTGTTCCGTCCATAAATTCAGTATACTCTGGGCAAACGTCACTAGATGACCCCTCTGGGTCCTACAAGAGTTTGCTCCAGTCTTGAAATCTTCCGTTAGTCGCCGTATATTTTCGTAAAATTTTCGAGAATAACCTGTGACAAATGCGTCTTTCTTCACTCCTTAGCTCTCGGTATCTATCCCACCCCGCACGTGTTGTGGTCTATCGCAAGGTTGCGAGGTGGGCAGTCTGCTTTCGCTCTACCGCGACACGGCAGTCCTCATCGTACCAGCCTGCTCCGAAATGCAATTGTTTCGTTTGTAGCTTTACGTAGGGAGTTTGCAATTTCGTCCCACAGATCCCTTATACCAGGTTGCCGATGAGTGCTCTCATAGAACAGGTGTTCTAGTGGAGTAGAAAATCGCTCAGCAGTCTGTTGTGATTGCAGCTTCTCAACGTTGAACCTTCCTTGTGTTTGTTGATAGGCGTTCTTCGATACACAGAGGCGAATGGGTATTTTCGCTACGATGATTTCTCAAATTCGTCGGGTTCGATCACTGGGCTGTTTACAAGTCTTACCTCACTTTAGGTTGTCACCAACGAGTTACCTTCTCAACTGCTACTCAGCAGTGTGCGCCTTTCCTGTTATATAGCACCCTCTTATTCCATACTGCACCGGAAGGTTCCATAATCAGAAATGAGTAATTAGCTAATTCTCATAAAGTGACGATCCTCAACCACCTGGTGGATGAGCGAAAATTTGGTGTAGGATTTATGGGGAGAGAGACTCCGTCATCGAGTACTGAGATTCACCCAGTGGAAGGAACGTCTCGCCACAATCCACATCAAAGCCAAGTTTTTCAACATATCTTTGACTTGTGCCCACGCCTCATCAGAAGAGAAGGACAATTTGGCCAAAAACGCCTTTTATGAGCGCCTGAAGCATACTTATGAGCGCTGTCCCCGCAACGATGTGAAAATCGTGCCTGGCGATTTTAATCCCATGTTGGGAAAAGAAGGCATGTATGGAGCAACAGTCGGAAAATTCAGCCTCCACGACGAAACATTCCCTAATGCTTTGAGGCTGATCTACTTCGCCGTGGCTCGAAATATGGTTGTACGTAGTACTAGGTTCTAGCACAAGAAAATACATCATGCTACTTGGTGGTCCCCTTATCGAAAAACTCAAAACCAGATCGATCATGTTGTAATAGACGGAAGACATGTATCCAATGTGTTGGACGTGCGTACACTTCAAGGACCCAACAGCGATTCGGACCACCATCTTAATGCAGCGAAGATACGCATCCGCCTCAATGTGTCAAAGAACACAAGAAAAGCCCGTCATCAAACATAAGGAAAGATCGACGTCGGAAAACTGCAATCACAACAGACTGCCGAGTGGTTTCCTACTCTGTAACTTTTATCGACACTATTTGTCGGATCGCAAACTTGCGAATTTTATCGCTTGCATTAAAGATTATGAGATTCTCTAACTTTATTAAAATGAAGGAAAGGTGGCACCACAGCTTAACAAAACGTCAAAATATGCGAAAAGCACAAAGAGGAATGACAAAAACAGTAAATAGCAATGAATTACAAAGTTTATCAAATCAAAAACATGTTATGGTTTTTACATTTCTATGTATGACTTTTCCCATGAATAGGAGCCGCAAAAAAGAATAATCGTGCCGGTCTCTTGAGTATTTAGCATTTGCCGCCGAACAAATGTAATGAACTTAGTTCCTCAATAGTAATTGAAATAAAATTTACTGTCGCCATTTGCACGTTGATAGACTGGTATCCATGAAGGTTGACATAGGTTTCTTCATGATTTCTGGGACTCATGATGGACACATGAATGCAATCGATAGTCCAATTTTCTTTGTAGCTATCCAGTCTATTTGCGTAATGGGAAATCTAATCTTCGCAGGAAACATTGAACGGTTGACTGCTTCTGTCACGCGATGAATACAACGGATTACTGACGACTGACTCATAATATTCCCCATTGCTCTCCGACGAGAACCATTAAAAATTTTAATAGTGTTAAAACTGAAAAAATTTTTAAAATTAATTTTTTACCTGTTTTTCCGTAGATAATGCTGTTATTCTTCTGCCTTTTAGTTGCCTACCAAGAAACTCAGTTGCATTCAATTGGAAACGATCTTCAACTTCCTGAAGCAAATTTCTATCCAATGATGTAAGATATAATACCCCCTCATCTTGGGATCAAACGTATGCCAAACACTCATAAGCCATTTTTGTTTATTATTTTATTTCGATTTTATATAACTTAGGCAATTTCCCGATTTACTTCACTTTATTTGAACCTTAATGAAATCATAATATTTTATCAATATCGCTAACAACTTAAAAATATTCGTCGCTTAGTTAGCGATTTGTCGAGTAGTTTACGACAACGGCGATAGCGCATATCGTTACAATAAGTACACCGAATATTAAAATCGTTAAAAATATCACTAACTCTTATTTGCGATGCGAAAATCGTTATATTGCGCTTAGAGAATAGCGAATATCCTTAAATTAATCGCTAAGTCCTATTTGATATCCGAAAATCGTTATATTGTGTTAGAGAATAGCTAATATCGTTAAAATTGTCGCTAAGTCATTTGAACGACCAGAAAACCGTTATAAAAGGATAGAGAATTCCCCTACTGGTCTGCGAGAGTACTCATCAGCAGCTCGGTATAAGGGCACTGCAAAAGCAGTAAAAACAGCTGGTACGATGATGAATGCCTTGCCTACCTCACAGCCTTGCGATCGGCCATAACACGTGCGGGATGGGATAGATACCGAGAGCTGAAGGTCCCTGCCGCTTTATTGTTTTTTAAGCGGACGATTGCTATTCGGACTTCTTCAAAGTCGGGTAACGGAAAAACTTTTCCATCGTCATCAAGTGGACCTTCGGGTTCACCATGTGTTTCCTCTTCACAGCCATTCATCAGGCTGAAGAAGTGCTCCCTCCATAAATCGAGTATACTCTGGGCATCTGTCACTAGCTCACCTCCCTGGATCCTACAAGAGTTTGCTCCGGTCTTGCAACCTTCTGTAAGTCGCAGTAGAATTTTCGAGCGTTACTCTTGTCGGCCAGCTTCTCAAGTTCCTCGTACCCGCACATCTCGGCCTCTTTCTTTTTTTGTCTGCAAATGAGTCTAGCTTCCCTCTTCAGTTCTTGATATCTACCCCACCCCGCACGGGTTGTGGTCGATCGCAAGGTTCTGCTTTTTCCCCACTGCGATACGGCAGTCCTCATCGTACTGCGCTCCTTTATATGGCCGCTGTAGTAAATTCCACAAGGACCCATATTCTTCCGTCCTTGTCCCGTCCGTCGCATTTCTTGGACGGCAGAGATGTCAGCCTTTAACTTTATGAGGACATCAACCAGCTGGGCAGCGGCACCTTCCCAATTAAGGGACCGAACATTCCAGTTGCATTCCCTAAAATCGTAATCCTTAAAACATTTGCGGCGATCGTCATCAAAAGGGGGTCTCTCAACCGAGGCAGAAATTGATTTTTCATTCGGTTGTTTTTTTCATGTGGTGGGTTCCAAACGGAATTCGCCTTCTCACTTTAGCTCGCTTCCAGACGGATGTTTGTTGGCTACCCAGGGGATACGTGGTCTAAGACCGGAAGTCGTGAGCTGCTTGAACTATATACAAAAAAATCGTTTCTGGTCACTCCCAGGTGAATGGCAGTCAAAAACTTTCCTCACTTGCGTGAACTTCTGTACATGGCCCCATCCCCATCAGTGTGGCTTTAGACCTGGAAAATCAGCCAGTGACCAGACCCGCCAAATCTTGGAAAAGACCTTAGAAAAGAGGATCGGCACCCATCATCTCTTCGTCGGTTTTAAAGCCGCCTACGACAGCACGAATAGGAGCGGCCTTTACGCCTATATGACTGAATTTGGTATCCCCGCAAAAAATATACGGCTATGTAAACTGACCTTAAGCAACACTAAAAGCTCCGCCAGGATCGGCAAGGACCTCTCCGAGCCATTCGATATCAAAAGAGGTTTCAGACAAAGTTCAAGCGCAAAATACGCCGTGGCATGCGGGAAAATGCCTCAGCTCTTGAGAACGTCGAGAAATATACACATTCGGATCTTCGGCTACACTTTCCCTAACACTAACAATATTTGAGGTGGAACGAGCAAAATGGTAAAGGCTGTATAACTGATCCAGTCTCTTCAAATTACTTAAATTTTTAATAGCACTAGTCATTTAAAGACAAACTGTTCCGAATTAGGGTAAATTAGTTTTTAATAAATTTTGAACTCATAATTCCTAATAAAAAAAATGCAATACGAATCTATTTGCAAGTACGTGTATCTTAATAACTTTTTAGAAAAAATGCATTGTTTTTTCTCACGTTTCCGACATGTGAGCGGCGACCAGGTTTCACTTAGTATTTCCAACTGGCGCCAAACAGTGAAGAGAAGGAACGAACAGAGCAATATTGATAAGATAATATATTACAAATGGATATCGAAAAAAATGGAATCCAAATTAAAGATTTTACAAGAAACTTTTTTTGTTTTTTTTGAAACATTAATATTTATTTATTGAATCTGCTTCGACTTCGGAAGCCAACAACAAGTAATAAAATCTTAAACTAAATTAAAACATAAAACCCATTAGTAGGAATGGGCTGATGGGTTGACGTTGCTCTTTAGAAGGCTGCTTTGTCTCTTCTCCGCAGGCGGCTTTGACTTGTTGCATGGGGCCAAGGTGTTAACCTAAGGGTTCGGATGGCTACGCAGTTTTGTTAAGTATTTCTTTTCTGCGATTTCAATTTCTTCCTTGATGGTAGGTATATTTGCCTTGAATTGAAAGAATATTTTCATTACGCAGGAACCATGGTGCGCCCATTATTACTCTTAACGTTTTCGATTGTAATCTTTGAATTATATCTATATTCGCCCCATAACTGGATTCCATACATCCATATGGTTTTATTGTTGCATTGTATAAGAGGACTTTGTTGCTAAGGCTAAGTCCAGACTTCTTGTTTAAAAGCCAAAATAAACTGGCAGATTTGAGTTTAAGCTGCAGCTTTTAAGCTGCAATGTGTCGTCTCCAGGTTAAGCGCTTGTCCAAGTGGATTCCGAGGTACGTAATTTCGACAGCTTGTGGTATTGATACATTGTAACATTTATGTCGACTTAGTATTGCAGTATCATCCGCAAATGTCGACGTAATTACTTCGTCACTTGTAGAAATATCTGCGGTAAACAGTACAATATTGGTCCAAGAACACTACCCTGCGGAACACCTGCCGTAATTTGACACTCTTATGTTATGTACTCATTAACTTTTACTGTGAATCGCCTGTTGGATAAGTAGGATTCAAGGATATTGTGGAACGTGTTAGGTAATGATTTTTTAATTTTATGAATGAGGCCATTATACCACACTTTGTCAAATGCTTGCGCCACATCAAGAAAAACGGCCGAGCAACACTCTCACATTTCGAAAGCTTTCCTTATTTCATTTGTTATATGATTTACTTGTTCAATCGTGTTTTACCCGAAAACCAAATTGATATGTAGGAATAATATAATTTTGATGGAGAGGAGTAATTTTTGATAGCAGCACTTTTTCGAAAAGTTTTGATAGGCAAGGCAACAAGCTGATTAGTCTACATGATGACGGCAGGGTTGCGTCTTGACCTGGTTTAGCTATCATAATTATCTGCGACTTTTTCCAGATTTGTGGATAATATCCTAGCATTAAAATGCATGAAAAGCTTTGCAAGAAAAACGAGAGCAATGCTTGTCAATTCTTTCAGCATTTTTGGTGAGATATGATCGTCTCCTGCAGTTTTTTTTTAGATTTAAGGCGGCAGTAGTGTTTTTTAGTTCAGACACAGATGCTCCGCAAGTAACAGTGTATCTAGGAGCTGAATTTTAGAATCGGGAGATCGGCAGGCTTGCCATTCGCGTCGCAAGCGTCGCTTATTTCGGACCAGTAACTCTATTCCGCTATTAGTTATCAAAGTTTTTGCTTTTGTTTTCTGCTCTGGTATGGCTATATTTGCTGCCGTTGCTAGTATACTGTTAAATACAAGTAACTCGTTTTCAACATCAGTTCCTCCCTCTATTTGCGGATTGGTCTGTATATGACTGCTAATGTATTTTTATATTTAAGCCAATTAGTTCTTGATGTAGTAAGTCGAAAAGCATGCTCACTTTCAATTGCTTGTTCGTTCAACCTAATGATTATTGGGGAATGATCAAAAAAATCGTAACTATTTTTTGTACTTATAATCGTGTTATATAACTGACGACTTTCGGGTTAATTAGCCTCGATCCCCAATGAGTATGCTTCGCATTGTAATCCCTTCCTGCTAGGAACCTGTCTCCTAGGGTCATAAAAAAGGTAAGGTCAACGCTCCTATTTTTTAACCAATTTGTTGAAAAGGAATTAAGAAAGTTGTGCTTTAAACGGTTCCTTATGAGTATAGTTTCGCCACCATGTGCTTTGCCATCTGGGTGATTAGTGTTGTACAGCTCAAACATAAAAATTATACTTCCGCTCGCTAGGCTCGCTATATAAATGTGTAACATCTTTAAACTAACCCGCCTAGCGGGGTTGTGCGCTGGGTTTGGGACCCGCCACGTAGAAATAAAGGCTGACATCACCGCCGTCCAAGAAGTGCGATGGACGGGACAAGGACGAAAGCGAGTAGGTTCTTGTGACATTTACTACAGCGGCCATATAAAGGAGCGCAAATTTGATATCGGTTTTGTGGTGGAAGAGAGACTCCGTCGTCGAGTACTGGCGTCCACCCTGGTGGGTGAGCGTCTCGCCGCAATCCCCATCAAATCAAGATTTTTATCGTTGATTTGCGCCCACGCCCCGGCGGAAGAGAAGGACGATTTGGCCAAAGATGCCTTTTATGAGCGCCTCGAACACACTTATGAGCGCTGCCCTCGCCACGACGTTAAAATTGTGCTTGGCGACTTTAATGCCAGGGTGGGCAAAGAAGGTAACTTTGGTGCGACAGTTGGAAAATTCAGCCTCCACAACGAAACATCCCCTAATGGGTTGAGGCTGATCGACTTCGCCGGGGCCCGAAATATGGTTGTCTGTAGTACTAGACTCCAGCACAAAAAAATACATCAAGCCACTTGCCTGTCCCCTGATCGGAAAACACAAAACCAGATCGATCAGGTTGTGATAGATGGAAGACATGTCTCCAGTGTTCTTGACGTGCGTACACTCCGAGGACCCAACATCGACTCGGACCACTATCTTGTTGCAGCGAAGATATGCACGCGCCTCTGGGTTTCGAAGAATGCCCGTCAACAAACACATGGAAAGTTCGACGTCGAAAAGCTGCAATCACAACAGACTGCCGAACGATTTTCTACTCGACTTGCACTCCTGCTCTCTGAAAGCACTCATTAGCAGCTCGGTATACGGGAACTGTGGGACGGCATTTCAAGCTCCCTACATACAGCTGCAAGCGCAACTATTGGATTTCGTAAAGGTCGCAAAAACAGCTGGTACGATGAAGACTGCCATGTCGCCGTGGAGAGAAAACAGACTGCCTACCTCGTAACGTTACGATCGACCACAACACGTGCGGGTTGGGATAGATACCGAGAGCTGAAGAGGGAAGCAAGACGCATCTGCAGACAAAAAAGAAAGAGGCCGAGAAGCGTGAGTATGAAGAGCTTGAGAAGCTGGTCGACAAGTGTAATGCTCGAAAATTCTATGAGAAGATACGACAACTTACAGAAGGTTTCCAGACCGGAGCAGACTCTTGTAGGACACAAAAAGGTGATCTAGCCACCGACGCCCAGAGCATATTAAATTTATGAAGGGAACACTTCTTCAGCCTACTGAATAGTAGTGAAAACGGAGTAACCGGAAATAGTGTACCCGAAACCCCAATCGACGACGATGGAAAAGACGTTCCATTACCTGACCATGAAGAAGTCAGAATAGCAACCGCTCTCTTAAAAAGCAACAAAGCGGCTGGAGCTGACGGCCTACCAGCAGAACTATTCAAACATGGCGGTGAAGAGCTGACAAGGTGCAAGCATCAGCTACTTTGCAGAATATGGTCGGATGGAAGCATGCCCGATGGTGGAAGTGTAGGGTGCTCCATAAAAAAGGGGATGCCACAGTCTGCGCCAATTATCGTGGGATAATCCTCCTTAATATCGCCTATAAGGTCCTGTCGAGCGTATTGTGTGAAAGACTAAATCCCACCGTCAACAAACTGATTGGACCTTATCAGTGTGGCTTTAGGCCTGGTAAGTCAACCATTGACCAGATATTCACCATGCGTCAAATCTTGGAAAAAACCCGTGAAAAGAGAATCAACACCCACCACCTCTTCGTCGATTTTGAAGCCGCCTTCGACAGCACGAATAGGAGCTACCTTTACGCCGCTATGTCTGAATTTGGTATCCCCGCAAAACTTACACGGCTATGTAAACTGATGTTAAGCAACAGTAAAAGCTCCGTCAGGATCGAGAAGGTCCTCTCCGAACTATGACTTTTTTAATTTAATGCTGGAAAAAATAATACGATCAGCAGAACTGAGTAGAGAAGGTACAATATTCTATAAGAGTGTACAGCTGCTGGCGTACGCCGATGATATCGACATTATTGGCCTCAACAACCGCGCCGTGAGTTCTGCTTCCTCCAGACTGGATAAGGAAGCGAAGGTTATGGGTCTGGTAGTGAGCGAGGGCAAGACGAAATATCTCCTGTCATCACACAAACAGTCATCGCACTCGCGACTTGGCTCCCATGTCACTGTTGACAGTTATAACTTCGAGGTCGTAGATAATTTCGCCTATCTAGGAACCAGCATCAACACCAATAATAATGTCATCCTTGAAATCCAGCGCAGAATCACTCTTACCAACAGGTGCTACTTTGGACTAAGTAGGCAATTGAAAAGTAAAGTCCTCTCTAGGCGAACGAAAACCAAACTCTACAAGTCCCTCATCATTCCCGTCCTGCTATATGGTGCGGAAGCATGGACAATGACAACATCTGATGAGTCGGCGTTAGGAGTTTTTGAGAGAAAAGTTTTGCGTAAGATTTATGGTCCTTTTCAAGTTGGCAACGGCGAATATCGCAGACGATGGAACGATGAGCTGTACGAGTTATTCGACGACATTGACCTAGTTCAGCGAATCAAGAAGCAGCGGCTACGCTGGCTAGGCCATGTGGTGCGGATGGATACGAATACTCCAGCTTTGAAAGTTTTCGATGCACTACCCGCCGGTGGAAGCAGAGGAAGAGGAAGACCTCCACTCCGTTGGAAGGACCAGGTATAGAAGGACATGGCTGTACTTGGTATTTCTAATTGGCGCCACACAGCAAAAAGAAGAAGCGAATGGCGTACCATTGTTAACTCGCGTAAGCGTTGTCTACGCCAGTAAAGTAAGTAAGTATGCTGGAAAGGGTCGGAATGGAAGAAGGATATGGGAGTTGGTTCCGTTTGGCTTGTATACCCTGAAAATTTGTAAATTTAATTATGTGACGGTAGACAAGCTTTCAGAAACATCTCCAATTTAAGGAATACTGTACGTCTCGCTGATTTCCCAAATCGATTTCGATCACTGGAGTGTTAAATAAAAGTCACCAAATTCGTTGTGCAATTAAGACTTGGCGGCCGCGGTAGCCGAATGTCAACACCTCCGAGTGTATTTCTGACATGAAATACAGCTACTCGTAAAAAACCATTAGCTCTTCGTAGACGGCTTAGTATGAACTGGAAAAACATCAAGACGCAAAACCACAAATTGGAGGAAGAACTCGGCCGAAAATCGCTTCAGCGGTAAAAAAGCGCAAATTATATATATATGACGACTTGTTTTAAAACCCTAACATCCTTCTATTTTCCGGTAAACACAGTTTATTAACTATACAGAGAGTCTGTTTATTCACACAGTTTATTTCGCTTCACTTGGCACCGATGTGGTCAATACTGTGTTCCAAACTCAACTAAACATTCAAAAAAAGCGCGCTTCAGGATGTCATGCGTATCCGTGCCCATTGGATGGTTTGCAGTCAGGGGCGTCCGATTATATTCTAACGGAGCCTACCGGATACCGGTCCACCGCCGGACACGGGGCTCTGCCGTAGTCGACCGTTTCAGTTCCCCTTCCCTTTTTTCCGGTCATCGAAAGGTCTCGGCTCAGTAGGTCACTAACGAGCCAAATGAACATGTACAAAAATAATCCAGCCTCGGATCCCTACAAGAGGAAATTGCAGCCGTTTGGCAAGGCTATACCAAAACGTCCCAAAATTCCTCGGTAACTACATCGATGAGGCCGAAAGGTCCTACACGTTCAACCGGCTCAAGCAACAAGGGCAAGATACCCAGATCAACGCCCTTGCTGCTCAAACACCATCAAGCCCTCCGTCAGGGCATATAGGAACAGGAAAGCGACTCCCAAGATAGTGGAGAAGCTTAGCGCCTTCCCGTCTGATAAACTGACGGAGGTACAAAAAGCCAGCCTTAAATAGTCGATAGGCATTCTCGCTGCCAATGAGAAGTGGACGGTAGGTTCAGGCAGCGCGAAATTCCCCTCTACAACAAAAACGCCTAGATCTCAGGAAAACATGTGCTGATGGGTCTGTGTAGAGCGTACAAAGGGATAGACATAGTGGCTCTGCACCCTTGGTGCGCGATGCAGGGTGGCATAAGGGACACATAAAACTTGTGGCATGCGCTGATGATAGAGCGGTAAAAATCTATAAAGAGGCTATCGCTGAGGTCGGTGAGCCCTGGCCTGGGGCAGACTTGGTGGCTGTGCGTAAGGACGAGATCCCTAGCAGGCCAAAAGCCTGGGCTTGGGTCCCAACAGAGCCCTCCGACCCCAAAGAAATTCTGGAACTCATACAACTTGGCAATGAGGAGCTACCCACCACTGATTGGAGGATAGCCCAACTTGGCGAGGTCAAGAAGAAGCAACGCTTTGTAAGATTCGTCATAAGCGATGCTTCCCTCCCAGCTCTCGCTAACTGTGGGTGAGTTATAAGGGTGAGAATCAAACTAAGGTAGTAGAGAATGCCGCGAGCGGGTCTACTAATCCGAGGATGTGGTTCCCAGCGACTCATATATTGCCTTTGAGCGAATCCGGCGATGGAACCGCCTCATGGGGAGAGGAAGAATGTTTGGCGTATATGGAAAATACCATGAGCGAACCGGGAGTGTCTGGCGACTCGGAGGAAGAGATCCGTGGTGAATCGGATGCTGAAGGCGAACAACTGGAACAACAGTCGGGAAAATCAGTCTCCACGACGAAACATTCCCTAATGGGTTGAGGCTGATCTACTTCGCCGTGGGTCGAAATATGGTTGTACGTAGTACTAGGTTCTAGCACAAGAAAATACATCATGCTACTTGGTGGTCCCCTTATCGAATAAATATAGTTTAAAAAAACTAAAAAAAACACGCTTTTAAAGAATATTGTACTAAAAAGTTGAAAATAATTTTGAAAATAAACTTAAGACAATAGTATATAAAAAATACTTGTATAATTAAGAGAAAAGCGTAAGGAGCTTTGTACCATAATTTCCATATATCGAGCGCCCCACGCTTTTCTCTTAATTATACAAGTATTTTTTATATACTATTGTCTTAAGTTTATTTTCAAAATTATTTTCAACTTTTTAGTACAATATTCTTTAAAAGCGTGTTTTTTTAGTTTTTTTAAACAATATTTATTTTTAACTTTTTAGTTTAATATTCTTTAAAAGCGTGTTTTTTTAGTTTTTTTAAACTATATTTATGATTTTATTTATTTTTTGATTTTCTCTAAATTAATTTTGTTAATTGGAACGCCATGATGTATGCAACGATTCGCATTTTAAATTAGGATCGCGTCACCGCTAAAAAGTTACAAACTGACAGACAGACATACTGACTTACTGACATACAAGTGAAGCTAATATAAAGCGTGTAAAAACTCAAAACCAGATCGATCATGTTGTAATAGACGGAAGACATGTATCCAATGTGTTTGACGTGCGTACACTTCAAGGACCCAACATCGATTCGGACTACCATCTTAATGCAGAGAAGATACGCATCCGCCTCAATGTGTCAAAAAACACAAGGAAAAATCGGCGACGAAAAGCTGCAATCACAACAGACTGCCGGGTGGTTTTCTACTCGACTTGCACACCTACTCTCTGAGAACACTCATCAGCAACTTGGTATAAGGGAACTGCGGGACAGAATTTCAAACTTCCTACATACAGCTGCAAACGAAACTATTGGATTTCGGAAAGGTCGCAAAAACAGCTGGTACGATGAGGACTGCCGTATTGCAGTAGGTACCGAGAACTGAAGATGGAAGAAAACGCATTTGCAAGGAAAAAAGAATGAGGCCGAGATGAGTGACTGTGTAGAGCCTGAGAAGCTGATCGACAAGGGTAATGCTTGAAAATTTTGCGATAAAATACGGCGACTTACGGAAGGTTTCAAGACCGGAGCGGACTCTTGTAGGACCCAGAGGGGTCGCTCCCTTAAAAAACAATAAGGCGGCTGGATCTAACGGTTTACCGGCAGAACTATTCAAATACGGCGCTGAAGAGCTGACAAGGTGCATGCAACAGCTACATTGCAGAATATTGTCGGACCAAAGCATGAACGACGACTGGAACTTAAGTGTGCTCTACCCAATCCATGGAAAAGGGGATAAGCCTCCTTAATATCGCCTATAAGGTCCTGTCGAGCGTATTGTGTGAAAGACTAAAGCCCACCGTCAACAAACTGATTGGACCTTATCAATGTGGCTTTAGACCTGGTAAGTCGACCATTGACCAGATATTCACCATGCGCCAAATCTTGGAAAAGACCTGAAAAAAGAGAATCGACAACCACCAACTCTTCGTCGATTTTAAAGCAGCCTTCAACAGCACGAATACTAGCTGCCGTTTCGCCGCTTTGTCTGAAATTGGTATCCCTGCAAAACTTATACGCCTGTGTAAACTGACCTAAAGCAGCACTAAAAGCTCCGCATGTTCGAGAAGGACCTCTCCGAACCGTTCGATACTAAACGAGGTTTCAGACAAGGTCATTCTTTATCGTGTTAATTCTTTAATTTATTGCTGGAGAAAATAATAATAAGAGCGGCAGAGCCGAATAGAGAAGGTACAATCTTCTATAAGGATGTACAGCTGCTGGCGTACGCTGATGATATTGACATTATTGGCCTCAAATTTTGCGCCGTGAGTTCTGCTTTCTCCAGTCTGGATAAGGAGCGAAGCAAATGGGTCTGGTAGTGAATGAGGCCCAGACGAAATATCTCCTGTCATTAAACTTCGCTGTTGACAATCAAATCTTTAAAGGCGTAGTTAACTTCGTCTATCTTGGAACCAATATTAACACCAATAACAATTTTAGCCCTAAAATCCAACGCAAACTCTCTCTTGCCAACAGGTGCTATTTCGGACTGAGTAGGGAATTAAAAGTAAATTCCTCTCTCGACGAAGGAAGACCAAACTCTACAAGTCGATCTTCGTTCCCATCCTGCTACACGATGAGGAGGAATGGACGATGAAAACATCTGATGAAGCAGCGTTAGGAATTTTCGAGAGAAAGATTTTGCGTAAGATTTACGGTCCTCTACTCTGGCTAGGTAATGTATCCGGATGGGAAAGAATACTCCAGCTTTGAAAATTTTGATGCAGTACCCGCCGGTGGATAAGGAGTCGCCACAAAACGCGCGAAAACAAGGTTCTATAACTTATCGCTGATTTCGCTTACGCCTCGGCGAAAGAAAATGATAATAAAGGACAAAGGATGCCTAGAGCGCAGGATGGGTAAAGAAGCTATTTGTGCTACAATACTCCGTATATTCAGCCATGGTTTTTAACAGACAAACAGTTTGTACGGCGAAGAATGTCGAACTGCAATGGAAAGAAAACATACAGCCTAGCGATCGACCACTTACTGAGGTTCTCGAATAATAAACCCAAAAGGTCGCCAGTTGTATATTACGGTTATGTGCTCCCAAAATGGGTTTGACTTTATCTCCCTAGGACAGCAAACTTACTAGCCTACAGACCGAAGGAAATTTCTGCCCTTATTAACTTTGCAGTCACCAAAAACGTAGAAAGGAATTTATTATCTACTGAAACTTGTAATTACTTTCCCTTTCGTCTTACGACATCTAGAACTAACTGGCTAATCGCCAGATGGCTTGCCTATCCAAACTTTTTGCTGTTATCAAAAATTACTTCTTTTCTTCATATATACATAAATGATATTATTCCTGCACACCCATTTGGTTTTCGCGAAAAACATGGCACAATTGAACAAGTAAATTGTATAACAAATAAAATAAGGAAAGCTTTCGAATTCAGCCGCAGAAGTGCTACAGCAGCATTTTAAACTAATGAACAAAACAAGTGCAAAAAACATGACATTTACATTACAGCCGTACTGCTAAGCTCAACAATGTATCGATTCCGCAAGCTGACGAAATTTCATGCCTCGGAATCCACTTGGACAGGCGCTTAACCTGACGACACACAAATCTGCCAGTTTACATTGGCTTTTAAACAAGAAATCTGGAATTAGTCTTATCAACAAAACCCTCTTATTTAATGCAACAATAAAACCGATATGGACGTACGGAATCCAGTCATGGGGCACAGCTTGTGCGACGAATATAGATATAATTCAAAGGTTCTACACGTAATTGAAAACGTTAAGAGGAATAACGAGTGCACCATGCCACATGTGTAATGAAAATATCCTAAGAGATCTAAATATGGTATACCTACCATCAAGGAAGAGATTGAAATTCCAGCCAAGAAATACTTAACAAAACTACGTAACCTTCCGAACCCTTTGTCTTACACCTTGGCCTGTTCAACAAGTCAAACCCGCCTGCGGAAAAGAGACAAAGCAGCCTTCCAAAGAGCAACGTCAAGCCAGCAGCCCATTCCTACTAATGGGTTTTATGTTTTAATTTAGTTTAAGATTTTATTACTTGTTGTTAGGCTTCCAAAGTCGAAGCAGATTCAATAAATAAATATTAATGTTACAAAAAAATTTGATGGGTTTGGGGTGTTGGAGCTGTTAAGATCCAACCGAAGCCTGACTCCTGCTCCAAAATAGAGCCTAAAGCTTTCTTCTTAACGTTTCCCATCATCATTTACGGATATAATTCCGCACCAATTATTAAGTAACCAGTAAATTAAATAGAGCAGTAGAGCAGTAGTAGTGGGGGGATGGGGCCATGTGTAGAAGTTCACGCAAGTTAGGAAAGTTTTTGACTGCCATTCACCTGAGAGCGGCCAGAAACGATTCTTTTGCATATGGTTCAAGCAGCTCACGACTACCGGTCTTAGACCACGTATCCCCTGGGTAGCCGATGAATATCCGTTTGGAGGCGAGCTTAAGTGAGAAGACGAATCCCATGCGGTTGTGCGTAGGGTTTGGAACCCACCACATGAAAAAACAACCCAATGAAAAACCATTTTAAGCCTCGGATGAGAGACCCCCCTTTGATGACGACCCCCGCAAATGTTTTAAGTTAAAGGCTGACATCACTGCCGTCCAAGAATTGCGATGGACGGAACAAGGACGGAAGAAGGTGGGTCCTTGTGAAATTTACTATAGCGGCCATATAAAGGAGCGCAAATTTGGTGCCGGATTCGTGGTGGGATGAACGTCTAGCCACAATTCGCATCAACACAAAATTTTTCAACAACACTCTAATTTGCGCCCACGCTCCGATGGAAGAGAAGGACGATTTGGCCAAAGATGCCTTTTATGAGCGCCTCGAACACACTTATGAGCGCTGCCCTCGCCACGACGTTAAAATTGTGCTTGGCGACTTTAATGCCAGGGTGGGCAAAGAAGGTAACTTTGGTACGACAGTTGGACAATTCAGCCTCCACAACGAAACATCCCCTAATGGGTTGAGGTTGATCGACTTCGCCGGGGCCCGAAACATGGTTGTCTGTAGTACTAGACTCCAGCACAAAAAATACATCAAGCAACTTGCCTGTCCCCTGATCGGAAAACACAAAACCAGATTGATCAGGTTGTGATAGATGGAAGACATGTCTCCAGTGTTCTTGACGTGCGTACACTCCGAGGACCCAACATCGACTCTGACCACTATCTTGTTGCAGCAAAGATACGCACGCGCCTCTGGGTTTCGAAGGATGCCCGTCAACAAACACAAGGAAAGTTCGACGTCGAAAAGCTGCAATCACAACAGACTGCCGAACGATTTTCTACTCGACTTGTACTCCTGCTCTCTGAAAGCACTCATCAGCAACCCGGTATACGGGAACTGTGGGACGGCATTGCAAACTCCCTGCGTACAGCTGCAAACGAAACCATTGGATTTCGGAAAGGTAGCAAAAACAGCTGGTACGATGAGGACTGCCGTATCGCAGTGCAGAGAAAGCAGACTGCCTACCTCGTAACGTTACGATCGACCACAACACGTGCGGGGTGGGATAGATACCGAGAACTGAAGAGGGAAGCAAGACGCGTCTGCAGACAAAAAAAGAAAGAGGCCGAGATGCGCGAGTACGAGGAGCTTGAGAAGCTGGCCGACAAGGGTAACGCTCGAAAATTTACGAAAAGATACGGCGACTTACAGAAGGTTTCAAGATCGGAGCAAACTCTTGTAGGATCCAGGGAGGTGAGCTAGTGACAGATGCCCAGAGTATACTCGATTTATGGAGGGAGCACTTCTTCAGCCTGATGAATGGCAGTGAAAAGGAAACACGCGGAGATGGTGAACCCGAAACCCCAATTGATGACCATGGAAAAGTTTTTCCATTACCCGACTATGAGGAAGTCCGAATAGCAATCCTCCGGTTAAAAAACAACAAAGCGGCAGAGACCGATGGATTACGGGCTGAGCTATTCAAATACGGCGGCGAAGAACTGATCAGGTGCATGCATCAACTTCTTTGCAAAATATGGTCGGATGGAAGCATGCCCGACGATTGGAACCTAAATGTGCTCTGCCCAATCCACAAACAAGGCGATCCCACAGTCTGCGCCAAATTACCGTGGAATAAGCCTTCTTAATATCGCATATAAGGTCCTATCAAGCGTATTGTGTGAAAGACTAAAGCCTGCCGTTAACAAACTGATTGGACCTTATCAGTGTGGCTTTAGACCTTGTAAGTCGACCATTGACCAGTTATTCACCATGCGCCAAATCCAAAATTCACTTGATCTACTGAAATCTGGGGGAGATTTCCTGTTAGTTGATCAGGCATAACCTGACGCTGGCCGAGTATTCAAAGGCGATGGATTATTCCCCGTTGGAATCCGACGCAGCAGGCAAATTAAAAATTTTGAGCATGCTTTTAGTACATTGATTTCTCAGTGGAACGCGATTTTGCGTTGTTCTAGACACTCTTGCACTTTGTATGTCCGAGACATATATGTTAATATGATATCAGGGCACTCCCACCTCGTAATTTCGGTATTGACGATTTCCATAGAGCTGTGTGGTCCGCCAACCCTCTGGAAACTAAAAACGGACCTCGGATCATTCACCTTACTTTTGCTCCTGCTTCTTGGCACTTGGTACCGGCGCTTACTCACTGCACTACACTATTTTCACTTTAGAGTGGGGCGCTTTAATTTTTGACTGCTTTAACGCCCTAGAGTTCACTTTTTAGTTCACTTTTCCTTTTTATTTAATTTTTTCGATTTTTAAGCCTTTTTTATAATAATAGGAATTTTTTCTAATTTACTTAGGTCTTTTTGCCCTGTTCTTTTCGTCTTCATAATTTTCTTTCACTCTTCTTGGTTTTTGGGCCCATTTTTTACTAGTTTTGTTAATAATTTTTTTACTCGTACTGTTTTTTTTTAGGATGTTTGAGCTATACTGCAATTTTTTATGGATTTTTCAGGCATTTTACCTTTTATAAGAGTGTGCTGCCGTTCTACACATGTGATATATGTATATATTTATATATATATTGAGATCGACATTTTAAAATTTTTCTCTGTAGTAAGCTCAAAAATAACACTCACGTCACTTACCACAATCTTTCGGCTGGTTACCAGTGATGATTTTGCACCATCCGGCCCTCCTCGTGCAGCGATGACTCCGATTCGCGTAGAAAGTTCCGGTTGCTCTATTTTATAAGTTCTGTTGCTGACAAAACATAACGATGACAGCGCCTACCTGTACCTTTCTGCTGCCCACCAGTAGTAAGTTTGCAACAGCCAGTACTAATGCAAGGTAGTCGAGTACTGCCATTCGGAAGGCCAGGATTCAAATTCTGGCACCATCAACATCCAAAAGTTATAAAAAATTAATGTAAGAAAAAAATTAAGAATAGTAAAAACACAATGTAAATGTTGTTTTTTCCCGATATATTTCGATTACACATCGGTAATCGTCTTCAAGGGGCACTAATCAACAATATAAACGTTAAACAAAGTTAATAAATTACAATATAATATTTAATAAATTTTGTATAAACATACATACATTTATTATTTACGTCCTAACAGTGTGACGTGGAGTTTTGTACTGTCGAATCATTTGTTAGCAAGTGTCTGTACAAGTGAGCGCAATTATCAGTGTCCGTTTTAAAGTTAAGTCTTATGTTTGTTGGTGTGTTTATAATGTGAAGCATTTCTAATGTGTACCGCTTGCTATAGTGTTGTTCTTGTTGAAAAATTTTTACATCGTCAAAGTGGGATAAAAGTGCTGTTTTTTGTGTATTCGTTTGATGTCGCAGTTTGTAGTCGGATTTATGTTATGCTATTCTCGTTCTAGTTTTGATTTGGTTGTTCCTACATATCTATTTCCACATTTTTCATTTTCATCACCATTGCATGTGATTTCATAGATAACGTTGCTTTTGTCAGAATTCGGTATTTTTGACTTCGTTCTATTGAAGATGTTTTTTAAGGTATTAGTTGGTCTGTGTGAAATTTTTATATTTGTTTTATCGTAGCAATTTGATTTTACTAGTCGTTCAGATATTTGAGGTACATAGGTTACTGACTTAAATATTATAAGGCTCTTTATCTCTCTTTGTCGGTCTCGTAATTGAGATTTCTTTATTAACACATTGGTTACATGTTCCGGAACGTCATTTTTATTCAGCATTAATTTTATTTCTTCCTTTATTTCTCCGTGGTAAGCGTCATCTGATATGTGTAGCATTCTTCTTATACAGCCCATTGCTGTATTTATTATCATCGTTTTTGGATGTTTTGAATTAAAGTTGATTATACGTCCCGATGAACTTGGTTTCTTATACCACCTCAGTTTTAATTGGTTTCCTTGTCTTATTATAGCAGAATCTAAGTATGGTAGCTTCCCGTCCTCTTCCATTTCAAAAGTGAATTTTATATTTTTGTCAAAAGAGTTTAGCGCCGCAAGTGCTGTTTGTACCTCGATTTCGTTGACTATTGCAAATAGGTCATCCACGTATTTTGTCAACAGTCTCGGAGGTCGTCTTAATTTATTGATTGTGAGATTTAATAGTTCCTCCATAATAATATTCGCAATAATCGGTGATGCAGGGGATCCCTTTGGCATACCTTTTAATTGTGCGTATATTTTGTCCTTAAATTTAAAATGCCTATTTTCTTCAATACAGAACTTGACAATGTCTATAAAAAATTCCTTAGGTATCTTAGTATATTCCTTTATAATTTCCCATTTTTTCTTATTGTCTCCAGTGAGACTACGCCAAAGGAAATCAATCTTTCATCGTCACATACGTAGCTGCCATTTATCCTTTCTTTAACATTAAATGTATCCTTAATGTTAGATGTGGATTTAGTCGTTATATTCTTCAATATATTAATTATGTATTTGCACAGGTTGTATGATGGGGATCCGACAGATGAGCATATTGTCCTCAGTGGTGTCCCTTCCTTATGTATTTTTGGTTGTCCATATATTCTTGGCGGTAACGCGGTGGTAGTTGTGAGTTTATTTCTTTCGGCCTTTGAAATAAGCTCCATTTTATGTAGTTTGTCCACTAAGTTGTTAATTTTATTTTGTAGCCTCGATGTAGGATCTTGTCTTTGAAGTCGATATGTAGTCAAGTCATTTAAACTTTTTGTCATTTTGTTATTGTACTTATCTTTTTCCATTGCTACTGTTTTATTTCCCTTGTCTGACGTCAATATATACATATATATTACTATTTTTCTGCAGAAATTTTCTGGTTTGTCCCACTGTATCTATTATTGCACAGTCCGTTGTGCTTAGCCTATTTGTTGTTGTATGGTTCTTTATTAGCAGTGAAAATTTTGTTCGTGCTTCTTCTTGTTTTTCTTTTTCTTTAATAGTTTGTACTAAATCTTCTCCGTCTGCTGTGTATTGAAAAAGTGGGAATCTCTTATTTTCTATAGGTAGTGCAAACTTTGGACCTTTTGATAGCAATGCTTTTATATTTGATGGAAGCTCCACTTTGGTTTTATTAACAAACCAATCATCAGTTTTGTTGTTGTTGTTGAGTATCTTGACGCGTTTCTTTAGCAGTTTCGAAATTTTTAGTTCTTGTTTGTTCCTTATAGTCGTTGTTAGTTTGTGATATTTTCTTCACTCTTCATGAAATGCTGCATATCTTCTGTATTCAGCTGTCTTTTTAGTTCAGTTGTTATTTCATGCATTTGTTGTTCTTGTTTTTTTTAATATGTCATTTTTATGTTTGATTAGTAGACTTAATATTTTTGTACGATAATAATGTATGTGTCTGGTTAAAGTCCTGTTTATGTCGGGATGTGTGTGAGGGTCTACTACAAATAATTTATTACATCTAGTAGAATTATAGATACAATTAGGAATTAGTTTAAATTTTCTACATTTTAAAAGAAATTTCACACTTGATTTTAATTTCACTAATTTTTTAGATGTGGATTGAAACTTGTTTATTGTTGTCTTAGCGTCGTCATTCTTATTTTTAATTGCTGCATATCCCATTTTTGATTGTGTTGGTTTATGCTTACGGCGTGCCTTCCGTCTTATACTATATAGGTATTAATGTAATCTATGTACCTCAAATATCTGAACGATTAGTAAAATCAAATTGCTACGATAAAACAAATATAAAAATTTCACACAGACAAACTAATACTTTAAAAAACATCTTCAATAGAACGAAGTCAAAAATACCGAATTCTGACAAAAGCAACGTTATCTATGAAATCACATGCAATGGTGATGAAAATGAAAAATGTGGAAATAGATATGTAGGAACGAGAATAGCACAACATAAATCCGACTACAAACTACGACATCAAACGAATACACAAAAAACAGCACTTTTATCCCACTGTGCAGCCAGCGGCCACTCTCCCAACTTTGACGATGTAAAAATTCTTCAACAAGAACAACACTATAGCAAGCGGTACACATTAGAAATGCTTCACATTATAAACACACCAACAAACATAAGACTAAACTTCAAAACGGACACTGATAATTGCGCTCACTTGTACAGACACTTGCTAACAAACGATTCGACAGTACAAAACTCCACGTCACACTGTTATTGTTGTTTATTGTTTATTGTTGTTTATTAAATATTATATTGTAATTTATTAACTTTGTTTAACGTTTATATTGTTGACGATTACCGATGTGTAATCGAAATATATCGGGAAAAAACAACATTTACATTGTGTTTTTACTATTTTTCTTGACCTCAAGCCGGCAAACTTTTTCAAATTAAAATAAAAGAAAGGTCGCTAATACCATTAATATAAAAAAAAATTAAGTTAAATTTTCTAATATAATAACATCGTACCAAATTTCAATCTGCAATTGAATGAACTTTGTTACGCTTTACCTTTTGAATAACCGAAGTAAAGAAATCAATCGACCGTAATTGAACAATTCACATAATTTACAATTCAGCTGAAGAAGTAACAGAAATAAATTCCAATGGAAATTAGGTCAGGTATATTCACCAACAAACAAAAACTATTAAGATATATAATACAAGAGATGGGAAACCAATTCAAATTAAAAAAAAATAATAGTAATTTGCTAATTTCATTTATACCTATTAGCAGCAAATTTTGCAAATAATTTGGATGTCGAAGGTACACGTTCCATAAACAAATTTATTGCAATTTGTCCGAGCTGTAAAATCAATCATTACTTAGTTACCAATATATATACAGCCTTGGCCAAAAGTATTAGGCACCCCACTAAAAAGTATTCCCAAATGTGGCTATCAAAGTTACCACTTCTTTTTGTAAATGTCTTACATGGGTGTTTAACTGTTGATTAAACGAATAAATTGTGTAATATTAAAAGTCATAGCACTCGGGGTAAGCTAAACCTAAAAATTCTCACTTTTAAGAAATAAATAAAATATTTTCGCATTTAAAATTTGAAAGTGAAAGTGTAAATTACATTTAGTGAAAAGTTACGAATCTCATAAAAACAGTTCATATTTACCGAAATGCCTAAAAAATGTAAAATTAGTTACGATGATAGAGTTAGAATTCAAGTTCTAAGTGAAGAAGGTAAGTGTAAGGTGGAGATTGCTCATTTGGTGGGATGTTCGCGGTGCGCGGTCCAATGTGCTATCAGGCGATTTGTGGAGACGAAATCCTACAATAATAAATCAAAAAGTGGAAGAAAGCGTCTAACCAGTAAACGAGAAGACCGAATCCTAATACGCGAGACTCTCAAGGATCGCAAAAAATCTTATTCTGCCCTTGCAGCTGCCCTTTCGGATGAATTTAGTAAACCAGTTAGTGCTCTAACAGCTAGAAGATGACTTGTGGAAGCAGGTTTAAAAGGATGTAAAGCCCGAAAGAAATCGTGGCTCCCAGAAAAGAATAGGAAAAATCGTTTGGAATGGACTCGCCGATACCAACATTTGACGGAAAAAGATTGGTCGAATGTTCTGTCTTATGAATCAAACTTCGAGGTAAGCTTAATTAAGATCGTCTTAAAGTATTAACAGCCATAGCTTCTCACCCTAGAGCAAGTTTGAAGACATAATACAAATCTTATGAAAACATTATTTTTTCTTTTCTACAGATATTTGGAACACCTAATCTGACGTTCGTGAGGCGACGGGTTGAGATAGAATATCATCCGGATTTCGTGGTACCCACTGTTAAGCATGGAGGAGGCAGCATTATGATCTGGGGCTGCATGGTTGCTGGTGGTGTCGGCGAAATGTTCGTTTGCGAGGGTCGCGTAGATAGTCAAAAGTACATAAATGTATTAGAAGCTGTTCTTCTGCCTTCGTTAACGCGCATTTTCGGCGAAACTAATTTAAACGGGGTTCAATTTCAGCAAGACAATGCTCCTTGTTTTAAATCAGCTACTACGATGCGTTGGCTTAGAGATAACAACATTGCTTTGTTAGATTGGCCTGCACAGTTTCCAGATCTTAATCCCATTGAGTACATGTGGGCTATTTTAAAACGCAGGATTAAGGAACACAGTATAACATCAAAAACTGCCTTAAAGAATGCCTTAATTAACGAGTGGTACGCTATAAGTGCGGACGAATGTGCAAAGCTTGTACGCAGTATACCTAAGAGAATTGCTGCCGTTATTAAATCGAAGGGTGGATCTTCTAAATATTAATGTTATTATCACTAATTCATCGTATTTTCACTGTTTTACTAATAAAACTTCATTACTTCACTTGTTAAAACAAAAAACTCAATAATTTGTGGGGTGCCTAACACTTTCGGCCAAGGCTGTACATATCACAAAATGGTAAAAATCTCCACCGTTTACTACAGCCTTTTGTATTAAAAGGAATACAAATCAACACAGAATCTCTGCTTAGGTCGAATGAATTCTCATGGATGTTCGGGCAGGTTACATATGTATATATCTCGGTTAAAAATTTCAAGTGAGGGGTGGATCTTGAAAAATACATGGCTTGGAAAAACGGCGGAATCAGAATCTCATTTTCAAGGTATTTTGACAGAAAGTTTACAATTAGTCATTTGGCACGTATCGGTAAGTATAGTACTGCCAAATCTTGTTTAAAGTAGATTCCGAAAAATTGTACGTACGAACGGGTCACTGTTTGAAGAAGTTTTGAAACTAATCAAGGACGACGAAGTGTTCAATGGGGCTCTCTCTTGCAAGCAGTTTCCTATGCAAATGCAACTTGAAATTGTGTTGTACCGCCTGGCGTCCAGTGGACAAAGAGCCCCTTATAGTTGTTAGTGATGGCGGTGCAAAACAAGTTTATTGTAGTGAGGTTGTGATTTCGGTAATGAACTAAAAGTTTTATATTCGCAGCTTATAGCAAACAGGATATTTAAGTAATTTCTAAACATGAAAGACAAATTTTTGTACCGGCGACACTTTGAAAAGCGTATAAGTTTAGTGGCTGGGACATTAGGTGAACTACCTCACTGTTTCCGTTAGATGGATCAAACGGAGATCAAACTGGCTTAAAACCCGTTTTAAGTTCCCGCGGCTTATTGTGCACGAAATTACATATATTCATTAAAAGATCTACCCGTATGAGATTATAAACTTTGAGCTCGTCATTTAGTATTGGGTTATCCTCATAATGTGCATGATGCGCGACTTTACAACAACTGCGATTTGTCAGGTCAGGCCAGGTCAGGTTCACAATGATTAGCAGGTAGCTAACAAGAAGCCGGATTTCTACTCGACTTGCACTTCTGCTCTCTGGGAGCAATCTTCAGCAACTCGATATAAGGGAAGTATGAAGCGACATCTGAAACTCTCTACCCATCGCCACACGAAACCAAATGGTTTTTGACACTGTTAAAATTTAGCACTGTGGGGAAAGCCAAACTGCAGTAGATGGCAAACACACTGCCACCTGGCAATGTTGCGGTCGACCACACCATGTTTGGGATGGGATAGATACTGAGGGCTCTTCCCTCTTCAGTATTTGTAGAAAAAAAAAGAGGGCGAAATGCATGGGTGTAAAAACCTTAAGCAACTTGCCGATAAAAGTAAGGTTTTGGAGGCGGTATGATCATGACTAAAATGAAGGTTGAAGCTGTCCTTGTTGATGGCACTTGGAGATTTTATGCTATACCGATTAATTTTGGGGCGAAATATGCTAAGTGATTCCACGGTTATAATCGGCACAGGTGTGCTGTTAATCGAAGCAGAGAGTTCTGATAGTTTGCAAATGCACCAAAGGTTTTCCATATCTGTCCATGCCTTCGTACCATAAGCAGGACGGAAGCGAAGAGCGACTTGTAGAGTTTGGTTTTCCTTCGTCGAGAGAGGACTTACTATTCAATTGCCTACTCAGTCCAAAGTAGCACCTGTTGCCGATAGTGATTCTGTTTTTTTGATGACAAAAAATATTTCGTCTTGCCTTCGTTCACTACCAGACCAATGATATGGGTTTCCTTATCCAGTCTGGAGAAAGCAGAACTCACGGCGCGGTTGTTGAGGCCAATAATGACAATATCATTGGCGTACACCAGCAGCTGTGCTCTCCTGTAGAAAATTTTACCTTCTCTATTCAACTCTGTCCTTCTTATTATTTTCTTCAGAAGTCACACGATAAAGAATCACCTTGTCTGAAAACTCCTTTGGTATCGAACGGCTTGGAGAGGTCCTTCCCGATCCTGATGAACCTTTTAGTGTTGCTTACGATCAGTTTACATAGCCGTATAAGTTTTGCAGGGATACCAAATTCAAACATAGCGGCATAAAGGCAGCTCTTATTTTTGCTGTCGACGGAGAGGTGGTGTGTGTCGATCCTCTTTTCACGGTGCTTTTCCAAGATTTGGCGCATGTTGAATATATGGTCAATGGTTGATTTCTAAAGCCACACTGTTAAGGTCCAATCAGTTTGTTGACGGTGGGCTTTAGTATTTCACACAATACAATCGAAAGGACCTTATATGAGTTATTAAGGTAGTTGGTGTAGGGTCCCAATTTTTATGGAGAGCACACTTAGATCAGTCCGACCATATTCTGCAAAGTAGCTGATGCATGCAGCTCTTAACAACCAGCTCTTAACAACCATGTTTGAATAGCTCTGCCGGTTGGTCGTCAGCCTCAGCCGCTTTGTAGTACTTCCGAATGTCTTTTCCGAATGTCTTTTCCATTGTCATCGATTGGTGTTTCGGGTTCACCATCTCCGGGTGTTTCATTTTCACTGTTATTGGGCCATTGTCGGCCAGCTCTACAAACTCACGCATCTCGGCCTCTTTATTTTTTTGTTTGCACATATGTACGTCTTACTTCCCTCTCCAGTTCTTGGTATCTATCCAAGTATAGTGGTCCGACGCTGAAATTAGACTTCAGCATTCCCTTAAACCCAATAAGTCGGAGTGGCTCCACTGAAGCTTCCACTCTTTTAGCCGTGAGCAAAGGTTACTCACGTTTCCAAAGTGCGCGACGTGGACGCAAGAGTAAGAATTAGGTATAGCTCCGCGAAAGAATACACCCCAATACACTCCAAGATAAAAAATTACGTAAAGGAAATTATCATCACAACGTCAACTGATCTATAAGCTTTAAAGGTTCTGAAAGAGTTTCTGGAAATTTTGGGAACATGGTTTCTTGTGGAGTTATAAGGCCAGGGAATGAAAAAGTTCGATATGTGAAAGAATTTCCAATGCCGACTGCAGTGACGCATATTAGACAATTGCGCGGATTAACAGGTGATTTCCGAAGATTCATCCCCAAGTACAGCAAAATGTCAAAACCATTAACTCAACTACTCAAAAAATACAAAGTGTTTAAGGGAACTAAAGGGCTGCAAAGACGAAGAAGATGCTAACAAGTGGTGTTTAACAGAGTTGGAAATTGATACTGATGATAGCAGTCCAGAGTGTCACTAGGAAAAGCTGAAGTTCCCAATGCAGCTAAATCAATTAACAACGGTCGATAGTCTGGAACTACTTAGAGTCAAAATACTTGTTAGACAGTATTAAATTATCTTCAATTTGAACTAAAAAAGTTGGACATAAGTATTATTTAAACTATTCTTTTTTTGCAACTTGAAGTGATTTTCTTATTCAAATAAGGTAATGCTTTTTCAAACTTCGAAAAAATGTGAAATTTTCCAACTTCTTCGGTATTTTTAAGTTCATATAGAAGAGACACTCACAATAATTAAAAAAAAAAATTAATTCGCGTCTTTCACCGGCACTGTTTCACGTTCAGACTGCAGCCGCTTCAGAAAACTCGTCACAACATTGGAAAATTCCAATATTTTTTTATAGTAAAAATTGTTTTTGAAACTTATATATTGTATATTTCATTATTGTCAGAAAGTTTCGTTCACCGCTATAATTTCTTTCCCTTTTAAACAAATTGCTGAAAAACGCTTTTTCGGGTTCTAAAGGAGTCTACCGCCACTGAGCGGAAAACTCCATTCAATATTACTTGTTTATGTGTGTTACCATGGGCAGCAGTGACAATATTCAGCAAGATATGTCGCTGCTGATTTGTTTGTTTGCGTGACTCTTCAAATTTACGGGAAGAGTCCTGTTCTTTAAAATACCCATTTTTGCCGGTCTTGGCCCCATCTTTTTTGTCCAACAGCCGCAGCAGCAATATCTTGCTTTCGGCCCCAAATAGCCCCGGAAGAAACATAGAAGCCAGATCTTTCAGGGAGTAAAAATCATTTATTTGGTGCAAAAAATTATTATTACCTTGTAAAATATCTATTTTACAGAAGAAAAATAAAAAATAATATTTTAGGCGCGCTTCACAAAAAAAGCACCAAGGCCACCACCAAAGGCCCATCGTTTGCGGCAAAGCTTACTGAGGCCCAACGTTTGCGGCAAGGCCAACAAAGGCCCAACAACAATACCTCCAGAGGCTCATCGTTTGCAGCAAGGCCTACGTTTGCGGCTAGACCAACAAGGCCCAACATATTCGCAGGAAGGCCACGACCGAAGGCCAACGCTGTGCAACAGGGCCTCTTGCAGATATTGCTCACCAAACAGTGAGGTCCAACTAAAGGTGAGTCTTCAGTTTTCTAATTTTTTACCGACAAATTTTTATTTCTCGGGTGAGTCTAAATTTATATTTCGGTTCGGTTTTTTAAATAGATTTTTTGTTTGTTTATATTATATATAAAAGTTCTGGGCATTAATTACACGTTTCGAGCTGCAAGTATCAGATTCTAGTTCTTGATTGGGAAGATCTTAAATCTTTTAATTTTTCATAATGGTACAATGAGTATTAGCTTTGGCACACTGACGGATACGTTCCGATAAATAATCATTCGTTTAAAATGTATTTCGAGTAAAAAAAACAGGTATCAGGATTGCTATTCAGATTACGTGACTTGTGCAGCACTGATGGGCGAGACCATGCCCTACCTGACTTTTGTTCAACAAAGCTCATTAACGGTTAACTCTGCATCACGGGAACCTGAACCGGTCCCACGCTCAAGTATGTATATCCCTCCATGTGACACTGAAATTTTTTATGGTGATTATATGACATGGCCAACGTTTCGCGATTTATTTACAGCCATCTATATTAATAATTCTCGACTAACTCCGGTTGAGAAATTATACCATCTAAACCATAAGAATCGTGGGGAAGCAAAGGACGTCGTGAATAAATCCCCATTGACCAATGATGGTTTCATAACCGCGTGGGAGAACTTGCCAGAGCGATATGAGAACAAAAGGGTAATGGTAAAATGTCAGTTGAAAACGTTGTTTAACTTACCAACTGGGACTGTCGAACGCAGCGCGGAAATAAAGGGTTTGCAAAGAACAGTAAATAATTGCATCTCAGTTCTACAGATGTATGGAATTGAGATAAGCAACTGGAATGCAATTTTTTTCTTTTTAGTTTCCAGTAGGTTGCCGGACACCAAAACAGCTCTATGGGGGCAAGGAATCGTGCAGAAGGCCGAAATTCCGAGGTGAAGGAACTGTATAATTGTTTGACAAATACCTATGTTTCAGACGCTGGAAACGGTTTCGGACATTCAAAGTACAAGAGTGTCTAGGACAATGCAGAGTCGCGCTCCAGCACCATCATATGGAAAAAGGATATCTAATCATCATACTCGGTTTTCACAAACATCCACAAGTTGTGGAAAATTAGTTTAAATAAAAAATTAAGTTAAATTTTCTAATTGCGGTCGTCCCTCGGCAGGGAATGTCCACCCCTGCGAGTGTATTTCGGACATGAAATAAAGGCTCCTCTTAAAAAAACCATCAGCCGTTCGGAGGCGGCTTAGTATAAACTGTAGGTCCCTCCATTTGTTGATAAAAAAAATCAAAACGCAAAATCACAAATTGGAGGAGGAGCTGGGCCGAAAATCGCTTCAGCGGTTACAAAGCGCCAATTATACATTCACCGCAAATATTGAGAAGATGTATCGGCAAATCTCGTTACATCCAAGTAAAGCTCGGTTTCCTAGGGTACTTTTTAGGGAATCATCCGAAGAAGAGATTGTGGATTATGACCAACACTGACTTTCGGAGTTAATTGTGACCCTTACCTAGCGATAAGGACGTTACTACGATGGCAGAAGACATCAACCTAAAGTGCCCTTTAGTATCCAGGGTTTTAAAACAACATACATATGTATGTTGATGCCGTCCTCGCAGGTGTACATGTTTGCGAGACAGCCATTCGCACACGGAATGAACTGGTCGAGGTACTCAAAGGTACAGAATTTCACCTACGAAAGTGGAGCTCAAACTCCAAGGATATTTTAGTTGACATCTTCTCAAGGAAGATTTCTTGGAGATTGACGACGTAAATGAGGCAAGGATGTTAGGCATCAGATGAAATGTGGTACAAGATAGGTTCCATTTCAACCTCCAGGAGATGCACGTAAAGCCAGGCTACACCAAGAGAGAAGTATTATGGTGTGTAGCAAAACTGTTCGATCCCGCTGGTTGGCTAGGACCAATCGTCATCGAGACAAAAATTCTAATGTAAGGTAGATTGGCATGACAACATACCAAGAAGTATTTACGTGAGATTGGAGAATTTTCTAAAATATTATGTCCACATTTCGAAAATCCTGGAATTCGAGGTGGGTGGCACGGTCGAAGCTGGTTTAAGGAGCAACCATCTGAGTGGCCTCAGAGGCAGAGTGAGCCACTGGAAACGGAACTGGAGACAAAAAGCGTTAGGACTCACGCAACACGAATCATAGATAAAGAAGACATCTTGGAACGATTCTCCAATTTTTCACTGTAGTTGCACGCACTTTTCAATTTTATCGGAAAACGTATCCTGTACTCAACTTAGTAAATCAAAGCAAGTATCCGGAAATTAGACGATAAAATTAGAAACGTAGATACCGCGATTAATTTGGGTGACACAAAAGCGATCGAACTCAGTAAGATCAAAGCTCTATCCGTACTCTCAATCAATTTCTTCACAATAATGGAATACGAAGGGGGAGACTAGCGCTGGCGTAGCTGTCGTATCGAAAACGATCCCCAGCCTTCCTATCGTATGATTGCCAATTTTTGCGTCTTCTCGTTAAGTTCTCACGCTTGATTTCATGATGGAAATCAACTCATGCTGAGTCTTATGAGGTCGGACTATTAGGTTGTACGGTAACAAAAAAATGTAATAAAAACCAAAAATCATTAATAATTGCATAGCTTGCCCCATTTACAGGAAAAGAGCACGAGAGAAACTAAATGGTGCGCTCTCCCACGGAAAGAACTGACGTACCTAGCCCTCTACCAGCCTTGAAATAGATTTCCCGTATACAGGACACGTTTGCGTCTGGTTTATTTTGTTACAAGGGCAATGAAGCTAGAGAAAGACCAAGATATCGTGTCAGTCTTTTTGATTTACTTACGACGCGGGGCCCAATTACAAGTCCAACTGTGACTTCCGTCGTAAAAAACCACTAATGATATTTATAATTCCAGATGTATTCGACATGGTACTTGCCAATAACCGCAACAAACAACAACTAAAGGAACAACACCGATGCCCCGTATGCAACCACAATCACCGGTTGCTGTTCTGCCGACAGATGCGTTGACTGGAGCCAGCGGAGAGACTGAGGACTCTCCTCCTCCATCAGCATTGCGCCAATTTCTTGTCCCCTCATCACATGTCCATCTGTCCGTGGATGAGGAACCGCGACCATTATCAGGAGCGGCACCATAGTCTCCTGCATCTCTGAGAAACATATAGAAGTGAGTAAGACAGGCCTTAAACGCGATAGAACACCAACGGAAGAAACGATACTGTTCTTACCGTGCCCAAGCTTTACCGGATGACCCCAGATATAACGAGGTGTTGGAGATTGACGCCAGCGGTGGTGGAGAGCTGCAATAACCCCCGATGAAACCATCAGCACGCCAAACGCCCCGGTACATAGACCGCCTCTGTCGGTTATCCGATCAGTGGTCCATCGGCCACCATCGGACTTATGCAAGCAACCCAGCGATGGAGGCAGAAAATTTAGTTTTAAGTAGAAATTGAACTTTTTGATATGTAAGACATAAAATGAAATGTGAATTTTAATATGAAAATTCGTATACATTGTTGAATGAACTTTTAAGTTAATACAAAACATGAATTGTAACTTTTATAAATTGTAAAATTATTTTTTGTAGTGTTGCTGCAAGGCGGGCGGCAAGTTTATGTGTGCAACCCTGGTTAGCAGCAACAACATTCACCAAGAGATGTCACTGCTGATTTATTTGTCTGAGCGACTATTCAAATTTGCGGGAAGAGTCCTGCTAGCCCCGTTTTAGATTTCCATTTTCTGTGGAAGTCTTTAAATGACCATTTTTGCTGATCTTGGCTCCTCTTTTTGGTCCAACAGCCGTAGCAGCAATATCTTGCTTCCTGAAGGACCGGCGTCTCCCCCGATCTCCGAAAGAAACATTACTAATAACTACAACTTTATAATAGAGAATTTTATTTTCGTAAATATATGTACATATGTATGTTTGTACATAAATATGCAGGCAAATTTATACAGTTTATAGATAACATACAAAAATTGAAGGTAGTTTCAATCAAAACCTTTTTTGAAATTTCCTGAATTGTGAAATTCAGCTTTGTCTTATGATATAGTTATGAATAACTGCTTCGAGTTAAGATTTTGTAATATTTCCTAGAAACAGATGAATGTAAATAATATATCCAGGAAATGAATGTCCTGAGTAAATTGCAGGTTTTGGTACATAGTTACAATCTTTAGTGCTTTCACTGAATAACGATTTATTATAGAGATTATACGATTCAAGTGAGTGAGAAATATATGTATGTAAAAGCGAAAGTTAATATGAACTGAAGTTATAAGTTTTTATGAAAAGGTTATTTTTTAAATGTCAGTTACTTAAACTTATTAAAGAACAGAAATTACCATACTTCTAATTTTTCCCTAGCCAACGAATGTCTGGAATAAATTTTAAATTCTTTATGCATATTGTTTTCAACACCAAGGATAAGAAAAATAATAACATTTTTTCAGAAAGATCATGTACACCTACTAATTTCAGAGAAAAGAAATTCATCTAAACTAACTCTAGAAAGAAGATAAATTTACCAAAATCTTGATAGTCTGCCAACAACAACTAATGTCAGTAAATTAAACTACCTTCAATTTTTTGTATCATGACAATTATCAATGGACTCGTATCACATTACTTATTTCTTCCGTTACGGTTGTGTTCTCTTTGAATTCCTTGTCAGATATTTTCACCGCATTCTACAAAAGAAAATTGTAAAAAAATTTATGACTTTTATTAAGAAGTAAATTATTATTATTATTAAAAATTACATTATAACACATTTCAGCAATGGTTCGATCCAGTACGCGAGTTTTGTTCTCTAAATCGGATACCTAGAACAAAGAATATAAGAGGTTGATTTTAATTAGGATATGGAAATATTAATGCAAATATTTATGCACATACATACATATATACGTATGTATGTACATGCATATGTATGTATGTATGTTCTATGTTAAAATGCTTGAATACTTATATAGGAATTCTCTTAATATTTATAAATATGAAGCAAATGGAACTCTAAATATGTAGTAGTTTTCAGAAAAGATTGATGGAATCACATGACTACTTCTTTTCATATTAACCACGACCAAAATATATATTCTTCTTTACCGGCATAGACACCGCTTGCGCGATTATAGCCGAGTTGCATCAGCGCGCCATCCATCCTTTTGCTGTTTGGCGCCAATTGGAAATACCAATACAGTCAGACCTTTATCCACCTGACGTTTCTAACGTAGGGGAGGTATTTCTCTTCCTCTACTTCCTCCGGTGGGTACTACATCGATAACTTTCAGAGCTAGATTATTTTTAAATAAATAATTATTAAGTTTAGAGCTTTTGGTTTTGCGTAAGGTCAGCTTCCACAGCCGTACAAGCTTTTACGAGGGCTGCTTTAAAATCAACGAAGAGGTGGAGTGTGTGACTTTGAGATCTCCCTTTTGGATTGGGCGGAGCATACTTTCATACGGCCATATTTTGCAAAGTAGCTGATGCATGCACCATATCAGTTTTTCACCGCTGTATTTGAATAGTTGCTTTTACAATCCATCGCTCACTCCGCTTTGTTGTTGTTCAAGCGGGCGATTGCTATTCAAACTTCTTCATAGATTGTGGAATCGGTTTCTCTATATCCTGGTCTTCCATTTTCACTGCTATTTAACAGGCCGTAGTAGTGTTTCCTCATAAATAAAAAAATTATACTCAGGGCATTGGTCAATAGTCGTCGATTCTCGGTATCCATCTTACCCACACGTGTAGATACTACAATATATTATCCACCCTGACGTTAAAGTCGCCAAACACAATTTTCACATCGTGGCGGCGACAGCGATCATACGTGTAAGTTCGCTTCAGGCGGTAATAAAAGGCACCGTTAGTAACATTGTCCTTCCCTTTTGTCGGGGTGTGGGGGTTGAATCTGCGATGTTTTGAAAAATTTTGTGTTGATTTGCGCTCCTTTATATGGCCACTGTGGTAAATGTCTCAAGAACCGATCAATCTCTGTTCATCGCATTTCTGTGGCAGTGGTGATGTCAGCCTTCAGTCTCACGAGGGCATCAACAATATAGGCAGTGGCACCTTCCTAATCAAGGAATCGGACATTTGGTAGTGCTCGTCAATAAAAGAGGTGTACCTCATCCCGAGGCTGTAGTCTCTTTTTTTTTGGAGCTGGTTCCTATGTGGTGGGTGCCAAACTTAGGGCTCGATAGGCGTGTAAGCTTAATTTATTTGCACATTTATAGAGCGAGATGCTTGCTTAAAGACGGACGACGGACCTCAGGTGAATAGACGCTGCAATTAGACTTCGGCGGACCCTTAACCCGTATATTTCGGAGTGGATCCACCGATGCTTCCCCTCTTATTGTCGTGAGCCAAGAGTCCATACGAGTAAGTTACCGTATCTTTCACAAGGCTTTAGCACATTTCTACGATGTGTGACGTGGATACAAGAGTGACAATCGAGTATACCTGGTCAGTTTCCCAGAAAGAAAAGTCTTTCAAATATTATCTCTTCGCCTGGGCTTTGTATGTTCCAAATCTTAACCAAATCGAACTAGAGAAACGATTATTCAAAGCCCTTTCTCTGAGGTAATCTATATAATGGCAAACTGGTTCAAATAAACTATTTGATCTTAAGGCATTTGAGTTGAAAGAGTATTGCTCGCTAAAATTAAAATGGCTTTGGGAAGAACTTTCCATCACATCTTCATATCATACCTTACTAACAGAGGCCATAAGGTTAAAGTAAAGGAATTTATCTCAGAGGAATATGAAATTTCAGCTGGTGTTCTTCAGGACAACTTAATGAGAACAATCCTGTATGTCTTATTTGCTACAGACATTCAAACGTGTGCAAATTACTGGCCTCGACATTCGCAGACGATCGAAAATCGAAGGTGTAAACATGACACATTCACTCTAAAGACAAAAACATGCCCAACACTGAAATTAAACAACTAATGATCCCTCCAGCAAACGAAGTTAAATGCCTTGGCCTCTTCCTAAAAAACCGACTGATCTAAAAGGACCATATTTCTGTTAAAATACGGTATCTTAAACTAAAAACCGCCAGTCTAAATTGGTTAATGTTGTTGTGGTAGCGGTTCTCCAATCCCGCTTAGGAACAGGCTAGTCTAAGTCATCGACGTCATCTAAGGAGAGGTCCAGGAAATGAGCTGTTTCGACGGGTTTGAACCAGAGGGAGGGAGTAGGATTTTCACCTACTACAATAGGCCGCCGAATTTCACGAGTTCGAGCCTGTACTCTCTCGTCCAGCTGGTGAATAGGGTAGCCGAGGATTTTATGGATTGCAGTCTTAATTGGCCAATATAGAGCAATCATCGGATCAGGAAAACCCTTTGAGAGGACAGCACTAGTTTAACCTTTCGATGTTCTTCAACAAAATTCTACCGATGTTTAACGACACTCAGGTAGCCCATGATCCATATCTTCAACCCAGGCGGTAATGAGAGTTCCTCAATGTCCGATAGTAGCAGTGAATGGTTTACCGTGTCAAAAGCTTTTGAGGCTAATGTCAGCATAGACCCCGGTCTATACTCTTTATCAGACAAGCACTCGCAATTGTTATGTCTGTCGTGGCGATTTCCCACAACTCTGACGAAGGCGTTATCGGTTATCTCTCTGTTCTGCCAGCTTCATCCCTTTACGGCCATTTTACAGGCTAGAATGCCAAAGATCCTAATGCGCATTAAAGTCGCCCAAAACCAAACAGGTTTCGCCTCTGAGTAGCGCACCTATGGTATATCAGGGCTATATCCTGCTGAGCAACTTGTATCAGGCGAAATGTATATATTAAATATTTCAAGTCAATATTTCCCTGGAATCCGTTACATTTAATCTGTGTTTGTCCTAAGAGTGGACAGAAATGATTATTTTGCAAGGGATGGTGCCATGTGTAGAAGTTCACGCAAGTGAGGAAAGTTTTTGCCTGCCTTTCACCTGGGAGTGGCCAGAAACGGTTCTTTTGCATATGGTTCAAGCAGCTCATGACTTCCGGCCTTAGATCAAGTATACCCTTGGTAGCCAACAAACATCCGTTTGGAGGCCAGCTAAAGTGAGAAGACGAATTCCATGCGGTTGTGCGTAGGCCTTGGATGATTACGATTTGAGGGCACCTGGAATATCCAATCCCTTAATTGGGAAGGTGCATCAGCCCAGCTGGTTGATGTCCTAAAAAATTAAAGTCTGACATCATCTCCGTCAAAGAAGTGCGGTGAACGGGACAAGGACTGAAGAAGATTGGCCGAGTGCGGGCATTTACTCGCATCAAAACGATATTATTTAACATATCGTTGGTTTGCCGGAGGAGAAGGACGATGGGACCAAGGGTGCCTTTTACGAGCGCCTCGAGCATACGAAGACGCAGTGGTTCCGGCACGTTTGTCAAAATACTGTGCGACTTCAACGTGGGCAAAGAAGGTATCTTCGCCTCAACTGGAAAATTCAGCCTCCACGACGAATCATCCCCGAATGAGTTGGGGCTGATCTACTTCGCCGGGACCCAAAATATGGTTTTCTGTAGCACAAGCGAAAATAAGCATGCGCCACTCTGTATCAAAGAACGTTCGTCAACAAACACAAGAAAGGTTAGCCATCGAAAAGCTGCAATCGCCACTAACAGCCGAACCGTTTAGTACTCGGCTTCCACATCCGCTTTCTGGGAGACACTCATCAGCATTTTGATATAAGGGAACTGTGAAACGGCATTTCAAACTCCCTACGGCCGCTACTGAAACAATTGGTTTTCGGCAGTGTCAGAAAAAGAACTGGTATGATCCGGAATGTCGAAATGCAGTGGAGAAAATAGACTGCCGCAACCTTGCGATCGGACACAACACGTGCGGTGTTGGATAGATAACGTGAGGAGGGAATGCATTTGCAGGAAAAAAGAGGCCAAAATGAGGGAGTATGAAGAGCTTAAGAAGCTCTACAAAATTGCTGAGATTTGGCCACAACTCTGATGAAGGCGTTGGGTTATCTCTCTGTTCTGCCAGCTCCATTCCTTTACGGCCATTTTACAGGCTAGAATGCCAAAGATCGTAATGCCAATTACCGTTAAATAACCCACACAGTCACACACCGCCTTTTCGTCGATTTTAAAGCCGCATTTGAAAGCACGAAAAGGAGCTGCCTCTGTGCCGCCATGTCTGAATTTGGTCTCCCCTCAAAACTTATACAGTACGGTGTGTATTGGGAGGGACTTCTCGGAGCCGTTCGATACCAAACGAGGTGTCAGAAGTGCAGAGCTGAATAGAGAAAGTATAATCTTTTACAAGAGTGTATAATATTGGCGTATGCCGATGATATAGATTCATTAACAACATCGCCGTTAGTATCGCTTTATCCAGACTTGATAAAGAAGTGAAGCGAATGGGTTTGGTAGTGAAAGAGGACAAGACGAAATATCTCCAGTCATCAAACAAGCAGTGATCGCATTCGTGACTTAGCTCCCACGTCACTGTTGACAGTCATAACTTCGAGGTCGCGGCTAATTTCTTCTATCTAGGGACCATCATTATCACCAATAATTATGCCAGCCTTGAAATCCAACTCAGAATCACTCTTGCCAACAGGTGTTACTTTGGACTGAGTAGGCAATTTAAAAGTAAAGTCAACCCCTCCGAGCGTATTTCTGTCATGAAATAAAGGTTCCTCATAATAAAAACCATCAGCCGTTCGGAGGCGGCAAATTAAACCTCGGCCGAAAATCGCTTCAGTGGTTACAAAGCGCCAATTATATATACAATTCATAAATTTCTGTGGCTTAAAATACAATTCTGAGTAACACACAAACCCACGGAAACTCCTGATTTTATTGACTTTATAGTTACCGGAGACGTAAATAGGAAGTTATCTGTTGAGACTAGTGCTGATTTATCTTTCAATCACTTCCCAGTACGGATTAAGCCAATGAACAGCAAAATGAATTTCATTTCTTCATGCAAGATGCCAAACTAACTGCTTTATATAATATAAAAAATATATAAGAAGAACATACAGACCAATCCCGAAATAAATAATGAAACTGACATTGATAAGGAGGTACTTGTATTTAATAATATGCTAGCAATAGTAGCAAATGTACCAACACAAGGCAAAAAAACTTTGCTAAAAACTAGAACAAAGATAATTCACAAGGAAATTGCCTTGCTGTTAAGTGACGCTTACATCGCGAACGGCAAGCATAACAATAGTCCTATTCAAAAAAAATGAAACATAACACCTTTGATTCTCAACACTTCTACGAAAAATCGAATGCAAGCAAATAGCTAAAGTCACAAGATAATATTGAAGCACCGTTGAGATTGAACAATGATTCCTGGGCCAGAACGGAAAAGGAAAATCCTACTTGTTTCTCAGAACACTCCAATCAAATGCTGCTTCAAATAATAGTGCGCCCTTGTCAGCTATTCATTCTGACCACGAAAACAATATTATCGTACCACATCCAAAAAAAAAAAACTAATGGATAAGATTATATAACACCAAAGATGCCAAAAAGGACTACTTCACATTGCTCCCGTCTTTCTTGCAAAGTATATTATCCGAAAATATGGAAAAAGCCGAGGATAATTATAATAGTTAACGAGGTAAAGACGCAACCCTGCCGTTATCGTATAGACCAATCAAGCTGTTGCCTTGCTTTTCTAAACTCTTCGAAAAAGTATTGCTATCAAAACTTGTTCCCTTTTTTCCAAGAAATTGATATAAACAAGGAAATTGATTTGTAATCATTTCAAAAGTTCGAAAACCAGTTACTCTTAGAGTTCCAGTTCTTAGGAAACCAAAGAAAGACAGATAGTATTAAGTGAATAGCTTTATAAATGACAGCTATTATCTAGTTCTAGTGTAATGAGAGGCTTGCTCCGAAGCAGGCTAAGTTCTGTTTTTTTTTTTTAATTAGTTTAAAGTTCAATTTGAATTGAATTTGACATGTACCAACAGTGGTTGATATTTTTAATAATAGCATTGCTGACATACGACTATTAACAGAAACTATTCTTATTGGGGCACCATTGAATGCCCACTACTGTTCTACACAAATATATGCTTAAAACACTACACAAACAGACGTGGTACTATCGCTGCGGTAGAATCGCATGCGCTACGCGGCAAGAGATATCCACGAAGACATTCAACAGACGCGGTGAGGCAATACTTTTTCGGAATTGGTACTTTTGACAGCAGTTAATTTATTTATACTCAGTTTGGTTTATTATTTCATAACGAATGGATTTACTCCGGAACAACGTTTGAAATTCAATCAAATTTATTGCCAAAATAATTCGGTTCGCGCGACAAGCTGCGTCCAATATTTAACATTGATAAACACAATTGTCGCATAGGAGGGAAGATAATTCAAAAGCCATTGTAGAGTCGCCGTTATATAATTGGCGACCTTTCGTTCCAACGTAAACCCTTACTTTTATAATAAAGCTAATATCTTGGCCATAACTTTAAATAATACATGTTTTATTTCTTTTTGAAAACCACATGTTTAAAAATACCCTTAGTTTGGGTTGAAATACACCTATGTATATCTGCTGAATATAACATATCCATTATATTTATGAAAAAATGTGTACCGCGTCTGTTTGAGCGCTTCCAGACTTTACTATGAGTTGTATTGATCGCAAATTGTAAAGCTTTCTTCCGCCTCGGTAATACTCGTACCGCGTCTTTTTGAGTGGTGCTTACTGTTGTAACTTGGAATACATTTTTATTATGCATAATATTATAAATATACATAATCGTACATATGCACGTACGTGTGTATGTATGTATTATACTTACGTTTTTTTCGATGTGATGAATAAGGCCTTCACAGTCTTTGAATTTAATTTTGTATTTTTCCCAATTATTTTCCACTGAAACCAGGTGCAGTGATATATTTTCTATACGTCTGATAAACTCCGTAGCCTGTAACTATGAATATGATATATACATATTTTAAATGGCTAATATCGGTTAAAAAAATATGTTGGTTTGATTTCGGAATATTTGTAAATATGAATATACGTGTATTAACAATGCGGCAATTTTTGTTTATAAAATAATACATAATTTAAAAATATAAGCCTGCCTTCCATAAGTGGAATTGCACTGATTGCACGCTGAGTCTCCCTGAGTAGAAGGACAAGATGAAAATGTGTATATTGCTGGGATGTGATATGTTTTTTTTAGCCCGGTTTAGATTCAAAAATATTCAAAATTATTTTTTCATATAATCCTCACAAGGATGCACGCCGCGACAAACACAATAAAGGTAAATATCACGCACATCTCAGCACTGATAAAAATGTTTAAAAAATCCTCTTCATAACTAATATACACAACAAATAACCGAACTTTTTGGATATAAAATAGTAAAATACACATTATATTATCTTTGAAAGTTATTATTTATTCAAAATAGGTTCCATTTGACTCAACACAACGTTTGGAACGATCAACCAGCGCATGCATAGATTTTTTTATGTCATTTATAGAAATGTTCTTCAGTACCTCGGTTACGGCTGCTTGAATAATAATAAACTTTTTTCATTAATTCGTAATTCGTAATTCGTAATAATTCAAGTTTGACACAAAATTTTATATTTGCTCTTTGTTCCATTTTTTTTTTTGGAACCATTAGCACACTTTTGGTTTTATTGAAATGGCTGTCACTTTTACATCTGTCATCCGACTTACATGAAGTCAGGTGCGTTTGAAAGAGGATGAATGTATCTTTTTAATGTTGCAAATTTTCAATAGATGGCGCTGTATGTTGTATGATTTAAATATTAAGTTCGGTTATTTTTGGGACACACCGTGTAATATTTGTCCTGTATCTAAAAAATTTTCTTCGGATTTTGATTGTTGCAGCGAAAATTTTGTGAAACCTGATAAAAATGCAAAAGCTTGTAAAAAATTGTGTGTTGGAGCAAAATAAATTCCAAGTATTTTTAATCAAAAATAATAAAATTTATTAATACTTCTTATTTTGTGCTTAAGTAGGCAATTAGCATTAGCCCGCCAGTAGTGTCGAAAATAACCATTTGGCGACAAAGGAGATACAAAGTGCAGCCAAATCCTTCTCCACCAGAGCTTGGTCTTTATTAATCAAGAGAGGACTTTACTCCATTTTTTGCTTTGCAAAGGGGCAGTATGCCAATCTTCTTTTAACGGGTATTTGCAAGATATAAAGACGAATATCTGGGCAATTATAGGATTTCCAGATCTAAATCAACACTCTTTCACACGGGGGGTAAAAGTGCTCGAAACACGTGCATTAGAGAAAAAATTAAAGTAGCAAGCAGAACATTGTTAAGTTTTTCTATTTAAAATACATAAGGTAATCAGAAAAGTTTTACCGTGGCAAAATCGAAGAACGCATTCTTGATATGACCATTCAAAGTTGAGCAATCTCGTCTTTAAGTTTTTTTTTGTTTGAAAATTTGCTTTATTGGTGGCTGTAAGGTCTGTAGAACAGATATTTGCCAACTAAATGAGTCCGTACTTGTACTTGTTATGTTCAAATCCAGGTTCCATCAGCATCAAAAAGTTATGGAAAATTAGTTTGAATAAAAAAATAAGTTAAATTTTCTAATTGCGTGTATTTCGTATATGAAGTCAAGGCTCCTCGTAAAAACACCATCAGCCGTTCGGAGGCGGCTTAATATAAACTGTAGGTTCCTCCATTTGTTGGAAAACATCAAGACTCAGAACAACAAATTGTAGGAGGAGCTCGGCCGGTTACAAAGCGCCAATTATATATATAATCCTTTTCTCGATTTTTCTTTTGTTTAAAAAAATATAAGCCTTCAAACTCCTTACAAAGGAAACACCTTTAAATAGCCAATTTTCTTTGGGTCATAATAATTTTTTACTTATCGCAAATCAACAAAATACTTCACCTTCATACGGTATGACCATTAGTGAAGCGAATGGTATCAAACTTATCTGCAGAGTCTGGCATTATATTGAGATATATTTTATTTTGAACTTACCTCTTTAGGCCAAAATTAGCTAAGTTTTTAATTTAGTTTTTTCTTATACATAAATAAATTGTGTTTAGGCCAAAAGCCTAAATTACCACTCGTTATGTACCACCCTAATACTTCCAATGAAAATCCGTTTTTAAATATTAACATGAACCGTTTACCGATTTATGGCAAACGGTAAGAACTTATTATTCTTATACGGTATTGCGATATTATCATCACAACTGAACGGACGTGTCAATAAAAGATTAAATGCACAATCAATATCAACAGCAAAACTAATCTTTTATTTTCCATTGGTTTAATTTCATATATATTAACTATACATCGGTGCGCTCCAATCTCACGAGGCGCCGTTGTATGCAAATTGTTTTGCAAATACTTTAAAATTTTGTTAGTAACCTATTAATTAAATGCCATTACGAGTACGAAAAAATTTAAATTCGCTTAGGAGATCCTATTGCGATAAGAGTTTTAATGAGTTCAGGTTCAACCAACCAACCAAAGAAATCACGAGTTAACAAGCCAGGAGAGATTCAATAATAATCTTACATATATTTTGAATCCGTTTTTAACTATGCCATATCCAGTTATAACATATTTGCGGTCTAACTTACATAGTGAAGTTAGGGATAAGTTAAAATATATCGAATAGTACACGTGCAGCAACAGCTTTTTTAAGATTTAGGTCTATGAAGTTAAATATGTGTTTGAAATGTTTTGTAGCATTCATGAACATATTAAATTTTATGTATTTCATTATTTTTTTAATATTTTTTAACCTAAAGTCAAGGTCGTATAAAACTACATCTGCCAACCATGTTTGGTTTAAATATCTTCCAAACAATGTGACAGATGGAAAGTCAGAAAGATAGTATACATTTTACATAAAATACATACAAAAGAAGAAGTTAATCGGTAAGTTTTACTAAAACATAAAAGAAATTTTGTTTCCATTTTTATAAAGTTTTTCAAAGAGAAATTATCTTCTTTATTGACTAATTTGCTAAATTTAAGTTGCAATAAAAATGTTTTCACAGGGTAAGGTGTTTGAAGTTTGTGGTATTTGGTATGAATAATATAATAAGAAAAGAAAAACGAATAATTTGGAAAATGTTTAGTATTTGCCTGTTCGCATAATGAAGAAGATGCGTCAGAAATCTAGATTTCCGACTGTAGGGTGCAAGTACCTGGGAGAGTAAGGATACAAATTTTTATAGCATCCGATTACTTGAACAATTTTAGGCAAATCATCGAAATTTGTAAATTGAGCAAAGTACACTTAGCTTCTAATCATCCGGCACGCTTTCATCCAACCATATCCTGCAAAGAAGTTGATGCATGAACCTTGTCAGATCTTTACCACCATATTTGAATAGATCGACCCGCAATCTATAGCCGGGATCTTTGTTTTTTCCTTTTTAGGCGGACAATTGTTATTCGGGCCTTTTCATAGTTGGGCAGTGGTTTATTTAATCGCCAACGATTGAGGTTTCGAGCTTCCCATCTCTTAGTGATTTAAATTCACTGCCATTCAATAGCCCGGAGAAGCGATCCCACATTCAAAATTAATTTTTCTAATTGCGGTCGTTCCTCGCAGGGAATGTCAATATCGAAAATCGCTTAAGCGGTCACAAAGCGCCAATATACTAAATCATTTGCTTGGTGGATATGTATACAATTTAATGTAATTGCTGGGCATGTTTGTGTGCGAAATGTAATTGTAATGTGCTTTCGATGATTTTTCTAAGACATTTATCACGGTAAAATATGGTTCTCTCATGCGAAAAGTTGATGTTTATACTTTCTGGTTAACTGGCATGTATGCAGTGTGGTATATAATCCATATAGGTCCAAGAACGCTACCTTGACCAGCTTTTATTGGGAACTCCTCAGTGACAACTTGTTTACGGTAAACTGCCGTTTAAAGAGTCATAATACATCGTATTATACTATTGTATAGGCAAAGCTTTATAAATTTTCTGTAATAGAAGTTTATGTCAAATTGTCTCCAACGCTTGTGCTATGTCAAGAAATGTTGCACTGCAATACTCTTTCAACTCGAAGACCTTCTTTATTTCATTAGTCATTCGATTGAAGTGTTCTTCAGTTTTATGTGTTTCACAAAAACCGAATTAGTAGTCTAGTATAACTTTGTTAAGGAAAACGAAAAAAAATTGAAAAGAAAGCAATTTAGATAGCAAAATTTTTTCGAATAATTTGGATAGACTGGATAGTAGGCAAATTTTCCACGACTTTGGAAAATAGCTTAGTTCAAAGAGAAGTGCTAGGGCAACTATTGATAGTTCTTTTGGAAGTTTTTGATGTTATTACGTCATAGCTTCGAGATTTCTTTCGGCCAATCGCTGAATCGCATTTACAAATTAAAGGATTGAAGTTTTAATCGTAATTCTGGCAACATAAAATTATTAATTGCATCATTAGGCTTGAACACCATACTAAAATGGTTTGCAAAACAATTTGTTTTTCTTCATTACTACGCGTCCAGTTATCATTTGTGTTCCTGATTGGCAAGCGCAAAACAACTGAAGACTTAAAGTTCTTATTTGCCTTTAGGATGTTTTTTGGTAGCACTATTATTTTGAAGTAAATATTAAAAGGAAATAATGGCTTTTGAGTACCCAATTTAACTGAAGAACTCGATTATCAACTTGATAACCAACTATAAGGCAGAAGAGTATCAGAAGAATAATGGTTTTTTCAGTTTAAACAGTATTAAAAAGCTTAAAGGGTTTAACCACCTTGCATTCTTTGCAACTGGTTGCTATCAATATCGCGTTGGAAAATCCATGAGTCAGCCGTCCGTAAGCCGTGGTATCCATTGCGTAACACACGCAATCAACCGTTCGATGTTTTCTGTCTATTGATTGATTCATACATATGTCAATCATTAAGAAGCCTATGCCAACCACCATTTACACCATTCTATCAATGTGCAAATAGTGCGAGTATTTTTTTCCAATTCTTATTGTAGTAATACAGTCAATTATATTTGTACATAAATTTATGATCCCTATCTCAAAATTTTGGTGGTAATTGCTAAATACCCAGGAGCGCGGTACGATTATTTTCTTTGGAGCTTGTTTACCGTGTGAGAAGTCATGCAGCGGGGTAAGCCATAAAATGATCTTTGTCCTTTTCGCATATTTTGACGTTTTGTTAAGCTGTGGTGCCACCTCTTCCAATTTAATAAAAAGGATAAGGTTATCGCGGTCGCCGACTAAATTATTAGTTTATTTAAAATAGTGTTGTAAAAGATATAAAACAATTGTATTAAACAAATATTTAGTGTGCTCATTTTTTGAAAACTTGTAACATACGAGTATTGTACTGAGCTTGAACTGTCTTGAGACATGTTTTACGTAGTCGTCATGAATTTTGTCATGCACTGGATAAGGTTTAAAAGCAATGCTTTTATTTGGGACGTTTTTACTGTAGCTTTATCTACAAATTGGATTTGAGGTTTGTTTACCATTTGATTCCGGCAAGCCTCGATGGTATTGGACAGCCTAACTTTCAGGTCTTTGTATACAGGGCAACTTCCGTATTTGCTACTTTTTTCATTGTAACTTAATCTTTCTTTGGCGAACATTTAGATGTGGGATGTAGATCTCCACATACTACACAGACACTGCGAGGTGCGCAATCGAATTTAGTATGGCCAAAATCTTGGCAATCGGCACATTGAACTGGGCTATTTCTTTTGTGCGGCTCTTCTACTTTTACCCTGCTGCTACAAATATTTGGTATGATGGATCGATGGATCTTTGTTCCTTATTCGTTCGTTAATTTTTTTATTTAGGGATACTATTTTTTATTGGGCTAGACTTCCTTTTAAAATCTATGTAGCGATCTAAGCATGTCTGTTTTTACTATGCCGTTAGCGTTAGCTGAGTGATGCTGAGAAACTTCAGTTTCGCCATTGTTTTTTATCTGCTGTTGTTGATAGAGATGTTGGTGGCTCAACGAATTAAAATATGCATTAGGAAACCATTGGGTTGGCGGGCTTATAGCCTATTTCCACCGGACGTTAAATGCATTTTAGCTTAAATGGATTAAAACATCGCAATTAAATGCGTGAAGTTCCATCTGTTTGTTGTTGTATAAAAGTGTGTTAACTCACTTTTCAAAGTGAGTTAACTCACTTTCGGTAATTTAACAGAAAATGTTATGTTAACAGTCGATGCTGTCACTACTAATGTAAACATTTCGGATGTTTCGGTATATTTCTTGCCAGAGTCGTGTATTTTCGGATTTAATGAGGGACGAGACTTTTATTTTGCATGGTGAAATTTTTTCTGCAAAAATTACTTTTTTGCATGAGTTTTAACTTAAATACATATATTATGTAATTGGAGAACATAATGATTCTCCTCTTTAAAAAAAAATAGAATAACAAAGAAAAAAGTAATTACGGAATCACAAACGATCCCCTCAACATAAAAATATGCGTGGCTCTGGCAGCTATCAGCTGATTGAACAAAATAAATAATTTAAGGAAACAAACAAGCAAAAGTGAGAATGAAAACATGCATAAAAGTATTCTCGTTTCAGCATTTTCTGCACTTGCAAATCATAAAATTCCATAAATAGCCAAATAAAATGAATGTGGTCTCTTGAATTTATGATTTCAATAGTTGTGACAAATTTTGCAAACAGGAAATGTAGACAAAAATCAGCTATTTAAGTTAACTCACTTTCGGTGGAAACGTTTGACATTTCATACACTTAACAGACGCCTTAAATGCATTTAAGTGCTCGGTGGAAACAGGCAATTAGGCGCGCTGCACTCCTTTTGTTATTGCATTCTCTGAATACCTATATGTATTTTTGTTTGCCCTTTTTGTTTATTTCTATTACATTATTTTTTTTTTTAATTTGTTTACTTTAAGGATCCTACTTAATGCTTTACTTTTTTAGTGCTTTGTAAAGGCACGACAGGCCTAACTTGTTTTTTTTTTAAGTAAATTTTAATCACGCCACTGAATTATGTGTGTGTTCTTACGAGTAAAGGCAATTTTTTTCAAATTGTTGCCAATTTGTTGATTAAACGAGCGAGCTAAGCATCTCTGATCGTACATATTTATATGGATTGAAAGTTGGAAAAATATAGACATAGGTGAACAAATTCGTGTTCTGGTTTAGTTTGTTCGATGACTAGAATCGCGTTAGAGTGAAATTGGCAAATTGGTGCTAGGAAATTTTCAGCCAGGAAAAACTAGCAAGTAAGAAAAACAGCTGATTTGTTTAAAATTAAAAAAAATATTATTGCTTTAAAATGAATGATGTACTAACAAAATGATTGCCTCAATATAATTTGGCTAAAGTTAATTTAATGGTATCAACGATTCAATTAAATTGTTAAGGTACTCATTAAATGAGAATGTGGTGGCAGTGGAGGGGAATCATCACCCAAATACCACCGAGCACACGTTGGTCAATTAAAAGTTAGGAAAGTTGAAGGCTTAAAATTGGAAAATATTATTATTTTTTGTACAACGCAGATTGATTATGAATTCTTAAATAATAAATAAAATAAAATAATTTCAAAGTCATTTTCGTATTTCAGACATCCTTCCTGTAAATCGAAGCGACAAATTGTTGCAGAGCAAGTTTTACTTAAATCTTCGACCTTTTAGAGAACTATTAGAAAAAATTGATTAGTATCTTTACCGTTGGACGGCTATAAAGCATGTAGAATTTCATCATTTCAGTGAGAGTAAGACATCTTACTGCCTTAATTTCTTTACTGGCATTTGCAGACAAACGTTCCTGAATCGGTTTCACCTTCTTTCTAAACGGTATTATAATAGTAGCAATATACCTGCTCTCATTTTGTAAAGCAGTATTATAAACATATGAATCAAATTTTCATACATATAAGTAAAATAAATTGCCCTACCTTATTTCTTTGAGTATTTCCATTGAGCTCATTCCATACAAGGGAGAAGTTTAATCTTACTTCATTCTTGAAATGCTGGAAACTAATAGAGTCATTCCGTAGATGTAACTTCAGGCTAGACACCTCCTGAGAATAGTTTGTAGAAATTCCATGAAGACCCAAAGTTTTTTGCTGAGTGTTTGTCAAATTTTCCTACAATTAAAAACCGAAAGAGTCCATTAAGGTCTAAAGACAAAATAATGGTAATATTGTATATAAAATATGAGCACACCGTACTTTGCTAATAATTACAATTGCTTTTATTCAAGAGTTATATTTAAATATGTATATTTAAAACACGCTTAATGTAAATATAAAATCAAAACAGACAGAAATTATGGTCGTGGCAACAACAAACGAATTCAATGGACTACATGCAAATATATTCCAAAAAACATTTCATATTCGGCTCGAAAATCGTTGAATAGAATTGTGAACTTCAACACAGGTATCTTTCATTTGATTATACATATCTATGTAAGTATTTTATATGTTATGATTTGCAAACAACCCAGTGCCAAAAGATAATGTGTGGTAATGCACAAATTTATATAAAGCCCTTACGGTGTATGTTCTAAGAAAGTAACATACAAGATACATGGGCCGGTGCATTACAAGAAAAAATGTGTAGTAAAAGTTAAACGAAATCATATAATATTTCCATCTGTCGAGTTGGATCGACAAAAGTATCGCCGGCGTGTCGAATAAAAAGAAAAAAGGATTTTTAAGATTTACACGTTATAAATGTGTGTTTATTTATAAATATGAATATGTACTGGGTCCGCCATCTAACATTTTTTTTTTTTTTGAACTAGTGGTTATTTTGAGTGTGGTAACACTGATGTTACATCTGATTTAACAGAAAGTTAGTTTTATCCTTCCGCTGAACGAAAATGGTTGTGTATACGATTGAGAAATGGGCAGATGAGCGCTTGGCCGAAGACCCGGAATTTTACCAAAAAATCATCTTTTCCGACGAAGCTCATTTCCATCTTGGCGGCTACGTCAATAAACAAAATTGTCGTATTTGGGGGACGGAAAACCCGCACGTGATCGAAGAGAAGCCAATGCATCCTCAGAGAGTTACTGTTTGGTGCGGATTTTAGGCCGGCGGCATCATTGGCCCATTTTTCTTCGAAAATGGGGCAGGAGCCGCCGTTACGGTCAATGGCGAACGCTACCGCGCCATGTTAACGGATTGGTTCTTCCCGGAAATCGAAGAGGAGGACATGGGCAACATTTGGTCCCAGCAAGACGGCGCTCCGTGCCACACAGCCAACGTTACGATCGATCTTGTGCGCACTGTTTTCGGAAAAAAAAGTTACGTGGCGGACCCTGTATATGTGTAAGTGTGAGTGTAAGAACAATTCAAGTTAATTGTTTTATGTGTTTATAGGGTGCTTCCGCCGTTTTCCGATAGGTGGCTATACCGGCTGAGGCTGGTTGAAATACATAGATGATAATGCCTTTAAAGTGAGTGTGGACAGTGCCTAACGAATTGTCATCGCCGTTTCAGTGACAGTTGTTTTTGTTTTCGTATTATTCACGCTCGAAAATGTCCGTTTATGTGCCCAATTCTCGCCATTTGCGGGAAGTTTTACTTTTCTGTTACAATTCGAAAAAAATGCAGCTGAAGCGCATCGAATGCTCTCAGAAACTTACTGTAATGCTGCTCTGAGTGAAAGAACGTGTCGGGAGTGGTTTCAACGTTTTAAAAATGGTGATTTCGATGTCGCAGACAAACATGGTGGTGGAAGAGAAAAAACCTTCAAAGTTGAACAACAAGAAGCATTGCTTGATGAAGATTCGTGTCAAACCCAAGAACAGCTTGCCGAATCGTTGAGAGTGAGTCAGCAAGCCATATCAAAACGTCTCAAGGCCCTGGGCTTTTAATTTTGGAAAAAACAGCGGAAGCAAAGTTGTACACCATCTATAATTATTGTATGAATTTAATGCAATACTGGAGTTTGCCCTCGATTTCGTTCGCATGGAATTTTAATACGGTAATTTGGGCCCAAAGTTACTATGGCATGTCTCGATATACATATACTATATTGGTATGTATGCGAATACCGTTCCGTCTTGTAATTTGCTGGTAAGCTTATTTTGCACTTTTTTATGACAGTTCACAACTCCCATGCAACAAATCAACATCAGTTGAGCATTAATTTATAGGTTTGGGACCCACCACATGAAAAACAAAATCTAATGAAAAATTTAAATCAGCCTCGGACGAGAGACCCCCCTTTTAATGACGACTCCCGCAAGGGAGGGAACACTTCTCCAGCCTGCTGAATGGCAGTGAGATGAAACACCCGAAGAAGGTGAACCCGAGACTCCAATTGATGACGATGGAAAAATTGTTCCATTACCCGACTATGAAGAAGTCCGAATAGCAATCGCCCGCTTAAAAAACAACCAAGCGGCGAGGACCGATAGATTTCCGGCCGAGCTATTCAAATACGGCAGTGAAGAACTGATCAGGTGCATTCATCAGCTTCTGCCCCAAATACCGTGGAATAAGCCTTTTTAACATCGCATATAAGATCCTGTCGAGCGTATTGTGCGAAAGACTAAATCCCACCGTCAACAAATTGATTGAATTCAGTGTGGCTTTAGACCTGGTAAGTCAACCATTGACCAGATATTCACCATGCGCCAAATCTTGGAAAATATCCTTGAAAAGAGAATTAACACACACTACTTTTTCGTCGATTTTAAAGCCGCCATCGACAGCACGAATAGGAGCTGCCTATGTCTGAATTTGGTATTCCCGAAAAACTTATACGGCAGTGTAAATTTACACTAAACAGCACTAAAAGCTTCGTCAGGATCTGGAAGGACCACTTCGAGCCGTTCGATACCAGACAAGGTTTCAGACAAGGTGCCTTTTTATCGTGTGTCTTTTTTAATTTAATGCTGGAGAAAATAATACGAGCTGCAGAGCTGAATAGAGAAGATACAATCTTCTATAAGAGTGTACAGCTGCTGGCGTACGCCGATGATACCGACATCGTGGGTTCTACTTTCTCCATTCTGGATAAGGAAGCGAAGCAAATGGGTCTGATAGTGAATGAGGGCAAGACGAAATATCTCCTGTCATCAAACAAACAGTCATCACATTCACAACCGAGCTCCCACGTCACTGTTGACAGTCATAACTTCGAGGTCATAGATAATTTCGTCTATCTTTGAACCAGCATTAACACCAATAATAACGTCAGCCTTGAAATCAATATCTGATGAGTCGGCTCTAGGAGTCTTCGAGAGAAAATGTTTTGCTAACGATTTATGGTTCTTTTCCCATTGGCAACGGTGCTATATGATGATATTGACATAGTTCAGCGAATGAAGAGACAGCGGCTACGCTGGCTAGGTAATGTCGCTCGAATGGATGAAAGCACTCCAGGTTTGAACGTATTCGAAAGGAATAGGAAGACCTCCACTCCGTTGGATGGATCAGGTGGAATGTGATCTGGCTTCACTTGGTATTTCCAACTGGCGCAGACAGCGAAAAGAAGAGAGGAATGGCGCGCTATAATTGATTCGGCTATAATCGCGTAAGCGGTTCCAACGCCAATAAAGAAGAAGAAATTGGAGCGTTTAGCGCTAAAAAATTGTAAAAAATCCGCATGGCAGCACAATTTGTATGCGCCATCAAATTTGATCAAATTGAATTTTCAGTTTTGACAGCGCGTTATATATGATGAAGTTAGGTGAAAGAAAAGCGAAACAACTGACGAAGAGGAAAAGCCAAATGCGAGAAAAATTTGATAATCGGATTGAATTTTGTAAATAAATTGACAAATATTCAGTGAAAAATTAATTCAGCTGCTGGAGGCACACCTTGCAAGTTCGTAGTATCTTGGTTGAAACAAATGCACGTAATTTATTAAATGTTCTTAAAATGATACGAACTTCAAGAGAATGAGAAAACGTCGAAACGTCGGCGCTCCTATTAAGGGATAACGCGCGTTGCTACTCGTTGAACTCTCTAATTTAGGCATGTCAGTAATGAAGCTAACTTAGAAAGTGAGAGTTGGGATCTTGAATCATCTAGTGAAGAATATATAGAAAATGAAGATGAAGAAGTATACCTTTTCACAAAATCGATATTTGTTTGACAAGTAAATTGGACAATAGAATGCCTTGTATACTGTTGGCAAAATAATTTATGCTGAAGGGTGAAACTACCTTTTGTAAATCGAGCTTATTTTATTTGCTTTTAGTCAAGTTAGGAAGTACAGATTGCAAGCTTTCAATTGGATATTATATATACTTCTCTCCTATTAAATGATCTCGGTCGAATCGGACGTGTAGTTCTATTTATTCGAAATAATCACCAGCTTCTGCCCCAAATACCGTGGAATAAGCCTTTTTAACATCGCATATAAGGTCCTGTCGAGCGTATTGTGCGAAAGACTAAATTCCACCGTCAACAAATTGATTGAATTCAGTGTGGCTTTAGACCTGGTAAGTCAACCATTGACCAGATATTCACCATGCTCAAGTTTAATTTGTCCGTGCTGCAAACAGTCGTGCGGGAACAAACATTGGACAACCGAATGTGACAATTTTTTTTATAACATACACGTACGTGTTAACAAAAGATGACAATTGTGGGAATAATAAGAAAGCAAGTTGAACTCGCACTGCCTGATTGTGCGATAGTGTGTCGATACAGATGATTGGCTATTGTAAATAATGATCTTTGCCAAAATCCTCCTATAACAACTCTGGATGGAGGGGGGAGCTGGGACGAAACAGTAAAACCAGGTGGAACACCTTTAGAGAAAATCTTCCAGAAACCAAACGCGTAAGAGTATCTACGCGGGTGCAGTTCACGCTAGGCATTCTATGCATGTATACCTAGCGAGTAAGGCTTCCTGGCGACATATTATTATCGGCTAATTAACCGGCGTGAAAGGTTACTTATCGCCAACACCCAGTTATTCCATAAAAAAGAGCTAATTTAAGTCAAGTATAAACTGACAGCTCAAGCATAACGAATTTATTATAAAGAAGAAATCTCATTACTCGAAGGCTCAAAGCCATCAATTAAAAACGGGCGCTTAAATATATATTGTATTTACTTTTCCCTGGCCTTTCTTCATACAACCCTGGGTTCATGCCAAAAAGCAGCTTAGGAAGTGAATAATACAACAGTTTGAAACAGAAGATTTTAAATGTGTTCTAAAAACATGCATAATATATGCAACGGATGAGAAGCCAAATAATGGCAGCTCTACCCACGAAAAGAGCCACTTGTACTAGCTTCGCTGCTATCGAGAGGCATTTTGCAAATGCATATATGTATGTGTTCTTGAATACTTTTCCTCCAAAGCCTTACATTCCAAGTTGTGTTCCGATATTATGACATTAGCATTTAAAGCCGCGTTTACTCGATTCATAGGTAATCGCAGTCTGTCATATAATATTCTGTCACACAACGGAAAGACATATGTAGAAGCACAGCGAGCCATACAAAAGGATCTTTAAGGAAGCATTCTTGGATATCTTGGAGAAATACGCTGTACATAGATTCTTCTGCCAGTTCACACTTCCAAGTTTCCGAAAATAAAAAATTCTCCTTTAAAGATTTCAACCCGAATTGAAGTTATTTCAAACTCCAAATCTCTTTATCTCAAGACACATGCTCCACAAGATTTACTGGCTCTAAGCCACGTCGCATCATTCGTTTATATCGTTGACCCACGGAAATGTTCTCGTAACCGAGTTTTATGAAAGTTTGTATGTGTATCTGTTTGATCTCGGTGGGGGTTATAACAATTTTTTCGTTTCAACGTATTACATTCAGAGCAAAAACACTTAAAGAAAATATATTAGGGGTAGTAAAAAGAAATCCATCAATTTTGCGTCAAATGTAATAGTTTTTTTTTTTGTATCCAGCCTTATTCAAATGGTGCTTACATGACGGTCGGACTCGAAAATGTCCATGTTTTTATAGACAATTTCGACAATTGGCTTTCCTCTCCGTGAAGCATCTTTTACATCAAAATTGCCGGAATGAGACCGAAATTGTGCATGATTGACTGTAACAGTATCCTTACCGAAGAAAAACTGTAAAATATAGTGTTTTTTTTCTTTGCTAATGTCCACATTTGACGCACGCTCAAACAAAACTGAATCATCCAATCACAAAACTGAATGCTAGTACGCAATGTCATCTTTCTAACGCCATCTAGTGGAACCCGATCGGACTTATGGTATACAACGCGAGATACAGATAAATAACGGTATCTATTGGAAAAATAATGGATTTCTTTTTATTACACCTGATAGAAATAAATGTTAAATAAGGAAATACAGATATTTATAGTTAGATATTTCATGCGAAAATATCAACAAAATTAAATACATTATTAATGGTATTCTAATATAAAATTAAGGTGTCTTAATTTTTTTGACGCAGTGTCACCTCCACTTTTCTTATTAACAATATGTATGTGCGTATGTACATACGTACATACATATGTTTACCTACAGTGGTTGTTGGTCAAGCGCCTACCAACAACCACATACGATGACAAAACTAACAAAGCGACCGGCTAGCTTAGTGGATACGGCGCGGGTCAACAGCTAAGTGCAAGAACAACAACTACTAGCAAGAACAAAACCAAGTGAAGTGATCAACGCTGACTTAGATAAACAAATGCACGACAACAATTAAGCAACGATATAAGACAGAGTAAACAAAATATATTTTCGGGGTGCACCCGAGGTGTGGTCCAACCAAACTGGTTACGAACCCACTCGCACTACTCCCGTGCTGCGGGAGGTAACTTAACCCGCCTGTATGACTGGGCTCTGGGTGCGGGATGCTATAAGGATGGGTATGAGGAAAACGAAGGAAGCAACACTGTCGGCAGGACAAAAAGTGGACAAACAATGAATAAACCAAATGATACTTAGGGTTTCTCAGTCGGGTGTGAGGACCCAACTTCGGTGCTTCTCCGGTGATGTCGCCAAGTTCCAGTTCCACCACTATCCACATAAATGGCTCCGTCCTGACACAAAAAAATTAGTCTTCAACTGCCTTTTTTCCACTTAACTGCTTTGCCTGGCAAAACACTGCACTGTTCAATATTTCAAACTATTTTTATTTTCTTTTCACTAAAATATTGCACGTCTGCGCAAAAAAGCTGTTCACTGTTTCGTAGATCGAGAGAATCTGATCCGGCACGCACTTACGAGCCAGGCCGCAAGCTACGCGTCGGCCTTCAGAATTCTCAGGCGAGTGTGTATTGGTGCCCAATCATTTGGCTCCGCCCCCAATACCCAAAGGGGTTGAGTTGTGTAGCGCACGCCACCATGGCACACCAAGTACACTGGGATAATTTTCCCCACGACGTATAAAAAGAAAGGCGACATCCCTTTTTACGGAATACCCGCGCAAAGCATTCCGTTTCCCTAATATTTGTTAGTGGAGGAACCGTTTTGTGCGAACACCTCCTTTTGGAGACTTATGCCACTGGGTAGGCACACACCGAGAGCAACCGTGCCAACAATTCATGGCTTTGAATTATATAACTATTTACTGACAGATGCCACTGCCAACGCTTGGAGTGGAAGGAATATTAAGCAACACAAAGGAAATGAACAAACAAACACAAAAGAAGTTTTTGTTGCGGGCAGTACGCGACAACTCCACCCGTATCCTATCAATCCCTATATGGCCTCTACTCTTTAACGTTCCAAGTCCCTTTGTCTTTGCCTAAGTCATCTGTCAGTGTGTATGTCCACGGTGACCCTCTCTTCCTAACAATAAACGGCCCTACATACATTGGCGCTAACTTCACTGCATAAAAATTCGCTGCATCTGACAGCATAAAATTCATCCTCCACACTAACTCCCCAGGCATGTACTGTACATCTCGTCGTCTGAGATTGTACTGCCTCGCAAGCTTCTCACTCGCCTGCTCTAACCTAGTTCTAATGTTGGCCCTAATCTCTTCGAGCCTCTTTGCCCGCTCCTGATAATTTAATTTCTCCTGATCTCCTAAACTGTCTATGAACTCTCCACTGCCTTCTATCGCCATTTCCCTACCGAAATTCACAAAATATGGCGTAGCTCCTAACACTTCGTGCTGCGCTGTCCTAATACAGCATGCTACCTTCGCCATGTCCTCTGGTTCTCTGATATACAATACATGCCCTAAGTGTTGTCTTGATAATCTGATTAATCCTCTCGGCCGGTAGTGTGCGGTGTACCGGAGTTGGACGCCATAGTCACCGCAGAGGCCCCGAAGCTCTCGACTCCTAAATTGGGGTCCATTGTCGCACACAACCAATCGAGGAACTCCAAACAAAAGAAATACATTGTCCTCCAAATGATTGCATACGCTTTTTGCCGTGGCAGTACGCAAATTAAATAGGAGGGCAAATTTGGAAAAGTAGTCCACTACTGTCAAAATATACTGGTAGCCTTGTGACGACTTCACTAAAGGCCCTACCAGATCTACACAAATCATTTCCCAAGGCTCGACTACCTTGGTCCTCTCTACCATATCCCCAGCTGGCTGTGAATTCTCAGGTTTCACCTGCTGACAAGTTTTACACACCCTAACATATTTCGCAATGTCCGACTTCATCCAGTAGACCTTTGTGAAATACGTGCAAAAGTCTTTTTCACACCCATATGGCCATATGGTGAATCGCCGTAAACAGAAGGAAATATCGACCTAATAAACTTGTAGAGGTTGCCACCTTCAACTCTCCACGCAGGATACGACAAAGGCTTTTTCTCTACTAACCGAAACATCCATCCCAACCAAGGGTCGGTAGTACTTACTGCAGCAATAACCGGCACACTACGGGATAGCATATCCGGAACCACATATTCCTTACCTTTGCGATGCACTATATCAAAATCGTACTGCTGGAGTTTCAAAACCCATCTCGCTAACCTACCGCACGGATCGCTCAACTTATTCAACCAAATAAGCGAATAGTGGTCCGTGACAACCGTAAACTTAGCGCCCTCAACGTATGGTCGCAGTTTCTCAACCACCCACAGAACCGCTAGACACTCCTTTTCGGTCGTCGAGTGATTTCGCTCTCCTTTGTTCAAGGACCTACTCAAATAAGCTACCACCCTCTCACCGCCATCAAACATCTGCGTTAACACCGCACCTACACCGAAATCAGACGAGTCTGTCTGGATTGTGAAAGGCCTATCAAAATCCGGGCAACTCAAAGCCGGAGCTGTCACCAAGCGTTCCTTCGCTTCTCTAAAACTCCTTTCACAATCTTCAGTCCAATTGAACTTTCAGTTCTTCTTTGTTAACCTAACTAACTCTGCAAAATCTTTAATAAATCTGTTCCTATAAATGACCGCACTTGCTTTACGTTCTTCGGTACCTCAATCCGAAGCATCGCCTCTTCCTTCTTGGGGTCTACGTGTAGACCGTTCTTGTCCACCACGTAGCCCAAATATTTCAATTCATACCGAAAAAAATTACATTTATCCTTATTTAATCTGAGCCCTGCACTAGCTAATCTATCTAAGACAATCTTCAAAATCTCTAAATGCTTCTCAAAATTATTTGTAACGCTAATAATATCGTCCAAATACACAAAAACATGAGGTTCTAACAATGGTCCTATGACCGAATCTATAAATCCCTGCCAAGTTGCCGATGCATTATGCAAACCGTATGGCATCCTCTTAAACTGAAAAAGTCCTCAACCTGGTACCGTTGTCTCGTACTGGCTGCAACAAAAACTTCTTCCTTTCCTTTGTTTTGCCTAATATTCCTTTCACTCCAAGCGTTGGCAGTGGCATCTGTCGGCAAATAATTGTATAATTAAAAGCCATGAATTGTTGGTACGGTTGCTCTCGGTGTGTGGCTACCCAGTGGTATAAGTCTCTAAAAGGAGGTGTTCGCACAAAACGGTTCCTCCACTAACAAATATTAGGGAAACGGAATGCTTTGCGCGGGTATTCCGTAAAAAGGGGTGTCGCCTTTCTTTTTATACGTCGTGGGAAAAATTATCCCAGTGTACTTGCTGTGCCATGATGGCGTGCTTTACACAACTCTGTCCCTTTGGGTAATGGGGGCGGCGCCAAATGATTGGGCACCAATACACACTCACCTGAGAATTCTGAAGGCCGACGCGTAGCTTGCGGCCTGGCTCGCAAGTGCGTGCCGGATCAGATTCTCGTAGTCTTTGAAAGTGTCAACATCTTGTTTTTGCGCAGACGTGCGATTTATTAGTGAAAAATAATAATATTTTTTTATATAAATATAGAATATTTTCGTGTTTTGCCAGATGGGGCAATAGTGAAAGGGCAGTTGGAGCCCAGTGGCGGAACCGAAGTGTTTAAGCGCCCGCTTAAACTAACATACAAATTTTCATGTAACTACCGTGCACGTGGGATTACCCGACTGGGCCCACTATTTCCGGGTGTTCCATCGCGCACGCGCACGGCAGATTCTATTACGCGGATACTGTCAGCTAATTTTAAAGCCTACCATTTGTGTTTAAATTAAATAAAGTCAACTTAGTGCTAAGAACTATTCCTTTAGTTGAATCAACTTAAAATCTTAACTATATTATTTGCATTATATTATTTGCATTATACAATGAAAATGTGAACAATTGAAGTGAAATGCATGATTAAAGCTATTGTGAATTCCATTTGAAAAAAGTGTGTATTTTTATTTAAAATTGGGCCCGCTCGATAGCCGGCACCCCCTTATTTCCCTCAGGTCCTTGGCGACTTGAACATTGGTCCTTCGAGGCTAAAAATGAGCTAAACTGCGGTTCACAGCCACTAACATTACAAACAAATTATTTAAAAAAAAAAAAAAATTAAAAATTAAGAATTGTGTACAAAAAAAAGCCTACGTACCCCCGTACGATCGAAAAAAAACTAAGTTGTACAAATTAATAATAATTGGTAGTGCAAAAATATAATATTTACAAACGAAGTGCAAGTGTACAAAACAAAGTGTACAAATACATACACATATGTATATATGTTCGCACACATACATATGTCAAAAAAACAAGTGGTGAAAAACAAAAAAAAATCTATTAGAAAAAAAAATAAATAAATAAAAACTATAAAATAGATATATTGCTAAAAATAAAAAAATATATAGAATTACAAAAAACAGTGCCAAGAGTGTATACATACCTACATACATACATAAAAAATACATAATTTCAAAAAGGTGTATGTGCTTGATACAAAAAAAAAGTGAACAATAACGGCTTACATACATACCAACAACATCTATCAACACATAAGGACATTAAGAAGGAAGAGACTACACCACAGGAACTTGCCACAGAGCCCTGCAACACCACTTCAAAATAGCACTACAGCAACACGAAAAAAGGGAAGTAAAGAGGCCACTAATTAGTAAGTAGGCAATCTTTTTAATTTCCTTAAAAAGAATTATCAATTGTATACTGCAATTAGTAGAAAGTCATACATATATATGTATTTAACAGCGGACTTTCTTCCCGCCAAAACAAATTTTAAATAATAAAAAAAAATTTCCAAAAATCCGTTTAAAATTACGGCTTGTAATATTTTATAACAAATAAATAATTTCCAGTTTTAAACTCCCGCAAAAAAAGGGGTAAGCAATCAATCTCCTTGACCGCTAATTACATAAACGCAAATACAGCAATCCTACTGTATACATTCCGCTTATGTACATACATACATAACAAAACTAAATCTAATTGCAGTTTCGTTTCTTTAATTTGCCTACTTACGGCTCTTAGCAATTTCCCTATTGCAGACTCTAAGGTCATTGCCTTATTAACCTACTTGCATTAATAGGTCAAATCTTTTAATCATTGGCAGTTGCAGCTGTCCTCTATGGTTCAATGACCCATAAAATACAGCATAAAGACACAAAAGCAAAAAATTAATAAATATTCACCACTTTACTAAAAGAGCGCTGCTTTAAAGAGCTAATATTACTGCAAGTGATCGACTTACTGCATTTTTCCAATTTCTGCTTTGTGCGATATTCGCTCTAGACAACAAGAGAAGTATATATTGTGTGTATGTTTATCTTCTAAACATTGGGCACACAGGCGCACCTAAATACTCTTCGATCTGCGCATATTGTTTTTCAACATATTAATGTTTTATGCGCTCTCTTCGTAGCGCGAGCAGCTGAGGTCAAAATATATGTTGACGTATATATACACACAAACGTATATATCATAATTCAAACAGCTGTTGTATCTGTTTACTATTGTCATATGCATACATATTTACATGTTCATGCTAAATTTTTGACACGATACAAGATCATTTAATAACCCAATAGGGGTCATTTCGATATAATAATTAAATAATTAATAATTCAATAATTTTAATATTTTTACAAATTTTATATAAATTATTTATTACATATTTATTACATTTACTTTTATTAATACGTATATAACCCACGTTTATAAAAGTGAAAGTGTTTGTGATTTTTTTTTTAATTTCTATTCGGAAAATTTTCTTCCAATGATTTAATTTTACAATTAAATTAAATTAACTTAACGAAAAGTTGTGATTTCAAAAAAAAAAAAAAACACAAACACAGCCACAAATTTTTTTTCAAATTTTTCTGTGGCATAAAGTGCATTGTTTTACATCAATAAAGCACGAAGTGCGAACATTAGATATTCATATAAACTCTATTCGAGTTTCACGGTTTCTCTTGCGACTATTTAAATACATTTTTTTCCTTTTAAATGCCAATTGGTCATAGTCCTACCAAAGGAACTAAGGAACACAAAATGTCTGATTACGAAACAAGAAAGGGAACTTCACTCGAAGCCCTTACCACAAAAAGAGAATCGTCACAAACGCGCAGATCTAAACAGATCGATCCTTCCGTGCAACTTTTAATTTCATTAAGTGACAATGTGATTCGATACTGTTCTCGATTCAGTGATTCCCTTATTCAGGATCACACGGAGACGTATCTCAAAATCAAAGACAAATCACTAGATGAATGTTGGCAAGAATTTTAAACGGTCTATAGAGAGGTTTGTTCAAAGCCCGACGAATGACTGCCCGAAAACTTCAAAATGTCAGCAGACAATAAACACTTCACGTGCCATGACACGTATGAATTAACGAAGATAAAGATAGCAAACCAGCTCGGATTAATTCGAGCAGCTACTCAGCCGAGTCCACCTTCCCGTGTGGAACGAATTTCAGAAGAAGCTTCGTCTTCGAATATATGCCTGAAAGTCCCAGCCTGCGACACAGAGACATTCTATGGGGGTTATGAAGATTGGCCAACGTTTCCTGATATGTTCACAGCGGTCTACATAAACCACGCCAAGCTCTCCCGTGCGCAAAAATTGTATCATCTCTGGTACAAAACGGAAGGCAAAGCTGGCTCAATCGTCAAACAATATCCATTGAGCGATGATAATTTCGAGCTAGCATGGGAGGCATTACGGGCAAAATATGAAAACAAACGTATTCTAGTGGACAACCAAGTAAAAGTCCTACTCTCGCTGTCCAACGTACAGACCGAAAATAGCGAGCAATTACAAAGACTACAAACGACAATAAATGGCTGTCTGTCTGCCTTACATTCCCAAGGCGTATCGACAGATAGTTGGGATCCAATATTAGTCTATATATGCTCCTCGAAACTTCCTGAAACCACATTATCTTTGTGGGAACAATCTCTGGCATCTCGAAAAGAGCTGCCATCATGGTCGCAAATGAACGATTTCCTCACTTCTAGATATGAAGTGGTGGAGCGTCTAAACCGGCTTCATCCAAGCCAAAACAAACCAAAACCAGTCGCCACTCAAAACACCGCTCATAATAGATCCTTTAACAGGACACAATCATTTGTGGCGGAACAAAAAAGGGATAACACATGTCCGTGTTGCAATTCCCGACACCCAATTTCACAATGCCAAAATTTCAAAAAAATTTCGGTATCAAACCGAATACATTTTGCGAAGCAGAATCAACTCTGCAAAAACTGCTTATCACCAGGTCATCGCAGTAATGATTGCACGAGCAGGTTTGCATGTGCACATTGTCAGTTACGGCATCATTCCCTGCTGCACCTAAATGTAAAACCAAATGCTCAAACCGCCAGCAGCAGTTCTCACAACTCTACTGTGCAACACCCAACTGCCAAGTCAACTTCTCCAGTTCGACAAACGCATACAAGCTCCAATCCAAGCGAGCAACCGTGCTTCTCTAAGCAAGCACACATACAATCATTACACGCGGGACACGATAGCAGAACTCTCCTTCCAACTGCCATTGTCGCAGTGGAACACCAAGGAGAATTGTTCCAACTGAGAGCCTTAGTTGACCAAGGCTCACAAAGAACTTTCATTTCCTCGAAAGTTCGGAAAAGGTTGCGACTTCCAGTCGAACATTCCAAGTTCGAAATTTCCGGAATGGGTGGACATATCGTCCAAAACTCATCCAAACTTTGTTCCTTGACTCTGGTATCATCCAAAACCAAGCAACGGATCAATGCCCAAGCCATCGTGCTGCAAAAGCTAACGAGGCATTTGCCATCTTTTACTTAAGCCGTAATACCTGGCAACAGTTCAAAATCCTTGAACTTGCTGACCCAAATTGCCATATACCAGCTCAAACCGACATGGTAGTCGGCAGTGACATACTTCCACAAATTCTCGTGGAAGGTGTACAAACAATTTGCGACACAGTACATGCGCAAAACACAATATTTAGTTGGATCCTTAGCGGTCCAGTAACCGAAAAAGTGGTGTCATTCTCGACACAAGTAGAAGAAATCTCAACTGATACACTTGGTGATCAATTGAGAAAGTTCTGGGAAGAGGAAGAAATTCATCCAATTCCACAAATTTCAAATGAGGATCAAGCTTGCGAAAACATATACAAGCAAACCACGACTCGTGCCCCAAACGGTGGGTACATTGTGCGGCTTCCATTCAAGGAAGATTTCCCCGCAAAACTCTCTTTAGGCCCGGTCTGCAGCGCTTCAACAATTTTTTAGTATGGAGCGCACGCTTAAGAAAAAAGGAGAGTTAAATATAATGTACAACAATGTGTTGCAAGAATATCTTCACCTCGACCACATGGAGTTCACATTCCCCTTGTGAAATAATCTCCAGTGGCAACTATCCCTCATTCTACTTGCCACATCATGCCGTTGTAAAACAGGATAAAGTGACCACAAAAGTTCGAGTGGTATTTTACGCTTCAAGAAAATCGAGCTCAGGCAACTCAAGTTTTGTATACTGGTCCTACTCTCCAAGCAGACCTCATACTGCTCATTCTTCAATGGCGCATGTATAAGTTTGTATTCAATGGCGATATCGAAAAAATGTATCGTCAGATATTAATTCACGACGATGATAAACAGTTTCAGCGAATTATATTTCGAAAAATCGGCGGAATCTCCTGTCACCGATTACTGCCTGAAAAACTCTTATATTTGGGGTCAATTGTGCACCATACCTTTCCATCCGTACGTTGCATCAACTTGCAACGGATACCGAGGCAATATATCCACTGGCTGCACCAATAATACGAAACCAAAAATATGTCGATGACATCTTATCCGGTTGTTATGACATAGACAGTGCTTCTGAATCACTTTTTCAAGTGGTCAACGCTCTGGAATCTGCTGGTTTCGTACTTAAAAAATTAACGGCAAATAACGCCACTATACTGCAACAATATCCCAAGGAGGATCTGCTCGATTCAAACTTTCTCAAATTCGATAGTGCTTCTAAAACCAAAACTCTGGGTATCCAATGGAACGCTCTAACAGGCAAGTTTACATATACAATCCTGCCAGCTACTTCAGCAAATGCGGTCACTAAGCCACAAATTATATCATCGGTTGCAAAACTTTTTGACCCGGCAGGATGGCTGTCGCCAGTTATGATTCAAGCAAAAATTCTGTTGCAAGAACTCTGGCTAGACGGCACTGATTGGGAGGAATGTACTAAGCCAACAGTTTTGTCAAAAAGGCACACCTTTGCAGAAAATCTGCCTGCCATTTGCGCAATTGAAATACCACGCTGGGTTAACTTCGCTCCGGGGCAGGACACCCAAATCCACGGGTTTTGCGATCCTTCGGAAAAAGCATATTGTGCAACAATTTACATCCGCACACATGCTAACAATGAAATTACGTCCACCCTGCTGGTTGCAAAAGGAAAGGTAGCACCGTTGAAAACAGTAAGCTTACCACGCCTAGAGCTGTGTCAAATCCGAGAATATGTTCCAAGCGGTACATGGCGTCATGTTGCAAGCGGAGATAATCCCGCAGATCTTGGTACCCGCGGCTGCAAGCCACAGGACTTAGCTACCAATTCACTTTGGTGGCATGGACCGAAGTGGCTCTTCTGCCACGCAGATTCTTGGCCAAATTCAAAAGCCCGCAGCGCTTCTCCGCCAGAAAGGCGGAAGGTAGAAGCATATCACGCGCTTGAAGATGAGCCCGACTATCTAGATCGGTTTTCCTCATACTCTCGAGCGATTCGCGTGACTGCATACATGTTCCGTTTCGTGGACAACGTTCGAAATAAGTCCAATGGGCAAACATTAATCACCTGGCCACATCTGACACATAGTGAATGCCAAGCCACCAAGAAGCGCATCATCGACATTTCCCGAAAGCGCTATTTTCCTAGCGAAAAAGATGCTTTACGAGCTAAAACAGCCATCAACAAAAAGAGTACACTACTCGTTCTGAATCCATTCTTGGATAAGGATGGACTGCTTCGTGTGAATGGTAGATTGGCACATTCCACGCAGAGTTACAACGAAAGTTGGTTCTGCCACTTATATTTGAAGTTTATGCACGAGGAATTTACCACATTATTAGTGCGAATTGAGGCAGTTCTCAACTCGAGACCTCTGTCAGCTATTTCGCAAGACACCGCTGACCTCACTGCACTCACTCCCGGTCATTTTATCCGAGGTGCACCGCTTATGGCCATCCCCGAGCCAAACGCAATAGACCTTTCATTGACCAATCGATGGGAGAAGATTAAAATCCTTCACCACGAACTCAGTAGACGCTGGAAGGAGGAATATCTCAAAGATCTTCAGAAGAGATACAAGTGGAAGAAACCACAGCGAGATCCTCAACCAGGCGACTTGGTAGTAGTCAAAGAAGACCCACTACCACCCACCGAGTGGCGACTCGGTCAAATTGAAGATGTTCGCCGTGGACCGGATAACTACATTCGAGTTTTGGATGTACGCACCCAAAACGGGGTTATCACGCGCCTACTTGTCAAGTTATGCTTCTTTCCTAGTGAGAACTCTTAGCTCACCGGATAGCATAACAACCAATAAAACAAAAACTTCCATTTGTTTCAGAACAAAACTATATATCTATCCAGTTTCCCCTAATACTGTCCGAACAACTCTTTTGATCTTCTCGTTCCAGAAAATGGCAACAAAAACGGCAGTACCCTTGGCCCCTACCATCCTCTGCGCATGTGTGGCGCATTCCGGGCAATGAAGCCGCCACAACGACTAGTAGTAGCCAGGGCGCAAGGCTACTGTATAAATTGTCTGGCGCTGACACACACGACGGGCGAGTGTGATTCGTCGAGCAGCTGCAAACGCTGCCATAAAGCGCATCACACATTGATGCACCAAGGTGTACCCACACAGCCCAAGACGCCGTCGCCAGCTACAAAGGCAAAGCACCAGGTAGTGGCAAAGACGAGAGGAGCAGCAACGACGCGCGCAAATCCAGCGCGCCCTAATCGTATGCCATCACCAGCCTCTAAGCGCGCAAAACAACGTGCGCCTCCCACCAAGAAAAGGCGCAACAATACTAGGCGCCGTGAAGCGGCAGCGACGACAGTTCCAGCACCAGCGGGGCGACCGCAAAGCAAGAAGACGCGCACCATATCGCGCACTGCTACGGGCTTACAAGCGCCCGCCTTCCACAACCGTGCAGCAAGAGGCGCAATTGGATACGCTATCCGGGCCCTGCAAACGCTACAGAATGCGGGCATGTTTAAGCGCCCGCTTAAACCAACGTAAAAATTTTTATGTAACTGCCGTGCGCGTGGAATTACCCGTCTGGTCCCACTATTTCCGGGTGTCTCATCACGCGCCAATTCCCTTATCCTTTTTGCCTCGAATTTCGTTAGCCGATCGACAGCTTAGCGGCGGCCGTTCGAGCTAACGAAATATCAATCTAAAACCTACAGCCCTCGCTCGCGCACGCGCACGGCAGATTTTATTACGCGGATACTGTCAGCTAATTTTAAAGCCTACCATTTATGATTAAATTAAATAAAGTCAACTTAGTGGTAAGAACTATTCCTTTAGTTGAATCAACGTAAAATCTTAACTATATTATTTGCATTATATTTATTGCATTATACAATGAAAATGTGAACAATTGAAGTGAAATGCATGATTAAAACTATTGTGAATTCCATTTGAAAAAAGTGTGTTTTTTTATTTAAAATTGGGCTTGCTCGATAGCCGGCATCCCCTTATTTCCCTCAGGTCCTTGGCGGCATCACCGGAGGAGCGCCGAAGTTGGGTAGCCACACCCGACTGAGAAAACCTGAGTATCATTTTGTATATTAATTGTTTCCGTACCTTTTTTTTTTTGTCGTGCCGACAGTGTCGTTCCTTCGTTTTCCCCATACCCATCCTTTTAGCATCCCGCACCCAGAACCCAGTCATACAGGCGGGTTAAAGTTACTCCCGGCACACGGGAGTAGGGCGAGTGGGTTCGTAACCAGTTTGGTTGGACCACACCTCGGGTGCACCCCAAAAATATATTTTGTTTATTTTGTCTTATATCGTTGCTTAATTGTTGTCGTGCATTTGTTTATCTAAGTCTGCGTTGATCACTTCACTTGGTTTTGTTTTTGCTAGTAGTTGTTGTTCTTGCACATACATATTGTTAATAATAAAAAGTGGAGGTGGAAAATTTTGGCGTTTTGTTTCAGCGAATTTTTATTGGTTTTTGTGTCGTTGGGTTTTGTTTTTATAATTATTAACAATTTTCTATTTTCTATTATTATTAGTAGGGCATTCCAGGAAGGAGTAAAGAAGAGATTGGGAGTCGAACCCAGACCCATCGGCAGATTGATTATAATATATTTAGTACAAAGTAATTTGGTGAGTCCGTTCCGTTGCAATTTGTTTGTTCGTTGCGGTATATTGTATTGGAGTGTTTTATACTAGTAGGAAAAATTGTATGTCGAGTGGGTAGAGACTGGTCCAGAAGTTGTGTTTTTTTTGTTTTTTTTTTTGTTAATCAATGATTTTTGTTGTTTTTTTTTATTGTTTTGATTAATTTTTTTTTTCTTAAAAAAAATGTTTTTTTGGATAATTATTGTGTTGTCAACGTAGACAATATTTTTTTTTTGTTTTTAATTTTTTTTGTGTTTCTTGTGGTTAGGCTCTTTTGTTGTTTTCGTGTTAGTTTCTTTTGTTGAGCCAGTATAGGGCAACGAAGAAATTATATTAGAGTAATAGTTTTTTAATTTTGATAATTATTAAATTATTATTTTTTTTTTTTAAATAAATATGTTTTTTGTGATTATGGAGATTAATCGGTTGTCCCAGGATGAGCTCGCGTACGAGATGGAGGCACGCGGCCTTCCAATCGGTACGGTCGAAGCCATGAGGAAATCGATTAGGGTGTCGCGTTTGTTAGAGAACTTTTCTGTAAACCTCTTCCAAGATTACCCCTTCAGTTTCGACGAAGACAAGACGGCGGTCGAATCGAAACTGGAGGAGGTAGAGAAATTAATTTTATCGGTTTCGGGTGGAGGCAAGCCATCGCATGGAGCGAAAGCGATGGCGAAAATTGAATGGTGCCTTTCGCGAATAGGACGGGCGCGACCGGGAAGCGACGGCGAGATGACTCAGCAGATGGGGCTAAAGAGCAAGTTGTTGCTCCATCTCGCCGAACTACAAGAGGTAGTCGGCAGCGAAAAAGCCGAAGAGAAGGAAATCGTTTCGGTAGAGCGCTCGGGTGTCACTCGTACGGACCCGTTAGGGTATGTCGCTTTCGCATTCTTGGAATGGATTGAGGAGTTGAGTAAGGCACGCGGTGTGACCTAAGCTCAACTCTTCCGAGGCGCGGTCGATTTATTCGTAGGGAAAGCTCTTTTGTGGTTTAGGTCGGTTAGGAAGTCTTTAGGTAGCTGGGAGGAGCTAGTAAGAGAGTTTAAGTTGGAGTTTTTGCACCCCAACTACGATGATCTCTTACTAGACGCGATTAGGCGAAGGACTCAGGGAGCGAATGAGTCCATCGGGGTTTATGTTGCGGCTATGAAGGTCATGCTTGGTAGACTTCAGGAGCCTTTATCGGAAAAAAGGATGTAAGGATTGATTAGGTCGAATCTCCTACCATTCTACCAGACCCAGTTGGGTCTGGTGACAATAGGGTCGATCTCGGAACTAGTTGGACAACAGATCGGAAAACGGGAGATAGACCCCTGGGACAGCAGAACAGGCGGTCTAGTAGGGCGAGTTAGTGAACCTGCTAACTCCCAGCGGGCAAAGGTAGGTGTCGGGGTTGAAGAGGTTAGGTTGGCGCTTTCGTTGGTGACGGACATTGACGACGAACGCCCTTATCTGGATGTTAGTATCCATGGTTTTGCTTTTAGGGCGTTGTTGGATTCTGGTGCGACCAGAACAGTAATTGGTTGGCTAGGTTGTCAGAAATTGAGTTCGTATGGAATTAGGGTGAGTTCCGTTACCAATTTTTTGAGAGTGACTCTCGTTGATGGAGGTCATATCTCGGGGTTACGTTCGGTCTTGTTGCCAATCGAGGTGGAGGGCAAGTCGGTTCTCCTGGAATGCCTCGTGGTTCCAGAGTTACCTCAGGGCGTAATCCTTGGCATCGATTTTTGGGCCAAGGCGGGTATTATCCCGGATATATCGAGAATGAGGTGGTCGTTTTCTCGGCCGGAACCAGAGCCGTTGGTGGCAATAGTGGACCACTCTGAGTTAGGTGATAGGGAATCTAGGGCATTAGGTCAACCAATAGCTGTGGCGTTCCAGGCTATGCCGGAAGGGCTAGGCCGGACCCATTTGGTCAAGCATAAGATCAGGGTAAAAGCAGGAGTTGAACCTATGAAACAGCGTTATTACCCGGTGTCTCCCGTCATACAGTCGCGTATGGACGAGGAGATTAAGGATATGCTTGACAAAGGGGTGATAGAGAAATCACATAGTCCTTGGGCGTCTCCAGTTGTAATGATCAGGAAGAAAGACGGTACATATAGGTTTTGCGTAGACTATAGGGTTTTGAATAAGTGTACCGAAAAGAATAGTTACCCACTTCCATATGTGTCGGCGACCTTAGATAAGCTAAGGGATGCCAAGTTTCTGTCCAGTCTGGATATTAAGTCCGCGTATTGTCAAATTCCGGTGGAAGAGCAGTCGAGGCCCTTCACCGCATTCACAGTACCAGGTAGAGGACTATTTCAGTTTAAGAGGATGCCATACGGTTTGCATAATGCATCGGCAACTTGGCAGAGATTTATAGATTCGGTCATATGACCAGAGTTAGAACCTCATGTTTTTGTGTATTTGGACGATATTATTATCGTTACAAATAATTTTGAGAAGCATTTAGAGATTTTGAAGATTGTCTTAGATAGATTAGCTAATGCAGGGCTCAGGTTAAATAGGGATAAATGTAATTTTTGTAGGTCTGAAGTGAAATATTTTGGCTACGTGGTGGACAAGAACAGTCTACACGTAGACCCCAAGAAGGAAGAGGCATTGCTTCGGATTGAGGTACCGAAGAACGTAAAGCAAGTGCGGTCATTTATAGGAACAATGTCCTATAATTTAACAAAAACAACCGAAAGTTCAATTGGACTGAAGATTGTGAAAGGAGTTTTAGAGAAGCGAAGGAACGCTTGGTGAAAGCTCCGGTTTTGAGTTGCCTTTTACAATCCAGATTGACGCGTCTGATTTCGGTGTAGGTGAGGTGTTAACGCAGATGTTTGATGGCGGTGAGAGGGTGATAGCTTATTTGAGTAGGACCTTGAACAAAGGAGAGCGAAATCACTGGACGACCGAAAAGGAGTGTCTAGCGGTTCTGTGGGTGGTTGAGAAACTGCGACCATATGTTGAGGGCGCTAAGTTTACGGTCGTCACAGATCATTATTCACTTATTTGGTTGAATAAGTTGAAGGATCCGTGTGGTAGGTTAGCTAGGTGGGCTTTGAAGCTCCAGCAGTACGATTTTGATATAATGCATCGGAAAGGCAAGGAACATGTGGTTCCGGATATGCTATCCCGAAGTGTGCCAGTTATTGTGGAGGTGACTACTGCCGATCCTTGGTTGGTAGGGATGAGTAGAGAAAAAGCCTTTGTCGTATCCAGCGTGGAGAGTTGAAGGTGGCAACCTCTACAAGTTTATTAGGTCGAGCTTTCCTTCTGTTTACGGCGATTCACCAGAGTGGAAAAGAGTAATAGGGCGTGATGGTAGAGGTGAGATTTTAAAACAATGTCACGACAATCCACTAGCGGGCCATATGTGTGTGAAAAAGACTTTTGCGCGTATTTCACAAAGTTCCACTGGCCAAGGATGAAGTCGGACATTGCAAACTATGTTAGGGTGTGTAAAACTTGTCAGCAGGTGAAACCTGATAATTCACAGCCAGCTGGGGGTATGATAGAGAGGACCAAGGCAATCGAGCCTTGGGAAACTATTTGTGTAGATCTGGTAGAGCCTTTAGTGAAGTCGTCACAAGGCTACCAGTATATTTTGACAATAGTGGACTACTTTTCCAAATTTGCCCTCCTATTCCCTTTGCGTACTGCCACGGCAAAAAGCGTATGCAAACAATTGGAGAACAATGTATTTCTTTTGTTTGGAGTTACTCGGTCGGCTGTGTGTGACAATGGACCCCAATTTAGGAGTCGAGAGCTTTGGTGCCTCTGCGGTGACTATGGCGTCCAACTCCGGTACACCGCACACTATCACCCACAGGCTAACCCGGCCAAGAGGATAAACCAAATAATTAAAACAACACTTAGGGCTTATATATCGGAGAACCAGAGGACATGGCGAAGGTAGCATGCTGTATTAGGACAGCGCAGCACGAAGTGTTAAGAGCTACGCCATATTTTGTGAATTTCGGTAGGGAAATGGCGGTAGAAGGCAGGAGGGACTTCATAGACAGTTTAGGAGATCAGGAGAAATTAAATTATCAGGAGCGGGCAAAGAGGCTCGAAGAGATTAGGGCCAACATTAGAACTAGGTTAGAGCAGGCGAGTGAGAAGCTTGCGAGGCAGTACAATCTCAGACGACGAGATGTACAGTACATGCCTGGGGAGTTAGTGTGGAGGATGAATTTTATGCTGTCAGATGCAGCGAAGTTAGCGCCAAAGTATGTAGGGCCGTTTATTGTTAGGAAGAGAGGGTCACCGTGGACATACACACTGACAGATGACTTAGGCAAAGACAAAGGGACTTGGAACGTTAAAGAGTAGAGGCCATATAGGGATTGATAGGATACGGGTGGAGTTGTCGCGTACTGGCCGCAACAAAAACTTCTTTTGTGTTTGTTTGTTCATTTCCTTTGTTTTGCTTAATATTCCTTTCACTGCAAGCGTTGGCAGTGGCATCTGTCGGCAAATAATTGTATAATTCAAAGCCATGAATTGTTGGCACGGTTGCTCTCGGTGTGTGCCTACCCAGTGGTATAAGTCTCCAAAAGGAGATGTTTGACAAAACGGTTCCTCCACTAACAAGCACAGCGGGTATTCCGTAAAACGGGGTGTCGCCTTTCTTTTTATATGTCGTGGGAAAAATTATCCCAGTGTACTTGCTGTGCCATGATGGCGTGCTCTACACAACTCTGTCCCTTTGGGTAATGGGGGCGGCGCCAAATGATTGGGCACCAATACACACTCACCTGAGAATTCTGAAGGCCGACGCGTAGCTTGCGGCCTGGCTCGTAAGTGCGTGCCGGAGCAGATTCTAGCAATCTACGAAAGTGAGAACATCTTTTTTTGCGCTGACGAGCGTATTTGTGTTATTTTTGGAAGAGATATAAGTGCGTGTAAAATTATAGAAAGGGCAGTTGAAGCCTAGTGCGAGTTTTTTTTTGGTGTAGCGCAACGAGTTTATTGCTTTTACCGTGCTTAGTGGCGGAACCGGAGTTTGGAGGCATCACCGGAGGAGCACCGTCTTTCCCATACCCATCCTTATAGCATCCCGTACCCAGAGCCAAGTCATACAGGCGGGTTAAAGTTACCCCCGGTAGCACGGGAGTAGTGCTAGTGGGTTCGTAACCAGTTTGGTTGGACCACACCTCGGGTGCACCACTAAAATATATTTTGTTTATTTTGTTTTATATCGTTGCTTAATTGTTGTCGTGCATGTGTTTATACCAGCGTTAGTAAAATTCACTTTTTGTTGTTTTCCTTCCTTGCGAATAGTTTTGTTAGTGTACGTAGCTAGCAACCCACGCCGTCTCCACTTAGCTGGCCGGTCGCTCTGTTAGATTGTGTTGGCACCTTCCTCTTTGTGCGGAGATTCGTTGGTTCAGTGGGTAGTGTGGTTGTTGGTAGGCTTTAACCAACAAGCACTGTAGGTATATGTACGTATACACATACTTATGGTATATACTTATTGTTTTTGATTGAAAGTGGAGGTGACAATAGGAGTACATAGACATAAGAAAGCTGAGACGATTCGGAAACAAAGTAACAAACTAATACATACCTATAACAAAGTGAGCAAATTGAGAGGATTAGAAGTTAGCAATGTTCACTGAACAAAATTCGAACATTTATTTTCTTAAAGTTAGATCAGCTATTGCTGGTTTTTGATGGCGGTTTTCATAAACTGCTTGATGACATATCTCGCCAAAATGAGACATTGACCAAGCCTGTATTTTTTGTTGTTGCAATTTACCCATTATTACAAAATGATCGAAATACAATATCACAAAGCTACCATAGAACGATCAGTCTAAAATCAAGTGTTTGTATGAAAATTTGTTTCGTTTTCATTATATTGCAATTATATGGTGACACAAATTAGTGAGTTCATTGAAATTTGGACTGAGAAGGCTATTGAAAAGTAAAGTCCGCTCTCGGTGAACAAAAACCGAAGCAAAAAGTGTCTCATCATACCCGCCCTACTATTGTATATGGTGCAGAAGCGAGGACGACGACAATATCTGATAAGTCGGCTTTGGGAGTATTCAAATTTTACGAGTCATTTATGGTTCTTTGCACATTGGCAACGGCGAATACCGCAGAGGCTTTAACGATAAACTGTACGAGTTATACGATGATATCAACATAGTTCAGCGAATTAAGAGACATCGGAATGGATGAAAGCACTCCAGATTTGAAAGTATTCGATGCAGTACACGCTGGTGGAACCAGAGGAAAAGGAAGACCTCCACTTCGTTGGAAGGATCAAGTGCAGAATGACTTGGCTTTACTTGGTATTTCCAACTCGCGCCAGTTAGCGAAAAGAAGAAATGAATGGCGCGCTAATATTGATTCAGCTATAATCGCGTAAGCGGTGAAGATTAATTCGTCTATTTAGGAACTAGAATTACCATCGTTAATAATGTCAGAGGACGGAAGATGAGCTGTACAGCGTCAGTGATAGAGTTCCGCGAATAAAAAGATAGTGGTAATCCTGGCTTATCATGTTGACCAAATGGGTGAAGGCATTCTACTTTTGAAAGTTCTCGTTGCAAAACATGCTGGCGGGAGTAGAGGAAGAGGGTGACCAACCTGAGAAGAAGACACAAATTGCGCGCACTGTTGATTCGGCTCTTATTGTATAAATGGTGTATAGCTTTGTTAGTTGAAGAAGATAATAGTAATTTTTCCATTGGTATCAATTGTTTCTGAAAAATATAGTTATATTTATGACATGAGAGAGCTGTAAGAGCACACAAACAATTAAGCACTGCTCATAAAAATAAAATAAAATAAAACAAAACATACAGTGAAAATTTCAAAATAAGTAAGCGAGTGCCTTTAGTGTAATCTGAAGAACACTTTAAAAAAGGAAAGATAAGTGCAAACAGAAAAATAAACAAAAAGTTATCAAGTGAGTACAAAAACAAAAATGAGTGTTCCCGCCGGATCGAAGGCTCTCAAATTCTTATTTTTTTTTTATTTCGAGCAAACAACGCCAACACAAAAAACGGCAAAAGAAAGCAACATGCAAGCAGAAGACTCTCAGCAGTACTCAGCTAGAGCTAAACAGATGGCGAAGTCGGCAGAAAAACAAGAGAACAAAGGTAACAATAAGCAAACACCCAGCAGGAAATCGTCCACCAATACAAATGAAAAGGAACAGGCAAGCGATAAGCCCAATGAAATAAAAAAGAACACAAAAATACAGACAGGACTAGATCGATATATAAATGTCAAGAGGAAATCAAGTTCTATTAATAACACCAACAACAAAAAAGTACAAATGAGTGGAACCAACGTAAAAATCCAAGAACCCTCCAGTAGCAACCGATTTACTTTATTAAGTGAGGACAGCGAAAAGGGTACTACCACAGTTGCAAATGCCAAACCACCGCCAATTTACTTGCGCGAACGTGCCTCAAGCACGTTAGTTAATAATATTACCAAAATAGTCGGAACTAATAACTTTCACGTTGTGCCTTTAAAAAAAAGGTACCATCGATGAAACAAAAATCCAAACTTACAGTGAAAAAAGCTTCATGCAAATATTACTTATATCAACTGAAGAGCTCGAAAGGCCTAACAGTTGTAATTAAAGGTATCGAATCCTCAGTCAAGTCAGACGAAATAAAAGAGGCTCTTGAAGAAAATGGTTTCAGTACAAAATCGGTCATAAATATACTTAATAGAAACAAAGTACCCCAGCCAATGTTTAAGGTAGAACTAGAGCCCAATGCAAGTAAGTCAAAGAAAAACCAAACTCATCCCATATACAATTTAAAATATTTGCTACATCGTAGGGTAACAGTAGAAGAGCCACACAAAAGAAACGGCTCAGTGCAATGCACCAACTGCCAAGAATTCGGCCATACTAAATCCTACTGCACATTGCGCAGTGTTTGCGTAGCATGTGGGGACCTACATCTCACGTCTGAATGCACGTCAAAGAAAGATGATGCCACCATCAAAAAATGTAGTAATTGTGGAGGTAATCACATTGCTAATTATAGGGACTGCCCTGTATATATAGAAAGCTAGGTTGGCAAACAATATACAGACTCACCGAAGTCAAATGGTAAATACCCCTCAAATCCAATTTGTAGAAAAAGCTACGGATAAAACTGTCCCAAACGTGCATAATATAAATCCAAATAAATTATCTTATGCGAATGTACTGAAGAATGATTCAGATAATATTCCACAGAACCAATCTAATGGGGGTATAGAATCGATGATTTTAAGCCTTACGCAGTGCATGACACAGTTCATGTCAACCATTCAAAGAATGATACAAGACTTGATTAAAGCCCAGAATAACATGCTACAAATCTTCATGCAAAAATAATGAGCGTGCTAAACATTTGTTTTTGGAATGCAAACGGTGTGAACCAACATAAATTAGAATTGGCACGATTTTTATCAGAGTATGCTATAGACGTAATGCTATTGTCCGAAGCTCACTTGACGGATAAATATAACTTTTATATACCTGAGTTCATATTCTACCCCACTTACCATCCTGATGGCAAAGCGCACGGCGGCACTGGAATACTTCTAAGAAACCGTCTTAAACACTGCGTCTTACAGCCTTACGCCACCAATTATCTGAAACTTTGAATAATTATGGCAAAGAAACCTCTCAGCCATTTATTGTCCTCCAAAGTTTAAGATCACAGAAAATCAATTTGAGGAATTTTTCGATAATCTTGGTGATAGATTTTTAGCAGGAGGAGACTACAATGCAAAGCATGTATACTGGGGATCCCGTCTAATAAACCCCAAAGACCGTCAGCTATACAATACCATTATAAACAAACGTAACAATTTAGATTTTATTTCGCCAGGTCAACCAACATACTGGCCTACGGATCGGAAGAAAAGACCTGACTTAATAAACTTTGCTGTCTCAAGAAAAATCGACAGGCAACTTGTATCAGCTGTGATAGTTGCTGAGTTGTCTTCAGACCACTCACCAGTTCTAATAAAAATCTATGAGCGCGCGAAGATAGTTGCACAAGAATCAAGACTAACAAACAGAGAAACAAACTGGCTAAAATACAAAATATATACTAGTAGTCATATTAACATCAACCCAATATTGAATTGTGAAAACGATATTGATGACTACATTAATGAGCTCTATAATGTCCTTGTTTCTGCGGCAACCATAGCAACTACAAAAAGTAAAAACGCTATTACGTGCCCAAAAATCCTAACAAATACAGACATAGAAAAATTAGTAAAGAATAAGCGCCGTTTGCAAAGAGAATGGCAAGAATGTCGCTCCCCAGACGCAAAGTTACGGTTGAAAGCAGCAGAGAGGAAGCTAAAAAGTGCACTAAAACATGCAGAAGATCACAATGCCAAGGCATACGTAGAAAAACTAGCGCCAAATTCTGCCAAAAAATACTCACTCTGGAAAGCTCAAAAGAAATTTAAGCCTCCAATAGAAGTGAATATGCCAATCAGGGACCCAAATGGTAACTGGACACGTAGTAACGAAGAAAAGGCAAATTGCTTTGCAAAGCATTTAAGTGATGTATTCCAGCCAAATGACGCAACTAAGAATTTTATATTGCTGGAAGTTGTTGTTAACGGCCAAGAAAATCAGGTGGCAATTAAAATATCAAGCCTAGAAGTGGTAAACGCGATACAGAAACTGAATCCAAAGAAATCTCCAGGCCACGACCATATTACACCAAAAATGTTAATAGAGCTACCAAGAGTTGCACAAGCATTGCCATACCCAGGCGTCATAACCATACACAAGCGTCTTCTTACAGATCAATAAGCCTACTACCCAGTATTTCCAAATTATTTAAAAAAATTCTGCTATCAAAAATATCTCCTTTTCTCCACCGTAATAATGTGATACCAGTTCACCAATTCGGCTTTCGTGAAAAGCATAGTACTATTGAATAAGTTAACCGAATAAATAACGAAATCAGGAAGGCATTCGAGCTCAAGGAGTATTGCTGTGCAATCTTTCTTGACGTAGCACAAGCGTTCGACAAAGTCTGGCATAAAGGTTTACTGTACAAAATTCATAAAGCTCTGCCTGTTCAATTTTATATGATACTTAAGTCAAGTCTGACTAACAGACAATTTACAATTAAACAATCTGAATTTATCAGTGAGGAGTATCCGGTAAAAGCTGGTGTTCCACAGGGTAGCGTCATTGGACCTATTTTATATATTATATACACTGCAGATATCCCATTAAACCGGAAAGTGCAGACATCTACCTTTGCGGATGCCACAGCTGTTTTATTCCGGGATAAATGCCCTAAAAAAGCAGCAAAAACGTTTAGTGATCATTTACTCCTCATCGAAGAATGGCTAGAAAACTGTAGAATTAAAGTTCATGAACAAAAGTGTAAACACGTTACATTTACTTTAAGACCGCAATCATGTTCTGCAATTCGCTTAAATGGTATAAACATTCCCCAAGTAAATGATATTACATATCACGGTATACACTAGATATACCTCTCACTTGCAAAAGACACATAGAGTCCAAAAATACTACACATGAAATTAAAAGCAGCTGGATTAAATTGGCTTTTAAATAAAAACTCCGGTCTAAAACTAGACTACAAAGTCCTTATTTACAACGGAGTATTAAAGCCAATTTGGATGTATGGTATCCAACTGTGGGGTACGACCTGTACAACTAACATTGATAAAACACAGAGGTTTCAGTCCAAAATTTTAAGAGCACTAACGAGCGCACCATGGTACGTTCGCAACGTAAATATTCATAAAGATCTTGGTATCTTACTGGTTAAGTCTGAAATTGAAAGAAGCAGGACGAAGTACTTCACAAAGCTGAGAAATCATCCAAATCCGCTAGCTAATGCAACCTAACAGGAAATTCCCGCCTGCAGCGAAGAGAGGTTCCCTCCTTCTAAGGAGAGCGCCGTAGTTTGAAAAGGGCCCAGAGTTACATAACTCGAGCTATCATGTTTGTAATTTAGTTTTTAAGATTTGTACACCTACTGTTAGGCTTATATTAAAGCAGATCCAGTAAATTTTTTTTTTTTTTTTTTTTTTAAACATTAATATTTATTTATTGGATCTACTTCGACTTCGGAAGCCTAACAATAAGTAATAAAATCTTAAACTAAATTAAAACATAAAGCCGATTAGTAGGAATGGGCTGCTGGCTTGACGTTGCTCTTTAGAAGGCTGCTTTGTCTCTTCTCCGCAGGCGTGTTTGACTTGTTGCATGGGCCAAGGTGTTAGCCAAAGGGTTCGGATGGTTACGCAGTTTTATTAAGTATTTTTTTGCTGCGATTTCAATTTCTTCCTTGATAGTAGGTATATTTAGATCTCTTTGAATATTTTCATTACGCATGTACCATGGTGCGCCCGTTATTACTCTTAGCGTTTTCGATTGGAATCTTTGAATTATATCTATATTCGTCGCGCAAGCTGTGCCCCATAACTGGATCCCATACATCCATATCGGTTTTATTATTGCGTTATATAAGAGGACTTTGTTGCTAAGGCTTAGTCCAGACTTCTTGTTTAAAAGCCAATGTAAACTAAGAGATTTGAGTTTAAGCTGCAGCTTTTTAGCTGCAATGTGTCGTCTCCAGGTTAAGCGCCTGTCCAAGTGGATTCCGAGGTATGTAATTTCGTCAGCTTGCGGTATTGATACATTGTTGAGCTTAACAGTAGGACATGTTTTTGGCCTTAATGTAAAAGTTATGTGTTTGCACTTGTTTTCATTAACTTTTATGCGCCATTTCGCCAGCCATTCTTCAATTTGCTTAAGATCCTGCTGTAACACTTTTGTGGCTGTAATGGGGCATTTATGTCGACTTAGTATAGCAGTATCATCCGCAAATGTTGACGTAATTACTTCGTCACTTGTAGGGATATCTGCGGTAAACAGAATGTACAATACTGGCCCAAGAACACTGCCCTGCGGAACACCTGCCGTAATCGGACACTCTTCTGTTATGTAATCATTTACTTTTACTGTGAATCGCCTATTGGTTAAGTAGGATTCAAGGATATTGTGGAACGTGTTAGGTAATGATTTTTTAATTTTGTGAATGAGACCATCATACCACACTTTGTCAAATGCTTGCGCCACATTAAGAAAAACAGCCGAGCAATACTCTCGCATTTCGAAAGCTTTCCTTATTTCGTTTGTTATACGATTTACTTGTTCAATTGTGCCGTGTTTTTCCCGAAATCCAAATTGATGTGTAGGAATGATATCATTTTGATGGAGAAAAGGAGTAATTTTTGATAGCAGCACTTTTTCGAAAAGTTTTGATAGGCAAGGCAACAGGCTGATTGGTCTATATGATGACGGCAGGGTTGCGTCTTTACCTGGTTTAACTACCATAATTATCTGCGACTTTTTCCAGAGTTGTGGATAATATCCTAGCATCAAAATGGCACTGAAAAGCTTTGCAAGAAAAACGAGAGCAATGCTTGTCAATTCTTTTAGCATTTTTGGTGAGATATGATCGTCTCCTGGAGATTTTTTTGGATTTAAGGCGGCAATAGTGTTTTTTAGTTCAGACACAGATGCTCCGCAAGTAACAGTGTATCTAGGAGCAGTATGGGTCGGTGACAAAGGTGCACTATATGTAGCAGTATTTGGTTGAAATACTGTGCTGAGGTGCTCTGCGAAATTAGACGCCTTCTCTTCATCCGTTCTTGCCCATGAACCATTACGCATTCTCAAAGGTACTTCAGTGCTTACTGGCGGCTTAAGGTTTTTGCTAGCTTTCCATAGAGATTTTTTAGTAGAAACGTTGGGAGACAAAGACGTTATAAGATGTTTGATATTTCTTTCTTCCTCGTATCTTAATGCCTTTTTGAGTTTGTTTTCTGCCACCTTAAGGCGAATTTTTGCATCGGGAGATCGGCAGGCTTGCCATTCGCGACGCAAACGTCGCTTATTTCGGACCAGTAATTCTATTCCACTATTAGTTATCAATGCCTTTACTTTTGTATTCTGCTCTGGTGTGGCTATAGTTGCTGCTGTTGCTAGTATACTGTTAAATACAAGTAACTCATTTTCAACGTCAGTTCCTCCCTCTATTTGCGGATTGGTCTGTATATGACTGCTAATGTATTTTTTATATTTAAGCCAGTTAGTTCTTGATGTAGTAAGTCGAAAAGCATGCTCACTTTCAATTGGTTGTTCGTTCAATTTAATGATTATTGAGGAATGATCAGAAGATAAGTCAGCACAGGTTTCAGCAAGTACTAAACTCCTACCTACGTTTTTAGTGACTGCAAAGTCAATCAGGTCAGGTAATTTCCTTGAGTCCGTAGGCCAGTAAGTTGGTTGTCTTGGGGAGATAAAATCGTAACTATTTTTTGAACTTATGATCGTGTTATATAACTGACGACCTTTCGGGTTAATTAGCCTCGATCCCCAATGAGTATGCTTCGCACTGTAATCACCTCCAGCTAGGAACCTATCACCTAGAGTCATAAAAAAGTCGCTAAATTGTTTTTCTGTTATTACGAAACGTGGCGGACAGTAAATTGCAGCTAAAGTAAGGTCAACCCCCCTATTTTTAAGGGTGATCGAGGTTGACTGCAACCAATTCGTTGAAAAAGAATTAAGAAAGTTATGCTTTAAACGGTTCCTTATGAGTATAGCTGTGCCACCATGTGCTTTGCCATCTGGGTGATTAGTGTTGTACAGCTTAAACCCAGGGATGTAAAAATTATACTTCTGGGTGAGATGTGTTTCAGATATAAGCATAACATCAATTTCGTGGGTCTGTAAAAATAATTTGAGTGCTAATTTATGCTGGTTTACACCATTAGCATTCCATAAGCAAATCCTGAGTTCACTCATTTTTTGGTCAACAGGGTTTGGAGCATTTGGTTTTGCGCCTTTATTAGGTCTTGAACCATACTTTGCATGGTTGACATAAATTGTGTCATGCACTGGGTTAGATTAAGAATCATGGTCTCAACTCCAGTACTGGATGGGGTGACTGGTGGGGCCTGTACATTGGCTTTTACTACGTTGGCATAGGACATTTGACCAATATTTGAGCTGGGTATGTTGGAAAGGCTCGGAATGGAAGTAGTATATGGGAGCTGGTTCCGTTTGGCTTGTATACCCTGAGAAAGTTTAGATTTTAAATCTTTGTAAACCGGACAACCTCTATAATTAGCGGTGTGATTGCCACCGCAGTTGCTACACTTTTTTTGTGTTACATCCGTTTTATTCAAAGGGCATTTGGTAGAATGGTGAAGATCACCACATGCTACGCAAACGGTACGTAAAGTACAATAGGATTTTGTGTGACCAAATTCCTGACAGTTTGTGCATTGCACGGGACCATTACGCTTAAGCGCTTCTTCCACCGTGATTCTTCGGTGCAAAAGGTATTTTAAACCGTAAATTGGATGCGTTTCGTTTTTCTTAAGTTGAGCTAAGCTTGGCGATAAGAATACTTTAAACATAGGCTGCGGGACTTTATTTCTGTTAATTATGTTAACAACCGCCCTAATTTCAAACCCTTGCTCCTCTAGAGCTTCTTTTATGTCACATGAGTCAACAGTCGCTTCAATTCCCTTAATTACAACAATCAGACCTTTCGCACTCTTCAACTGGTAAGAGTAGTAATTCTTGTTGTTTGCAGAGAGAAACACAACGACTTCACGAAAGTCTTTTTCACTGTGTACTTGTATTTTTGTCTCGTCTATGTTACCTTTTTTAAGAGGTACAATGTGAAAATTGTTGGTACCTATTATCTTAGCTATGTTCGTAACTAGCGAATTGGAGCTGCGCTCCCGCAAGTAGATTGGTGGAGGTTTAGTACTGACGACTGTGGAAATACCCTTCGGGTCTGTTATATGCTCTTCCTCATTTAACGGGGCAAATCTGTTCCCTTTTAGAGCATTACCATCAGCATCGATAGTGGAGCCAACGGTATTAAACTTCTTGGCATTAATCACTTTTTTGGGAGGACTAGATTTCCTCTTTTTGTTTACCACATTTATGTACCGATCAATGCCTGTCTGCACTGCCGACCCTTTTTTCATTTTGGCTGTCTCACCTTGCTCAGTATTAGTCGCCCGCACTGGAGTTGCTGCTGCTGCTGCGCTGCTTGACTGCATAGCTGTTTGTTTTTCTGTTGGGAAGAGAGTTGTTTCACTCTTTGATTTCTCTGTTGTTGCTAAGGTCTGCGTTGGCGCCTTTAGAGTTGAACTGCTTGCCTTTGCACTGCTGTTAGGTGGTGATTTGCTCGCAACAACAGTGAAATAAGCATTTCGCTCTGCCGTCGCAACTGAATGCCGACGCTCTTTCTGATTTGAGCGTTGATCGCTCATTACATCGCCGGTTCACTTGTTACTTATCGTTTTCGTTTCTCTGTTTATTTTATTTTTTTTATTTTGTTTTTTGTTTTTTTATTATATTTATTATTTTATTTGCTTATTGCCAACTTAAGTGGCTATCCACCCACTACAGTCGGTGTATAAGTTTAAACGAATTAATATGTACGTTTTCTAAGACTTTAAGTGAAGTTACGGAGCCGATCAAAAAAAAACACGTCCGTACACTTGTGCATTTACTTGCAGTAAATAAATAAATTGTGTATAAAAAAAATATATTTTTCTCATCCAAACGAAAGTTTGTTTTATCAAAAATATTATTAATGCTTTAACACAAATGAGTTATTAAAAAGAGATAAAGCAAATTTAATTGAATAAAATTTAATTGACAGTTTGAAAGATTCAATTAATTTTCAAAACTTCCAGTTAAAGGAATTGTAATGGCACCAATGTTATAATTTTAGTCGTAAGTGTGCTAGATCCTTACAAAGATTTTAAATAAAGATGTGAGGATACTTACGCTCAGACCTTTTAAATCGATTTTAATTTTTGTGTGCTCTTTAAGTATGCCAGAATAATGATCCTTAAAGCGTTCCATATCAGTTAGTACTGATTCAATTTTTGCTCCAAAATCCGCTACTATTTTTTCTTCCTTTGCATAATTTTGCTGAGCATCTGCGGAAGTTCTATAAATGGTAAAATTTATTCTTAAATTTTCCAAATTTCGCTCCAAGTCGTTTAGGCGAATAATTGATGTTGTTTGATTTTTTAGCAGTAAAGTAGATAGTTCGTGCCATTTCTGCAGAGTATCTGGTAAATCCCGATTCATAATAGCAACTACAATATATGAATAAATAAAGGAAATATTTGAAGGGGGCAATAAATATTATATTATATTGGATTATATAGTTTCGTGCTCAATGTCAAATAAAACGACTGTCCTTTAATAAACGTAAAGCGGAAGCGAAGTTATACTTCAGGAATTACTTTTCATACAGAATTATATCTTTAAAACATTTTCTTCATATTTGTATTTAAAAAGTAATTTTCAAATGGTTGCCCAGATTTGATTTCAACACTCTTCTTGAACAAAACTAAAGTTATTATTAATATTACATCAAGAATATTCGAATCAATTTCTGGCTAAGTTATTACATAATATATATTATGTTACATACTAATCAATGTTTGATAAACCAAGGGACTTAGCTAGGTATATGTGTTTAGCTTCACCTTCAAGCTAACAAAGGATAATTTTATTTTTAATGCCAACGTGTTTAGTTAGAGGCTAGTATGAGTTATTCGTAGGAACTTGCATAGCACTTTTGTTGTCACAATAGAGTAAAACTGTTTTCGCTGCGTTCGGTGAGGCAAAGTTGCTTTTTGAATAGCTGCAATAGAAGATATACTCGTAAATTCATCTTCAGCCGATGATAGGGTTACAGTTTAATTCCGATCCAATGTGCTTTACCGAGATTAGTTGAAAAACAACACAGACGCTCACGTGTGCTACGAATAGTTTTTTTTTAGAGCTCCTCTACAGAGCGAAGAGTCATGCATGAAAGTCCAAACATGTTTTTGATTTGCTAAACTCTGTAATGCTTTGCAAGTTTGCGATACGACAAATTGTGTCGATAAAAGTTACAGAATTGCACGACTGTTGCTTTAATTCGCGTAACACTTGTAGCAAGTGCTAATGAGGCCTCACGAATTAACTATCGGATTGTTGAATTATTCATTCAAAGCTTATGAATTAGCAAAATATCATCAAAATAAACCTACAACGATTTTTGTAGTTTGCATATACGACCAGATATGTCGTCGAAATCCTCTGGCTGACTCGTATATATTTCATTTTTTAATTCAATATTTAGCAATGGATTAACAGCATCCATATGTGTCTGGATTCTCTATTGCATTATAACTATTTTCGGATCGCTAAAATAACTTATCGATAACTTTAATGATTTTAAAAGTCGGTGTACTTTTTTTACGATATTCGCTACCGCTTCATCAGCTGTTGTCGTAAACTAACTAAACACCGCCCTCAGCGTGTGCCAGTATTTGGCCTCCTCCATATTCACCCGAAATGTCACCCTGTGACTTTTTTTGTCCCCTAGAACAAAATCGGTGGTCAAAGGAACCCATTTTGAGTCGATTGAGGACATCCAGGCGGCCGGGACGAGGGTACCCGCGTACATCCCAGACAAAGCGTTCCAGAAATGTTACGAAGCATGGAAAACGCACTGGAATCGTTGTATACCTGCCCTACTTTGAAGGGGATGGCAGAGTTGTAGAATAATTTTGAAATATACGGTTTTTATGGAATCAGTCTCATTACTTAATTGTCAAACATCTTATAACATCAAGGATGCTGTGGACAACATCAGTAGATCATGGAAGGAATTAAAATCAACAACAATGGACTATGTTTGGAAAAATGTATGGCCAGAATGTACAAGAGAGACTAGTGCAGAAGTTAATGTGCTTCCAGAAATTAGGAGAAATGTTTTGATCTTGGCTTTGTAGATTTAAAAGGAAGGGGATGTGGTTGATCTTTTTAAAGCTGATAGGCAACCCCTTTCATACGAGGAACTCATTAAGCTGCAAGCAGAAGAGACAGAGCCTTTACCCAAAAAGCTTACATTGAAAAATGTGTCGAACATTTTCTCTTGTTTATTGCTCCTCGAAAACGATCCCGACAACGAACGAGTGCCAAAGTTTCACGAGCAATTAACTCGGTCATTATCTGCTATAAATCGATATCGACAAGAAGATAAAACAAACAACGTGGTGTAATTTTTTTAAGCCAGGTCATTACCAGCAAAAAATGATGACGACAGTGATGTATTATTATGTATTATTATATTATGTACAAATGAATGTACTTGTTATATATTTTTGATTATATTTGTTAAAATAAAAAGATATTTTAAGTTATAGATTATGGTACATTTTGAAATTTTTGGAACCGAATTCATTGAATTTGTATGAATTTCTCTTAAAATTGTTGATTCGTTATACATTTCGCTTTGCTCTCTTCTGCTTAGCAATGTTGCCATATTGCTATATAGTTTGCATCCGTAAAATGCTTCAAACTAATTTTTTTTCGAATAAACTGCTTTTCCAGAACATTTATTATTAAATTTGACATATGTAATAAAATGGTTTTAACAACAATGAATTTGCTTGCTGTTCATTCTCCAATATCGAAGAAATCTGTGTTCTATCGTTGCAATAGATCTTGCGTTGACGAGTTCTTGGAAAAAATGCCTCTATTTTACCTTAGTTAAATGTATACAGGATCCGCCATCTAACATTTTTTTTTTTTTTTGAACTAGTGGTTATTTTGAGTGTGGTAACACTGATGTTACATCTGATTTGACAGAAAGTTAGTTTTATCCTTCCGCTGAACGAAAATGGGTTGTGTATACGATTTATATACCCCACGTGATCGAAGAGAAGCCAATGCATCCTCAGAGAGTTACTGTTTGATGCGGATTTTGGGCCGGCGGCATCATTGGCCCATTCTTCGAAAATGCGGCAGGAGCCGCCGTTACGGTCAATGGCGAACGTTACGGCGCCATGTTAACGGATTGGTTCTTCCCGAAAATCGAAGAGCCAACGTTACGAACGATCTTGTGCGCACTGTTTTAAAAAAAAAAAGTTACGTGGCGGACCCTGTATAGTGCCGCACCACTTTGGTTTAAGATTTAGTTTATGTTTCTTGCACTTCTAAATTTTCAGTTATTAAATATGATCCTCTTTTCCTGCCAGAGGATTTATAACTTTGAAGATAACTTGGAAAACCATAAGGAATATTTTTGCTGATAATTCTATCCGTAACTGTAGTTTTAGATTTAACTTTGCGAAAGCTAATTTCATTAAGTTGGATCAGTAGCTCTCTAAATAAAATTATTATATATACGTGTATGTACCTAGACACACGGAGTTTAAAGTAGAGCATACGAACTGTGGATGTATAAAAAATAAAAAGGACAAAAAATGTTACAATGTGGAAAAAAATAATTTGGGCGGATACTAAGCTGTTCCATACGCTAGGAAACTCAAACGAAGGGCTTTCTACTTTATCAATACAATATTGACGATTGTAGATTTATCGCAAAAATATCCGCTATATAAAAATCAACACCTACAAATTACCTTGAAGTTGTATCATATCTCTCTAGTCTTTTAGGGACATTAAGTAAACTGTCGGTATTTACACCGACATCAGTAAAGCATTCTTCAGGAGTCCCTCAAGGTAGCCATATCAGCCCGATTCCGATTATGTTATTTATAAATGATATGTCTTCCGTATTCAAATATTTTGTTGCATGCCAATGACGTAAAATATTTTCTATGTGGTTCATTCTCTTTGCTAAAATAAACCTTAATATTCTAACTAATGTATCTAAATAGTTTAGGCATCTACAGTAAGAGGACTATATTCCCCGCTTGTGTCTCGATTTCAATTCTTATTCCAGCACCTTTGACCACTCACTCAACAATTACCTTCTAAAAGTCTTGGCTCATTAAATTTCAGCAGTGGAATAATTTTTTATCTGTAGTTGAACAGTTTTAAATCTCGATATTTAACAAACTTTTGGCTCTCATGACTCAGCAAATTCCGTACGTTATGCAGATGGCACCGCTTGGGTCGGTTTGGGTTCCCCAGAGGTCTTGTTGGAAGATCTTTTCTCTTGCTTGCTTTTTTATAGGTATAAGCCTAATCACAAAGCCTACTTAAAAACTTCTCTACGATATTCAAACTACACGTATGCACTCATAACTTTTTATATATCATCCAATTTTTAAGTGGTGGTTCTGCGGCGTTGGTTCATCTTGAAGTCGCTATTCATTGCGCTTCGCTAGGTAGCATAATAATTGATCTGGTGGTCCATCATTAATCCCTTTTAAACTAGATTCTACTTATTGTAATTTTCCTAAAGTTATATAATATTTACAAAATTGTATTCATTTGCACGATTTTATATTTCTTAAATTTTTTCTGTATCAACCAAGATTTTCTCGCACTCGAGTAAAGTTTTGTGAACGAATGGCAGTTTGAAATTAGCGTACAGAACTGTTATAATCATGGGGAGTTATACGCTGATGTATATACTCCTATTTTAATAGTATTTATGATTGTATAGGGAATGTCCAACCCTCCGAGTGTCTTTCGGACATGAAATAAAGGAAGGCTTCTCGTAAAAAAACCATCATCCGTTTGTAGGCTTGTTGGAAAAACACCAAGACACGGAAAACCACAAATTGGAAGAGGAGCGCGGCCGAAAATCACTTCAGCGGTTACAAAGCGCCAATTATATATATATATGATTGTATAGTATTAAATGTGGCGTTTCAACCGGTTGTCCAATTAACATAGCAATTTTATATGACTATTTAAAACGCCATCACTGAATTTTCATGACTGCATAGTTGGACCGCTATCTCTTGTAGCTGTGGTTTTGTTGCCGGGAAGAGGCAAAACTGACAGCGTAATTTGTTCGAGCTGGTTCAAATATGAGCTCACCTTGCTTGTAACTGACTAATCAAACTAATTAAATATATACCGATATTTCGTACAGAATAGTTAATACCAAACACAGATGCCTATTTTAAATCATCATAGCTGTAAGGAATACTACTATATTCACGTCATTTGAAATTTGTTGACGAATCAGTACTTTAACGCGAACGGATTAATGTAAGGCACAAATAATGCGTAACGAGTCGGTTAGATAGCTTCCTATTATCTAAATAATTTAAACGAAAATTTAAAATGGTTCAGCAAGAAGAAATAATCAAGTTCCTTTTCTTACCTTCTTCAATCTTTTGTCTGTATTCATACATCTCCTGTCTTATATCCAAATACATCCAGTAAAGAAGTCCTATTAATATAGAAATTGCTACGAAAACTAGAAGAGGTTTGCATAGCAAATATTTACGATTGTGACAACGGTTTGTGCTGTTGGTATGTTTTGGCTAAAGCACAACATATTTTTTTATTTATATATATCTTTATTTATTGTCGAAGTTAAAACTTACTCTGTGCATTTGAACCCAAGCATAATCTTCTGCATCGTCAGTTGATGCAGATAATAATTTATCTTGAGAATGTATGTTTAAAGTATTTCGTCGGATAGATTGCTTTTTTCCGAACGAATGTGCAATAAGTGCATCAAGTTCCCGCCGCTTTCGTATTTTTTTACCACCGGAACGTAATGGGACATTAACTTGATGACTTGAGTCCATTTCAAAATCACTGTCGACTTTTTAGACTATTGTTTATGTTCGCTACGCACTTTTCCAAAACATTGTAAATGCTTAAAAGCCAGCAATTTTTGTACTTTACCTGTTTTGTTATTTTGTATTGATTTTTCCTTATTTCATTCATTGTGAAACTTTCCAACGCGCATGCTCTCAAAAAAGCACACTAACCAATCATAGTAGTACCAAGCACATTGAATATAAGCGGTAACAGTAGTTACAAAACAAAATCGCCTGTGGTCCAAAATTGTATGTACATATATTCTACATTCCTCCACAGCAGGAATTTTTTCATTTATTGCGATCACCTGTATAGAATTCACATTGAACTGTGCTAGGTTTAGGTAAGTATTTAAGGACGTTTTTGTATGTATAAGTATACCACATGCAGATTAAACTGGTCAACAATGTTTTTGTCACATGAACTTTCTGATGACTTTTTTAATGTCATTTTACCCTGGTTACAAATCTTTAATTATTTTTTATCAATCACATGCAGTTTTTTGGTTCACATTTTATTTCTTAGTTTATGTACGAGGTGTGATCAGAAAATATCCATTATATTCAAATTTCGTGAGCTACGTATGTTCGATTTTCGTTTTTTTTTCTGTTATATTGGTACACATGTCTGTTATATATGTTGGCAATACCAGCCATTTTGGACTGTCAGTTTGTTTTTGACAGAAGGACAGAAGGTTAGTCGTGTTTTGGTTTGCTCTTCGATTTTTCTACTATTTACACATTTCATTAATGCTTTCCAAATTTTCGTTGTGAGGTACAAATTAATAGTGAAGTTTGTTTTTATTGTTAATTACATAAAATACAAAATTTGGAAAGCATTAATGAAATGTGTATATCTGCCGCTATTAACTGGCATTCATGCTTTTTGGAAAATTTATTTAATTTTTAAATAAAACTTATTATACTATTTCTTACAAAGCTGCATCACTTTGGCTGTGAGCTACTATAGTTCAGCGCATCAAGATACAGCGGCTACGCTGGCTAGGTCATATGGCCTGGATGGATAAGAATACTCCGGCTCTGAAAGTTTTCGATGCGAGAGGGACTTGGCTTTGTTGGGTATTTCCAACTGGCGTCAAGCAGCATATTAGAAATATTTTTAAAATTTATTTAATTTTTTCTCATCTAATCGTTAGAACGTAAAATATTTCCTTCAAATTTTCAACTAAAATAGAATAATAGTAATCATTAATTTTTATTGAACAATTGTTAAACTGAATTACAAAATTTCCATTTAAAATGGTATTTTTATTTTTGATTGCTTTTTCATCCATATATGTGAAGACTTCCGCTATTCTAGATTCTATTTCTTTTTGATTTTTATATGGTAATGGTATAATTTTCCTTAATTTTGCTTGTATACCTAAACAATTTTGGTATTTTAATGCTTAATACTAAATAAGTATTCTTAAGAGTTGCTATTCATAGTTGCAAGTATTTTAATTTATTAAAGTCAATATCATATTTTTCAATTTAATGATTTGTCAAAATATTTAGGTGAACTAACCCGTATTTGGCTGAGACTACATTGCCTTGAGTTTGTTCTATTTTAACTTTTATTAATTGGATTTTTGATTGGACTGTTCGTCTACAATTTATGTTTATAGTATTGACACCTTTTAATTTCTTTGCTATCATTTTTTACAATATTTATTATTTGATTTATCGCTAGATAAAAATAATTGTTTATCTCTACCTGTTCGTCAGGGGTCTTATCAGTCTGTGATAAATGTTTTTGTATCGTCTGTCTATCTTCGTCGCCCCTTGTTCCAATTGTCCTTTTAGATACAGTACCTATGGCAGTTATAAGTCATAGTTTTTATCTTTTTTCTATTCTTGGTCTGTTATTTGCAGGTCAACAAATCCTGTTTGGTCTATTAGTTCGGTTAAAGTCATCGTGCCATCACTCGTATGCGTCCAAGTTGACAGAACCGGTATCATAATTCTTGTCCTTATTTATTGGCGTTGGCACCGCTTACGCGATTATAGCCGATTCAATATTAGTGCGCCATTCTTCTCTTCTTTTCGCCGTCTGGTGCCAGTTGAAAATACCAAGTGAAGCCACGTCACATTCCACCTGATCCTTCCAACGGAGTGGAGGTCTTCTTATTCCTTTTCGAATACTTTCAAACCTGGAGTGCTTTCGACATTACGTGGGAGCCGAGTCGCGAATGCGATGACTGTTTGTTTGATGACAGGAGATATTTCGTCTCGCACTTATTCAATACCAAACCCTTTCGCTTCGCTTCTCTATCAAGTCTGCAGAAAGCAGAACTCACCGTGCGATAGTTGAGGCCAATAATGTAAATATCAGCGGCGTATGCCAGTAGCTGTACACTCTTATAGAAGATTGTACCTTCTCTATTCAGCTCTGCGGGTCGTATTATTTTCTCCAGCAATAAGTTAAAAAATCATACGATCGAGAGTCACCTTGTCTGAAACGTACTTGTGATTCTCTTTTTCATTCACTCGCATTGTATTTATCGGTATGCGATATATATTCGCCTTTTTTAATTTTCGTATATTTTTGTTACCGTATTTGTAATACATCTGTTATTCAAAACAAGCACGTATGTTACTCGATCTGGCAGCAACTGGCTATTGAAAACAAATGTACATGATATCGTATCTGCTACCCATGTGTTGTTGGAAACATAATCATTTGTTAGCATATCTATGGGCGGTGACTTATTCAAAACAAATGCATTTGTCACCAGACTTATCACCGGATGAGTTATTCAAAACAAATGTCTTTGTTATCGGACGGGTTACTGATACACACATTATTTGTGTATGCTTGTTACATATGTATGTACATACGTAACAAAAATGTAAAATTTTTACGAAAAAATAAATTTTTTTTAATAATATATATCATGAAATAAAAGATAATTAAATAAACTATCTGCCAAAACTCATTTAAACAAATTTGAGTAAAATATTCAAACAAAAAAAGAACTTTTGTTACACCATTGCTTTTCTACACCCGGATATATGTAGGACTCGCACTGCAATACAAAAGTGTAAAATTTTCACAAAAAAATCAAATTTTTTTAAAATAAATTTCCTCAAGCTAATTAAATAAACTTTAATTTAAAATTCATTTTAATTAATTTAAGTTAATTTTTTTTAACAAAAACTGAACTTTTGTTACAACATTGCCAATTTGTACATACATACGAATATATGAATGACTGGCACATGCACAACAAAAATGCAAAATTTTCACAATAGAATTAAATTTTTTTTAAATAAATTTCATCAAACTAAAAGATAATTAAATAAACTTTATTTTAAATTTGATTTTAACTAATTTAAGTTAAGTGCTTAAACAAAAAAAGAACTTGCATGCACAACAAAAAGCTAAAATTTTTACCAAAAAAAAACCATTTTTTTTTTTAAATAAGTTTGATTAAACTTAAAGACAATTGAACAAACTTTCTTTTAAATTTAATTTTAACAAATTTAAGTTAAACAATTTATCACAATAAAAGGTTTTCAAAGACCTTGCTATTTGCATATACGTTTGGTACATGCTTACATGTACATATGTATGCTTGGCACATAAACAACAAATGTAGATTTTATACAAAACAATTTCTTTACACTGTAACTACGGCCAAATGGATACACACTTTCGCAATAAGTTATATACGATTTTTGCTGTAGCTTCAAACATTAATAAATGAAAAACTTACGTTTTGATTATTTATGAAGGACGTTTTGCGATGATAATCCTGTCGATGATATTCGTATTAATTCACTTGAAGCTTGCATCGATAATTCAAATAAAATGCTGTGATGTGGTGGCTATTGATTCGATGAACAACGCTGAAATAAACAATATTGTTATTCTTATAAAACCAAAAATAAAACGTAAATATCATATGTACATACATTTCGTCACACATTCGTCTTTATGCACATACGTATGTAGATATGCATATGTTGTTATTTTACCTTATTTCTTGATCTAATGTTGCTCCCACTCTGCTACAGCTAATAAAGAAATTATTAAGAAACAAATATTTAATTATTATTTATAAATTTATTTATATTTTATAAAATAACACATCTCACCTCTCAGCGTCTTCAGTTGAAAAAATAAATGGCGGAAAATTTTCAAAGGCCATATTTGAAAATGTGTATACGCACATTTCTTTCTAATATACTAGACAATCGTTTTCGATATATGGTACTCGTCTTACTATAGAAACTGCCTATAGGAAGGAAAAAATAGTTTTGTGGATGTAGTGGTAAAGCAGCAAAATTTTACGATATTAGTTGCGGAATCTTACCTCCGTCTTGCAGGGATATTTCCCATATGACTATTGGGTTTTGCTAAGTGCAGTTGAATTCCTTCTTGGCCCAAGAATTCTTGAATTTGTGCTGCTTTGAATTCGTTATCGTCTATAATTTTATCTGGTTTTCCAATTTTTGCAAAATGTTCTTCTAATTGTTTAATTATTGTTATATGATTTCTATCGTTCAGTGAGTTAGCTGCCCCAAATCTGTCTATTGTCGTTAAAAAACGATTACCTTTAATTACGAACGTTTCAATGTGTATAATTTGGTTTTTATCTGAAGGTGTTTCTGTAACTCGAAATTTATTTTTTGAATCCGATTTATATCGTATTATACTTGTCGGTAGAAGTCGAATTGGTATAATAAAATTTGAATTAGTTCCTTAAGTTTTGGGTAATATATTTTATTTTTAATTATTATTCCTGAAGGCATACTTTTCCTAATATAATAGAATGAAATTTGTTTTATATCTTCAACTTATTTCTCAATGTCTATTCTCCCATGGTAGATTTTATGAATTTAATTTGACTATCATTCGAATACATATCTATTAACTTTTGCTGCACCAAATTATAGCTATTCTCTGATAACTCTGAATAAATGCCTATTTTACCTTTGAAATATATATCTTCTAAAAATACCTCACATTGTTTCAAAGTCGCATTCTGCATTCTTCCCATATATTTCTATAGATTCTTCTGTTTTATTATTTGTTAAAATTATATGAGTTCAATATTTATGTCTTCCTCAATATTATTAATTGAAATACTTTTAAAATCTTTGCCTTACTTCTTTTCTGAAATAGTGTCCTCACTATTTTCTAATCTAAAACCTTTTAGATATTCAATATCGAACTGGTATTCACCTAATTTTAATAGCCATCGCTGGTGTCTGGCCGACATGTCTTTTCCTCTGTATTTGGATTGGAGATATTTGAGTGGCTTGTGATCAGGAAGAATTTTAAATTTTTTACCATAAATGTAAAATAATCTACTACCTAGTTATTAATCATGATTATTTAATGTTCTTGAAGCGCACCATACCGGATGACCGTATTGTGATAATACCGCACCAATCACATGTATGACGCATCTATAATAATGCGTCGTTAATGTGAATTGTTTATGAAAATCGTGATAACGTAAAATAGGAAGTGTACTAATTAATGTTTTTAATTTTTCGAAAGTTTCAATGTATGTTGGATCTTTCACATTAATTTTTGCGCCTTTCTTTAGATATTTTGTAATAGGTTGAGCTACTTTCGCATAATCCTTAATTAATTTGCGATAATAACCCGTTTTTCCAAAAAAAAAAAACTTTTTATCTGTTTTTCGGTTCGTGGTAATTCTAAATTTTGAATAATTGAAGTTTTAAAAATTCAATTCCTTTCTTCAGAAAGTTGCATTTATCAATTACACCACACAGGTTTTGTTAATATAATCTCTAACGATTTCATTCATCAAGAATGTGGCTGGCGCATTCTTAAAGCCAAATGGGATCCTTATAAATTCATATAAACCATGTGTGGTTGTACAGGTAAAATACTGAGCTCTACCTACAAATTTATCTAGAGTTGAGTCTACATTGGGTAAAGGATATTTGTCGTCTATAGTTATTTCATTTAACTTCCTATTGTCCATATTTTTTTCGACTGGATTATCCGTTTTCTTCGTTACGACTATAAGTGGGCTTGCATATCTTGAATGGCTTTTCAAATTATACCTTGCCCTTCCACTTCTCTGATCTATTTCCTTACCTCTGCTTCATGTTGATGTGTTTATCTACATATATAGTTTTGAATAAATTTTCTGTTGTGTCATGGTTTTTATTTCATGTTGAATTTCTGTTATATTAGTTAATAAATCGCCTTCTCTAAACAATGATTTGTTATATCGGTTTAATAATTTATAATTTCTTTACGTTCTTAATTATTTAAATGATTTAATTGAAGCCTTTCGAAATTAGGATCACCAGCTGCAAGCGTATAATTTTGATTAAATTTATATGGGTTATTAAGAAAATAAGATGCCTTTTCATTTAGTGTTATATGTCCTTTTTCTATATTTATTTCTGCATTTAAAAAGTTTAATATATCGATAACTATAGTGAAATCATAAGTTCTTCTTCTTAATGGAGCGATCTTCCAACGAATCCTGGCCTTGTTAGGTAAATTAAACTTCTCCGTGTTTTTGTGTGTATTTCATAATTTATTGTATCTTTATTCGTCAATGTACTAAAGTTGTTGGATATTTCAATTTATATATTTTAAAGTCATTTATTTCCTTATTAATTAAACTAAGACTAGTGCCTGTATCTATAAGTGCTATGTATTCTTTTTATCAATATTTAATTTTATCTTGGCAGGCATTCTGTGGCTGCCTCGTAAAAAAAAATGGTATTACTAATTTCAGTCCCTTCTGGGTTTTGCCTACCCAAGCTTAGCGATTTTGGCCAAATCATGATACTGTCGCCTAACAATTGCTTCCCTACCATAACATGCCCTGCCAATATATTCCTTATTTTGGTACTGTATTCCTGTCTTATGCACGTATCTTCAAATCGCCTCATCAGTTCATTATGTATAAAATATTCTTGAATTCTCTCTGTTCATAAACTTTGTCCAATAACATTCCCTTTGTTATTTCAGGCGACCCTGGGAGTCTTTGAGAGAGATGTTTTGCGAATGGTTTATGGTCCATTGCGCATTGGCTGCGGGGAAAACCTCACTAGATGGCACGATGAGCTGCACGAGTTAAACGGTGACAAGTCATAATTCAGCGAATAAAGAGACGGTGGTTACTTTACGCTTGCTATATTATGATTGTGGGTTAGATACCTAAAGAAGAAATACAACTTTCTTTTTCGAAGCCAGTCTCAACCGGGAGTTATCAAATCAAAAACTAAAAGTATACAAGGTACCAAACCACCTAAATCACCGTGTTCAGATAATAATTCACAGGCAGCAACAACAATTTTTACTAATCCCTCTGTCTTTTAGGATGATATTGAACAACCAATCGAAATTGCGTACTACGACCGCCCACACGCACTAAAATGGATTACCATTTGGCAAAGTTGGGTTTATCACAACAAAGTTCAGAAAGTTTGACATCATTTTTGGAAAGCAGAAAAAACAAAACAAACCAAAATGTCAGCCCGACATCATACCGGAAACGCAACGGTGACGATGAGGCTACAAATACGTTTAATTACTGTCAGTAATTAATCAGTAATTTACTGAACTAATATTCCAGGATTAGTAAGCAAATTGTATATGCATATATTTTTTTTTAACTGCTATTTTTTTGGCTGTAATGGGGCATTTATGTCGACTTTGTATTACAGTATCATCTGCAAATTTTGACGTAATTACTTCGTCACTTGTAGGAATATCTGCGGTGAACAGTATGTACAATAATATCATTTTGATGTAGAAAAAATAGTAATTTTTGATATATTTCGAAAAGTCTTGATAGGCAAGGCAACAGGCTGATTGGTCTATATGATGACGGCAGGATTGCGCCGTTACCTGGTTTAGCTATCATAATTATCTGCGAGTTTTTTTTACATTTGTGGATAATATCATAGCTTTAATCTTTGCAAGAAAAACGAGAGCAATGCTTGACGATTCTTTTAGCATTTTGGGTGAGATATGATCGCCTCCTGAAGATTTTTTTTTTGGATTTAAGGCGGCACTAATGTTTTTTAGTTCAGACACAGATGCTCCACAAGAAACAGCATTTCTAGCAGCATATATAATTGGGATTCTCTGGGAAAGTCATCGAATTAGTGGATTATTTGAAGACCAACTTTCCGAAACCCAGTGGAAATAAAATTAAAGGGGGTATGTAGGTATAATAGTGTGGTAAAATATATTCATATCAACATTACTGCACTTCGTGTATATGATTAAAAAATTCTTGCTTGCGATTTAAACAGGTATACTAAATGGTCCAGATATACGAAAATTGATGGAAAGCGAAACCGACATACTAACAAATAATCATCTCGGAGCCTGAAACGCATTAAATGCAGTAACTCAGGTTGTTTGAAAGTAGAGTTGATATAGGATTATTTCTTCGAAAGGGAAAAGAAGCACTGCTCCCAGAAGTATGTTGGTGGTCAAGTAAATTAAGCGGTTATGATGACGAAAGAGAAGGAATAGAAGTCCCAGACAATACTACTAGATATGAAAATTACACTAAAGAAGCTATTTTAATCCTTTATCTAGCTCAGAAGATGATGATGATGATTTACAACCACTCAGGAAGAGATTGAGATTTTCAGATCTACAGGCATCTACTTCAAAAATATGTCAAAAGTTAACATATTTTTATCTCTTTTCCATATATACATACATACCAATAAAAATGAGTTCTTAAATATTAGTTTAATTAGAAATATAATAAAAAATAAGAGTAAATTAGAAATTTGTAAATGTGGAGCCGAATTATTAACCAAAATTGATTAAAAATGATTAGTAATAGTTGGATTTTTTCCGGTTAAGTTGTTTCGCTTTTTTACTGTCATTCATTACCTACAACTGAATATACCAAAATAATATTGTTTAAACCAAAAACCAAGAACCAAAAGAAGTAATAACGAAACAAATATGGCCGGAGCAGCACAACTCAGTGCACAAATTGACACTCTGACCCAACTATTTCGTCAGCAAACCCTGCAATTAACTGCCCTGCAGGAAGAGCTCGCCAATGTAAAGATAAATCAGAACACATTCCAGAACATCGTATCGGTCATATCAAAGGATTCACAGGACATCCCAAATACTATAATGCAATAGGAATTATCCGCACAAGAATAGTAGGTACAGTAGCCGACGTGTTAAGCAACCATAATACGAAATTAAATTTCTACGCTATTATAAATCGATTGGGCTACACATTTGCCAATCAAAGACCATTGTACGTGCTTTTAGATGAAATGAAGAAAATTTACTAGGGTAGAAAGAACCTCTCCGAATACCACGGCGAAACCAATAAAGCACTCAATCTTGCACTTTCGAAAATCGAAATGTCACATGAACAGAACGTTGAAGCCATGAAGACATACGCAAACCAAGAAGCGGTCCGGACATTTATCATGGGATTAAATAGCAAGTTCACCAGCGGGACCTTATACAGCCAAAACCAAAGAGATCTGGAGCATGCTTATGCTATTGCCAGTACAATTTATCACGACAACTGCAATCAATTTTCAGTGCAACCAAGGTATTTTCAACAACAATCAAGAAGTCACCCAGGAGAAACACGTTTCCCTCAACAAAATGAACGTCCCAGATACAATCCAGCGAGACAAGTGCAATACAACAACTTCACTCCATACAATGAACGTGCAAATAAACCAGTACCTATGGAAGTTGATAATTTTAGACAGTTTATACGCCCTAATCAACTCCAACAACGACACCAGAATCCGTTTAAAAGAGAAAGGAATTCATCATTTCACAACTTCAAACATCATAAGCAACAAAGAATCAACCAGACACATCAAGCCGAAGTAGAATCCACCGCTCCTCACTTTGAAGAACAATATGAAATTGGAAGTATTTTTTTAGGCTATACATGGGTATTCATTGTTGAAATCCAAAAATAATAATAACGTTATATAATCATCATTTACCATTTTTTGAGATTGATGAGCTACAAGATTTTGATATGATATTAGGAAAACAAGGGCTTAGAATTTCGAAAGCTAAAATAGGTTTATTCGACTACAGTTTGGAATTTGAAAAGAAAATTATGAAGGCAGAGAATGAACAAAAAATTAACTATACTATATATAATTTAGAATATGAGGAAGATATTAGAGAGATAATGAAAAGAAATGAGGAAATTAGCGAAATTTTATCTTTTACCACAACTATTCAAGCTACAATTAGGACAAATAATGAAGAACCTATTTATACCAAACAGTACCCATATCCTATGTCGGATAATGACTTCGTGAAATCGGAAATAATCAGATAATTCAACCAAGTAAGAGTCCACGATAGCCGAGTGGTTAGCATTGCGTACTGACATTCGGAAGGCTCGGGTTCAAATCCCGGCGCCACCAACATCCAAAAGTTATGGAAAATTAATTTAAATAAAAAATTAAGTTAAATTTTCTAATTGCGGTCGCCCCTCGGCAGGGAATGTCCACCGCTCCGAGTGTATTTCGGACATGAAATAAAGGCTCCTTGTAAAAAAATCAAGCCTTTCCGAGGCAGCTTAATAAAATAGGAAAAACACCAAGACGCAAAACCATAATTTTGAGGAGGAGGTCAGCCGAAAATCGCTTTAGCGGTTACAAAGCACCAATTATATATATATATTATACAAAAGTCCATATAATTCTCCTATCTGGACCGTTCCAAAAAAGGGCACCGACGAAAAAGAGAAACCCAAAAGAAGAATGGTTGTAGATTTTCAGAAGATAAATACACAAACAATAACTGATATTAATATAACAATTCAAAATTTAAGTAAAGCAAAAATATTTTCGACGATAGATTTGGAATCTGGATTCCACCAAATTTTAATTAAAGAAAACTACAGAGAGAAGACGGCATTTTCAGTGAATGGGGCAAAATATGAATTTGTTAGGATGCCTTTTGGGTTAAAAAACGCAACGGCAATATTTAAGCGATGTGTTGACGATATTTTGCGTGACTATATCGGAAAATTTGCATTTGTTTGTATTGATGACGTATTAATATATTCTTCCCCCCCGAAGAGCATATTGAACACATACGAACAATAATCAACGCACTTCATAATGCGAATATGAAAATATCAAACGAAAAATCACATTTCTTTCAAAGCTCAGTAGAATACTTAGGACACATAATTAAACACAATAAGGTAACTGTAGACCCCAAGAAATTTTGCAGCAATCACTAAACCTTTGACTATACACTTACGTGGTGACAACGGCATACTTAGTAAAAACAAAAGTGCGAGAGTAGAAGTTAACTTAGACGAAGCAGCTAAAGAAGCTATAGAAAAAATCAAGAATGCTTTTCAAGCTCAAGTAGAACTTTATAAACCTGACTTCACGAAACTCTTTGATCTGACTACAGATGCCAGCAATTTTGCCATAGGTGCAGTACTGTCACAAAATAGACAGCCTATTGCTTTTATATCAAGAACACTGAATAAAACTGAACAAAAGTATAGTACCAATGAAAAAGAACTACTAGCCATTGTATGGGCGCTACAGAAATTAAGAAATTATTTAAATGGAATAGCTAATGTAACATTATATACAGACCATCAATCTTTAATCCACTCTATAACCCAAATAATAAACTAAAAAGATGAAATAATTTAATAGAAGAATTTGGTGCGAAATGTTATACAAACCAGGACATCAGAATGTAGTCGCTGCTGCTCTATCAAGACAGCAAATAAACACGGCCACGGATTGTTCAGACCACTCAAACAGCCTTTAAACTCTTTCCGCAACCAAATTATACCAACCCACAACGAAAACAGGGATGAAATTGTATCACAGATCATTTTTCCAAATAATAATCTACTATAAAACCAAGGAGGAATTGATTTCTAGTTTAAAGATAAACCAGAAGAAGTATTCTTCAACGGTGAAAAACATCGAGATATTAAAGACAAACTTTGCGAAAAACAAGATAAACTTTCAAATTATCACAACAAAAACACAAAAGCGATCACAAACAATGAACAGATAGGCGTAATAAACAAGCTACCAAATACAACAAACATAAAGTTGCAGAAGACCGCGTGGACATGATCTTAACAAACAAAGGGAAAGTTATAATTTACAATCAAGAAAATAAAAATAATTTTTTTATTTTAAAATAGTGAGTATTTTATCGCGGAAACTCAATGTCCTAGTGAGCTTCACTTATGAAAAAAAAAACAAGTTATAAACATATATAATAATAACACGTGAATAAAAACCATTAATCAAGTGCCTATGCACTACCCAAAACTCAATGTCCTAGTGAGCTTCACTTATGAAAAAAAAAAAAACAAATTATAAACATATATAATAATAACACGTGAATAAAAACCATTAATCAAGTGTCTGTGCATTACCCAAAAGAATTATTCCTTTTAATTCGTCCTAATCGGGCTGATTCGGAAGATCGGCACAACCTATTTTAAAATCAAAGCCAAACTATTTATGGTCCTTCGAAGCCAAATATATATATGTATATATAAAAAAAACTTACAGTCCACATCCGTCGCTCACCCGTGCGTTCGCTTTAATAAAAAAAATTAAACAAAGTTAAAGTGACAAACATGAAAAGTACACACATAGAAACATAACGAATCAAACAAATTTGGGAAAACAAAAAAAACAATTGAATCTCACATACATACATACAATATATAAAAAAAAAATTTTTAACACAAAATAAAGGGTTATACAAAACCAAGTGACTTATACGTACAAAACATTATTTGAAAAAATAAATTATATAAAAAATAATTTTTTTTTATAAAAGTCACACAAATCAAGTGGCAAACATACATAACAACATACCAAAGTGCAGACACACATACATTTAGAAAAAAATAAATAAAAATAATAGTTGTATAAAATCAAACAAACATTTTCAAAATATAACCACACATTTGCATCAAGCAGCAGCAACAGCCAGGAGGAAATTTAAACCACACCAGCCCCAGGAAGTCCACTTCAGAACCTCCACACATACTAGAAGAGGACATACACGTATGTACATACAAACAAAAAAGGAAAGTAAAAAAGTCACTAAGTACAATAGTAAGTAGGCAAGCTTTTTAATTTTCTGTAAAAAGATACATAACAAATATGTTTATTGGCTTTTTTCCATTTTTATAAATGCAATGAGTTATTTATGGATTTTCATTCCCGCCAGAAACAAAAAATTTGAAATTTAATTAGCTAATTCGAGCGGTAAGCGGTTCTTCTTGCCGCTAATATATTTATTTAACTCCCGTAAATAAAATCTGTATTTTTCATATACAGTAAATATATGTGCATAGTATGTACATATCGGTGCATAATTAACTATATACCATACATACATCCATTTGTTGGAAAAACATCAAGACGCAAAACCACAAATTGGAGGAGGAGCTCGGCCGAAAAATCGCTTCAGCGGTTACAAAGCGCCAAAATTATTATTATTATACATACATCTAATTGCAGTTTTTCATTTGCCTATTTACGGCACTTTGCAATTTCCCTATTGAAGGCAAACAAAACTTTCTACTTTGGTAGCCGTCCAAAGTTCATTGCCCTAATTACCTATGGTAAATTCAAAAATTCAAAGTCCTTTAAACTAGCGACTTGTCAACAACTTTGGTAGTCATCCTCGAGTTGAACGAACATACATTACGAAAATATGAGGTGAAGTAAAAACTTCGTTCGGTTTTTATCTAAGAGATGGAGTTATTGTCCATAGTACTAGTGTTACATGTCGCATTATGTCATACTATACGGCGCTGAAAACGTGTTTATTCGCGCTAAAAGTTTGTCTTTGACAGTTTTTTCGATTTATTGACTCAGTACGTTGCGAGCGCTCGTCAAAGATGGACACCAGCAAAGAGAAAATTCGCTATATTTTACAATTTTTCTTCGATCAAGGCGAAAAAGCAGTCAATGCGGCTGAAAAAAATAATTTAGTTTATGGGTCCGATACTGTAAACGAACGTGTAGCACAAAAGTGGTTTGCTAGGTTACGTTCCGGTAATTTCGATGTCAAAAATGCACCACGCATCGGGAGACCTGTCGTCGAAAATTGCGATAAAATCATGGAAATAGTGGAAACAGACCGTCACATGAGCACGTATTTAATTGCTGAGGAACTAAAGATAAGCCGGAAAACCGTTTGGAAACATTTGTATTAAAAGAAAAAAAACCGAACGAACTTTTTACTTCACCTAACATTCACCACAAATTGTTTGCACTGAGCGCATAAAAATTAAGAGTGTTATAATAACTAGTGATCTTCTCACTAAACTCTTTTGCAAAGGTACAAAGTTATCCACCATTCTCTTTTGTACGATATCCGCCTTGTACAATAGCTGAGTAGTGCACTTTACAGCATAAAATTATTTCAAGAGCAGTGTGCACACTGCCACGCTCACATTTCAACACTCTTTATCATTGCTATTTCTCAGTATTGGTAAGCTCCATTTCTCTTTGGCAGCAACTACAATAACTCAAAACATTGATACACCAACATACATTGATACACCATATACATACAATATTTATTCTCATATTAGCTGCTCCAAACCAGCTGGTGTATCTTGTTTACATATTTAGCACACATATACATACATAAAGAGTGCGTGCATAAATAACCCTAAAGATACAAGATAGATTTCATATCTTGCCATCTGATAAAAAATATGTTACATAGTTTACATGTTAGAATTTACTTTATATTATTTTATTTAATTTATATATTATATACACGTATATTTCCACACGTATATTTCAATGCTATATACCTACATGTGCAAGTGTGTGTGATTTTTTCTTTATTTAAAATTATTAAAATTTTCTTTTTTTACCTTTGGTTTCATATTTTGTTTATTTCAAAACAATAGCTTAACTATTTCCTACAAGTTAAGTTTGGAATTATATCCGACAACAAAAACAAAAAAAAAAGAAACACACACTCACACATTAAATAAAATAATTTTCCGAATTTACAATTTTTCTGTGCGCAGTAGTGCAAATATTGATTTCACTATCCTCAAAGTTTCTTGCTTTTTTTAAATTTTTCGGCCTTAAAAAGGTTTTTTTCCAAAGGCCTCAATGTCAATTGGACACAGTCCAAAAAAATCTCTAGAGCATGAAACAAAATTTGCCAAGAGGTCAGATACTGAGGGGAAAGGGAAAACTACTTCGCTAGATTCCGCAAGTGCGAAGAGGGAATCCTCACAAACCCGCTCAAAAACGAAAGCGTACGACCCCTGTGCGCAGAAGTTTATAACAGAAAGAGACAGCTTAATAAGATACTGTATAAGATTTGGTGATTCTCCAATAGTACCTAGATCATACCGAATCGTATCTCAAAAATATAAATGACTATTTTGTACGACTGCAAGCTGCCTTTGATAACGTATTTTCCAAAACGGATGACAGCTTGCCTGACAAGTTCAAAGAGTCAGCTCAAGGCAAGTACGATGCATGCCTTTATATCTACGAGATTACTCAGTCTAGTCGATGCTCCGAGTCCACCATCCCGTGTGGAACCCACTTCAAAGCAATCAAGTGCTTCCAATGTTTCCGTACAAGTTCCTACTTGCGACGCAGAGACTTTTTATGGGGGTTACGAAGAATGGCCGGCTTTCCGTGACATGCCGTGTACATTAACCACCCGAAGTTCTCACGTGCTCAAAAACTATACCACTTCAGGTATTAAACGGAAGGAAAAGCCGGTGCTATTGTCAAACAATATCCTTTGATAACGATAATTTCGATCTGGCTTGGGAAGTGCTTCGGTCTATATATGAAAACAAACGCATTTTAGTAGATAATCAGGTCAAAATTTTAATGAACTTGCCTACTGTTCAATTCGAGAATAGCGAACAAATACAAGGCTTCAAACAACTATTAACAACTGCCTGTCTGTCTTACATTTTCAAGACGTGTCAACAGACAGTTGGGATCCTATACTGGTATACATTTGTTCAACAAAATTACTAGAAATAACACTGTCACTTTGGGAACAATCGCTCTCATCAAGACGAGTATCGGCACGAAGTTGTAGAAAGACTAGGCTTCATCCTAATAAGCCTAGACCCAGTGCTCTATATGCTGCTCAGCAAAAACATTTAATTAAGACACACAATTTTATGGTAGAACCAAAGAAGGCATATTGCTGCCAGGTGTGCAACTCCAGCCACCTCTTAAAATTGTGCCGAAAATTCCAAAAAATGTCAGAGCAAGAACGTTTTAAGGTTGTACAGAAAAACAACCTATGTAGAAACTGCCTTGCTTACATCCATAACGTCAAAGACTGTAAGAGCAAGTTTACATGTGCGAAATGCCAACAAAGGTATCATACTCTACTGCACATAGTTGTCAACGTACCAGTAGCCGACCCCATGAGGCTACAGTATAACATACAACGGCAAAGTCGACAATTCCCGCTCGACAACCACAAACCAGCTCCAATCCAGACGAGCAACCGTGCTGCTCAAAGCAAGCACACATACATTCTTTACGTTCCAACATCGAAAGCAAGGTTCTTCTTCCAATGGTGGTAGTTGAACATGAAGGAGAAATTTTTCAACTACGGGCCTTGATTAACCAAGCTTCCCAAAGGACTTTTATTTCCTCAAAATTGAAGTTACCGTTCGAACATTCCAGGTTCTTTGCTTTGTTCTTTGACACCGGTTTTTTCCAAAACCAAGCAAAGAATTAAAGCCCATGAAATGGTGTTGCCTCTGTTAACAAAGCTTCTTCCGAAAATCTTCTTCCGCAAAATATAATATTTGAATGGATACTTAGTGGTTGGGTGACCGAAAAGGTATCCTCATTTTCCACCCAAATAGAACGAGTTTCTAATGAAACGCTCAGTACACAACTGAGGCAATTTTGGAGGAAATCCATATACCTCCACAAAGTACGCCTGAAAATCAGGCGTGGGAAGAAATTCAACTAATAACTACCATGCCACATCTGGCCCATGGTGAATGCCAATTCACAAAGATGCTTTACAAAACAAAAAGCTAATTGACAAAAAAAGTTCACTCCTCTACCTGAATCCATTTCTGGATGAAAACGGACTTTTCAATGCTTTACTTACTTTACTGGCGTAGACGCCGCTTACGCCATTATAGCCGAGTTAACAGATTTGCGCTATTCGTTTCTTCTTTTTGCTGTGTGGCGCCAATTGGAAATACCAAGTACATCCAGGTTCTTCTCTACCTGGTCCTTCTAACAGAGTGGAGGTCTTCCTCTTCCTCTTCCTCTTCCTCTGCTTTCTCTGGAGTATTGGTATCCATCCGGACCACATGGCCTAGCCAGGGTAGCCGCTGCTTCCTGATTCGCTGAACTATGCTAATGTCGTTGTATAACTCGTACAGCTCATCGTTCTATCGTCTGCGATATTCGCCATTGCCAACTCGAAAAAGGCCATAAATCGTTCGCAAAACTTTTCTCTCGAAGACTCCTAGAGCCGACTCATCAGATGTTGACAGCTTCACCGATTCTGCGTCATATAGTAGGACCGGTATGATGAGCGACTTGTAGAGTTTGGTTTTCGTTCGCCGAGAGAGGACTTTACTTTTCAATTTCCTACTTAGTCCAAAGTAGCACCTGTTGGCAATAGTGATTCTGCGGTGGATTTCAAAGCTGACATTTATATTGGTGTTGATGCTGGTTCCTAGATAGACGAAATTATCCACGACTTCGAAGTTATGACTGTCAGCAGTGACATGGAAGCTAAGTGATGACAGGAGATATTTCGTCTTGCCCTTGTTCACTACTACTCGGCGTACACCACCATCGACACACTCTTATAGAAGATTGTACCTTCTCTATTTAGCTCTGCTGCTCGTATTATTTTCTCCATCACTAAATCAAAAAAGTCACAAGATAAATAGTCTTCTTGTCTGAAACCTCATTTGGTATCGAACGGCTCGGAGAGGTCCTTCTCGATCCTGACGGAGCTTTTAGTGTTGCTTAACGTCAGTTTACATAGCCGTGTAAGTTTTGCGGGGATAGCGGCGTAAAGGTAGCTCCTATTCGTACTGTCGAAGGCGGCTTCAAACTCGACGAAGAGGTGGTGGGTGTTGATTCTCTTTTCACGGGTTTTTTCCAAGATTTGACGCGTGGTGAATATCTGGTCAATGGTTGACTTACCAGGTCTAAATCCACACTGATAAGATCCAATCAGAATGTTGACGGTGGGCTTTAGTCTTTCACAAAATACGCTCGACAGGATCTTATAGGCGGTATTAAGGAGGATTATTCACACTTAAATTCCAATCGTCGGGCATGCTTTCGTCCGACCATATTCTGCAAAGTAGCTGATGCATGCACCTTGTTAGCTCTTCACCGCCATGTTTGAATAGTTCTGCCGGTAGGCCGTCAGCTCCAGCCGCTTTGTTGTTTTTTAAGCGAGCGATTGCTATTCGAACTTCTTCATGGTTAGGTAATGGATGGAACGTCTTTCCTTCGTCGTCGATTGGAGTTTCGAGTTCATTATCTCTGGTTACTCCGTTTTCCCTACTATTCAGGAGGCTGGAGGAGTGTTCCCTCTATAAATTTAATATGATTTGGGCATTGGTGGCTAGATCACCTCTGTGTGTCCCACAGGTGTGCTCCGGTTTTGAAACCTTTAGTAAGTCGTCGAATCTTCTCATAGAATTTTCGAGCATTACCCTTATCAGCCAGCTTCTCAAGCTCTTCATACTCACGCATTTCGGGCTCTTTCTTTTTTTATCTGCAGATGCTTCCTTATTCAGCTCTCGGTATCTATCCCTTCCTGCACGTGTTGTGCTCGATCGCAACGTTGCGAGGTAGGCAGTCTGCGTGTCTGCGACTCGGCAGTCCTCATCGTACCAACTGTTTTGTGACCTTTACGAAATCCAATAATTTCGTTTGCAGCTGCACGTAGAGAGCGTGAAATGCCCTCCCACAGTTCCCGTATACCGACTTGCTGATGAGTGCTCTCAGAGAGCAGGAGTGGAAGTCGAGTAGAAAATCGTTCGGCAGTCTGTTGTGTTTGTTGACGGGCGTTCTTCGATACACAGAGGCGCGTGCGTGTCATCGCTGCAACAAGATAGTGGTCCGAGTCGATGTTGGGTCCTCGGAGTGTACGCTCGTCAAGAACACTGGTGACATGTCTTCCATCTATCACAACATGATCGATCTGGTTTTGTGTTTTTCGATCAGGGGACAGCCAAGTAGCTTGATGTATTTTTTTGTGCTGGAATCTAGTATTACAGACAACCATATCTCGGGCCCCGGCGAAGTCGATCAGCCTCAACCCATTTGGGGATGTTTCGTTGTGGAGGCTGAATTTTCCAACTGTTGCCCTTAAACCGAATAAGTCGGTGTGGTTCCACTGAAGCTTCCTCTCTCATTAGCCGCCAAGGCTCCATACGGGTTGGTTACCGCATCTTTTTCAAGGGTTGCTCACGTTTCCAGTGGTGTATGGGATGTAGTAAAGCTTTTGGGTATGCTATTACAGTTGCGAGGCTATACTCAATTCCTACTCTTGCGTCCACGTCGTGCGCCCTGGAAACGTGAGCAATCCGCGTCAATGGCAGAGTAGATTTGATTTTGTAGACATTTGAAGTTCCTACACGCACTGCTTCTCCATGCAGCAACGTGTCTCATGCTTCAAATGGTCAGGCAAGAATACTTTAATAAAAAAGGGTAAGTTGCCGTATTCGTTTGTTTCGCGACGATGACAGTACATCATGAGTTATGCTCTAACCTTACCACTGAGCCATTTAGAGCAACATTCGTCCGATTTGTGGGCAGGCGAGGATATCCCGCCAAAATGATGAGCGATAACAGAAAAACTTTCATCGGAGCACAGAGAGCAACTGAATGCGAATTCGTCAAATTCTTTAACGAATGTTCAGCAGACATTACCCAGAAGTATGCTCCCCAAGGCATCAATTGGCAATATATACCACCCAGTGCTTCACATATAGGCGGCCTGTGCGAATCCGTAGCAAAAAATTTCATTTCAAGAAAACCGTTGCATCCCACAAATTCACATTTGAAGAGTTCACGACTCTATTAATTCGAATTGAGGCTGCGCTCAATTCTCGGCCACTTTCGACATTATCCCAGGACCCAGCTGATTTCACAGCACTAACTCCGGTCATTTCATTCGTGGCACTCCGCTATTAGCCATTCCGGAGCCAAATGCAGAAACCCTCTCGTTAATAATCCGATGGGAGAAAGGCAAAGCACTTCACCATCAATTCAGTCGCCGCTGAAAAGAGGAGTACCTCAAACATCTCCAAAAGAGGTACAACTGAATATTTCCACAGAAGGACCCTCAAGTTGGCGACTGCGCCGTAATCCGTGATGACGGTCTACCACCGACCGTGTGGCGTCGTGGACGAATCGAAAATATCCATCGTGGGCCTGATAATCACATCCGTGTCGTGGACCTCCGCACGCAAAACGGGATTATTACGCGGCCCTTGGTAAAACTGTGCTTTACTCCAAATGAGCAACCTTCGCTCGAAGTGCAACAATAAAGGGAAATCCCACTCTCAATTAGACATATCTAATTTGTATGGGCACACTGCCAATTGTACATTTTTTTTCATTTCCAGACGAAGGACAAGGATGGCAACAGATGAAGCAGCAACAACAGCACGACACAAAGCAGCGCAGCATACAACAGCGTGCCATAAGAAAAAGGAGCAATGGGAAAAGATCGCGCTCAATAGCGCATACGTCCACCGGGCTGGAGACGAAGGGGTTTAGGAACCGCACCGCGAAAGGCGCCATCGGCGAAGCCATCCTCGCCCTGTGTTTAAATATTCTTTACGGTCATCCGAGATATAGACGTGTGATCATAAAATCCGAACCATAAAAAGGGCACTTTGTTACGGTGTTGATGACATGGATCTACTTTCGTTTTCGGAGTAATCCCCTTCAGGTGGCAACGCCGCAAGGTGCTGCCCAATGTTGCTAACGTTCCGCACCAGTAACACCTTTTTGTATGAACGAACCGGCTAAAGAAACCATCAGTGACATATTCATGTTTTTAATCGTTTTTCGACCCCCAACGCTTCGACATCACGACTCACGGACCGCTCTTCGGAATTTTGAATTCTTTATATTAATATCCTGTAAGTTCAAATAATTTTTAAAGACCCAAAATCTGGTTGTAGTCTTGTAATAATTAAATGGTATCAAAGACACTAAGACAATTTGTGTCTTAAAACCGGTACAACAAATTTTAACTCTAAATAATTATTTTTTCAATTATACATACTGTAACGTAACCAATTGATCAAAACTCGTTTATAAACAAAAATACCTAGATTGGAAACCATTGGAAACGGCCGATATTCTACCCACACTCAACATTAAACATAGGAAAAAAATTAAATTAACTAGCAAAGGCATTTTTACTACTCTTTTCTATTTAACATATCAGACAATCTTTATCTCGATAGAATCGAATAACATACTCCCAAGATTTGACCATTCAAAGTTGAGTTGAATATTATGATTTATGAAAATTGCTTTACTAGAGCCCGTACAAAACTGTCTTTATAAAAGGCATCATCTGTTATCCAATCGAGCCAGAAAATTAACTCAAATAAGAAATTAAGTTAAATTTTCTAATTGCGGTCGCCCCTCGACTTTGTATAAACTGTAAGTCCCTCCAATTCTTGAAAAACGTTATATATTATATAATCTCGTGTTGTCGAGGACATGAGTTCAAATCTCAGCCAACAACTACAATTTTAAAATGATATGTACTTACCTTCTTATTCCCGGGACCTTACTCCTATAAAATACTTACTTTAATACATTCACCTGCAACCCTATCCTCCCCCTTATCCGTTACTACAATATATGAAAATAGAACAAAGTATAATGTAAATAAAACTTTACAGCTAAAAGTTTCGCTCGCTATATTGTAAACCAAAACGGTTGTGCACAAATAAATATTGTATTGGGCTTAAAATATTTAAAAAAAATTAATAAAATATTAAAATTGCGTTTTATTGAGTATGGACAAAAAAATGTTTGTTTTTGTAATACCTACAATACGGCGGGGCACGAGAGCATCGCATCCATGGCTAAAATCAGTGACCTAGGGCTCCAATTGCTTCTGCATACACCGTATTCGCCCAATTTGGCTCCTTCGGACTTTTATCTCTTCCTAAATCTGCTCATCAGTGAAAAATTCAGCTAACTCAACATGATGCCAAACACGTCAACAGCAATCAGCTGTCAAAACTAAACTAAGGGCAGTATAACCTTTCTTGCAATAGAAGCGCATTCTGGTGGTCAAGGAGGTTACTTTTCACCCCACATAGTATATGGAGTTGCTAATGAGTGCTCGCAGAAAGCAGGTGTATTGAAAAGAAAATCGTTCGGATTTCCGGTGTGATTGCAACTTATCCACGTCGATCCTTCTTTGGGTTTGTAGATGGGCGTTGTTTGATACACAGAGACGTGTGTGTTCTTTGCTGCGACCAAATAGTGATCCGAATCGATCTAAGGACCTCCGACATCAATTTTGCGCTCCTTTGTGTGGCCGCTGTATGAAATCTTAGAAGGGCCTACTCGTTTCCATCCTTGCCCCGTACATCGTATTTCTTGGACGGCGGTGATGTCAGCCTTTAATCTTTCGATGGCATCAACCAGCTGGGTAGCGGCACCTTCCCAATTAAGAAATCGGACATTCCTGGTGCATGCCCTCAAATCGCAATCCTTAAAACGTTTGCGAAAGTTGTCTCTCATCTGAGATTTTTTGTGATTTTTCTACGTGGCGGATCCCAACCTTAGCGCACACTATTAGCGACACTTGAAATTGAAAATATTTGTTATAACATATTATTTTAATAGACAAATCAAGAAAAGGGATAACTTATGTAACCACATTGCGTTGATGCCGTAAGGGAGTGCTGAAAGATGCAGGTCGTGTCAGCCTTATTAGTGAAAAAGGCATACCATTTCTATTATGAATATGAAATTACAGTTTGCTTTAGACGGTTAGTGTTCCTTTTTTGTTTTTTCCTATTGTTATTTACGAAATCACATTTATCATACACCCCCGGGCAGTAACTTTAATAAAATTTGTGTAATACTATCGAGAAATTAAATATAAAAAAGTAAGTTTTCCAGGAATTTTTTGTTTAGTGAACCCTGAACACGATTACGCCTAACCCCCTTTGCTACGCTACTGATTCGAAGTTGTTGGAAAACGTTTTTGTTAAAAATTATGGGTTATATGTTTTGAGCCATTGTCCAGTTGAAATAAAAACTCATTATTTTACATACCCATTTTTTTGTCCTTAATGGCTTCCATCATTCCCTACTACGCACAATGGCGTAAAATAGCTCAAAACACGCGCATTGCTTTTTTTCGTTGTAATTTCCATACATTTGATGATTTCTTTTTTTCAAATTTGGACGTTTAAAATTGTTCAAGGTACTACGGAACGGACGGAAATTACACATCTTACACACCTTCGTAATCATGAGGAAATGCAAATATTAAACATTTTCCAACATGTGAAAAGTCGTCTATGGCAATTTTGGCAAATTTGGCGCATTACTACAATAAAAAAGAACATTTATCTTTGAAAAACCTTACAAAAATTAATGTAGCATTTCTTTTATTTTCTAGTATAGCTTACCGATTAACTTCTCCTATTCTATGCTCTTTATTTTATTAAGGAGGAAAAGGAGAACACCCAGCAAGACGTGAAGTGCGATGGACTGGACAAGGACGAAAGCTAGTGGGTTCTTTTGACATTTACTAAAGCGTCCATATAAAGGAGCGCAAATTTGGAGTGGGATTTGTGGTGGGAGAGAGACTCCTTCGTCGAGCACTGGCATTCACCCCGGTGGATGAGCGCCTCGCCACAATCCGTATCAAAGCGAAATTTTTGGGGCGACTGTTGGAAAATTCAGCCTTCACAACGAAGCATCCCCTAATGGGTTAAGGCTGATCGACTTCGCCGGGGCCCAAAATATTTTTGTCTGTAGTACTAGCCACCGATGACCAGAGCAGATTGAATTCATGGAGGGAACACATCTCCAACCTGCTGAATGGCAGTGAAAAAAGAGCATCCGGAGATGGTGAACTAGAAATCCTAATCGATGACGATGGAAAAAACGTTCCATTGCCTGACCGTGAAGAGGTTCGAATAGCAATCGCCCGCTTAAAAAACAACAAAGCGGCTGGAGCATGGCGGTGAAGAGCTGCCAAGGTGCAAGCATCAGCTACTTTGTAGAATATGGTCGGATGGTCTGCGCTAATTATCGTGGGATAATCCTCCTTAATATCACCTATAAGATCCTGTCGAGCGTGTTGTGTGAAAGGCTAAAGCCTACCGTCAACAAACTGCTTGGGCCTTGTCAGTGTGGATTTAGTCCTGGTAAATCAACCCTTGACCAGATGTTCACCATGCTCCAAATCTTGGAAATGACCCGTGAAAAGAGAATCGACACAAACTACCTTTTCGTCGATTTTAAAACCACCTTCGACAGCACGAATAGGAGCTGCCTTTACGCCGCTATGTCTGAATTTGGTACCCCGCAAAACTTATACGGCTATGTAAACTGACCTTAAGTAACATAGGGTGATTCCTTATCGTGTGACATTTTTAATTTAATGCTGGAGAAAATAATACGTGCTGCAGAGCTAAATAGAGAAGGTACAATCTATAAAAGTGTACAGCTGCAGGCGTACGCCGATGATATCGACATTATTGGCCTCAACAACCGCCGTCAGTTCTGCTTTCTCCAGACTGGGTAAGGAAGCGAAGGATATGGGTCTGGTAGTGAACGAGAGCAAAATGAAATATCTGCTGCCACCACACAAACAGTGATCGCGTTCGCGAAGTCGTAGATAATTTCGTCTAACTAGGAACCACCATCAACACCAATAATAAAGAAATTTCATACAATATCGACAAAATGTCAATATCATGCAGCAGCTTCAAAACCAAAGTGATGATTTTTTGAAAAATTATTATTTAAATGTCGGATTAAACAAATTAAAAGAAAAGTAGTTCCGATTAATACATGAATTCCGTGGAATCCTGTAGATATAAAAAAAAGTTGAAAGGTGCTACTTTGGACTGAGTAGGCAATTGAAAAGTAAAGTCCTCTCCTGCTATATAGTACGGAAGCATGGACGATGACAACATCTGATGAGTCGGTGTTCGGAGTTTTCAAGGGAAAGGCTTGGCTTACGATTTACGGTCCTCTACGAGTTGGCAACGGCGATTATCGCAGACGATGGAACGATGAGCTGTACGAGTTATACGGCGACATTGACATAGTTCAGCGAATCAAGAAGGAGCGGCTACGTTGGCTAGGCCATATGGTCTGGATGGATACGAATACTCCAGCTTTGAAAGTATTCGATACAGTACCCGCAGGTGGAAGCAGAGGGAGAGGAAGAACTCCACACCGTTGCTTATACCAGGTAGAGAGGGACCTGTCTGTACTCGGCGCCAAACATCAAAAAGAAGAAACGAATGGCGCAATGTTGTTAACTCCGCTATAATCGCGTAAGCGATGTCAGTGAAGTAAGTAAGTTATAAAACCGTCAAAAAAAAAAATATATATAATTGGCGCTTTGTAACCGCTGACGCGATTTTCGGCCGGGCTCCTCCTCCAATTTGTGGTTTTGCGTCTTGATGTTTTTCCAACAAATGGAGGGATCTACAGTTTATACTAAGCCGCCTCCGAACGGCTGATGGTTTTTTTACAAGGAGCCTTTTATTTCATGTCCGAAATACACTGGGAGGAGTGGGCATTCCCTGCCGAGGGGCGACCGCAATTGGAAAATTTAACTTAATTTTTTATTTTTAAATTAATTTTCCATGACATTCGGATGTTGCTGGCACTGGGACATGAACCCGAGCCTTCCGAATGTCAGTACGCAATGCTAACCACTCGGCTATCGCGGCCGCCCACAAAAATATATAACAGCGCGAAATTTAACATTCTATATAGATTACTTAAAATAACAATTGGCACTGAAAATCATGAAAATCGGAAGATTATATTATATAATATTATATATCCTTCGTACAACCAATATTTAGTATATGAAATTTCAGGTTAAAGTCATCCAAAAACATGCAATGCATAAAATGTTATATATTAATTAAAGGTATAAAGACTTCCTAAATCCTAAAAAACAAAATTATTGTTAAAAATATGTCTTTATTAACAAGTGTTTAACGTCGGCATTTAAGTTATACTACATATGACATAATTTAAAAACGATTTTAAATATAAATAAGATTATTTATTCTTTAATCTCCTCTTTAAAAATTGTATTGTATCACAAAACAAAATTTAAAAGCATTTGCCACAAAATTTTCATATAAAATAATTTCAATTTAACAAAATTTGGTCTGAAGAGTCAAGTTTAAATTGAAATACATACATATATCGATATAATACAAGACTCTGGTATCATAAGCTTTATTAGAAGTCATACCTTATGGATGCAGGAGCACTTCTTTGATCTGGGATGAGTAAAAAAATTATGACCCAAAGAAAATTTTAAATTTTTCCAAAAAAGTTTATTTCTCATAAGAAGGTTGAGCGCTTATATTTTTTAAACTAAAAAACCCTTCAAAAATATATTAACACTAATATTTAAGTGTCACATCCAAAAAATGGACTAATTTTTTTCACAAATGTCCTTCCTATAGACATTTTGTACAGACACCAATTATGCAATTTTCAAACAATTTCAATCATAACCATAATATCTAATAGTTTTATACTCGTTGTGTAGATATAAAATAGTTTGTTTGGGTATTTGTAGGGAGCTCAGTCAAATAAGGGAAAATAAAATAGCTCCAATTGTGAGCAATACTTAAAGTAATACCAAATGAGTACCCGCGATAGTCGAAAAATAAATTAATATTTTTTATTGCAGCCGAGGTACAGCTGCGCGATTTATTATAAGAAATTTGTAACTGTATAGTCGTATTGTGGTCAAAATAGAGGAGTGTCTATTTCTTATAGGTATCAGATATAAGGTTATGTGGGTTTAATTCCCGTAGTAGGCATTTTATTTTATTTTGCGTAGTGATAATTTAAAATTTAAAAATATGTTTATTATGTTGATTTAGAAAAATTAAAGAAGGAAAATTAGTAAGTACAAAGCTCTCAAACAGGGTCTGTCCTAAGACGTATGTTATTTGTATAATTAAATTATATGCAAGTGTTTTGGTTCTACGCTCGTATTTCTCTATCTTCTGTATTATGTCTACAGTACTTTTACTTACTTCATTGATTTGATTTGACATAACATATATGTATATATTTTATTTTTTAATCATGACAACAACATTTATTTTTTCTTCTCAACACGAAACATGTAATTAATCGTATTAAAATATTTCAGAAGTGTTTTCGTAATTGCGCTCCCAATAATTGCCAGTGAAAATCCAGTCCTCATATTTTGTTAAGGGATTGATTCCATGTTTAAACCACCTGGAAAGGAAAAAACGATTGATACAATTTAGGTAGTACGTCTTGTCGATGATTTGTTACTAGGAATTTAAATATATATTTTGTGAAAAGAAAAGTTATCTAAAATTTTAACTCATATTTATATATATCTTCTTCTTTATTGGCGTTGGCACCGCTTACGCGATTATAGCCGAATCAACTACAGCGCGCCATTCTTCTGTTCTTTTCGCTGTCTGACGCCAGTTGGAAATACCAAGTGAAGCCAGATCACATTCCACCTGATCCATCCAACGGAGTGGAGATCTTCCCCTTCCTCTGCTTCCACCAGCACCTCTTTAATCTGCAAAATTTTAATTTCTTAATCGTTTTTCTCGAGGACTTTTGTGGAAGAGTTATTATTAAAACCAAATTAGGGGATGGAGTAATCCCAAACGCTCAAATCGTTTTTCAAAAGTTCAAAATAAAAGAATTGATTCCGAGAGTCAGCAGCAAAACCTTCCCCAACCACAGCTCGTGGCACAGCAGCAAGTAAATGTTCGCTAGAATACATACACGTACTTAAGCGCTGATCATACGCCAACTCCCAGTCGGTAGTGCCCAACTTGTGATCCGAATGCAGACGCCCAATCGTAGGATATTAAGTTCGCCATACTCCGCGATTTTCAAAAGTGGAGCACTACTAAGGGCACCCTACGGAATTTTCCAATCAAGTATGCGGACGAAAAAAGGAAAGCCTGCAACATTATATACTGTCGATGAAGGATATCGCCAAGGGTAATTCAATAAATGTACATGCACCTTCCATCAGCAAAGGAATGGAAGACTCAACAGAAAGGCAAAGCTTTTTGAAATACCGACTAAAGTGGTAATAGATCATTCAATCGCTGGGTACAAGGAAGAAATTTTGAATCGGTGGTGTTTCGGAAGATGTTATAGATATTGGATATCCAGAAAAAAAACTGTGAAGCGGAACAGTTGATTGAGTAAGAAATCTAAATTCGGGGGAAAATTGGAGAAAAAGGTTGAGTAATGCCTTCAGTAGGGATTAAAAACATAAAAATATATAGAAAAAAGTGGTTAAACGATTCTAGAACCGATAATTTTTAATACCAAGAACGATGGTATTTTTTTAGTAATAACGAAAAACAGCCAATGCGCAAAGGATCATAATCATTCGCAGTAATTTTCTCTCGAAGACTCCCAAAGCCGACTCATCAGATGTTGACATCGTTCTCGCTTCTGCGCCATATAGTAGGACGGACGCGGATGCGTTGACTTTCGTCTTGTTCTCGTTCACTCATTCGCTTCGCTTTTTTATCATATCTGGAGAAAACAGAGCTAACGGCGCGGTTGTGAAGGCCTATGATATCAATAGCATCGGCATAAGCCAGTAGTTGTACACTCTTGTAAAAGATTGTACCTTGTCTCTTGAGTTGGCTGCTTTCATAATTTTCTCCAGTATCAAATTGAGGAAATCACACGATAAAGAGTCCCCCTGTCTGAAACCTTGTTTGGCACAAAACGGTTTGGAGAGGTACTTCACAATCCTGGCTGCGTTTCTGGTGTTGTCCAGCGTCAGTTTACACAGGCATATAAATTTTGCGGGGATACCAAATTCAGGCATAGTGGCGTAGAAGCAGCTCCTTAAAGTGCTGTCGAAGGCTTTTAAATAGATGAAAAGGTGGTGTGTTTCGATTTTTCTTCACAAATCTTTTCCAATATGGTCAATGGTCGATTTATCAGGTCTAAAGCCACACTAATAGGATAGGACCATATATACAATATTAAGAAGGCTTATTTCACGGTAGTTGACGCAGACTGTGGACTGTGGATCGCCTTTTTTGTGAATTGGGCTGAGCACATTTAGGTTCCAATCGTCAGACATGCTTTCATCCGACCATATTTCGCAAAGAAGCTGATGCATGTACCTGATCAGTTCTTCACCGCAGCTTTGTTGTTTTTTATGCGTTCGGTTGTTTAATCCGGTTTTGAAACCTTCCGTAAGTCACCGTATCCTTTCGTAGTATTTTCGAGCATTAATATTGTCGGCCAGCTCTTCATACTCACGCATTTCGGCCTCCTTCTGAGCCGATGTTATGACCTCGGAACCTGCGCGCATCTAAAACACTGAGTACACGTCTTCCGTTTATCGTAACATGAACGATATGGGTGTGAGTCTTTCGATCTGGAGACAGCCAAGTAGTTTGGTGAATTTTCTTGTGCTGGAATCAAGTACTACATACAACCATCTTTCGGAACGGCGGCGATATCGGCCTTTAATTTTAATAGGGCATCAGCCAGTTGGGCAGCGGCATCTTCCCGATTGGGGGACCAGACATTCCAATTGCATGCCGTCAAATCGTGATACTTAGAACATGTGAGGTGGTCGTCATAAAAAAGGGGGTCTCTCATCCGCGACATATTAAGCGTTAAGCGGAGTATATAGTATAGATATACACGTATTATATACATACATATATGCAAATGTGTATGAAATAAGGTTTTTGGCGATCATATTTTCCAGTTCCAGTTCTATTTTATTAATTTTTGCCTAATTCTTATCAATTCCGCCTTCGATAGAACTATTACAAATTGATACCTATTTTATCATTTAAAGTTCAGTTCCTTTATTTGATACTTTTAAATTTTAGTTACTAATTTTCTTTGACAATTAGTTTGAATTTTTAATTTCTTCATAACATTAAGTCATTTCTCTATCTGGCTCATTTATATTCATACTGTTTGGTATCTACTAATTTCTACGTATTTCTCTTTTTTCATATACGTTTAATTCAAGAGGCATTTTTTGTTAACCATTTTTCTATTGTATTTAACAATGTGCTACTTGTACACAAAATAATTCGATTTCCCTTATAATTCTTATTTTGCTTTGTTCTCCTAATTTTAATAATCATTCTTCTTGTAGTTTTGGCGATAAATTTTTAAGTATTATATTTTTTATGATATTACTTTTATTTAATTCTCTGCGTAGAGAATGTGAGACGAGTCTATTTGGCAGCACAGCCCTTTCCATTTTGACAAACTTGCAACATTTGGAAAAGCGTGTTTTACGAGTATCGGTCCAATTATTGTGTCGAAAATGTAAAATGTTTATTTCATATAAAAGAAAGAGATATATAACTACAGATTGCAGTAGAGCGCTTGAATGGGAAGTAAAAAACAACAACAAAAATATTTTCACAGTGATACCAGCCGTGAATTTCTTAATTTTTTGCATACAACATAAATACGTATGCATCCGTAATATACATAATATTGTATTATGATATTATGTACACTGTTGCGAATCCAAAAATTCTTTTCTGCTATTCTATTCTTTCCCTCCCAGTGATGAAAAAACCTATGAAAATAAGTGTTTCCCATTAAGCGAGAGGACCTTTCCTCTCAGACGTGTATGTATATAAAAATTATAATAACTCCGCCACCAATAACTCAATTGAGGTTAGATTTGGTAACTAAAGTAATGATAAAATTTTTAACCCTGTAAATGGGCTTTGTGAAGACAAAATGCTTGTGATCTTTTTGCAACGTTAATAAATTCAACGGCTACATGCTATATAGTCTACATATATTGTATACATTAAGACCAAAAAGTATACTGCTACAAAGGGGCTGAATATTTTTCGGGTTCCACGGAGTGAAAACAAAAAAAAAATCGCATAGGGCCAAGTCCGGTGAATACGGTTGTTGATCGTTCACAACTACAGCTCAGTGTGATGGCGCGTTATCGTTATGAAAGTTTCCGGAAATTGTCGGCCCACAATTCCGGTTGATTACGACGGATATTTTCGAACAAACGCCTCAAAACGCACAAATAATATTCTTTGTTGACCGTCTGTCCCGTTGGAACGTAATTCATGATTAACCAAACCGCGAATATCGAAAAAAAACAATTTCTGATCATAATGGATAAGGTAAAAGAGTTTTTGTTACCGTGGCGTCCCATTTTCGTTATGTTTCACATTGCGTGTTCGATTACGTTGTTTTTCTTCCAATCGGTTTTTCTGTGCCGATGCTCCGTTATTATCGCCTTCTTCGAGACATCTTATATCTGGCCGTAATCGTGAATCAGTTGGGCATAAATCATATTTAATTTCAGGATCGGTAGCATTAAGTTGCATCGCGAAATCTGTAAAATGATAATACTAAAAGAAATTTTGCATAGTATTATTAAAAGTAAATTACAATCGTAAGAATAAATGGAAAATGTATTTAAATGTAAGATTGCATAAATGTTGTTAAATTGAAAACCTTGATTTTCAAATGTTCATTTTCTCAAAAGTTCAACTATAGTGTAACCTTAATGTAACTATCGCCAATATGAGAAATTTCTCAATTAAATTACTTCTTTTCAAAATGCAAAATATATATTTATACAGAATTTAAATACAAATTTATTTAGGTCTATTTATCAACTTTTCGCTCATAACCTTTACAGTTCATATACCTATACCAAAATAGAAATAGAAATTTTTAAGCCTGTATGCATTAAAGCGGCAGACTTCTTCGATTTATGTATTACATGTACGTACGTATGGTATGTATGACATTTTACAAATAATGTGTGCTATTTTCTTTTTTTCTTGGTGCAAAAGTTACTAGAAGTACTTTGCTTTTGATTTTGATTACAATGTATTTTTAAGAAAACTTTAACATCAGGTTGTATATATTAGAGAAAGCAATTGTATGCAAGTCTTAATCTTCAAGTAATTACCATGCCTGTAAAATAAATATTAATCGTCATATTTTTTTAAATGCATTTCGGCTTACCCTCACTAAATATTGTGCTTAAATTTGTAGTCCTTATTTTAATTAATTTGATTTAAATTTATTAAGGGAACAACCGTTTTCACTTGAAGAAGTTTTTTTAGTTTTATAAATTAAAATCACGCAGTAACAATGAAAACATGACTACGAGTAATACATTATAAAGTTATATTACCATACATAACTGGTGCCGCTGGATGCCGTACGAATCGTTTGAGAGTGGCGCTCGTGAAAGAAATATATACATATTATATATCGTTGGAAAGGTGACAGTCCGAACTGTAAATCAAGCATAAAATAACTTCATTTTGATGTGAGTTGCTTAGTGAAAAGACGCATGGAAGATGAACAACGAAAAAGATCATATGCGTCATATTATGTTATACGAATTCCGCAAAGGAAAAACAGTGGGCGCTGCAACTAAAGATATTCGCGAAGTTTATTTGGACCGTGCTCCAGCACTCCGCACAGTAAAGAAATGGTTCGCGAAATTTCGTTCTGGAGATTTTAACCTCGAAGATCAACCTCGCAGTGGACGGCCTTTTGAGCTTGATGACGATGTTCTAAGGACTTTAGTTGCGAATAACTCACGTATTTCGACGGAAGAGGTTGCCAGTGAATTGAACGTCAACAAATCAACTGCGTTTCGTCGTTTAAAAAAGGTTGGGTACACTTTGAAGCTCGATACATGGGTGCCACATCAGTTGAGTGAAAAGAACAAAGTGGACCGTATGTCAACAGCAATTTCTTTGCTTCGACGGATCATGGATCCGCTCGTGACTGGTGATGAAAAATGGGTCCTGTACAACAATGTTCAACGCAAAAGAACATGGAAACCTTCTGATTATCATTTGTTTCGATCGCTGCAGAACAATTTGAATGGAAAAAAATTTAAAAATGTGGAAGACGTCAAAAACCACCTTGACACCTTTTTCAACGAGAAACCGCGCGATTTCTATGAGTCAGGCATCCGTAAATTGGTTGAACGTTGGGAGTGGATTGCCGAACATGATGGCGAATACATAATTGATTAATAAAAGCGCTTTCTTCAAAAAATTTCAATTTTAGTTTGCACTTGAAATCGGGCACGAACTTATGCACTCATCCAATACAAAGGACCAGGACTCGAGTCCTGGTATTCCGAATGGTAATACGCCCTGCTAACCGCTCGTATATTGCCAGCATCCTCAATATCGCATATAAGGCCTATCTAACTGCCATCATATCACAATATGATCCATTTGGTTGATTTTCCATCAGGCGACAGCCACGTAGCTTGAAGAATTTTCTTGTGTGGGAATTGGGTATTACTGTAGTCTGAATTTCCTACTGTTGTGGCAAAAATACCTTCTTTGTACAACCGTGCGCTTTTCAAATAATATTTTTTTCATAAAATTCCTATTTTATTATAAACTTTGAATCTTGGAACCTACGTAAAACTCTACATCATTTAAATAACTGCCTCGGGAATTTTTGCAAACTTCGATCGGTTTGAAGAAATTTTCGACCACTTTCTGGTACATATTGGGCGGTATCTCAGCCATAACTCGACGAATATTGATTTCAAGTGCTAGGAGTTAAAATAGTTTATCTGCCTAAACATGGTCTTTGGAGCAACTCACAAAAAAAAATTTTTACGGTGTTGAATCGCACAATCTCGGTGGCCAATTGACACGCCAAGACGAAAGATTACGCGGCCGAGAAATTTCTTTTGTATTCTTGTTATGAATGACTAGCTCTTGAGAACGTCAAGAAATATACACATTCGGGTCTTCGGCTACCCTTTCACTTACAGTATAGTATTAGTTGGACGAATTTTGTAGTAGATTTTAGCAATTTTAACACGTTATGCGGTTGTTAAGTAATCCATTTTAATAAATGCCTGACTTTTAACTAAAGCAAAGTTAAGTTTTAAAGATGACAAAATACAGCCCGCACTTTTAAAACCACAACGACTTCACCTTTGAAAACATTCGACGCAGTACCCGGTGGTGAAATCATTTCAATGCAAAGAGTGGGTGGAGAAGAACCTAGCTTAACATAGCATCTTCAATTTGCGATAAGGGGCTATTTTGTTTATTTATCACTATTCAATTTAAAATTTTGACCAACAACAATGTGACTCCTGAAATATTCCTCGGTTAACTGAAACCCTGTTATGACTTTTTTTATAGGATATTTTTCAAGATTTTTTCAGCTTCTGCCACGTCCGAAACTTCTAGCATGAATAATTGTTTAACTATTTATTTCTTTCTGCCAACATATCGCATGGAAACTTTCACATAAATCGATACTTTTGAAGCAAACTGTTGTGTAAGCATTTTTAATAAAACATTCTTATTGAGAGATTTTCGCTTCGGTTATCTAATTTATAATGCAAACTTATTTTATTGTTACACTTTCCCACTTAAAATATACGTAGCTACCATAAGCTATGGGAAAGTAGGACCGGTATGATGAGCTGCTTGTGCAGTTTAGTTTTCGTTCGCCGAGAGAGGACTTTACTTTTTAATTGCCTACTTGGCAAGAGTGATTCTGCGTTGGATTTCCAGTCTAACATTGTTGCTGGTGTTAATGCTACTCCCTAGATAGACGAAATTATCTACGACCTCGAAGTTATGCCTGTTAACAGTGACGTGGGAGCCGAGTCGCGAATGCGATGACTGTTTGTTTGATGACAGGAGATATTGCGTCCTCGTCATCATTTGCCCTCGTTCACTACCAGATCCATATCCTTCGCTTCCTTATCCAGTCTGGAGAAAGCAGAACTCACGGCGCGGTTGTTGAGGCCAATTATGTCGATATCATCGACGTACGCCATCAGCTGTACACTCTTTTAGAAGATTGTACTTTCTCTATTTAGCTCTGCAGCTCGTATTATTTTCTCCAGCATTAAATTAAAAAAGTCACAAGGATTCACCCTGTCTGAAACCTCGTTTGGTATCGAACGGCTCGGAAAGGTCCTTTACATAGCTGTATAAGTTTTGCGGGAATACCAAATTCAGACATAGTGGCGTAAAGGCAACTCCTATTCGTGCTGTCGAAGGCGTATTTAAAATCGACGAAAAGGTAGTTTGTGTCGATTCTCTTTTCACGGGTCATTTCCAAGATTTGGCGCGTGGTGAATATCTGGTCAATGGTTGACTTACCAGGTCTAAAGCCACACTGACAAGGCCCAAACAGTTTGTTGACGGTAGACTTTAGTCTTTCACACGATACGCTTGATAGGACCTTATGTACGATGTTAAGAAGACTTATTCACGGTAATTGGCGCAGACTTTGGGATCGCCTTGTTTGTGGATTGGGCAGAGCACATTTAGGTTCCAATCGTCGGGCATGCTTTCATCCGATCATATTTTGCAAAGTAGCTGATGCATACACCTAATCAGTTCTTCACCGCCGTGTTTGAATAGCTCGGTCGGTAATCCATCGGTTCTTGCCGCTTTGTTGGTTTTTAAGCGGACGATTTCTATTTGGACTTCTTCATAGCCGGGTAACGGAACAACTTTTCCATCGTTATCAATTGGAGTTTCGGATTCACCATCTCCGCGTGTTTCCTCTTCACTGCCATTCAGCAGGCTGGAGAAGTGCTCCCTCCATAAATCGAGTATACTCTGGGCATCTGTCGCTAGCTCACCTTCCTGGGTCCTACAAGAGTTTGCTCCGGTCTTGAAACCTTCTGTAAGTCCACATCGTACCAGCTGTTTTTGCGACCTTTCCGAAATCCTATGGTTTCGTTTGCAGCTGTACGCAGGGAGTTTGCAATGCCGTCCAACAGTTCCCTTATACCGGGTTGCTGATGAGTGCTCTCAGAGAGCAGGTGTGCAAGCCGAACCTTCCTTGTGTTTGTTGACGGGCGTTCTTCGATACACAGAGGCGCGTGGGTATCTTCGCTGCGACAAGATAGTGATCCGAGTCAATGCTGGGACCTCGGAACGTACGAACATCTAAAACACTGGATACATGTCTTCCGTCTATCACAACATGATCGATCTGGTTGAAAGTTTTCCAATCTGGAGACAGCCAGGTAGCTTGGTGAATTTTTTTGTGCCGGAATCTAGTGCTACAGACAACCATATTTTGGGCCCCGGCGAAGTCTATCAGCCCTGGCCCATTTGTGGATGTTTCGTCGTGGAGACTGAATTTTCCGACAGTCGCACCAAAGATACCTTCATTAAATTAGATGTTTAATATACACGTACGTATGTACGTATATATATACCCGTATACGGACGAAGTTTTATATGGTGGATTGCGTTAAAGTTTTCAGGTTCTTATTTCATTAGGCCTTACTAAATCCAACTAAAATTTCGTAGGATTTTTCCGATAAATCGAAATACAGAACACACTGGTCTGCAAAAAAAATGTTTGTCTCTTTTACATAACTATGAATTATTATTATTAAATATGGTATGTAAAACTTTCTGTCACGTATTTTTTTTTACAATGGCATGTTTAAATAAAATTTCTTTTATGAAAAAACATTTTGCTTTGTGGTTTTCTTTCTTTTCATATTTTATTGAAGTGGAGTTTCGCACCGAATAAACTAGCAAAAATCTGCAAGCATTCAATCTAACCATTTTCCATTGTAGCGCCTCTCTATGTGCATAATTTCTTGATGAAATCTCTCACCATGTTCATCAGATACTGCTCCAAGGTTAGGTGGGAGGAAATCAAAGTGAGAGCCCAAAAAATGAATTTTTAAAGACATGTTACACCCAAGGTCTTTAAACGAAAAAATAAGCTCTGTACAGTATCCTGGTAGTTTTTTACTTTTTTCGACGAAAGCAGTCCATGCCCTTTTTTCGGATTCGTTCAATTTTATTGTAAAACTTGAGTCCTTTCCTTCTTGTAATTTGGATTCGTTGAATAGGGGAAAGTTTGTCTTTAGACACTCAAAGCCTTCACCATCTTTATTCATGGCTTTCACAAAATTCATCACAAGGCCCAGCTTTATATGGAATGAAGGGAGAAAAATTTTTCACTTGGAACTGAAGGTTTTTCATTAACGTTCTTGAAAATAGGTATCGTATTCACTCTTCGTGGCCATACTACGTGGTATTTATCTCTCGCTTGGCTATCCCACTCACACATAAAACAACAATATATTGTATATCCTCCCTTTAGGCCAGTTAACATTGCTTACTTCCAGCGTCGTGTTATCGAATCGAAATTAAATTGTTAATGTTGGAACCGCACAAACTCATAGTTATCGTTAACTTTAAATGGCTGCTTTCTTTTAAAAGTGCACATCAATTTTAATGTTTAACATTTTCAGTTTCATTCGGATAAATAATAATTTTATTTTAATAACTGCTTTAACGATAACATTTCCAAAGATTTCTACAGAATCGATGGAAATTTTTTTATTAACGTGAAATTTACCATTGCGATGCAGTCTTGATTAAATCCTATCGAAATCGTATTTCAGAACAGCCCTGTTTAAATAAATTTAATAAATTCACCTGTGAGACCGACCTGCGTCAATCGTGCGCAATCGTAAAACTGATATGTTGCATGAATGAGTGTGGTCTACCCAATCCATAAAAAAAGCTCACAGTGATATTTTCAATGCGTCAATTCCTGGAAATATACGAGAGAAAAGGATAGATACACACCACCTCTTCATTGATTTCAAAGCTGTCTTCAACGGATTTCATACCTCCGCAAAACTCATATCATATGCATATGTAGACACAATTGGCTATTTGTAACCACTGAAGTTATTTTCAGTTGAGCTCCTCCTTCAATTTGTGGTGTGCGTCTTGATATTTTTCAAACAAATCCAGAGGACTAGAGTTTATTTTAATGGGGAGCTTTTATTTCATATCAGAAATACAGTCGGAGGGCTTGACTTTCTGTGCCGAGCGGCTAAACTAAAACATTACATATATGTATACCAACAAGGGCCGGCGAAGTAATATTTAAAATATAAAAAGCATCTAAATAAAGATTCCTGCTAATGTTTTTACAATTCCATGTTCCCCGATATACGTGTAGCTGTATTCCGCACCTTGGATATAAGAAGCCGACTCGGCCCAATACTTTAACGTAAAAATTTAGAAGACTCAACTGAGTCAGTTGAATATGATAACAATGGGCTTATCGAGTTTAGTTTTATAAAATCTGGTAAAAATAATGAATAAATGTTTACAGATAATTATATGAAAAATATTTAATTTTAATTAAAACAAAACAGCTTTACCCTGACAGGGCTAAAACAATCTAGCCTTATATCAAACAAAGTATTTTCTGGCAGAATTAGACAAAGATCGAGACAAGTGTAATATGAATGGTATATTTAATATGTTTTAAAAAGTGAATTACCTTATCGCTATTCTCGGGACGCTCTTTGCATTTCCATAATAAAACTGATTGTACTTCAGAAGGTATCTCGACTACATCGTCATTGATACTTAAGTCTTCAAGCTGAGTATCAATTTGATCCTGCATGCATTTAATTAGATAACAAATATTAAATGTAAAAGTGGTAGAAGTGGTAAAGATATTAGACATTCTTATCACCAATAAGGTAGTTGCAGTGATACTATCTATAACTTTCCAACAATATTCATGTGCTCGTGAATTTAATTTTTGAAGGTTAGATAAATATGGGCGAAACCTTTGGCACTTTCTTAACAAGGGTTTAACATAAATTTTAATTTAAAATTGCTATGAGTTTACTTTAACATTGAAGAAAAACGGTTAACCATTATAGTGAACCATTTGTAATGAATATGTCGGAAAGCATATTTTTTTCCAACCATTCATTATTACCAATACTTACCTCCTGTATACTAACGCTTAGGAATGATGACATTTTCAAGGTATTTAACTTTGAAAATATTTTTCTTGAACGGTCATTGGATGCATCTGCTCTTTTATCGCTTTTCTGATGAACATATCGTTGGAAGTCACTGTCAGATACACATCTCAAAAGTTTATTCCATTTTCCGTATAATCTGTATACCGGTATTTTCCTAAAATATATAAAAATGAACATGTAACAAATAGGTAAGATGAGCAAATATTGCATACATATTGCTGAAAATTATTACATAGAAGCAATTTGATGACTTTAGCTGGAGAAGATAAAAATAAAAGTGTTACCGGCAGGTACTGCATCAAATACTTTCAAAGCTGGGGTATTCTTATCCCACAGGACCCATGACCTAGCCAGCGTAGCCGCTGTTTCTTGATTCGCCATATATCTCATACAGCTCATCATTCCATTGGATGCGGTATTCGCCGTTGCCAACTCGAAGAGGACCATAACTCTTACGCCAAACCGACCTGTAGACTTTGGTTTTTGTTCGTCAATAGAGGATTTTATTTTACAATTGCCTACTCAGTCTAAAGTAGTACTTGTTGGCAAGAGAAATTCTGCGTTGGATTTCTAGGCTGGCATTGTTTTTGGTTTTAATACTGGTTCCAAGATAGACGAAGTTATCTGCGACCCCAAAGTCATGCCTGTCAACAGTGACGTGGGAGCCGAGTCACGAAAGCGATGTCTTTTTGTTTGATGACTGGAGATATTTCGTCTTTCCTCGTTCACTCCCATACCCATATCCTTCGCTTCCCTATCCAATCTGGAGAATGCAGAACTCACGGCGCGGTTGTTGAGGCCAATAATGTCAAGGAAGCTGATGCATCCACCTTATCACTTCTTCACCGCCTTATTTGAATAGCTTGGTCGGTAATCCATCGGCCCCTACCACTTTGTTGTTTTTCAAGCGGTCGATTGCTATTCAAACTTCTTCATAATCGGGCATAGCCAACAGGTGCTTCTTTGGACTGAGTAAGCAATTGAAAAGTAAAACCCTCGAGAGAAAGGTTTTGCGTAAGATTTGGCCCTCTGCAAGTTGGGAGCCGTCAATATCCCAAAAGATGAAATGATGAGCTGTACGAGATATACAGTGACATTGAAATAGGTCAGCAAATCAAGAAACATTTGGTCCGAAAAGATAAAAATCAACTTTGAAAGTTTTCAATAGAAGAGAAGAGGAATATCCCCACTGCAACGGAAAAACCAGGTCCGAAAGGACCTAGCTGTCCTTGGTATTTCCAATCCGGCTATAATCTCGTAAACGGTGTGTTTAAGCATGGATCATCCCACGCCCGATATCCCTTGCATATTTTTTGGCATTAGTTTTTACTTCCCGTCATTTGGGGTACTTATTCATATATGCATGCACGTGTGTAAATATGTATGTGTATACGCTTGCATGCTTATATGGCACAAGTGCATTTCTCAGGTGAACAATGAAGCAATAAACTCAAAGTGTCTATTAGATGCTGTATTCAGGATACTTGGATGATATTCAACAACTTGTATTGGATGAGTGCATAAGTTAGTGCCCGATTTCAAGTGCAAACTAAAATTGAAATTTTTTGAAGAAAGCGCTTTTATTAATCAATTATGTATTCGCCGTCATGTTCGGCAATCCACTCCCAACGTTCAACCAATTTACGGATGCCTGATTCATAGAAATCGCGCGGTTTCTCGTTGAAAAAGGTGTCAAGGTGGTTTTTGACGTCTTCCACATTTTTAATTTTTTTTCCATTCAAATTGTTCTGCAGCGATCGAAACAAATGATAATTAGAAGGTGCAATGTCGGGTGAATATGGGGGATGCGGCATGATTTCCCCATTCATCTCCTTCAGTTTGGCCAGGGTCGGTTTTGCAACATGTGGCCTGGCGTTGTCATGATGGAAAAGAACTCCTTTGCGATTGGCCAAAATCGGACGTTTTTCATCAATTGCTTTCTTCAATTCGACCAATTGCTGACAATACTTGTTGGCAGTGATCATTTCTCCAGCTGGCAAGAGCTCAAAATAGATCACGCCTCGGATATCCCACCAAATGCACAGCAGTACCTTCATCGGATGCAATCCACCTTTCGACATCGGTTCCGCCCCTTCGTGTGCCTGTTTCCATGATCTTTTGCGTTGAACATTGGTGTACGGGACCCATTTTTCATCTCCAGTCACGAGCCGATCCAAAAAAGGTTCGTTTTTGATCCGTCGAAGCAAAGAAATTGCTGTTGACATACGGTCCACTTTGTTCTTTTCACTCAACTGATGTGGCACCCATGTATCGAGCTTCAAAGTGTACCCAACCTTTTTTAAACGACGAAACGCAGTTGATTTGTTGACGTTCAATTCACTGGCAACCTCTTCCGTCGAAATACGTGAGTTATTCGCAACTAAAGTCCTTAGAACATCGTCATCAAGCTCAGAAGGCCGTCCACTGCGAGGTTGATCTTCGAGGTTAAAATCTCCAGAACGAAATTTCGCGAACCATTTCTTTACTGTGCGGAGTGCTGGAGCATGGTCCAAATAAACTTCGCGAATATCTTTAGTTGCAGCGCCCACTGTTTTTCCTTTGCGGAATTCGTATAACATAATATGACGCATATGATCTTTTTCGTTGTTCATCTTCCATGCGTCTTTTCACTAAGCAACTCAATCAAAATGAAGTTATTTTATGCTTGATTTACAGTTCGGACTGTCACCTTTCCAACGATATATAATATGTATATATTTCTTTCACGAGCGCCACTCTCAAACGATTCGTACGGCATCCAGCGGAATCGGGCACGAACTTATGCACTCATCCAATATTATTACATACTTAGATGTTTGCCAGCACTGGGAACTGCTGAAAAACGTCAGTTCCTCAGTGGTGTAAGCTTGACTTACAAAACCACTAGAGCAACCCATCGCTCCAAAAATTTTGAAAAGCCAAAGAGCTCAATAAATTCTCCACGCAACAAATGAATTGGTCACTATCGCACCATATCCAATTTCTCACCCGAAGCTCACCCCTGAACTCCACCCAATAAATACATTGTGTTTAAAAAAATGTTCACCCCGCACCACCTCTAATTTTTTCCTATGGAGTTCACCCCCGAACGCCATTAAGAGCCGAGAGGCTCTGAATACATTTAAGGGTACTATTAACATCACTTTCCCCACTCCTAAACATCATCTCCCTCCTACCCCCCCAAGCTTTGACAGGTGTCTACGCTAGTAAAGAAGAAGAAAGTTCTGAACAAATCTGTGTTTCTATAAATTTTAACAACAGCGAGAGGAGGTGATTTTCTTATGTGTATACGCGTGTAATTCACCTGAAATATTACTTACTGATTATTTTCTATGAATCCATATACTTGGTTAGCCTCTTTGGTGGAGCTAGCTTCTTTGAATTCGAGTACGGCGCGATACCCATTCGAGTGATTTTTTATTTCCATTGTACCATGTTGCTCGATCCACAACTTACCCATCACTATATTGTGTACACAACAATTGACATTGCTCCAGGTATAAGCTTCTTTCCATCTGAAAATAAAGTTGCATAATGGGTTTGCTATAAAAATGTACAAAAAAAAATATGAGCTTCTAGGTGAATCGTAGAGTACAAGGATTGCGCAAAACACCGTTGAGTTACTCTTAGTTATAAAAACTATTAAGTGACGTTACATTAAAAAATCACAATAACAAAACAAAGGATTTGTTTTCGATATTTCGGTTTTATAAATATATGTATGTATGCAACAAACAGTTGTCTTACTTGCAGCTTTGGTTCACTTGTTTTGTATCATATAACAACAACTTCTTACGATTAATAACTATAATCAATTGGCGGACAATAATCCTTTTAATATTATTAGTAATTATAAATGCAAGAAGCCCCGAATACATAAAAAAATCTTCCGCATCCTAGGTTGAGTGCTCGTTGCGCAGCAATTAGTCACTACTTGTGTTAATCGAAGCACTAGAAAAAAAAACATAAGTGAGCCTTTTCCAACAGATCGCGACATGGATGTGTTGCTAAAAAAGGTAACAATCCTCTTATATTGTTTTGGCGTCATATGAATGTCCTTCACAAGTTACCGAATCCCACCAAATGTGATTAAATAAATCAGTGGAGCCAACCAACACCATCTGCAGCGCTTTATGCGATTGGAAAATTCCACCCGTAAACCAAGTAATTAAAACCAGGTCGGCTATAACTACTGCGAGTAAATGAGTTAAAAGTCAAGACATATGTATGAACACTGCAGTAAGGTGAGTAACAACGCGCCTATTTTTCAGGAACCGTCTGTCGGGTACAATAGAGCTACCTCAAGGTTCAGGCCTATACAAAATTTGAATGTATGTAAATAAGCAGCATTGAAAGTCATACTTTCATGTAATACGACGTTGGCAGTGCTTACACTGTGTAAACAGGCAATCAAAAGATTGCCGAAAAAATTAATGTCCGTCTAAAATGTGAAGATCACATAGGTAAACAATTGCGTAATAAAAATATATTCGACATTACGAAATTTATGGCATAAATGTGATTGTTTGCCGATTAGAATATAACTTAAACTAGTTCAGTCCCTTATTATTTTCCAAATTTCTTATTTTGAAGTCGTATATGGTACTCTAAGCTACGATTCCAGAAACAAATTAAATTTAGCTTTAAATAACGTAGCTAGGTTCATTCACTGCAAAAACAAATTTGAACACATATCTTTGTACACCAAAAATGTTCTTGGCTTCACCTTAGAGAATTATCTCAAGGTTCGTAATTTAATATATTTATTTGAAATCATCAAAAACCGTCAACCGGGATATCTTTTCCGCAAAATAAAGTTAGTGCAATCTTCTCGTACTCACAATATTGTTGTCCCCAAATACAAAACTTTGACGACCTCTAGATTGTTTTTTGTTGGTGCTGTCAGAGTTTGGAACTCATTACCAATTTCAATAAAATGTATCAAAACGATTGGATGCTGTTACAAACATACTGTTGAAATCCCTCCTCTTAGCTATTCCTAAGATTTAAACAATCAAATTGTAATTCATTATATGTTAATATGTGTACAATGAAAAGACTCTGTGTCTTACCGTACGGATAAATAAATGAAAATTGAAATGAAAATTGAAAAAGGATAATCCAGGGCATATGGTATCAAAGGTAATGAGATAGGCGACGAACTAACTAAAGGGGAGTATACTCGGAACAGGACAGCCATACGGTTACCAAATCCATTAAATCAAAATATTTCGTTCAGAAACAGATTTTATTTAATTTATTCTAATAATGAAATGTGTGCAAATGAACTAATCCTTGAAATTTTGGAATGGTTAGTTTCATTTCGTAATAATTTTACAGGTGTATCTCTCGTTGATATATACTTATTGTATATACAACCAATTACACATTATTTGATGCATTACATTAATTTTGTGAAAATTTAAAAACAGATGTGATTAAGCACTTTCAAAATATAAACTATCAATAAAGAAGACTAAGTTCGGGCGAAACCTAAAACGAGATACTCGGCTGATATTTATATAATATTACGTCTACAGATCCGTGAATAAAAGAAGGTCTTTTATATACGATGTAGGACTATTTTTAGACCTATTGCAGACATTTTTGGAACGAGTTTAATCACCATTAAAAATTAAATTTTGTTTGATTAATGTTTTAAACATTCGATTTTGAGTCAAGCGGGCGTAGAAAGTAAAAAGTCCGTTATAGGGCACAAAGGCGTTGTTTCCCGATTGCACCTATGTTCAATTGGTATACGAGTATATGCTAGACCATTGGAATTTTTCCCAAATTTTCTCAAGAAACACATACACGTATAGATAAAAACAATTGAAAATATAAAATGTATTAACTTTATAAATCTATGATTGCCATTTTAGGTAGCTAACCGTCTTTAAAGTTAATTTGGGGGATTTACAAGTTATCAAGTATTCAGTATAGTGTCGAATAGCGGTTACGGGTATGAATATTATTGTTTGTGGATGACTACCGACATTTCATACGTAGTACTTTGACAGGTTAAAAGCCCCGTATCAGAATCAAATACAAAGTAAACATATCCTTGTCACTTACCTGAGTAATTCAACTGTGACCACTCCCTTGGGTTGGATCTCGATACTTTTTCCCATAAATTTTATTTTTGGATTGATGCTGCCATAAAACTTATAATGAGGGGATTCAGCGTGAAATGCGGAGATCGGTGGGTGATGAGACACTTGCTCACATAAGATTTTGAAACCATTTCTTTGAAATTCATATGTTTCTCCCAAAAGTGGATTAAATGGCTTTCCAACGCGTTCCCAATTGGATGCCAATGCAGATACCGCAAATGCTAATTATGAAAAATTTCAATTGTTTTGAATAGCGCTTGGATTATATTTGAAAAATAAATATTACGTATGGAGAATAACTATTTTTCCGCGTAACTAGGGTCATACATGATAAAACAGCTTTTTTCTGAGACCAAGAATATTTCAAGTATTTTATATTTTGCCGTGTAATATTAAAACTACTCCTCCTTACGAAAAAAAAAATGTTCTAAATTAATATTATATATTGTATAGGGTTATCCATTTCGTGATTTCAAAAGTACAGTTTATTCTGTCAAACTTAATTATGAAATCAAACATGTTTTGTTTTAGTTATAAGTCAGGCTCGTATGAAAATACATTGAAATGTGGCTTCAACAATATGGTGCCACATGGAACACAATACGAGCGAATGTGGCTTTATTGCGAGTTGGACTAAATTTGGTTTGGCTACGCGAAAGACGGTGATTATGCGGTACTCGAAAAGGAACATTCATCAAGTTATGGCGGAGATATCGCACAATTTGTGTTAAAAAGTGGGCGATAATTACCTCAAACGGATCGAAGTTTGAAAAACTCGCCAGTCGGTCAGATGAATGGTTTCACATGTGATGCCAATGCTCAAACTATATAATAAAAAAAAAATATTTCCAATGCATTTGAATTACGTTTGTTTTCGAAATCGCAAAGGGATAACCCTGTTTATAGATACGTTTCTGTCTACAAGCCTATGGACCTTGGATACCATTAATGTTTGTGATATTAAAAGATGTGGTATAGAGAAAAGCTCGGGCAAAACAACTTTAAACAGAAGGTTTATATCTGGGGAGATCTATAAGAATACGCAAATACAAAGATGGTGCATACCATATTGTGCCTTTCATTTTGGTTGTTGTTTATGTATACGTCACAATTTCAATATTGTTTTGGAAAAGCGTCAAATCACATACATTTTAGTTTGAAAGAGAAATGTACGGCACTGTGCATATATTAAAAGAAATTATTTAAATAAAAGAATTTTGGTGCAATTTATGAAATTTAAATAAAAATTTAGATAATTTTCTTTTTTTGTGATTTGTAGCCTGTAAATTCAAATGACAAATACATGAAATATTTCTCACACAAAAATTGTTCGGTTTGAATAAAGTACTAAAATGGGTAGTATATGAAGAAAATGGAATTTCATGAGTTTTGGTAGTGTTGGGAATCCCATCACGTAGTCTATGGCATATACACATATCCGGCTACAAAAATTCCGAACGCTTCGAAATATTGCACCTGTGTACAGTGGCTCAAACGTTTAATTGGACACTAAGTATAAGATTATTCAAATACCTATTGTACTCTTCAATGGGAAAATAGATTATTAAAAAAAAACTTTAAAACAATGTATAATACTTAAAATATTTTATTCAAAAATATTTTTAAATTAAAAAAGAAAACAAACCGAACAAAATTCTTGTCAAGCGCAAAATTGGACATATAATGTAGAGGACGAGATATTGTTGTAAAACGGTTCTTTGGACCCGTTACTTTTTTATGAGTGAGTTCATATTAATTCCAATGCAAATGGTAAATCAGTATGCAAATGTAGCTTTCAAAGCGCAGATCAAAATTGAAATGGATCAAAGAAAAAACAAACAACTTTAGAAACGCGGCACTTAATTATAAGATTAAATGGATGCCCGTCCACAGTGCATGATCTTTTTCAAAGGTATCGTCAAAATTTTCAAGTAGATAATAAAGGTCATATTGGCCAGGGAAAGGAATTAAGTGACTATGATGAGCGGTGGATTTTGAGAGAGATAAAAACAAAACCATTTACAACGGCGAATGAATTAAAAAATATGCTCAACACGAGTTTAAAAAAAAGGGTTTGTGCTGAGGCCATTCGTAACGTGTTAAGGAAGAATAGTTTCAATGGGCGAAGAGCCAAAAAAATCCCCATATATCAGTAAGAAGAATAAAATTGCACGGGTTAAATTTTTTTAAGGAGTATTTGTTAAAAGATTCTCACTTTTGGAACACGGTAAGTTTGCAAAAACATATTAAATTGGATTATTTTTGATCTTTTCACTTATTTAATAGGTGCTGTTTACTGATGAGATTAAATTTAGCCTACATGGGTAAGACAAATACTGATTTTTTCTAATATTTAACACTCGGGCTACAGTCAAGCATGGCGGAGGTTCGGTAATGGTATGGGGATGTGCTTCTAGTGCAGGAGTAGGGAACATTCATTTTATAGAGGGTAAAATGAATCCATTCCAATATTTGGACATTTTGAAGCAAAATGTGAAGCAAAGTGCGGATAAATTGAAGATATTGGACCAATTTGCAACGATCCAAAGCATACTTCACATGTTGCAAAACTGTGGCTCATTCACAATTGTCCAACATTGCAGCAAACACCGACACAGTCGCCAGATCCCAACATTATTGAGCATGTTTGGGAAGAACTTGTCCGTTAGCTCTATAAATCCACTTTCAACACAGTAGAGCAGTTAAAGCAAGGAATCAGAAGTGATTAGAACAAGATAACTCCGCAATTTTGCGCCAATCTTGTGCAGTCGACGCTCCGGCATTTGGAAGTAGTAATAAAAGCTAAAGGTTTTACTTCTAAATATTAAAACTCTTATTTTATATATAACTGTCCAGTTATGCGTTTTACAAGAATTTTGTTCGGTTTTTTTTTCTTTTTCAATTTAAAAATATTTTTGAATAAAAGATCATAATGTTTTAAAGGCTTTTTTTATAATCGACAACCCTGCATCAAAACTTTTTGAAAATTTTAAAATTGAAGAGAAAAATCGATATTTGAATATTCTTATACTTAGTGTCCAATTATACGTGTACGTTAGAGCCACTGTATATGAAAAGAGAAGTATCGCTTTCATTATACCCAAGATCGTAGCTTCTAAGTCTATATTTGAACGCTGCTGATTCCATAAACAAATATAAATTAAATCCTGGTTTATATGGTATTTCGGGATGTATTTAATATTATATGATTTTTGGAGGCTGGTAAGCAATATTTTCACAGATTTTTTTTTTGTATATCTTTTGACGTATGTATATAAATATATAATAATATAATCATAAGTAGTAATATATATCTTTCTGGCACTTTGTTTGGTTTGTAAGTTACTTTGAAAACAGAAAAATGAAATAAAGACTGAATGACATTAAAATGAAAATGGAACAATTATTAGAAGCATCATCTATTAAGCTGTTGTAAATGAAAGCTAGTATAAGTCCATTTTTTAAAAACATCAGTTGATGGCAGTTTAATTTAAAATTGAAATAAATGTTCAGTAAGAAACATTTTTTTACTTTCATTTAAAAGAAAAAACTTAGAGTATTTCAATACATTATTAGCTAAACTAGATTATCTTCTTTAAAATGAACAATCATATTTATCCTTGTCCAACAAAATCGTAACAAATACCAATAAGTTTAAATCGTCTTTTGAACAACAGAAGCCTAAAGTGATGACAAACATCCGCTACTTCACGGCTCCATAAAAAGAATTGTACTTCGCAAATTTTAGCGACTCTGGAAAGAAAAATTTTGGACATCGGAAAATCAATTATTTTCTTTTAATATAACTACTTCCCTTTGCCCGCGACTTCGTCCACATCGACTTTGAAAATGGTTTTAATAAGAGTTTTAGTTGGCTTTTTGTTATTTTCACAGGCAGAGCTCTTTGTAAAAAGCTTGGCAATTCACAACTATTTCGGGGTTAACACCATAACAGAAGAGGCAGGAAAACTGCATAAAACCTACTCATTGAGGTTATCTAACCATCCAAACTTTATAACTAATCGTTTATTACGATCGAACTACCAAACAATTAAAGATAAAGGATTTACGATTGAACTGTAACTACGCGCTTATCATATATATGGTTAAATTGTTATAAATTGGGTGTTTGGTGTCCCTTATTTTGTTAAAGCAAAATTATATTATAATTTATTGTACTTTGCTTATAATTAGTTTTACGAGTTTCGAAACTATTGTTAGCTTCTGAAAAGAAAGAATCCATAAACAATTAAAAATAAAATATTTTAGATGCTTTTTCAGGTCATTGTTATGTTGAATTGTTTTTGGGTTTTCGTTTAAATGGAACCTGTTTCAGACCATATAGTTTTTGGAAATAGTGAAAAAATTACAACAATAGTTTTGGACGGTAGAAGTTATAGCTGCTATTTCGGAAACCACCACGTTTCCTCATCAGACTTCTTTTTCCAGACACCTTTTGTTCGAATGTAGCTGTAAACTTGGCGCGATGTAGTTGTTTTTGCGAAGAATTTACCAACAAATATTTTAAAGCAACGCCTTTTTTATTATGGTCTGAAACAGTTCCATTTAAACGAAAACCCAAAAACAATTCAACATAACAATGACCTGAAAAAGCATCTAGGAATTACGGAAGAGCCTTGCCGTGCGAATGAAATTTTTCCGTCGGGGCGCCAGCACAAATTAGTGTGGTGTTGAAAAATTTCGTTTTGATCCGGATGGTGGCGAGACGTTCATCCACCGGGGTGAACGCCAGTACTCGGCGACGGAGTGTCTCTCCCACCACGAATACGACACCAAATTTGCGCTCCTTTATATGGCCGCTGTAGTAAACTTCACAAGGACCCACCTTCTTCCGTCCTTGTCCCGTTCATCGCATCTCTTGTATGGCGGTGATGTAAGCCTTTGATTATCTGAGGACATCAATCAGCTGGGCAGCGGCACCTTCCCAATTAAGGGACCGGACATTCCAGGTACATGCCCTAAAAAAGTAATCCTTAATTCGTTTGCGGGGTTCGTCATCAAAAGGAGGGTCTCTCATCCCAGGCTGAAATAGATTTTTCAATGGAATTTAGTTTTTCATGTGGTGGGTTCCAAACCCTACGTACAACCGCATGGCATTCGCCTTCTCACTTTAGCTCGCCTCCAAACGGATGTTCGATGGCTACCCAGGGGATACGTGGTCTAAGACCTGAAGTCGTGAGGTGCTTGAACCATATGCAAAATAATCGTTTCTGGCCACTCCCACGTGAATAGCAGTCAAGAACTTTCCTCACTTGCGTGAACTTCTGCACATGGCCCCATCCCCCCCGCGGTTCAAAATTTTCCTGTTTTTAACAGACCATGTATATAAGCCGCTGAAGCCATTTTCGGTCGAGCTTTTCCTTAAATTTGTGTGTCTAGGTTATCACATCACTCGAATCATCTCCATTAATTTCAAACAAGTTTAAAGTATAAGTGCTTGCAAAAACTTACATTTTATAAAGAATTTGCTATCGAGTAAATGTTGCTGGTTAAATCATGTTACAATAATTTAAAGGTACTTCCATTCTCTCTTCGCAATCGGCTTCACTGCTATCTGACATTAACTTTCGAACTACCCTCTTTTCTTAAAAAAATCTATCATTTTTAAATAATGTACGAATATGTGCAGAATTTTTAATTTTTTTAAGTGTTTAAATGTCAAATAATCACTATTATATTATATTTTTCAACCCATGATAGTGGAGTTCATCGAGTATATGCCTTTCATGTTTGTTGTGTTGTATTAAAACTTTAGAAAGTATCAGTGAGGAAATAGTTGTACCAACCAAAATTCAAATGAAATTCAAAAGATGAGGAACTGACTGGATTTGCTATATCCACGTTTGAATGCAAACCAGTCTATCAGTTTTGAAGAGATTTCAAGGAAATTTCATAAGTTTTATACCGAGATCTCAAAATCTGGTCAGTTAGTTAGTTAAACAGGTTGCTCGATATTCACAGATGTTCAAGCGACTTGGTGCATTTTATGAACTTCAGAAGATTAAAGATACCTACAAATGCAAAATCTGTAAGGCAATCGAAATATAAATTTCCTAGAAACTGATAACGGACCGCACTGAGAGCTGGACAGTAGCAGAAAAGTTGCTTGAGAAAAAGCCCATCCGTTTAGAAGGCTTGTAGTTTCACCCTGCCATTCGGTGTTGGTCTTAACAACTACTTAGTCGAGGGATGGGGTATGCCCACGTCATGTACAGAGTTTGCCGGGGTTATGACTGCTCCCTATCCGACAAACTCATCGCCCCGCAGTCCCTTGGGATACCCCTATGACCAGGTACCCAAACCACGTACGTTTCTCATATATTCGAGAAAACCTAAAAATCTAAGTTGCAAAATAAGAACCATTTTATTTATAATAAAAAGCGTACAGAAATTTCTTTTCTTACTTCTGCCGTCTAATAAAAACTGCTTGTAATAAAGAATTTATTTACTTATTTCGTGTGTTGAATATTATCGAATTTTTATATCATGCGTTAAATTTCACAAAGAGAAATTCCTATCGAATAAAATTTCTGTTTGGTCCAACAAACGATATGCCAATTTTACTGTACTATGCCATGTGGAAAATTATTTCCCACAGAGTAAATTCAATTAATCATATCAATCGTAATTGAGTGAATCATTTTTTAAATTAATCTATTGTTTTGAATAAATGTTGGCGTCGATGAAGAAAAAAAAAACCTCAACTTCGCTGGAAAAATCAATTGTTGACATCAAGTAAAGCCAAAGTTTCACCCACCCCCTTTTCTACTTATTTTCTTTTCTAATATTTTTTTAAACTTGCATTTACAACATTTGACTACCTTGGTACGAATAGTACACCCAAATTATGGGAAACTATGTGAGTGACTGCTTCAAATGGTATGGATTGGAATTACGGGACAGCAGATCTTGGTGGTACCCTAATAATTTATTATTCTTGGTTCTTTGCTTCTCTTGTGTGATGTTTCTCAACATATTTATGAATTTTTGTTCGGCATTGCGAACAATGTTAAATATACCTAAATTTTATCATTTTGAATCAAAAAAATATATGTATGTACATAATTACTTGCAACAAACTTCATTCGATCGGCGGGATCTTCTTCGTTCGAAGCTTGATTTAAAATTTCAGCATACTCCATATATTCACATATCCTTTGCAAGAAGCTTAGTGGTTCATTTAATGTAACAGGCATTGTCACTTTACTCAGTTCTTTTCCGAGACAATTTTTTAAAATAGACATAATATTTCCTTCCTGACCTTGATTCATTTCCGAGGGAAGACAAGATCTGAAAAGATAAAAAATTACTACATTTAAATGTTATGACATTGTCTATGTAACTTAAATGATAGCTTCGCAATTGACTGTAATTTACTAGAAGATTAAATTAGAGAATAATATGACTTGAATAAGTTTCAAAATGACCCCATACGCTTAAGAGTCTCACATACATAGATAACAAAACGTCCTCAGAGTTGAAAATATAAGAAAGAGCTTAGCAATCCTATTGAATTTTTGCAACATTGATAGATACTCAGCTGATTTGTAGCATAAATATTGAAATAATTTTGCGCGATATATGTACGTATGTTTGCTTCAAGTGAAATTTTCTAAATGAATTTTTAATAAAATTATTGTTGATAACTTGGAAAGTGGTAACAAACCTTTGTTCTTACATATATCTTATCTTATATTATTGTCTATATTAAATCGCATTATATTAAAAGCGACTTTTTAGAATGTAGTGCAAAGGAAGTGTGTCGCGATTATGACGGAGGCTGAGGAGCTGAATCACTAACGTATGGCACTATTAAAGACTTCTGCATATACAGTTTCGCTTCCAAAATTTTGATTTTTGAAAACGAACTTATGGCTGTATGCAATATAAACCATGTACATGATCTATGTAAAATATTGGAATAAATACGGAATCTTAATAATGTTTGTATGTATGAAAGATATGTAGGGAAAATTTTTGTCAAAACTGAGTTACCTCGGCATCAATGCTGTTCGTCATCTGTGTTCGGCTTGTACAGCACTTCTGCGTTTGTTTACGTCAATATTGTTTTCTTTTGCTAGCAATGCTGTGTTCTGTTTGTTCGACAAGTATGACGAAAATGCACAAGGAAATGAAGAGACAATGACGTACACGTATACAAATGTAAACATCATATTTGTCATTTTGGACTTAAGAAAGTGATGAGAAAATCGTTCTACGAGCTGACGGGTTATGACATCATTCATTCATGAGATATGTTGGCTCAAATGATCGGAAGCCTTCTTGCAGGGTTGTATTTACTATTGTAGCTGCGAAAATTTCTATTCTTGTGTAAAGATGAAAATTCATCTTTTATTTGATTAAAAACATTATGTACTTTCTCTTTAGGAAATCACTGCTGGTAGTTTCCCTGTTGATTCGCACGAGATCTCATTGCTCTCCCTGAACTACAAGGGCGCTTGAAAACTATAATAATCGACAGAACCGTCAGCTTATGCTAACTGAATTTATTTTATATAAAGTCATCATGGAAATATACCATTCTGAGAACAGAAAAGCTATTTTTGGTTATTATGGCCAACTTTCAATGGTTGTGTAGAAAAGATGGCTCTGGAATATTTGGCAGCAGAAGTCACCAGAAAATTCTCGTTAATGATTACTTTCTTTTTAATTGCTTCGCCCTTATAAGCTGCTCCTAGCATGATCTAGGGTACTGTGAATCGTGAAAATAAAAAGGAAGCAATAATCCCACTTATATCTTAATATAATACTAATAATATTTTTGAAATAAAATATACTGTGCAATTTATACAAATTATTGCCGGCAAAACCTGGTGTGAAACTTTTTTTTTTTTGTATAATGTTTTATTGAATCTTTCCTTTTTGGAAACTAACAATAATTTCGAAAATCTACAATCCAATGCAAGTTCGCAATTTTCAATTTGGTTTGAGTAAGCTTTTTGTCTATGTGGTTTTTCCAGGTGAGTCTTTTATCCAATGTAACTCCCAGGTAGGTAACGAATTCTTTCTCAGGTATTGTATTCCCATTTATAGAGATTGAAGGACATGTGTCTTTTTTTAGGGTAAATGTTACTTGTATGCACTTAGACTCATTGACTTTAATTCTCCAAGTTGTTAGCCACTCTTCTATTACTTTTAAATGTTCTTGTAATCTGTAGCTGGCTGTCATGGGGTTCGAATGGACAGTAAGTATTGCTGTATCATCCGCAAAAGTTGATGTGATGAGGTTTCGGTTTGTGGGAAGATCGTTCGTATAAATTAAATATAAGACGGGCCCTAAAACACTTCCTTGTGGAACACCAGCAAATATTTCATAGGATTTGGTGGTGTAACTTTTTTGCCTAACACGAAATTTTCTGCCAATAAGAAAGCTTTCTAAGACATCATAAATTTCTACGGGAAGCGTAACTTTCAGCTTGTATAATAGACCATCTAACCAAACTTTGTCAAATGCCTGGGCAACATCGAGGAACACTGCAGTACAATATTGCTTGTTTTCAAACGCTGATCTTATGTGTGCACCTGCTCTATTGTGCTGTGTTTTTCTCTAAACCCGAATTGGTGGCATGGTATGGTCTGTTTCGATTCTAAAATCGGTAATATTTTTTTTAATAAAAGTTTTTCGAAGATTTTTGAGAATACCGTAATTAAGCTAATAGGCCTGTAGGAGCCCACCAAAGATGGATCTTTACCTGGTTTAGGGATCATAATAATCTCCGAAAGCTTCCAGGATTTAGGAAAATAGTGTAGTCTCAATATACTATTAAATATACAAAGCATGTGTTTAATTACCACATTTGGAAGCTCTTTTATCATATCACCCGTTATTCTGTCGTATCCAGGAGCTTTCTTTTTCTTTATGTCGTTAGTAATAACATCTTTAAGTGATTTAAAATTAAATTGAATAAAATTTTTATCTGGATTTGCACGAAATTCTGGAAGAATATTGGAATTTGTATCCAATATTTGGTGTAAATACAGTGGAAAGATGCATGGCAAATGAGATACCCTTTTCCTGGTCGCTTCGAGCCCACTCACCATTGTGAGTTCTCAATGGAGGGTCGCAAGTGACGGGACTTTTGAAATTCTTAACTTTTCGCCACAAAGAGTAGTTGGTATCAGATGTAGCTGACAGAGATTGTACGGACTTTTGAAATTCGTTTTCCTTTTTTTGTTTCAGGACATCCCGAAGCATTTTTATGCATATATTGAGCTCATTTTTTAAGGTCGGGGAACGAAACCTCTGCCAATCTCTCCTTTGTTGTCTTTTTTTGGTTACCAGACTTATAATGTCTTTACCCTTAAGACCGTTGAAAATTTGTCTTCTATGAGTGTCAGATGGGCCGTGCGTTGAAATTTTCGCTGCCAAATGAAGTAATGTTATAAAGCCATCAACTGCATTGTCGACATCTGCTATTGATTTTAGAGGAATGAGCGATTTTAGATGCGCGCTAATGAATTTTCTGTATTTATTGGTGTGAAACTGACTACCAAAACTAAATAAGAAACCAAAAACTATATACAAACAGTTTTGTGTACGAAAGAAGACAACAAAAAAACAAACCATAATTGCTATTTCCACTTATCTTATATATAAAAATCTTATGTCCGCTTAGAAAAATCCAGTAATCTCCAAAAGTTACCTATCGATTGAGCTGAAATTTCGTCGGATTGCTTCTATGAAGTGGAAGTGGATCTTATTTATGGTTCGATTTGCTTGAAATTCGGTATATAGGTGGCCTTTTGCTTAGATTAACAGGAAGACTACACTTCTCTCCGGAAAGTAGACCAAGGACTGACCTATTCGAAAAATGTTTATTTATGGCTGGATTAACTTGAAATTCGGTACATAGGTGGCCGTTTGCTTAGGTTAATAGGAAGGTCCGGGAAGTGGACCAGGATTCGAAAGAATACGACTACTATTTTCTCCGGTAAATGGACCAAGAACTGAACTATCCCTATCGATTTGCTGGAAATTCGGTATGGTGGCCTTCTGCTTAGATTAACAGGAAAACTAGACTTCTCTAAGGAAAGTTGGCAAGACACTGACCTAGTCAAAACAAAGCTTTTTTATGGTTCCATTTACTTGAATTTTGGTGAATAAGTGGCTTTTTGCTTAGATGAGCAGGAAACTCTTCTCTCCGGGAAGTGGACCGCAAACTGGCCTATTCAAAAAGACGGACTATTGCTCTCTCCGGGAAGCGAACCAATATCAATGGTAAAACCAAAAATGTTGTATTCCCACAAGTATCGGGTAAATAAAGTTATGATAAAAAAGATACCCGATGATAAATTTTTTATGCATTCAATGAGTTTGTGCGACAGCGAAGCGTTGCGGGGTACTGCTATCTTAATATATAAAAAAACTCGTGTCCGTATGTATGTTCCGAAATAACTCAAAAACGAGTCAACTGCTTTTCATGAAAGTTGACATATATTTATTATTTAAATTAATAATACTATAATAATTAATAATTAATAAAAAACGGATCATCAACGTTGATTGTTGTTATTAATCGAAGGTTCCATATATTCCTCCGAAACAGCTAGACCGATTTTAATAAAAATTTATATGCATATTCAGTAGGTCTGAGGGTAGTCCACCCCAATTTTTTTTTTTTTTTGTTGTTTTTTTTGATATTTTGGACAACATTTTTTCTTTTAATTCTTTTATGATGTGACATTACAAAATACATACATATAACCCTAACTTTTTACCTTTCTGTCAGCAACCCCTATTTTTTGCCAACCCGAAAACATTTTTTCTAACAAGAAAAGCATAGATCGTTTGTAAGTATGATCGCTGCGCAATGTTATTATTCTGGGGCTTCGGGTCACAAGCTATATACGTTCAAGCGTAGATCCGATTGATTATAATAAAGCGAGCGAGGAATATAATAAAAAAACTTACTATTTGGTATTATGTGATGCTTGATAAGGGGTTTTTGTCATTCTTTGCAATATCAATAATAATACAAATTCTACAAAATACAAAAAGCCACAACAACGTGTAGTTATATATAAACATACTATAATATAACTCAACAACTTTTTGTAGATTTCCAAACAGTCTTCATAGCACGAAAAAGAGCTGTCTCTATTCCGCTATGTCTGAATTTGAATTGCTCCTGTAATCAAATAAACAGGCAGTTCATTCGTGTCTTGGCTCTCACATGTCTGATGACAATTTGAAGTTGTAGATGATTTCGTCTGATTAGGAACCAGCATTACCACCAATCTTATTATTATTATTGACAGATTCGAAATTCAAATGTAAAACTTATTTAAACTGAGACGCATAGAAACCAAACACTACAAGTCTTTCATCATTAATGTCCTTTCTTATGGTGCAAAGGCGTAACCGTTGACAAGATCCGATGAGTCAGCTTTGGAAATCTTCGCGAGAAAAGTTGTAACAGCTGGTGAAAGCAGAGGAAGAAAAAGATCATGTGGAGAAATACGTATGTAGCGTCACTTGGTTTCTCCAATCGGCGCTGAACATCTAAATGAAGAACATGTAGGTATAAGCGCCACGAATGAAGTGACAAGTTTTTTAATTAATGTAAGTGTAAGCAACTTTTCTTGAAAGTCTTCAAAACTCTCGACCTTCTATTCTTTAAGCAACATAACTCCTTTATAAACCACGAATTCATGTGTTTCATTTTAAGCCCAGGGTTTTTAGGTACACATTTTTCAAAAAGAGAAATAATGGTACTGGTAAAATGTGAGAACTTAATCCAATATTATCAGTATAACTTGGTCAAGTAAATTTAGAGAACTCCTGATTAAACTTTTTAAAATTAGCTTTCATAAAATTGAATCGAAAACTAGAGTTAAGCGTAGAATTAACAGCCACAAGTTTGCTTCCGATTTCAAATGTTATCTCCAAAGCAGAGGAAAAAAGATGAACGATTCTAATAACAGAAAATTTAGAAGCATTATAAAAAAACCAAATCTAAAATCTTACCAATGTGGTTAGGATCTAAATTAATTTTATTCAGGCATAAGTCGGACAGTTCTTCCAAGAACTCATTTATACATGATCGTTTCTACATGTATACAGATATGTCCGACAGGGATAAGATAGCGCTATATATGTATGTATAGCTACTAGCTGAAAGCACTCGTAAGCATTTCAATTCTACAGAATCTACAGTAGGAAGAAGATAAGGACTTGATGCCCAATCGCTTAGGTCAAAAGCGTTGAGTTTTATGCTAATGTCCCATAATTTAGTAAATATTTCATTTATAGCTAAATGTATATGCAGTGAAAAGTTTATCTTACCTATGATAACCACAATCCAATCCTTCGTTTGTCATATTCATATGCAAAATTCAATGTTATTGAGATGAAGATACTGAAAGAATATTAAACAATTAATAAGGACTAGGATGGAGATTCTTAAAAAATCACATATTTACATAAAAAAAATTCTCAAACAAACCCAAAAATTTTAAATTTGAGTTCTTTTTGAGAACGACTTTTTTTGAGTTTATATATTTTTTGTAGTTGTATATCCAACATTTACCATAATAAATCATAGCAAGATAATAATTCAATTGAATATAAACAATGAAAAGTATTGATATATTTCCTCGAAAAGTAATTCAAATAGGAACAAACAAAATAAGCTGTTGCCAAGTCGCCCACTCTTTAAAATAACACAAAGAAAAATTTGCTCAATGTTTAAGTTCATACTGTGCGAAAAGGAAAAGCCACCTTTTTTCCAGTAAATCGAATCATGAATAAGATTTTTTCAAATAAGTCAGTCTCTGGCCCACTTCCCGAAATTTTTTTTTAAAAAATCCAGCAAACCCTTGACCGAAAACCAGAGACAGACAGTTCAGATTGCCCTGAACTCGAGAGCGATCGTGAAAGTTCGCGATTACACTTGCCACTTATACTAAGCAGCAACAGAATTGCTTATCAGTTGCTATAAATTACACGAAAAAAGAAGGAAATTAAAGCTCTCAGTAAGGTAGTCGGAGAAATCAAACATCTGTAATGATCATACATTTCAATGTTAGTTTGGCGTGAACACAATAGACGAGATCTAAAGATTCTAGATGGTCTTAAAAGAGCGATAAATTTCACTAGATAGTTAAAAGTAAACTTCAAGCATCTTGTATCTTAGTATTTGGAAGCAAATTTTCAGGAATGAATTTGGCGACATTAAAGAAGTATACTGGACATTTTTGATTGTAAGGAAACAGTCTGATGCACAAATTTATACATAATTTTGAATTTCTTTAACATATCTTACTCACTCGTTCTTTAAAGATGTTTAAATAAAAAGAAACAATTAAAATTATAATTAGTAAAACGAAAATAAAATTATGTATGCGGATAACTGACATAAGAATTAGCTCATCTTGTTATGCAATTTAGGGAACATACCCAAATAAAATGACAGTCATCGAGCAGTCCACAGTAGACACTATAGTAGTTTAGCATATGAGAAATGAAACCTCATAAAAACGTAAGAAATGAAACTAAATTTTTCTTGATTTCCTCTTTTATTTCATAGAATGCATATCTTTGAGGCCGCACTTACTTATTTATCAAGCAGAAACTAATAACACTTTTTAAAATTCCAATAGTATTCATATCGATGGTTATTTAAAACTCATACATACATAAGTACACGTATCTAGGCAAGCCAATAGCGATACAAACATATGTACATATACTCATATGTATACTTGATGGATTTTTAAGAATTGCAATGATTTTGATGGTCATAGTACATCTAATATTTGCATCATATCCATAAGTTGGAATTCTGAACATGTTTACTTACTTGCGTATACAAATGCTGTGATGTGCTAATCAATTGTTGGTATGTTACTCACTGCAATAGAACTAATTATGTAGGTTATTTTCAGTGAAATGTTTTTCTTCCTAATCAATATTTAAAATTTTGGTAACCAAGCTTGTTATATTTATTTCTAAGATATTTAGAGTGTTGTTTTACTCGATACCTCAGAGACAAAACGTTGGATTAAATTTTTAACCCAATCTAGCTGACTTACAAATAGTGACGCTATTATTTAATGCGGTATTTGAAAAGTACCTGCAATCGATTCAGAAGTATATACATACATACAAATCTGCATGTTGGATAGTATTTGTATTTATTCGCCAACCCATTACTTATACCTAAGATATCACAAGAAATATGGTTGCAAAGCTTTTCGAAAAATCAGAGGAACTATGCTAATATTAATAATCGTAATCTGTTATCTTGGTTTGTTTAGGTGTAATAGAGTTAATTTAATTATTCTCAGAACAATACCGTTAACGATATTCACTACATGAGCCGCCAAGAATAATCTGTATAGAATTTAGCAAAGAAAAGTCAATTATTCTGAAACAAATCAAACAAACCGAGCAACCGGTTTGCTAAAACTTTCTAAATATTTACTAAATATTTGATACAATTAAAGAGTTTGCATAGTAGGTATTAACAAATATTTCAAATATTTTTATGAGAACCGATTAAAAAAGAAAATATTTATAATAGTAAATAGAATAGAAAAAACGATGGAGAAGTGAAAAAAGTAAGTCAAATAAAAGGAAAGAAAAGGAAGGCAAAGAAAATAAAATTAAAAGTAAAGGAAAAAAAAGAGGAGAAAAGCAAATAAATCAAATATCACTTGGTACAATAAACATTACCGAGCGGAATTCATGGGCTTACTTCGGACAAATTCGAAAATGTAAATGGAGAATCTTCTCACCTTTAATCATATGATTTCAATTCATGAGGAGTTTTCGAGAGAAAGCATAGCACATTTCAGTGTCAAAAAAATTCGGGTAATATTCAGATATTCGAAGTTCAAGTTAAATTAACCCTAACCTAAATACTGAATTACTTACATTACTGAGTACCGATTAGCTAATTTTTTTGTATATAAATATTACTTGAAAGGACATGCGCACTATATCTTCGACTATTGAAAATAAATGAGTACACACTCCTATGTACGTATGTATGTATCCATAAATTCGTAATTGTCTTGAACATTCGGGATTCAAGTTCATTTGAATAGAGCAATTCCACAATAATAGGAATAAACTGAACACTTTTACAATGAAAGTTTCAAGTTATTTAAGAAGTACTGGGATTAAATACATTTTTTTGATGTTAGTTATTTGCACTTCCAAGGTTAATTCTGATGAAAAAAATATAAATAAGCTTCTTAACAATCAAGTGATTGTCAGCAGGCAAATAATGTGCGTTTTGGAAAAAAGTCCTTGTGATCAATTGGGAAGGCAGCTTAAAGGTGAGAATGCAATTTTGCATATTAAACAGAAAACTTATGATTAAAATAAAGGCTGGCCAATTATTGTACAATTTATTTCCATGTTAGCAGTAATGTTATAGAAGAGCATCTTACATTTCAGCTTCATGAGCAAAATATGACATACCATAGCGTGGTTAATTAAATTCATATCTAAAATTGATAACGTGACGCATAATAAATTTCTTGCAGCTAGATGTATTTCTTCAATACTCTCTACATGTTATTCAGGTTCAACGAAAATTTATTGTTATACAAAGTTGAGAAAAACAATGAAGTGGAATAATGTTTTTTGAATAGAATGTCATTATTCTCAATAAACGTAAATCAAAGTATTCTATTATAGACAACTATCAAAATGAGAGCAAGGCTACCAAAATGAATGTACACGCAAGCTATTATGTACATACATACATACATATGTTGTATGTATATCTTTCATTGCTTGGAATTTGTTAAGAAGAAGCTTTCAAAGTTTTAAAATAAAAACCAAAGAAAGAGTAAACCAACATTAAAAAAGCAAATGAGTTTCAATCATGATTCAAAAATTAAAGGTTGGATAAGAAGTGACAGCACGATTTTGAGAATTTGATTTGAGGTCAAATTAAAATCTTTTTTTAAATAAGGACAATAATGGAAATTTCAACAAAAGAACAATTTGGATTGAAATTGATATATTTAATTAGGCCTTAGGTTTAGTCAACATATTTATATTAGGTAATATGTTTTTCTTTTATTTTAATAAGCTTGTTCATTCCACATTTGAAAAAATTTCTTTAACTTACATATGTGTACATCTTCACATAAATACAGACACGTATTCATTAACTCTTTTCCCGAGAATGGCCTGTCGAACACGAAAAGCTCTATCTGTCTTACTTACACTTCTTTATCACCAGCCCTTTGACTAATGTAATTTACAACAAGCACATCCTCTTCATTATGTGTAACCAGCTTCCATACTAAATATACCTGTTGACCTAATCGAGTCTAGGTCGCCAAAAAATTTAAGCCACCTTCGAACAGCTAAATGATTTTTATGAGTAAAAGCCCTCCCCCGGGTCAACTCCGGTGCGTAGAACCTGCTGCTGTGAAAGTTGTACTGGCAGGCTCTAAAGGCCATTCACAGAGAGTCAGTCAACCACCACAAAAGCAGCACCTATACTAAATCAAACACTTATTTGCATGCTCCATTAAAATAACTCCTCCAACTCATCCCCTTAGTCCGAACGAATTGATTTCCGCGGCCTTCATTAGCTGATCTCGGTGACTTCACTAACTTGTTAAGTTCCATCTGTTTTCCATAAGCAACTGGTATTTTTAAAACGATGATGTTCTACGAATTATCTATTTTCTGTTAATGCTTCAGCTTTTTACTAGTCAAATTCTAATTCTTTTACGCATGTTGAATTTGTTGCGACACACACGTTAATGCTAACCTTCAGTAGTAAAAAATCATTAGCGTCTTATTAGAGTAATTAGATTTGAATTATGTGGACTCATTAATGTGTACTCGAAGAAATTGAAGTTTAAATACTTGAAATTCGTAGGTGAAAATTCACTGTAGCAGATTATCCTATAAGGAATGGATTATTAACAATTGAAAAAATTGTACTGTACCTTACAAACATACATATTTATGTGTATAGGAAAACATCACGATAAATACCTCAGGGATTCATTTATGACCTAATAAATGAAAGATATATAATTTCATAAAAAATTTTGTTTTTAATACTTACTTCATTCACAGAATTCAATTAATAATTGCATAATTCTAACGGATATAAATAAAGCATTGACTGTTTGCTTAATAATTCCATTTTCATACATAATGATTGGAATTTTATTTAGAAATATTTTACAAAATGACCCTAAAACTTGCAAAGAAACAACACGGGTTGTCAATTGTCAAGAGCTTCTTCGTTATTCAACTTTTAAATTATTGAATCGTGGGTTTGACAAGAGAGGCCGTGAAATTTCGCTCGCAATAAAGCCATATTCGCTCGTATTGTGTGCCATGTGGCACCATCATAACCATCCAGCCTTGACATCAGCGCGACACAAGTTCCTAGAGAAACATTTCTTAGATTGTCTCGCTGAGATAGCCTCAGCGAATATTGGAAATTTCGTTGCACACGAAATGGTTCCATCATCTGAGAAGATGAAGGCAGGAGCCTCAGCGGTATCACAATGGGCCTATTGGCCTAAGTGTGCTCAACTCAACATCACAATTTGGCTTATATATATGTATATCTAACAATTGAGAAATGTGCCTCGTTTTTGTCAAGAAAATAAAAAAATTTTAAATAAAAATAATATTAATACTTTAACACGAATGAAATAGTAATAAAGAAGTGATTAGATGTAATTCTGTTAAAATTAACTGAATGGTAACATCGATTTGGTTACACGAAAACTTGGTGCCAGTGAAGTGAAACCATCCTCCGCACAGCACAGCCTACATAGAGGAATTGCAAGTATTTGTATTGAAGCCATAGAGCTTAGCTGATTTTGGATTCCTTTGTCATGTCACATGTCAATGTCATAAAATTACTAATTTTATTAAAGTATTTTTGAAAATACAACCACAAACCTTATAAATAAACGGTTTCAAATGTAACCACCAAATTAAATAGTTGTACTATAATAAGCTGGCTAATTTTAATCAAAGATAACATGATACGAAACTCTCACAAAATGCAAATAAATTAGTTCCTTGATTATTTTTTTGGGCTGGTAACAAAGCCAAATACAGAAACTCCGAACAGCTTATCGTTAAGAAGCCTTAGTACCACTTTGGACCATTTAGTGTTATCAATAAATTTTCATTAACAACAGTAAATTTTTATGTTAAAAAAGTATTGATTATATTTGTTGGAGCCGAATATATGTAAAAGATCAAAAATAATAATTTGAGTTAAAAAGTTTCGTATCATGTTATCTTTGATTTTTACTGAATCCTGAATAGATAAGTGAGTAAATTTCATATCATATTATCTTTAACAAAACTCCACGTCACATGCAAAAGACGTGTAAACAATAGCTATGTTCGGTGAGAAACGTCAGCAAGACTTAGCCAGTAACGAAATTGAAAGAATAAGATTGTTTACTGTCCGAAAGAGTGAAATTTACTCAGTTTTGACCGAACAAGATTGTTTTTTTTTTTTGTTTACAAAGAGACCAGCGTTACCCACCTTCCGCCTAACCGACCGAGGATCCTTCAGGTGCACCGAAGGATACTCGAAAAATCAATGAAGTCAGTAGCTTGTTCAACACTGTGATTATGTATCATATAAGCAAAGGATTGGAAAGATTTTCTAGAGAAACACATATATTTACACTTATTTAAATTTAGGGACATACGTGTACATTTCGCATCACTCCAACTAACTAAATTATGTGAGTCAAGTTGTAAAAATTCGTCAATGTAACGATCTGATTTAAAGAGCTTGACATTGTCTGCCTACATGAATGTTTTAGAATGAAGAACTTCATTGATGAATATAAAGAAGGGTAAGGTGCCATTGACGGCATTGGGGAAGACCACATGTTACTCCTATTTCACGTTATGTACAACATTAAATAATTATTTTTTGTTTTCTACCAATCAAGTACGATGCAGTGTACTTTAGAAAGAAAGGAGGAAACCCGAAATGATCAAGTTTAAAGTGAAATAAAGAATGAGGGACCTTGCCAAATGTTTTGTTGAAGTCAGTATAGATAACATCAGTCTGATAACCATTTTTGAAACCATTACTGACATTAGTGGTGAATTCTAGCAGATTCAATTTACAAACCCATCCGCCTATAATCCCCCATAGATTATCCTCGATTTCAGAAGCTTAAAATTGTATTATCCTTTATGTTTTGCGGCACATTTGGTAGACACTATTTTCTAGTAAATTAAAGAAGATCAGCTTACATTGTTCTAAAAATAAGAATAATTTATGTCTTCAATATTTCTAACTTCCAATTCCTCAATACGAACTGTGTGGTGTGCGAGCAATGATTTAATTCCACTGCCACCACATTTTAATTTTTACCTTAGCTGTTTAATTGAATCTTTGATATCATTAAATTTAATTTAACAAAATTACACGTGGGCACTTATTTTGTTATCGTATAATTCATATTAAAGTATTAATATTATTTTCATTTTAAATCGATTTTTATTTTTTGGACATGAATGCAACCATATGATCACAAACCAGCACGTATTTGCCAACTTCTCTCAAAACTAATTTGGTATATAACCTCACACCATTTTATTGTATTTTCAATCGTTTGTGATATAAATTAAACATATTACCAGTAAATTTAATAGTTTTACAGTTGTTGTGTAGCTGCAGCTAATATTTTTTCTATTAGTATTTGTGATGTGATTAGCCAAACAAAAGAAATTGAAATGGATTTAATCGTGACTACTACAAAATCGAGCAACATCCAAAGGTTATACAACATTAATTTAAATAAAAAATAAAGTTAATTTTTCTATTTGCCATCGCCCCTCGGCAGGGAATATAAACCCCTCTAAGTCTATTTCTGACATGAAATAAACCAGCAACCGTTCGGAGGCGGCTTAGTATAAACTTATCTTATGGGAGCGCCATGCAAATGAGAAGTTGTCACTGGTTGCCCATGCCGTTACTGACGGTTGTCCCACAGAAACCAGCGGTCAGTACTGACCAGGTTGCCAGTACTGACTTTTTAAACTAATATGAATTAATCGAAGAAAATGCGTAGTTTTTTGCAAAAAATGAAAACTAAATTCGTAATTAATTTATATTCGAATATATAAATTATGAAATTTGTTGACGAATTGTTGACTCGTGTATGTACATCGCTCTTACAGTCGGCTGTTATGGACGTTAGCTATGTAAGATGGGTAGTTGCAGCATAAGATGGAAGTTGTGGCAGTTGCAGCTGGGGTGTTATTAACTTTTGTTATATTTTATTTTACTTAAATATTTTCGTGAAAAAAAAAATTATAACGTATTTAAAATAATATTTAAATTTTGGGCGGTTGATCCTCGCATTTTTTTCAATTAATTAAAAAGAATCTTAAGTACCGTCTTTGGAGTACCGTTTCAAGACTTAAATAATCTTATTTATGCATAAATTGCGGTACTTTATTTTTCGTGCCTTGATTCCTGATTATCTTTCTGAACCGAACACATATACTTAGCGAAGTTGTTAGAAGTGCGCACTACCATGCTGCACAACCAACTTCCCAAATAATAGAAAATTTATTGAAAAAAAGAAAGAATTAAATAAGTTTTTTAACAGCGGTCACCTCTCTTCAGGGAATGTCAACACCTACGTGTGTATTTCCGACGTAAAATAAAAGTCCTTCAGCAGTTCGGAAGCAACACAATACCATAGTTTTTATTGCATTAAATTTTATTTAACGTAATTTCGGGGTACATATGTATAAAATATTTCTTAACTCTAATATACTTTTTTAACGATTTTTTTCCTTTTTCAGCCGCCCTACCAGAAGTTATCTTAAGGAACTGTCGCAATTGCTCTCCTCAACAAGCTCAAAATGCGCAAAAATTAACAAATTTTTTGCAAACAAGATACCCGGATGTGTGGGCTATGCTTCTTAAGAAATATCAAAATGCTTAAAACGGATATCTTCCAATAGAAATATCAATTGCTAAAATAACCAAACTTCATTTTTATATGATATTTTTAACTATAGCTTTTAAAAATTAGTCAAAATAAACATGTCCTACTAAAGGTGTAACTTGGTATCACTTTTTCCGATTCTATTGTATGTTGTACAGATATAGTTTATTCGGTGTTAAGGACTCTGACATTTGGCTTCCAAACAGCTTTCGTTCTTATACATTTGTGTATATACACTAATTTTTACGCAAAAACATTAATACTTCAAAAAATTAAATTTAATACTATGCAGAGAAGTAAAACGTAATTGTTTAAATTATATTAATATTTTTTATTGTCGCAGCACATCTTCAGGTGAGTTATGAAAAACCAAAGTGTAAAAAAAAAACAATTTAAGCTAAGCCTCTGCCTCCTTCCGCCGATCGTCTTCACTCTCAAAGTAAGTAATTCTGCGGATATGTGGCATGAAATTTTAGTATAAAGTTTGCTGAGACAAATATTATTCAAAACTCTTGTTTTAAAAGAGGTTTTGTATTAACTTCCCGTTTCAAATAAATGTTGGCGAGCTTTTATTTCTTATTCAACTTATGGCTTTATTCATTAAGCTACATTATATTCAAGATTTGTAAAGAATGAGGGAACATCCGTGACGTCATCGAACAATCTTAGTCAAATTTACAAGTACAATTCTCGAAATTTTTAAATCCCTAAATACATATATATAATATATTTAAATCTCCTCTTCCATGATACCAAAACTTATTACTAAACCTAGGTGTTGCATTCTGCCAATAATACATATGCTTTGCAAAAGTTTTAGTAACAAGCACAGAATACAGACAGTTAAGAGTGGTATGCCCTGGTTTTGGAAGGTGAGTAAAATTCCATTTTTTATGTGAATATCTTTGTACTTGTTTAAGATAAATTTTCAGAAAATCCGCTTATGAAAAAATACTAATTAAACAGTAAAATTTTTAACAGATATCTAGTAAAATATATGTTTATAAAATATTGTAAAAATAGCAATTTAGACACATTTAAACAGCTTATAATTTTCCCTAGGAATTTATGCAATCCGTTGAATTAGCAAAATTTTGAGGAAGACATTTAAGAAGATGAATATGAAATTAAATTAAATTAGAAAGAAAAAAATTAAAATATATTGATTCATTAAGACAATAAACTAACATTGTGGCGGTGTAAAAAAATAGCTATGGTTCGAACTGAAACCGGCTCTACCTTTTTTATGTTCTTTATAGTTAATATTGTTTTCTTCTTCTCTTTATTGGCTTTGGTACCGCTTACTCGATTATAGACGAATCAATATTAGCGCGCCATTCATCTCTTCTTTTCACTGTTTGGCGGCAGATGGGAATACCAAGTGAAACCAGGTCACTCCCCACCTGATCCTTCCAACGTTCCAACGGAAGTGTTCTTCTTCCTCTTCTTTCGTCAGCGGGTTCTGTATCGAATAATTCTCAAGTTGGATTGCTTTCATCCATTCGGACGACATGATTTAGCCGTCGTGGCCGCTGTCTCTTCATTGGCTGAACTCGTACAGCTCATCGTTCCATCGTCTGCGGTATTCGCCGGTATTGTTTGCAAAACTTTTCTTTCGAAGACTTCCAGATGTTGACATCGTCAACGCTTCTGCGCCATATAGTAGGCCGGGTATGATGAGCGACATGAAGAGGGGATTTTAGTTTTCGATTTCTCGCTCAGTCTAAACTAGCACCTTTTGGCAAGCGTTGGATTTCAATGTTGACATTATTATTGATGTTTGTTTGAAAGTTATGACTGTCAACAGTGCCGTGGGAGCGAAATCGCGAATGCGGTGACTGTCTGTTTGATTACAGGAGATATTTCGTCTTGTCCACGCACAGTACCAGACCCATTCGCTTCATTTCTTTATAAAGTCTGGAGAAAGCAGAACTAACGGCGGTGCTAAGGCCTATGATATCAATAACATCGGTAGACGCCAGTAGTTTTACACACTGGTAAAAGATTATACTTTGTCTATTTACCTCTGCAACTCTTATTATTTTCTCCAGCATAAAATTAAGGAATTCCCACGATAAAAAGTCACCCTGTCTGAAACCTCGTTTGGTATCGAACGACTCGGAGAGGTCATTCCCAATTCTGGTGTTGTCCAGTCAGTTTTCACAGCTTTTTTCGAGGACCTCATATTCAGACGTAGAAGCAGCTGTCTTAAAATCTATGAAAAGGTGATTTATATCAATTCAACAAGCACTCCACCGCCATTTTTCAATAGCTCTGCCCGTAGGCCGTCAGCTCCAGCCGCTTTGTTGTTTTTCAAGCGGTCAATCGCTATTCGAACCTCGACAGAGTCGGATAGTGGAACGTATTCGGGTTTCGGGTTCACCATCTCCGGGTGTTTCATTTTCACTGCCATTTAACAGCCTGGGTAAGTGTTCCCTCCATAAATTCCTTTACTCTGGGCATCTGTCACTACAAGAGTTTGCTTCGGTTTCCAAACTTTCTGTAAGCCGTCGTATCCTTTCATAGAATTTTCAAGCATTACGCTTGTCGGTCAGCTTTTCAAGCTCTTCATACTCACGCATCTCGGCCTCTTTCTTTTCTTGTCTGCACTTGCGTTTTGCTTCCCTCTTCAGTTCCCAGTATCTATCCCATCAACACGTGCTGTGGTCGAATGCAATGTCGTAAGGTAGGCAACCTGCTTTCTCTCCACTGCAGTTCGACATTCCTCATCGTACCAGCTCGTTTTCTGGCACTGCCGATAACCAATTGTTTCCGTAGCAGCGACACAGGCAACCATATTTCGGGCCCGGCGAAGCCGATCAGCATCAATCTATTCGTGGATATTTTATCATGAGGTTTAATTTTCCGACAGTTGTGCCGAAGATACCTTCTTTGCCAACCCTGGCGTTAAAGTCGCCAAGCGCAATTTGGCATCGTGGCGGGGCAGCGCTCATAAGTATGTTCGAGGCGCTCATAAAAGGCAACCTTGGTCACATCGCCTTTCTCTTCCGTCAGAGCATGGCCGGAAATCGGCTTTTTGTTGAAAAATTTCGTTTTGATGCGGATTGTGGCGATACGTCCATCCACCGGAGTGAATGCCAGTACTCGGCGGCGGAGTCTCTCTCCCACTACAAATCTGACACCATGTTTGCGTTTCTTTTTATGGTCGATGTAGTATATTTCATCAAAAGGCGGCTCTCTCATCCGAGGCATATTAAGATTTTTCATTGGAGTTTACTTTCAATGTGGTGGGTACCAAACTCTACGCACAACCTCACGAGATTCATTTTAGCTCGCTTCCAAACGGATGATTGTTGGCTACCCAGGGGATACTTGGTATAAGACCGAAAATCGTGAGCTTGAGCCATATGCAGAAACGTTTTTGGCCACTCCCAGGTAAATGGCAGCCAAAAACTTCCTCACTTTCATGAACTTCTTTACATAGTGTAATCCCCTATGTTTTAGGTAGATGTCCCAATGTCTGTCCATCACTCAGATAGCTCATGGCAATAATCAGAACTCCTCAATTGCTGATAGTAGCACTACTTTGTCGACGGTACCAAAGGCTTGTTCAGTGCTACAAGGGCAGACGCGCTTTTTGTTAATGCACTGGACTATCTAAGTGTTTACGGCATTAAATGCGGTTGTAGTATTGGGCAGAAGCCATGCAAATTTAATGCTGCTCTTGAGTGGGGAATGAAAGATGGGAGCAGCAAAGCCTCGGTTGTCTTCATTACTGGCGAAAGGAGAGATATCAGCCGATATGAGTCTCCCTTGTAGACAGATTTCCCCAGCTTCAACAGCGGACCCCTCTACCCAGTTCCCATCTGTAAGGTATAATTAGAGTGATCAAGTACAAATGGATATTGAGTACGTATGAGATGAGACCATCATACCACACTTTATCAGATGTTGGTGCCACACCAAGAAAAACTGCCGAGCAATACTCTCTCACTTCGAAAGCTTTCCTTATTTCATTTGTTATACGATTTACTTGTTCAGTTGTGCCGTGTATTCCCCGAAAACCAAATTGATGTGTTGAAATAATACCATTTTGATGAAGAAAAGGAGTAATTTTTGATAGCAGCACTTTTCGAAAAGTTTTTATAGGCAAGGCAACAAGCTGATTGGTCCATATGATGACGACAGGGTTGCGCCGTTACCTGGTTTAGCTATCATAATTATCTGCGAGTTTTTTACATTTGTGGATAATATCCTAGCTTTAATATGGCACTGAAAATCTTTGCAAGAAAAACGAGAGCAGTGCTGGCAATTCTTTAAGCATTTTGGGTGAGATGTGATCGTTTGGAGTTAGGTGACAAAGGTGCAATATTGGTAGCAGTGTTAGGTCGAAATACCGCACAGAGGTGCTCTGCAAAACAAGTCGCCTTTTTTCATCCGTTCTGGCCCATGAATCGTTTCGTAGTCTCAGCGCTGTTTCAGTGCTTACAGGTGGCTTGAGGATTTTTCTAACTTTCCAAAGTGATTTTTTAGTTGAAGCGTTAGAAGACAAAGACTTTATAAAATTTTTTATATTCTCATATTCTCATAATTGCATTTTTAGTTTATTTTCTGCCATCTTTAGTCGAATTTTTGCATCGGGCGATCGGAAGGTATACCATTCGTGGTGCCAGCGTCGCTTTTTTCGGACCAGTAACTCTATTTCTCTATTACGTGTAGTTATTCATGTTCTGATTTTTGGGTTTGTTTCCTGCACTGGTGTTGCTATGATTACTGCTGTTGCTAACATGCTGTTGAACACAAGTAACTTGTTTTCACTATCAGTTCCCTTCTCTATTTCCGGATTGGTCTGTATATGACTGCTTATGTATTTGTTATATTTAAGCCAGTTAGTTCTGAACGTAGCAAGTCGGTCATTTGGTTGTTCGGTTAATTTGATGATTAATGAGGAATGATCATCAGATAAGTCAGCACAGATTTCGGCAAATACTAAACTTCTATCTACGTTTTTAATGACTGCAAAGTCAATCAAGTCAGGTAATTTCCTTGCATCTGTAGACCAGCAAGTTGGCTGTCTTGGTGAGATAAAACCGTATATATTTTTGGTACTTATGACCGTTATATATAGCTGCCGATATTTTGGATTAATTAGTCTCGAACCCTAATATGTATGTTGCGCATTGTAGCCAACTCCAGCTAAAAATTTATCTACCAGAGTTGTCGCGTACTGGCCGTAATATGCCAAATGATTGGGCACCAATACGCACTCGCCTGAGAATTCTGAAGACCGAGGTATAGCTTGCGGCCTGGCTCTTAAGTGCATGCCGTATCAGATTCTAATAATCTACAAGAGAGAGCACATCTTTTGGCGCAGACGTGCGATATATTAGTGAAAAAAAATATAATTATATAAATTCGAATCGGGTAGTGCTAGCGGAGGCAAGACAGTGGGTTTGTTATTGTTTGAGGCAAGCGTGCCCAGGGGAACCGTGGATGAATTAAGGCAGTCGAAACCCATAGTTTCAGATTATTGTTTCCGCGTTTCAGTGGCGGAACCGGAGTTTGGCAGCACCACCGGAGGAGCACCGAAGTTGGGTACCCACACCCGACTGAAGCCGCTAAGTTTCACTTATTGTTTTCGTACGTTTTTTTTTGTCGTGCCGACAGTGTTGCTCCTTCCGTTTTTACCATACCTATCCTTATAGCATCCAGCACCCAGAGCCCAGTCATACAGGCGGGTTAAAGTTACTCCCGGCAGCACGGGAGTAGTGCGAGTGGGTTCGTAACCAGTTTGGTTGGACCATACCTCGGGGCCACCCAATAACATATTTTGTTTACTATGTGTATGTACATATACATATAGTTGATCGGTTGTTTAATTACTGCCGTCGTGTGATCTTCTCCTGGTAATAGCGTTGATCATTTCACAAGGGTTTGTTTTTTGCTCATAGTTTTGTTATTGTACGTAGCTAGCGACCCACGCCGTCTTCACTAAGCTGGCCGGGCGCTTTGTTAGTTTTTGTTATCTCCTTTTTGTGCGGTAGTTTGTTTTGTTGACGTGCGTGGTTGTTGGTAGGCGCTTGACCAACAGCCACTCTAGGTATACGTATGTAAGTTAAGTTCATCGGGTTATCCAATAAAAAGTCACTTTTTGGTTTTTAATACAAGTTTTATTTATTAACTTATTTAACTATGTATTTATATCACCTTAATTTTCATAAGGAAAAACACTTATAACTTTTTTAAGTTTTCCGTCTTGACTCTATGTCAGTCATATTAAGACTAATTAATACTAATCAATACTCCACTGCTTAAACTAATATGCCGCGTCGAATATCATTTGCCTGGCCATTGTGTTTGTTGCCGTATCATAACCTGATCTTGTGTTGTTGGTATTCGATTCATAAAAATTCCCCTGCATTTCCTGACTTATTCGGGCACATTAAGCACTCCATTGATAACCCAAGCCCATAATGAAATTGTTGTTGTCGTAATACTTATGGTTTGGAATGTTGGTACCGTAGAGGGATTTGGGATGTTGCTAAGCGCGCGATGATATTATTTGCGCTGTGTTATTTGGGTAACGTAAAGGGGCTTTGTGTTTTGATCTTTTTTTTATGCCAGCGCGTGTTGCTGCTAGGCAGGTGGTAGGGCTTTGCATTGCGTGTAATAGTTGCTAAGCAGAGAAGGCATGTATGCCGAAAACAAGATCACAGGTATGGAAGCTGATTGGTCTTATTGTTGTCATGTGACATAATTTTTGTAGGTAGGCATGATATAACTTGTACATGCGCACATATGGTACATAGTGTTATAGTGTTATAAAAAAAGTTATTACGAAACGTGGTGGACAGTAAATCGCAGGCCTATAATACCTCTTATCAATTTAGTTAAAAATGAAACTCCAAGCATCTTTCTACCACTGTGGAGTGTAGGCAGATTAATGAGCCGTAAACGACTTTTGTAAAAAGGCAGGTTCTTACTCGCATCCCTACTTAAATTTCTTAACGCAAATAGTACAGATTTCAATTTATCTGAGCCATATTTCAAAATGGGCTTTACAATTTAGGTAAAGAGTAATTTGGTAATGTATGGGTAATTGAACTCCTTAGCCCAACGTTTAATGAAAGCTAAAACGCCTTTTGTCTTATTAGCATAAACATTTATACTAAAATCTAGCTTAGCGCCCATTGTGATACCTAAATCAAAGAAGTCAGTAACTTGTTCAACATTGTGATTATGTATCATATATGTAAAGGATTGGAAAGATTTCCTGGAGAAACACATATATTTACACTTATTTAAATTTAGGGACATACAGTTCGCATCGCAACACCTAACAAAATTATTTATGTTAGCTTACACCCAGGGATCTAAAAATTATACTTCTGGGTGAGATATGTTTCAGACATAAGCATCCATTTCCTGAGTCTGTAAAAATAATTTGAGTGCTAATTTATGGTGGTTTACACCATAAGCATTCCATAAGCCAATCCTAAGTTCACTCATTTTTTGGTCATCAGGGTTTGAAGCACTTGGTTTTGCGCTTTTACTAGATCCTGGACCATACCTTGCATGGTTGACATAAATTGTGCCATGCACTGGGTTAGATTAAGTATCATGGCCTCAACTCAAGTACTGCAAGGCAAGAGACTGGTGCGACCTATTCACTGGCTTTTACTACGCTGGCATAGGTCATTTGACCAATATTTGAACTGGGTGGGTTGGAAAGGTTTGGAATGAAAGTTGTATATGGGAGTTGGTTCCGTTTGACTTGTATACCTTGAGCTAGTTTAGATTTGAAATCTTTGTTAACCTTTATAATTAACGGTGTGATTGCCACCGCAGTTGCTACACTTTTTTTGTGTTGCATCCGTTTTATTCAAGGACCACTTTGTAGAATGGTGAAGATTACCGCATACCACGCAGACGGTACGTAAATGTAGCCGTACACGACATACCAGTGTTTTCGATCGGTATGAAATCGTTTCATCATTCACGACATACCAATTCATTTTACTTTCATTCTTACAAGAGTAAACATGTGCGACGAATAAGCACTTCTCGCTTACTTCACTATATTCACGCTTGCCATGTTCTTCCGCGATGTTTACTCTTCGACGACACGAATAAAATGAGCTTTTGTGTGCTCACAGCACCATACACGACAAACATGTGCGTACACCGATCATAAAAAGTCGAAAACTTTCGTCAACCTGGATTCGTATGCGCATAAGCGCATACACGAGTAAATCTCATTCGCACACATACCAATCGAAAACACTTGTATGTCGTGTATGGCTACCTTAAAGTACAATAAGATTTTGTATGACCATATTCCTGACAGTTTGTGCATTGCACGGGCCATTACACTTGCGTGCTTCTTCCACCGTGATTCTTCGGTGTATGAGATATTTTAAACCGTAAATTGGATGCGTTTCGTTCTTCTTAAGTTGAGCTGAGCTTGGTGATAAGAACACTACAAACATAGGCTGCGGCAATTTATTTCTGTTAATCATGTTAACGATCGCCCTAACTTCACACCCTTGCTCTTCTACCTCCTATTTCATTTCATCTGAGTTAATTGTGGCTTCAATTCCCTTAATTTCAACAATCAGGCCTTTTGCACTCTACAACTGGTAAGAGTAATAATTGTTTGCAGAAAGAAACATAACGGCTTCACGAAAGTTTTCTCACTGTGTACTAGTATTTTTGTCTCCTCTATGCTTTCTTTTTAGTAAGAAGCAAGTAGATTGGTAGAGGTTTGGTATTGGCGACTGTGGAAATACCCTTTGGGTCTGTTGCAAATCTGTGGGCAAATCTGTTTCCTTTTAGTGCTTTGCCATCATTAACCACTTGTTTGGAGGACTAGATTTCCTCTTTTGTTTACCACAATAATGTAGCGATTCATGTCTGTCTGCGCTGCCGACCCTGTTTTCATTTTGGCTGTCTCACCTTGTTCAATGTACGTCGCCCGCACTGCAGTTGCTGCTGCTGCTGCGCTGCTTGACTGCATAGTTGTTTGTTCTTCTGCTATTGCAGATTGCACGCACTTGTTCCGCTTGCACTAATTGACCATTTGCCGAATCTCCACATTGAATTCACTGATTTGGAGATCTCCGGGATCGCCTTTCTGCAATGCGGCTAGCTGGTATGAAGCGAGCAGCAACAGTCACGACTATTATACGAAAAAGAGGAGTGAGTAGAGTACTACAAGGGTTCTCGGACCAGTTACTTTTTTTGATGTTGACAAATGTCCGGTGAACTGCAGAAACAAATCCGGGACTTAGCGGTCGGGACAGATATGGGCAAATTGTCTGATGCAAGCTATAGTAATTGCTTAAAATTGTGGTGGGGACGTCGTCGTTCATGGTACAGAATGTCGAATAGTCTATCCGTTTTACCAGCTCCGTTTCTCAACGGTCATTTGACAAGTTAGTATTGCAAAGAATGTGGTGCGCGTTGAAATTGCCCAAAAATAATCGGTTTTCTCGTCAGAGTGGCGCTCCTATGTACATCACGAAGGTATCCAGTTGGGCAACAGTAAAGGTAAATATTTATAATATTGTATATAATTTAAATATCTCGAGAAGCAGGGAAACGCTGAAATCGCTCCAATGGTTTCCTACACGTGATTTTGTTGACTGCGATCCATCACACCAATCCACGAGGCCAAGGATAGCTCCTTTTACACGCGTTAAGAGAACTACTGGCCTTTTTCATTCTTTCCTCTACACTTAGCTTCCACATCAGCTTACTGTATTTAACGATAGTAGGATGACGAACACTACCTGGGCTGGAAATACTCCTAGGGCGTATACTTTATGTTCCAGGAATTTTCTATTTGCGTGGTAAGTGAGTACAGTTCGGTCTCATTGGACTTACCCTTCGTAAACCCTTGTTGTGCGTTTAACATGCTGGGGTCCAAAATCGTTTCGAAGGAATGAGATTAAACTTATTGGTGTGCATTCACTCGAATAGAAGATACTTCCCTTGTCTATCCAAAGGACAGGCACGTATGAAGATTAACCTTAAAGATTCATTGTATATTATTCCCAAGTTTGGTGCCAGCACTGCGAAAATGTTTTCATTATGGCTAGAAAGATACCATTTGTGCCACTTTCAAAAAGTTGGTTGCTTGTAATTGCGAATCTCTTTCCGATATTCCTTAAGTACATACGTGTTTCCTCTCCATTAGAACTCGTAAGCGACTAACTTAGCCAGTTTGAAGAGTTCCCTGGTGTTATTGTAGCGGTTCACTTTTAGTACTTCGGTTTAAGTCTAGTACTGCCTCTCGTTCGTCCCCGGAGCCCAGATCGGTGCAGCATAGGTAACGACCGGCCGGCCAACTCTCAAGACAGCCGGTTCTACGCACCGGAGTTGTTCCGGATTTTATCCGAACAAGGGCCATCACCCTTTCGTCGACCTAGCCCCGTTTAGGTCAACAGGTAACATTAATTTAAGTGCGCCAACCAAGCAACAGCCCGCAGCTGGGCTACTCCAAATCCCTGTCATCAGGGCTGGCGTCGAAACCAACCCTGGTCCGACGGATTATTTCTGCTGCGTGTACCATAAAAGACTCCACCGCTCCTCCACCTCGGTTAGGTGCAACCAGTGCAATGGTTGGAGTCATCGTAAGGTCTGCTCAGGCCTGAAGACCCACAGGGTAGGCTACACAAGTCCCCACACAGTCTGTTCCATGTTTCAGGACATAGTACGTCGGAACATGACCTCAGTCAGATTCAACTCTTGCTCTGGCTGGTGTAATTTTCGGACGTGCTCTGGTCTGCGCACCACCGTGAGTGGAGTGATGCGTACGTTGCCCCATACTGTAGGTGTCTGCCCCCGCTTGTTTGTACACCAACGCCGCCAACCAACACCAACGTGGGACACCAAATTCAGAGGGTAATACAGCAACAACACACTACATCCACATATCACTCCCTCCCCTGATTTGTAAAAGGGTATTATCATATTACCTACTCTGGCGGATCGAATAAAAGATAGCTTGGTAGACTTCCCTATCCTATACATATATTATAACGATTTTCGGGTCGGTAAAATGGCTTAGCTATCGTTTTAACGATATTAGCTATTCTGTAACGCAATATAACGATTTTCGGATCGCAAATAAGACTTAGCAATAATTTTAACGATTTTAATATTCCGTGTACTTATTTTAACGATATTGTCTAACGCTGTTGTCGTAAACTACTCGTCAAATCGCTAACTAAGCGACGAATATTGTTAGCGATATCGACAAAATACTGTTATTTCATTAATGTAAAAATAAAGTAAAGGAAATCAGGAAATTATATAAAATCAAAATAAAATAATAAACAAAAATGGCTTTTGAGTATTTGGCATACGTTTTATCGCAAGATGAGGAGGTATTGTACGCTTCATCATTGGATAGAAGTTTGCTTCGGGAAGTTGAAGATCGTTTCCAATTGAATGCTGAGTTTCTTGGTAGCCAACTAAAAGGCAGAAGAATAACAGCATTATCTACGGAAAATCAGATAATAATATAACGTTTGAATATTTTTTTCTTGGTTCAAAGCGCCTTGCGATTCTATGCAACTGGATGCTACCAACGTCCAGTCGGAGAGCAATGGAGAATATATATGAGTCAGTCGTCAGTAAGCCGTTGTATTCATCGCGTGGCAGAAGCAGTCAACCGTTCAATGTTTCCTTCGAAGGTTAGATTTCCCATTACACAAATAAAGCAGATAGCTACAAAGGAAATTGTGTCCATCACGAGTCCCAGAAATCATTAAGAAACCTATGTCAAATTCATGGATACCATTCTATCAACGTGCAAATGGTGATAGTAAATTTTATTTCAATTACTATTGTAGTAACAAAGTTCATTATATTGGTACATACATAGATATGTGATCCTTATCTCAAGATTTTGGTGGCAAATGATAAGTACCCAAGAGCGCGGCACGATTATTTTACATGGAGCTCCTCTACAGAGTGAAGAGTCATGCATGAAAGTCCAAACCGACTTTCGATTTGATAAACTTTGTAATGCATTGCTATTTATTTAATGATAATGCTTTCGCATATTTTGACGTTGTGTTAAGCTGTGGCGCCACCTCTCCTTCATTTTAATAAAATGGAAATATCCGTTGTCGATTATCTTAAAAACTGAGTTAGAGAATCGCATAATCGCTAGCGCAAGCTACAAAATTCGCAAGTTTGCAATCCGACAATCGTGTCGATAAAAGTTACAGAATTGCACTACTGGAGCTGATTGAAACGGAGATTAAGTCGTGCTTGTTTACGAATTATTTTCTTTGTTTAGTCAAAAGCATCTCAAAAACTTAAGACAGTACAGGGAGGATGCTTATTAGACGAAAATCAGACAGATTACAAGTATGGTTCTTTTTAGCGACAGGTAGTGCAGTGCCAATTTTTCATTGCCCAGGGAAACAAGACGTGGTAATACAATGACTAATAATATGCTGAAAATTGAAAACAAGCATCCCTAAATAAAAGATCGCCCCTCGATATAAAGCTTATAGTGTCACTGTGAGGTGCACAGTTTAGAAGGAAGGCATTATTAACTACATTTGTTTCTAAGCAAACCATTGTTGAGAGACCAGAATATAGTTTCTTGTTAAAATAAGCTCGTTTGTCATTTCTGATAACGAGTGTCGCTGTGTTTCGAACCGATTTAAAATATTCCAGTTCTCCAACGTGGGTTTCTTTTTCCATATGGAATGAACTTTGTTTCGTAACTTAATTGACTTCAGAGATTTTGAGGTAAACCATGGACAGGACCGAGATTTATCAGTGATTGTACGAAGGGGGACATGCCTCTCGAGGGCAGACTTTAAAACTCCCCTTGAGAAGTCCAGTTTTTCATCGGTAGATGGATGCAGTCAACACTCACTCCAGTCTACACCATACAATTCAGAAATAAGTAAATTACTGTTGGCAAAGCGGAAATCTCTAAATGAGAAAGTCTTATTTATGCAACAACGATCGATCAAGTCAAAAGTTATAAAGTAATCAAGAAGACTAGGAGCGCAATTCACTGCAAACCGTGTAGGAAGAGATCGGCTGATAACAGAAAGACAGCAACTACCTACATATATACATTGTCAAGTAAATTGTTAGTATAAGAGTGATTGACAAGAAGATTAACATTAATAAATATAGTTTAAAAAACTAAAAAAACACGCTTTTAGAGAATATTGTACTAAAAAGTTGAAAATAATTTTGAAAATAAACTTAAGACAATAGTATATAAAAAATACTTGTATAATTAAGAGAAAAGCGTGGGGCGCTTTGTACCATAATTTCCATATATCGAGCGCCCCACACTTTTCTCTTAATTATACAAGTATTTTTTATATACTATTGTCTTAAGTTTATTTTCAAAATTATTTTCAACTTTTTAGTACAATATTCTCTAAAAGCGTGTTTTTTTAGTTTTTTAAACTATATTTATTTTTAACTTTTTAGTTTAATATTCTTTAAAAGCGGGTTTTTTTTAGTTTTTTTAAACTATATTTATTATATACTATTGTCTTAAGTTTATTTCCAAAATTATTTTCAACTTTTTAGTTTAATATTCTCTAAAAGTGTGTTTTTTTTTAGTTTTTTTTAAACTATATTTATTTTATATATTTTTCTAATTAACTCTATTTTGATTTTTTTTCCCTGAATTAATCAGAGAACGTATAATAATTATTAGTATGGATTATTATACGTTCTCTGATTAATTCTGTCAACGCTACGATGTATGCAACGATTCGCATTTCAAATATTTCATATTGGGATCGCGTCTCCGCTAAAAAGTTACAAACTGACTGACAGACATACTGACAGACATACTGACAGACATACTGACATACAAGTGAAGCTAATATAAAGCGTGTAAAATCACCACGAACCATAACTGAAACATACTTAACAACATATGTAGAAATTACATCAAAAAAAGGGTTGACAACATTTGTTCGGTGAGAATTGTACACACAAGAAACAACAGTCTAGAATTTTTTTCGCTTACTTCTACAAAATATTGGAACTCCACCTCCTCTTCTTCCTGGCCTGTCATTACGTATTAATTTGTAGTTTCTTAAGTTAGTCGAAGAGTAACATAAATCTTCATCAAACCATATTTCAGAAACGCAAATGTCATCAACTAATGAAAACTGAAATGCGCTGCGAACATAAACCATTTTTCCGAACTCAGACTTCGCGCATTGAAATGGACGTGCTAAATCTACTGTTTTGTTTACATAGCACATCAGGAGAATAAAATTTTATGATTATCGCACTAGACTTTTTATTCTGAAACTCTCACCTGTGGTACCATAAGTTCAATGGAGAGACAGATTTGATTGAAGATACTCTTGATGTTCTTTCTCTCCGTAAGTGGTACACAGAAAGCAATGGCATCTGCCTGAAAACCCTCACCTCTGTTTGACAGCAAGTTCATTGTTATCTTCACTCAGCTTCTTCACGAGCATCTCTTGCACATCATTGATTTTGCAAGAGAGCGTGTTAAAAAGGGATTGCATCTCTTCTGTTTGCATTTTCACTCTCTCCTACAAATCTCATACTGAAGTCAGTAAAGCGGGGAGAGCATTATTACTGTGATCGTCAAGCTTAAGAGACTTGGCGAACGGTGATTCTCTGCTAGCACGGCTTTTAAGGCTGGGTTGGTTGGCATAGGTGTTCATATTTAATTTAAAAGTGAATTGACGAAAATAAACACAAATACACAAACATATGCGAGAAAATCAACTTCATCGGGCAGACAAACAAACAAACTGTCAAACTGAAGCAATTACCAAGAAATGTTACTTTAATAGCCACCGAAAAAATGTTAAATTCTCGAGCATAGACAAAACACGTAAGTCCGCAATGATTGCTTGATACAAATATGATTGCTTACTACTCGCCGAATCCCTGGTGTCGCGCCTTGATGCTGAAACCGCCGTAGCCGTAGGGAAATTAAAGCAGATTTCCGCAATTCGGCCTGCCGGGATGAAGTGGGCAGCAGCGGTCACGACGATCCTGTGGAAAAAACATTCACCGGCAGTGAAGTCAGATGGAGTGGGGAGTGCAGTAAAAGCGCTCTCGGTAAATTCCGTGAACTCGTGCCAGTTAGCTTTTTCATCGTTCATTGTGCAAAATTTCCAATCGTCTATCTGTTCCGCCAGCTTCATTCCTCTACGGTCGTTTGACAGGCTAAAATGCAAATGATCGTGATGTGCGTTAAAGTCGCCCAAAACCAAACGTTTTCGTCTCTGAGTAGCGCACCTATATCAGGGCTATATCCAACTGGGCAACTTGTAACAGGAGGAATGTATATATTTAATACCTCGAGCTGGGAATCGCCTGACCGTCTCAGTAATACGAGGGGCGAGGGAGTGATGCACCAGCCAGAGCAGGAGTAGCATCTCACTGATGTCACATTCCGACATACTATGGACCGACACACGGAACAGACTGTTGCGGGGAGCTCCTTGAGACCGTAAAGGTCTGTAGTCCGTTACTCAGAGGGGTAAAGTGCTGAAGGTAGTGCCGTCGAAGCTGGAGGGTGACAGCCCTTGGCCAGTTAAACCGGCGTAGAACCGGCTGTCGTGAGAGTTGTGAAGAGCTCTCTAATATCATGTAGCTTTGAATCTTACTTTGCCTGTAGCGGGAATATGCGATGCGATAATCTTTGTTCAGAGTGTGGGTAAGTGTGACTACCAGCTTCTCCAATTCAAAGTGGGGGTCACTTCCTCCATACTTGGTTTAAATCTTCATCATTATCTTCGAATACAATCCCCAGCTTCTATTCTAGGGATTTCTGAAAGTTTCGATTTTTGTACGGACTCAGAATTTGCTTTAAAATCCAGTTTCCTATAGTTTACTTAGCACCTCCCAGTTTTTTTATTTTGATTCCGCCTTTAGTGTGGAGTTTTATGTCAAGAACATTCCCTGAAGTAGGGCCAATATAAGTTAGTTCCTCACCTTAGGTAGCCATATCTAAATTACTTATTAATATTAAGTTCAATACCACCTTCGTTGGTATCTTCACTTACCCATACCGCGCCTATGACGAGCGGACGTTTTACCTTTCTGGCCTCTCCCATCAACCTCCGGAGCTCTTTTGGTGGCGCTCATCGTCGTGAGGCATCTAACAGGATGCAAGCAGTATCGCGTCATCCTTCACATCTACCATCGCCAGCCATGACGAAAGCGAAAAGCAGCTGATCCTCTCTAAACTAAGGAGGAGCTCGACAGAGGCGACCTTGCTTTTATGGAGATTGATCTGAAGAACCTATACTGCAAAGATCAGGGTCCTTCTCGAGGTCGGATTGAAACTACGGTTCAACCTTCTCGGTCTCCTAGAGTTTCAAGGTCTCCCAGATCTTAGTCAACCTCTCGCTCCTCCATCGTGTTCACGTTTTAATCGGCCAGGTTTTGTTATATGAGATGAACACACGCTACCTACGCCCCCCGCCGTTTCCCCGAACCAGGTTTGTATTTTATAATTTTCAACCGTTTTCACAAAAAGCGAAGGCCCAGGCCAACCTTTTCTCCTCTTTTTCCATCCGGTTGGACTTCCTGCAGCTTAGTCTTTCATGGAGTTTGACCTCCTCCGGAGAGCTTAGCAACGACTGGACCATGCCTTTTCCCCAAAAACCAATATTTGCTCCTTAATTTTTTATATTTGAAAAAGAAGCCACTGCCATAAAATTACAGGTTTTCTACTGCTAAATTTATCAACAAATCAGTTTTCAGACTTTTAAATTTCCTCGAGTATTCTAAATATATAGAGAAAAGTTATGATGGTCAGCATATAATCAACTTCAATACACTTAAATTAGGTCCAACAAATCTTAGGGAGATAAATAAAATATTATACACCAAATTAATTATATTTTAAACCAATTGAATATATTTGAAAATTATAACTTTCATTATTTTATTTTAAAAAAATTAACTTTTTATAAACATTTAAACATAACAGCTACGTAAGTGTTTCTCCTTGCGTTACACATGCTTCCAAATAATCGATTCGACGTTCCAAGGTTGAGAGTTTTTCGTTTAAAACAGCCAGACGGGAGCGGCACGACATATCTGAAATGAAAATATGCCTTAGATTTATTAGATACCTGCGAAAAACATTGTTTAATTAATGATTTAAATTAGAAACAAATAACGACAGGATAGGGATTCAGTAAGCAGTTTCTAGTCTCAAATAGATAGGTTGAGTTCCTAAACGTCTAGTTACTTTGTAATGATGCCGTTGTGCAACCGTATTATTACAATGCAACCCTGCATTCAATAAATTTACAAAATAAGCAAACACTGACATTTTGGGATGCTTTTCCTGAATATAAGTTAATTTTCGGTGAAACGGGGTGAGTTCCAACACGACAGTTGCAAAGCAACCATACATTGTTACGCATTCCTAAATGCAACTGTGCAAACTTTGACAATGTATCGAGTACCAAAATGTATGGGTAACGTTATTGATGCGCAAACAAAAGTAAACTGCGCATCGCTAAGGTTTTATGCTTTATTTGGGGAAACTTTGCGAGGGTGCGCCAGGCTTTGAAAAAAATTTCCTCTTTGGGGGTTAGAGGAGGTCATACACATCATAAAAATATATGCCGTTCCCCAAGGTAACTTATAGTTTTCGAGAAATTTGTTGTTAAAGTTGATCCACGAATAAAAGCTAATATAAGCTCACGGAACACTTAAATATCGGTTATAATAATGCCTAATAATGTTAGCAACGATTTACCATAATTAAATTTATCAAATGTTAATATTTTCAATCATTTTTACACATAAAAAATTCATTCTCACGTTTGTTTACTTTATTAAAAAAAGTGAAGTATGCATGTCCCCTAGAATCAGAAAAAACTGTGCTGCCACACCTTTGAAGAATAAGTATCTCAGAAAGGGATGAACAAATAACATATTCACGATGCGATATATTTTAAGTGCAACACCTTTGTAAGTTGACGGTCTTCGGCCGCATTTAAAAAAATTGCCCTGGGCCGGACCAACACCGGCTTCGCCTTGCACAGCATTTTTAAGTGATTATATTAGATTTTATTCGTGAATTTCGGTGGGCCAAAAAATTAGCTTACGTTGTGCTTCTTTTACTAGATTCATTATGTAAAACACATTCAATTTAATAAATTTATGTTGGATAGGAAACATAACATAAACTATCATTAAATTATGAAATTTTTATTTTGTTCATTTATTAAGCAGAGATATATGTTTAAATATTACACATATTTTGGTAATGCCAGATCACTGCGGCTTTTGCCAAAAATGTCCAAAAGTGATGTTGTATATAACGGAGCGTATAGAGGCACAGTACGTTTTTTTTTTTTGTAGATTTATTTAAACAAACAAAAACGAAAATAAATAACCTACACATACATAGAGAAAACTTTAGTTTGGAGCCTGTGGTTTTTTGTTATGAAATGTTCATAGTTGGTAGTAGGAGGTCTACAATTACCAAAAATATAAGTTTTATTGCGCGCAAATTTATAGTTTAAAAGTTATTAACATTTTAATTTATAGGCCGCCGCGAAATTATATGACCCAAAAAATGTTTAGTGAATAATAATTTTTTTCTGTAAAAATATTTGAAAGTTATGTATTTTGGTCTTGTTAAGTATGTGTATGTTATTTATTTTCGTTTTTGTTTGTTTCAATAAATCTAAAAAAAAACTGGGCCGGATCTCGATACGCTCCGTTTTATTTATTGCTTTTTTTAGAATTTCTTACAACAACAGTTGTGACAAAAGCCGCTGTGATCTGTAATTACCAAAATATGTGCAATATTTAAACATTTATCTCTGCTCAATGATATGTTAATGTTATTCATTTTTGTTGTTGTTCGTTTTAAAAAAATCCAAAAAACAAACTGAACCCGACCCACACATTGCTCTTTTTTAGATTTTTCACAGTATGGCAGCATCACTTTAACCGTGTATTTGTATGTAATGTGTTTGTTAGTAATTTTAGTGCAACTTTAAATGTTAATAATAATAAAACTATTGCAAAATTCAGCTTTCCCCCACTTTGAATGAGAAGATAATTTAATAATTTTTGGACAGTTTTAGCAAAAGCCGCTCTCCTCTATAATTACCCAAAATTCTAATAAAATTGAAATAAAGTTTGTGCCAAGAATTTTGTACGACTAAAATCACTACCATTTTTTCATCATACCAGGCCTTTCTTATCGTCTTTTATAAAATCATATACATACATACATATACATATGTCTATAAAAAACTGAGCACTTTCCATCCTTGCAAAGAAAATGTCTGCAAACACCTCTCTTAAAATAAAAACATTTAAAGATGTGGAATCACAATATTTTCGAATTTAAGGATATTCCATACACCAATCTAAAAAAAACATCACATAAAAAAGGGAAAATAGAATATTCTCTAACCAAATGAGTTAAGGAAGTCCGTTATTCTTTTAATGCTTGCTGTAATAACTTCTATATACTCCCGATTAGCCCAATCTTGATGAATTTGTTTTTGAACACCTTCTCTGTGAATTGAGCTCATTTTAGATCTCTGTTTTGAAAACACTCGGCAAATTGACGTAGAACTAATATATATAAAAAAATATCGATATCCTCTTATTTCGTAGGAGTTATCGATTATAAGGATAAACCAGTTATTAAGAGTATTTACAACTAAGGCTGTGTGCCAACCGAGTGAAAATTATAAATTAACATAACATTGAAATTCTGACATTTTTCGTGGTGAGTTCCAACGTCAAAGTTTTACCTAGCCTCCCGATGTGACCGGAAAGCAAAAAAGAAAATAAATGCATTGATTGAGGTTTTTGGGCAAATGGTCCACTACCACCACATAAATGTAGATACGTCATCAGTTTCTTCTGAATCTAATTCAGACTAATAAATAATTGGCTCGTGCTGTGGGCATCCCAAGTTCGAATTCCATTCGAACAAAAGGTGTCTGGAAAAAGAAGTCTGATGAGGAAACGTGGTGGTTTCCGAAATAGCAGCTATAACTTCTACCGTCCAAAGCTATTGTTGTAATTTTTTCACTATTTCCAAAAAAATATTTGGTCTGAAACAGTTCCATTTAAATGAAAACCCAAAAACAATTCAACACAATAATGACCTGAAAAAGCATCTAGGAATTACGGAAGAGCCTTGCCGTGCGAATGAAATTTTCCAATAATAAAAAAGGCGTTGCTTTAAAATATTTGTTGGTAAATTCTTCGCAAAAACAACTACATCGCGTCAAGTTTACAGCTACAGAATATCTGAGCACTTGATCGTGGATATGTAGGTAAAAGGAAAAAAAGTGAAAAACAACAATATGTGAAAGCGGCACACATGTAGCTTAATGGGATTACCATTGGCTCGTGCTGTGGGCATCCCAAGTTCGAATTCCATTCGAACAAAAGGTGTCTGGAAAAAGAAGTCTGATGAGGAAACGTGGTGGTTTCCGAAATAGCAGCTATAACTTCTACCGTCCAAAGCTATTGTTGTAATTTTTTCACTATTTCCAAAAAAATATTTGGTCTGAAACAGTTCCATTTAAATGAAAACCCAAAAACAATTCAACACAATAATGACCTGAAAAAGCATCTAGGAATTACGGAAGAGCCTTGCCGTGCGAATGAAATTTTCCAATAATAAAAAAGGCGTTGCTTTAAAATATTTGTTGGTAAATTCTTCGCAAAAACAACTACATCGCGTCAAGTTTACAGCTACAGAATATCTGAGCACTTGATCGTGGATATGTAGGTAAAAGGAAAAAAAGTGAAAAACAACAATATGTGAAAGCGGCACACATGTAGCTTAATGGGATTACCATTGGCTCGTGCTGTGGGCATCCCAAGTTCGAATTCCATTCGAACAAAAGGTGTCTGGAAAAAGAAGTCTGATGAGGAAACGTGGTGGTTTCCGAAATAGCAGCTATAACTTCTACCGTCCAAAGCTATTGTTGTAATTTTTTCACTATTTCCAAAAAAATATTTGGTCTGAAACAGTTCCATTTAAATGAAAACCCAAAAACAATTCAACACAATAATGACCTGAAAAAGCATCTAGGAATTACGGAAGAGCCTTGCCGTGCGAATGAAATTTTCCAATAATAAAAAAGGCGTTGCTTTAAAATATTTGTTGGTAAATTCTTCGCAAAAACAACTACATCGCGTCAAGTTTACAGCTACAGAATATCTGAGCACTTGATCGTGGATATGTAGGTAAAAGGAAAAAAAGTGAAAAACAACAATATGTGAAAGCGGCACACATGTAGCTTAATGGGATTACCATTGGCTCGTGCTGTGGGCATCCCAAGTTCGAATTCCATTCGAACAAAAGGTGTCTGGAAAAAGAAGTCTGATGAGGAAACGTGGTGGTTTCCGAAATAGCAGCTATAACTTCTACCGTCCAAAGCTATTGTTGTAATTTTTTCACTATTTCCAAAAAAATATTTGGTCTGAAACAGTTCCATTTAAATGAAAACCCAAAATTCTTTTTATATATAATGATTGTTTTTTTTTATTTATTTTAGTTAATATGAAAAGTTTTATTTAATTTTCGAAGCAACAAATACATGTTATTATTAATAAAATACAAATTAGAACGGAGGTACTTGAATATATGAAAATATTCCTCAAAGTATTCTTGAACCCCTAACCCGCAGGTTTTATATGATATGATAAGTAAATTCGTTCCTTTTCCCTTAGGCTGTCAGCGGTATCATAAATTCTATTTTCATTATCTCCATTCGTAAAATTAAACTCTTTTTCCGTTAAAATTACTGAAGTTTAAAATTTTCCTGCGTTACACATATGTTATGCAATAAATGCAGTAAAGTTCGTTTGTTTGCTGTTCTTAATAGTTAACTGGAGATCTCTATTAAGTATACATCTCCACCAATTCTTTAGAATGGCAAACCTTTGTTCTACAATAATTCAACCTATGTTGTGTGCATTACTAAACCTAGCTTATCTGGATTTAAAGGTTCCTTAAATGGAGTGAATGCAGGAACTTAAGTTGAAACGGGTAACCCTTGTTACCGAATAAATAATATCCGTTTGGTGGGTAGTTGCCTCTTGTATATAACGGGCTATTAAGAGAAACACGAGTGTCGTACACAGATTCAGGAAAGCCCACAAAAACACTTGAATAGAATAAAATTTCTTATAGTTTATGTACTCATCATATATATATATATATATATATAATTAGCGCTTCGTAACCGTTGAAGCGATTTTCGGCCGAGCTCCTTCTCCACTTTTATCAGGAGAGTTTATGTCATGTCACAAATACACTCGGAAGAGTGCCGAGGGGCGACCGCAATTAGGAAATTTTAAATTTTTTATTTAAATTAATTTTTTATAATCTTTGGATGTTGGTCGGAGCAGGACTCAAATCCTATTCTTCCAAATGGCAGTACCCAATGCTAACGGCCGGCTATCACGGCCAACGAAAGAGTAAACTATGTAATAATAGTAGAAAATGGGAGTTGCAAAATTAGTCGTCGTGTATAATTAAGCGTTAAATTGTTACTTATTGGATAATAAATAAACGTTTTAAGTTCCTAGCAATTAAGAAATCATAAAACAAACCTATTGATTTTTATTTAGCAATCCAGTGATTGAACTCGAATGATTTAGGAAATAATCTCGGCGTATTTAGCCTTTGTTACAATATTCTCCTTGTATAAATCTGAATGGGCGAACAAATAGGGCCTTGAAGGTTGAAATAAAATATCGAGTTTTCGTTAAACGTTAAAATTTAGTTTTATTGGGAATTATATATTAAAAATTTAAATTTTACGTGGAAATAATAAATGTGTTGGTACATTATTTAGTTTGATGAATTGAAAAAGTTATAAACTCAAAATAATTTCAAATGAAGAATGATCACGGAGCAGTACAGGATTCGCGATGTGGTAAAATGAATGTGTCGCTGTTGGCTACTTTAGCCGGTTAGTTAATTCAAAAGGTGTTGCTGGTGCGGAACGTTAGCAACATTGGGCAGCACATCGCGGCGTTGCCACCTCAGGGGGATTACTCCGAAAACGAAAGGAGATCCATGTCCTCAACATGGCGCCCTTCCGGCGTTGGTGCCTGTATCTCCCTCTCCAGCTTGCCAATTAAACTCCGGACGTCCTTCACCAATTACTGCAACTTCTTCCGCTGCTGGGCAGGCCGGCTGGTTAAAGCTCGCGTGGAATTGGCTGCATTCGCTGCACCGCTTACCCTCCTTAACTTCGCCCGGTGAAGCAGAGTATGATGCCCGAAAGTGCACCGACGGCAACTAGACCTTGAATCGCATTCGCCGGTCGCATGAGAGGTTGCCAGGCAGTTGATGCAGTACCGGTGCACCCTTGCGCACTCATACCTGTCCTCCGGTGCCATGGCGAGGAAAGCAGGGCAATGGCGCAGCGAATGCAACCGGCCGCATAAACGGTACTTCCTCGATATCGCGTCTCGTCGTGATCCAGGAGAGAAGAGTGAAAATATTCGACTTTAGTATATGTTTGCAAAAGTGTATATGAAGAGATTTCGTGAGATGATTTTATATGAGTTGCAGGTTGGTAAATGTTGCGGTTATGTCATAGGGCTCGGGGTTCACACAGCGGACAGCAAACACAATTTGGATATATTTCGGGTTATCGTTCCGTTCTGCGTGATTATGTCGACCACACGGAACTTTTCGTTTGCACCTTGGTATAATTTGGTTATACGTCCTAGGCGTCATTCATTGGAGGGGGCGACAACTAGATCTCCTTCCTTTACGTGGCTTTCCGCCCTTTTCCATTTGTACCTCTTGTGTAATTCTTTGAGATACTCGTTCTTCCAACTGGTACAAAATTGATGGTGAAGCACTTTGAGTTTCTGCCATTTGGGAACCAGAGAGATATCTTCGGCATTGGGTTCGGGTATCGATAACAATGGAGCACTGCGGAGGAAATGTCCATGGGTGAGTGGTAGTAGGTCTTGGAGATCTTGCGACATGGCTGAGAGCGGTCGGGAATTGAGAACCGCTTCGATTCTTACCATCAGGGTTGTGAGCTCCTCGAAGCTAAATTTGTGATTTCCGGCGACTTTAGTTAACTGCAGCTTAAAACTCTTCACTGCTGCTTCCCATAATATAGCCCCAACAGCCGAGTGGGCGTATTTAGCGGAGACTTCAGTTGCTATTTCCTTCAAGAACACGTCAAACTCGCGGAGAAAGGTGCGTTGAGCTCCGACAAATGTTTTCCCATTGTCGGACATAATCTTATAGGGGAGACCGCGACGTCCAACAAATCTAGCGAAAGCTGCTCGGAAAGCCTCCGTAGTCAAGTCAGAGCAGACTTCGAGGTATATTACTTTTGTGGAGAAGCTTACAAATACACAAACGTATGCCTTTGAATATGAAGCTCGCCGATGGGTAGATACTTTTACTAGGAACGGGCCGGCGAAGTCCACCCTAGTAGTGTGACACGTTCGTGTACCAGGTGTGTTAGTTGAATTTTGCCGGTTTTACTAGTAGATGTCGCTAGCAATATGTATAAATTTCTATGATTTGGAATGTATGTAATTTTTTTCTATTGACATTAACCTACAAAAATACGCAAGTCACATTCCGCCAAAATAATAGCTTCATATTTACTTACCCCAGTGAATATGACGAGTTTCGTTCCAAGTAAATCGCAATTGCGGTATTCGTTGCTTTTCTCATTTCATCCAAAGAAAAAAGCAGCTGAAGCTGGTAGAAACTTATGGTGAATATGCTCCAGTGATTAGAGCATGTGAGACATGGTTTCGTCAATTTAAAAGTGGAGATTTCGATTTGACAGACAAAGAACATCCTGGTGCAGCGAAAAAGTTCGAAGACGAAAAATTGCAGACGTTATTGGATGTTGATCCAACCCAATCGCAACAAAAATTGGCAGAAACACTGCATGTGACTCGAAGAGCAATTTGCCAACGTTTAAAAGCCATGGGAAAGATCCAGAAGTATGGAAAATGGGTGCCACACCAGCTGAACGATAGACAAATGGAAAATCGAAAAACCGTTTGTGAAATGCTGCTTCAACGATTCGAAAGGAAATCTTTTCTGCATCGAATTGTCACGAGGGGCGAAAAATGGATTTATTTTGAGAACCCGAAGCAAAAAAAATCATGGCTTTCCCCTGGTGAAGCTGGCCCATCGACTGCAAGGCCAAATCGCTTTGGCCGTAAGACAATGCTCTGTGTTTGGTGGGACCGGTGTGGTGTGGCGTACTACGAGTTATTAAAACCTAGTGAAACGATGAACACGGATCGCTACCGACAACAAATGATCAATTTGAATCATGCGTTGATCGAAAAACGGTCGGAATGGGCCCGAAGACATGACAAACACTCCCTTGCAGAGCAGTGCTTCGCTAATTTTGAAGAAGTCAAAAAATGGCTCGTCGAATGGTTTGCCTCGAAAAAGAAAAAAATTTTCTGGAATGGTATATATAATTTGCCTGAGAGATGGGCGAAATGTATAGAAACCAATGGTCAATACTTTGAATAAAAAATTTTTGAGATTCCTCTGAAAATTAAGTGTTTTCTTTATCGAAAAAACCAACAAAATTCAATTAACACCCCTGGAATAAGTGGTTCGCTCGGAGGGTAATGCTGCCATGATCTGCGATCTCATCTGTTGCTTATGTATGGTGCATGTTTTGCAGTGAAAAACGTACTTTTTTTAATTTGGGTTTAAGTCGGGGAGTACTAAATTCCATTGTTGTACTATTCGCATCATTATTTGGTTTCTAGCATGCAGCATGGTGGTGTGTAGAAATTTTAACAGCAGAGTGCAGAATATCGAGTTTCGTGGGATAATGATGGGATGACGTTCGTTATAACTAAGGGCTGCGTATTTAAGTCGTCCGTTTACGTGCAGCACGCCTTTGCTGTCGACTATAGGATTTAATGTCAGCAACGTGTCCTTCTTGCTGATCGGTTTTGAGGCTTCGAGTTGCGCGATGGTTTCACCATAATGCCTTCGTTGAGTTAGGGTTATGAGTCGCGTTTTTACTTAGTTTATCTCTTCGTGGCCTAGAGTCAATTTCATCCGGGATGGCAATTTTCGTGAGCTGTGAATAAAACGATATACGTATGCAATGACTCTAAGGACTCGGGAAAAGGAGGAAAATCTCTCTAAGATATCTTCAGATTGCAAGGCATGGAATGTTGCGATGTGCCTTTGCTCCAGAGGCGATGGGTGTTGGGGGCGAGAGCTAGGCCATTCATTGGCGCGTTTGGCGAGCCATTCAGGACCTTTCCACCAGGTGGTGTTTTCAGCGAGATTCTGAAGTCGACATCCTCGTGTGCCTATATCAGCTGCGTTGTCGCTGCTACATACGTGCCGCCACTTAGCATTACTTATCAGTTGCAGGATTTGGGATATCCTGTTTGCTACATATGTTTTCCATGAATGTGGTGGTTTTTCTAGCCGTGCTAAGACGATGGTCGAGTCTGTCCACAGAACAAGTTCATGAGGCGGTAAACTTAGTTCTATTTGTATTTGTTTTACCAACTTTGTGAGTAAAACTGCGCCACAGAGCTCCAGACGGGGGAGACTTATCATTTGGAGAGGAGCTACCTTTGGTTTTACAGCCAGTAAATGTGAGCTGAAGGAGTTTTCGCCGTGTTGTACCCTCATGTACACACAAGCGCAGAATGCCTTCTCTGAGGCATCTGAGAATCCATGGAGTTGAATCGGTTTGTCGGGGGAGTACTGCACCCATCGGGGTATTTGGATGTCTTTGATTGCCGGGAGATTCTCATGAAACGTTTTCGTCCCAATCCGTTTGTTCTAGCCAAAGGGTTTGGAGTAGTACCTTGGCTACAAATATAATTGGTGATAACCATCCTGCCGGGTCGAATAGTTTCGCCACAGCCGATAAATTCTAGCGTTTAGTACTACACTTTGCAGCGGGTTGAGGCTCGTATGAGTATGAGAAGGTGTCCGTAAGCGCGTTCCAGCGTATCCCTAGAGATTCTGGAATTTTTTCGAGTATTTTTGGGTGGTTTGCCGTAATTTTCTTAAGAGGGAATCCTGCTGAATTTAACGCTTCGATGAGTTGAGTGAGTGAGTTGATAGTGGACTGTATTTCATTACTGCCTGAAAGTATGTCATCTACATAAATTTCACTGAGTAGGATATTGTTTGCGAGAGGGTATTCGGTTTTGCAATCTTCGGCTAATTGATGTAGGTTTCGAATAGCTAAATATGGGGCACAGTTAACGTCAAACGTAACTGTCTTTAGCTTGAAATCTTCTATTGGAGAGTCGGGGGTTCTGCGAAAGAGTATTCGTTGGAAGTCTTGATCTTTCCTGGTTAACGAGTATTTGACGGTACATTTTCTCAATGTCACCGTTAAATACGTACTTATAGAGTCGCCAATTGAGGATTATTAGCATTAAGTCGTTTTGGAGTGTTGGGCCTGTGTGTAGTACGTCGTTTAATGAGTTCCCTGATTGTGATAATCTGGAAGAGCTGAATACGACTCGGACCTTTGTGGATTTACTGTCGGGTTTTATGACAGCGTGATGGGGTAGATAGAAGGAGAAGTACTTCCCTTTGTTGATTACTTCGAGAGGTGAAGAGGGTTTCATGTGGTCCAAGGTCAAGTATTCTTCCAAGACCTCCTGATATTTTTGCTGCAGCTCTGGTTTTCGCTCTAGTGTCCGCTCGTTGCTGATGTACTGTTGATGTGCTGCTAGTCTGGAGTGGCCTAGGGCTGCGTCTCTGGGAAACTCCTCTCTGAATGGTAATTTGACAGTGTATTTACCTTTCTTTTGGCGAGTTGTTGTTTTGCGATACAAAATTAGGCAAAATTCATCCGCTTCTGAGAGAGTTTGAGTAGCTGGGACTTCTTCTTGCTCCCAGAATTTCCTTTGTTGGATGCTGATCGGGTCTGTTTGGGCTGGATTGACCTGCGTTGAAAAGGACTCTACCTTTTGAGTTGTTGGTCTGCTGATTATCCATCCAAATATTGTCTGCTGTTCTAACAGGGTATAATTGGGGAGGTGTTGCACTCCACCATGTCAATTCGAGATGGGGTGAGTCATTTTGGGTCGGCTAACGCTAATCGGTTGTGGGTACATGGGTTGGGTAATATTATTGCTCTAGCATTTATATGGTGTAATAAGTCTGACGAACATAGAGTTAGTTCGCAATCTTTGGTTTAGTTTTGGACGAAAGTAATGGGTTTCCTCCGTGGATAGATTGAGTGTTTTTTGAATCCGAGATGTGACAAAGGTTTTTTGCGAACCTTGGTCTATTATTGCTCGGATTTTGTGGTGTTCTCCTGCTAGATATATCGGGACTATAGCTGTGGGGCAAGAGTGTGGTTTCGTTGCCGCTTGCGTAGTGTGTTGTTACGTTGACTGTCTTCTTCTGAGCCGGGGGGGGGGGGGGGGGGGTATTGCTAATTCCTGTTGATGTTGATGGTCTGTCGTCTGCTATTTCCACTGCGGTCGCTGCCTGTGCTGTCGATGAAAGGGTTTTTGAGTATGGGGTTGTGTTTTGAAAATGGAGTAGTGAGTGATGACGCCTTTGGCAGTAAACGCAGGTGCATTTGCTTTGACATTGACTTCGAGGGTGTGAACAGGAAAGACAATTTTTGCAGTAATTGTTGGAAAGGTTCCTAAACCGGATGCACATTTTCATCCCGTGACTAGAGTTGCATAACTTGCAGGAAATGGGTTTTCGGAACTCTGTGTGATAGGTTTGCGTGCGACTTTTATTCGCAAATGGGAAGCTTTGATTGCCAGCTCTGGGTGTGAATGTATTGATGTGGGGTTCGGGTTTACCTGGGCGGTATGTTCCCAGTCGTTCTACTACCTCGTATCTACTGGTCAGGAATGTATTCATTTCGGACCAGAGTGGTAGTTCTTTCTTCGAACTGAGAGATTGTTCCCAAAGCGCTAGTGTTTCGCTTGGGAGTTTTGAAGAGCATATATAAATGAGGATGGGATCCCAATACTTAGTGGAAATCTTTTGGGACGAGAAATTAGAGAGTCAGTTGTTTATTGTAGTCTGCGGTTTTTGCAGCCGCTCCCCGTTCTTTGCATATATGGGTTGTAGATTAAGTAGGGTTTTGAGCTGGTTATCTACCAGAATTCTTGGGTTCTCATAGCGAGATTTTAATGCTTCCCAACCAAGCAGAAAACTTTCATCTATGAGTGGGTATTGTTTCACAATAAGGCCTGCTGGACCTTTTGCCTTGTGACGCAGGTGAAATAATTTTTGGGCGGGTGTTAATTGAGGGTGATTTATATAGACTGCCGTAAACATTGTAACGGAGTTTTCCACTTGGCTGGGGTAAGCTCAGCCTTGCCAAGGGTTTCCTAAAGTAGCAACACGCTGTGTTCGTTACAACAAATTTATTAGGTATAAACAATATATATATATACGGTTTCTAATATATTATATTATATTTCTACGACAGGTATCTACTTCTTCGTACGAGCTGTGGAGGTGAAAACCTCCTACTAGCCCTTGTTCCAGCCAGGTAATGAAACCCTCAGTGGAGTATAAAATAAGTGTTCGTGAGGTGAAAACCATCAGGTACACTACGTTTGCCGGTGGTGTTGATCCCACGGCAAGTATGCCTAATGATAACACAGATACTACTTCTTTCGTATGAGCTGTGGAGGTAAAAACCCTCTACTAGCCCTCGTTCCAGTGAGTTGAAAGCCCTCAGTGGAGTATAGATAAATGCTCGTGAGGTGAAACCCCTCAGATGTACTACGTTTTCCGGTGGTGTTGATCCCACGGGCAAGTATACCTATCGCCAAGACAACACAAAGGCTACTTAATTTACTTTAAATTTTCCTCGCCTTTTATAAAATTCTGCGCGCAGGTAGAATGTTATTTTGTAATAACAATTCATCACTATGAACAGTTCCTTAAAGTTATGTGTGTTTATGTATATATGCATGCTCGTATAAATTCATGTTTGAACATGTTTCTTCTAGTGAAAGCAAAGCGAATACGCATAAAATGGAATTCACAAAATGTGTATGTATATAAATACTTGCTTAACTTAAGATATTATTTATATATATGTTTGTATGTATATTTATAAATACCTGTTAAACATACGTGTAAAATATTATTAATATATATGTATATATCTACATGTGTATTCGAATTCATATTAGGTTCACATGTACATACATATATTTTCTTGTATTGTTGTAAAGGCTCCAACATCTACAATTTTGGGGTCCTTACAACATGTCTCGGAATGTCGGCTAGTCTTCGTAACCTCCGTAATATGCTTCAGTATCGCATGCTGATACCTTGAGACATACCCCACTGGAAATTGAGTTTGTGTTTGTATTTGTTGATTGCTGGGTTGTTTGGGTGGGTGTTGGAGCTATAAAAAGCTGCAATGCTTCTAGCATTTGCGCTTTAAAGTTCTGGAAGTTTTCCGAACATTTAGCATACTTCTGCTCCATTGACTCGCTGATTTCCGGGTATGCGTCCGCCATGAATATAGCCTCGTATGCTTCTAGAAGGCTGTCCCAATTTTTGTCCAGCTGCTGTATTTGACGCTGAGTAGGGTTTCCGTTTGGTCACTCGCCGAGTCCGTTGACCATTTTGCGCAGAAGACCTCCAGCCTGTTGGATTCAAAGATGAACTTTTGCAGGTATCTGTTCACCTTGGTTGATGCTGCTTTTTCTGCCTTATCTTCTGGCATTTTGTGAAATTTTAGAGATTTGACTTAATGGGGTTTACGAAAAAAATTAAATTGATTTTGGGTGGGTATTATAAAAAAATGAGTGAGTAATGTAAAAAAAAATTGGGTGAGTTTTGTAAAAAAAATTGCTTTTATTTGGTATATATTAAGCAGCAGCAAATATTATTGTATCTATTAGCCTCAGCGCGTCTGAGTGCAAATATGTGGGTGTGTATGCGAAAAATCAAAAAATTTAGAAAAATATTTTTTTTTCGAAAATGTACAATATATTTATTTCAAAATAATTGGGTTTCAGTAATGATTTCCCTTTACAAACTATTCACTTTTGTTCCACTGTACAAGAGTGTAATAATTGCTTGGTCGCTTCCTTTTGTTTATTTAGCTTCAGCGAGTCTGAGTGCAATATGTTTGACGTTCGTGAGCGCGTTTGAGTGGGAATCAAATGTGTGTGCTGCGCTGTAACGGGTTCGAGATTTTGCATATACAATACGTATACAGATCTGTTATGTAGTACGAGTATATAGTTTAACTTGTATATAATTTTTTCGGTGGGTATATGTCAACCGGTTTAGAGAAAAACGGTATATATATGTATAATATATATCTTTTTAATTACTGCAAATTCGAGGGAGTGGCCAACGGGATTATTTGGTGTTATACAAGCGGCGGACGCGGTAGCCGAGTGGTTAGCATTGCGACCTGCCATTCGGAAGACTCGGGTTCATATCCCGGTGCCACCAACATCCAAAAGTTATGGAAAATTAATTTAAATTAAAAATTAAGTTAAATTTTCTAATTGCGGTCGCCCCTCGGCAGGGAATGTCCATCCCTCCGAGTGTATTTCGGACATGAAATAAAGCTCCTCGTCAAAAAACCATCAGCCGTTCGGAGGCGGCTTAGTATAAACTGTAGGTCCCTCCATTTGTTGGAAAAACATCAAGACGCAAAACCACAAATTGGAGGAGGAGCTCGGCCGAAAATCGCTTCAGCGGTTACAAAGCGCCAATTATATATATATATATATATTATATACAAGCTTGTACAGTTGACTCCAATAATTATATAACTTTTGAGGGCTTGAGAAAATTTATTATATGCGAGTATATGTATGTATGTATATGTCCGTAACTGTTAAATTTGAGGAAGTGTGTAACGGAACCTTTTTGGTCTAAATTTTGAGTATTCAAGCGAGTACAGTTGTCGCTGATTTTTGCAGAACTAATTTTTTGTGGCGAATGTATACATACATACATATGGGTTCTACGTACATAAGCATGCATATGTATTATATTGGGTGATGATTGGGTTTTTTACTTACTCCGCCATGGGGTGTACATAGCTTAGCCGTTATTGATGAGTCCTTGGTGTTGTTGTTGTTGACCGTGTTAAATTGTCCAATGACGCGCTGGTTGATGCTTTTGTACTTGATGTGGTTGTTGTTGCGTGATCGAGGCACTACAAATGCTGTTAATATTTATCAAACATGCTTTTGGCGCTGTAGTTAGCATTAAATGATACTGGTGAGAAGAAGAAGGTTATCATAAAGTAGGAAAACCAAACACAGAGAAGCAATATTTGCCTTTAGCCACAAGTGACCAGCAATATTTTTCCACTTCTTCTTAATCTGACTGGGCGTCGAGCGTTGACACAAGTTGTTGTTGTTTTTTTTTTTTGTTATTTGTTTGTGTCCTTATTGGTGTTGTTGTTTTTGTTGTTGTTATTGCAAACAGTCGAGCCCGCACTTTGGTCAATTATCTGTTTGCACCGGATTCTTTGGTGTAGACGAATTATCGTACAGCTTTGTATATTTATGTATTTATGTATACATGTATAAACATATGTGCGCTTTTTTCACATTACTTTTAACACTATTTGCACAATTGGTTCTCAGTGTATTTTCCCACTTTTTTCGATTTTATTTCACTTCACTTTTTGACCACCTTTTTATGCGTATTATTTTTACACTTTATATATGTGCATACATTCATATATTATATATGTATGTATAAAATGCTTGTTGGCTACTATGTTACCATCCAGTTGGGTTATGTAGAAATGCACTTCTTTTATTTTATTAAATGTATTTATATAATTTCACAATTTTGAGGTCCGTTCTTTTTTTTTTGAGTTTTCCGATTTTCGTAGTTTTCACTGTGACCGCTCGTATTTGTTTTGTGTGTGCCCGCTTGAATTTTATTTTGAGTATGACCGCTCGAATTTTATGTGATCACCGCTGTTGCCGTCGGGTAGAGCAGTGGTGTCAATTCGTTTTGGCGGCACCGAAGGACCATGTATAAATCTGAATTGGCGAACATATTCGGCCTTGAAGGTTGAATAAAATATCGAGTTTTCGTTAAACGATAAAATTTAGTTTTATTGGGAATTATATATTAAAAATTTAAATTTTACATGGAAATAATAAATGTGTTGGTACATTATTTAATTTGATGAATTAAAAAAGTTATAAATTCAAAATAATTTCAAATGAAGAATGATCACGGAGCAGTGCAAGATTCGCGATGTGGTTGCGCTGGGGATTGAAAAACGATTAAAATGAATGTGTCGCTGTTGGCTACTTTAGCCGGTTAATTAATTCAAAAGGTGTTGCTGGTGCGGAACGTTAGCAACATTGGACAGCACATCGCTGCGTTGCCACCTCAGGGGGATTACTCCGAAAACTAAAGGAGATCCATGTCCTCAACACTCCTCTTGACAACAAGCCGTACATTCCTTCCAACAACAAACTTAAAACATTAGTATTTCAGAAAAGTGTTTAGTTTTAATAGCTGCATGAGGTAAAGGTCATATCAAGCGAATGGGGGTAGATAGACATCCCGAGTATGCCATTCTCGTGAAGACATATAGTTCCTGATATATTTGCTAATTAAGGTTGAAAATTTGATGCAATCACTTGTGAAAATAATTGTACCTGAAGGAATTTCTGACGATTTTAATGAAAATCGAGTTTTTCACTTGTAACTTGTATGGGATCCTTTTTGTAAAAAATCAGCATAAGAGGAGATTGTTTTTTTTCCAGTAAATAAAAGCATTTCATCACATATATACTAAAAGTAGATTTTGTATCACCCCTGTAAAAATATTCGAAAAACAAGATCGCCATTTATAAAAAGAGCGACCAGTCAGCGGCAAGTAAACTCGTTTTAGACAGTATTGACGTAAAAAGAAAGAGTAGACTTTGAAAGTTCTATAGCTAGTTACGGTGTATAATAAAGCAAATTAGTATTTGCAATTAAGAAGCTGTAGAAAAAATTTGGTGACCGAAGAATTTTGGGAATCATCGAATCTTATTGAGCGAACATCGTTACAAACGGTGTCAGATGTTGGACTGTTAAATAAACCCTAAGGGTAAAAACCAAAAATGATCAAAATTCAGGGTTCGACGATATTGCCCCTAATAAATAAATAAAGGAATTGGCGAAGCAAGGATTATCTGCGACCAGTAATAACGCAGAGCTACTGCTGCGAGATAGTAGGCATAAAAGTCAAATGTATCAGATGGAGCTGGAGAATCGTAACGAGATGCTGCAAGAGTTTGCATGGGAGATTGAGCGGCTGCCTAACTTGGGCTATGGAGAGAGCCCTAGAAGGCACATATACACCAAGCGAGAGACGTGTGGGAATCCAAATTCAACCATTGCTGAAACCGTCGCGCGTACTCAGACACGGGAAATGGCGGCACTCCTGAATATACCAGCCTACAAAGCGAACCCTGTGGAGGCGGAAAGTCCAGATGGGATGAAAAAGATTCTGAAAACGACGAGATTCCTCAAGAAGAAAAGTTTTACTGAAACAACAATAGTATAGGTCTCGACTATGAAGTGCAACTCAAGAAAATCCGACTCCCAAATTGGTAGGAAAGCGAACAACGTTACTATCGGTGGAAATGAGGATGGATATGAGCGACTACTAAGTGTGGGTACGGCGCATCGGACTCCATCATTTGATTTGACTTGATCACTAAACAGCAACAGACAGCAACTGTTGGGGACACTCAAGTTGTAGGAAACGTACCATGTAAAGTATTAATAAGGAAAATGGCGGGGTTACACAAATTCATAGTCGTGCAGATTGTCGATGGGGTCATCATAGGAATAAACTTCTAACTAACTGAAGTATGGGGTACAAAAACATGAAACTGCATTGCTTATAATAGCTCTTAAAGTAGCAGACAACGATTAACAAAAGTGCGAAGCAGAAGGTGAGCGGCATCATCCGTAGCAGAGTATTACCTAAAGGCGATTACATTAGCAAGAAGAACATAAATGCATGGACGGAAGAATTGAAAGACAAGGACAGCATAAGGCACGGCAACTTCTCCTCAAATACTCCAATATATTTGACAAGGATGGCAACAAACTAGGCAGGATAAAGTTTGTAAAACAATGCATTAATATTGGTGACACTATACCGATTCGTATAGCTTCCCGAAGTGTCCTTCTAGCCAAACGTGGAGCTGTGATTCAAATCGTAAAGAAGTTATCTCTCCATCGGTAGGTCCATGGAGTTCTTCGGTAGTACTATCGGAGACTAAATGATGTGACAAAAAAGGCAGTATCAAGAGCGCTTATTGACAAGCAGATATAAGCGAGAAAGATGAAGACAAGTTAACCTTCAGTGCTGGAAATGATCTTTGGCAATTCACCGTGATGCCCTTTGGATTATGCAACGTTCCTGTCCCTTTTTAAAGATTAATGGATCATACGCTTAAGGGATTACTTTGGATTGAGTATGGAGTGCAACATAATAGTAGCTCCGAAGTCGAGAATTCCGGACGTTCTGAAGGCATGGGTATTATGAAAACCCTGGCAAATATAAAACAGCGATTCTTCCGTCAGTCAGTCGTAGAATGGATTGCAAACTACAAGGAAAATTTTTCAAGCTAAAGACTCGAAATTCAAAAGCCGTAGAAAAATTGAGCAGATAATTCATTCGAAAGATGGATGTAGTCGCCCATTCCCTAAGAGCAGTCTGGGAAATAAGTTTGTCCTTGTGGTTATGATATACTTTAGCAAGTGGCCGGAGGTCTACCCAATTCCAAGCCAAAGAGCTGTAGCGGATGCGTTCACCTAGAATTAGGTTGCCAGATAAAGTTCCCATATCGAACTACACCCTGGCCAAGGAAAGAATTTCGAATTGGCAGTGTTCAAAGAGATGTGGCTGATACTAGGTATATGGAAATCTCGAACTACAGCTCTGCATTTCCAATCAATAACGACTCAACCCACCCTGGGGAAGGTCGTTTCCAAACATCAGGATGATTGGGGTATCCACATACCCCCGTCCCGATGGGGAAATTATGAGGGATAAGGTAATCAACTCGGAAAGTTTTCAAGATGGAGATTTAGTGTTGCTACATACACCACTACGGAAGAACCTTTGTCCCCGAAACTTCAATGCAATCGGCAAGGTTCATATTAGGTAATCAAACGGCTAAGCTACGAGATGTATCGAATCGATACCGTTCGGAGGCGAAGAATCAAGATGATAGTGGCGTTTGTAATAGCAAATGTGTCTGATCGTATATGAGTAAGAAGTAGCATGATCTCGTAACTTAGCTCTTTGTGAGAGCTTATAAGGTTAGGGGTAGTCAGAGGCACGAAAAAATGAGAATTTTCAGTATTTCTTTTGCTATTAAATAATTTTATTTTACAAAAGTAGTGATATGGTATTATTAAACAATGTTTTGACTTGTAGTCACGAAAATTTAAAAAAAAAAAACATTTATTTCCGAAGTTACAGCTGTCTGTGTTAACCCAGTTCCAAAAAAAGCTCCTTGCGGTGACAATCATCATCATCTGAAATCAATCGGATAAAAAAAATTAGTTTTATAAATAAATGATCCTGGGCCTGATCGAAGGATTTTTTTTTCAAAAATTAACAAAATTGCGGCCTCAGGAAATTTTTGTCTAGATTTTTGGGAAAAAATCTACAGTTAATTGGTCTTAAAAAATCGAAATTTTTCAAAAAAAAATCCTTCGATTTTTTCCCGAGTTTATTATGTATTGTAAAAGCTGTATAAATTTCATTAAAATCAACTAAACGGTTTTCGAGTTACATTTGTCACCAGTTCAAAAAACATTGTTTTGAGAAAAACGCGTTTAAAGTTTCACACTAGCGCTTTGAAAGGCCCGAGCTCTCTTTGTTATTTGTCGAATAACTTAAAAACGAATTATCGGATTAACTTGAAATTTTCAGAGATTATTTTTAAGATATTATACTTAACGAAAATGAAAAAAAATTTGGTTTTTTGAAAATTCTGACTACCCCTAACCCCTTAAATTAAAGAGTCTATCCTCTTCTCACCATTCGGAGGAGCGATATATTGAAGCAAAACCCAATTTTCGCTTAAAAGCGTATCGAAACAAAACAAAGCCCAATTTTACGAGAAATAGCATAAGTTCAATAACTCAATGTGACTATGTGAATTTAAATCAAACTGCTGAAGAAGTGTTTTGTATGAACTATTCTACATATGGAGTGTGTACATATACACAAAAATAGTGCATATTTTCATATTCATCAATTCACTAGTTCATTAAAAATTTATGCATTTTTATGAGTGTGCATATGTTTTATTAATTTCTTCTCCATTCATTTGTCCATGGGTAATTTTCTGAAAAATGAGTGGAAAAAAAGTGAAACTAACGAATCTCAGCGGAAAATAATTTTATAGTTGCATAAACAGGGCAACTCATATGCAGAAATTGGTGAAATGGCAACGAAACATCTCCTGATGGGTTGAGGCTTTCGACTTCGCCGGGGCTCGAAATATGGTTGTCTGTAGTACTAGATTCCAGCACAAAAAAATACATCAAGCCACTTGGCTGTCCCCTGATCGAAAAACACAAAACCAGTTCGATCATGTTGTGATAGATGGAAGACATGTCTACAGTGTTCTCGACGTGCGTACACTCCGAGGACCCAACATCGACTCGGACCACTATCTTGTTGAAGCGAAGATACGCACGAGCCTCTGTGTGTAGAAGAACGCCCGTCAACAAACACAACAGACTGCCGAACGATTTTCTACTCGACTTCCACTCCTGCTCTCTGAGAGCACTCATCAGCAAGTCGGTATACGGGAACTGTGGGAGGGCATTTCACGCTCTCTACGTGCAGCTGCAAACGAAATTATTGGATTTCGTAAAGGTCACAAAACAGTTGGTACGATGAGGACTGCCGTGTCGCAGTGGAAAGAAAACAGACTGCTTACCTCGCAACATTACGATCGACCACAACACGTGCGGGATAGGATAGATACCGAGAACTGAAGAGGGAAGCAAGACGCGTCTGCAGACAAAAAAAGAAAGAGGCCGAAATGCGCGAGTACGAGGAGCTTGAGAAGCTGGCCGACAAGGGTAACGCTCGAAAATTCTACGAAAAGATACGGCGACTTCCAGAAGGTTTCAAAACCGGAGCAGACTCCTGTGGGACACAAAGAGGTGATCTAGCCACCGATGCCCAGAGCAAATTAAATTTATGGAGGGGACACTTCTCCAGCCTGCTCAATAGCAGTGAAAACGGAGTAACCGGGGATAGTAAGCCCGCAACCCCAATCGACGACGATGGAAAAGACGTTCCACTACCTGGCCATGAAGAAGTTAGAAAAACAATCGCTCACTTTGTCACCTCCACTTTTTGTCTTAACAATATGTATGTGCTTATGTAAATACATACGTACATACATATGTATACCTACAGTGGCTGTTGGTCAAGCGCCTACCAACAACCACACACGTCAACAAAACAAACTACCGCACAAAAAGTAGATGACAAAAACTAACAAAGCGACCGGCCAGCTAAGTGAAGACGGCGTGGGTCGCTATCTACGTACAATAACAAAACTATGAGCAAAAACAAACCAAGTGAAATGATCAACACTATTACCAGAAGCAGATCACACGACGACAGTAATTAAACAACAAGATCGACTATATGTATATGTACGTACATAAAATAAACAAAATATGTTCTTAGGGTGCACCCGAGATGTGGTCCAACCAAAGTGGTTACGAACCCACTCGCACTACTCCCGCGCTGCCGGGGGTAACTTTAACCCGCCTGTATGACTGGGCTCTGGGTGCGGGATGCTGGAGGAATGGGTGAGGACGAACGGAGGGAGCGACACTGTCGGCACGACAAAAAAAAACGTACGGAAACAATAAATACACAAAATGATACTTAGAGTTTCTCAATCGGGTGTGGGTACCTAACTTCGTTGCTCCTCCGGTGATGCCGCCAAACTTCGGTTCCGCCACTGGAAACCACCAAAACAACACTATTATGTAACACAAACAAAAATCAGGCTACAACTGCCCTTTCACTATTGTCCCGTCTGGCAAAACACTTTACTACTCTATATTTTTATAGAAAATATTATTTTTTTTTTTCACAACAATCTCGCACGTCTGCGTAAAAAAAAGGTGTGCACGCTTTTGTAGATTGCTAGAATCTGATCCGGCACGCACTTACGAGCCAGGCCGCAAGCTACGCGTCGGCCTTCAAAATTCTCAGGCGAGTGTGTATTGGTGCCCAATCATTTGGCGCCGCCCCCATTACCCAAAGGGACAGAGTAGTATAGCGCACGCCACCATGACACACCAAGTACAAAAGAAAGGCGACACCCCTTTTTACGGAATACTCGCGCAAAGCTTTCCGTTTCCCTAATATTTGTTAGTGGAGGAACCGTTTTGACGAACATCTCCTTTTGGAGACTTTTCCCACTGGGTAGGCACACACCGAGTGCAACCGTGTCAACAATTCCTGGCTTTGAATTATACAATTATTTGCCGACAGATGCCACTGCCAACGCTTGGAGTGAAAGTACTACCATATTAGGCAAAACAAAGGAAATGTACAAACAAACACAAAAGAAGTTTTTGTTGCGGCCAGTACGCGACAGCTTAAAAAACAACAAAGCGGCTGGAGCTGACGGCCTACCGGCAAAACTAGCCAAACATGGCGGTGAAGAACTGACAAGTTGCATGCTTCTGCTACTTTGCAGAATATGGTCGGACGAAAGCATGCCCGACGATTGGAATTTAAGTGTGCTCTGCCCAAACCATAAAAAAGGGGACCCCACAGTCTGCGCCAATTATCGTGGGATAAGCCTCCTTAATATCGCCTATAAGGTCCTATCAAGCGTATTGTGCGAAAGACTAAAGCCCACCGTCAGAGTGGCTGCCAAATCTTGGAAAATACCCGTGAAAAGAAAATCGACACCCACCACCTCTTCGTCGATTTTAAAACCGCCTTCGGCAGCACGAATTGGAGCTGATGAGTCGGCGTTAGCAGTTTTCGAGAGAAAAGTTTTGCGTAAGATTTATGGTCCTCTTCGAGTTGGCAACGGCGAATATCGCAGACGATGGAACGATGAGCTGTACGAGTTATACGACGACATTGGCATAGTTCAGCGAATCAAGAAGCAGCGGCTACGCTAGGCTAGGCCATATGGTCCGGTTGGATACGAATACTTCAGCTTTGAAAGTTTTCGATGCAATACCCGCCGTTGGAAGTAGAGGAAGAGGAAGACCTCCACTCCGTTGGAAGGACCAGGTATAGGAGGACCTGGCTTTACTTGGTATTTCCAATTGGCGCCACACAGCGAAAGGAAGAAGCGAATGGCGTACCACTGTTAACTCGGCTAAAACCGCGTAATCGGTATCTACGCCAGTAAAATAAAAAAATCTACAAAAGAGTTGAAGCTGGTTCTGGTGGAGGAATGACAGAATATTGGGGCAGAAACCACACAAAAATTGGGCTCATCGATGCAAAAGCGTTTGGAAGCTGTCATCAAACATAAAGGCTTGGCTATTAATATTAATTTCGTTAATATTTTACCATTTTATTATAATTTTTTTGTGTTTTTACGAAGAGTGCCAATACTTTTGTTTGGTGAACATTAGTACTTTTTTCATTTATAATTAGTATAAATTTTACATAAAAGATAATAAAATGTATTGAAGTGAAATTAGTTGAACATGTGTCCCTCTGTCTAGCTTTTTTTTCGGAATTAAAAATATTTTCATAAGTGGTTCATCACTGTATATTTAATTAATTCATAAGTGTGTATATATGTTCTTCAATCTAAATGTATGTGTATATATATGTTCATAAATGTATATATATGTGTGTGTGTGTTCTTGTTGTTGTTGTTGCTGTGGAGGCTCCAAGGCCTCAGACTTCGGGTCCTCACAACCCCCATTTACTTCACGTAAGGACACGTGATGGTTATCGCGTCGGCCCCTCAAATTCTTAGATACCAGACGCCTCTTGTCTCATGCCAGAACGTCTGTCGTGTGCCGGGTTGATGCTCCATTCTTTCCTGGATTTTTGTTGTTAGTTCTATCGGTAGCGGGTAAACGTTCGTGAAATTTCGCCAGCCTGGTTCTGTAGTTGTCGGCTTTGCTACTTGTCGAAGCCATTTCTCGATCCCGCCGACTACTTCTGATTCTGCCGACTGTATCTCGATGTCGGCAATCTCCTTCAGCCATTGATCCAACCCGTAGTCTTCCTCCGCTGACAGGGTGACCGCAGTCTCCTCTTCCACCCTGTAATCCTCTTTGTGTGTCGCTGTGGTATCTTCAATCGCACGTTTTTGCTGGGGTGGTCGTGTGTGTGCGATCCGGTCATCGAAGATTTTCATCGTCGTCGTGGCGCGACGGGTGTATTCTGTATACCCGTCGCCCAATCGCAGGCTGCCTTCTTCGGTTATATCGATTTCCTTACATCTTATTCTTCTTCATCCGATGAAATTACTATCGGCGTTGGGGCTCTCACCGTCTTGTGTGTTTCTTCTTCCGCGCTGTCGCTTACTGTTGTTTCATTGTTGATGATGAACTCTATCGTACTTGCTCGCCTTGAACATTTTCGTTTGATCGCTGATCACTCTTAATTGTTTATTTCACTTGTGTACTGTGTCATTTTATAATAGGCTCGCTTCTCTGTGTAACAAACTGTATTTTTTCCTTCTTGCACTTTGTTGTTGTGTTTTCCAAAATTAAGTTTAATGCTTCTATGGCTTTGTTATTGTTTTTAAATTTCTTTAACTGTTAATTATTTTCCTCATTTGGGTGGTGTTGCCAGTTTGTGTTATTATTACTATTGTTATAGTAATAATAATTATTATTGTTTGTTATTTTATAGTGAGCTAAAAGGCCTGGTTTGTTTGTAAGAATTGAATATTTTGTTATGCAACAAAGAAAAATGGTAGAAGTGACAGCTGTTTCGGAGATCACCACTGACTTAACAGGCGAGTGTTCTACCACTGCGCCGACATCAGCCATGTAATCTATTGTTGTATTATTCAATTCATTATTAACCAATAACTATTAAGTGCGCTAATTTAGCCGCTATTTTCCTTAATAGAATTGTTAGTGAATCCCTTTTCTGGTTCTTCATCTTTCGGCTTCTTCTTTGTTTCTTCGGTTTCTTCTTCGTATTCTTCTCAGATTCTTTCGGGCGGCTACTGTTTTGTTTGCATCCTCGTCTCCAACGTGGTACGGTTTGAGTTCACCTAGGTGCGAAGTTCTCCTTTTTTCGTTATGCATCCTGTCTAATTCGACGATTATTGGTTATACGAAATTCGGTAGTCTGAATGGTTCTCCCTATATCGGTGCCAAATTAGCTGCGAAGTTTTCGTTTGCCTTCGATAAATGATGCTCCTTCACGAGGACTCGGTTTCCCATCATCGGGTGCCACCTTCGTCGACGTAAATTGTAATATCGAGCTTGTTCAATTGATGCCTTTTGTTGGTTTCTTCGTGCCATCTTAAATATTTCCCGCATCTTTACTGCCTTGTGCGCCGGGTTTGTGGTTATCTCGCCTGTGCCAAATGTGGATTCGTGGTATAGTGCTTTCGGTGTTCGTGGCTCCCGGTCTTGTACTAAAAATGTAGAACTGAATCCAGTGACCTCACAAGTGCTCGTATTTACAATAGCGCTAGTGTCATTTCCAGTATACTTTCATCCCAAAACTTTTGATCTTTTCCCGTTAACTGTGCTAGAATTCGTTTGATATTTCTGTTTGCCCTCTCCGTCGGGGTTTATTGTGGTATGTACGGTGCTGTTATTTGATGTTTTGCTCCGTATCCATGGATTAACCTTTTGAACTGTTTGCTCGTAAACTGGGTTCCATTATCGGTGATCATAATCTTCGGGGCGCCGAATCGGATGAGTATGCGTTCTTTGAACGCCTTGATGAGGCCTTCGGCTGTCGCTTTCCTCAACGGTACGATCTCTACCCACTTCGAAAATTTATCGATGAATACCAGTATCGTCGTATTTCCATGGTTTGACCGTGGGAGTGGGCCTACAAAATCTGCGCATACTGTTGCCCAGGGTTCCTCGGCAATTTGGGTGAACATCTTACCCTCGGCTTGTTGTTGGTTTGGTTTATATATTTGGCACATAGGGCACTGTTGGACATACCTCTTGATGTCCCTGAACATCCCCGGCCAGTAATACCGTGCTGTTGCCTTCGCGATAGTTTTCCTGACTCCATGTAACCGGCGCTGGGACTGTCGTGAACTTCTTTCAGAACTCTCTGACATAGTGGTGATGCAAAAGTTTCATCTTCACCTCTTCCATTTTAGCTTTTAGCCATTTACGGTCTGTTGTTTCTTTTTCTTCGACCCGTATGTTCAAACACCCATTCTGTGGCTGACGAGATAGTGCGTCTGCGACGCGGTTTAGCCGACCTATTTGATGTAAAATGTGTGTTGCTGAAATTCTAGTATCCACCTTGGGATACGACCTGAGGGGCTCTCGATAGCGAATCAGCCATTTTAGGGACAGATGGTCGGTGATTACTATGAACGAGTAACCTTCTAGATACAGGCGCATTTTGCGAACGGCCATACCATGGCTAGACATTTTTTTTGGTCGCCGAGTAGTTCTGTTCGAATTTGTTCCATCGTCTACTGGCATATGCGATCACTCGTTCGGCTCCTTCTAATTCTTGCGTTAGGACCGCACCTAGTCCGAAATCGCTGGCATCTGTTTGTAGGTTCAATATTTGCGAAAAGTTTGGACAGGCTAATATAGGTGCCTCCGTCAGTGGCCTCTTAAGCTTTAGTGTCGGCTCTTTAATCGTCGGAGTCTGGTCTGGATCCGTATGAATTCCTTCTTCACTAATTACGTGCCCTAGATATTTTAGGCTCTTTTTAAAAATTTGCATTTCTCTGGGTTGATTTTCAGGTTCGTAAATCGTAATCTTCGGAAGACCTCTCTGAGGTGTTCTATGTGTTTCTCCAACGTTGAGCTCGTGATGATGATGTCATCTAAGTAGGCGAATGCGTGCGGCTCTAGTTCTGGTCCAATGACTCTGTCCAAGGTCCTTTGGAAGGTAGCTGGAGCTGAACGTAGTCCGAATGGCATAACTTACCATTGGAATAGTCCACGACCCGGTACCGTAAACGATGTATACGGCTTACTATCTTCCTCCATCGGGATTTGACAAATGAATTAATGAATGAAGAATGGCTTTTCTTGCATTTCTTCGCCCGCATGTCCAGCAGAACTGTTGAATGGCGTTCTGGCACTCATAGGCGAAGTGCCCATTTTCGCCATATCGTCCACACGCCGTTCGTGGGTTTATTCGACTAAACCCAACGTTAGATGACAGTTGTAACGAACCCAGTTCCCCGGTTTATAGAACAACACGAGTTGTTCTACTTTTATACATTATTACTCTAATCTTATACTGGCATCGTTTGCACGATACTCCATATACACTACCTACGATGCTGCCCTTTTTATACTATATTATATATATTCTGCTTGCAGGTAGACGGTTACGCGTTGCGTTGTTTGTAGGCCTATCGTCTATTCCTCTTTGCCCTACTTAACAGCGACTTCTCGCAATTCTGGTGCTTGGTGATTTCCTAACTTAGATGTGTAATATTTAAAAATCATATAATATTTTAATTTTATAGGTATATATGTATATATGTATATGTACATATAGGTTCATAAATGCATATATATATGTGTGTGTGTAACTTCTCTTGTTGTTGTTGTTGTGGAGGCCTTGGACTTGGGGTCTTCACAATATATAATATTAACTAAAAATGTTTAACGAAAATTTATTATATGATCTCATCTTTTAACTTATAGCATGGAGCACTGAAGATCTACAAGGAGGAGGCAACGGGGTAGGCGATTCTATCGAATGGCTTAATCACCCAGTCGGTCTATTGCAAACCAGTAACACTTTTTGTACAAGTAGTTTGGAGAAGGAAATTAAGCCGGAACTTCTCACAGCTATTAGCACTCCGTGAGCAGACACCCCACAAACTTTTACTACACTTCAAGAAGACGCCTTAGAGTACATATCCTGCGATATTATCAAAAAACTGAATTTGGAGAACTATAAAAACAATCAATCAATCAAATCATCATATTGTGCAGACATGTCCTCAGTATTCTAGATGTGCATACGTTCTGAGGATACAACATTGACTCGGATCACCACCTTGCCGCCTCTGTGTATCAAAAAACGCCTGTCAACAAACACAAGGAAGGCTCGACGTCGAAAAGTTGCAATCACAACAAACAGCCGAACGGTTTTTTAGTCGATATACGTGTACACACCGGCTTTCCGAAAGTACTCATCAGCAACTCAATATAAGAGATGTACCGCGGCTACGGAAATAATTCGAGCTGCCTTTAAGAGAAAAAAAACAGCCTACCTTGAAACTTTGCGATCGACCAGAATACATGCGGGGTGGGAAAGATACTGAGAGCTGATGAGGGGAAAAAGTCGCTTTTGGGAATCCGAAATGCGTGAGTATAAAGGGCTTGAGAAGCTGGCCGACAAGAGTAACGCTCGAAAGCCGATGGCTTACCGGCTGGGCTGACAAGGTGACGAGGTGCATGCATCAGCTTCTTAGGAGAATATTATACGATAAATCTTGGAAAATACCCGTGAGAAAGGAATCGATACACAACCTTTTATCGATTATGAAACTGCCTTCGACAGCACAGTAAACAGCTACCTCTACGCCGCTATGTCTTTTATTTACATAAATATTTATTTATTGCATCTGCTTCGACTTCGGAAGCCTAAAAATAAGTAATAAAATCTTACCATAAACTAAACTAAAACATAAAGCCTATTTATTCAACTATTGACGTTGAATAAAAATTTTAATGTTTCTTTATTAGGAATAATTAAATTAAAAACCGCGTTTTCTTTTATATCTTTATTACACTGATTTTATTATTTTGAATAACGCACATATGTACCACCAAAGTTCTGTATTGAGGTAAAGCAAGCGATTGGTTTAAAAATACTGTAAGCTTATTATTTATAACAAAATACTTAGCTTAGTTTTCCATTAACGGGAAAGGAGGGGAAATTTCGGTTTCCGTCTTTCCTTCAATTTTCTTTGCTTTACAGGAATTGGAAATTAAGGTACGTATTCCAGTGGATAAAGGGGGAGTATTTCAGATTAGGGTAAACAATTCAAGGTGAGTATAAACCTTGAATTGTTTACCCTAATCTGAAATACTCCCCCTTTTCTTATATATATATATATATATGTATATTTAATTTCTATTTTTCTTTTAGAACTCTATGAGATCGACACTCATGTCTTCAACATGCCGTCGGGTCTGCGGCTACGTGACCTGAACCATGTCTTCGAGCTGTTGCAGTTTTTCGGGCTTTATTTACCAACCCACGGATTCGTTGCCGGAGGGCAGGTGATTTGCTGTTTCGCCGAGTTCTCTGGTTGGCTGTGATTCACATTACCTTGCTTCGGTTCGCGCGAGAAGAGTAGTGAATTCCTCGAATGTGAACTTATGATTGTTCGCGATTTTCGTGAAGTGGATTTTGAAACTCTTCATTGCTGCTTCTCAGAGTCCTCCCATGTTGGGTGTATATGGTGAAATAAATTGCCAGGTGACGCCATGAACGGTATATTTCCTGCTGATGTCTTCAGATATCTCTCCGAGATATGCGATGAGATCCTTACTGAGACTACGCTTTGCTCCAATAAATGTTCGTCAACTGTCTGACATCATTTTGCATGGTATACCGCGTCTGCCGACGAAACGAGCAGTACTTAAATCTGAGCAGAGTTCAAGGTGTTTTGTTTATATAGGGTGCCAGGTTTACAATGAAAAATGCAGGTTTTTATTTTCTGCTTAAAACGGGGGATATAGTGTTCTTGCTGGATCATGCGAATCATCAATTGCTTTTCGGCATGAAGTAACGTCGAGTGTAGGAAGGCGAGAATGGGAGTACAGAGTCTTGAGTCTCTCGGGGTGATGATCGGATGGCGCTCAATATAGCTAAGGGCAGGGTAACTGAGGCGTCCATTCACGCGTAACACCCCTGCGTTAAGAGAGGATCCTTCTTATTGTTTGGCTTGGATGCTGAGAGAGTGGAGATCGTATTACCGTAGTGTTGATGCTGAGCGTTCCGAATAAGTAACGTTTTTGCTTGGTTCATTTCATCTTGGGTCATATAGCGTGAAGAAGGGGCAGGCAACCATTTTGCCTTGTTTACGAATCGCAACATGTAACCTACTACTCTGAGTGCCCTTGGATAGGATGAGAAGCGTTCCAAAAGATCGGCATTTTCGGCTGCGTGATGTGCATCTGCTTGTCGCTGTTCTGGTGGAGAGAAGTGCGTGGCAGTTTTCGGCCATAATTCTGATGGTTTGGTTAATCATTCTGGACCCGACCACCATGGAGGGGAGTTGACAAGCTCCTGAGGTTTGATACCACGCGTACCTAAATCAGCTGGATTGTGGGAGGTGGGGACGTGTCGCCAAATAACGTTATTCACGTTTTGTAAAATCTCAGAGATTATATTGGACACATATGTTTTCCATGTCCATGGAGGTTTTTCCAACCAAGCTAGTACGATGGAGGAATCACTCCATAAAGTTAGCTCGTGAGGTGGCAGATCGAGTTGATTTTTTATCTGCTTTACCAGCTTTGTGAGAAGTACTGCCACACAGAGTTCCAGTCTCGGGAGTGAAAGCGTTTTAAGAGGAGCAACTTTGCTTTTAGCAGCGAGTAAAAGGGATGTCGTCGATCCGTTGTGCTGAGCACGTAGATACACGCACGCGCAGTACGCATTTTTGGAGGCGTCAGTAAATCCATGTATTTGGATAACGCCTTCCGGGAAGGATTCTACCCAACGTGGAATCATTATTTCGGTGATACCCACGAGATTATTCCGAAACGAGTTCCATTTCAGAAGCGAGAGTGACTTGACTGTTTCATCCCAGTCTGTTCCTTCCATTCAGAGCTGTTAAAGTAGGGTTTTGTCAGTTATTATTATAGGCGATAGTCATCCTGCCGGGTCAAAAAGCTTTGCGACTGCTGACAATATTTGCCTTTTTGTGGCAGTGTTTGTGTCAGGAATGGGGTCAATGGAATAAGAGAATGTATCTGTCAATGCATTCCATCTAATTCCGAGAGTTTTTGTAGTGCTCGTATCATGAAATTGCGGAAAATCTGAGTCTAGGAGATTGGTTTCGGGTATTTCGTTTAACAGTGATCTGTGATTTGCTGTGATTTTCCTGAGCGGGAATCCGGCGGATTTGAGCACTTCGATTGTTTGATATATTGATGTTTTAGTTGAGTTCAGATCGTGTCCGCCGGAGAGTATATCGTCAACATAAGTTTCGTTGACTAAAATTTTTGCTACTTGTGGGAATTTTGGTTGCGAGTCTTCAGCCAGCTGATGGAGTGTTCTTATGGCTAGGTATGGTGCGCAGTTCACACCAAACGTTACTGTTTTCAGTTTGTAGTCTTCTACTGGGCTACTTGGGGATTTGCGAAAGAGAATCCGTTGGAAGCCTTGATCTTCCTTGTGGACATATATTTGGCGGTACATTTTTTCAATATCGACGTTTAAAACATACTTATATAACCGCCACCTGATTATTACGAGAAGTATTTGACGTCCCGTATAATTTCTTGGGAATTCGTTCGCTCCATATGGTCGAGTGTTTGGTATTCTTCTAGGACTTCTGCATAGATTTTTTGGAGACCCGGTTTTTTCTCCAGGTTTCGTTCGATGCTGATGTATGCTGCTGAGGTGACAGTCTTGAGTGACCTAAAGAGTGGAAATAGCCGGAATGCAAAAAAGAGAATTCCTGCGCACTGCATATGCAATATGCAGATTGAGTGTATGTATATATGTGTGCTCCGCTGTTGTGTAGCGTACACCTCGCTATTGGAGTAGTGGTATGAGCAACTCTGGGTGGGCAATACAATCACACTGCCCCAGCTGTGGTCCTGTTGAAAGTTGTTTCGGGCTAGTTGACATGTATGTGCGATGAGATGTATATACGTGTGTATGTTAATAAATGAGACGAGTAAAGGAGTACTCACTTTGGCATATTCTTGTATTTGTACAAACCCTTAATAATTGTTATGTGAGCGAGTGTGGATTTTGGTTTTTTGCGAGTTTTTGTTGTTGATCGGCCTCCTTGCGGTTTCTTTGTTTTTTTTTTGGTTTTTGGTGTTATTACGTCGTGTTGTTGTGTACTAAAGTTTTTAATTTTTTTTAATGTATTTTTCATTTTATTAACAACGGTAAGTCTGTATATAACGGAATATATAAAATTTTTTTTCAAGAACCGGTAAGTATGTATTTTTTTTAATGTTATGTATATTTCACTTTTCAGCGAACGGTAAGTCGGTAAATAACTGAAGTTTTTCACATTTTTCAGCGACCGGTAAGTATGTACAGTATATTTGTATATATTTTCTGTACATTATTTTTGAATTTTATATATAGGTACATATGTGTTTTCTAAAATTTTTTTTATTTTCAAAGTTCACTTTTCACTTTTTTCAGCAACCGGTATGTATTTTTTCACTTTTTTCAGCGACCACTATTTATATATATTTATATGTATATACTTTGCTTTAATTTACTTATTTATTTATATACACATATTTTTAATTTTTTTTGTGTATATATGTATACCTATATGTGCGTATGTATTTTTTCACTTTTATTACTTTTTTTTATCGACTGGTTTTTATGTATTTATTTTGTTTTAATTAACTTTTTTTTTATTAATACATATATATTTAAATTTTTTATTTTTTTTTTTTGTATATATGTATATACATACACGTATGTGCGTATGTATTTTTTCACTTTTCTTACTTTTTTTGATCGACCGTTTGTATATATTATGTTTTAATTTATTTTTTGTTTAGGTATGTTTGTATTTTTCACTTTCTCTATTCTATATTGTAGTTTATTTGTTTTTTATGTATAATTGTGTTCAATTTTTTGTATACCGGTGTGTTAGTTGAAATTTCCCGGTTTTTTCGATAAAGAAAACACTTAAATTTCAGAGGAATCTCAAAATTTTTTTATTCAAAGTATTGACCATTGGTTTCTACATATTTCGCCCATCTCTCAGGCAAATAATGGATACCATTCCAAAAAAACTTTTTCTCTTTCGAGGCAAACCATTCGACGAGCCATTTTTCCGACTTCTTCAAAATTAGCGAAGCACTGCTCTGCAAGGGAGTGTCCCATCGATGCGAAAACGTGATAGTCGGACGGGGCGAGGTCTGGAGAGTACGGCGGGTGCGATAATATTTCCCAATTAAGTGTTTTTAATGTGTCCTTCACCAGTTTAGCGGTGTGAGACGGCGCGTTGTCATGTTGCAAGATAACTTGGCCATGTCTTCGGGCCCATTCCGACCGGTTTTCGATCAACACATGATTCAAATTGATCATTTGTTGTCGGTAGTGATCCGTGTTCACCGTTTCACCAGGTTTTAACAACTCGTAGTACGCCACACTATGCTGGTTCCACCAAACACAGAGCATTGTCTTACGGCCAAAGCGATTTGCCCTTGCAGTCGATGGGCCAGCTTCACCAGGGGAAAGTTATGATTTTTTTTGCTTCGGGTTCTCAAAATAAATCCATTTTTCGTCCACCGTGACAATTCGATGCAGAAAAGATTTCCTTTCGAATCGTTGAAACAGCATTTCACAAACGGTTTTCCGATTTTCCAATTGTCTATCGTTCAGCTGGTGTGGCACCCATTTTCCATACTTCTGGATCTTTCCCATGGCTTTTAAACGTTGGCAAATTGCTCTTCGAGTCACAGGTAGTGTTTCTGCCAATTTTTGTTGCGATTGGGTTGAATCAACATGCAATTCCTCGAACTCTTTCTCTGCACTAGGATGTTCATTGTCTGTCAAATCGAAATCTCAACTTTTAAATTGACGAAACCATGTCTCACATGTTCTAATCACTGGAGCATGTTCACCATAAGTTTCTACAAGCTTCAGCTGCTTTTTTCTTTTGATGAAATAAGAAAAGCAACGAATACCGCAAATACGATTTACTTGGAACGAAACTCGTCATATTCACTGAGGTAAATAAATATGACGCTATTATTTTGGCGCAATGTGACTTGCGTATTTTTGTAGGTTAATGTCAGTAGAAAAAACTTACATACATGCCAAATCATAGAAATTTATACAAATTGCTAGCGACATCTACTAGTAAAACCGGCACACAACAACACACATACCTGGTATATATCCTAGCTTTAAAATGGCAGTGAAAAGCTTTGTAAGAAAAATGAAAGCAATGCTTGGCAATTCCTTTAGCATTTTTGGTGAGATATGATCCTCTCCTGGAGATTTTTTGGATTAAAGGAGGTAAAAATATTTTTTTAGTTCAGACACAGATGTTCCGCAAGTAGCTATGTATCCTGGATCAGTGTGGTTAGGTGACAAAGGTGCAATATTGGCAGCAGTGTTAGGTCGAAATACCGCACTGAGGTGCTCTGCAAAACATGTCGCCTTTTTTTCATCCGTTCTGGCCCATGAATCGTTACGTAGTCTCAGCGGTGTTTCAGGGCTTACAGGTGGCTTGAGGATTTTTCTAACTTTCCAAAGTGATTTTTAGTTGAAGCGTTAGAAGACAAAGACTTTATAAAATTTTTTATATTCTCATATTCGTATCTTAATTGCATTTTTAGTTTATTTTCTGCCATCTTTAGTCGAATTTTTGCATCGGGCGATCGGAAGGTATGCCATTCGTGGTGCCAGCGTCGCTTTTTTCGGACCAGTAACTCTATTTCTCTATTACGTGTAGTTATTCATGTTCTGATTTTTGGGTTTGTTTCCTGCACTGGTGTTGCTATGATTACTGCTGTTGCTAACATGCTGTTGAACACAAGTAACTTGTTTTCACTATCAGTTCCCTTCTCTATTTCCGGATTGGTCTGTATATGACTGCTTATGTATTTGTTATATTTAAGCCAGTTAGTTCTGAACGTAGCAAGTCGGTCATTTGGTTGTTCGGTTAATTTGATGATTAATGAGGAATGATCATCAGATAAGTCAGCACAGATTTCGGCAAATACTAAACTTCTATCTACGTTTTTAATGACTGCAAAGTCAATCAAGTCAGGTAATTTCCTTGCATCTGTAGACCAGCAAGTTGGCTGTCTTGGTGAGATAAAATCGTATATATTTTTGGTACTTATGACCGTTATATATAGCTGCCGATATTTTGGATTAATTAGTCTCGAACCCTAATATGTATGTTGCGCATTGTAGCCAACTCCAGCTAAAAATTTATCTACCAGAGTTGTCGCGTACTGGCCGTAATATGCCAAATGATTGGGCACCAATACGCACTCGCCTGAGAATTCTGAAGACCGACGTATAGTTTGCGGCCTGGCTCTTAAGTGCATGCCGTATCAGATTCTAATAATCTACAAGAGAGAGCACATCTTTTGGCGCAGACGTGCGATATATTAGTGAAAAAAAAATATAATTATATAAATTCGAATCAGGTAGTGCTAGCGGAGGCAAGACAGTGGGTTTGTTATTGTTTGAGGCAAGCGTGGCCAGGGGAACCGTGGATGAATTAAGGCAGTCGAAACCCATAGTTTCAGATTATTGTTTCCGCGTTTCAGTGGCGGAACCGGAGTTTGGCAGCACCACCGGAGGAGCACCGAAGTTGGGTACCCACACCCGACTGAAGCCGCTAAGTTTCACTTATTGTTTTCGTACGTTTTTTTTTTGTCGTGCCGACAGTGTTGCTCCTTCCGTTTTTACCATACCTATCCTTATAGCATCCAGCACCCAGAGCCCAGTCATACAGGCGGGTTAAAGTTACTCCCGGCAGCACGGGAGTAGTGCGAGTGGGTTCGTAACCAGTTTGGTTGGACCATACCTCGGGGCCACCCAATAACATATTTTGTTTACTATGTGTATGTACATATACATATAGTTGATCGGTTGTTTAATTACTGCCGTCGTGTGATCTTCTCCTGGTAATAGCGTTGATCATTTCACAAGGGTTTGTTTTTTGCTCATAGTTTTGTTATTGTACGTAGCTAGCGACCCACGCCGTCTTCACTAAGCTGGCCGGGCGCTTTGTTAGTTTTTGTTATCTCCTTTTTGTGCGGTAGTTTGTTTTGTTGACGTGCGTGGTTGTTGGTAGGCGCTTGACCAACAGCCACTCTAGGTATACGTATGTAAGTTAAGTTCATCGGGTTATCCAATATAAAGTCACTTTTTGGTTTTTAATACAAGTTTTATTTATTAACTTATTTAACTATGTATTTATATCACCTTAATTTTCATAAGGAAAAACACTTATAACTTTTTTAAGTTTTCCGTCTTGACTCTATGTCAGTCATATTAAGACTAATTAATACTAATCAATACTCCACTGCTTAAACTAATATGCCCCGTCGAATATCATTTGCCTGGCCATTGTGTTTGTTGCCGTATCATAACCTGATCTTGTGTTGTTGGTATTCGATTCATAAAAATTCCCCTGCATTGCCTGACTTATTCGGGCACATTAAGCACTCCATTGATAACCCAAGCCCATAATGAAATTGTTGTTGTCGTAATACTTATGGTTTGGAATGTTGGTACCGTAGAGGGATTTGGGTTGTTGATAAGCGCGCGATGATATTATTTGCGCTTTGTTATTTGAGTAACGTAAAGGGGCTTTGTGTTTTGATCTTTTTTTATGCCAGCGCGTGTTGCTGCTAGGCAGGTGGTAGGGCTTTGCATTGCGTGTAATAGTTGCTAAGCAGAGAAGGCATGTATGCCGAAAACAAGATCACAGGTATGGAAGCTGATTGGTCTTATTGTTGCCATGTGACATAATTTTTGTAGGCAGGCATGATATAACTTGTACATGCGCACATATGGTACATAGTGTTATAAAAAAAGTGGAGGTGACAGAGTCATGAAAAAGTCTGTTATTACGAAATGTGGTGGACAGTAAATCGCAGCTAAAGTAAGGCCTACTTCTCGCATAAAAATTATACTTCTGGGTGATATGTGTTTCAGATATAAGCATCAATTTTGTGAGTCTGTAAAAATAATTTGAGCGCTAATTTTTTTTACTCTAATAGCATTCCATAAGCCAATCCTAAGCTCACTCATTTTTTTGGGCATCAAGGTTTGAAGCATTTGGTTTTGCGCTTTTACTATATTCTGGACCATAATTTGCATGGTTGACATCATAAATTGTGCAATGCACTGGGTTAGATTAAGGATCATGGGCTCAACTCCAGTACTGCAAGGAGAGACTGGTGGGACCTGTCCTTTGGTTTTTACTACGCTAGCATAGGTAGGTTGGAAAGGTTTAGAAGTGACCATATACCTTGAGCAACTTAAGATTTTAAATCTTTGTAAACCGGACAACCTTCATAATTAGCCGTGTGATTTCCATCGCAGTTGCTACCCCTTTTTTGTGTTGTAACGGAGTTTTCCACTTGGCTGGGGTAAGCCCAGCCTTGCCAAGGGTTTCTTAAAGTAATAACACGCTGTTTTCGCTACAACAAATTTATTAGGTATAAACAATATATATACAAGGTTTCTAATATGTTGTATTATATTTCCACGACTTGTATCTACTTTCTTCGTATGAGCTGTGGAGGTGAAAACCCTCTACTAGCCCTCGCTTCAGTCAGGTAATGAAACATTCAGTGGAGTATAACTAAGTGTTCGTGAGGTGAAAACCCTCAGGGACACTACGTTTTCCGGTGGTTTGGATCCCACGGGAAAGTATACCTAACGACATGACAACACAAAGGCTACTTAATTTACTTTAAATTTTCCTCGCCTTTTATACTATTCTGCGCGCAGGCAGAATGTTATTTTATAATAACAATTCATCACTATGAACAGTTTTCCTTAAAGCTATGTGTGTGTATGTATAAATATATGTTCGTATAAATTCATGTTTGAACATGTTTCTTCTAGTGAGAGCAAAGCGGAATTCATAAAATGCGTATATATAGAAATACTATCATAGTTTAACTTAAAATATTATTTACATATATGTATGTATGTATATTTATAAATACTTATTAGACTTAAAATATTATTAATATATGTGTATGTATGTACATGTGTATTCGAATTCATATTAAGTTTACATGTACATACATATAATTTCTTTTATTGATGTAAGGGCTCCAACATCTAAGATTTATTCAAGAGGCACTTTGTGGAATGGTGAAGATCACCACATACTACGTAGACGGTACGTAAGGTAGCCATACCCGACGTACTAGTGTTTTCGATCGGTATGAAATCGTTTCATCATACACGACATACCAATTCATTTTCAAGAGTAAGCATGTAAGACGAATAAGCACTGAACGCCATTCACCAGGAGTCAGTTAACACCTTCTTAGACTCCCTTCCTGTGAATGGCGTACTCGGACTGAAAGCACCACCAATCGCAGACAACGAACTCGAGCTGCCTCATGACTCGCGTGACCCTTGCACAGCTTAGATCTGGATATCGTAGTAGATTAAACTCCTACTTAACCAGACTCGACCCCAGCATACCCAACGTATGCCCTGCATGTGGAGAAACCCCGCACGACACTAACCACCTCTTCACATGCCCCCTTAAACCAACTCATCAAACCCCCCTCTCCCTTTGGTCCAACCTCGTCGAAACAGCACTTTTCCTGGACCTCCACTTAGATGACCTCGGCGACTTAGATTAACAATACCTGCCCTAAGCGGGGTTAGCTAGCCGCTACAACAACAACAACAATAAGCACTTCTCGCTTACTTCACTATAATCAAGCTTGCCATGTTTTCCGCGATGTTTACTCTTGGAAGACATGAATAAAATGAGCTTTTGTGTGCTCACAGCACCATACACGACAAACATGTGCGTACACCGATCATAAAAAGTCGAAAACTTTCGTCAACCTGGATTCGTATGCGCATAAGCGCATACACGAGTAAATCTCATTCGCACACATACCAATCGAAAACACTTGTATGTCGTGTATGGCTACCTTAAAGTACAATAAGATTTTGTATGACCATATTCCTGACAGTTTGTGCATTGCACGGGCCATTACACTTGCGTGCTTCTTCCACCGTGATTCTTCGGTGTATGAGATGTTTTAAACCGTAAATTGGATGCGTTTCGTTCTTCTTAAGTTGAGCTGAGCTTGGTGATAAGAACGCTACAAACATAGGCTGCGGCACTTTATTTCTGTTAATCTTGTTAACGATCGCCCTAACTTCACACCCTTGCTCTTCTACATCCTATTTCATATCACCTGAGTTAACTGTGGCTTCAATTCGCTTAATTTCAACAATCAGGCCTTTCGCACTCTACAACTGGTAAGAGTAATAATTGTTTGCAGAAACACAACAGCTTCACGAAGGTTTTTTCACTGTGTACTTGTATTTTTGTCTCCTCTATGTTTTCTTTTTTAAGAAGTACATTGTGAAAATTGTTTGTACCTATTATCTTGGCTATGTTCTGTAACGGAGTTTTCCACTTGGCTGGGGTAAGCTCAGCCTTGCCAAGGATTTGCTAAAGTAAAACACGCTGTGTACGTTACAACAAATTTATTGGTTATGAACAATCTTTACATGTACGGTTTCTAATATATTACTCGATATTTCTACTACAAGAAAATAAGTGTTCGTGAGGAGAAAACCCTCAGGTACACTACGTTTGCCGGTGGTGTTGATCCCACGGGCAAGTATGCCAAGTGATACTACAGATACTACTTCTTTCGTATGGCGCTGTGGAGGTGTAAACCCTCTAACAGCCCTCGTTCCAGTGAGGTGTAAACCCTCAGTGGAATATAGATAAATGCTCGTGAGGTGTAAACCCTCAGGTGCACTACGTTTGCCGGTGGTGTTGATCCCTATCGACACGACAACACAAAGGCTACTTCATTTCCTTTGCATTTTCGTCGCCTTTTATACTATTCTGCACGCAGGCAGAATGTTATTTTATAATAACAACTTATTGCTGCGTACAGTTTTCCACTTATTCTATGTGTACGTATGTATGTGCATGCGAATAAATTCATGTTCGAACATGCTTATAGGCTTCAGCGTTTCAATAATTTAAGTATGTAAATATATATATATTTATGTAATATTTAGTTTAATTATTTCATATATATAAATTCAATGTATATATATAAATTCAGTGTATGAATATTAAAAATGTATATAAAAATGTATTGTTGTGAGGTCTCCAAAAGCCTCGGATTTTGGGATACTTACACCCTCCCCTCACTTCCCGCTGCGAGACTTATAGTCACCAGGCCAGTCCGTGTGATTCTCACGCGGTAGTAGTTGCCTTCAACGTGCCGCTTGAAGGATCGCCTCACCCGTCGCTGCTGTTGCTGCTGCATATGCGCCTCGATATCGTCAGTCCGGGCCTCGGGCAGTGGTTCGATTCCTGTCTGGTTATTCCACGTATTCGTTGTTGTAGCCTCTGTGCCCTGCAGCCACCGCTCTACCTCGCCTGCCATGTTGGCGTACTCGTTCCTATCGCTATACTATTGTATTGTTTTGCTTCAGGTATGTGAGAACGTATCTCCTCCTCTGTCAGCCTGTGTAGAAGTACGCGCGGCCAGTCGTTTGTTCATGCCATCTCTGCTGCTTGCTAATACTGCTTACTTCGTATGGTTGAGCGTGCGTATACTTCGTTGGCACAATTTGTTTATCGCTCGCTTCAGTTACTAGAACACTTGATGTGAGTTTGGTCGCGGCGCCGGCTTTTTTGATTTTCATCGCTCGACCAACTGTGCTTTTCCTGCATATGCTTTAATGCAAATTTTTCCTCCGAATTTTCGCAGGAGTATTTCGGTTATTATTATTTTTTTTTGTGTGTATATATTAATTTCTTTTTTTGTGCGTTGTGTATATATATTTATTATTTAGCGTCTATGTGTTTTTGCTTGTATATTCTCACTTCTTTGCATATATATTAGTTCATGTATGTATTTTTACGTATTTTTTTCCTCTCACTTAGTTATATGTATGTACATATGTATATTTGTTTATATGTATGTTCATTTGTTTACCGCTGGCTCTGCTATTGATGGGTGCTGCTACCTTCATACAGTATGTGACTTATGTCCATATCAAACTTTTTTTTGTTTTGTTTTGTTTCTTAACACTATGATGTCCTTTTATGTCCTTTAATTCATTTTTTTTTTCACTCTAAATTTTTTTTTTTTTTTGTGTTTATTACTATGATGTCCTTAATTATTTTTTTTCACTAAACTTTTTTTCACTATCATTATTATTATTATTTTTTTGTTGTTTTGTGTTTTTGTGTTTACTTCAAGTTTCACCTTTTTTTTCACGATAGAGCTTTTTTTTATTGTTTTTTTTTTATACTTTTTCCTTTTTCCTGTTTTGCACGATAAATTTTCTTGTTTTTTTTTTTTTGCCTTGATGGAATGTTTTTCCCATTGCCGTGGTAGGGTTTTAATTCACTCAGATGTGCCGTTCTCCTTTTTCCCTAGTGTATTTTGTCCAGTTCCACTTTTACTGGAGATACGTAGTTGGTTATTCGATGCGGGCCGCTGTACCTGGGAGCTAGTTTGGCCGCAAGGTTTTCTATCGCCTTTGAGAGATGGTGCTCCTTCACTAGTACCAAGTCGCCTATAGCTGGTTGTAATGACGCGCTTGATCGGTTGCTGCGCGTTGTTGGTTACCTCGAACTATTCTGTAAACTTCTGCCATCACTGTTGCTTTCTCCGCTGGTGTCGGGGTCTTCTGCGCGGTTCCGAAGGTGTGTTCGTCGAAGAGATTATTCGGCATTCTTGGGTCTCTTCCCTGGACTATGTATGCCGGACTGTATCCTGTGGATTCGCCTACGCAGGTATTGAGTGCGAGTGTTATTTCTGGGAGTAGTTCGTCCCAATCACGTTGTTCTCTTCCGGTGAATTGCGCTATCGTTCTTTTAATGTTCCTGTTTGCTCTTTCGGTCGGGTTCTCTTGCGGTGTGTAAGGTGCGGTTAGCTGGTGTTTCACTCCGTGCTCGCGTAAGAAGTTTTTGAAATGCTGTGGTGAATTGTGCTCCGTTGTCCGTGATCAGTACTTTTGGGACGCCAAAACGCGCTAAGATCCCTTCTCGGAATTCTCGCACGAGGCCTTCGGTTGTGGCTTTGCGGACTGCAACGATCTCTATCCATTGTATTGCCATGCTTTGATCGGGATAGCGGGTTGCCTTGATAGCGCGTTTGCTACGACGTTCAGCTTCCCCTTCCTGTACTGCACCTCGAACGAATATTGTTGGAGCTCTAGCGCTCATCTCGCTATCCGACCTGTGGGACTCTCGATCGCGTTGAGCCACTTTAACGCCAGGTGGTCGGTAATCACTGTGAAGTTGTACCCTTCAATATACGGTCTCATTTTCCTTATTGCCCAGACTATCTCTAAACACTCCTTCTCGCATATGCCATTACTCGCTCGCTACCTTCTAACTCTTGTGTTAGAAATGCTCCGAGCCCGAAATCACTCGCGTCGGTCTGCAACGTAAATCTCTTTGTGAAGTCCGGGCACGCCAATACCGGTGTTTGTGTGAGTGCGTCTTTCAGGGCTTCGATTGCTGACTGTTGTTTTTCGGACCACTCCCACTTTTTGCCTTTCTTCAACATTGATGTGAGCGGATGCGAAACTTGTGAAAAGTCGTGGACGAATCTTCGGTACCATGATGCCACTCCCAGGAATCGTCTGAGCTCTCGTAGATTTGTTGGGGGTGTGAGCTCTCTTATGGCCGCTACCTTATCTGGGTCTGTATGGATGCCCTTCTCGCTGACTACGTGGCCTAAATACTTCAGCTTTTTCTTAAAAAACTCGCACTTCTCGGGGTTGATGCGGAGGTTGGCTTTTCTTAGCCGCTGGAATACTTCTTTGAGGTGCTTCACGTGCTCTTCTAGCGTTGTAGTCGTGACTATGATGTCGTCTAGGTAGGCAAATGCGTGCGGTTCTAGTTCTGGGCCGATAACTCTGTCAAGTGCCCTCTGGAGCGTCGCTGGTGCGGAGTGTAGGCCGAAAGGCATTACCTTCCATTGGAACAAGCCACGTCCGGGTGCTGTGAATGCCGTGTACTGTTTGCTGTATTCCTCCATGGGGATCTGCCAATAACCATTCTTCAAGTCCAGACTGCTGATATGCTGGATACGCGACAACGGGTATGCGTCTGGAACGGATTTGGCATTCAGTTGGTGGTAGTCGACGCAGAGCCTCCACTTTCCGTTTTTCTTCTTTGCTAATACTATTGGTGCACTGTGCGGACTATGGGATGGTTCAATGTAGCTCTTCTCAAGTAGTTCGTCGATTTCTTTGTTGATGACCCCTTGCCTCTTTGGGTTCTTGGGGAAGTACCTCTGCTTTATTGGTCAATCGTCTCGCATGATTATTTTATGTGTGGCGACATTGGGCGGTCCTGACATCTCCTCAAATTGTTTCAACTCACTTTGCAGGAACTCACTCACTTTCTTATCCGCTGCGTTGCCTGCTTGTGGTGTGGTTTGGTTTGGGCCTTCTGAGGCCGTGTACTTCTTCGCTCTCTTTTCAACTATGGTGGTGCACGTGATTATCTCGTCTTCTCTCTTGTCTACCCTTAATCTTAGTGACTCTCCGCCGCATCTCAACTCTGTGTTGGCCGTCGCGAGGTAGTCCGTCCCGAGTACCATTTCATCGACCAGGCCTGGTAGAACGAGTAACTCGCTGTGATGTACTTCGTTCCCCAACTTCACTTCTGCTTCTACTGCTTCCTCGACGTCCTTGCGCCTTCCTTCTCCCATTACCATTCGTGTCTTTACGGGTTTCGTTCTTTCCGTACCCAATCTCTTCACCACTTCTTCACTCACGAAACTCCTCGTTGCTCCGGTATCTATTGCCGCTACTATGTTTTCGCCGTTCATGGTCACATAGGCCAGGTCTGGTTTAGTGCTGCTGCTGTTCTCGAGGGAATGTTGTGGACCTCACCCTTCGATACTGATGAGGCCCCTGGTCGATTCTCTGTAGATCTGGAAAGCAATTTCGGGTGTGTATTCCACAACGTCCACACTTCCAACAAAACTCGATTTTTGGACTGCGACAGCCGTGGGCGAAATGTCCGGCTCCACCGCATCGTCTGCATGCGTTTCGGGGGTCTACGTACCTCCCTTGCTGATTTGGTTGGCTCTCTGCTCTCCTTGATGTGTTGAGATTCCGGTCTTCACGCAATTGCTGGTAGCGCCCTGCTCCGTCTGCTCGCTCTGGTCTTGTGGCGCTCTCAAACCTCCTTGGTTGTTCCCGCCTTTCTCTGCTGTGTGGGTACCTGTAGCTCTCTTCGTTCACGTGCATAGACTGGTACCGCTCTTCCGGTCGTCGAGGTACAAATGGTCGCGCTGCGGCTCTTAATGGCTCTCTCTCGGGGGGAAGGTTTTCGAAGTCTTCTACCAAGTCCACTAACTCTTCCAGACTCTTAAACTCACTCCGTTTAACGTTAAGTTGATACTCTCTGCGCGAATTTCGATAAATACTGCTCAGTTTATCTTCGGCTGTGTAGTTCGCGTGCCGTATAAGCAGGATGTAATATTTAAATCGTTCATCCGGTCGTTGGACGCGTCGGCGTATCTCGTCGTCCAGTTGTTCAAAGTACCGCGAGCTTCAGGAAATCCTTTTAAAACTCGTCCCATTCCTGCCAGTGCCGATTGTTATTCCGGAACCACACTAGAGCTTTCTCCTTCAGTAGCTCTGGTAACGCTCGTGGGATTGAGTTACGGTTTAAGCCGTAACCGTCCGCTAATTCCTCTACCCGTTCGATAAATCCTAAGGGATCTTTACCGCCGTCGTAGCGGAATCCCCATTTAAGCACCCTGTCCATAATGTTCGCATAAGATGGTGTTGCAGGTACGTACGCTTGCTCTTCTTCGTGAAGCATGCCGTGAGCTCCCTTATAAAACACGTCTGATGATGGGACGCCTTCTCTTGGTGTCGCTGGGTTTATGGTGATATTTGGCCGAGTATGTCAGAGGGCCAACTCCGTCAAGCGTCTTTGCACGCCTTCTCCTTCACCCTGATTCTGGATGAAGCTCGCAAAGCGTTTGCGCAGCTCCTCCACTGTTCCGTAATTCTCGAATCCAAATTCGTCTGCGTATCTCAATAGTTCCTCTCGATTGAGGTAGTACACCCATGTCACTTTGACCATGGCTACCTCGTTATCTCGTTCTTCTTACTTTAGTGTCCCTGCTCGGGCGCCAGTTGTAACGGAGTTTTCCACTTGGCTGGGGTAAGCTCAGCCTTGCCAAGGATTTGCTAAAGTAAATCACGCTGTGTACGTTACAACAAATTTATTGGTTATGAACAATCTTTACATGTACGGTTTCTAATATATTACTCGATATTTCTACTACAAGAAAATAAGTGTTCGTGAGGTGAAAACCCTCAGGTACACTACGTTTGCCGGTGGTGTTGATCCCACGGGCAAGTATGCCAAATGATACTACAGATACTACTTCTTTCGTATGGCGCTGTGGAGGTGTAAACCCTCTAACAGCCCTCGTTCCAGTAAGGTGTAAACCCTCAGTGGAAATAGATAAATGCTCGTGAGGTGTAAATCCTCAGGTGCACTACGTTTGCCGGTGGTGTTGATCCCTATCGACACGACAACAAAACAAGGCTACTTCATTTCCTTTGCATTTTCGTCGCCTTTTATACTATTCTGCACGCAGGCAGAATGTTATTTTATAACAACTTATTGCTGCGTACAGTTTTCCACTTCTTCTATGTGTACGTATGTACCATATGTGCATGCGAATAAATTCATGTTCGAACATGCCTATAGGCTTCAGCGTTTCAATAATTTAAGTATGTAAATATATATATATTTATGTAATATTTTGTTTAATTATATCATGTATATAAATTCAATGTATATATATAAATTCAGTGTATGAATATGAAAAGTGTATATAAAAACGTATTGTTGTGAGGTCTCCAAAAGCCTCGGATTTTGGGGTCCTTACAGTTCGTAACGAGTAAATTAGAGCTGCGCTCTAGCAAGTAGATTGGTGGAGGTTTAGTATTGGCGACTGTGGAAATACCCTTTGGGTCTGTTGTAGGTACAGCTGGGCAAATCTGTTTCCTTTTAGTGCTTTGTCATCATTAACCACTATTTTTTTGAAGGACTAGATTTCCTCTTTTGTTTACCACATTAATGTAGCGATCAATGTCTGTCTGCACTGCCGACCCTGTTTTCATTTTGGCTGTCTCACCTTGTTCAATGCACGTTGCCCGTACTGGAGTTGCTGCTGCTGCTGTGCTGCTTGTATGCATAGCTGTTTATATTTCTGCTGTTGCTAAAGATGCAGTGAAAAGAGATATTGCACTCTTTGTTTTCACTGTTGCTGCTGAAGAGTAAGTCTGTGTCGGCGTCTTTAGGGACAAACTGCTGTCCTTGGCTTCTCCGCTGTCGGGACTGAACGCCGTCGCTCTTTGTTTTTTTATTGCTTTTTTATGTTGTTTAATGCCAACTTAAGTGGTTATACATCTTTTTATTTATCACGTTAATAAAGAGATACGAACTGCAGAGCTGAATAGAGAAGGTTCAATTTTCTATAAGAGTGTACAGCTGCTGGCATACGCCGATGATATCGACATTATTGGCCTCAACAACCGCGCCGTGAGTTGTGCCTTGACAAAGTAGAGAGCGAATGGGTCTGGTAGTGAACGAAGACAAGACGATGACGAAGAAGAAGGATGAAGAAGAAGGAATGCATTGGATTGGTTACTATAAGTGTGAAAGTTGATCTTCCGAGCAATGTCAAGCGTTTTTTTTACATTTGTAGAATTTACTTCTGCATACGGGATTAAAATAAACGCCGAAAAATTAGAAAAGCTAAAAAAAATATATTGGAAATGAAGAAATTTATAAAAACCAATCCCAAAGCACAGCGTATTAATATATGCATGTTTTCGTTTTGATTAAACTTTAAATCATTAATAAATTTATATTATTTTGTTTTCTTATATATTTACAGCATCTGAAATCTCCTCTGTTACTGCAATCAACATACTTACAAATACTTCAATGAGTGCCACCAGTTTCGTTTCGTTCTATTTTTCATATGCTTTAGTTTTGATAATATGAAAAATAAATTAAATAAACATTACCGACAGCATTTCGTTTTGGGACGTAGTAGCATATGCTATCGGCATCCCCTTCACAAAAGCACTAGTTCTAAATTATCTACTCAAAATACCTCTTACATAGTAGGCAACTGGTGCAGCGATATCCGTCTGGATTTAAATCCTTCAGAAACCGGATACCCTTACCCAATGGCATTGAGATCACTCTTCCTACTACGGTGACGTTAAGCATTATCTCCGCTACTGCATAGCTCGCATTGCGGACCTTCATCTTTTCTTCATCATTTCAGCTGTCTTGCTGAATCTTCAATCGGCAACAAGCTCGTGAGTTTTATAAATCGCAGAATATACGAAAAGAGAAACCTCGCAACAACGGGCCAGCAGGACAATGTGAGTTTGATCAAGGTTCAGTGAACGACCAACCTGAACTGCTAACTATGTCAAGGGGAGCTCCAGAAAGGTTACTTCAATATAAAACTGCCAGACGGTCTGCTGTGATTGCAATTTTCTTCGACGAGTTGTCGGGCTTTCGTTGCTTTCTCACAGAGGCAGGTGCGTATCGTAACTACATAAACACGGTAATTTTCGATTGTGCCGAAATACCTTCTTTGCCTGCTCTGGCGTTAAAATCGACGGAACGATTTTGACATCGTGGTGCGCGCAGCAATCATAGGTGCTTTCTAGACTTTCATGGAAAGTATTTTTGGTCACGTAGGCCTTTTCTTTCGTCGGGAATATGTTGAAGATACCTCTCTTTGATGGTGGCTAGACATTCAAACACCGGGTGAAATTTCAGAACTCGGGGGCGGTGTCTTCCTCCCTAAATAAATCCAATACCGAATTTATTTATACGACAGCTGTAGTAGATTTCCCTAATCTTCTTTCGATTTTTTAATCGGCGAAAAAGGAGGTACACTGGTGGCCAAAACTAAAGCAACTAAAATGCCTTAACTGAACAAAGTCTCTTTAAGTTGCTCATGTAAAATATATTTTTCATATCAAGTTAGGCCATGTATTAACTTAAACATTATAAAATAAAATCTCATCAAATTTATTTCGAAGACTTCGTTTTTCATATTTATTACAATTAACTAAAGCAACTAAACATCTTTTTAATTTTTTCGTATAATAATAATTTTAAATGTTAATAGTTAATAGTGTAACCGTTATTTTGTATCACCACAGTTCAATTTGTTCTTGATGTCGTTCCACGCAACTTGTAAGCGAGTGAAAATAATGTGCTTGCTTGTTCCAGATCCCTTTTTATTTTCCGATCTATTATGCTCCAGAGCCACTCCTTAACCAATTGCGAGGTGTGTTTTGGATTGTTGTCGTGTTCATAGTTCCAAATCAAGGGCATATTCTCCCTTGCATAGGGCAGCATCACATTTTTTATACACAAATCGATCCATTGTTTCTGTTATTTGATGAATTGGACCGACGCATTCCAATTGATATGCGCCTTAGCAAACACTAGTCTTTTTCGCCGAGATAAATGGATTTTTTGCTGGCCTATACTGCGCGTCTGCGCACCATTCTGGCATATACTTCTAGCGAAGTAGCCAAAGGATTTTTTCAATTCTCGAATAATTTTTTGATCACTACGTTGCGATATTTTTTGAAGTCTTCCTCCACTATGTATTTACAGATCCACTTGCATTAAATGGGCTTATTATTCGCGAAACCACTGGTTTATTAATTGATAAGTTTTCGGAAATTGTTTTTTGTGCCGCATTTTTAAAATCACTAATAATTTTTTCTCTTAACGAAGAATTACTTTTTTTCTCGCCATTTTTATTTAATTTTCGTTTCAACGCAAACTGTTTGTTCCGACGCGTGCCACTGCAATGAAAACTCGAATAAAATGCTTAGCATCAACCAAAAGCTAACGGTAGTATTGAAATATTATCGCTTACTTATGTTTTAAAATTGTTTGGTTAGTAGAGTTGCTATAGTTTTGACCGGCTAAAATGCTTGGTGAATGTAAGAGGTTATATTCGTATTAAAAAAATGCACACTATGATTAATAAACTTTTCTTAATTTCCATAGACAATATATAAAACAAATTTTAGGGGAAAAAAACATGCATTTACCTTCAATAATTTTAACATTATGAACCATAAGGTATTTTACTACTATTGGGTGCTTTATAATTTGAAGTGTAAATTTTAACTTTACTTTATACGAATTCGAGAAAAAAAATTTAACCTAAGCGGAAGAAAGGGCCTGTGATTCACAAATTTTAACGAAAGATCATGCATTTGTTGTTACCACGAAGGTCGACTTCAAAAATTATTTTTTTCTTTATATGATGATGCCTGTACCCTATCTGAAATAAAAAAAATCTCATTTTCTTACCTGGTACTGCCTGAATAAGGTTCCATAGATAGAGGGGGGAAATTCTCATCCTAAGGTATTTATTTTAACACGGTATAAACTAAAATAAGTCCCCATTCAACCGTACGAGACAGCTGTATTTTCGCCATTGTAGTTTTAATTTTATTGTTAGTAAGGCGGGACGAGGTAAAAATTCCCAGCGGAAAAACGTAAGGAAACGCGATGTGTAACTATGTGCAGGACCACAGCTCTCAATAAACTTGTCCGGCAATTTCAACCGTTTAATCATTCATGGTATTATACGTGTATATCAAATTTTCTGAAAATAAAATTGTGTGCTCCATTTTTAACATAATTGTAAACATTGACGAAAGATATTTATATTTTGCTAACATTTATTTGGGAGATAAACTTTCATTTTTGCTTGCAGAATATGACAAACTTCCGGAAGTTGCATTAGATCCATGTTCGCCAATCTCTAAGTTCTTTAAGAGCCTGTATAAACCGACAGCTTCTTTTATGCGACTGAAACCTACACAAAAGGCTTCAATCTCAATCAACAATTCCTGAAAATAACAGAGAAAACAGTAATTTTAATATAAATACTTATTTATGTGGATAAAATGTTGTACGAGTATGTAGGTATTTCGTATTTTTCATATAAAGCTAAAACTATTTTCCATTCACATCTGAGAACCCCTGCTGAAATTTAGTGATATGTGCATAACGATTTATTTAATGAATTTAAAAAACGCATAGAGTAAATAGTTCAGTTGATCTCCGGTAGAGTGGGCGTAGGATCTTCTATGGATAATTCTTCATTAAAGTTTTCATTCAAGATGCAGGTTGAAATTACTGTTATCATATAAGCTTATTATTTCAGATAAAGTGCGAAAATTTAATGAAGCTCTTTTCGATCACCAATAGCTATGTTTGGTGAGAAAGTAAGAATTAGCCACTGATAAAATGGCAAACTTGTGCTATCTCGTTGCAAGTTTTACTGACTTTTTGCTCACCAAACGCGGTTTAGTAGAAATTGGTAACAATTGTAACTGCCTATGAGCAAAGATGACTAGATACGAAACTCACTCAAAAACACTCAAAATACAACTCTGAGCGTTCCCCCATCTCACATTCTAATGTTGGCAGCAGTGTCAGATCGGGGAACATTCAACAAAATTCACCAGTACCACTATGTCAATAAAAAAATCCATTGTTTTTGAGTTTCGTATCTAGTCATCTTTGCTATGAGTTCACCGAATAGGCCTATGCAAATATGATTGCAAAACATTTTTATTTATTATAAACATTTGTGTAGATTCAAGATCCACACATTCTATTTTTTCTTTTTTTTTGTTTTATGGCAGCCAAAAATGAAATTCTGACATTTTTGTGGTGAGTACAAACGTCAGAATTGTATGCAGCTAGCGTAAATCTTGATTGTTTCGGAATGCATGCATTAATAATAAAAACAACAAACGAGATTTGGACGCTAATTTTACGTACCTATTTTTATTATTATTATTAAAAAAAAAAACTCGGGTTATGGTAAGCACTTACCTAAGAACATTAGGACACAAGTATTACTTGACGACTAGCCCGTTGCCGAAACTTCTGAACATATATTGTATAAAAAAATCTTTAATTATTTTGTTACAAAATGGTGGTGATAAAGTCCATTATTTAATCCATGTTAAAGTTAAAATTTAATCGAAAAACGACTACGTACTTCCGATGCAATAGGGTCCGAATAATCTGTCCTCCCAGTTTGAAGGTGATTTTGAGAAAAATGCGTTTAAAGTTTTCATTATACTCAGCGCACCCTCTGAGGGACTGCAGCAAAATAAAAAGTTCAGTTATTTGGAATATTTTTTTAACTTTCAAACCAATTGCATATCATTTCTAGGACCCAAAGGTACCCTGCGAGCAAAAAAAATTGCGTTTTCCAAAATCTTAGAGTTGCTTTGCCATTTTACAGCAAATCATTAATTAAATGCATTGCTTCATTTTTACGTGTATTTTCATTTTCACTTCAAAGCAAATTTTTCCCACCTCATCTCACCATAGGAAAAAAATATACCGAGAAAGGCTAAGTGTACTAATCGCGATTAATTATCCATTATCCATTATATGAATTTTCTTAGTGAATTTCTTAGTTATGTATAACAGCGAGCAGTCAGATGAGTCAGTTTTGCGGGAAAATCAAATCTACAGCACAAACGTCAGTAATGGCATCAGAAGCGGTGGTAACTTTTCATATATGCACATGACTCCTCATAATAGGATTTTACAGTGGAGCCGCTATGTTTTCGGCTAGTTGAGGCATAATTCAGGAGTCGCTAACTCCACTCTCGAAAATATATACAGTTGTTTCATTTTCGTTGGGAATAGGTATTGTTGAAATGTTGTATTCTAATGCAAATAAGAAATAACCTACTTTGACAGTTGTTTTAATTTTTCTTTAATGCGGCAACTAAACATTTTAAGTGGCAATTTTATTTACAAAAAGTAAGTAATTTTATTATTTAGCATTATGTTTTGAGGTGAAAGTTTCTTTAAACCGGATATCATTCTTCTTTACCACATCGTACTATCGAAATGTGCTATAGATCGAAATAATATCATACCAGAAATTTGTAAATATAAATATACCTGTATATATACATTAGCTAAAGTAAAAAATTTCGTTCGGTTTTTATCTAAGAGATGGCGTTATTGTCACTAGTATTACTTATCGCAACATGTCGTACTATACGGCGCTGAAAACGTGTTTATTCGCGCTAAAAGTTTGTCTTTGACAGTTTTTCGATTGATTGACTCAGTACGTTTTGAGCGCTCGTCAAAGATTGACACCAGCAAAATATAATCTCGAAGAGATCTCTCTCCAGCTCAAGAATAATCTTAAAGAGATCTCTATTGAAGATGACGAAATTTTATATCATTTGAAGTAATATCCCTGTTTGCAAATATACCAACTCAATACGCAATTAGCCCAGTTATGTAAAACTGGAAGACTTTGGAAAATCACACGACAATTACGAAAAAACAATTTCTCTCCATTATTGAGTTTTGTTTGAGAGATAATAATTATTTCGTTTATGATGGAACACACTATCAGCAGGTATATGGAATGTCAATGGGGAACCCCCTATCCCCAACTGTAGCTGATATTGTCTTAGATAAAATACTTGATGATAGCATTGCTGAACTTGGACGGAAAGGCATACATATAAAATACATAAACAAACATGTAGATGATATATTTGCCATAATTAAAAAACGGACGTAGAGGTTAGACTACATACATTCAACGCACAGCATACAAAAATTAAATTCACTACGGAAGAAGAAAAGAATAAGAAATTACCTTTCCTAGATATAGAATTATCCGAGAAAACAAGAAGATTAAACTTAATTGGTATTCGAAAGCTGCGTCCTCATCCAGGATGATAAACTTTCACTCAAATCATTCATGGACCCAAAAGAAAAATACTACCATGAACCTAATCAGCGACCAGGAGTTCAGGAATGAAAACATGAAAAAGATTAGAAACATACTATACAAAAACGGATACCCTAACGCATCAATAGAAAGATTTAGATGGCGCGAACAACAATGAAAAGACTAAAAATGACAACAAAACATTCACTGACATAACATGTGTACAAGGTTTAACGGATAACAAATCGCTAGGAAAATATATAAACAACAAAATAATAACTTTTGCGCACCGACCACATCGCACACTCAACACAGTCTTTACAAAAACGAAAGACAAAATAAACAAGGTGCAACAACACAATGTGATAGACCAAATAAAGTGCAATGGAGAAAAAAGACGAGCAATGCAACAAACTTTACATAGGAACAACGAAGCGAGCATTAAGAGTTAGAATAGGCGAACATAAGGCGGACGCAAAGAATAAGGTGACGACTGTGTTAGCCCAACATCTTGCACATAGCAAACACACAGCAGACTTCAACAATGTGAAAATAATAGACATCGAGAAGAGAACGAATAAAAGAATGACATTAAAAGGACTTAGAATACAAGAATAAATTCACGGTGCGATGAATTTCAAAGATGATGTAGACAACATAAATTGCGCATACACAGCGATCATAACAAAAAACAAGACGAAAGCTGATATGCGCATTAATGTATCTACAATATTACATTGAAAGTGGACGGTCAAGATATTATGACCATAAATATAATAATATATGATAATTAATTATGTGGATATATTTGTGTTTTAGGTATTGTTGGAAAAAGTTTGTAATTTATACTGATTGTTAATCATGTTTTCTTGTTTTTTAAAATAAATTAGACTCCCTGAGCCTTAAAGCTCCAAATAAATAACCTAATAAATACATTGGCTCAAAATACAAACGAAAATTCGCTATATTTTACAATTTTTCTTCGATCAAGGCGAAAGAGCAGCCAAACGGCTAAAAAAAAAATTAATTTAGTTTATGGGCCCGATACTGTAAACGAACGTGTAGCACAAAAGTGGTTTCTAAGTTCCGTTCCAGTAATTTCGATGTCAAAGATGCACCACGCGTCAGGAGTCCTGTCGTCGAAAATTGCGATAAAATTATGGAAATAGTGGAAACAGACCGTCACGTGAGCCCTTATTTAATTGCTAAGGAACTAAAGATAAGCCAGAAAACCGTTTGGAACCATTTGCATAAAAAAACGAACGAACTTTTTACTTTACCTAATAAGGGTTATCCATTTTGCTGTTTTGAAAATAAACGAAAATACAATGCATTTAAAATAATTTTTTTTTATGAAATTTTTTTGTATTTGTTATTATTTTGATCACTGGCTTCATTTGTTGAGTGAGGTGGACTTTAGTTGGATATAGGTATAGGTAAGCCCAAGTGCAAAATACGCCATAATGTGCCGTAAGAAAGTCTCAGCTCTCAAAAATGTTTAGAGACGTTCGGGTCTCTGCTACACTTTTACTTACAGTAGCGATATTTGAAATTCACCAATTGCTTGAATAGTTTGACGATCATGTCAATTATCTCCTCTTAAAGCACGAAACGTGACAAAGTTTGAATTATCAGTTTTGTAGTAGGCTTTAAAAATTTTAATGCATTTTGCGGTGATCATAAATGCTTGACTTTTAACCAAAACACAATGCCGATATCCCTATATTAAATATACAAATTTCCAGAACTTTCTATTCCTTATATCGGAAAACTTCACCAAGACACTAGTTTCCAGTATAGGTTTTTTAACAACAACATTGTGTAGCGGTTGTACTAATTGTGTAGCTAACAAACGCAAAGTTCGCCTTTTCTATCCATTTTCATTCGATCAAGTTCTATCGAACTGAAAGCATAATTAAAATATCAATCAGCTATTCACTGACTCCCATTGCTGCTGTATGTCACCTAAAAGTTTGGATGCGATTTAGTGCGTAGTTAATCGAGATTCTTGAAATTCCTGATGCTGGTAAAGTTCTAAGCTGAGTTTAGCATCAGACAGACACTTTAAATTTACTTCTTCCCTGTCCTGAGAATTACACTAATGCATGCATATAAGCATGCATGCATATGCTCATATGTACACACGTCCATGCGTATATGCATAAGTACTTCCAATGACAGGAAGCAGAAACTAATGCCTTAAAGTATGCTGCGGAAATTGGGTGTAGGATGGTTCATGCTTAAACAAAATGTACTGCAAAATAATAATAAACAATCCTATTTAATGATAATAATTTAAACGACAATACATTTTTTGTTAAATGAAAGTTGTTGATAAAAATTTTAACGGCATGGAGAAAAGGATCTTTTCTTTTTTAAATCATTTTTGGGAACTTACCTTGACATTAATTATTTTATTTCTGATTAGCGACTGCAGAAAAACACAAACTAAACGAACTAGGCGGGACTGCATATATTTGTCCTTAACAGTTTCGCATGTAGAAATGCAATTGCTAATGTACAAATGAATAAACTCCGTAGGTAAGTCTACTGAGGTGGTGAGCCTGAAAACAAACGTAATAAAAAATATTATTTTATTAAAGGCAAATGCATACATATGATAAAAATATATTTTCTGACTTCTGAACCGCAAAAAGTAGTTTAATATTTTTTGGTCTGAAATATACTGACATTAGGAAGGCCTGGTACGACCAACATCCAAAAGTTGCAGAAACTTAATTTAAATTAAAAATTAAGTTTAACTTTTTAATTACGGTCGCCCCTAGGCAGGGACTGTCAACCCCGATGTAGGAATCTACTTTAACATTTTTAACTTACAATTTTCAATTCTTCAGTTTTTATGTTACTAAATTTTTAACTTCAAATATTTTCATTTTCTGAATTATTATAATTTTCATTTTCAAACCAACAAGAACCGTGAAATAAATTTTATATAAAAAATAAAAAATTAAAGTTTTTATTTAAATACGTGTATATAGAAACAAACTTCTATATAATTGGCGATCTTGTGAACTAAACCTAATTAAAATAAACTTTTTAAAAAATATATATATGTGTGGAATTCTTTAAATATCATCTATCGTAAACTATAAAAGAAGAATCAAACAATTTACTAAATTTTCTGCTGTTCTTTTTGCGACAATAAATAAAACACAACAATTTTATAAAAGGAAACATCGATCCTGCTGTTATTCATTCATTGAAATTGAATTGATTATTTATGAAGAACTAAAATATTAACTAACGCTTCAATCAACATCAATATCAACAATTCACAGCAAGTTATTTATTTGAAAAATATACATATATGCGAGCATTATTAATTTTATTTAATTTTATATCGCATTTCAAATCTTAATTTAATTTTTGTTTAAATATTTGTAAATTCCTTCTCCAAACATGCATAGATCACTCATACGCACACGTAATTTTACAACAACAGAAACACAAAATGAAATCACGAACTCTAATACAGATTTAAACAAAAAAAAAAAGACATTCATACACATAATTTAACACATCTTGAAGATAATTTTAGATCGAATTCCAAAAGCATGGTTTTTACTTGTTGAAAGACAATTTGAAATTAACAACATTTATAATGATAACATTAAATTTCAAAATGTTTTAATTGCTCTTCAACGAGAAACTATTTTCAAAATTATAGATGTTAATAATCCACCTCCGTTGTCGAATAAATATGAAACAATTATGAAAGTTCTTTGTGAGAGATTTTCTCTTAGTGAAGAAAAAAGATTGGAACAATTATTTTCAAATACTGAACTTGGTGATCGTTCACCTTCAGAGCTTTTTAGATATATGAAATCTTTAACTGGTTCAGATTCAATTGTTAATCATCAATCACTTTTTAAAGTATGGATTCGTAAACTACCTCAACAAATTCAAATTCATTTAACTTCTTTTAGTAATCAAAATTAAGATGAATTTGTTATTTTGGCTGATAAAATTTTCGATTTAATTAATAAACCTCAAGTATCTCCAATAGCTTCAACCTTTAATAATAATAATATTTTAGAACAATGTATTAAAAATTTAACTGACTTAACAACTGGAATGTATCAAACTTTAAATAAAATTACAGCAGATATTAATGAATTACAAATTAGATCTAGATCTAGAGATAGGCATAGATCTAGATCAAGAAATTCATCAAGACCCAGGAATAATAATAATCAAAATAATATTTGTTGGTATTATCAAAAATTTAAGAATAATGCCTTCAAATGCGTTTAACCTTGCAATTTTAAAATAAACACAAATATTTCAAATGCAAATTCTTTAAACTAAAACCTTCCATTATGACGGTGGCTGATAATGGAAATATTAGTAAACTTACACGTCGCTTGGAATTTTAGTAGACATCAAAAATAAAGAACAGATTTAACAACAATATTTAAAATTTCTTGATCTACTGGTTTTTGCGACATTTTCTCTCTTCGAATTCCCATTATTGAAAATAAATTTACGAATATTTTAAATGAATTTCCATCTATTACTTGTGAACCAGATTACACTAAACAAGTGCAACACCATACGGTCCAACTGAAATTAATTATTCAACATTCAACATTCGATAGAGAACTTTTGGCAATATATAATTCAATTAAACACTTTAAACATTTTCTCGAGGGTAGAGTATTCACTATTTACACAGATCATAAACCACTTACACATGTTCTAAATTCTAAAACAGATAGATCTCCTCGTCAAATTAGACATTTAGAATATATTGCCCAATTTACTAATGATATTAGATATATTTTTGGTGAAGATAATAAAATTGCTGATACTCTTTCTCGTGTCCCAGAAATTAATTCAATTTCAACAAAAGACATTAATTTCCAATACCTTTATAAAAACAACAAAAAGACGAAATACTTAAAAATATTATTTCAGATCCAAATGCTATAGTAATTTAATAGTGAGTGGAATTCCACTCAATATAACGGTAGATCAAGGAACACAATTTAATTCAAAATTATTTAATGAATTAACAAAGTTATTAGGTTCTCATAAAATACACACTTCTCCATATCATCCACAGTCAAATGGAATGATTGGAAAATTTCATAGAACTTTGAAAACTGCAATTACAGAATCAAATGATTCAGTTAATTGGTCTGAAATTTTACCCTGGATTCTTTTAGGTTTACGAACAGCGATTAAGGAAGATTTAAAATGTTCTTCAGCTGAATTAGTTTATGGCCAAACACTGAGGCTTCCGGGTGAACTTATTGTTTCCAATAATAATTATAATAGCGAAATCGAAAATAAAAATGAAATTATTTCTAAATTAAGAAAACATTTCTCAATCGTTCGATCGAAAGTAATACATCATAATAAAGAAAATAATTTCCCTCCTAAAAATTTAAGTACTTGTGAATACGTATTTGTTAAAGTTATTCATAAGTCTAATCTTCAACCCCCTTATGAAGGACCATTTAAAGTTATATCCAAAGATAACAAAACTTTTGAAATACAATATGGAAATAAAATTAAAACAATGTTAATAGATTTACTTAAACCTGTAAACATTATGTCAACTACTTCTTCACGAAACACAACTACACTGACAAGCACCAAAAATTAATATTAATAAATATGCGTTTCACTGGAGGAGGAGTAAATGTAGGAATCTACTTTAACATTTTTAACTTACAATTTTCAATTTTTATGTTACGGAATTTTTAACTTCAAATATTTTCATTTTCTGAATTATTATAATTTTCATTTTCAAACAAACAAGAATTGTGAAATAAATTTTATATAAAAAATAAAATATTAAAGTTTTTATTTAAATATATAGAAACAAACTTCTATATAATTTTTATTCACTGCTTACACAGGTCATAAACCACTTACACATGTTCTAAATTCTAAAACAGATAGATCTCCTCGTCAAATTAGACATTTAGAATATATTGCCCAATTTACTAATGATATTAGATATATTTTTGGTGAAGATAATAAAATTGCTGATACTCTTTCTCGTGTCCTAGAAATTAATTCAATTTCAACAAAAGACATTAATTTCCAATACCTTTATAAAAAACAACAAAAAGACGAAATACTTAAAAATATTATTTCAGATCCAAATGCTATAGTAATTTAAGGGGGTAGTCAGGATTTTCAAAAAAAAAATTGTTTTTTTTCGCATTTTCGTTAAGTATAATATCTTAAAAATAATCTCTGAAAATTTCAAGTTAATCCGATAATTCGTTTTTAAGTTATTCGACAAATAACAAAGAGAGCTCAGGCCTTTCAAAGCGCTAGTGTGAAACTTTAAACGCGTTTTTCTCAAAACTATGTTTTTTGAACTGGTGACAACTGTAACTCGAAAACCGTTTAGTTGATTTTAATGAAATTTATGCAGCTTGTAGAATACATAATAAACTCGGGCCTGATCGAAGGATTTTTATTTTTTGAGAAATTTCGATTTTTTAAGACCAATTAACTGTTGATTTTTTCCCAAAAATCTAGAAAAAAATTTCCTGAGGCCGCCATTTTGTTAATTTAAAAAAAAAAAATAAAATCCTTCGATCAGGCCCAGGATTATTTATTTATAAAACTATTTTTTTTTATCCGATTGATTTCAGATGAATCTCCAAGGACTTATGATTGTCACCGCAAGGACCTTTTTTTGGAACTGGGTTAACACAGACAGCTGTAACTTCGGAAAAATTTTTTTTTTTTCGAAATTTTCGTGACTTCAAGTCAAAACATTGTTTAATAATACCATATCACTACTTTTGTAAAATAAAATTATTTAATAGCAAAAAAAAAATACTGAAAATTCTCATTTTTTCGTGCCTCTGACTACCCCTAACCCCTTAATAGAAATTATTGGAGTAAATGTAGGAGTCTACTTTAAAATTTTTAACTTACAATTTTCAATTTTTATGTTACTGAATTTTTAACTTCAAATATTTTCATTTTCTGAATTATTATAATTTTCATTTTCAAACAAACAAGAATTGTGAAATAAATTTCATATAAAAAATAAAAAATTAAAGTTTTTATTTAAATATATAGAAACAAACTTCTATACCCGAGTGTACATATTTCTGAAATATAGGACCCTCATAAAAACCATCAGCCGTTCGGATGCGGCTTAGTATAAACTGCAGGTCCCTCCATTTGTTGGAAAAACATCAAGACGCATACCACAAAGAAAATTGCGATAAATTCATGGAAATAGTGGAAACCGACCGTCACGTGAGCACTTATTTAACTGCTGAGGAACTAAAGATAAACCAGAAAACCGTTTGGAACTATTTGCATAAAAAAAGAAAAAAAAACCGAGCGAACTTTTTACTTTACCTAATATACGTGTATATATAAGCAATTCAAAGTTGATAATGTTAACATTATTTTAACCACTCAGTGCTGTTGAAAAACACTTTATATCAATTTGTTACTTATATATTACACTCTTAACCTTTTTGTTTAAAATTATATTCGACATGTTTAAAAATAATTTCAGATATACTTTATTTTTTTATTTTTATTTTTTATATTTGATAATATTGAACAATATGTTCCAAGTTATTTGGTCATTACACACGGTTGCAAAGCTATCCTATATTTTGTGAACTACCCCTTTCAGTTGATACCATCGAATTTTTTTGCTTAAAATATCACAAGCTTTAAACAATTCTAAAATAAGACGTAATATAAATAATGTATGTGATTAATTAAATTGCGGCAGCATAGCCCTGACCAACATTCAAAATTACAGAAAAAAATGTGAGACTTAAAAAAAATTTTGACATAGTTTTCAGTAATAGTATACACATGCCAAACATTAAATTAATGTTATAACTGCAGTTCACAATTGGTTGGTAAAACGTATAATCTTACATTCAACTCAAAAATGTATTGCAAACCTACCTTTTTGAAGAAAAATAACATTGAGTACTAACCTGTTCACTACTTCCATCGAATGTAACGTTATATCCATTTGTACCAAAACATTAAAATATTCCGTTATTTCTACAGTTTTCATGAGTCTTAGCAATATTTCTATTGATATCAGTGGATTATTCTCAACTAACTGTGGTAACTGTGAAGATATACATAATAATAGGTTAATCAATACATCTGCATTAAGGATAAGTTAAGATTAGCTTGTCTCTATAAAAATATCCCTAAGTCGAGCGTTTTTATACGAGCATATCAAAATATTATATAGCCTTTAAAAGTTACACATTTAAGTTATATTTGCAATATTGCCATCAGGATTTATATATGACTTTATTATCTAAGTTTAAGAAAAATTAAAATAATGATTATTATTGAAGTGCTTGAGTAAAACTCAAAACAAATAATTACTCTCAACGAAATAAAATTATAAAAGTCCATACAGGAATGCTCTAAACATCATCATCGTGCAACAGCTCGTAGAACGAATTTCCCGTCAGTTTCTATCAGCCGAAAGAACAAAACTTATATTTATATTTGTATTCTTTCTTAGTTCTCTCGTCATTATCCTTGGATAAACAGAACACCACCGATGCCAATATAAATCAACTTTGATTCTCTAAATATAAACATCCAATAATAAGATTCAGCATTATTCCATGAAAAAATAAAAAATGCAACAATAAGTTCATTTTCGATTCAGCGAAATATTTTAAACAAAAAGATATCTTTAATTTTTAGCTTCTCAGCTCTACAGACCCTTCTTCATATTAGCGGCTCACTTTAAGATGAAAGATGTGTAAATAAAATATTGTTTAGATGTTCGAATTAGAACGATAATTGTTGTGTTTATGAACAACTTTATTATAACATTAAAAGTGACCTTTTCTCTTAAAATATGAAAATAACGTTAAGAGTTAGAGATTTAAAAAAGGAATACAAGATTTGAGACATATAAATAAGCGTACAGATTAACAATCGATTATGCATCGATTACTATTTAAGACATTTTGGTTTAAATAGTCAAATCAATCGCGAATAGGAAATTTTGTAGGCATTAAATATGCGAACATATACTTTGACGAAAAGAAAATGCTCAGTTTCAAAAAAATATAGGAGAAGGAAATATGGATAACGACCCCAGTACACAGCTGTGGTAAAAATTAACTGTACTAATGTACAGTTTTCTACTCTCAAGACAGCCGGTTCTACGCACCGGAGTTGACCCGGATTTTATCCGGCCAAGGGCTGTCACCCTTTCGGCGTCCTAACCCCGTTTAGGTCAACAGGTAAAATTAGTTTAAGTGCGTCATCGGAGCAACACCTCGCAGCTGGGTTGCTTCAAATCTTTCTTATCAGGGCTGGCGTTGAAACCAACCCTGGTCCGACGGATTACTTCTGCTGCGTGTGCACCAAAAGGCTCCACCACTCCTCCACCTCGGTTAGGTGCAACCAGTGCAATGGTTGGAGTCATCTTAAGGTCTGCTCAGGCCTTAAGACACATAGGGAGTGGACCACACGTTATGTGGCCCCATGCTGCCAACGCCCAAGTGCGCCCCCAGCCTCCACGGTAGTGCCTTCAGCACCCTTACCCACTTTGTGTAACCCGCAGATCTCCACGGTCTCCCGGAGCTCCCCGCAGCATGACTCCCGCCAACTTTCACCCCCTTCCCCTCCCACAACCAGCTCCTCATCCTCCTCCCGTGCGAGGGCTACCCAGCAGCTGCTAGTCCCACGCACAGTCTGTTCCGTGTGTCAGACCTTAGTACGTCGGAATGTGACCTCAGTCAGATGCAATTCTTGCTCCGGCTGGTGTCACTTTCGGACGTGCTCGGGCCTGCGCACCACCCGTAAGTGGAGTGATACGTACGTTGCCCCTTGCTGTAGGAGTCTGCCCCCGCCTTTTAACACTAAACACCGCCAATCAACACCAACGTGCGGAACCAACCTCAGCGGGTATTACAGCAGCAACACACGTCATCCACGCACCACTCCCTCACCCCCCGCATCACGAACGTTCCCCCGAGACGGACTCGACTCCTTCAATTCAACTGCAATGGACTCCAGGGGAAGATTGACGAGATAGTCGACTATATGAGCCGGGAGCATCAGTCAATTGCTGCGATCCAGGAAACTAAGCTGACCGCCCGCTCGGATCTTCTGAGTCGGGCCGGATACAACATAATCCGCAAGGACCGCAAGCGAGACCATGGAGTGGGTCTGGCGTTCATCTTGCACAACACCGTGCAGTATCGTCTCATCGATGGCGGCATCGACCGCAGGGATACTACCCTAGAATGTCAGGGCATAGCTATCCGGTCAGGCGATGCCGAGCTCGAAATATTTAATATATACCTTCCTCCCGTTACAAGTTGCCCAGTTGGATATAGCCCTGATATGGGTGCGCTACTCAGAGGCGAAAACCGTTTGGTTTTGGGCGACTTTAACGCGCACCACGATCTTTGGCATTCTAGCCTGTCAAATGACCGTAGAGTAATGGAGCTGGCGGAACAGATAGACGATTCGACATTCTGCACAATGAACGACAACACCCCCACCAGAGTTGTGGGTAATTGCCAAAGCTCAGCCGACATAACAATTGCGAATGCTGGTCTGATAAACAGTATAGTCTGGCGACCTATACTGACACTAGCATCGGACCACTTACCCATACACATCTCGATTGACAGACCTCCCAGCTTTGTTTCCGCGAACCACCGGACCTTCGTTAACTTCAAAAAAGCTAACTGGACCGGCTTCACGGAATTCACCGAAAACGCCTTCAGTGCTCTCCCTACTTCAACAGACGTCAGCTCTGGTGAGCGATCATTCCGCATGATTGTTGTGACCGCTGATGCCCGCTTCATCCCGGCAGGCCGAATTTGCGGAAATCCTTCCTAATTTCCCGACGGAAGCGGCGGTGTTAGTATCTAGGCGCGACACCCTTCGTAACTCCGATCCAAGCTCTGGGCTACAGTCAAGTCGCTGTTTAACCCGACGAGACGCGATGACCGGGTGGAAATTTCTTTCGGTGATCGCGCCTCGTCGGACCCGAAGAGATGCGCGAGCTATTTTAGCCGGCTTTTTACACTGCATCCTTCGGTAGACAAAGCGAAAAGACGTGTAACCCGTCGTATGCGCAAACTGCCAAACACAAGCCCGGTGCTTGACTTCTCCAGAGAGGAGGTTCAGGGGGTTATCGGGAAGGCGAAATCCTCCAAATCCATAGGCCCTGACGGAATAAGCATGCGGATGCTAAAACATCTCGGACCAGCGGGAGCAGAATACCTCACCAAGGTCCTCAATTTGTCTCTGACCACGCTAATCATACCAGATGTGTGGAAAACCGGTAGGGTGGTCCCGCTACTTAAACCGGGGAAACCAGCCAACAAAGGAGAGTCTTATCGGCCGATAACTCTCCTCTCCCCAGTAGCGAAGACGCTTGATGCCTTCCTGCTCCCGACTTTCACTCACCATCTGCGTCCAGCAGCACATCAGCATGGCTTCCGAGAAGTGCACAGTACCACAACAGCACTTAACGCCATAAACACCCGGGTGGTCAATGGCCTGAACCAAAACCGACCCTGTGCGAGAACTGTTCTGGTAGCACTGGATTTGTCAAAAGCTTTTGACACTGTCAATCATTCAGAGCTACTCAGTGACATTGAGGAATCCTCATTACCGCCGGGGTTGCAGAGGTGGGTCTGGGCTACCTGAGTGGTCGACAATCATCGGTAACCCCTGCGGGTTAGGGGTTCAAGAATTTACCCGCGGTAAGGCATGCCTGTCGTAAGAGGCGACTAAAATCCAATAGTTCCCGCGACAGTCGGGTCTTTATACCGGAACGACCCGGATTTTTTATCCGGCCAAGGACTGTCATTCCCGCAACATTCCCCAAAAATTACTTTGAGGAATATTTTTGCGGCTACAACAACAACAACAACAATCATCGGTCATATTCCGAGAAGAAACATCTAAGTTGAGAAAAATTAAACAGGGGGTTACGCAGGGTGGTGTACTCTCCCGGCTACTGTTTAATTTTTACATTTCGAAGCTCCCTCCTCCACCGGTAGGAGTCTCACTAACCTCGTATGCCGATGATTGCTCGATATTGGCGTCTGGCCAGGGTATTGATAGCCAATGTTCGAAAGTGAACGGCTACCTCGCCGATCTCTCCCGTTTCTTCACTGCAAGACATTTGATTATACAACCGACGAAATCCTCGGCTACCCTTTTCACCAGCTGGACGAAGGAGTATCGGCTAGAACTCGATGTGAAAGTTGATGACGAAAAATTCCAACTATAAACAACCCTAAGATTTTAGGGGTCACATTCGACAGCGTGCACTCCTTCACTCCGCACACGACCGCAATTGCCGCAAAACTCCAGGGCCGCAAAAAAATACTCAAAGCGCTAGCCGGCAGCACATGGGGTAAAGATAAAGAAACCTTGCTGGCAACCTACAAAGCAATTGGCCGGCCGGTAGTAAATGACGCTGCACCGATTTGGGCGCCGGGGACGAACGAGACGCAGTGGAGAAAGTTACAGGCCTGTCAAAACACCGCCCTTAGGACTGCGACAGGAAACCTCCTGATGTCACCGGAGCACCACTTGCACAGCGAAGCATCTATGCTACGAGTTAAGGAGCATAATTCTTTGCTGTGCAAGCAGTTCCCGTTGGGATGCCACCGCGCGGAGCACCCCATCAGGCACCTCTTAGAAGCCGAGCCTCCGCCTAGGCACATCAGGAAGGGAGTACTTGACTACAATAGCACCATACAGCTCCATGTAAAACAACCGCTGGACAGGACGACGTACAGACAGGCGCTGAACGCCATTCACCAGGAGTCAGTCAACACCTTCATAGACTCCCTTCCAGTGAATGGTGTACTCGGAATCAAACCACCACCTATCGCAGATAGTGAGCTCGAGCTGCCTCGAGAGACCCGTGTTACACTAGCACAACTTAGATCTGGATATTGTAGCAGGTTAAACTCCTACATATCCAGACTCGACCCCAGCATACCCAACGTATGCCCTGCATGTGGAGAGTCCCCGCACGAAACTAACCACCTCTTCACATGCCCCCTTAAACCTACCCATCTAACCCCCCTCTCCCTTTGGTCCAACCCTGTCGAAACAGCACGTTTCCTAGACCTTCCGTTAGATGACCTCGGCGACTTAGACTGATTATGCCTGCCCTAAACGGGGTTAGCGAACCGCTACAACAACAACAACAACAACAACAGAGGTGCTCATATATCAGAAGCGCCAAATAAACAATATTTTAAGCAATCAGACTCTAATAGCAAAAAATTTAATGCTTTTCAAATGAATGTGGCAAGATATCAATGCAAGTTGTGCAAAAGGGAAGCACATTACATACGGTTCTGCCAACTTTTTCAAAAAATGTCTCCTTCTGAGCGATGCAATGTCGTTCCAAAATATAAACTTTGTCTAAATTGCCTGAATGCCGGACATGGGGTTGCAAAATGTACTAGCGCTATTAATTTTGCGATTTGTCACTCTAGACACCATTCCACACCCAGTCCAGCAAGCGCCTTCAGACAAAAATGTATTAGCTAGCAATCCCATTCGCTCCAAAACTATCCCAAAGCGGGCCACTTCTAGCACTAGTGCTACCAAGCTTCATGAGAAGGGTATGAGTCACATTAAGTCGTGTTTTACGAACGCAAATAAGGGGAATTTACTCGGAACAGCCCGAGTCAATATCAAACATCGTGGATCGATACATTCAGCTAGAGCACTTATAGATTCTGGTTCTGAGTGCTCATTTATTACCGATCGACTTCGGCGGAGCATAAGACTTCCGGTTAAAAAAGTAAACGCACAAGTTTTCGGAATTAATAATATGCTTTCGATACAAACACGCCAATCATGCTCCATCATGATTGAATCGCCTATCAACGCACAATTTTCGATACGAGCTGAGACATTAGTATTACCTCAGTTAATCGAAAATCTTCCAACATGCGATATTGATCCCAGAGTGAAACAGATCTTTCCAGATATTCATTTAGCGGACAGCCAGTTCTTCGCGAACGAGAATGTGGACCTTATCCTAGGAGGAAACATATATCCTAAAATCATGCTTGGGGGTCTACGAAAAAACGCCCTGGGGTGCCTTGATAGCACAAGAGACAGTATCCGGTTGGATTTTCATTGGCCGGACTAACGCAAGCAAGCCTAATAAACATAAAAATGCATACTGAAGCCAATAGGGAAGTCTCAGTAACATCCCCATATAATGAAACGGTACCCAGCTGTTCGGAAACTGGTCTTTTTCGACCACCTGTTCAATAAAAATACAGACGATTCAGTGGCTTGGAAATTCGTCTTTTTCGACCACCTGTCAATTCCTGGTGGATTGGAAACTCGTCTTTTCCAACCACTTCGACAAAGATGGAAAGAAAGAGTAATTACTCTTACAAATTGTGCAAATTGAGCTTAAACTAACGACCTTTCATTCAGTTGATTTCTTTTTTCATTATTCTATATCGTTCTTTATTCAAAAAGATGTCCCAAGCAGGGGAATGTGGCTCTTACGGTCTTCGCGCATCAAAAAAAAAATCTAGTTTAATTTGACGTTGAGTCAACTAATCCGGGTAGTTAAAATATATTGCCGCGGCAAGAGCCAGAAGCCTAAATGTTATAATTTCCTACTGGGTATAGGCGAGTATCCAAACGGCTTAAGTAAATATGTATGTAAATATATAGCAACCGTTTTTATCTTTATATCCGCAATTTATTGGTTCGACTACCAATATTACAATTCGCTCACTACAATTCGCTGAATACCGTCGTTTAAAGGTGTATTTTCAGGATTATATTGCAAACAACTATAATAATAAGTAACTTAGTGAAGACAAAATACCTTTGAAGGAGTTAAACCAATATGATAAACGATGTTTTTATGTTTCGAGACCTCTTCCAAAAGAGTTTTCTGTTCTTGGGGTGCCAAAGGTTGACTGAAGGCCAAAGTTAAAAGGTGTTTAGAGTACGCATCAATACAATTGGAATTATCGTAATATATAACCTCATTGCACTTTCCTACATTAGTAAACCAAATAAGTTCATCTTCAAAGTCCATTAGCGGAGGAGCTAATGATAGAACTTCTGGTATAATTGTTTCTTTACTGCTCGCAATTTCTCCTGTTGTAGAAAAATTCCCATTACTCCCTGATAGCCAATGAAAGTTGTTGGTTGAGGTTATGCAGTTCATTACACTCGAAATTACGCTTATAGGAAGCTCGTTTGTATCATCACAGCTTAGTTTTTTCATTATGAGCAAAAATCTGAAAGAATAAGTACAATAAATTATTACAAAATAAAAAATTATCGAATAAATAATGACTACATATGTACTGACATATTTAAAGACTAAATCTTAAAATTCTTCGCACTTGTATCGGGATTTCAATGTTATATTCTATACTCAGAACTTTTAAGAGACCAAAAGAATTTTTTTTGACTTAGGCGAATACAATATAAGTTAAAGCTGTGGACACACAAATGGCACAAAATTAGATTCTTGCAAAGTGCTAAAAAATTTTCTAGTGGACACATAAACGGCACAAAATACTGTGCGTATGCATAACCCTCGTAACTTTCAATAGAAGTGCGTGATATTTGTTTATTTAAATAGATTGTTTCTTGTTGTTGTTGTGTCGGTCTGACCTGAACGGGGTTAGATCGCCGAAAGGGTAACAGCCCTTGGCCGGATAAAATCCGGGTCAACACCAGTGTGCAGAACCGGCTGCGGATAGATTGTTTCATGAAAAGTGGTTTGAGTAACATAATAAAAATGGGACCAGGAAGAAAGACAACCATATGGAAAATGAATGAAGATGGGTTCAAAAGTTTTGAATATTTCTTAAAGAAAGTTTATAACGCAATTAATTTATGTGTAGAAAACCCCGATACCAAAAAAGAAATGTCATTGCCATGGCCTTGAAAAACAGATGCGCGCTCGAATTCTGCTATTAAAGAGAATGATTCATTTTAGGCATCGCGACCAATAACACCAATAACATCCGATATAAGCGAATCACTGGACACAAAAACATGAAGCAGGCTTGTTGTTGTTGTAGCGGCTACATTTGCCCCGCTTAGGGACAGCTTAATTAATCTAAGTCGCCGAGGTCATCTAACGGGAGGCCCAGGAAACGTGCTGTTTCGACGGGATTGGACCAAAGGGAGAGGGGGGTTACTTCAGTCGGTTTAAGACACATGCCTTGCGGAGACTCTCCACATGCAGGGCATACGTTGGGTATGCTGGGGTCGAGTCTGGATAAGTAGGAGTTTAACCTAATACAATATCCCTGCGGTAGCATCCCAGTAGGAACTGCTTGCACAGCAAAGCATTATGCTCTTTAACTCGTAGCATAGATGCATAGCTGTGCAAGTGATGCTCCGGCGATATCAGGGGGTTTCCTGTCGCAGTCCTAAGGGCGGTGTTCAGGTATGCCAATGACTTCCTCATCTGCGTCTCGTTCGTCCCCGGCGCCCAGATCGGTGCAGCATAGTTTACGACCGGCCGGCCAATTGCTTTGTAGGTTGCAAGCAAGGTTTCTTTATCTTTAACCCAGGTGCTGCCGTCTAGCGCTTTGAGTATTTTGTTGCGGCCCTGGAGTTTTGCGGCAATTGCGGTCGTATGCGGAGTGAAGGAAAGCAGGCTATCGAAGGTGACCCCTAATATCTTAGGGTAGTTTACAGACGGAATTTTTTGGTCATCGACTTTCACATCGAGTTCTAGCCTGTACTCCTTCATCCAGCTGGTGAAAAGAGTAGCCGAGGATTTTGTCAGCTGTATACGTAGAAGTCTTGCAGTGAAGAGGTGGGAGAGATAGGCGAGGTAGCAGTCCACTTTCGAACATAGATCATCAATATCCTGACCAGTCGCCAATATCGTGCAATCATCGGCATACGAGGTTAGGTAAACTCCTTCCGGTGGAGGAGGGAGCTTCGATAGATAAAAATTAAACAGTAGTGGAGAGAGGGCACCACCCTGCGGAACCCCCTGTTTAATTTTTCTTAACTACGATGTTTCATCTCGGAATATGACCGATGATTGTCGACCACTCAGGTAGCCCATGACCCACCTCTGCAACCCCGGCGGTAATGAGGGTTCCTCAATGTCCGTGAGTAGCACTGAATGGTTCACTGCGTCGAAGGCTTTTGACAAATCCAGTGCTACCAGGACAGTTCTTGCGAAAGGCTGATTTTGGTTTAGGCCAGTGACTATCTAAGTGTTTATGGCGTTTAGTGCTGTTGTGATACTGTGCACTTTCCGGAAGCCATGCTGACGTGCTGCTTGACGCAGATGGTGAGTAAAAGTCAGGAGCAGCAAGGCCTCAAGCGTCTTCTCTACGGGAGAGAGGAGAGTTATCGGCCGATAAGACTCTCCTGTTGGTTGGTTTTCACGGTTTAAGTAGCGGGGCCACCCTACCAGTTTTATGTGGAAAAGATCGATGTTTTTTTTATGTTTTCACATGCTTTTGTGTCGTTGAAAATATCATCCACCAACAAGTTTTTGGCGTTTTTCTAAAGTTTACTCTTCACATTGAGTAATAACAAGTTAGAATTCATTGATAACACAACAAAAATAATGGAAATGTGGAAAAGGCGGTGAAATAAGCTGGGCACATAAATGGCACAACTTGGAAAAGGATGCAAAAATTACACACTCATTTTATTCTAGAGTATTTTGTACTGTAGCCTTTATTTTCGTTGACAGCTTCACATCTAGGACATATACTTTCCGCGTATTTTGAACATTTGACTTTAGGAGTGGCATATCAAGCATCCATGTAATTTCAGTCTTGACCTTATTCTATAGATTTCAATAGGATTCAAGTCAAAACTAGGGTCAATTTAAAACATCGAAAAAGATCGAAGAAGGTCAAGACTGAAATCACATAGAAAAAATATTAAACAATTGGAAGATGATTTTTGCAGCGTTCTGGAGGAGAGTTATCGGCCGATAAGACTCTCCTGTTGGTTGGTTTTCACGGTTTAAGTAGCGGGGCCACCCTACCAGTTTTATGTGGAAAAGATCGATGTTTTTTTTATGTTTTCACATGCTTTTGTGTCGTTGAAAATATCATCCACCAACAAGTTTTTGGCGTTTTTCTAAAGTTTACTCTTCACATTGAGTAATAACAAGTTAGAATTCATTGATAACACAACAAAAATAATGGAAATGTGGAAAAGGCGGTGAAATAAGCTGGGCACATAAATGGCACAACTTGGAAAAGGATGCAAAAATTACACACTCATTTTATTCTAGAGTATTTTGTACTGTAGCCTTTATTTTCGTTGACAGCTTCACATCTAGGACATATACTTTCCGCGTATTTTGAACATTTGACTTTAGGAGTGGCATATCAAGCATCCATGTAATTTCAGTCTTGACCTTATTCTATAGATTTCAATAGGATTCAAGTCAAAACTAGGGTCAATTTAAAACATCGAAAAAGATCGAAGAAGGTCAAGACTGAAATCACATAGAAAAAATATTAAACAATTGGAAGATGATTTTTGCAGCGTTCTGGATGCTTGATATGCCACTCCTAAAGTCAAATGTTCAAAATACGCGGAAAGTATATGTCCTAGATGTGAAGCTGTCAACGAAAATAAAGGCTACAGTACAAAATACTCTAGAATAAAATGAGTGTGTAATTTTTGCGGAAAAGTATATGTCGTAGATGTGAAGCAGTCAACGAAAATAAAGGCTACAGCACAAAATACTCTAGAATAAAATGAGTGTGTAATTTTTGCATCCTTTTCCAAGTTGTGCCATTTATGTGCCCAGCTTATTTCACCGCCTTTTCTACATTTCCATTATTTTTGTTGTGTTATCAATGAATTCTAGCTTGTTATTACTCAATGTGAAGAGTAAACTTTAGAAAAACGCCAAAAACTTGTTGGTGGATGATATTTTCAACTACACAAAAGCATGAGAAAACTTAAAAAAAAAATGTGGCATTCATATGTCCATAGCTGTACATACATCATATGTAAATAAAATTTTAACAATCAAAATTCATGCCTTTCGTTAGAGGCTACCAAAATCCTATAGTTCCCGCGACAGTAAGATGCAAATTTTTTACAAATTGAAAAAAAAAAAAAAAAAATATACCCATAACCAATAAAGTCTGAGTTCCCCTGACGCATTTATTTAAGTGCAGTAAAGCACAATGTAAATACGCAATTTAGTTAAATTCTTTATGATGTATTTCATCTTTATTATTTTAAGTACAAAATGCAAAATACAAAAATCTATATTCTAACATTACTTTTCGTGGTAACGATATCTAAATGTAACATGTAAATGTAAAAATTATTAAAAAAAAAATTAAATACATCAAAAAGGCGTTCAATAGGATTGAGGTCTGGTGACTGAGGAGGCGTTTTAAGCTGTCTAGGATAATTGTACTAAAGTCAAAGTCTGACTATTTCGGCAGCATACTTCGGATAGTTATCCTGTTGGAACCAAAATGTCGAAGATTATCCTCAATTTCCATAAAATTCTATTTCAAAATATATTAATAATTAAAAATATATCTGTCCTTTGTCGAGACAATAACAAGCTGGCCAACACCACCAGCCGTCAAACAACCCCACACCATAATTCCGCTCCCTACGTGTTTTACAGTTGCGGTTAAAACGACAACAATACCAACAAGATTTTGTTTTTAAAGAGCAGTTCCGGATTCGCGCCACACAATTTGTCGACCTTATGTTCCGAAATTACAAAATTTGATTTCAACCGCAAATATTACTTGTTTCCAGAAATCCGGGGGCCTATTTACGAATCATGTGCAAATTTAATGTGCTTGCGTCTATTTACAAGTGAAATATAATGTTTTTTTCGAGTCTCACTGCGGTGATATCCAGCGAAAAATTTTTCTAGCAGCTTCTGCAGAAATTGTTTTTTGAAACGTGTTAATAATGTTTTAAAATATATTTGTTGACGTTATTCGAGGGTTAAGTTTCAGCATACTTATTATTTTGCGTTCTTCTTGTACTGATATTTTGGGAGAGCCAGATTGGGGTTTCCAGTTTGCTTGAAATTGTTTGCTACGTTCTGGATCGAGGAATACGTTCCAATAGTTTGTCCAATTTTTCGAAAACTTTCGCCATCCTTCCACAATTTAATAATTTTTTTTCTCCGACACACTAAACAGCTCTTTAAAAAATTTATTAGAATAAAATAGAAAATACACAATAAAAAGAGAAACATCTTCATAAAAAGCAACTGCATTTTCAACTCAGACTTTGTGGGGCCTATGTTTAACGCAATTAATAATATAATGTAAATAATTTTAACTAAATTATATATAAATTTAGACTTTATTGGATATGTGTATGAAAAAGGGTAATTATGGGGCACAGCGTCTTATGCTAAATCCGTCAAAAAATGATCGGATTTTTGCCGATATAGGCGAATTTGATGATCGCCTTTTCATTAAAAGTGGGGGAAAGTTGTATTTTGCAATAGTTTTATTATTATTATCATATAAAGTTGCACTAAAATTCCTAAAAGATATATTACAGGATGATCAAATACATCAATCCAGTTTTAACAGCTGTGTTACCCCGATTTGTTATGACCAGAATATTGCCTATATCCTGCGAAACTAAGGTGGTATTATGTCCCCAACACCAACCCCAAAGCCATTCACCAGGAGTCAGTTAACACCTTCATAGACTCCCTTCCCGTGAATGGCGTACTCGGAGTAAAAGCACCACCAATCGCAGACAACGAGCTCGAGCTGTCTCGAGAGACCCGTGTGACCCTTGCACAGCTTAGATCTGGATACTGTAGTAGATTAAACTCCTACCTATCCAGACTCGACCCCAGCATACGCAACGTATGCCCTACATGTGGAGAGTCCCCGCCTCTTCACATGCCCCCTTAACCCAACTCATCTAACCCCCCTCTCCCTTTGGTCCAACCCTGTCGAAACAGCACGTTTCCTGGTCCTCCCCTTAGATGACCTCGGCGACTTAGACTAATAATACCTGCCCTAAGCGGGGTTAGCTAGCCGCTACTACAACAACAACAACAAAAACAACAACAAAAACAACAACACACAAAAATAAGTCACAAACCGTTATCGAAAAGCAACTAAGCTCTTTGTTTATTTACAAAAACTACTTTGTTTGCTGTATATGCCAGCTTTTCTTTTTGAAAAACAAGAGCAAACTAACTTAACAATATTAAAACCTTTTTTATCGCAAACGGGCAAGTCTCAAAGGGTTACCTGAATGTTAACAGCTTAAGAAGATTCGCACAAGTATATAACTTAGGTAAATAAATACTATGAGCAAATTGGTATTGCAAACGATAAATCGATTGTAATTGAATTCAATTCACAGCTTTAGGGTGTGTCTACATTAGCCGCATACATTACTAGTGCGTTGTAGCTTAGCGACTTCATAGTAAACAACTTATTAGAGCGTCATGTGAATTAAAACTCTCCATAGACGTTGTTGAGTGATCTGAGAAAGTTAGATTTTTTACGGAGAAACCGCTGCTCTCTCGTCTCTCTTCTTTATTTGCTGCTTGCTCATGCAGATGTGTGTATAAACATCATAGCAGAGAGACGAATAGCAACATTATGTTGCTGTTAATGTTGGAGCTACATTGTTGAAAAGTGCTGCTCAATCAGGACTAAGGACATGTTCGTGAGTGCTTACGGCAATCATTACCCAACTTACATTCCTAACGTCCATAGCACCCGACTGAAGAGCAATGTATATACACGAGCTATCGAAGCTGCTAATAGCGGCGAAATGTTGCGAGCTGCCAGTTTTTTTTTTGCATACTTTTAAACAATTTTATAATATTTGTTAACAAATTTCATAATTTATATGTTCGAATATATCAATCAAATATTCATGATCTATATGGTAATAAATAATTAATTACGAATTTAGTTTTCATTGCATGTGAAAAAACTATGCATTTTCATATGAATAGTTATTAGTTTATTTCATATTATTTTAAAAAGTTAATACTGGCAACCTTGTATAACAACGAGATATGAGCTGAGCCGTCAGTAACGGCTTGGGCAATCGGTGACAACTTTTCATTTACATGACGCTCTCATAAGATAGGTTACAATAGATGGAAGGTTTGTAAGATGAGTAGCTGCAGCATTATACGTTGACTTTGATTACGGATATACTGAGGCAATATTGCCATATATGAATGACAATTTGAAAAGAAAAACTAATAACTACAGCAAGTTCTGGAGCGCGAGTATCGAGTGTTCTGTTTCGAGAAATATATTAAGACCTATTATAAGAAATATCCTGGAATGAGTACGGGCATTCGGTGGGGTATATAAGAGAGCGGTAACAAAGTGATCTCGTCTGTGACAACATTGAAGTCAAGGGAAAATAATAGAGCGTTAGTCAAAAACTCGTTGTGTATCTTAAATCAAATTTTTATTCATTGACTTTTACATATATTTAATAATCGATGCGTATTTTATCAAAGAAAAGGTTTAAATAAATCTACAAAGTATTAAAACAGAAAATGGTCAAGATTCAGCAAATGCCCATACTGCCCCTAAAAAAGGAATTAGCAGAGCGAGGTTTATCTAGAAATATCTTTTGACGATAATCTCTCTCCCGGTCCTTCAACTCTATTTCGAAAAGCCGACTACAGATAATGACTGGGGTTTGGAGGGAAAATCTCTGTATTATTCGTTGCGTTGAAGGGACCTGCAGGGGAAATTCGGCAGACGATTCCCGAATGTGGCATGCATAACTATAACGCATTAATGCGAACCGTAGAAATACGCCAAGGACGTGATGATAAAAAGCGAATGTAACAGGTGTAGCTTGAGAATAACAACCGAAATCGCAATGAATTTCTGCAGAATCGTAAAATAGAAATATTGACTCATTTGTCTGTTGGAGACTTATCAGGTGATCACCTCGAAAGGGTAAAAAATCAGAGACTTATCAAGAGAGTTAAGACCACATATATAAAGCCTAAACCGAGCCTAAAGTCAACATTTGCTCGTGTTACTCACACCCAGCATTCTTAAGTAGACCTGGCTACCAGCGAACCGCTTGAAGGAGGAGAATCCGGATGGGACATAAGCTACAAATAAGTACAGTAAGAGATTTAGAGGAGAGATTGAAAATGCAAACAGAAGATGCATCTCTTTACTTTTTAACACGCTCTCTTGCAAAATCAATTATGTTGAGAATATGAACGCCAACCTCATCGAGTTTTTGTTTTAAATCAAAGAGAAATCTCATTTTGTAAAATCTTTAAGATCGTAAATATGTAAATGCAACGCTGACAGTTCGACTGCCATTTGTCATTTATCTAATTTCGAACTTTATTATTGTATTGTCGGAGTGACCCGACTTTGCCAACATAACATTCGCGTTTCATCCGCCGACGATAGCACTACATATCTCCAAAATCAATTTAAATAATCTCCAATTTTCAATAATTTCTACATTGGCATTATATATAGGTACACATTTTGTATTAACCTACCTTATGTGCAATTTTTGTCCTGAATTAAACTAAACTAAATATTAAAGAAAATTGTAATTCATTTATATCACAATGAACGAGTTTCTTTCATTTCCATCAAAACGGAATTTTTCCTATCATCACAGTTTTCATTAAATTGAACAAATGATATGCTAGAGATGCTCATGAAGAAGCTGAGTGAAGAAGTCAATGATTTAAATCTGAAGTGCAATGAGTCTGCTGAGCGCGTTTCGAGACTGGAGGCTGATGTAAAACAACAATAACGTGAGATGCGGAAACTGCAAACAGCATAAACTTGCTGTCAAACAGAGATGAGAGTTCACAGGCAGATACAATTGATTTTGGTGTACCATTTATGGAGGGAGAGAACATTAAGAATATATCCAATCAAGTCTGTCTCTCCATCGATTTTATGGTACCACAAAGACGTATCTGACCATGATCCCATTTTCAGAATAAAAAAGTCCAATGCTGATCGCACGCGTACTCTTCGCGCATTCTCTGATTGTCGTAAGAGAATAAAATCGGCAATTCCTCTTACATCTATAGGAATTGATGCCAAGTTTAGCATTTTCGAAAGCCTGTCTGTTGAGAACAGAAAAATTTTACAAGAAGGCATAAAACTAAAACGTTCGGGAAAGCTGCATTCGGTGTTTTCTATGAGAGGAGATGTATTTGTTAGAAATGCTACAGACTCCACTGCAATCAAAACAGGAAATGTTGATGATCTTCAGCGATTTTGTTAACATTAATTTGTTGTATTTATATTTATATTTATCTCGTAGCTTAATATATATTTCATATATGTTCTATTTGCTTGTTTTTGTAAAAATAGTCATTCTCTTTTCCATGTTTTATATTGTTATTCTTGAGATTTCTTTTGTTTTTATTCTTGTTGAGCTTTCAAGCTAGCTGTCCTAGTATTGGCATGAACAGTCTCATGATTGATGTGCTATGTAAACAAAACAGTGGATTTAACATAGTCCATTTCAATGCGCGGAGTCTGAGTTCTGATAAAATGAATTATGTTCGCAGCGTATTTGAGTTTTCATTAGTTGATGTCATTTGCGTTTCTGAAACATGGTTTGATGAAGATTTTTATTACTCTTCTACTAACATAAAAAAACTTCAAATTAATGACAGACCAGCAAGAAGACGAGGTGGAGCTGCGATATTTTGCAGGGATAGTGATATTGAATATCTAATTGTAGAGGTAAGCGGAAAACAGAAATGACAAACGAGCTTATTTTAACAAGAAACTATATTCTGGTCTCTCAACAAATGTTTGCTTAGAAGCAAATGTAGTTAATAATGCCTTCCTTCTAAACTGTGCACCTCACAGTGACACTATAAGCTTTATATCGAGGGGCGATCTTTTATTTAGGGATGCTTGTTTTCAATTTTCAGCTGTTAGTGCATGTGATGTTTAATGTGTATATTAAAAATTTCATCCAATGCAATAGGGCACGATGGTTTACAAATTAAATTTATTAAAATTATACTACCTTGCATTCTTGGGACACTAACGCATATTATTAGTCATTGTATTACCACGTCTTGTTTCCCTACTACTACTACCTGTCGCTAAAAATAACCACACTTGTAATCTGTCTGATTTTCGTCTAACAAGCATCCTCACTGTACTGTCTTAAGTTTTTGAGATGCCTGTGACTAAAAAAAGAAAAGAATTCGTAAACAAGCACGACTTAATCTCCGTTTCAATCAGGCTTCAGAAAAAATCACAGCATTAATACTGACCTGTCTGATATTTCGAACTGGCGGCTGCCAGCGGTTTAATTTTAAATAATAACAAGTCCTGTGTGCTGTCAATCAGCGCCAAAAAACTGACAGATAATTGTCCCCTAAATTGGTCAGCAAGATTAAAAACTTAGGATACATTATTAACTCTAATCTTACATGCACGGTAAATTCAATTGTTAGTAAGGTCTGTCTCATTCTGAGGAATCATACATATATGCATTTTAAGGGGCAAATTTAACTCTTACTGACCATTTAATAATTGTTTAAATTTTTGTCATGTTATTATTGTTATTGTATATCTTTGCTAATGTATCTTGTGAAGAAATATTTACTTGTTCTTCACACTATTTGTATTGTACTAAAAAAGATATGGAAACCTTATTGTACTAATGTGTTGCCATTAAATAAATAAATAAATGAGATTATGGAAACGCTCAAGGAGACAAGTTGCAGTTCATATTTTCTTTACTGGCGTAAACATTGACCCATTCATTTCTTCTTTTCGCGGTTTGGCGCCAATTGAAAATATCAAGTACGGCCAGATCCTTGTCCAACGGAGTGGAGGTCTTCCTCTTCCTCTTCTTCCACCGGCGGGTACTGCATCGAAAATTTGCAAAGCTGGACAGCCGCCTATAAAGCAAAAGCTTTCTCTCGAAAACAGCTAAAGCCGACATCAGATGTTGTCATTGCAATTGCTCCCGCCCCATATAGCAGGACAGGAACGATGAACGACTTTTAGAATTTTGTCTGCAGCAGCACCCAATACAGCAGCGACAGCTAGTAATACTGCTCAGCTTAGTCCAAATTCTAAGTTCACTGCCACTGCCTTTATTGCAGCAAGCTTCGTGTGTTTGAATTTGACACATTTTTTGACATTTGTTGCACTTACAAATCGAAATTTTTAGACTTGTTCAAGATTTGTTCGCATCAAATTGAGCTTCTTCAACAGTAAGGGCGACGCTGTCCAAGAATACGCGGAAAGCGTTTCATCTGGAACATTCGAGTGTTATTTTTTATATATGTGATGTGTACATATTATGTTTTCAACCACGTAATATTTAACTTAATGAAATATATATGTATGTATATACTACTTTAACTGGTAAAATATGTGCCTTTTATTTATTAAAATATAAAATGTATACAAAGTTCAAAAAGAAATACGATTTTTTTATTTATTTAAATAATTTTTAGGGTTATCACGTATTTCGAAAGCCTCTTTTGGAGCATTAAAACGAGAGAATAAGCTTGATTGCGGCAGTGTCGTAACTTCGTTTTGCCATTGACCCCGTACTTCTACATTTGGTCTACTAATGAATTGGGACAATGTTCAACATCATTTTGTTTCACGTGAACTTTAATTTTTTGATAAAATTTATTAATCAAACTTAATGTTTGAAAATGAAAATTATAATCATTCAGAAAATGAAAATATTTTTTTTTTTTTTTTTGTATAATGTTTTATTGAATCTTTCCTTTTTGGAAACTAACAATAATTTCGAAAATCTTAAAGCTAATTCTTATCCCTAGAACAAGTTAATCATTACCACTGTATAGATTAACAAAGTAAGCAAAGTACAATAAATTACGAATATAACTTAGATTTATCAAAGAATGTGTTTATATAGATATCATTAGGTATACCAAACACTCATAACAAAAGATATATCATAAAGGATAATTTGAAGTAAATTATAATATCATGAAGGATATATGCGGAGCGCAACTCCGATGTAGAATAATTGGATGCGGGAGAGCCCTTAGTCACAGTTCAAACGTAAATCCTTTCTCTTTAATCGCTTAGGGTAGTTCTGCTGTAGTAATTTTTTAGCTAGAAAGTATAGGTGGTTAGATAACCTTAATGAGTAATTTTTAAGCAGTTTCTCTATTTCCTCGGTGACGGTTTTAATCCCGAGATCTTTGTGAATTGCGGAGTTTTTTTACATACTAAGGGTTTTTGCATATTGATCTTAATATATTTTTGATGCGTGGTTTTTCCAGGTGAGTCTTTTATACAATGTAACTCCCAGGTAGGTAACGAATTCTTTCTGAGGTATTGTATTCCCATTTATAAAGATTGAAGGACATGTGTCTTTTTTTTAGGGTAAATGTTACTTGTATACAATTAGGCTCATTGACTTTAATTCTCCAAGTTGTTAGCCACTCTTCTATTGCTTTAAATGTTCTTGTAATCTATAACTGGCTGTCATGGGGTTTGAATGGACGCTACGTATTGCTGTATCATCCGCAAAAGTTGATGTGATGAGGTTTCGGTTTGTGGGAAGATCGTTCGTATAAATTAAATATAAGACGGGCCCTAAAACTCTTTCTTGAAGAACACCGGCAAATATTTCATAGGATTCGGTGGTGTTACTTTGTTGCCTAGCACGAAATTTTCTGCCAATAAGAAAGCTTTCTAAGACATCATAAGTTTTTATGGGAAGCGTAACTTTCAGCTTGTATAATAGACCATCTAACCAAACTTTATCAAATGCCTGATCTTATGCGATCTACGATTCTATGCACCTGCTCTATTGTGCTGTGTTTTTCTCTAAACCCGAGTTAGTGGCATGGTATGGTTTGTTTCGATTCCAAAATCGGTAATATTTTTTTTAAATAAAAGTTTTTCGAAGATTTTTGAGATGGATCTTTACCTGGTTTAGGGATCATAATAATCTCCGAGAGCTTCCAGGATTTAGAAAATAGTCTCAATATACTGTTAAATATACAAAACATGTGTTTAATTGCCACATTTGGAAGCTCTTTATCATATCACCCGTTATCCTGTCGTATCCAGGAGCCTTCTTTTTCTTTATGTCGTTAGTAATAACATCTTTAAGTGATTTAAAATTAAATTGAATAACATTTTTATCTGGATTTGCACGAAATTCTGGAAGAATATTGGAATTTGTATCCAATATTTGGTGTAAATACAGTGGAAAGATGCATGGCAAATGAGATACCCTTTTCCTGGTCGCTTCGAGCCCACTCACCATTGTGAGTTCTCAATGGAGGGTCGCAAGTGACGGGACTTTTGAAACTCTTAACTTTTCGCCATAAAGAGTAGTTGGTATCAGATGTAGCTGACAGAGATTGTACGGACTTTTGAAATTCGTTTTCCTTTTTTTATTTTAGGACATCCCGAAGCATTTTTATGCATATATTGAGCTCATTTTTTAAGGCCGGGGAACGAAACCTCTTCCAATCTCTCCTTAGTTGTCTTTTTTTGGTTACCAGACTTGTAATGTCTTTACCCTTAATACCGTTGCAAATTTGTTTTCTATGAGTGTTAGATGGGCCGTGCGTTGAAATTTTCGCTGCCAAATGAAGTAATGTTGTAAAGCCATCAACTGCATTGTCGACATCTGCTATTGATTTTAGAGGAATGAGCGATTTTAGATGCGCGCTAATGAATTTTCTGTATTTAAGCCAATTTGTAAATTTATTGGTTAAGCCTAGCTGTAAGTCATTGAAAACTGGAGTTATGTTAATGGAACATAGACAAAGCGAGTGATCAGATGATAAGTCGGAAAGGGGTTTTACGCTTACTTGTGTTCTACTGATACCACAAGTTACTCCAAAGTCAATCAAATCTGGGGTTTTGCTGAGATCAGTTGGCCAGTATGTTGGCTGACCGGTAGATATAACGTCGAAACCGTTATTTTGAATGGCTTTATATAAATTTCTATGGAGATATTAACCTAGATCCCCAGAAGGAATGTTTTGCGTCGTAACCACCTGCTACTAGAAACCGTTTACCTAGTTTAGAAAAGAAATCAGTAAATTGAGTTTCTGATATGTTGTATCGGGGCGGACAATATATGGCGGAAATGTTTATTCCACCAGAATTATCATATATATGAACTGAGGTCGCGTGAAGGTAGTCTTTACAGTACTCTTCCATTATATAATGTTTAATTTTTTCCCTGATAAGTATTCCAGTTCCACCCCGCGTCATACTTTGCATTGATGTCATATGTTCTTGCATCATGCGTGTTGAAGACATGGATGAGGATGATCTCATCATCCTGTAAAATAATAATTCGTACCTATAATAAAATATAAGAAAAAAGAAATGAATTAAGAAACTAATTATAACTTAGAATTAAATTTATGAATACCTACCTGAATACCTACCCGAATACTTACCCGAAAAATAACCTCCCTGCTTTTATTCAAACGCACTTACCTGCAACCCTACTCCGTTCCGTTACTCCTTCCAACGTATGTATATACAAATAATATAAATAAAGAGAATATTAGCGAGTTAAGTAAGTTCGTTTGTATGTGCGAATAGAATTATACGGTTCAATAAAATTATTAAATTATACGGTTTCGTAAAGTTATAAAAAAATTGTACGGTTTTTCTAAATATTTAATACAAAATTATACAGTTCTTAAAATAATAAAGTTATAACCTTATACGGCTTTTTGAAACAATAAATAAAGAGTGGGATTCGATCCAAATTTGAAAATAAATATTTTGCGTTTTTTTTTTTTTTGAAATTAACACGGAATACTTTACATGGTGCCGAAACTCGGTTAAAACGAACGATAACTAGCTATTTCGATATAAAAAAAAAAAAAAACGAAAAACAAAAATATTGTGTTGTGGAAAAAAAAAAGAAATAAAATCGCAAAAAATTTTTTCCCGCGCGGTAAACATCACAAAATTGAAATTAAAATTAATACAAAAAAATTTATACATATAAAAAAAAAATACATATCAATGGAATTTGTAACAATAAGATAGCAATTGCAGTGTGTTATTTGGTATTGATGCAAGTTACACGATTTACATATAAAAAATCTATATTTCCATTATTGAGAAAAATTGCGGAATTATATACCGGTAGGACAAAGTTAAAATAAAAATAAATTAAAAGTGGCCGAACGGAGAACAAATACCAGTGGAACAAAGTTGAAATAACAATAATATATATAACATTTACAAAGAAGTGGTGTTCAAAAAAAATCTAACCATTTACTTATGAGATAAAATTAAAAAAAAAAAAAAATTACCTACATACACATACATACACATATTGAAAGTGCTGTGCGGCAAAATAACAAAATTTAAAACCTTATACAATCAATTAAATTATAATTAAAGCAATTCTTTTTTAAATATATACATATATAAATACCTAGTTTAATTAGTTTTGCAAACAAAACATAAAAAATAAGTGAAAAAAAAAAACGGTGAAAAAAAAAAAATATATATATATAAATACATAAAAATTAAAAAAAAAAAAAAATCAAAATTTTATATACATATACATATATATGAAAAGATATATATATATATAAATACATAAAAAATAAAAAAAACAAAATAATAAAAAAAAAAAAAAAATTTATATACATATACATATGTATGAAAAAATATATATATAAACATACAAAAAAACCTGTTGCTGTGCTGTGCTACAAAATACATACCAAACAAAATTAAATAGATGATTAAAGCAAAAAAATTTCAAAGTGAAAATAAAACAAATCAACATATTATCACTTACATATAAAAATTTTAAACAAAAAATAATATTTATTATATATATAAAATAAGTGGCCTCTAAAAAGAAAAAAAAAAAGGAGTACACGTAACGCATACATATATACAGCACATACACGTAACTACAGCAGCAGTCCACGCAACAATCAATACCACATCGCCACAAGAACACCAGCACTACGAAGAAGAGAACACCCCTCCGTCCCGTCTCCAGAAAACAGATAAGTTTGGTTTGTCCCGATGTCTCAGTAAGTCCAACTTTCTCACTCTATTATTTATTAAATTAAGTTTAGCGGATTTTGCCAAACGGTGTATGATACCTCCTCATCATATACATATATACATACAAATCTCTCAAAAAATAATTATAAAATTAAAAGTTTTATGTTTTTTAACGTTTGCGCAAAATTACAAAATCCGCTAAACTATTCTCAAAATATAATATACATAGCGGGTCTCCAAATTCGATAAATGAAAATCCTCTAATTTCATTTACCGAATATAACAGCGCTCATATATAATATACAATATTACCATTTATATATGAAAAACTCGCGCTTTCCCCATAAAAAGTATATATTCAAAACAAAAAAACCGCTTATTATTATATATCCATATATCCCCTTACGTATATAAACTCCCCTTTTTATATACGCCAACTGGTCCAAAAAAACCAGTTCGGACCAGTTGCCCCTCCCATATATCCTCCCGAGTATATACATACTCTCAGTATATACACCCCAACTGGACCGAAAACCCATTCCCACGGGCCCACAACCGGACCTGTGTAAGCATATTACACTGCCCATAGTCACCACCGCATAGCAAGTCACCGCTACTCAACTGTGGTACATGTGTATACATACACATATATACATAAAGTGTTTTTTTTCAATTCCGGCAATTTCCCCTTCTTCGCTATTTACAATAGCAAACGGACAAAGGCACGTATGTACATAAGTATACATACGTACATACTCGTGTAAGCTAAGCAAAGCACCCAGCATACAAACGGGGTATAACAAAAACCCAGTATACATTTATACATTGCTGTGCTCAGACGCGCTGAGACAGTACTATACAAACATAAAAGCTACCCCCTAAACAAATTAATTATAAATAATATATATATACTTAAATATATATATATATATAAATATAAATAAATATTTTATATTAAAATTAAATAAAATATCTCACAATGGAGGATAAAATGGAGAAACCCCAATCACTCCACCCCCTTACAGGACCCCGAACTCGCTCGAAATCCCAGGCAGAAGAAGAGGAATTCTCCCAGCTACACAAAAAATTTCTATATGAGCTCTCCAGAATGGAAGCAGCCCTCAAAATTTTCAAGGACCATCTGGAAAGGCACATGGAACTAGTGGAGGCAGCCAACCAAAACCTACAGATGAGCAACGTGGAGGATGAAAGGACACGCTCAGCATGTGCAGAGGCCTACGAGACAACAAATGACTACGCAATGCTCACGAAAATCAGGATAAGTGAGTTACTTGGCCAAATCCAACAAAGTATGGATTCCTCCCGGTCAATTACCCCCATCACAAAGATGCCCCCCCCAACACAATCTGACTCACTCAGCTTTCTCAAGGTACCTGCATGTGACACAGAAATCTTCTATGGAGGATATGAAGATTGGCCCTCATTTAGGGACATGTTCACAGCAGTGTACATCAACCACCCCCAATTATCCGAAGTGCAGAAACTATACCACTTGAGACAAAAAACAAGAGGTAAAGCTGCACTCCTCATTAAAAATTACCCTCTTAGTGGCCACAATTTCTCATTAGCATGGGATGCACTCAAGGCACGCTACGAAAATAGAAGAATAGTAGTGGATGGCCAAATAAAGACGTTGTTCAACATCCAACCTGCCCACACAGAGAACGGAGAGAAGATTCAACAAATCCAGACGACAATAAATAATTGTCTTTCTACCCTACAGGCAAATGGAGTATCAACTGACAGCTGGGACCCAATGCTTGTCTACCTCTGCTCGTCAAAACTGCCGGACGAGACACTAGCTCTCTGGGAGCAATCACTCAACTCAAGGAAGGAGTTACCTCGATGGTCAGAAATGGACCAATTTCTGACAGCTCGGTACGAGGTCGTGGAGCGACTCAGCACCTACAGACCCAATAAGCCGAAGATGAATCAGCCCAGCTACCCCCAACAGATACCAGCGGTCCCTCCCCCAACATTTAATTATCGGAACAAAACCCAATCGTTCCATACTCAAAACAAAAGGCAAGTTTCCTGTAAACTGTGCCAATCAAACCACTCGATGACAACGTGCGTCAAATTTCGAGAGCTGTCCGTCTCAGACCGGAACAAGTTTATTAAAGATAACAACTACTGCAAAAATTGCCTGGCGTACTCGCATTTGGAGAAAGATTGCAAAAGCAACTTTACGTGCGTGTATTGTCAAAGACGTCACCACTCCCTCCTCCATTATACTGCGAGCAACCCCACGCCTTACCCCCCAAAACCTCAAAGGAACTTCACTACTTCTCAAGTGACAGTCGAGGAAGAACAGCCCTGCACCTCTAAGCAGGCATCCAAAAACTCAAAGGCAAATGAAAGCAGTAGAACAAAAACTCTATCTCACTATTCGAGTAACAAAGAGAGGACATTGCTTCCCACAGCAAATATTCCCATTCTCCACAAAGGAGAGTTAACTCACATCAGAGCTCTCATTGACCAAGGCTCTCAAAAAACTTTTGTAACATCCCGTATACAAAAGTTACTTGGTCTCCCCACCACAAAAGCCAACTACCAAATTCTTGGCATGGGCGGTAACCCAGTCCAAAACTCGAATAGAATATGCTCTATTACAATATGCTCAGCTAATCAAACAGTAAAAATCGCGGCTCAAGCGATAATACTGCCTCAATTGACGCACACTCTCCCATCCTTCAAAATAAAAGAATTAGATCTAACAGAATATCTCACGCTACCCTTAGCAGACCCCAACTGCTTTACACCAGCTAGAATAGATATGGTTATTGGTAGCGATATAATCCCAAAAATACTCACCCCAGGTCTCAAAATTAATGTAGGCGGCAGCTTAATAGCCCAAAACACAATATTTGGGTGGATATTAAGTGGACCAGTTGTTGAAGAAATCTCCTCATTCTCTACTCAGGTGATTGAAACCCCTTCAGAATCCCTAGGAGAATTACTCAAGAAATTCTGGGAACAAGAAGAGGTACCACCGGCCCCCACATACACAGACGATGATGCATATTGTGAAGATCTCTACAAAAAACCACTCATCGACGAGAAGATGGACGATATGTAGTAAAGCTGCCATTCAAGTCAGCTTTCCCGGACTCCATCGCACTCGGGCACTCCAGACCCGCAGCACAGCAGCAATACCTCAGCGTGGAACGAACCAACGAAAAGAAAGATGAGCTTCGGAACACTTATTCAGAAGTCTTAGAGGAATACCTAACGCTAGACCACATGGAACCCACCCATTCACGAGAAATCATACGCGATGGTAAATATCTCTCCTTTTACCTACCCCATCACGCGGTGATTAAACCTGGAAGCAAAACTACTAAAGTCCGTGTAGTTTTCAATGCCTCAAAAACCTCGCATTCCGGTCTCTCACTCAATGACGTATTACATACTGGCCCCGTTCTCCAAAATGACTTAATGCTCGTTATTCTAAAATGGAGATTATATAAGTATGTATTTAACGGCGACATTGAAAAAATGTACCGCCAAATATACGTCCATAAGGAAGACCAAGACTTCCAACGTTTTCTATTCCGCAGAACCCCCCATAGTCCGATAGAAGACTTTAAACTAAAAACAGTGACATTCGGTGTCAACTGCGCTCCATACTTGGCAATAAGGACACTCCACCAATTAGCCGAGGACTCTAAGGAGACATACCCCCATGTCTCAAAAATATTAAGAGGAGAGACATACGTAGATGACATCCTCTCAGGCGGACATAATCTCGACTCAGCTGGCGAATCGATACATCAAGTTATCGAAGTACTCAAGTCAGCCGGATTCCCGTTAAAAAAGATCACAGCAAACCACAAGTCACTGCTGAAAGACATCCCCCCGTCTGATCTTTTAGATGAAGAATTTCTCGAATTCCAAGAGGCAAGTTCTACAAAAACTCTCGGAATAAAATGGAATGCTCTCACTGATACATTCTCGTACTCAGTTGACCCCCCCTTATCCACAGACACTGCCACGAAACGACAGATCCTCTCATCTGTCGCGAAACTTTTCGACCCGGCAGGATGGCTATCGCCCATAATGATAGCAGCGAAAACTCTTCTTCAGCAACTATGGATGGAAGGAACAGAATGGGACGAAACCGTGAAGCCGATCTCACTCCACAAATGGAACTCCTTCAGGAGAAATCTCGCCGCAATCGAAGAAATAAGGATACCGCGATGGGTGCAATTCAGCCCAAACAGTTCCATTCAGCTACACGGATTCTCAGATGCTTCCGAGAAGGCATTCTGCGCTTGCGTATACTTACGAGTCCAGCAAGGTGAATCTGCTACATCCCACTTACTCGCAGCCAAGAGTAAAGTAGCCCCCTTACAAACCGTCTCTCTCCCTAGGCTGGAACTTTGCGGCGCAGTTTTACTCGCAAAATTAGTAAAGCAGATCCGATCCTCCCTAAATCTGCCATCTCATGAACTAAATTTGTGGACAGACTCCTCAATCGTATTAGCATGGCTGGAAAAACCCCCATGGACGTGGAAAACATATGTAGCGAACAGGACATCTCAGATCCTCGAACTCGTAAACAATGCTACGTGGCGACATGTCTCCAGCGCTGACAACCCAGCTGATCTAGGTACGCGTGGAGTCAAACCCCAAGAGCTCGTCAACTGTTCACTCTGGTGGAAAGGCCCCGAGTGGTTGACTAGGCCATCCCCACTTTGGCCGAAAAGTTCACCAACTCATTCGTCCCCCCCCGAACAGAGACACATAGAAGTACTCCATGCTTTAGAAGATACGGACTTCTTAGACCGTTTCTCCTCCTTCTCAAGAGCCCTTAGAGTGACGGCTTTCATATTAAGATTCTCACAAAAGGCACGGAAACTGCCTCCTCCCAATACTTCTAGCCTCACACAAGCGGAAATAAATCAAGCAAAAACTCGTCTCATTTTATGTACGCAAAGAAGATATTTTGCAAAAACTATTACAGCGTTAGAAGCAAAATCCCCGGTCGGTAAAAGAGACCCACTGCTTTCCCTCAACCCATTCATAGATTCGTCTGGCATTCTACGCGCGAATGGACGACTAAGCTATGCGGCTCTCAGTTATAGTGAGCGCCATCCAATTATCATCCCAGATAACTCTAGATTTTGCACTCTTCTCCTCGCATTTCTCCATGCTACCCTTTTGCACCCTGAAAAACAGCTTATGACACGAATGATTCAGCAGGAATATTACATCCCACGAATGAGGCAGAAGATCAAGACGTGTATATTCAACTGCAAAGTTTGTACAATTTACAAACAAAAAATGAAATCCCAAATCATGTCGGCGCTCCCTCCTGAACGCTCAACGTACTCGCTCCCCTTTCACACCACAGGAATTGACTTTGCAGGTCCATTTCTTGTGAAAACTTCTATACTCCGTCGAGCATCTCACTCAAAAGTCTATGTATGCGTTTTCATATGCTTCTCCACAAAGGCTATTCATCTCGAAGTGTGCTCCGACTTGACCACCGAATCTTTCAAAGCCGCGTTAGCACGTTTCGTCGGACGCAGAGGCATCCCACATAAAGTCATGTCCGACAACGGTAAGACGTTTGTAGGAGCACAACGTAGTTTCTCACGTGAATTATCCTCCTTCCTTGCAGAAGCCTCAGAGGATATAGCAAAAAAATACGCCATTCACGGATTCACATGGCAATTCATCCCGCCATACGCCCCTCACATGGGCGGACTATGGGAGGCTGCGGTGAAAAGTTTCAAAACTCACTTTACGAAGGTAGCCGGCAGCCAAAAATTTACGTTCGAGGAGTTCACTACGCTCCTTATTCGTATCGAAGCGGTTCTTAACTCCAGACCGCTCTCCCCAATGTCTCAAGATCCCGACGACTTAAAAGCTCTGACCCCAGGCCACTTTCTGCGTGGAGCTCCCCTACTCTCCATCCCGGAACCGAACTCGGAAGAGCTAACTCTAATGAATAAATGGGAAAAATTGAAAGTGCTCCACCACCAATTCAGTAAACGCTGGAAGTCGGAATATCTCCAAGAGCTCCACAAACGGCATAAATGGAAAGGCCAAGAGCTCAATCTCACTGAAGGAGATCTCGTTGTCATTAAAGACGACCTCCTGCCCCCCAACGAATGGCGTTTAGGACGCGTCATACAACTTCATCCCGCTCCCGACCAAAATATCCGAGTGGTAGATATCCGAACTCAAAACGGAGTCGTTACTCGCAGTATCACAAAACTCTGTGTATTACCACCCGCTTAGCTTATACGTTTTCAATTTATTTATCTCGTTTCCCACACGATCCCACATGCTTCTTAACAAATACTGCAACTCTATATTTACAGATCTCAAGGTTTCCGAAAGTGTCGCCTCTGTTGCCGCACCCATTCGCTGCGCTTTTGCCGAGCCTTCATAGCGATGACTCCCGAAGAGCGATATGAATCGGCCAAGGTCCATCGCTACTGTTTAAATTGCTTGGCGACCTCGCATACCACGGGATGCTGTGATAGCCCCGACAGTTGCCGCCGCTGCGGCCTAGCTCATCATACAATGCTCCATCGGCCAATACACAACCTCCCCGAGGGTAAACCGACAACGAAAAAGGTAACCTTTCAACCGGCTGACACTCGGCGCACCAATCCACCTTCAAGGAAAACAAGGAAAGAGCAACCGTCAACCCGGCGAAACCAAAGAACTGTTTCCCGCAATGCTCCTGCTGTAAAAAGAGCTGTTTCCCGCAATGCTCCTGCTGTAAAGAGGAAAATACGCGGGTTGGTGCAGAAAGCGAGGGAAACGCTAAATCAGCTCGAAAACCTCGTCGAAGCATCGTCGCCGCAGGCCCGCCGGCATGTTGAAGACATGGATGAGGATGATCTCATCATCCTGTAAAATAATAATTCGTACCTATAATAAAATATAAGAAAAAAGAAATGAATTAAGAAACTAATTATAACTTAGAATTAAATTTATGAATACCTACCTGAATACCTACCCGAATACTTACCCGAAAAATAACCTCCCTGCTTTTATTCAAACGCACTTACCTGCAACCCTACTCCGTTCCGTTACTCCTTCCAACGTATGTATATACAAATAATATAAATAAAGAGAATATTAGCGAGTTAAGTAAGTTCGTTTGTATGTGCGAATAGAATTATACGGTTCAATAAAATTATTAAATTATACGGTTTCGTAAAGTTATAAAAAAATTGTACGGTTTTTCTAAATATTTAATACAAAATTATACAGTTCTTAAAATAATAAAGTTATAACCTTATACGGCTTTTTGACACAATAAATAAAGAGTGGGATTCGATCCAAATTTGAAAATAAATATTTTGCGTTTTTTTTTTGAAATTAACACGGAATACTTTACAATGCGTATAAAGTTGTTTAGCGTATTTTCAAGTGAGTTAACAGACGGAATGGACGGGATGGACGTTTCTTGCGTTGTGAGCTGAGGTACACCTTTTAAAGCTTGGGCGTAGGATATAAAGTTGGTATTAGTAGGCTTTGTTTCGGCAGCTTTTGATTGAGGCTGAGAGGCAGGAAAGTTGCTAGAAGCCATTTTACTGCCCTTGCCTTTTAGGGAAATCTATATTGGACAACTCCTGTAATTGGCGGTGTGATTTTCACCGCAATTGCTACATTTTTTAGACTCAGGGGTTGTTGTAGATTTCGTACAGTCTTTTGTACTGTGTAAATCTCCACAAATGACACATATACTTTGTAAAGCGCAGTATCGCTTCGTATGGCCAAATTCTTGACAATTATGGCACTGAACAGGACCTGCTCGTTTATTTGGTTCTTCCACGGAAATACGACGGTGAATAGATACCGCAGTTTGTAAATGGGATGAACTTCTCCCTTTTTTAAGAGCTGGAAATCTGGCTCAATATCAACCCTAAACATTGGTTGAGTTATGGTAGCCTTGTTTTTAATGTTGAATACGTTTCCAACCCTGAAACCTTCTTCTTTCAAGGCACTTTCTATTTCCAAGGGACTTACACTCTGTTCCCTTTAGGATGACTGCTAAGCTACGACTACTTTTGAGCTGGAAGGTATAGAAGGACTTCTTTTCCTTTTCGAAATTATCTGCCACCTTGCGATAGCTATCTTCTCATTAGGTTTGCACTTTCACTTCCTGAATATTTCCCTTTTTAATTGGGACTACAAGGAAGTTATTTTTCCTAATTAGATCTATTAATTTGTTGACAAGGTTGCTAGAGTTCGCTTCTCTAAGATAAATTGGCGGCGGCTTGGACGTTTTCTGCACACGCACATGATCGTCAGCATCAGAAAGTATATGAAATCGATTATTGCTCATGCTGTCTTTTTCTCTTGCTGTTTTGACAATTTTGTTTTGATTTTGTTCACTATTTTTTGGGGGTGACCGTTTCCTTTTTACAAGAATGTAGCGATCGATTCCCGTTTGAATTACTGCTTTCTTTGCAGCGCTATTTTCGGTGTAGTCTTGCGTTTTGACTCTAGAAGGAGCTGGAGGAGTTGCGGTAATCGGCGATTGAGCCCATGAAGGGGCTGGTAAAATAGTCCTAGAAGGGACTACAAAAGCTGAGGGCTCATTTTCCAATCGTTGTGTTCGCTGTTGGCGCTGTTGTTGTGGCGTTTGTTGTTGCTGTTGACTTTGGTTAACGTTTCCACGTTGTGGCGACCGATTTAGTCCCATTTTTGCAAAATGGCCAATTTAGTCCCAAAAAAAAAACCAGTGGATTTTGCAACACAGTTTTTTGGCAACTCTAATTTGGAAACGACGCGAGCAAATGCAAATTTTCCTGCATACTTTTAGGCGACTTTCTTTAATACCAGAGCTTTTTATATTTGTTTTATTATTATAATTAATATATTTGTCTCTGTTCAACTAGTGTGAACTATTTGTTTATAGTTTTTTTATATATATAGGTATATATATTATTTAGTTTTGATGGAGCGTCAATCCATGCAAATAACACAATTTGTTAATTACAAGGTTTCACTTTCACTTTACTTTGTTCAGTTTCAGAGGAGCCACTTGCCTGAATTAGTTTATGTAGTTTGCACAATATATTTTATTTAAAAATTTAAAATAAATATACAGCACAGTCACTTTCACTTTGCACTCGCACGAGTTGCCAGATTTCAATACGAAAATATATGAAGTCGAAAATTCAGTAACATAAAAATTGAATAGTTGAAAATAGTAAGTTACAAATGTTAAAGTAGATTCCTACAGTGTCATGCTGCAAGAAGGCAGCATCATCAGCGAAAAAGAAGGGAATTTTTACATTTGAACCAGGTAAAAATGAATTTTTCGGTAGGGTTTTAGCGTTCTTCAAAATTTAACTACCGGAAGAACTGGCTCGTAATATTTCAACTTCACTCTGACTGCCAAATTATCCTCTATCAACTGCGGTGAAACAATAATTGTGATCACAAGCAGCTATTAAAACAATGCTATGACATTTTTTTAAAGTTATAATAGAGCGAGCCAGAACGTGGTAGACATCGAATTCTGATGTGGTTGCCATCGATACAACCTATAAAATGTGGTAGCCCAGTCTTCTTGCAAAATTCAGAAGCTATGATTTCCCATTCACTTTCATTTGGTGGAAGCAAATAAAGTGTACATAATTAATTCCAAATGGTTTCGCAAGTTTCAAAAATACCATAATATTGGGTACAGTCGAGACGCCAATTCGAAAAGTCCACGCAATGGTTTGCCATTTTGTACCTTGTGCTAAATACCTATCACATATATCCACATACGAGTACACACTTAATATTTGATCAAGTAAGAAGTTCGTTCGGTTTTTATCTAAGAAATGGCATTATTGTCCATAGTACTAGTGTTACGTGTCGCATCATGTCATACTATACGCCGCTGAAAACGTGTTTATTCGCGCTAAAAGTTTGTCTTTGACGGTTTTTCGATTGATTGACTCAGGACGTTGTGAGCGCTCGTCAAAAATGGACACCAACAAAGAGAAAATTCGCTATATTTTACATCAGCCAGCCAACGCGGCTGAAAAAATTAATTTAGTTTATGGGCCCGATACTGTAAACGAACGTGTAGCACAAAAGTGGTTTGCTAGGTTCCGTTCCGGTAATTTCGATGTCAAAGATGCACCACGGGATGTCGTCGAAAATTGTGGAAACAGACCGTCACGTGAGCACTTATTTTATTGCTGAGTAACTAAAGATAAGCCAGAAACCCGTTTGGAACCATTTGCATAACCTTGGATTCAAAAAGAAGCTCGATGTTTGGGTGCGACACGAACTAACGCAAAAAACATGATGGACCGAATTTCCATCTGCGAATCGCTGCTGAATCGCAACAAAATCGACCCATTTCTGAAGCGTTTGGTGACTGGCGATGAAAAGTGGATCACTTACGACAACGTCAAGTGAAATCGGTCGTGGTCGAAATGCGGTTAGCCGGCGGAAGCGGTGGCCAAGCCAGGATTGACGGCCAGGAAGGTTTTGCTGTGTGTTTGGTGGGATTGGCAAGGAATCATCTACTACGAGCTGCTCCCTCCATGGCCAAACGATCAATTCGGCCCTCTACTGCCAACAACTGGACCGCTTGAAGGCAGCGCCTATCCATAAGAGGTCATCTTTGATCAACAGGGGCCGAATTGTGCTCCATCATTGTGTTCACTTCTTTGGTGACGCGCCGGAAGCTACAGGAGCTCGGATGGGAGGTCCTAATTCACCCACCTAATAGTCCGGACCTGGCACCAAGTGATTACTATCTTTTCCTGTCCACGGTGTACACGCTTAATGGTGAGAAGTTGGCCTCAAGAGAGGCCTGTGCAAATTGGCTCTCCGAGTTTTTTGCCAGTAGGGACGCAGCGTTCTACGAGAGGTATAATAAAGTTGGCATCTCGTTGGCAACAAGTTTACGAACAAAGCGGCGCATATTTGATTTAAATCGGACAAATGTACACAAAATTATCATAAAATCAATCAATGCCGCTGTTCTGCGGTATAAATCTCACTCGTCCTTTTGTACACATACGCAATTGCATTAAATTTAGTATCAATATTTTCTCGTTTACCAGCGAAATCATTTTAATAATACTTTTTTTATGTATGCAATATATATTTCTATGAAGTTCTCGCCTGCACATAAATAAATAAATGTCAATTAATATAAACAAGAAGAAGAGGAGTGTCAAATGAAGCAGTCACTGCCTTTTGAGTTTGCAGCGGCAGTCACTGTTAATATTAGCAAACAGCTGATTTTAAAAATGACACTGCCACTGCCACTGTTCTATTGTGTTTTTGACTTTTAGTGCATTAAGATATAATCATTTTTTCCGCAATGATACAAACATTAATAATCATTTTTTGCGCAATGATACAAACATTAATAAAACATTAAATATTCTGCAATAATGTTTGTAATAGATTTAACAAAATTACCTTAAGAATACGACCCTGCGGCACTACGGCAACTACTTATGCTTCGTAGCTAACGCTCAATTCAACCGGTCGAGCTTCACTGACTTGATTTTTAGCTTTCGGTCGAAGTAGACGTGTGCGCACAATATTGCTTTGGGCAACACAATACCTAGTCGTTATTAATTTACGAAAGTACATTAAATAAAGAGTTTTTCCATTAAATTTATATACATTTCAAAAAGGACGACCGGAATTGGAGTTTACTTTGAGTTAGAGTAATTCATTAATTTGGTTAACTGCGCGCACAATATTGCTTTGGGCAGTAGTTTGCCTTGATGAATTATAAACTACGGTCATTCTCCAATTCCGTTAATCCTTCATTGGCGCCCAACTTAGTGGCCGCAAGCAACGACCAAGCCACAATCTACGTAGAAGCCGCGAACAACGAAATCGTCCCAGCGATGGCAACGTTTTCGCCGGAACAGTTTCAGCAAATTTTGGCAGCAATTACAGGTGACAAGAAGGGTTCATTCACTGGGTGCACTGCATTTCCGGGCATCGAAGTCTTAAAGCTGTCGAATAGTTCATTTCAGCTATCACAGTGTACAAGAGCATTGAAGAAGTTTCAGAATCAAACGCATTGTGCATTGCCACTTTTATTAGAGGAATATGCAGCAATGTGGTGGATAGCAGAGAAGGAGAATGTGTCATCATTTTCTGACACAATCGATTTAATTCGCAGAACGTTCTCACCACCAATGCCCGATTGGAAAATTTTTTTGCTAGTTATCGAGCAGAAACAGCAGTTAAGACAGCCAACAGACAGAGTTTTATTTAAAAAAAAAACAGTTATTATTCTTACAACTTAAAAGTACGGCTTGTTGTCTACGAAAATAAGAGAGCGCGTTCGAGGCGATATGCTCGTCACATTCGATGAACTTTTGAAATTCAGTCGTGAAGCAGAATTATTCTTGCAAGAAGCTCCACATAGCCTACAAGCAGTAAAGCATGTCGAGAAAACAGAAGAAGAGACAAAGCGATGTTCATTTCGTCGTATTTGAGGTCATACCGTTGACTTTTACTTGAAGCTCAAGAAGCAGCAGCAAACAGTACAGCAACAACAAGTGAACACATCAGGTACAATTGAGTCTGCATAAAAAAATGTCGGTCCAAGGCGTAAAGCCTCTATTGCATGTTATGGTTACGGTGCTCCAGGCGTATACCGCTATAACTGCAACAGCTGTTGTGGATGAAGTAAAGAGAGTTCACAGTATATTGCTTTCAATTCTATTCGTGCACATTGATATACACGTATTTGGTCTCAAAGAAGAAGCTCTGTTCGACACTGATGCGAAAACTAGCCTCGCGAGTGCAGTAGCAACACCACCACGCAAAAAATATTATCAACAATTTGCGATGTTACGATCGGTAAACACAAATGTTTTGGTACTTTGAAGATGAACCAAAGGTGAAATATGATGTTGTTGAAACCAACATTGACACCAGATCTTCGCAATTGATATTGTTGGTGAACACGTAAATGCCTGTAAAATTTCATGAGACATGAGGAAAAAATTAAAGTTTGTAGATTTTGTGGAAAATGGATACCGAATGACCAAGCGAAATTAAAAATTTTTTAGAAAACGGCGTAATCGTAGAATGTGACTCGTCATGGGCTGCGTCAGTTATCATGGTTCCCAAGAAAACTGGAGGCGCTCATGTATCTATCGATTATCGCGAGCTTAATGCTATCACTAAGCCAGACCGATATCCACTTGTCCGTATCGACGACTTGTTGCATAAAGCCAAAACTTCAAAATTAATGTCAACAATTGACTTCTAATCTGCTTACTGGCAGATTGGTGTAGAAACGCAGGACCAAGATAACCACCGTTCGGAATGTATAAATTTATTCGTATGCCGTTTGGTTTTCGAAATGCACCAACAACTTTTCAACGACTTCTTGATCGTTTAAAAGTATCGTTGCCAGGTCTGACAATGGTCGCATACTTGGACGACATTATTTTATGCCCAGTTAGTTTCGAGAAGCATTTGAGAGATATGCAACAAATTGTAGATCGAGCGAAAGTTGAAGCAATTACGAGGCGTACAGCACCGAAAACTGTACAGCCTCTATCATTTTTACAAGCTTGTTCATGGTATAGACGATTTGTTACTAACTTTACCGATGTCGCTAAACCACTTTCAAGACTTTTGAAAAAGAATGCTGCCTGGTCCTGGACCACTGAGCAACAAAATGCTTTCGAAGAACTTAAAGCTCTTTTAGTAACCTCACCGAAGACTCTCCTCCGTTTGCCTTAAAAACGAATGCTAGTTGATATGCACTTGGGGCAGTTTTACTCCGGGGGAGGGTCATAGCGAATATCCAATAGAATATGCCAGCAGATTATTAACAAAGGCAGAACAAAACTATTCTGCAATCGAACGAGAAGCACTTGCCATTTTGTGGGCTGTGCAGAAGTATAGAGGAATATTGAAGGGTCCGAAGTTACCCTGATCACCGATCATCAACCGTTAAAATAGTTAATGACTTTAAAGACACCATCTGGTAGTTTAGCTCGACCAACCATTAACAAGACTTGTGTAATGTGCTCCTTCGATGTGGAATTTCCATGAATGGGTACACAGGACATCCGCGATGGTCAACTTAATGATTCAGAGTTAATGCACATTATCAAATGTTTTGAAGAAAATTCGGATGATGTGATGCATTGGTCTAAGATGGGATATATTATGAACAATGGTGTTCTCTATTGCTATCATGATGAAGACGCTGAGGCGGCGCAACTTTTAGTACCAAAAGACGAACGATCCGCAATACTTGAGTATTATTACAACAAAGATACAGCAGGGCACTATGGAGTTGATTGAACAACAGCAAAAATTACTTTGCGATATTACTGGCCTGGCATTCGACAAGATATTAAAAAGCACATTAAAAACTGTATAGATTGTCAACGCTATAAAGCAAAAAGTTGCATTTTGCTTCGGCATTGATCAAGTCTTCACACCCGTGTATCATCCACAAGGTAACGGAAGAATCGTGATCTAAAGGCTCAGTTATCAATTCTAGTTGGTATGCAGAACCGTATATGGGCAGAAAAGTTGCCAGCTATTCGTTGCGCCATGAACACTACTCGATCGAAGGTCGTCCAAAAACAGCCGTTGCGCCAGAAAACATCGAACTGATAATGCAAGACCGTCATGTAACATACCTTCAGATAGAGGCAGGCCTATGCATTTCTCAAAAGATTTGTTCTTGTTGGATCCCGCACAATTTAACAATCGCTCAAAAAAAGGCTTGTGTGGATTGGTGAAAAAAATACGATCGTGATGCTTCAAAAGACGTTTATAAGATCGTCACAGGTGACGAATCATGGATCTATGCGTATGAGCCCGAAACAAAACAGCAATCGACCGTATGGGTCTTCCAAGACGAGCCGAATCAAAAAAAAAAAGAAAAAAAACTTTTTCGTTGATAAATATTCGTATTTTCATTATTAGGCCAGAAATATATATAGCAGCCTACGTATCAACTCACAAATAAACGCAACGACTAAAGCTAGTCCAAACGAACTTGTCTTCAATTTCAACACGCGCGATGTCAGCGAGAATCGGTTAGTACAAGCTTTAAGTGAGGAAATACCCGTACCTGATGATACTGTTCGTAACGAGAAACAACAACAAGCGTTAGAGCGTATCAATCTCCAAGTAAACAACGACGCTACTGCAACGTGATACGTATAGCAAGTGACCATATGAAACCTTGGTGCAGCATAAGTCCAGATCTCGATTATGACAGCAATGAAGATAAGTGTTCAACTGACGAGGATTCGTTCTGAAGGACTAATGTCAGAAGAGGCCGAGCTGTAAGTGAACGTCATCAAGGGGAGTCAGTATTGAACGAGCAGTCGTTATGAAAACATTTACTTTGTACAATTTAAATAATAAATACTTATTTTGGTAATGTTAAACCACTCGTGGACCATTCTTAATATATGGAAATAAACAATTTAATAATAAAATTTTTTAAACTGAAAACTTGAAGTTTTGGTATTAAGGAAACGCGGTCATAGTTGAATATATAATATACTATATATTAAAAATAATTGCTTTAGAAAATATGGTGTTTACGTATTAACGCCACAGCAGCAGTACCTTTGTGTAAAGCTCTCGTTTGCATTTGGTGACCCTGACTTGATGAATAAAAGCTACACCTTGTTTGCTAATTTTCTTTCACCTTGTTTCACTTTCTTAGTGAGAAAAATCACCGTTAATACGTACATAAGTACAAAAAAAATACATTGTATAATTTGTATTTTCTTCTGTATAAATTAGCATATACTCGTATTTGACACATTCAGTTCTTACCAAAAGTAAAATTATGAAAAGTTAAACAACTTTAATAGCAGATATTAAAAATCTAATAAAACTTCTAACTTCATTAACAATACCAATTAGCTTGGAAATTATAGTTAACCGTATACTCCAACGCCAATTGGAATCAAACGAGAACATTCAACAATTCATAAAAAAATCACAATCACAACCTTATATATATTATACATATATAGATAATTTGCGCTTTGTAACCGCTGAAGCGATTTTCGGCCGAGCTCCTCCTCCAATTCGTGGTTCTGCGTCTTGATGTTTTTCCAACAAATGGAGGGACCTACAGTTTTTACTAAGCCGCCTCAGAACGGCTCATGGTTTTTTTACGAGGAGCCTGAAATACACTCGGAGGGGTGGACATTCCCTGCCGAGGAGCGACCGCAATTAGAAAATTTAACTTAATTTTTTTAATTAAATTAATTTTCAATAACTTTTTGCATGTTGCTGGCCCTGGGATATGAACCCGAGCCTTCCGAATGTCAGTACGCAATGCTAACCACTCGGCTATCGCGGCCGAGTCCATTTCTTTTTTCTTCTTACACTCTGTAAGTTAAAAATTATATATATTTAGTCCTTTGATTATTCTTTAACACTAATATTTCGTAATAAATGCGTGCAGTCAAGTTGGCGGCCGAACGAAAAAGAAAATAGCTAAGGCTGCTCTGTCATCTACTTGACCGTACGCTTTCCAGTCGGTGTCAAGAGAGTGCGTTTTGTAGCAAAAACAACATTAGCTCGTCGTCGTTTATTTAATTACGGAAAATAAAATAATACAAAGTAAATTTCAATACAATGGTCAATAGTAAAAAATTATACAAAATTTCAAGAAGGCACCACAGTACTCTCCGTTTAATGTAATCGTACGGGTTGCTGGTAGATGGTTGATTATTTTCATCTGCAGGTTTTTCTAATTGTTGTTGCTGGCTTGTCGTGGACTCGTTCATTGCATTTACTGCATTGTCGTTTATCCATAGATATGCTGGTTTTAAGCCATCTACGCTGATTTGTACCTTTCGTTTCTTAGTTTTGATGGTGAATTGTTTTTCGTGCCTTGTCGTTTCGCACTAAAACGTGCAAGCATTTCCTCAAGTCTGGGTGTATATATTGTAAGATGTTGGCATTGAATGATACTGTGTTTGAGTTGGTTGTATGGCTTCACCGATCGTTGGAGCTTTTGCAGTACTTCATAAGGCGATTGTCTTGAACGGTTGTCTTCTACAAATTCGTCTGGGATTTTCAATGTTGTGCCATATAAAAGTTCAGCTGGCGAAGCTTTTAACTCGATCTTATATGCTGTTCGGAGACTGAGGAGGATGAGAGATAGACAGTAAATGAATCTTTTCCGGCTGCTAATATCGAGGCCTTGAACACTCTGTGCCATCATTCGATAATTCCTTTCGCCTGACGATGATATGGAGTCGTTCTGATGTGTTTGGTTCCTAGAAGATTAAACAACTCCTTTAGCAGATGTGATTAAAACTGTCGCCCTTGATCCGTTGTTATAACTTGTGGACAGCCATATCGAGCCACCCACGTTGTTACCTAGGCTTTAGCGACCGTATCGGCTGTCATATCTGGCATTGGTAGGGCTTCGGGTCAGCGAGTAAAACGATCGATTAAAGTTAAACAATATCGTTGTCCGTTGTGTAGGGGTAGTGGTCCAATTATGTCTTCGTTGACATGATCTAAGCGTCGGTCTGGAAGCTGGTGTTGCACTAGCGGAGATTTTGTATGGCGCATGACCTTTGATTTTTGGCATTTTATACAACATCGCGCAAGGTCGGTTGTGTCTTTGCGAATATTGGGCCAGACAAATCGTTCGATAACCATTTTAACTATGGTCTTTACTATGAATATGATTCAGTATATCCCTTCTAAACTGTTTTGGTATAAATGACCGGACACCATAGTCCGCTCGCGTCACCTGGAATTTTCAAAAGCCTGAATGTAAGTGATGTCGAATTACCTCTCAACTGCTTCAGTTCATCGTCATTTTGTTGCGCTTTTGTTATCTCGTCATAGTAAATTTGGTGCTTATTGTCCATAACTTCTATATACTTGACAGAAGGTCGGAAGTATAGTTGTTTGCACCCTTGATGTGCCGAATGTTTGTCGAAAACTGGCTGATGAGATTGTCTTCCTTCAAGCAAATATTTGAAGTGTTTAATTGCTTTGTATATGGCGAGCAGTTCGCGATCATAAGTGCTGTACTTCTGTTCGGTGGGTGTGAGTTTCTTCGAAGCGGTTGTGGGCCGCTTTCGGTTAATTGGTTCAACGCCGCACCCACGGCAAAATCTAACGCGTCGGTCGCAAGTGACATCACTGAGTCTTGTTGAGGTGGGGCAATATGGCCGTATTTTTAACCTCATGCTAACGCTTCTCGAATGCTTCTGTTTGCTTGTCCGTCCACATGAGGGGCGTCTCATCATTTCGCTTATTACCTGCTGCTGAGCTACTGAAGGCTTTTCGAGCTTCGTTATTGCTTCGGCTCGTTCTGGTAGAAGGCGAATACCAAATTTCATAATGAGGTGGCCTAAAAACTTGATTTCGTTAATGCAAAATTCGCATTTTGTCGGATTAATGACTAGGCCAAATTATTTTAATCGCTGAAATATTAATCGTAGATGACTGCGCTGTTCTTCGTAATCTCGTGACGGAACGAGTATGTCGTTGACATATGCAAATATAAATGGAAGTCCGCGTAAAGCTTCGTGTATGAGTCGTTGGAACAACTGAGCGGCGTTTCGTAATTCAAATGAGATGAAAAGATATTCGTAGCGTCCAAATAGCGTCGTTATCGCCGTTTTATGTACGTCATCTGGATGTATCGGTAGTTAACGATATGCTTTTTGCAAATCGATTTTACTAAAAATTTCTTTACCGTAGGGCATCGCTGTGAAATCTTGCAAATAGGGTACAGGATAACGGTCTGGTGTAGTTTGGGCATTGAGCTTGCGATAGTCTCCACAAATGCACAACTGGCATAATTGCTGCTAGATGGGCGTAGGATGCCCTCTCGAAGTAGAAACTCAAATTCCTCTATGGCTTCCTGCAATTTTCGTGGCTCCAAGCGTCGTATTCTAGCAAACACAGGCTGACCGGTGGTTTGTATTCTATGCTGCCTTGAAAATAGTTTGCGTTCGCTCATCGCGGGTAAGCGCGTGATATCTTGAAATTCTTCCAACAGATCGGCGCATTTCATTGTACTAAGTTCATAATGTTATTTCGCTTATCCTTTGTTGTGTACATGGGGCTTGTATATTCTTTTCATTTTCGATTAAAATATTGTTTCTTAAATCTATTAATAGGCCGTAATGATGAATTAGGTCAGCACCAATAATGAGTGTTCGTACTTCGGCTATCGTAAACATCCAATCGAATGATCTGCGTAGTCGAAGGTCGAGGCGTAGATGTCGTTGCTCGTAGGCAGCAATAAGCGATCCATTGGCGGCATAGAGTTTTACTGATGAAGGCGTAGCAGCTCGTGTTTAACGATGAGGTAAAACCGATATGTCGGCTGGCGACCACCTCGTTTGTGGCGTCGTAGCGCCCTTGATCGGGTATATGCCCAATCGTAGCCAAAAAAACTTGTAGAGTTTTGGGTCCTAACACTGCCATAACGGTATTCAATTTTTGGGTGTCGCTTTTTAAACCCATTGTTGGAAACCAGTAATCGAGGCTTAGAAATCAGCCTTCGATATTCCTGCGGTCGATTGTTGGCATATCAATTTTTACAGCAACGGCGTTGACATCAGTTGCGGATGCGCTTCAATGCGAAGAATTATTCGGCGCGGTTTGATAGGACTGCAGGTCTGTTGCTTCGCCACGTTTTGCGCCTTTGATATAATGTCGGCGGCATTTTGGCTTGCCGTGACGTTAGAATCAACGGTGGATGCTGACATTTCGTATTAAGAAATCGTATAAAACACACTGATTTACACCAACTGACTTACTCGGGCCTTTGATTATTCTTTATACGTAATAAATGCGTGCAGTCAAGTTGGCGGTCGAACGAAAAAGAAAATTGCTAAGACTACATACTGCTCTGTCACCTACTTGACCGTACGCTTTCCAGTCGGTGTCAAGAGAGTGCGTTTTGTAGCAAAAACAAAAACAACATACAATAAAATAATACAAAGTAAATTCCAATACAACGGTCAAAAGTAAAAAATTAGTTATACAAAGAATAATAAGAAGAAGATGCCTTAGAAAAATAGGATAATTTAAAAATTATTATTAATTGTGATGCTGAAGGCATCATATATACATATGCATTTGTTATGGTTTTTTTTAGTAAATCCCGCAAACAGCTTGCTTTGTTCATTGGTACTCACTTCTTTAAATCCTCACTCCTTTTTTCATACAGTCTATTAACATTCTCATACATTTCATATCAAATTATACTTACTCGTATTATTATCAAACGAAAATAAATTTTTAACAGCAGAACGTAAAAGACACAAAATTGAATACATGATTTTTTTTGATATTTTTAGCATTTTTTTAATATGTATTTTGATATGGCCATATCTCGTCAACCGTACGGAATATTGTTTTAGTATCTGAAGCAAATTTGTTGGTATTGAATAGACGATAGAATTAAAAACAAAACAAAAATTATTTTTGGATGCAAAAACGCAGCATTTTTGACCATATTTCATCGGTTTTGGTCGATATCTCAGCTATAAGTAAAACAAATGATTTTAATGCTTATATGTATTTAGGATAGCTTCACATTATAATCATCATCAGCAACATCAGGAACAACAGTATCAGGGTCAGTAAAAACATTTATTGGCATATCTTCGTCGATATTTTCTTCATATCTGTTCAAATCCACGTCTTCGGTGTATTCATTTTCAAATTGATTCATTTTGATTGATCACTAACATACTTCTGCAAGCAATGCATACACTTGTTCCCCTTGTATTTCGTTTCCATTGGCTTGGTGATTTGGTGAAAACGCTCAAATTTTTCGTCCGACTCTTGGTGATAAAATTTAACAAGGTGAAAATGTAAAAAGTGTAATTTCAATGCCATGCACACGCGAACTTTTCGTAATAAGTTCGTGTCAATTATTCTCTTCGTCTCGTCTGGCTGTTCACAATTGTTCCCCAAAACGCCCTCGATAACTGCTCTTAATGCTTCAAGATAAACGGTTCTCAGGAAATTTCATTTCGTATATCCGGTCCTTATAGTACACCATTTCAAAATGAATAAATAGTTTTTGAAAAAATATTGATTAGTTATGGAGGGGAAAATACTGTATGCAAATATAGATTTGATTAGCAAATAAATACTTACCATTTTGGTTTTCTTCTGTTTTTTTTTGTCAGTTTTGAAAAGGTAATTTGCAAGCAATGAAAAGCGCCTTCCACATATTTGACTATTTCTTCTACCGATTTCCCACCGATTCCCAATTTGATGTCAAGTGGTGGTAGCAATATATCTTTGGTGTGTTTTGTCAATGGTACATTGACCAATCAGATCTGTTTCTCCAATCTTTTGTTTGATATAGGTTCGGATATCGTGATTTCCAATTACAAAGGAAGAAAAAAATTTTGGGAAACCGGTCTTTTCATCAACACCTTGTAATATGTTGTATATTATTATTTCTAATATTTGACCGATACGATACGTTTCCTTCATATGTATGCCGAGTCCAATTGGAATGAATTTTGGTTCGATCTAAGCAACAGCACAGCCTTCAAACTTGTCACTGAAGCGATTGTATTCTATTCCCAATTTACGTATCAAACCTAAGATATCATTGCAGTAAGTGTACGTATTTACATCTTTAATGGTATACAATTACTTTAAATCAGTTTTACGTTTCCGGTATGATGTGGAGTTGATATTTTGCTGTGTGCGCTTTCTGCTCTTAAAAAATGCGGTCAAAAATTCCGCATTTCGTTGCAATAAACCCAATTTAGCCACAATGTAATCCGTTTCGTTTTATGTAAGCGATTATGGTGCATCATTTTGAATATTGGGTTGCCAATTAAAACCCAAACGATTGGTTGGATGGGTTCAAGCAATTCCTTCTTCCACGGATGAATTTCCCGGAGCCAGAGGATTAGGCAGATCGACAATAGGAGCGCGTTTTTCTACAGTTAGCAATGGTTTCATATTTTTTTTATCTTACGTTTGTTCAAACAGCAGAGTTGAAGCACACTTAACATCTAGTTCTATCATATTCCTGTCGCTTGATAAACCAATGCTCTCAGATTGTTATATACAATTACTCACAAAAATGAATATACACAGGATTTTGTAAGAGAAATACACAAACTATGCAAAATTTAGTGGATATATTTGAATTTTTTAAATGCACATTTGAAGCTTGATCTCTTATCGACTATATTTGAACCTAAATTAATTCATTTATTTAGCATTAAGCAAAAACTTAAACTTAAAACTAAAATTATTGATAAATTCAGGTCACAAAATTGAGTATACACTTGTATTTTAAATGTGGCATCTCTGGATATTGTAATGAATTGTATAATTCGCTGATGTTCAAGCGACAGTGATATGCGCATGCTAGCTTGACCAGGTCTAAACTCTTCGGGTGGGGTTAATTCTTGTACGAAATCATTGCACTGCATACATACATAAAAAAATTAAATCATGCACAGGAATTTATTTATACTTGAAATCAAAAAAAAAAGTAAGAAAAGAACATCTTCAAGCATATCGAGAACGTAACACTCAACCGAATGACACATACACGTATATAGAGACACAGGTGTTATTGCCTTTCTTCTCACTCCTTTCCCAACCGTATGTGAGAGAATTTTGTCTCTCCCATCCCTCCTAACCTATACCATAATCAACGCCCGGATCACATATTGACAGAACTTTACTCTTTATTATATTTAAAATTCATTTTAATTATTATTATTTTTTTTTTTTTGCTTTTACCTTTACGATCATACACGATTATCGAAATGGTTCGCATAGTCGCAAAAGTCATAAAATAAATCGTACGTTACTATTACAATAACAAAAAAATAAAATTCGAATTCGAAACTAGTTATAAAAAGAATAATTACAGAAACAATTAAAAAATATTTCAAGAACTATTAAAGATGGTCAATTCAATTTTTAAACAATATATTCAAAAATTGATTTTGCTGGAAATTCTCCATAAATTTTAAAGTAATTCAGGTGCACCGGGTGTAGTGTGTGTCTGGTGGAATGGGGTAGAATCTGGTTTAATAGTTGACTGGGATGCAATGTCCTAAAATGAACGAAATCCCCGAATGTCAGAATGCTGACACGGATGTCCGCGCTAGGGCTGCGGCGTGCTATAGATAGCGAGCACCCGCTTCGTATAAATTTGATACCATTACAAATTGGATATCCTTCATATTTCACTATTTCTTTAACTTTTAATTTACACGGTTAATATGAGGTTTCTAATCGTCACAATTTGCATTAGTAATATTTGTCACTCACTGAAAATTAATTAACTTTTGCACAACCAAATATGATGTGTTCTCCTTGCAGGTTTTGAGTAAAATGAACGATTCGCGAATGACGTTTTTAAAAAACAATTATAGTTCAGTGGGATATTGTACTAGAGGTAATTTTTGTGAAAAATATTCTACTAGAGAAAGCGTTCCAAAAACAGTGAAGGCAGAATTTAAATGACAAACATAAAAAATAAAAAAGTTAGAGAAGATTCTAGATAAGATGATATTTGAAAATTGAATTTTCGCAGACATCACAAGCACAGACTAAAAATTCGAACCAGTGGAGAATTTTGAAGCTGGTAAAATGGATGCATGTGGATATATAGTTTGTGTTTATGATTACGTTACCAAGATTTTAGAGAGGCTGTATATTCTTGCAATTATATGTTCCGATTAATTTACCAAACTCATCTTCTAATGTATAATATGCTGACCCCAGTTTTCCTCGAACCCGCGCCTTGAGAAATGTTGGAGCTAATTTGCTGCTAAAGTTTTTACTTTGATTGCTTTGAGCGAAATTTCTTCGTAAAACTAGCTGGCCCTCTTTGAAGGTAACAGGTTTTGAACGTAAATTGTATGTTTCCTCATTAGTGTCATATGATTTTTGTATATTTGTACGTACTGTATCGCGAATCAAGGTAAGTAAGTCATAGCGGTTATAAATATTTTGTAAACGTTCTTTCTCGAGCATACCTATTCTCCTTAACAATTTGATGATATCTCCGTAAGTCCTCATACCGTATAGTAAGGACTTTTTGATGTTGACTGATGTACTGAGTTGCATAATGCACAATTTACACTTCTTAAGTGTGTAGCGACAGCCTGCGGTGGTGTAAGCCCGCTCCATACAACATCAAACAACTCTAAACCTAACCAAACATCGTCAAACCATGTCCAACCACAAATTGCATACACAAGTACGCTTGAACCGTAAGATAGTTGTAGTGTTGCATACGTAAACGTAGGTTGGATGATCAAAAGTAGTGTGCATGTGTGTGAAAATTTAAGATGTGTGGGTATGCTCGAGTGAAAGTAGCTTGAGAAAATTTCTTCACCTCGGGTTTGATCAGCAAGAACACATATAATAAAAATTAGATGAAAAAAGGTAGTGATTAGAAGTGAAAACTAATTATTGAAAAAAAAAGAAATCCGCTTGAACGGTGAAAAATTATTAACCGGGACCTCAAGAAAACAAAAAAATTGGAAAGCTCCTGTTAAAGAGCAGATATTACATAGAATTTAGGACTGAGGCTGAAATGAGTCAAATTAAATAAATAGATAAAATATAAGTCAAATCAATAAAATATGACAAAAAATGAATTTGTTTTGAATTACCGAGAAAAGTAAAAATATAACACGGGGAAAATAAACCAAAAAAAAAGGCAAGCTGAAATAAAATTAAGGTGAAGCAGTGAAATTGAATTTAATTATAAAAAGAAAATTAAATTAAAACTAAGTGCGGTACAATATATTTGTGTACATGTATGCACAAATGCCGACATACACAACTACATAAACATACAAAAATAATAGTAAAAATAAAATAAAATAAAAATAGAAATATTTTAAGATTAGGCAATTAGTAGGATGGCTCCAGCTAGTTTTCATCCATGCCAAAATTTTCAGGTCCAATTGGGTCGGGCTACTACGGATCAGAGCCTACGAACGCAAAAGGGAAACTAGAAGAGGAAGAGTCGCTCAGGCAGTTAAGCAACTGCATGGCGGACCGCAGCAGCGTCAGCGAAGCATCCACGTCGACATCAAAACCAGCAATGCCTTCGTCGCAGCAGAGCAGCGTCCGTTCAGCAGCTAAAACGCCACGTGCTGCATATATAGCTGAACTGGCCAATTCTAAAATTAACAACGTTTTTGTCAAGCCCCAGAAAATCGCTTCTGACTTGAAAGATTTAAAAAAAAAAATACGCACACATGGGACCACTTGTAACTACTGAACGGTGAACTTACACAAGTACTTACCTGAAGGCGTCAAATGAAACCGGCGCCCCCATCCTACCCCAGCGTACTCCTCGTTGCCGAATCCGGCTTATCATAAAATGACTGATAATAACTCAATTCGCAAATTGAACTAACTAGGTTTCACAAAAAAAAAAGGAAAAACGAAAAAAAGCATAATTGAAATATGCCCAGAGTAGAGCTCTGTAATGACCGCGGCACTGTCATTAACTAAACTCCGAAACAAGTATTAGATAAAAGCCGCGTAGAAATGCCGATTGACAGTTCTAAGCATGCTTTGCCAGTCACGGTTGTAAATATTAAAATTTTTTTGTGAATTTTTTTTGTCGATATACATACTAAGATGTACCGATACGATAACAGACTGAATTAGGAATGGACGTACTGTAGACAGACGAACCGATGTCAGGTAAAGGGGACCTTGTGGAAATTTGGCAGCCGAGTAGAGCGGGTGGGCCGGCTCCGACTGACAGGACAGTTACCCTACTTTCCTTTCCCATATCCCTCTTCGTAACCCCGTGTAACACAACTCCTTCCCCAGATCAAACGGCATGATTTATAAATTATGGTTATAGTGGCTGAAGGAAGTGGCAAGAACCTCCCCAGACGACGAGCTAGCTTGGGATCGCAAGCATGCCACCCCACCATAGAGACTTATCCCAAAAAGCAGCCACGTAACAAGTGCTGATCCCATTTACGCTGGTCGTTTGTAATATAAGCTCGAAATGCAACGTTTATTGAACGGCTAACGCGCTCAGAGCTATGGCTTTGTGGTGAGTAAACTGCAGTGCATACATGTCTTATTCCACACTTTGTTAGAAATGACTCAAACTCATTGGACTTAAATTGACTACCATTATCACTAACAAGAAATTCTGGTACTCCCAATACGTCAAAAACATGTTGTTTTAAAAAATTAACTATTGATGTTGTTGTAAACTTTTTCAAAGGACATAGAAAAGTAAATTTCGATAATTGATCTAACACAATCAGTATACCAATATGTCCTTTTTTCGATCTTGGAAACGGTCCAATAAGGTCTACATAAAGCGATTGAAATATTCATTCTGTTGGTACAAAGTTTCATATTGGAGGTCTTAATATTTTTGTTGGATGGTTTGCTTGTTGGATTATCGTGTGCATTACACATTATATCTTCCCTTAAACCTTCAAGTACTACTAACTTCCATGTCAAATCTTGTTGTTCAGCTTCACCCGAATAATATTCAGTACGATGATGTATATAATTATCGCGTATTTCAAAATTAGGGTATTTATCCCTGTTACTTAAAATTTTATCGCGAAGTTCGGTATAATCTGTGCTGTTGAATTTTGGAGATGTAAGATCAATGTCTGGTACATAGTCTATCTGAATACTATCTAGCCTACCTATTTCATCTGAATAAGTCCGCGATAGTGCATCGGGCACTACATTTTGACTACCTTTCCGATGCTCTATATTAAACTTGAAAGCTTGTAATTTAATGCACGATGGGCACGTGCAAGACGACCACTCAAGTCAGTTGATTCACAAGCCACCGTAAGCTTGCGTGATCTGTTATTATTTTGAACTCTTGTCCTTCTACGTACAGACGAAACTTTTTAACTGCAGAAACGGCAACCAAACCTCCTGCAACGTAACTGAATAGTTACATTGTGCTTTATTCAACTTTTGCGACATATACGCTATTGGTATTTCGTCTATATTTTCATTTAGTTGAGCTAACAATGCCCCTATCCCATTTTGACTGGCATCGCATTGTATGACAAAGGGTTTCCTGAAAACTGGATTGGCCAGAACCGATGCGGATGTCAAGAGTTGTTTTAACAAATCGAAAGCCTCTTGTGATTAATTTGCCCAATCAAAAGCCTTTTTCTCTTTGAGTAGCCACGTCAGCAAAGTTTGATATAAATCGACGATACCACCCCGCCATTCCTAAAAACCTTCGAAGCTGTCTCACTGTCTTTGGAGATGGATAATCTACAATCGCGGAAACTTTCGTCGGATCGATTTGTAGGGTTCCACGTCCTACTATGTAACCTAGATAGTTTACTTGTTTCAAACAAAATTTACTTTTCTCGATATTTATTGTCAAACCAGCTTTTCGAATGTGATACGCAACCTCTTGTAATAATATTATATGGGATGCAAAATCTTCCGAAACCAACAAAAGATTATCAAGATTTACGAAAACGCGCTCCTTTAAATTATAAGTGTACAAATCTTAAGAATTAAATTACAACCATGATAGCTCGAGTTATGTAACTCTGAGCCATTTTCAAACTACGGCGCTCTCCTTAGAAGGCGGGAATATATCTTCGCTGCAGGCGGGAATTTCTTGTTGGGTTGCATAAAGCATTAGCTAGCGGGTTTGGATGATTTCTCAGCTTTGTGAAGTACTTCGTCCTGCTTCGTTCAATTTCAGGCTTAACCAGAAAAATACCAAGATCTTTATGAATATTTACGTTACGAACGTACCATGGTGCGCCCGTTAGTGCTCTTAAAATTTTGGACTGGAACCTCTGTATTTTATCAATGTTAGTTGCACAGGTCGTACCCCACAGTTGAATACCATACATCCAAATTGGTTTTAATACTGCGTTGTTAATAAGGACTTTGTAGTCTAGTTTTAGACCGGAGTATTCATTTAAAAGCCAATTTAAACTAGCTGCTTTTAATTTCATGTGTAGAATTTTTGCCTCTATATGTCTCTTCCAATTGAGACGTCTATCTAAGTGTATACCACGATATGTAACATCATTTACTTGGGGAATGTTTATACCATTTAAGCGAATTGCAAGACATGATTGCGGTCTTAAAGTAAATGTAACGTGTTTACACTTTTGTTCATTAATTTTAATTCTCCAGTTTTCTAGCCATTCTTCGATAAGGAGTAAATGATCACTAATCGTTTTTGCTGCTCTTTTAGGGCATTTATACCGGCATAGAACAGCTGTGTTATCCGCAAAGGTAGATGTCTGCACTTTTCGGTTTAATGGGATGTCTGCAGTGTATATAATATATAAAATAGGCCCAATGACGCTACCCTGCGGAACACGAGCTTTTACCGGATACTCCTCACTGATAAATTCAGATTGTTTAATTGAAAATTGTCTGTTAGTCAGATATGACTTAAGTATCATATAAAATTGAACAGGCCGAGCTTTATGTATATTGTACAGTAAACTTTTATGCCAGACTTTGTCGAACGCTTGTGCTACGTCAAGAAAGATTGCACAGCAATACTCCTTGAGCTCGAATGCCTTCCTGATTTCATTATTTATTCGGTTAACTTGTTCTAGTACTATGCTTTTCACGAAAGCCGAATTGGTGATCTGGTATCACATTATTATGGTGGAGAAAAGGAGATATTTTTGATAGCAGAATTTTTTTAAATAATTTGGAAAGACTGGGTAGTAGGCTTATTGGTCTGTAAGAAGACGCCTGTGTATGGTCTTTGCCACGTGTTTGAAAAGTAATTTAGTTTTAGAATGGCATTAAAGAGTTCAGAGAGCAATGCTTGTGCAACTCTTGGTAGCTCTATTAGCAGTTTTGGTGTAATAAGTAAGTGGCCTGAAGATTTCTTTGGACTCAGTTTCTGTATCGCGTTTACCACTTCTAGGCTTGATATTTTAATTGCCACCTGGTTTTTCTGGCCGTTAACAACAAATAAAATATTTAGTTGCGTCATTTGGCTGGAATACATTAATTAAATGCTTTGCAAAGCAATTTGCTTTTCTTCATTACTACGTGTCCAGTTACCATTTGGGTCCCTGATTGGCATATTCACTTCTATTGAAGGCTTAAATTTCTTTTGTGCTTTCCAGAGTGAGTATTTTTTGCCAGAATTCGGCGCTAGTTTTTCTTTGTATGCCTTGGCATTGTGATCTTCTGCTTGTTTCAGTGCACTTTTAATTCTCTCCGCAAACGGCGCTTATTCTTCACTAATTTTTCTATTTCTGTATTTGTTAGGATTTTTGGGCACGTATTAGGCTTTTTACTTTTTGGAGTTGCTATGATTGCCGCAGAAACAAGGACATTATTGAGCTCATTAATGTAGTCATCAATATCGTTTTCGCAATTCAATAATGGGTTGATGTTAATATGACTACTAGTATATTTTTTGTATTTTAGCCAGTTTGTTTCTCTTTTTGTTAGTCTTGATTCTTGTGCAACTATCTTCGCGCGCTCATAGATTTTTATTAGAACTGGTGAGTGGTCTGAAGACAACTCAGCAACTATCACAGCTGATACAAGTTGCCTGTCGATTTTTCTTGAGACAGCAAAGTCTATTAAGTCAGGTCTTTTCTTCTGATCCGTAGGCCAGTATGTTGGTTGACCTGGGGAAATACAATCTAAATTGTTACGCTTGTTTATAATGGTATTGTATAGTTGACGGCCTTTGGGGTTTATTAGACGGGATCCCCAGTGTACATGCTTTGCATTGTAGTCTCCTCCTGCTATAAATCTATCACCAAGATTATCAAAAAATTCCTTGAATTGATTTTTTGTGATCTTAAATTTTGGAGGGCAATAAATGGCTGAGAGATTTAGCTCTTTGCCATAATTATTCAAAGTTACAGAGGTAGCTTGTAGATAATTGGTGGCGTAAGGCTGTAAGACGCAGTGTTTAAGGCGGTTTCTTAGAAGTATTCCAGGTATATAAAAGTTATATTTATCCGTCAAGTGAGTTTCAGACAATAGCATTACGTCTATAGCATACTCTGATAAAAATCGTGCCAATTCTAATTTATGTTGGTTCACACCGTTTGCATTCCAAAAACAAATGTTTAGCACGATCATTTTTTTTTGCATGAAGATTTGTAGCATGTTATTCTGTGCTTTAATCAAGTCTTGGATCATCATTTGCATAGTTGACATGAACTGTGTCATGCACTGCGTAAGGTTTAAAATCATCGATTCTATACCTCCATTAGATTGGTTCTGTGGAATATTATCTGAATCATTCTTCAGTACATTCGCATAAGATAATTTATTTGGATTCAAATTTTGCACGTTTGGAACAGTTTTATCCGTAGCTTTTTCTACAAATTGGATTTGAGGGGTATTTACCATTTGACTTCGGTGAGTCTGTATATTGTTTGCTACGCAAACACTGCGCAATGTGCAGTAGGATTTAGTATGGCCGAATTCTTTGCAGTTGGTGCATTGCACTGGGCCCTATCTTTTGTGTGTCTCTTCTACTGTTACCCTACGATGTAGCAAACATTTTAAATTGTATATGGGATGAGTTTCGTTTTTCTTTAACTGACTTGCATTGGGCTCTAGTTCTACCTTAAACATTGGCTGGGGTACTTTGTTTCTATTAAGTATATTTATGACCGATTTAGTACTGAAACCATTTTCTTCAAGAGCCTCTTTTATTTCGTCTGACTTGACTGAGGATACGATACCTTTAATTACAACTGTTAGGTCTTTCGAGCTCTTCAGTTGATATGAGTAATAATTTTTATTACTCGACGATGGAAAGCTTACTATTTTCATGAAGCTTTTTCGCTGTAAATTCGGATTTTTGTTTCATCGATGTTACCTTTTTTTAAAGGCACAACGTGAAAGTTATTAGTTCCGACTACTTTAGTAAATTATTAACTAACGTGCTTGAAACACGTTAGCGCAAGTAAATTGGCGGTGGTTTGGCATTTGCAAATGTGGTAGTACCCTTTACGCTGTCCTCACTTAATTAAGTAAATCGGTTGCTAGTGGAGGGTTTTTGAATTTGCACTTTTTTGTTGTTAGTGTTATTAATAGGACTCGATTTCCTCTTGACATTTATATATCGACCTAGTCCTGTCTGTATTTTTGTGTTCTTTTTTATTTCATTGGGCTTACCGCTTGCCTGTTTCTTTTCATTTGTATTGGTTGGCGATTTCCTGCTGGGTGTTTGCTTGCTGTTACCTTTTTTCTCTTGTTTTTCTGCCGACTTCGCCGTCTGTTTAGCGCTAGCTGAGCACTGCTGAGAGTCTTCTGCTTGCTTGTTGTCTTCTTTTGCCGTTGAGTGTGATGGCGTTGTTTGCTCAAAATAGGAAAAATAAGCATTTGAGAGCCTTCGATCCGGCGGGTTTGACCGCGGCGCACCCATTTTTGTTGTTGTACTCACTGGATAACTTTTTGCTTATTTTCCGTTTGCACTTATTGTTTATTAATATTATGTTCTATTATTTACTTCGGAGTTTATTAATGTTTTAAAGTGTTCTTCAGATTACACTAAAGGCACTCGTTTACTTATTTTGAATTTTTCACTGTATGTTTTGTTTTATTTTATTTTATTTTTATGAGCAGTGCTTAATTGCTTGTGTGCTCTTACAGCTCTCTCACGAAAGCTAGAAATAAATTCTGCCCGTGGTAGCGTCCTTTTGTGTAACTTCGTTAACTTTCGGGCTATCTAAGCAAAGTCTAACTTTTCCAGGTTTCCTAACAAGCACAACAGGAGAAGACCACGCGCTGCTTGACTCATCTATTACACCCATTTTCAGCATGCGTCCTATTTCCTGTTCCATCAATTTCTCTATGGCTGGTGAGACTGGATAATGTCTTTGCTTTATTTCCTTTGCAGTACCTACGTCTATCTCATGCTCTATTAACGTAGTTTTTCCTAACCCACGTTCCTCATATGAAGGAAAGCTTAGTTTGTATTCAGGAATCGAAGTTTCGCTTATGACATGGGATGCTAATTCGAACTCTCTCCAAAAATTAACCCCTAGATATACGTCCTGTGACAATGATGGAATAATATAAAACTCTATAGGTTTACTGTCTTGTTTATAGGTAACTTATTATTTTCAGTATTTTGAGTGATAATTCATTATTTCGTTCTAAAAAATGTCGTGCTAGTTTTCCTCCAATAGCTTACAGTAGTCCCGGAGTCTAGTAATCCGAGCATTTTGGAATCTAATATATGAGTTGAGGCATATGGTCCAACGTCACCTGGTTTACACAATATCGTAGATAATAATTGAATTCGCTTTTCATTTACTTCTTTCCAATGATCTTTCACGCGAAAGATAGAACGAGTTCTTTTAAAAATTTGTTCGCTTTTCCCTTTGTACTCTTCTAATCGTTCATGGAAAGGTCTTTTGGGGAATAGGTTTGGAAAATTTTGTTTTGGAATCGCCACTATTTTTGTTGATGACTCCAAAATTCTTATTGGTTGGACGTCATTATTTTCTGAGTTTTTGCATGCTTGCTGTTGTTGTTGCACACATCCCGTTGCGCGTTTCCCGACTTATTACAATTATGAGATTTCGGAAGAAAAAATGCAATTAGCCCACAACCATAACAAAAAACATGTCTTTGCTTAACACACCGCTTATAATTTTGTCCAGTCTCATTACAATTCCAACAATTCTTACTAGACACTTCAGAAACCCCAAAAGCTCCTTCCTCCACAGATGATTCCTCTTCCATTACTTCCTCATGCTCTATCTCACCTATTTGCCACCTTGGGACACTAAATTGTCTAGGTTGGAATCGTTATAACCTCGAAATCTAATATCTCTAAACGTATGTGCGCCCGTAAATTTCTGATAATAGTTTCAACGAGATCTCGCTCCTCCATGGGCGTATTCAAAGCCAATAACACTTTCTAAAAATTTCTCAAATGATTCAACGGGTTTCGTTTCCTATTACGAATCAGTTCCTTAATATCATAATCTGTGCGAAAGTCTTTGAAATTTGTCTATAAAGCGTTACAAAAGTCAAACCAGTTTATTACTCTATTGCAACGATGATACCTCCAATACCAATTCTTAGCTTTACCTTCAAAAAGAATGTGAGCATTTTGGCCAAGAGCGTTAGAATTACCACATAAAGAAAATACTGTCAGAGCGTTTATTCCATAAATGGATTCATTAACGGATATTCCGTCCTATCAAAAGTCAACTTCCAGTTGAATGTGATTTTGGAGATTACATCGCCATTCATCGAAACATCTCTTACAATCGTCGGTGTTGCGCGAGTGTTGTTCGCTTCAGCAAAATATTGTTTTGGTTCTGCTGCTGCATGAACAACAACGCTATTTGTTACTGTGGAATTGCCTTCATCCCTATGAAGAGCAGGTGCTTCCATTTGGGATTGAATTCTATTAAAAGTCAGTGCTGAGAAACGATTTTCCAAAGAATTGGAAATTATTTGTTATATTGTTGTTTGTAGCTCTCTGGAAACCTGTTCATGTTGTCGCTGTACAGCATTTTCTACAACTTCTTTAATTCGACCGATGTTATTGGTATTGCTACTATTTTGTCTATTCCCGTTATTTTGAGTTTGTCTACGTTGAATAGGTGTGGTGCGAGGTTCTACAAAAGAACGCTCTAATGAATTTGTATTTGCGCGAGCGAGTCGTGCTCTAGTATTGGTCCACCTCTGTAATTACATTCTATTGAAAGAGAATACCCATGGATGTCCATAAAGGAATTACTATTGCATACTTGACGACTTAAGGGGTTAGGGGTAGTCAGAGGCACGAAAAAATGAGAATTTTCAGTATTTTTTTTTGCTATTAAATAATTTTATTTTACAAAAGTAGTGATATGGTATTATTAAACAATGTTTTGACTTGAAGTCACGAAAATTTCGAAAAAAAAATTTATTTCCGAAGTTACAGCTGTCTGTGTTAACCCAGTTCCAAAAAAAGGTCCTTGCGGTGACAATCATAAGTCCTTGGAGATTCATCTGAAATCAATCGGATAAAAAAAAATAGTTTTATAAATAAATAATCCTGGGCCTGATCGAAGGATTTTATTTTTTTTCAAAAATTAACAAAATGGCGGCCTCAGGAAATTTTTTTCTAGATTTTTGGGAAAAAATCAACAGTTAATTGGTCTTAAAAAATCGAAATTTTTCACAAAATAAAAATCCTTCGATCAGGCCCGAGTTTATTATGTATTCTACAAGCTGTATAAATTTCATTAAAATCAACTGAGCGGTTTTCGAGTTACAGTTGTCACCAGTTCAAAAAACATAGTTTTGAGAAAAACGCGTTTAAAGTTTCACACAGCGCTTTGAAAGGCCCGAGCTCTCTTTGTTATTTGTCGAATAACTTAAAAACTTATCGGATTATCGGATTAACTTGAAATTTTCAGAGATTATTTTTAAGATATTATACTTAACGAAAATTTTTTTTTTGAAAATCCTGACTACCCCTAACCCCTTAAGGACAAGTGTTATTATCCCTTAGCAAAGTGGAGATGCATGATTGATGGAACTTATGATGGCATGGAGTTATAGCCGTGTCAGATTCTACAATCACTTCATTACATATGGTACACGACATTTCGGATGCGCCTGACAATATCAGGTTTTCTTTACTATGATGTACTGCCATTTTAAAATATAGCAATCAGTCAATAGAATCCAGAGTAAAAATAAAAATCTTCAAACACGGTAAAAGTTGTTGCAGAATTCTTTCAATTAGTATTATTTTAATTTGTTTTAAAAAATATCAAATTAGCAATTAGCAATTAGCCTTTAGGCGTTGATTTAGGTGAAGAGACTTATGCGTTATTCGTTCAGTGTCGTTTCGCGAAAAGGAAAAAAAAAACTACTACTAAGAAGATGCAACTGCCAGTATTTGCAAGAAATCAGCTGAATAAGTGCCGACTCAAATCTCACAAAAGTCTAACAGGTTGAGAACAAATACACCAATGTGTTAAAATGGTAGAGTGTACAAATGCACTGATACTTCAACTCTATTCCAATTGAAATGCAAGAGTGATTAAAGTTCCCTAGGAGAAAATTTGACAAAGGTTACAGAGTTTGGTTAGCTAAACGTCATATCGCATTTACAACTAATTCCATCGCCTCTATAACCTAGTCAAGCTGCGTAATTCAGCAAAAAAATTGTTTTTGAGTACTCACGAACTTGTGGGCTCCACCTTGGGCGCCATTTTTATGTAATGAATTGTATAATTTCGCTGATGTTCAAGCGGCTGTGATATGTCATACGGGGTGTATGCTAGCTTTACCAGGTCTAGGCTCTTCGGGTGGTGTGGATTCTTGTATGAAACCATTGCATTGCATACATATATAAAAAAATTAAATCATGCACAGGAATTTATTTCTACTTGAAATACAAAAAAAAAGTAAGAAAAGAAATAAACATCTTCAAGCATATGTGACCAATACGGACAAGACAGAAAAAAAATTAACAAACAGACGGACATCACGAATATTGTGTCCTACGGGGATGGACACTAGCAAAACGTATGGGAGAACGTAACACTCAATCGAATAACACATATATAGAGACACAGGTATTATTGCCTCTCTTCTCACTCCTTTCCCAACCGTATGTGAGAGAATTTTGTCTCTCCTATCCCTCCTAAGCTATGCCATAATCAACGCCCGGATCACATATTGACAGAACTTAAAGAGTAAAGTTCATATTTAAAATTCATTTACGTTAGATGTATTTGTATTTGTGAATTGAGAGAATTCTCACTTCGTTGCTTTTACCTTCACGATCATACACGGTTATCGAATTACAATAACAAAAAAATAAAATTCGAATTCGAAACTAGTTATAAAAAAATAATTACAGAAAGAATTCAAAAAAAGTTATAAGAAGCAGGCGAGAATAAAAAGAATATAGCTTCGGTTTATGCTACGATTTCTCTTCTCTTCTTATATTTGTATGTGTGTTATGTATAAGAAATTGAAAGAAATTGAATTCAAGTTTATACAAAGTAAACGACAAATCGAAAAATTAACTTAAATTACTTTTAATTAAGTTGCTTTTTCTGGTCATTGTTATGTTGATTTGGGTTTTTGTTTAAATGGAACTGTTTCAGACCATATATTTTTTGAAAATAGTGAAAAAATTACAACATTAGTTTTGGACGGTAGTAGTTATAGCTGCTATTTCGAAAACCACCACGTTTCCTCATCAGACTTCTTTTTCGAGACACCTTTTGTTCGAATGGAATTCGAACTTGGGATGCCCACAAAACGAGCCAATGGTTATCCCATTAAGCTACAAGTGTGCCGCTTTCACATATTGTTGTTTTTTACTTTTTTCCTTTTACCTACATATCCACGATCAAGTGCTCAGATATTCTGTAGCTGTAAACTTGGTTTAAATCCAATATACTCTTATCAAGAACTATTAAAGATGGTCAATTCAACTTTTAAACAATATATTCAAAGAATGATTTTGCTGGAAATTCTCCATAAATTTTAAAGTAATTCAGGTGCACCAGGTGTAGTGTGTGTCTGGTGGAATACGGTAGAATATGGTTTAATAGTAGACTGGGATGCAATGTCCTAAAGTGAAGGAAATCCCCGTTAGATACGCAATTTATTGTATTTTATGCATTTCTTTCACCATTGCTGGTACCAGAAAGGAGATAACTATTGAAATAAGAGAATTAGTGATAAAATTGTCCTGTGAAGGTAAATCGTACAGACGAATTATTGACAGACTTTATTGCACAAAAGATTATAAATATTTAAATGGAGATATGGAGTAACGTTACGAGATTCCGGTGGGAGAGGACGAAAAAAAATGTTGACTGATGTTGATGAACGCAATATTGTACGTAAAGTGGAGATAAACCCAAAGGTAAGTGTTCCTAACATAACGGTCGAAGTGTCCAAAACAATAAATAAACAAATATCAACTGAAACAGTTCGTCGTATTCTTCGCAAAAATAATTTACATGGACGGATAGCATGTAAAAAGCCATATATCTCCCGTGTAAATGAAAAAAACGGCTTGAATTCGCGAAAGCTCATGTTAATAAGCCTTTAAGTTTCTGGGAAAGTGTATTATTCACTGACGAAACTAAGATTAACATTTGGGGATCTGAGGGATGCCAAATTGTATGGAGAAAGCCAAACACGGAGCTACGAAATAAAAATTTAGTTGGGACAGTGAAACCTGGCGAACATAGTTCAGTTATGCTGTGGGGGTCTATGGGAGCTAATGGAGTGGGCACCATTCAATTTATTGAAAGCAGCATGACCAAGGAGATTTATTTGAAGTTATATGGGTTCAATTTACGTGCAAGCATGGAAAATATTAAGCTTCTGTCAGTGTTTTGGTTCCAGCAAGACAACGATCCAAAACATACAGCGATGATAATGAATTGTTGCTTTATAACGCTCAAAAACAGCTTAAGACTCCTCCACAATCCTCGATATGAACCCCATTGAACATTTATGGGGAGAATTGAAATCCAAGCTAAAAAAAACTAGTCCCTGTACCAAAGAAGAACTTAAAAAGGAGATTATCAGAATATGGTACGAAATATCACCTAATTTTACAAAAAAAACTAGTAGACTCGATGACTCGGAGAATGCAAGCTGTAATAGATGCAGCTGGTGGACCCACAGCATATTAAATAAAAAAAATTAAGTGAATTAAATTGTTATTTTCCATAGAGTGTGCACTCAATTTTGTGACCTGAATTTATCAATAATTTTAGTTTTTTGTATAAGTTTTTCCTTTAAGCTCAATAAATGAATTAATTTACGTTCAAATGTAGTAGATAAGAATTCAAGCTTCAAGTGTGCATTTAAAAAATTCAAATATATCCACTAAATTTTCCATAGTTTGTGTATTTCTCTTAGGAAAACCTGTGTAAAATCATTTTTGTGAGTAACTGTATATAGGCAAAGAATGCCAAACGAGTGATGTACAAATTAAAGATTTCAACTTCTGATCACGAAAGGCTTGTCAGATTCTGTGACTCGAAAAATGTTGCACTGTGCAATTAATTTCCAGTAAATGGATCAACCGCTACTTCAATATACAATCCACCTCTCACTGTTTCTTCTGTTGAAAACTTTTTATTTTGTAAAAAAAAATCATACATACGAATTTGTTCTAAAGCATAAAATTTAGTTAAAATCATATAGTAATATAGACAACAATCAGATAGGAACCTCAAATACGTATATGTATGTATATAGCATTGGGGTAATGAATATTGCTGCAACTACCCATCTAACATACCGCACGGCCATAACATAACACCATAACAGAATATAAAAACACTAGTATTTTCTGTAGAAACCGTCAATAGCGGCATGGGCGAGCGGTGACAACTTTTTATTTACATTGCGCGCTCACTTAAGGTAGGTTGCTATGGACGGAAGGTATGTAAGATGGGTAGTTGCAGCATATAGCACCATTAATTTTGGTTGGGTAATGTTGTTTTTTTCGAAATTTGACAATTAAAATTCAATGAATATCCCTGCAAGACGGGTAGCTGTTATCTAACATGTTATCCGCCTGTTGCTTTACATACGTGCACTTGTTACTTGAATTGTTACTGTTGTTCTAGCCGGGGGAAAAAAATAACAAATTTCTTAATTTTTTTTTTAACGTGAATTAGATATGTAAAATTAAAAACATATAAAATTCACGTACGTGTGATTTTCTTTTTCACTCCCTTGCATTGTAATTATGGGTATGTGACATGCATATACAGATGCATATGATATCGTATCTGCTACCCATATGTTGTTGGAAACATAATCATATGTTAGCATATCTATGGACGGTGAGTTATTCAAAACAAATGCATTTGTTATCGGACAAGTTACTGATTAGATATTAAAAACCTATATCTTTGTTACCTTTAGGTTATTGACCTTTTACCTATATTTCTTTTAAAATGCAAAATAGCACTTTTTTAAGTTTTTTTTTATTATTAAATATATAAATAATAAACATTTACATATTTACATTTTTGATTTAAAATGTTTGTTTTTTTTATCAAATAATTAAATGAAAATTATTAATTTAAATTCTTTTTACATATACATACGCTTAACAAAATTAATTGTATATTCATTTCTAATACATAATAGACAATGGTACTAAAATTTTGACTAACTAAATATAAGTTTTAGAGTAATTAAAATATTAAGACAGCCGCTTCAGAGGAAGACCTCCACTCCGTTAGTAATATCATGCGTAGTAGGACCTGGCTGAACTGGCAGCGTTGTTCACTTAGTTTTAATCGTGACAACAATCACGCCAGTAAAGAAGAAGTATACTAATGAAATCAGAAATATACAAAAAAGTAATTATTATGAGTTATTTTATAGAATTTTTATCTTTATGGCTAGAATATAAGACCGTTTAATATAATATAATTATATATAATTGGCGCTTTGTAACCGCTGAAGCGATTTTCGGCCGAGCTCCTCCTCCAATTTGTGGTTTTGCGTCTTGATGTTTTTCCAACAAATGGAGGGACCTACAGTTTATACTAAGCCGCCTCCGAACGGCTGATGGTTTTTTGACGAGGAGCTTTATTTCATGTCCGAAATACACTCGGAGGGATGGACATTCCCTGCCGAGGGGCGACCGCAATTAGAAAATTTAATTTAATTTTTAATTTAAATTAATTTTCCATAACTTTTGGATGTTGGTGGCACCGGGATATGAACCCGAGTCTTCCGAATGGCAGGACGCAATGCTAACCACTCGGCTACCGCGGCCGCCATCCCATTAAAACTTTTAAACTATAAATTTGCGCGTGGTAAAACTTATATTTTTGGTAATTGTAGACCTCCTACTACCAACTATGAACATTTCATAAAAAAAACCACAAGCTCCAAACTAAAGTCAACCCTAAACAACAAATGTAGAATTTACACAAAACAATTTCTTTACACTGCAACTACGGCACAATGCATGCACACTTTCGCACTAAGTTTTATAGGATTTTGGCCGTAGGTTCAAACAATAACAAATGAAAAACTTACGTTTTGATTATTTATTGTTTCTGGAAGAACGTTTTGCGATGATAATCCAATCGAGCTTGTATAAGTGGATGATATTAATTTACTTGAAGCTTGCGATGATAATCCAACTAAATGCTGCGATGTGCTGGCTATTGAATCGATGAATAACGCTGAAATAAACAATATTTGTATTCTCATGATAAAACCAAAAAATAAAACGTAAATATCATATGTATGTACTACATGTATGCACATTCGTCAATATGCACATACATACATATGTATACGTTGTTATCTTCCCTTATTTCTTGATTTAATGTTGCTCCCATTCTGCTACAGCTAATAAAGGAATTATTAAGAAAAAAATAATTAATTATTAGAAATTTCATAAAATAACACATCTCATCTCTCAGCGTCTTCAGTTGAAAAAGTAAATGGCGGAAAATTTTCAAAGGCCATATTGGAATAATGTGTATACGCTCATTTCTTTCTAATATACTAGATAATCGTTTTCGAAATATGTTACTCGTCTTACTGCAGAAACTGCCTATAGGAACGAAAAAATAGTTTTGTGGATGTAGTGGTAAAGCAGCAAAACTTTACGATATTAGATGCGAAATGGTTACCTCTGTCTTGCAGGGTGCTTTCTTATCTGCTGAAGCCATGACCCTAAACTGGAATTACTGCTGTCTACTTGTAGATGTTAACGACAAGCTACAGTACTTTACCATACTCAGCTTTGGATCGCTATTCTAGCCCTTATAAAAGACTGATGTAGGGCTTATAGATATTGGAAGCGTAATCCTACTAATGAACGTTGGACCACATACAAGAACTTAAGGAATAAAGTAACAACTGAATTGCGAAAAGTAAAAAAGCTTATCTTGGTCCAAAACTTAAATCTGAATTGGCTTCCAAAGTGTTCTGGAGATATTTAAAATCACTTGATATTTTTGCCAAAGAGGCAAAAACTTGTAGGATTGATGCTGGTGTGATGAACTCATACTTTCTTGAAATAAATTTACATGCAAATGTATATACATTCACCATCAATGTAAGCTTATTTACTGACCACAGCCATGAATTCTCATTTAACCTAGCTACTGAAGAGGATGTTGTAAAGTGTGTTTCTAATATAAAATCTAATGCAATTGGAGTGGATAGTCTGAGTTTGCGATTTCTAAAACTTATACTGCCATATGTGCTTCCCATGCTAGCACATATTTTTAATCATGCTATAACCTCGTCTAACCAACGTTATTCCGGTGATTAAAGGTAACTCGTGTAATGCTCCCAAGACTTCAGGCCCATCAATATCTTACCAACATTGTCAAAAGTATTGGAAACATTTATTACCGCTCAAATAGTGTCACACCTGCGTCTACATGATTTATTGAGCGAATTCCAGTCTGGGTATAGATCCAATCATAGTTGTTCCACAGCTGTGATGAAAATCATGGATGACATCCGTGCTGCTTTCGACGATAACTTACTTACCATCTTACTGCTGTTAGCTTTCTCTAAAGCTTTCGACACTGTAAACTATGATATTCTACTGTTAAAACTGAAAAGTTACACGTATTTTGGTTTCAAGACATCAGAAATTAAGCTTATGAGAAGCTACTTATCGGACAGATATCAACAAGTTCAGTGTGGGTATTTTAGGGCCAATACTTTTCAGTTTATTTATTGATGACATTGTTCATTGCTCCAAAATTCTTCTATACATCTATCGTATATGCCGATGATACTCAGATTTAAGTCTCACGTCCAATTGGTTTTGGTGAAAATTTAATAGCTAGATTGAATGAGGATCTAACAAAAGTAATTAGTAATCTGTCACCAATTGCTTTGGACGGGGTTGAACTAAAATTTGAAAATGTTGTAATAAGTCTTGGCTTCAAAATTAATGCCCGTCTAAATTGTGAGGATCACATAAACAATTGCATAATAAAAATATATCCGACATTACGAAATTTATGGCATACATGTGATTGTTTACCGATTAGAATAAAACTTAAACTAGTTCAGTCCCTAATTATTGCCCAAATTTCTTATTAGAGTATATGGTATTCGAAGCTATTGCACGATTCCAGAAACAAATTAAATTTAGCTTCAAATAACGAAGCTAGATTCATTTACTGCAAAAAAAAAGTTTGAACATATCTCTTTGTACACCAAAAACATTCTCGGCTTCGCAATTTAATATATGTACAATATTTATTTAAAATCAACAAAAACCGTCAACCAGGATATCTCTTCCGCAAAATAAAGTTTGTGCAATCTTCTAGTGATATAGAAAATTATCCATAAGTTGTGGTTGCAATTCGTATTTTTACTTTTTCCTGGTCGGTGATGGCGGTGATGTCAATATTAAGTTTGACAAGGCCACCAACCGGCTTGGACACCTTCACAATTAACGGGCGTTCCAGAAGGTTGTGCTCAGATTGTGGTTCTTGAAGCGTAAGCAGTAAGAAATCTACAGAGATGATCGTGTTAAATTTTTGCTAAACTAATAACAGAGTGTCGTGCGGTTATGGTAAAAACTATGGTTGCAAAACTGCAAGTAACAGAAATCCTTGATTGGTCTTTGACCAAAGAAAGAAGACTGAACTATAAGTAATTTACTCAAGACATAAATTAAGACGATATTGGTTGATGTTGCCCAGAAGTTATCGAGAGCAAAGTTTTGGCAAAGATGCAAGGCGTTTTGCATGAAGCGACTGCGATTACCAAACGCTATGAAAAAATGTATATTTTACGAGATGTACGACTTTGTTTTCCAAAAATACGGCGAAAACACCTCAGTTTTGAAAAGTATAATTAACTATCAAGCAGAAGAAAAATTGACTTTAACGTCGTTCCGTTGTAAAGTTAAATATAGATGTGATGATTTTTATAATTTTTGGCGTGGTGGCCTTTTATATCAATATGTATATGTACATTTTTTATATATGTATTGAATGCTACCAAATCAAAATTTTATAAAATGGCTTTAATATTTCGGAAGACATCGCTAAAATGTGGCATAAAGCTCTTCTTGAATGCTGTTCGAACGTAATAGCTGTCTCGCTGATAAACCTTCATTCAAAGACTGCGTAATTGTTTGAGATGCAGTGGCGTGACTTTCCTTCATTTCCTTATACATGTCAGAAAATTCCTAAACATATTCGTGCAGAAATTATATTTGAATCGTTAAACATATAAATTTCAACTATATGCATACCTTAAGACGACTGCCCAGGAAAACAGCTCTCTCTCTCTTCTTGATCATATAGTCGGAAGACATAAGCCATCTATGCTCCAAACAATCTTCAGAATATGGTCGTTTTCTAAAAGAAATAGATTAAATGAAATAAGTAATTAAGGTGCAGAATACCTGGCATTCAAAAAAAAAAAAATGTATATACATATATATTTTTTATTTTACATTTAAACATCTGAAATATGTTTAGAAATTCGATTATAGCCCCTTGTGCAAATTACTGAAGCAGGATCTACACAAAAAGAATAGGGTATTTTTCTATATAAAATCCTTTGTAGAAGCTATATATCCACCTAGGGAACGCAGCAATAACATCGAAAGTGCGTAATTTGTAAGCTCTAGTAATATCTAATTTAAAATTATTTTATTGAGCACTTAGCGGGGAAGAATTAGGTTTTTTTCAGATTTCTGAAGGACTGGTGCTATTGTTTTATAAAAAAAATCAAATTTAGGACAAAACGAGTTGAGCAATTTAACAACAACAGCCACAGTTTTTTGATAAAAAAAAACTGGAAAAACTTGTTTACGATTTTGGTCTTGTTGTTCGCTAACTACTCGGCTACAGCGGCCGCCATTTTTGACTATATAGGTACATTTTTTAATATTGACAGTAGCAAAAGGTTGAATAAATAATAGAGCAAAACGAATTTATAGAAGATGAAGTTGTCACATCATATGATTGCTTGTTCCTCCTTCAATTTCAAAAAATTACACAAACAAAATACATGAGAAATATGTTTTGGCATTTCGAACGTTCGTTTACACAAACAAAATACATTGAACGATTTTCGTTTTTGACTTTTCGAAACTATAATTACACAAACAAAGTACATTGGTATTTTGTTTTTGTATATTTGCTACTACCGTGTGTAAATTTGCCCTGTAATAGAGAATGAATTTGACTTTTAAGTATAACTAGTTTCCCATTCAAATCAGCGTAGGAAAGGCATGCCACGTTGGTTGGATTGTACGCTGTTCCTATCCTTTCAATAACATAACAACAAAAAACAAGCAAAATAGCATTTTTATATATCATAGATTGCACGATAATGTAGCCCTGTAGCAGTAGTCAGTAATATTTGAGGTCATGTCAAAGATGGACACTAGCAAAGAGAAAATACATTACACGGTGTGTCTCAAAAATAACCGAATTTATCTTTGAAAGTTATTGTTTATTCAAAATAGGTTCCATTTGACTCAACACAAGGTTTGGAACGATCAACCAGCGCATGCATAGATTTTTTTATGTCATTTATAGAAATGTTCTTCAGTAACTCGGTTACGGCTGCTTGAATAATAATAAACTTTTTTCATTAATTCGTAATTCGTAATAATTCAAGTTTGACACAAAATTTTATATTTGCTCTTTGTTCCATTTTTTTTTGGAACCATTAGCACACTTTTGGTTTTATTGAAATGGTTGTCACTTTTACATCTGTCAGCCGACTTATATGAAGTTAGGTGCGTTTGAAAGAGGATGAATGTATCTTTTTAATGTTACAAATTTTCAATACATGGCGCTGTATGTTGTATGATTTAAATATAAAGTTCGATTATTTTTGGGACACACCGTGTATATTCTACAATTCTTCTTCGATAAAGGCAAAAACGCAAGTCAGACAGTTGAAAATGTGAATAATGTTTATGGTCTTGATACTGTAACAGTCAATCATACACAATTTTGCTTTCGTCGATTTCGTTCCGGTAATCCGGTGTTTCGATTGCCACTTGAAAAAGGTTTGATGCATGGGTGCCATATGAGTTAACGAGAAAAAACTTCATGGACCGTAACAGAATCGACCAATTTATAAAGCCTCAATGCAAACGGTCGTGGTCCAAAGGCCAAATTCCAAGGTAGGATTGACGGCTGGAAAGGTTGTTTGTGTGTTTGATCGGATTGGCAATGAATCATCCACTATGAGACCCCCAGCTTTGGAGGAGAGGGGAATTGGGTTGCCGAGGAAAGTTCTTATGCATCCACCTTATAGGCCTCACACCAAGTGATTACCACATGTTCCTGGCTATGGCTGATGATTTGGCTGGAAAAGAATTGGCTTAAAGAAGTCAGTGAAAATCGATTACCCAAATTTTTCTCCAATAGGGACAAGGGTTTCTATGAGAGGGGCATATGACATACGTGTTCATATGGGCATATTTGATATAAAGCGCTTTTTTCCCCAAAAACCAACAAACGCGAACTAATTAAGTAAGCTGTTGTAAAATAGATATGTCATTGAGCATTATTTTTTTTACCGTTCGTGCAATATATATGTATGTACTTAGCATTTTACCATGATGAAATAAAAATCAGGTGAAGTACTTAGAGTAGAAAGAGAATTGCACTGCCTTACATTGTATTTTAGAATTTGAAAAGAAAAATAATGAATAGAAGTAGTTAAAATAAGAATATTTAGGGAAATGTCTACATATAATACATATAATGAAAATTATCATTTGTTAAGTGAATAAAGTATGTACTAGAGCTCAAGATTTTGTTCGAACATTTACGAGCGGTTCGAGCATTTGAGCAACGAGTACTCGCACACTCGTTCATTGCTCATTGCTAGAAAATTTTCGAGCTTGTGCTCGAGCAATTCGAGCATTTTTGAGCACTTTACACTTTGACTTTCTTGAAGCTTTGTTTTTATTTTATTTATGCAAAATGTAAAACTCATTGGAATTCTGAAGAAATTTTGACAAACAAAATTGAAATTTGAAAAATTTTAAATTATCATTTGAGCAGTTGAGCAACGAGCGAGCATCGAGTTGCTTACAGTGCTCGATACCCGGAAATCTGGCTTTGGCATATAAAAGCCATGAAAACCAAAGATAAATGACATAAATCCATATTATTATAAGCTTCATACATATATCCAAACCTAATTAAATAAAATAAAATATATGTGCACATATGTAACAATTACATACGTAGAAACATTTACACCAACCAAACTAATTGAAATTATATTAAATTAATTTTGTTCTTTTGTAATACACGTATGTAAATACGAAATAAAACTCCTATATTGTAAATAAATAAACTAAAACTTTGTACACTTTAAAACCAATACGCGAGTGGTTTAATTTCGAATGGCTAACGAACGAACCGTCGCGTAAACACTCGTATACACACAGCCTTGGCCAAAAGTATTAGGCATCCCACTAAAATACAAGTATTCTCAAATGTGGCTATCAAAGTTACCACTTATTTTTGTAAATGTCTTACGTGGGTGTTTAACTGTTGATTAAACGAATAAATTGTGTAATATTAAAAGTCATAGCACTCTGGGTAAGCTAAACCTAAGAATTGTCGTTTTTAATAAATTCATAAAATATTTTCGCATTTAAAATTTGAAAGTGAAAGTGTAAATTACATTTAGTGAAAAGTTACCAATCTTATTTACAGTTCAATTTACCGAAATGCCTAAAAAAAGTAAAATTAGTTACGATGATACAGTTAGAATTCAAGTTCTAAGTGAAGAAGGTAAGTCTCGGGTTGAGATTGCCATTTTGGTGGGATGTTCGCGGTGCGTGGTCCAATGCGCTATCAGGCGATTTGTGGAGACGAAACCCCACAATAAGAAATCAAAGAGTGGAAGAGAGCGTCTAACCGGTAAACGAGAAGACAGAATACTTATACGCGAGTCTCTCAAGGATCGCAAAAAATCTTCTTCTACCCTTGCAGCTGCCCTTTCGGATGAATTTAGTAAGCCAGTTAGTGCTCGAACAGCTAGAAGAAGACTTCTGGAAGCAGGTTTAAAAGGATGGCTTCCAGAAAAGAATAGGAAAAATCGCTTGGAATGGGCTCGCCGATACCAACATTTCACGAAAAAAGATTGGTAGAATGTTCTGTGGTCTTATGAAACAAACTTCGAGGTAAGCTTAGTTAAGATCGTCTTAAAGTATTAACAGCCATAGCTTCTCACCTTAGAGCAAGTTTGAAGACATAATACAAATCTTATGAGAACATTATTTTTTCTTTTCTACGGATATTTGGTACACCTGGTGTGACGTTCGTGAGGCGACGGGTGGCTGAAGAATATTATCCAGATTGCGTGGTACCCACTGTTAAGCATGGATGAGGCAGCATTATGATCTGGGGCTACATGGCTGCTAATGGTGTCGGCGAAATGTTCGTTTGCGAGGGTCGCATGCCTTCGTTAATGCGCATTTTCGACGATACTAATTTAGACGGCGTTAATTTCAGCAAGACAATACTCCTTGTCACAAATCAGCGACTACAATGCGTTGGTTTAGAGATAACAATATTGTTTTGTTAGATTGGCCTGCACAGTCTCCAGATCTTAATCCCATTGAGCACATGTGGACTATTTTAAAACGCAAGATTAAGGAACACAGTATAACATCAAAAACTGCCTTAAATAATGCTTTAATTAACGAGTGGTGCGCTATAAGTGCGGACGAATGTGCAAATGTACGCAACATGCCTAAGAGAATTGCTGCCGTTATTAAATCGAAGGATGGACTTTCTTCTTCTTTATTGGCGTTGGCACCGCTTACGCGATTATAGCCGAATCAATATAGAAGCCCCATTCTTCTCTTCTTTTCGCTGCCTGGCGCCAGTTGGAAATCCCAAGTGAACACAGGTCACTCTCCACTTGATCCTTCTAACGGTGTGGAGGTCTTCCTCTTCCTCTGCTTCCACCAGCGGGTACTGCATCAAATACTTTCAAAGCTGGAGTGCAAAACTTTTCTCTCCAAGACTTTTAGAGCCGACTCATCAGATGTTGACATCATCCACGCTTCTGCGCCATATAGTAGGACCGGTATGATAAGGGACTTGTGGAGTTTGGTTTTCGTTCGCCGAGAGAGGACTTTACTTTTCAATTGCCTACTCAGTCCAATTGTGCTTGGCGACTTCAACCCTAGGGTGGGCAAAGAGGGTTGGCAAGAGTGATTCTGCGTTGGATTTCCAGTCGACATTGTTGCTGGTGTTAATGCTGGTCCCTAGATAGACGAAATTATCTACGACATCGAAGTAATAACTGTCAACAGTGACGTGGGAGCCGAGTCGCGAATGTGATGACTGTTTGTTTGATGACAGGAGATATTTCGTCTTGGCTTTGTTCACTACCAGACCCATTCGCTTCACTTCTTTATCAAGTCTGGAGAAAGCAGAACTCACGGCGCGGTTGTTGAGGCCAGTAATGTCGATATCAGCGGCGTACGTCAGCAGCTGTACACTCTTATAGAAGTTTTTACCTTCTCTATTTAGCTTTGCAGCTCGTATTATTTTCTGCAGCATTAAATTAAAAAAGTCACACGATAAGGAATCACCTTGTCTGAAACCTCGTTTGGTATCAAACGGGTCGAAGAGGTCCTTCCAGATCCCGATGGAGCTTTTAGTGTTGCTTAACGTCAGTTTACATAGCAGTATAAGTTTTGCGGGGATATCAAATTCAGACATAGTGGCGTAAAGGCAGCTCCTATTCGTACTGTCGAAGGCGGCTTTAAACCACACTGATAAGGTCCAATCAGTTTCTTGACGTTGGGCTTCAGTCTTTCACACAATACGCTTGATAGGACCTTATATGCGATGTTAAGAAGGCTTATTCCACGGTAATTGGTGCAGACTGTGGGATCGCCTTTTTTGTGGATTGAGCAGAGCACACACATAGGTTCCAATCGTCGGGCAAGCTTCCATCCGACCATATTTTGCAAAGAAGCAGATGCATGCACCTGATCAGTTCTTCACCGCCGTATTTGAATAGCTCGGTTGGTAATCCATCGGTACCTGCCGCTTTGTTGTTTTTTACGATTGCTATTCGGACTTCTTCATAGTCGGGTAACGGCACAACTTTTCGAATGGAGTATACTCTGGGCATCTGTCACGAGGTCACCTCCCTGGGTCCTACAAGAGTTTGCTTTGGTCTCGAAACATTCTGTAAGTCGCTGTATCTTTTCATAGAATTTTCGAGCGTTACCCTTGTCCGCCAGCTTCTCAAGCTCCTCGTACTCGCTCATCTCGACCTCTTTCTTTTTTGTCTGCAGACGCGTCTTGCTTCCCTCTTCAGTTCTCGGTATCTATCCCACCCCGCACGTGTTGTGGTCGATCGCAAGGTTGCGAGGTAGGCAGCTATTTTTGCGACCTTTCCGAAATCCAATGGTTTCGTTTGCAGCTGTACTCAAGGAGTTTCCTTATACCGGGTTGCTAATGAGTGCAGAGTGGACCTACTAAATATTAATGTTATTATCACTAATTCATTGTATTTTCACTGTTTTACTAATAAAACTTCATTATTGCACTTGTTAAAACAAAAAATTCAGTAATTAGTGGGGTGACTAATACTTTTGGCCAAGGCTGTATGTATGTACATGTGCATCCATTTTTCATATTCACAAAGTTCCCTATGGATTCGGATTGAAATCATATGACTCATGCTCCAACTTTCACATCCAAATAGATTTTTGTGAATTGAATGCGATTGCATTGTTGTGAGTGAATTGAAAAGTAAAGGGATACAAATGTTCCATTTTGACATCGTACAAACTGAAAGGAAAATTTCAACCTCTGCTCTTTGTGAATTTTCAAAGCGATAAATGATGTGTGTGTGGCAGAATAAAAGAAGAAAGAAGAAAAAAAAAAAAGTTTGAGTGCCAGGAGTATGTGTAAAAAATATGTAAATGAGTGCACATCAATTCACTTTTACAGAAAATTTTTTAATTCACATTGTGGAATCGAAGTGTGAAAATGGGAGCACAGCTTCTAATTGTATAAAACCACCGTGCAGCGCGTGGGAAAGTTACAGCTGTTTACTTACTTCACGTAGTTATTTTTGCATCATAGTATTTTACATGTTAGAGAATGTTACTTACGTTGGATGGCGTTTAAATAAGAACATAATAAATCTGGTCGCCTCGGGAGTTACTTCGCTGAAGAGGTTCTCAAATCTATAGCGGGCGAACGATATGTTTTGCTTTGTGTCGTATTCATCAATACCGCGGAAGGGACTTTTTCCAGAAAGCAATAGATAGGTCAGCACACCAACGGACCAAATATCACTTTGCGGAAATATGGGTTCTTCGTTTACTACCTCGGGTGATTGGAAATCAAGCATGCAACTTGCGGCAACTTTTGCTCCTAATTTATTTACCCTTTTGGCGGATCCAAAGTCCACCAATTTAATTTGTATCGAACGTACTGAAGCCATGACGATATTATCAGGCTGGATGTTTAGATGGCAGTAGCTTCTCCAATGTAGATATTGCAAGGCATCTAATAGTTGAGTTATAACCGTTGCAACCATTTGTTCTGTGTATTGGTGACGGCTACTGAAGTATGTCAATACGTCAGCACCTTGCAATTTTTCCATTACAAATATGGCTAGTGGTACGTTGATTGGTTTATATGCTGCAAATAGTGCTGCAATTCGTTCATGTCTTAAGGTTCTGAAATTTTCAAACTCTTCTAATACGAGAGGCTCAGTTTGTTCATTTAAATCAAAAATTTTAGCTACAATAATAGCGTTTGTAGATTTTTGAACTCCTTTAACGATTGTACTAAATTCCCCTCTATATATTTCTGAGATGAAACTATATTTCTCATTAACGCTGCTGTCAGTTATCCAATTGGGTGGTTCGCATTCACAATGATAGTCAGTATGCACGCGCTCTTCTTCTGGTAAGATTTCTTGACCACTCTCAGTTATTTTTTGTAGATGTTCCATTGCCTTTGATATATGTATTTTTGGTGAATCTTCAGATGCAGTTTCAACCGTCAGTGGAATACCCATTGCACTCCAACCGATGCGATTACGAGATGCTAATCTAAATTGGTACTTCGTTTTAGGGTGTAGAACATGTACAAAATAAAATTCATGATCAATATTATCTGCGATTGTGGTCCATATATCTGCATTAACATCTTTGTATTGTAAACTGTAGCATAAAACTGGCGAATGACCGTCATCTCTAGGTTGCTTCCATCTTAAAAGAATCGCATTTCCGCTGATGGCCGAGGCTTCTGGGGAATCAGGAGCATCTGGCAATGTGGCAACAACTAATCTACAACGTGCCACAGTTTGCCCTACAGAGTTTCTTGCTACGGCCTTGTATATTCCTATATCTGTATGGACAGCTGGATCAAAGCGCAAAATTGATCTTCCGTCTTCATCAGTAACTATTTTAATTCTATTTGATTCAGTTAGAACCATATCGTTTTTGAACCACTGAATACATGGTTTAGGGTCTCCAACTGCAAAGCAATGGATATGAGCAGGTTGATATTCTACAATAGCAAGTGTTTGTGGTTTTTCCCTGAAAAATGGAAGACACCCTCCTCTTTGGCTTTCAATCAAAGCTTCAGCCTCCGTATATTCATCAAGGCGAGGACCTAATTCTGTTCGAAGCCTACGAATAGAGAAAGAATCATTTGAACTATACGTGTTTATACGACTACGGACGCGTTCATCGTCAATTTCCTCATCCATAATGTCAGTAAAACGCCGGCGTTCGCGAATAACAGGCAACTGCAAAGTAGAAAGATAATAAAAGTTATTTAATTAAATTATCAATATATTTATGTATGTAAGTACATAAACGATTCTGCTGTTGCAAATATGTTGCATTTTTTCATAATGAAGTAACTATACAAGCTTAAAAAATTTTTCAAATTTATAAGAATTATTAAAAATTCGACTTGGTAGATTGAATAACAATGCCTTTTAAAATATGACTAAAAGGGGTTATATCTTTCATTTATTTTTTTTTTGTAAAATTCAGAGTTTTCTTTTTCAACTTTATTTTAATTTACTTGCTTTGCTTAGTAAATATTTGATATAAAAATTTTGCCACTTCTGTATTTTAACTGCTTTGAGTTACTCCACCATAAATTCTAGAAACTGTACCTAATAAAAGGACTAGCCTTCAAGGAACAGTTGGCATTTGTACTTTGGCTAAATATAAATTATTCCATAAAATTCGACCGTGGACTAAACAATCTTATGGAGTTGAAAATTCGAACATAAAGTAAATCCGATTCGGAGTATCAAATTTCAATTGATTGAGAGCTGAAAAAATGAACCTGAAAAAACAAGTTTAATCCGCCAACAAAAACTTTATCAGGTTTCTCTGATAAATCGAAATAGAGAACTACAAGTTCGTTGTATAATCGGATTCGAATAAAATTTCCGGTTAACAAAATCCCATGGGATTTCAGAGCATGTATATACAATCTCAATCAGATTCAATTCAATTCCGATTCCGATCGAAATCAAATTTCAGAACTGGGCTAATAATTCTCCTTGAATAAATAGAAGAGAATAAATTATCACATTAATTATAACTACGAAGTATGTAAATATATCAAGAACGTAAGTGTAATGATGCTGTTACGAGCGGAAGGATTATATTATACTTTTTAATTCTTGGCAGCATTATAGTGTAGCCAGGCTACTTTCCTTTGTAACGATCCGGTTCGAGGTCTGTACGTTGAGAACTATCGACCCAACAACACGTTTCGTGAACAATGCCAATTCAGTATCCTCCCAAGTACTAAATACGTAGCGACATTCGTTACCTTGTTTGGAAGGGAAAACCTCAGTTAGAGATTTATAATAAGTGAAAACTACATATGGCGAATAGGCTATGAATGGTACGAGTGTGTACAAGTGGTTTTGCGAGTTTAAAGACGATCGTACGTCTGTGCGTAATGACAGTTCACACTGCCAGTTCACGCAAAGCCTACGCCACGAAGGAACTACCGCCCGCGTATCATATTACTATCTCTTTACCTCTCTTATGTTGCAATTGAAAGGAAAAGGGTTTCAACCAATGAGAAGGCAAAGGAAGAGTTGGAGAAGTGGACGAAGGGGTTGGCGGCAAACTAGTACAAGGATACTCTGTTTCCCCGCTTCCATAGAGAGGGATGGCGAATATGTCGAAAAATAGCTTACATTATGTACTAAAGTATCACATATGTATATATGTATGTACATACCTACATATTTTTTTTTTGTAAGCAAACAAATTTTTAAACCTAAATAAATTTGAAATAAAATAAATTTGACATCATGTCTTTTAGAGTAAACTAAATCAATTTCATTCACACTTACTACGTTTATGCTTCATTTCTATGCGGGTTTATTCTACTCGGGTTAAGCCCATGATGAAATAATAAACAGGTGAAGTTAGTAGAGTGGAGAGAGACTTTGTCACTGCCTTAGCTCAACGTTGTATTTTCGAATTTGAAAAGAAAGGGGAGGAAAGAGACCAAAATCGGGAATTTCAGGGTGATTTATATAAATATTGAAAATAATAAAATATGATTTGAAATTTATATATGTATGTGTATATAGTGTTTTTCGGCCAAGCTCCTCCTCCTATTTATGATGTGCGTCTTGATGTTTTCCCAACAAATGTAGAGACCTAGACTTAATTTTAAGGTACCTCGAAAACATCTGACAAATTTTGTGAGAATTTTTTACTTCATGTCAGAAACATAATTGAAGTGCGTGACATTCCCCGCCGAATGACGACCGCAACTAGAAAAGATTAAGTTAATTTTTTTATTTGGATTTTCTATAATTTTGGATGTTTATGTAGTGCTGCTGTAATAAATTACTTATTTATTTAAAGTAATTAGTTCTTGATGCAGAAATAAGGCTTGGAGGAATCAAAGCTAGTGGATTGAGTATTAAAATCTTTGCTCAAAGATTTGTTTTGCACGAACACAATAAAAGGGGTCCAGAAAATGAATTCAGTTTAAAATAATCTTTAAACATCGCTTTACGACTATGTAGTAAATAACAATTAACTTCCAACCATTGGATCTAAACCAATATCAAGGTAACTACGAAATTATTACATGAAACTAAACAAAATCGCTGATCACCTATAGGTCAGTAACAAATTTTCCCTTTCGTTAAAAACGCGACACTGGCCAATTATAAAATGCTAATAAATGCATTTATTGTAAGTTATATTCAATTCTTACCCCGTTATATTGTCTCTACTATAATTTTTTAAACAAAAGGTTGAACAAAATCATATGTATAACGGAATGTCGTTAAAACAAACATTAAAATACCTCCAATAATGCCTACTCTTCTCAGTGATCAAAAACTTTAAATTCACCCTTTTTTTATTTAAATATTGGAATATAATTCTATAAAAGCAACATCTTTTGCTAAGGCAGCGTGTGGGAAAGGGACAATTGCTTACTTACTTCACCTGTAAATTATTTCATCATGGGCTAGGCCTACAAGCATAAACGCGTAATGTTCTACTCGAGTTGAACTCAAAATGGAGTTAATATCAGGGCTGCCAAGCCCAACTTTGTTAAATTTTGGTAAAATTTTAGGTAAACAATTATATTTTTGGCAAAAAGTTAGCAACACGGAAACTCTGTATCAATCATGTTAAATGCAAATCAGCTGATTTCAACTTAAACCGCGGTTTTACTATCGAGTTAACGCTTCTATAATGTGTATGATCTACCCGAGTAGACACCTTAACTAGTGATGAAAAAGTGTTTATGCTTACGAGTTTAATCTACCCATAGTAACTGTTCACATTATTTATTGTCTACCACTGACCTTTTCTAATATTAGGTGTAGTAAAAAGAACTCCAAAATTTGCATGAAATTGAAGGCTTTAACTTTTACTTTTCGTAAAATCAAATGGTTCCAAACGGTTTTTTGTGCAAACTTTAGCTCTTTGGCAATTGAAACAGTGCTAACATGACGTTCGGATTGGCCTTCCAATCCGTGAAGCATCTTTTACATCGAAATTACCGAAATGAAACAGAAAATAAACACTTTTCAAATTTTCAGCCGCCTGCCTTGCGTTTTCGCCCCTATCGAAGAAAAACTATAAAATATGGCATATTTTCTCTTTGTTAGTGTCCATTTTTAACGTACACTCAAACAAAGCTGAATCAACCAATCATAAAACTGTCAAAAAAGGTTTTTTAGTACGAAATGTCCGATCGGGCTTATACAACGCGAGATACAGATATATAACGTCATCTATTGGGAAAATAATGGATTTATTTTTACTAAACCAATATATCACTGAAAAATTATTTATATTAGAGATTCTAAAATGCATTTTTATGAGACTTTCAAAAGCTACGACAGCTAAAATCTGCTGAAGTATCTAGTATTTCCCGTATAAAAATCATAATGGATATACGTGTATACATCATAAGGATTCATACGGGAATTATTATTATATTTTTTATTATTTTCATTTTCAACAATTCTTAATTTTAAAAAATATTTTCAGTACCAAATGTCGTCTTTTTTGCTTTCACTTGAAATAAGATTTTTTGTTCATATCGAGTACGACTCTACCACCTTTGGGTTTATGCGAAAAATAATTGCAGGATTCTCTCGTTTAAACAGTTTTAGGTAAACAAATTGTCTTTGTATTTTTTATTTAAAGCTCACTTTTCATAAAATTTCTTTTCTGATTGTGCAATTTTTAAGTCATGTGGAACGGCGGTTTAAGTTTTAAACTGCGAATACATTAAAGTAATATGCACATAATTAACAAATTTTCGTCCAAAAAATATATAATATTTCTTTTTTGCTTCTAGCTTTCGTATTTATAACTTTATATTTCTTATTTTCATGTTCACTAATTTTTTTAATAAATAATATAATGTGAATCACATTTTACATTTACTTATTTGTGAAAAAATACTTGTTTCGAAAACTTCTAGTGCTTCTGCTGCGTATTGCAGGACGGGAGTGATAAGCGACTTATAGAGTTTGGTCTTTCAGTCAAAAGTCCCCGGTATTCGCCAGTTAAATTTTGTGAGGAAATTCTTTCCAGCGATACATCTGAGTCGAAAATATTTTATCGTTTTTTCCGGATATAACACTTGTCACAGCAAATGAATACTGAAATTGTCATATTTATGTTGCATACGAATGTACATGATTTTCACAAGTTGAATCCAATTTGTTTTAAGAGAATACTCCAAATCTTACAAGTCTTTAACTCACATTTATTTTCCAACTAGTTCATTAATTCCTTTATAAATCGGGTAAATTTATTTTGGTTTAGATTCATAACCTACAACAGATAATTAGTAAATCGTACAGAGGAGTAAAGATAACGTTACAATTTACTGTTTTCTGAGAATTACGGAACGATCAAAAACTGAGTTTATAGTGATAATTTTATATCAATATCTAAAATTCAATTGGACTATTCGCAAGCGTATAAAATATATAATATTCATAAAAAAAATAAAAGTGCAGACACACAAATAAATACAAAAGAAGAAGGTACTGTACTTTGTTGGTATCCTTCCTTAATGAAACACGGAAACAAGTGAAGACAATAAGTGGCAGACAGTGCCATCACGTGCTATTAAAGGAAATAATTTTTATACCCCAACGTGTTAAAGACCAAGATATTGTTCAATTTTATCGCTGTCAACAATTTTTGTCGCACGAAGGTTTATGTGCAAAGCTATTCCTTGTCCTGAATGTCCTAAAAGCAAAGACTCACGTACAAAGTACAATATATTAATTGTCTTCAAAACCGTCCCACAAGTTATAAAGCCTGTAATGTCCAATATTACTACTGACTATAATTAAAGAAAGGAAAATTAAAATTTTCTAAAAATTAATGAGAGTAACACCTGAAAATTGAAATACTACACAGCAGACAGTTAGAATTGACAAATCTTCAGCTTGCCGAATGGCATACTCATTTCAGAAACACATTTTACGCAGGGATCTCGTTTCAAAAAATCAGATTGATCATCTGAACGATGGAGCTCATGGTAGAGCAGAAAATTGAAGAAAGAATATGTACTAAGTCCTCAACTGCAAGCAGCATGCGTCAAACTTAAATGCATTTCTTACAATGTAACGCCTTGCTCAATATAATTCCCGCTGCGTTATACTATATATCAACAAGAGTTTCATAACAATATTCATTGTAGGTGGACACTTTAATACCAAGCATCTTCCATAGGGATAGAGACTTACTTATTCAAACGCAAAGCAATTGCCAATTCAGTAGTCTACTGATACAAAAAAATACTCAATATTTCGAATTTCGTTGTGTACAGCGTTAGCTATTTTAGAAAATTTTGATTAGAGTTCCGATCCGCCAATTCTTGTTTCTGTAAATATGCTACCTCGGATAATATGATATCAAAAATTCATAACTACCATAAGCTATTATGAGAATCGATGTGGAAAGACACAATGGAAACAAGTGAAGTATTTAAAGCGTCCAAGGAAAAGAAATATCGCTATAAGAAACTCTGATGGTTCATGGCGTAAGTCTGATATAAACAAAGCACAAACATTTGGCTAATATCTTAAAGAGACGTTTTCACTCAACAGCCGCAGAGATGGGATGAGATACAATTCTTAGATACGCCCTACTAAACAAAAAAGTATACAAAAACTGCGTTATTATTTTCAGTACAGTGGAAATGTGTGGAAACAATAATGATACCTAATCCAAGTCAGAAAATGATATTAAGTCATATCGACCAATCAGTTTGCTGATGACATTCTAAAAAAAATTAAGCTAAACTTTCTAATTGCGGTCGCCCCTCGGCAGGGAGTATCAACCCCCCTTTCTGACATGAAATAAGGGCTTCTCATAAAAAACCATCAGCCGCATACCACAAATTGGAGGGGGTGCTCGGCCGAAAATCGCTTCTGCAGTTACAAGGCGCCAATCATATATATTGGATGAGTGCATAAGTTCGTGCCCGATTCCGCTGGATGCCGTACGAATCGTTTGAGAGTGGCGCTCGTGAAAGAAATATATACATATTATATATCGTTGGAAAGGTGACAGTCCGAACTGTAGATCAAGCATAAAATAACTTCATTTTGATTTGAGTTGCTTAGTGAAAAGACGCATGGAAGATGAACAACGAAAAAGATCATATGCGTCATATTATGTTATACGAATTCCGCAAAGGAAAAACAGTGGGCGCTGCAACTAAAGATATTCGCGAAGTTTATTTGGACCGTGCTCCAGCACTCCGCACAGTAAAAAAATGGTTCGCGAAAATTCGTTCTGGAGATTTTAACCTCGAAGATCAACCTCGCAGTGGACGGCCTTCTGAGCTTGATGACGATGTTCTAAGGACTTTAGTTGCGAATAACTCACGTATTTCGACGGAAGAGGTTGCCAGTGAATTGAACATCAACAAATCAACTGCGTTTCGTCGTTTAAAAAAGGTTGCGTACACTTTGAAGCTCGATACATGGGAGCCACATCAGTTGAGTGAAAAGAACAAAGTGGACCGTATGTCAACAGCAATTTCTTTGCTTCGACGGATCAAAAACGAACCTTTTTTGGATCGGCTCGTGACTGGTGATGAAAAATGGGTCCTGTACAACAATGTTCAACGCAAAAGAACATGGAAACAGGCACACGAAGGGGCGGAACCGATGTCGAAAGGTGGATTGCATCCGATGAAGGTACTGCTGTGCATTTGGTGGGATATCCGAGGCGTGATCTATTTTGAGCTCTTGCCAGCTAGAGAAACGATCACTGCCAACAAGTATTGTCAGCAATTGGTCAAATTGAAGAAAGCAATTGATGAAAACGTCCAATTTTGGCCAATCGCAAAGGAGTTCTTTTCCATCATGCCAACGCCAGGCCGCATGTTGCAAAACCGACCCTGGCCAAACTGAAGGAGATGAATTGGGAAATCATGCCACATCCCCCATATTCACCCGACATTGCACCTTCTGATTATCATTTGTTTCGATCGCTGCAGAACAATTTGAATGGAAAAAAATTTAAAAATGTGGAAGACGTCAAAAACCACCTTGACAACTTTTTCAACGAGAAACCGCGCGATTTCTATGAATCAGGCATCCGTAAATTGGTTGAACGTTGGGAGTGGATTGCCGAACATGATGGCGAATACATAATTGATTAATAAAAGCACTTTCTTCAAAAAATTTCAATTTTAGTTTGCACTTGAAATCGGGCACGAACTTATGCACTCATCCAATATATATTCGACCAGTTATTGGAAAATATAATAATATAATATATTCGAGCACCATAGTCTTAGGAATAACCATGGAACAATAGAACAATGCCATCGAGTCGTTAATGTTATAACCGATGCACTAGAAAGCAAAAATTACTGCTCGGGAATAGTTTCGGAAGTTCAGCAGGCTTTTGATCGCATTTTGTATTCTGAATTGCTCTATAAAATAAAAGAGTACCTTAAATTCGAATTTGAGCGGTCGCAGTTTTTATGTAAAACAATGAAGCCGAGGTATCTTAAAGTAGTATACTCGAATTTCTCCTACATAGCATATTTTCTTCTGGCATTCTAATACCCACTTCACCATTTGTGCTACATCGCACATTAACTTTTAACTGGAGAGAATAGAAACACGAATGAATAATTGGATTGCTAGAGTGAATGCCGACAAATCTGTTCCTGTAAAATTTACTACCCGCAGAGAATATTGTCCTCTTGTATAGGTATATAAAATACCACATTTTCACTTCGTCGATGTAGCAGCAGTCCAACATATTTGATTGAAGTTTTTTGAAGAGTAAAAGCTCCAAAAACTCAAGATTAAAACGAAGAAGATATACATCGGTGGGAATTCTGAAATCAACCTTCTTCAAAAAACTCAAAATATGTACATACATATTAGGTAAAAAGTTCGTTCGGTTTTTTATTACAATAATTTTTCAAAATATGATAACTCTGTGTACATTTGTCTGATTTTGTTCGTAAACTTGTTGCCAACGAGATGCCAACTTTATTATATCCCTCTCGTAGAAGGCTGCGTCCCTATTGGCAAAAAACTCGGAGAGCCAATTTTCACAGGCCTCTCTTGAGGCCTACTTCTCACCATTAAGTGCGTTCGCCATGGACAGGAAAAGATGGTAATCACTTGATGCCAGGTCCGGACTATAAGGTGGGTGCATTAGGACGCTTCTGGCTTGACGTTGTCGTAAGTGATCCACTTTTCATCGCCAGTCGCCAAAAGCTTCAGAAATGGGTCGACTTTGTTGCGATTCAGTAGCGATCCGCAGATGGAAATTCGGTCCATCATGTCTTTTTGTGTTAGTTCGTGTGGCACCCAAACATCAAGCTTCTTTTTGAATCCAAGGTTATGCAAATGGTTCCAAACGGTTTTCTGGCTTATCTTTAGTTCCTCATCAATTAAATAAGTGCTCACGTGACGGTCTGTTTCCACTATTTCCATGATTTTATCGCAATTTTCGACGACAGGACTCCCGACGCGTGGTGCATCTTTGACATCGAAATTACCGGAACGGAACCTAGCAAACCACTTTTGTGCTACACGTTCATTTACAGTATCGGGCCCATAAACTAAATTAATTTTTTCAGCCGCTTTGGCTGCTTTTTCGCCTTGATTGAAGAAAAATTGTAAAATATAGCGAATTTTCTTTTTGTTGGTGTCCATCTCTGACGAGCGCTCACAACGTACTGAGGCAATCAATCAAAAAGTTGTCCAAGACAAACTTTTAGCGAATAAACACGTTTTCAGCGCCGTATAGTATGGCATGATGCGACACGTAACACTAGTACTATGAACAATAACGCCAACTCTTAGATAAAAACCGAACGAACTTTTTACTTTACCTAATATATAGCGCAATTTTAAAATTTGTATGAGTCTATGGTATATGGCCTAGCAGTCTAAATCATTTGGCATCTTTGAAATCGGTACGAAGCTACATTGCATGGTGAGTTTAATGTGTGTGTAGGTTTACTTGCGAAATTCAATGAAAGAAAATGTAGAGTGCTACAATATTGATAGACATATGTAACGAAACATCTTGTATTCCGAACTGCATGTATTTGTTTAAATTTATGCATATATGTATATTAATTTGGGTACAAAATATATAAATTTCACATTTTGTTTTTATTTCAGGTTCGCTAGACCTAAATTTACTTCAGGAGCTAGTTGTATAATTTATGTTTAATTGGACTCATGTGCATTTTAATATCCTTTGTAATATAAAATAATAATGCCTGTGAATTTAAAAAATTTAATGTAGTTTTTACTTTCATTGAAATGTACATATAAAAAGAAACATACAAAAAAAATAAAGAAAATAAAAAAAAATTAATTTCGAAAATTCAAAATTAGTTTTGACATTTCAAAAAGTGTTTATCGTACTTAAGACATATACTCGGACACTGTTAAAAATTGATTATGTAGTAATATTATATATATATAATTGGCGCTTTGTAACCGCTGAAGCGATTTTCGGCCGAGCTCCTCCTCCAATTTGTGGTTTTGCGTCTTGATGTTTTTCCAACAAATGGAGGGACCTACAGTTTATACTAAGCCGCCTCCGAACGGCTGATGGTTTTTTTACAAGGAGCCTTTTATTTCATGTCAGAAATACACTCGGAGGGATGGACATTCCCTGCCGAGGGGCGACCGCAATTAGAAAATTTAATTTAATTTTTAATTTAAATTAATTTTCCATAACTTTTGGATGTTGGTGGCACCGGGATATGAACCCGAGTCTTCCGAATGGCAGGACGCAATGCTAACCACTCGGCTAACGCGGCCGCCAATAGTAGTAATATTACTTTTGTTAATATTGTCTATACTGATATCTTTTATATATTTAACTACTCAAATTTGTTGAAAGTTGACAAGATAAACATATTATTTCAAAAAAAGTGCAAATAACTACATATATAGAATATAGAATATGATATAATAATATTATTAAATGTTAAATACATCCATGACGTCCATTTGAATCATCAAGAAGTTCCTCTTGAAAGAACTTTATCGGTTCTATCTGTTTTCCACATACAATCATATACAAATTTTTATTGATGAATCAAAGCTTTTTAATTTTTTGCACACAGAAAACAACAAATAGAAAGTATTTGTACTTACAGACCAGTCGACGTTGTCATTAAGAGCAAAAGACGGTGATCTTCTGTGAGCGACTTTCATATATTCGCGTAACCTCACAGGAAAACTTACATCTCGAAGTTGCAGCAAATATGTATCAGGTCCATATTGGTAACTAGAAGAAGTTAATGGATTTTCATTTAAAACTAAAATTCGAATACACAATAATGTACATATAAAATGGAAATACTGTAGTATCATATTTAAATTAAAGTAATATAAAATAGATTATTTATTTAAGATTAATTATTATACAATAATATTAAAAAAAACTTTCTCGTCGTGTCGATGTAACTGTACTCATATAATTTTTTCATTATTTAGGGCTGGTGACTTTCTTTGTGAGGTTTTTCGACTAGGCTGAAATTCCACACATGTTTTCATTTCATGGTAAACCTCTCAGAAAATTACCGGAAAATGTTTAAAAAATTTCTCCTGGAAGTTGCGAGAGAGCTTGTTAAAAAAACTTTATTTTCATAATCCATAGAAAAAAATATATATTAGAAATTACTACAATAGTAAGTAGTATACCAACAAAGTGCATGAAATGTTATTGAATGCTGCTCTGATTGATGAGAAAAAAGTCTAAACAAGTTTAAGATACTTGAGCGATACTAAGTCATGTTTGAAGGCTGACAGCATTATTTAGTTTGTGAAATGATCAATTTTGTGCTCTGCTATCAGTAACTAACTGCAAGATACTTCAAAAAGAGCGTCCGGATGGATCAACAAATAAAGTGTTTTTTTTTTTTTCATCAAGCCAACAATAAATAACATCCTTCTTTGATTATCAAGCTAAAATTGAGGAGCATGGTTGATAAGTTCTAATGCACCCACTACATAGCCCGAACCTTGCACCATCTGACTGCCATATGTTTCGGTTTCTGTGAAACCGATCCAAGTTCTACACCGATATATGTGCGAGTATGTATAGTTCCATCTAAAGTAATTTATTTCTATTTTCGTTGATTGAGGTTTGTTCAAAAAACATTTTGGGAATATGAAATGAATTTAAAAACAAAGCAAAGAAAATATAAAATATATGTATATTCTATTATATTTAATCAATTTAAGTAAAGAAACTATCCAAATATACATATCAACAAAAGCAATAAAAAATTGTTAAAATGTCACACCAATTTGCTGTCGGTTGGCAAAATTTTCAAGCTTGTCTACTTTGCACTAATCGATTTTTGTCGAGCTTTGTTGAATTACGATTTATACGGTTCGATTTTCGCTTTTGGCAGCAAATAAGTTTATGAGGAAAAATAACTAAATTAAACACTTACTGGCTTTCTGTTTGAATTAAGCCCAATTCATAATCCGGATGAAGATATTTCGACATGGAACTTTCCTTTTTGGTAGATCGTTTCTTTGGTTCTGGTAAGGGTTCTGGGGTTGCTTCGGGGGTATATGAATGTCCTGGAGGGTAAACCATTCTAGATGGATGAGTGTAGCATCCACTGAGGCGTCTTCGGCGGAAGTAATTTTTACAAGCTGCATTCCTGCTCCAATCGTAAAATTGGTCATAATAGCTCCGGAGATGATCCGTAGTGATCTGGTATTCATTTCCGGTTGGAAATTTGTCCAACATAAAGAACCATGGGTGTTTCAAAGCAGTTTTAACATCCATACGATCTTCTGCTCTGTATGATAGCAAACGTGATATAAAATCTTTTCCATCATCAGATATGTGCGACCAGACAGAGTCACTGAAGTCCCAACGCCCTTCACGAATTTTTGAGAGTGTTTCATAATCATCACACCCTCTAAAAGGATTTCGTCCGCTTAGTAGTACGTATGTTATAATGCCCACTGACCACATATCATGAGCAAAACCAACACCTTCTTTGTTTACCACCTCGGGCGAAACATATTCTGGCATTCCAAAATCTAACGTTGTTAAAGCATGAGAGTTTATTTTCCGGGAGAGACCAAAATCCGAAATTTTTAGGTCATTGCTTCCCACTACGGTTACCAGTAAGTCTTTTATCTAGAGAAATGTAATAAAATAAATAAATTTGATATTAGGCCTATATAATGGTTATACGAGTAATGATAAATAAAGAAAACTCGTTTTCTCTACTAAATTTATTAACTTGTCAAATAATTTGAAATTTTAAATATATTTCCTCGCTCTTAACTATATATATGTAGCTAATTAGACTAGAAAGGGTGGCCTGACATTCTCAATAAATCGGACTATAAGCGAGATAATTATCCGAGTTAATAAAGCTGCTAACCATTCAACTTTATTCAAATGTGGGTTACCACCTGCGCAAAAAATATGGAAAAATCAAATACTGTGCAAAATCCTAACGTTATTAGGTACATTCGCAACGAAAACGTCCTATCTGCTCCTTTATCCATCATTCCGATTTTCTGGGCCTTTCGAAATACCATTTTAATTGGAGGTTAATACATACGAGTATATACGTGTATATATACGAGGTTTCTTAGATTACTACAACTTTGGAAACTGAAGGATTTAAGTCCGCCCGCCGATTTTCAGTTATCTACGTTGAGTACGATAGAAGTTTTAATACGCCACATAAATAAAAAATATGTACGTATATTAGATCACTGTGAGCAGCTCGATACTCGTCCGTTGCTCAACCATCGTAGAGGCTTACAAGTATGGAATCATGTGAAATTTGTAGGAATCTGTCAACTCGCGTTTGCTTGTCAATCTCAGGGTTTGCCTGTCAAATAAAGGGTGGTTAAATTGTAAGGGCTGTTGAATATGAACCACACCTAAACGCCAAGTTTTTTTCCGAATTTAATTTGACATTTCTCTATTTCAGACTTACTCAATTTGAACCATGGAGAGATACACAATCCAACAACGTGTTAAAGTTATCCAGACTTATTATGAAAATTTTCGAAGAAAATCATCTTCAGTGATGAGCCACATTTTCACCTCAGTGGATTCGTCAATAAACAGAAGTGCCGCATTTGGGCGAATGAGAATCCAAGAGTGATTGTCGAAAAACCAATGCACCCACGAAGAGTGACTGTTTGGTGCGGTTTATGGGCTGGCGGCATCATCGGGCCGTATTTTTTCCAAAATGAGGCCGGTCAGGCAGTTACTGTGAATGGTGTTCGCTATCGTGAGATGATAACGAATTTTTTATGGCCACAATTGGAAGATATGGATGTGGACGATATGTGGTTTCAGCAGGACGGTGCCACTTGCCACACAGCTAACGAAACAATGGCTCTTTTGCGCAACAAATTCAATGGCCGTGTTATCTCACGTAATGGCGATGTCAATTGGCCCCCAAGATCATGTGATTTGACACCGTTGGACTTTTTTCTCTGGGGTTATTTGAAAGAAAAGGTGTACGTCGATAAGCCAGCAACAATTCAAGAGCTAAAGCATGAGATAATTCGGCACATTAACGGCATAGAAACTCCATTATGCCTCAGCGTCATCGAAAATTTGGACCATCGTATGGAGGTGTGCCGCCGAGGTCGCGGCGTTCATTTGGCCGATATTTTGTTACATACAAATTGAGTAATAGCAATATATCATAATAAAATAAAATTTCAATAATTTCCTAAATAGTTTGTGTTTTATTCAAAATCAACATCGGCCCTTGAAAATTTAACCACCCTTTGTAAAATCATAATAGCTGCGGCCTAGTTAACAGCCGAACTGGATGAATGAAAGATTTTCAGAATAAATTCGTAGATAATGAAAGAATCAACGAAAAAGGAAATGTCGTACCAAAAAGGAGAGTAAAGAATCTGATAGCGAATCATGAAATAATGAAAATGATTGAGAAATCAGGCGATCTCAGCTGTTTTTCAATGTAAACAAACAAAATGGCGCTTTCCATACTTGTAAATTTCTACGAGGGCTCAACTGCGCAAATGATAGTTTGAAATTTTTCAAATTTCAGTTTTGTTTGTCAAATTTTCTTTAGTATTTCAATGAGTTTTATACTTTGCATAAATAAAGTTAAAATTATAAAATAAAGTTCTGGGAAAAAAGTCAAATTTTTTATTCAAAATGCCAAGGCGAAATTATAGAAGATGAAGTTGTCACATCATATGATTGCTTGTTCATCCTTCAATTTCAACAAATTACACAAACGAAATACATGAGAAATAGGTTTTGACATTACGAACTGTCTATTACACAAACAAAATACATTGAAAAATTATCGTTTTTGGCTTTTCGAAACTACGATTACACAAACAAAATACATATGCTTTTTGTTTTTGTATTCTTGCTACTGCCGTGTGTGAATTTGCCTTGCAAAAAAAAAAAACGCTGGAATTCCTCGAATTTTCGAGCAATGAGCAATGAACGAGTGTGCGAGTACTTGTTGCTCAAATGCTTGAGCAGCTCGAAAATGTTCGAACAAAATCTTTAGCTAGAACATATATACAAATATGTATAAACTACAGATGGGTAAACAAATTCATGAAATCTGTTGCGGTTGAACTTATATTTATGTATTTATGGCAAATAATATTAATATTACTTTGTAAGAAAAGTATATTTTCATCCTTTCTGGTTTAGTACTTGAGGATCAGTATATAGTTTTGACACGATAAAAACAAAGTCTTGAATACCTTCGAAACCGGTTTAAGGCAAGAAAATAACGATATACGATATAAAACTTGTAACAGTGTTTTTCCTGTGGGAAAAAGGACAACAATAAATGCCAACGAATTGTAAAAATAATGTTAAAGATTTGCAAAATCTAAGTCGCCTAATGGGCTTGAGAGTGAAGAGCAAGGTTAACAATTTAACCAAGATATTAAGAGATGGAGGAAAGATCCCATGAAAGACGCAGCGTCTCAATAATGCCAAACCACAGCTCGATTAATAAGTTTGTTACGCAGTTATAAGACCACTCATAGTTTTATATCTTTTAGTTAATTTAACTCCTTGTTTAATGAAGAGCTATATTCTTTACGAATTAATATACATACATAGCTTTGAAAATTAGGTTTGTTTAATTTATTTAATAATAATAATAAACTAAATTAATGTATTACGCTAAGTTATGTTCGTACTTTTAATTTGAATATTCTTTATCAGACATTTTATGTAAAACTAAGTTAAATTGTTGAATTCGTCATATATTATAAAATGGTAAATAAATATTCAGGTTATACCCTGAACTTAGCTTATTCTTACTTAGATTAAGGTCATTAAAATCAATTAAAATATGCATAATCTTACCGTTAGTCCCATGTGGCCCATACTGTGGTCATGCATGTGATCCAAGCCCCATAACACTTGCCTTATGTAGAATGCAATGTCTCGTTCTGTATAGTAATTTCGCATAAGTAAATTATCCCTTACAAGTTCTCCACCGCCTGCTAGTTCCATAACAAGAGTAACATTTCTATCAAGATCATAAGCATCATGCAGTCTAATCAAATTTTTATGATTGAGACCGTTCATTATATCTATTTCGTTCAACATGAATGGACGCAACTCGTGTCGACCATACATAATTTTTGCTGCGTAGTTATCACCTGTTGCGCGCTCCACGGCGTGATATGTAATTCCTTGCGTACCACGACCCAGCTCATCACCAATGTCATATTTATCATTATACCGATTTTGTCTTGCTCGGATATATGGATGTCTTCCATATGTTTTATAGATATATTCGTCTTCGTTATCTTCTATGTGAACCATCACAGAAGTACTTATAGAACCTGCTACATTTCGGGCACTGACAGAATATAGACCTTCGTCCTTAATTATTGCATCATTAATAGATAGTACATAAATATTAGGCTCGTAAAAATTGGTCTAAAAGTTAAAGTGAAAGTTCATATTTTATCAGTTTACAAACTTCCATCGACTTCATATATGTAATTAACTAACCTTAATTCTTGTACTATCGGCTAAAGGTTGCCAGTCTTTGTACCATCTGATTTCTGGAAGTGGCTCACCAACAATGTGTGCTTCCAAGCGTCCATTCTTTCTCATCATTATGTACGCTTCGTCTGGGCGTTTCAAAAATCGTGGGTAATCTGCAATCTTTAGCTTCACTTTTTGTCGAGCTTCACCATGTTCATTAGTGGCTACAGCTTCATACCATCCAACATCGCGTTCAAGCATGCTTTTTATAAATAAATATTGTGAGTTAGAAAAGGAGCGAAAAGAAATTCAAAACAAGTAAGGAAAGACCAAAACCACAATTCCCCCATAATTTCTTATTTAGAATTTTGCATAACAAATATATAAATACAAGATTTCTCTCACTGAATACTACAGACCAATCATGCGATCGCCCCTTTGCAGGAAAAAATCACCCCATCGAGTGTATTCGTTATATGCCCTTAAAAGAGTTGAGTTGAGTTGATGCGGCTGCTGGTCATTACCAGCACACTTAGAACAGTAGGCCCATTGTGATACCAATGAGGCTCCTGCCTTCACCTTCACCATCGAACCATTTCCTGTGCTTTATAAAGGCACAGCGAGACAGTCGAAGAAATGTTTTAAAAAGAACTTATATCGTGCAGATGTCACGGCTGAACAGTGGCAGAGATAGTGCTCGATGGTCTCCTAATAGCTGCGACAAAAATCATTCGAGTGATAACCCATTCTTTTTCCGTGGAGCCCCAATAAACAGTGACCAGTTATTACGCCAGTCGTTATGTTAATGGAGAACGGGTCTAGAAGGATGAGATGTTTTGATTTTTTCGCGTTCACCTTCGGCCATAGCTGTCTGGTTAGGTTGCACGTGATCTCGTTCAACCATCTTGAGTCAGCTTCCCTGGTAAATGTCACTTTAAGCATGTACTTTACTGCAGACAGAGGTAAACCAGCATCCTTTGTCGGAAACGGCTTAATATTGTAGGTCTCACCTTTTGTTGGAGAATCTATCAAGACGCATATCTATCAGACATGCTCAACATACAAAACAATGCCGTTCCGTTTAGTTAACGTGAAAAATAAATTAACGAAATGAATTTAATTCAATACGGCGCAATTTTATCGAAACGAAAAAAAAATTGTTAATGTTGAAAACGCACAAACTCATCGTTAACGTTATCCTGCTATAATATTAACAGCACACTTCAATTTTAATTTAACAATGCCGTACAATGAGATTTTCGCTGTCTCAAATAAGTTTTAGATATGTTATAATGTGCAGAGCAATATTTAATAGAAATGTTTATTCCAGCAAAGCTATCGTATATGTATAGGTATAAAGTAAGATAGAATGAAGAGAATCTTTACACTACTCTCCCATCACAAAATGTCTAGTTTTATTGAGATAACGAATAGCAATTCATTTGTATTTAAGATTAAAATAATACACATTGACGAAATCGGCACTTCGCTTTTTAGTTATTATTTCTAAAAACACGTAGGCGTTCGCTTGCACCTATTTACTGGCTTTACACAGTACATATATATAATACTAATTAAAAATTGTCTATGAGCACTTGCTCTTTGTATGCAGAGAAAACCCTACTTTAAAACACAATTCAATATATATTTATAATTAAAAAATTAAAACCCATAAGATGATCCCTGTTTTTATCAGCAAATTTAATAAATAAAGTAACTATTATTTTAGATCAGAGTTTTATTAAAAAAATCGCTTTATAATCATTATTCAGCGTTAAAAAATTTTTAATCATAATAATAATAGTTAATTGTTTAAATTTAACATATCGCTCAAAAAGTAATAATTAAAATTATTTTACACTTTTTACATCACATATCATATTTATTTTTGATTTTTATATTTTTGTCCAATAGTAATGATTATAACTGAGCTTAAAATTTTTCTTATAAGAAATAATCATTACCTTGGTATTAAAGTTTTTTGATCAAAAATAAAGATTTTCTCTTGAGTTTTATTCTTTCATCAGAAATATTCAAAGCAATTTGAAATTGATGATTTTCATATATATATAAATTCCTTTAAATTTTCGGCCCGCTTGTTTGGAAAAAAAGGCTTGCAAAGTTAGTAGAAATTCGTATTAATTGCATTACTGAGCACAATTGGCTAGTAACCATTTAAAATTCCAACAAATGAGATTTCCCAAAGAATGGATATAGTGTTTCCAAGATAGGTTTACAAAAAATTTCCATTTTGAGAGATTTCTGCCTCCAAGAATGAAAGAATAAAAAATCAAATCAAAGACTATCTATAATCTTACTCCTCTCCCATTCTATTGTTCATTATTTATTATAAAAATAAAATAAAATAAAATATTAAATACCTACCTATTTATAAAGAGTGTAGCTTGTCCATTCCGGGTATAGCTGTAGTCAAATCTTCCACCAGGTTCTACTAGCGTGCCATCAAAATAATACGTCATCTTTGGTTTTGGGTAACCATATACAAACCACATTAATTCAGTGTTGTGACCCTTCACACCATAACTAGAGTCATTTTCTCGGCGTAAAAATCTGTTTACATAATTAAATGCAAATAAAAATGATGACATGAGTAAAATATTGAAAGAAAAAAATCGATTATAAATTTAAGAGTTTGTTCTATGTCGTTGCGTTGTTTGTTTAACGCTATGGACTTGAAACAATTTATTTAATGTTATCGTATTTAGCAAACTTACTGTGGAGCCTGCGCAAGGCCATCATGGGGTGGTCGCTCAATGTCAAAGTCTTTTGGGAAGTATGGCGACGTTTCCGGTCTAAAATCGACTCCTGGAGCCAAGTACGTATATATTTTCTTTTCCTCGGGCACAATTTTCTGTCTGGAAAGAATCATATATGTAATATAGTAAAAATAATTGTTAATTATTAATTATATCCATACATAGTAACTTAGATTACTACTCAGACAGACACGCTATACGGCGCACAGTGGGGTAAATGCTGCTCAAAATTAAGATTAATTTCCACAAGAAGTAAGAAATAATGTAATTTGTCATTTGAATGATTTTATTTTTATACCATAAAAAACAAAAATATGGTGATCATCGGTTTTCACCATGATCATACACATCTTCGCTCAAATTGTCATCATCGCCTTCATCATTATCATCATCAACTTCATTATTATTGCCACGATCATCTCTAATAATTCTTCCGGTAAATCCAGCACTTTTTTGTGGTAATTTTATTCTGGTAGATATAACGGGGTTAAAACTGATTAAAAGTCTGTTGAATATGTCTTCATTTGCGTTTTTTCTGCTGCATTTGCAAGAAAAATGTTCTCTAAAGGCCTTACAATCTCTGTTTCGAGCTTCCTGCGCTTCTTTTGATAATTGTCCGATTGATATTAGGGCGTAGCATATTATCTCTGGTACATGGATGAAATATTTGTGAAGTGTTGGAGGCATACCAAGGATAACTTTCAACGATATACGTGTATTTTCCTGCATTTAAAACGTAGTCACGAAATTTCTGTACGTCAAAACATCCACGAGTATTGTATGCATCTTTTTAATCAAATTGATATCAACTTTAGTAATTGCTCCTGATATCTTGGGAGTTTGAAAGAAACGCCTAGATGTATTTCCATCATTAGAATTCCCAAAGCCAGGTTTCGGTTGGTGGATTGGCCAACAATCAGACCAATTTTATCTTTAAATTATTTTTGAATGCGTGCTTTATTTTCCGAAACTAATAGTTTATCGCTAACCAATTTTTTATGCATAATTTATACGATAAGTCTGCTCCGTTCAAAGAACCTAATCCACCCTTAAAGTATTGAAAGACCAACTTGTAAATTTTCTGTTTTTACATCTTTCTTCACCATTTCATCAATTTTATTAAAATCTTTCGAGTTAGCTTCAAATGAATAACCAGCAACCATAGATAAAATTTAATTGTGTTTAACTTCCAAATATTTATTTTCATAAAATAGAACCGAATTATCTAGATTTTATATTTCTATACAAACTCTCGTTTATTTTGCAATTGCTCTATTTCCTCTTGTTCTGCCTTAAAAAATTCGTGTATATTTGACCAGGCAGTTGGCATAAATAAATGCATATACGGGAAAAGTCCGCAATATTAACGCAATTTTTTTACAAAATGAAACTACAATTGCCAGAGATTATAGACATGAATCAAGATTGCTTTACCCCGCTTAACTCACAAATATATGTCTGCATAAAAGGTCGAAGCCCTCATATTTTAAGGCTTTCGCGCAAATGGAATCACTTTGAATTTACTAAATTACCTGAACAACAAAGATCCATAACAATTTTTGCTAAATTTTCCCAGTTAAAAAAGTAAATAACTTCGAAAAATTTAAAAAATCACGTATATCACTGTGTGCACACAAAAAAAAAATAAACTTGCAACTTTCCAATAATAAACTATACACTTTTTTCTAATATTTGTTTAGCTAGTGATGGAAGATTTTATTTTTTAATTAATTTCCAAAATCGACCCAATGTGCGGCGACACTATATACTGACATTTATTTAAATTTAAGCAATTGTTGAATTGTAATTTATGAAAAAAACTTGAACGCTATGTTGAATACTATGTATTCTGAAAATTCGCCTTATATTAGTAGGAATTATATTGTTTAGTAAAAATACTTTCGTACTTAAATGAAGTACGAAGAAATCGATTAAAGCCAACGTTTTTAATTAAAAGCAAAAGAAAAGAAAAAGTAAGAAATAAATTCAAAACTCTTTCATCTTTTATCGGATATATATTTAGTTTTTGGCGTCCACATTTGTCATTGAAAATTAATTTATTGTTCGTTAAAAATTTACATGCAGAAATGTAAAATTTAGCCTTTTAACACAAAAGAATCATTTGAGCGTGGAAATAGCTGATAAACGTGATAATCTTGATATAATTATCACCTGATAAATAAATTTTATGGGGAATCGATTATTAATTTTATCTGCTAATTTTACCGCGCAAAGTATAAGACATATGTATTTATGCTTTAGTACGTGCAACTCTGCTCAATCGATAGCTAATTTGTTTAAATCAGTCGAGCAACATGTAAGAAGTAAGAAGCGAATTATTTGTATTAAAGAGTTTTAAATTTTAAAAGTTTTATTTTCATCTCTGAACAGAATCGGAGAGTTTTCTTTCTATCATACAATCTGTTACAGATGCAGTCAAAAATAGTCCAGAGTTTTTCGAAGTAAAACCTGTTATTAATACAAAATTTTAATCAGTTTCTTGTTCAGAAACCGACTGCAGAACAATTTTATGTAGAGATGGAGAGTAAAACGTAAAAAGAGGAGCGACGTACATATATGGCTGCTGCAGATTGGCAAAATAAAAACGGTGCTCATATATGTAGATAAACCTTCCCATACTGAAATTTATTTGGGCGATGTTATCGGGCAAAGAAAGAACACTATATAATTAACCAATCTACGAATAATGTATGCTTTATTGTATCCAATCCATGTGAAGAAGCCTGCACCAATTATGATGCAAATAACTGCAAATTATCTACTTTAATATTGGGCAGTGAAAGAGACTTATCTGCCGAAGAATATGCAAGAGAATGAGTTTAAATTGGAGGTGGATAAACTTAAACTTGAAAGAGAAAAGGAAAAGACCAATGTTGAGCTAGAAAACGAAATGAAAATAATTAACTTTGAAATTCACGCGAAGTTGTGAGAAAACTTGCAAGTTGAAAAATTAAAAACAGAGACTGAAGAACTTGTTAAGCGAAATTGAACTAAAATTAAAGTTTACTTAAATATTTAGAAGTGGAAAATGAAATATGCGTACAAAGAATCAAATGATTTTATAAAACGTGAAATAATATTTTAATAATCATAACTAATATTTATAAATTTTTCTTTTTATTTTAACATCATTGGCATTATTGCTCTTGGTTTGCTAGCTTACTCGTGCAATAATTGAAGCCGAATGATACTTTGTTCAGCGATGAAGCTCAGTTTTGGCTTAATGGGTACATTAATAAACAAAATTGTCGCATTTGGAGTGATGATAATCCATAAGACGAGGTTACATCCTCAAAACGTCACTGTTTGGTGTGCCCATTTTTCTTCAAGCCGGCCATGATGTTACAGCCAATCGGGAACTTTATGGAGCCATCATTAATGACTTTTCGTGCTGAATTGGAGGATTTCTATGTGAACGACTTTTAGCTTCAACAAGACGGCGTTATTTACGCCTTGCAAGAGAATATTCGGAGCGTTTATCCAAATTGCTGTTAAATGTGGTTGATAATTTAGCCGAAATTATTTTTAAAAGGTAATGGTAATCCCTTAACTATATAGAAATGTAAATTCTTGGTCATAACATTAAACATTTAAAAACCATACCCTTTATAATGTTAATAAGTATTTTTTCTTTAAAGGAAAAGGATAAAATCGCTTTGAATTATATTTTTTCAGTAAAAACATCGCCGTTATAATGAGAGTCATTTCTTTTAACTATCGATGTTTTAAGTAAATTTCACAGAGTTAGCCACTTGACTTTGAATATACCCCATTGATTCTAAGTAAGTAGATTATCCGTTAGAGTGAATCTATACTGTGTTGAATAATAACACAATGCAACAAGATTAGATGAAACCAAATGCAACTTCTTACAATAAAGGAATTATTGTGGAAATTTATGGTATCCTACTGTTTTTTTGGTCGGGGAATTCATTTTCCATGATTATTTTTACATAAAAATCACGATTGGTGGCACTTCCATACAATTTGTGTCTAATTGAAAAAGTGAAAAATTGGTAATTTTTAACCCTGTCCTGGCAATCATCGGCGACATAGGCGTCTACCTGTGCCGCAACTGACATTTAGAGTTAGAATTTGGAATTTGGTTTCCACTCATTGTACTAATACGAATACATGTGATATAAACTAAATTAAAAAAGGTAATTGTTAGCAAAATTTGCACCTTTATTGCTATGTTTGCGGATTACGGTAGTTATGTAACCGAAAATATCATAGACAACAAAATAGAGGTGGAGCTCGCCCGAAAATCTCTGCAGAAGGAGGTCTCCCCGAAGGCGACCGCCATAAGTTGGGCGGTGGAGGAGACAAGACGAGACCGCCACCGGCCGGAATTGCTGCTTATTTAAAGACAAGTTTACTATTGCATTAAGCCAGGAACCTGGTACCTACGTGGCAGGGTTACTGGGTTATCAGCACCTAACTTCCAACTATTTCACGTCCGTTGTTTTACCCCCTACGGAAGAAGTGAGGAAGATAACTGAACAGGCGAAAAAAAGGTATGGAAATTATTACTGTAGTAGATTTTAGCTCCCATCATAGAGGTTACGGCCGCACATATTTTAACGATTGGGGCTCTGCTCGACTATTTTAACTCTAAGGACCTTCTCATTATTAACGTAGGTAGCACTCCAACCTTTTATATAGGCGTAGAAGGGAAAAAATATTTAACAGCTTGGAAATGGTCACTGAATACTCACATTACATGAAGAGTTGAGTTCCATATCGGAGATCGACGCAGTAGTTGAGAAAATTACAAAAAGCATCACTGATAGTGGGGCAATTGAAACATTTTTATATGAACGAGAGAACACGCTTGCGGTATTTATTGACGTAAAAGGCGATTTTTAACAATGTGAACACTACCTCATTGATCTCGTTAATTACCTCTTTGGGGTTTAATCAGGACTTACTTACCTAATTGAACCAAATGTTGAGCCAAAGGCGGACGGAATGTGGAGCAGGAGGTGCCAAAATCATTCATAAAATCACATGTGGCGATTCACAAGGAGACAACCAGTTACTCCAACTGTTCACAGCGTAGAACTATAAAGTTTCTTTGACTATCACACGTAATAAAGCGATCACTTAAAATCGTAGCTGATTGGGCTGAGAGACAAGGACTCTCAGTTAACCCAGAATAATCTGAGGCCTGAAGCTCTAGAAGTGATCCTTGACATTAGGCCAATCAACATACAAGTGATGTATGAAGCGGTGCTAACAGTTTGCCACCTAAATGTTCCTCTGGGTCCACTCCACAAATTGTGACGAACGTGGTGATATTCAGAAAATTATATCGGAACTCGTAAACGTAAAACGTAAAATGCGACCGACAAACGGAAACAGGGTTTTTCTGTGACCACGCCAATAACCAAGGTTGCTTCAAACTCAATGACTACAATTCCGCACTCTAAGCAGAGATTGTGGGCATTACTGAGGGGTCTAAATGGGCAACCGCTTTAACGGCAAAATTAATCAGGCTTCTGGTAGATAGTCAAGCAAAAATTTAAGTAATTAATTGCGTAAGCATAAAGTCCAAATGTGTTAGAATATACAAAGAGTCAATTAACAGACATTCGAGAGAAAACACAGTGAATATCACTTGGGTCGAAGTTACCATCGACTGCCTTCAGCGCCTTCAAATCTTGTTTAATACAGTGGACTATACAGGAACGCTTAAAATTTTGGAACTGTTCCAACGTGGGACGTTTCGATAAATTATTGTGGGGCAGCGTGGACAGACTAAACTTTTACTTGCATTAAACAAGAGAGAACTTGGCATTCTTATGAGTGTATTAACGGCGCATCTACCTCTGATACGTCATTTCCATGGCTAAGTAAGAGGGAATCATCCGATTGAGATGTCACATCTTTCATCATCGAATTTTTCGCAAACGCTTAGTAGAGCTGACTAATGGCGTAGGCCGCTTTCATCCAACCAACCAACCAAGCTAAGAGTCCAACTTTATGTTAATGAAGAAGCTTTAGGTTAGTTGAACCGTCTATTTAATGCTTAAGCTAATTTCAAAGACTTGGAATTAAAATTTATACCCATGGTAAACTTCTTTGCGAATAATAAATTAGACAAAATGAGGCAATGGACCGCAAAAAGGCTAGTTGATATGAGAACCATTGATAACCATATTAAAAAATTCAGTTGAAAGGATGAGCTGGATATTCATAACGGTGCTAGTACCAGTAACCTAAAGGGTCAGTTCAAATTTCTACATTAAATTGAATTTCGAAAGAGATGGGACCATTTGTAGGAATTCACGCAAGTGAGGAAAGGTTTTGACTGCCATTCACCTGGGAGTGATCAGAAACGATTTTCTTTTCGAAGAAAAACAGCTGGTACTATGAGTAGAGAGAAAACCGGCTGCCTACCTAGCAACATTGCGATCGTCCACAGTACGTGCCGGGTGAAATAAATAGAGAGAGCTGAAGAAGGAAGCAAGACTCATTTGCATGAAGAGCTTGAAAAGCTCGCTGACAAGGGTACTGCTCGAAAATTTTACGATCATAGTTAGGGAGATCAATAATATGCCTACAAAATGCCGACTGGAAAACGAGCTAAGCATTTTTTGATAGGTTAATCTTTTCTTATCTTAACTTACATAGTTTCATAAATTACTTCTTCTCCATTGCCGTACTCATAAATATACATAATACATGCTTTCATTTCCACAATTTGATTGTCCCATAAAAATAGTTATTTTATTTATTCATTGTTTTTTTTTTGTAAATTTGAAGAGAATAATGCAGTTAGCTTACCTGTATGTTTGTACATATGGGCTAGGGTCGCTAACACCATATTTATTTTCAACTCGAACTCGAAGACGATAATCTCGAAATGGCTCCAGCTTTTTAATTTCACAGGCACAGTTTCTTACACCTTTGTGTACGGTTCGCCAATTTCCATTTGGCAAATCCATAATTTCTACCTGAAATATTTTGTAATTTTTTTATTATTATCGTTGGATTAATTTCTCAAACAAAATCAAGTGTCTTGTATTTTATAATCAACTAAAAATAACTAGATGTATGGTATCGAGCACTGTTGGCAGTTCTGGAAGAAAGTCAAATTTTTGATTTAAAATGCACAAAAATGCTCGAAAAAGCTCGAATTGCTCGAGCTCAAGCTCGAAAATTTTCGAGCAATGAGCAATGAACGAGTGTGCGAGTACTCGTTGGTCAAATGCTCGAACAGCTTGTAAATGTTCGAACAAAATCTTGAGCTCTAGTATATACACATTTTCTCTACATATGTAGAAGCGTTAACTCGGTAGCATAAGCACGGATTGAGTTGAAATCAGCTGATTTACATTTAACCTGATTGTTACAGTTTTTCCGTGTTGCTAACGTTTTGCCAAAAATATAAAATTTGAAATAAATTTTACCAAAACTTAACAAAGATCGGCGTGGCAGCACATTCTGAATTCAAATCGAGTCGAACATTTGGCGTTTATGTTTGTAGGCTTAACACGAGTAGAATATACCTGCGTAAAAATGAAGCATAAACGTGGTAATAAACGCATATAATTTAATCTTATGACATAGATATGGGTTCGCCATTATGTTTTAAAAATTATTTCGGGCAAGTGTTCTTTGCGGATGGCTCGAATAAATTTTAGAGGAGAGTCCGCTAATGCACTCACCAAAAGTTTCCCAAAGGTCGTCTACATCAACATCATCCACTTCCCCATTAATTGGAACAATAGCCCGATTTCTTTTTTTAAGAAATATAGAGCAATGATTTTCTGTGCCCATAGGGTACACTAAAAATGGCTTGTGGCTTGTGGATTATCATTACTTATACGTATTTATTAACGTAACCATAAACTAAGCTTCATCGCTGAACAAAATTTTCTTTTGAAAATCGTGATCGGTCTCTATTCACCGAACGTACGACGCGTTTAATGGCCGTTCGGCTTCACATTTTGCGCAGGTTGGATTTTGTACGGCGTCTCTGCAAGGCGATTATTTCATCCGAATATTGTACGCAGTGCGCGGACAGAAGCATTATTTTGGTAATGCATGCTTTTGAAATCTTGTTCCAGAGTAAGTCTGTCTATTACGGAATGGCAAATCATACTGAGTATAAAGAAGCCGTCAAAAAAAAGCAACTGAAAAAGTATTGTTTAATTGAAAACAACACATCTAAAAAACACATATTATAAGAAAACTGCGGATTTAGTATTAATAAATAATCTTTATATGCCTTCTGTCTTTCCTGGAGTAGGTACAGTGTTAATATTATCTGTTAGATATTGCTAAACGATCGTTTCCGCAACTAAACTTAAAGAAACTATACGTAGCTTGGCTTTTCTTCCATGGCTCGATCTTTAAACTTAGATAATGTAATAGATATTTTGGTGGAACAGAAATTTGAAGCCAACAATTTTAATATCTAATATTTTTACAATATATTTATATTTGATCATTTTTACTACAAATAAATAATTTCCTAAAAGCTTTACAGGGTGTTGTGCACTTCCTGAATTGCAATGAAAGTGAAAAAAGCTCGTGAATTTCATTTGAAAAATAAGCAACAAATCAAAAAAAAATTTCAGTTGTAAGTTTTTAGTGAGCTGAAGGGCTATTTGTTTGTATGAATTGAATATTTTTGTGATACAACAAAGAAAAATGGTAGAAGTGACAGCTGTTTAGGATATCACCACATATCTTCATCAGAATTCTTGTATCGGGATCGAACCAATTGATCCTGACTTAACAGACGAGTGCTCTACCACTGCGCCAACATCAGCCATGTACGTGTAATCTATTGTTGTATTATTCAATTCTTTATTAACCAACAACTATTAAGTGCGCTAGTTTTTTTTCATAAAATTGTCTTTGCTTTTGTAATTTATTCTTCCTGAAGAAATGTATGATAAGACCTAATAAAAACTTGAATTGTTACATTACCAGATATGTCACAGGATATCGAGGCGATGCTAACACTGACGGTTTCCAAGATAATCTCAACGAGTTATCAGTCATTCGCGATATTGTAGGTTTATCAGTAAGTGGTGTGGGAACGCCGGTTCTTTTATATTTATTTAAATCATTATATTGTTCCGAGAGAGGTTTTCTGTTGTGATCATCAATATCTATAATATAACAATAATTTGTGTCATTAAAAAAATACACTCTTATAATATAATTATGTGTAATTATGGTCCTTACTATCGTAAACGAGATGTGCATGACATGTTTCATCACCATATGGGTTAAATATATGACATGAATAACGGCCCACATCCGCTTCATCAGCATCTTTAATAGTAAGTCGCAGTAACCCGTTGGTCTCGTAATCAATTGAAATTTTTTCGCTCGGAAAGAGTTTTTGATCATTTTTAAACCATTCTGCTTCGGGATCTGGACTCCCGGTAGCGCAAGCAGTAAACTTTGCTGTCATTCCAGGATAAATTTCACAGTCACCAATTTTCTTTAGGAATGCAGGTGGTTCAGATCGAATGTGTTTTTTCCTAGAATTCAAAAGAAAAAGATCTTTAAGTTTATCTAGTTTAAAATAACTATGTATGCACACAATATTGAAAAATAGTATACATATTATACACTACCAGATACTAGCAATAATAATAAGTATAACAATTATAGCGGAAGTGCTGATTGAAAAGTATTTTTTAGTCAACAAATTTTTAGCTATGTTTTTTACTGATGTCATACACTTGAGGACAAAAGAAATCAAATTCTAACCAACTGAATAAGTACGAAATGGAAGTCCTTAGCAAAAATTACATACAAAAATACTCAAATACTTATTTTCTATAAAACAACTAAACCACGTTATTAACGAAATCAGAAAAGCATTTGAGCTCAAGGAGTATTGCTGTGGAGTCTTTCTGACGTAGTTGAAAAGTTCGACAGAGTATGGCATATCTTCTTTTTTTATAAAATATGCGCTTAAACATTTTTCCGCTGTCAGTACGGTCCGTTATCGTTTTCTCCTTCGAGTAATTTGAGCATTTGGAAAGGTGAGAGAAATCTTCTCAACAGAAGCAATATGGGTATAATAACGGTCGATCAGGGCCAGTGCGCTCGATCAGGGTTCTGTGATCGAGTAACTTTTTAACTAACTAACTAATCTAATAGGTGGTTTATAGTAAAATTGTTTGGATTTCATTACTGATGGGTATACAGTAAAGGTTGCATAATAGTAATATTATCATTCAGGTCAAAAGTAATAATTGTTTTTTGAGCAAAATTTGTTCATTCAAAAATTAAATGTAATGGGAAAAATATAACGTAATTGTTAATAAATATCTTTCTGAATGATAAGTAAAAAAATTATTCTTAATTACTTACAGTTCATTAACTACATCCATTCTGCCTTGGGTTACATCGGTACCTTCTTTGTTCTTCGCAATACATTTATATACACCATGATCGCTCATTTGGCAATTTTTAATAACTAATGCATGATGATCCCCGTCGTTTATTATATTATATTTATCACCATCTGTAATCGGTTTGTCTTGGAAGTACCACGACAACTCTGGATATGGTACACCGGAAACGGTAACAGGTATTTTTGCATCGGTATTGATTAAATGCTGTTGATCGCATATCTTCTGAGTAAACAAAGGCTTTTTGAAAACTTTTCGAACATTGGCCTCGCAAGATGAGGAATCTTCGCCAAGAGGATTTGCTAGAAGACAACTGTAAGTACCCGAGTCGCTAGCTTCAGCGGGATTTATGTTTAAACTGACATGTTTACCATCACATTCTATCAAAACGCGGTCGCCATTTGTGAGAGGACTACCATCTTTTGTCCAAATAATTTCTGGAATTGGATTTCCTGAAAATGCTGCAGTAATTTGAATTTCTTCTCCTTCGTTTGCATTTACATCTCTTATTGAAGACAAAAATTGAGGTGGTTCCTCTGGCATGGATTCGTCTGTTTTCAAAGCAACTTGTAATCTAGCTTTAGATGAGGTTGTACCTTTTGGATTAGTCGCGACAACTTCATACAATCCAGAATCTTTTAGAGTGGCTTCATTAATGAGCATGCTGCACGTATTTTCATCATTTTCAATGAAACTGTATTGTCCTTTGTTTGGAAGGATTTCTTCACCATTATGGAACCATTTAACATCTGGTTTAGGATTGCCAACGACTTTTATTTGTAATTTGGCAGGAAAACCTTCAATGCAATTGGTATCATGCAACTCTGTTATAAATTCCGGTTCTTTTTCTTTTGGCAATACAGTCACAGTAGAGCTTCCTTCTACTTCACCCTCTTTGTTAACTATTAAACATTTATATATACCAGCGTCTTCAGGTTGAACTTCATCAATGCTATAGTAAAAAATATACTCTGCTATAATATTATCCATATAATATACAAAAAGATGTATTCAAATCGGTCTAAGCAAGTATTTAAATTAAAAATTTTACCTTAAACCAACGACTCCATTGGGATTATTTATGAAATTTATATTCTTGCTTGGGCGCAAAGCAACTCCGTTTTTAGTCCAGCAAATTTCAGGAGCAGGAAATCCAACAACCCGTGCTTCTAGTTTAAGTGGTTCACCAACAGAGACTCTAATATCCTCTAGAGGTTTGACAAAACCAGGCTGTTGAGATTGAGCTGTAATCGATAGCACAAACTTTTACTGTATGAAATATTTAGTTTGCAGGCGAGAAATTAGTTTTTGGATAACGTTTACTTAACAAAAATCTTTAATTTGTAAAGCTTTGATAGTTCTTTTTCTTTCGCCGAAATTAGTCGAATATCGTAGTAAAGAAAGTAACCTCAGTTTTGAAGAAGATTCAAACTTACTTTATTTACACTTACTCTTTTAAAGATACTTTCAAAATTAGGTTATATCTAGGTGTACGTACGTTTCACGGCAACTGCACATAAAGATGATACTTCACCTAAAGCGTTAGAGACTATTACTTTATAAGCGCCAGAATCGATTGGCTGGATATTCGAGATTTCTAATTTCAAAAGTCCGCTGTCTGAATAAGAGTGCTTTATGCTGAAAATATAAAAACATTTTATTGAAAGATAATGTTTTTCATTTTTGTATATGAGTCTCCATTATTATGTTATGATAAACAGTAGCAAAAGGTTGATGATATTCAAAAGTTAATAATGTGAGAGTTTTTAGTTAATGTTACGAAGGTGTTATGTGCATAGGAACCGATTTTTTTTTTTTTGACGGGGGGGGGGGGGAAACAAAATTGTCGTTGAAGAGGCATGTTTAAGCATATGTTAAAGATGAGATAGGTCGGGATCCAGGGACAGAGACTTCAACGTTTAAAACCATGGCAATTGGTACGGGTTCGAAATCCTCCATTAAGGCAAGAGAGCCTTCATCGCTAAGTAGAAAAAAGAGGGCGGCGGAGCAATAAATAAACTAGAAGATACGGTTTCAGAATTTGGAAGAAAACACTTTAGCGGAGCAGTCAGCGTATACTATATATAAAACTTTTTGTTTTTGTTCAGGTTCTCATTTTGAGTTCAGCTTTTTCGTATAAGTGTGGCAATATACTTTTTTTGTAGATGTGGGAGTGTATTTTATGGTTGAGTTTGTACATCTTTCAAACATCTGAATAGTTTACGTTATAGGTTATGCGGGGAGCATAAATGCTTGTATAACTTTGAGCGCTGGCTAATTGCTTCCTGTTATTTGAGTTTTTGCATTCATGCATATATGTTTCTACAAAATTTTGACCCACGAGTATTTAAAAAATTTGTTTATGTTTTAAATTTTAAATAGGTAAAGGCTGGATTTCTATCGGTTTCGAGTTGCCACGTGAGAAAGGCTTGAAAATCGTGACAAAAACCGCTTTTATCAAACTATGTTGGGTGTCATTTTTTTATATTACTGTGATACGTCGTCATGGTGGCACGAATAAAAACCCCATAGACACTAAATCGAATTACATTAAAAAATATCAAATGACGAGATCAGTGTTACGATGCTCGTATCCTTCTAACCTGAATTCCAATTCTAGACATATCAGTTAGTTTAATGATTAGTTAGTTATTGTACACCACAGTTACAATACAACGCTAAAAGCTTACTGCTCAGTTGGCTTTAATTCTTCACCGTCCTTGGTCCAACGAATCAGTGGAAGTGGACTGCCAATTACTTTACACTGCAAAATCAAATCTTCTCCTTGGCTTACTTCTTTAGCGTTGTCAAACTTAGACTCGAATTTGGGAGCTAATTCTAATAGAGCAAGATTGAACTTGACCTCGGTGGAGCCAATTTCATTTTTAGCAACAACAGTGTACTGAAAGTTCATTTAAAATAAATATTATAAAGCAAATAGGTACATGTGTATAATATGATATATGCATACTTGTCCCGAATCGGTGGGCTTGAAATGTGGAATTTCGAGTTGGCTGCCTAGTTGATCGGAGTCCGGAGAAGAATATCGTATATTATACTCAGATTCTTTTTTGTTAATATTATCTGCTCCAACTCCTAAGGTTTTATCTCCTTTTTTCCATTCAATTGTTGGTTTTGGGATACCATGTGCTAATACATCAACCAAAGCCGGACAATAGTCCTGTATTGATTGATCATCTGGTAATTTAATGAATGTCGGCTTTTCAACTAAAAATATTTAAAATTATTAATTTTCAAATAAACCAAAAAGTTTTTAATACAGCATATTAAACATTGTCGATAGCCTTTGATTGGTCTCACAGCCAAAGTGATGCAGCTACATACGTGTATGTAAGAAATAGTAAAAAAATAGTTTACAAAGTAAATAAATTTTCCAAAAAACATGAATGCCAGTAAATAGCGGCAGATATACCCATTTCACGAATGCTTTCAAAATTTTATATTTTGTATTTATTTCATGTAATTCACAACAAAAACTGTTTATGCATGCAACCCTGCTTAGCATTAAACGCCTCATACACATATGTCGCTTCTGTATTGGAAAATGAGATGACGAGTCGTTTTCGGATTGAGTCCCGTTATACATTCCGGTTTGGATTTCCACCTTCTGTGGAATCTATAAAGGCCGATGTTGCCGCACAAACGGTCCTTTTTTGATACCAGCATTTACAGCAGCGACATCAAAGTAAGTCACCCCAATTATTTTGCTGTTTATATTTTTCTTTCATTTTTAATCAATAAAGAGATTTATTATATTAATGAAATTAAGTCTCACTTTTTTTTGGAAAGAAGAGTAGGTTTATTATTTTTTCTTTAGGTTGGTTTATTGTGGAGGATCGGCCCCCATTTGATCCCCGTTTCCGGACTTCATGAGGAATTCCGGCCCGAAGTATATCCCGCAATAACAAAAACAAACTTCACTATTAAGTTATACCTCAGAGCGAAAATGATGCAGTAACAAAAAAATTAATAAATTTCATTTTTTTAAAGAGCAAAAATATGATATTATAATTAATATTTAGTATGACTGTTTTCATACGTTTGGGCTTTGGGCACGGATTTCCCTAACTTCTTCGTATATAGTTTGGAGCAATATTGTTCCATTCTGTTCGTAGGGCTTTTTTAAGTCGGCTTGATCTCGAATCTAATATTTTCGAATCTCTAGTTCCAAAACTGACCACAAATTCCCAATCACATTCAAATCTGGAGACTGCGCTTTGGCTTGTACTATGTGCGGGCAATTCCAAATAAGCCAACTTTGCACAACGCCTGATTTGTGTTTCGTATCATTACCTTGGTAGTAACTTGAATACTTGTTCTTCGACCCATTTCGATCTACACTGAACCAATGTCAATGCTATAATGTCAAAATTAACTCATATTATACCGAGTTTGCTCGCGATTATAGCGGAATTTATTTTGCATTCAAAAATCGTCGACAAGCCGCCGCCACTAACGGTAGGTACAATTTAATAGTGCAGTTTGTTTTTGATGTGAATTATGGTACATAAAATAAATATAATATATACAATTTTGAAAGCATTAATACATGTTTTTTGGAAAATTTATTTAATTTTTAAATTAAACTTATACTATTTCTTACATAGCTGCATCACTTTGGTTGGGAGCCACTGTATGTATGGCTTATGCTAAAAGTGGCAGAAATCAATCTGAAATATTTTTAAAAATCTTTTTCGAAAAGTTATGGATATGACAATTTAATAGTTAACCGACTGTAATTATACTAGGCTATATACTGATTATTATTATGCATACTTTATTTGGAGTATTGTATTTTTATGATTAGAGCCAATAAATATAAAAAAGGTTCTGGGAGTTAATAATATATATCAAAATCCATTATTATCAGGTGAGACAATTTTTCTGCCACCACTCCACAGACAAGCGAACTCTTGTCGGAGGAAATTTTGAATTTGAATTCGAACAAAGCAGTGGCTGTTGTGGACGTGTGTCATAATTTCCGTGGGAATACAACAGCTGCCAACAAATCATTAGAGAACTCAAAAATATTTTTTTGGATACATATTTAGATTTCTTTTTTGAAAATCTTCGATCTGTAGTAGATGAATAGTGAAAGGCTCCATCAGAAAATTGGAAAATTTGATTTTGCGTTAAACTTTAATTCAAATTTAGCTGCATGTTGTAAACAACCATCTCGGTGGAAAACAATTCCTAATTAAATTGGGAAGATAGGCTAGCAGAATATGAAAAGAGTTATCTTTACGCATTATATTTGCTCCTTCAAAAGAGCTATTCGAAAATTTGGTAGAGAGCATATTAAATGGCGGCCCCAATAGCCGAGTGGTTAGCAGTGCTTACACCATGCAGAAGATCCGACGTTCGTGTCTTGAGCCGCCGATTACACAAAATTATGGAAAATAAATTATAAAAGTTTTTTTTTTTTAAATTATTTGTATTAAAATAGCTTTACACTGATGTCGAGTTTTCAGCAATTGATTAACCAACACATCACTTATTTATAGGGCACATGATATTTATAATTTAGTACCTTTTCTCAGAAGTTTATGCTCCATTCAAAATTTCAGGGAAAAATATGATATTAAATCACAAATATTTTAGGTAGATTTCTATCAGTTTTGCATGAAATTAAATCACGAATCAAATACAATCGTGCAAGAAACCTGTTTTTTTGTCCCGTTTAATATAGAATGGCTGTTTAAAAAAGAGTTTACGTTGTTTTAATTACAATTTCAAAGAGCTCACCTTTTACATTGAGACGAAAACTTGCTGTAGTAGTTCCTTGGTCATTGACAGCAGTCAGTGTATATAATCCATCTTCAGCAGGTTTAACACACTGAAAAACTAGTCTATATTTGTCGTCATCTGGATCTGCAATAACTTCACAGTTTTCATTGTTGCAAAGATTTTCATTGCCTCGCGTCCATGTGACTTTGGGTTTCGGGTTTGCAAGTACAATGGCATCAAAAGCGATTGTACTACTCGGAAGACTAGTTTGATCTTTCAAACCAATTATTTCAGGCTTCGATAACACATCAATCCATCCACTAGTACTAATTTCACCATATTTATTTTGTATCACTAACTCATAGCGCCCAGAATCTTTGTGTTGACCTACGATAAATATATTATATTATAAAAAACTTTTTAAAATAAATTTAATACTTTATGTGCAGATTATTTTCCCACAGAAACGTATTTTTACTTTTAATTTAAAACAAAAAAAAAAAATAGTGGTAGCCAAGTCTGATTTTTACTAAAAACGCAGTATTGCTGCAGAGTTTGAAAGCGAGAAACGCAGTCTAGATTTCAAACACGTCAGAAATGTCGGAGAAGACCATAACTGTATTGTATCCAGTATTTGCTTCGCAATCTCTGTACCACAATAATCCAAAACAGGAACGAATGTGAAAACACAAAGGTCGTGGATGAGAGAGCTATGTCCATTTTTACAGACGGCCAGAATTGGGTGCAAAAAGTTCAATGCTCCTTATCATTCTGGAGATATAGTTAATGGGGCTTTACGGGAAAAGAGTGGGTTACTATTGAAATGATTTTTATCGCAGCTGTAGAGACGAAGAAGAGTAAAAGCATGTGAAACACACCCTCTACCCCTGTCCAGCCTTGACAAAAGTTAGTAATCTTGTTCCTTTTGAGGAGATGATAAGAGTTCACAGTGGTATCACAATTAACCGTTAGCCCTGAGTTCGTTGGCCGCATCAACTAAACTCAAGGCCGTGGAAATCATCTTCGAAAGCTAGACCATAGGTGATGGTGAATATATCCACATTATTCTAAATACGAGGTAACCACTTGAGGAGAATTCTACTGTGACCACCCCTCCGAGTGTATTTCGGACATGAAATTAAGGCTCCTTGTAAAAAAAATCATCAGCCGTTCGGAGGCGGCTTAGTATAAACTGTAAGACCCTCCATTTTTCTGGAAAAACTTCAAGACGCAAAACCACAAATTGGAGGAGGAGCTCGGCCGAAAATCGCTTCAGCGGTTACAAAGCGCCAATTATATATATAAAACGGGATAAAGTTGTAATGAAAATGGCAGACAGCAAAGCGGCAATTAAGACCATTAAGTGTGTCAACATATAGCCAAATGTACATGAGAACATGTAAAGAGGCAATTAAAAGGCTCTTGTATTTCACAAAAAGGTCATCCAGTAACCGATGCCTAGAGTGTGCTGAAATTATGGAGGGAACACTTATCCAGCCTGCTGAATGGCAGTGAAAATGGAACACCCGAAGATGGTGAAGCCGAAACCCAAATCAATGCCGATAGAAAAGACGTTCCATTACCTGACTATAAGAAGGTTCGAATAGCCATTGCTCGCCTAAAGTACAACAAAGCCTTGTAAAACAGTGAGTAATCAGCTGAGTTAGATTTCAGAAAAAACCAAATCGTTTTTTGTTCCTATATTATAACTGTCAATAACCGCAGCCCCAAGCTTTTCGTTTTCATGGCTCTCATAAGATGGGCTGTTTCAGCTATGTAGCTATTTTTGGCTGGTGCGCGCACAATATTGGTTTGGGTAACACAATGCTTATCAAGTAATCAATATTCAAGTAAATTAAATACGAGTTCATACATGTATACGGTTTATTTTTGCTTCCGTTTTTTCGTAAAGAATCCTTAATGTAAGTTATCGAAAAGGCTACCGGTATTTAGTTTTTAAGTAGTAAAGCGCACTAAATTGCGTTGGGCAGTAGTTACGTAAATGTGCTACCGTTTACGTTCATCACCTAAACCCGTTACTTCTTTACAATTTTTCTTTAAATCCACTAATAGGATTTCTTTAGAGTAATTCGTTCCACTTCTTTGATTACCCTCTCCCCTACAAGATTGGAGTTGTGGTAGTAAAAGTTACCGTTTGCAAACTTAGATTTATAAATAAATTCCAGATAATTGGTAATTTAACTTACTTTCATCAAAATTCAGAGTATACGTGTATTCTTTCAGTCCATTTTCTATATCCTTTACAGTTTCGTTTATTTTAATATTATCTTGTTCTTTCAGAGGCTTTCCATCCTTTAGCCACGTAATTTTTGGTTGAGGATCCGCTGTAAATACGATGGGAATTGCCAACGAGTTTCCTTTATTAGTTGTAATGTCATGTAATCCACTTTTAAGAATAGGTTTTCGATATTCGGCAACACCTGAAAAGATTTTATTTACTTTGTTAAATACCACGAATTTATTTAATTAAATTTTTTTAATTTACCAGATAAGGAAAGCACACCCTGTAATGATTTTTCGCCACATTTATTCTTAATTACCACTTTATATTCACCAGCGTCGGCGAGTTGCAGTTCTTTTATTTCTAGTCGGTACTTATCCTACAATGGTTTAATTAATTTATTTATTTTGTAGGTATTTTAATATTTAGATATTAACACTTACTCCGTCAACAATTGTGGCAACATGTTTATCCGCTTGTATTGGTTTGCCATCGTGATACCACACAGCTTCGGGCTTGGGAATCCCCTTTGCAATGACTTCATATTTTAATGGTACAGACTCAAAGCTATGTTTTTCCAAAATATCCGCGTGTTGGATTTCAGGAATCGCTATATTAAATTAATTTATTTATAAATTAATGAATGTAAAAGTATTTGTATCTCTTATGATTACACTATCTATTTATATCTTTCAGCGGTAGTAGCAAAAAATTGGTATGTAAAAAGAATACAAAGTAATAAGCATACTCGTATATATGCAATTGAACCCTAACATACCATTAAGCGACAAAAATAATTATTGGAAAAATTTCACTGTGAAAATAGTACGCTTTGCCTAATTTCTGGATAATAAATATCGTATTTTAGGGCTAAGTGTTAGAACCAAATAACAGATAATTACAGATTTTTATTAGTCTTCAATAAATTTCAAATATATTAAATATTTGGTTAATTAGCAAATGCACGTATTTAATTTCTTATAGATATTTATTTACTTAAGCCATTTTCTTATTTTAACTAGGTAGGAATGGGTTAAACTACTGTTAATTTAAAATTGTATTTGTTGAAGCAATTAAAATACTTAGTGAAATCGAACAGCTTGTGATTATCTCTTAAATTAGGTAAAACCTTGACTTTGTCAATTTACTCTCTTAAAATTATACTATACAGCCCAACTGAGAGAGTACTATTTGTGGTATTTTAGGAATTTCTTTATCATTAAATAGAGCATATCCATATCTCCTTGCATCTTTACTGAACGGAAAGGCAGTAATGAGTCTATTCCACATGTAAGAATTAGTTAGTTCAAAACTCTTTTTACTTGTAACAAATTACAATAATTTAAAATCTTTAAGTTTTCATGAAATGTACCTATATATACTCTCGGTAGGGATTGTATGCATACATAGATATAAGATGCATTAATGAGCAGCTCTTTCTATTTCCTCTTCACGTGTAGTTTCTAGGAGCGTATTTAGACTATGTATTTTTTTATACTACATGTATTGGTTACATATGCAAACTCCTTTCCGTTCAGAAAGATGTTTGGATCTTCATTCATTCACATGTAAGCATAAGCGGCTGCAAAATCACATTAGTTTGTCCAAGCCCTTATGTCTGTTAGGACTCCTTAGAGACTAAGTGATGTGATGATAATTAGAGGGCACAGTAGGATAACCGATTTTGCAGATTTCAGATTTTGAATCATAAATTTGTTAAAACAAACTTCTAGAAGTGTGAAAATTGATATTCTGCACATATAGGATGAGTTGCACCCTGAAAATCATCGAAATCGGAAGACTATATCATGTAGCCCCCAAACAATCGATTTTTTCAGATATGACGAGTGGGGAAAAAATCCGTGAAAAAGCATAATAAGAGTATTAAATGTGGAATTAAATAAGGTGGATTTTTATGAGAAGCTTTTAACTTTTAAATTAAATTAAATTAAAATTGTTTACAATTTTTTTCAACTATTTTTGATATTGGTCTAGTCAAGGTTGGAGTCCATTAACCTTCCTTTAAAATCTGGTAGTAGTCAGCCCTTTATAAGTTATGTGTCTACCGGAAAGTTCTGTCCGTGTTTGGAATAAAGCAAAATACACATCTTTTCTCCTATCTTCCTAATATGGCCAGAAAAGGATCTTGCCTTAACAACATCGTCGCCAATCAAAGATGGTCGCCCAGAACGTGGCTTATCAGAAAGGTCACCTGTTTCAAATTTTTCGTACCATCTTCTGCATGTCCTATCAGAAACTGTACCATCACCAAGCACTTTCAATAAATTTCTACATGCTTCTGTAGCATTTTTTCCTTGTTGAAATTCGTATAAAATACAGTTTTACACTTAAGACTAATGGGAATCAACTTTATTATAGTTTATTTGCTACGTCAGTATGTATACATTAAGCGAGAAAAATATAGAGCCGAACATGTAATAAAAAAACATGTGCTTACGTGGCGAAGATGGTGTCATAGATTTGGATAGAACTTTTCGGTAAACCTAATATTATGGTCCCTTTGTGAATGTGATTGAGATTTTAAGATACAATTCAGTATGAAACTGAAGTTTTGAGTAGTTATGAAATAAATTTTATTTAAAAAATAATAATATTAAATTGTACGGTCGCTGGTAAATCACATCGGAATCAAATATTGTTGTATCATATTTCTTATTATTTTAACATTACCTTTAGTCATAAATTAGATTTAAATTTCTTATACACATTATTTCTGTGTCTTTATTTTCTTTAAAAATAAAATATTTTGTTCACAAAAATCGCAAAATACGAAAAATAAAAATAATTGCAAGAAAAATAATCCTCGCGTAAGAATAGTTTTAATAACAACGGTAACCCTTTTCCCGCCCAACCGACACGAGGGGGTAAAAGTGCTTAAAACACGGGCATTGCCTATTTCATGAATTAATTTTTATATTATTAGAGATATATTCTGCAAATTTAAACATTTGATTTAGAATTGCTCATCGAATGGTATCAACAATTTTATATTTACTCTTCCTGGGAAATTAGGATTTCTTACAAATCTTCTTATTCAAAAGAAAATGCAAATATTAAAAATTTTTCAACTGATTGATATTATTTTCTCATTGTACATGTACATATGGTACAAAATACTATATATTTCAAAGTCCGTGACAAGTGAAAACTTTTCTATGGTAACTTAAATTTTGCAGACTTCTTTAATAGACAAGACCACTTATCTTTGAAAAACTTTGTAAAAATGATTACGATTTATTTTATTTCCTAGTAAAGTTGACCGATTAACTTCTTCTATTGTATTGTTTTTATTTTAATAAGAAGTAAAAAGAAAACATCCAGCAATATTTATACCGGCTGTCTGTCTGCCTATCTTCCCGTCTGTTTGGACGCAAACTACTCCGTTAGTTTTGGAGATATTTCAACCAAATTTGGTTAGCAGAGGTATATTTATAATGTATTGATCACTTAATAATTTTAGATTTTGGGTTAAAAATACGTCAAAAAAATAATTGTAAGATCGCTAAATTTGACAATCTATATAGATTACTTACACTTAAAAACATTGGAAACGGAAGTCTACATTATAAACCCTTCTTACAACCGTCTTCTCAGGCATTAAATTTTACATGTTCGTAAAAGGCATAGAGACTTCCCATAGATAAATCTTAAAAATAAGCACTTATTATTATAAATTATATCACAAATATTTTATAACTTGGTCTGACATTATTAAAAAACAATCGACTTTCGAATTCTTTTAAAATCTTATTTATGGTTATAGGGCGGCCGAATCAAGGCCCACCAAGCGGATTTGTTTATTTTATAAACCCGCAATTTTCTTGGCTGCCGCAATAGCCAAGTGGTTAGCATTGTTTCCTGCTATTAGGAGGCCAGTGTTCGAGTCTTGGTCCGACCAACATCCAAAATTAATTTCTTTCGTTGTGTATATCTGACTTGAACTAAAAAAGTTCCTTATAATAATCCATGGGCCGTATAATTAGCGGCTTATAATAATCTGTAGGTCCCTTCATCTGTTGGAAAAACATCAACACGCAAGCCAAAAATTGAAGTAGGAACTCGGTTTCATCACTTCATCAATTCCAAAGCGCCAAATACAAACATATATTTGCAATTAGTTTACTGATTACTAACAAAATTTAGAAGTGTATGCCAACAAATTGTCATATAAAATTTTTTCAATTTGGCAAATTTTGGTCTGAAGACGCAAGTTAAAATTGAAATATTGCAATATAATGCAGGTCGCTGCAGATAAGTTCGGCAGCATTCGCGTTACTCTTTTTTTTTTTTGCTTATAGATTAGAGATCTGTAGTGTTTCGTTGATCTGCGATGAGTAAAAAAAGTTATGATCCAAAGAAAATTGTTATTTTTTCCGAATGTTGAGTACATGGATCTCCTTTCGTTTTCGGAGTAATCCCCCTCAGGTGGCAACGCCGCAATGTACTGCCCAATGTCGCCAAATGTTGCAAACCATCTTCACCCGCAACACTTTTTGTATTAACTGCCCTTTTCATAACCATAAGCGCCACAATCGATTTAGTCGGTGTTCTACCTTTAGCGCGTAACTACATTTTCATTTTTATTAAATTAATATTCATCTCCTTTCTTTATTTGGAGTTTTCTGAAGTAAAAGCCATATATATACATATTTCTATTCGTCAATTTAAATAAGATACCAATATATTGATTATTAAAATATGTAAAATTTAAAGCTTACATCGCATAACTTTCATCCATTGTAAATTAAAATTATTTTTGACTATGTATAATTTAAATCTTTAAAAATTAAAAACCTGAATTATAACGTTACCCAAAACCTCGTTATTTTATTTCAAACTGCACGGCCGCATTTGTTTCCCCAATCAGAATAAACACCAAAAAAGCAAATTTTTTCGTAAGAAGCTCGAACGCATATATTTCCTATACTAAAAAATCCTTGAAAAATCTGTTCAAAAGGAATTAACTGCATTATTGTGTCACGTGACAATAGTATTTTCTATAGACATTTTTGTACAGACATCAATTAAACAATTTTCAAACACAAAAAATTCAACTCTAGTCCAACTTTGAGTGGTCATACCTCTGGATTGCATTGTTCGATTTTATCGCGAAGCTTCTCTGATGGCCTAATATGATAAATATGAAAAATTAACAAAAATGTCCTGCCTGCTACTTTAATTTTTGCTCTAATGCTCGTGTTTATAGCACTTTAACCCCATTGTTGCATAGTTACTTAGTTAGACACGTTAGTATATTCTTCGTCACGAAAAGTGAGACTGCCAACAATTGAAATCTTGACATATTCGTCGAAATGGTTCATATTGGTCAAAATTTGTTTTACTGGATTTTAAAAATAATGGTCTAAACTACCGAAATAATCGGATGAAGCTAACTGCAAATCTGTCCAAATCCAAGCAACAAAAATTGTTTTTGAACGGACACAATTTTATCAGAATTTACATTGTACTAAAAAGTATTTTGGTAGTATAAGAGTTTTCAAATTCTTTAGCCCATCGCTTTGTAAAAACAGGGGCGCCCTTACCTTACGGTACAGTAGTATTATTATAAAGAATAAAATTAAGTTAGTGTCCATTGTTACACCCAAGTCAACAAATACTCGTTCGTACATACTCGTTCTAGAATATCCATTGTGTAATATGGTGATTGAAGATATTAGAATGGTTAGGTTATCAAATGGAATTGGAAAATGGAAAATACATGTATGTAGCCCACTTTGTAAAAAAAAATTATTCAAAATGCTTTTATTTGCCAAATATTTTCGTTTTAATTTTTTATTTGTCTCAAAAAAGCAAATTTTTCGAGAAAAATTATGTTAAATACTTTCTACGCAGCAATGAAAACATAAAACAAAACTGATACCTGCTTATTAATCAAGTATTCTTCAATCAATAGTTTTAAATTTGGCAATATACTTTTTTGAGTTAATGCAAAACAAATAAATAAGATGCTTTGTCAAATGATTTACCATGCCGAAAATCTTATCTTCGTCATATGATACTTGGCGACAGAATAATTTAAAAATTAGTTTATTTTAGTTGAGGGAGCACTTTGTTATTAGTGGTAAATAAGAAAACCAAGTACGAAAAAATGTGAAAATAACACATATTTTTATCTTAACATTCTTTGGTACACACAGAAGCGACTTACAGCGTAAAGTGTGCAAATACCATTACCAAAATTAAATTCAATGTTAAAAACTAATAATGAAGAGAAGTAAATGTTCTTTCTTTTGGGGTTTTAAGAGAATATTCATAGAATAAAAAGGGAGAACAATATTTTTATTTTACTCCGAATCCATAGTTCTATATTTCGAAAAAAAATTCATATATTTCGGAACCGTACAAAATGTTTTTTCTGCTGCAATTTTAAAACATTTAGGTCTGCACATTAAACGTGTAAACGTTTCGGCATACCAAAGTAAGGCGCTTCTGTGTCGAACACGTGTATTTCAATACACCTCTGCACATTATACTTCATTATAATGCTTTCGTCTCTTCATTTAAGCTGCATGCATCGAAGCGTTTTGCGCGCGTGATTTGTTTACCTTTTTAAATAAGAAGCATGAAATATTTTTCATAATCATTAAATAAATATTTAAATAACCAAAAATGAGTGATGTGATGATGAAATTTGTCCAAACAATGGAAAATTACCCTTGTTTATACAAAAATACAATTCAAGACTATTCACGGAAAAACATTACCAAAAAAGCATGAACGGAAATTTCGCAAATAATAAATCAATGAATGAAAATATATCTTGAAAATTTATTTAACTTCTAAATATTTTAATTTATTAGCAAAAATTACTGAAAACGCAATTGATCGCTGGGGAGACGGCGACGACGAAGTGGGCAGCCTACAGTGTCGCTGTGCCTGTACAACACGTTTTGTGTTTCTATTCGTTTCTGTAGATTTTGACTCAGACTAACCGTTTCGGTATATGAAAATAATTACACAACTATGTATATGTGCTTAATGTGCTCCGGAGGTAAACCGAAATCCAATGTATCCCAGTACTGCATGTAGCTGACGGTGAAAGTTCCAGTTCAACGTCGACTTATATCAAAATTTAGTTTATTCATATACTGGTTCGGCTTCTTGCAATCTTTCAACCCAATCCATTTGAAATTATACTTTTTAAGAATTATTATCGCGGTTTGCTTAAATTTAAAATATTCAAACATCTAATGTTTAACTAAACTTTTATGTTTAAAAGAGTTGCCCAGATTGCCATACCTTACAAAACATCTTAAATACAAAAAAAAAAACATTGTTTTAAAAAATTTTAAAATATGCATATTTTGTCATTGAAAATAGTGGAATATTTTTTTTTAATTTAAGAATACATCTCAATCAAGATTTCTACCTAAACCCTAACGAAAACAATATATTGTATTATCAGCAACGTCCCTCAAATCGTGAATTACCTTAAGCCACATTGGCAGTTTCGATAAATATGGTTGTAAGCGAAGCGTTATCAGGATTTAGTATATTAGGTCAAATGTCAAGCCATACATTATTTTTGCATTGAATTGAAGGAAATACTGAGAATTATCCGATTTATGTCGATTTCAAGGTAATAAAATTATATCTCTCTCATATTAAAATTTGTCCTTATTGGCAAAAATTGGGACTATCGATTTTCACAGGCTTCTTTTTAAGCCGATTCTGCACCAGCCGAATCAATCGCCATAGACAGGAATAGATAGTAATCACTTGGTGCGAGTTCCAGACTATGAGGTGGATGTATAGAACCTCCACCCAAGCTATTGGAAGTTTTGGCGAGTTACTAACGATATGTGTGGTCTGGTGTTGTCCTGATGAAACACAATCACACTCCTGTTGGCCAAATCTGGGCGCTTCTGAGCGATTGCTTACCTCAGATGGTCAAATTGCTGACAGTAAGTTCCGAATCAAGAAATTCGGCCTATGTGGGGATTTCTCGTTAACTCATATCTAAAACTGTTTTTTGTGCTATGTTTAGCTCCTGGGCCATCGAAACATCGCGCTCAAATACTACTGAATTAAGTGATCAACACTTCCCGTTTTCGTTTTTAGTACAAAAAATCAACTATGTAACGCCTTCTACCGTCATCCAATCGCACTTATCGAACGTGAAACACAGATCACTATAGTCATCTATTGCAAAAATAATAGATGTCTTGCTAGTTAACCAATATATTAGTATGTATAAGGAAGAAGTTACGAAAGTAGCGCGAAATATGCATAAGTAAATATTTGGTGCAACTAGATATGAACAAGGTTACGTACATTAATATTTTAACCATCCAGTATGAAATATTATTTGTCTTATTTTCTTTTGCATTTCCCCAATATGATTATGAAAAATACATTGTATCTGTTATATACATATATATAAGTTATATACATATAAAATATTTACTCTGGCAAATCTACTTATCTATAAAGCAACGCATATAGAAAACTTGAGTGTATTATTTGTAAATGTATTATGGTTACCCCCGTTTTCCATGTTTTGTTCTTTCTCTCCGTCGACTTCCTCTTTTGTGTATAGTTCATCTGGTAGGGAATGTGGTATAATATGTAGGTGATTTTTGGAAGTAAGCGTATGGCTTCTGCTCAATTTTTAGTTATATTGAGCGAAATTTAGATATATACTTACTTAGAATAAGCACCTTGCATTGTGATTGACTTTCACCAATGCTGTTCAATGCCCTAACTTCATAAGTTCCAGCATCTTTTGGTTGACAAATTGTAAGCGATAAAGAATAGTCCTCCGTGCGATATGAGTCTCGGGAAATTTTTACCCGTGCGTCAGCTCCAATTTCCTGTCCATCTTTGTACCTATTGTTATTGAAATATATAAAAATAATACACTCAGTAAAAAGTATCTCATAATAATTTACTCTTTTGTGTGTGATAACATTTAGTATATTTAGGTGCCTATTCTATGAAGTTTCTACTTAATTTTTTTACTAAAACAATTTCATCGAAAAATCATCTTGGCTACGTCATTAACCAAATCTGTCGCATCTAGAGCTCGGAAAACTCAAGATTTATTGTTGTAAAGGCTCTCCATTCTCAACGTATAACTATGTGGTGTTGTTTATGGTTCGGCAGGTCCATTGGACCTTACTTTTTCTAAAATGAATGGTTTGCGATATCGAGAGATGATTAATGATTTTTTATTACCGGAATTGGATGGTATTGATCAGGACAAAGTTTACTTTCCCCAAGACGGCGTTAAGTGCCACACAAGCAACGATATTTTAAAGAAAAAGTTTCTTTGAATGTCAAAATAACACCTCTTTTTGAAAAACCCGTTATATATATGTATATAATTGGTGCCGAGCCCCTCCCCCAATTTGTGGTATGCGTGCATGTATGCATGGAATACTATATTCTGAGCCGCCTCCGAACAGACGATTGAATTTTATCAGGAGTTTTTATTAAATGCCGCAAATACAGTCGAAGGGCCTAACATTCCCTACCGAGAGCGACCGTAATTAGAACAAAATAATTCTCTTAGCTTAGCTCCCTGCAGAAATTGGAAAAGAAATTATAATTAGAAATTTATTCAATTCTGATCAGGAACAGCGATGATGGCTAAAATAGCAAAAGTATCCTTTATATAAGTATTTTAGTCAAATACGATCAAAAATTTCATATTATGAAAGCTGGTTTAAACCTTATATCTTTCCAAAAAAGTATAGAACAAAAAATAATAAAGTTAATAAACTGAAATTGTTACTTGAATGTATTTATACAAATTTCGCCTTATACCTTAATACAAACCACTAAACACAAACAAGTGACATTAGAAATTAACTACTCTATTGTGTTAAATAGCCGTAACATAAATATGTAGGTATGGTATATTGGAAAACCACTCACCACTTCACAGTAGGTTCAGGTACTGCATATATATCGGTTTCTAAAGTAAGGGTTCCATTGGCCTGGACTTCTGTGTCTTTTAAGGGCTTCCTAATTTTTGGTTTACCTAGAAATTAAAAATATGTTTTAAAATGACGTTTAGTTATTGATTATTAAATCAGATACAGTTTACAGTTACAATGCATTCGTTTTCAAGCCTTCCGTAATCATTCATGATTTTGCAGCAATATGTGCCATGCATTGATGTGTTGACTTCTTTGAGAACCAATTTATGTGAATTATTTTCCTCGATACGCCGAAAATCTTTCCTTTTCTCGTCGATCTCGATTCCATCTATGTACCAAGTGATTTTAGGCTCTGGATAGGCGTTGACTCGAACTTCCAACTCCACATTGCAGTCACCTTCGGTGATAGTAATATTTGACAACTTCTTTGTAAGTTCTGGGGTACACTTTATTAACAATTTCGTTTCACTTGATGCTGAACCATATTCATTCTCAGCCCGGACTGTATAAACTGCTGAATCGACCCTAGATACTTCCCTTATTTTCAGTACGTATTCATTCCCGTCGACGGACATACTATATTTATGATTATTAGAAATATCAATCTCTTTGCCATCCTGATACCAATGAACTTTCGCTTGTGGAAATGCATCTATTTTAACACTCATTATAACGGTTTCTTTTTCTCCATATACATATTCCTCTTCTAAATGTTTTACAATTATTGGCTTAGATTTGACAACACACTCCCAATACTCAGATGATTGACTTAAATCGTTGATAGCTCGAAGTGAATAGTTTCCACTTTGACTTAGCTCAATATTAGAAATTTCTAATACAATTTCTTCTGTACTTTTTGCTATTAAACGACTCGTAACCTTAACGTTTTTCTCATGGGTAATATCTTTTCCATTATTGGTTATATTAAATGAAGGTTTTGGAAAGCCTTCAACTTCAATTTCTACTTTAATTGTTTCACCAGCAAAACAAGAAATATCCCGAACTTGCTTGATTTTCGGTGCGGCTGTAAATAAATAAATACAACTTCATCAACTAAACATTTCTGTAAATAAATATTTTATAAAGCCTGAAAATTTGTCTGCGTTCGTTACCAACATGGGTGAGAACAATAAGGCGACAACTAATTTTTTGTAGTCGTTACCAAAGAACATATATTAATAAGAAGGGAAAAGAACTGTGAACCAATTTGAAAAATTTTGTTGAGGTGAATAGTGGCGTTCCGCAGACGGAGTTTTCCTTCTTTCAAATTTCTCGCGATTTTCGTAGCACAGCGGGGAAATTATGACGGCGAAACGAAATATCGTACCAAAACAAGAATCAGCCGATTGAATTGGCAAAAATGTGCAAACAAATAGAGCATTTTTGGAAATAAAAGAGAAGAATTTTGAAATTAGTGCAGTTTATAATTTAAAAATTAACTAAACAAGGATATTAATGTGAAAATAAAGAAGTGATAGTGAGTTTTAAGCATTTATATGGTGATTAAAATGTGGTTTTGTGAAAATTTGTGGTCGTTTCGATTGCCGTCGGCATTTAGAATAAAATTTGCCTAAGAATTTAAAGAAAACAATTTATAATTGTAATTAAAAGTTTTGTGCACACATACGATTTATGAATTGTGGCTTAATATGCAAATAAAAATTTCTGCTAACAGAATATTTGTGAAAAATGTGATTAATAAAGTGAAGTGCGTTAATATTTACAAAATAAGTGTGCACATTATATATAAATTGCATTAGTGTAATAAAAATCTATTCATATATATATAAATGTACAAGAATTTTGTTTCCATCAAAAATTTTTCAAACTGGCATTATTAATATTGTTGATATAATTAATCAACTTGTGTATTTTCATTTTTTAGGGTATAAATAGAGAACATTGCTTGTGCGCGCATGCTAAATAACAAGTGTTCATACAGGCAAATAATCACATATTTAAAATTTGTAAACTAAAATACAATAAAAATTATTAAATAAAATAATACATACATATCTTAAAAATGTTCAGCATTTTCATTTGATTGAGATAAAATGAAAGAAATCGTTTGCACATGCATGCAAAACGACAAGATACATTCATTCATAAATATATTAAAGCATCCATGCATCCATGTAAAATGCTGAACCGTTTGTTTGTGTCACCGCGCACGTCTCTCATTCATTCATCTCTAAAAACGAGAATTTTTGCAATTTGTCTACTCGTGGACGACAGACATTGGCTTGCTTAGCTCTCAATATTAGCTATTAGGCAAACAGCAAATTTAACAGCACGATGCTGATTTCGGTGAACGATAATTGAATTTTTGTTAGTTATAAGAATTTGAAGCAATGCCAGTCGATGGCGCATCATGTACATATATTACGAGTTGAAGATGTTCTACTATTCTGAATTTTTTTTGTGATTTCTGTTACCGTCGCAAAGAAGGAACTTGTGGACATGAGTATGTAGGGTATGTGTGCGATAGGATTTATGAATGAAAGTAGATCGGCTTGTTATTTTTGTATTTGATTTGTACAATTATGACCGAAGCACAAAATGAATAGCATGCGGAATGAGGTACGTATGCCTTCAGCAATGAAGTTTGTTTTATTCTGATTTTTGTTGAGTGCCATTGTTGGTAATGATGGTCGACTTTTATGTCTTTGAAGTCGAGTTGATCTTTGCATATGCTTTGACCCATATAGATATGTATATATGCAAATATATATTTATGCATTTGTACATACAGACATATGTATATACGTAGCTAATATGCATATGATCGTATGCTTGAATGTGGATATTTAGGATAATTGACACCCATATGAAGGTACATGAAATATGTACGTAAGCAATTTCGTTGCGCTTTTATTATTTTAGTTTAATTATTATATTAGCATTATATGTATGTATGTATGTATCTAAGAGTAATATGTAATACGTACATATGCGGTACGTGCATAAATTTACAATGTGATTAGTTTTTAAAGAAAGCCACAAAATTAAAGTTCAATAATTGATTTCCTTCTAAAAATTTATTTATTTCATCAAATAAATATGGAAGCAAAAGTATTTAAAATAATATGAAATAAAGCAAATTCACATTATTTGCCACCTTTTCATTTTTGTTGTCATCGTCGCCGTAAAAATGCCGAGAAAACATAAAACATTACCCTTACGACGTAATTTTATTGTGCGAAAGAAGGTCCAAAGAAGACACACACTCGGTCTGTGAAAAGTGAGCCACTTCAATGAACAATTCACAGTTATTTTCCCTTCTTATTAATATATGTTCTTTGTCGATACTTTGACAGATAACATACAAAAAGTTATGGAAAATTCATTTAAATAAAAAATTAAGTTATTGTAAATTTTCTAATTGCGGTCGTCCCGCGAAAGAGAATGTCCACCGCTCCGAGTGTATTTTGGACGTGAAATAAAGGAAAAACATCAAGACGCAAAAGCACAAATTGGAGGAGGAGCTCGGCCGAAAATCGCTTCAACGGCAATTATATATATATTATCACAGAAAGAAAAACTCGAGCTGGACAGATGGTTATAACAATAATACTTAAACCCTAAATTCCCTCTTTCCTATCATCTATTTCTCAATTTACTATATTATCTGTACAAAGTTTAGATTTAAGTTAATAAGCAATGTTTTTATATATTTCCCCCTGCAAAGTTATGTATATATGAACTCAAATAGAATTAAATTTAATATAATATTCTTAAAAGGAAGATATACATCGTTATTATTAATACTTTCAAGAACATGAAATGGTATATCAACTTTGGTCCGAAGTATGTAAGTACCAGAAGGAGAAGAAATGGACCCATCAAAATTTATACCGATCGAATCTGAATGGGTTGAGTTGATTAAGCCATTTCCGTGTGTTTGTGCGCAAACTAGTCCCTCAGTTTTTGAGATATTTTAAGCAAACTTGTTGCACAGATGCACTGGCATTGTACGTTTAAACGATTTTTTGTCGGAAAGCAAGAATTTCGGTATTACACATTATTCCGTATCTACAACTAAATATTGGCACCGAAAATCATTGAAATCGGAAAACTTTATCATATAGCCGCCTCCCGTAAAATGAAATACCATAATTTATAAAAGGTCATGAAAGATATTAAGAATTCGGTATGGCCGAATAAATACCTTTTGTTTATTTAAGTAACTAATAATAATAAAAATATATTAAAAAAAGGATTTGTTCGCGTAGTACGCCAGATTTAAATTGGTACTTTTAGTTACATTTAACACACATAGATATGTGTATAGACGTCATACATACCTTTCACAACGAGGCTGATAGATGACTCATCTTCACCCAATTCATTCATAGCGTGTATGGTGTATTCACCAGCGTCTTCAGTTGTAATATTTTTAATGACTAAAGATATGCTTTCTTCATCAGCATATAGAATCTTATGTTTTTCGCCTACTTCAATAACTTCGCCGTCATGTTTCCATTGAACTCCTGGCTTTGGAAAACCTTTACATTGCAATTCTAAAATTGCTGTTCCTCCTACAGTTGTGTTGGCCTCCCGATGTTCAACAATCAAGGAAGGCTTTTCAGGCTCTCTATGTAGCGTTTGTATTGCACCTTGAACGGAAAGTTCTGCACTGCATGATATATTACCCGTTGTGGTTTGGGCTACACATGTATAAATTCCAGCATCTTCGGGTTTAACGTGTTGAAACACCAAAGCCAATGAATCTTCATCTTCGCCGAATAACACTTTAAACCTCTCTTCAGGATCAAACTCAACCCCATTTCGCTTCCATACGAATGTGGCTTTTTCTCCAGGTGGAAGAATTTGTCCACTTAAGGATCCAAATGGATTTTTGTCTTCTGTATGATGATTAGAATGAAAATTAAAGTTTCATCAGAATTTTTATAAACAGTAAAAACGACGATCTGAATAATTGAGCCATATACATATTTTCGCTAATCCCTTGTTAGAGAAGCAGGAATAAAACATATGAGCCATACTTAAAAAACAAACAGCGGGATTATTACCAACTATTTCATTGCATGGAGTACAAAAATTATAGACCTCCACGCTACGAATATCTCAAAGCGCAAACTTGTTGCTTACTTAGCGTATCTTGAATGTTATGCGTTTTTGTAAGTTTCTTTTTATTTTTCAACGTTATCTACATATGAAATGTACTTGTATACACCAACTAAGTTACACTTTTCTTATATGGCGTAGGATATTTCAGCTTACCCACAGTAGTTGCCTTCGCTTCACATTGAGCTTCTCCATGTTTATTTACAGCTTTGCAGGAGTAAACTCCAGCGTCAACTTTTTGTACCTCATTTATAACAAGTTCGTAGTATCCAAGATAATCCTTTTCTCGATTTATTTGAATACGGTGATCTTCCTCAAATATTTCTTCCCCATCTTTATAGCTGAATTAAATAATTTTTATTAAATGGTTATTATTTATATTTTATTTTGTTTTTTTTTTTTATAAAAGAATTGATAGGGAATATAAAAATCTTATGTCCGTTTAGAAAAATCCAGTAATCTTAAAAAATCTGAAAGAGTTACCGACAGATTGACTCAAAATTTCGTTAGATAGTTTCTATGATTCCTGGGAAGTTTTACAAGAAAAACAAAATTCGGAAAATGACCGGGACCGACATATTCGAAAAACTCTTATGACCGATTGTAACGGGTCTTCTCCTAAAGTTCCCGACCGATTTCTTGAAATTTCGTCAGATTGTTTCTATGATACCTGAGAAGGTTTTTTCGAAGAGTAGACCAAAAGCTGACCTATTCTAAGGACTCTCATTTATGGTTCGATTTACTTGAAACTCGATACATAAGTAGCTTTCTGCTTAGATTAACAGAAAGTCTACACTACTCTCCAGGAGGTGGACCAGGAACCAACCTATTCATAAAAATTGGACTACTCTTATCTCCGGGAAGTGGATTAAGAACTGAACTATTCGAAAAAATTTTATTTATCGTCCGATTTACATGAAATTCTGTACATATGTGACTTTTAACTTAGATCAAAAGGAATACTGCATTTCTCTCCGGAAAGTGGAGCAGGGACTGACCTATTCGAAAAAAGTTTATTTATGGCTCAATTTACTTGAAACTCGGTACATAAGTAGCTTTTTACTTACACGTAGATTAACAGGAAAACTTTTCTTCTCTGCGGGAAGTGGACAAGAGACTGACCTAATTGAAAAAATTTTATTTATTGCTGAATTTATTTGAAATTCAGTAGATATGTGGCGTTTTGCTTTAATTAACAGGAAGACTCTTCTTCTCTCCGGGAATTCTACCAAGCACCGACCTAGTATACAAAAAATCCTGGAAGTTAGCCTATTCAAAAAGTCGGGCTATTCCTCTATCCGTGAAGTGGACCAATGTCAATGGTAAAACCAAAAATGTTGTATCCCCACAAGTATTGAGTAAATAAATAAAGATATTCCATGATTATTTTTTCATATATTCAATGAGTATGTGCGACAACGAAGTGTTGCACGGTACAGCTAGTATGTGGATAAAAATTGAATAGAGGCAATTGCACTGACATGCAAATGCTACTATATTTAATACTAAATTTTGTAATAATATTTGACCACTTTTAACCTACGCCAAGGTTTTTACACGGAGATTATTCGAAATACTTAGCTTAAGTTTACCAATCTTTCATAAAATTTTCCTATTCGTGACAAAAAATAAACATACATACACGTATGTAATATGAGCTTCAAACTGAATTATTATTTTCAGTCTATGTAGCATCTGATGACAAATGATCTTGCGGTCATATTCGCGATCTCGAAATCGTTCGCATATAACTGCACGAATAAATTAGTGATTTGCCTATTTTTAAATTCCTAAATCTTAATAGATGTAATAAATCTTGCATTCTGCATCATTTTTTTTTTTGTTCATTTAGTAGTGCAGGTAGTATGAATATGTTTTAAACATATGCACAAAGTTATGCATATGTTATTAAATATTTATTTTATGAGTGTAGTGAAATTTTCAGAGTTTGTGGCAAGGTCGCTCTTCTGATGTATTTTTTGTTGGCTTCTAAAATTAACTAACTGCAAAGCAAATTGATTATTACCAAATCAAGAACTTACGTTTGACGCCCGAATGTTTTTTTAGTTTCTTCCGAATCCTAGCTTGGGAATAAGCGACTGTTTTCATTTAGATATTCCATGATAAGATAATTGTATTGTTGTTACTTTTAATTAAAATATCTTTACAATTTTATGTGACTTTATGTACACTACATTTTTGGTTATTGTGTCCTTTAAAAAAAGCGTATAATATGTAAATAAATAAGCATAAATCGTTGCATAACAGTGCTTCCTGACCTTTATGCATTCATTCTTCCTATTAGCTTAGATTGTTATTCTTGACTAGTTCTTCTGATTACCAAACAAAATATTTGTCTGGTTAATTTGAGACGTTATGACTTATGCGGCGAATGGTTATCAGTGTGTACGTATACATAATTAAAGATAGTTTCATTCTCTCTTCTCAGTCGGCTTCATAGCTAGACGACATTAAACGTGTTTCGTCGTTTTCGTACTACCTTCTTCTGTCAAAAAAATTCTACCACTTAAAAAAAATATGTGTAGAAATTGAAATTGGGAATTGACCTATTAAAAAAAATCTACTATTCTTATTTCCGGGAAGTAGACTAGGGACTGACTATTCGAAAAAATTGTAGGTGTCTTTTTGCGTAGATTAACAGGAAGAACAGTTTTTTCCGGACAGTGTGAGTAGTTAAAAAAAATATTTTCTTTAGAAAAAATTATTATATTTGTGACCATATTAGTCATTGTCATTAACTGTTTGGTTTTAGCTATTGTGAAATGAAATACAATTTTTTAACCAGATTTTCCACTTGTTTTAAAACTCTTATCACTCGACCGAGAATCTAGTTGTTGCTATAGTAATTAACTCTGTTTATATTGGGTATAAAGTGGACTTGGACTTTTAGTTTGATTCTTGAAAAATTTTATTTGAAACAGACTATATGCTCTGAGTAAAAATTTATGAAATTATGTACTATATATTTTCAAAGGTATTTGTAAATCGAATATTTCTGTAAATTGTGTATTTCTTAAACGAGCTATGCGTGAGTACTTTCAGTGAAGATATAGGTACATAAATTTCGCACGATCTCGGTGAAAGGTCTCGAGAAAGTTGAAAGTTTTCGATGCAGTACCTACCGGTGGAAGCAGCAGAAGAGGAAAACCTCCACTCCGTTGGAAAGACCAGATAGAGAAGGACCTAGCTGTACTTGGTATTTGCAATTGGCGCCAAACAGCAAAAAGAATAATCGAATGTTATATCGGCTATAATCGCGTAAGCGGTGTCTGCGCCAGTAAAGTAAGTAAGGACGAGAAATTACGCGGCCAGTTGTTGTGTGAGCTTGACTTTATATGGATGAAGGTCTAAGTCCAAGTGCCAAATTCGCCATAATGTGTCGTAACTGTTGAGAACGTCGAGAAATAGGCTCGTGCAGCATAAGATCTCTCGCTATATTGAGTGCGACTCTTATAACTTTTCCAGCGTTAACATTATTTCCTAAGCCAGATCTCTCAATATTGAATCACATCTTCCATTACATAAGGTCTCTATCCAAGCTTGTTTTTTGGGCGGATAAGTCAGCATTAGTTAAATATGTTCTGGTAATATTTCCACCTTCAAATTTATGGACTGGGCTGAATTGGTGTCAAGAGCAATTGAAAGCTTCAAACTCTTAAAAGCTACCGGTACCGATGATATCTTCGAATGTTAGTATGCAATGCTAAGCAGTCGGCTATTGCGGGCACAGCAGCATTCAAAATATTATATCAGAGCTCAGGCTAAACGAGAAACAGAAACCTTCTGCTGGGTAGTTGCCACTGCTTTAATGGCAATCAATATCAATAATGAGTATCACTTTGGTCTTGTGTACCACGAAATAGAAGTCAATGAAAAGGTGGTCGAAATAACTGGACAAAATTAGCATAATTTTTTTAATATTTTTTACTCTTTTTAATTTGTTATATTTTTAGAATTTAGTTATAATATTAATATTACTAAATTAGAAATTTTTGCAAGTGAGACGATAAAACTCTATCTATCTATATCCTGGTGTTACATGCCTGCTACCGTTCACAAAATTTTGGTACATATTCGGTACACATCGGTATTATAAAATCTGAACATTTGCTAATTCAAAAGTTGCAATACTATGTATGTAAGTGTATAGAAAAAAAGATGTTAAAACCTTTTAAGCAGGGGCAATTATCTTAAAATATTGAAGATTAGGTTGATTGTTTAACCGTATTATAGGTATTCTTAAGGTACCCCTATTAAATAGAGGTTTGACTTTACGTCCTTACAAAAATCTTTCTTTCGAAAACTATATTGTGCAATATACAATTTCAGTCATCATGTTTAACACTTTGGCCGATATTTCCCGAACATCTTCAGATATAAAATTATAGTACTTTTTAAAAGATTTTAAATTATGCTCAAGTGCTCTTGTTAAATTTAAGAAATCGGATACACAATTAAGGAGGATATAAGAAACACACGTACAAATGTTTATACAGATGTGTGATTACACTTTTGCTACGTAAATATATATATATACTACGTGGGATATACGTTTGCCATCGTCCAATAAGAAGCTCAAGAGATATTGGCAAATTTTGTGCTTTTAAGATCAAATTTATTCTTAAACATAGTTATTTAAATGTCTAAAAATCTACCGTAGTGAACTTTTAAACAGGACACTGGACTGCCTTATAATTACGTTAGCAGTTTACTCGATTTTTATTCATATTTCTTAAAAATTTTAATTGGACCAAAGGATTTTAAAAATTCACAGGCAAATGATATAAATGTATACTTCTGATAAACAACTTACAATTTCACTCGAGGTCTTGGGTCGCCCATTACTTTAATCATAAACCTAAAAAGTGTTTGTTCCAGCATTTCAGCATCCTTTAGCTGAACAAGGAAGACTGGGGGAACATTTGTTTTTGTTTCATCATGTCCGGCAACTAAAATAAAAAAAGTTATTAGTAATAAATACATGTGTTATTACCATAAATACAAATATTGCGGATTTGGCATAGTCATAGATTATCCCACCCACCATGTACAGGGCTTTTAAAAAAAGTGTTTGTTGAAACCAGAAGCAAAACATATAAGGGCACCACAGATGATATTGTTGTGGGCGTTTCTATCCCACCCTTACTTGCGCACTCTATTATCAGCATCATTCGGTATTTATTTATTTAGCGAAATTTGTTTTATTTAACTATTTCCAGAATTATTATTGACATAGTTGTTTAGATATACATACATAATTAGCGCTTTTGACCTGCAGTTCATTCTAAGCCGCCTCCGAAAGGTTATTGCAATATTATGAGGAACTTTAATTTCATGTCAGAAATACACTCGAAGGACTTAACATTCCCAGCAGAGGGACGACCGCAATTAGAAAAATTTGGTTAATATCATTATAAGTAATGGTAACAGCTCGTTAAAGAATTTTTGAATTTAATTTTTGAGAGAAGCAAGAATAGCTATTTTAAGTTAAAAAGAGTGTCTGAGATGCTGAAGGTGCTGGAATGAAACTAAAAATGTGACAGTTCATAATTTGTTTTACATGACTTTAATAGTAAAGGCTTAAACTGTCTATATACACGAGTTGGAACATTAAAGTTTATCTCAGACAAGAGCCATGAACTAAAAATTGATCCGGTTAGTAGTTTGCCTACGAACAATGCACTTAACTTTTTTCTACGACTTGCGAAAGTAGGTAGATTTAGAAGCGTTAAACGGTTGGTATAGAGAGAAAGATTTATCGCAGAGTTCCATCGGAAATATCTTAATGCAAAAAGGAATAATTGTTTTTGAACAGACTCTAACTTATCGGAATGAATTTGATAATTGGGGTTTCATATCAGTGAACCATATTCCAATATTGGCCTAACCAAAGTTGTATAGAGTGCTTTAGTTACATAGTCTTCGCGAAAATCACACATTTCTAAAGGAAAGGCATGCCATTGTTATCACACTAAATAGCTAAATTGTCTAGGTCGTTTTGTAATAACCTTCTTTCGTCCAATGAGGTATATGATATAAAAAAGGTTTCATATTTGAATGCTTTATTACGGAATATATATGTATAACTTATAATTAACAGAAATAGAATCGGGCCTTGAGGAACTCCTGATGAGAAATTAATTAATTGAGATAAAGTGTCTTTGAATGTCGTACTTAGTGTTCTATTAGTGAAATACAAGGAAGCCCATTGAAAAAATCTTGGTAAAAACCTCAGAAGCTCTCGTTTACCGGCCGAGTTATTCAAATATGGACTGAACTGAATCAGGTGCATGCATCAGCTTCTTTGCAAAATATGGATGAAAGCATGCCTGACGATTGGAATCTAAGTGAGCTCTGCCCAACCCATAAAAAAGGCGATCCCACAGTCCATATAAGCTCCTATCAAACGTATGGTGTGAAATACTAAAGCCCACCGTATTCAAACTGATTGAACCTTATCAGTGACTTTAGACTTGGTAAGTCAACCATTGACCAGATATTCACCATGCGCCAATTCTTGGAAAATACCCAAGAAAAAGGATCGACATACACAACACTCCTTCGCCGATTTTAAGGCAGCCATCGACAGCTGCCTCTACGCCGCTATGTCTGAATTTGGTATCCCCGCAAAACTTATACTGCTATGTAAACTGACGTTAAGCCACACTGGAAGCTCCGTCAGGATCGGGGAGAGGTCCCTCTCCGAGTCGTTCGACACCAAACGAGGTTTCAGACAGGGTGATTCCTTATCGTGTGACTTTTTTAATTTAATGCTGGAGAAAATAATACGAGCAGCAGAGCTGAATAGAGAAGGTACAATCTTCTATAAGAGTGTACGGCTGCTGACGTACGCCGATGATATTGACATTACTGACCTCAACAACCGCGCCGTGAGTTCTACTTTCTCCAGATTTGATAAAGAAACGAAGCGAATGAGTCTGGTGGTGAACAAGGGCAAGACGAAATATCTCCTGTCCTCAAACAAACAGTCATCACATTCACGACTCGGCTTCCACGTCACTGTTGACAGTCATAACTTCGAGGTCGTAGATAATTTCGTGTATCTAGGGACCAGCATTAACACCAACAATAATGCATTTTGCCTTGAAATCCAACGCAGAATCACTCTTGCCAACTCATGCGGCTTTGGACTGAGTAGGCAATAGAAAAGTAAAGTCTTCTCTTGGCGAACGAAACCCAAAGTCTAGAAGTCGCTCCTAATACATGTCCTAATATATGGCGCAGAATCGTGGACGATGTCATCATCTGTTGAGTCGGCCTTGGGCGTCTTCGAGAAAAAAGTTTTGCGAATGATTTATGGCCCTGGTACGATTAGCTGTGCAGCGAATGAAGAGACAGTGGCTACGCTGGCTAAGTCATGTCTTCCGAATGGATAAAAGCATTTCGGCTTTAAAGTATTCGACGCAGTACCCGCTGGTGGAAGCAGAGGAAAAGGAAGACCTCCACCCCGTTGGAAGGATCAGATGGAGAGTGACCTGGCTTCACTTGGTATTTCCAACAATTAATTAACAATTAATTTAGTAAAGTAAATGCTGGTTTTTACGTAAGACTTTCAATTGTGAAAAAATTGAGAGCTATAATTTACTGTTACAGTTACAACTTGAATTTTAAGAAAACAAGAGAAATTGGCCCTAAAAGTAATTCTAAAGTTGCAAGTTAAAAGTTCTATACAAATATTTATTTCAACATTTGTATGTAGGCATAACAGACTTTTAGTAATTGATTTCTAATAATGTAAATATCCGTGAATTTATGGTAAGTTAAATTACTATATTGTTCAATATTTACCTTGACCTACTGCTAGCTGCGCAGAACATGACGTGTTTTCAACTCCAGAGGTTGCTTTGACTGTGTATGTGCCTGAATCGGACTCCCTAGAAAATAAGTAAAATTATTCATTATTTCTGGTCCATGTGGAATAACGTCAAAAAATAATAACAAATGGTATCAAAATAAATACCACAATTTTCTTTTATCGTGCAAAAATATGGAATGAAAAATCGAAATACGTTCAACATAAAATTGTTCCGACTTAAAATTATTGTGTAATCATTTGAATTAACAGCAAAGAAAGGAAAAATCAGGCAAATACCCCGCTATATATTTCGTACTGACAAATGCAATTGTTGCTCGAGTACACACATGGGCCGCAGACACAATTTACACGATTTCTCTGGCCATTCCATGAAATTTGATATAGACATTAATGTGCATGTATCTAAACCAATCTCCATAATTTGATGCCGTTACGATGTGAACAATCATTTGCACACATTGTTGGTCCATACCAAAGATCTGCAATATATACTGGCAAATGAATAGAGTTGAATGATATTCATAAAATTTTTCTATTCGACGAAAATTTTGTACGATTTGAATCCTATAAATCGTACGTGTGTATGATTATTAATAATGGATAGATCGAGATGGTCGCTGCTATTCAAAATACTTTGCAAATATATTGAATCATACAGCTCTAGATAACACCAATGACCACTTTTTGAGTTTGACGGTGGTTTTGATATTCACAGAGGTTGTTACTTCTACTAATAACTCCAATTAGTTGCGCGTATAGATGGATGGAACGATGCGTCTCATCATTCTATGAAGTGTGAATAAACAATGCCTATATCTATCTCGATTATTTTATGCCGTTACATACAATCGTTAGCTAAACAACTCTATTATACTTTCGGTACTTACGGCCGAGTATCAAAATAAGTAAACTTATAATTTATACTTTCAAATCTAAAAAAAAAACACTGTATTATGGTAAGCTGTTTGCGGTAGATATACAATAATATTACGTAGCTCCATACGACTACGGTGGCGGTGGTTTCGCCACAAATGAATATTTTTGCAAACAAGATAAAATATTTTTTTAAATAGTGACAAACCCCAATCATTTTTCGAAATGCTTTTTTAAGGCTATGCATATCTGTACATATGTAAATACGTTTGTACATATATTCATTACGTTTCGTTTTGTATAATAATTTCTTTGCACTCCTAGGCAAAGTATCAAAAAGTTAATTTTTGTTCCAGAGAGCGTTTGTAGGTTTTTGAAAACCAATTAGATTTCCCCGAATATCACGCTACCCCAACGCAAAAACAAAATATGCGGAAAAGTTGTTGTTCGCCTTCTCTAGATTTTATGAATTCGTCTCGTGGGGAATGCTTTATAAATTTAAAAATTTTAAATATAATATATAAATTACAAATTGTTGGTTTAGAAGAGAACTCAAACATGTGTATATTTTATTAAAAAATTACATTTTAATTAAATTAAGCTGTCATTTTAATGAAATGAAAATTAAGCTGATTTTGAAAATATGGACAAGGTCTGATAACTGAAAAATAAAAAATATTTATTTATGCCTGCATCCGGATAGGCCGTTGTTTTCACTAATGTATACGATATTTTTAGTTTGAAGTGTTATTTAAACTTCTAGTTTGGTATTTTTACCTTAACTTTGGAGAATTCATTCACTTTCGCTATTCCAGTGACCCAACCATTGCAGTTGAACAATATACCATATTTATTGTAAAACTTTACATACCTTTACATAAAGTGTCTAATAATGAATAAACAAAATGCTAAGTTATGTTAAAGCAAAGTTATATTAATTCGTAAAAAATATGGATCTTCATAGATGGTACTGAATAATTACAAATAAGGAAAACCTGCAAAAAACCAACAAGTACCAGACACTCTTATTCAGAGGAAAAGAACTTTAACGGCAAATGGTCGCAAGGAGATTCGTTCAGTGAACAAGATTAACCTAACCTAACCCCTCTAGGGCCGTATGATTTGTATAGATATTGGCACGAAATGGCCCACTTCGTTGGTAACGTAATGGTGTGGGAGCGATATATTCCTTAAAAATATAGGAAATTCAATTTTGCTCTTTTCGTATGAATAGCAGCAATTACATCGGAGTTTTCTAAAGTTTTGTAACCGCTGAAGCGATTTTCGATCCAGCTCCTCCTACAATTTGTTGTTTTGCGTCTTGATATTTTTCCAACAAATGGAGGGACCTACAGCTTATACTAAGCCGCCTGAACGGCTGATGGTTTTTTATGAGGAGCCTTTATTTCATATCAGAAATACACTCGGAGGGGTTAACATTCCCTGCCGAGGGGCGACCGCAATTATAAAATTTAACTTAATTTTTTGTTTAAATTAATTTTCTATAACTTTTGGATGGTGGTCGTACCAAGATTTCAACCCTTCCGAGTAGCAGTACGCAATGCTAACCACTCGGCCACCGCGGCCGCCCATGAGAAAAAATAGATTTTTCAGCAGGACAACACTGAAAATCCTGCAAGTAGAATCTCAAAATAGGTTAATGGACAAACTGTAATAATCTGCCAGTTGTCCTGACTTGAATATAATGGAGAACATGAGTAATTTATGCGTAAAATTAGCAGTTGAGCACTTTGGAAGAGGTTAAGATATCCCCACCAAATTATTGGACAATTTGCACCGTAATTATAATTCTAAGTATGAATAAAGAATGTTGAAAGTAGTAAAAGAAATAGGAGCGTAGATAAACTATTAGAACAACAATTTTTTCTCCTGTCCGAAGCTTGGCCCTTATGTCAATATACTGGCGCGTAAATTAAAAAAAGCACTTGTTGTAACATTTCATGTAGGACAGCTTACCTTTTTTTAAATTAATGATCATTTATTGTAGATTTGCAACATGTATAAGCTAATACCATTTTGAGTTTCATAATCACTGACGGTACAAAAAAGTTCACCGGTATACGAAAAAACTGTAGGGCTTATGCACCAGATACCGCCATTCTATCGTTTTTGCTAACGTTTAAGTTTAACAATTTTTAGCTTAATAATAAAATGTTCGTCATGTCGTATGAGCAATATTTATACAAGAAGGAGAAAATGAAAAAAGGTAAATTTAAATCTAAAGAACGGCTTTTAAATAGTCAAGTAAGTTTTAGATTAGTATTAAATGGATTGAATTACTTGCAAATCTTGCTTTCTTTAGATCCACAAAATTTGTTTAGCGCCCAAATCTTAAATTTCCGCTATTTTATTTAATTGAGAAAAAATTCTGCTTCAGCGTGTAGAAAAACATGTTTATAGATAGGTGGAATTGTTTGGAAAAGTAAAGATATTCCTTTTAACTTCCCTTCATAATAATGATCACAATCCACAATTATTGAGCTTAAACGCGTAAAGTATTAGATGCGAAGAAGTTTGTATGAAAATAAAATGTATAGTTGATGGAGCAAAAAGAAGTCCCTCCCCAACTTTACCTTTGCACAACTCCTAGCCATACATTTAAAATTCTAGAATGGATGAAACTAAAAAGAACCAAAAATGGGAAAAATTCAAAGGTAGTTTTTAAAACTATTATGTGAACGGATAATAATATAAATAAATTTAGCTTATTCTGTTATAATATGCAATAAATCAAAGTGTAATCAAGACTATTGTCATTGCTTAAATGCAATATTTTTTAAAAGTAAGGAAGTGCAAAAATTCATATTTACCTGCAGTTTTTAATGTCCAGTCGATATGAATTCATTGTGGCTTCGGTTTGAATAACGCGATCAGCTAGTCTATCGTCCAATGGATTATTATCTTTCAGCCAAACGACTAATCCTGGCTTTTCCGCAAATTGTACTTCAAAATGAGCAGCTTCACCAGCTATGGAAACCGAAATTAAAAAAAGTATATAATTAAGCATTTTCATATAATTCGTGCAATCCTGACCAATTTATACTATTCAAATCAGTCCGGACTTTATTAAAATTATCTGAACGTATATATGTACGTTCCTCGATGGATTTTTAAACCTTATCTCATTAATTTTATATCTCCTAAAAAATTAATTCTCGGAATTTTTCATTAGAGGTCTTCTAAGACAAAATCTCTGAAGGTGAAGTTATTGTTTTATGTGGGTAGGGATATTGAGGCCTAGCATCATAAAAACGAAGATAGAATACAGATGACCCGAAGGTATAATATGTGCACAGTCCTTAATTGTACTGCAAAGGAGCAGATGTATGGAAAGACGTAGAACAGATAGATTATAAGAAATCTGATCTGGATCAGAAGTACATAATTTCCACTGCAAACATAAGCACTTTTCATATATGATTATATGTAAAAACATAAATTATTTTTAATTGCAATTCTTACGTCAAATACCGGGAGCTATAACTTTTAACAATTGAATAGCGCAAACGACTTGATCGTCCTTATTAAGGTAACTTGAAGCTTCAGTTAGACAGACATAAACGTAACAAATGGAAAAAGTAACCCTTGTTTAAAGTTTAGTTGTTTCCGAGTTCAACTCATGCTGACGGCGTATGCCCAGTGTATTAAGATTCAAAACTAAAACTCGTTGAAGGTGTAATAAGATGCGAAGAAGAACTTCAACTATAAAAACGTTTCGGAAAGCATCAATAACTTCAAAATGCACTAAAAACTCAAGCACTGTTAAGACAGCAGGTAGAAGCCTTCACAATTAACGTCTGCGCAGCTTCAGAAGCCCTCATGTAAATACTTGAAAAGGCAGCCATTCCAGAAGCTAGAAGTTTGGTAAGAACAAATTTTCTGTATCGGAGTAACCAACAAGAATTAGAAGACCTTAAACACTGGTTGTTGTTCTTATTGGCGCTTTGTAACCGCTGAAGCGATTTTCGGCCAAGCTCCTCCTCCAATTGTGGTTTTGCGTCTTGATGTTTTTCCAACAAAAGAAGGGACCTACAGTTTATACTAAGCCGCCTCCGAACGGCTGATGGTTTTTTTATGAGGAGCTCTCATTAATACAGTAATAGAATAATCCGCCGCCCACACAAGGCGAAATTGAAAAGGTGGAGTCATGATACAAAAATTCTATAAGGTAGTTTCACTTCGAAATTTTTGACACTAAACGTGTTTGCTCAAAATTTTTTGATCTTGACATTTATAAAATATTCTATTTGGAGATTAATTTTACGGTTATCTTGTAAACAGATGCTATAATATTGAATAAAAGTATGGGTGTATTAAAATATTTGTTTCAAATCGTTTTTCTTAGTCGGCAGAAGTAAGAAGAAATTGTCAGATGCTTTTTTAAAAATAAAGTGAAACTGGCTGGCTTTTTTTTAGTTAATTTCGAAACTTATGTTTTTAGATTTTTTCGACTGTATGCATATTGAAACATCCGTGGCTTGGGTACCTGGTCATAGGGACATCCAAGGAAACTGCGAGGCTGATGATCTGGCCGGTAAACTCTGCATATGTAAGCATACCTCTTTCCTCGGTTAAATATTTGGTAAGGCTAGCCTTCAGAAGAATCCGAAGGGCTAATAGCACATTGAAACCACGTGCATTAGATCAAAGTGAACAGTTATAAGTATTTACCCTTTCTAAACAGGACCTCCATAAGCATAACTAACCGAACATTGTGTTATGGGGACTAATGGTAGAAGGATAAACTACTTCTCAAACGTATTTTACCTTAGCTGAAGGAGGAATCGGTGTAATATTACCTCAGCCATTTCCCAGCTCTCAGTGCGGTCCGTTAATGTTATCTTGGAAATTTTTTCTTTGATTTCCGGCATATTTTGCATCTGGAGGAATTATTAATCGCCCGGAAGCTCATAAAACACACCAAGAGGTCTGATAATCTGGAATGGTGAAAAGATTCCTCTTCTCAGAACCAACATAGGTATCACCACGGGTCATTAGGCCTAAGTACGCTTGATCAAGCTTAACTAACTGCTTACAAAATTTCTTGACTGGTTTGCACTCAAACGAAGATATAGCAAATGTAAATTTTGGTAGGAAAATAAAAAAAATACATGTTTTTTTGGCATTTAAAAATTTTTAAATTTTTAAATATTTTCAAATTTTTCACATATTTTATATCAAAAAGTGGTCGATTTTTTATGAGAAGACAAAACACGTTTAATGTCAGATAGCTATGAAGCCGACTGCTAAGAGAGAATGAAACCTTTAAATTACTGTATCATGTTAAACATAAACTACAAACATATATTTTTGAAAGCTGTAATATTTACATATCTTTACAAAAATAACCATAAACTAAAATAGGTGTTTGTTGGCAAAACTACAAATTGGAGGAGGAGCTCGACCGAAAATCACTTCAGCGGCTACAAAGCGCCAATTATATATATAATATATAAAAAAGGTGTTAGGAAAAGAATAACGAGGAGTCCTAAATAAACTTCAACTAAGGCAAAATATTAAAATTCCCACAGCTATTATTGATCTAGCTACGTAGTTTTTTACCTACTTATGGAGTTTATCACTATCATCCAGGAAAATGTGAATATGAATACATCGAAATAGCCACATGCCACAATTCTAATGGAACATAAGCTTAAGCAGGTTAAACATATATGTATATATCTCAGAAGAGCAAAACTGTTTTAATACAGCTGGTTATAATTTTATGTAGTGATGATTTTAGTTCCTCGCCAGCTTCTCCCAACGTAAGCGTTTTCTCCGCAAAACACCACAAATTTTGTAGTCAATACTTAGCGCAAATTTCTAGCTATCTGAAAACTGTGTTTTTTTAAGTTAAATTGATTTTGGATATCTATTTCTTTGTTTTTATCAGATAAGCTCGATATAAGGAAGCCGCCTGATTTGGTGCATATATTTCAAAAAAAAGTTAGAAAGTTACTTACGCTGCACCTGAACACTTTTAGTTGGTCTGAGAATGACTGGCTTTTCCATTGATTTCAAACTATGTTCTTCCATCATGCGAGACGACGATCGCGTAGCAATTCTTGATCCATAATGATCTTCAGTGCGACTCTCAGCGCGGCTCGAAGAAAATATTGACCGGTTGTCCTCCTGCTTCCTTTTTTCAATCCTTGAACTTGCTGAACTTCTCAAAGTGTCACCGTAATTGTCATATGAAGATCCTCTATCATAATCCCGTGTCGTCGAGCTCACTTTCAAAGAGCAGAAAGATATGATAGATATTATTATTTTGTATTATGTTTGTAAATATATATATTCATATAAAACTATATATGTATGTATACGGAGCTGCTATGAACCTTTTGACATCAAAATCTTTTCGTTTTCTTTTGATTGCAAGAAATTTGCCTTGTGTTTTTGAAGCTGACAAATTAAAAATATAATGCTAATGAATATCAGAAGATATTTTCCGTTTTTTATTCTCGAATCAGTGTAAGCATGCACATGACAAAACATATTTTAATAATGTACATACATATACCTCAGCAAAATATTTTGTGTCTCCATGGCGATTACAAATTATCTTGCTTTGAATATTAAGACGAGTAAGAGACTTATTTTCAAGTTAATTCAAAAACTAGCATAGTCTTAACGATGTGCGTATATGCAAATATCAATAGTAAACTAAATTAAAAAAAAATTGAAAGTATAATAAAAAGATTCACTGGATATTATTATTATTTCGGCAAAAGAGAATACTAGTTCACTGTAATAAATATCCAAATTTTTAAATTCAATATTTGATTGCATTATTTAAACTTCTCTAGTCTTTCATTTTTCGATATCATCATTTTTTGCTGTGATATACGTACCCAAGTATATACATACATATATTCATTTTTTAAATACAAATATACAAACGCATTTGATATTAGAGAGGAATCATACACGGTGTGTCCCAAAAATAACCGAACTTTATATTTAAATCATACAACATACAGCGCCATCTATTGAAAATTTGCAACATTAAAAAGATACATTCATCCTTTTTCAAACGCACCTGACTTCATGTAAGTCGGATGACAGATGTAAAAGTGACAGCCATTTCAATAAAACCAAGTGTGCTAATGGTTCCAAAAAAAAAAAAGGTGAAATACAAAAATTTGTGTCAAACTTGAAAAAAACTTGAAATTGAAGTTTAAATAATTAAAAAAAAATTTAAAAAAAAATGAAGCAGCCTTAACCGAGGTACTGAAGAACATTTCATAAAAAAATCTATGCATGCGCTGGTTGATCGTTCCAAACGTTGTGTTAAGTCAAATGGAACCTATTTTGAATAAATAATAACTTTCAAAGGTAATATCATGTGTATTTTACTATTTTATATCCAAAAAGTTCGGTTATTTTTGGGACACACCGTGTACACATATATACATACAATACATGGGCTCGATTCCTGATCAGACAAACACCCAAAATTATAGTAAATTATTTTTTCTAATAGCGCTCGCCCCTCTGCAGGGAATGTCAATCACTCTGAGTGTACTTTTGGCATGAATTAAAAGCTTTTCATAAAAAATCATCGGTCGTTTGGAAGATAATAAACTGTAGATCCCTCTAAATATAGACGAACACCACAAATTGGTGAAGAAGGTCAGCAGTTTTAAAAGCTCCAATTATGCATACCTACATCTACCAGACATAAATGATCGAATTACTCATGTTCGGCCGAAAGTCGCTTCAGCGGTTACAAAGCGCCAATTATATATATATATATATATGTACATATATATCAACTCAAGTACATATTTTATTACCCAAGGCTGGGTATGAAAATTGTTTAAAAGTGCAAAATTCTAGGTTTACGTTAATAAGTTTTATATTTTTCTCACTCATGCAATTTCATTGTTGTCAATGACCATTTTTTATGTTGTAATTTTCAATTTTCTGTAATACGAACAGGAACGTCCTTGGATATAATCAAAAATTTATTTTTTTAGTCCAACTTCGTTTATATTAAGAGGGACCTAGAGTTTTTATATGTACCGAATAAACGATTGCTTTTTATGAGAAATTCTAAAGGAGAGAAACGATTTTAAACAAGGTTCTTGAAGAAAATCAAAGCAAATTCATGAGACAGTTTTGTTAAAATATCTAAATTTTCCAACGGTTGGACAGTTCATCTCGTTATTCCAAATATTTTGGCTTGGTTTATCAGTTTGATATATTCGAGGTTGCATTTGTGGTGTTCTCGTCAGTCTAACTCCATCATTTTATTTTGTTCGTACATTTTACAGTTTGCCTAAATTGCTTGAAATAAGTGCAGTCTAGCAGCCTATATTTTTAGTAGAATATATATTTCCATATAGATCGTCCCTTAACAGCTGTGTTAGATAATTTAAAGTGTTTTTTTATTATTATTAAGGAAATTATTGCTTTTGTTAAGGAATAAGGGATGAATCTAAGACTAATTTTGTATATCGCTCACAAACATGATATGTTATTATATCTTTGATTATAGCCATGAAAAACTCGAATGCAAATATGTAAATAATGAATTGAATAAAAAAAGTATAAAAAAAGGAACACTTCCCTTAAATCTAGTTCGCGATTCACACTACAACCATGTTGAAATATCTGATTATTGGCCACCAAAGGCCAATTAACGGCGCTTATATTTACATATATTCGTAAGAGTTTTACCAAATAAGATTTAGATTATAAGAACCACCTCAATAGTAAAAAAAAAATGTTAGAATTGCTTTGATATAGATATCTCTTATTATTATTATTATTATGATTTTTCGCTTTAGACTATTTATCTATCTCAAAGATATAATTTTCATTTTATTAATATAAATATTAAGATATATACATACATATGTATATACGAACATGTTCATCTATATACCATATACTCGTTAATCTATGATAAGACATAAGACAAGACCGGTTGTAGTGAATTTATATGCATACATAGATATACACAAATAAGGACTCAAAAAAATACTCATAAACATATAAAATATGACACACACGACACGAGTACGTATGTATGTTGGAATATCTTCTTTTTTTTTTTGGGAATTGTTAACTTACGTTCAGCGCGCCTCCTCGAATATTTGGAGGAGTATCCAGACATATAGTCATCCATTTTGATAATGCTTTGACCTGTTACTTCAATTTCTGTGCCTACTTCCTTGCGTTCCTCATTAATACTTTCAATATTGTCTTGCGATTGGGTTTCAGTTATTGGAATTTCCACGATCTCGTATATTGGTCTTTTATTTTTTAATGGGGGAGTAAATATATGTAAGAAATCACGAGCTTTAGCCTTTTTAACTGTATCTTCAGCATATTTAGTAGAATCAGTTGATTTTATTACAGCACTTTTAATGTAGCGTAATTTTTGTTTTGCGGTATGAATAGATGTATCAAAGCATTGTGAATCATAAATACCCTTTAAAAAATTTTCGGACTTCTGCTCTAAGCTTTCATTATGCAGTACAAGCTTTTTTATGGATTGCGGTAAAGGCGGAGGCGATGGCGGACGTGTTTTAACTATTAGTATTTCTATAGTAGTTTCATAAGATATGCGTGGAAGCGGTTCAAAAAAGCCGGGCATGCGATGAAAATTTGGCGGTAGTGGTGGTGGAGGATCTGAAGTTCCACCACCTTGATAAGGCATAGTAATAAGGTTAGTTAAAGTATTAGACCATTGTTGAAGCGAAGCACTATCTTTAATATTAGTAATATTCTTATTTTGACTTTGATTGTTCCTATCATCTGAAGCAGCAGTAACATTATAAATTAATTTGGATGATTCATTATAAAAAGGAATATCATTCAGAGTGATGGTTTTATTTGACTCTAATTTTTTAGGTGTTTCAGTCAATTGTGGCAATGGTATTAATTTGTGTGGGTACTCATTATTTGTACTATTTAATATCTCGTTGTTCTTACCAACAATAGTTTTCTCTTTGGTTGCATCGAAGCTTAAATCGATTTCAGCTGATTTTGTGTTGATATTTAACACATTATATGAATTATTCAATTCTGTACATTCGGTCGATTCAATCGTATAATTTTGGCTCAAAATAGATTTTAACTCAGTTGGAGTTGCATTACTTGAAATTGTATTTTTGTTGGCAGTTTCAGCAGTTATTGAAACGTTTTTAAAAGATATATCCTTATTTTCTGTTAAAGTTTCTTTGGTTTTAATACATGTCTGCGTACTTCCTTCTTGGGAATTACTTTCATTTGAATTATTTTTCTTTTCGACAGTTTCACTGGATATTGAAACGTTATGAGTAATTACATTTTTATTTCCTGTTTCTGTTAAAGCTTCTTTATTTTTAATACATGTCTGGGTACTTCCTTCTTGGGAATTACTTTCATTTGAATTATTTTTCTTTTCGACAGTTTTACTTGATATTGAAACGTTTTGAGTAGTTACATTTTTATTTGCTGTTACAGCATCTTTATTTTTAATATACGTCTGTTTATTTACTTCTTGATTACTACATTCTTTAGAATGCACGTTACTGTTCAAAAGCAAAAGATTTTGCTCTGCTAAGTATTTTGCTTTTTCTTCTTCACTCAAATAGTAATCTTTAGCTACATCTGAGGCTTTTATTCCTGAATAGGGGTTATGCGCTTCGGCCTTCTGTGGTAAATGAATGAGTAACTCATTTTCATGTAGTACATGAGTAGTATCAACGCGTAAATCATCTGCTAAGTGTTCCTGCAATGTCGAATCATCGCCCCTATGCGAAACAATTTCTTGATACCATTCGTCTCGCCTCTCTAATTTGTGAGGCTTTAATGTAATCGGTAAGAAAGAATCAGGCTTTTCTTGTTTATCAGTTATGTATAGAACATTTTCTACAGTATTATTTTCAATATTGCATTCGGGCAATTTTAAAATGTTTTGTAAAACAAAAATCGATCGTTCATCACTTATCTTCTTTACTTTCGTTATTAGAATCCTCGATTTAAAGAGAAACAAATATCGATCGTGGGACTTTTGACCGCGATCTTTAATAGTCCACCAGTCGTGGTTAATTAAACGTCCAATTTTATTAATATTACCTCTATATCCCTCTATACTAGATAAAAATTTATTATGAAATGCTCTATAAGGAACGCTAAGCATTAATTCCAAAGCTTTTTGTAAGTCTTTAGTATTTTCGGACTCATACTGTGAGTACTTTATTAATTCCTGAAATAAAACAAACCATACTCATAAAATTATTAACATCGATTTACCAAATATACTTTAATTGATAACTGTAGCCTTCCTTGCAACAGCATTGTATGTATGTATTGTACTCGTATATACATTCGTTTATTAAATTTTTGTGATGAGAACTTAGGCCTATGATAAAATTAATTTTCGTAAAACGTAACTAAACTACAAAATGTTTTTCTTTTACACTGCTCATACACTATTATTTTATTTTTGTACGAGTATGTGTTTACATTATGAAATATTGTCGAAAATGCTATTTATTTTATATTACAACATATAATGTGATGTGTCACGTATTTTGTTAGTTTCCACATTTGTCATTTACTAAATATATACGAATATTAAATGATATACACAAATAATAATTTGCAATTCACAGAATTTGAAGCAAGTGTTTATTTAATTTTAAGAAAAAACTTGATCAAATTATAGGTTTTTGGCTTCTAATATATTATATTCGTATGTTCTCCAATTATTATAAAATGTCCTGCATACAAACGTGTAGAATATGTTATATTATAAATATTTTGTTTGTGCTTTAAATATAATCATATATATGTATGTATATGCTAAGTAATGAGATAAATTTAGTAGCATGAAATTAGTGGCGTTCCCTAGTGCATGAAATTAAAATATTTTAAATATTTATTAAATAATATCGTTAAGATGTATGGATGCGAGATTTAGCTTAACTACATGCTTAATTTAACTGTAGTTTATTAGTGCAAGAAAAAATTAAATATGTGCAGAATACTTCAAACTATTTATATGAAAATATAACGTTACATATTTAAACCGTAATATGTACAAAAGTACCTTTAATAAAAACTGATAATCATTTATTCGTTGAATTGGTAATTTCAAATGCTCGCACAGGCTTTTGTCGTCTCCAATCAATTTCGATATTTGCTGGAAAGTGAAAAACGAAAAAAAAAAAACAAATAAATGTTTTGTACACATGGTTGTAACGACTAAACTGAAAAAATACTGAGCAGATTTTAATAAACTTTTTTAGAACGAAACATTCTTGGCCGAAAAGCGACTGGTGTAATAATTTGTTCCATTCTGAGTAATGTTTCTGAAAACCCTAAAAACAGAAAAGCTTAATAAACGAAACGGTACCAGTTCATTTCATTAATAACTTGTTGCCGAGTTTGGAGAGGATAGACAACACCTCTATCGAAAGAAAAAGAGTTATGCATAGATTGAGTACATACCTATGTACGTGTACATATAACGTATAGCGGGGTAAATTTTCATGGAATATCTGGCTATCAGCCGGTAAAAAAATCTTAAATCTTGCAAATATTCATAATTATTATTGTTAGATATTTTTGTTAATTTGTATTTTACCACCCGCAGTTCCTGATCAAAAAAATTTCCTGGATAGAACTCGAGATAAATTTAAAATCATTTGAATCTCGGCCCAGTGGAGCATTCTACGAATACTCTGCTTTACATTTAATTACACAAAAAATTAAAGAACTACGAAGATTTAGACAGGATATGTTAAAATATATTGTATTCAAAAGATTAGAGGAGCCAATGTCACCTATGATGGCATGATATGCAAAAGAAATTGACAAATTAAAAGTAAGCGATATTCATGAGAGGGAATAGGATCATCTAATCTCATTAAACACAAGTTATATTTAAAAAAATACTTTTGCAACCGTTCAATCCGAAATATATATAATTTTTATGACTTAGTCTCTTAATGCTTATTAAAACAAAAATTACTTCCTCTTCTCCTGTTTCTACCGGCGGATACTGCATCGAAAACTTTCAAAGTTGGGGTATTTTTTATCCATCCAGACTAGCGTAAGTGCCGTCTCTTCATTCACTGAACTATGACAATGTCACGGTATAGCTCAGGCAGCTCTTCTTTCCATAGGCTGCGGTTTTCGCCGTCCGTAAATCTTATGCAGAGCCTTCCTCTCGAAAACTCCTTACGCCGATGCATTAAATGCTGTCATCGTACATGCCCCCACACAATATTCCAAGAGGGACATGATAAGCTACTCGTAGACGCCAGCCTTGATGAGAAGGATTCGGAGCAGCCCAGCTGCGAGGTGTTGCTCCGTTGGCGTTCCTAGATTAATTTTACCTGTAGACCTAAACGGGGTTAGATCGCCGAAAGGGTGACAGCCCTTGGCCGGATAAAATCCGGGTCAACTCCGGTGCGTAAAACCGGTGGTCTTGAGAGACCACTGACACTGTAGTTGGTGTTAATGCTGGTATCAGGATGGACGAAATCATCTCCACCTTCAAAGTTGTGATTGTTGACAATGACGTGGGAGCCTCTAGGCGAATGGGATGACTGTTTTTTTGACGACAGGAGATATTTCGTCTTATGTAGAGGCGTGGAGGCAGTTCCATTTCGTTTTATGAAGGATACTTCAAGTTCGATGAAAAGGTGGTATGTGTCGATACTTTTTCCAAGAGTCTTTTTCAAGATTTGGCGCTTGGTCAGTGGTAGATTTACTAGAGCTCGAGCGATATTGAGGACGCTGAAAACCATGCACTTACAAGATCTTAAAACATCGAAAGAGTGCCAATTCATTGCAACATCGAACCTTCTCCAAAATATTTCTGTAAAACAGCCATTGAAAGAAAGGCATTCTATGATCAGAGAAATCGTATGCGATTATATTCTCAATATTAATATATTCCTTTGCTTTGGTATTTTAATCAAAAGAATTTCTAGTATGCTAAAGGTATTTAATAACTCCTTTTAGCTAATTTTTCGTTGTTATAAGTTCTCTTAGGCGTCCGCATTACAACAAAACCTTCCTGAACTTGGAGATCGTTTGTGCCAACTTCGTTTGACGTTGCTTTAAGTGATCCAATTTCAACGTCAATCACGATCCGCTACAGAAATAGGTCACTTTTGTTACGATTCAGCGACGATTCGTAGATGAAAACTTGGTCCATGATATTTTTTCTCGTTAAATCATGTGCCACTTCAACTTATAACTAGGTACCTTATTCTGTAGATTCCATGCAACAGAAGAAGGCCTAATTATGATCCTTATGAGAATCTTTTATAAACACAGAATTTTACAAGATTTATTAATTGTTATGTGAATCATTTATTTCAAGGGGTGAAAGGGTTTCTTTGATTAGGTGCAAATTCTAAGATTGTAACTTAAAACAAAGTAGAGAGTGGAGAACCCTATCGAATGTTTTAGTAATATCATTGTAAATTACATCAGCGTTACTCATACCTACATATACTTCATTTCTCATAAACCTGGTCAATGTCACATTAGAATAAATAGGGCCGTTGTCCATGATTCTTCAGACAATTTCAGAACATTATAACATCCAGCCGAGTTGTTCAATGATTTTGTATCTAAAAACATTAGATTTGTATTCTACACACATTTAGTGAAGTTCACAATGGTACTGAAAATCATCGAAAGCGAAGGACAATATCGTATAGCCCTCATACAACCAATTGTTCAGAGCCCCTATTCGAAGTTTACATAATTGACGCGAGAGGTGTCAATATTTTATACAAATGTCGATTAAAGTTTCAAAATTTATACCAAAGCAAATTCACACACGGTAGTAGCAAGAATACAAAAACGAAAATCATATGTTTTTTCAGCTAATTGTTATGTTGAATTGTTTTTGGGTTTTCGTTTAAATGGAACTGCTTCAGACCATATATTTTTTTTGGAAATAGTGAAAAAATTACAACAATAGTTTTTGTATTTTGTTTGTGTAATCGCCGTTTCGAAAAGTCAAAAACGAAAATTTTTCAATGTATTTTGTTTGTGTAATAGCAAGTTCGTAATGTTAAAACCTATTTCTCATGTATTTCGTTTGTGTAATTTGTTGAAATTGAAGGAAGAACAAGCAATCAAAGCAATTCAAATTTTGAGCTCAAGGGAAAGATTTTCAATTGGGATTTACACAGCAGCCGGTGTCGAAATATTTATGGGAAGTTTAAAATGCAATAGAGAAAGTTCTTTGTCCAAAACATATTGTGTTTAAAACTACAGCAAATGAAAAACGAGATGCAAAACGACATGAAATCTGCCATTATTTCAAATTACCTTATTTTGATATATGCGTTCTTTGATTAATTTTCCCTAAAAAAATGTTTTTTTATAAAAAAAAACAAAGGATGCCGTTATGAACTTACATTTTTCAACCGTTCCGAATGCTAGTTTCTTGTCAAATGATATTTGCCATTTTCGAATAGAACTCACTGTCGCATTCGCGTTAGGTAGTACCGTGAATTTGGCAGCATTCGAATTGAAATGCTATTATAGAATTACGTAGTAGCATTTGTTCGAGCTCGAACATTTTTTCTTTTGAATCGCCATTAGGGGCTCAGATTTTAGAATTTGGATAAAAATCCGCAAACAAGCATCTAAAAACGCGGATATTTGGTCTTCATCACTCGTAAATTTAAATAAAGATTGACAACGAAAATTATCGAAATCGAGGGACTATACCATATCTATATATAGCCCCTATACAACCGATATATTCAGATTTGAGAATTAATAATTAATCCTATAATGAAATACCGTTTGTCGTGAAAGGTATAACGAAATGGAATTTCGGATTGACATCTAGGGATACAACCCATATGTTAAGAACTAATAATTAATCTGTAATCAAATACCATTTGTCGTAATATAATATTACGTGTATTTTATTATTTTTAATATTGAATTCTAAAGTATAAGTATATTATTAGTTCAACAAGTTTGACATGAGTACTAAGTTAATGTTTTTCGCACAATGGCTGTAAGTGGCCGAGATATATGGTATGACGTTTTGCTCCGTTGAGCTTTGAAAACCATAAATTCAGTTCGCTACCAGCTTTTGGTTTAAATTGAACATTTTCGTTTAGGCCCTCAACAACTTCTCGAATGTTGTTTCGATGATTGGGAGAAATCATTGTTTTGACATCTTCGATGATCTCTTCCGTCGCGCTCTGACGTCCGAAAACATATTGTTCTTCTGATAAGCGTTACTATGGTCCTAGATAAAATCATTATATGACACATTAATATTCAAAATGAATTCGCACAAAAAATTTAGTTTTAGTTTTTTGATACATACATATGTATTTTGGAATAGGTAGCAATAAAATACGTGCCAAAATATGTCCAAGCAAAAAGTTACCAAAAATTAACTGAAAATGCAAAATGGTCTTGCTTCTGTACATACTCTTTCGGCGAACCTCGTACATAAACATACATACATTTGTACATATGTATGTATTGTATAAGTAGAAATTCAAGAAACACGTGATCTTTCTATGTACAAATAATTTAATGAAACTTGGCAAATACACGCCCACTTATCGTTTATTGGTTGGAGTGGAAAGTGGAAATGTTGCGATGGTCCACTAACTAACACAGAGTGGCGATGGTTATCACTTTGAGCTCCAAAACATGACAAACTCCTCGACGACATTCTACAAAACTTAGTACATTTAACTTATGTTTGGCTAGTTGTGACTAGCGTCGTATTATTTTTTTGCTTTTATTATTATGAGGCGTAACAAATATTATAATTTTGATTTAAATTTTATTTCACTCTCTTGCCGGGCTTTTGAGAAAATTTTTATTTTTATATGCATTTTGTATATTTTATTATATTATACTTGTATATAACATATTTATTTTTATTTTTATATGGGGCTGATCACACAGTTATGTTGTATTATATATCATAATAAGATTTGTTTATTTTATTTTTATTTTTAGATGGGTTGCTTATTGATTTAGCTATTAAAGATTTTTTCATTTTACGTTTACACCAACACTGGAAAAAGCAATACGACTGCGTACACGAAAACGCTCAAGGTCACATAATATTAAATTGTGTATTTATAAATAGATCCACCTCATTCAAATTTTTATTAACTTTATGCAGAAAATATATATACATATGTATATGTATATATGTACCCCATTGTAAACACAATTTTCTTACATAATTAGGCAAATCTTTATGATCTTTATATTTTGTGGTGCATATTTAGTAATAACATTCATTAATTATTATTAAGTCTTCATTTGAGAAAATTTGTATATTTTAATATATATTCGGTTACTTATGTAAAAATATTCATATACACATACTATATACTATGTAGTTGTAACACTTGTATATGTATTATTCAAATGAGCTCACGAAATTCTTGGAGAAGCGTACAAGAAAATAAGTTTAGAGATTGTTTCTCGACACGTTCACTAGAGCAACTCGAAAATGACTAAAATATTGAATATGTTGTTAGTCGAAATTTTTTGAAATTCTAAATATAATTATTTTTGCCATTGCATATGTGCACGTTATTATATAGACATATATACGTACATACACATAAAAATGGACTGAAATATGTATATATAGTGTTCGCAATTTAGATTTCTTTGTATTTGTTGATTTCTCATAAAATTACCAAATATTAAACACATGTATGTGTAAATATAAGACAGATTAATATACGAGCGTAGTGATAAAATTTTTTATGATAAAAAAAAATTGTCAAAAAATGATATAAACTAGTGAAAGGACGGATCAAAATGAAACATACGAGATATATATATTATATAAAAAACAGCTGGGTAGCTATGACGGTGTGCCTACGTATTTACTTATTATCATATACATATAGGTATATTATATATACTTAGCTAATTCATAATTAAAAGGTCTTTGATTTTTCAGTAATTAATATTGACGTCAACAAATCAGAAAAGATGGACAGGAACTTAGAAGTTGGAAGCGTCTTTCAATCGGTTTATGTTTCTGGACAGTTGCATCAAACCTTCAGCACCGTCTTTTCTCTTCCGAAGTGCGTCATAATAACAAATAAAAGTTCGTTCGATTACAGTCCAAGATCGAAACCAGCTTTTAATACAGACCTCATTCATTTAATGTTATCTTATGTTAGTTTTATTTTTTTTTTAATTCAACAATAGTTACTTTTGCGGTTAACATTTGCATTGATTAATCGTTTGAGTGACCTTTTCAAGGTCCCCATTTAAATGGTTTAGGAAGAGTTTTTAGCAAACAAAATAAAAATTGTTTTGTTTTTTTAACTAAACTAACCTGAAAGTATTCTGTAGCTTCTTTGTTCTCCATGAGAAAAGCCTGAGCAATGGGCTCTGTTTCGCAATATTTCACATGTTTATCGAAATCCCTTTCAAGTCTTAGAAATGTTTTGGCTATCATATTAGGTTGTTCTGAGTAATATTTAAGTCCTTCAATTAGAACCCTACAAAGAATCAATTTTATTTCAACATCTTCGTTATTCAATTCCTCTTACAATTTATGAAATTCAGCAATTTGTTGAAAGTTAGAAAATATTATATTTTTGCTATCTCGAATAATTCGTGGAACCGTAGCACTATCAACAGCTTTGATATAACAGTCAACAATATTTTGTAGATCTCTTCCAAATTCTTCTTCCGTTTCAATGAGTTCCCTAACGGTTGCTCTGAAAAAATAAAATAAATTTGAATATAAGTTAGACTAAATGTGCAAAAAAGAATTGATGTATAATATTGATGTATAATATTTTGTAAACTATCATACATACATGAATAATAAAAAAATAATTACGTTAAAGAATATTTTAGCACATTTGTGCACATTAGGGTGACAAATATTTAACAAAATGATTTGTTTTCCTTCACCGCAAAATTACATCTTCTAAATAACAAAGGCGCAGAGGGGGCATACCCTCAAAGTTCTTCAGCTAAAGCTGTCGCGTATAATTTGCCTTGCTTCAACCGGCTTGACACCGGAGAATACGTCATCTGATCTATATTCCACATATGCAATGTCACTGAAGGTATTAATATGCTCAGGACGGCATGAACCAAGTAGTTTGTACAACACTGAGTCATGCAAGATCAATACAGGTTCTTCAAATTCAAATCATTTTTCGTAAGCTCGACATATTCAAACAAAATTTAAAATTATTTCATTCAACTTTCTTATAAAATAAGCAGTTTTGTATATAATTTCATCTTCCATCCATTCCATATTTATGAGCGCATAAGATTTCAGGCGATATATTACAAAGGCTGTCCCAAAGCAAGATTGGGATTGAATAGAAAACACAGTTTTTAGTTGTACAAAGTACAAAGGATAGGGTTATTTATGAAATAATACATCGGGAAAATAATAATAATAAGCCCAACGAATACCCTCCAGTTCCAGTCATGATTGGGAAGTGTTTGTAAAGCGTCAAGATTTAAAACTGGTCTGCTACAGAAAAAATAATTATTCAATTAGTAATTATGGAATTTTCTAATTTAATTGTTGGGAGAAGTAAGAAGAGTTTTTTTATGCTAAAAAGTGAGTCTGAGAGATCGAAGGCACTGAAATTAAAATTAAAATTGTGACACAATTGGCGAGCAGGTTCATTCAATTCATAATTTGTTTTACATGACTTTAATAATAAAGTCTTAGATACACGAGTTGGAATATTAAAGTTTATCTCAAATAAGAGCCATGAACTAAAAATTGATCCGTTAAGAAGTTTCACTACGAACAATGCACTTAACATTTCTCTACGACTTGCGAAAGTAGGTAGATTTAGAAGCTTTAAACGGTTGGTATAGGGAGGAAGATTTATTGCAGAGTTCCATCGGAAATGTCTTAATGCAAAACGTAAAAATTGTTTTTGAACATAATCTAACTTATCGGAATGAACTTCCATCTGGCATGCATCTGCGTCGAGCAATGTCTCCAATTCTTCGTCTTGAAATTTTTTTGGCTGTCCGTCATCTAAGTCGAAATTGCCACTTTTAAACCGTGCAAACCAATTTTGGCACGTTCGTTCGGCTAAATCATGGTCACCATAAACGTCCAGTTAAATAAGGTGGCTTTCCGTAGCACTTTTCTTCATGTTAAAGTAATGAAAAAGAACTCCCCGCAAAAACACTTTATCTGGTACAAATTTCGACATTTTCAAATGAATGAAACAAATTGTTGTTCACGCTAAAACAAATGGCATCTACTGAAAACGACGCGAAATGACAGTACCTTTTAAATAAATATAGCCACAGATGAACACGACGTGAAATAATACTAGTAAAGCCCTCTCTTAGAAAACGATTTAAGGCATATACCCAATAATATTAGGCTCACCAAAGTTGGATAGAGTGCTTTGGTTACATAAGAGTCTTTAAATTCTTTTAACCGTCTATCGACAAAGGCAAAAGCATTTTTAGCTTTTAAGACTATAGTACTGATATGAAGATGGAAGTTAAGCTTAGGGTCCATTAGAACCCCCCAAATCCACAAACTTGAAGACTTGTTCTAGACTACAGTTCTCAATTATACAAGGATAAGGTTGAACAAATCTTCGTGAAAAAAAGCTAATTTGTCTAGATTATTTTGTAAAAAAGTCTTTCCTCGAATAAGGTATATGACATAAAGAGTTTAACATCATCGGCATATAACAAGATATTTGAATGCTTTATTACCGAAGAGATATCATTTATGATGAGACATTAGTTAGTTGTGATAAAGTATCTTTAAATGTTACACGTTGTGTTTTATTGCAGAGATACGAAGAAAAGCATTGAAGAAATGTTGGTTGAAAGCCCAGAAGATCTAGTTCATGGATGAAAATTGATTGATTACCCTACCGAAAGCTTTATTGAAGTCGGTGTAGATAGATAACGTCAGTTTGCTTATTATCTCTAAAGGCTTTAGAGATACACAAATTCAAGCAATTTTGTAAGTGTTGATTTTCCTTTACGTGTTGGGAATTTGATAGAAATGAGGAGATCGAAAACGTTATCTGACTAGTAATTATTCCTTCAAAAAGCTTTGGTATAGCGGATATTTTTGCAATACCTCTATAATTTTCAATATTAGACCTATAACCACTCTTATGTAAGGGGACTATAAAAAACTGCTTCCATATTGTACGGAGCACACCTTGTTTCCATACACATAAGCACCTGTTTGTCAAAATTTTTCTTGAATATTCTGCACTTGTAGCGATAGACCTTTGATTTTAAATAACACCATAAAAAGAAATTTGATGGTGTTAAATTACACGATCTAGGCTTCCATTTCTGATCACCAAAACGAGACCGAACTGGAAATTTCTCATGCAGTAGTTGAAGTGTTTCACGGGCATTGTTGAGTACTCTTGCCTAAACATAAAGAAACCCAACATACCTATTTAAAAAAAAAATACAAAAATTCCATGATAGTCACCATTATGGCAAAGTTTGATTTGGTCAGAATGATTTTCCATGACATTTTTCCGGGTGGAATTCTTGACTAATATCTACTCCACGTACTCGATTATCGGAATCTTGAGAAAGATGTATTATTCTTCCTAATCGCCAATCGTTAGGCGGTAGGTTGTCTTTCTTGATAGCCACTAAATAGCCCGCTTTGATATTTCGTTGGCAATGTCAAGCTTTTAGCTTCTGCCACCTGTAGATGCCACATCTAGATGAATAGCTTTGGTGGTAAAGCACGCGATCAGACAGACGTTACTTTTCGAGATACGATAGTATCTGCCAGTATAACTTTTAATTTTGAAAGGTCCGGTAATTATGGAAAATGACTAAGCTGCAGGAAGATTAACGCAGAATAAAACACAGCCAGACTGCTCAAGACCTATGCGATCAAATTCTTCTACTGGAAATATTTAGAGCGAATACTCAATCTACCACCAATCGAGATTGTAGTGAAAAGTATTGTATGTGTGAGATTGGCAACGTTACGCTATTTGCAAGGGTCGCAAGAATCTATTGCGCTCAGCTAGATCTCGGGCAACCCTTCAACCTTCCGAAGTGCTGCAGTATTTCCCAAGCAAAAGTCATCGCAGTAGAGAACGCTTCAGAGATACTAGCAATTCGGGAAACTACATAAGAAACATCACGTTGATAGCCAAGCGGGAATTAAGGCAATACTCTCACATCCCATTACGTCACAAAATGTCTTTAGGCGGTAGATAAGGTGGCTGCGGGAAAGCAGCTCCTTGTAATGGGTTACAGGTCACAAGCGCTCTCCGTCTGGATACCGAACCAGTACATGAAATACGAAATTCGTTAAAAACGTAATGGCTTGCAAGACCATGGTCTCGAAAAACTGGAACATCTTTGTCCGGCCTTATCCATAAGTCGGCTTAGACATCTAGGAGCTTCGCAGTTGAAGGATATCTTATAAAATTGGAACTTTATAACCGCTGAAACGATTGTCGCCCAAGCTTCTCCTCTAAATTGTGGTATGTGTCTTGATGTTTTCCTGAAAGGGAGGGGCCTGCAGTTAATTCTAAGGCGTACCCGAACGGATCATGGATTTTTTGATGAGCTTTTATTTTGATATCTTATTTTCTATTAAACTTAGAGACTCCAGCCTAACGGTATTCTCCTCCACGAATTTTATTTTGTGTAAGCCTTTATTGGGCTTATCTGACAGCTTCCAATTAAAAAACTGGACTCATGGCAATTTAACTAGTTTTTATATCTATCTTTTTCTACGTTCATGGTTGACCTGCAGCTAATGCCTTATGTTAAAGTCCACTTTAACGGAATCTACCTAACTTGTTTTCCCTTCGTAAAGTATAGCTGAAAACGGTTGAATTTCGAGAAACCTCTGTTTTCAGACAGTTAGAACCTATACCTCTAAACTTCAGTCTTAGTTAAAATTTCAGAAACTAAAACAAAAAAAACTCGAAACGGTTTTTTGGCCTATAAATCTGTTTTTTATGCGAATTTAAAATATAAAAATAATTTAAAGGAAAGCTATAATGAAATTCCATACAATATTGGAATTCTTCTAGAAATCTATGGCATCCCACTTTTTTTGGGTCGGGAATGCATTTCTCTTGTTAATATTTACCGAAAACTCAGGTTAAGTGGTACTTTCATACAATTTTTGCTATTTTTTATAGTGTTTCATTAAAGAGTGGTATTAATGCTTTTTTTAAGTCTAAGTAATTCATTTTTGATGTCTATTTTATTTTTCAATACTTATGCTATATATATAATATAGTATTAAAATATTATTACAGTTTTCCCATTTTTGGAACCAGTAAATTTACAGTCTCTTTAAGTATCAATTCCCTCATATGGTTGGGTCTCTTTGTATTTTTTATTTCTTGTTCATCACCGGTGTCTCTTCGACATGGGTTCCCTTTAGCTTTAGTTTTTTTTTCCTTTATATCGAGTTTTGATTGCCAAAGGTATTTGGTGAAAACGACCGCCTAATTCCGGACTCCGTATCCATGATAGATGGCACATACACACGTAGTCCATCAAACACTTTCCAGAGATATTATTTCTCGATGTTTACCAAAAACATTGGTGTTTACATCTTTTATTGCAATTCATGAAATCAATTGATTTTGAACCGAAGAGCCATTAAACATAATTATGAAATTAAAAATATTGAAAATACGTATGTACATATAAATTTTTATTTTATAATATATTATATGAAACATATGTATGTGCATATTACCTTTTTAATTTTCCTAGCACTGAGTCCTGGAAATTTTGACCGTAAAATACTAAAACCTGGTCCATCTATAGGAGGTTTTTTTTTTAATTTTTTCAATATACCCAATCTAATATGAAGTGGAGGTAGTAACACTTTACTAGTTGGTACAAGAGGCAAATCATATCTATCATTAAGTTATTCATACTTCATGTACCAATGTTATGTAAAAGTACAAAACTATAATTCTGAAGAAAGTTGATTGATAAGGGCTATTTTTAACCCTATTAGCATAATTTGTAGAAAACATTATTTCAAGCCTCACAAGAACTATAACAAATTAGACCACGGTGTCAATTTTAACATCGCTCTGTATACATATGTATACAAATTCAAACTCTTGAAACGGGAGAATTGGATGGTATAGTTATTGTATTAGTTACTTTATTGAGTGATTTTTGGAAATTTCTACAAAATTATGGCTCGTACAAAAGCTATTGAAAGCTAAGTCACAGAAGTGATAAACAATTTATTGAGTATTAATAAGGATACATTTTCTTCTGACAAGAAGGTGATATTTTAAGATCAAAAAACATTGAAAAATTGAGTCCATTGCTGAACTCCATTGGTCCAAAGGCATACAACCACAATGCTCTAATAACGAAAAGTAACAACCGAGTTTGTACAACATACTTAGAAACGAACAAAAAGAACGACCGACTTTTTTTGCAATTAGTGAACTGATTATTTTTTTAGCATTTGATACATTCATTCCAAAAATTCAAGGCCTAATTCTTAAAAACTTTACATTGAAGGATAACGAGTATACGAACATTATTCGAAAGTATTCGAATTAGATGAATTACGAGATACTCTAAAACTAAGAGTTCAAATCGACAATCCTTGACTGGTGCCGGCTGCAAAAGCAATGCCTTTCTGGGGTATTTTTGACATGTAAATGCTTCCTCATTAAAATTCATCAGCCGTTCAAAAAAGACCTGAGAATAAATATAAGTCCTCGTATACCATATGTATGTGTATTATTTGACGATGCCCAACGAGAAGATCTCGGTGATCTTTGGAATGATATGAAGGATTCAACCGCTCACCGTTTACAATCGAGTCCAAGCAACCTAATCCACTCTCCAAAACAAGCTGACAAAATCGGCAAATGGTGACCTTGTCCATAATATCTATTCCCAAAATTTTCAAAGCTGAGAGGAATATAGTTTTGGATGAATAAAGTACTCATTAAAATTGCTCATATAAAAGCAATGAATAAAAAATTAAATCGATTTTCTAATATGTTTTCATTTTTTAATATGACGTATCAATTCCAAAAAATTTACTAAACACATGATCGAAAATAGACTGAAGAATTCTAAGAAAAGTATATTTTAATAATTATGTAGTAATTGCAACATTATTAAAAACAACAATAGCGAAATTTTCATTTGAAAGGGATAATTTTTCTGGACATATGCGCAGTTTTTGTGTATAACTTAGTTGTTGATTGAATATTAATTTAATGAATTTGGAAAGTTTAAATGCTATATTTGTGTGCACCAATGTTACTTATTTAAACTTTTTTTGTATTTTTCGAAATTTTCATGTCTAGTGTATATCATTTGACATACGAGTACATAAAAATTTTACAAACTAACTTCTTGTTTCTTCGCAAGCTTTATAAATGTTTTTGAGTAAGCATTTGCTTTTGTTAATTTTTGCTTTTTCCTTTTTTATTATCTTTTGTCACGGCTGTAATTAAAACTGCTAAGAGACTTATCCAACAAAATTTATGACGATATAATCAGAGCTACTATCAGAATTGATTTAGCCATGCTCGTATGATTGTACTTAAACAAGTTCTTTAACTTTTGAGATATTATATTTCAACCAAACTTGGTATATTTAAAGGATATTTTGTCAAATGAACCACTAAAATATTTAAACGAAAGTATTTTTGAAATTATGGTTCAAAAATGCATCTCAAAGCGCAAAATTTGATATTCGACATATTGAAAATTATCAGAGAACTATATACAGATGATATCACAGCCAAAGTGATGCAGCTATGTAAGAAATGCATAGTATAATAAGTTTTATTTAAAAATTAAATAAATTTTCCAAAAAACATGAATGCCAGTTAATAGCGGCAGTTATACACATTTCATTAATGCTTTAATAATTTAATATTTTATATTTATTTTATGTAATTCACAACAAATGATGCAGTAACATAAAAATTAATAAATTTATTTTTTTTAAGAACAAAACTAAAATTGTATAACAATTAATATCCCCCTGGGGGATGGGACCATGTGCAGAATTTCACGCAAGTGAGGAAAGTTTTTGACTGTCATTCTTTTGCATATGGTTCAAGCAGCTCACGACTTCCGGTCTTAGACCACGGTATCCCCTGGGTAGCCAACAAACATCCGTTTGGAGGCGAGCTAAAGTGAGAATCACCACATGAAAAAACAACCCAATGAAAAATCAATTTCAGCCTCGGATGAGAGACCCCCCTTTTGATGACAACCCCCGCAAATGTTTTAAGGATTACGATTTTAGAGCATGCACCTGGAATGTCCGATCCCTCATAAAGTTAAAGGCTGGCATTTCTGCCGTCCAAGAAATGCGATGGACGGGACAAGGACGGAAGAAGGTAGGTCCTTGTGAAATTTGCCACAGCGGCCATATAAAGGTGGGGGATTCGTGGTGGGAGAGAGACTCCGTCGCCGAGTACTGGCATTCACTCCGGTTGATGAACGTCTCGCCACAATGCTCATCAAAACAAAATTTTTCAACACCACTCTAATTGGCGCCCACGCTCCGACGGAAGAGAAGGATGAATTGACCAACGATGCCTTTTATGAGCGCCTCGAACACACTTATGAGCGCTGGCCCCGCTCTGCCGTCAAAATTGTGCTTAGCGACTTCAATTTCAACGCAAAGAAGGTATCTTTGGAGCGACTGTCGGAAAATTCAGCCTCCACGACGAAACATTCTCAAATGGGCTGGGCTGATAGACTTCGCCGGGCCGCGAAATATGGTTGTCTGTAGCACTAGATTCCAGCACAAAAAAATTCACCAAGTTACTTGGCTGTCTCCAGATCGGAAAACTTTCAACCAGATCGATCATGTTGTGATAGACGGAAGACATGTATCCAGTGTTTTAGATGTGCGTAAATTCCGAGGTCTCAGCATTGACTCGGATCACTATCTTGTCACAGCGAAAATACGCACGCGCCTCTATGTATCGAAGAACGCCCGTCAACAGACACAAGGAAGATTCTACGTTGAAAAGCGGCAATCACAACAAATTACTCGACTTGCACACCTGCTCTTTGAGAGCACTCATCAGCAACCCGGTATAAGGGAACTTTGGGACGGCATTACAAACTCCCTGCGTACAGCTGCAAACGAAACCATAGGATTTCGGAAAGGTCGCAAAAACAGCTGGTACGATGAGAACTGCCGTGTCGCAGTGGAAAGAAAACAGACTGCTTACCTCGCAACATTACGATCGACCACAACACGTGCGGGATAGGATAGATACCGAGAACTGAAGAGGGAAGCAAGACGCGTCTGCAGACAAAAAAAGAAAGAGGCCGAAATGCGCGAGTACGAGGAGCTTGAGAAGCTGGCCTACAAGGGTAACGCTCGAAAATTCTACGAAAAGATACGGCGACTTCCAGAAGGTTTCGAGACCGGAGCAAACTCTTGTAGGACCCAGGGAGGTGAGCTAGAGACAGATGCCCTGTTAGAATAGCAATCGTCTGCTTAAAAAACAACAAAGCGGCAGGGACCGATGGATTACCGGCCGAGCTATTCAAATACGGCGGTGAAGAACTGATCAGGTGCATGCATCAGCTTCTTTGCAAAATATGGTAGAATGAAAGCATGGCCGATGATTGGAATTTAAGTGTGCTCTGCCCAATCCACAAAAAGGGCGGTCCCTCAGTATGCGCCAATTACCGTGGAATAAGACTTCTTAATATCACATATAAGGTCCTATCAAGCGTTTTGTGTGAAATACTGAAGCCCATCGTCAAGAAACTGATTGGACCTAATCAGTGTGGCTTTATGGTAGACCTGGTAAGTCAACCATTGACCAGATATTCACCATGCGCCAAATCTTGGAAAAGACCGGTAAAAAAAGAGAATCGATACCCACCACCTTTTCGCCGATTTTAAAGCCGCCTTCGACAATACGAATAGGAGCTGCCTTTACGCTGCTATCTCTGAATTCGGTATCCCCGCAAAACTTATACGGCTATGTAAACTGACGTTAAGCCACACTAAAAGCTCGGCCAGGATCGGGTAGGACATCTCCGATCATCGTATTCCAGTTTCGGCTCCCACGTCACTGTTGACAGTCATAACTTCGGGCTCGTAGATAACTTCGCACTCCAGCTTTGAAAGTATTTGATGCAATACCCGCTGGTGGAAGCAGAGGAAGAAGAAGACCTCCACTCCGTTGGAGGGATCAAGTGGAGAGTGACCTGGCTTCACTTGGGATTTCCAACTGGCGCTAGGCAGCGAGAAGAAGAGAAGAATGGGGCTCTTATATTGATTCGACTATAATCGCGTAAGCGTTGCCAACGCCAATAAAGAAGAAAAAGAAGGTTACCCCTTGCTGTCTATGACTGCTTTCAAAGGTTTGGGCATGGATTCCACAAGCGTATTTGCCTTTGTAAAGCAATGGTCCAAAGAATTTAGAGGGTGATGTGGACTAATTATGAAGTCAATTATGGTAAAACTGGGTATGTCTATACTCCGTGCTGAAACTTGCAGCATTGGAGTCTATTTTTCCTACAAATATTTTCTAAGTTTATGTGGACAAAGTTGTTCATTTTTAACATACGTACATTCTTCGAAAAGCGGGATCTTCTGCCTTATTTCCAAATATAGATACCGTGTCATTTGAGAAATCCAATATATTAGTTGGTATCCATCCTTCTTTGCAATTATCACTTGATCCAAATAATCTAACATACCACCTGTTGAATAAAATATTTAAAAAACACTGTGTAGTATACTTCACTCAAATGCATGATGTGACGTCAAAACGCTATTAGTGCTTTGTATCTATACCTCGAATTCAGCTCAGGCTTATAATCACGTAATTTCCCTCTGAAATAAGTAAGTTTGAGGAAATATAACTATGAGTTTCCTTGTGTGGCTTACCTAGGAAAAGTATCACCTTCCATTGTTTTTAGTACTTCCACTAGGTCTCCTCTAGAAAGTGATATGGAATCAGGTGCATCGGCTAAAAATTCCTGATTTATGACTAGAATATTGTCAGCCTTTAGAGGAAAGAAATATTTAGTATTAGTTCACCAGTGTTAAGATTAAAAAAAAGCTTATACTACTTTATTTAATTGTTATGTATTATATTTTATTTGCAACAGCCGTCGCTGAAGGCAGGAGTCCATACTTCAACCAAAAGGTTCAACCTTACGACAACAGAAGACATGGAAAAGCAAGGTATCAACCTCACCCACAAAAATAAGATATCAAAAGCACGGTCTCGTTCACAGGGGGGAAAGGACGAAGCCGCTGGTACAATGAAAAACGAAGCAATGAGGATGTTTGCTAATTCACCTCCTATCATGGACATGTACCTCCTCTCATTGCTGTAATTTCACAGAATTCGGATATACAAAACGACCGCTTTTCACAGATTTTAGATGCAAAAATGGTGGAACTGCAGGAGCAGATATCATTTTTATAAGAGACAATCGGGTCAAAAACAATGCATTGTTGGAAGAGCGGCCAGATAAGTTCGAGATAACACAGTATGAACACAAAGACAAAGTGAACCAGATGGAAGACAATCGCCGGAACCTTTTGTTGAATCATCCAACTAGCGTTGTCGGGGTCGAACGCTATCTTTTTGCTAGATTCCTTTCCAAGTCTTCAAGCTGTAAATCGAGAAGACCACTTTAGCAAACAACTAGAATATGGAGCACAACACGCTGTTTTGTCCGTAATAATCACTGAAAATGTCATGCAGACAGTCCCCGAACACGAAACGGATAATTATAAGGTGTGGCTAACGGTGGAGTCTATGAAGAATACCTCTAAAGGGTAAATATCCGGAGATTTGTGAACAGAATATGTAACCCACTTACGAAAAGACATCTCGTATGCACAAACACAGGAAAGGATCGCAGTAGACGTTTAAAGTAAATATTTTGCAGAACGAAATCCAGAAAAAAAGGTGTAAAATCGAAAGGCTTGTATTTAACATGAGTTGTCTTAAAGGGACTTATGTATGTTCGCTGTTGCAACTAATTGTCCAAGGAAGGGTAAGGAACAGAAACGAGTGAAGACATCCAGTTTGAGGTATCGGAGGAATGAGATACAAAGTAAACAGCTGCATTTATTTACAGCTCCAAAAACATTCTCTATCGAAGAGGTATAGAATGGAATGGAATGAATAATATATCACAATTATGGTACTATTTGTATTCTCAACATTCGCAACTGAAGGTATAGTATTTGAGAACACCCTCAAATACTGCATGTACAATTAACATTTGTACAATTAGAAATTCAATACTAAATGAACTTTATTTTAAAATATTGGCATATAAACATAAAATATGCTTATAAATTCATATTTACATATATTTCAAATTCAAATAAAATAAAAATGAAAAATTTATTTAAAGTAAAACTCAATTTAGAATTCATCAGTTGATATATGTATGTGCATACATCTGTAATTATTTTTGCATGAAATTTAATGGTTTAATTTTTTTTCGTATCCAGCTTTTTATACGTGTAAGTGCAATGTTTAGCTCTTGGGCGTTTCCGCTCTTATCAAAGAAAAACTGTAAAATATAGTGTATTTTATCTTTGTTGGTGTCCATCTTTGACGCGCGATCAAACCAAACTGAATCAACCAAACACAAAACTGTCAGACAATTTTTTTAGAACGGACGTTACAGAAAATATCCTCTCTGAAGATGTACTACTTGCCGAAGTTGCCAAAATTTGGCACGACACTTTGTAAAGAAGCGGAAATTCATTCTTATGACATCATTGTAAAACATTAAAGGGAAAAGCTAAGTCCAAACTCTGGTATCTCTTAAACTGCCTTGCGATGCGTTGTGTTGGACTACAAATCGACTGATTTTTCAAGAAATCTCTGAAAAGCTCATTACTTTCTGATGCTGTTTGAGCTATATTTTCCTAATTATCTCCGTTAGGTATATATTGTGACATCAAATGTTTGCAGTTATTTTTAATTTCGTTTTTTTTCGTCTTCATTAAATTGCAATAGTTCATTCGCAGGTGGAAACAAAAATAGCGAAATTTTATGGTAAATACTTAAATTATCGATATCTACTGATTCCTGGGTCTGCTAAATTTACTGTACAATTTTTTTTGAGCTTATGTACCATATAGCTCATGTTTCAAAAGATTTCAATAAAGAAATAAGTAGTTTATTTGCATTTTATGTGGTTGTAAGTCCGAAAAGCTGCATCCATGTTTGATAACCTATCTGTTACAATAAACGTGTTGCTGGATAACTCGAAGTTTAATTCTTGTAGCAATACTTTTACTTTTCGTAAGATGCATTTGCTGAAGCGCTCTTCAGATATGACTTTTGCTATTTTGTGCTTCAAAATTCCACTCCGATAGATATCTAAGAGTTATTTTTATTCGATTTTCGTCGCTTTGCATGACATTTCCGACTTAAACAGCAAAGTGTGACGCCTAAAAGTGTGCTGAAATTAACACTTTGGCAGCTTCTAGTTGGTCATTGCATGATAAGTTCTACGCCCCACCCTTTTTTGTTAACAATAGAAAGTAATGTGTCATAAATTTGCCACATGGAAGAGAGTTTCAGGAAATTTATCAAAATGCATCCTCGACTCAAATTTATAAGAAAAAGCATAAAATATAGTGTACCAATTTTGTCACAATGGGCATTTTAGGTAGAAAAAGGACCTGCACGTGTACATTTTTCTGCTTCCATAGATTTAAGTCATAGCAGACGTTTCACCAAATAACGAAGTGAATCGTATATTTTTTAGAGCAATTTTCCGTCCAAAAATTTCCAACTTAATTTAATCAAAATAAATATTACACACTCTAGTGATATTTCTAGATATAGTTGTCGGGTGAGGGAGTAAGAACCTGGAACCAAATTTTGCTCCAATAATTATAGAAAATTCTATTAATTCCTTAATTCTTTCTTGATTCTGGACCAACTTGCAATTTTTCAACTGACGTTTTTAAAATATAGCATTATGTTTTACTAAATTCGAAGCAGTCTTGTTGTTAATTTGTAAACATTTAAATAACTTGCAAAGATATTCCATACTTTGCTCATTCCCAGTTTGGTATCAATTTTCACCATAGCATTGTAATTAACAAAACAGTTTTCATCTGTTGACTGTTAAGGGGTTATATACAGCTATGATTTTCAAAAAATCGATTTTTTAATTTAATTTTCTGCATCTACATATATTTAAGAATACACACAAGAAATTTCAAATCGATCCGGCAAATATTTTCGAAGTTACACGCACATTTGTAAAGAAGTTTCGGAGCGCTTGGAAGTACCTATAAGTACCATATAACTTTAAACGCGTTTTTCTCAGAATGGTGTTTTCAAAGTCGGTAACCACTATAACTCGAAAACGGCTGAACCGATTTGTCTAAAATTTTAACACAAGCGTCTTGAATATATTTTTCAGTGATTAATCTAAGGTTTTATTTTTCCGATAAATACTTTTTTTTATAAACAATTTAAAATCGAAATTTCGCTGAAAAATCTACTTTTTTCTTTGAGAAGGCGCCATTTTGACAAAAATCTTTTTTTGCTTATTCCTTCGTGATTAATCACTAGATTTAACATTACTTTAATGAAATCTGTTTGGTTTTTTAATTTCAGATGATCCAGCTCAGAGATAGAGCGGTCACCGCAAGACGTCTTTTTTCAGAGGACCTCCTGGAGATCAGCTGTAGCTCTTCTCCAGAGAAATATTTTTACTAGTTATAAGGATTGAAATATTTTTGAATAATACCATAATAAGTATGTAAACTTTTTGAATCAATAAATTCTAAAGACTTCTCAGAAAAAATTCTTAAAAATTCGCTTTTTTTGGCCTATTAACTGTATATAACCCCTTACTTACATTAAAAAAGAGCTTACCTAGGCATCAACAAGACCCGGCGAAAATAAAATTAAAGTTATATAATACTACATACGTTGGTTGTCAACAATCTATAGCAGATTTTGATTGGTAACTTTAAGAAATATATCGCTGGAATTCATGTCCAGAGTAGAAAATATAACTCTGATATAAGGGTAAATGGCAGAGATAGATATGATGTCCTGAAAACGAAACTGAGACATATGCATGAATCAGTTGGACAGAAAACCCAGACCAAGAGAGGCAAAACGAAAGCCTCAATATATACTTCTCAACGAATGAAAGGCTTCAACGTAAAATTGAAGTGTAACTGAGAAGGTCCATATAAAGAAAGCTGCTAAATGTGTGATTAATCGAATCCTGACCAAGATGAATTTGAAGGTGATCCTTTTGGAGATAAAAAAGATGTTGTTAGCCTATTATTAGTTGCAAGTGCGCAAAAAGTTTTATATACGAGTACAGAAAATGTATGAAAGTGAAATTGAGTCGTTTTCGTTTCGTTGGTGAGCTCTGCTGTACACAGGAGGCACGCAGAAGTTTGAATATACAAAACATCTGTGATTCCCAACGTTTTTTCTCAAGGCATATTTTTTCTAAATTAAAAATTTGGTGGCACACTATCAATTATATAGATTATAAATTAAAAGAACACACAAGGTGAAACAACTGTTATACCTATAATATATTATATAATATTTTGTTAAAAATAGCAGACGATAATAACATTCAATTGAATATAAAATAATAAATTGAAAATAAATGATAGAGTTTACAGAAGGTTTTTCTATCCGTACACGGCACAACAAAAAAACAAATGCAAAAAAATATGCTGTGTATATTTATTTTCCACAGTTTGCTAGAAGAAAAAAGCAACGTTGTGTCAGATAATTGTTGTTGTTTGACTTGAATTTGCTACAATTTTGCAACACGGGTGCTAGCTTTCTCTATAAAATTTTCTTAGGAAATACTTTCATAGCAGACATTTCATAGACTAAGGAATATCCTTTCAAAGTCTTTTTTCGTTTTTATGTTTGTCAAAGGGGAAAATTCGGACTAGTACAAAAAAGATGTTGAAAATTGCAATAGCTCACTCAAAGCTTGTTGTGATATTGTCAAATAATCGAACCTAAAGTTAATTTAAAAAAATTTACTGAGTCTTTAAAATGTTTTGAAATTAAAGCTCGGTTATACACACCGAAGGTAATTCTTCCACTTCTTTCACAAATTAATTTCAATAAATCTTTATACATATTGGTCAAAGATCAACAACCGCTTTATGAATTATTTTATAACACTCTTTTGTGATTGATTCGCACTTTACTAAGCTACCTTTTTGTGTTTTATTATTTCGTAAAGTACGTTTTTTTGGTTATTCAAAAAAGTTATCTTTAGAAGCTAAAATATTCTATTTCGTCCATTTCATACTTGTATTTGAAGTAACCCACAGAAGCTTTTTGCATATAAGATGACTTATTGATATTATAGCTTCAAATTCTTAGAACTATAGATTATTTCTTCTTCTTTACTGGCGTAGACACCACATACGCGATTATAGTCGAATGACTAACATTGCTCGCTCAAGCGATTTTCGGCCGATAGCGAAATGAATTTTTACGAAGAAGTTTTCTAAAAAATGTAAAATTACCTTACATATGTGTAGAAGAAACTGAATTAAATAAACAGGAACAGACAATTTTAGATACAAAAAAATTACTTACTAAATAAAGGGCCAGAAACAAAGACAACGTCAAGTACACCAATCTGCAGCTAATCACGACGCTTGTCCTTCTTAAAAAAGAAATCAATAGCAGTTCTCCCCACGCAACGCCTATCCTGCTAACAAAGAAGAATTTACATGAACAAGTGAATTAATTGTCAGTTGCCCTCTTCTTCTAATAGAAAATGGCTTGAGTGCCTTGGTTTAAACAAAATTTTCACACTTTGGGTTCAGAAGGGGATTTTTTCTATCCAAATGGACTGACAAATACCTAATCCCAATACGAATAGACCATCTAATTTTAAAATATTTGTTATGAAATTCTTTGTAGTTAACACAGTTAATTTAACAGAGAATTTAGAAGCCTTAATTATAAAGAACTATAGGTATAAATAATGGCGGTCGCAATAGCCTTAGAATTGCGTAATGACATTCTGAAGGTCAGGGTTCGAGTCCTGGTTCAACCAACATCCAAAATTATAGAAAATTATTTTTTCTAATTGCTCAAAGTGTATTTCTAACATGAAGTAAGAATATAAATCCATCGGCCGTTCGGAGGCGAGTTAGAATATACTATAGGTCCTTCCATTTGTTGGAAACATCAACTCGCATTGGAATTAATGTGTTGTATTTAACTTCTGATTATATAGTTTTATGCAGTTTTCACTAAAGGTTCCTAATTTTGTTTTTCAAATTGGGAAACCAATAATTTGTTTTAATTTTTCATTAACATTTTTCAGTTCCTTGGTGTCATAACTTTTCGTGAATCGTTATATGAAAAACAAAAATAGGAACTTCAGTCAAAACTGCATAAAACTATATAATCAGAAGTTCAAGAGAACACATATTCAAGCTGTTGCCAGCTTATAGTCAAGGTGAAATCAGATCCGGTATTTTGTTCAAAGTGGAGTTAAACTCGTTTATAATTTCTATTGACCATATAGTCAGTATGTAACGGAAACGGAGAGGTTCAGCAAAGTCAAATAAAAGACAAAGAAAATTATTATTTGTATTAATAAAGGTCTTTTTTGTATTTGCTTATTTTACGGCGGTCTGTATTTTTATTTAAACATACTTCTAATGAATATGAAAAGTTTAAAAGTTACGCACTTTTCCCCGCATCTTCATATAAAACTCACCAATGAGGACCGTAGAATTTCAGTCGAAGATGAATAATTTATTATTTATAAAGAACTAAAACTTAAACTAAATCAATGTATACAAATAAAGCCAAGGTGGCTACCAGGAATGATGGTGTTAACCAGCGCTGGCTCGCCGGATAGGGAGTTCTTTCTCCCAGCCTCACTAATTCACTATACTCGTAAACAAAAAATTTCAAAAACATTTCAAAAAGATTCGAAGGTAGAGGCATCTCACCACAACTGTGTGTTTATCATACGCAATCATAGGTGCGGCGCCGATTTTTAAAATTTTTTTTGCTGCATCCTTAAATCAGGACCAAGTACGTATGGACATTTGTCTTGTCTGTCTAGTAAGGTCTCTGCCTCATGCCCTTTTATTCCTTTTTGCTTGGCCACTGTATAACAGCCCACCAAAGCCGATAAGTTACTGATCCTTCAAATAATCCAAAACTGAAAAATCAATTGACCTTCTTTTAAAATAATAAGTTCAATTAAAATCATATTTTATAATTGTTTCTTTCAATTCATCCTTTGTATGTAATAATACAAACTAAGTTTAATTAAAATATGAAATAAAAATTCTAAATTAAATGGCTAATTTACCTTTTAAGTGGCCTTTAATTTCTTCGTTTTTTTGCACTACCCTAAACACCTGCTCACGTAAACATATGCGTACGTATTTGTACTCGTATGTATAGTTATAGGTATATACAAATGAATATGTAAACATGTATCCATTTTTCTAAAGTTAATAATATATTATATATATGTATGTATATACCCATTAGATACGTATGTGCATCCAAAGATTAAGGCAAACAAAATTTGTAAAAAGAGAAAAATCGTACGCATATATGTACGAGTATGTACGTGTATATGCATGTGTCTTTTTACTAAAACTGCCGTCTCCCGTTGATGATACCAGCAATTTGCGATGAACTGGAAAGCTGATAACAAGAGTATACGTATGCATAAGTAAATATGTACATATGTTTTGCATGTTCATATGCCTGCGTTGCCGCTAACCCAATCACACACACGTACTGGGGGGCAGCGAATGGGTATAATCAAACGTGGAAGGGAACTAAAACATTTAGAAAGATCAAATAAGAAAATTCAAATAAAATATAAATGTAGTTAACTTTGAAGCTGCACAAAACTCATCGTTAACGTTAATTTTAAAATGGCTGCTTGTATGATTTTACAGCACATTTCAACACGTTTAACATTATCTGTTAATGATTTAACATTAAAGAAAGCTTTTCGTTTCGGGTAAAAACGAAAATAATTTTATTTTGATAATTGCTTTAACGTTAATATTTCCGAAGTTAGTACAATCTCGTCTAATAAAAGTCATAAAAACATTGCTCTCTTTTTCAGTTCTGGCCCAAGAACCTTTACGCGCTCTCAATGTTTGTTGACGGCTTGAGATTTTTATTAGCTATCGAAAGCGATTTTTTATTGGGATACAACATCGTTATAAGATTTTTCACATTACTTTCTTCGTCGTATCTTAATGCCACTTTTGACTTTTTTCTGCCATCTTAAGTGGGATTTTTACATCGCTAATTTCCTTGGGTCTGAGGGCCAGTAGGTTGGTTGTCTTGGGGAGATAAAATATAACCAATTTTTGGTACGCCAAAAATATAACTGTCAATCTTTGGGGTTTATGATATCAGTGGAGAGTCCCAATGTGTATACTTTGCATTGCAACCTCCTCCAGCCAGGCTCGGAGCCAGGATTTAGTTTCGGGAAGGCCCCGCAAATTCTAAAGTGATATTATTATTGCTCACCTATGTATAAGGAAATTAATTATTGATCAGCCGAGGCTGATCTTCGAAATATGGTGCAAACTAATCGGCCTTACTTGCGGCAGCATATCCTGGAAGCAATTAATAGAAGTTTGCGGATTCTCATGGCTTTTTTTGTCGGGAAACAATTCTTGTAGTTCAGTGTCGAAAAGATCTTCGGCGTACTACGATGCGGATCGAAAAATTTTCCCCAAAGAATCATTTGCAGTTTGTCGATTTCGCTGAATAACACAATATTTTTTTTGTGCGGGTAATAGCACATACAAAATCTAACGACTTTCCTGAAGAAACACAGACAAGGGATAAGTCAAAAAAAAAAACAATCTATCAAAAACGACGAGGTTTACTATGAAAGTTCTCTAAGCACATGGAAATTCTTCGAAAAATCGACGTGTCGTAGACAAAGTTTATCAATTATTTTACCCCTGACGATATCAGAAAATGTTTGAACAATTTTGTTTTATGGTATATTTGCATACTATCATGAGTTCGCTAATTTTTTGGTCATCATGGTTTGAAGCATTTGATTTTGCGCCCTTGTTAGGGATTGGACCATATTTTGCTTGATTGATAATAGAATTTGTCTTGCACTTGGTTACGTTGTGAATCATGGCCTCTATTCCAGCACTGAGGGAATGAGGAGCGGGTCCTGTTTACTTGGTTCACTAGGTTATTTGACCAGTGTTTGAGCTGGGTAAATAAGAAGTGTGGTAGGGAGCGTATTGCGTGAAAGACTAAAGCCCACCGTCAACAAACTAGTTGGACCTTATCAGTGTGGCTTTAGACCTGGTAAGTCAACCATTGACCAGATATTCACCCTGCGCCAAATCTTGGAAAAGACCCGTGAAAAGAGAATCGACACCCACCACCTCTTCGTCGATTTTAAAGCCGCCTTCGACAATACGAATAGGAGCTGCTTTTACGCCGCTATCTCTGAAATCGGTATCCCCGCAAAACTTATACGGCTATGTAAACTGACGTTAAGCCACACTGAAAGCTCCGTCAGGATCGGGAAGGACCTCTCCGAGCCGTTTGATACCAAACGATGTTTCAGACAAGGTGACTCTTTATCGTGTGACTTTTTTAATTTAATGCTGGAGAAAATATTACGATACAATCTTCTCCATAAGAGTGTACGGCTGCTGACGTACGCCGATGATATTGACATTATTGGCCTCAACAACCGCTCCGTGAGTTCTGCTTTCTCCAGACTGGATAAGGAAGCGAAGGATATGGGTCTGGTAGTGAACGAGGGAAAGACGAAATATCTCCTGTCATCACACAAACAGTCATCACATTCACGACTTGGCTCCCATGTCACTGTTGACAGTCATAACTTCGAGGTCGTAGATAATTTCGTCTATCTAGGAACCAGCATCAAGACCAATAATAATGTCAGCCTTGAAATCCAGCGCAGAATCACTCTTGCCAACAGGTGCTACTTTGGACTAAGAAGGCAATTAAAAAGTAAAGTCCTCTCTCGGCGAACGAAAACCAAACTCTACAAGTCTCCCATCATTCCCGTCCTGCTAAATGGTGCGGAAGCATGGACGATGACAACATCTGATGAGTCGGCGTTAGGAGTTTTCGAGAGAAAAGTTTTGCGTAAGATTTATGGTCGATGGAACGATAAGCTGTACGAGTTATACGACGACATTGGCATAGTTCAGCGAATCAAGAAGCAGCGGCTACGCTGGCTAGGCCATGTGGTCCGGACGGATACGAATACTCCTGCTTTGAAAGTTTTCGATGCAGTACCCACTGATGGAAGCAGAGGAAGAGGAAGACCTCCACTCCGTTGGAAGGACCAAGTAGAGAAGGACCTGGCTATACTTGGTATTGCAAATTGGCAAAAAGAAGAAACGAATGGCGCAATGCTGTTCACTCGGCTAAAATCGCGTAAGCGGTGTCTACGCCAGTAAAGTAAGTAAGTAAGTAGGGATAATATATGGGTGTTGGTAGAGTTTTGATTTTAAGTTGCTACACTTTTTCTTTGCTGTTGTGTCGGTTTTATACGTAGAGAACTAGCCATAAGGTCACTATATGGTACGCATACACTACATAAAAAATGTACAGGAGTAAGTGGTTCTACTGCGGTGAAGAGACATGTGTGTTGTAAATGAAATGAGTTTCATCCTTCTAAAGACACGTTGAGCTTAGGAAAAAGAAAACTTTAAATATAGGTTACGGTACCTTTTTTAATTGATTATACCTACGACCGTCCTAACTTGGAAATCCTGCTCTTCTGGAACTTCTTTTATATGTGTGGGGATTCGGAAGTGTTTTCGTTGTTTTCTGGTTTTTTGTCTCATCTTTATTACCCTTTTACAGAGGCATAAGTGTAAATTCTTCGTACATATAATTTTTTCTAAGTTCGATACTAACAAACGTAAGTACATTGGTGGAGGCTTAGCACTGACAACTGCGGAAGCACTCTTTGAACCTATTGGTGGTTTTTCCTCACGAAGCTGGGAAAATCTGTTTATTTTTAGGGTCTTGTTATTAGCATCCATAGTCAAATCCGCAATTGCAATATTCATTATTTTCCCAAGACTTGATCTTCTCTTTATGGTAATTGGGAACGTGAGCACAAGAGTAAAGGTTTGGTTATAACGGCGCATCGGAACAAAATCATTGTAGTGAAAATCGTAAGCGTTCAATTGTCAAAATTTGTATTTTTTTCTTATTGAAAAATAATAAATTGAGCAGAGCTAAAATAAAATTAGTTATTCATGTAAACATCCAACCTTATTTAATGATATGAGTACCGAAAACGATGTTTTAATTCCTGTTTGTACTTGCAAATCATACAAGCAACAAACTTATAAATATGTCAAATTCCCGTAAAAAGACGCAAGAATCTACCAGGTGTGTTAGTTGAAACTTGCCGGTTCTTTCGATAAAGAAAACACTTAATTTTCAGAGGAATCTAACAATTTTTTTATTCAAAGTATTGACCATTGGTTTCTACATATTTCGCCCATCTCTCAGGCAAATTATGGATACCATTCCAAAAAAACTTTTTCTCTTCCGAGGCAAACCATTCGACGAGTCATTTTTCGACTTCTTCAAAATAAGCGAAGCACTGCTCTGCAAGGGAGTGTCCCATCGATGCGAAAAGGTGATAGTCGGACGGGGCGAGGTCTGGAGAGTACCACCAGTTTACCAGTTCACCAGTTTAGCGGTATGAGACGGCGCGTTGTCATCTTGCAAGATAACTTGGCCATGTCTTCGGGCCCAGTCCGACCGGTTTTCGATCAATACATGCTTCAAATTGATCATTTGTTGTCGGTAGCGATCCATGTTCACAATTTCACCAGGTTTTAACAACTCGTAGTACACCACACCACACTGGTCCCACCAAACACAGAGCATTGTCTTACGGCCAAAGCGATTTGGCCTTGCAGTCGATGGACCAGCTTCACCAGGGGAAAGCCATGATTTTTTTTGCTTCGGGTTCTCAAAATAAATCTATTTTTCGTCCCTCGTGACAATTCGATGCAGAAAAGATTTCCTTTCGAATCGTTGAAGCAGCATTTCACAAACGGTTTTTCGATTTTCCATTTGTCTATCGTTCAACTGGTGTGGCACCCATTTTCCATACTTCTGGATCTTTCCCATGGCTTTTAAACGTTGGCAAATTGCTCCTCGAGTCACATGTAGTGTTTCTGCCAATTTTTGTTGGGATTGGGTTGGATCAACATGCAATTTCTCGTCTTCGAACTTTTTCGCTGCACCAGGATGTTCATTGTTTGTCGAATCGGAATCTCCACTTTTAAATTGACGAAACCATGTCTCACATGTTCTAATCACTGGAGCATGTTCACCATAAGTTTCTACCAGCTTCAGCTGCTTTTTTTCTTTTGATGAAATAAGAAAAGCAACGAATGCCGCAAATGCGATTTACTTGGAACGAAACTCGACATATTCACTGAGGTAAACAAATATGACGCTATTATTTTGGCGGAATGTGACTTGCGTATTTTTGTAGGTTAATGTCAATAGTAAAAATTACATACAAGCCAAATCACAGAAATTTATACCTATTGCTAGCGACATCTACTAGTAAAACCGGCACACTTCAACAAACACACCTGGTATACATATCAGACTGTTAATGTTAGAATTTGGCATGTATAGTGGGCTAATAAAAGCATTGATGTAAATTAATTATTATATATAATTGTAAGTTGGTTGGCAAACGAAAACATGTTCCAGCTAGTCAAAGAATGGAAAAGTAAGTTTATCTTTCATCTTATTTTTACTGGCTTAGACACCGCTTAAGCGATTATAGTCGAGTTAACAACATTGAGTCATTCATTCCATATTCAGCCAGGACCTGCTCTACCAGGTCTTCCTCTGCTTCAACCGGCGGGTACTGCCTAGCCAACGCAGCCGCTGTTTCTTGATTCGCTGAACTATACCAATGTCGGCATATATCTCATATAATTCATCGTTCCATCAGTTGCGGTATTATGTCGTAGAGGACCATAAATCTTACGCAAAACCTTTCTCTCGTTACCTCCACACCATACAGCAGGACGAGAACGATGAGTGACTTGTAGAGTTTGCATCCTTGTTGTTGTGTTAAAACTGGCTGCGTGGCAATGTTATGACTGTCAATAGATACATGGGCGCCGAGTCGCCCACCTCGTTCACTAGCAGACCCATATCCTTCCCTTCTTTATCCGGTCCGAGAAAGCAGAACTCACGGCGCGGTTGTTGAGGCCAATAATGTCAATATCATCGGCGTACGTCAGCAGCCGAACACTCTTATAGAACATTGTACCTTCTCTATTCAGCTCTGCATCTGCAGTCTGAAACCTCGTATGGGATCGAACGGTTCGGACAGGTCCTTCCAGAACCTGACGAAGCTTTTGGTGGTGCTTAACATCAGATTACATAGCCGTATAAGTTTTGTGGGAATACCAAATTCAGACATAGGCGTAGAGACAGCTCTTTTTTGTGATGTCATGGTAATAAAGCCCATTCAGATTGTTGGCAATGGGCCTTAGTCTTTCACACAATAAACTCGATAAGGTCTTATATGCGGTATTAAAAGGGCAGAGGACATTTAGGTTCCATTAGTCGTGCATGCTTTCATCCGACCATCTTTTGCAAAGAAGCCGATGTATGCACCTTATCAGTTCTGCACCACCGTATTCGAATAGCCCGACTGGTAATCCATCGGCCCTATCGTTTTGCAGTTTTTCAAGCGGTCGATTGCTATTCGAACTTCTTCGTAGTCAGGCAATAAAACATTTGTTCCATTATCACCGAATAAATAATTAATAAATTCAGTATACTCAGCAACTACAAGAGTTTGTCCCGGTCATCAAAATTTTTGTAAGTCACCGTATTTTTTCGTAGAATTTCCGTGCATTACCTCCCCTTAATTCTCAGAATCTGATTACGAGAAATCTTCACGAAATACTAGATATATCATTGAAATCGGATGAATTAAGTTCAGGAAAATGAAATGACAAGAGGATATGCTCGAGCTGATAAATCATATTCCTATGACTCCTCGATTTAAACAAACTAGAACAACGTAGAGATAGAAAAATCGTCCCTATTATTGCCTTCCACTCCAGAGAAAAGTGGGATAGGAGGTGAGATAGACAAAAACACAGATATAAGTATTTATACGGACGGATCCAAACTAGTTAATCGAGTGCAAAATTTGATTCCTGAAGCGATTTCAGATTACCAGATCACTGTAATGTGTGTTTTTCATGCGGAGATTATTGCTATTAAAGAGGTTGGGTCTTTATACCGTACCGACCCTGATTTTTTGCGGCCAAGGACTGTCACTCCTGCAATATTCCTCAAAAACAAATTTGGATAATAATTTGTTTTTCTGGTTTCTGGGAGGGACCTGGAGGACAAACAAACTTGGCATTAAAAAGAATAACATAAAAACTATAATAGAAGTGCTAGTCACTTTAATATGTACAGACACGCAAGTAGAGTAGATATACCATACAACGATTACTATAGGAGCTGCCAGGAAGTAGAAGAAGAAGAAGACACATTGTATAGAAAAAGGTTAATTACTCTCGATAACGGTTTTTTACATCTCGAAAGTTGCAAATATGAAACTTTTCAAATGAAGTATATTTATTAAGACCACAGCGTACGTGTAGTTCAGAATAAACAAGGTCTTTATATACATATGTTAAGCAACTGAAATATTTGATTGTATTTTTTTCACTTTAATTACCTTATGGTGAAATTCAATGGCTATTCAAATTGTGTTGTAGGTTTAGCGAAAGTTCAAACTGTGTATGTCAAAATATACTACTTGAAATGACTGAAATTTCACTAGTAGAAAAGTACCAAAATAGTACGAATTACAAAACTACTGATTTCAGAGATTTTCAATATTTGCCCATGCTTAAATCGAAACGGTTGAAACTTTTTGATTAACATATAAAGGGTGGTTAAATTGTAAGGGCCGATGTTGAATGTGAACCACACCTAAACGCCAAGTTTTTTTCCGAATTTAATTTGACATTTCTCTATTTCAGACTTACTCAATTTGAACCATGGAGCGATACACAATCCAAAAACGTGTTAAAGTTATCCAGACTTATTATGAAAATTTTCGAAGAAAATCATCTTCAGTGATGAGGCACATTTTCACCTCAGTGGATTCGTCAATAAACAGAATTGCCACATTTGGGCGAATGAGAATCCAAGAGTGATTGTCGAAAAACCAACACACCCACAAAGAGTGACTGTTTGGTGCGGTTTATAGGCTGGCGGCATCATCGGGCCGTATTTTTTCCAAAATGAGGCCGGTCAGGCAGTTACTGTGAATGGTGTTCGCTATCGTGAGATGATAACGAATTTTTTATGGCCACAATTGGAAGATATGGATGTGGACGATATGTGGTTTCAGCAGGACGGTGCCACTTGCCACACAGCTAACGAAACAATGGCTCTTTTGCGCAACAAATTCAATGGCCGTGTTATCTCACGTAATGGCGATGTCAATTGGCCCCCAAGATCATGTGATTTGACACCGTTGGACATTTTTCTCTGGGGTTATTTGAAAGAAAAGGTGTACGTCGATAAGCCAGCAACAATTCAAGAGCTAAAGGATGAGATAATTCGGCACATTAACGGCATAGAAACTCCATTATGCCTCAGCGTCATCGAAAATTTGGACCATCGTATGGAGGTGTGCCGCCGAGGTCGCGGCGCTCATTTGGCCGATATTTTGTTACATACATAATTGAGTAATACCAATATATCATAATAAAATAAAATTTCAATAATTTCCTAAATAGTTTGTGTTTTATTCAAAATCAACATCGGCCCTTGAAAATTTAACCACCCTTTATAATATGCACACACCAGCAACAAATAAATAAATCGATCATAGATAAATTGATGAGCTAGTATGTGGCTGGTATTTTTCTAACTTAAAGATCATATGCAGTTAATTTAGTACCCTATGTTCATCTACGTCATTATTTTATTTTATTCAATTAATATATTGTACTTCATACGCAAAAAAATACATAAATATATACAAGGCGGCTTGAAAAACTTTTAACGGGGTTTCAGTCCAGATACACTTCCGATTTGCGGTGTAGCTTCTAATGTTTTCAGACACGAAGCACACACTAATGCCTATTTGGCTATATCGCCAACTATTTCACATTCTTTGCCACTTCTTACTTTTGTGATAGATTTAAATTAATTATAGAATTGCACGAAATTCAAGTGCATTTTTTTGTTTTTTGGTTTTATTCAATGCAATCAGCAAATTTAAACAAATATAAATATTTTTTAAATAATTCCAAAAATAGCCTATGAAATAAAATAATTGTTAATTATAAAAATACTTTCTTGCTTTGTGCCTTATTACTAATATCCATGCATATAGTAATTATATTCTCAAACTTAAATACTTACACTTTCCATTTTAGCTGTACTTTATTTTTTATAACTACATATATTTCGATTCTAAATATATGCAAATTTGAAAGTACGCCGATCACCGTAGAATCAATTGTTATTTGTTTCAGGGTAGCGATATTGCATAATAAATATTTTTGAAAAAAAAAATTAAACTTATTTAAAATTTTATTCACCAGGCCACAAATAGAGATTTAAAATAACGAAGGCATGATTTTGAATTGATCCAAAGTTTTTTTTTAAAGCTTATTTGGATAATGTGTGTATTTATTCAAATGCCTTCTTTTTTACGAAACTCCACTGACCGATTTATTCTTTATAAGCAAAAGAAAACATTCCCGCTATGGCAAACACGTACAGTGCAATGGTTTTACATATATTACAGGTCCTCCTTTAATATCTATTTTTAAATCACTACAACTTTTACCAATGCCGCTCTTCATTCTTAGACAATTTCAATGCACTTCGTTCGATATCATCTCGGAAACTGATTCTCAAAATCACCCATAAGACACTTAATGAAGTGGGCAAAATTTGATGAACACATGAATGCAACAACTTTAGGGTTGTCTTCTTTTCGCAAATAAATTATTTTCTTAATTAATATTTGAGTTTTTTATAACAATTGAAATTAATGGAATGCTACTTTACTGTATGTAAGCTCCTTGCCATTAAGTTGCTTTTAAGACTTCTGGTTCTCAATGAGTTTGATAATAGTCTGGTAGTAAAACAATAAGTTTCTTGGTCCAATATAAAGTAAATGTCAGTCCTTATATTTGTTGGAGTTGATGTTTTTTCAGCAATAGAGGGACGCACACTAAAAATTAGAGGAGGAGCTCGACCGAAAATCGGTTCACAATAGTCTGAAAGCAATAACAAACCCAACATACCTATGTAAGTGATAAAATCGGTTTTAAAATTATCCGCAATTAAGATTATAAAGCTTCCAAAAGTGATTAAAGCAGAAAGTCCAATGAGGAACCGCATTGAATTTATTTGTAAGTGCAACTATATACTGCTAGACAAGAGTCACCGTCATTTCTTATTATCAATGTTTGAATAGCCACCACTCCCATAAAAAATTAAAATACACAAAAGTTCATTTTCTCAACTGAAACTACAATTAATTTCCTATTTTTATTCATATAAAAAGTCTTTGAGTAGTTTACCATATATAATTGGCGCTTTGTACCAGCATTGTATTGGCGCCTATCTTTTAGTAAAAACAAAAACAAAAAACAAATGATTTGGACACTCTTAACATCTTCTATAATCGGAGTGGACCCAGCACGCAGGATGATAATCATACAAATCCGCAACCCCTACCGGAAGCTTACACTTCCCGTTTAGAGAAATAAGGTCCTAATTTAAGAAATCGTAAAATTTTCTCGATGAACTTCAATGATGGGAATTATAAAAAAAACTAGTTATTCTGCATTTCTAAAATCACCAAAGGACCTTATTGTTCAAGAAAAGAAACGGTATATCATTCTAAGAACAAAATATGTACAAAGCTACAACACCCTGAAACCACGACGGGTAACCATTGGGCTTATTATTATTATTAGCTGTGTTCGTTGAGAAATGTCAGTAAAAATTATAGAGAGTAGGATGTTTAACTCTCCCAATGAAAGAAATTTACTGAGTTTTCACCTAACAGTATTCACTAAAAACTAGCCAGCAAGTTATACAACAGCTGCTTATTTTGGCGGTTACATTTACATCCTTCATTTATACAGTTTTTATTTTCAGCTTTCAAGTATTTTCCTAAGTATTTTAATAAAATTGGCAATTATATAGCATTTTAATTTGTTAATTGTCTTAAAAATTTATTGTATTTCAGCAATGATAAAATTTTACATACTTATACTTAATAATCCTCTAAAAGGCCGAAAATTTATGTATGTATGTAAAACTTGCTTTGCAACAATTTGTCACATAGATTATAGATTTTCAGGAAGGATTATTGAAAGACCAAAATGGGTTTAGTAATTCAATGTTTTGCCGTGTAAGCCGGCAATATCAATTGAACATTATTATAGAGTTTGTTCGATTCTGTTAAATGAAATCCAAGCATGAGCTTTATTTTCCCTGCTAAACGCGACTAATATTTCATTTTGTACAAGGTCGTCGCTTCCAGAAGCTTAAGAATGCATTATCGTCAATGTCATCTTTGCAACCGCTTCTAGTAAATTTAAGGAATCCAAAATCAATTTGTGTTGTACAAAAAATAATAATATGTACCACATTTTCATTTAACTGGAACCTTCAATATTATTTGAATCATTGTTACATATTATTAAATTTATTTAAAAAAAAATAATGAATTTGGGCACTTATTGGGTTAGTGTATCATTCATATTAAATTATTAATATTATTTTCATTTCAAATGGTTTTTGTTGACAAAAATTCAGTCAAATAATCACAAATCAGCTCGTAACTAAATGCCAAAATTTGCGCTCTCTCGGTGCTAATTTTACTAGGGTTTTTGCTCAACGAACATAACCCTGTAAGAAGGCTTCCTATCATCTGAGCCAACACATGCCAGGAATGCATGATGTCATAAGTCGTCAGCTCGTAGAATGATTTTCCCATCACTTTCTTAAGGCCGAAATGACAAATGTGATGTTTACATTTGTATACGTGTACATCATTCTCTCTTCGTTTCCTTGTGCATTTTCGTCATTCTTGTCGGACAAGCAGAACACAGCCATAAGAAAACAATATTGACGTAAAAAACGCAGCAGTGACGTACAAACTGAACACAGATGATCGACAGCAATGATACCGAAGTAACTCAGCTTACAAAAAGTTTCCCTACACATATTACATACATAAAAACATTATTATGATTCAGTCTTTATTCCAATATTTTACATAGAAATAATAATACACCAATAAATTCGTTTTCAAAAATCTTCAAAATATTGTAAGCAAACCATATACGAGGGTTGCTATATATATGTCTGGCCAAATAATGAAAACACGAATATTTATTAACGAAAATGGTTTTATTGTTTTTCAAAATATTCTCCATCAAGATTTATATACTTTTGCATGCGCTCAAACCAATTTTCGAAGCACTTTTTCCACTCCGATTGAGACACCTCCAAAACATGGTTTTTGAATGCTTCAACAGCATCTTCTGGCGACGAAAATCGTTGACCACGCATTATTTTCTTGATGTATGGGAATAAAAAGAAGTCATTGGGTGCCAAGTCAGGGCTGTACGGCGGATGACCCATCAATTCGACGTTTTGGCCGGTCAAAAAGCCGCTGGCTTGAGCCGATGTGTGAGAGCTCGCATTGTCATGGTGCACAATGATTCGTCCCAGACCCACACGGTCGATTGCTGTTTTGTTTCGGGCTCATACGTATAGATCCATGATTCGTCACCTGTGACGATCTTATAAACGTCTTTTGAAGCACCGCGAACGTATTTTTTCAGCATTTCTTTACACCAATCCACACGAGCCTTTTTTTGAGCGATTGTCAAATTGTGCGGGATCCAACGAGAACAAACCTTTTTTACGGCCAGGTGTTCATGCAATATCGAATGTATGCTGGTGGTGCCTCTATCTGAAGGTATGTTACATGACGGTCTTGCATTATTAGTTCATGTACGGCATCGATGTCTTCTGGCACAACGGCTGTTTTTGGACGACCTTCAGCAGTTTTTCACAGTGCTATAGGATGGTGCTTCATAGCCATACAAAGATTTTAGTTCATCGATGCACTCTTGCCGAGATGAATTTTTTAATTCCCTGTAAATAAAACTATTCACGATTAAATGACAAAACGTTCTGAGTGATGTTATGATAAAAAATGTCAAACTTTCCAATGGAAATGTCAGATTGCACCTGGCAACACTTAGTGTTGCCTAGGCCAGACCTATATATAGCAGCCTACGTACTCGTATGCAGCAGTCTTTAATAGTGTAATGCGTTGGTAATTCAGCTCCTCAGCTCTACGAACGCCTCCGTCATATTCGCAACTCCTTTGAAGTTGTAAGACGTCGAAGTACAATAAAAAATGAATATTCGAATCAGAATGTTAATATCTAAATGTAGTTTTAGTCAATCTGCTCCATTAGCTGAATTTTCCGTACAATATGGAGTGCACTCAAATAAACAAATGTAAAAAGCAATGAAAAATGACGTGCTTAATTAATCGACAATGCATTATTATAGCTTGTACAGGATCGTCATCATATATTTTTCACTTCTATCTGCTACGGAGAAAACGATAAAAAAAAATAGCGTTCTACTCGAAAATAAGACATAAAATAAAATAATCTGTTTAACTGCATTCTCCTACAATTTGTATGTTCTCAGAAGAGAAAGAAAACAAAAAAAATCTACTTATGTCTGAGTTTACATGAGGATACTTTTGACGCTTATTATCGAAATTTTCTTTTTTGTGTCGCCCTTCACGTTCACACAGAGACGCTTTCTTCAAGCAATTTTTTGACATTTGTTTCTTCTTCATTTTTTCTCTATTCCGCTTTATTTTGCACTCGCAATTTTTTGTTCACTACGCATTTTCTAATATTTCTAAAATAAAAACACTATGTTTGTGTATAGGAAGACACAGCTTTTATTTATCTATTTCTTTATATGTAAATATTGTAGTAAAAACCACAAATTTCATTTTTCAAATTTACGGCATTTATTTGTCAGAAATTTAAGACAGCTACAATCTGTTCAAAGTGAGAAACAAAATAAAAGAGAATGTCAAAATCTACAGAGACGAACACAAAATGTGTCGAACGAGCACAGCGACACGGTGCGCTTCCACGTTTATCGTCGCTCTCTCCCCTACAAACGGGTGGTTCGTCGAGAAAAAGTATCCCCGTGTAAACTCAGACTATGTGTTAGTGCAGCTCGAAATAGTGTGAGTGTATTGGTGAACCCATCAGGCCGTTCTTGCAGTAAAATTCAGCAATAATTTTTACGGTACATCTAGTCACCGAACAGAACTAATATCATACATTTTTTTCACATATTGCCATCTCGTCTGTAACTAAATTTATTATTGTTTTTTTCGAGCCATTGCATCGAAGACTAGTAGCATTAAGGGCTTGCCGAGTGAAGCCGGGAGTGCCATCAACTTTTTGGTACAAATTTCTCAATGTAGAAACACTTGACAACAAGTTCTTCCATGTCTACCGTACATATTTATAAGCCTTTGGAGAGTAAAAAATCTAAAGTTAAAGAAAAGTTTTTATTTCCTTGAGGGATATCATTGTAGCATTAACTCTTCTGAGGTTGTCACACGTTTACGTTATGCTCTATATCTATCATTATTTTGAAGCGTTTGTATTATTTTAGCTTTGTTATAATAATAATAAATAATAATAAACCCAACGAATACCCTCTACCCGCCTAACCAACACGAGAGGCGACATCTGCATATCGTACGGAATATGCCGAGTCATGATTGGCAAACGTTTGTTAAATGTCGAGATTTAAATCTGTTCAGCTACAGAAAAAATATTTATTCAACAGCTGAAATTTTGTAATTAAAGAATTTTTAAATTTAAGTGATGAGTTTTTGATGCTAAAAAGTGTTTGAGAGGCCGAAGTTGCTGAATGAAAATTAAAATTGTGACACAATCGGTGAAAAGGTCCATTCAGTTGTTTCACATGACTTTAATAGTAAGGCCTAAGTTACCTAGATACACGAGTTAGAACATTAAAGTTTATCTCAGACAAGATCCGTTAAGAAGTTTGGCTACGAACAATGCGCGTAGCATTTCTCTACGTCTTGCGAGAGTAGGTATGTAGATTTAGATACTTTAAACTATTTGTATAGGGAGAAAGATTTATCGTAGAGTTTCATCGGAAATGTTTTAATGCAAAAAGTAAAAATTGTTTTTGAACAGACTCTAACTTATTGGAATGAACTTGATAATTGGGATTCCATATCAGTGAATCATATTCTAATATTGGCCTCACCAAAATTGTATAGAGTGCTTTAGTTACATAAGGATCTTTAAATTCTCTTGACCATCTTTTGGCAAAGGCAAAAGCATTTTTAAATTTTAATACTATGGTAATGATATGAAGATAGAAGTTGAACTTAGGGTCCATCATGACCTCCAAATCAAAATTGTACACTTCTAGACTATAGTTATTAATTGTATAAGAAGGTTGAACAAGTCTTCGCGAAGCACTCATGGTCTTACATTTCTGAAGGTTCAAAGGCATGTCATTCGGAACTCCTGATGAGACATTAATTAATGAAGATAAAGTGTCTTTAAATGACACACGTTGTGTTCTATTACTGAGATACGAGGAAACCCATTGAGAAATCTCGGTTGAAACCACAGAAGATCTAATTTATGATGCTTTAATGAATTAGGTGTAGATAACATCAGTTTGCTTATTATCTGTAAAGGCTTTAGAGATATGTGACAATCAATTTTGTAAGTGTTGGTTTTCCTTTACAAAACCCATGTTGGGTATTAGAAAGTAGTGAAGAGATCCAATACGTTATCTGGCTGGTAATGATTGCCTCAAAAAGTTTAGGTATAGCGGATGTTTTTGCAATAACTTTTGAAACCTTCAATATTAGACCGGAAAATCAAGTATTTTTTGGGTCGCAGGGTATGTATATTGAAATGTTGAGAGCGAACTCTCAAGAACTTTACATGTCAAAAGGTTGATTAGCTAACGGGGTTCCAAGGGGCGCCTTTTAGAAATCTCATTGCAAAAAGTGCTTAAAATAAACTTATCTATGCAAATTGATGGCGGCCGCGGTAGCCGAGTGGTTAGCATTGCGTCCTGCCATTCGGAAGACTCGGGTTCATATCCCGGAGCCACCAACATCCAAAAGTTATGGAAAATTAATTTAAATTAAAAATTAAATTAAATTTTCTAATTGGGGTCGCCCCTCGGCAGGGAATGTCCATCCCTCCGAGTGTATTTCGGACATAAAATAAAGCTCCTCGTCAAAAAACCGTCAGCCGTTCGGAGGCGGCTTAGTATAAACTGTAGGTCCCTCCATTTGTTGGAAAAACATCAAGACGCAAAAACCACAAATTGGAGGAGGAGCTCGGCCGAAAAATCGCTTCAGCGGTTACAAAGCGCCAATTATATATATATATGCAAAATTGTATTTTTGTCCTCTTCTTTCCCTGCACATGCAATCCGATCTTGAAATTTTTTTTCATAATCAAATTTTTGAATATTACTTTTGAATAAATCATATATATTTTTTTTTATACACAATTTATTTATTTACTGAATCTGCTTTAATATAAGCCTAACAGTAAGTGTACAAATCTTAAGAACTAAATTACAAACATGTTAGCTCGAGTTATGTATCTCTGAGCCCTCTTCAAACTACGGCGCTCTCCTTAGAAGGCGGGAACATCTCTTCGCTGCAGGCGGGAATTTCTTGTTGGGTTGCATAAAGCATTAGCTAGCGGGTTTGGATGATTTCTCAGCTTTGTGAAGTACTTCGTCCTGCTTCTTTCAATTTCAGGCTTAACCAGTAAAATACCAAGGTCTTTGTGAATATTTACGTTACGAACGTACCTGGTGCCTCTGTATTTTATCAATGTTAGTTGCACAGGTCGTACCCCACAGTTGAATACCATACATCCAAATTGGTTTTAATACTGCGTTGTAAATAAGGACTTTGTAGTCTAGTTTTAGACTGGAGTATTTATTTAAAAGCCAATTTAAACTAGCTGCTTTTAATTTCATGTGTAGTATTTTTGCCTCTATGTGTCTCTTCCAAGTGAGACGTCTATCTAAGTGTATACCGAGATATGTAACATCATTTACTTGGGGAATGTTTATACCATTTAAGCGAATTGCAGGACATGATTGCGGTCTTAAAGTAAATGTAACGTGTTTACACTTTTGCTCATTAACTTTGATTCTCCAGTTTTCTAGCCATTCTTCGATGAGGAGTAAATGATCACTAATCGTTTTTGCTGCTCTTTTAGGGCATTTATACCGGCATAAAACAGCTGTGTCATCCGCAAAGGTAGATGTCTGCACTTTTTGGTTTAATGGGATATCTGCAGTGTATATAATACATAAAATAGGCCTAAGGACGCTACCCTGCGGAACACCAGCTTTTACCGGATACTCCTCACAGATAAATTCAGATTGTTTAATTGTAAATTGTCTGTTAGTCAGATATGACTTAAGTATCATATAAAATTGAACAGGCAGAGCTTTATGTATTGGATGAGTGCATAAGTTCGTGCCCGATTTCAAGTGCAAACTAAAATTGAAATTTTTTGAAGAAAGCGCTTTTATTAATCAATTATGTATTCGCCATCATGTTCGGCAATCCACTCCCAACGTTCAACCAATTTACGGATGCCTGATTCATAGAAATCGCGCGGTTTCTCGTTGAAAAAGGTGTCAAGGTGGTTTTTGACGTCTTCCACATTTTTAAATTTTTTTCCATTCAAATTGTTCTGCAGCGATCGAAACAAATGATAATCAGAAGGTGCAATGTCGGGTGAATATGGGGGATGCGGCATGATTTCCCAATTCATCTCCTTCAGTTTGGCCAGGGTCGGTTTTGCAACATGTGGCCTGGCGTTGTCATGATGGAAAAGGAGTTCTTTTGCGATTGGCCAAAATCGGACGTTTTTCATCAATTGCTTTCTTCAATTCGACCAATTGCTGACAATACTTGTTGGCAGTGATCGTTTCTCCAGCTGGCAAGAACTCAAAATAGATCACGCCTCGGATATCCCACCAAATGCACAGCAGTACCTTCATTGGATGCAATCCACCTTTCGACATCGGTTCCGCCCCTTCGTGTGCCTGTTTCCATGTTCTTTTGCGTTGAACATTGTTGTACAGGACCCATTTTTCATCACCAGTCACGAGCCGATCCAAAAAAGGTTCGTTTTTGATCCGTCGAAGCAAAGAAATTGCTGTTGACATACGGTCCACTTTGTTCTTTTCACTCAACTGATGTGGCACCCATGTATCGAGCTTCAAAGTGTACCCAACCTTTTTTAAACGACGAAACGCAGTTGATTTGTTGACGTTCAATTCACTGGCAACCTCTTCCGTCGAAATACGTGAGTTATTCGCAACTAAAGTCCTTAGAACATCGTCATCAAGCTCAGAAGGCCGTCCACTGCGAGGTTGATCTTCGAGGTTAAAATCTCCAGAACGAAATTTCGCGAACTATTTCTTTACTGTGCGGAGTGCTGGAGCACGGTCCAAATAAACTTCGCGAATATCTCTAGTTGCAGCGCCCACTGTTTTTCCTTTGCGGAATTCGTATAACATAATATGACGCATATGATCTTTTTCGTTGTTCATCTTCCATGCGTCTTTTCACTAAGCAACTCAAATCAAAATGAAGTTATTTTATGCTTGATTTACAGTTCGGACTGTCACCTTTCCAACGATATATAATATGTATATATTTCTTTGACGAGCGCCACTCTCAAACGATTCGTACGGCATCCAGCGGAATCGGGCACGAACTTATGCACTCATCCAATATTTTGTACAGTAAACCTTTATGCCAGACTTTGTCGAACGCTTGTGCTACGTCAAGAAAGATTGCTCCTTGAGCTCGAATGCCTTCCTGATTTCATTAGTTATTCGGTTAACTTGTTCAATAATACTATGCTTTTCACGAAAGCCGAATTGGTGATCTGGTATCACATTGTTACGGTGGAGAAAAGGAGATATTTTTGATTGCAGAATTTTTTCAAATAATTTAAAAAGACTGGGTAGTAGGCTTATTGGTCTGTAAGAAGACGCTTGTGTATGGTCATGACGCCTGGGTATGGCAATGCTTGTGCTACTCTTGGTAGCTCTATTAGCATTTTTGGTGTAATAAGGTCGTGGCCTGGAGATTTCTTTGGTTTCAGTTTCTGTATCGCGTTTACCACTTCTAGGCTTGATATTTTAATTGCCACCTGATTTTCCGGACCGTTAACAACAACTTCCGGCAAAATAAAAATTTTAGTTGCGTCATTTGGCTGGAATACATTACTTAAATGCTTTGCAAAGCAATATGCCTTTTCTTCGTTACCACGTATCCAGTTACCATGTGGGTCACTTCTATTGGAGGCTTAAATTTCTTTTGTGCTTTCCAGAGTGAGTATTTTTTGGCAGAATTTGGCGCTAGTTTTTCTATGTATGTCTTGGTATTGTGATCTTCTGCTTGTTTCAGTGCACTTTTCAGCTTGCTCTCTGCTGCTTTCAACCGTAACTTTGCGGCTGGAGAGCGATATTCTTGTCATTCTCTCCGCAAACGGCGCTTATTTTTTACTAATTTTCCTATTTCATATATGGTTGCCTTGATCTAAAAACAATATATCTGTACTGCAATGTTTTGGCGGCCACAGTAGCTGACTGTTTAGCATTGCGAACTGCCATTCGAAATGCTCGGGTTCAAATCCTGAACATTTAAAGGTTATAGAATATGAATTTAAACAAAAAATTAAGTTACATTTTCTAATTGCGGTCACCCCTCAGCAGGGAATGACAACCCCTCCGAGTGTATTTCTGACATAAAATAAAGCTTCCTCATAAAAAACCGTTCGGATGCGGCTTAGTATAAACTGTAGGTCCCTCCATTTGGTGGGAAAACATCAAGACGCAAAAAACACAAATTGGAGGATAAGCTCGGCCAAAAATGGCTTCGGCGGTTACAAAGCGCAAAATGTATATACAGTGAAACTTTCCTTAACGAACGTCTAATAAGCGAACTCCTCTATTAAACGAGCACTTTTTCAAGTCCTTTCAACTTTTTCCCATATAAATTCACCACTGATAAAGATGCCCCTTTATTGACCAAACTCAAGACCTACATTGCTAATCCTAAATAAGCAAGAAGAGTGCATACAAAATAAAAAATTATTTATGCCTAATATAAAAGAGAAAGAGAATGAAAAATATTATTTTACGACTCACAGAGAGAAAGAGAGGGAGAGAGTGCGTAGATCTTCTTTCTTCTTTTGTGTTCACTCATTCAATGATCATTTTATTCTGATTATCTACCTAAATATTTATTTAAATTATTTGAATGTCTCTAGAGAAAAAAAATACTTAAATCTGTAAATTTTGTACCTTGAACTGTTATTTAGTTTTTTATGTTTAGATTGTTTTATTCACATAAAGGATAGTAATGGAAATAATCAACATTTAAAAATTTGTTATAAATTTAATGCGCAACACTTTTAGTAAGTGACGCATTTGTTAGATTTTCGCGCAACCTTATTTTTGTGTAATTATGCATATGTGCGATTGTAAACATGTTCTTTTCAGCATTACTGCTCATCTCCAAGTACGGAGTCAATATCAAGTGAAAAAGAAATGAGTGATAATTTATTGTAAATGCTCTTACTCACAGGCAAACGGTTTTCCCTTTTGGCATTTTCACATTTAATAGAATTAGAAGAAATATTAATTAACCAGAAAAAAATCGAATGTGCAGTCAGATTATTGTTATCATAATCGACTTCCACACTCAGCTGAATTTGCCAGGAGTACGCTTTCACTCTTTCGTCTCTGCCCTCTAGCGTTATCAAACGCAGCATTTCCTAGTCCTGGTCTTTGTGACCTATCGCATCAACAACTCTTTCCCTTGATGAATTTCACCATTTCCAGCATCTATTTCGTAGAATTTGAACTTTTCACTTCTACACGTCTTGCTTTGTAGGCTGATCTACTTAGAAGTGACGTCTCTTGTCTCGCAGAGCTTCTGACTTTGATTCTCCAGCTGTATCTGGTAAATTTATCTTTCTACGGCTCGCATTAATACGTTTTAAGCAACCATCTCATTTTTGGGAATCGTCTGCCAAATTTCTGATGCAGGTTTTTCCTCAATCGAGTTATTTTCTGTAGCCGATTTTTTGAATTGGATCATAAAAACAAATAAAAACTGACAAAACTTTGGCAGCACTGCTTTTTTCGACCATGTCAAATTATATTTGAAAGTTGGTAAACCACACACCGAAATGGACGACGGAGAGCAACCGCAGGAAGCATCCCAGTAGGCACCTCATTGAAGCTGAACCTCCTCCTAGGTACATCAGAAAGGGAGTATTTGACTTAAAGATCACCATCCAGCAACACGTGCAAAAACCGCTGGACAGGATGGCATACAGACAAGCACTGAACGCCATTAACTAGGAGTCAGTCAACACCTTCAAAGACTCCCTTCCCGTGAATGGCATGCTCGGAGTTAAACCACCACCCATAGCAGACAACCAGCTCGAGCTGCCTCGAGAGACCCACGTAACCCTGGCACAACTTAGATCTGGATATTGTAACAGGTTAAACTCCTACTTATCCAGACTCGACCCATCATACTTCAACAACATCAACACGGAGCGCAACAAAATAAATAAGTTTTATTTATTTGTTTATTAAAACATAAATAATTGAACCTAATTATGAAAAATATGCCAGGACGACAAAAAAACTGAATGAAAACACAATCTTCCAAATAAAATGGGTCATTTTTTTCTCACAAACTTCTCAACATGCGTCTTTTTGCACTTTTTCTTCATCTTCAATTAATTCTAGACGTAAAATATGGCTATACATTTTGATTTTTTTTCTTTTCATTAATTAACAACACAAAATCGAAAAACTGATTGTTATCTCCTACTTCGCTGGTAACAAAACTTACAGAGTGACAGTGAACTCAGAATACGAAATAGTAACAAAATTTACTGAATAGTAAAATTTAGTACCAAAGTAAATTATGTTACCTCGACAGAATAGGTCAATCAATAATTTTCGCTTCGTACCGTTGTTGTCACCAACGAGTTCACTTCGTAACTGTCTGAATGCTGTTTAATCTGTCTTATATACCTCAGCCATTGCTTGTACTCTGTTTTGGGAATTTCTTACATATGCCTACGGTACTGGCGCTCTAGAACATGTTGTAGTTATCGGTATCTTCCTTTCAGCTGTCAAACATATTTGGCAATTACCCCACAATATCGTTATTTCTAAATATCGACATCAACCATATATCCCTAGTTTAAACAATTGACCGATTGTGTAGGTTTGATTGGCAATAGGTGGATTTCTGTCTAATAAGAGTGTTTGTAGTTGAAGTTGGAAGAATGGCGCCACATGCGACTGCACCATTACCACGGTATGAACAAGAAATCGGGATAAACGCCATATTGCTAGGACCGCCAGGTTCCGGTAAAGGCACACAAGTAAGACAATTAACAATGTATAATTTCAAGCTCATTTTATTGATACCGGCTTTGGTTATCACTTGGTTACATAATGTTAAAGCGAAATAAATATTTGATAAGATGTTTGTTTGAAGCTATTTGCAATCGAGATTTACGGTAGTACTCGGAGTGAGTTTGCTTATAAATTCTTTGGTATTAGCTTAAGGCTTACCAGTCTACTGTTTGTCAATTACAAGCCAAAGCACTAGCTTCTTTGAGCTAATCTCATTACGAAATATGAAAAATGATTTTAATGAACTTTGACCGACTCTATTTCTTCTCTTAAACAACAATAAAGTGAAATATAAGTTGCTAAATACTGAGAGCAACGAAGGCGTGCACAAGAGCGTATGTTCAATTAAATTATTAAAAGAAAAATATTGTTTGAGCTAGTTTTATTGGAAAGTTGTATCTAACAGAATGGGCAAGCTTTCAGATGCTCAAGTTTAAAGTAAGGCAATATTTTAATTTGTAATATTAATGAAATAACACTTGTTTTCAAATCATTGTTCTGGTATGTAATATGCTCTTATAGTTTTAATTCAGCACCATATAATCTTATGTTTATATTTTATTTGCCACCGAAATATAAAAACACTCTGAGGAATTTCTGGTTCTTTATAAATAGCTCCTGTTAAACATCCGGCACCAGCTCAGGAGCGGATTAGGAAAAGCTGTGATATCCATCTTTTGGATAGTTTAGTTTAAATCCTACGCTGTAGCCACGAAACCAAGACGAGGAGGAGACATATAGGGAGGAATGGGTCCCGTGGACCTAAAATATCAACACGTGGTTTACAGCATAAATTAAAGTCCAATTTTCAGGAAAACATTAAAAATTTCATCTGACTAAGTTCCTAAAGCTATTACACATTTTTTATTTTATTTTATTTAATTATTTATTAATGCTTACATAACAAAAACTTATTATATAAACTATAGTACGCAGCGCTGGCAACTGTCGGCTGACTGTTTTATTGAAATACGGCGAAGAAGATCAGATTCCTTTAGAAAATTATAAATTTTAGAGATGTTTCAACTGATGGTATACTTAATAATTGTTGAAGTGGTTTATTCTTGAGTTTTCCAGAGCGGGATAGGCGATAAGTAAGTGATGAATGCTGACGGTGGAATCACAGACGGGATTGGAAGATATCACCTCTTGTAAGGTATGAAGAGGTGATGGTACGAGTGAGCATCATTTCCTCAACGATTGCGTCAGCAGCCATGTTTCCACTGATGCCTATGTGACTGGGAGTCCACCTTAATTTGGGTTTGTTAGGGAAGGATATTAATTCGTCTCTTATCCCACTTCTGATGTAGTTTGCATTGTTATATTTTATCGCCATGAAGCATGAATCAGTACTGACAGTCTAGATTATGAATTTTCCTCTATTTAGTTTTGAGTATTGGACAGCTTTGAGAATTGCTGTAGATTGAGTTGTAAATATTGGGCAAAATGGAAATAGCAGCCCAAATGAAATAGTTTCTTTATCTTATTTGACTGCGGCGAAGGAGGTGTAAGATGCTTTGGATCCATCCATGAATAGGAGCTTCCAGCCGGCTGATTTAAAAGGGGTAGTGCCTTCTAGGAAGTGGGCTTTGTACACGCAACTGAGCGAATTTGCTTTTTGTAGTTTCACTAGGTCGCTGAGAAACGAGGATTCTTTCACTCTCAACGGTGGGTGTTTGACTCGCCAAGGTAACTGTTTTTTTGCTGGTGGTACATTGTCTTTCGCAAATAAGGCGCATTTGTATATAGATGATGGTAGCTTTATCGAACGTTTTTTAAATAAAGCTGATAGAAAATTCTCTTTCAAGACGATGTTGGGACTGATGATAAGTTTTGGATAGAGTTTACATAGGCAGTCTTCCACACTGTACTCTAAAGTGCCGCTACAACAACACAACAACTGTACTCTAAAGAAGGTTGTCCAGATTCCAATCAAATGTTTCTTAATGGAGATGTCGGGAATACGCGAATAGAGCGGCGAACTGCAGAGTGGTAAGGAGCAGCAAACAACTTGACGTGGTTCTTAGAGTGGTGGCCATATATTTCAGTAATTTATTATAGATGAGATGATAGACTTGGTTAGGTTTACCAGTAGAGCCGGGCCGATGAGTGAGCGCTTACTCGATAGATATTGGATAATCTTAAAGTTCACAAATAATTTTTTTCCTTATGTACCGACAGTGTGGCTTACAGGAGTACATTGAGTCTAAAATTAATCCTAAAACTTAAAATTTACATTGTTAATATAGATGTTTGCATCTATATGTATTTATATATTTAAAGAAGAACTTTAATATTTTATTTTTTAAATAAAATTTATTTCACAGGAAATTTAATGCTTGAAAATGAAAGTTATAATAATTCAGAAAATGGAAACATTTGAAGTTGAAAATTCAGTAACATAAAAATTTAAAAGTTGAAAATAGTGAGTTACAAATTTGGAAGTAGATTCCTGCAGTTAAAGTTAAGAGTAGGTGTGTTACAGTGATGTTTTCTTTTTAAAAATGTGCAGTAGTTTAGATTTGGTCGGAGAATTTGTCATGCAGTTTGGACCAATTAAATAACAAAGCTAATATTTCAGTTAAGGAAGCCATGACTGATGTTAAATATGAAGTTTTTGAGAATAACACGAGGTCATCGGCATAAATTCGATAGTTAATGCGAGGGAAAGCAGCTAAAATAGCGCTTATTTCGTTAAATGCAATTGTAAAGAGAATGGTGGAGAGAGGGGACCCTTGACGATTGTGTTTGGAGAGGAATGATTTAATGAATTTGTGAATTTTGAGCCAACTTTCCATTTGCCTAGTTCCCTTAAAATGACGTGGCTCCCGATTCTATAGAAGGCTTTTAAAAAATAGAGGGAAAGCATTGTAACATGATTTGTGTGGGATAATGCATCAGACACGTCATGATCGAGATGCAAAAGAGCATCTAATGTCCCTTGTCCCTTTTTGAATGCAAGTGAGTTTGTGGTATTGGGCATACCAGGAGAGTCTCTATAAGCTTTTGGGGTATGAGAGAAAACATTCTTTGGTATGTGAGTTTCATTTAACAAAAAGAGAGAAGAATTAAATTTTTTTATTAGCATTTCAAAGTGAATGTAATTATAGAGATATCATTTCTTATTAACAAATGAGATATAATGTTGTTATGGTGAATTAATTATTTAGAAGATTCGAAGAATTGCTGGTTGGTATGTCTAAAGACTGGTCGAAAGAATTTGATGGAGGGGTAACAAAGTAGTTGTTTTTTTGAATGAGCTGTTGAATGAGATTTGAGATAGGCGAAACGTTTGGAGAAGGGTCAGAAGGAGCAGTGTAAGGTGGGCAGCGGGCCACTTACAATTGATGCCTTCGCTGTTGCGAGGGTTAGAGGCGTGGTCAGCATCACAATTGGCACAATTGATGCGAGTGCAATCTGAACTTGGATGTGGGGGAGGTTACACACTTCACACGTGGGATCGTTTCGACAATGCTTGAATATGTGACCCAGGCGTTGGCATCGCATTGGGTTGGGGAAGTACTCTCTTAATAGTTCTTTGCGAAAAGAAATTTTGATGGTTTCAGGCAGCCGCTAGAGGTCGGAAATGAGTTAAACTACTCCGTTAGGAACCATTTCGCCTTAGTAACACCTTGGGAAACAAGCTCTTTAGATAAACCGTTCCATTCACAGAATTTAGATTTCCATTAAATTTGCAATTCAATTCACATATGCCGGGTATTTCTTTAATTGAAACAAATTTGTCTGCAGTTTTGTTATCTTTTGATAAGAATATTAAACTACCATCTTTTAGCTCAGATTTAATTACTTGAAGGGATCGGTGCACAGCGAAGCACGAATAATGTGATAGAGGCTTTTTTTTATCATTTGTAGCTGATATGATCAGATATTTGGGGTTATATAATGGTGTTGTAGGATTTGGCGGAATTGGGAAATCTGTGATTGGGGATGAAGGACATTTCTTTTTTTGTTTTGAATGGGAACTGGTTGCCAGCGAACCGATTGTCCAAGGTGAAAGCCCCGGGGTGCATTTTTACACTACACAAAATACCACGTATAACTAAATGTGTTGAAGTTGTTTTTGGGTAACGAAGGACCGATAGAAAGCAACTAAAAAAAAATATAAGAGCACAGTCGAAAGAGTACCGTCCACAATGATTTATTATCAACGTTACACATCTACATTGAATTACGTTTAAGAAATATTATGGCCCTAGCAAATAATGTTGAAGTTATTACATATCTAATAAGTGGTTTTGTGTGTTAATAAATCGATTTTGAAGTTTGAGCGGGCATCAAATCACAATCGAAGCGCCAAGGTAATAATATATAAGTGAGTAAAGTTGAAAACAGAGAGGATACCGACACTGGAAAGTATTTTATCCATATATTTCTATTCCATTTACCGTACAGACGAATTTCTTAAAACATCGTAATTTTTTACATAGTTTGTATTTCCGTTGTGCGTAGGGTTTGGGACCCACCACATAAAAAACTAAATTACAATAAAAAATCAAGTTCAGCCACGTATGAGAGACCCCCTTTGATGACGACCCCCGCAAATGTCTTATGGATTACAGCTGGTTGCTGTCCTCAGAAAAGTAAAGGCTGGCATCACCATCGTCCAAAAGATGCGATGGACGGGACAAGGACGGAAGAAGGTGGGTCCTTGTGAAATTTGCCACAGCGGCCATATAAAGGTGTGGGATTCGTGGTGGGAGAGAGACTCCCCCGCCGAGTACTGGCATTCACACCGGTGGATGAACGTCTCGCCACAATCCGCATCAAAACGAAGATTTTCAATATATCGCTGATTTGCGGCCACGCCTCAACGAAAGGGAAGGATGATTTGGCCAAAGATGCCTTTTACGAGAGCCTCGAACACACATATGAGCGCTGCCTCCACCACGACGTCAAATTGGCGACTTCAACGCCAGGGTGGGCAAAGAAGGTATATTTGGAACAACAGTCGGAAAATTCAGACTCCACGACGGAACATCCACAAATGGGCTGAGGCTGATCGACTTCACCTAATTTCGACTCGGATCACTATATTCCGCCTCTGTGTATCGAAGAACGCCCGTCAACAAACACAAGGAAGGTTCGACGCTGCCGAGCGGTTTTCTACTCGACTTGCACACCTGCTCTCTGAGAGCACTCATCAGCAACCCGGTGTAAGGGAACTGTGGGACGGCATTTCAAACTCCCTACGTGCAGCTGCAAACGAAACTATTAGATTTCGGAAAGGTCGCAAAAACAGTTGATACGATGAGGACTGTCGTGTCGCAGTGGAGAGAAAACAGACTGCCTACCTCGCAACGTTACGATCGACCACAACACGTGCGGAATGGGAACCGAGAATTGAAGAGGGAAGCAAGACGCATCTGCAGAAAAAAAAGAAAGAGGCCGAGATGCGTGAGTAAAAAGAGCTTGAGAAACTGGCCGACAAGGGTAACGCTCGAAAATTTTACGAAAGGATACGTAACAGAAGGTTTCAAGACCGGAGAAAACTCTTAAAGGCCCCAGGGAGGTAAGCTAGTGACAGATTCCCAGAGTATACTGGATTTATGGAGGGAGCATTTCTCCAGCCTGCATAATGGTAGTGAAGAGGAAACACCCGGAAATGGTGAACTCGAAACTCCAATTGATGACGATAGAAAAGTCGTCCGGATAGCAATCGGCCTCCTAAAAAACAACAAAGCGGCGGGGACCGATGGATTACCTGCCGAGCTATTCAAATACGGCGGTGAAGAACTGGAGAGGTGAATGCATCAGCTTCTTTGCAAAATATGATCGGATGAAAGCATGCCCGACGATTGGAATCTAAGTGTGTTCTGCCCAATCCACAAAAAAGGCGATCATACAGTCTGCGCCAACTACCGAGGAATAAGCCTTCTTAACATCGCATATAAGGTCAAGCGTATTTTGTGAAAGACTACAGACAACCGTCAATAAACTGATTGGACCTTATCAGTGTGGCTTAAGACCTGGAAAGTCAACCATTGACCAGATATTCACCATGCGCCAAATCTTGGAAAAGACCCGTAAAAAGAGAATCGACACACACCACCTTTTCGTGGTGCTGCCTCTGTGCCGCTACATTTGAATTTGGTGTCCCCGCAAAACTTTACGGCTGTGTAAACTGACCTAAACGCTCCGTTATGATTTATGGTCCTTTGCGCATTGACAACGGCGAATACCGCAGACGATGGAACGATAAGCTGTAAGAGCTATACATTGACATAGTTCAGCGAATGAAGAGACAGCCGTTACGCGGGTTACGTCATGTCGACCGAATGGATGAAAGCACTCCAACTTTGAAAGTATTCCATACGGTACCCCCTGGTGGAAGCAGAGGATCAGGTGAAGAGTGACCTGACCCCACTTGGTATTTCCAACTGGCTCTAGACAGCGAAAGGAAGAGAGGAATGACGTACTGTAATTGATTCGGCTATAACCGCGTAAGCGGTGCCAGCGCCAATAAAGAAGAAGAAGATGTATTCCGAAATAATTATCAAATACTCTAACAAAACCCATTTCTTTTAATAAGATTTTATAATTCTCATTTAATGAGCTTCCTTCCGTAGTGCTTCAGTGCCCTCCACAAGAACCATTGTCGTGACAATAGTTCCCGCGACAGTCGGGTCTTTATACAGGAACGACCCGGCTTTATATCCGGCCAAGGACTGTCTGTCTCTCCCGCAACATTCCCAAAAAACTACTTTGGGAAATATTTTTGCGGTTAAAACAATAACAACAAACATTATCGTGTTCCTTTAGACCATCCGAAATTTCACTCTTGGAAGTACGACTAGATTTAGCAAGTATTTTTGCCCTTTGCAGGTCGTGTGGTTGTTTTTGGTCCATACATCAACATCCTAAACCATGCATAGAAGGAGGTTAAGTCAGTCTATATAGTATTGATCATCTAACTGTTTGCATTCAGGACATCGTTATGAATGTCATTATCAAATCTGGTTATGGAGGAGCTGAGTCTACTGCTTTATCCAGACCTAGCACAGCGTAACTTTATGCACCTTAACTGGAAACCAAAATGTTTCACTGTTTAAGTAATGCATTGTAGACATCAGAAGTTCTCCCGTCACGGTCCTCGGGTCTGTTCTTTGGCAAGCACTCCTGATCGTAATGAATGACCGCTCGGCTGATTTCCTAGCGAATAACGTTTTTATATTTTTCCCCCAGGTGCTAGGGTTTTGATGATGCAGCAATCGAAGTCTTAAAACGATAAAGGAGTGCACAACGTTAAAAAGGGAGTCACAGAGCTTATTATTTGTCTGAATTTTGAGGTCATCGTCTGGTACATTTTGTTCTAGTCGGAACTTCTTCGTCCAACTGGTGAAGGAGGTAGTCGAGGGTGTCGTTGGTTACGGTTGTAACTGTGGTCTTGTGATTTGGCTTGCCGCAGGTTTCGTCGTGTAGTTAGAGAGCACTTACCTATGTATATCAATACAACAAATTACAGGAGGAATGTAAGTAATAAATATCTCGGACACGACATCGCCGCCCCTAGTGCTGAAGGCACAGGGTGGATGTTATTCGTCTTAATTTGACTCCAGCCATTGTACCGATTGTATCTAATCGAATTAGAAGAATGCTGGGGATGTCTTCGCTACATGGTATTCTCCAGATGTTTTAGCCATTTAATTTGCAGATTGAAGTCTAGAAACGGAATCATCATCTTGCCATAGAAGGGCTCTGGCAGAGAGCTTATATCATTTAATTTTTCTTCTTTGGTCATTTGTCACTTATAAATATGATTTTTGCTCCCTCTGTTTCATGATGAAATAATAACCAGGTGTAGTAAGTAGAGTAGAAAGAGACTTTGACACTGCCTTAGCTCAACGTTGTATTTTCGAATTTGAAGAGAAAGGGGAGGAAAGAAACAAAAATCGGGAATTTCAGGGGGATTTATATAAATATTGAAAATAATAAATTATGTTTTGAAATTTATATATGTATATATACAAACATTATTTTTATAATTTATAACTGCTGAAGTGTTTCGGCCGAGCTCCTCCTCATATTTATGATGTGCGTATTGATGTAGAGACCTAGACTTAATTTTAAGGTACCTTGAAAACATCTGACAAATTTCTATGAGAAGCTTTCATTTCATGCCAGAAACACAATTGAAGTGCGTGACATTCCCCGACGAATGACGACCGCAACTAGAAAAGATTAAGTTAAGACCCAGAGACAGTCTGCACTGCTCTGAATCCGAGATCGATCACGGAAGGTCGCGGTTATACTTATGCCTCTTACACTAAACAGCTACAGAATTACTCACCAGCTGCTATAAACTACACTGAAAAAGGGGAAGGAAATTACTTATTTATTTAAAGTAATTAGTTCTTGATGCAGAAGTAAGGCTTGGAGGAATTAAAGCTGGTAGAATGAGTATTAAAATCTTTGCTCAAACATTTGTTTTGCACGAACACAATAAAAGGGGTCTAGATAATCTTAAAGGGGTGATAAAACCTCTAATCAATTCAGTTTAAAATAACCTTTAAACATCGCTTTATGACTATGTAGTAAATAACAATTAACTTCAAACCACTGGATCTAAAGCAATATCAAGGTAACTACAAAATTATTACTTGAAACTAAACAAAATCGCTGATCACCTATAGGTCAATAACAAATTTTCCCCTTCGTTAAAAACACGACACTGGCCAATTATAAAATGCATAAATCCATTTATTGTGAGTTTGTATTTAACAAAATGTATGTTATATTCAATTCTTAACGTGTTAAATTGTTCCTACTATAATTTTTTAAACAAAAAGTTTGAACAAAACTTATTTACAACGGAATGTCGTTAAAACAAACATTGAAATACGTCCAATAATGCCTACTCCTCTCAGTGATCAAAAACTTTAAATTCTCCCTTTTTTTTCTAAGATTTTTATTTAAATATTGGAATATAATTCTATAAAAGCAACATCTTTTGCTAAGGCAGCGTGTGGGAAAGGGACAATTGCTTACTTACTACACCTGTATATTATTTCATCATGCCTCTGTTTTACCATTTATGCATTTATTATCTGTGAAATTCAGGTATCTAGAAATAAATAAAATTTGTAAAAATGCTAGCATCACGTCAATCCTTCTTATTTTCTTCAATTCACGCTTCAGTACCTCAGCCTTATGTTACTGAATTTCTACTATTTTCAACGTTTATCCTTCGGGATTTATTTAACAATCCCATTTTTGGATCCTGATTCTAACGATTTTCGTAAATCACTGAATTGGTAAATAAAAGCATCGAATTTATTTTGATGTATTTATATTTTTATAAAGAGAACGCTAGGGCGCTGAAAATCATTTTATTTCCTTTATTTAAATCGAGTTCAAGAAAATTAGATTACCGGATTTCCGATATCTACCTGTACGATAGAATGCCGGTCTATCAGTTTAAGAGATATTTCAAGGAAGTTTTGTAAACAGATGCTTAAACAACTTGTTATGTTTAATGAAGCTTAGGAAATTAGTGATGCCTACAAATGCGAAATCTGCAGGGAATTGAAGGAGAAGTTTTCGAGAAAACGATAACGAAGGCTAGGCAGTGGCAGAGAAACACCTTGGTGCAGGGATGCAGCAGGAAGGGACCGTGCGTCACATGGCCCTATGCTGCCAGTGCTCTACTGCTCCGTCGCCATTTTTGGACAGCCTACATGCCCTACCCACCCACATCCAGCACCCTATCTCGTTCAGGAACACGACAGCAACTTCTAGAAACGCACACGGTCTGTTCCGAGACAGACTAATTTTTCTAATAGGGTTCGACCTAGGCACCGAAACTTGCTTCAGCCGGCATAATCAAACTCAAGAGACACGTGCCAAAGAAAATGAAAGCTGCCAATAACTACCTCAAATTTCATAAAATGTAAACCAAGAAATCGGAAGGCCGATTTCTAACTCTTCGCACCAATTAACATTTGCATTTCTTGCCATAATTAACTGGTAGTCTATTAAATCTCTGAACTATACCATTACTTAGCGGTTGATATGTAGTTTTAGTAAATATATTTTAGTTAGTTTAGTCTAATTTTAGTTAGTTTTGCGTAATTTGTGAGTAATCCTAAATCGAAAAACATATTCACTGAAAAAATTATGAATAAACTTTAAATTAACAGCCGATAACAATTATTTATAGCTCCAAAAAATACATATTATTTCATTATACAATATGTTGCATAATTTGTGCTTATCTGTTATAAGCAAAGCCTTTGTTATCAATTTCCGTACTAATAGTAGAAAAAAATTCAATTGCCTTATTTCTTTTGCTTCCAGTACTTAATACCCCTAAAATGCAAGAAAATAAAAAGTATAATATTTCTGTTAGGTTTTAAATTATTTTGCCGATAAATACAGGTTTTTTTTATTTCAATTACTGTAGTATAAAAGAAAATGAGTAATTACTTTCTTACTTTACTGCTCGGTCCTACATCGGATTTCCATGTAATGCGAAATGATGCGAAGTGTCCATTTAGAAGATTTCAAAAATATTATATAAGTATATATTTAGCGCTTTGTAACCGCTGAAACGATTTTCAGCCAAGCTCCTCCTCCAATTTGTGGTTTTTGCGTCTTGATGGATTTCCAACAAATGGAGGGACTTACAGTTTATACTAAGCCGCCTTCGAACGGTTGATAGTTTTTTTTTTATATAAGAAGCCTTTATTTCATGACAGAAATACACTCGGAGATATTGACATTCCCTGCCGAGGGGCGACCGCAATTAAAGAATTTAACTTAATTTTTTATTTAAATTAATTTTCTATAATTTTTGAAAGTTGGTCATACCAGAATCTGAACCCTGGTCTTCCGAATGGCACTCGGCTACCGTGACCGCCATACATAACATACATACAAACTTCGCCTCGCCTTAACTAAATGCCTTTATATTATATTAAGAGGGATAATAAAATATATGTAGATAGTTCAAATCTGAATGTGAATTTTTTGAATGAACTCGATCAGCAGAAAGCAATGTGGTAGTAGGCAAACAAGAACAATCAACAAACACGAAACACGAACATGGGCAATTCTCATAAAATTACTTACCAGGTGTACAAGTATGAAATGTCGTTTCGAACATATAGATGTCTCGCAAACGTAAATATTTATCGATTGTCATAAAACTTTGACCTTGTGAAGTGTCAACCTTGACTGTCGAACCACCATAGTTTTGCGCGAATCGAGCGTCATTATCGTTTACTCTCAGTGCAGTCAACATGTCGAGTTTCGTGCCGAATAAAGAGCAAACGCGGACAGTGTTAATTTTCTGTTTTCATTTGAAGAAAACAGCTGCGGAATCGCACCGGTTGCTTGTTGAAGCCTTTGGCGAACAAGTACCAACGCCGAACTGCAAGCATTATTGGATGAAGACGATGCTCAAACGCAAATACGGCAAGCTACCAACAACAATTGATCAATTTGAACCGTGCGCTTCAGAGAAAACGACCGGAATATCAAAAAAGACAACACAAGGTAATTTTTCTCCATGACAACGCTCCATCACATACGGCAAGAGCGGTTCGCGACACGTTGGAAACACTCAATTGGGAAGTGCTTCCGCATGCGGCTTACTCACCAGACCTGGCCCCATCCGATTACCACCTATTCGCTTCGATGGGACACGCACTCGCTGAGCAGCGCTTCGATTCTTACGAAAGTGTGAAAAAATGGCTCGATGAATGGTTCGCCGCAAAAGAGGATGAGTTCTACTGGCGTGGAATCCACAAATTGCCCGAGAGATGGGAAAAATGTGTAGCTAGCGACGGCAAATACTTTGAATAAATGATTTTTTCTTTTTCCACAAAATTTAACGTGTTTTTTGATTTAAAAAAACGACATTTCATACTTGTACACCTGGTAAATTAAACTAAGCGGTTTCAGATAAGAAAATTTCAAGCAGCACAAACGAACGAAAAAAAAATTCAAGCAAATTAAACCATAAATAAGATTATCAAGACTGTTTCTGCATGTTAATCTAAACGATAAGCTACCAACAAATTAAATTTCAAGTGAATCGAATCGTAACTAATATTATCTCGCATGAATCGGTCTCCGAGATTCTCTTAATAAAGTTGAATTTTATTTCGGTCCAGCCGTTATCAATTCAGGAAAAACTATAAAGTGTTTTCAACATAAGGGTTTCTCATTGAGCAAGATCGCATATGTACTAAAAATTTACCACATGTCTCGTTCTGAGAGTTATTTTTTCTCTCACTTGGATACAATATATCTATTCTGCATAATCCATTGAAATGACAATTGTCGTAGCGCACGCTATAGAATTCCTCAAGGAAACGGATCCCGTATATACATGGGCGTGACTTCCTCCAAAGCTTCTGCTTAAGTCAACGAATGATGTCATCTATGGGGTTATGGAATGGACCAAGCCAATGAAATACCTGTTCGGTGACCCTTAGTCCACTTCCAAAAATTTTTACATAACGATTTTTTCGAATAGATCGGTGCTAGGTCCTATTCCTGGAAACAAAAGTAATTCTCCTGCCGAACTAAGCAAAAGGCTACCCATGTATCAAATTTCAAGTAAATCGACCTCCCAGGTCCTCTTCCCGGTGTGAAAAATATATTATTCTCAGACCTACTAAATATGCACCTAAAACTTCATTAAAATCGGCCAAGTCGTTTCGGAGGAGTATCGTGTCTAACATTGTGACACGAGAATTTTATATATTAGATATAGTACCAATTTAATTGGTCCAATAATTCAACGGCCCCCACCAATTCTTTATAATTTCCAACAATATGCGGCCTTTGCAGCTCTATTGTCTGTTTCGTTTTATTGCAGAATCGTTTAGCAACATCTTGTCCCCCATTAAAAAAATTCATTCCATTGTGTGCGTCTTGATATTTTTCCAACAAACGGAGGGACCTACAACTTGATGGTTTTTTACGAGCAGCTTTTATTTCATATCAGAAATACTCGGAAGGCTTGACATTCCTTGCCTTGGGGTGATCGCATTTACATAAATTAATTTTCTTCCGAAGGGCAGTACGCAGTGCTACCCACTCGGCTATTGTGGCCGTTGATTAAGAGTTATTAATTTTTTTAACTTTCCGCAACTTTGCTTTATCACACTAGCGAGGGATATGTAATGCCACAATCTAACTCAATTCGGATGTGTCGGATGAATAATGACAAATTGGGGTATTTTAAGTTGCACAAAGTTTGTTGAGTTCATAAATTCATTGAAGACCGTCAATGAAGTGAGAACAACTGGCTTGTGATCAGAAAATTTTTATTCAGTCGGAAATATTTATTCAAAAAATTAATATTTTTTGTGAGAACTATAATATTTACTATCCAATCATCCTTATCAATAATCAATAAATATCTTATCGTAATCGTTAACGTGTAGATGAAATTTCAGTTCCATAGTTTCAGAAATAAAGAAGATATAGTGCCAAATACTTTTCCGAGATCGGGCAATGTACATATTTCAATTTGATGATAATTTTAAGTTCTTTCATTTGTTAGTTTAGAACAAAAGGTTTGTACCGCCCGCCATTCATTAGGAAAAAAATAATCCAAAATTAATTTTTGAATGAAAAATTTTTGCTTAAAAAATAATTATTGTTTTTAAAGAAAATTTCTGAACCCAAAGTACAATGAATATTTTTTAAGGGGAAAATATAAAACACAAAGGCAAATTGTTATTTTTGATCAAAAAGTTATTTGTACAGTGATCTAAACATAAACAGGGACACTTCATATGTTTGAGTTCAAACCTTTTTAACTTGTGATCGACTCAACCGATTCAAAAGTATCAATCTTTTATTGTAACTCAAAGAAAAAATGGTACAGTAAAAAATGAACGAACTAAGTGAATTATTAATATTAACTACTACTTGGTCCAGCACTTCTTTGCATCTATTACTGCTTGAAAACGTCGCTGCATGGAATCTACCATATTTTCCTTTGGAATATTGATCCAGATTTCCTCTATGGCTTCTTTTACGGAATTTTCGCCATGAATTTCGCGTTTTAGTAGTTCCGCCTACAGGTGCTCTGGGCTATGAAGAGGATGAGGCAGAATTTTTTTCACATTGTGTAGCAACCACTCGTTTACAATCTGCGGAATATATTTTGGATCATTTTCGTGCATGAAGGTAAAGGTTGCGGGAAATTGTAATTTTTGTGCTGTTATAGGAATGTGCTCCTTCAATATGTCCAAGTAACACATTTTGTTCCTTATCCCTTCAATAAAACAGAACGAACAGACTCCATTTGCCGACATTGCACATTAGCCTGATTTAGCGCAGTACCTTCCTTTCTTCAAACAAAAGAACGACCGTCAGAGCCAAATTGATTAAATTTTTACTCATTTGTAAAAAAGTCATTCCAAAACTCTTTGGCATACTCCTAACCTTTTCTTCACGTTGATGTTTGAAAGTAATGTTTATTTTCCGGGTGTGTATGCTCTATTATTTTTGCTATGTAGGAAGCTTCTAATTTTTAGTGGGTTAACATCCACTATTTTTTAAATGTATACTGCCTAAAATTCTACCGTATGTAACAAACGCCTTAAAAACCAATGTTGGAAGTCGGCAAAAATCATACTAGTTAGGAAATCTAACGGAGACTGCAGACCTATCGCAATATTAACCTTCTTATCAAAAGGTCTTAAATGCATCATGAATGCTCAAATAAATTCTTTCCTAAGTCGAAACCTCCTGGTTAATCGATACCAATCTGGCTTTAGATCTAACAGAAGTTGTATACCGGCGTTAATTAGTGTTTCGGATGGCATCAGACTCAACATAGACAAAAATCGTGTGACGTTGTTAACACTTTTTGATCATTCTACACCGTGAACCATGAACTGCTAGCTTTGTAGCTGTATGTTTAGGTGACATTTGCACGTAACTAAAGGTGTTCCGCAAGGATTTATTCTGTGCCTCTGTTGTTTGTTTTGTTTGACAAAAATTAGCTTTTTTCTGACCCACGAAAAAATCAAATATTTTCTGAAACTAGGACCAAAAAAACGAGCATTTTTTTAGGGGTGAAAGCAACCCCTAAATGAAAAGTGACAAGATCTCTTTTAAAAGTTATTATTTTTTTATAAAACTTAGTATGCAGGGCTTTTTGGGTCGCTGATTATGAATCTTATGTCATTAAATTTTTATAAAACTTGGTATCCAGAGATTTTTGGGGTCGCTGTTTATGAATCTGAGACCAGATTGTCAAAATAAAAAATGGAAGTCTGATAAGAATGCAAAATTACAATTCTGAAATGAAAATTAGAACACTTAATTATGTGATAGATTTTTTTCAAATTTACAATTAAATATCTAAAAACCATTATTTTCAGAGTCTTTTAAACTGGCAACTTTTTTTTATGCAATACTCCCCAGCATATGTCGAATGTCCTTTCCTTTGTATCGAGTCTCATTTGTTGCGATGTCTTGATGGAAACGTTCGCCCTGCTCATCGCTGAAATCTCCAAGATTGGACGGAAAGAAGTCCAAATGATTGTGCAAAATATGAATTTTTAGTGACTTGTTAACACCCATTGCACCGTTTGCGGAAATCATTTTTTTAACAATTGTTTTATAGTTTTCCGCCCTTTTGTTGCCGAGAAAAATTTTTTTATGAAACATTTCCATGCTTGTCGTTCGATTGGTTTTAATAATTTTACAAATTTTTCGTCTTAAATCAATTTATTTATTTGTGGACCATTGAGAGCCCCTGAAAATAATTTAACATTAGTTAATTAAAAATTGTATATTTTAAATGTTATAATATACCAGCTTCGATTTTAGTGTCGCTCAATTTTGGAAAGATTTTTTTCAATAACTTGAAGACTTCGCAATTAGGATCTATTGCATGAACGAAATTTCGGAAAAGGCACAGCTTAATGTGAAGAGGTGGCAAAATAATGTCGCACCCATCTACAAGCAGCTTTTGATCAATGGTAAATTCACCTAGTTTAAAATTTGTACGAGCATGACACTTAAAGTTGGTATAATGTTGTTTCTTTTTACGTCCCTCCCAAACACACAAAAAGCATTGATGTTTCGAAAATCCTTGCTTGACCCCAGGTAATAGCGCAACAACTTTTAAATCACAACAAATTTTCCATTTGTACTGCTTGTAATTGATAACCTCCAAAATTAACTTCATATTTTAATGAGTTTCCTTTATATTTTAATAAGTTTTCTTCATATTTGTAGCGTAGGCTTTTGGAACAGATGGAAATTTTCTCCCAATGTGAAGTAATGCCACTTTCAGACTACATATCGAGGAGTCTATAAAAAGCCGCCACTCTTCTGGAAAATGAGGGTAACTGATATCAAGGAATGCGTCAATGTCACTGCAATAACAAAATCTTTTTTCTGTGTCTTCATGCATAACAACAAAAGGTTTACAAAAAAAAAGGTTTCCGCGCAGACGTTATTTTAAAATCATCAGCAACCAAATTCCATTGTTTTAACAAAGAATCAATTATTTCCGCTGTCTCTTTCGATATTTTCGTATCACGGACCAAATCGTTGAAATCCGATTTCGTTACAAAATGTATTTCTTTGGGATTTTGTTAAATTTCGTAAATGATCAACGGAAGCAAAGAGTTCACATACGTAGCAAAAACAATTACGTTTAGGACAATCCATTTTTATTCAAGAGCTCTCCCGATTTTGAAGTACAAAGTCAAAACAAAAGACTTTTTTTTATTTTTGTTGATTTTATATTATCTTACTACAAAGCCTTCTTTGTCGTTAAAAAATGTCAAATATACAAAGAGCACATCTGGGAATAGGTGTAAATTATTTATGATGTTTCAGCTTATCATATTTATCATTGTGAATTTTGAAAATCTGACAATAATCCGATAATAATCAACGACTCGGAAACCTTCCAGATACCAAATTTTATAAAGTGTTATTAATTTTGGCCGCCATTTTGATTTTTGTAAATCTGACATCGGATTCATAATCAGCGACCCCAAAAACCCCTGTATATCAAGTTTAATAAAAAATTAATAACTTAGAAGAGATCTTTTCACTTTTCATTTAGGGGTTGTTTTCGTGGGTCAAAAATCGTGTATGCTCATTCATTTATACGCAGATGATGTTCAATTACATGCCAGTTGCTCCTTTGACTCCGTCGATGATTGTATTAATGACTTCAATACCGATTTAGATCACGTTAGCAAGTGGGCCAGCGATAATGGTTTACAATATATATATACAAGAAGCCTTTCAAACTCGAAGGCAAGAGTGAAGTGAAACTTAATAACTATGTTATTAAGTTCGTGAATACCGCTAGAAATCTAGGAATAATCTAAGGTTTATGGCAGTTTTTCACACCATTAAAAATTCGATTGCTATTAGCAAAAACATTTCTGTGACCTTACTGTATGGATGTGAACTGTTTGCCAGCTATAACAGTCTGTGTTGTAGTAAACTCAATATCCTCTACAATAACGTCGTATATGGTGTTAATCGTCGTCAGCACATAACTACTTTTGCATTCAAATTATTTTCCATAAAATTCGACGATTTACTGAAGTTAAGGTGCCTAAGGTTACTTCACTAAGTCATTAGCTCTCAGGAGCCCAAATATCTTGTAGAACGAGTTCAATTCACTAGATCTACCCGATCACTTATTTTACTTAGCATGAAATACAGTTGCTTGGTATCTGAACGTGTCAGTTCTCTGTCTTTGCTGTTCGTCATTGGAAAGCACTGCCACAAAGGATCAAAGGCATTCGAAGTACGCGCTTTAGAAACGTACTCCTACATCACTTTGCATGATCAATTAATTTCTAATCTGCACTCTGATTTATATACATATTTCAAATGTTGTAATACTATTTCTTTTTTAAATCCCTAACCCTTAACGATATTTTCATGTTTAGAGAGAAATGGACAGTTTTAATGTTATAATTAAGATGTTAATGTTTGTTTTTTATTTGAAGTTCAAGTTCAAGCATTATAAAATAACGTATGGTTGTGTGTTTGAACAAATTAATAAATAAAATAAATAAATGGAAAAATCGAAGCAATTAATTTGCATTCCCGTCATGAAAAAGGTAACGAAATACCCATAGTTTACTTAAAAGTGTAAAAATTAGGGTGTCGCTTTTATTCTTTGGCTTTGGTAAAGTAAACATTATTTTTTATTACTCAAAGAAACTAATACAGCACAGATATTAAAAAATAATAATTCACATGGTAAATAGAAAATTACAACGCCTTTTCAACGGAATTCATTTCTTATTTCAATCGGAGCAGAATATTCATCTCTAGTTTTAGTATTAAAAAATTGTGTGTACCAGTTTATTTTTGTTCACGTATATCTAGATGATAAGAAAAATTTGAAGCTCAGATATAATCATTACTTTTTATCGAAAATTTAAAAATCGAGAAGGAAAACAGATCTGAACGGAAAAATATAACTTAATTCTTAATAATTATCTGAATAATAAATAAATAAATATATACCATATAAGTTTCGATCCCTGGTTTTAATGTTTATTTGTAATTCTTTTTTAGGCTCCTAAGCTGAAGGAAAAATTTTGCGTATGTCACTTGTCCACCGGTGATATGCTTCGGGCTGAAATATCGTCGGGATCTAAATTAGGAACAGAGTTGAAGAAGGTAATGGATGAAGGAAAATTAGTTTCCGACGAACTAGTAGTGGATATGATTGATAGCAATTTAGATAAGCCAGAATGTCGGAATGGATTTCTTCTTGATGGTTTTCCTCGTACAGTGATCCAAGCCCAAAAGGTAAATGGTCATATACGCATAAAGTTTCCTAATTGTGTTATTATTAAAACAAAATTAAATATTATACTTATTAATTATATTATATTAATCCTAATAATGAATAATTATATTTTGGCGTTGATTGCTTTTTCGCAGTTGTTAACAGTGTTGATGTTTTGGGTAGTGAGAGCTGATTTGTATTTGAAGTAGGCTTGAAATCTGGAGAGGATATGAATAACGGTTCTGCTTGAGTTTCAGTAAGGCGATTTCTTTTCTGTTCGTGTTCTTTTAATAGCGTTTCAATAACTAATTGTCGTGTTGTTTGTATTTATGTTTGAATAGTGTGAATGATGATACTGTGCTGGATTCCAATTGATTTTAGTCTTGCAATAGATAGTCTTGGCCATTGAGATGATGTAAAGCAATAATAAAATAAACAATTAATAGGAGAAGTCACGGAGTTGGACTTATTTTCCTTTATTACTCGTTAAAGTTCTGATAATATTTTTTATATAATATACTTATATTGTTTTTATTCTAATACCATATTGCTTTACTTTTACCTCACGCTTTAAGTGAAACTTCTTCTGGTGGAGGAGGGGACTCCGAGATATATAATTTAAACAACAGTGGGGAGAGGGAACTCCTTGTTTAATTGTTCAGTTTTTGGATGTTTGACCACTCAACCACCTCCTCAACTCCGGTGGTAATGAGGATTCCTCAATGTCCGTGAGTAGCACTGATTGGTTCACTGTGTCAAAAGCTTTTGACAGATCCAGTACTACCAGGACAGTTCGCGCGCACGACCGTTTTTGATTGAGTCCATCGACGTTTCGATTTTCCCTAAGCCACCTCTGAAGGGCTAATGGAATTTTCCTGAAGAGCCTCTATTTCAAGATAGAAATACAAACGGAGAGATTGACGTTCTAAAACTCCATGAGAGCCGACAGTCCTCATCGTACCATCTCTTTTTTGTTTTTGTCGAAAATCAATAATTTCAATCTGATTGCGAGATTTTTGATTCAATTAAGTGGATAATTTTTCTTGTGCTGTAATCTAGAACACCTGCCGAAGTCGCTCTGTGCCAACCCATTTGGGGATATTTCGTAATAAAGGCTGAAAGGTCCAACTATTGCGCCATAAATACCTTCTTTGCCCAGACACTCAACTATCCGGGTGAATAGTGGAGACGGACTCTCTTCCCTAACACTAATCCGAAACTAAATTTGCTCTTCCTTAGGCTGCTGCAGTACTTGTTACAAGAACCTACAAATTTCTCTGCTAATCCTGTCCATCAATATTTTTCGACACCTTTGCTTTCAGTTATTAGTAGGACAACAACAACAATGGCTACTTCCAAATTAAGGGCCTTCCAAGTGTATGCCTCCCAAATTGTAATCATTTGAGCTGGTTCCTATATGATGTCCCAAAACCGACGCCCCCTGGGTGCGCCGCACCTCTTTGAACCGTTTTGAGAAAAGTGCGTTTAAAGTTTCACAAGTAGTATATATGTACATACATATATGTACCTCAGAAAATAATTATATTTCAAATTTTCTGAGAATATACTTAAATGTGTGTACATGCCGAAAATAATAATTATTTTAACACCTTAATAGTACAACTTGAAGTTGTAAAAGAGGCAAATATATTTGTACAGTCCTCATACGTATTCAAAAAAAATCTTTAAGAAAATTAAATCCGTAATAATAATAATTATTCTATTTCTTCTAATTTACTAATTTCAGCTAGACGACTTACTTTCTAAAAGAAATACTAACCTTGATGCCGTAATTGAGTTCTCAATAGATGATAGCTTGCTAGTACGAAGAATAACAGGACGTCTTATTCACCCACCTAGTGGCCGTTCATATCATGAAGAATTCGCTCCACCAAAAAAGGAAATGTGTGACGATGTAAGGTTCTTCAGACATTTTCATTAAACTTATTTTTAAATTTTCTTTAATTTTATTTCAGGTTACTGGCGAACCTCTTATAAGACGCAGTGATGACAATGCAGAAGCTTTGAAAAAACGGCTAGAAGCGTATCATAAACAAACTAAACCATTGGTTAACTATTATGCAGTAAGAGGCCTGCACTTCAAAGTTGATGCAGCTAAAAAAGCTAGTGACGTCTTTTCACGAATTGACAATATTTTCCTGAGTCAACGACGATCTCGTCAGATGTTATGAAATCAGAGGCGAAAAACTGTTATAGCAGTTCTTAAGAAAAGTTGTATATTTCCATTTTACAGTTTTTAATAAAATAACCAACTGTAAAAAATATATTGCAGGTTTACAAGTTTAAAGAAAGTTTAGTTTTTACTTAACGAGTACACTTGCTTTAAACAAAAATTAACTTCTTGTTCCTTTCCGGTATCTGTATACATATCGACTATATACATAAATTTATACCTTCTGGGACGGATATACTTGAACATATTGTGGCTTTCTGTACTTTGTTCAATTTAGATATTACAATTTGTATTGTGATGGAAGTGCTCGAAAGTCCTAATTAAACTTCAATTAATGCCAAATCGCGCTGCATTAGCCGAGGGCTTAGTGCTGCGCACTACCATGTTGATAGTTACATGTTTGATTCATGGCCAACCCATCATGCAAAATTAATGAAAAGTAATTGGAACAAGTGGAGAATACAAACCGTTAAAGTAGAGAAAAAGTAGCCCAGTTTTCCTGATTTTAATGATATAAATTTTTTTTGGGGAAACTTATTTTCGTAGATATGGGATGGAGATGGGGAATTTCCGAAATATTTAAAAGCAAACTATTGGCTTTCAAAAATAAAAATTAATTTTTGATTTTGTACTTTTTTGATCCCAACGATCAGAATATTATAGGTCCTTTCCAATAAATGTACCTGGTAAATTTTTACATAGCATCTACAACGTATGTATTTGAAGCATCAAATTTAAATACGTATTATTAAGTATTTCCACAGAAAAGATCACTGAATTAAAATACAAATTTTGCTCCATAGCTTCATTAAATAAAAAGATAATAGCATGAAATTTTTCTTTTACTTTACATTCTATGAAAAGAAAGTTGGCGGTAGGACAGTACAGCCAACAAGATATATAACTATTATCTTTACTTATTAGATTTTGTATGTAGATCCTACAGCTGGGATCATGAAATTCGAGCTCATGTTAGTCTTTAGTGTTATAAGAAAAATTCATTCTTATATATAATTGGCGCCTTGTAACCAATGAAGCGATTATTCGTCCGAGCTCCTCCTCCAATTTGTGGTTTTTGTGTCTTGATGGATTTCCAACAAATGGATCGACCTACAGTTTATACGAAGCCGCCTCCGAAAGGCTGATGGTTTTTTTTTGAGGAGCTTTATTTCATGGCAGAAATACACTCTGAAGGGTTGACATTCCCTGCCGACGAGAGATCGCAATTATAAAATTTAGCTTAATTTTTTATTTAAATTTATTGTCTACAACTTTTTCGATATTAGTACGACAGCAGGATTTGAACCTGAGCCTTTCGAATGGTAGTACGCAATGCTAACCACTCGGTTACCGCGGCCGCCATTCATATCATAAATTATTAGTAAATTTTCTAGTGGTAAGATTTCTTAAAACTAGTCTTAGCGCTCAAAGAGAACGCTCCACACTAACTTGCGTCGCTCAAAGAGAGCGCTCTACACTAACTTGCGTCGCTGGAGTACTGGGCACCAATTTTGCTAATGGCCACAAGTGTAGCTGAGTGTATTCTGCTTTGGATCATAGTTTTCTATTTCGTTACATACTTTTTCCGATCATTATCTTGCCGTTCATCATCAGACTCTTCATCTGAAAAATGAACTTCAAATTAGTTCAGAAGGCCACCGAGCAGAGAAGATGAATAGGCTTCTAGAGGAATTACATATACCATATTAGATGTTTCATTTGTAGGTGATAAATCATTTTGTCCTGATGTGCCGTCATGCCTGAAGATCTGACGAACAAGTTGTTTTACGTGAAACTTAGAGCATTTTTGTGCTAAGCTTTATCAGTAGTTGTATTCGCGGAGCCAAATAGACCGCTACAAGAACTGAAGAAGCCAATTTTCTCTTTTTTTCTAAGAAATTGTATAACAGTTTGTTATGTTCAGTACCATTTGATTGCTCTTCCAATTTTAGATTGAGAGTTTCTTCCATATACTCACCGCAAAACTCTCGTCATGTCGTCATGGAACAAACTAGCTATTGATGCAAATGGGGTGGGGACAAAACCACTGCCTATGCCTACGATATCGCCATTGCATACAGAGACATGTTTCTACATACCTGCTGTGACTTCGCATCAAAGTAAAAAGGGAGGTAGATGTATTGTTTTTAGGAGGTATTTAAAGAGTTGGTTATGTCGTGCGGAGACTCGTTACATCCTAGACGTAGATTAGGGTGGGAGTTTGACTTGTTACAATATCCAGACCTAAATTGCGCCAGTATTACGCGGGACTCTCTCATCTGCTATGGGTGGTTTGACTCCGAGGGCACCATTCATAGGAAGAGAGTTCTTAAAGGTAATGACTAGCTCTTGGTGAATGGCGTTAAGTGTCCGTCTGTACGCAATTGTTGCTGAATTGAGTCCTTCGAGTCAAGTACTCCCTTTCTGATGTGCCTGGGTGGTGGTTCAGCCTCTAGCAGATGTCTACAGGGATGCTCCCTTCCCACTCAGGTAGCTCATGTGCCACCTCTTCAACCCCAGCTATCGACTATCTGAATGTTTATGGCGTTAAGTGCTGTTTTGGTACTGTGCTCTTTGTAAAAGCCTTACTGGTGTACTGCCTGACTCAGATGGGACGTGAAAGCCGAGAGCAGCAAAGCCTTAAGAGTCTTCGCTACTGGGCAGAGGATAAATATCAGTCGATATGACTCTCCTTTGTAGGCGGGTTTCTCCGGTTTAAGTAGCGGGACCACCCTACCATCATATCTCGTAGGGTGGGGAGAGCACTGAAGGCGTTTTCAGTAAACTCCGTAAATCCAGGCCAGTTAGCTTTTTTCAAGTTAACGAACGTACGGTGGTCGGCGAAAACAAAGTGGGTAGGCCTGACAATCGAGATTTGTATAGCTAAGTTATTGTAATGTTTGTCGAGCTTTGGCAATTACCCACAACTTTAGTGGTGGTGGTATTGTTGTTGTTGTTGTAGCGGCTCACTAGCCCCCCTTAGTACAGGCTTAATAAATCTAAGTCGCCGAGGTCATCTAATGGGAGGTCACGTGCTGTTTCGACGGGATTGGATCAAAGGGAGACGGGGTTAGATGTATCGGCTTAAGGGGGCATGTGAACAGGTGTTTAGTGTCGTGCGGAGACTCCACATGCAGGGCATATGTTGGTTATGCTGGGGTCGGTGGTGGCGTCATCGTCTGTGGTGTAGAATATCGAATCGTCTATCTATTCTACCGGCTTCATCCTTCTCTGAGTAGCGCGCTTATTTCAGGGCTATATCCAGCTGGCCAACTTGTAACAGGAGGGATGTATATATTGAATATTTCGTGCTGGACATCGCTTGACCGGATAGCTACGCCTTGACATTCTAGAGTAGTATCCCTGCGGTCGATGTCACCTTCGATGAGACGTTATTGCTAAGCCCCCATCCTGGTCTCGCTCGCGGTCCTTGGGATGATTTTGTATCCGGGACGGCTCAAAAGATCTGATCCGACGATCAGCTTAGTCTCCTGGTTCGCAGCAACCGACATGTGCTCCCGTCTCATTAAGTCGCTGGATTGGGTACCGCATGTTGATGTTAGTTGGTGGCGATATTGTAGATATGGGCGGTGGCAGACCCCTAAAACATGAGGCAACGTACGCTTTACTCCACTCACGGGTGGTGCGCAGGCTTTGGCCGTCCAAAAATGACACCAGCAAGAGCAGGAATTGCATCTGAAGCAGTATGGTCTAACACACGAAAAAGACTGTGCGGGGACAATGAGCTGCTGGGTAGCCCTTTCACGGGAGGAGGAAGGGGAGCTACTTGTGTGTAGGGATGCGTATTTGTGGTAGTCATGCTATGGAGAGCTGCGTGAGATAGGTCTGTTGGTTACCCAAAGTAGAGGTACTGAAGGCACTACCGTGGAGGCTAAGTAACTAGTGGGCCACTCCCTGTGTATCTTCAGGTCTGAGCAGACCTTAAGATGACTCCAACCATCGCATTAGTTGCACCTAACCGAGATGGAGGAGCGGAAATAGTCCGTCGGACCAGGGTTGGTTTCGACGCCAGCCCTGATGAGAAGGATTTGGAGCAGCCCAGCTGCGAGGTGTTGCTCCGTTGGTGAGCTTAGATTAATGTTACCTGTTGACCTAAAAACTTGTAGAGCTTGGTTTTTGCTCGTCGAGAGAAGATTTTACTTTTCAATTGCCTACTCTGTACAGAGTAGCACCTGTTTTTAAGAGTTATTCTGCTTTGGATTTCCAGGCTGATGTTGCTGTTGGTGTTAAAACTGGTTCTAAGATACACGAAGTTATCTACGACTTCAAAGATGTCGTGTACATTCTCTCATATCACAACATAATCGATCTGGTTTTGTGTTTTTCGACCTGGAGACAACCATCTAATATCACAGACAACCATTTTTCGGGTTCCGGCGAAGCCGTTCAGTGTCAACGTATTTGGTAATGTTTCGTCGTTGAGGCAAATTTTCTGACTATTGCGCTCCAGACTTTCAAAAAATATATCCTTGGCCAGATCGTACAGCTATTCCGTCCGAGCGTGGGCGCAAAAGTGTTTAAGAAAATTTATTGCATATTGTTGACAATAAGCTAATTTTTGCTAAGTGGTCGTGCACATCTCTGGTGGAGGTCGTTATGAGCTTATCGCCGGAATCATTTTTCGGGTAAATTATTTTGTACTCTCTTTATGGAATTGCAAACTCTCCTATGGTTACAAAAATAGTATCTATCAATTTGTGAATTAGTTACTGTATCAAGTTACTGAATGCCGTGGTTAATTTATTTTGATTTTTAGTCGAAATAATGCTTGGAATAGAGATGGACGGATGTCTAATACCCGTGCTCTCTCTGTTTAGTGGTTCCACCGAAGTTAAGGAATCTTGAATTCCAGGAATTCTACAAATGTCCCAGTGAAGGGCATGTGGGGACTACGATAACTTTCGTGGAGATCAGAAGAACAGCGGTCGTTTCGAATGAATGTGGTCCTTTCCTATTATCAGAATAGAAATCAGGCTCGTCCTTGTGGTTTTGAACTACTTAAGCCAAGGCCGGTGTACCAAATTTAAAACCATGAAATTTAAACAGTAGAGGAAGCGTTCACCTACAATTGTGTTGCCATAAAACTCGAATCTGAGCAATTAAGGAATTTTGAGTCGGCGGTGTTGCAAGAAATGTGCCATATACTGGACTTGCAGTTCGATTGTAGAAGATCGTTGACAAAAATCGGGATGATTGGGATATCCACATACCCCTGTTCCTGACGGGACCATGAGCGAAACTACGGGTAAAATAACAGGAAAGAAATTCTTAAGTTTCGGTTGCCTAGAGATTTTAAGATTGGACTAAATGGTGATGCGGCCAGTTATGATGAGGCATGAACTCTGAAAGTTTTAATGATGGAGGTTTGGTGTTGCTGAGCAGACCTCTATGTAAGAACGGTGTGTCCTCGAAACTTGAATGCAATGGTGAAAGCCCATATAAAGTAATCAAACGGTTAAACAAGGTAGGGTATCGAATTTAGGCCGTCGGGAGAACAAAATTCAAGATGGAAGTGGGGTACTAGGAAAGGCTTTCAGCGCAAACATCAAATGTTCTGTAAGTCGTGATAATATGTAAGAGTTTTCCAGAGCTAAGTGCTAGCAATAGGTAAGGTATATCAAAGAGCATCCAATATAGTAATCAGTCTGTTATGAAGCAAACTTGTTGGTGACAACAGTGGTACAAAGTGAAAATAACAGAATTGCAAAATAACTCGTCGTGTATAGTAAAGCGATTGTTGTTCATAATTATGAAATTGTTAAACAGAATTGGTGGTCAGTCGATTGGGCGAAATAAAGGACTTGGGAATTCATCGACGGAATATATCGAAAATCGTTACCTTATTTAAAATTGCAGTTGAATATCTAATGTTAGTAACCAAGTACCTGGCTTTAGGTGTTTTCATTTTAAGAGCTTTGCTTATAGTGTGGCAGCACTTCAGTGCATTATGTTTATGATAAAGAGTATCTAACTGTCAGTTCTTAAAATCTATTTTCAATTCGTCTGTGCAGATTTATTTCTCATAGTTTATGAGTTGTTATTCAATTGTCTTCATTATTTAAATATACATCTATAAACACACAAAAGTAAGTAAACTAAAGGAGTGGATGTCTTTTAGATATGTCCAAAAATTGAATTTGGTCTTGGTGGCCTGTACCACATTAAATTAATAAACATACATATACACATATAATTTTTATACAAAATACATTGATACAGTGCGAAGCGTTTATAAATTCATGTTGTTAAGTTATAATATTTACAAAACAGTGCAGTGTTCACTATAAACTTACAAAATCAAAATAAGTTACTTCTTGAAATATATCTAAACTGACTATTTATTAAAAGCAATATGTGATGACGCATGATCTCTAAAAAATCAAGGTATTGATTTTTCGGGCAACCCCTTTTTGCGGATAATTTACAATTTGGTATAACAAGACATTAGTAGTAGTACTTTCTGTGGTAGAATATTTGTTCTTCAAACTTAAGCGCAAGACTTTTTTTTTGTGGAAGAAAATTCAAAACTCACTATGAACTTAATTATTATATATGTATGGTACATTTGGTATGAGTTTTGGCTGCTGACGCTATGAACCTACAGCATTTATTAAAAGCTTTGATTTATGGTGCTTTCTAAATTTTACATTATTAAAAGGCAAAATTTATTTATTTTTTTGTGTTCCATTTAAAAATTTTTGTTTTTCAATCTTTCGGAAATTTTGTTACCAACATTTTTTTTTTTAGAAGTGAAGACTTCTTTAGCCGTTTTGAGCACTTTTTGGTAGGGGTAATGGTCAACGACATACTCCGCATCACCGGAGTTGGTAGGGGTATTCGCTTAGGAAATGCATGCTGGGCTCCACGGTTCGTGTTATGCCGCAACAATAAAATACATGCGGGAAAACGTCAGTGGGTGTGACGCGTTTCCAAAAAAATTTCATTTTCCTGTAATTTGTTGTTAAAGTGTCAATATTGATCAACCGGAATCGGCCAATATAGCCAATTAACACTGACGGACAAATTTTTGGGCATAGTAGGTATGTATGTATGTATATCTGTCATATATTCACCTAAATGGTTCCTAACAATATATCAATATCATGTAATTACTATCTTTAATTATTTTACTAAATAAAACTTACACATTTTGGTGAAACAAGTTTGGGCACAGTAAGGATTAATCAGGAATAATTTTTTTTTTAATAAATATTAAATAATGGGGAAAATTAATTCAAACGTACTTACGGTATTATAACAAATGCAAGGTTTACAGCAAAATCCATATTTGGGTATTTTATTACGAGCAACGTTTTTAATTGCAATTTGACTCCAACATTTTATTGAAAAACAATCGTATATTTAATTATATTCAGTTTTAAAATCAAAGTAACAACAATTTCATTAATATTTCCTGCTGAAGCAAATTTCCTTTGAAACGAAAATAATGGATTCCTTTTTTGCAAAGACATAGTGATGCGTTTTCTAAATCAGCTTTTGAATTTTTCCCTGATGTAACACCGCGGCCAAGATCAGATATGAGATTTTGACTATAAAATTCTATAGCCTTGCGTTTTTTTTTGTTATCTTCCAAAATTTTTAAATTATAAAAAAATTATATACATACATATATGCCATCGCTGCAGCGCCATTTTTTGTTTTTAGTAAAAAAAAAATCAATACATATTGGGCTGCGGTGGCGTTAATTATTTACGTATTATCAAAAAAAAAAAAACAATAATTTGTGTTTTTTCTCTATAAATCTTTTGTCCCATATTTATTTTATTAAAATGAGTCATAAAAGAAAAAATCAGAAGAAGAACATAAAATTGTTTAAATCTTTATTCTGAAAACAAAAGTTATGCAGGTATTGGTAAAGTAGCAGTAAACTTGAGTAAATTTCAAGTGTTTTTAAAATGCGTAGGGAACGTTCTGGCCATCCGGGAATATTGAGTTCCTGAGGAGAGGCGCATATGGTATGCAAAGTTAGAAAAATCTTAAACTAACATCGGCAAGGAATCTACAGTACAGAATTGCCAGGAAAAACAGCTTATGAGCCAGGTCAACAAAAAAAGCACAAACAGTAACAATAATATAAACATAACACAGCAGTTTATAGGAAGTAAGGTATTATTCAAAGACGAGAGCAAATTCAACATTTTTCAATTCGATGGTCATGCGCGGGCGTAGCAAATACTGAATTCGATAAAAAATATGTTATTAATACTGTAAAGCCTGGAGCTGGTGGAGTTATCGTTTAGCCCATGCATCGCTAAACGATAACTCAATTAGTTTGGAAACTTGGTGCTCAATGATGCAGTTATGTATTGTACAAAACAGTTTATATGAACATATTGAATGAAAGTTCATTACGTTTCCCATATTCTTCCAATTTGTCTTCAGTCACCGGACTTAAATCCGTTAGAGCATTTGTGGGACGAACTTGGACGAAGAGCGTATAAGCAGAACAATTAAAGCAAAACTCATTTGTAAGAAATTATGCAATAGGAATGGATAAGTATTTGCTCAGAAGCGACCGCAAAATTTGTATATTCAATGCCAAATCGTTTAAATGAGGTTATATGTAAAAAATAAAAACTCAAGACTCAGATCTTCTTAATTTTTTTTTATATTTCAATAATAATTCTTACTGTGTCAAGACTTTTGCCCACCGAAATATGTGATGTTTATATTTGAAATAAAATTAATAAAATGGTTAATTACTATCTATTATTATGATATTTGGTGTATGAATGGGTGAATTCCAAAACGTAAGTTGCAAAGCAACCATACATTGTCACGCATTCCTAAATGAAATTGGGCACACTTTGACGATGTATAATTTTCCAAGATGCTTTGGTAAAGTTATTTATTTTATCATAAATTCTTAGCAACAACGGCCGACGTCGGGGGCAAGTTTTTTGCGCTAATTATTTTTCAAAGTATTGTTGCAAGGTAAATTTATAAAACGCAGGGGTTTCGCAACCGCATCATTACAAAGTATTTAGACGTTTTGGAACTCTCGCGGAATTATCCTTTGCGGATTTAGAAATTCCTAAGAAAAAATTTTCCAATTCCAAATGCGCAGGGAGAATGATTTATTGCTAGGATTTTTTCTCTTTAGAAATCAGCTACTTAGTATTATTTACATTTGATAATTTTGTGAAATAAACTATTGCTATTGAAAACAAAAAATTAAATTAGAGTTATAGATACTGTGGCACTATATTTGTTTGCTCCTGCAATCCAAGCCTCTCCGCAGGCAACACTTGTACCGACTCTTTCATCCCCATAAGTTTGGATTTCGCTTCTTCGGGAGGGGACAATTTACGCTCTGCATTAGGCCACCTCTTATCGTGTTTTCTAGTCTTCAAGTTTTGAGCCGTAAGTATTTCTTTTGATCAGCCCACACCTAAAGGTAAAATGCGAACATAGAAAAACAGCCATTTACTGGAAAAGAAAATTTATATTTCATTCCACAATATTTTTTACAGACGGTTCTGCGATATTTAATGCGGTATATTTATTAAATACTTAATTTTTTTTTTTATAAAAATCCCCACACAACTTCTATGTGAAAAAACTCTCGCGGAATATCGAAATCATCCGAATATTTTAGCATTGGTGATGCCAACTTATTCCACTGGGAATTTTTCGTTATTTTCGAAGTTTGTTTTGGAATACGAGGAAAGGGAAAATATTAAAAATTTGCAAAATTTTTTGTTTATGATTGGAGAAGAGAGAAAAGAAAGAAGACTCCCAGGGAAATTTCATTTAGAATGGGGCTGATATTGTTTTGATCTATCCCTTATATTAACGGAACTACAAAGGATTAAAAGAGAAATATTTACTGCCAATACTTTTTTTTCATAAAAAGTTAATCAAAATGAAAAAAAATTTAAAAAATATGCACAACCATGGTCATGCAGAGCACAACTTTCCTTCCGAGACATAATAATGAAACAAAGCGATATCTGTGCTTAAGATATGAAAATATTGTAACGATGTATTCACTTGTTTATTATTTAACACAACCTTTATACAAAAACTTAATAATAATTCAATGAAAACTTAAATTAATTCAAAGTTTGAGGTTCTTAATGAAATGCCCTTGTCACGCAAATAGCACATATTGCAAAACCTGTAATTATAATTTCAAATATGCCAGATCACAAACCATATTAATAACAGTTTCACATTTGCGTTTCATGGTCTCATCGGTATGGATTATCACTCCTCCTTGACGCCCTCCCACAAATCTTCGAAATTTTTGAAGTTTTTTCCAGATATTTTTGTTTTTACAAAAACGCGAATATTTTCCTTCTTAAGCCAAACTTCTGTGACCTTCGCGGTATGCTTAGGAACATTATCTTATAAAAGCCAAATTTATAGCATGGAGTTCAATACGAATGGTTCCATTTCATTCTTAAAAATGTCCAGATACTGATATTTGTCTATTTTTCAATTTATTCGCACAGTCTGACTTACCTCGTGCCAGGAAAATGCCTCCCAAATCATAATATCACCGCCTGAATGTTTTATGGTCTATTTGGTGTACCTAGGATTCAAATTTTGAGCTCTTGGACGATGAATTGTGGTTTTTTCATCTGGTCCCATTCTATATATTTTAGTTTTATCGGTCCATAATAAATTTTTCCAAAAACTTAGCGCCCGGTTCTCATGCCTCTTAGCAAACTCCAACCGTTTTATCATATGCCACTTTGACAGGAGGGGTTTTTTGCGGATAATGCGTCCAAAGAGCTGGGACTCATTTAAACGCATTCCGACATTGCTTCTTGATATATTCAAATCGAATTCTTCGTTTATTTCCAGCATTTTTTGCCTAGACAATTTAAAAGATTTTTGCTTGTTCTTTCGTATTTTGGCTCTGTGTTCAAAATCGTTATCTTGCTCGGTGCTGGTGCCTTGCATTTGTTTTGAGATAGATAATCTTCACTCTCTTGAACCAGTTTAAGGGCATTATGTATCATTTTACGGGAACAATTCAATAAAACTGCAGTTTCCGAAACACTTTTCCTTGTGTTAGTCATGATATAAATAATTCTTCTTTTTTCAAGAGTACAGTGTTTACCGCTACCCATTTTAGTTCAATATGCGTAAATTTTGATAGAATTTAACTTCATATTTATTTAACTTCCACTAATCACCAAAAACTAATAGCTCGGTCAGATAAATTGACGCAAAAATTTAGTTGCTAGGATAACGGGAATATAAGAAACGCAATGTATGTAAACTAAATAACATAATTAACTATTATACATTTTTTTATTCAGGAACATATCGTTTTTCTCATCAGAAAAGTTCCATTTTCTCGTATGATACATTTTGTGCTATTCGCGTGACCATGGCTGTATATGTATATGTATATAATCCCAGCAGAAACAGTTTGGCTTATATAAGCTAAGATGAAGAGATGGTATTCCATATAAATCGAAAATCTTTCCTTTATATTGTACAGACCGTTGGAAAAAAACTAAGGGATACTTGCTGTAAGTGTGAGTTTTTTACTCACTCTTTCGTATCGACTAATTCCGTATGAATACATTATGACTATCTCTTTCGTATCCGTTTTCAAAAAGAGATGTATAAGGATTTAAATAAAGGATTTGTACAAGGGATTTCTTAAGTATTCATAAAATTATTGAAATGAGGTCTTATATAAGCAATTTTTTAAGGCTTTATTTAAGCAGGGAAAAAATAGTTTTGAAATATATAATATAAATAAGCACTCAAGGAAAGGATCTTCTAAGGAACAATGTAAGAACTGCAAAAATGTATATAATGACTATTAAAATTCATTAAATAAATACACCATAAAACCATTTATTTTAATTTTAATATTTGTTTCACTACATATTTATAATTAAACTAAAATAAATAAGTTTAATTGCTTAAATTTTTATAATTTGACGAAGGCATTGTACACGAAAAAATTCGTTGATGTTGTCCTGCTAAAGTTGCTACCGAGTGAGTGAATATTGATGTTGCTCCTGAGAATTCTGGAAATTGAGTTTGTACATTGTGGTGCTACATAGCGATGTGTTGCTGGTGCTGAGTTTGGGTCTGCTGTGAAGTAGTTGCTGTAGGTATTTCTCTAGTTTGCGGTGTGATTTGTCTCAGTCGTTCCAATGTTCACCGCTCTAATAGTAGTAGGCAAGGCTTTAATTAGCTTTTGTTAATCAATAATCGGTGTTCGAGGCAGTTTCACTCTTCTTTACTTCAGCGATAAGTCCTGGTGCGGCAATTGCGTCGACAGTCTGCAGTAATGGTTGTAAGGCATCGTCCTGATATTTCACTTTGCTCTATTATAACGAAAAACTAAATGACATCAATTCTCAAATGTAATGTAATTTTTAACGCATACATATATGTATGTGTATGTACATACATATCTGGTAAATAATCCTGAAAATCTTTCTTCGCAAATAAGAGCTTCAGGAGGAGAGCCTTGCTTTGTGGCCTTCAATTCTTCGTCCATCACAACATACACTTGGATTATCCAATCAATCAGGGCTGTCATGGAATCCAAGTCGGTTTTGCTTTTTATCGGAATTGCAAACCGTCGGTTTTGCTCTTTTGGAAATGAAACAAAACTGATGTTCGAATCAGCTGTTTTGCGTGCTTGTATGTGTATTGACAATTTCAATGCAAATTTGTTTGACAAAATTTTATAAAATTTATTGATTTAATTGCTTTTTAATAAAGAAAGTGAAATATGGCATCTGCAGTTGTGGCTTTTATGTTGCTGGAAGAAAGCAGTAGTGAGAAAGTTAAAAGAAAAATTTCGCGAGATTGAAGCAACCCACTTGAGCTACCCCCTGCGGGGTAGGGGTTCAAGAATTTACCCGCGGTAAGGCATGCCTGTCGTAAGAGGCGACTAAAATCCAATAGTTCCCGCGACAGTCGGGTCTTTATACCGGAACGACCCGGATTTTTTTATCCGGCCAAGGACTGTCACTCCCGCAACATTCCCCAAAAATTACTTTGAGGAATATTTTTGCGGCTACAACAACAACAACAACAACAACAGCTACCCAATACAGCGTTAGTACATTTATTTTAATTTTAAGGCTTTTTAATACTTAAAGCGCATTTGCAGTTTCATAGAGTATTATCGACTAAATAAAGAGCTTTTCGGAATGGTACTTGATACCATTGACGGGAACTTGCCACGGTCGAAGGTTCCACCAGTGCTGCAGTTAGCAGCTTCATTGCGATTTTTGGCTGAAGGATCTTATCAAAGATCAGTTGGGAATGATTCTAGCATAAGTGTAGGTAGAAGCACGGTGTCAACGATTTTGGGTGATGTGCTTACAGTTATAGATAAGTTAATTTGTCCACATTGGGTGAAACTTGAAATGGACTTCAACGAAAAATGCAGATCGAGGGACTATTTTTATTCAAAGTTTAAAATTCCCTCAATAATTGGTTGCATCGACGGGACACACATCAAAATCATCGAGCCGAGTCTTGATGAACATCTATTTTATAATCGAAAGGGATATTTTTCCATAACTTCAATTATAATTGTATTTTGTGTTGCATTTTTATGTTTTCCACTATTACGAATAAGATTATAATATAATTAATATTTATTATTATTCAAAACCATCATTTACTCACATTTCTACTTAATTTGTAACTGAAAGTGAAAAAAAAACTTTTACACAAATCAAATCCAATAGCGGTAAGTTGCTTGGATTGTTTCCAATAACAAAACCGATAATTTTGGTTTCTGTGACACCTAAAACCGACACTAATTCCGATTCGAACAGAAAACCGATAACATCGGATTTCATGACACCAAAGCAATTTTTTTGTCGGTTTCAATTCCAATTCCGACAGCAATAGGATTCCATGACAGCCCTGAATATGTTAAGCGCCGAAAGTTATTGCTTTCCGGTAGCCTTTATTCATTAAGGGGGGAAACTCATGTAAATGCCTAGAAATCGGTCATTTTTTAATATTTTTTTTTACAGTGATAAAATAATTTAATTGTTCAGAACTTTTAACACAACTTTATTTAACATTTTAAGATTACAAAAAAAATTTTTTTTTTTTTAATTCAAAATGGTGGCTCAGCATGATGTCTTGTAGGCTGCCTCTAACGCGAGGTCCGAAACTGCTCCATTTGTCACTCATCAACCGTTGATCTGAAACACCAAAAAAAAAATTTTTTTTTTTTCAGGACAACGGAAAGGATAAACCTATAAAATTAAAACGAAAAGGATAAAATCCAATATAAAATCAGCCTTAAAAAAAAATTACGATTTTGAGCTATTTTTTTGACCCTTTTGACCCCAAAAAAATAAATAATCAATCAAAAATACCTGAAGTTTTAGGTTTATCCTTCCGGTAGTAATGTAGAGAAAAGCCTCATCAAATTTCAAACAAATCGGTCAATAATTTTTTGAGCTACAACACGAGCAGTTTTTCAAAAAGTAGTTTCGAGATAATCGCGTTTAAAGTTTCAGTACACAGTACAGTTCAGTACGACCCGCTCTACTGTATTAGCCATAACTTTGTAAATATTCGAGATTTTTTTTTTCCGGCTCGTCAGTACACGCTCAACATAGTATACTTTCAGAATATCGAAAAAAAACTCGATTTTTTGATAATTTTACATGAGTCTCCCCCCTTAAATGCATTTTTTAAATTCAAAGTAAACATTTATTGCAAAACTTTTACCACAAGTTTTTTGCGTTGAAGACTTTTACAAGCTAGAAATGATTGTGAACGCATACGATATATTTATCGCACATATTAGCATATGTTGAAATCTGGCATTACTATAACAACGTGCATCTTCTTCTAGTTTACTTTGTACTCATTCTGAACTGTATGTACAAAAACTGTGTTAGTTTTAGTTCTCAATAAACCACTGTGAAGTATAGTTCATATATGTTATGGGGGCAGTGCCTTCCAAGCTAACGTAGAGATTCAGTTTTCTGGTATCCGTTTGAAGTTCATATCCAAGATGTCGTCAATTTACAGTATTGAGAAACTAGATGAGTCGGGCTTTGATACATGGACAGTACAGATGCGTAGTGTGCTGATTCATTGCGGAATATGGAAAGTAGTAACTGGGAAAAGACCAACAGATGCGGACGAGCTAGCGAAATGGATTGAGAAGAAGGCGTTAGCGACGATTTTATGGAGTGTTAAGCCCAATCAACTGAATTACATCAAGAACTGCAGGACGTCAGCAGAAGCGTGGCAGAAGTTGCAAGAATCACACAAGCCGCAGAGAGTGGCGCTATGCAAGCAAATTTTGAAGAAACGAATGCGTGAAGATGAAAATATGTTGGAGTTCATAAATTTATTTACGACAGCAGCGGAAAAGTTGGCGGATATTGGAATTGCGTTACAGGATGAATTCTTAAGTATAATTCTACTATCAACTTTACCTAGTTCATTTGAAAATTTCGTCATAGCGGTAGAAACGCGTGTGGTGGTATACCGGCTTTCAATTCTTTGAAGTAGAAGGTTCTCGAAGAAGTAGAAAGAAGGAAGCAGACAAATGTACCGAAAGAAGTTGGAGAGCAACAAGCGTATGTAGCACGAGAATACGAAGGTAAGAAATCACAGAAGAAGTTCAAGGTGAAACTTTTATGCATGCGGCAAGAGGGGACATTATGCGAATGAATGTAAGGAAAAACAGAAGTCCGGGGAAGCAGCAATGAACGTTATCGTATCTACAGATGCGCAAAGTACTTTCAATCGATCAAGCTGGTATATATGGTAGACAGCGGAGCAAAAGGTAAAGGAGAAGTCCTACTTCAAACAAAGAATAGAACAGTTCGATTGAGAAATGTGTTATACGCACCTGATTTGAAGGCAAATTTTATATCCATAAGTAAAGCGATCGAAAATGGTATGCCTGTAAACTTTGAGCGGTTTGATCAAGAACAAGCATTGTGATGGTACGAGGTTTGAAGCTTAATGTGACAGCTGATCAAACATGTTGCAATACCTGTATGTTAGGTAAAGTGCATGCGTTATCGTTTCCTCAAGAGTCCGATCGTATGTGATCTGATGTTTGCGGACCGATCAATGTTAAGTCTGTTGGAGGCGCACGATATTTTTGGACACTGATTGATGATAAATCAAGGTATATATTTTGAAAGCAAAGAGTGATGTATTCGAAAAATTCAAGTACTATAAGACATACGTAGAACGACAAACTGGTTGTAAAATTAAAGCGCTTAGAAGTGACAATGGCAGAGAATATGTTAACAGAGAGTTCGATATCTTTTTAAGAGAAAATGGTATACGACATGAGTTAACAGTGCCGCATACACCACAGCAGAATCTAATAATATATTTATTAAAAGAGATGTATTATTCAACGAAATCTTTAATAAGCAAGATATACGTGACGATGGCAAGCAGCCTGACATAAGCGTTGATTACGTAGAATTCTTCGTCGAGGAGGAGAACGAACGATATGAAGTGGTGAATAATTCGCGTGATGGAGCAAATGGTGAGTTATCATACCACAGTGCCGATGAAGAAAACTTAATTGAAGATGAAGTTGATGTGGATGATGTCAACCAGGAGGAGAGTTTCGATTATTTTCGAGTTGGTAGAGGTAGACCAAAGATAGTACGTACAGGCGAACGTGGTCGACCTAAGAAGCAATATAATATCGTAAATAGCATTGCAGCTGAAAGTATTCCATCGAATGTTGAAGAAGCATTTCGCAGCGAGAAGCTTGACGAGTGAAAGAAAGTTATGAAAATTGAAGTGGAGGTGTGTCAATTTATCATCAGGTAAGAAAGCGATCAAAAACAATTGGGTTTTTGCAGTTAAGCGGAATAAATGTGGTAATATAGAACGCTATAAAGCTCGACTAGTTGCAAAGGGGTGCGCACAGCGATTTGGTATAGATTGCCTTGAAACATTTTCACCAGTCGTACTGTATGCTACTATACGAATGCTTTTGGCAATAGCAATTGACGAGAAAAAGCATTTGCATCAATTAGACGTAAGCACAGCTTATTTGAATGGTGAATTCTGAAATTTGTATGCAACAGCCTGAGTGTTTCGTTGATAAAAAGAATCCAAGAAAAGTATTGAAATTGCAAAAAGCTATTTATGGCTTGAAACAATCTGGTCGGCAATGGAACTTTAAACTAAATGAAGTCTTGCGAAAAATTGGTTTCGTAGCGTGTGAATCTGAGCCATGCCTGTATAATGAAGTATGAAAACGAGTTGATATGACATGATTTTAGCATGTAAAAATAAGTCAGTCTTATTGAAGATCGAGGTCTTATTGCAGATAGATTTGAAGTAGTCGATAAAGGTGTGTTACATTTTCTCGGTATAGAGATCGAACGAGATGGTGAAGTTGGTGATATTACGTTGAGTCGAAAACAATACATTCGAGATCTGCTGAAGACGTATGGTATGGATAAATGCAAAAGTGTAGCTATTCCTTTGGAAGCTGGTTATCAAGTTGCGTGTAAAGAAGATTGCAGCAAAGCGGATGTTACGCAGTATCAATCACTGATAGGAGCGTTGATGCATTTGGGTATAACTACCAGACCAGACATTCTATATTCTATTTCGAGGGTGTCGCAAAGAAATACATGTCCACATATTGAGCATATGACTGCTGCAAAACATATTCTGAGGTACTTGAATGGAACTGTTGATTTGAAACTTTCGTATCGTGCAGGAAGCAAGCGGTTGAAGGTTTTGTAGTTGCAGAGTGGGGAAGCGATGCATAGATCGTAAGTCATATAGTGGTTTCGCGCTTATGTATGGCAATTGTGCTATATCATGGAAGTCTAAGAAGCAAAACACTATCGCTTTAAGTATCACAGAAGAGAATATATGGCAGCATCGAATGCAGCCAAAGAAGCTGTATATTTGCAATGATTGTTAAAAGAAATCAGTTTTTGGAAAGGTGATCCAAGAACTTCGCTAATTGATAACCAAGGTGAGCAGAAGTTGGCAACGAATCCTGGTACCACAATCGTACGAAGCATATTGACGTTCGGGATCATCACATACGAAGACTTGTAAATGATGTTAAAATTTAATTATCATATTGTCCTACTGATCAGATGACAGCCGATATTTTTACAAAGAATTTGGTGAAAATCAAACATGTTAAGTTTACACAACAAATGAATTTGATTTGATGTATAAGTATATTTTTGATTTGTAAAAAGAGCATTCAAGTTGAGGAGGAGTGGTGAAATCTGGCATTACTATAACAACGTGCATCTTCTTCTAGTTTACTTTGTACTCATTCTGAACTGTATGTACATAAACTCTGTTAGTTTTAGTTCTCAATAAACCACCGTAAAGTTTAGTTGATATAAAAAGCTAACGCGTATTTTATCAGCATAAGATGTCTCATCAATAAAAAATTCAGCTCCTGCGAGGATGATAAACACGTCAACAACAATCAGCTGTCAAAACAAAACTAAGGGCAGTATTGCACGGAAATTTGGCATGCTTGCCTAAATATGGACGGACTACAAGGCACTAAGACCCTTTTTGGAGTTACTTTTCACCCCACCTAATAATCAACAAACAGTACATATGTATACATATTTACATATAGGTATATGTACATATACTATATATTTGCCACTTCATCGCTCTGAGGCGATTTTCGGCCGAGCTCCCTCTTCAATTTGTGGTTTTGCGTCTTGATGTTTTTCCGACAAATAGAGGAACCTACGGTTTATACTAAGCCGCCTCCGTACGGCGATTAATTTAACTTTGTAAATATTTCACTTTGTTTTTATTTTAATAAGAGAGTTACTTTTTTCTTCTCGTAATCGGATGAATTTTGTAAATTAATTTTTTGACACAATACGGCTTTGGCAGTGACTCTACTTTATTTATTTACATTATTTGACCTTTATTTATTTATGTGCTCCTTGGAACTTTATAAAAATAGTTTCGCTAATATAAGAAGAAATATTGATGACAAATTTAATGCAGTTGCACTATGTGTACAAAAGGTACAGAGCACAATGAATTGGACGAATGAGGTAATCTTGTTCACTCCCCTTGCACATTTCCGGACCATGAACGATCTCTTTTTCGACCACCGTTCGCTGTTACTGGCCATATTCAGTCGCGGGAACTTTTGGATTTTGTCGCCTAGCCCCATTGGTCCTTGTTTCTCCATTGGTGCAACTGGTTTCTTTATTTCTCCTGCACCTTTCATTTCTTCTATGAGAGGATTTCGAGAAAGAAATGTGTTCGATGTCATCTTTTTTTTACTCTTATTGAACGATGTCTCCTGTTTTTTCAGTGCCTGTTGAGATTGATAGCCTCCTTGGAAAACTCAGCGAGTGCCACCTTGCTTTTTGACTACCTCCTTCCCAAGATAACTCAGCGAAAAATTTTCAGTTCTTGTCTTTTCTTGGACTATTCTGCTAGTGGAAGGGAAGTCATATCCCGAGTGTACTCGTCGAGAAGCACTGAAGCTTTGGGCGATAAATTTGTTTTTAAGGTTGTTGTTCTTTTTATCCGTACGACCACTTGCTTGCTGAAGCATGTGTTGTGGTAAAAGTAATTCGAGTGGAAAATATTCGGTCCCATACTTCATGCCGCAGTAAGGACACCGTTCCTTCCCCAAGGCGGCTCGGTGTCGAGATGGCACGTCTGGGTTTTTACCTAGCTACAAACCAACCACTGGCCACGGTTGGCACTTCGTCTATCATCTTAAATCCTCTTAATAGAGCTGATAACCAAACAGTTAAGCCCCGACACCAACGGGAAGGTGTCTGCCATCGTGGAGGTCACCTAAGAAAAATTGATTGAAACCAATGTTTCGCATAGTCATATGACCTATACTCGAATTCGTGTATATGATTATGGTTTCTGCTTAATTTAAAAATCTCCAAGTAAAATATGTTACAAGTAGCAAGATCAAACAATAAGAAAACACGTAATGTGTGTTCCAGCTTGATATAATAATTTGAAGGTAGTTTCATTCTCTCTTCTCAGTCGACTATGTAGTTAACTAATAGTGGACCTTATTGAGTATATGCCTTTCATTATCATTCCATTACTGCTTAAATAAGTTGCATAGTAAGAGAAAAAATTTAAATAGATTATTAATTGTTTTTGCGGCCTGTGTTGTTAATTTTTGTATAAGTTAATGAGCTTTAATTGATTTGATTTCATTTTAACGAAATCTCGTAAGCAGGCAAGCTTTTGTTTTAATAATTTGTTTGTTTTTAGGAACACAAATGATAATTCAAATTAGTGGCGCTTGATGGAGAATACTTTGATGAATAAAACCAAATTTAAAGAAAAAACTGTTTCTTTTGTTATTTCCGGGATTTTGCAGCTAATGCGTTTGTTACCCAACAACTCTTTCTTAAAAATTTATGTAGCCGAAAGAAACGATCCAAAGAATTTTTGTTTTGTATTAGTGCGTGAATTTTGCTTGTTTAGACTGTTCACGATAGCATAAATCTGATATCTAACATTATTAATTTATAAAAAGAGTAAATGGAAAATAATCGAAAAAATAGGACCGAATGAACTTCAAATGAGAAAGCAGTAAAAATATGCTTTTAGAAAATGGGTACAAACGAGATTTTCTTAATTAAGAAGCTTCGATGAAACTGAACCCTATAAAAAACCAGACCTTATATTTCTAGATTTGTACTTACGTATTCAATTTTACCATTGCTGACGTAAATTAGTATTACTTGACAATGGCATCATAGTTGTAAGGCACAAAAGATTATAAATTGAGAAACAAGATTTCAGTGTTTTAAGTTTTATTGGTTTTTTTTTTTAATTTTTACACACATCCATATATGTACTTTAGCCAAGAAATGGTTTCTTTAATCATGCTGAAATCCTCATAGCCATGATATTTAGAGCACTAATTAATAGCCTATTTCCACCAAGCACTTAAATGCATTTAAGGCCTCTGTTAAGTGAATGAAATGTCAAACGTTTCCACCGAAAGTGAGTTAACTCAAACAGCTGATTCTTGTTTACATTTGCAGTTTGCAAAATTTGTCACAAGTATTAAAATCAAGCAATCCAGGAAATTTTGGTCCTCCGTAAGGTTCCACTTGCGTCGTTTTGTTTCCATTTTCAGTTTAGTTTATTTTTTTTTTAAGTAATTAAGTGTGTTTTTCTAAAAAACCACAATTCGAGGAGTAGCTCGGCCGAAAAATCCCTTAACCGGTTACAAAGCGCACATTATATATATTGTACATAAATATTTGTTTTACGCCAATTATATATACATACATAATTATTTGTTTTGCGCAATCAGCTGATAGTTGCCAGAGTCGCGTATATTTTTATGTTAAGGGGATCGTTTTCTATTCCACAATTGCTTTTTGTTTGTTTTTTATTTTTATTTTATTTTATTTTTTAAAGAGGAGAAGCATTATCTTCGCCGATTACTTAATATATGTTTTTATGTCAATATTAATGCAGAAAAGTAACTTTTGCAGAAAAAAATTCAGCATGCAAAATAAAAATCTGGCCCCTCATTAAATCCGAGAATACACGACTCTGGCAAGAAATATACCGAAACTTCCGAAATGTTTACATTAGTAGTGACAGCATCGACTGTTAACATAACATTTTCTGTTAAATTACCGAAAGTGAGTTAACACACTTTTATACAACAACAAACACATGGGAATTTCGCATTTAAATGCGATGTTTAAATGCATTTAAGCTAAAATGCATTTAACGTTCGGTGGAAATAGGCTATAAGTTAGTAAAATTCTAACTGCCGGCTCTAGATTCTTACGCTGAAAAAATTTTGGACAAGTAAAGGAGCACTCACAAGTATTCAATAATACATGTATACGCCTGGCTTGGAACACTTTTACGATCTGTTGACGTGGTGACAATTCAACTGGACAGAAATTCCTATTTAGACGGGATTAATAACATTCTTTGAAAAAAAAGGATTTCAACTTACATTACATTATGTGGTTTCAGCCGAGAGATTATAAATTGGAAATCACCTTCAAAACGTAAATTTGAAAAATATGGCACAAAGCGCCCACGTTTTTTTTTTTAATAATACTAGTACTTTTCGTTCATTATTGTTTTAAGGTTATTTTTAAAATATCTTTTCCATTTTTAGTTCGATGTTCTTTAAAAGCGAGTTTTTCAAATTTTTCGAAACTAAACTAAGATGATTATATTATATTTAATGCGTATTACTTTTAGCTTTCAATCTTTTTTATGCATTTGTAATTTTAAACTGTGTTCTAATGAACTGATTTTCAGAGAACCTCTTTTGAAGGAACATAAACTTGTATTGAATATTATAAAAAGTGTCAACGTCTGCTCTGACGAAGAACATGAAAATGGTTTTGTCGCAGAGGCAACGCGAGGAGCTGTAAGATATTAAATTGTCATTCTAGTATATATGTATGGTATACATATTTTTTTTAAAAATATGTTTTTTTTCAGAAACCAAGCGATTGCCGATTACTTAGGTAGTAGTGGCTATTCCGAGACTTTGGATGCATTCCGTAAGGAAGCTGATGTATCAACCGAAAATGAAAAGAAATTCAATGGGCTTTTGGAAAAAAAATGGACTTCTGTTATTCGTTTACAAAAAAAAGTTATGGAGCTAGAAGCCAAATTATCAGAAGCCGAAAAGGAGGTTATTGAAGGCGCTCCAACAAAAGCAAAGCGAAGTCCAGGTGAATGGATTCCACGTCCCCCTGAAAAGTTTTCATTGACTGGTCATCGCGCTAGTATAACGCGGGTAAGAAATTTTGAATACATTAGTATATATTTATTGGATCTGCTTCGATCGCGGAAGTCATAAAATCTTAAACTCCTCCGAATTATATCTATTTTGGTCGCATAAGCTGTATTCAATAACTGGATTCCATACATCAAATCGGTTTTATTATAGCATTATATACACGTAGGAGGACTTTGTCGTTAAGGCGAAGTCCCGACTTATTGTTTCAGAGCATCTGTAAACTGGCAGATTTAGGTTTGAGCTTCAGCTTTTAACGAATTTATGTCGTCTCCATGTTAAGCGCCATTGAAACTTTGTTGAGCTTGACAGTAGGGCATGTTGTTGGCTTCATTAAGTTTTACGTGCCATTCTGCAATAAGTTTAAGGTGCTGCTGTAACACTTTTGTGTTTGTAGTGGGGCATTCGTGCCGACTTGTTATAGCAATATCATCAACAAATACTGCCGTAATTACTCTGTCACTCAGAGGAATATCTGCGATGAATAGTATGTATACTATTGGTCCAAGAACACTACCGTGCGGAACATCTGCCGTGATAGGATACTCGTCACGTGCATCACTGCACAACATTTACAACTACAATCAGCGAAGGAGTACCGACTCAAACTCGGCAACTAACAACCCAAAGTTACTGGGCCCGTACGACTAACTACCTATCTGTATACCTCTTAAAATCTACTCATCCCACTCCCCTATCTCTTTGATCCGTTGAAGATAATAATTCTGTCAAATTTATTGGAGCACCATTGGTGATATCCTGAATCGAGAATACAAAAAGTTACAGACATTCCTTTTACGTTCACATAAGTGATCCAAATTTCCAAAGTGTGCCAACCGGATCACCAGTTGGGCACTACCAGTTAGGAGTTGGCACGCGATCAGTGCCTTACTTTTTCGTCGCAGGTGCCTTAATTGTGTAATAAAGCTCAGCTATCCATCTGGCGGCATCGGTGCCATGAATTTAATAGGGAAGTTTTTACTGGAGCTACATACTCTTCGAGCTTGTTGATCTCCCGGTTTAGCTTAATAATTCTTAATCGTTTTTTTAAATGTGCTTCCAGCGTAGTTTGTTTATTAACCGTAACAGAAAGCTTCTTTGGCACTGTTATAGTGTCATTTGCTGCTTTACAATTTGTTGTTTCCTTTTAATTAAATTTTCTTGTTTTGCATTTTTAATAAACGATTTGAGCATGTGGCAATTTTCCAAACCTGACTGTTGTCTTCCCATTTCAGAGTGTTTTATTTCTGTTCGTATATACATATATACATATAATTGAACTAGAAATGGTTGGCATAGTGTGTTCGACAACTATTTTACTTAAACACTAACACTATGTTATACAAATAATGCTAAATTCATACAATGTTTAAGGTAGAACTAGAGCCCAATACAAGTCAATTAAAGAAAAACGAAACCCATCCCATATACAATTTAAAATATTTGCTACATCGTAGGGTAACAGTAGAAGAGCCACACAAAAGAAAGGGCCCAGTGCAATGCACCAACTGCCAAGAATTCGGCCATACTAAATCCTACTGCACATTGCGCAGTGTTTGCGTGGGGACCTAAATCCCACGTCTGAATGCACGTCAAAGAAAGATGATGCCAGCATGAAAAAATGTAGTAATTAAATCCAATTTGTAGAAAAAGCTACGGATAAAACTGTTCCAAACGTGCAAAATTTGAATCCAAATAAATTATCTTATGCGAATGTACTGAAGAATGATTCAGATAATATTCCACAGAACCAATCTAATGGAGGTATAGAATCGATGATTTTAAACCTTACGCAGTGCATGACACAGTTCATGTCAACTATGCAAAGGATGATCCAAGACTTGATTAAAGCCCAGAATAACATGTTACAAATCTTCATGCAAAAAAAATGAGCGTGCTAAACATTTGTTTTTGGAATGCAAACGATGTGAACCAACATAAAATAGAATTGGCACGATTTTTAACAGAGTATGCTATAGACGTAATGCTATTGTCTGAAACTCACTTGACGGATAAATATAACTTTTATATACCTGGGTTCATATTCTACCCCACTAACCATCCTGATGGCAAAGCGCACGGCGGCACTGGAATACTTCTAAGAAATCGCCTTAAACACTGCGTCTTACAGCCTTACGTGACCAATTATCTACAAGCTACCTCTGTAACTTTGAATAATTATGGCAAAGAGCTAAATCTCTCAGCCAAAATTTAAGATCACAGAAAATCAATTTAAGGGATATTTTGATAATCTTGGTGATAGATTTATAGCAGAAGGATACGGCAATGCAAAGCATGTATACTGGGGATCCCATCTAATAAACCCCAAAGGCCGTCAGCTATACAATACCATTATAAACAAGCGTAACAATTTAGATTGTATTTCCCCAGGTCAACCAACATACTGGCCTACCGATCGGAAGAAAATACCTGACTTAATAGACTTTGCTGCCTCAAGAAAAATCGACAGGCAACTTGTATCAGCTGTGACAGTTGCTGAGTTGTCTTCAGACCACTCACCAGTTCCAATAAAAATTTATATAAGACCATGAAATTTTGTATTCTGCATACGTAGTACATATGTACAACTAAAAATTGACACCAAAAAACCATCGAAAACGGGAAACTTCGGCATATAGCCCCCTGGTATGTATCTTGATGTTTTTTCAACAAATGAAGGGACCTCTACAGTACATTCTAAGTCGCCTTCGAACGGCCGATGAATTTTTTCCAAACGCAAATTGTCTTGCCCGGTTCAATCATTCCAAAAACCCAATGTCACTCAACCTTTCGACCTATAAAACAGATATTAAAGAAACATATTTGTAAATATTATTGGATACCTTTCATAAAATTTGTTAACTTACCTTTATTGACGATTTATATTATTTTGACGCACCGATCAAATTTTCTCACCACTTCCTGGTGGTCCAATTGATACAGCACCATTGCCTTGCAGACTACAAAGTTGTTTCCTCGTCTGGGTATGCCCACTATACCCTTTCGTGGAAGAAATTGTGAGAGTACCAGTACTTTAAGTAGAATAATTTTTTGCATAGGTATTTTGGCATTTTTGTACCAATTGCCAGTAGCTCAGGACAGATCGCCCTTATATTGGCAACGCCCAATATGACATTGGAAAAATTCGGCGGTATTATTTTCTATCCATAGGCTTCTTATGCATTCTTGGAACATCATATACAATGTAATATATTCATTGTATTACAAAGTTATAAATTTGTACCGCTACATACCTACATGAAGCATAAAATCAAACAATAGTTTGTAAATAAAATAACGGATTGACGGTGACCCAATAAGTGATAATAACTTTTAACTATATTCTTATGCGCGATGTAATTTATATTTGTGTAATTGCAGATTTCACACTACCAACCCTGAAAAAAACACAAACGCTCTCCAAAGTTTCTCCTTGAGAAAAACGAAGAAAAGTTAGTTTAAATAATTTTAGTAATCACACTATGCAAAAGTATCGAAATTTCAATTTTCTGAGAATTAGGAATTTGATCTACAACAGTAAAGATCGAAAAACGAGTATGATATCTACTAATCTACTATCTAAAAGAGCCTTATTTGTGAATAGGTTGGTATCTCGTATTGGGGTAAAAGTTTACTTTCGATTGTCTAAGAAAAATTGTGTAAAAGACTTGTATAATAGCTGGATGTACAATATTTTAATTTTCCGTAAATAAAAAAGTTTGAGCCTCTCATTTATATTAAACTACAAAAGTTACTGCCATATTTATTTTATTTAGGTGGCATTTCACCCAATTTTCGGTTTAATGGTTTCATCATCCGAAGATGCTACTATAAAAGTTTGGGATTTTGAAACTGGAGAATATGAACGCAGTTTAAAAGGACATACTGATTCAGTGCAGGATGTTGCATTCGATGCTCAAGGAAAGTTTTTAGGTGAGTACTGATAATTTATTTTGCCATAATTATTTCATAATGTATTCACATTTTAGTATCATGCAGTGCTGATTTATCCATAAAATTATGGGACTTTCAACAAAGTTATGAATGTGTTAAAACAATGCATGGTCATGACCATAATGTTTCTTCTGTTGCCTTTGTACCTGCTGGAGATTACGTTATTTCCGCATCGCGAGACAAAACTATAAAAATGTGGGAAGTGGCTACGGGGTAAGAAATATATTACTATATTTAAATACAAAAAGTAAATTCGGGTTCTAAGGCCTAATATAGTTCCAAATTCAATTATGTTATCCATTTCGAAAAATACGTCTTTTTGATGTTGTAAGAAACCATACTACTAGACGGAAGTATGAACTTTATGCCTTTTTTTTCCTTTCTCCCCTATTTGGTCGTACGACAGGGCGAACTTATTTTTGTTTTAATATAAAAAAGAACGTTTGGTATTCAACGGATTGATATACATATATGATAATTATGCTTGTTTTATTAGATTTTCTTTTTTTTTTAGTACCATCAACTACTATTTCAGCGGTTTTTGCAATATACACGATGTTGAAGGTCGTACCGCTCAAACTGAACATATGTCTGTGGATAGGTAGTGTTTGGTGTCCGAACCTCACACAGCCAAGCCCTAATTTTCGAAACCTCTTTTGTAGAACGGCGTATCTCTTGTCATAAAAATGGCTCTAGTTTCAGCGGTAAGCATTTTTTAGGTCTACGAACAATTAACGCAGGGAGCGTTTGGCGAACAAGAACAATTCGAAGAGAAATTCATGTAGTTTTGCCATTGCTTTCATTGACTTGTAACACGGAGCGTATTCTATTTTCCTATAAAAAGTCAAGAGCAAGGCGATAGTAAACATAAATAATAAGCAAAATACCGCAGTATCCCCAAGTACAACGCAGCTTAAGAAGAATGCATCCGAACCAATTTACAAATTAAGATAGTTACGGCCGAAAAATCATTTAAACAAAGTGATCCTGTACAATGTACGATCTGTCGGGAATTAGGCACTAAATCATACTGTATTTTACGTACTGTCTGCGAAGCATGTGGACCTCCACCTTTCTAGTAAGTGCTCTTCAAATAAAGTCGATAAATCAAAGAAAAAGTGCAGCAATTGTGGTGGCAATCATACGGCCAATTATAGAGGCATTTAAGCTAAACGCAACCTACTCCCACATAATAAACCTGCCGCTCCCAATTTACCCAGTTCAAACACTGGTCAAATTACCTACGCTGGCGTTATAAAAACAAGTGAGCAGTCCTTACCCGTTATTACCCAGTTCGGGAATAGACGCCATGATTCTCAATTAACCCAGTGCATGACACAATTTATGTCAAAAATACAAAATATGATCCAAGACCTCATAAAAGCGCATATTTAAATGCTTCTTATTATTAAAGAAAATGAGGGAACTTAGGATATGTATATGGAATGCTAATGGTGTTTCTCTGGAATCATGAAACTGATGTTATGCTCATCTCGGAAACGCACCTCACCAATAAGTGTCATTTTTATACATCTGGGCTTAAGTTGTACTGTACTATTCGTAATAACCTAGATGGAAAAGCTTATGGTGGTACAGCTGTACCTACAAGAAACCGTTTGAAGTATAGCTTTAGCTGTAGCAACAAGAACATGGAAGCATTTCAGTAACTTTTTATAAGATTTGTAGCACCCTTACTGGGGCTCTCGAATAATAAACGCAAAAGGTCGTTAGTTATATAATACAGTTATGAGTACCTAAAATAGGTGTAAATTTATCTGCCCAAGACAACCAACTTACAGGCCTACAGACCCAAGAAACTTACCTGGCCTGATTGGCTTTGCAGTCACCAAAACGTAGATAGGAATTTATTATTTGCTGAAACCGTACAGACTTATCCTCAGATCACACCCCCGTAATTATAAAATTGAAGCAAGAGTCAGTTGAAGATCAGTATTCTTCTTTCGTTTTACGACATCTAGAACTAACTGGCTAAAATATAAAAAATACGCAGCCACATACAGACAGATGTAGAACTATCTATCAAAAATCTTCTATTGTCTTTGTCTCCTCACGCTTCTACTAAGATATCGCTTTGGAAAGCTGGCATAACCTTAAGCCGTCAACAAACATTGAAGCAACGTTGAGACTGCGTAATGGTTTATGGCCCAAAACCTCAGAATGATATTTCAACCAAATATCTAATATATAAAATTCTCGTGTCACAGTGTTAAACACGATAATCCTCCGAAACGGCTTGGCCGATTTTAATGAAATTTTAGGTGCATATTCAGTAGGTCTGAGAATAACATAACATTTTTCACATCGGGAAGAGGACCTGGAACTGATCTATTCGAAAAACTCTTATTTATGGTTCGATTTACTTGAAATTCGGTACATAGGTGTTTTTTGCTTAGGTTAACAGGAAGACTACAATTCTCTCCGGGAAGTGGACCGGGGACTGACTTATTCAAAAAAGTTTATTTATGGCAGGACTTACTTGATATTTGGTACATGGGTGGCTTTTTGCTTAGATTAACAAAAAAATTTATGGTTCGATTTACTTGAAATTCGGTAAATAGGTGGCTTTTTGCCTATTCAAAAAGTCGGGCTATTCCTCCGGGAAGTGGACAAATGTCAATGGAAAATCCAAATCCTTCTGTTGTTGTTGTAGCGGTTCCTTAACCCCGCTTAGGGCAGGCTTTGTCAATCTAAGTCGCCGAGGTCATCTAAAGGGAGGTCCAGGAAACGTGCTGTTTCGACGGGATTGGACCAAAGGGAGTGGGGGGTTAGATGAGTCGGTTTAAGAGGGCATGTGAAGAGGTGGTTAGTGTCGTGCGGAGACTCTCCACATGCAAGGCATACGTTGGGTATGCTGGGGTCGAGTCTGGATAAGTAGGAGTTTAACCTGCTACAATATCCAGATCTAAGTTGTGCAAGGATCACGCGGGTCTCTCGAGGCAGTTCGAGCTCATTGTCTGCAATAGGTGGTGGTTTTACTCCGAGTACGCCATTCACGGAAAGGGAGTCTTTGAAGGTGTTGACTGACTCCTTGTAAATGGCGTTCAATGCTTGACTGTAAACCGTCTTTTCCAACGGTTGCTGCACGTGTTGCTGGATGGTGTTCTTCATGTCAAGTACTCCCTTTCTGATGTGCCTAGGTGGAGGTTCAGCTTCAATAAGGTGCCTACTGGGGTGCTCCCTACTGTAGCATTTGCTTGCACAGCAAACCATTATGCTCCTTAACATCTAGCATAGATGCTTCGCTGTGCAAGTGATGCTCCGGCGACATCAGGAGGTTTCCTGTTGCAGTCCTAAGGGCGTTGTTCTGGCAGGCCTGTAACTTCTTCAACCGTGTCTCGTTCGTCTCGGCCGGCCAATTACTTTGTATGTTGCCAGCAAGGTTTCTTTTTCCTTACCCCAAGTGCTGCCGGCTACCGCTTTGAGTATTTTGTTGCGGACCTGGAGTTTTGCGGCAATTGCGGTCGTATGCGGAGTGAAGGAGAGCAGGCTATCGAATGTGACACCTAATATCTTAGGGTTGTTTACAGTCAGATTTTTTTGGTCATCGACTTTCAGATCAAGTTCACGCCTGTACTCCTTCGTCCAGCTGGTGAAGAGGGTAGCCGAGAATTTTGTCGGTTGTATACACAAATGTCTTGCAGTGAAGAAGTGAGAAAGATCGGAAAGATAGCAGTTCACTTTCGAACATAGGGCATCAATATCCTGGCCAGACGCCAATATCGTGCAATCATCGGCATACGAGGTTAGGGAAACTCCTTCCGGTGGAGGAGGGAGCTTCGACATATAAAACAGTATATAAACAGTAGCGGGGAGAGGACACCACCCTGGCTTTCGCAGTTTAATTTTCCTTAACATCGCTGTTTCACCTCGGAATGTGACCGACGATTGTCGACCACTCAGGTCGTGAGTAGCACTGAATGGCTCACTGTGTCAAAGGCTTTTGACAAATCCAGTGCTACCAGAACAGTTCTCGCGTAAGGTCGGTTTTGGTTCAGGCCATTGACTATCTGGATGTTAATTGCGTTAAGTGCTGTTGTGGTACTGTGCACTTTCCGGAAGCCATGCTGATGTGCTGCTAGACGCAGATGGTGAGTAAAAGCCGGGAGCAGCAAGGCCTCAAGTGTCTTCTCTACTGGGGAGAGGAGAGTTATCGGCCGATAAGACTCTCCTTTGTTGGCTGGTTTAAGTAGCGGGACCACCCTACCATTTTCCACACATCCGGTATAATTAGGGTGGTCAAAGACAAGTTTTGGACCTTGGTGAGATAGTCTGATCCCGCTGGTCCAAGATGTTTTAGCATCAGCATGCTTATTCCGGCAGGGCCGATGGATTTGGAGGCACTGAAGGCGCTGGCAGAAAGGGGCCACATAATGTGTGGTCCACTCCCTATGAGTCTTAAGGCCTGAGCAGACCTTAAGATGACTCCAACCATTGCAATGGCTGCACCTAACCGAGGTGGAGGAATGGCGGAGTCTTTTGGTGCACACGCAGCAGAAATAATCCGTCGGACTAGAGTTGGTTTCCCTCAAATCGTGATACTTAGAACATTTCAGGTGGTCGTCATAAAAAAGGGGGTCTCTCATCCGCGGCATATTAAGCGTTAAGCGGAGTATATACCAGGTGTGTTTGTTGAAGTGTGCCGGTTTTACTAAATAGTAGATGTCGCAAGCAATATGTATAAATTTCTATGATTTGGCATGTACGTGTATGTATTTTTTTTCTATTGACATTAACCTACAAAAATACGCAGGTCACATTCCGCCAAAATAATAGCGCCATATTTGTTTATCTCAGTGAATATGTCGAGTTTCGTTCATCAAAAGAAAAAAGCAGCTGAAGCTGGTAGAAACTTATGGTGAACATGCTCCAGTGATTAGAACATGTGAGACATTGTTTCGTCAATTTAAAAGTGGAGATTTCGATTTGACAGATAATGAACATTCTGGTGCAGCGAAAAAGTTCGAAGACGAGGAATTGCATGTTGATCCAACCCAATCGCAACAAAAATTGGCAGAAACACTACATGTGACTCGAGGAGCAATTTGCCAACGTTTAAAAGCCCTGGGGAAGATCAAAAAGTATGGAAAACGGGTGCCACACCAGCTGAACGATAGACAAATGGAAAATCGAAAAACCGTTTGTGAAATGCTGCTTCAACGATTCGAATGGAAATCTTTTCTGCATCGAATTGTCACGGGGGTGGAAAAATGGATTTATTTTGAGAACCCGAAGCGAAAAAAATCATGGCTTTCCCCTGGTGAAGCTGGCCCATCGACTGCAAGGCCAAATCGCTTTGGCCGTAAGACAATGCTCTGTGTTTGGTGGGACCAGTGTGGTGTGGTGTACTACGAGTTGTTAAAACCTGGTGAAACGGTAAACACTTAATTGGGAAATATTATCGCACCCGCCGTACTCTCCAGACCTCGCCCCGTCCGATTATCACCTTTTCGCATCGATGGGACACTCCCTTGCAGAGCAGTGCTTCGTTAATTTTGAAGAAGTCGAAAAATGGCTGGTCGAATGGTTTGCCTCGAAAGAGAATATATGGTCTGAAACAGTTCCAATTAAACGAAAACCCAAAAACAATTCAACATAACAATGACCTGAAAAAGCATCTGAGAATTACGAAGAACCTTGCCGTGCGAATGAAATTTTCCAATAATAAAAAAAGGTGTTGCTTTAAAATTCTTCGCAAAAACAACAACATCGCGCCAATTTTACAGCTACAGAATATCTGAGCACTTGATCGTGGATATATGCACACGTAGGTAAAAGGAAAAAAGTGAAAAAAAACAACAACATGTGAAAGCGGCACACATGTAGCTTAATGGGATAACCATTGGCTCGTGCTGTGGGCATCCCAAGTTCGAATTCCATTCGAACAAAAGGTGTCCGGAAAAAGAAGTCTGATAAGGAAACGTGGTGGTTTCCGAAATAGCAGCTATAACTTCTACTGTCTAAAACTATTGTAATTTTTTCACTATTTTCAAAAAAATATATGATCTGAAACAGTTCCATTTAACGAAAACCCAAAAACAATTCAACATAACAATGACGTGAAAAAGCATCTAGAAAAAGTTTTTGTGGAATGGTATCCATAATATGCCTGAGAGATGGGCGAAATGTGTAGAAACCAATGGTCAATACGTTGAATAAAAAAATTTTGAGATTCCTCTAAAAATTAAGTGTTTTCTTTACCGAAAAAACCGGCAAATTTCAACTAACACACCTGGTATATGTATATACCTATAAATTTAAAGATTAATAATAATTTGTTACAGTTAATAAAAACCTGATATTATTGATCTGTTCTATTAGATAATATTGTTGATTAAATTCTTTAATTATATTGATTTCATTCAAATGGAATTGATAAACATCAGCAGAAATCGATGCAAACAAATTGATGTTATTTGGGATTGAGCATTCTTCAGGTTTCCAATATTTCTGTTTTTTAATTTCTTTTTTATACAAGTTTATTTTTAATACAAAGTTTTTTAAATTTCGAATACCGCATAGATAATTTTGTGATTCCTTTCACAGATTTTCAAAATTTCAATTTATTTGATTAAACATTATATTTAATATATGAATGTCTATTTTTTCCAGAGAATTGACAAAATTTAATAGATATTTTATATTTGTTATTAAATTGCTTCGATGTGTTGATGTTTCTGCAATTGTTGTTTTATGTTCGTAGATAAAATTGAAAAAATGAAATTCTATTTGTAGTTATTGATTGATGTTCCACAAACAAATTTTGCAAATTACATGTTTAAAATTCTGTTGCACACATTTGTTTCTATATATTTAAATAAAAAACTTTAATATTTTATTTTTTTTTAAATAAAATTTATTTAGCAAGAAGTATAAAGTTTGAAAATAAAAATTATAGCAATTCAGAAAATGAAAATATGTGAAGTTAAAAATTCAGTAACATAAAAGTTGAAAAATTGATATTTGTAATTTAAAAATGTTAAAGTAGATTCCTACACCGACCATGCGCGCGAACTGTTCTGGTAGCACTGGATTTGTCAACATCTTTTAACACAGTAAACCAGTGCTGCTCAGGTACATTGAGGAATCCTCATTACCGCCGGGGTTGCAGAGGTGGGTCATGGGCTACCTGAGTGGTCGACAATCGTCGGTCACATTCCGAGGTGAAACATCGATGTTAAGGAAAATTAAACAGGGGGTTTCGCAGGGTGTTATCCTCTCCCACTGCTGTTTAGTTTTTACACATCGAAACTCCCTCCTCCAGAAGGAGTTTCCTTTACCACGTATGCCGATGATTGCACGATATTGGCGTCTGGCCAGTATATTGTTGACCTTTATTCGAAAGTGAACTGCTATCTTGCCGACCTTTCTCACTTCTTCATTGCATGACAGTTAAAATACAACCAACTAAATCCTCGGCTACCCTCTTCACCAGCTGGACGAAGAAGTACGGGCTTGAATTAGATGTGAAGATAGATGAAGTAAAAATTCCGGCTATAAACAACCCAAAGATACTGGGAGTCACACTCGATGGCCTGCACTCCGCATGCGACCGCAATTGCCGCAAGACTCCAGGGCCGCAACAAAATACTCAAAGCGGTAGCCGGCAGCACCTGGGGTAAAGACAAAGAAACCTTGCTGGCAACTTACAAATGAATTAGCCGACCGGTCGTAAACTATGCTGCACCGATCTGTGCGCCGGGGGCGAAAGAGACGCAGATGAAGAAGCTACAGGCTTGTCAAAACAGCGCCCTTAGGACTGCAACAGGAAACCTCCTGATGCCGCCGGGGCATCACTTGCACAGCGAAGCATCTATGCTACGAGTTAAGGAGCATAATGGTTTGCTGTGCAAGCAGTTCCTATTGAGATGCTACAGTAGGGAGCACCCCAATAGGTACCTTATTGAAGCTGAACCTCCACCTAGGCACATCAGAAAGGGAGTACTTGACATGAAGAACACCATCCAGCAACACGTGCAACAACCGCTGGAGAAGACGGTTTACAGACAAGCATTGAACGCCATTCTCAAGGAGTCGGACAACACCTTCAAAGACTCCCTTCCCGTGAATGGCGTACTTGGAGCAAAACCACCACCTATTGCAGACAACGAGCTCGAGCTGCCTCGAGAGACCCGCGTGACTCTTGCACAACTTAGATCTGGATACTGTAGCAGGTTAAACTCCTACATATCCAGTCTCGACACAATCATACCGCGTATAACAAATTATATAAGGAAAGCTTTCGAATTCGGAGAGTATTATTCGGCCGTTTTTCTTGATGTCGCTCAAACATTTGACAAGACGTGGCATGATAATCTCATTCATAAAATTAAACAGTTATTAACAAACACGTTTCATAACATCCTTGTATCCTACTTATCCAACAGACGATTCACAGTAAAAGGAAATGAATACCTAAAAAAACTAAATTAAAATAAAGTAAAAAAACTAAAAATGCTTAAAAGCTTAATTAGTTTATGAGAGTAGCTTACTCTCCTATATAACAGAGAAGTATCCCATCACGGAAATGGTTCCGCAGGGTAGTATTCTTTGACCAACATTGTACATGCTGTTCACCGCAGATATTCCTACAAGTGACAAAGTAATTACGTCAACATTTGCGGATGATGCTGCTACAATAAATCGGTACAAATGCCCCATTACAACCACGAAAGTGTTACAGTAGCATCTTAAATTAATTGAAGAATGGCTAGCATAAAAGTTAAAGAAAATAAGTGCAAGTACATAGATTTTACATTAAAGCTAAAAACATACCCAACAGTCAAGTTCAACAATGTAACAAGCTGACTAAATTACATGCCTTGGAATCCACTTAGAGAGGCGCTTAACTTGAAGACGACACATATCCGCTAAAAAGCTGAAGCTCAAACTCTAATCTGCCAGTTTACAGTTGCTCTTAAACAAGAAGTCGGGACTTAGCCGTAACAATAAAGTCCTCCTATATAATGCAACAATAAAATCGAATTGGATGTGTTATGGGCCGACATGGCTGACGGAAAATCTGGCTTGATGCGACTTTTGTTAATCCTTGAGTAATGATGATTGTACAATAATTACGCAGTCGAGAGATAAAGCTGTGCTTCTTTTATGTTTCATTAGTCGGTAGATATCGCCTATTGTAAAGTATGGAGAGGTGATGGTAGGAGTGAGCATCATTTCCTTGGCGATTGCGTCCGGAGCCATGTTTCCACTGATGCCTGTGTGACTGGTATATGACTGGCCAAGGTAATCTGATTTTTGCCGTAGCGAATTGTCTTTTGCAAATAAGGTGCATTTGTAAATAGATGATGGTATTTTTGACAAACGTTAGATAAGGCTGATAAAAAATCCTGTTTCAAGACTTTGTTGGGATTGATGATAAGTTTTGAATAAAGTTTACTTAGACAGTCTTCCACGCTGTCCTTTAAAGAAGGTAGTACAGATTCCGATAAAATGTTTCTTAATTAATGGAGATGTCGGGAATGCGTGAATAGAGCAGCGAACAGCAGAGTGGTAAGGTGCATCAAGCACCTTAGAGTGGTGGCCATATATTTCTAAACCGTAATTAATTATAGATGAGATGATAGACTTGGTTAGGTTTGCCAGTAGAGCCGGGTCGATTATATATATATATATATATATATATATATAGTTGGCGCTTTGTAACCGTTGAAGCGATTTTCGGCCGAGCTCCTCCTCCTATTGGTGGTTTTGCGTTTTGATGTTTTTCCAAATGGAGGGACCTACAGTTTATACTAAGCATCCTCCGAACGGCTGATGGTTTTTAAAGAGGAGCCTTTATTTCATGTCCGAAATACACTCGGCGGGGTCATCGGCATAAATTTGATATTTAATGCTAGGTAAAGCGGCTAAAATAGTGCTTATTTCGTTAAATGCAGCTATAAAGAGAGTGGAGGAAAGAGCTTATGATTTTCTCCTTTAATTTTCCTAGGCAAGGTAGAAGAGGTATTAGGCGGTGGCTGCAGGCTTCCCAGAGAAGCTTGCCAGGCTTTAAGGCAGCCAGTCGGCAGTCTTTCATTGGGAGAGATAGTTGCCAATGTTGTTGTAGAGGTTGGTTAGATAGCGCTACACAAGTTTGGTTGAATCGATTCCAGTCAGCTCGATTGGTTTTGAAGCGAACTCTGGCTTTGAAGTGGGATGCAAATCTAGGGGAGGAAATTCTGGAGGGGTCCACCAGGAAGTTTTGGAGGGGAGGGAGGAAAAACAGATAGTCAGGTCTTTGTGGGTTAAAGTGAAATGAATGGAAACCATAGAAGGCTCTACTCATTAAAGTCGCCAAATAAAACAAATGGACCAGAGCGAAAGGAAAGAAGATTCAGGAAATCGGGTATTGGGAACGGTTGGTCGTGAGGGAAATAATATATAAGGAAAATTTTTGTATGTGAATTGAATTTCTATAGCTAGGAAAAAGATGACGGAGTCGGGGATGGGAACGGTGATGTGGGTAATGCTTCTCTTAACGAGGATAGCGACTACCTGTTTATTGGATGTGTTTGAGGAAAATTGAAGAAATAACCTGTATAGGCTTTGGGGTATGAGGGAAAACATTGTATGGAATGTGAGTTTCATTTAACAAAACGAGAAAAGGATTAAATTTTTTTATTAGAATTTCAAGGTGAAAGTAATTGTTATAGTCACCATTTATATTCTATTGTATTAGAGATATCTCGTATTTACAAATGGGATATAATGTTGTTATTGTAAATTCATTATTTCGAAGATTCGAAGAATTGCTAGTTGATATGTCTAAAGACTGATCTAAAGAATTTGATGTTGTAAAGGAGAAGATGAAGTTGTTTGTTTGGAGATGTTTTTAGATGAGGATGGAATTTTGTCCTTGCTGGCACTAATGCCAGACAAGGAAGAGGTAGAAGATTGTTTAGGTAGCTGTGAAGAGCAAATTTCTTTAGCTTGATTGTTGGCATTTTCGTGACATTATGATTTTGAATATTCTTTCTTGTTGAAGGAATCGTGGGCATATGTTGAAGCTAGAGGCGTGGTCAGCATCATAATTGGCACAATTGATGCCTGTGCAATCTGCATTTGGATGTGGGGGGAGGTAACACACTTCACACGTGGGATCGTTTCGACAATGCTTGTTTGTGTGACCCAGGCGTTGCATTTTTTTCCATCGCATTGGATTGGGGAGGTACTCTCTAAATCGTTCTTTGCGCCAAGAAATTTTGAAGGTTTCAGGCAGACGGTAGAGGTCCGCTTGGAACCATTTCTTTCTTAGTTTTTTTTAATGAATTTGTACTCATTGGGAAGCAAGCTCTTTAGATATTTTTTTATCTAATAATTGATTTAGGTAAGTGGCATAAACGCTTCCTTTCACATTATATAAATTTTCATGAAATTTGCATTTCACTTCGCATACGAGTAAGCCCGGTATTTTTTTAATTGAGACAAATTGGTCTGCAGTTTTCTTATCTTATTTTTTGCTAAAAGTAGTAAACTACCTACTCTTAGTACAGATTTAATTTCAATATCACTGCTTGTTACTTCAAGGATCTATTTGTAGCGAAGCACAAATAATATGATAGGCCACCCTGCGGGTTAGTGGTTCAAGAATTTACCCGCGGCAAGGCATGCCTGTCGTAAGAGGTAACTAAAATCCAATAGTTCCCGCGGCAGTCGGATCTTTATACCGGAACGATCCGGATTTTTATCCGGCGAAGGACTGTCACTCCCGAAACATTCCCCAAAAATTACTTTGGGGGATATTTTTGTGGTTACAACAACAACAACAATAATGGGATTGAGGCTTTTGGGGTTAGGTAATGGTGTTGTAAGATTTGGATGAAGGACGTTTCTTTTTCTTTGTTTTTTTTTTTTTTTTTGAATGGAAACTGGTTGCCAGCGGGGCGAACCGATTGTCCCCAAAGCGGAAAGCTCCGGGGGCATTTTTAAACACACATACAAAAAATTGTCACGAATTACTATTTCTATTTTTGACTTTTAAAGATATATTTTAATGCTAAATTTTTCTCTATATGTAGCTAGTTTGAAATATTTGCTGAAACATTCCGTTTTATTTTCTGAAATAAGATTTTCTTTGTTTAAGTTTTCTTTTCAATGCTAATTCCTGAATAACGAGATTACAAATAACGATATTTTTCCATTCAACAAAATATTATAATTTTTGTATTTTCAAAAAAAAAAATTCAAATGGCGACACTTTGAATTTTTATGACTAATTTAGAAAATCTGTTTTTTTTTTTTTTCAAATCTAAATTAACTTAAGTTATGAGCTTCTTTCTTATATTTTTAATGAACTATACAGTTACTAGGAAGAACGACCTCAAAAATCTACCATTCTAATGTTTGTCTATTATATATACATATGTAAATATTTAAAATTATATACTAAATTAAACAAACATAATCTATATTCCTCATTAGCTATTGCGTGAAAACCTATACTGGACATAGGGAGTGGGTACGTATGGTTCGTGTACACGTTGATGGCAGCATTTTTGCATCCTGTTCAAATGATCACTGCATTCGTATATGGCTCACAAACACAAAGGATTGCAAGGTATGTGAATATCCAAAATTTATCAATTTAAACAGTTAAATTTATTTCATAATTTAAGGCAATTATAAAATTCAATTACTAGGTGATCAATTCATGATTTTTTTTAATATTAATTTATATATTTTTAAAAAGCAGCAATTACTTCAAATAAAAACCTTACGTACTATTTATATTGGGCTGGTGCAATTAATTTAAATTTTCAATAACTGAAGGAACCAGAATTTCATTTGTTTCTTAACCAATAATATATCGGCCCCCAGCACTACAAGTGTTAAATACTAAACTAACTAATTTTTATCTTAATAGTCATGAACATAATTATGTTGTGATTTGTTTTACTGAAACTTGTTTTAATTCAGGGATTCGCTCAAGTAAATTTTTAGAACACGTCAGGAAAAAAGAGTCGATGTTGGGGTTCTCTTGCTGTAGACTTCTCAACTCCATATGAGGAGATTAGTTTTATTTTTTCTGAATCAGTTGAATTTAAATGTATGCAAAGGAAGAGGGGTGGTATGCACAAATAGTTCTTTGTTATATACCTCACTGATTTGTTGATAATGTGACTAAGGCACTAGAAAGAAATTAAGCCAGAGAATATTTACCACCCTGTTATTATTTATGAAACTATACATATGTAAGCCCCGATACTAGCTGAGAAAAATGATTCAAATATTCAAATTTATTTCGCGAAAGCGCGATAGCCATTTTTGTTTATAATTTCCCGATCTTCTTGAAGGAGTACCTCAGCTCAGCAATTATAAAGCGTCATATGCATATATATAACGGGTGATCCCTGAGTAGAGGTACTTTTTTCAGTTGCCTTTTTTTGACAGATCACGCGTGACTCGTGTCAAGCTGTTATGTTATTTTTATCCACTATTGTTTGGCATCCAAAAGTTATGGAAAATTAATTTAAATAAAAAATTAAGTTAAATTTTCTAATCGCGGTCGCCTTCGGCAGGGAATGTACGCCCCTCCGAGTGTATTTCGGACATGAAATAAAGCTCCTCATAAAAAACCATCATATAAAACATCAAGACGCAAAAACCACAAATTGGAGGAGGAGCTCGGCCGAAAATTGCTTCAGCGGTTACAAAGCGCCTAATATATATATACCGGATAGACCACGTCCAGCACGGAGTGAAGAAAATGTAGCGGCCGTAGCTGAGAGTGTACACGACGGAGACCGTGTGGAGTCGATTCGGCGCCGTTCACAGCAACTCGGACTGACGTATGGAAAGAGTTGGCGCATTTTACGAGATCTTCAATTGAAAGCGTACAAAATACAGCTTGTGCAAGAACTGAAGCCGCTCGACCTACCCAAGCAACATCGCTTCGCTCTATGGGCACTTGAAAAGTTCCAAGAAGATCCGACGTTTTCGAGCCAACTTTTGCTCAGCAATGATGCCCATTTCTGGCTCAATGGGTATATAAAGAAGCAAAATTGTCGCAGTTGGGAGGAAGAGCAACCGGAAGATAACCGACTTGTTGATGCCTGAAATTGAAGCTTATAATCTCGGTGTCATTTGGATTGAACATGGATTTATCGAGAGAACACTTCGGTGAATGATTCTACATGAATACATGTAACACAAGACAAGAATCAATAAAGAATAATTTGCTTGTTAGTGCAACTTACTAAAGAACAATGATGCTGACATATGGTGCAAACTTCTGCTAAATAGCTCAGCCGATACAAATTGCAGCAAATCCTGGAAGAACAAATGAAAATTTGGTATTACAGTTTCATATATATACTAAAAAGTCGATGCCTGAAATAAGAATTGCGACTCTGAAGTGAGCTTCACTTGATGATGTTAGCATTCCACATACTTATCCTAAGTTCGCTTATTTCTTGGCCATCAGGGTTTGAGGCCGCATTAGCCGAGTGGTTTGTATTGCGTATTGCCATTCTGAAGGCTCGGGATCAAATCCTGGTGTCGTACTAACATCCAAAGAGTTATAAAAAATTAATGTACACCGTGGGCCCAAATAACTGTCGCACTTAATTGTCTGCAAAAAAAACACACAAACTTGTATCCAAGTTAGGATGATACCTTTTTAATTTATTAATTACACTATTCCCTTGTATTACAAAGATTTTAGTTCAAATCTTTCACCTCTCATTGTTTTTAAAAGCTTTACACGGTTTCGGAAACTCATACAAGCACAACTACCGGTGGAATTTCGTTCTAAATCTTTTTTAGCCGACTCTTAAATTAATCCAGTTTTAAGTTTTAACATTTCCTAATTCCCCATCAAGGGTAATATCATCGTATAGCTCGTACAGCTCATCGTTCCATCTTCTGCGGTATTCGCCGTTGACTTGTAGAGATTGGTTTTTGTTCGCCGAGGGAGTATTATGCTTTTCTTTTGCCTACTCAGCCCAAAGTAACACCTGTTGGCAAGAGTGATTCTGCGTTGGATTTCAAGACAGACGTCATTATTGGTGTTAATGCTTGTCCCTACAGAGACGAAATTATCTACGACCTGGAAGTTATGACTGTCAACAGTGGCTTGGAGGACGAGTCGCGAATCCGATGACTTTGTTTGCTGACAGAAGATATTTCGTCTTGTTCTCGTTCACTGCCAAACTCATTCGTTTCACTTCTTTAACAAGTCTAGAGAAAGCAGAACTAATGACATACGCCAGTAATTGTACACTCTTGGAAAATATTGTACCTTCTCTATTCAGTTACGCAGTTCTTATTATTTTCTCCAGCATCGAATTGAAGAAATCACACGATAACGAGTCACCCTGTCTAAACCTTTGACCGCGCTTCTGATCATGTCCAGCGTCAGTTTACTTAACCGTATAAGATTTGCAGGGATACCAATTTCAGACATAGCTCCTATTCGTGCTGTCAAAGGCGGCTTTAAAATCGACGAAAGGTGGTGTGTGTCGATCCTCTTTTCACGGGTCTTTTCCAAGATTTGGCGCATAGTCCAATCAGTTTGTTGACGGTGAGCTTTAGTCTTTCACAGAATTCACGCAATATTGAGGAGGCTTATTCCAATCGTCGAACATGCATTCATCCGACCATATATTGCAAACAACCTGATGCATTCTCCTTGCCAGGTTTTCACCGCCATGTTTGAATAGCCCTGTCGGCAATCGCTATTCGAACCTGTACATCGTCGAGTAGGGTTACGTCTTTTCCATCGTCCTCGATTGGCATTTCGGGCTCACCATCTCCAGGTGTCTTATTAATTTCCCCTCTGGGTCCTACAAGAGCTTGCCCCGGTTTTGTAATCTACAGTAAGTCGCCGTATCTTTTCGTAGAATTTTCGAGCATTACCCTTGTCGGTCAGCTTCTCAAGTTCTTCATACTCTCGTATTTCGACCTTTTTCTTTTTTTTCCTGCAAAAGCGTCTTGCTTACCCACGCTGTGGTTGATCGGAACGTTCCGAGGTAGGCAGTCTGTTTTCTCTCCACTGCAGTTCGACATTCCTTATCATATCAGTTCTATTTCTAACACTGCCGAAAACCAATTGTTTTCGTAGTGGCGGGTACGTAGGGAGTTTGAGATGACGTTCCACAGTTCCCTTATATTAAGTTGCTGATGAGTGTTCTCAGAAAAGGTGTGCTTCCTTATTTGCCCACCCTCGTGTTGAAGTTGTCGAGCACAATTTTGACATCGTGACGGCATCCTTGGTCACATCGTCCTTCTCTTCCGTCGGGGCATGGGCGAAAATCAACGTTTTGTAACACAATTTCGTTTTCATGCGGATCGTGGCGACACATTCATCCACCGGAGTGGTTTCCAGTTTTCGGCGACGAAGTCTCTCTCACACCACGAATCCGACACCAAATTTGCGCTCCTTTTTATGGCCGCTGTAGTATATTTCATAAGGACCCACCTTTTTCCGACATTGTCCCGTTTTGGACGACGGTGATGTCTGTCTTTTATTACATAAGGACATCAAACAGATGGGCAGCGGCACGTTCCCAAATAAAGGATCGGACATTCAAGGTGCATGCCATGAAATCGTAATCCTTAAAACATTTGCATGGGGTCGTCATTGGACTTCACTTTTCATGTGGTCTCAAACCCTACTCATAATCGCATGGCAATCGCCTTCTCACTTTAGCTCGCCGCCAAACGTAAGTTTGTTGGCTATCCAAGGGATACTTGGTCTAAGACCGGAAGTCATGAGCTGCTTAATCCATATGCCAAAGAATCGTTTCTAGTCACTCCCAGGTGAATAGCAGTCAAAAACCTTACTCATTTGCGTGAACTTCTGTACATGGTTCCGTGTATCATAGATAAATCTTGCCATGCATTGGGTTAAGTTGTAAATCATGGTCTGTTCCTGTTCTGAGTGGATTGACGGGTGGGGCTAGTTGACTTGTTTTTAACACGTTAGCATAGATCGTTTAACCAGTGTTTGAGTGTTTGTAAATTAGAAGGGACAGAATCAGGGATAATATGTGGCACCTGGTTTTGCTTGAATACCTTGAGTACAGGACATCCTCTATATTTGGTCTATGATTGTCACTGCAATTGCGTCGGTTTTACCCACATGCTGTATCTAAATTACAGAAGGATTTAGTAAGCCCAAATTTCTAACAGTTCGTACATTACATGGCATCATTTCGCTTAAGTGGTTCTTCTGCGGCGTAAAAGATGTATATTTAAGTTGTAAATTGGATGAGTTTCTTCCTCCGAGGCAATCTCCATATTGGCAACGGATCCAAATAAAATACCTGATCATATAGATTTTGTAGTTACAAATAACATTGGCAGAAACCTTCGATCATTTGGCAGTTATGGTCAAGTTGTTCGAACAACCAATTATAGTTGCGAAACCATTTCACCTGACAACGTCCGGAACAAATTGGCTTAAATAAAAGAAAATCTTTAACACTTACATGAAGTAACATGTGGAATGGATAGAGGACAATGTAAATTTATTTAATTGTTTACTCCTAACAGCGACCACACCACACCAAAATCAAAAGAGTCTCCGAAGTACAAAACGAACCACTAACAGCCTAACTGGGCGCCTTGTAATCGAAAAGCGTAGAAAATGACAGAACAATCGATCCCCTTCATCTAAAATAAAAGTAAAAGTCGCTGAAAAAACTGAAGAGAGCTTTAAAATGAGGAGAAAGATTTTATCTCTACTTTTACATCAAATTTTTCTTAAAAAATTTCACTGTGGAAGACCGAAAAGCAGCCACCAGTAGAAACTTTAAGCCGCCACTCAGATGGAGCTTTTGCAAATCATCTTAGTATCACTATGTCTCTAGGATTACTTCCGACAAGAGTACGATCTCTTCTGAGATTAAAGTCATAACAGAAACGATAACTATAAAAAAAAATTCCTGGTAATGACAAAAAATACTTTCAATGGCTCCGCAATATTTTTTGATGTGACCCAAGAATTCGATAAATTAAAATGATTTTGCAAAAAAAAAGTCCATCAGATCTTCAATAAAAGAATTTATCTCAGAGGAATGGCCGATTATCGATGGTGTTCCTCAAGTGAGCGTTTTAGTACCAATGCTGTATGTCTTATTTACAGCAGGCATTCAAACATAGGCAAAAGTGTTAACTTCATTCGGGCGATACTACTATTTTATGTTGGAGTAAGTGCCAAATAAAAGTCTTAGTCTTGTTAGAAAATCAAGCAAGCGAAGTGAAACACCTCGGCATCCACCTAGACAAGCGACTGACTTGGATGAACCACATTTCTGATAAAATACAGCATCTCAAACTTGAAACCTTCAGCCTAAACTGATTATTGGGTAAAAATTCTGGTTTATGCCTAGACTATAAAAATCTTCTCTACAATTCTGTCGTGGACCCAAAATGGATGTATGATTGTATTCCATTTGAGGCTCACCGTGTGCAACTACTATTCAATAAGACAGCGATTCCAATCAAAAACGCTACAGTAATTTACAGGTGCACTTTTGCTATATGCACAACAATATAGTAGACTCGCTGCATTAGACTCCCTGTGATCACCATTTTTGAAATAGAGAACGGTTGGTTCGCTCTTTCTGTTTTGAAAAGATGTGTTTATTTAAAAGTACTCGCATCCTTCATTAGAAGTGGTCCTTGAACCAAAAAAGTATTTAACTATTGTGAAGTAAAACATAAAATGGATTACACAACAGTTGAGGCAGAGAAATATTCACTTCTTCAACTAAAGAAGTGGTGCGATATAGTTGGCGTCAACGCAAGCGGCGCAAAGCCTTCATTTGCTGCCAGCCTTAACGAATTGTCGGCTGAGGCGTCGACAGTGCCCAAAAACGTTTGGCGCGTTAAACAACGGAAAATATTTGAGCGGCAAAGAGGGAGCTGCAGCTGGAGGGGGTGAACAAAATGTAGCGGACAGCGGCGTAAAGAATACAGCAAACAGCAAAACACAACGGTGCGACAAACTTTCGGCAAATAACAACAACAACGAAGCGATACACATACGAGGCGAAGTAGTGTGTGTACGCGACTATTAGGTATTCAGTGTTACTAGGTAGAGATTTAATGAAGCAAGTGATGTAAACTTGAAAATTGGCCAACAGATAGGACAGTACAAGACAACGAAAACAAAGTAGAGAACATAAGCAGATCAGATGAAGGGTACGAAGTTAAGGAATAATGATATGTTAAATGCAACATGGGGATACTGTAAAATACCGGAAATGTTTCAAAACATAAGCGATATTAAGACAAACGATAATAACGCAGATGAATTCCTCAACGAAATTATGGCAATAGATATATGCAAAGAATCAAGTTTAGAGCTAAAAGTAGGCGAACAAGTAAGCTGGAATGATTAAAGGACTTTTCGTGGTATGTTTAGAAAAATATGTATTAATTTAAAAAAGTTAGTTGAACCGCTTGTAAGAAATGAGATGCAACTTACTTTAGTAGACCTCAAACATTTCTCTTGTGCCTCAAGAAGATTATCGTACAGTGATAAGATAGAACTACAGAAAATAATTGATGAATCAGAATTTGTGTCACCGATAGTTTTGGTTAAAAAGAAAATAGGCTAATTTCGGTTGTGCGTTAAATATAGGAAACTGAATAAAGTTACGATCAAAGACAATTACCCAATGCCTCTTATTGATGATTTACTGGATAGCTAAGTAAACAAAAGAGTGTTCACCAAGTTAGATCTTAAAAACCGATTTTTTCACGTTTTTGTCAATAAGGACTCTGTTAAATATAATTCTTTTATTACTACACCTTTGGGACAGTTTGAGTTTTTGAGAATGCATTTTGGGTTGAAAAATTCACCGGCAACATTACAAAAGTTTATAAATAAAATATTTGAGGACATCATTCGAAGTGTAGAAGTAGTAATTTACCTAGACGATATTATGATAGCAGCAACAAGCGTAAAAGAACACTTAGAAATATTAAAGAAAGTTTTTATGAAAATTGTACAAAACAGTTAAGATCTCAGGCTAGATGCGAATTTCTGCAGTCAAAAGTTTCATATTTGGGCTACGTCATCACTGGCGGAGGTATTCAAGCAGATGAAAAAGGACTTAAAGCAATAGAAAAATTGTCAGTTCCGACTAAAGTTCATGAAGCTCAAAGTTTCCTCGGTTATGTTCACATTTCCGGAGGTTCATCAACGATTTTTCAACTATAGCTAAGCCCCTCCACGAGCTTACTAAGAAAGGTAGAAAATTTCAGTTTGGGGAAACAGAATTAGAATGATTTGATAATTTCAGAAAAAAAGCGATGCAACTGAATTGCATAGCGATGCAAGTGCCTTAGTCTGAATACCACAGTTTGAATTAGGAACTTTAGCAATAATATACGCACTGAAAAGATTTAGGGTGTACCTACAAGGTATTAAATTTAAAATAGTAACTGATTGCAATTTTCCGACTTTAACACTCAACAAAAAATACATGAACCCAAGAATAGCGAGGTGGGCGTTAGAATTGCAAAATTATGACAAGAAAATACAGCATGTCGATGCGCTAAGTAGAGTAAACAATATTTTAATAATTCATGCAAACACTTTCGAAGAAAATTTACTTATTTGCCAAAGCAGAGATGAGAAGATAAAAAAAAATAAAAGAAGAATTAGAGCTTAAAGAAAGACCTTACAATGAGATGAGAAATGGAATAGTTTACGAAAAGAAAGACAAAGAGTTATTGTTTTATGTCCCAGAACCTATGAAATCACATGTTCTATATATGTATCATGATGATAAGGGTCACCTAGGGGTACATAAAATTGTGCAAACTGTAGAGAAAAACTCTGGTTTCTGGGTATCAAACCAAAAGCAACTGTTCACATCTAGAATTGCTTAGAGTGCACCAGCCTTCTCAAACAAAAGTGGAAAAAAGAGGGACTTTTACACATGATACCGAATGGAAATATACCATTTGAAATGGTACATGTTGATCATTACGGACCGATTCACAGCAAGTCTTCAAAGTACAAACATGTATTGGTAGTTATAGATGCGTTTACAAAGTTTGGCCGATTGTATCCAACTAAAACAACAACAACAAAAAACAGTCTTAGCTTTAAAAGAGTATTTTAGGGCCTATATAGCAGGCCAAAGTTTATTGTATAAGACCGAGGGGCATACTTTACATCAAATGAGTTTGAAGAATTTTTAGGAAGTAATAACGTCGAACACATAAAAGTAGCGCCAAACTTTCCACAAGCAAATGAACAGGCCGAAATTGTTAATAAAAGTTTAGATCCGATGATAGCAAAAATGGCTACATACTATAAACAATACCGTTCATAAAGTCACAAAAGGACAACCTACTGTGTTGTTTTGTTTTTCGGAGTTAGGCGGAGAAGAAAAGTCATAGACAGCCTTAAGGAAAATGCGTTAAAACCAGTTCAAAAATCAAGTCCGGTATCAATAAAACTGTTAGGAAACAAGCGCATATAGTACAAAACAAAACTGATGTTTACAATAAAGAATATTCAGATGCTAAACGACAAGAACCACGCAAATTCAAACAAGGTGACTATGTAGTCTTACTCAACGTCAGCTCTCAATCAAGAGTATCCAATAAAGTAACACTTAAGTTCAAAGGACCGTACAAAGTAGCGGATGTTCTAAAAAATGGCCGAAATGTAGTAGAAGATGTCAAGGGATTCTAACAGACACAAATACCCCATAAAGGCACTTAGTTAATTACAAATTTAAAACCTTAGCACGAGTATAGAAGAGATACGAAGACCTATTGTCAGGATGGCCGAGTTGTAGGAGCCGGTAAGACTAATAGCGTACATACGTGTGCACGTACCTTACTTGTTTAGCCTTAAGTCATAGTTTGTATGAATAGTAATAAGATGGCAACCTTAGTTTTAAGATATAGCAACGAGTATACTCGTCGCTTTAGACTCCCTGTGATCACCATTTTTGAAATAAAGTTGGTTGGCTCGGTCATTCTGTTTTGGCCGCCGAGAAGGCAAGACGCTTTTATTTGACAGCACTCGCATCCTTCAATAGAGACCTTGAAATTCCAATTGTAAGCACCGAAGTGACAAATACCTGGTAAAATAACGGTCGAAACTGCAAGCTGATCTGAATCTTCTAGGGAACGTTTTGTCGTGCTCAGCAAACCAAACATTACTTCTGCCTGTCAGCGTTTTTTTCTACATCACGTTCATTGCTATTAATGGACTAAAGCAGTAATTCATTTGTTATTAAGATTCTAAATTAAATTAAGCGCATCCAATAAATAAATTTCTTTGGTGTAAAATATATATTAGTCATTATTATCTCTCAGTGTAGAACTTCTGTGGTTTATCGGCGAAGAACATCGCCCAATTATTTTCAACGGCCTCGACCGATACAAATGTTAGTCAGCTTGTGTACGGTCCCTCCAATATGGTAGGTGCTTCAAAACTTTTTAATTATAATGATGGCTTCGTGGTAATCCATCATTTTTTTTCACAAGTAGCTATAGAATGCAAGAAATTTAATTTTGTTATATATGATAAATCTGTCGCTGCAGACACTAAGCAAAGAAGAGCTAAATAAAGCTAGCTAAAATGACAACACTGCTGGTTAGTTGTTAACAGTAGAACTCAGAAGTGATAATTTCGCCAGATTGTAGCAACTCATATTGGACAATTCTCTTCTAATCCCATAATATACTCAGTATCGCCTGCTTTGACCATGATTCGTTTTATATTCTTGTATGTAACCCATTTTTCATCCCTCGGGATGAGTTGCTTCCCCAATGAGTCGATTTTATCCCGTTTCAAAAGCATTTCTATGATGGTAATCCGATCAATGAATATTTTTACTCCTGTTTTAAATGATCCAAACTATCACGTGAGTTATACCTAATGCCTCTACTATCTTCTGAGATGAACGCCGGTCATGCTCCACTAGGTCTAAAATTTTATCGACCGTTTGAGTGACGGGCCGACCAAAATGAAGAGCATCTTTGATATCGAAATTTCCGGAACGGAATCATAAAAACCACTCCTGAGTATGGCGTCCAATTACAGTATACTCACCGTAAACCACGCAAACTTTTTCATCACATATTTTTTTTTGAAATTTTTACTAACATTCAAATTAAAATTCCTTCTCACAGGAATGACGATTTATCTAAGGTTCTTCACAAAAAATATTGCTAGAAAAATCAGCTTAGTGTAACACAATCGGGTTAGTGTTGCCCGAAATTAGAGTATGAACAACATCTATTGAAAAAAACCGCAGACACTTTTTTAGATATTTAATATTCAATATGAAAAAAATGTACATTGAAAAGGTCTAATTAATAATTTTTCGTTATGGTTGAGAAATACGTGTATATATGAAAAAACAAAAACGATATCCATTCCCCACATACTTTTGTCCATGATACAATAATTTATAGAATTTTTGTATCATGCTTTTGTCTATGAAACAAAAATTAAAAACTAAGAATCGGAGAGTATCGTAAATTACTGAAAGCAAATCAGAATATTATTAAGATACTTTAAAAAAATGAAGCAAAGGCTTTTTCAACACCGCGCGGGTGCAGTATAATTCTTTATTATATACGATCTGATTTGTGCGTTCGATGACGCGGTTTACAAAGAACTGTAACAATTTACTTAATGTACTTCAATATACCGTGTGTACATATTTCTACTACATATATGTACATAAGTGAATAACATTACATTTCCAATTTAGTACACAGCGTGATTAATATTAATACTTATTGTAGAACTACTTGGCTGCTCCAACAGATACAGATGGAAAGTAAAAATTTAGGATGTTCACGATAAGCTGGTTATCCGGATATGCGGCGGTGTGTTTAAGTAAACAGCAATAAAGTATGGAAAAATAATCAACTTTGACCAACTCTTTTACAGATTGTTTAGTTGTTACTTATTTTCGGTGTAAGAAAGTAGTTAGAATATAACTAAACGAATGGAATTTCAAGTCAGAATTTTATAATGGGAACTCTGCTACTTAAAGTTGTTTTTTGCTTACTAACAAACAAAAAAATCAGTTTCATCAAAAGTATGTAAATTAGAGCCGGCTCTAAAGTTAGTTAGTTACTAAAGCTGTTGCTAACTTTGTGAAAGTTAATTAAAAGAAATGGTGAATATGTCTTATTCTGAAGAAATTGGGGCAGAATTCGTCAAATTAAATAATTATTAATTAAAAAAAACAATCAAATTAATTTTAAAATACATATTCGTCCATACGTACAGATAATTTGTTGTAAATTTCAGCTGCAAATTTACAGACGTTGTGTTACGTTGTTAATATTACGTAACATTATAATGTTCACACCGATTTTCAAATTTTATATGTGCAGTGGGACCCCCCGCTAAGTCCACAGAATTCAAAAATTGGCTTTCAGTGTTGGACTTGCTTTTGTGAATTATATAGTTGCTTTGAAAGGAATAATTTTATCTTTTGTAACATCTAGCGAAAGTAACAGCATTAGTAAAAAGCATCACCGTTAAGTGGTCTCTATCATTTGCATATGTATTTTTTTTACTGGTTAAGTTTATGTTTATGCAATCTAACATAATTTAAATTATTTCAAGGTTGAACTTCGTGATCACGATCACACCGTCGAGTGTATAGCTTGGGCGCCAGAATTATCTACAGCTGCTATTAACGAAGGCACTGGCGCAGACAACAAAAAAGGACATCATCAAGGACCATTTCTGGCATCTGGATCTCGTGACAAAACCATTCGAGTATGTATTTGAAAGAAATTTGATTACTCATGTTATATGTAATAAATAGATATCGCGATTAAAAAATTAGTTATTTAATAAACATCCTAGTCGTTGGAAATGATTCTATAATGATAATAATCGGCCTTATGCTGAATATCGCCATCGTCTGTGAAAATGGCGATACGGTAACATTGATATGCTGTTCAACGCCATCGTCAACAGCACCGTCAGTTGACGCTGTTGTTATATGCTCGTCAGCGATATCGCCATCGTTTTCTGTCGTTTCTTATCGTCTGTCATTTTACTGACGATCCTTCAACGTAATAGAAATTAAAGCGGATAACGACAAGCGTTAAATTTGAAATTCTTGTGGCAGAATTGGAAAAAAAAAGCCGCATTTAGCTAGGGGTTTCCAAAAAAGCGTTGTCCAACACAATTTAAAAGAGGAGTGGGAAGCTATTGCCAGAAAAAATAATGCGATAGGACCACCTGGCGGTATATTTAAAACGCGATAACAATGCAAATGTTTCCGTTTCATCATTTTAACTATTTTAAGTGTGAAAAGATTTCAAAATTAAAGTGAAGAGATGAGTGAAGAATATGTTGCGAATTTGATTGGATTTGAAGAGCTGTTAAATCCATCTGGTGCTATATTTGGAGTGAATGATGATAACAATTAACCGCAGCGCGACATTAGCAGCAACAACACGTCAGCAGATTTAGAGTGAGTTCCTCAAGTGTCAACTGAGGATCTTCTCTAGTAGATGTCAGCAAATTATGTGTTAATTTCTGGCAATTCGCGTAGCACAAATTCGACAACGATCGCCACAATCTACGATATGAACATTTAAATTCTTATTCTCTTCATCGCTTGAGCTTGTAAAGAATAACTATTATTCAATTTTTTATTTAAAAACCGCTTTTATTGATTTAAGCAAACTTCACAGCTTGAACATATGATTCGAATATCAAAAATATACAAATAAACTGAAAACCATAATTTAAAAAATAAATTTCCCAAAACAGTAAATTTGCCGTGCACAGGGTTTTCGCGTTTTTAATACGCTTTTATTAGCTTCACTTGTATGTCAGCCAGTTTGTAACTTTTTAGCGGTGACGCGATCCCAATATGAAATATTTGAAATGCGAATCGTTGCATACATCGTGGCGTTGACAGAATTAATCAGAGAACGTATAATAATCCATACTAATAATTATTATAAGTTCTCTGATTAATTCAGAGAAAAAAAATCAAAATAGAGTTAATTAGAAAAATATATAAAATAAATATAGTGTAAAAAAAACTAAAAAAACATGCTTTTAAAGGATATTAAACTAAAAAGTTGAAAATAAATATAGTTTAAAAAAAAACTAAAAAAACACTCTTTTAAAGAATATTGTACTAAAAAGTTGAAAATAAACTTAAGACAATAGTATATAAAAAATACTTGTATAATTAAGAGAAAAGCGTGGGGCGCTTTGTACCATAATTTCCATATATCGAGCGCCCTACGCTTTTCTCTTAATTATACAAGTATTTTTTATATACTATTGTCTTAAGTTTATTTTCAACTTTTTAGTACAATATTCTTTAAAAGCGTGTTTTTTTAGTTTTTTAAACTATATTTATTTCAATTTACATCGTTTCGTCTGAATATTGACGATCGTTAGCGAAGACGTAGACGATATTCAGCATAAGGCCGATTAATAAATGAGGCATCCACATTCAAAATTTTTTGAAGTTTTCCTTAGGAGTTATCAGAGCTGTTGGTAATCTTATGTATTGTTTCATCTTAACAAATTAGACATTTACATCGTCTATGTATATTGCATGATATTAATTAGTTTAAATCCAATTATTACCGCCACAACTAATAATTAACCCGTTAATTTTAAAAATCAATATAAAACTTTTTGCCCAATAAGCACAAGAAATCGGTGCTCGAATCATAAGGACCTCGGTCTATTAAATTTTTTTTTCAGTATGGCCTATATCAAGTTCTTAAGTTCATTATCAAGTAAACAATTTTGTATAATTACTTAAGAAAAAATTGTAATAGAAACATACTTTTGTTATGATAAGCTACTCTACCGCAATCAGCTGGTGACAAATAACAAAATCAATTTAATATGTGGAGAAAAGTGTAAAAAAATATCTGAAAGATGTATACAAAGAGGATCTTAAATATTATTTATATGTATGTAATATAATTACAATAAAGGCTATCTGCCAAGTCCCAAATTTTGGGCCACGCCTTCACTTGAGCCGAAGAAAAATAAGAGGCGCGCTTTTGGCGTTTCAAATTTTGCTTCGAAAACTCGGCGAACTCCATTTCTGAAAAAACGTTACTTTGCATTCCTTAAGAAAACAATTGCCAAGTTCGCACGGGTTACCACATTAGTTTTTTTATGAAAAGGGAAATATTTATCAAAAAAGGTATGACGTTACCGATTTTCTAACTTAAGAGCAGCATACAGTTCAAAGTTCACATGACAGCAAAAATTTTCTTAACCATGCACTTTATATGGAGCTTGCTCATTACTTAAGAACTGGATATAGGGTCTGTATTGTGAATCAAAAGGTTTATCTCTTGTGAACTTTTAACTGAATTGAAAGCTCCTTATGCATTTTCATTTCCTTTTATTTGCTTTGTGTATCTAATTTCAAGTTAATGTTTTGTTAAAAAGGTTGATGTTACTGAACTTTGTTTTAGTGATGAAAATTGGGTTGAAAGTGCTAATTCACCGAACGGTGGGACGATAATGCAAGATCTCTACGTACAGATGCAAAAGAAACTATTGGTTTTCCAGAAGGTCGCAAAAATAGCTTATTCGATACGGATTGGCATGCCGCAGTAGAGAGAAAGCACGTTGCGAGCGATTATTACACGAGCGGGGTGTGAAGCGAGAAGAATGTGCAGACTAAAAAAAAGAGGCCGATTTGCTTGAGATCAACGGATAATGCTCGAAAACTCGACATAAAGATTCGGAAACTTGCAGAAGGTAGAAAGAGCGAAGTATACATGGCAAAGAATACATGAGCTTTTTGGACAAAGACATGCTCGACGATTGAAACCCAAGTGTGCTCTGAAATCCACAAAAAGGGATACTCAACATTTTGCGCTAATTATCGTTGGAACAAACTGATTGGACCTTATCAATTAGGCTTCAAAAAATCTACATTGACCAGATATTCACCATGCGCGAAATTTTCAAAAAGAAGAGAAATGGATCGACACACTTCACTTCTTTGGCTATTTTAAAGCTGCCTTCGATACCACGAAAAGAAACTGCCTTTATGAATTAGCACTGCAACATATATGACTGTATAAACTAACACTGAGCAACACTAAAAGCTCCGTCAGGATTGGGAAAACACTCCGAGCCGTTCCATATCAAATCAAATTTCAGACATGGTGTCACTTCTTCAACTTAATGTTGAGAGAATAATATGAGTTGAAAATTTTCGAAGCATTACCACTCCGTTGGAACGATCAGGTGAACTAAATTGTATTGCAATCTGAATAAATCACGGGCATAATATAACCGAATGTTATGCGTGCGTGAATATTATTTCCGATACAAACAGAAGAAAAAGTATATCTCTGATACACACTTCCACGACATACTCTCGATTGCCACTGCAGCATTTGGAAAAATAGATATATCTGCGTATCACACTGGTACCAGGCTTGACATGATCGGAACTGCAATCCTTTTATGCAGCAAAAGATTTGAAACAAGGATTTTTTTTATGTTTTAATTTTGGAAAACTGACAATAGATTCATAATCAGCGACCTCAAAATCCTCTCGTGTAATGAGTTTCACGATATTTTTATAGATTGATAGATTTTAAAAATTTGACAGTCATATGCAAAAATGGGTTTTGATTCGTAGTCAGCGACTCAAAAAACCCCGGCTCAGTGAGTTTAATTTGAATGTGGAGTTCATCTTTTTGTGGATTAAGCACAGCACAATTAGGTTCCAATGGGCATGCTTCCATCTAACCGTATTTTGAAAAGAAGCTGATGCATGCACCATGTCAGTTCTTCACCGCCGATTTGAATTGCACGGTCAGCAATCCATCGGTCCTCCGCTTTCTTGTTTTCAATCGTTATCAATTGGGGAATCGGGTTAGCCATCCACTGACATTCCGGAGGCTGGAAAAGTGCTCCCTCCACAAATTCAGTATACTCTGTCCATTAGTCACTAGATCACCTCTTTGGATCCTACAAGAGTTTGGTCCGATCTTGAAACTTTCTGTAAGCCGCGATATCTTTTCGTAGAATTTTTGAGCATTACCCTTGTGGGCCAGTGTCTCAGCTCTTCATATTCACCCATCTTGGTCTCTTTCTTTTGTTGTCTGCACATTCGTCTTGCTTCCCTCTTCAATTCTCGGCATCAATCCCACCCCGCAACGTTGCTAGATAGACAGCCTGCTTTCTCTCCACTGCGGCACGGCAATCCTCATTGTACCAGCTGCGACCTTTTCGAAAACCAATAGTTTCTTTTGCATCTGTAGGTAGGGAGCTTGATAAGGGCTCGCAGAGCGAAGGAGTGCAAGTCGAGTAGATGACCGTTAGGCTGACTGTTGTGATTTAAGGTTTTCGACTTGGAATCTTCTTCCTGTTTGTTTACGGGCGTTCCTTGATGCACAGAAGCGGGTACGAGTCCTTGTTGATAGAATATAGTGGTCCGAGTCGATGTTTGGTCCATGGAGCGTACGCTCATTAACACATTCACGCCGGCACTGCAATTCATGTTTCGCGCCCATAGGCGGTTGCGCTGAAAGCTTTTTGTTCTATCAGACGGGGCCGAACTAAATGTTTCAACGAAAGATTATCGCACGGGAAAACGGTCTAATAAAACTTAAATAATAATGTTTATGTTATATCATTGAAATATTTACTTATGTTTTTTTTATAAGTACTATTGAATTAGTTATGTTTGGTGATGCACACTGATTGGTAGTACAATCATATGCGAACCACCGGTGATACGCGCCGCCCGATTGGTTTCATATAATATCCAAATATAAATGTTAATATTACCGCCGCACCTATTTCGAGTATTCATTTAATTTTGAGAACAATCAAGAAATGGAGGAGTCCATCTTTGGGACTAATCAATTTTTATATAACTAAATAAACATAATTAGCGCTTTATAACCGCTGAAGCGATTTACTCCGAGTTCCTCCAATTTGTGGTATGCCTCTTGTCAATGAAAAAATTTTTTTTAGATTTCTCTTGAAAATGTCGCTTTTATCTCACTGTCGTCTGAAAATCTTCTTCTTCGACTTTTGGTGGTTATTCCTCTTTTTTTTTATCCACGTTTGCAAGTTTAATCATCTTGGCACAACTCCAAAAAATCTTCACAACTCTCCAACGCGTAGTAATTTTTTTCATATTCAAATGTTCATGCAAAATCTCTACAGCTCGTTTTTTGGTAATCTGTAATCACGACCGTTACTGGGTGCCACGGGCGGGGATCATCTTCACTTGTTGAAACAACGGAGCCCATTTTTCCATTAAAAATTTATAACGGCGGACTTCCTTTTTTACAAGAAATTTTTATCACAACGCGGTGCTCTAAATTCCGGAATTTCCCGTTTCCGTTGACATAGTTTTGTTGCTTGTTCCAGGAACGAAATGTTAATGAACCTAATAAATAAAGTTGTGTTACTTATAAATTAGTATTATCGGTAACGATATGACGTGTCGTCTCTAACTAAAAAGTCTGCCGCCCCTCGTAGTTACATACATAACAGTTTGAACAGCACAGCAATTTCCTTTGCCTTTCGACATTTTAAAACAAAGTTTTGTGGGCGAAAGTTATATTTGCTTATCATTGAACGTTGTGAAAATTTGACAACATAAAAATAGTCGAGCTGTACGATTTCAGTAAAATATTATATTTCTAACTTCTAAGATGTTCACAAAAGCAAAATGGACTGAGACAGCATTCTACCGGAAGAAAATTAATCACACAAGAATCAATGAGAGATGGATACTTACAGCGATACCGGCGTGTACCACCGGTGGCTCGCACAAGTCTGCCTGATCGGGCGGCGCGTACCACCAGTGGCTCGCACAGAATTGTCTCATCGGGTGGCGCGTACCACCGGTGGCTCGCATATGATTGTACTACCAATCAGTGTGCATCACCAAACATAACTAATTTAATAGTACTTATAACAAAAACATAAGTAAATATTGTAAATGATGTAACATAAACATTATTATTTAAGTTTTGTTAGACCGTTTTCCCGTGCGATAATCTTTCGTTGAAACATTTAGTTCGGCCCCGTCTGATAGCACAAAAAGCTTTCAGCGCAACCGCCTATGGGCGCGAAACATGAATTGCAGTGCCGGCGTGAACGTGTTAAACAATTTCAAGGGGGCTAAAGAAATTACCGAATACACTCGTAGATATAATCGTGAGTCAATAACACAACAGAAGAAAAAAAGTTACTATTACTATTGCAAGAAGTTACAACAACACCTAAACGACGGTATCCCCGTGGAATCCGATGTAATCAACTTTGAGCATCAGCCAAAAACGCGAAATCTTGTGTGTGTATCGAAATTCAACCAATACCGAACGAGTATTTGGCAGCTAAAAAAATTGCGAAAATTCGGTCGAAATCTAAGTAAGCCAACTACGCCTTTGATGGGTCAGTTAACTCAGGTCTTCTTATGCCAATCGTACATCGGAGTCAACTACTGCGATCTCTTTTTTTGCTTCTCGACGTTGTGAGAAGCGTTCGATCACTTTCTTCATCAGCGTCTTCACTTACGACAGGCAACTTGTATCAGCTGTCACAGTTGCTGAGTTATCTTTAGACCACTCACCAGTTCTAATAAAAATTTACGAGCGCACGAAGATAGTTGCACAAGAATCAAGACTAACAAACAGAGAAACAAACTGGCTAAAATATAAAAAATATACTAGTAGTCATATTAACATCAACCCAATATTGAATTGTGAAAACGATATTGATGAGTTCAATAATGTCCTTGTTTCTGCGGCAACCATTGCAACTCCAAAAAGTAAAAAGCCTATTACGTGCCCAAAAATTCTAACAAATACAGAAATATAAAAATTGGTAAAGAATAAGCTCCGTTTGCAGAGAGAATGGCAAGAATATCGCTCTCCAGCCGCAAAGTTACGGTTGAAAGCAGCAGAGAGAGCTCAGAGTTACATAACTCTATCATGTTTGTAATTTTAGTTTTTAAGATTTGTACACTTACTGTTAGGCTTATATTAAAGCAGATCCAGTAATTAAATGAATTGTGTATAAAAAAAAATTACGGCCAAATTGTAGTACATATCTCCCCTGAAGCATTTTTAATCTGATTCCTAAACCCCACAGTCTGCGCCAAATACCGTGGGATTAGCCTCTTAAATATCGCATATAAGGTGTCGCCCATCATCAACAAACTGATTGGATCTTATCAATGTGGCTTTAGACCTGGTAAATATACCATTGACCAGATATTTACAATGCGTCGAATTCTGGAAAAGACCCGTGAAAGAAGAATCGATACACATCACCTCTTCATCGATTTTACAGCCGCCTTCGACAGCACAGTAAGGAGCTGTCTCTACGTCGCTATGTCCGAATTTGGTATCTCCGCAAAACTTATACGGCTGTGTAAACTGATGCTAGACAACACCAGAAGCGCAGTCAGAATTGGGAAGGATCTCTTCGAGTCGTTTGGTACCAATCGAAGTTTCAGACAGGGTAACTCTTTGTTTCCTGTCCTGATTTCTTCAATTTGATGCTGGATAAAATAATAAGAGCTGCCGAGCTAAATAGACAAGGTACAATATTTCATAAGAGAGTATCTACATCTACTGGCGTATGCCGATGATATTGATATTGATATTACAGCCATTAACAACCGCGCCGTTAGTTCTGCTTTCTCCAGACTTGATACAGAAGTGAAGTGAATGGGTCGGGTAGTGAACGAAGATAAGACGGTACATCTTTTGTCTTCAAACAAACAGTCACTGTTGATAGTCTTAACTTCGAGGTCGTGGATAATTTCGTTTATATAGACACCAGCATTAACACCAATAACAACGTCAGCCCTGAAATCCAACGCAGAATCACCCTTTGCCAACAGGTACTGCTTTGTACTGAGTAAGCAATTAAAAAATAAAGTCCTCTCTCTGCGAACAAAAACAAAACCCTACAAGTCGCTCATCATACCCGTCCTACGAAAGGCGCAGAAACGTGGACGATGATGACATCTGTTGAACCGGCTTTGCAAAAGATTTCTGGTCCTTTGTGGATTACCTGTATGAGTTATACGATGATATTTTCATAAGCGAATCAAGAAACGGCTACGCTGGTTAAGTCATGTTGTCCGAATGGTTGGAAGCAGAGAAAGAGGAAGACCTCCACTTTTTAAAGGGATCAGGTGGAGAGCGACCCGGATTCTGTTGGCATTTTCAATTGGCCCCGAACAGTGAAAAGAAGGGATGAATAGCGCGATATATAATAGATTCGGCTATATTCGCGTAAGCGGTGCCAACGTCAATAAAGAAGAAAGAAGAAGAAGAAACCAAAGCTAGGGAATGATATAAAACCTAATACCTGAGAATCTGGTCTATTATATAAATAAGGAATAACATGGACTTTTAACACTTTAATTCCTAATGATGAACCGCAGATTTAGCTTTCTGAGAATTTTTGTTTTTCACCATGGCTAAATGTACTAAAGAAGATGCGAAAAATTTTGTACAGAGCGCCAGCGCTATTTCTGGATAGACTCAATTTCTTTAATAATAGCATCCTATTGTATATAATAAATTTTTTGTCTTTTAATACTAATTAAATTAGTCGATACACTTTTAAAATTTGATTTTTTCAGGTTTGGGACGTTGGAGCTGGTATATGTTTATTTACTCTAAATGGTCATGATAATTGGGTCAGAGGCTTATCTTTTCATCCTGGTGGTAAATATCTAATATCCTCAAGTGATGACAAAACAATTAGAGTTTGGGATTTGCGCAACAAAAGATGTATGAAAACTTTGTATGCACATCAGCATTTCTGCACATCTGTTGGTAAGATTGAAATTAAATAATGTATTGATTTGTTATATAAAATTATTTGATTATTCAAAGTATGCGAATCTCTTAATATATTTCGCAGAACGTTTTGTTCAATATCTTTTTGTTTCGTAAATTATGTACATTGTAATTGTCTGAAATATCAAAAGCGGCCAATTTAGGCACACATTAGCATTTGCTTCTAAGTAAATACCCAAAACCGTTTGACCATTTCTGAATATCCTACTAATAATATTTTTAAAAGACTCGCACAGGCTGCGACTCAGTCCTGTAATACCTTGCTGGAAAAGTTATTTAGGTTGGCGGCGTAGCCAGCAGAGATCCAAATGTGATTATATGTGGATAGGATAGATTCGAAGGAAATTGGTAAAACCAATGTGTTACCTTACTGTGGTTGATCATGGATGATTCAAATCATGTAAGCCACTCGAAAACATAAACTAACTAGCATTCTGTGGGTATCGATTTCTTCCTTTCATGGCTAATAATTGTGATAATCTTGATATAATTACCTCCTGATAAATAAATTTCTTTTATGGAAAATCGGTTATCAAACTCGAGTTTTTTGTGGAATAATGGGAAAAAGTAAGCCTATGAATGGTTAAAAGGTTTTTCTGATTCCCGTTTCTTCCACATATCTGACACAGTGACGTAGTTCACCTAATGTTTCAGTCACTAAAATTTTACGCTCTTGAAAGTTTGGCCAGTACAAAAAATTGCATTTGAAATTTAAAAGTGTATAAGTATTGTATTCCACTAAAATAAATTTGTATTGTCCCGCAATTTTCGAAATATTTACTCCTTCTCCCCTGCACCATTGAATACTTTATTGTCTTTGATTAAGTTGAAAATTACTTTGAACGTTGACCTGTTCATGCGTACAATCTGTCGGACTTTCATAAAGATTTGGTAACACATTTTTTTAGAAAACTATTGAGTTTTTGGATTTGAATGGTACATAAATTAACTCCCAAATTTTTTGATGCAACCACTACGAGAATCAATTCTTCCATAATAATTTCCTTTTTGCGTTCATTTTCTGGAAAAAACAAATGTACAGCCTTGGCCAAAAGAATTAGGCACCCCACTATTTACTGAAGTGAAGTAATGAAGTTTTATTAGTAAAACAGTGAAAGTACAATGATATAGTGAGAATAGCATTAATATTTAGTAGGTCCACCCTTCGATTTAATAACGGCAGCAATTCTCTTAGGCATGTTGCGTACAAGCTTTGCACATTCGTCCGCACTTATAGCGTACCACTCGTTAATTAAAGCATTCTTTAAGGCAGTTTTTGAAGTTATACTGTGTTCCTTAATCTTGCTTTTTAAAATAGCCCACATTTGCTCAATGGGATTATGATCTGGAGACTGTGCAGGCCAATCTAACAAAACAGTGGTGTTATCTCTAAACCAACGCATCGTAATCGCTGATTTGTGACAAGTAGCATTGTCTTGCTAAAATTGAACGCCGTCTAAAATAGTATCGCCGAAAATGTGCGTTAACGAAGGCAGAAGAACAGCTTTTAATACATTTATGTACTTTTCACTGTCCCTGCGACCGTCGCAAACGAACATTTCGCCGACACCATCAGCAGCCATGCAGCCCCAGATCATAATGCTGCCTCCTCCATGCTTAATAGTTGGTACCACGGAATCTGGATGATATTCTTCCCCAACCCGTCGCCTCACGAACGTCAGACCAGGTGTTCCAAATATCTGTAGAAAAGAAAAAATAATGTTTTATAAGATTTGTATTATGTCTTCAAAATTGCTCTAGGGTAAGAAGCTATGGCTGTTAATACTTTAAGACGATCTTAACTAAGCTTACCTCGAAGTTTGATTCATCAGACCACAGAACATTCGACCAATCTTCTTCTGTGAAATGTTGGTATCGGCGAGCCCATTCCAAACGATTTTTCTTATTCTTTTCTGGGAGCCACGGCTTCTTTCGGGCTTTACATCCTTTTAAACCTGCTTCCAGAAGTCTTCTTCTAGCTGTTCGAGCACTAACTGGTTTACTAAATTCATCCGAAAGGGCAGAAGAAGATTTTTTGCGATCCTTGAGAGACTCGCGTATAAGTATTCGGTCTTTTCGTTTACTGGTTAGACGCTTTCTTCCACTTTTTTATTTACTTATTGTGGGATTTCGTCTCCACAAATCCCCTGATAACACATTGGACCGCGCACCGCGAACATCCCACCAAATTGGCAATATCAACCTGCGACTTACCTTCTTCACTTAGAACTAGAATTCTAACTCTATCATCGTAACTAATTTTCGGTAAATATGAACTGTTTTGTAAGATTGGTAACTTTCCACTAAATGTAATTTACACTTTCACTTTCAAGTTTTAAATGCGAAAATATTTTATGAATTTTTTAAAAATGACAATTTTTAGGTTTAGCTTACCCAGAGTGCTATGACTTTTAATATTTTAATATTACACAATTCATTCGTTTAATCAACAATTAAACACCCATGTAAGACATTTACAAAAAGAAGTGGCAACTTTGATAGTCACATTTGAAATACTTGTATTTTAGTGGGGTGCCTAATACTTTTGGCCAAGGCTGTACATCTTTGGGAAACCCACAAACAATAATCAGGGCTGTCATGGAATCCAAGTCGGTTTTGCTTTTTATCGGAATTGCAAACCGATATTGATTTCATTTGGTGTCATGAAACCGTGTCGGTTTTGCTCTTTTCGAAATGAAACAAAACCGATGTTCGAATCAGCTGTTTTGCTTATTGACAATTTCAATGCAAATTTGTTTGACAAAATTTTATAAAATTTATTGATTTAATTGCTTTTTAATAAAGAAAGTGAAATATGGCATCTGCAATTGTGGCTTTCATGTTGCTGGAAGAAAGCAGTAATGAGAAAGTTAAAAGAAAAATTTTGCGTGATTGCAGTAACCCACTTGAGCTGCCCAATACAGCGTTAGTATATTTATTTTAATTTTAAAGCCTTTTAATACTTAAAGCGCATTTGCAGTTTCATAGAGTATTATCGACCAAATAAAGAGGCTTTCCGAATGGTACTTGATACCATTGACGGGCACTTGACACGGTCGAAGGTTCCACCAGTACTGCAGTTAGTAGCTTCATTGCGAATTTTGGCTGAAGGATCTTATCAAAGATCAGTTGGGAATGATTCTCGCATAAGTGTAGGTAGAAGCACGGTGTCAACGATTTTGAGTGATGTGCTTACAGTTATAGATAAGTTAATTTGTCCGCATTGGGTGAAACTTGAAATGGACTTCAACGAAAAATGCAGATCGAGGGACTATTTTTATTCAAAGTTTTTTGTTTTCCCCTATTACGAATAAGAATATAATATAATTAATATTTATTATTATTCAAAACCATCATTTACTCACATTTCTACTTAATTTGTAACTGAAAGTGAAAAAAAAAGTTTACACAAATCAAATCCAATAGCGGTAAGTTGCTTGGATTGTTTCCAATAACAAAACCGATAATTTTGGTTTCTGTGACACCTAAAACCGACACTAATTCCGATTCGAACATAAAACCGATAACATCGGATTTCAAGACACCAAAGCAATTTTTTTGTCGGTTTCAATTCCAATTCCGACAGCAATTGGATTCCATGACAGCCCTGAATAATATAAAATAATGCTCTATCTTCTATCCAGAATTTTAATCATTTCTTTTTTACACTAACCATATTTTATTTATTTTTTTATTAAATATAAATTGGATGATGGTCGAACCAAGACTCAAGCCGAATGGCAGTAAGCATAGGTGTGCTGCTCTTAAGATGGAAGCCTGAATGCGTGTAATGTGATCAGGACAAAATGGCCAGAATAGAACGAAAGAAGGTCACGTGACCGTTTTAAGCTAAAATGAAAGGAAATATCTTTTTCGCACATTCTCTGCGAATGCCCCTCACTTCGGAGGAGTAGGTTGAAGGCTCTATGGGCGGTAAAATTTGGAGACCTGAGCGATATAACGGGGGCCAAGACGTAGTTCAATTAGAGGGTGGAGGTCATTAGGATCCTCAGTGGTATCACAATGGACCCGTTTGGGGCCTGATTGAGATAATGCCCGGCAGCCACTTCAACCAACCAATCAAGCATTGCTTTCGCTTGTCAATAATTAGCTGGTCGTGATGATCGCCTTTATTAAATTGTCTCTTAAACTGTGCTATTTCATTTCTTTCTAAACTACCTTTATTTAATTCCTTATATATATATATATATATATATATGTATATATTTTTTTTTTATATTATTCGTACCCCCTTGATTAGACGATTTGTGATTGGCCAAATTTTATCTTTTGTTTGCTTGTTGCAAAAGGCCCGGAAGTTATTAGGGGTTATTTAATACCCTTGCCTACTCACGTATCCACCTTCCAGAGATTTTTTGAATTGTTGCCAGTTTGCTGTTTGGGTTTTATAAAAGTAGGTTGTTTCAGTTTCGATTCGAACTTTATTGCGCTATGGTTTGAAACTTGAATGGCTTTTATATTATATTTACAAACCAGCTCGCTACTCTATACAATTTTGTGACCTCAACGATATGTTTACAATGGAGCTAGCAAACGTCCCATGTCTAACTGCGTTGTACGTTGGAAAATTTCCTGTGTTGCAAATTGTCATATTGTGTTCTGCTAAAATGTTGGCGATAGTTATATATAGTTCATTCGGTTTTTCAGGAAGGGAGTACATCAAAGTGTTGACCCAGCGGCTCTTCTCAAAATTGCTAATGCATAAATAACAATTTTAGTTATATATATCGATGAATTGAGGTGAGTTGATGTAGCCTCCATCTTGTTGGCCACACACTTAGGCCTGTTAGATCATTATGATACCTCTATGAGGATCTTATTTTCTTCCCAAATGTTTCAACCAATTACCATGCCTGATAAAAGGTATGAGATTATTAATGATAATCGCTAACCATGTGTAAGCGCACCGGGACAGTCGAAAGTCTACGCCCCGGCAGCAGCTAAAAAGTAAATTGAGAAGCAATACATTATTTTACCGTCGGTTTCTGGCTCATCTTCTCGCGTCTAGCGTTGTAAACAAGAAAGGATCTAACTATTGTTTGTGTAACCAGTGGACATTAAAAGGTCTTATGACCCATCCTTTGCCAACGGCCGTTTTATAATGGTATACAGCAGTATAGCTTTTCTTGTTCTTTCTGCCTTGTTTTGACTCCAGTTAAGTTTGCTATCTAAGATTATTCTGTTTCTCCATTGCTGTGAGGGCGATGTCATCCGCCTACGTTACCACACCGCATGCAGTGTATATATATAAATATATATATATATATAATATATACATATAATATATACATATAATTGGTGCTATTCAACATGATGCCAAACACGTCAACAGCTGTCAACTGTCAAAACAAAACTAAGGCCAGTATCGCACGTGTTCCTAAATATGAACGGACTATAAGGCCATATAACCTTTTTTGCAGTGACAGCGTATTCTGGCGGTCAAAGAAGTTACTTTTTATTCCACCTAGTATGTCGACGAATTTACCCTTTGGTTGGCCATGACTATGGCACTGTAGAAAGTTTTCAATGAATATCCTTGCATTTTTCTTAAAGTCTTTTTGAAAGTTTTTAGGCAATCTGTGTAGGATTGCCACGAGCCGGATCTTTTTACTACAAGAAATTTATATTGCTGTCCTTATTGTGTTAGTTAGATTAACCGGATCACCTGGTCCGACCAACATCCAAGAATTATAGAAAATTGTTTTTTTTTTTCATTTTGGTCGCCACTGGGCAGAAATAAGAAACTCCTTAGAATGAATTGTAGACCCCTCCATTTCTTGGAAATATATCAAGGCATACAACACAAATTGGAGGAGGAGTTCGACCGAAAACCACTTCAGCGAGATTAAAAGATGCATTTTATTATATGGTTATATGGTTATAGTTTCGAAATCGCCAATAGAAGAGCCTAGAAACCCCAATATTGAAACGAGCCATGCCTATTTCTAATAAATAACTGTTCTTCAATTACAACGGTCAGCACAAGTCATTTATTTTTCGAAATATACAAGAGTAGGCTTTACGAGGGTGTGTAGCGCCAACAAAAAAAAATGTTTTTTTAAGGGGGTAGAGTAGGTCATGCATATCTTAAAAAAATAACCTTGTTGCTCTGGAAACTTTTAGTTTTTTTATAGTAATTTGTTTTTAAACGTTCAATATTGACAAATTAAAATTTTTGCAGTTAAACGAAACACATAAATATGGCTTGTAATAAAGATAGAAAACTTTTATACTGATTTTACTTAAATAATTTTCAGTTTAGCAATATTTGCTATGATTTCCAACATAAAAGTGGTGTTTGCCTGTTTGTTTACTAAATTGTTAAGTAAATAGAATGAAATATAAATGGCCGCTGGAGTCAGTGTGGACCGTGCTGACACTTCAGGGATATATTTGAAGGGCGGCAAGGGATGCTGATGTGAAAAGATGTTTTGTGCGAGGAAACTACACGTATGCAAGAGGAATCCAATGTTGGTCCAGTCCAGGGTTTTTTTTTCAAGGCCGCCTATGCCTAGTAGGTTTGAGCTCATTCAAAATTAGATATGATTTAGGTAACAATTTATTATTTCCGTTTGAACTTACTTTTTAAAGGTGCTATGGGTTGTTCCTGTCGACATTATAATTGAGGTCGTTGAGCAGAGGATATACGTGTATTAGGATAATATTACCACTTATATCGATTTTCAGGGTTAATATCGTTTATTTTCACAACTCAGAAGTAGTAATCGTCATCATAGTTTCGAAGTGTAGTACATCTACTTTTCCACTCACAAAAAACGCAGTATGTAATACTACAAAAAGTAAAAGACACTAAATTATGATAAGTTGTAACTACTTAGTATTGTTATATTGAGCTTAAACAAAGGAATATTTAAAAATAATAAATGACCTCTGAGTAATATTTTAACATGCAAGTCTTTCCTGCTATAAGTATAAAAAGGTAAAGGTTTGCAGTAAAATAGATAGTCTATGAGTTCGCGAAAGGATATTTTCTAAATATGGTCGGAAGGGACTATCTGACATAACTTTTCACTGAGTATATAATTCAAATAATACTGCACATTTGCACAGTCGGCAGAGAAGTTGTTGATAGATGCACAATTGTTTTATTAAAACGATTTCTAAGGAGTTAAAGTAGGTACAATTACTTTATATAAGAAGTAATTACGATTGAAACGATTTTATTAAACACATTATATAAGAGGTGTGATCAGAAAGTATCCGTTATTTTCAAATTTCGGGAGTTACGTATGTTCGATATTCGCTTTTTTTTGTTATGTTGGTAAACATGTCTTATATACGTGTACGTGTATGTTGGCAATATCAGCCATTTTGGATTGTCAGTTTGTTTTTGACAGATAAAAAGGTTAGTCGTGTTTTGGAGTGCTCTTCGATTCTTTACTATTGGAAAAAATGGATCAAAAAACTGTATTAAGTTTTGTTTAAAAAATGAAATTAAATGCAAAAGCTCAATTGTGGTATAGTCGGTTTAAGGAAGGCCGAGAAGATGTCAATGACAACGCTCGTACACGTCAACAACCCATGAAAATATTGAAGCAGTGAAGAAAATGAGAGATGTTGCTGATGATGTTGGCATATATATAGTTCGGCTGGTGTGAAGCAATATTTACGGATGTTTTTGGCATGAAACGCGCGGCAGCGAAGATTGTTTCAAAAAACAATTATGGGTTTTGCATCATGATAACGCACTAGCTCACACATCGATGCTCGTGCGTGAGTTTTTGGCCAAAAACAAAACCGTTAGCATGCCTCAACCATCGCATTCATCGGAATTGCCCCCCGCAGACTTTTTCCTCTTCCTAAAACTAAAGACACCGATGAAAGGAAAGCATTTTGCTACGATTGAGGAGATAAAAGAAAAGTCGAAACAGGAACTATTGACGATACCAAAAAACGCGTTTCAGAAATGTTTCGAGGACTGGAAAAAACGCTGGCATAAATGTATTATATCTGAGGGAGATTACTTTGAAGGGGACAAGATAGTTATTGATGAATAAATAAATACTTTTTGAAAAAATTGAAAACAACGGTTATATTCTGATCACACCTCGTACTAAATATCCATATAATACTGTTTACTACACTTGGTTCTAAATTTGACATATCAGACTAAAATATTTTTGTTCAAAATACTTTTCAAATTATTTTAATCAAGATAACGAAAATATAAATAGATGATCTTTAAAGATAATATTTATGGCCGAGATAAAGATTATGCAGCTATGAATATTTAAATTAAAACAAGTACGTTAGTCTCAAGTAAATTCCTTGAGCAAATAATAAATAAATAAATAAATAAAACCTCTTAAACAAAATGTGGAAATTTTACTATTTATACCGTAGTAAAGAAATTATATGTGTACGACTTCAAAACGTCAAATAACTAAAATAAAAGCGGTTATCAAAGTTTTTTTTTTTTTTTTTTGTTTGATTGCCTATTTTTGAAATGCATAAGTACATATATAACAATTAAATGCATTTGAAATAATACCATAATTATTTCCGCAACTTTGTTCTATTTACGTTTGACCTGTACTGCGACCTTATTTCTCACCGAGCTGCTTTCAACTGAAATAACTATTAGCCGGGTCTAATTATCGTTCCATACTCAGTATTTTCTTCTTATTTTTTATTATTTTTAAATGTTTTAGTTAAGTGCTTTTTGGTGTGAGCCTTGGGTAACGGTTATAGGATAGGAAGTTTCAGTGAAGCCACTCCGACATTTCGGTTTAAGGGTTCACTAAAGTCTAATTGCAACATCTGTTCATCAGAAATTCGGCAGCGAATGGTCGTCGATTTTGAAGCAAGAATCTGGCTATATAAATGTGCCATGTTTATTACCTTCTCTCGCAAAGATTTTTAAGTTATCACACCTAAAAAAATGACAGAAATACGAAAGCATCTGCCCTCTTAATACCAAAGTCGCGATTATAACTGAATCAACAATAGCTCGCCATTCGGTTCTGCTCTTCGTTGTTTTGTGCCAGTTGGAGTTACCAAGTGAAACCAGGTCGCGCTACACCTGATCCTTCCAACGGAGTAGAGGTCTCCCTCATTCTCTGCCTCCACCAGAGGGTACAGCATCGAATACTTTCAAAGCTGGAGCGCATGACCGCTGAATGTTCATTCGTTGAACTATATCCATGTCACCGTATAACTCGTACAGGTGATCGTTCCATCGTCTACAGTATTCGCCGTTGCTAATGCGCAAAGGACCATACATCGTTCACAAAACTTTTCTCTTGAAGAATCCCAGGGCCGCCTCATCACATATCGGCATCATCTGCTCTTTTGCACCATAAATTTACTTGAAATAGGACGGGAAAGATGAGTGACTTGTTGAGTTTAGGTTTGGTTCGTCGAGAGAGCACTTTACTTTTAAATTGCCTACTCAGTCCCAAATAGCACTTGTTGGCAAAAGTGATACTGCGTTGGATGTGAAGGACTAAAGCCCACCGTCAACAAACTGATTGGACTTTATCAGTGTGGCTGTAGACCTTCACGATGCGCCAAATCTTGGAAAAGACCCGTGGAAAGAGAATCGACACTCACCACCTTTTCGTCGACTTTAAAGCCGCCAGCACTAATAGGAGCTGCTTTTACGCCGCTATGTCTGTATTTGGTATCCCCGCATAGCTTATACGGCTATGTTAACTGACGTTAAGCAACACCAGAAGCACCGTCAGGATCGGGAAAGACCTCTCCGAGTCGTTCGATATGAAACGAGGTTTTAGACAGGATGATTCCTTATCGAGTGATTTTTTAACTTATTGCTGGAGAAAATAATACGAGCTGCAGAGCTGCATAGAGAAGGTACAATCTTCTAAAAAAGTGTACAGATCTTATCGTACGCCGATGATATCGACATTATTGGCCTTAACAACCGCACCGTGAGTTCTGCTTTCTCCAAACTTGATAAAGAAGCGAAGCGAATGGGTCTGGTAGTGAATGAGGGCAAGACGAAATATCTCTTGTCATCAAACAAACAGTCATCGCATTCACGACTCGGCTCCCACGTCACTGTTGTCAATCATAACTTCGAGGTCGTAGATAATTTCGTCTATCTAGGGACCAGCATTAACACCAATAATAACGTCTTTAAAATCGGCCTTGAAATCCAACGCAGAATCACTCTTGCCAACAGGTGCTACTTTGGACTGAGTAGGCAATACCCGCCCTACTATATCGTGCAGAAGCGTAGACGATGTCAACATCTGATGAGTCGGCTCTAGGAGTCTTCGAAAGAGAAGTTTTGCGAACGATTTATGTTCCTTTGCGTATTGGCAACGGCGAATACCGCAGACGATGGAACGATGAGCTGTACGAGCTGTACGATGATATTGACATAGTTCAGCGAATGAAGAGACAGCGACTACGCGGGCTAAATCATGTCGCCCGAATGGTTGAAAGCACCTGCAGCTTTGAAAGTATTCGATGTAGTAACCGCTGGTGAAAGCAGAGGAAGAGGAAGACCTCCACTCCGATGGAAGAATCAGGTGAAGAGTAACTTGGCTTCTCTTGGTATTTCCAACTGGCGCCACACAGCGAAAGCAATAGAGGAATGGCGCGCTAATATTCATTCGGATATAATCGCGTAAGCTGTGTCATCACCAAGAAAGAAGAGGAAATGTATGTCACCTTCTTCTTCCCTTTCCGAATATTGACCAAATCCAGCTTTTTTAAAACAACGCGCTATAACTTGATTGCAGACGTCAGTATTCCATGATTTTTTATATGATTGATGCAAACCATAAGTGTCATACTATCCTGTTTTTCGTTTGCCTCTAAGCATTTTAATACTGCTTTTACTATTTTGCTACGGTAGAAAATTTTGAATTACTCCGTTTTTCGTTTGTTTCTAAGCTTTAATGAAAATTCAATGGATTTCCGTTTGCTTTGTATGTATTTTGGACAATTATCAATAAACAACAAAACTTCTCGGTCAGTACTTTGAAAGAGCTTATGCAATTTTACAACGCTTTCTTCGCAAAGTTGCCCTGTCGTCCAGACATATTTGATACTCCGAGTATTTTAAATTTTCATAATATTCTTTGAGTTTTGTTGAATGGCAATTAGGATTGATGTAAATTTATTTTCTTTTGGAAGTAATGCCAAATAAGACAATTGTTACTGTTGATGCCAACAATTTTTTTCGGTCAATGTTGAATGTTTTGATAAATTGGCATCACATCTGGATGTCTACATGTTTCATTCCGATTAAAGCCTTTAGCATCTGCTATACAAAAATAGTACAATCAAGCTGTTCGGAAGCCTAATCATGATGGGCAAATAAACTTTATTACTAACAAGCCAATAATTCTTAAAAAATATTAGTTATATAGGGTTTCCCATTAAGAGATGTGATTTTGATATTCAAAGAAACATTACATTTTTTGAGGCAAATTTTCCACCACGAAATCGCAAGGTGGCTGTAGTATGCCCTCAATAACTTCACAAATTCCATCTTTGCGGTCTTGAACTGATCTTGACCTGTTGGCGGAGACCTTATCTATCATGTGACCCCATAAGAAGAAGTCGCAAGGTGTTAAAACACAGATATGTGGCCAATTGGGATCACCTCTTTGAGAGATAACACTGTACGGAAATTTTACCCTTAAAAGATTGATGGTTTCGTTTCTTGTGTGACATTTAGCGCCGTCTTGTGGAAAGTAAATATTTTCCAGATCCAATTCCGGCCATAAAAAATCGATAACGCAATTCATTTACAGTCACTATTGTTCCAGCCTCATTTTCGAAAAAGTAAGGTCTAATAACCCCACCGGGCCGTAATCCAAACCGGGTCAGAACCAAACAACTGTACGTTGAGGATGGATGGGTCTCATCAGTCAAGATGATTTTTCAATGAAATTCCGGATAACTTTCATGCATTTCAAGGACCCTATCAGCCAGAAACGACGTTGTTGAGTTCTTATGATAATCGAACTTTATAACCCTTAAGACCCAACAATCTTTATGCAAAATACGTTTGTGGAATTCCCAATTGCAAAGAACGATGAGAAATGTTCAAACCTGGGTTTTCTTCAGCACTTTGAGCTACAGCAGCAATATTTTCAGTTGTTCTTAAGCGACGTGCACGTGTTTTATTCTTCACATCATTTACATGTCCCAGCAGCTTCATTTTTTCCACCAATGCGTTTCGAAAAGGTGCTTCACGACGACTAAAAAATGTTTTATAATTGTTTTTGTTGTTCGAATTGAATATTTTTGTTATGCAACAAAAAAAAAAATTGTAGAAGTGACAGCTGTTTCAGACTTATTATGGCAGGGATCGAACCAACGGATCCTGACTTAACAGGCTAGGGTTCTACCACTGTGCCAATTGTTGTATTATTCACTTCATTATTAACCAACAACTATTAAATGCGTTAATTGAATATTCAATTCATACAAACAAACCATTCCTTTAGCTTACTAAAAACTTATAAAAAAATGTTTTAGTTTTACGAATCGCGTCAGCCAGGTTTTCACCATTTTTATAGTGAACTTTAATAATTTCCATGCGTTGTTGAAGGGCGTATCATTCGGTTTTTACTACTGGCGAAGTTTTTACTTGTCAAATGTAAAACAATTACAGCTTCAAAAGTGACATCTACCGGAATAGCAAGCTATTCAAAATAACAATAAGAGGGAAAATCCTTTATTATATAAAAATCATAAAAAAAGAGCTAAACTTCCCTGGAGAGCCCGTTTTAAATTACTGATATTGAATTGTTTTTAGTTTTGGGGTATATGTAAGTCGGTTAAGAATAAAAAAAATTAATAAAAATCAAATCAAATTTTCTCCACATTCATCATTTGAAATAACACCATGCATATATAATTATAATATAATTTTTTATTTTCAGATTTTCACAAAACTCATCCATTTGTTATTTCGGGAAGTGTGGACCAGACGGTGAAGGTTTGGGAGTGCCGTTAATTTTTTGCTGACATGTTAAAGTATCTACAGAATAACCCTTGAACTTCAGAAGCAAAACTTATATGAACTACAATATCCATACATATGTAATTCAATAAAATATAAAATATTTATTTAGTAATGATAATAGTATAACGAAAATGATAATCTTATTAAAATATTATTTATTTTAAAGCAATCACTAGAGCAACTGATGAAAAATAGAAAAAGCAAGTACATTAATGTAATATTTTAATAAATCAAGTAACGAAGCTTAAAGTTGGTAAATATGAATACATACATACATATATACAGCTTATAAATATTTTGATCGCTATTTATTCGGGCCTATGATTTTTGGCTAGCCTATTGTGTATTAATGCGATACTTATACTTTGGTACTAAAATAATAATAAATTATGGTTTAGGTTAGCAACCAACGCAATTTTTTTTTTATCTAATTCAAACAAATGCTCCCAATAAACTATTATTGGTATTAATAAACATACGAACCTGCTCGAAATAATAAAAACAACCAGACTGATAACAGAGAATGTTACAATACCTAAAATTTTTCCAGTAGTTTTTATTTCAACTATGTTTCGTCAAACAATTACATACGCGTTAAGGTTTCCAAAATGAAAAAAAGATAAAAAATTTTCCAATGCACTCCAAATTTTGTGAAGAGATCATTCATTGGATTGATTCTCAATGTCCTGCTCGAAATAATAAGAACATAATGTAAAATAATAACTAAATAAACTTTTAGTTGTAGTTCAGTAAAGAAATTAGCCCATTTGCCTAAAATGAGGTTCCTCCTCTACGGTTCTTGCTTACTTCGGCACATTTGGAAGTCATAAAAATATTAAAGTGCGTATATGGAGCGGATTATATTTTACCAGTTTTTTTTTTTTTTTTTTTTTTTGTTGCATTCCATAATTTTTAAGAGACATTTATTGTATATTTCAATTTAAATTGATGGTTAGGATGACGTTTGACATACACGTATGGTTTTTTTTCTGCGGCAGCCAAATTGCAATGCTCCCAATCAGTCAATGGCTCTTTTATGAGCTCATTGCCAATTTTTAGTTAATTTTTTTAAATAGTAGCTTGAATTAATGGTATTTTTCTTGCACAATGCGTTTCGAAGTTAACGTCCATAAGCGTATTTTCTTTTTTTTTCTAAGTTGGATTTGAAATTCGAAAATTCTGTTAAACTTTGACTTGTCGGAAATTAATCGTTTTTAACGATTCTTTGGTGAGCCCAAAAATTATAGTATACAGCAAGAAATACCTCCTGCGGAAGCTGAGCTCTAATGACTTCTATGGGTTTCAGATGCATCGGAGTGATAAATAAGATATATAGGTCAATTTGTTTATTGCCGGTTACAAAATTTGGAGTGCATTGGGTTAATGTTTTTTATTTAATTTTTCAAAAACTCAAAGTTTAGCTAAATAGTTGTCAAAACAAAGATGAAATAAAATACTAATGAAACAAGGTTTAGGTACATAAAATTCTCTGTCATCAGTTTGGTTGTAATTATCATTTCAATTGTTGATACAACTCGATGTTGAACATCTCAAAAATGTGTCCAACGGATGTCTCGAATGAACAAGAAGGAATGAAAAACCATCAGTCTTAACAAATTTTGGGTTATGGACGACTTGTTGTCTATGTTATGCAATGGTAAATGTTATAAGCTTGTAACGGTATAAGTGTCTATATCTTTGTTCAGTTTCATATATAATTTTTCTTATCAATTTGTATTTTTTTATTATTATTATTATTATTTTATACATTTAAATTTAAAATAAATCAAAGTGAAGAGAGATAAAAGAATATGAGGTTCAAAATTTATCGGTGGATGCTGGTGTTTATTTTAGGCACTAGAAGAGAGTTGGCAACTTTGTTATCTTTCTTTATGTTCGTATTATTCTTCCTTTTTACTGGCGTAGACACCATTCGCTGTAGTTTCAATGGAGCTACTGGTGCATCGCTATATATATGGTATGTGTACAAAATGAAAAGTTCGTATTAGGCACAGGATATTCCAAGGTAAGTCCCGCGCTAATAAAGGAACTAATTCGCTAAAAAGTCAAGATCCGCACACAAATACCTAAAAGGAAAACTTATGAATTGCGTCCAATGCTGCAACTACCCATCTCACATACCTTCCGTCCATAACAACCTATCTTATGGGAGCGCCATGTAAATAAAAAGTTGTCACTGCTCGCCCATGACGTTACTAACAGCTGTCCCATAGAAACCAGCGGCGATTTGATTTTTTCCATAAAACCTGCTCGGCTCGGTATTGACTTTTTAAACTAATATGAAATAAACAAAGAAAATTCATAGTTTTTTCAAAATAAATGAAAACTAAATTCGTAATTAATTATTTATTACCATATAGATCATGTATAATTGATTGGTGTTTATATTCGAACATATAAATTATGAAATTTGTTGACGAAAATTATAAATTTGTTTTAAAGTATGGAAACACACTGGCAGTTGTCAGCAGCGTCGATAACTCGTGTATGTACATCGCTCTTTCAGGCGGGTGTTATGGACGTTAGCTATGTAAGATGGGTAGTTGCAGAATAACAGATGATTTTTAGTGGGTAAAAATATTAAAAAGTGTCAACAGTCCCTCGGAAAGGCATTGAAATATATTCGTGGGTATTACTTTTTAATAGTATACTTATTGATGCAAATTAACTACAACAGTTTCGCACCATATTTTACATCTCGACTACTATGAATTCACTCACTGCTAATTAAGGATTTCCTTTCATTTGCAGGGAGTAATGGTAATGTAATATTTAAAAATGTGGGGAAACAATATACGATATTACAAACTGCGTTGAAAAAGAGAGCAGTCTCTAATCAAAGCCATACCTGAATAGTTTCACATGTATACATATACATATATATTTTTCTTCAAATAAAATTGTGGAAATGAATTTTTTAATAAATTTAATTTTTGATAACTTGGAAGGGAGTGGCAGACCTTTCTATTGTTAAATAAACAATCGGTAAGTAAAATTAAAAAAAAAAATAGCTATTGAAAAATGCAGCGGCTGTCACGAACAGTTTCGAAAAACAAATGTTAGTCTGAAAATATTATTAGCTAAATTACTATAAATCTCCGAAAAAACACTAAATATCAGCAATACAATTTAATGTAGATTAAAAAGATGCAAATATCGATATTTTTTCTTATAAAATTCGGTCAAACTGACTTCCCATCGACCGCAATTATTATCTTTACGGCTAGGTATTTGTTTCTTCATTCTCAGTCTGAACCTTTCCAGAGAACAACCATTCTCCCCACCTGCTCGCTTTAACTACCCCATCATAGGATAGTTGCGTTAATTGACAATTCACCACATCACGTATTATGTACCGATCGTTTCCAATGACTTTATGTACAAAGTAATGATCTTATGCTTCCTTATAATCTTCTTAGTTTTTGCAGCAGAACTGTCAACGTTCCGCATCACAATAAAATCACTTAATTCTGCACTTCTCACTACATAAGTTTTAAAACTTACATAGGGTGAGTACCAAAACGTCAGTTGCAAAACAACCACACATTTTCACGCATTCTTAAATACAACTGTGCGAACTTTGACGATGTATCATGTTCCAAAATGTATCGGTAAAATTATTGATGCGCAAACAAATGGGAATTGCGCATCGCTAAAATTTGTGATGTTTTATTTTATCATAAATTCTTAACAACAACGGCGGATGTCGGAGGTTAAGTTTTTTTCGCTAATTTTTTTAAACATTAAATTCTTTAGTTTTTTGATTAGTTTTATATTTTAGCCATATCACCGAAAAGCAACTTATTTGCACAGAAAGCGTTCCAAAATGTCAGAGTTTGCAAAGTATTGTTGCAAGGCAAATTTATAGAATGCAGGGTTGCATTGTTTCGCAACCGCATCATTACAAAGTATTTTGACGTTTTAGAACTCACCCATACATTTAATTTAAGGCTTTTAAATATATTTCTTTTGGATGGATTGCAGTATCGGTTTGGGTAGTAATCGGTTTCAGGGAACAATTGAAACCAAACGGCAAGTTCTTCCTGGCAGACACTTGATGGTGTTTTCATTGGATTGACTGCGGAAGAACATCGCAAATTCGTATTTAAGTATATATCATTCTATCCTATTACTTACTTTACTGGCGTAGACACCGCTTACGCAATTATAGCCCAGTTAAAAACATTCCGCCATTTGTTTCTTCTTTTCACTGTTTGGCGCCAATTCGAAATACCAAGTGAAACCAGATGAACTTTTCAACGGAAGCCCTGCTTCCACCAGCGGGTACTGCATCGAAAACTTTCAAAGCAGAAGTGCTTTCGTCCATACGGAAAACATGACTTAGGAAGCGCAGACGCTCATACAGCTCATCGTTCCATCGTCTGCGGCATTCGCCAGTGTCAATGCGCAAAGAGCCATAAATTGTTCGCAAAGCTGAGTCAACAGATGTGGGCATCGTCCACACTCTTGCACCATCTAGTAGGACGAGGATGATGAGGGTCTTGTAGAGTTTAGAGTTTGGTTTTCGTTCGCTGAGAGACGACTTTACTTTTCAGTTGTCTATTCAGTCCAAAGTATTGGTACGTTGACGTTATTATTGGTGTTAGTGATGGTCCCTAAATGGACAAAATTATCTACACTTCGAAGTTATGAGTGCCAACACTGATGTGGGAGACGAGTTGCGAATCCAATGACAGTTTGTTTGACGGCAGGAGATATTTCGTCTTGTCCTCGCGCAGTACCAGACCCATTCTGGAGAATGTAGAACTGACGGCGTTGTTAAGGCCTATGAAATCAATATTACCGGCATACACCAGTAGTTGTACACTCTTGGAAGAGATTGTACCTTGTCTATTTACCTCCGCAGCTTTTATTTTTTCTTCAGCATCAAATTGAAAAACTTACACGGCAGAGTCACCCTGTCTGAAACTTCGTTTGGCACCGAACGACTCGTAGAGGTCCTTCCCAATTCTGACTGCTCTTCTGGTGTTGTGCAACGTCAGCTTACGCAGCCGTATAAGTTTTGCGAAAATACCTAATTCAGACATAACGGCGTAGAGGCAGCTCCTTACTGTGATGTCGAAGGCAGCTTTAAAATCGAAAAAGGTCATGTGCTGATCTCTTTTTCACGTGTCTTTTCCGAGATTTGGCGCATGGTGAATATCTGATCAATGGTTGATTTACCAGGTTTAAAGCCACACCGTTAAGGTCCAACCAGTTTGTTGACGGTGGATTTGGGTCTTTCACACAGTACGCTCTATGTTATGGTACATACTACATACATTTTATACGATATTTAAAAGGCTAGTCCCACCAAACCATGGGTTCTCCTTTTTTGCAACTTGGGTCCCACTAGAATTTGCTCCGGACTTGGAACCTTCCGTTAGCCACCGTACCTTTTCGTAGAATTTTCGAGCTTTCGCTTGTCGGTTAGCTTCTCGAGTTCTTCATACTCACGCAGATGCGTCTTGCTTCCCTCTATCTATCCCACCCGGCACAAGAAGTGGTTTCTCTCCATGCAGTTCAACATTCCCCTTCATACCAGCTCTTTTTTTGCAAAGTGTGTCGAATAGAAAACCGTTCGGCTGTTTGTTCTGATTGCAACTTTTCACGTCGAAACTTCTTTGGGCTTGTTGACGGGCGTACTTTAATACACAGAGATCGGTTCGTATTCTTGCTGCAAGTCGACGTCCGATTCGATGTTAGGTTCTCGGAACGAACGAAGACATGTTCTTATGTTTTCCGTCTATCACAGCGTGGATTCCAAACCCAACGCACAACCGCATGGGATTTGTCGTCTAACTTTAGATCGCCTCAAAATGATTGTTGGCTATCCAGAGGATAATTGGTTTAGGGCCGGATATCGTAACCTGCGTGAACCATATATAAAAAAATCGTTTCTGGTCACTCCCAGATGAATGTCGGTCAAAAGCTTTTCTCACTTGCGTGAACTTCTATACATGGTCCCATGCTCCTTTTCTGGCCCTGCCGAAAACCAATTGCTTCCGTAGCGGCGAAAGATAGGGAGTTCGAGATGGCGTTCCACAGTTGCCTTATATCCAGTTGCTGGAGAGTGCTCTCAGAAAGCAGGTGTACAAGTCGAGTAGAAATCCGTTCCTTGTATTTTTTCCCGGTAGTTCTTTGGTACACAGGGGCTGGTGCGTATCTTCGCTTCGACAAGTTAGTGTTTCGGGTCGATGTTACGACCTCGGAAAATAAGCTCATCTAGAACAGTGGATACATGTCTTACGTTCATCCCAACATGATCGATTTGATGACACATTATGCTCCTTAACTGGGAGCATAGATGTTGCACTGTTTAATTGGTGTATGCACGATATCAGGAGGTTTCCGGTCACATTCCTCAGGGCTGCGTTCTAGCAAGCTTGTAGCTTCTTCAACTGCGTCTCGTAAATTCCGTCATTCAGACCAGCACAGCGTAGTTACCGACGGGCGGCTGATTGCCTTGTAAGTTGCAAGCAACGTTTCTTTGTTTTTTTTCTGATGCCGGTTAGCGAAATGGGGGTTTAAGGATTTTGTTGCGGCCATGTATTGGATGAGTGCATAAGTTCGTGCCCGATTTCAAGTGCAAACTAAAATTGAAATTTTTTGAAGAAAGCGCTTTTATTAATCTATTATGTATTCGCCATCATGTTCGGCAATCCACTCCCAACGTTCAACCAATAGAAATCGCGCGGTTTCTCGTTGAAAAAGGTGTCAAGGTGGTTTTTGACGTCTTCCACATTTTTAAGTTTTTTTCCATTCAAATAGTTCTGCAGCAATCGAAACAAATGATAATCAGAAGGTGCAATGTCGGGTGAATATGGGGGATGCGGCATGATTTCCCAATTCATCTCCTTCAGTTTGGCCAGAGTCGGTTTTGCAACATGTGGCCTGGCGTTGTCATGATGGAAAAGAACTCCTTTGCGATTGGCCAAAATCGGACGTTTTTCATCAATTGCTTTCTTCAATTCGACCAATTGCTGACAATACTTGTTGACAGTGATCGTTTCTCCAGCTGGCAAGAGCTCAAAATAGATCACGCTTCGGATATCCCACCAAATGCACAGCAGTACCTTCATCGGATGCAATCCACCTTTCGACATCGGTTCCGCCCTTTCGTGTGCCTGTTTCCATGTTCTTTTGCGTTGAACATTGTTATACAGGACCCATTTTTCATCACCAGTCACGAGCCGATCCAAAAAATGTTCGTTTTTGATCCGTCGAAGCAAAGAAATTGCTGTTGACATACGGTCCACTTTGTTCTTTTCACTCAACTGATGTGGCACCCATGTATCGAGCTTCAAAGTGTACCCAACCTTTTTTAAACGACGAAACGCAGTTGATTTGTTGACGTTCAATTCACTGGCAACCTCTTCCGTCGAAATACGTGAGTTATTCGCAACTAAAGTCCTTAGAACATCGTCATCAAGCTCAAAAGGCCGTCCACTGCGAGGTTGATCTTCGAGGTTAAAATCTCCAGAACGAAATTTCGCGAACCATTTCTTTACTGTGCGGAGTGCTGGAGCACGGTCCAAATAAACTTCGCGAATATCTTTAGTTGCAGCGCCCACTGTTTTTCCTTTGCGGAATTCGTATAACATAATATGACGCATATGATCCTTTTCGTTGTTCATCTTCCATGCGTCTTTTCACTAAGCAACTCAAATCAAAATGAAGTTATTTTATGGTTGATTTACAGTTCGGACTGTCACCTCTCAACGATATATAATATGTATATATGTGGCATCTCCGCCCCTCTATAGAATCGATGGCAACTCTCCCTGGATTCAACTGGAAGACAATACAGCTATTTAAACTCTCAGTCTCTCATGAAATAAGATAGTTTTGTTGTAATGCTTTTGTAAACATATTTACTTCAATAAACGGAACTCTGTTTTTTCCTCTTTCGCTACATTGGTGACCTCGACGTAGGTTGTGCACATTTTTAAAAGCGCATCAAAAAAATCGATTTCGGGCTAAAAAAGCCAAGTACTAATAGAAATTAAAATCCGAGTGCATCCGGTTCTTAAAGTAGTTTTTTTTATAAAGTTTTACGCGGAATGGATGACGATATCGTTGGTGAAGCTGCAACCACTTCACTACTTTCGATACCAGTGCACAATTCTACAAATATGAGCGTGCGAGCGCCTCCATTTTCAACGGAGCACCCAGCACTGTGGTTCGCTCAACTCGAATCTCAGTTTCGGAATCGAGCCATAACAAGTGAAGAAGACAAGTTCCATCACGCGGTTTCCCTCATCGATACGCAGTCTGCAGCCGAAGTTGAAGATATTATTGTTCTTCCACCGACATCCACGGCTTATTCGACCTTGAAACTCAGCCTCATCGAGCGGTTAACAAAATCGAAAGACGCCAAACTGCTCCAACTGTTGGATGGTGAGCAAATTGGAGATCGCACTCCGTCGCAATTTCTTCGTCATCTACGCAGCTTATGCTCTGATGTACCAGATAACGTGCTGAAAGCAAGATGGCAGTCACAGCTTCCTGCTCAAACACGTGCCTGTCTCGCCGCGCAGCCAAACGCATCGTTGGGAGACCTTGGCCGCCTTGCCGACAAAATAAATGAGGTTATGCCAAGTGGAACACATTCCATAGCCGCTGTCTCCGAGGCGCAATCCTTGCGCGCTGAGATTGCCGAAATGCGCAAACAACTCGAAGCACTCAATACACGAAGACCGCGCAGCAATAGTTGGCAAAACACATCGTTTCAAAACAAGAGATACATCACGTAGCCGCACACGATTGTCAGCCAATGGAATCTGCCGATATCATAAAAAGTTTGGAAGCAATGCACAACGTTGTGTACCAGGTTGTAAATTTTCGGAAAACGAACAGGGGGGTCAATAGCGGCGCTAAAAGACTCTCCTACAACAACATCGCGCCGTCTAATAGATCGTACCTCTAAAACACAATTTCTTGTGGACACAGGTGCCGATATATCAGTCTTTCCACGTTCTCGTATTAAGTCAAAATTAATCCCGGTTGACTATCAGCTGTATTCAGCGTCAGGATCAATCATAGAAACATACGGTCATCACGTGCTCACGCTCGATTTCGGTTTGCGTCGCGATTTCACTTGGCGATTCATTATCGCCGACGTCTCAAAGCCCATTATTGGGGCGGATTTCATTAGCCACTTCGGTTTAGTAGTTGATTTAAAACATAGTCGAATCAGTGACGAAAGTTCGGGGATCACTTGTCACGGACAAATGAGACAAGCTCCTTTAAACGTTTCCATTAAAGCTATTTGTGGCGAATCACCTTACTTGGCGTTATTACAACAATTCCCTTCCATCACTAAGCCTGATGGAGCATTCCATATATCAAAGCATGCAACCGTGCATCACATTAAAACTACCAACGGTCCACCGGTATCAAGTAAAGCGCGACGACTTGCGCCACATAAACTTAAAATAGCTAAAGATGAGTTTGCGAAAATGGTGAAAATGGGCATCGCTCGTCCGTCAGATAGCCCTTGGTCTTCACCACTACATTTAGCACCCAAAAAGTCAGGAGAATCGCGACCCTGCGGCGATTATCGTCGTCTCAATGACAGGACGATTCCTGATCGATATCCCGTGCGATATCTTGAAGACTTTGCAGCTAATCTATACGGAAAATCGATTTTTTCCACAATAGATCTAGTACGAGCGTTTAACCAAATTCCGGTCGCGAGCGAAGACATTCAAAAAACCGCTATAATCACGCCATTTGGGTTATTCGAGTTTCCTTTCATGTCTTTCGGCTTGAGAAACGCCGCCCAAACGTTTCAACGTTTTATTGACGAAGTCACTCGCGACCTTCCTTTCGTTTTTCCGTACATCGACGACCTTCTAATTGCTTCAGATAACGATCGACAGCATCTTCAGCATCTGAAAACGCTTTTTCATCGTCTTCAGGATTTTGGTTTGGTAATCAATACGGCCAAATCATGTTTTGGTGTATCTGAAGTTAAATTCCTTGGCCACCAGATAACACGTAGAGGAATTAAACCATTAGCTGAAAAGGTCAGCGCCATAAGAGACCTATCACCACCAACAACAGTAAAAAAAACTACGTGGATTCCTGGGAATGATAAATTTTTATCGGAAATTCATCAAAAACGGTGCGGAATTACTAGCGCCATTCAATGAAGTCATTTCTGGTCCCAACACCAAAAGTACACACCAAATACGTTGGACAAATGAGCTTCGAAACGCTTTTAATCTATCAAAGGAAGCTTTAGCGAATTGCGCAGAATTGGCTCACCCTCACGTTGATGCAGATTTAGCCATATTTACAGACGCATCCAATTTCGCAATCGGCGCGGTACTGCAGCAGCGAGTAAGTGGTTTTTGGCAACCCCTCGCATTCTTCAGCCGAATGCTTCCAGCATCCATTAGCAAACTCTCCACGTACGATCGTGAGCTTCATGCGATATACGAGTCAGTTAAGTATTTCCGATACATGTTTGAGGGTCGACACATAACTATCTACACCGACCACAAGCCGTTGCAGCACGTTTTTAAGCAGCGAGAGGAGCGCGCTTCGCCGTGGCAATTCCGAAGAATCGAGTGGATAAGCCAGTTCACCACAGATATGAAGCACGTAAGTGGAGAAGATAACGTCGTAGCAGATACGTTATCACGCGTATGGCTTCGACGCGTATGGCGTCAACACCTGTTTCAATACAACAACTAGCCGCCGCGCAAGAGAGTGATACAGAACTACAACAACTTCTTGCTACTCCCAACTCCTCACTTCATCTACAGAAACTTACGTTTCCAGAACATAACGTCAGCATGTACTGCGACACTTCATCGGCTACAGTGCGTCCATTCGTCACCGCTTCGCTGAGAAAAGCAGTATTTGATTCACTACACTCCCTATCTCATCCGGGAATACGATGCTCACAAAAATTGGTGACGAGCAGATATATTTGGCCTGAGATCAATAAAGATTGCCGTATTTGGGCGCGAGCTTGCATCGAGTGCCAACGAAATAAGATACAACGCCACGTCGTCACACCTACCGCCCGATTCCAGCTGCCAACGCAGTGTTTCGAGCACATTCACGTGGACCTAATAGCCTTACCTTCAGCAAAAGGCTACCGTCAATGTCTAACCATCATAGACCGTTTTACGCGTTTTCCTGAGGCTATCCCACTTGAAAATGGCAATACGGAAACAATCGTGCGTGCGATATTTTACCACTGGATTGCCAGATATGGGGTGCCACTCCGAATAACTTCCGATCGTGGCGGACAGTTTGAATCCGCTCTGTTTCGTGAACTTGCTCATCTATTTGGAATTCGTCATCTGAAAACTACACCCTATCATCCGCAGGCCAACGGACTAGTAGAACGATTGCATCGGCAATTGAAATCAGCTTTACTATGTCACAAAGACTCGTGGTATGACGCGCTTCCAATAGTTCTCATGGGTTTACGAGCATCGTGGAAAAACGACATTTCAACGACACCGGCTGAATTGGTTTATGGTGAACCGATTCGAATTCCTGGCGAATTTCTGAATGCTGCTAACAACCAGCCAACATATCGTTTACTTCGTCATTTACAACAACATTTTCGTAACCTAACTCCGGCCGAAATGTCGCGCCACGGTAAGAGGGCAATTTTTCGTTCATTCATGTTCATGTAGCGAAAGAGGAAAAAACAGAGTTCCGTTTATTGAAGTAAATATGTTTACAAAAGCATTACAACAAAACTATCTTATTTCATGAGAGACTGAGAGTTTAAATAGCTGTATTGTCTTCCAGTTGAATCCTGGGAGAGTTGCCATCGATTCTATAGAGTGGCGGAGATGCCACATTCACGAGCGCCACTCTCAAACGATTCGTACGGCATCCAGCGGAATCGGGCAAGAACTTATGCACTCATCCAATACTTTAGTAGCAATTGTGGTGTGAAGGAATGCAGACTCTCGAATGTGACTCTCAGTATTTTGGGATTACTAACTGTCGGAATTTTTAGAATCTGTGTGCTTATTTGCAACTTTGCGGAAAGCATGCTGATGCGCTGCTGGGCTCAGGTGGTGATTGAAGGACGAGCGCAACGATACCTCAATTTTTTCGCTACTGGAAAAAGGAGAGAAATCGGCCTATATGAGTCTCCCTCGTTGACACGTTTCCCCGGCTTTAGCAGCGGCATCACTCTTCTCAGGTTACGCATATCGGGTATAGTCCGAGTGGTCAAAGACGTATTGAATACCTTGCTGAGGTTTTACGTTTTAACATCAATATGCTTATTCCGTCAGGTCTGACGACGCATGGGCACCTAATGAAACTTTCTTCCGGTCATCACGCCTCGTGAGATAAGACATAGATTTGACTGTGGCCCAAAGCTTGCTTGACGCAGAGAAGAGGTGGTTGCGGTGCCTTAAGTGTTCTCCCACTTGGTCCGATTAATCCGATTAAACATCTTCCGAGCCTCCACATTGAGTTTTTCAAGGATCTCCGGGATTAGCTTAGCTTATGCTTTTGTGCGGTAACAATTGTTAGTGACCAGCAACTCGCCGAACACTCTATTTGCTTACGAATGTAAAGAAAGAACGTCTGATATGCCAATTATCCTATACGTATACTGATCATGAAAACCTAGCCCTGTTACCCAGATAAAAACACATCTTATTATTTCAAGATACAAATTTATTGAATGTTATAATGTACATACATATCGCATTGTTTCTTCAAAATTTATACATTTTGTATTTACATCTATTTTCATTCTAAACATTCGACGGTGTTGAGAATCGTTACCACTAGGAGTTTTTATACAATATAATAGTACACAAATAGATTTAGTATCCATGTTGCAACATTAATGTTTGCATAACACGCTTTATTTGAGTACTAGTATTTAATTGTGACTTAATTCCCAGAGTGAATGCCACGGAAAGAATTTCTACAGTATGCTCTTGTAGAAGAAGGGTCATTTCTACTAAATTGTCCACAGCGGTAGTGGCAACGGATGAATTGTCATCTCTCAGACATTGAATATATGCATTAAGGGTACATCGATTAATGTCAGAACAACCCGGGTTATGCTTCAAATGACGAACTAAGAGTATAAAAGCATTGGATCGTATCTGAGCACTAGGAGAAAATATTAGCTCTAACAACCTATCAAATATTTCGTTTAAATATGAAAATCTCTTCGAAGTAAGGCTTTCTATTTCTTGCAAAGGGCCTAGAATTGTTTCTTCCGAACTTGAGTTCTTAACAATTCTTATAAGATCAGTAAAATGTTGGGAGTGTGTAATGGATTTAGTAAATGGTGTAGAAATCGCAAATTGAACTCCCTTATTATTAGTTTCAAATTGATTTGTAGAACTTACTTCGACTATCTCAGCTTCGTTTGAAATAAAGCATTGATTGTTTCCCTGCTCTTCTATTTCAAAATCTTGTTTGTTTTCATCATCGTTTAACTGTTTTGTTGATATAGCTCTCTGCTGCAAAAGGGCTATACCTTGTACAAGTTGCTGCAATGACGTTATAGAATTAAACTTTACGGACAGTTCCATAAGAATTCCAACATATTTTTCAATATATAAGAGAGCGCAAGTTGGATTCGAATTTATATAAGCTTGTAATAGTTCAACAAACTTCAACAATATATGGTATGACTCTTTTATAAAGCTGTGGTGTTTAAAAAAAACGAAATAGCACTCTAACGCTGCTTGGAATTCAGTTTTATAACAGTCATCAAATATCATAGGCTGTAACAGCTGAAGGGCTCGTAGAATTTGTATAAACCGATGAAAGTGATATTCCTCGCGCAATAAACGAACACCTAAATGAGCCCTACCTTGTATTAGTGAAGAAAGAACCCCCAATTGTCGTAAAAACAAAATAGGATGCGATGCGGCAAATTTTCGTATTAACATCTCAATATCACTGGAAAGGGTTTCGAAATCCTTTCTAAGAAAAAGATTTCCGAGGCAAGTTATTAAATAATTAGAAACCTTGTCAGCTTTACAACCTTTTAATGTGGAAATTTTCGTTACTTGTTCTTTTATATTATGAGTCATGAAACGAATTGAAGGGTGTAAGAGATACATTTGGTGAATTATTTTCAGTTTTAACAAATGAGGACATGATTTATTAAATACATATTCAATAAATTGTGAAATGTTTTTGTTTTTCTTACTTGTTACTCTAAAAAGAAGATTAATACGTGAACAAATTTTATAGTCATAGGTTTCTAAAACCGAGGGCGAGTTAGAGTCTGTTTCATTCAAAATAAAACCAACTAAAGCACTCATCTCGTATTCGCTAAGTGTAAACATTATTTCTGGAAAACTTGCTTTCGAAATACTTTTGTCTCGGCCCTGCCAAAGTTTTGGGTTATTAATAAGCGCTTCCACAAAATTAAGGGCTGTACTACAATCAATATTCGGTTGCGATTCTTGCAATAACAATTTTAACGTATATAATAGGGCATCCCAACTCGTTTGATGACATATTAGAGAAAGTATATGGAAACGAAAATCTGTGCAATTTTTTGTGAATAATCGACCTATCTGGTTCTGTTTTCGTATATGAATGAATTCAGGATCTATCTCACATAGCTGATCGACAATTAATCCATAATGACATAGCGCTTGCACTGATATCATTTCTGGTAATTTATCTTTTTTTAAGCTGAACAAATTCTGTGTGTCATATAAAAGATCTTCACTTTTTATTACTTCAGAATTAGAAGATGATTTAAGAATGCGATTTTTCCTCCGTTTAATTATATTCAATATGCTTTTTTGAAACATGTTATCTTTAGAATCTTTTTCTGTCTTCCATTCACATTCACGAAACTTATCTTCTATGGAATTAGTATCACTAGAAGTTATACACTTTTGCTTTAGTAGAATTCGAAAAAGTGTACACATGTGATTTATCTGCGACGTTGTTTGTTGAGATATATAATGCTTATATTTATCGATGACACGCATTAAACATAGCCATCCCATTTTTAAGTGACTTATTATTAATTCGCTTCGATTTTTTGATAGACATAGATCTCTATTTAGCAAATGATGAAGTAATCTTCGGAATTGACTAGTGCTTTTATAAGAGTATGGGGAAGCTTTTAATAAATTTCCAATCACGTCTTCAATTTCTTTAGTTCCTTGATAAAAAGATGTGGTACGCGTTATCAGCTGTATGTTTTTTTCAAAATTCAGCAGATTTAAGACCGTATTAATTTGTTTTGGATGGTCTGGAACTGTTTGCGAATGGGAATATAATTCAAGAGCTTTTACGGTAAAATGTCCATTCTTAGCTCCACGTTTCTGTTGAATTTCAATAAGTTGAGCTAAATACGCTTTATTAAGAATTGCATTTTTAACTAACTCGAGTTCCTCATTTACAGCATGGTCCAGCAAGGCTAATAGCTTTGACATGGAAACTACAGGCGTTCCAAAATTTTGAACAAATAACACAATTTGGTCAGGAGAAAGATCTAATAAGGCAGCTTCAATCAAACGATCTACTGAAGATCTAATCATTTTAAGTTTTAGCCAATCCGGCAGTAGTTGAACCGCCTCATGTGGCATATTAGGTAAGAAACCGACCGGGGGTCTTCGCCCTGGTGGAAACCAGTAGTCAAGAATTGGCAAGGATTCAGGCATTTGGCTACTAGATTGCGTTAACAAAATTATAAACGCGTGAATTATATTTAAATGAAGAGGCAATTGAGCTCCATCTTCAAATTGTACCATGAGTAAGTCAGGATATTCAGTCCATTCATAAGGTTCTTGGTGCTCCCTTAGTCGTATAATATAGTTGTTAAACATGACGAAAAGACATTTTAAAGTTTGAAACTGATATTCAGCTAAGCTGCTGCTATTATACTCCAGCAATAACTCCCCAGTCGCTGGTATAATATGCTGAAACATTGTACTCCGCTCTACAATCAGTTGCGCCATATCAATAACATGGTCTAGCATGTCGATTACTCCATCGTTAATAGTATGGGCAGCTACAAATTGGATATAGGACATTATTAATAAGGGCGAGTTCTCTACTTGACAAGCAGATCTCAATTGAGGTATTATAAAAGATAATGCTTCCTGAAAACATGGTATCTGGGGAATAGATTTTAGCAACCAATCATTTTGATTAGTATTATCTTTAAAAATAACTTTTAATCCGTTTATTGCAGCATTACGCGATTGTTGTACTGTTGATGACAATCTTCTAAATATATAATCTAAAACTTCACATACTGTTGTTTTATGAGCTTGCTCTTCCATTATAAGGTTTCTCAAGTAACAAACCAATTCTCCGTCCCGAGAATGTTCATCATTTACAAAATTTGCATTAAATAACATAAATTCGCATAAACATTGCACTGGCAGATGACTAAAATCACCTTCGCTACTTTGTACAAGATCTGAAAGCCAAGGCATAGACTTGGTTGTACCTTGTCTTTGGATTATATCAAGAAGTAAATCAGGTCTACGACATCGACATAAAAGGTATCCCAACTTTAATGTCTTATTTAATCCCTTAACTTGCTCTAAAACGTTATTTGGAATTCTGCGGGCTTGTCCCATTGGGTCCATTAGCATTAATTGCGATATTAAAATAGCGTTCTCTTCAGTTATTATGGCTTGTGAAGTTTGTGCTGCCAAATATGATTCCAGTTGAAGAATTTGTTCCCTCTCCAGGGAAACCATCTGAAAAAGATATTACAAAAAAAAAGGATACATATATATTGGATAATATACTATACTAAAATGTATCTAATAGCTATTAAACTACGTTTCACTTGTTTATCAAATATGTTAAAATATACATAAATATATATGTACATGTATTATATATATTGGGCCGTTCATTACGTAATTTCGTTTTTTAGTGTAATTTTAACACGTTTTTTCATATACTATGAACGGTCGCGTTAGACAATTTTAAACTCTAATCTAATTTTAGATCTCTCAAGTTATTCTTCGACGATTTGTATCGACCAACAGCTTTATTTTATCCACAACGGCATCCAGAGGCCTTCCAGGACCTTGTGCATCCACAAGATCCAAATTTCCGGAACGAAATTTTGAAACCAATTTTGACATTAGCGTTGGGTTGAACATAATTTTCGCCTTGCTAATAAAACAGTAAAATATGTCGAAATTGCTGCTTTCGCTGTTCCATCTTCGATAAGGCACCAAACAAACACTATTCCAAATAATACGATTTACTATATTATAACGGTAAAGGGTTAAGTAGGATGTTGGTTGCGAAAAAAAATTCCATAAGATCAGCTATTGTCATAAAAGAAAATACTTAGTGAACGATACAATATACGTGTATACATTTGTATATAATTAACCTTGCATAACACCCGTCAACAACTCAGTATAAAGAAACTGTGAAGCTGGGGCAGCCATCACGTATAGCGTGACCAGACAGCTATGGCCGAAGTTGGAAGCGAAAAAATCTTAACATCTCATCCTTCTAGACCGATTCTCCATTAACGTAACGACTGGCATAAGAACTGGAAAAGAATGGGCTATCACTCTAATGATTTTGCCGCAGCTGGAGGGACGAAGAAGAGGAGGAGTCTATAGCACAAATTCCTCGGAAAACACTTCTTCGACTGTTAAGCTGAGCTATCCTCAGCGAAAATTGAAAATCTAGTTGCCTTTATAAGGCACACGGAATGGTTTGAGAAGGTGAACACAGGAGACTCACAGCGGTATCACAATGGCCAAGTGCGCTGGTAGTGACCAGCAGCCGCATTAACTCAACTCAACTGAAGTGTGAAGCTGCATTTGAAGCCCTCTATGAGCTTTTTAAGCTGACCGAAAAGGTGAGGGTGGAAAATTCTATGAAAAGATACAAGATAACGTGCCTTACGGAAGGTTTTGGGACCGGAACATTCCCATATAGAAACAAGAATTCTGGCGGAATGGATACAGATGACTCATATAAATTACCCCCTGCGGGTTAGGGGTTCAAGAATTTGCCCGTGGTAAGGCATGCCTATCGTAAGAGGCGACTAAAATCCAATAGTTCTCGCGACAGTCGGGTCTTTATACCGGAACGACCCGGATTTTTTTATCCGGCCAAGGACTGTCACTCCCGCAACATTCTCCAAAAAACACTTTGAGGAATATTTTTGCGGTTACAACAACAACAACAACTCATATAAATAAAATCTTTGAACCCATATCCCCAAGTAATTATTTGAATAAAATCGGACAACTAACTCTTCAATGCAGGGCGCTGCTTCCTTTTATAGTCAACAACGTGTATGAACTTTAATCACTCTGTAAATTTTTTACCCAATTTGTAAAATTTACGAAAATTGCGCTGGTAATTCAATTTCAACAAAAACTTATCCGAGCCGCTCACCGGGAGCTCTAATATCTTTGTACAACGAAGTTTTAGTAGTGAATGTGGACAAGACGTAAAATCTCTTGTCATCAAACAAGCAATTTTTTACTTCTTGGTTCCGTCGTGGCTGCTGACAGACATTACGTTTTAAAGGCGTAGATACTGTCATATATCTGGAAACCAGTATTAACACCAATAATGATGCCATAAAATCCAACTCAGAATCACTCTAACTGGTAATTACAGCTTTGATTAAAAGGCTAAGAAGTAAAAAAGATTAATTAAGCTCTGTTTTGTGGTGAATAAGCGTAAAGGAAGAATCGGCATTAAAAAAGATACAGTATATGTTGATCTGTTGGAGATATTCGGCGACTTAGTTCCGTAAGAGAGAAGCAGTGGTAAAGTCATGTTGCGGGGTGTGATGAAAACACACCAGCTTTAAAAATTTTCGATGCAGTACTAGCAGCAGTGGAAACAGGGGAAACTTCCTTTCTATTGGAAAAAATAGGTGAAAAACGACCAGGCTTTACCCGATGTCTCCGATTGAAGCAATCAGCGAGAGGAAGTACGACGAGCGCGTTAATATAAAAAAATCAACTTTAATGAATGAAATTAAGTTCAAATATGGCATTACATAATTTGATTAAAATATAGAAACTTCAAACTAATTTTCGGTCTTACCTGTAGCTCCTCTTTACCAGCATTCTGTTCGATGAATTGATTAGTAATACACATTTCGATCAAAGATTTCATAGTGGGATAGTGTTTCCAGCAAAACGCCCCGAAGGTAGATGGATTATGAGCGGAAATCATTAACATTATGATCCATGCTTTCCAATATAAAACTGTTATAGCAAATTTTGGTGGAATGTATCCCATTGGCAAAGTTATATTCTCCGGATAATGATATTCCACCATATTGAATAGAAAGTCTATGACATCATATTTGTTAGCTTGTATTGCTGGGTAATTAAGAGTTCTCATGGACGCAGCCCTTTTAATGACCATCATAATCACATCTATTGTCTCAGGTACTGTTAAAGGTATATCTTTAGTAATACCTATAAGAATAATTCTCAAAAGAGTATCTTCAAGAACTGGAGTCTCAGACACAATCCTTAATATTGTTCCCCGTTCCGGCTCTGAGGGCCATTGATCACAACGTGAATATTGCTCAGGGCTATCCAGGAGCAAAATTTTATGAAGTGCCTGACTGTACTCCAAACTTTGGATCTTGAAGAGATTGGGAACCGTTTCGTACATCCAAGAGACTGCTTCCAACTGGATTTGGGACATTTGTGAATAAAAATTCAGTAATAATGGATTATTCTTCATCTCCTTGTTAGATCTAAGTAATATGCAGGCTTCGCGAATTTGTGGGGAAACCGACAACAGCATACAAAGACAAATTATATCAACCATAGAATGAAAAATTCTATCTTTGAATTCCGATCGCTCAACTTGTTCCATTAAATCACTTTTATCATTCATAAATGACTTACAAAATTTTAAAATATTCATATCATAACGTAGCACGCGCAGCAACTCCCGTAAAAAAACTCTCAATGTACGCAAGCAGTCTTCACGTTGTAATAAAAATTCTTTATATATTTCAGCCAGATTATGAGAGGATTGGTCCGGAGATACCTGAAACATCGTAGCTAAAAAAATAGTTTTATAAATAAATTACATTTAAAATAATTTTAAGCATATTAAAATCTGCGGTGATAAAACATACATTTGTAATTTTATATATTGAAGAATTTACATAGTCAGCGTTTGTTGTAATTTTCATGGTTAAAATAATAACAGGCTCAAATTCTAATTCTCTTAATTTTGTCCCTTTATTCTAAAACCTTGTAATACGAGTTTTCATTCATGAGCCTTTGCATTGTTTGTATCTTGATCTCAACTCTCATTCTAGAACATTTGAAATACTTTCTTATTAAGAAACCAATTTAGTCGACTCTCGACTAATTAAATAATATATATTTGATATTTGAATTAGGTTACTTCTAAAAAGGAAATCAAAGTTCATCAGTTTTGTTCTGTAGCTTCTCATTTGTCCCTCAGCAACAAAAAAAAAAATTTTTATAAATAGTTAATAATTTTTAGTATTTATACAAGTTATCCTAAAAATTTTTTGTTTCGTTCTTCCCCTTTTTACTAAAATTCGACTTTTTTGGCCGAAAAAGTTATAAAAAATTAAGCTAAATTTTCTAATTGCGGCCGCCCCTCGGCAATTATATGTATATATATATATTGCCTAATCGCGGTAAAAATTTTGAACCCCTCCTCCGCAGAAACAATTTGAAGAAGAGTGGAAAGAGATGTAGTGGCAAATCGACATCGCAAAGACGAGAGCTTATTCACCCCGGAAATTTGTCTCGCAAAAAAGCCACATTCGCTCATGTTGTGAGGCCTGTCGTAAAAGGCGACTAAAATCCAAACGTTCCCGCGACCGGAACGACCCAGATTTTTATCCGCCCAAGGACCGTCACTTCCGCAATATTCTCCCAAAAACTAATGTGTGGAATATTTTTGCGGCTACAACAACACACACATTATTTCACCAGGAGTTTTGAGCGATTCTGATTTCTTAAGGAAAAATATTTCTTATTTTTGATTAGAAAAATAAAACTGAAAAAAAAAACAATTATTTTTAAATTAAAACTCGAAAACATAAAACACCAGGGTACAGAAATTTTCATATATGAGCGCTGAAATATGAACATATATGAGATTTCTCAGGAGTGAGAATTTCGAATTTTTCTTTTCTTTTCACAGTCATATACACTAACCGTCATAATTCTAAGCTCTTTAAGACCCTCCCCTAATATTGGGCTAAAATCAGGCAAAGTTTGTATTTTTTTGTGGGACAATGAAAAGGCGTAGGAACTTCCGGTTTTGACTATTAAATTTGTTTATTATTTGAGATTTTAAAACGGCAAAAAAATAGCCGAAATTCAAAATGACAGCTACAAAATGGCGCTTTCCGAAGGGCCTCTGCGCGAAAAACTAGGACCAACAACTTCAAGCCTGCAGCCTCTTGTAGTAGACTGAAATCAAAAATCTTTGTCATTACTTGAAGATCATGAAATTTTCTACATCCTGAACCTCAATTGAAACAATTTTATAAAGTTAAATTTTTTGCTACTTTTTCATTTCATTTACGTTAAAAAAATATAAATAATTAATTATTAATGATAATCTTAGGTTCAAGACGTACAAAAAACTATATACTACTTTGAAATAGATTTTAGAAGAAATAGGGCGGATAGATCAAGCCCGGGGCTGGAAGTTAGATCGGAAAACATGCTTTCGAGAAAAGAGCGTTCATAGTTTTTTGAATGTTTGCCTTGAAATAACTTCTTTATTCCAAAATTTTTTTCGGGGTGGCTAAATACGAATCTTAAGTCGAATTGTCAAAATTCAAGATGGCAGATCCAAAATAGCCCATAAAATAAAATTATCATTTTCCAAATTTTGACCAAAATGTCTATAATTTGTTTTCGCGATTGGTGGATACGAGTTTATCATTAGTTAAAAAAAAAAAATGACCCAACAGCTGATGAACTGACGTGATCTGCACTTCCTTTCCCCGAAAGTTGATTCCCGTGGAATTCTCTTTTCCGACGCCGAGATAGTGACAGTTTAGCTTTCGGCATTTTTTACGAGAACGATATAAAAACTTTAGCGACAAACAAGAAGACAACCATAAAAGATGGGCTATATTTTGACGAAATATCTGTTTTATTTGTATGTGCTGCAACTGCAGTATCTTCTGAATTACTGTGCCACAATACCGACTTCTACTCGTGTATCGGTACATAGAAAAACAAAGAAAGACATTTAACGGCGCGCAGTGGAATATCTCGCAGAGTGCGTGAGACAGGTGTGTTCGAGAAGCTGACATTTGAAAAATATTCATCGTATCGCAAAATCCCTTTAAACACATACTCTACAAAAATATGGCTTTCATTAGATCCAAAATCACGGGAGGGTACCCTTAAGTACTTCTTTTAAATACATAAAAAAAGGACCAACATTTTTTCAAAGTTCGTTTTTTAATTTTGAACTAATTAGGTACTTCAGTAGAGCATTTTTGTTATTTATTTACAGTTAAAAAAATAAATTAAGTTTTTGGCATAAAGATCAGCCAAAATTCTACCATAATAAAAGTTATTCAAAAATCGGTATAATATAAAGATTTCTAAAAAACTAGTAACGATTTGGGTATCCTCGACATTTAAAGACTTCCCTCAGTCTGTTTGGCATGGAATTAACGAGCTTTGTAGTCTCTTCAGATGTAATTTTTCCTCATTCTTCCTTGATGGGTTCTTTCTACATTGATTTACTTGTCATATCATGTTTCCAAATGCTCTATTGGATTCGAATCAGGCGACTGTTGGAATATTCAACTCTCAAGACAGCCGGTTCTACGCACCGGAGTTGACCCGGATTTTATCCGGCCAAGGGCTGTCACCCTTTCGGCGTCCTAACCCCGGTTAAGGTCAACAGATAAAATTAGTTTAAGTGCGCCATCGGAGCAACACCTCGCAGCTGGGTTGCTTCAAATCCTTCTTATCAGGGCTGGCGTAGAAACCAACCCTGGTCCGACGGATTACTTCTGCTGCGTGTGCACCAAAAGACTCCACCACTCCTCCACCTCGGTTAGGTGCACCAGTGCAATGGTTGGAGTCATCTTAAGGTCTGCTCAGGCCTTAAGACACATAGGGAGTTTACCACACGTTATGTGGCCCCATGCTGCCAACACCCACGTGCGTTCCCAGCCTCCACGGAAGTGCCTTCAGCACCCTTACCCACTTTGGGTAACCCGCAGACCTCCACGGTCTCCCGGAGCTCCCCACAGCATGACTCCCGCCAACCTTCTCCCCCTTTCCCTCCCACAACCAGCTCCTCATCCTCCTCCCGTGCGAGGGCTACCCAGCAGCTCCTAGTCCCCCGCACAGTCTGTTCCGTGTGTCAGACCTTAGTACTTCGGAATGTGACCTCAGTCAAATGCAATTCTTGCTCTGGCTGGTGTCACTTTCGGACGTGCTCGGGCCTGCGCACCACCCGTGAGTGGAGTGATGCGTACGTTGCCCCTTGCTGTAGGAGTCTGCCCCCGCCTGTTAACACGACAAAACCGTCAATTAACACCAACGTGCGGAACCAACCTCAGTGGGTATTACAGCAGCAACACATCTCATCCACGCAGCACTTCATCCCCCCCGCATCACGAACGTTCCCCCGAGACAGACACAACTTTTACAATTTAACTGCAACGGACTCCAGGGGAAGATCGACGAGATAGTCGACTATATGAGCCGGGAGCATCTGTCAATTGCTGCGATCCAGAAAACTAAGCTGACCGCCCGCTCGGATCTTCTGAGCCGGGCCGGATACAACATAATCCGCCAGGATCGCGAGCGAGACCATGGAGGGGGTTTGGCGTTCATCTTACACAACACCGTGCAGTATCGTCTCATCGACGGCGACATCGACCGCAGGGATAATACCCTAGAATGTCAGGGCATAGCTATCCGGTCAGGCGATGCCGAGCTCGAAATATTTAATATATACATTCCTCCCGTTACAAGTTGCCCAGTTGGATATAGCCCTGATACAGGTGCGCTACTCAGAGGCGAAAACCGTTTGGTTTTGGGCGACTTTAACGCGCACCACGATCTTTGGCATTCTAGCCTGTCAAATGACCGTAGAGGAATGGAGCTGGCGGGACAGATAGACGATTCGACATTCTGCACAATGAACGACAACACCCCCACCAGAGTTGTGGGTAATTGCCAAAGCTCGCCCGACATAACAATTGCGAGTGCTGGTCTGATAAACAGTATAGTCTGGCGACCTATACTGATACTATCATCGGACCACTTACCCATACACATCTCGATTGACAGACCTCCCGACTTTGTTTCCGCGGACCACCGGACCTTCGTTAACTTCAAAAAAGCTAACTGGACCGGCTTCACGGAATTCACCGAGAACGCCTTCAGTGCTCTCTCCACTCCAACAGACGTCACCTCTGGTGAACGATCATTCCGCAGGATAGTTGTGACCGCTACCGCCCGCTTCATCCCGGCAGGCCGAATTGCGGAAATCCGCCCTAACTTCCCGTCCGAAGCGGCGGCTCTAGCAGCAAGGCGCGACATCCTCCGTAACTCCGATTCCGGGAATCCCCTAATCAGGGATTTAAACGCGGAGATACGGACCGTTGTAAACAGACACAAGCGGAAAAAGTGGGAGGAGCACTTAAGGTCCTGCAACCTCTCCTCTGGGGCAACCAAGCTCTAACCCGGCAAGACGCGAGGACCGGGTGGATTTCCACCGATGACCGCGCCTCGTCGGACACGAAGAGATGCGCGAGCTAATTTAGCCGGCTTTTTACACTGCATCCCTCGGTAGACAAAGCGAAACGACGTGTAATCCGCCGTATGCGCAAACTGCCAAACACAAGCGCTGTGCTTGATTTCTCAGAGGGTTATCGGGAAGGCGAAAGCCTCCAAATCCATCGGCCCTGACGGAATAAGCGTGCTGATGCTAAAACATCTCGGACCAGCGGGAGCAGATTATCTCACCAAGTCCTCAATTTGTCTTTGACCACCCTAATTATACCAGATGTGTGGAAAAACAGTAGGGTGGTCCCGCTACTTAAACCGGGGAAACCAGCGAACAAAGGAGAGTCTTATCGGCCGATAACTCTCCTCTCCCCAGTAGCGAAGACCCTTGAGACCTTGCTGCTCCCGACATTCACTCACCATCTGCGTCCAGCAGCACAGCAGCATGGCTTCCGGAAAGTGCACAGTACCACAACAGCACTATACGCCATAAAAGCACAGATAGTCAATGGCCTGAACCAAAACCGACCTTGCGCAAGAACTGTCCTGGTAGCACTGGATTTGTCAAAAGCTTTTGACACTGTCAATCATTCAGTGCTACTCAGTGACATTGAGGAATCCTCATTACCGTCGGGGTTGCAGAGGTGGGTCATGGGCTACCTGAGTGGTCGACAATCATCGGTTATATTCCGAGAAGAAACATCTAAATTGAGAAAAATTAAACAGGGGGTTCTGCAGGGTGGTGTCCTCTCCCCGCTACTGTTTAGTTTTTACACATCGAAACTCCCTCCTCCAGGAGTCTCCTTTACCTCGTATGCCGATGATTGCTCGATATTGGCGTCTGGCCAGGATATTGATAGCTTATATTCGAAAGTGAACGGCTACCTCGCCGATCTTTCCCGTTTCTTCACTGCACGACATTTAAATATACAGCCGACGAAATCCTCGGCTACCCTTTTCACCAGCTGGACGAAGGAGTACCGGCTAGAACTCGATGTGAAAGTTGATGATCAAAAAATTCCAACTGTAAACAACCCTAAGATTTTAGGGGTCACATTCGATAGCCTGCACTCCTTCACTCCGCATACGACCGCAATTGCCGCAAAACTCCAGGGCCGCAACAAAATACTCAAAGCGCTAGCCGGCAGCACAGGGGATAAAGATAAAGAAACCTTGCTGGCAACCTACAAAGCAATTGGCCGGCCGGTCGTAAACTACGCTGCACCGATTTGGGCGCCGGGGACGAACGAGACGCAGTGGAGAAAACTACAGGCCTGTCAGAACACCGCCTTTAGGACTGCGACAGGAAACCTCCTGATGTCACCGGAGCACCACTTGCACAGCGAAGCATCTATGCTACGAGTTAAGGAGCATAATGCTTTGCTGTGCAAGCAGTTCCTGTTGGGATGCCACCGCGCAGAGCACCCCAGCAGGCACCTCTTAGAAGCCGAGCCCCCGCCTAGGCATATCAGGAAGGGAGTACTTGACTATAACTGCACCATACAGCACCATTTAAAACAACAGCTGGACAGGACGGCTTACCGACAGGCGCTGAACGCCATTCACCAGGAGTCAGTCAACACCTTCCTAGACTCCCTTCCAGTGAATGGCGTACTCGGAAACAAACCTCCATCAATAGCAGACAGTGAGCTCGAGCTGCCTCGAGAGACCCGAGTGATATTAACACAACTCAGATCTGGATACTGTAGCAGGTTAAACTCCTACATATCCAGACTCGACCCCAGCATACCCAACGTATGCCCTGCATGTGGAGAGTCCCCGCACGACACTAACCACCTCTTCACATGCCCTCTTAAACCGACTCATCTAACCCCCCTTTCCCTTTGGTCCAACCCCGTCGAAACAGCACGTTTCCTGGACCTCCTCTTAGATGACCTCGGCGACTTAGATTAATGATACCTGCCCTAAGCGGGGGTTGCTAGCCGCTACAACAACAACAACACTGTTGGTATATTCAGTCTTCACCACAACGAAACATCCCCTAATGGGTTGAGGCTGATCGACTTCACCAGGGCCCGAAAAACGTTATCTTTTGTACGCGATTCCGGCACAAAAAAATACATCAACCTACTTGGCTATCCCCTGATCGAAAAACACCAGGTCGATCATGTTGAGATAGACGGCAGACATGTCTCCAGTGTTTTTGATGTGCCTACACTACGAGGACCCAACATTGACTCGGACCACTATCTTGTTGCAGCGAAGATACGCATGCGCCCCTATATACCGAATAACGCCCGACAACCAAACATAAGGAAAGTTTGACGTCGAAAAGCTGTAATCACAACAGACTGCCGAACGATTTTCTATTCGACGTGCAACTCGGTATTCGGGAACTATGGGACGGCTCCATACGTACAACTGCAACCGAAAATATTAGATTTCGCAAAGGTCGCAGCTGGTAAAATGAGGACTGACGTATCGCAGTGGAGAGAAAACTGACGGCGCAGCGTTGCGATCGACCACAACACGTGCGGGATGGGATAGATAGCGAGAGCTGAAGAGGGAAGCAAGACGCATCTGCAATCAAAATATGAAAGAGGCCGAGATGCGTGAGTATGAAGAACTTGAGAAGCAGGCCGACAAGGGTAGTGCTCGAAAATTCTACGAGAAGATACGATGACTTACAGAAGGTTTCAAGACCGGATCAGACTCCTGTAGGGCACATAGAGGTGATCTAACCATCGATGCCCGGAGCAAATTGAATTTATGACTGGCACACTTCTCCATAATGCTGAATAGCAGTGAAAATGGAGTATCTTAATCGATGACGATGGAAAAGAGGTTCCATTACCTGACCATGAAGAAGTTCGAATAGCAATCGCCCGCTTAAAAGGCAACAAAGCAGCTGGAGCTGACGGCCTACCGGCAGAACTATTCAAACATGACAGTGAAGAGCTAACAAGGTGCATGCATCAGCTACTCTGCAGAATATGGTCGGACGAAAGCATGCCCGACGATTGGAATTTAAGTGTGCTCTGCTTAATCCATAAAAAGGGGACCCCACAGTCTGCACCAAGTATGGTTGGATAAGCCTCCATAATATCACCTATAAGGTTTAGTCGAGCGTATTGTGTGAAAGACTAAAGCCCACCGTCAACAAACTGATTGAACCTTTTCAGTGTGGCTTTAGACCTGGTAAGTCTATTCACACGTGAAGATCCGCGAAAAGAGGATCAACACTTACACCTCTTCGTCGACTTTAATGCCGCCTTCGCCAACACGAATAGGGGCTGCCTTTACGCCGCTGTGTCTGAATTTGGTATCCCGACTTGGCTCCCATGTCACTCTTGACAGTCGTAACTTTGAGGTCGTAGATAATTTCGTCTATCTAGGGAGTAGCATCAACACCAATAATAATGTCAGTCTTGAAGTCCAGCGCAGAATCACTCTTGCCAACATGTGCTACTTTGGACTGAGTCAGCAATTAAAAAAAATTCTCTCCCGACCTGCTATATGGTGCGGAAGCATGGACGATGACAACAGCAAATGAGTCGGCTTTGGGAGTTTCCGAGAGAAAGGTTTAGTGTAAGATTTACGGTCCTTTGCGCATGGGCAACGGCGAATATCGCAACGATGGAACGTGAGAATACATATTTTATGTGGAAAAATGATGGAAAATGTTAATATTTTGATAAAATTAATTTAAAAAAATCTTTGTAAACGTTATAAGGCATTGTTATAAGAGATATTTAAGTGTTCCGTGTGATTATATTAGCTTTTGTTCGGAAATTTCGGATAGTCAAAAAATTAACTTTAACACCAAATTTCTCGAAAACTATAAGTTAAGATGTGTATATTTTCGCAAAGCCTCCAGCTCATAAATACATAAATAAATGTCAAAAATTGTAAACAAAAAGATGTCGGGTGTCAAATAAAGCAACAAAGCCGTATTGTGTCTGCAGCGGGAGTCGCTGTCAATATTAACTGCAACAGCTGAATTTAAAAACTGTCACTGCCATTGCCACAGCGCTATGGTATTTAAGGCTTTATTTTGAAAATTTTTCCGTCGCTGTTATTCTGGGACAAAAAAATAAAAGTCTTTCTTTAACACAAAATAATGACAGGTGTTAGTTGGTTACTGTTTTGCTACTGCATGTATGTACGTATGTATATGTAGATATGCATACTTATTCATGTATGATTTTACATATGGTTTTGTACAAATATTATCGGCCTTATCTTAATATTCGTGTGGAATAGTTCACCAGCGAAATATTCCGTTCACCCGAAATCGTTCACCTTATCATGATCGCAGTAACATTTTTGCACAGCACCTCACATCGAAATTTCGAATTTGAGATGATAGCTGTCAAAACGTCAAATAAAATTTCAAAAAACAAATAAAATGATACGCATTTTGCAATTGTGAAATTCCAATTTCTCTTTACCACAAATTTTCCATTTCCATATTATGCCGTTTATTTTCTATAGTTTTTTTTTTTTGGTTCTTTGAATTCTTGCTCTTTCAAATTGTTTACAATTTTGAAATTTGGATTGAACGCTCTTGTGTTGTCTTAAATTCTCCTTATCCGTTCTAAGACTTCTTTTTGCACTTCTTCAGCTAATATCACCTATGTGCCCTTTCATTCAGAGGATGATGGCACTTCTTTTCGGCAGGTTCTGGTATTCCTTTCTGCAGTTTCCTGTGGACTTTCGATCACAATTGTTTCCTTGGCCAATTCGCTCTCAGTAGCAAATACCGATTGCAATTCATGTGGCAATATTCCCTCTAATCCTTCAATGGTGTTTGCCATACCAGTAATTGCGATATTGACAATTTTTGATTCGGGTTTGGTCCCCCATCAGGACCTATAACTTATCCTGCATTAAATATTAGCTTTTTGTGTACATAACGTTAAGGGTGTTTCCATACCCATACACAGGGAAGCACGAAGTGTACTGTCTCTTGTAAAGGCAAATGCCAGGATCACATCGCCCAAAGGTGCCTTTAACGTTCAGCAAAAGTTTAAAAAGGTAATAACTGATTATACCGCTCGAAGAATTTTAAAGAAAGCAGGATACCATGGACGTGTCACTCGAACGAAACAGTACATGTCTTTAATAAATCGACAAAAACGCATAGCCCTCGCAAATAAGTACGTAAACATGCCACCAGAAATTCGGAAACAAATTTTATTTGCTGATGAAAGCGAATTCTGCATCTTCGACAAAGAAAATCTCTTCCCCACTGTCAAGCATGGTAGTAGAGGAGTAATGATGCCTCGAGAGACCAGCGTGACTCTGGCACAACTCAGATCTGGATACTGTAGCAGGTTAAACTCCTACATATCCAGACTCGACCCCAGCATACCCAACGTATGCCCTGCATGTGGAGAGTACCCGCACGATACTAACCACCTCTTCACATGCCCCCTTAAACCGACCCATCTAACCCCCCTCTCCCTTTGGTCCAACCCTGTCGAAACAGCACGTTTCCTGGACCTCCCGTTAGATGACCTCGGCGACTTAGACTGATTATACCTGCCCTAAGCGGGGTTAGCGAACCGCTACAACAACAACAACAACAACAACAGGAGTAATGATGTGGGGATGTATGGCAGCATGCGGCGTTGGAAATTTCGAATTTATTGGTATATTTAAACATTTTAATATGTAATTTCCGAAAGACGGTTGAAAAATTGTGATTAGATAACGAGTATTACTTCCAACAAGACAATAAGCCCAAACATACCGACGAAATTTTCCGCCTCTGGCTCCTTTATATCATCCCTAAACAGCGCCTAACACCACGACAGACACCTAATTTGAATCCAATAGAACGCGTTGTTGGAGCGAAATATAAGGAAACATGACAAAAAGTAAATCCATGTCGAAAGAAGTCATCAAGGAAGAATGAGGAAAAATCACATCTGAAGAGACTACAAAGCTCGTTAATTCCATGCAAAACAGACTGAGGGAAGTCCTTAAATGTCGAGGATACCCAACTCGTTACAGAAGTATTTAATTTTTTACAAACCTTTGTATTATATTGATTTTTGAATAACTTGAGCGTAGACTTTTGGCGCCTATAACTCTGATCTTTATGCCAAAAACTTAATTTATTTTTTTAACTGTAAATAATACATAGAAAAATGTTACGTAAAACTGTTCTACTGAAGTACGTAGATAGTTTAAAATAAAAAAGGAACTTTGAAAAAAGTGTTGGGCGTAGGAGCGTAAGGAGCGTAGACTGATGACGGCTAGTGTCCTATGCTTACAAAATTACAAATGAGCAAAAGCAAAATATATTACAGTTTTTCAAACATGTATGAGTAACAAAAACTCAGATAAGTACTTATAATAATTTTGACTTACCAATCATCCCCATATTATTTGGATTCCTAGTATTTGAAAGTTCGTTTTGAACTACAAGCTTCAGTATTAGTTTAAGTACGTTAGGTTGCAGAGTTATTAATTCTTTAATGCACAACAAAAACATATTTAATGAAGGTTTTGCTTTTAGCCGTATTTTAACTAGATTGGCAAGAACTTCATGATCTTTTTGTATAGTTTCTTTGATATTAAAGCAAATATAGTAAAGCAGTTGTTGTGCATGTTTAATAAGTTTAGCATTATGAATCCATAACTCAAGACGTGTTATACTAAGGTAACGGACTTCGCTTAAGCCTGCTGTGGAACATAAAAACTTTAAAAAGTTTCGAGTATACCAGTCTGTTTGTTGCCTCTTATTTAGTTGATCCTTTATTGCATCAATTACAATTTTTTCTACAACTGCATCTGTGTCTGAAAACCTATTAAGAACAAAATACGGTGATTCAGCGTCTATCCCAAAGCCTATTGATTCTATAGTGTTTGAACTACCGTCCCCAGAATCATCTTCCAAAGATACCGGCATATCTCGATGTTGTTGACTTGTTGATACTCCAAAAACTGAAGGCTCAAATTGCATGGTGCAGTTGGGAGGAATATTTGTTTTAAAAACGGAGCAAATATTTTTTATAAAAGGCGCACATAAGTCATTATCTGTCCATATTCTTTCATTAATGGCATCTTCTACGTAAATTTTCATAAAATGTTCCGGCCAGTTCATTTTATCGTAATATGCTTTGGTTAACAAATTTGAGGCAATCGCTTGAGAATAGGGACTCTGTTTTATTTTTATATTTACTTCTCTTCGCAATAAGTAAAGAAGAGCTGAGGTGAGGATATCATGACTGAATGCCGTCGGTTGCAGTTTTGACAAGTATAGCAGCCCTAAATAAAGTACGTAATCAAATTTGCTCCGTGCATAGGGCTCCATAAGATGCTTTACTGAACCACATAATACACGAAGAGCATTATCATCGAACTGGTTACAAATATCGTTTATAATAGTTATTAACTCCGTTGTTTCACAGTCAATCGCGTATTGGTCCCAAGATCCATGTATCGGAAATCCAAACATTTCATCAAATCGCATTAATTTTGCCTTTTTATTAGTACTTGAAGCTGAAGTACTTGCTTCGCGTTTACGATCCGACACCAGCGAGTTGCCTTTAGATGTTACTCCTTTTTTAGAATCTTCCCTACCGCCTTTGGCACCTAATGGAAAAAATTCATTTCCCATTGGACCAGATGATTTCTTCGGTGCTCTGGCACTCGAAACACTTTTGCAACGATCCATGAGAAATAAAAGGTAATATATTATTTACTTTCTTTCAGATACAATGCAACCACCAAACCAAACAAATTCCGCGACACTAGTAAATAAAATATTATTTTTAAGGCTTGCACACAATCGCGACGGCACGACACGACTGTTTTTGTTTAAGGGTAGCTTAATGATACTTCTAAATTGGCGCGTTCTGCGTTGCGTTAGCAGTTACACAGATGACTAGATACGAAACTCTTTATTTCGTGAGAGCGCTCAAAAATCCGCATTTTTTATAACATTTCTGAACAGTGCCACTGTGATAGAAAAGTGACTTCTTTGGAATATTAGGTATAATTTGGGTATTTTTTTACAAACAACGCCGTCTTTAAATACAATTTCACTAAAATATTTTACTGAGAAACAGTGAAATATTTAATTATATTAAGTTTTAAGAATAAAAAAGCAATGGATTTTTTTATTGACAAAGTGGTACTGGTGAGTTTTGCACATCAGCTGCTAAATGTTCCCCGATCTGACACTCCTGCCAACATTAGAATGTGAGATGGGGGAACGCTCTCAGCTGCAATTTTAGTGATTTTGAGTAAGTTTCGTACCTAGTCATCTTTGGCAGTTATACTGCACTACCCATCTTACATAGCTAACGTCCATAATACCCGTTTGAAAGAGTGATGTACATACACGAGTTATCGACGCTGCTGACCGCGGGAGAAATGCTGCCAGCCTACTTTTAAACAAATGTAAAATTTTCATCAACAAATTTCTTAATTTATATGTTCGAATATAAACACCAATCAATTATACATGATCTATATGGTAATAAATAATTAATTACGAATTTAGTTTTCATTTATTTTGAAAAAAGTATGCATTTTCTTTGTTTATTTCATATTAGTTTAAAAAGTCAATACCGATCCGAGCAGGTTTTACGGAAAAAAATCAAATCGCTGCTGGTTTCTATGGGACAGTTGATAGTAACGTCATGGGAGAGTGGTGACAACTTTTTATTTACATGGCGCTCCCATAAGATAGGTTGTTATGGGCGGAAGTTATGTGAGATGGGTAGTCGCATTATGCTTACATAACTAACGTCCATAACAGCCGACTGAAAGAGCAATGTATATACACGAGTTATCAACGCTGCAAACGGCGGCGAAATGTTGCCAGCTGCCGATGTGTTTGCATACTTTTTAACAAATTTATAATTTTCGTCAACAAATTTCGTAATTTATGTGTTCGAATATATGTTCAAATATACATGATCTACTCGTATATGGTAATAAATAATTAATTACGAATTCAGTTTTCTCTTCCTTTGAAGAAACTACATATTACCTCAGTTTTTTTATATTAGTTTAAAGAAGACAGTACTGGAAACCTTGTATAACAGCGAGAAACGATTCGAGACGGTTTTACGGAAAAAATCAAATCGCCCCTGGTTTCTATGGGCCAACCGTCAGTATCGGCATGGGCGGGCGGTGAAAACTTTTCATTTACATGGCGCTCTCGTAAGATAGGTTGCTATGGACGGAAGGTATGTAAGATGGGAAGTTGAAGCATTATTCGTATTACGAGCGGCAGCATCTGTGATATGAAATTGTAGTTACACGGAAAAGTGTTGGTAGGTAGAAATGAACACGTGTGAGTAGACCGAAGCAGGGGAAGATAGAATTCCCCAACGATTTTGACGTTACTCAACACTAAAGTAGATGTTGTTGCGATTTATATGCGATATATATCAGTTTACTAAATGTTTAACTTTTTATCAACACTTTGTTATCTCCGTTTCACTTTATGGCGTTAAAACCGAGTTCCAAAGTCAACTGAACAATACCGGAATGCGCGCTTTGCTTTTTTGTATCTTTTAAAATATTCTGGTTGAATGTACTCGATAACGAACATTTTAGACCATGCTAAGAATTTTTCAGATCGTATTACGAGCTCGAAGAATATAGTCTCTTGATCTTAAGATTATAAAACAAATCTAGATTTGCTTCTTCAAACCCTTACGACCCTATTGCCTTATCCTTTCGGGTATTTACTGTACCACTCAAAACCTGGGCACGCTGTCAAACAGATTCAAGCACATCTTTCGACTGCTTCTTCCGGACCCCAAATGTTTTACTGCCACTTCCATCAGGGACCAAAACTTTTTTTTTTGAAACATTTATATCCATTTATTGATTCTACTTCGACTTCGGAAGCCTAATAATAAGTAATAAAATCTTAAAATAAATTAAAACATAAAGCCCATTAGTAAGAATGGGCTGCTGGCTAGACATTGCTCTTTAGAAGGCTGCTTTGTCCCTTCTCCGCAGGCAGGTTTGACTTGTTGCATGGGCCAAGGTGTTAGCCAAAGGGTTCGGATGGTTACGCAGTTTTGTTAAGTATTTTTTTGCTGCGATTTCAATTTCTTCTTTGATGGTAGGTATTTTTAGATCTCTATGAATATTTTCATTACGCATGTACCATGGTGCGCCCGTTATTACTCTTAACGTTTTCGATTGGAATCTTTGAATTATATCTATACTCGTCGTGCAAGCTGTGCCCCATAACTGGATCCCACACATCAATATCGGTTTTTATTGTTGCATTACATAAGAGGACTTTGTTGCTAAGGCTAAGTCCAGACTTCTTGTTTAAAAGCCAATGTCCAAGTGGATTCCGAGGTATGTAATTTCGTCAGTTTGCCGTATTGATGCATTTTTGAGCTTAACAGTAGGATACGTTTTTAGCCTTAATGTAAAAGTTATGTGTTTACACTTGTTTTCATTAACTTTTATGCGCCATTTCGCTAGCCATTCTTCAATTAGTTTAAGATGCTGCTGTAACAGTTTTGTAGCTGTAATGGGACATTTATGTCGACTTAGTATAGCACTATCATCCCTATTGTTGTTGACGATCACTAAGAGACAAATCTGGTCGTCTATTGCAAAACTTTTTGATCCGGTAGGATGGCAGTGTGAATTTATGATCCATGTAAATATTCTATTGCAACTATTTTGCTTTGACAGCACAGATTGGGATGCTAAAAGACTACAACTCTTTGAAAATGGTACACCTTTGCAGAAAATCTGCCGATGCTCTGAGAAAGCATACTGTGCAACAATATGCATCCGCACATGTGTTAACAATTAAATAACAATTAAATAAATTCCACCCTTCTGGTAGAAAGACAAGGTTTCAGTGTTGAAAACGGTGAGCTTACCACGCACATTACTGTGTTGTTGGCATGGCTCGAGAAGTCACCAAGCACATTTAAGACCTATGTATCAAACCGTAACTCTCAAATCAAAGATTATGTTTCAAGGATGCATGGCATAGCTGCAAGCCGCAAGACTTAGCTACAAATTCACTTTGATTGCAACTCTGCAACTCTGATTCTTTGTCGAACTCAAAGGTCTGCAATGCTTTTCGCCCGAAAGGCGCAAAGTAAAAGCATATCACCCGTCCAAAAGTCCAAAGAGCAACCATTACTCATATTACCACTTACATATGGTGACTGCTAAGTCGCAAAGAGACCCGTCATTGATATTTCTGAAACTCGCTATGTTCGGCCCATATACGTGTAGTCCAAAAATATGAGCATCAAGGCATACATTATCACTACATTCCTCCCAGCGCACCCAGCACAATACTACTAGTGCGATCGAAGTACGGAAAAAGACCGGAAATGGAGTTATTACGCGCCAACTTGTCAAGTTGTGCTTTTTCTCTAATGAGCATTTCTAGGATAGCATAACAAAAACAAAAAATTTTAAAATTTATATCAAAACTGTATACCCATGCATTTTTCTGCAACCTCAGCAAAAGATGGTCGTTGAGTTCTTACTCGCTTCGCTGCTCCTACTCTGCTCCTCAGGTCACTTATTAAGACGGATCTTTTTAGAATTTTCCTGGTAAGTCTTTTACATTTGTAGCTTGCAGTTTTGGGATCTTGACGATCCAAAGCCCGCTGCTTCCCAGGAGTATTCCACATAGGATACCCCCTATTGCCTCTATCAGTATTGGCATTTCTGGGCTCCGACAGACGCGACTGCGCCATTGGTCCTAATCCACTACCCTCTATTGTCGTTGGACAATCTTCTTCGAAGAGGGGTAGATCATCTCTAAGGTAGGTCCTCTCCATAGCACAACAATTATTGAAATCCGACTATGTGGTTAAAGGATATTCGGAATTACACGTCGATATCATTGAATCATGAATGGTTACATTTTTTTCGCACAACTCTTCTCAAAATTGAGCATACTGAATTAACACGGATAAATACAAATGAATAAGACAAATACGTTGCTTAGATTTACATTATTCGCATTTATATCCATGAAAGGTGCAAATTTTTTGGAAATTTGATATGTGTGTATTTTTTTTTGCACCGTGTAACTTTTGGACAAAGGAAGCAAGGTTAGGAAAGAGTTTAGGCAGCGTGTATTTTGTTTTTTATTAAAAAAAACTTAAATTTTATTTTCCACAAAAAAGCGTACACGAATCAAAAATTTCTGTAATTTATGAGTGCTGCGTGCATGATTTGCAACAGTAAAAAAAAAAAAATATAATCAATATGATAAGGAAACTGTTTACATGCATACAGATAATTATTTATTTAAGAAAAGGCGGCTTTGGTTCGTCACCACAGCGCAAGCAAAAAAATTTATGTATATATATTATATTTTTTGTTAATATATGTACTATAAAAAAAGTTGTATAATAATATTTAACTAATTCCGTACATACATTAATATATAATTTACACATGAGAGTCATAGTCTTTTTTAGCTTTTTATTCTATGTCTTTCCTCAGAGATGCAGTAAACAATTGCCCGAGTTGCAGTGAATTCCTCCGAGATTTGGTGACAAAGCTCGCGAACAATTTTCCGTTAATATCTGCACCTTCTCATTTAACAGGGCTACCCATTTTGTGGTTTCGAAAATAAACGTAAATGAAATGCATTTAAAATACGTTTTTTAATGAAATTATATTTTATTATAATGCTAGAACTTTGACAAACTTCAATACGTTTGAGGTAGTTTTCGAACACAAGGCAACGGTGTCAAATCGGACGATCTCGGTGGCCAATTGACATCGCCAAGGCGAGAATTACGCAGCCCGGAAATTTCTCTGGCAATAAAGCCATAACAACGTTGAGGGGCATGTGAACGCCTACTAATGAGAGCGCCATAGTTTAAAAAGGCTCTGTGTTAGCTCGATTTAACACGTTTATAATTTAGTTTTAAGATTTGTATACTTACTGTTTACTTAATATTTTTTTTTTTTTTTTTTTTTTTTATACAGTCGTCGACTGGCCTTCATCGTGTACGGTACTCTTTCGACTGCGCTCTCATATTTTTTTTCTAGTTTATTTCTATCGGTCCTCCGTTACACAAAAACAACTTCACCTCAATTAGTTACACATTTAGTTACACGTGGTTTCAAAATACTTTGTGTAGTGAGACAAGTGAAGTGTAAAAATGCCACCCGGGGCTTTCACCTTTGGGGACAATCGGTTCGCCCCGTTGGCAACCAGTTCCCATGCAAAAAAAAGAAACGTCCTTCATCCCCAATCAGTGATTTCCCAAATCTACCAAACCCTACAACACCATTACCTAACCCCAAATATCTAATTATATCAGCAACAAATGATAAAAAGCCTCTATCACATTATTCGTGCTTCGCTGTGCATAGATCCCTTCAAATTATAAGCAACGATATCGAAATTAAATCTGAACTAAAAGATGGTAGTTTACTACTCTTAGCAAAAGATAAAAAAACAGCAGACAAATTTGTCTCAACTAAAATAATACCCGGCATATGTGAAGTGAATTGTAAATTCCATGAAAATTTAAATTCTGTGAAAGGCACGGTTTATGCCCCTTACCTAAACCAACTATCAGATGAGGAAATTTCTAGTGAGCTTGCTTCCCAAGGTGTCACTAAGGCATACAAATTTATTAAAAAAACTAAAAACGAAATGGTTCCAAGCGGAGTAGTTTTACTCACTTTCGATCTCTATCGGCTGCCTGAAACCATCAAAATTTCTTGGCGCAAAGAACGACTAAGAGAGTACTTCCCCAACCCAATGCGATACAAAAAATGCCAACGGCTGGGGCATACAATCAAACATTGCCGAAACGACCCCACGTGTGAAATGTGTAACCTCCCCCCACATCCAAGTGCATATTGCACTCGCCTCAATTGTGCCAATTGTGATGCTGACCACGCCTCTAACTTCAACAAATGCCCTAGATTCCTCCAACAAAAAGAAATTTTAAAAATTAAAACGCAACGAAAATGTACCATCAAGCAAGCTAAAGAAATTTATTCTTCACAACTACCTAAACAATCTTCTCCCTCTTTCTTCGCTGGTATTACTGCTAGCAGGGACAACATTCCATCCTCATCTAAAAACATCCCCGAAAAAGCAACTTCAACCCCCCCTCTACAAAAAAAATCTTTCAAAAAACAACAACATCGAACCAACTTCAGCAAATTGCAACTCTCTCCTCCCCCTTCCATTCAATCTTTCGTCAATTCTCTCGCAACAGCGAATGCATCAATTGCAAGCGGCCCACTGCCCAAGGATTACTGTGCTTCTTCTGCCCCTTCTCCCAACGTTTCGCCTATCTCAAATCTCACCCAACAGCTCATTCAAAAAAACAACTACTTTGTTACCCCTCCATCGAATTCTTTCGATCAGTCCTCAGACATACCAACCAGCAATTCTTCGAATCTCCCAAATAAGTAATTTACAATAACAACATTATATTACATTTGTAAATGGTTACTATAATAATTACATTCATCTTGAAATTCTAATAAAAAAATTCAATCCTTCTCTCATTTTGTTAAATGAAACTCACATTCCATACAATGTTTTCCCCCATACCCCAAAGGCCTATATAGGTCATTTCTTCAATTTTCCTCACATCACATCCATTCAACAGGGAGTAGCTATCCTCGTTAAGAGAAGCATTCCCCACATCACTGTTCCCATTCCCCAATCTGTCATTTCCTCCCTAGCCATAGAAATTCATACAAAATTTCGTTTATATGTGCTTATTCCCCTCCCGACCAACAATTCTCAACACCCGATTTCCTGAATCTCCTCTAGCTCCGATCCATTTGTGTTATTTGGCGACTTCAACGCGTGGAGCCCTCTATGGGGTTCTCCCCATACGAACGTAAAAGGCCGATATATTGAAGACGCCATCCTAACCTCAAATTGTATCATCCTCAACGACGGTTCTCCTACACACTTTTCCACTCATTCAACTTTCACCCACATAGACCTCACTTTCTGTTCTTCCTCCCTCTCCTCCAAAACTTCCTGGTGTTGTATCGATGACCTCCACGGTAGCGAACACTTCCCTATCCTCTCTAGAATCTCCTCCCCTAGCCCCGCCTCCCACTTCAAAGCCAGCATCCGCTTCAAAACCGACCAATCCGACTGGAACCGGTTCAGCGAAATTTGTTTAGCACAATCTACGCTCACCCTCATCTCCGCTAACGTAAATCAAGAAACCTCACGCATACAAAAAATTATCCGTATAGCTGCAAACAATTCCATTCCCCAAACCTCTTCCAAACCAGCCAAACTGGCACCACGTTGGTGGAACAGTGAACTCAGTGCACTAAGGCAACAAAAACAGCTTGCATGGCACGAGTTCAAACGTAACCGTTTAGTCACCAGTTTAGTAAAATATAAAAAGCTGAACGCTCTCTTCCGTCGTAAAGCCAAATCTGCCAAGACTCTCTGCTTCCAAAAGTTCACTAGCGAAATTAATCCCAATTCTAGTACTAAAAAAATTTGGTCTGACATAAGAAGGCTAACGGGCTTACCCTCTTTTTCCCCAATCTCCTTCCTCAAATCCTCCCGGGGCAATCTACTATATCCCCGTGATATAGCCTCGGAATTCGCTCTTCACTTCTCCAATGTTTCCTCTAACTCAAATTTCCCCCCAGAATTTGCCCGCAGCAAACATTCAACCCTTAACACCCCATATCAACTCCCCTCCAACCTGTCCCCATCGGCCAAGTTCTTAGATTCCGAAATATCCACCCCCGAAATCCTCTCTGCCCTTTCCCCTGTTAAGGGCAAAACCCCTGGGACCGATAAAATATCATATCCCACCATTAAGCACCTCCCTCCCACCCTATTATCCCGTCTAACCAACCACTATAACAACATCTACAATACTGGCAACTATCCTTCCCAATGGAAGACTAGCGCCATAATTCCCATTTTAAAACCTGGCAAACCCCCCGGGGAAGTCTGCAGCTACCGTCCAATATCCCTTCTACCTTGCTTAGGCAAATTAATGGAGAAAATCATAACCACGAGACTCTCCTGGTACGCCCAACATCACAAACTTATTCACCCCAACCAATTCGCATTCAAAAAGGGGCAAGGGACATTAGATGCTCTTTTGCATCTCGATCATGTCGTGTCTGATGCATTATCCCACAAAAATCATGTTACAATACTTTCGCTAGATTTTTTAAAAGCTTTCGATAGAATCGGAAGCCACGTAATTTTAAGGCACCTAAGCAAATGGAAAGTTGGCTCAAAAATTTACAAATTCATTAAATCATTCCTCTCCAAACGCAAAATGACTGTCCTCATATGTAACGTCCGTTCCGATATACTTCCCCTCGATAATGGCACTCCTCAAGGGTCCCCTCTCTCCACCATTCTCTTTACAATTGCATTTAACGAAATAAGCGCTATTTTAGCTGCTTTCCCTCGCATTACCCATCAAATTTACGCCGATGACCTCGTGTTATTTTCAAAAACTTCAGATTTAACGATAGTTATGGCCTCCTTAACTAAAATATTAACTTTGTTATTTAATTGGTCCAAGTCCTCAGGCACGACGATTTCTCCCACAGAATCTAAACTACTACATATTTGTAAAAAACATCAATGTAACTCACCTAATCTTAACTTTAACAATGTAAATTTAGCTTGTACAGATAGTTTTAAGTTCCTAGGATTAATTCTAGACTCTAAGTACTCCTTTAAGCCACACTGTCAGTATATAAGAAAAAAACTATTTGTGAACTTACACATTATCAAATATTTATCGAGTAAACGCTCACTCATCGGCCCGGCTCTACTGGTAAACCTAACCAAGTCTATCATCTCATCTGTAATAAACTACGGCCTAGAAATATATGTCCATCACTCTAAGAATCACATCAAGATGCTTGCTGCACCTTACCACTCTGCAGTTCGCCGCTCTATTCGCGCATTCCCGACATCTCCATTAAAAAACATTTTATCGGAATCTGGACTACCTTCTTTAAAGGACAGTGTGGAAGACTGCCTATGTAAACTTTATCCAAAATTCATCATCGGCACCAACATTGTCCTGAAACAGGATTTTCTATCAGCCTTGTCAAAAAAACGTTCTCCAAAGGTACCATCATCTATTTACAAATGCGCCTTATTTGCGAAAGATCCATTTACCTTGGCGAGTCAAACACCCACTGTGGAGAGTGAAAGAATCCTCATTTCTCACCGACCTAGCGGAATTAAAAAAAGCCAATACGCCCAGTTGCGTGTACAAGCCCGCTTCATTGAAGCAACTACCCCCTTCAAATCAGCTGGCTGGAAGCTCCTTTTCACGGATGGATCCAAAGCATCTAACACCTCTTTCGCCGCAGTCAGAGAAGATAAGGAACCTATTTCCTATGGGCTGTTACTTTAATTTTGCCCAATATTCACAGCTGAAGCTACAGCAATTCTCAAAGCCAGAGTCACGCGGGTCTCTCGAGGCAGCTCGAGCTCACTGTCTGCGATGGGTGGTGGTTTGGATCCAAGTACGCCATTCACTGGGAGGGAGTCTAAGAAGGTGTTAACTGACTCCTGGTGAATGGCGTTCAGTGCCTGTCGGTAAGCCGTCCTGTCCAGCGGTTGTTGAATATGGTGCTGTATAGTGCTGTCGTAGTCGAGTACTCCCTTCCTGATGTGCCTAGGCGGAGGCTCCGCTTCTAGGAGGTGCCTGCTGGGGTGCTCCGCGCGGTGGCATCCCAACAGGAACTGCTGGCACAGCAAAGCATTATACTCCTTAACTCGTAGCATAGATGCTTCGCTGTGCAAGTGGTGTTCTGGTGACATCAGGAGGTTTCCTGTCGCAGTCCTAAGGGCGGTGTTCTGGCAGGCCTGTAATTTCCTCCACTGCGTCTCGTTCGTCCCCGGCGCCCAAATCGGTGCAGCGTAATTTACGACCGGCCGGCCAATTGCTTTGTAGGTTGCCAGCAAGGTTTCTTTATCTTTACCCCATGTGCTGCCGGCTAGCGCTTTGAGTATTTTGTTGCGGCCCTGGAGTTTTGCGGCAATTGCGGTCGTATGCGGAGTGAAGGAGTGCAGGCTATCGAAGGTGACCCCTAAAATCTTAGGGTTGTTTACAGTTGGAATTTTTACGTCATCAACTTTCACATCGAGTTCTAGCCGGTACTCCTTCGTCCAGCTGGTGAAGAGGGTAGCCGAGGATTTCGTCGGTTGAATTTTTAAATGTCGTGCAGTGAAGAAACGGGAGAGATCAGCGAGGTAGCCGTTCACTTTTGAACATAAGCTATCAATATCCTGGCCGGACGCCAATATCGAACAATCATCGGCATACGAGGTTAGTGAGACTCCTTCCGGTGGAGGAGGGAGCTTCGAAATGTAAAAATTAAACAGAAGCGGGGAGAGGACACCACCCTGCGGAACCCCCTGTTTAATTTTCCTCAATTTAGATGTTTCACCTCGGAATATGACCGATGATTGACAACCACTCAGGTAGCCCATGACCCACCTCTGCAACCCCGACGGTAATGAGGATTCCTCAATGTCACTGAGTAGCACTGAATGATTGACAGTGTCAAAAGCTTTTGACAAGTCCAGCGCTACCAGGACAGTTCTCGCACAGGGTCGGTTTTGGTTCAGGCCATTGACCACCTGGGTGTTTATGGCGTTAAGTGCTGTTGTGGTACTGTGCACTTTTCGGAAGCCATGCTGATGTGCTGCTGGACGCAGATGGTGAGTAAAACTCGGGAGCAGTAAGGCCTCAAGCGTCTTCGCTACTGGGGAGAGGAGAGTTATCGGCCGATAAGACTCTCCTTTGTTGGCTGGTTTCCCCGGTTTGAGTAGCGGGACCACCCTACCGGTCTTCCACAAATCTGGTATGATTAGGGTGGTCAAAGACAGATTGAGGACCTTAGTGAGGTATTCTGCTCCCGCTGGTCCAAGATGTTTTAGCATCAGCATGCTTATTCCGTCAGGGCCGATGGATTTGGAGGCTTTCGCCTTCCCGATGACCCCCTGAACCTCCTCTCTGGAGAAATCAAGCGCCGCGCTTGTGTTTGGCAGTTTGCGCATACGACGGGTTACACGTCTTTTCGCTTTGTCTACCGAAGGATGCAGTGTAAAAAGCCGGCTAAAATAGCTCGCGCATCTCTTCGGGTCCGACGAGGCGCGATCACCGAATGAAATTTCCACCCGGTCATCGCGTCTCGTCGGGTTAGACAGCGACTTGACTGTAGCCCAGAGCTTGGTTGCCCCAGAGGAGAGATTGCAGGACCTTAAGTGCTCCTCCCACTTTTTCCGCTTGTGCTTGTTTACAACAGTCCGAATCTCCGCATTTAAATCTCTGATTAAGGGATTCCCGGGATCGGAGTTACGGAGGATGTCGCGCCTTGCTGCTAAAGCCGCCGCTTCGGACGGGAAGTTAGGGCGGATTTCCGCAATTCGGCCTGCCGGGATGAAGCGGGCGGCAGCGGTCACAACTATCCTGCGGAATGATCGTTCACCAGAGGTGACGTCTGTTGGAGTGGAGAGAGCACTGAAGGCGTTCTCAGTGAATTCCGTGAAGCCGGTCCAGTTAGCCTTTTTGAAGTTAACGAAGGTACGGTGGTCCGCGGAAACAAAGTCGGGAGGTCTGTCAATCGAGATGTGTATGGGTAAGTGGTCCGATGCTAGTGTCAGTACAGGTCGCCAACCTATACTGTTTATCAGACCAGCACTCGCAATTGTTATGTCGGGCGAGCTTTGGCAATTACCCACAACTCTGGTGGGGGTGTTGTCGTTCATTGTGCAGAATGTCGAATCGTCTATCTGTTCCGCCAGCTCCATTCCTCTACGGTCATTTGACAGGCTAGAATGCCAAAGATCGTGGTGCGCGTTAAAGTCGCCCAAAACCAAACGGTTTTCGCCTCTGAGTAGCGCACCTATATCAGGGCTATATCCAACTGGGCAACTTGTAACGGGAGGAATGTATATATTAAATATTTCGAGCTCGGCATCGCCTGACCGGATAGCTATGCCCTGACATTCTAGGGTAGTATCCCTGCGGTCGATGCCGCCGTCGATGAGACGATACTGCACGGTGTTGTGCAGGATGAACGCCAAACCCCCTCCGTGGTCTCGCTCGCGATCCTTGCGGATTATGTTGTATCCGGCCCGACTCAGAAGGTCCGAGCGGGCGGTCAGCTTAGTTTCCTGGATCGCAGCAATTGACAGATGCTCCCGGCTCATATAGTCGACTATCTCGTCGATCTTCCCCTGGAGTCCGTTGCAGTTGAATTGAAGGAGTCGGGTCCGTCTCGGGGGAACGTTCGTGATACGGGGGGTGAGGGAGTGGTGCGTGGATGACGTGTGTTGCTGCTGTAATACCCGCTGAGGTTGGTTCCGCACGTTGGTGTTGATTGGCGGTGTTGTCGTATTAACAGGCGGGGCAGACTCCTACAGCAAGGGGCAACGTACGCATCACTCCACTCACGGGTGGTGCGCAGGCCCGAGCACGTCCGAAAATGACACCAGCCGGAGCAAGAATTGCATCTGACTGAGGTCACATTCCGACGTACTAAGGCCTGACACACGGAACAGACTGTGCGGGGGACTAAGATCTGCTGGGTAGCCCTCGCACGGGAGGAGGATGAGGAGCTGGTTGTGGGGGGGAAGGGGTGAGGGTTGGCGGGAGTCATGTTGCGGGGAGCTCCGGGAGACCGTGGAGGTCTGCGGGTTACCCAAAGTGGGTAAGTGTGCTGAAGGCACTGCCGTAGAGGCAGGGGGCGCACTTGGGCGCTGGCAACATGGGGCCACATAACGTGTGGTCCACTCCCTATGTGTCTTAAGGCCTGAACAGACCTTAAGATGACTCCAACCATTGCACTGGTTGCACCTAACCGAGATGGAGGAGTGGTGGAGTCTTTTGGTGCACACGCAGCAGAAATAGTCCGTCGGACCAGGGTTGGTTTCTACGCCAGCCCTGATTAGAAGGATTTGAAGCAACCCAGCTGCGACGTATTGCTCCGATGGCGCACTTAAACTAATTTTACCTGTTGACCTAAACGGGGTTAGGTCGCCGAAAGGGTGACAGCCCTTGGCCGGATAAAATCCGGGTCAACTCCGGTACGTAGAACCGGCTGTCGTTGAGAGTTGACAGTCTTTCATGCTTCCTGGCGATAAAAAACCCTATTAACGCAAACTACATCATAAGCGGAATAAGAGACAAATTAATATCCTCCCCTAACAAACTCAAATTAATGTGGACTCCCAGCCACACAGGCATCAGTGGAAACACCGCTGCGGACGCAACCGCTAAGGAAATGATCCTCACTCCTACCATCACCTCTCCATACTTTACAAGAGGCGATGTCTTCCGACTAATCAAACATAAAAGAAGCACAATACTATCTCTCGACTGGGTAAATTATAATCATCATTTTTCAAGGATTAACCCAAGTCGCGCCAAGCCAGATTTTCCGTCAACCATGTCGACCAATTTAATTTCTCCGTACATCATACTTCGCATCGGTCGCTGTATCATAACCAATTCACACCTATTGAGCGGCAGCCGCCAAAATCAATGCCCGTTCTGTGATTGCACTGTCAGCATTCATCACCTACTTATCGTCTGTCCCGCTCTGGAAAACTCAAGAACAAAACACTTCAACAGCGACGATCCGGTTCATTTATTAAGTGTACCATCAGTAGCAAACATCTCTAAAATGTATAATTTCCTAAAGGAATCCGATCTTCTTCGCCGTATTTAAATAAACCAGTCAGCCGAAAGCCGATGTTACTAGCGCTGCGTACCATAGTTTATATAATAAGTTTTTTGTTATGTAAGCTTTAATAAATAAATAAAAAATAAAAATATTTTTTTATAGCAGATTCAGTAATAAATGCATTAAGTTAAAACATGTATGGAGTTAGAAAATATTCTTATTTTCGAAAGCAAAGTCGAAAACTAAAAAGCAAAAAGACTTAGGCATTGGCTTAGAGGAATAAAAACACTTCACTTCTTCACACTTCCACCTTTCGTGCGAAAGCCACCCAGCAGCTCCTGCTCTGACTGGTGCCATTTTCAGAAGTGCTCTGGTCTTCGCACCACCCGTAAGAGGAGTGATGCGTATGTTGTCCCATGCTGTAAGGGTCTGCGCACTTCTATATCTATAACATCACCGCCAACCAACACCAACGTGCGGCACCCAATCCAGCGGGTATTTTGGCGACAACACACTACACCCACGCATTACTCCCACAGCCCCCGTATTAAGAACGTTCCCCCGAGACAGACACAACTGCTCCAACGGACTCCAGGGAAAGATGGACGAGATAGTCGACTTCATGAGTCGAGAGAACCTGCCAATTGCTGCGATCCCGACACAAAATCATCAATATGGGCCGCGGGAGAGAACATGGTGGAGGCTTAGCGTTCATCCTATCCTATTAGCGTTCAGCTTTCTGGTTAGGTGTTGTCGAGATAGAAATATTCAATATATACGTCCATCCTGTTACAAATTGCCCAGCTGAGATGTGGATAACAGTCAAAGCTCGCCAGACAAACAGATTGCGAGTCCTGGTCTGATAAACAGCATAGCCTGGCGACCTATGCTAGCATTAACATCGGTCCACTGACCCATACTAATTTCGATTGGCAGGCCTCCCGACTCTGTTATCGTGGACCACCGGACATTTGTTAACTTCGAAAAACCTAACTGGCCCGGATTCACGGAATTTACCGAAAACGTCTTCAGTGCTCTCCCCACTCCATCTGGCGTCACAGACGGTGAATGTTTATTCCGAGGATGCCGAACGGTGACCGCGACTCGTCGGACCCATGGAGGTGCACAAACTGCCAAACACCAGTGTATCTATTAATTTCTCAGTAAGAGAGGTTCAGGGGGTCATCGAGAATTCGAAAGCCTTCAAAGCCGTCGGCCCCGACGGAATAAGCCTGGTGATGATAAAAAATCTAGGACCAGTGGGAGTAGACTTCCTTACCAAGGTCCTCAACTTGTCTTTGACCACCCTAAAACACCCGACATGTGCAAAAAGGGTAGGATGGTCCCACTACTCAAACCGAGGAAACCAGCCAACAGATCCTATCGGCCGATATCTCTCCTCTCCCCAGTAGCGAAGTCAATGGCCTAAACCATTGCCCTGTGAACAAACTTTATGGGCTACCTGAGTCAAGCAGCGATGCAATTTTCGAACCTCAGATAAATTAAACAAGGTGTTCCCGGGTGATGTCTTCTCCCCATTACTGTTTTACTTATACATCTTGAAGCTCCCTCCTCCACCAGAATGTGTTTCCCTGATCTTATATGTCGATGATTGCTCGAAATAGACGGGATATTGATGACTTATGTGAATGGTAAAAGTAAACTGCTATCTTGACGACCTCTCCCACTTCTTCACTGCAAGACAATTGGAAATACAACCTAGAAAATCCTCGGATACCCTATTCACCAGCTGGATGGAGTACAGGCTCGAACCACGTGCGAAAGTCGATGGCGTTCAAATTTCGACTAAAAAACAACCCTAAGTTACTGGGAGTCACATTCGACAGCGGGCACTCCCTTACCCCGCATACGACCGCAATTTGCCGCAAAACTCCAGAAATTAAACAAAACCCTCAAATCATTATCCGGCAGCACATGTTGAAAAGATAAAGAAACTGTGCTGGTAGCGTACAACCTCCTCTTTGCATAACCCCTAAAACCAACTCACTATACCCCACTCTCCCTCTGGTGCGAAGCATTTGTTTTTGTTGTTGTAGTGGTTGTTCCACCCTGATTAGGGACAGGCTAGTTAGTCTAAGTCACCGAGGTCATATAACGGGAGGTCCAGGAAACGAGCTGTTTCGATGGGGTCGAACCAGAGGGAGAGGGGGGTTAGATGTGTCGGTTTTAGGGGTTAGTGTGGTGCGGGGCTTCGTTTGGTACATAGCCTGGATAAGTAGAAGTTTAACCTACAACAATATCCAGACCTAAGTTCCGCCAGTATTACGCGGTTCTCTCGAGCCAGATCGAGCTCTTCGTCTGCTATGGGTAGTAATTTGACTCCGAGGACGCCATTCACAGGGAAGGATCATCCCAATAGGAACTGCTTGCACAGCAAAGCTTTATACTCATAGCATAGATGCTTCGCTGTGCAAGTGATGTTCAGGCGAAATCAGAATGTTTCCTGTCGCGGTCCCAATGGCGGTGTTTTGGCAGACCTGTAGTTTCTTGAACTGAGTCACGTTAATTTCCGGTGCCCAGATCGCAGCAGCATAGTTAACGACCGGCCGGCCAATTAATTTGCACGTTACGTGCATTTGCGGCTTTGGAGTTTCGCGGCATTTACGGCCGTGTGCGGAGTTTTGATGTTTGGCCTCGAAATACTACCGATGATTGACGACCACTCAGGATGCCCATGACCCACCTCAACCCCGGCGGTAGTGAGGATTGCTCAATGTCCATTAGTAGCACTGAATGGTTGACCTGGCCAAAAGCTTTTTTCACAAATCTAGTGCTTTCAGTACTTTTCGCGCACAGGCCCGGTTTTGTACTGTGTACTATGAGGAAGCCATGCTGATGTGCTGCTGGACTCAGATGATGTGCCGGGTCCGAAGTCGTCGAAACAGCTCGTTTCCTGGACCTTCTGTTAGAAGACCTCGATGACTTAGACTAACTAGCCTGTTCATAAGCGGGATAAAAATAATTCATGAAACTACTTAATAATAACTTAAGATTACCAACAGGACAGTGTGCGCTACGTATAACAAGGTATCAACGCAGAAGAAACAAGTAGTTGAGAGTTAAAACCGAAAACATCAACTAATTTATGTTTGGCGTGCGAAGCAGTTGAAAATTTATACACCTAGGCACCTTTCAGCCTCAGTAAAATCACATTAGATCGTCCAATCTTCAAGCAGGTTAGAGCTACTGAGTGACTTAGGGATGAGCGATGTAATCTAATAAGAATCGAAAGCACATTTAAACCAATGGTCGCGGTGCACATACATATCTATATGCCTATCTATAAATGACTACGTCGCTAATGAGTTGAGTTAAAAACTGCTTAGACATTTGTTTAGTTGATTTTTATTTAAATTAAAAAAATTCGCAGAGCTACAGTTTTTTTCAAATAAAATTAATATTCATTTGAATATATAATGATATACATACACAACTTTATAGGTACACTTATAATGGTGTCATTTATTGTGAAACAATTGGGCTTTTTTTGTCAATTTCAGATATATTCGAATTACTTTGTTGCACGGAAGCATTGCCAGGACTTGAGGGAATGTTTCCAGTCCGATCAATATTCCAAGGGTTGGATCCTGATATTGGAGAATCTGCGTGACCAAACCCAGAATGATTTTCATGTTCAACAGGATTTGTTCCATCATATTGAGTATTTTCTAACCGGGTTATTAGTCTTTCATCTTCTTCGCCAAACTCACCACCCATTAAAGTTGGTTCACCTACAACCATTACATCTTGTGAAGACAGAGAAAAATTCGGACCAGAAGGAGATCGTTTTTGATTAGTTACTGGAGGTGTACCAGCATTTGCTGCTCCGCCGGAATTTGAACCTTTTCGCTTGCGTCTTTTGTTAGCAGGTCTTTGTGGATCCTTTTTTCCTGGAGGAGCAACCATTCTTTGCCATTTTTGAAAAAGCGTAGTTTTTAAACAATCACGAGGACTGAGGGCGTATGCTTTATGCCTCGACATCAATTCTTGCATGGGCTCAAGGATAACACATAATCGTAAATAATTCAAGGTAGAATTAGTTATTCCTGCCCTCGTAATATTCTTTGTTATTTGATCTAATAACATAGGATCAGGTGGCATTGTTGTGCCTATTACGGACCTTGGAATAAGCTCTCTATGTCCTTTGATTGTCATGTGCCACGATCTTATTCGCATATAATCATCATAAACGAATTCCAATATTAGTCTCGCATCGGCACATACTTTAGTAAAAAATGGCTTTCCATGTTGTGTAATTACTGTGCATTGGTCACAGTCAAGTGTTATTGTTGTATTATGAAACGACTCTTTAGCATGTTTAAGCTGAAAGTACAAATCAGACACACCACCTTCGTAAATACTACGAAAGAATCTAGGTATTAAAGTTCTCCCAATAGTATATCGTTTTGGACCGTCTTCTAAACAAAATAGTATTGTTAATCGCGCATCATCTTCGAAGAATTCAGTAGTAAAAGAGTCCCACCAGCAGTTATCACTGTCGTCTGTACGTTGCTGAAGACGTTTATTTAATTCAAACACTCGATGTTCGGTATGACTAAAATAAGAATTATGACGCCTGAATCCCTGCTCCATACGTTCTATTTGCTGAGGATTCCCTATCATTCCATGTGTACCCGTGTGGCTGAAAGGTGAAGCTGTTGGTAAGCTGCCAAATTGACCACCTACTCCAAAAACTGCTTGCGAAGCAAAATGACCTCCCTGGGTGGCGCTAAATGGTGTTCCAGAACTAGATGGTCTGTTAAATTGAGCTATATTTGAAGATGGCGAACCAAACGGGCCTCCAACTGATCCATTAAAGGATCCAGAGCCCGTGGATTGTGTGTAAGAGCCTCCAATATTTTGTTGCACAACAGGACCTGGTGTCGATGAACCGGATGGGGCAGGCGATGAAGTATACTGAGGAGTATTAGATCCTGGGGGATTTGTATTCTGAAAAATTATTGATTGATTGGCAGCGGGCGATGACTGACCACCTTGAGGGTATTGACTGTTACTCGAATTATATGCAATACTGCTTTGCGGAAATCCACTTTGATTTGACCCATCATTGTTCATATTTGAGTTGTTGTTTGTATTAGTCAAAAGCGTTGTGCTTTCGGGTACATTCATATTCTTCCAACTGTTCTCGTCCATTGCTGATTGAGATGATATTGTAGGCACGGAATTAATACCACGACGATTCATTCCTAACATTCTTTGGTTTTCACGGAATACATTTGATACCTAAAATAAAAAAAATTATTGAATGTAAGAAATAAGTTTTAGTCTTGTACAATTTCATATATGTATGTACGTGTATATAAAAAAAATAACTTAGTATGATTTCTACCCTTTGCGATAATCAGAGGTGTTATAGAAATTTATAGGAATTGAAAATCAATCAAAACTTTCTTACATACAATAAGTACTCTTATCTCGAATTGCTGATGTTGACCCGCTGGAGGTCAACGATTTGGAGAAATCAGCAAGAAAATAAAGTGTAAAATTTTAGGGGATAAGAGCAATCCGCTGGAATTGTCAGAGTCGATAAGTTCAATTTGTATTCTACTTTTACATTTGCTGATTAAAAAACTGCTTGTAAAATCCATTGTTCCGCTTGCAAAGAAGTTAACACAATTCTGTGAACTATTAACTGTTCGGTTTAATTCTGACACTCAAACCAATAAATCAGTTTCTGTAACATACAAAATCGATACAGCTTCTGTTTTGAAAATGAAACCGATATGCAAAACAAAAATCCATTCACCAGGAGTCAGTTAACACCTTCATAGACTCCGTTCCCGTGAATGACGTGCTCGGAGTTAAACCACCACCTATTGCAGACAACGAGCTCGAGCTGCCTCGAGAGACCCAAGTGACTCTGGCACAACTTAGATCTGGATACTGTAGCAGGTTAAACTCCTATTTATCCAGACTCGACCCCAGCATACCCAACGTATGCCCTGCATGTGGAGAGTCCCCGCACGACACTAACCACCTCTTCAGATGCCCCCTTAAACCAACTCATCTAACCCCCCTCTCCCTTTGGTCCAACCCCGTCGAAACAGCACGTTTTCTGGACCTCCCCTTAGATAACCTCGGCGACTTAGATTGACAATACCTGCCCTAAGCGGGGTTAGCTAGCCGCTACAACAACAACAACAACAACAAAAATACGAATACGAGAGTCCCCGCACGACACTAACCACCTCTTTATATGCCCCCTGGAACCGACGCATCTAATCCCCCTCTCCCTCTGGTCCGAACCCATCGAAACAGCACGTTTCCTCGACCTCCCGTTAGATGACCTCATCCATGATGAAATAATAACTAGGTGAAGCATGTAGAGTAGAAAGAGACTTTGACACAGCCTTAGCTCAACGTTGTATTTTCGAATTTGAAGAGAAAGGGGAGGAAAGAAACAAAAATTGGGAATTTCAGGGGTATTTATATAAATATTGAAAATAATGTATTCAAACATTATTTACATATATAATATATAATAATTGGCGCTTTATAACTGCTGAAGTTTTTTTCAGCTGAGCTTCCCCTCCTATTTACACATCATAAAAATATATGCCGTTCCCCGAGGTAACTTATAGTTTTCGAGAAATTTGTTGTTAAAGTTGATTTTTTGACCCACCGAAATCTCCGAATTTTAGAAATAGTTCTAAAGAAAATATCAATTACCTGACCTTTATACTTTAATGTAATTGAGGTGATTTGTTTTTGCACTTTTGTCAGCTTTTACCTGCGAAAGTAATCACTACATTATTATTCGTGTCATCATCATGTCATCATGTGTGTGACGTGTCCAGATAAATTTTTAAGCCTTATAAAATTATGTACGCTTAACAGCAACGGGCTCCTACTCTATTTATGTTATTTTCAATTTAAGTAATTTTTGGTTCGTTGGCAAAATGCAGACACAAATTTTACCTTTTTAGGACATTTTTCCCCATATCGACGAATATTTATGAAAATAAGTAGTTATTAATAAATATATCCTTTCAATGCTTAAAATATAATTAAGAAAATATGCACTTTACTAAAAAAATTTAAAAAAATTATAAATGACACTTTTCTTACATTCATTCACATTTAGACTATTATTTTAAGTATAATAATAAAGTTGTTATTACCAGTTTAGAAAAATAAACACATTTCCCTTTGAAACTTGCACAGAAGTATTATATGAAACATATTTATGATTTGTTGGCATTCTGCCAAGGACATCGCCATTCATTTGGTTTGTTTGGCAGGAATTAATTTATAATCTTATAACAACTTCCATTTTTATGTAATTTCCTGTTGTTGTTGTTGTTGTAGCGGTTCGCTAACCCCGCTTAGGGCAGGTATAATCAGTCTAACTCGCCGAGGTCATCTAACGGGAGGTCCAGGAAACGTGCTGTTTCGACAGGGTTGGACCAAAGGGAGAGGGGGGTTAGATGGGTCGGTTTAAGGGGGCATGTGAAGAGGTGGTTAGTATCGTGCGGGGACTCTCCACACGCAGGGCATACGTTGGGTATGCTGGGGTCGAGTCTGGATATGTAGGAGTTTAACCTGCTACAGTATCCAGATCTGAGTTGTGCCAGAGTCACGCGGGTCTCTCGAGGCAGCTCGAGCTCACTGTCTGCGATGGGTGGTGGGTTGGATCCGAGTACGCCATTCACTGGGAGGGAGTCTAGGAAGGTGTTAACTGACTCCTGGTGAATGGCGTTCAGTGCCTGTTGGTAAGCCGTCCTGTCCAGCGGTTGTTGAATATGGTGCTGTATAGTGCTGTCGTAGTCGAGTACTCCCTTCCTGATGTGCCTAGGCGGAGGCTCCGCTTCTAGGAGGTGCCTGCTGGGGTGCTCCGCGCGGTGGCATCCTAGCAGGAACTGCTTGCACAGCAAAGCATTATGCTCCTTAACTCGTAGCATAGATGCTTCGCTGTGCAAGTGGTGTTCTGGTGACATCAGGAGGTTTCCTGTCGCAGTCCTAAGGGCGGTGTTTTGGCAGGCCTGTAATTTCCTCCACTGCGTCTCGTTCGTCCCCGGCGCCCAAATCGGTGCAGCGTAATTTACGACCGGCCGGCCAATTGCTTTGTAGGTTGCCAGCAAGGTTTCTTTATCTTTACCCCATGTGCTGCCGGCTAGCGCTTTGAGTATTTTGTTGCGGCCCTGGAGTTTTGCGGCAATGGCGGTCGTATGCGGAGTGAAGGAGTACAGGCTATCGAATGTGACCCCTAAAATCTTAGGGTTGTTTACAGTTGGAATTTTTACGTCATCAACTATCACATCGAGTTCTAGCCGGTACTCCTTCGTCCAGCTGGCGAAGAGGGTAGCCGAGGATTTCGTCGGTTGAATTTTTAAATGTCGTGCAGTGAAGAAACGGGAGAGATCAGATGTTGTTGTTGTTGTAGCCGCAAAAATATTCCTCAAAGTAATTTTTGGGGAATGTTGCGGGAATGACAGTCCTTGGCCGGATAAAAAATCCGGGTCGTTCCGGTATAAAGACCCGACTGTCGCGGGAACTATTGGATTTTAGTCGCCTCTTACGACAGGCATGCCTTACCGCGGGTAAATTCTTGAACCCCTAACCCGCAGGGGTTGGAGAGATCAGAGATCACCACCTCTGCTTAAAAAGGTTTACATAGTTCACTTAGGAAAAAGTGTGATAAAGTAATTTTTTTGATAGTTGGAAATATATGTTATTATTAATGGAAATGGGTGCGCTAGTGTTTTTTGTTGATAATTAAATTGAAAACTATATTTTGTACGGACAATGTGTCTGGTTACGTTCACGTTAATTTATCAAAATGTCTTTTCGTTTTTACCCGAAACGAAAAGCTCTCGTTAATGTTGCATCGGTAATAGATAATGTTAAACGTTAAAATTTAATCATTGCAAGCAGCCATTTTAAAATTAACGTCAAAGATGAGTTTATGCGGTTTCAGCGGTTTTCGCCTCTGAGTAGCGCACCTATATCAGGGCTATATCCAACTGGGCAACTTGTAACGGGAGGAATGTATATATTAAATATTTCGAGCTCGGCATCGCCTGACCGGATAGCTATGCCCTGACATTCTAGGGAATTATCCCTGCGGTCGATGTCGCCGTCGATGAGACGATACTGCACGGTGTTGTGTAAGATGAACGTTAAGCCCTCACTATGGTCTCGCTCGCGATCCTTGCGGATTATGTTGTATCGGGCTCGGCTCAGATCCGAGCGGGCGATCAGCTTCGTTTCCTGGATCGCAGCAATTGACAGATGCTCATGTAGTCGACTATCTCGTCGATCTTCCCCTGGAGTCCGTTGCAGTTGAATTGTAAGAGTCGTGTCTGTCTCGGGGGAACGTTCGTGATGCGGTAGGTGAGGGAGTGATGCATGGATGGAGTGTATTGCTGCTGTGTTACCCGCTGAAATTGGTTCCGCACTTTGGCGTTGGTTGGCGGTGTTGTTGTAGAGACAAGCGGGGGCAGACTCCTACAGCACGAGGCAACGTACGCATCATTCCACTCAAGGGTGGTGAGCACTTCCGAAAAAGACACCAGTCGGAGCAAGAGTTGCACGTGACTGAGGTCATGTTCCGACGTACTATGATCTGACACACGGAACAGACTGTGCGGGGGACTAGGAGCTGCTGAGTAGCCCTCACACGGGAGGAGGAAGAGGAGCTGGTCGAGGGTAAGGGTGGGGATTGGTAGGAGGCATGCTGCGGAGAGGCCGGTTGGTTACCCAAAGTGGGTAGAGGTGCTGAAGGCACTGCCGCGTAGGCTGAATGCACACAGGGTCGCTGGCAGCATGGGGCCACGTAACTTGTGGACGGACCACTTCCTTTGAATCTTAAGATGACTCCAACCATTGCACTGGTTGCACCTAACCGAAATGGAGGAGTGGTGGAGTCTTTTATGGCACACGCCTCAGAAATAATCCGTCGGACCAGGGCCCCGATGAGAAGGATTTGGAGCAGCCCAGCTGAGAGGTGTTGCTCCGTTGGCGTACTTAGACTAATGTTACCTGTTGACCTAAACGAGATTAGGTCGCCGAAAGATTGACAGCCCATGGCCGGATAAAATCCGGGTCAACTTCGGTGAGTAGAACCGTCTGTATTGAGAGTTGCACTTGTTGAGCATCTCTGCGAAAAATGTATGGAAACCAATTTTCTTTCAGTGTAAAAGAGGGCGTCGTGTATAATAAAGCAAATAGTTAGTTAATGAGTAATAATATTAATTAGAAAATTGTAATACAAATTTTAGGACTCTTATTTAACAATCCAGTGGCGGAATCAAAATCCTTACAATATAATAAATAAATTGTGAGTTTAATTATTTAATGATTATTTATTTTGTAAAGATTCACATCGTATATAAATTTATTAAACCAAAACTATTTTCGAGAACATTTGTAGAGTAAGTATGATGAAACAACAGAAAGAATAATCATTAATGCTAAAGATGTGACGTTTTTTTACACGAAAATGATGTTCATGTGATAAAATTAATAAAAAAAAATAATAATAAATTTTGCTGTAATTAAATTATTTTTATATGATACGAACATTTTCGGTTGGTCAATATTGAAACTTTATGAACAAATTAGCGGAAAGCTAAAAGCTACCTGCAGGAACGGCTTTCATTTTTAGGTGATAGTATGACCCACTCTTCCCCTCCTAGAATAAAATGGGGAATTGCTCCGATAAAGTTCTCTAGAGAAAAATGTACAATTTTAATTTGTATATCTCGCAAACTAAAGGTCTCCGCGTATAAAGCCGTATATGTACATTCGCGACTTACGAGCTGCACCTTCATCTAAACAAACACGGCTTCATAACGAACTTTAATAAACAATATTTTCCCCAAATACATCCGCAGAGACACACGGTTGAAAATTTTTATTTTATGTACTGAACGCAATAAAGCTGATGGATTTTAAGAAAATCTGGGTTGACTTTAGTTTGGAGCCTGTGGTTTTTTTTTATGAAGTGCTCATAGTTGGTAGTAGGAGGTCTACAATTACCAAAAATATAAGTTTTATCGCGAGCAATTTTATAGTTTAAAAGTTATAAACATTTAAAGTTAGTCTTGCCCAGGGTTACAACCCAAAGCGCGGCCGATAAAATAAACTATCATTAAATTGTGAAATTTTTATTTTTTGTTCATTTAAATATTGCACAAATTTTGGTAATTGCAGATCACAGCGGCATTTGTCACAACTGTTGCCGTACTATACAAATTCGCGGCGAAATTATATGACCCAAAAAATGTTTAAGTGAAATAATAATTTTTTTTCTGTAAAAATATGTGAAAGTTATGTATTTTTGTCTTGTTATGTATGTGTATGTTAATTATTTTCGTTTTTGTTTGTTTCAATAAATCTAAAAAAAAAGGTTGCTTTTTTTTAAGATTTCTTACACAGTGCGGCAACATTGTTTTTGGGCGTCAAGTGTTTTTAGTGTGTTTATGAGTAAAATACCAGTATATTGCCTGCTTGTAAGAAGTGTAAATTGAAATGTTAATAACTTTTAAACTATAAATTTGCGCGCGATAAAACTTATATTTTTAGTAATTGTAGACCTCCTACTACCAACTATGAACATTTCATAACAAAAAACCACAGGCTCCAAACTAAAGTTTTCCCGAAAATCTTTTTCTTGCGTACAGTCGGAGCGGCTTAAGGGATACCACTCTAAAATTTTTTTTCGAACTATGGAACTCTGCATGGTAAGATGCACCACCTCGAGTTCTGCGGACGCTAACACTTAGAACACGCCAAAGAAAAAAGTTTTTATTATACCAATATCAGAACACAAAATATATTCAAATATTCGAAAATTTTATTAAAAAACAGATAACCGAGGAGTACCCCAATAGAAATTAATTTTGAATCCTTGTTAGTTTTGTTTACAAAATACACATCCGTATGTACCACATGACAATAACTCCCATGTATACATACACACTAAATGATGCTATAATGAAAAGTTTAATTAAATATATCATGAGTATTTTATACATGTATTAGCAAAATATGTCGTGAAACTAAAGCCCACTCCTGCGTGCGATAATGAAAACAAATAAAAAATGTATGCACTTCTTAGATACACATATTTCCCATAAGATACTAAAGGAGCATTCTCGTAATAATCTGAAAACACTTTGGGAATCCACTAAATTTCTATAACCCTTCATAAAGGATGTATGTAGATAAAAGAAAACAAATATAAAATATTTCCATCATACCCAAACTTAGTTATACACCAAACTTCACGATTTTTTTTTTACCACGGCTAAACTTGAAATAGATATAAACGATATTCACCGAAGAAGTCGTACAATAATTTGTTCCTACAAATCGATCATACACCCAGAATAGAGCACTCAATTTCTTTACCAATTTCTATATTACAGCTCGTTTGCATTGTTCATCAGTTATCAGTATAATAAACACACATATTGTAATGATTTTCGCTAAGTAAAGGCCGACACAGTACTGCAGTGGCAGTGGTAGTTTTCGAAATCAGCTGTTTTTTAGGAACTCTGCTGTACAATGACATAGATGACTAGATATGAGACTCTTTATTACGTTAGAGCGCTCAAAAATCCGTATTTTTTTAAACATTTCTGAACAGTGCCACTATTAATAGCAATTTCCCTGAAATATTTCGTTGAGTAACAATCAAATATTAAATTTACAGAACTGAACAGTACTGCTCAGCTTTGCACTAATTCTAAAGTCACTGCCACTGCCTTTATTGCAGGAAACTTCATGTGTTGAATTTTATATATTTTTTGTACATTTGTAATTACTGGTATTAAGGTATGAATGTTCTTGAGAAGTTAATAAAGATGTTGCATAAATATGATTTTGAGTATAAATTATCAAATTCACTTGGAACATGCTGAGGAAGAAACGGTGCTTGATGAAATTTTCATTGATGGAGTTAAGCGGTGTTAAATCCTCAACGCCACGTACTGCAACTCCTCGAAAAACGAAGGGCAGTGTTGTGGAAATTGAGATCCTTAATATTTTAAGCATTGTGAAAACCTCGTTTAAGCAGCGCAAGTCTACATTCTCCGTATTTTTGGACAGTCGCCCATGCAGTTGAAGAAGCTCAATGTGATGCTTCGCAGATATCGCGCTTACAAACTTTGAACAAGATTAAGTATTGTATGTCGAAAAAATGTATAATTCGGGTGCCTGCAACCGGGAGATTTCACAACGGAAACATTATAGCCATTACGATTTCTGGCACACACCATGTTGGTTGCAATTTGGTGTTCGAACGCGAACACGAAACAGGGAGCTTCAGCATATGACATCACGTTTTTTATTACTGTTCCATGCGAAAATGATTTACAGCAGATGCCTATATATAAAGATTTTTTTACACACTCTTAATTTGTATGTGAATGTGAATATTTTGAATCACATTTTGACAGTAAATAAGTCCCATTTCGTTTAATATCACTCTTGCCAACGAAATCAAGGCTATCGTAAAAAAATTTCTACATTTTGTTTATGGGAAATAGAGTAGATCATACACATCCCAAAAACAAAAGCCGTGCTCCGAATTAACTTATAAGTAGCAAAACTAATTTTTTTCTAGTTGCTAGTGCTTTATTACTTTTTTTGTGATTGTAATTTATTATTTTTCCAATTTTTAATAAAAAAAAATTTTTTCTAAAATAATTTATTTTACTTATTCAACATATTGTTGATTTGCGCCCAACCCCGACGGAAGAGAAGGACGATTTGGCCAAAGATACAGCGCTGCCCCCGACACGATGTGAAAATCGTGATTTTAATGTTAGTTCAATGTCGAAAATCCTAAATCACAACTGACTGCTGAACCGTTTTCTACTCGAATTTCACACCTACTCTCCGAGAGCACTCATCAGCAACTTAGTATACGGGAACTGTGGGACTTCATTTCAAGCTCCCTACGTACAGCTGCAAACGAAACTATTTTATTTCGTAAAGGTCGTAAAAACAGCAAGTACGATGAGGACTGCCGTGTCGCAGTGGAGAAAAAACAGACTGCCTACCTCGCAACGTTGCGATCGACCATAACATGTGCGGGATGGGATAGATACCGAGAGATGAAGAGGGAAGCAAAACGCATCTTCAGACAAAAAAAGAAAGACGTCGAGGTGCGTGAGTATGAAGAGCTTGAGAAGCTGGTCGACATAGGTAATGCTCGAAAATTCTATGAGAAGATAAGACGACTTATAGAAGGTTTCAAGACCGGAGCAGACCCCTGTAGGACACAAAGATGTGACTTAGCCATCGATGCCCAGAGCAAATTGAATTTATGGAAGGCACACTTCTCCAGCCTGCTGAATAGCAGCGAAAATGGACTATCCCAATCGATAACGATAGAAAAGACGTTCCATTACCTAACCATGAAGAAGTTCGAATAGCAATCGCCCGCTTAAAAAACAACAAAGCAGCTGGAGCTGACGACCTACCGGCAGAACTATTCAAACATGGCGGTGAAGAGCTGACAAGGTGCATGCATCAGCTACTATGCAGAATATGATCGGACGAAAGCATTCCCTACGTTTGGAATTTAAGTGTGCTCTACCCAATACATAAAAAATGGGACCCCACAGTCTGCGCCAATTATCGTGGGATAAACCTGTTTATCCACACCTCTTCATCAACTTTAAGGCCGCCTTCGACAGCTAGGAGCTGCATTTACGCTGCTGTGTCTGAATTTGGTATCACCGCATAGCTTATATGGCTATGTATGCTGAAGTTATGCAACACCAAAAGCTCTCTCAGGAACGGGAAGGACCTCTCCGAGCCGTTTGATACCAAGCGAGGTTTCAGACAAGGTGATTCCGTACCGTGCGACTTTTTAACTTATTACTGTAGAAAATAATACGAATTGCAGAGCTGAATAGAGAAGATACAAACTTCTATAAGAGTGTACAGCTGTTGGCGCACGCGGATGATATTGGCATATTGGATAAATAACGCGAAGCGAGTAAATCTGGTAGTGAACGAGGGCAAGACGAAATATCTCCTGTCAATACACATACAGTCATCGCATTCGTGAATCGGCTCCCACATCAATGTTGACAGTCATAACTTGGAAGTTGTAGATAACTTCGTCTATCTTGGAAGCAACAACAATGTCAGCCTGGAAATCCAACGCAGAATCATTCTTGCCAACAGGTACTGCTTTGGACTGAGTAGACAATTGAAAAGTAAAGTCCTCTACAGACGGACGAAGGCTAAACTCTACAAGTCCCTCATCGGTTAGAAGTTTTCGAAACAAAGGTTTTGCGATCGATTTACGGTCCTCTACGACTCTACGAGTGGGTAACGGCGAATATCGCAGTCGATGGAATGATGAGCTGTATGATATATATAAGTTAACACGGCCGCCTACTGCCCAATTTTACTGTTCTCACGGTAAGCGGCTACACGTGTCACAGCGTCAGCATATTTCCATTTCGCACGGTTGTGAAATGATCATATTGCACACTGCAGTGTAATGTGGCACTCATGGGAAGTCAAGGCCAAGACCGCTCACACCTGGGCAGCAAACGTGCCCTTACGTAAGATGCAGCCGCGAAGGCTATAAGTAGTGACGCGAATGGGAGTTGGAGGACAGTTGCAGTTGGGGTGTTAATTGATAAGTGTTAAGTGTTTAATGTTAATTATCACATAAGTTCTATATTGTCATCATCCGTGAATAAATCTAGTTTATAACGTTTTAATTGCATGTTTAATTTTGGGTAGTTGGCCCTAGTTGTATTTTTTTAAATTACTAAAGGATCAAATCCTTAACTGGCGCCCGAGAGGGGACCCAGAAGTGAAGTGAAATAGCAAAAAATAAATAATCAAATCAAAAATTAATTTGAAAAATACATAAAAAAGTGGAAATTTTTTTTTGCAAAAGTGGTGAGATAGCCAAAAGAAAAAATTAAAAATATAACTTGTTCGTGGTGAAAAAAAAAAAAAAAAAAAACAAAAAAATATAGTGAAAGGAAAAGAGCTAAAGGCCAAAACTAAAATATAATTTATTCCTGTAAATCAATGCAAGTGCTACTTTTGTAAGTATTATCTAAAGCATTTCTAATTTTCTTAAACCTATAGCAACATGGAGGATCTACGTACTACAGTTACCAACCTGACAGGCGCTGTGAACGCCATATTGGAGAAAATGAATTCCCTTGAAAGACGCATCGTGCGGCTCGACACGATCAGCGCGGCTACGACAATGTCATCTGGCACTAGGCCAGGGGAAAATGACAGTCCTGATGAACTACCTTTGCAGGCCCCAGCAAATGAAGCCGACTTGAAAGATATTAGTCGCCTTCCTGACTGCGTGAAGGAGCTTCGATTGTTCGACGGGAATCCTGTGGAATATGTGTCCTGGATACATTCCGTCGAAACCATCTTGTCCGACTTCAAAGTTGTTCAGGGGAAACCCATTTACAGAGCCATACTGCAACATATTAGGCAGAAGGTCCGTGGGGCAGCCGATGCTGCCTTAGTGTCCTATAATATCTTTGACAACAGCTGGTCAAAAATTAAGGAATGCCTTTCACTGCACTACGCAGATAAGCGTGACATAAGAACATTGGAACACCAATTGCACCAGCTGCAGCAAAGGGGTTCAAAAATCGACGAGTTTTACGCAGCCGTTAACCACCAATTTTCTTTGATTATTAATAAAATCAAAACAGAGTCCTACACGGATGAAACGGTAAGAGTCCTCGTAGACACTTATCGAAACAGGGCACTCGACGTATTCATACGTGGAGTAAACGGGGATTTGTCAAGAATGCTTTTGATACAACGCCCAAAAACCCTACCGGAAGCCTACTCGGCATGCCTAGAAATTCAGAATGTGAATTTTAGAAATTACACAGTTCACAACCCTCAAACAAATAACCGGGTGGTGGTTCCCATAAACAACGTCCCGAGGCCAAATTTCAGAAACGACGATAGATCTCCGCCAATTCCTCCAAGGCAAAACTGGCAACAACAAAATTATCGCCCGCAGTTCCAAAATCGAGAGCAACCTTCCGGCTTTGCCCGTTTTCAATCGCCCTCTCAACCCTCTACGCAATTTAGGAGTCAACCGGTAGAGAAAATGGAAGTCGATGGCTCTATTCAATCGCGCGCGGTAAACTACATCAATAGACCGAATCCTTATAAACGGGGTACAAAATCGGCAAACCTTCCAAGGAAACATCAGAAACTTTTTTATTCAACCACGGATACGAATGAAAAAGAGATGAGCAACGGTGCACAGGAGGATTTTCTTTCAGAGGGGCATCTAGCGTACCATACCTAGAATATACACCACCAAATGGCCGTAATCTCGCCTTCCTCGTCGATACTGGGGCAAATAAAAATTTCATTAGCGAAGCTATTGCAGCAGGGAGTGAACCTGTAGATGAAGCATTCAACGTGCACTCAGCGGGGGGAAGAGTTCCAATAGAAAGAAAAATTAACATCAAACTTTTCAAAAATATCGGCCACACCTCTAATATAACTTTCTTTGTTTTACCAGGCCTGAGGTCTTTCGATGGTATCATAGGGGATGATACCTTAAAACTGTTAGGTGCGGTAGTAGATAGGAAAAATAACTACTTGCAAATTGACGAGTTCAAAATCCCGCTGAAAGCGAAGGTTTCAGACCAAGTAAATTATTCTATTGGAAACAATATATCGACTGAGGTACGGAAACTCATATGCAAAATGTTGAAAAAATACGAAAAATTATTTGTGCCTCTAAATGGTAGTGAATTAGTCGACACGAGTGTCAGAGCTGAAATACGCACATCCACCTCAGATCCTATATACAGCAAGAGTTACCCATATCCGACCTGCATGAGAGAAGAAGTAGACAGACAAATTAACGAACTTCTCGAAGAAGGTGTTATAAGGCCATCTAAGAGTCCTTACAACTCCCCAATTTGGGTAGTTCCTAAAAAACCAAAACCAAACGGCGAAAAACAATACCGTATGGTGATTGATTACAAAAGATTAAATTCCGTGACAATACCTGACACATATCCCATACCTGACATTAACGCAACGCTTAGTAGCCTAGGCAATGCCAAATACTATACTACAATCGACTTAACTTCAGGATTTCATCAAATTCCCATGAAATCATCTGACATTACTAAAACAGCATTCTCCACAATGAATGGGAAATATGAGTTTTTAAGATTACCATTTGGGCTCAAAAATGCGCCTGCAATCTTTCAACGCATGATTGACGACGTACTGAAGCAATATATTGGTAAAATTTGCTACGTTTATATTGATGACATTATTGTATTCGGCAAAGATGAGGTGGATCATCTAAATAACGTTGAAAAGATTTTTACGCGACTGTTAGAAGCAAACCTAAAGGTAAATCTGGAGAAAACCTCTTTCCTCCAAACCGAGGTGGAGTTTCTTGGATACATCATAACACCGGGTGGAGTACGAGCAGATCCAAAAAAAGTGGATGCTATAAAACGAATTTTACCTCCCGAAAACTTAAAGGATCTAAAGAGTTTCTTGGGCATGACCTCATATTATAGGAAGTTCATTCGTGATTATGCTAAGGTAGCGAAACCACTTACGAACCTAACACGTGGGGAAAATGCTCAAATCAGGGCCAATACATCCAAGAAAATTAGGATACACCTTGACGCAGAAGCTACGGAGGCTTTCAGAGAATTGAAACAACTACTTACTTCCGCAGACGTTCTAGCCTTTCCAGACTTTGACAAGCCTTTTAACCTAACAACTGACGCCTCAAACTTCGCAATTGGTGCAGTACTATCACAGGGGGACATTGGGAAGGATAAACCCATTGCCTACATATCTCGCTCACTCAACAAGGCAGAAGAGAACTATGCCACGAATGAAAAAGAAATGTTGGCAATAGTATGGGCATTAGATAATTTAAGATCGTATCTATACGGGGCGAAGAAGATAAAGATATACACAGACCATCAACCTTTGACATTTTCTTTAAGTTGTCGTAACTATAATGCCAAGCTAAAGCGTTGGAAGGCCAGAATAGAAGAGTATAATTGCGAAATTATATATAAACCAGGCAAGATAAACGTGGTGGCCGACGCCCTTTCCCGCTTACAAACAGAAATTAATGCCTTGACGGACTCCATAGTAGCTCAACCACCATCATTATTAGGAAGCAATCCTAGCAATCCTGCAGGGTCTGAAACGGACACTGCCTCCGAGGGTACTATTCATTCGATGGGTTCTAAAACGGACACCGCCTCCGAGGGTACTATTCATTCGATGGGATCGGAAACTGACACTGCCTCCGAATGCACTATGCATTCGGCTCAGCAGGATAATTCTGACCTCATACCACACGTAGAAGCGCCTATCAATGTATTTAGGAACCAGTTGATTTTTAGGGAAGCAGATTATCCTCGATGTCTTGAGGAACCTCACCAAGGCTACCGTAGGTTTTATATCTCATTACCTAATCACGACAGCGCTGCATTGACTACAATCCTAAAGGAGTGCCTCAACCCAAACCTTATAAACGGCATAAAAATCCCAGAAAGGTTTATTGCTCTACTTCAAAAAGTTTATATTGACCATTTTCAGAGATACCGAATAAGGATAACGCAAAGGATTGTAGAGGATGTAACTGTCGCGGACAGGGTGTTCGAAATAATTGAGAACGAACACAAGAGAGCCCACCGAAACCCTCGCGAAAATAGGCTTCAGATACTGGAAAAATATTATTTTCCAGCAATGGCCAGGCAGATAAGAGACTATGCTAAGGAGTGCAGGATATGCAAAGTAAACAAATATGACAGACATCCCCAGAAACCTTTCCTCCAGCCAACCCCTATTCCAAAATATCCTTGTGAAATACTACATATAGACATTTTTGAGATAGAAAAGGAAAAATATCTCAGTGCAATAGATAAGTTTTCAAAATTTGCAAAATTATTCTCTATAAAAAACAAATCATCAATTCACCTACGCAAAAAACTGACGACTTTATTACATTATTTTTCTGTGCCCAAAGTACTAATTATGGACAACGAGAGAGGACTATTGACCCCTCTAGTGTTGAATTACATCCGTTCGTTAGGAATTGATATCTATCAGACTCCAACGCAAAGGAGTGAGGCCAACGGTCAAGTTGAACGTTTTCACTCAACACTGATAGAAATATACAGATGTATTTCAGAAGATTTTAGTAGACTAACCCCAAAAGAACGAGTCCTTATAGCTATAGATCGATATAACAACACGATTCATTCAGTTACTAGACGGAAACCGACAGATATATTTTTTAATAGGACTAGCAGGATAAATTATCAAGGGTTAGTAAACTTCAGGGAGAATACATATGAAGATGTGAAGAACTTATTACAAAATGAACAGGATGTAAGGAACACTAGAGTTAACGCTCGTCGCACTACACCACGTAACTTCAATGCTGGGAATAGGCTATTTATTGCCAACAAACAGATCAAAGGCAAGCATAAGCCACTATACAAAGAAGAAGTAGTTGCCGAAAACAGAAATGTAACTATTGTTACTGAAACTGGCAAAAAATTCCATAAAACAGATATTAAAAATATATAATAATAAAAAGAAAAAATAAAAAAATTAAATTAAATTAACACAAGAAAAAAACTAAAGTCAAATAGAAACATTTTTCGGAAATAAGGTAAACTTATGAATAGATCCCTGAACCCAACGGTTTGGGTACAATTATTTGTATTTGATCAAGTCATACTGGTTCAACACCAGTTATATCGGGCGGTCCGAATGACGACAATCAAAGTGGTTCAACTCCACAAAGGGACTATAGCTTTAATTGACGTGAAGTACCTCGTACCATGAGTAGGTCGTTTGCAATTATAAACGCTTACGGCTAAAAGGGATTCATACGGGCCTTCCAATGTCATCTGAGTTATGCCAAAATTCCATGAAATATTGTGAAAAAAATGCAATAAGCTCAGCAGGAAAAATAGTAATAGATGCGCAATAATAAAAAAAAAAAAAAAAAAAAAAAAAAAAAAAAAAAAGGAATGCATTCCGAACTAAAAAATTACTAACAGAAAAACAAAACATCTAATCAAATAACGTAGTCATAGTTCCAACTAACACACATACATTCACTTCTGGATCCTAAAAACCATATCCTTCATTATTTCTCGTAACACCCCAACCAACTCATTTAGTTTAACGTAGATAATAAGGAATATAGAATAGTTAAAATAAAAGACCTATTTATGGTAAGTGTAAAATAAAACAAATTCCACAATTCACATCACTAGAAATAACAATTTTACTTAAAAAATGAAAATACGTAGTTTAGCTAAATAAGTACACTTATTTAAGTTATTATGTCACATATCTTATTTTTAATTGTATATAAGGAAACAAAATATGAATAAGGATAGTAGATTTAAGGTTTAATCACTTAAGAAATAACTTTATATTCGGGGGACTTACTTAGCATTAAGGACAAATAAATTTAATCTCATTTCTACAGCATCAATTTCTGCGCAATTGCGCATACTTACGATTTATTCAAAATTGATACACCTCTTGTAACCATCCGTGACGGCTATGGCTGGGTCATCAATGGACACTTCAAGCTGATACACACCATCGACTTGGCGAACTTCGAGAAAATCACCAAGAAACTGGAGGAAGCCGTAACTAACCTACGATATACATCCAATGATTCAACTGTCAATGTCCTCGACTACCAACTACAAAAAGCAAAATCTTACTTGTACGACTTAAGAGGACCAAAAGACATTAGGCCAAAACGATCAATCAATTGGATTGGGTCAGCATGGAAATGGATAGCTGGTACACCCGACGCAAGTGACTGGGATCAACTTCTGCAAAAACAGGAAGTACTCCTAAACAACAACGCCCAACAATATCAGGTGAACTCTGAGATCTTTAAGACCACTAACGAGTTATTACAGGCAATTAATGGGATTATTGCTATCACAAACGACGTCCAAGAGCACACCAGACAGGAACAAATATCCCATGAACTTCTCAGCAAAACATTAATCCTGAAGGAAGATATTTACGAATTAGTCCGAGCATGTCAAATGGCAAAAGCGAACGTTGTCAACAGCAACCTACTGAGCAAAGAAGAAATAAATCGCCTCATCAGTGAGATCGAAGTGCTTCCATACAGCAACGTCATCGAAGCAATAGAATATAGCAAGCCATCAATTTACACCAATGGATCACTACTTCTCTACATCCTGTCAATGCCAAAAGTAACAGAGACTCGGTACAACCATTTGATTGCACGCGCTGTCCAGCAAGACGGACAACAAATTGATTTAAATTACTCAACAATCCTTGCGAATAACCAGGAGACATATGGCATCAGAGGCAACTGTCTACATCTCACAGCAGCCTTGGTATGCGGACCAGAATCTCTCGTATTGCTCCCAGAGGGAAGCTGTTTACCTCGCCTGATTAAAGGAGGAGAAACAAGCTGTCAATACCTATCAACCAACGAGTCAACGATAGAAATGATTAAGGCAGACACTATCTACCTTAAGAATTTTAATGGGAGCATAGGCTCAGGTAAAATCTTTAACTATTTGTCTGGTTCTTTTATTCTACAGCTTAACAATGAATCGGTGAACATCAACAACGTCACCTACTGGAGTACTAGTAGCTCCGAAGTTCAACTACTGCCTCCTGTACTGACCAACGTAAAAAATAAGTCCCTGGCGGTTGACTTAAATCTCGTGCATGGGATGACAACTGGGAATATAAAACTTCTGTCGTTTCTACAAAAGAGAACAGATCTGAATATAATTTGCGAGATTATGGGTTTCATTGTTTTGGCAATAATCTTGGTGATCATTTGGCGTAAAATGACATCCGGCCTGAGAGTTCCAGAGATCGATCTATCACTGCTAAATAGAAGTCTACGTGGTCGCCAACAAGCGGCTCCTCAGCAGCCCAATCTGCGGGACGCAGATCTTTAAGGAGGGAGGAGTTAACACGGCCGCCTACTGCCCAATTTTACTGTTCTCACGGTAAGCGGCTACACGTGTCACAGCGTCAGCATATTTCCATTTCGCACGGTTGTGAAATGATCATATTGCACACTGCAGTGTAATGTGGCACTCATGGGAAGTCAAGGCCAAGACCGCTCACACCTGGGCAGCAAACGTGCCCTTACGTAAGATGCAGCCGCGAAGGCTATAAGTAGTGACGCGAATGGGAGTTGGAGGACAGTTGCAGTTGGGGTGTTAATTGATAAGTGTTAAGTGTTTAATGTTAATTATCACATAAGTTCTATATTGTCATCATCCGTGAATAAATCTAGTTTATAACGTTTTAATTGCATGTTTAATTTTGGGCAGTTGGCCCTAGTTGTATTTTTTTAAATTACTAAAGGATCAAATCCTTAACTTACATATAGACATTGGCATAGTTCAGAGAATCAAGAAACAGCGGCTGTGCTTGTTAGGTCATGTGGAATACTCTAGCTCTGAAAGTTTTCGATGTAGTACCCGCCGGTGGAAGCAGAGGAAGAGGAAGACCTCCATTGGAAAGCTCTACTTAGTATCTCCAATTGGCGCCAAGCAGCGAGAAAAAGGATTGAATGGCGCGATGTTATAAATTCGGCTAAAGTCACGTAAGCGGTGTCTACGCCAGTAAAGTAAGTATGTAAGTAATTTATTTGACTTCAAAATTGGCCTTCTTAATTAGTAGGCTAGTGAAATCTTGAATTAAAAAATGGAATTAAAATATAACGAGTATTGAACGGAAAATTCGGAAATGAAATGTAAATAAAATTAAAGCTTTCAATGATAAAACAATTAAATTAATTTAAATGAATCATAAATGCAGATATGCAGTAATAAAAGGGGTCTGAGCTTTAGAGCAACCTGTTTAATAAATTCGTATTTGTAGCAATACGAGACATTTTTATTGCGTTTTGCTGTCCAAATTTTTTAAATTTCCTTGTCTTTCGATTCAGATACAACTCTTCTATCAAAACAGGTGCTAAATTTATTTTTTCAGGAGCATGAACTAGAAATTTGTGGACAGAAGGCAGTATCATCGATACTACTTAATAAGACCTTTTGTTGTGGAAATTGAATTGTTAAAAATGTTCTTGCTGTATTACAGTCCCTTGAAGTTCCTCTTCTTCCACCTCTTGGCTAGTTATGCGGTTTTCATTTCTGGAGTACAAATACTCTGATTTGTACAAAAAATGGAAAAAACCTTCAAAAGCCCAAGGCCATAGTCTAAGACCCCACTGCTGCCAGACAAATGTGATTTCATAAAACCTGAAAGTTTGTATGCGCACGTCACCAATATATGTAAGATAAATGACGCGACTAATAATTTTGGGTAGTGATTACTTCGGGAGATAACAGCTGACAAAGATGCCAAAAAGAGCAGCTCAAAACATTAAAATATTAAGCTCGGGCTTTCCTCATTTTGTCCTTTTGTATGCATTGTCCAAAAAATAAAATACTTTTTGAGTTCTATGGCTTTAACATTCCTAACTTCCAATTCATCTATGCAGACTGGGGTGTTGTGCGGGCTAAACGTCAATATTAAACATCGTTGCAAATTTTACTTACTTTTTGCATGCTGTTGTTGCTGTTGCAGCGATTCACTAGCCCCGCTTAGGGCAGGTTTAATTAATCTATGTCGCCGAGGGCATATAATGGGAGGTCCACGAAACGTGCTGTTTCGACGGGATTGGATCAGAGGGAGAGGGGGGTTAGATGTGTCGGCTTAAGGGGGCATGTGAAGAGGGGGTTAGTGTCGTGCGGAGACTCTCCACATGCAGGGATACGTTGGATATGCTTGGGTGCAATAGGTGGTGCTTTTGCTCTGAGTACGTCATTCACGGGAAAGAAGTCTTTGAAGGTGTTGACTGACTCCTGGTGAATGGCGTTCAGTACTTGTCTGTACGCCGTTCTGTCCAGCGGTTGTGGCACGAGGCAGGTCGAGCTCGTTGTCTGCAATAGGTGGTGCTTTTGCTCCGATGCAAGTTATGCTCCGGCAACATCAGGAGGTTTCCTGTCGCGGTCCTGAGGGCGGTGTTTTGACAAGCCTGTAGCTTCTTCATCTGCTTCTCGTTAGTTTTCCGGTGCCCAGATCGGTGCAGCTTAGTTAACGACCGGCCGGCCAATAACTTTGCAGGTTGCCAGCAAGGTTTCTTTGCTTTTAACCCAGGTGCTGCCGGCTACTGCGTTGAGTATTTTGTTGCGGCCCTGGAGTTTTGCGGCAATTGCGGTCACATGCGGAGTGAAGTACTGCAGGCTATCGAGTGTGACTCCTTATATCGTTGGGCTGTTTATAGTCGGAATTTTTACGTCATCGACCTTCACATCTAATTCAAGCGTGTACTCCTTCGTCCAGCTGGGGAGGAGGGTAGCCGAGGATTTAGTTGGATGTATTTTTAACTGTAGTGCAGTGAAGAAGTGAGAAAGGTCGGCAAGATAGCAGTTCACTTTCGAATAAAGGTCATCAATATCCTGGCCAGACGCCAATATCAATCATCAGTACTGGGGAGAGGATACCACCCTGCGGAACCCCCTGTTTAATTTTGCTTAGTTTCTGTTTCGCCTTGGAATATTACCAATGATTGTCGATCACTTTCCCCGGCGCAACCCCGGCGGTAATGAGGATTCCTCAATGTCCGTGAGTAGCACTGAATGGTTGGCTCTGTCAAAAGCTTTTGACAAATCCAGTGCTATCAGGGCAGTCAGGGTCGGTTTTGGTTTAGGTCATTGACTATCTGAGTGTTTATGGCGTTTAGTTCTGCTGTGGTACTATGCACTTTACGGAAGCCATGCTGATGTGCTGCTGGACACAGATGGTGAGTAAAAGTCGGGAGCAGCAAGGCCTCAAGTGTCTTCGCTACTGGAGAGAGGAGAGTTATCGGCCGATAAGACTCTCATTTGTTGGCTGGTTTTCCCGGCTTGAGTAGCGGGACCCGCTACCCGTTTTCCACACGTCAGGTATCATTAGGATTGTCAAAGACAAGTTGAGAACCTTGGTGAGAAAGTCTGCTCCCGCTGGTCCAAGGTGTTTTAGCATCAGCATGCTTATTACATCGGGGCCGATGGATTTGGATGCTTTCGCCTTACCGATGACCCCTTGAACCACTTCCCTGGAGAAATCAAGTGCCGCGATGGTGTTTGGGAGTTTGCGCATACGGTGGGTTACACGTCGCAAAAAAACTTTCAAGGCTGGAGTATTCGTATCCATCCGGATCGCATGGCCTAGCCAGCGTAGCCCCTGCTTCTTGATTCGCTGAACTATCCCAATGTTGTCGTATAACTCGTACAACTAATCTTTCCATCGTCTGGGATATTCGCCGTTGTCAACTCGAAGAGGACCATAAATCTTACGCAAAGCTTTTGTCTCGAAAACTCCTGGCGCCGACTCATTGTCATCGTGTCGCGTACTGGCCGCAACAAAAACTTCTTTTGTGTTTGTTTGTTCATTTCCTGTGTTTTGCCTAATATTCCTTTCACTCCAAGCGTTGACAGTGGCATCTGTCGGCAAATAATTGCATAATTCAAAGCTGTGAATTGTTGGCACGGTTGCACTCGGTGTGTGCCTACCCAGTGGTATAAGTCTCCAAAGGGAGATGTTCGTCAAAACGGTTCCTCCACTAACAAATATTAGGGAAACGGAATGCTTTGCGCGGGTATTCCGTAAAAAGAGGTGTCGCATTTCTTTTTATACGGCGAGGGGAAAATTATCCCAGTGTACTTGGTGTGCCATGGTGGCGTGCGCTATACAACTCTGTCCCTTTGGGTAATGGGGGCGGCGCCAAATGATTGGGCACCAATACACACTCGCCTGAGAATTCTGACGGCCGACGCATAGCTTGCGGCCTGGATCGTAAGTGCGTGCCAGATCAGATTCTAACAATCGACAAGAAAGTGAACATCTTTTTTGCGCAGACGTGCGTGTATATATATTAGTGAAAGAAAAAATAAGATAAAATTTTATAAGCGTAAGGCCAGTCGAGGCTAAGAGCGGTTAGAAATTGTTTCTAGTGAGCAGGAGGCAGTTGAAGCGTAGGTTTTTTTTTTTGGTTGTGTCAGGACGGAGTCATTTGTGTGGAGAGTGGCGGAACCGGAGTTTGGCGGCACCACCGGAGGAGCACCGAAGTTGGGTACTCACACCCGACTGAGAAACCCTGAGTATCATTTTGTTGATTTAATTGTTTTCTTACGTTTTTTTTTGTCGTGCCAAAGTGTCGTTCCTTCGTCTTTCCCATACCCATCCTTTTAGTATCCCGCACCCAGAGCCCAGTCATACAGGCGGGTTAAAGTTACCTCCAGCAGCACGGAAGTGGTGCGAGTGGGTTCGTAACCAGTTTGGTTGGACCACACCTCGGGTGCACCCCAAAAATATATATTGTTTATTTTGTCTTATATGGTTGCTGAATTGTTGTCGTGCATTTGTTTATATAAGTCAGCGTAGATCACTTCACTTGGTTTTGTTCTTGCTAGTAGGTGTTGTTCTTGCACGTAGCTGTTGACCCACGCCGTCTTCACTAAGCAGGCCGGTCGCTTTGTTAGTTTTGTCATCTCCTTTTTGTGCGGTAGTTTGTTTGGTTGACGTGTGTGGTTGTTGGTAGGCTTTAACCAACAACCACTGTAGGTATATGTACGTATACACATACGTATATACATATTGGCTTTGAAGAAAAGTAGAGGTGACAAATTGGCGCCCAACGTGGGGCCCGATATTTAAAAGCATTTTTGTTTTGAAGAATTTTGGAGTTTTTGTTTTAGCGAATTTTTATTGGTTTTTGTGTCATTGGAGTGTTTTATACTAGTAGGAAAAATTGTAGGTCGAGTGGGTAGGGACTGGGCCAGAAGTAACCAGTAGTAGTCCTGCCCAAAACTAGGTTGTGTTTTTTTTTTTTTTTTGTTAATTAAAGGCTTTTGTTGTTTTCTTTATTTCTTTTGATTAAATTTTTCCATTTTTTTATTAATTTTTTTTTTATTTTTTTTTGTGGTTAGGCTCTTCTGTTGTTTACGTGATAGAGTCTTTTGTTACGCCAGTATAGGGCAACGCAAAAAATATTAGGATAATAGTTTTTTAATTTTGTTTTTTATTAAATTATTTTTTTTTCTTTTTTTTTAAGTAAATAATTTTTTTTTATTTTTGGTTTTTCTTGTTTTTTTATTTTCGAGTTTAGTTGTTTTTTTATTTAAAATGGAGAATAATCGGTTGTCCCAAGATGAGCTCGCGTACGAGATGGAGGCACGCGGCCTTCCAATCGGTACGGTCGAAGCCATGAGGAAATCGATTAGGGCGTCGCGTTTGTTAGAGGAAAGACGTTCGGTAAACCTCTTTCAGGACTACCCTTTCAGTTGCGACGAAGATAAGATGGCGGTCGAGTCTATGCACGTGAACGAAGAGAGCTATAGGTACCCACACAGCAGCGAAAGGCGGGAACAACCAAGGAGGTTTGAGGGCGCTACAAGACCAGATCGAGCAGACAGAGCAGAGCGCTACCAGCAATTACGTGAAGACCGGAATCCCAACACACCAAGGAGAGCAGAGAGCCAACCAAATCAGCAAGGGAGGTACGTAGACCCCCGAAACGCATGCAGACGATGCGGTGGAGTCGGACATTTCGCCCACGGCTGTCGCAGTCCAAAAATCGAGTTTTGTTGGAAGTGTGGACGTTGTGGAATACACACCCGAAATTGCTGCCCAGATCTACAGGAAAACGACCAGGGGCCTCATCAGTATCGAGGGGTGGGGTCCACAACACTCCCTCGAGAACAGCAGCAGCACTAAACCAGAAACAAGGCCGGATCCTGGCCAATGTGACCATGAACGGCGAAAACATAGTAGCGGCAATAGATACCGGAGCAACGAGGAGTTTCGTGAGCGAAGAAGTGGTGAGGAGATTGGGTACGGAAAGAACGAAACCCGTAAAGACACGAGTGGTAATGGGAGATGGAAGGCGCAAGGACGTCGAGGAAGCAGTAGAAGCAGAAGTGAAGTTGGGGAACGAAGTACATCACAGCGAGTTACTTGTTCTACCAGGCCTGGTCGATGAAATGGTACTCGGGACGGACTACCTCACGAAGGCCAACACAGAGTTGAGATGCGGCGGAGAGTCACTAAGATTAAGGGTAGACAAGAGAGAAGACGAGATAATCACGTGCACCGCCATAGTTGAGAAGGGAGCGAAGGAGTACACGGCCTCAGAAGGCCCAAACCAAACCACACTACAAGCAGGCAACCCAGCGGATAAGAAAGTGAGTGAGTTCCTGCAAAGTGAGTTGAAACAATTTGAGGAGATGTCAGGACCGTCCAATGTCGCCACACATAAAATAATCATGCGAGACGATCGACCAATAAAGCAGAGGTACTTCCCCAAGAACCCAAAGATGCAAGAGGTCATCAACAAAGAAATCGACGAACTACTTGAGAAGAGCTACATTGAACCATCCCATAGTCCGCACAGTGCACCAATAGTATTAGCAAAGAAGAAAAACGGAAAGTGGAGACTCTGCGTCGACTACCGCCAATTGAATGCCAAATCCGTTCCAGACGCATACCCGTTGCCGCGCATCCAGCATATACTCGATCGGCTCAGAAGCGCTAGATTCATCAGCAGTCTGGACTTGAAGAATGGTTATTGGCAGATCCCCATGGAGGAGGACAGCAAACAGTACACGGCATTCACAGTACCCGGACGTGGCTTGTTCCAATGGAAGGTAATGCCTTTCGGCCTACACTCCGCACCAGCGACGTTCCAGAGGGCACTTGATAGAGTTATCGGCCCAGAACTAGAACCGCACGCATTTGCCTATCTAGACGACATCATAGTCACGAGTACAACGCTAGAAGATCACGTGAAGCATCTCAAAGAGGTATTCCAGCGGCTAAGAAAAGCCAACCTCCGCATCAACCCCGAGAAGTGCGAGTTTTTTAAGAAGAAGCTGAAGTATTTAAGCCACGTAGTCAGCGAGAAGGGCATCCATACAGACCCAGATAAGGTAGCGGCCATTAGAGAGCTCACACCTCCAACAAATCTACGAGAGCTCAGACGATTCCTGGGAGTGGCATCATGGTACCGAAGATTCGTCCCCGACTTTTCACAAGTTTCGCATCCGCTCACATCAATGTTGAAGAAAGGCAAAAAGTGGGAGTGGTCCGAAAAACAACAGTCAGCATTCGAAGCCCTGAAAGACGCCCTCACACAAGCACCGGTATTGGCGTGCCCGGACTTCACAAAGAGATTTACGTTGCAGACCGACGCGAGTGATTTCGGACTCGGAGCAGTTCTAACACAAGAGTTAGAGGGTAGCGAGCGAGTAATAGCATATGCGAGTCGGCGGCTGAATAAAGCCGAAATGAACTACTCACCAACGGAGAAGGAGTGTTTAGCGATAGTCTGGCCAATAAGGAAAATGAGACCATATCTTGAAGGGTACAACTTCACAGTGATTACCGACCACCTGGCGTTGAAGTGGCTCAACGCGATCGAGTGGATAGCGAGATGGGCGCTAGAGCTCCAACAATATTCGTTCGAAGTGCAGTACAGGAAGGGGAAGCTGAACGTCGTAGCAGACGCGCTATCAAGGCAACCACGAGAGGAACAGTTGGGCACAGTATTAGAGGAAGGCGAAAACGAAGACGGCGCATGGCTAAAAGAAAAGAAGGCGAAGGTGGAAGAAGCTCCAGAAAAGTACCCGGACTACGTGATCGAAGAAGGCAGTTTATATAGGCGAATGACGACCCAAGTCGATGGTGAAGATACTACTCCGTGGAAGCTATGTGTACCAATGTCTCAAAAACTACGAGTGTTAAAAGAAGTACATGACGCCCCGAGTGCAGGCCATATGGGCATTCGTAAATCCATAGCGACGTGAGGAAGTATGTACAACAGTGTCACGAGTGCCAAATATATAAGCCCGGCCAACAACAAGCTGCAGGCAAAATGCTCACCCAAATAGCGGAAGAACCATGGGCAACAGTGTGTGCAGATTTCGTCGGCCCGCTACCCCGATCAAAGCATGGCAGTACAATGGCTCTCGTCTTTCTGGACCGATTCTCTAAATGGGTAGAGATCGTTGCAGTCCGCAAAGCCACAACCGAATGCCTCGTAAGAGCATTCCGAGAAAGGATCTTAGCGCGTTTTGGTATCCCAAAAGTACTAATCACGGACAACGGAGCACAATTCACCAGTAAGCATTTCAAAAACTTCTTACGCGAGCACGGAGTGAAACACCAGCTAACCGCACCTTACACACCACAAGAGAACCCGACCGAAAGAGCAAACAGGAACATTAAAAGAATGATAGCGCAATTCACCGGAAGAGAACAACGTGATTGGGACGAACTACTCCCAGAAATAACACTCGCACTCAATACCTGCGTAGGCGAATCCACAGGATACAGTCCGGCATACATAGTCCAGGGAAGAGACCCAAGAATGCCGAATAATCTCTTCGACGAACACACCTTCGGAACAGCGCAGAAGACCCCGACACCAGCAGAGAAAGCAACAGTGATGGCAGAAGTTTACAGAATAGTTCGAGGTAACCAACAACGCGCAACAACCGATCAAGCGCGTCATTACAACCTGCGAAGGCGAAATTGGCAACCCGCTATAGGCGACTTAGTACTAGTGAAGGAACACCACCTCTCAAAGGCGATAGAAAACTTTGCGGCCAAACTAGCTCCCAGGTACAGCGGCCCGCATCGAATAACCAACTACATATCTCCAGTAATAGTGGAACTGGACAAAATACACAAGGGAAAAAGTAGAACGGCACATCTGAGTGAACTGAAGCCCTACCACGGCGATGGGAAAAACATTTCATAAAAACAAAAATTATCGTGAAAAAAAAAAGGAAAAAAAAAAATTTTGAAGTAAAAGGATAATAGAGCAAAAAAAAAATTATCGTGAAAAAAAAAAGGAAAAAAAAAAAAATTTGAAGTAAAAGGATAATAGAGCAAAAAAAAATTATCGTGAAAAAAAGAAGAAACTTGAAGTAAAACACAAAAACACAAAACAACAAAAAAAAAAAAAAAAAAAAAATATATTAGTGAAAAAAAAAATTTTAGTGAAAAACAAAAAAAAAAGACATCATAGTGATAAGAACACACAAAAAAAAAAAAAATTAAGAGTGAAAAAAAGTTTGATATGGACGCACCCTAAAATGGACATAAAAGGGAGTCGTAGTATTAAGAAACAAACACAAAAACAAAAAAAAAAACAAAAAAAAAAAATTCAAGTGAAAAAAAAAGTTTGATATGGACGCACCTTAAGTCACATACTGTATGAAGGTGGCAGCACCCACGAATAGCAGAGCCAGCGGTAAACAAATGAACATACATATATACAAATATACATATGTACATATACCTAAGTGAGAGAAAAAACTAGATAATATACATACATACATACATGCAATGAAGTGAATATATATATGTACATATAAGTGGAAAAACAAAAATATACATAATATACATATATACAATACATAAACTAAAATATATGCAAAGTGAAAATATACAAGCAAAAACACATAGACGCAAAAATAATAATAATAATAATTATATATACACAACGCACAGAAAAAAAAAATTAATATATATACACACAAAATAATAATAATAACTGAAATACTCCTGCAAAAAATCGGAAGAGAAATTTGCATATGCAGGAAAAGCACAGTTGGTCGAGCGATGAAAAATCAAAATAAAAGCCGGCGCCACGACCAAACTCACATCAAGTGTTTTAACAACTGAAGCGAGCGATAAACTAATTGTGCCAACGAACTATACGAAGTAAGCAGCATAAGCAAGCAGCAGAGATGGCAGCAACAAATGACTGGCCGCGCATACGTATACACAGACTGACAGAGGAGGAGATACGTTCTCATATACCCGAGGCAAAACAATGTAAACGAGGCAGAGCAGATAGTACCTGTACCAGCGAATCTACAGTGATATTCGTACGGAACGAAGATGCAGGTAGCGGCAGTGCTGATGAAGGAGAATGCTATGCAGCGACGGGTGAGGCGATCTTACAAACGGCACGTCGAAGGCAACTACCACCGCGTGAGGATCACACGGACTGGCCTGGTGACCATAAGTCTCGCAGCGGGAAGTGAGGGGAGGGTGTAAGGACCCCAAAATCCGAGGCTTTTGGAGACCTCACAACAATACATTTTTATATATATATATTTTTCATATTTGTATATATACATAAATAATAATAATTATATATATTACATATATATATATATATTTACATACTTAAATTATTGAAGCGCTGAAGCCTATGAGCATGTTCGAACATGAATGCACATACACACATACACATAGAATAAGTGAGAAACTGTACGCAGCAATCAATTGTTATTATAAAATAACAATCTGCCTGCGTGCAGAATAGTATAAAAGGCGACGAAAACGCAAAGGAAATTGAGTAGCCTTTGTGTTGTCGTTAGGTATACTTGCCCGTGGGATCAATACCACCGGCAAACGTAGTGCACCTGAGGGTCTATATACCTCACGAGCATTTATTTATATTCTACTGAGGGTTTATACCTCACTGGAACGAGGGCTGTTAGAGGGTTTATACCTCCACAGCGCCATAGGAAAGAAGTACTATTTGTGTTATTATTAAGCATACTTGCTCGTGGGTTCAACACCACCAGCAAACGTAGTGTACCTGAGGGTTTATACCTCACGAACACTTACTTACTTGTCATAGAAATAGCGAGTAACGTATTAGAAACCGTGTAGATAGAGATTGTTAAACTAATAAATTTGTTGTAACGTACCCAGCGCATTTTACTTTAGCAAACCCTTGGCAAGGCTGAGCTTACCCCAGCCAAGAGGAAAACTCCGTTACAATAGGGAATCTAGGGCATTAGGTCAACTAATAGCTGGGGCGTTCCAGGCTATGCCGGAAGGGCTAGGCCGGACCAATTTGGTAGAGCATAAGATCAGGGTAAAAGCAGGAGTTGAACCTGTGAAACAGGGTTATTACCCTGTGTCTCCCGTCATACAGTCGCGTATGGACGAGGAGATTCAGGATATGCTTGACAAAGGGGTGATAGAGAAATCACATAGTCCCAGGGCGTCTCCAGGTTGTAATGATCAGGAAGAAAGACTGTACATATAGGTTTTGCGTAGACCATAGGGTTTTGAATAAGTGTACCAAAAAGGATAGTTACCCCCTTCCATATGTGTCGGCGACCTTAGATAAGCTAAGGGATGCCAAGTTTCTGTCCAGTCTGGACATTAAGTCAGCGTATTGGCAATTTCCGGTGGAAGAGCAGTCGAGGCCCTTCACCGCATTCGCGGTACCAGGTAGAGGACTATTTCCGTTTAAGAAGATGCCATACGGTTTGCATTATGCACCGGCAACTTGGCAGAGATTTATAGATTCGGTCATAGGTCCAGAGTTAGAACCTCATGTTTTTGTGTATTTGGACGATATTATTATCGTTACGAATATTTTTGAGAAGCATTTAGATATTTTGAAGATTGTCTTAGATTAAATAGGGATAAAGGTAATTTTTGTCGGCCTGAGTTAAAGTATTTGGGCTACGTGGTGGACAAGAACGGTCTACACGTGAATAAGTTGAAGGATCCGTGTGGTTGGTTAGCTAGGTGGGCTTTGAAGCTCCAGCAGTACGATTTTGATATAGTGCATCGGAAAGGCAAGGAACATGTGGTTCCAGATATGCTATCCCGAAGTGTGCCACTTATTGCTGAGGTGACTACTGCCAATCCTTGGTTGGCAAGGATGGTGCGGTTAGTAGAGAAAAAGCCTTTGTCGTATCCAGCGTGGAGAGTTGAAGGTGGCAACCTCTACAAGTTTGTTAGGTCGAGATTTCCTTCTTTTTACGGCGATTCACCAGAGTGGAAAAGAGTAATAGGGCGTGATGGTAGAGGTCAGATTTTAAAACAATGTCACGACAATCCGTTAGCAGGCCATATGGGTGTGAAAAAGACTTTTGCGCGTGTTTCACAAAAGTCCTACTGGCCAAGGATGAAGTCGGACATTGCGAAATATGTTAGGGCGTGTAAAACTTGTCAACAGGTGAAACCTGAGAATTCACAGCCAGCTGGGGGTATGATAGAGAGGACCAAGGCAGTCGAGCCTTGGGAAATGATTTTTGTAGATCTGGTAGGGCCCTTAGTGAAGTCGTCAAAGGGCTACCAGTATATTTTAACAGTAGTGGACTATTTTTCCAAATTTCCCCTCCTATTTCCTTTGCGTACTGCCACGGAAAAAAGCGTATGCAAACAATTGGAGGATAATGTATTTCTTTTGTTTGGAGTTCCTCGGTCGGTTGTGTGTGACAATGGACCCCAATTTAGGAGTCGAGAGCCTCGGATCCTCTGCGGTGACTATGGCGTCCATCTCCGGTACACCGCACACTATCACCCACAGGCTAACCCGGCCGAGAGGATAAACCAGATTATTAAAACGACACTTAGGGCTTATATGTCAGAGAACCAGAGGACATGGGACCAACAGTTAGGGAAGGTAGCATGCTGTATTAGGACAGCGCAACACGAAGTGTTAGGAGCTACGCCTTATTTCGTGAATTTGGTAGGGAAATGGCGGTAGAAGGCAGTAGGGAATTCATAGACAGTTTAGGAGATCAGGAGAAATTAAATTGTCAGGATCGAGCAAAGAGGCTCGATGAAATTAGGGCCAACATTAGAACTAGATTAGAACAGGCGAGTGAGAAGCTTGCGAGGCAGTACAATCTCAGACGTCGAGATGTACAGTACATGCCTGGAGAGTTAGTGTGGAGGAAGAATATTATGCTGTCGGATGCAGCGAATTTTTATGCCGCGAAGTTAGCGCCAAAGTATGTAGGGCCGTTTATTGTTAGGAAGAGAGTGTCACCGTGGACATACGCACAGACAGATGACTTAGGCAAAGACAAAGGGACTTGGAACGTTAAAGATTTTAGGCCATATAGGGATTGATAGGATACTGTAGGAGATTTCCGTTCCCTGATCAAAAGGAAGATTCCTTCCTTTTCGTTGAGGAAGGGGTGGAGCTGTCGCGTACTGGCCGCAACAAAAACTTTTTTTGTGTTTGTTTGTTCATTTCCTTTGTTTTGCCTAATATTCCTTTCACTCCAAGCGTTGGCAGTGGCATCTGTCGGCAAATAATTGCATAATTCAAAGCCGTGAATTGTTGGCACGGTTGCACTCGGTGTGTGCCTACCCAGTGGTATAAGTCTCCAAAAGGAAATGTTCGTCAAAACGGTTCCTCCACTAACAAATATTAGGGAAACGGAATGCTTTGCGCGGGTATTCCGTAAAAAGGGGTGTCGCCTTTCTTTTTATACAGCGAGGGGAAAATTATCCCAGTGTACTTGGTATGCCATGGTGTCTGCGCTATACAACTCTGTCCCTTTGGGTAATGGGGGCGGTGCCAAATAATTGGGCACCAATACACACTCGCCTGAGAATTCTGACGGCCGACGCATAGCTTGCGGCCTGGCTCGTAAGTGCGTGCCGGATCAGATTCTAACAATCGACAAGAAAGTGAACGGGTTAAAGTTACCTCCGGCAGCACGGAAGTAGTGCGAGTGGGTTCGTAACCAGTTTGGTTGGACCACACCTCGGGTGTACCCCAAAAATATATTTTGTTTATTTTGTCTTATATCGTTGCTTAATTGTTGTCGTGCATTTGTTTATCTAAGTCAGCGTAGATCACTTCACTTGGTTTTGTTCTTGCTAGTAGGTGTTGTTCTTGCACGTAGCTGTTGACCCACGCCGTCTTCACTAAGCTGGCCGGTCGCTTTGTTAGTTTTGTCATCTCCTTTTTGTGCGGTAGTTTGTTTAGTTGACGTGTGTGGTTGGGCTTTAACCAACAACCACTGTAGGTATATGTACGTATACACATACGTATATACATATTGTCTTTGAAGAAAAGTAGAGGTGACAATCATCCCTGCTTCCGCACCATATAGCAGAACGGGATCGATGAGAAACTTGTAGAGTTTGGTTTTCGTTCGTCAGGAGAGGACCTTACTTTTCAATTGTCTACTTAGTCCAAAGTAGCACCTGTTGGCAAGAGTGATTCTGCGTTGGATATCCAGGCTGACGTTGTTGTTGCTTCCAAGATAGACGAAGTTATCTACGACCTCAACAGTGACATGTGAGCCAATTCGCGAATGCGATGACTATTCGTGTGATGACAGGAGATATTTCGTCTTGCCCTCCTTCACTACCAGACCCATTTGTTTCGCTTTTTTATTCAGTTTGGAGAAAGCAGAACTCACGACGCGGTTGTTGAGGTCAATAATGTCAATATCATCGGCTTACGCCAGCTGCTGTACACTCTTATAGAAGATTGTACCTTCTCTGTTCAGCTCTGCGTATTATTTTCTCCAGCATTAAATTAAAAAAGTCACAAGATAAAAAGTCATCTTGTCTGAAACCTCGTTGGGTATCGAACGGCTCGTAGAGGTCCTTCCCGATCCTGACGGAGCTTTTAGTGATAATTAACGTCAGTTTACATAGCCGTATAAGTTTTGCGGGGACATAAAATTCAGACATAGCGGCAGTCCTATTCGTGCTGTCGAAGGCGGCTTTAAAATCGACGAAGAGGTGGTGGGTGTCGATCCTCTTTCCACGGGTCTTTTCCAAGATAAGGTCCAATCAGTTTGTTGACGGTGAGCTTTAGTCTTTCTTCATATGCGTATTAATCAGGGTTATCCCACGATAGTTGGATTGGGCAAAGTAGCTGATGCATGCACCTTGTCAGTTCTTCACCGCCATGTTTGAATAGCTCTGCCGGTAGGCCGTCAACTCCAGCTGCTTTGTTGTTTTTTAAGCGGGCGATTGCTATTCGACCTTTCTCGTGGTCAGGTAATGGAACGTCTTTTCCATTGCTATCGTTCGGGTTCACTATCTCCGGTTACTCCGTTTTCACTGCTATTCAGCAGGCTGGAGAAGTGTTCCCTCCATAAATTCAATTTGCTCTGGGCATCGATGGCTAAATCACATCTTTGTGTCCTACAGGAGTCTGCTCCGGTCTTGAAACCTTCTATAAGTCGTCTTATCTTCTCATAGAATTTTTGAGCATTACCCTTGTCGGCCAGCTTCTCAAGCTCTTCATACTCACGCATCTCGGCGTCTTTCTTTTTTTGTCTGAAGATGCGTCTTGCTTCCCTCTTCAGCTCTCGATATCTATCCCATCCCTCACATGTTATGGTCGATCACAACGTTGCGAGGTAGGCAGTCTGTTTTCTCTCCACTGCGACACGGCAGTCCTCATCATACCAGCAGTTTTTACGACCTTTACGCAGTGCAATAGTTTCGTTTGCAGCTGTACGTAGGGAGCTTGAAATGAAGTCCCACAGTTCCCGTATACTAAGTTGCTGATGAGTGCTCTCAGAGAGTAGGTGTGCAAGTAGTGTAGAAAACCGCGCGGCAGGCCGTTTGTGATTTGAGATTTTCCACGTCGAACTTTCCTTGTGTTTGTTGAGGGGCGTTCTTCGATGCACGGAGGCGCATGCGTATCTTTGCTGCAACAAGATAGTGGTCCGAGTCGATTTTAGGTCCTCGGAGTGTACGCACGTCAAGAACACTGGAGACATTTCTTCCATCGATCACGACATGATCGATCTGGTTTTGTGTTTTTCGATCAGGGTACAGCAAAAAAACTGCTGGAATCTAGAACTACAGACAACCATATTTCGGGCCCGGCAAAATCGATCAGCCTCCATCCATTAGTGGATTTTTCGTTGAGTAGGCTGAATTTTCCAGCTGTCGCACCGAAAATGCCCACCCTGGCATTAAAATCGCCAAGCACGATTTTCACATCGTGTCGGGGCAGGGCTCATAAGTATGCTCTAGACGCTCATAAAAGGCATCTTTGGCCAAATCGTCCTTCTCTTCCATCGGGGCGTGGGCGCAAATCAACGATATGTTAAAAAATTTCGCTTTGATGGGGATTGTGGCGAAAGGCTCATCCACCGGGGTGAATGCCAGTACTCGACGACGGGGCAGAAATAATCAGTTGGACCAAGGTTGGTTTCGACGCCAGCCCTGATGAGAAGGATTTGGAGCAGCCCAGCTGCGAAGTGTTGCTCCGTACGCGCACTTAAATGAATTTTACCTGTTGACCTAAACGGGGTTAGATCGCCGAAAGAGTGACAGCCCTTGGCCGGATAAAACCCGGGTCAACTCCGATACGTAGAATCGGCTGTCTTGAGTTATATGACTTTTCGCCTCACTGAAAAATTTAGTATACAAAGTTAAATTTAATGTTTTGATTTCAGTGTTTTAATAACAGTTTTAAAAACACAAATCTCAAATTCCTTTCTATATGTATCCACTACTTTTTTTTTAAACAAATTGTTAAAAATTTGTGTATATATCCATACCGAGTGACCATATTTTGTTTTGGTTTTACTAAAGTTATCGCAGAAAATATTATTATATTTATGGAAAAAGGCGGCTAATAAAATTAAAACATTTTCTATAGTTCATAATTTTGTTTCAAATTATGCTCTCTCATTACTATTATAGTGAGGTGTAAAAATAGCTTCATAAACGACTTAAGAGCATTGAAGCGATACGAATAGAAACAGGTTTATTATTTGCGAATGCACTTCATCCTGCTTATCAAAATCTGATTCGTGTCTTCCGTCCAATTACTCAGTTAGAAGATGTACATATACTTATAGCGCAGCGTAGTATCAGATGCCGATATGGAAAGGATAAGAATAAAATTAAAAATTAACGTAAAATACCTGCATTGAAATATCCCATAATGGAAAAATCGCTGATATTATTTACAGTCTATCTGATTGTAGGTATATACAATCCACTATACACATTTATGCAGATTAAAGCCTTATAAAAACAAGGTTTTCAGATATATATATTAGCTACTGCTTATGTATGAAATACCAAGAAATACGGAAAATAGAATTACGGAAGCAAAGATAAAACAAATTCATAAAAATTATGGCTTTGAATACAGTTTTTATTTCCCTTTAATGTTTTTCTGATTCGATCTGTCCAATATCGGGAATCTCGGGTAAATTTTTTGGTGAATTTTTACTCGAAGCGTTTAAATAGTTTTCATCAAGAAGAGAATTACCATTAATTATATGGCGTACAAGTTCAATTACAGCGGCGTACAAAAATGTATATTTTGTTTGGATCTTCATCAATTAAAATCACAGTTTTTTTAACAATTTCTTAAATATTAATTTTTAACTTATGTTTCAGACGTAAGTGCCTGTTCGCCCAACGCCTGCACTACAATGCACGATTATAGAAAAATAACTCGATAAACGAAAACTCCTGATTTTACGTATGGAATATATTAAATTCACTAGATTGCTTGGACATCTGTGGTCATATTTATCATGTGTGAACATCACCTGCGTGCGGTCGTAGTAATCGTAACACGTATTTTTTTAATTATAGCAGAAATTCCTTTTGTTTTATACGGAATGTATTCGTTGCATTTGATCCTTAAAGTCAATAAATATATTTAAATATTTTATTAGAGACAATAACGGTACATATTCAGATATTAAGAAATTTTGCCTGATAGAAAGTTAGCGAAATGTTAGGTAGAGCCATTGCTTAATTTTGCTTGACATAGTTTATTTTCGAATAAATTATATTTCAACTAAAAATATTAATAATTTGTTAAGTATGAAGTATAATAATTTGAAAAGGCAACAACGAGAAGATGGTCAAGATTGGTCAAGCCTCATACATATTGTCGAGTATAATTATACTAAATAAGACTATTGTACAACAATCCAAGGCCTTGAACGACAATTTCCACCAATGACATCTGCGTCCAAAGTAGCTAACGTGTACTCGTACCAGTGTAATTCTGCGTTGAATTTCAAGCCTGTTGACTATGTAGTTGGTGTTAAAGCTCCCTATCTAGTCACAATTATATTTAGCCTCAAAATTTTATCTATGTATGTATATAACTGTTTATTTGATAAAAGATAATATTTCGTCGGGTTCTCGTTTACTACTAGATCCATTCGCCTCGCTTTGTTATCCAGTCTGGAGAAAGCAGGACTGTTAAGGTCAATGATCTCAATATCATCGGCATACGTCAGCTGCTTTACGCTCTCATAGAAGATTATCCCCTCTCTAATGTTAGTCTTTTAACAGTTAGATAGGACCTTACATGCGATATTGAGAAGATATGTTCCACTAATAGCCTATTTTCACAGGACGTTAAATGCATTTTAGCTTAAATGCATTTAAACATCGCATTTAAATGCTAAATTCCCATGTGTTTGTTGTTGTATAAAAGTGTGTTAACTCACTTTTCAAAGTGGTTCTCCTCTTAAAAAAATAAAATAAAATAAATATAAAAAACAAACAAAAAGCAATTGTGGAATAGAAAACGATCCCCTTAACATAAAAATATACGCGACTCTGGCAACTATCAGCTGATTGCGCAAAACAAATAATTATGTATGTATATATAATTGGCGCAAAACAAATATTTATGTATATATAACGTGCGCTTTGCAACCGGTTAAGGGATTTTTCGGCCGAGCTACTCCTCGAATTGTGGTTTTTTAGAAAAAAACTTAATTACTTAAAAAAATAAACTGAACTGAAAATGGAAACAAAACGACGTAAGTGGAACCTTACGGAGGAGCAAAGTTTCCTGGATTGCTGGGAAGGAAGAGCTCAGGAATTGAGAGGTAGCCGAAAAACTCTCATGTATGCAAAAAAGCATTTTCCTTTCAGCAGCATCTGTCCGTGCAGCAATAATCTGCACTTGCAAATCAAAATATTTTATAAACAGCAAAATAAAATGGATGCGGTCTCTTGAATTCATGATTTTAATACTTGTGACAAATTTTGCAAACTGCAAATGTAACCAAAATCAGCTGTTTGAGTTAACTCACTTTTGGTGGAAGCGTTTGACATTTCATTAACTTAACAGAGGCCTTAAATACATGTAATTGCTTGGTGGAAATAGGCAATAAGCTGGTGCATGCATTTTGTTAGTTCTTCATCGCCGTATTTGAATAGCTCGGCCGTCAATTCATCGACACCCGCCACTTTGTTACTCTGCAAAGTTCGCTATGTCTGAGTTTACACAGGGATACTTTTTGTCGACGAAACACTCGTTTTTAGGGGAGGGAGCGACGACGAAGGCGACAATGCAAAGTGTCGCTATGCTCGTTCGACTCGTTTTGTGTTTCTATTCGTCTAGGTAGATTTTGGCATTCCCTTTTATTTTGTTTCTCACTTTGAACTAATTTGAGCTGTCTAAAATTTCAAATGAATAAATGCCGTAAATTTGGAAATTGAAATTGGGGGTTTTTACTACAATATTTACATATATGTAATATAAGCATGCATATATGCCTTTGTGTATATGTATCCGATTATTAATAAATATTTCAGATAATGGAGTTTGTAGATAAAGTTGAATTAATGCAAGAAATATTATAGAGTATTGAAGAAGCCGCTGAGATTGATTTTGATGATAGTGAAAAGCATGAGAAATGTAAATAGATTACACTTTGGAAAGGGTAGAGTTGATGTTTAATAAAATGTAAAAATATATAAAAGAAATAGATAAATAAAAGCTGTGTCTTCCTTTACACGAACATAGTGTTTTTATTTTAGACATATTAGAAAGCGCGATGCGAACGAAAAATTGCGATTGTAAAATAAAGCGGAGTAGAGAAAAAAAATGAACACCAAACAAATGTCAAAAAAATTGCTTGACGAAAGTCTCTCTATGTGAACGTGAAGGGCGACACAAAAGAGAAAATTTCGATAAAAAGCGACAAAAAGTATCCCCGCGTAAACTCAGACTATTAGAACTCCGTTATATTCGGGTTCGCGATTTTTTCAGTTTGTTGATGAGTGCTGCCAGAGAGTGAAGGAGTGAAAATTTATTAGAACATCGTAGGAGCTTAAGACTATTTGGAGAGGTTTCGTCTTGGACAATAAATTAGTTTTTCGATCGATGCGCCGAAAACACCTTGAAGTTTAAAGTTGAAATCGCCAAGCATGATTTTTATACCGTGGCGAGGCCAGCGTTCATAGAAAATTTCTTTGATTACATCGACCTTCTACTTCATCGAAGTGTGGGCGTAAGTCAGTGATATGCTAATGAACACGGGTCGGTTATCGCATCTTGCACAAGGATCCCTCAACTTTCCAAGGAGCGCGACAAGGTCGTAAGAGCACAAAATTATTATAGATCTGAGAGTGTAAGACTCCATTATTACTGAAGTCAAAAAGTCTAGCTTAGGCCCAGTTCTAAGCTATTCAAATTTACTGCAAGCTATAGACAACTTCTCATACGAGAGTGTAAGAGAAGAAACCTTAGCTTAGAAATAGCAGCAAAATTTCATCAAAAAGGACAAATTCGAATAACATGTTACTTCGATTTTTACTCAAGCATCAAACATTAAACTTAATACCGGAATACAATTATATTTATTATTTTACTTGGTAAGAACCGTTTTCACAATGTCCGGTTAAGCACTTAATCAGAACTTAATCGGAAGGTAGCAAAAAATTCGTTTTCACAATGTCCGGTTAAGGCGCATCTGTCAATTAAGTTGCGGTTAACTTAACGCCAACATCGAGTGGCGATTAGCTCTTAACCAGAAGATAATTTGACAGCTGCAAATTGTAAAATAATAAAGGAAATAGTATTCCGACAGTGGTTTTAAAATAAATTTTATTATGGAAAATTTGGAACGCACTGCCTATCTGGCTGCGTTGATGCAGAGGCGTATTTATAGGGAAATAACGTGCCGTACACAAATAAATTTTTTTGAGAAATATGATGAAGAAGTTTTTATTCGTAGATTTCGTCTTTCCAAAAATAGTGCAAAATAAGTTTTGGAAAAAATAGAAAATAAAATTTGAAGCCGCACTGAAAGGTTTGTGAATATAGTAAGCTTGGAGTAAATAAATATTGTTGATAATTTATTTGATTTTGCAGGATGATTTGGCGTAGGAATCTGGAGGTGTTTTATATAGATTAAAGTGAAGTTAAAGTGAATGTAAATATAATTATATTACAACCTCTGGACTCCCAACAATTTCCACACACTCTTCCGCTGTTTCACTCGGCAAAGAAACACCCAAACACTGGTGCGCTGGGTGCGCTGATTTTTCATATGTGGGGGAGAGTACGCTGATGGCTGAAATAAAATATGTATTGCTAAAAATTCCAATGCATAGAATTTCATGCGAGATATCTTTCCATCGCTGTTAAAACCATTTTCCAACCCGGTTGCAGATTGTCCCATTAAAGCAGCAAGCCTATCAGTATTGGCATCTTGCCGCTACTTAAAGAGTCCGCCACCTGTTTTATACAATTCCATTTTTTCTTTCGCCAAAGATTTCCTAGCCTTTATCTTCAAATTTTCATACTTTTCTCTTAAGTTTTTGGGCCCTCTCCGAATTCCCACTTGAACCTCAAATTCAACATCAATGTTTTCCCAGGCTTTTCGTTTTTCCTCCCAGGCCACTGCGTCAGTCTTTTTATTTTCAATTACATTGGAGTAGCGCTCCGCCTATGTTATTAAAACACTTTCTTCAGTGCTTGAAAAATTTGGAAGACGATTTCTGTTTTTATTTTCCATTATATTAGAATAATTTAAAAAATACAACGGATAAATTTAAAAATTGCACGCAAAAATGTAAAAATATATGAGCTGTCACAAAGTTTTTGTCTATTCACAAGAAACATTTTTGTGAATTTACCTTAAAATATTCACAATGATGTTAAGTAACCAGAACTTGGTGAAAAAGAAATGTCACATCAGCCTATCTGACGGTTAGCTATCCTCCGGTTAAAATTAAATTAATCGGACATTGTGAAAACGGGCCTTAATTGACTGATGCATCTTAATCGGACATTGTGAAAACGAACTTTATGATACCTTCCGGTTAAGTTATGATTAAGTGTCTTACCAGAGATGGTGAAAACGGTCCTAAGAGTGCAATAATATTCGTGAATTATGAGCTCCTCCCTTTTGTTGATACGGCTTTTGCCAAAACGCAGGTGTGCCGTACAACCTAAACACAAATGAGCAACAGCATTGATGTGAGGAACAAGAGCACAGAGAACTTAGAATAACGAGAAGCACCAGGGCGTGCCGATTATCAAATTGGTCCGCTGGCTCGTTTCATGAAAGCGTATTCCAACACGCATATCTGAAAGCGTATTTCACCGCACTTTAACAGTGAGCAGACAGAAATCTTTCTCAAAATAGCAGAATGAGCAAGATTGTATGTAAAATGAGAAAATGCATGCAAAATAAATGCAAAATTGACAAAGTCTTTGCAAAATAAATGTACTCATGCAGATGGTTATTAGCAAAAATTTCGGATATTATCGTCTTTTGTTTGGCTTTGGTTTTTAATAATTTGTAAAATTCATTAGATATTTTAGTAATTTATCAAATCATATGATTTTTATATACTTACATATTTCGGAATTTTATTAATTTTTAAATAATTTAGTTTTTTAAATAAAGTCAATGGTAGTTATGAACTTAGACATACATACATATTAAAAAATATTTGATTAAATTCTATAAATAGTATATGTATATTTTCGGGGTAAATATCGAAATAAGTAAGTAAGGCAAAATTCATTCATAGAATAACGTGTAAGCGTGCGTACATATATAAAAAAACAAGCAAAACCCTTCGCATCTAACAAAAAAAAAACCACGCCACAATCATGATGACAACACTATTACAAAAAAGCCCTATTCCAGACGAACGCTGGCGCATCGTCTACTAAACGAGTTGCGCAAGCAGCACACATCTCCCCGCATGTAACTCGCCTACAAACCAAAGTGCCAAAAATTGGAAGTTGAACAAATTTGTTTCTTCTTCGGCAACAGCAAATCGGGGTCTCGATAGAGTGAATTTTTCTTTAAAATTACAAAACGTATTTTAAATGAATGCCAAACAAATGAATTTTTTAATTTAATTTAAGTTTAGCGATTCGAGAAAATCTAAAATTTAATAGAAATAAGGAATTAATTATAATATATACAAATGTCTCCTATGATGGGATGGCGAATTATAAGACGTTATATTTTGAAAAGTTGTACGTCCAATTTCAAAGGTTTGGTATAGTTGGAAAGGCAAGTGAAATTCCTAGTTTTTGATGGCCATATCTCAATACTTTCTAGAGAAAAATTTTGAGAAAAACGAATATAACGAGTGGCTAAACCACCATAAATAAAAGAAGCATGAAAATACCTTCAATTTGATACATAATATGTAATATAAAAATATAAATTCTCTTAAATGTAAAAATAATAGTGATCTTAAGTGAAACACCTTTGCGAATTAGAGGTCTTTGGCCGCGGTTAATAAAATAATCCTAAGCCGAACAACACCGGCTTCGCCTTGCAAAGTTCTTTGTCTAAAAAAGCTTTACGGGTGTGAGTATTGTGAGTGCTCGTTAACAGCACTGTTGGGATAGGAGTGTTTTCCTACCTTTGATCTTGTCCAAATAAAACCAAATTATATTTTGGTAAACTTCCAAATTTATTCAAGTAAATAAAATTATATGATTGATATGAATAATAAGTGTTTTTTGCGCGGCGAACAACTAGCTGCTTTGCGATGAATATTGTGAGTGACTGCCGCCTATGCTTAATAGATGAGTTATAGCGAGCAGTCGTGGGTGGCGTCGGCGAAAAAGACTGCAAACAGCAAACCGGTTTTGGGATATGGCGTTGTGCTTTGACTGCAGGTATTTTGCTATGCTGCCTGCTTATAGCAACAAGACAAAGTGACGTGATATTTGTGTTTTTGTCAAAAACAGCAAAGTGGCGTGATTACCTGTAGTCGTTGGTGTGATGACCGTCGCGCCGAGAATCGAATTTTTTATGCACGCACTTTTGCATATGCTCCCGATTGGCGGTTTCCCGTGAAGACAAATAAGAATATATATGTTGTGTAGCGGACTGTATAACGTGATATGTTTTGCGCTGCTACTGCGCTTCAACAAGCACAATTAAAAAAAAACTTCGCGCTGTTGAAAAGTAACTATAAAGTATGATGTAAAGTATGTATGTATGTTATGGTCTTTTCGATTAACATTGTTTAATGTTTGATTTATTGCACAAAATTTCAAGAAATTCCAATTTTTCCTTCTTAAAAATTTTAATTTTTTACTACTGGATTTTTTTTTCCAAATTTATCGGAAGAAAGTATAGAGGCATGGACATAAAAAACAAGTAATTTCACTCACCATTCCAGCGATACCAAATTTGAAAAATTGCTTTGTTTGAGATGTAGCGTTTTATAATTTTCGAAAATTTCACTTAATTTTTTATCTAAATTAATTTTCCATAACTTATTTGATTTGAACCCTTAATCCTAAACATTCGGCTACCGCGGACACTCATATGCCTGTGTCAAATTTTAAATTTTAAATTGTGTTTGTGTTTGCAGGTTTTGAGTTTACGAGAATTGTCAAGTGTTTCCACTGTCATTTATTTTTGTTTGTATTGGCGCTTTGTAACCGCTGAAGTGATTTTTGGCCGAGCTCCTACCCCACATTTGTGGTTTTGCGTCTTAATGTTTTTCGAACAAATAGAGGGACCTACAGTTTACACAGCGCAATTGGAAAACTTAATTTAATTTACCATTTAAATTAATTTTCTGTAACTTTTTGGATGTTGGTACGATACCAGGATTTGAACCTGGGTTACCCGAATGGCAATACGCAATGCTAACCTCTCGGCTACCGCGGCGGCCACATTACTGATTTCACACAATCACAAAAATATATTCAAATATTGACAGTATGTCAAGCAGTGCTGCCGTATATCGATTATAATAAAATAACAAAAAAGAAAAAATGGCGTAAAATGGTCTTTGTTGCCAGCTGCAAATATTGAAAAACATGCGAACTCCACTCAAACACGCTGTTAAAAGTGAGTTTGTATTATGAGATATACATGAAACATGGAGCGACTGTAAACACAGGGTTTACGCTTGGTGGAAACGGCCTATAAAGCGCGGCCGAAGTCCGCCAAACTTAAATCTGCGCGACACTTTGACAAGTGTTAAGAGTGGTGTTTGCGACTAAACATTCTAGCGACTGTAAACACAGGGTTTACGCTTGGTGGAAACGGCCTATAGAGCGCGGCCGAAGTCCGCCAAACTTAAATCTGCGCGACACTTTGACAAATGTTAAGAGTGGTGTTTGCGACTAAACGTTCTAGCGACTGTAAACACAGGGTTTACGCTTGGTGGAAACCGCCTATAAAGCGGGGCAGAAGGCCTCTAAACTTACAAAGGTCTTTCATTTAAGAATACGGCGCAAGGCGAAGCCGGTGTTGGCCCGGCCCAGGGTTACAATCTAAGGCACGGCCAGAGGCCACCAAACTTACAAACGTATATCACTTATTGTTAATTTGTAGATTATTTGGAGTAGCAACACCTTCATAGTCATGTGTTGTTAGTGTGTTTATAAGTAAAATGCAAGTAGACTGCCTCCTTGTAAAGAGTGTAAATTAAAATGTTAATAATTTTTGAACTATAATTTTGCGCCCGATAAAATTTATATTTTTGCTAAATGTACACCTCCTACTACCAACCTTAAACATTTCATAAAGGAAATCGACAGGCTCCATACTAAAGTTTTCCCTGTATTTTTTTTTATTTAACGACGAGTTTGATGTAAAAGTTTTGGAGAAGGAAGTGTTAAGAAAAGTTGCGCATTGGGAACAGCCAGAAGTAATTTTAGAAAACATTTCATAAAGGAAATCCAAATTAAATTTCAGAAAGTGAAAATAACTTTGCATAATAACTGTCAGTAAGAGTACTTGTCATTTCGACAAGCATTTAGTGGTTTTGTTTAATACCACCTTAAGGAAATTAGAAATCCGAGTTATCGATGGTTTGAATATAAATAAGAATTTTAAAATAGTAAGAACATATCGCTTGTTTGGTATCCAGTAAACAAATCAAATTTGCGTTGCACAACCTGCATCTTGTGGAATAAAAAACCTTGTAATGTAAACAGAAACTACTAAATGAGAAGAGATATTGAAAACTTGAGTGACGCTGAACTCCAAAATCGGCTAAGAGCTTCAGGATTTCCCACTGTACCAGTCACAGAAACCACTCGAGGGATTCTTGTTAGCAAATTATACAAATCACTCAAAAAGAATGCAAATTTATCGAAAGAAGAGTTCCCTGGACAGCAGCTAATAAATATTGCACAAATGAATCGGAATAGAAGTTATGAGCCTGAATTTCAAAGTGGTAAATCAGCGGTTCAAAATGCTCGAATGAAAAAAGGGAATATGAACAATTCATTAGTTTATTTTGCTGAAAATAACTATCCAATATCTAATAAATATTTACATTTTCCATCTGGAAGTGATCAAATGGATCAATATTCAAAGAAATCTGACTACTCTGTCCCTGTTTTGCCAGAGAATAATATTGCTACCTTTACTGAACAATCCCATCTGGGCGTAGTTAATAGATTATTAAGTTTTCGTGATAAAAAATTTCGAAACAATAATTCTTGTGAAAATCAATTAACTTCATATATATCAATGCCAAAAGAAGCAAACAAATACTTTACTAAATCAAAACGTAAAATATATGACATGGTGTCTTACATCGGATCGCAATCTTTACTAAATCAAAGTTTTAAGCCATACATGCTGGTCGGAACATTCATAGTATTCTTTATTGGTTTGGCCCTTATTTATATGATCCAAAGCCCACGAATTTTGCCTTTGAATAGCATTAACAGCGAAGTGAATACATGCGGAGGATTAGTTGATAAAATAGATTGTATTCCAGATATTTATCTGGAAAATGCAATCGATTTAACAAAAGACATTTTAAAGTTGCTACAAATTCAAGCTAAAAGATATCACTGCAGTAAAAAGAAAGTTTCAATCAATGAACTAGACATCGTCAACAATGCAAAGGAAATGTACCAATATGGACAAGAACAGTTTAAAAAAGTTTTGTTTTATACCAAAATGCTTATAAAGAAAAATCCTCAGTGGAAAATTAAAATTTATGACGCGAAAGATGTGAACTTTACCTTACTCTTGGAGAATCGCTCTATATTTTGCACCTTTTACTCAAAAATTCAAAGTTTTTTTATGATAATTGGTATAGGTGCATTAATTTCATTACTTTCGGGTGTGATATACCTTTGCTATCGTTACGTAAAAGCTTGGCGCGTCAACCGTTCCCATATTATTGAACAGTTTACAGCAGATATTGTGAACGAATTGATTTTTAAAGCATCTCTGAGTGAAGCACCAGAAGAGCGCGAAATTATAATAAACCATCTGCGCGACAAATTGATACCGCCAAATAAAAGGAACTCCTACGTAAAGTACTGGAAGGAGGCGTTACAATTGCTGGAAGTTAATGATAGCAGAATACAATTCGGGATCATAATATCCGATGGAGAAGAATTTCGTACCATGAAATGGATAGGAACGTCATACCCTAATGCACGTTTAAATAGTTCGCTAAAAAAATGGCATAGTCCAGCATTTGATTACACTAACAAAATTAACAATCCACCAACTTCATGCTTGAAAATACGTCATATGTTTGATCCTTCTGAGTCTAACATTTCAAATTTGAAAGAAATAATAGAAGCGGCATTAATAGAAAAAGTTGGGTCTAGGTGCTGCATCGAAGAAATTCAGATTGATAAGCAAAGTTGTTGCGTATACGTCCGCTGCCGGAGTGAAGTTGATGCAGGCATTATACACAATGAAATAAATGGTTGGTGGTTCGATAAACGCTTAATATCAATAAAATTTTTACGACTACAACGTTTTCTAGCGCGTTTTCCAAATGGTAAAAACACTGCTTCTATGAGAAATCACTAATTCACTAATTGGAGCGATTGACATTAGTTTATACAAATGTTATTTATACAAGTTTAAATTTCTAATAAAGCCGCTATATAAACTTAGGGTGTGTTATTTACCCAAACAAACACTTAACGATTTTTATGTTATTTTATACATTCGGAGTACAGTTTAAGTATTATGTGAGAAATAAACCGTTAGGGAAATAGCAAAAAATTTAAAAGATATAGGAAATCCAGCTGAATGGGGGAGGATATGCACCGCGATCAGTGATCTGTTGTGCCTGTTGACCTAAACGGGGTTAGGTCGCCGTGTGTCAGACTTTCGTACGTCGGAATGTGACTCCAGTCAGATGCAATTCTTGCTCCGGCTGGTGTCACTTTCGGACGTCCTAGGGCCTGCGCACCACCCGTGAGTGGAGTGATACGTACGCTGCCCCTTGCTGTAGGAGTCTGTCCCCGCCTGTCAACACAATAACACCGACAACCAACACCAACTTGCGGAATCTACCTCAGCGGGTATTACAACAGCAACACACGTCATCCACGCACCACTCCCTCACCTCCCGCATCACGAACGTTCCCCCGAGACCAACTCGACTCCTTCAATTTAACTGCAACGGACTCCAGGGGAAAATCGACGAGATAGTCGACTATATGAGCCGGGAGCATCTGTCAATTGCTGCGATCCAGAAAACTAAGCTGGTCTGATAGTCTGATAAAGAGTATAGTCTGGCAACCTATACTAACACTAGCATCGGACCACTTACCCATACACATCTCGATTGACAGACCTCCCGACTTTGTTTCCGCGGACCACCGGACCTTCGTTAACTTTAAGAAAGCTAACTGGACCGGCTTCACGGACTTCACCGAGAACGCGTTCAGTGCTCTCTCCACTCCAAAAGACGTCACCTCAGGTGAGCGATCATTCCGCAGGATTGTTATGACCGCTGCCGCCCGCTTCATCCCGGCAGGCCGAATTGCGGAAATCCGCCCTAATTTCCCGACCGAAGCGGCGGCTTTAGCAGCAAGCTCTGGGATACAGTCAAGTCGCTGTCTAACCCGACGAGACGCGATGACCGGGTGGAAATTTCATTCGGCGATCGCGCCTCGTCGGACCCGAAGAGATGCGCGAGCTATTTTAGCCGGCTTTTTACACTGCATCCTTCGGTAGACAAAGCCAAAAGACGTGTAACCCGCCGTATGCGCAAACTGCCAAACACAAGCGCGGTGCATGATTTCTCTAGAGAAGAGGTTCAGGGGGTTATCGGGAAGGCAAAAGCCTCCAAATCCATCGGCCCTGACGGAATAAGCATACTGATGCTAAAACATCTCGGACCAGCGGGAGCAGAATACCTCACCAAGGTCCTCAATTTGTCTTTGACCACCCTAATCATACCAGATGTGTGGAAAACCGGTAGGGTGGTCCCGCTACTTAAACCGGGGAAACCAGCCAACAAAGGAGTCTTATCTTCCGATAACTCTCCTCTTCCCAGTAGCGAAGATACTGGAGGCCTTGCTGCTCCTGACTTGCACCAACCATCTGCGTCCAGCAGCACATCAACATAGCTTACGAAAAGTGCACAGCACCACAGCAGCACTTAACGCCATAAACACCCAGGTGGTCAATGGCCTGAACAGAAACCGACCCTGAGCGAGAACTGTCCTGGTAGCACTGGATCTGTCAAAAGCTTTTGACACTGTCAATCATTCAGTGCTACTCAGTGACATTGAGGAATCCTCATTACCGCCGGGGTTGCAGAGGTGGGTCATGGGCTACCTGAGTGGTCGACAATCATCGGTCATATTCCGAGGAGAAACATCTAAGTTGAGAAAAATTAAACAGGGGGTTCCGCAGGATGGTGTCTTCTCCCCGCTACTGTTTAACTTTTATATCTCGAAGCTCCCTCCTCCACCGGAAGGAGTTTCCTTAACCTCGTATGCCGATGATTGCTCGATATTGGCGTCTGGCCAGGATATTGATAGCCTATGTTCGAAAGTGAACGGCTACCTCGCCGATCTCTCCCGTTTCTTCACTGCAGGACATCTAAAAATACAACGACGAAATCCTCGACTACCCTTTTCACCAGCTGGACGAAGGAGTACCGGCTAGAACTCTATGTGAAAGTTGGTGACGAGAAAATTCCAACTATAAACAACCGTAAGATTTTAGGGTCACATTCGATAGCCTGCACTCCTTCACTCCGCATACGACCGCAATTGCCGCTAAACTCCAGGGCCGCAACAAATACTGGCAACCTACAAAGCAATTGGCTGGCCGGTCGTAAACTACGCTGCATCGATTTGGGCGCCGGGGACGAACGAGACGCAGTGGAGAAAACTACAGGCATGTCAAAACACCGCCCTTAGGATTGCGACAGGAAACCTCCTGATGTCACCGGAGCATCACTTGCACAGCGAAGCATCTATGCTACGAGTTAAGGAGCATAATGCTTTGCTGTGCAAGCTGTTCCTGTGGGGATGCCACCGCACGGAGCACCCCAGCAGGCACCTTTTGGAAGCTGAGCCTCCGCCTAGGCACATCAGGAAGGGAGTACTAGACTTTAACTGGACCATACAACATCATTTACAACAACCGCTGGACAGGACGGCATACCGACAAGCGCTAAACGCCATTCACCCGGAGTCTGTCAACACCTTCATAGACTCCCTTCCCGTGAATGGCGTACTCGGAGTAAAAGCACCACCAATAGCAGACAACGAGCTTGAGCTGCCTCGAGAGACCCGTGTGACCCTTGCACAGCTTAGGTCTGGATACTGTAGTAGATTAAACTCCTACCTACCCAGACTCGACCCCAGCATACCCAACGTATGCCTCTGCCCCCTTAAACCAACTCATCTAACCCCTCTCTTCCTTTGGTCTAACCCCGTCGAAACAGCACGCTTCCTGGACCTCCCCTTAGATGACCTCGGCGACTTAGGTTAATGATACCTGCCCTAAGCGGGGTTAGCTAGCCGCTACAACAACAAAAACTTTTGACAAGCGCAGTGCTACCAGAACAGTTCGCGCGCATGGTCGGTTTAGGTTTAGGCCATTGACTATTTGAGTGTTTATGGCGTTAAGTGCTGTTGTGGTACTGTGCACTTTCCGGAAGCCATGCTTATGTGCTGCTGGACGCAGATGGTGAGTAAAAGTCGGGAAGATCAAAGCCTCAAGTGTCTGTGCTACTGGGGAGAGGAGAGTTATCGGAAGATAAGACTCCTTTGTTGGCTGGTTTTCCCGGTTTAAGTAGCGGGACCACCCCACCATTTTTCTACACATCCGGTATAATTAGGGTGGTCAAAGACAAGTTGAGGACCTTGGTGAGGAAGTCTGCTCCCTCTGGTCCAAGATGTTTTAACATCAGTATGCTTATTCCGACGGGGGCGATGGATTTGGAGGCTTTCGCCTTCTTGATAACCCCCTGAACCTCCCCTCTGGAGAAATCAAGCACCGCGCTAGTGTTTGGCAGTTTGCGCATATGGCGGGTTACACGTCGTTTCGCTTTGTATACCGAAGGATGCAATGTAAAAAGCCGGCTAAAATAGCTCGCGCATCTCTTCGGGTCCGACGAGGCGCTGTCACCGAATGAGATTTCCACTCGACCATCGCGTCTCGTCGGGTTAGACAGCGAATTGACTGTTGCCAAGAGCTTGGTTGCCTCAGAGAAGAGGTTGCAGGACCTTAAGTGCTCCTCCCACTTTTTCCGCTTATGGTTGTTTACTACGGTCCGAATCTCCGCGTTTAAATCTCTGATTAGGGGATTCCCGGGATCGGAGTTACGGAGGATGTCGCGCCTTGATGCTAAAGCCGCCGCTTCCGTCGGGAAATTAGAGCGGATTTCCGCAATACGGCCGGTCGGAGTGGAGAGAGCACTGAATGCGTTCTCGGTGAATTCCGTGAAGCCGGTCCAGTTAGCTTTCTTAAAGTTAACGAAGGTCCGGTGGTCCGCGGAAACAAAGTCGGGAGGTCTGTCAATCGAGATGTGTATGGGTAAGTGGTCCGATGCTAGTGTCAGTATAGGTTGCCAGACTATACTGTTTATCAGACTATCAGACCAGCTTAGTTTTCTGGATCGCAGCAATTGACAGATGCTCCCGGCTCATATAGTCGACTATCTCGTCGATTTTCCCCTGGAGTCCGTTGCAGTTAAATTGAAGGAGTCGAGTTGGTCTCGGGGGATCGTTCGTGATGCGGGGGGTGAGGAAGTGATGCGTGGATAGAGTGTGTTGCTGCTGTGTTACCCGCTGATGTTTAATCCGTACGTTGGTGTTGGTTGGCGGTGTTGGTTTATTGACAAGGGGCGGCACACTCCTACAGCACGGGGCAACGTACACATCATTCCACTTACGGGTGGTGTGCCGGCCAGAGCACGTTTGGAAGTGATACCAGCCGGAGCAAGAATTGCATCTGCCTGAGGTCATGTTCCGACGTACTATGGTTCGACACACGGAAGAGACTGTGCGAGGGACTAGGAGCTGCTGGGTAGCCCTCCCACGGGAGGAGGAAGAGGAGCTGGTTGTGGGTAGGGATGGCGGTAAGTGTTGGCGGGAGTCATGCTGCGGGCTCCCTATGAGTCTTAAGGCGTGAGCAGACCTTAAGGTGACTCCAACTATTGTACTGGTTGCACCTAACCGAGGTGAAGGAGTGGTGGAGAGCCTTTTGGACCAGGGTTGGTTTCGACGCCAGCCCTGATGAGAAGGATTTGGAGCAGCCTAGCTGCGAGGTGTTGCTCCGTTGGCGAACTTAAATTAATTTTACCTGTTCACCTGAACGGGGTTAGATCGCCGAAAGGGTGACAGCCCTTGGGCGGATAAAATCCGGGTCAAATCCGGTGCATAGAACCGGCTGTCTTGAGAATTGTATGATAGCCAAGTAGTTAGCATTGGTCGAGTCCTAGTCCGACCGGGCTGAACAATGCTGTTTGTGCTGCAGTACAAAAGGTGTCTAAATGAATAGTAATGAACCAAGGGCATACTAACATCTTAAGGCGATTCCGTTTACCAGAAAAAACGGATTACTACATATCATTCACTAACTACGACAGATTTCAAGGCAGTTTTCCCGGATTTAAACTTTTGGGGAAGGATAATACCAGAAAGCATCGTCTTGATTCATTTTAATAGGGACGGGTAAAAACTAGATAACTAGGTCGGTGGCGGAGCTTACTCAAAGTATCTTGGTATCAGCAAATCCTTTCGTTTACCGGATCACTGTAGTATTTTTCAGACGGAATTTGTGGCTATAAAGAGGCTGTCAATTATCTCAGCTCAATATCTACAGTTACGTTACAGGGCTGATTCTATTGCTCAGAAGTTACAAACAAGAATAAAACCCTTAAATCTTGAGGCACCATCTCAGCAAATGCCCCGTATTTTGGGGCGGCAACCTCGGTAGAGCGAATGGGTCGGGTAGTTAACGAGGACAACACGAAATATCTCCTGTCATCAATTAAACAGTCATCGCATTCGCGAATTGGCTCCCACGTCATTATTGACAGCCATAACTTCGAGAAGATACAGCTTTTATTAATCTATTTATTATTATATATTTTTACATTTGATTAAACATCAACTCTATCATTTCGAAAGTGTAATCTATTTACAAACCTTTATCTACGAGTATATCATCCTTTTCATTATCATCAGAGTCAATCCTAACGATGCCTTCAATACATTATAATATTTCTTGAATTAATTCAACCTTATCTGCAAACTATATTACCTGAAATATTAATAATAAGTTATATAAATATACCCATTGGCATATAGTATGTTTGCATGTACATATAAATTTTGTAGTAAAAACCCAAATTTCAATTTCCAAATTTACGGCATTTATTCGTTTGAAATTTAAGACTACAATAAGTTCAAAGAGAAAAACAAATTAAAAGGTAATGACGAATGGTAACACAAAACGTGTCGAACGGGCACAGCGACACGGTGCGTTGCCCCCTTCGACGTCGCCCTCTCCCCTACAAACGAGTGATTCCTCGACAAAAAGTATCTCCGTGTAAACTCAGATACATAGTTTATGAGTTAAACGGGGTAAAGCAAACCTTGTTTCATTTCTATAATCTATGGCTATTACTATTAAAACAAAATTCCGCCAATATTGCGCACTTTCCCAGTATACACGTATGCATTTCTTTATGCGAACTACCTGGTCAAATATACACGAATTTCTTAAGGCAGAACAAACACAGCAATTGAAAATTAAACGAAAGAGTTCTTATAGAAAATCGAAATCTCGTTAATTAGATTCTACCTTATGTAAATATATATTTGGAAGCTTAACACAATTTAATTTTATCTATGGTTGATGTAAAAGTATGCCACGCATTAACAGAAGCAACATCTTCACAAAAATGTTATTTATGTGGAGCTAGCTCGAAAGATAATAATAAAATTGATGAAATGGTGAAGAAAGATGTAAAAAGAGAAAACTTACAATTTGGTCTTTTGATACTTCACGGGTGGATTAGGTTCTTTGAATATCTGCTCCACTTCTCGTATAAATTGTCCTAAAAACAAATGGCAGGCTCGCAAAGTAAACGAGAAACTATTAGTTTCGGAAAATAAGGCACGCATTCAAAAAGAATTTACAAATTAAAATTGGTCAGGTTGTTGACCAACCGAAACCTGGCTTTGGGAATTCTAATGTGGCAATAATTCCAGGCGTTTCTTTTAAAATTCCGAGATGTCAGCAGCAATTACTAAAGTTGGTATAAATTTGATTAAAAAGATGCATACAATACTCGTAGTTGTTTCTAGTGGACACGATGAGAGTTGAGTTGATGCGGCTGCTGGTTAACCCTAGCACACTTAGGCCAATAAGCCCATTGTGATACCACTGGGGCTCCTGCCTTCACCTTCTCAAATGATCGAACCATTTCGTGTGTCTTATAAAGGCCAACAAGATTTCCAATGTTCCCTGAGGCCAACTCAGCGAGACAGTCGAAGAAGTGGTTTCCAAGAAACTTGTGTCGCGCGGATGTCAAGGCTGGACAGTGGCAGAGGTAGTTGCTCGATGGTCTCTTCCTCTTCTTCGTCCTTACAGTCGCGGCAGAAATCGTTAGAGTAATAGCCTATCCTATTCCCGTGAAGCCTCATTAAACAGTGTCCAGTTATTATAACGGGCGTAATGTTAATGGAGAACCAATCCAGAAGGATAAGATGTTTAGATTTTTTCGCGTCCAACTTCGGCCATAGCTTCCCTGGTGAAGGCCAGTTTAAGCATGTCCGAGCCGTGGACAGAGGTAAACTAGGATCATGTGCGTGTTTTATCATAGATAGAAGGGTTACTTCCCTTGGTAGTTCGTCTGCCATGCAATTGCCTGGGATGTCCCTTTGTCCAGGTACCCAGACCACGGCAGTATTGTACTTTGTTGAGAATTTGTTAAGAGTGTTCCTACAGTTTATGGCCCCTTTGGACGTGGTACCGTTACATTGAAGAGATCTGATTGCAGCCTGACTATCGGAGTAAATTGTAACCGATTGTCCTGCTGTGGTAGATTTGTGCAACCACTCCGCAGCCTCCATGATTACGAAGAGTTCCGCCTGGAAAATGCTGCAGTGATCCGGTATTCTCATGCTCATGCTTACTGAGAGCACGGGAGAATAAATTCCGCAACCCACCCTCCCAACAAGCTTCGAGCCGTCTGTGAAGATGACCATTGATCCCTGGTCGGGGGCGTTGGTGTTTTCCTACTAGCAAATATTTGGGTGGTGTAGTCCAGCTCCTTTGGCACTTCTGTAAGAGATAATATTTTTGTATGTCTTATACTGCAATTCTTCCAAGTTTGAGTTGCATTCTATGTTATTGAGCGCAACCCGCTTGTAGTTTCCCGTATAGGTCCAGAGGAGGAGTGCCTTCGAGGGAGTTGATGGCAATTCCCGTTATCAGGATGGACGCCGATAGTTGCACTCCCTCTAATTTGCTCCTGAAGATCGAGTGCTGGCCTCCAGATGTTGGTCTAATTACCGATTTTGTGTATCCAGTGCGTGATGCTCGGTCTTAGACCCCATCTCTTTCCTATCGCCGTTTTGCAGGCGTAGAGTGTAGTTGTAGCTTTAATTGATCTTTCTGCCGTGTTCTGGCTGCAGTTTAGTTTGCTATCTTAAATTATCCCAAGGTATTTGACTTCGGGAGAGAGGGTAATCTCCACGCCCTTTAGTTTGGGTGGATTGAAGGCATGCGGCTTGTACCTCCTGGTAAATAATACCATCTCGGTTTTCAGGGTTCACGTTCAGCCCGCTATCTCTGCATCATCTCTCAACTATACCAAGAGCATTCTGGAGTAAATCGTTTAATGTTTGTAGGTGTTTTCCTGTCGCTGTCAGGGCAAAGTTGTCAGCGTATGCCACAATGCCACAACCTGTGTTAGGCAGTTTCCTAATCAGCGTGTTCGCTGCTAAGCGTGTGCTGGCTCCTGCAATTGAATGCTCCATAATATCCTTCTTGCAAATATGTAGGAAAGCGAGCACTACGGATATGTGGATGAATATGAGCGATTACTAGCTGTTGCTACGGTCGCATCGCACTCTGCAACTGGGGAGGGCACTTAAGATAGAAGAGGTAACATTGAAAGTCACCATAGGGAATGTGGCAGTGTTACACGTGTTGATAGTTATGCAGATTGTGGATGGATGAGGTCATCATAGGAGTAGATTTCTTGGACAAGGAATTAAAATCGATATGCATAACAGAATTAAGAAGTACAAAAGCATGGAAGCTCCATATAGCGTTGGTTACAATGGTTCATACAGTAGTAAGCGAATAGTCCTAGAAGAAGCAACACAAAATTTTACACCGGACGTACTTATTGGAAAAACCCTCAAACCCTTTCTCTCAAGACAGCCGGTTCTACGTACCGGAGTTGACCCGGATTTTATCCGGCCAAGGGCTGTCACCCTTTCGGCGACCTAACCCCCGCAGCTCCTAGTCCCCCGCACAGTCTGTTCCGTGTGTCAGACCTTAGTACGTCGGAATGTGACCTCAGTCAGAAGCAATTCTTGCTCCGGCTGGTGTCATTTTTGGACGTGCTCGGGCCTGCGCACCACCCGTGAGTGGAGTGATGCGTACGTTGCCCCTTGCTGTAGGAGTCTGCCCCCGCCCGTTTATACGGCAACACCGCCAACCAACACCAACGTGCGGAACCAACCTCAGCGGGTATTACAGCAGCAACACACGTCATCCACGCACCACTCCCTCACCCCCCGTATCACGAACGTTCCCCCGAGACGGACCCGACTACTCCAATTTAACTGCAACGGACTCCAGGGGAAGATCGACGAGATAGTCGACTATATGAGCCGGGAGCATCTGTCAATTGCTGCGATCCAGGAAACCAAGTTGACCACCCGCTCGGATCTTCTGAGTCGGGCCGGATACAACATAATCCGCAAGGATCGCGAGCGAGGCCATGGAGGGGGTCTGGCGTTCATCCTGCACAACACCGTGCAGTATCGTCTCATCGATGGCGGCATCGTCCGGTCAGGCGATGCCGAGCTCGAAATATTTAATATATACATTCCTCCCGTTACAAGTTGCCCAGTTGGATATAGCCCTGATATAGGTGCGCTACTCAGAGGCGAAAACCGTTTGGTTTTGGGCGACTTTAACGCGCACCACGATCTTTGGCATTCTAGCCTGTCAAATGACAGTAGAGGAATGGAGCTGGCGGAACAGATAGACGATTCGACATTCTGCACAATGAACGACAACACCCCCACCAGAGTTGTGGGTAATTGCCAAAGCTCGCCCGACATAACAATTGCGAGTGCTGGTCTGATAAACAGTATAGTCTGGCGACCTATACTGACACTAGCATCGGACCACTTACCCATACATATCTCGATTGACACATCTCGATTGACACATCTCGATTGACAGACCTCCCGACTTTGTTTCCGCGGACCACCGGACCTTCGTTAACTTCAAAAAAGCTAATTGGACCGGCTTCACGGAATTCACCGAGAACGCCTTCAGTGCTCTCTCCACTCCAACTGACGTCACTTCTGGTGAACGTTCTTTCCGCAGGATAATTGCGACCGCTGCCGCCCGCTTCATCCCGGCAGGCCGAATTGCGGAAATTCGCTCTAACTTCCCGTCCGAAGCGGCGGCTTTAGCAGCAAGGTGCGACATCCTCCGTAACTCCGATCCCGGGAATCCCTTAATCAGGGATTTAAATGCGGAGATTCGGACCGTTGTAAATAAACACAAGCGGAAAAATTGGGAGGAGCACTTAAGGTCCTGTAATCTCTCCTCTGGGGCAACCAATCTCTGGGCTACAGTCAAGTCGCTGTCTAACCCGACGAGACGTGATGACCGGGTGGAAATTTCATTCGGTGATCGCGCCTCGTCGGACCCGAAGAGATGCGCGAGCTATTTTAGCCGGCTTTTTACACTGCATCCTTCGGTAGACAAAGCGAAAAGGCGTGTAACCCGCCGTATGCGCAAACTGCCAAACACAAGCGCGGTGCTTGATTTCTCCAGAGAGGAGGTTCAGGGGGTTATCGGGAAGGCGAAAGCCTCCAAATCCATCGGCCCTGACGGAATAAGCATGCTGATGCTAAAACATCTCGGACCAGCGGGAGCAGAATATCTCACCAAGGTCCTCAATTTGTCTCTGACCACCCTAATCATACCAGATGTGTGGAAAACCGGCAGGGTGGTCCCGCTACTTAAACCGGGGAAACCAGCCAACAAAGGAGAGTCTTATCGGCCGATAACTCTCCTATCCCCAGTAGCGAAGACGCTTGAGGCCTTATTGCTCCCGACCTTCACTCACCATCTGCGTCCAGCAGCACTTAACGCCATAAACACCTAGGTGGTCAATGGCCTGAACCAAAACCGACCCTGCGCGAGAACTGTCCTGGTAGCACTGGATTAGTCAAAAGCTTTTGACACTGTCAACCATTCAGTGCTCCTCAGTGACATTGAGGAATCCTCATTACCGCCGGGGTTGCAGAGGTGGGTCATGGGCTACCTGAGTGGTCGACAATCATCGGTTATATTCCGAGGAGAAACATCTAAATTGAGAAAAATTAAACAGGAGGTTCCGCAGGGTGGTGTCCTCTCCCCGCTACTGTTTAATTTTTAAATCTCGAAGCTCCCTCCTCCACCGGAAGGAGTTTCACTAACCTCGTATGCCGATGATTGCTCGATATTGGCGTCTGGCCAGGATATTGATAGCCTATGTTCGAAAGTGAACGGCTACCTCGCCGATCTCTCCCGTTTCTTCACTGCTAGACATCTAAACATACAACCGACGAAATCCTCGACTACCCTCTTCACCAGCTGGACGAAGGAGTACCGGCTAGAACTCGATGTGAAAGTTGATGATCAAAAAATTCCGACTGTTAACAACCCTAAGATTTTAGGGGTCACATTCGATAGCCTGCACTCCTTCACTTCGCATACGACCGCAATTGCCGCAAAACTCCAGGGCCGCAACAAAATACTCAAAGCGCTAGCCGGCAGCACATGGGGTAAAGATAAGGAAACCTTGCTGGCAACCTATAAAGCAATTGGCCGGCCGGTCGTAAATTACGCTGCACCGATTTGGGCGCCGGGGACGAACGAGACGCAGTGGAGAAAGTTACAGACCTGCCAAAACACCGCCCTTATGACTGCGACAGTAAACCTCCTGATGTCACCGGAGCACCACTTGCACAGCGAAGCATCTATGCTACGAGTTAAGGAGCATAATGCTTTGCTATGCAAGCAGTTCCTGTTGGGATGCCACCGCGCGGAGCACCCCAGCAGGCACCTCTTAGAAGCCGAGCCTCCGCCTAGGCACATCAGGAAGGGAGTACTCGATTATAACAGCACCATACAGCACCACGTTCAACAACCGCTGGACAGGACGGCATACAGACAGGCGCTGAACGCCATTCACCCGGAGTCTGTCAACACCTTAATAGACTCCCTTCCCGTGAATGGCGTACTCGGAGTAAAAGCACCACCTATCGCAGACAGTGAGCTCGAGCTGCCTCGAGAAACCCGTGCTACATTGGCACAATTAAGATCTAGATACTGTAGCAGGTTAAACTCCTACATATCCAGACTCGACCCCAGCATACCCAACGTATGCCCTGCATGTGGAGAGTCCCCGCACGACACTAACCACCTCTTCACATGCCCCCTTAAATCTACTCATCTAACCCCCCTCTCCCTTTGGTCCAACCCCGTCGAAACAGCACGTTTCCTGGACCTTCCGTTAGATGACCTCGGCGACTTAGACTGATTATGCCTGCCCTAAGCGGGGTTAGCGAAGCCGCTACAACAACAACAACAACATTGGAAAAACCCTAGCAAAGACGCAAAGAATGGACGCATCCCGGCTCGGATATTAAATGAATTCAAATCACCAATAAAACTTTACTTCACAGTAGGTGCCATCATAAACAGAAAAGAAATTAGCTGAAGGCGGTTCAATATGCAAGAAGGACACGGAGAAAGACATAAATGCATGGACGGAGGGATTGGAGCACAAATACCAGCATAAGCCCAAGCAACTTCGTCCTTGTAGCGTCCATCGCAGTTCTTGGGCGGCGGTGATGTCAGCCTTTATTCCTACGAGTACACAAACCAGCTGGGCAGCAGCACTGAATTTCGGCAGCGTTGCAAATTGCCTTCATGAGCTTACCAGGAAAAATAGAGCTTTTGAGTGAAACAAAGAATAAGACGAGTCCTTCTAAAGGAACGGCCCTACACTGCCCCTGGGCTAGCGTATCCGATTTCAGGTGCAACATTTATTCTGGCTACGGATGCTAGTGGTTATGCGATAGACTGCATAGTTATGACTTTACTATTGAGCAACCCAAAGGAAATTAAGATGCCTCGTCGAGCTCAAAAGCCGACAGTAAAGTCACATAATAAATGGCCTGCTAATGACAATTATTTTAGCAGAAGAGTGACAGGCAAGTTACCTACGTAGAAGTCAACAGGATCATCCTGACTTGAAACTTCTAATGCAAGGGCTGGAGAACGACACACAGCAACGTAAGGATCAGATGTAAACAGAAAGTCCAACTGCACTGGGCGCAACGAAACATTTTAAAGTTGATATCTGGTTGTCATAGATTATGGGAAACGAAGATGGCCAGTGGAATTTATTAGCATTTCCGAAGTTGAGAATTCTGGATGTTCTCAAGGAATTCCACAATGGTCCCAGTGGAGGACACCTGGTGCTTACGAAAACCTTGGAAAATATCAAATAGTGGTTCCTTTCTGTTAACGAACCCCGCAAATATATTATGGATCACGATTTGACGGATACACCTGGAATGTCCGGTCCCTTAATTGGGAAGGTGGTGCTGCCCAACTGGTCAATGAATAAAGGCTGACATCACCTCCGTCCAAGAAGTGCGCAGGACGGAACAAGGACGAAAGCGAGTACGTTGAGTATGCAAAGAAGATATCTTAGGTACGAATGTTGGTAAATTCAGCTTTCACATCGAAACATTCCCTAATAAGTTGAAGTTGATCGACTTCGCTGCGGGCTGGAATATGAATGCCTGTAGTACTAGATTCCAGCACAAAAAATAAATCAAGCCACTTGGCTATCCCCTGATTGAAAAACACAAAACCAGATCGATCATGTGTTACGCGTGCGCCTCTGCGTATCGAAGAACGCCTGTCAACAAACACAAGGAAAGTTCGACGTTGAAAAGCTGAAATCAACAGACTGCCGAGCGATTTTCTAATCGGCTTGCATACTTGCTTTCTGAAAGCATTCATCAGCACCTTGATATAAAGGAACTGTAGAACGGCATCTCAACCCTCCTAGTACCGCTGCTACGGAAACCATTGGTTTTCGACAGTGCCAGAAAAACAGCTGGTACGATGGGGAATGCCGAAATGCAGTGGAGAGAAATCTGACTGCCTACTTCGCAAAGTTGCGATCGACAACAACACGTGCGGAATAGGTATCGAGAGCTGAAGAGCGAAGTAAGACGCATTTGCAGACAAAAAAGAAGGAGGCTGAAATGCGTGAGTATGAAGAGATTGAGCAGATGACTCACAAGAGTAATACTCGAAAACTCTACGAAAAGATATGGCGATTTACGGAAGTTTTCAAGATTGGAGCAAACTCTTGTGGGACCCAAAGGGGGATCTAGTGACGCTCAGATGTTTAGATGGAGGGAACACTTATCCAGTCTGCTGTACGGCAGTGGAAATGATACACCTGGATGAACACGAAATTCTAATCGATGACGATGGAACTGAGTTGCGCCACCTGATCATGCCGAAGTTTGAAAGCGATTGATCGCTTATTAAAAAAAAACAAAGCGGCTGGGCCTGACGGCATACCGGCAGAACTATTCAAAGGTAGAGGGCGGTGAAGAGCTGACAAGGTGCATGTATCAGCTTGTTTGCAAAATATGGTCCGATGAATGCATGCATCGGCCATTTTGTGTGAAAAGCTAAAGCCCACCATCAACAAACTGATTGGACGTTATTAGTGTGGGCTTAGACCTGGTAAATCAAACATTGACCAGATATTCACCATGCGCCAAGTCTTGGTAAAGACCCGTAAAAGAGGATCGACACCCACCACCTTTTCGTCGATTTTAAAGCAGCGTTCGACAGGGCGAAAAGGAGCTGTTTCTACGCCGCTAGGTCGGAATTTGGTATCCCCGCCAAACTTATACGGCGCTCTTCGATGAACAGCGGCGCGTTCGTATCTTCGCTGCAACAAGATAATGGTGCGAGTTATCCTTCTCCTCCGTCGGGGCGTGGGCGCCAATCCGCGTGGTGTTAAAGAATTTCGTTATGTTGCGGATTGTGGCGAGGCGTTCATCAACCGGAGTGAGTGCCAGTACTCGTCGACGGAGTCTCTTTCCCACAACGAATCCGACACCCAAATTGCGTTCCTGTTGTTGTTGTTGTTGTAGCGGCTAGCTAACCCCGCTTAGGGCAGGTTTTGTTAACCTAAGTCGCCGAGGTCATCTAAGGGGAGGTCCAGGAAACGTGCTGTCTCGACGGGGTTCAACCAAAGGGACAAGGGGGTTAGATGGGCGGTTAGTGTCGTGCGGAGACTTTCCACATGCAGGGCATACGTTGGGTATGCTGGGGTCGAGTCTGGATATGTAGTAGCTTAACCTACTACAGTATCCAGATCTAAGCTGTGCCAGGATCACTCGGGTCTCTCGAGGCAGCTCGAGCTCGTTGTCTGCAATCGGTGCAGCGTAGTTTACGACCGGCCAGCCAATTGCTTTGTAGGTTGCCAGCAAGGTTTATTTGTCTTTACCCCATGTGCTGCCGGCTAGCGATTTGAGTAATTTGTTGCGGCCCTGGAGTTTTGCGGCAATTGCGGTCGTATGCGGAGTGAAGGAGTGCAGGCTATCGAATGTGACCCCCAAAATCGTAGGGTTGTTTACAGTCGGATTTTTTTGGTCATCAACTTTCACATCGAGTTCTAGTCGGTACTCCTTCGTTCAGCTGGTGAAAAGGGTGAAAGGATTTCGTCGGTTGTATTTTTAGATGTCGTGCAGTGAAGAAACGGGAGAGATCGGCGAGGTAGCCGTAAACTTTTGAACATAGGCTATCAATATCCTGGCCAGACGCCAATATCGTGCAATTAGGTGCAGGTTAAGGAAACTCCTTCCGGTGGAGGAGGGAGCTCCGAAATATAAAAGTTAAACAGTAGCGGGGAGAGAACACCACCCTGCGGAAGCCCCTGATTAATCTTTCTTAACTTCGATGTTTCTCCTCGGAGTATGACCGATGATTGTCGACCACTCAGGTAGCCCATGACCCATCTCTGCAACCCCGGCGGTAATGAAAAATCCAGTGCCAACAGGACAGTTCTCGCGCATGGCCACCTGAGTGTTTATGGCGTTAAGTGCTGTTGTGGTACTGTGCACTTTCCGGAAGCCACGCTGATGTGCTGCTGGACGCAGATGGTGAGTGAATGTCGGGAGCAGCAAGGCCTCAAGCGTCTTCGCTACTGGGGAGAGGAGAGTTATCGGCCGATAAGACTCTCCTTTGTTGGCTGGTTTCCCCGGTTTAAGTAGCGGGACCACCCCACCATTCTTCCACACATCCGGTATAATTAGGGTGGTCAAAGACAAGTTGAGGACCTTGGTGAGATAATCTGCTCCCGCTGGTCCGAGATGTTTTAGCATCAGCATGCTTGTTTCGTCAGGGCCAATGGATTTGGAGGCTTTCGCCTTCCCGATAACCCCCTGAACCTCCTCTCTGGAGAAATCAAGCGCCGCGCTTGTGTTTGGCAGTTTGCGCATACGGCGGGTTACACGTCATTTAGCTTTGTCTACCTAAGGGTGCAATGTAAAAAGCCGGCTAAATTAGCTCGCGCATCTCTTCGAGTCCGACGAGGCGCGGTCACCGAATGAAATTTCCACTCGATCATCGCGTCTCGCCGGGTTAGACAGCGACTTGACTGTAGCCCAGAGCTTGGTTGCCCCAGAGGGGGAGTTGCAGGACCTTAAGGGCTCATCCCAATTTTTCCGCTTGTGATTGTTTACTACGGTCCGAATCTCCGCGTTTAAATCCTTGATGAGGATGTCGCGCCTTGCTGCTAAACCCGCTGCACGGCATCGTCTGACCGGATAGCTATGCCCTGACATTCTAGGGTAGTATCCCTGCGGTCGATGTCGCCGTCGATGAGACGATACTGCACGGTGTTGTGTAAGATGGCCGCTGTTGTAAATTTTACAAGGACCCGCCTTCTTCCGTCCTTGTCCCGTAAATCGCTTTTTTTTTTGGGCGGCGGTGATATCAGCCTTTAACTTTATGAGGGAATCAACCAGCTGTGCAGCGGCACCTTCCCAATTAAGGGACTGGACATTCCAGGTGCATGCCCTAAAATCGTAATCCTTAAAACATTTGCGGGGGTCGTAATCAAAAGCGGGGTCTATCGTCCGAGGCTGATTTAAATATTTCATTGGATTTTGTTTTTCATGTGGTGGGTCCCAAACCCTACGCACAAAGTAACATTTAAACTTTTCAAAAGATCGAAAATAATAGTATTTAATATAGGTTAACTAATATTTTTTATAAGGTGAATTAATTTTAAAGGTTATTAACAACAGAAATAAAAAATATCAGGTGATATTAAGGCTTTCATCGTGCAATATCCTCTGTTTCCTTCGTAATTAAGGTTTTAGCTGTCAAATAAGGGAGGTAGATTTTATGTGAAATAGGTTTAATTCATCGTTGGGGTTGGCCTGAAATATGAGCATAGCCTGAGAACGCAATTAATCGATATAAATAAATAATACATTCTGTTCACTTCTTATTCTTATTTTCGTTGTCAAATGTGTGCTTATTTAAAGCTGGCAACCTTTTAGTTTCCAAGTACGTTTGTAATAAGTGCAATGCTTAATGTTTATTATTGATAAAATTTGTGATTCCAGAAAGTGACACATCTAAAAGCAATTGTAAAATAAAAGTTCCGTTTTGTTCCTGTATAAGTTAGGTTGTTTTGTAATAATATATTGATTTTTAGTTGTCGTGATGCTTAATCAACAAGCTCAAGGCCAGGGTCAGCAAACTCTTTCACAGTCCTCTACGCAGATGCTTCAGCAGTCGACCATTGTACAAAATATTAACTCTAGCGTAGGAAAACTCAATGATTCTCACGGATTATCGTCTATTGGTAAGTTAAAAATTTTGCTGTCCAGCACTTTTTTCGCGCTTCTACAACTGAATAGTGGTATTCTGAAGGGTGGTGTTCTGACTGAAGACAAAAAAGTCTTCAATCAACCTTTGATTACAAAATTACGTTCTAGTTTTCTTGACGGAATATTAAGTGCATATAACCGATGACATTCATACTGAAGTATGTCACTTGGAAAGGAAAACGTACAAGAACTTGCAAAGGCTTGCAAATAATATTCCTAGGATTCCCGTCGTACTATATGAAGGCTATTGAAAAACAAGAAAATAACAGTTTTGCATTAATTTTGTTTTTTATTATAACTTGTTTAAACGTTCAGTCACACCATTGCAAGTAAGCCGCCAAAGGATTGAAAAAAGGAAAGCTTTAATGCCATTATCTAGGTGAATATTGATAAAATTTTGATAGACATAAAAATAGTTTTGGTTTTAATTATTCTATACAAAAATTCATGATAATTTCCAACTTATGTCAATTATTCCAATCTGCGGGGAATCAAATCGATCCATATGGTCAATGTTACATAAAAAAATTGTTATTTCTACCATCTATGTATAATAACTTTTTAACTTCATGAATGCATACGATATTCTTCTAAAGCTTCAAATTCGATTTTATTATTTATGTTCAAACCCAGTATTGTACGCATTCAACATCGGTGTAAGATGCATGAACAATCAGTATATTTTTCGCGGATAAAAAATATCATATAATATATTTTTGTATCATACTATATTTATTCTTTATAAATATATGTAGTATGGACATATGTACATACAACTCCGAGCAGAGATATAGTAGTGGGTACTAGAATTTTAGATATTTTCGAGTTATGCGAAATTCAAAAAAATTTTAACGTCTATTGAAATGCAAAATTGGAGCATATTTTCCAAGTTATATTTATTTAAAAAAGTATTTTGATTTACATATATCGATATGATCAAGAAAATTTTTGCGAGCAGTAAAATAGTAGTAAAGTAATAAAAAAATTTTAAAGGAACAATACAACGTCTCTTCATATAATCTACTAGACTCTCACATCTTTTCAAGGATATGCTCTGCAATGCTTCCTGCACTACGGTCCAGAGTTCGTTGTTTGTTTTTCGGTTTAGCACTCTATATGGCTTACTTAACGTCTGTCCAAAGGGTTTCAATAGGATTAAGGTCAGGGGATTGAGCTGGCCAATCCATGACTTCAATTCCATTTACTCAAAACTACTCTTTTGCCACCCTACTGGTGTGTTTCAGTTCATTATCCTGTGTAATAACCTCTTAGCGGCATGTCTTCTTCGGCAAATGATAGCAAAATATTTTTCATTATAGTAACGTATGCGTGTTGGTCCATTATATTATCAGTATTGTGAATTGGTCCCACGCCTCTGTACGAAAAACAGCCCCAAACCATAATACTCGAACCGCCATGTTTCAATGTTTGTGTGATGTATCTGGGGTCGTACTCAGTATTAGGTGTACGTCTTACTTACTGACGGGACTTTTTACCACCATATAGAACTATGTGTTTATTAGAGACCGGATCCATTCTTGTTTTTCTTCACTGCAGTGGTTTCCGCGGACCACTGAAAGATGCACAGTCATATATTCGGTCAAGTAAAACGTTCGTTCGGTTTTTTTTTTTTTTAAGATTTTTCAGAATGTGATAACTTTGACTTAAGTCAAATATGCGCTATTTTGTTCGTAAACTTGATGCCAACTTCACTATAACCCTCTCCTAGAAGGCTGCTTCCCTATTAGCAAAAAAATCGGAGAACCAATTTTCACAGGCCTCTGTTGAGGCTAACTTCTCACCATTAAGCGCGTTCGCCATGGACAGGAAAAGATGCTAATCAATTGGTGCCAGGTCCGAAATATAAGGTGGGTGCATTAGGACCTCCCATCCGAGCTCCTGGAGCTTCTGGCGCGTCACCAAAGACGTGTGTGGCCTGGCGTTGTCCTGATGAAACACAATTCGGCCTCTGTTGATCAAAGATGACCTCTTCTGGATGAGTGCTGCCTTCAAACGGTCCAGTTGTTGTCAGTAGAGGGCCGAATTGAGCATTTGGCCATAGGGGAGCCACTCGTAGTAGATGATTCCTTGCCAATCGCACCAAACACCTTCCTGGCCGTCAATCCTGGCTTGGCCGCCGTTTCCGCCGGCTCACCACGTTTCGACCAAAACCGATTTCGCTTGACGTTTTCGTAAGTGATCCACTTTTCAGATCCACGCTGTTGCGATTCAGCAGCGATTCGCAATTAAATAAGTGTTCAAGTGACGGTCTGTTTCCACTATTTCCATGATTTTATCGTATCCGGAACGGAACCTAGCAAACCACTTTTGTGCTACACGTTCGTTTACAGTATCGGGCCCATAAACTAAATTAATTTTTTCAGCCGCTTTGCCTCCTTTGTCGCCTTGATCGAAGAAAAATTGTAAAATATAGCGAATTTTCTCTTTGCTGGTGTCCATCTTTGACGAGCGCTCACAACGTACTGAGTCAATCAATAGAAAAACTGTCGAAAGACAAACTTTTAGCGCGAATAAACACGTTTTCAGCGCCGTATAGTATGACATGATGCGACACGTAACACTAGTACTATGGACAATAACGCCATCTCTTCTATTTTCTTTTATTTCATTGAATAACAAATAAAATATCCTCACTGTTCACTACTATCCTATTGCTCGCTTATTTAAACTAATAACGCTGTATAATTAGCTTTAAAAAATAACAGTAAGAAGTGTTAGACAGTTGAAAGTTGTGCATAACAGGGTCGTTACACTTCAAATAAGATAACTTTAGGAATAATCGACGGTAATATTATAAAGGATACAAAATTTAACGCAAAACTTGACAAATAGGCACTACTATTTCAATGCCCGCAACTGTACATACATACATGTACATATCCAGTTGAAATAAATTGTAAGCATACAAAATGAATGCGTGATGCAAGTGTGAATAAGCATAGAGGGTTCATTAAAATTATTATAAAATTACATTTACGAGCGTAGGTAAATAAAATACGGGTTGGTTGAAAAGTTTCTGCGCTCACCAAGAAATAGCACTACTAGCTCTTTACTTACTTACTTTACTGGCGTAGACAACGCTTACGCGATTATAGCCGAGTTAACAGCATTGCACCATTCGTTTTTTCTTTTTGCTGTGTAGCGCCAATTTGAAATACCAAGTACAGCTCCCCCCCGCGGGTTAGGGGTTCAAGAATTTACCCGCGGTAAGGCATGTCTGTCGTAAGAGGCGACTAAAATCCAATGGTTTCCGCGACAGTGGGGTCTTTATACCCGGATTTTTTGTCCGGCCAAGGATTGTCACTCCCGCAACATTCCCCAAAAATTACTTTGAAGAAATTTTTGCGGTTACAACAACAACAACAACAACCAAGTACAGCCAGGTCCTTCCCAACATGCACTCTCCCTTCCTCTGCTTCCACCGGCGGGTTCTGCATCGAAAATTTTTAAAGTTGGAGTATTCGTATCCATTCGGACCACATGGCCTACCCAGCGTAGCCGCTGCTTCTTGATTCGCTGAACTATCCGAATGTCGTCGTATAACTCTTACAGCTCATCGTTCCATCGTCTGCGATATTCGCCGTTGCCAATTCGAAGAGGGCCATAAATCTTATGCAAAACTTTTCTCTCGAAAACTCCTAACGCCGACTCATCAGATGTTGTTGTTGCGGTTAGCTAACCCCGCTTAGAGCAGGTATCATTAATCTAAGTCGCCGAGGTCATCTAATGGGAGGTCCAAGAAACGTGCTGTTTCGACGGGGTTGGACCAAAGGGAAAGGGGGGTTAGAAGAGTAGGTTTAAGGGGGTATGTGAAGAGGTGGTTAGTGTCGTGCGGGGACTCTGCACATGCAGGGCATACGTTGGGTATGCTGGAGTCGAGTCTGGATATGTAGTAGTTTAACCTACTACAGTATCCAGATCTAAGCTGTGCCAGGATCACTCGGGTCTCTCGAGGCAGCTCGAGCTCGTTGTCTGCAATTGGTGGTGGTTTGTCTCCGAGTACGCCATTCACTGGAAGGGAGTCTAAGAAGGTGTTGACAGACAGGGTGAATGGCGTTTAGCGCTTGTCGGTATGCCGTCCTGTCCAGCGGTTGTTGTAAATGATGTTGTATGGTCCAGTTAAAGTCTAGTACTCCCTTCCTGATGTGCCTAGGCGGAGGCTCAGCTTCCAAAAGGTGCCTGCTGGGGTGCTCCGTGCGGTGGCATCCCAACAGGAACTGATTGTACAGCAAAGCATTATGCTCCTTAACTCGTAGCATAGATGCTTCGCTGTGCAAGTGGCGCTCCGGTGACATCAGGAGGTTTCCTGTCGCAGTCCTAAGGGCGGTGTTCTGGCAGGCCTGTAATTTCCTCCACTGCGTCTTCTTCGTCCCCGGTGCCCAGATCGCAATTGCGGTCGAGTGCGGAGTGAAGGAGTGCAGGCTATCGAATGTGATCCCTAAAATCTTAGGGTTGTTTACAGTTGGAATTTTTACGTCGTCAACTTTCACATCGAGTTCTAGCCGGTACTCCTACGTCCAGCTGGTGAACTTGGTTCCAATCGTCGGGCATGCTTTCATCGGACCATATTTTGCAAACAAGCTGATACATGCACCTTGTCAGCTCTTCACCGCCCTCTACCTTTGAATAGTTCTGCCGGTATGCCGTCAGGCCCAGCCGCTTTGTTGTTTTTTAATAAGCGGGCAATCGCTTTCAAACTTCGGCATGGTCAGGTGGCGTAACTCTGTTCCATCGTCATCGATTAAAATTTCGTGTTCATCATCTCCGGGTGTGTCATTTTCACTGCCGTACAGCAGGCTGGAGAAATGTGCCCTCCATCTAAACATCTGGGCTTCACTAGATCCACCCTATGGGTGCTCCAGTCATGAAACCTTCCGTAAATCGCCATATCTTTTCGTAGAGTTCTCGGGTATTACTCTTGTGAGTCATTTTCTCAACCTCTTCATACTCACGCATTTCAGCCTCCTTCTTTTTTGTCTGCAAATGCGTCTTACTTCGCTCTTCAGCTCTCGATACCTATTCCGCACGTGTTATTGTCGATCGCAACTTTGCGAGGTGGGCAGTCTGATTTCTCTCCACTGCATTTCGGCATAACCCATCGTATCAGCTGTTTTTCTGGCTCTGTCGAAAACCAAAGCGGCGCGCTACATTCTCTTCGATCAACGATATGGCAGATCCTTCGTCTATCATAGCGAAAACGTCTTCCCGTCCATTCGGCCCGAAAAGTGAAACCGTAATATACTTGAAAAACTGACATCTGCTACACACTGCTTCTCTACAGTTGAGTACGGGTTGTGATTCATTTCGACTGCGAACTCTGCATTTTGGATCGAACTCGGATTTTCGTGCAGGCTACGATGATGGTATCGGCGGCAACCATCAACGTTACAAACTTTTCGTGAACGGCAATTTGATGTATGCACGAGAAACAAAGTTGAGTATCCTTTACCTTTTCTCAACGATCTAGTATGGTCATGTCCTGAAGGCTTGGCAATTAGAAATAGAGTGGGCACCTTCACAGACATAACACCTCATACTATGTATGCGTTCTGTATGCTGTACTTTTCCAACATGCATCATACGTCGGGGTGGCGGCTGTTGAGATAGTGGCTGATGGCTTCTAGTGGTTGCATTTGTCGGCGGGATAAGGCACACTACCTTGGCAAGATCGCTTAACCATGTCGAGAACTCTTTGATTGTTGCGTACGGCTTAATGTTGACTGCGTGGCGGGTCCACTCGTATTGCTTGCTGGGTGGCAATTTGGTTACTAGCTGCTCCAGAACAGTCGTATTGGCGAGATGATGTTCGCATTACGACTATATTTCTTGTTTTTGTAGAAAACGAAAAAATTTGGTCTGCTTTATTTTCCCCTATGCTTGGGAACTGTTGAATTTTATTGAGTTGGCTTCTCACTAATAGGTCAGGCCGACCAAAGTGAAATTCTAATTCGGCTATAGCATTTGGAACATCGTCAGGATATATCAGCATCGAAGCTACGGTTTCCTTAGCGCGACCAACTAGGCATTTGTGCAAAGGCATTAAATTCTGACGATTGCTGTAGCGAAACGCCTGAGTTGTGTCATTGAAATTCGCCAAGAAAAGAGGCCACTCATCAGCATTTCCCGAAAACGTTGGCAGGTCATACAATTTTGTGACTAACTCGCTGGCTGCTAACACAGTACTTTGCCCAGGCCCTGATGACACTGATGAACTCTGTCTTGTTGCTTTGATGAGATGTGGCTGCGTTGACTGGTGGACATCAAGCTGTATATTAGTCCTTAATCGCTCAATATCCCGTTGGCTATCTTCAGTCACATATTTTAGCTCTGCAACCGCATTTGTAAGTGCATTAAGGCTGGCTATGATCGCAGACATTTGGTTATGTTGTCCACCAACTGCATTCTCCTGTACATCTTGATCGGTTTTCATTTCTTGGCTTCGCAGATTGTATGTCCTACTACCCGGCATGTCACTCACAATCTTCTTTTTCACTACATTAACTGCAAACTTTATTATTTTTAATATTTGACGCAAACTATATTATTCCCGTACACAATTACCGCAACAACCAAATATTTCCAACAGCCAACAACGTTTAATTTGGAGAACAATTAAATTTGGAAAATTGATGTTATTTCATTTATTTGTAGTAATGTTATTTTGTATAAATAAGTTTATTTAGCAGGCAAAAACAGTGGAATAAATACATCAGTTATTTTCCGTTATAATTTTGTGTGTTTATTATATATGTGTTGTGGTATGTTTCCAAATTGTGTTGTTCTGTGGTTGGCTGTTGTGTCGAGACTCCCCTTCTTCGCACTATTGCTGTCCTTTATATTTAGTATTCGCGAATAATGGTGTTGCCCATAGGCTTGAATATGCACTAGGAATGAACATGAACATTTACAGTCATCACTACATTGAAAAATCGGAGCTCACCAACACCTTTCCACGATATGCAACCCCAAACCATTACAGAAAGCTTACCAAAACTTTACTGTTGGAATTATATTGGTTAGTTTCCTCCAAACTTTACTGGGTTTATCATGATAGTATAACATTATTTTTGTCTCGTCGCAAAAAATAACGTCCTCTCAGTAAAGGCTTGTAAACATTGTCAATAGAAAAGTTGAGCCGCTTCTAAATATTGACTACCAACAACAATGGCTTCTCTCTAGCTATTTGCGAGGAGTACCTGTGTATTTATATTTATGACAATCATTTTTAATATCTAATGCCAATTTTCTCAGACTGGTTTGGGGATTATCACTGATCTGCCCTAAAATTTTTGAATGATAGCGTTTAGTAAGTTTCGATGATCTACCTCCAAAGTGCTTTAATTCCAACCTGTTTTTTCTTCTGCGCGGGTCACTATGCACATCCTTCACATCGTCAAGTAATTCTTAGCAAAATGAAAAAAATCGCAAAAATCTCTTTTTTTATTTTGTAAATGAAAGTATCTTATTTTTCTTTTTTTATTAATTGGTATTGATAATATAAGTATTAAGAACGGTAAAAAATAGAAAATTTAAAATTCGGAAAATATTGCGTTGTCAGTTAGATTTTGTTGATTTAACGCTTTTAACAATATTTAACAAACCAATTAATGAAAATTTTATTCAGTTAGTTTATTTTAACTACCACAAAAGGAAATCGGCTAATGTTTTTCATTAAGCTTAGAACGTTTTATTATATTATTACACGCGCAGAAAAAAAACAGGTTGGAAATAAAACTTTTTATTATATATAAATTGTAAAGACTTGATATATTATATTTTATTTCGAAACATAGATTTTCTCGTTTGTGGCTTACGTCCCTGGTTATAGGAAAATCAAAGAGAACTGCGTCGCCATCTAGCTGGCCAGATAGTCATAACCCCGGCAAAAATCTGTACATGACGCGGGCATATCTATTTCCTCGTCTAAGTATCTGTAAAGACTAGCTTTCACCAGAAGAGCCAACAACAGATGATAGAATAAAACAGAACTAAGTATGTACTTCTAAATAGAACAACCATAAGTATAACAACCAGACACTGTGTTGTAGTGGTTCAAGGTAGAAGGATGGACTATTTTCAAACGACTTTTGCCACGGCTAGAAGGATCTCTCCCCCTGGAGGAATCGGTGAAGGATTACTTCTGCCACTCCGAAGCCCTCAGTGGCATCAGTTATCGCTTTCTTAGAAATTTCTTATTCGTTTGTTTTGCTGATCTTTTGTCTGTAATCATCAATAATCTCCTTAATTTTATACTTATACTTATACACCAAGTGGTTTGAGCGTCTTGAAAGGTGATAATAATCTCCTTCACAGGACCAACATAGGTATCCGTGTTCGAGCAACCTGCTTAACTAACTAACTGACTAGATTTCCATATCTCAATATATTTAGCGGTTAGATTTTAAACTTAAAAGTGTCGATAAAAAACACAGAAAAAAAATTCGAAAGAAAATTCTTTGGCATTTATTTTTGGAAGATTATCTCTTTCAAATGTTGGCCGCGGTTACGTCTTAGGTTTTTCCGTTGAGTCCAATTTCCTTTGACTCGAGACCTGAATCGAAACGGGATGGTTCGCATAGACTTTAGACTTTACAAATCCCCACAGGAAAAAGTCTAACGGTGCGATAACACATGATCTTGGTAGCTAATCGACCGGCGCAAAACGTGAAATTATCTGCTCACTGAAGTTTGTAATGGCAGTTCTTGAATCCCTTTAGGTTGCTCTTCGTCCCAACTTTTTTCGTTTTCCTTGTTTACATACCCATTGAGTCAGAAATGTTCATCGCTGAACAAAATTTGGCTCGAAAACGTCGGATCTTCTTGTAAGTCTTCAAGAGCCCATAGAGCAAAGCAATATCGTTTGGGAGGGTCGAGCGGCTTCAGCTCTTGCACAAACAGTATTTTGCTTACAATTCAAGGTCTGGACGTAAAATGCGCCAAGTCGTTCATACGTCAGTCCGAGTTGCTGCAAACGACGCCTAATCGCCTCTCTACGGCCTTCGTGTACACTCTCAGGTAAGGCCGCTATATTTTCTTCACTGCATGCTGAACGTGGTCTATTCGGTGGAATATCATCCAATAATGAAAGGTTGGTCTCAAGATGGGTGATGGTGTTACGAATAGTACGCTCAATGGGCCGATTATGTTGACCATAAGTTGATTTGTAAACATTGTGTAGGCGTAAGTCGTTCCGTGATGAATCGCCAAACAATATTGAACAAAAATAACATGACAGCTTCAAACGACTCACGCGTGATCTGTCAAAAAAAACTATTGAAAATAGTATCTCTACTTGGATCAACCGTGAATAGATCAATCATTAAAAGCATGTAGTCGATGAAGTCCACTATCAATTATATTGCGTAGTCAATTTATATAAGCGAGCAATAGAATCGTAGTGAACAGTGAGCTGGTGTAAAAAAGTCATTTTCACGTTAAAATGTTTATTTGTGCAATACAAAAAGTAAGTTTCCGCATATTTTATTTGTTATTCAATGAAAAAAAAAAAAATAAGACTGTGTATCTTTTAGTGGGCCGCGGGAAGCACTTCAGTGAAGAAAACCGGGAATGGCTCCGTTCTCCAATAAACACCGGAAACACCTACAAGGAAGTTTAAAAACTTGTCGTGTGTTTAGCCACAATGATACGTAATGCTATTACTTACAAAAAAAGGAGGAGATTATTTCGGAGAGTTTGAACGAAAAGTGGTAAGATGTGCTAGGACACTACCGACAATGTCACGGTGTTCATACAGTAAGAAGACTTCCGTGTAAACATAAGTTATATACCCGAAGTCCTCGAAAAGTACCGCCTTAAAAAAAACATATAGCACGATGTGTTAAATATGCCAAATAACATCTTAATTTGGCCGATTGAGAAATGGGGCAACATTTTGTGGACCGACGTGTAAAAATATGGTGGAAAGGGGTAATGGGTCCCGTCAGTAAATAAGACGCCCACCTAATACTGAGTACGACCCCAGATTCACCGCAATTATGGTTTGGGTTTCGTACAGAGGTGTGGGTCCAATTCACAAAATTGATAATATAATGGACCAACACGCGTACGTTGCTATAATGAAAAATATTATGCTATCATTTGCCGCTGAAATGGATACTCCAGCATGATAATGACCCGAAACACACCAGTAGGGCGGCAAAGGAGTGGTATCGAGTAAATGCAATTGAAGTCATGGCTTGGCCTGCTCAATCCCCTAACCTTAATCCCATTGAAAACCTTTGGGCAGACGATAAGTAAGCGGTATGGAGTGCTAAACCGAAAAACAACAACGAACACTGGACCATAGTGCAGGAAGCATAGTAGAGCATACCCTTGAAAAGATGCGAAAGTCTCGTAGATTCTTTGAAAAGACGTTGTATTGCTGTTATAAAAAATCATGGTCATGCTACCATGGTTTAGTTGGAGAGAAAGTTTCAAATTCGTGCTGGGAAAATTTGACCCCAGTATGAAAAACAGCTGATTTGTAATCATATGATTGAATTTTTGTCAACAAAACAAAATTGATTTAAAATTAAAATAATTTTAATTTAATGATATGCATGCTAACAATATAATAGGTTTAAGGTAATGTTGTTTAATTTAACTGAACAATGTTAATGATTCCAACAATAGTGAAGCACTCGTTAAACGAAAATGTGGTAGAAGTGGAATTTAGAACGAAAAATAAAGCTCTTGGTTTTTATTTAAACAGAATCGAACAAATTCTATTATAAAGTTGAGTTAATATGGCCGGCTTACTCGGGAAAAGAATTTCAAACTCATTTTCGTATTACAGTCATCTTGACTGAAAATCCAACCGACAAATTGTTTCAAATCAATTTTTTTATAAATCTTCGTCTTTTTAGGGAACTATTAGAAAAAACCAATTAATATATTTATTGTTTGACGACTATAAAGCATGTAGAATTTCATTATTGTTGGAATACAATACATTTTAAATACAATTAATAAATTAAATATGCTATATAATTGCTAATATTATTAAAACACTTAGAAAAATACTTCAAAACAGGAAAAAAACGTATAAATGATCCAATTAAAATTTCACCGCCAAAATAATCAGCTGTTTTATAACATGCTGGCTAATTTTTTACTGAATCTTGTTCGTTGAAAACTCTTTAGGAGAGTAAAACTAAGAAAATACCCCTATTTCTTTTAAAGGCTTTGATGTTCTCGTATCGTTTAAAAACCTTTTGCAAACATTATTTAAAATTATTAAATATTAGTTATGGGTTTCATAACATGTTGACTTAAAATCAAATTAAATCAAAAAAATATAAAATAGTTATAGATATGTATATAGATTTCATTTCTTTTCCGTTTCAAAACTTCGTATCTGCCAATAATTACCAAGGCATTTGACGCGAAAACGTGTATCTACTTAAAATTTATAATAACAGTTAAGTATCGGTGCAGATGTAAAAGTCATGTTTACGTCTTTTAAAAGGTTGCATAATGAATATAATTTTTTAGAAAGTTGTGTATTTCTAAAAGTTTCATAGATTTTCCGAAAAATTTTATTTTTATTTGTAGATAGTAGGTTAACCCAGAATACAGAAAAATTAAAAAAAATAAGTAATTCAAAATATGTCCAACTTAAAAGCCTAATTTTTATACGGTGAAAAAAATGTATGTTATAAATCTTTAGGTTCTAAACAAAGATTGTTTTGGGATTTTGCTTATAAGTAAGACTTACAAATTATGAATGTAAGTTTTGTATGAAAGATTTTTTGTTTTTGTAATTTATTTAAAAGTTGAAATTCTTGCTCTGGGCTTACCTTCCGAAATGTATTCTGGTAAATGTGGAAATATGTTAACCTAATTTTTCAAAGAAGTTGAAAATAACAAGTTAGAAATGTAAAAGTAGATTCCTACAGTAGTTGTTATCCAAAATAAATAATATGTAAATATATAGTATCGTAGCAGTTACAATTTATATTAAAAAGCCTAAGATCGTTGTACGTATGGATGGTTAGTAGCAGTGGCGTTCGGCAGACTGCTACGAATTGATATTCAAAATATAGGTGACTTTGAATGACGTGCGTGTAGATCTCTGATCTGATACCTACATATTTTTCTTGAGACGTTCCTACAAAAATTCAATCACAATACCCAAGATTTTCACACTTACAAGGCAAAAGGAAATCAAGCAAACGAAAAAAATTATTTTGACAATTTCTACGTTCAACGGATGAAAAAACTCCGTAGTAAATTCACTATGTTAAATCTACTATTATAATAGCTGTGTTAGTTGAGAAATGACAGTAAAAATTAGCCAGTAACGAAATTGAGAGAGTAAGATGTCGGTCATTTATACAGTTTATTTTTTCTGCTTTTAAGTATTTTAAGAAAATTAACAATTATATAGCATTTTCCGCCCAACGATAAAGATACCAATATGTGTTTCTAATAGTACTCAAAAAGGTCGAAAATTTATGTAAAACTTGCTATGCAACAATCTTTCGTTTTGATTTTAGAATTTCAGGAAGGATTAGGAAATGAGTTTGAAATTTTTGTTCTGTGTAAGCCGGCCATATTAACTCAACATTATTATTGAGTTTATTCGGCTCTGTTTAAATAAAATCCAAGCAAGAGCTTCACTTTTCCTTTTAAACGCGACTGACTAATATTTCATTTTGTGCATCGTCGCCGTTTCAGCTCTTATTTTGCTAATATATCATTCATTTTAAAGCCTTAATATTCAGGGCTGTCATGGAATCCAATTGCTGTCGGAATTGGAATTGAAACCGACAAAAAAATTGTTTTGGTGTCATGAAATCCGATGTTATCGGTTTTACGTACGATTTGTGTAAACGTTTTTTTCCACTTGCAGTTACAAATTAAGTCGAAATGTGAGTAAATGATGGTTTTGAATAATAATAAATATTAATTATCTTATATTCTTATTCGTAATAGGGGAAAACATAAAAATACAACACAAAATACAATTCTAATTGAATTTATGGAAAAATATCCTGATAACCTAGATGTCCTGTCTCCAGACTCATACATCTAAATATAGGTAAACATACATAAATCAATACTTGTATATAAGTCCGTTTTCACGACTACTTACAATCATGGCATTCAACTGAATTATCCCTTTCGATTATAAAATAGATGTTCATCAAGACTCGGCTTGATGATTTTGATGTGTGTTCCGTCGATGCAACAAATTATTGAGGGAATTTTAAACTTTGAATAAAAATAGTCCCTCGATCTGCTTTTTCGTTGAAGTCCATTTCAAGTTTCACCCAATGTGGACAAATTAACTTATCTATAACTGTAAGCACATCATCCAAAATCGTTGACACCGTGCTTCTACCTACACTTATGCTAGAATCATTCCCAACTGATCTTTAATAAGATCCTTCACCAAAAAATCGCAATGAAGCTGCTAGCTGAAGTACTGGTGGAACCTTCGACCGTCTCAAGTGCCCGTCAATGGTATCAAGTACCATTCGGAAAGACTCTTTATTAAGTCGATAATACGCTGAAATGAAAAACCCTAAAATTAAAATAAATGTACTAACGCTGTATTGGGCAGCCCAAGTGGGTTGCTGCAATCTCGCAAAATTTTTATTTTAACTTTCTCAATACTGCTTTCTTCCAGAAACATAAAAGTCACAACTACAGATGCCATATTTCATTCATTTGTTTATTTTTCTTTATTAAAAAGCAATTAAATCAATTAATTTTATAAAATTTTGTCAAACAAATTTGCATCGAAATTGTCGATACACATACAAGCACGCAAAACAGCTGATTCGAACATCGGTTTTGTTTCTTTTCGAAAAGACACGGCTTCATGACACCAAATGAAATCAATATCGGTTTGCAATTCCGATAAAAAGCAAAACCGACTTGGATTCCATGACAGCCCTAATTATTTACTTTTAAATCAATTCGGTTTTGTTCACAAAACTTCAATAATATGATCACAAAAATCAGCTGTTTTTAAAACTTGTTAGTTTTTACTAGCTGAAATTTTCCCAGCACGAATTTGCAACTTTCTCTCCAAACCAAACGTCAAAATTGATCTCTTTCGTTACTAATTTTACTGGCTTTTGGCTCAACGAACACGATTCAGTAAAGCTCAGTAAAAATTGTTACTGCCCATCTAGTCGCTGTCTGCAATATTTACGCTCATGCAAGCTTTGTTATCCGGAGTTCTGACCATGATATGGCGGTAATTGTTAAGGTACATATATTCATAGTTTGAAAAGGATTATTCCAATGTATAAGTATATGGAGCCGTCGGAAGTAACAAAATATTATATATATAAATGGCGCTTTATAACCGTTAATGCGATTTTCGACCGAGCTCCTGCTCCAATTTGTGGTATACGTCTTGATGTTTTTCCAACAAATGGCGGGACCTACAGATTATACTAAGCCGCCGCCGTACGGCCGATGGTTTTTTTATGAGGAGCTTATTTCATGTCAGAAATACACTCGGAAGGGTTGACATTCCCTGCCGAGTGGCTATCGCAATTAGAAATTTTAATTTAACTTTTTATTTTAATTAATTTTTTGGATAATTTTTGGATGTTGGTCGTACTAGGATTTGGACCCGGGTCTTCGGAATAACAGTACGCTGTGCTAACCACTCGGTTACCGTGGCCGTCACTCGGCAATCGTAACAAAATATTATATGAATTAATTTTTAAATTTAGTGGTTAACATTGCATACTGCCGCTGGAAGGCCATGGTTGGAGTCCTGGTCTGACCAACGTCCAAATTTAAAGAAAATAAATTTCAACAAATAGACAGTGGTAGACATTTGTATAAGCGCATACTGAAATTTTTCGAAAAATCATATTTAAAGCACAGTCGAGATGTAACGGTACTTGTTTAAGTATGCAAATCAAAACAGAAGAAACATCAAACATCGTAGTAACGCGGAAATTCTTATAAGCGCATGTTGGAAAAATTCATATTTTTTAAAAGAAAAGCTACAGTGTGACACTTTTTTGTTTTTTTATTAGAAGAAATATAATTAATAAAAGTTGAAGTGGGTTTTTAGTGTAGAATTTTATTTATTTATATGTTTATTATTGATAATTTAGATCATCAAATTATATCATCTTATTTGACCCAATAAGAGGAAGAATCGTACTCAATTTGTGCGAATGCAAGAATAGGGAGATCAGAAAATGTAATCCGTAATTTTGTTGAAAATCGCAATAATTATGGCATAAAGACTGCGACAAAAGGTAACCAAAAATTGACACTCTGTCAAAAACGGCAAATACGCGATGAAGCATCACAAAATAAACTGAACTGCAGCCAAATTAAAACGAAATTAGAGGTCAACGTAACGCCTCAACAAATTGCCAGGGTGCTCAATGCTTCTCCGAACGTTAATGGACGAAATTGAAGAGCAAGCCACGTTTAACAGTGCATCACGAACGGTTAAAATTTGCTAAAAATACATGTTTTGGACAAAGGAGTGGAGTTATTTTTTCGGACGAGAAAAAATTAAATTTCGTCGGGCCAGATTGCAGCAGTTGTTACTGGGAGGATCTAACCATAACATGCCGCATGAACTCTACAGCATCCACAGACCTACTCCAACAAAACCTCATACCATTTGTAAGGCAAGCGAAAGAAATCGAATACGTATATCAACAGGACAATGCCTCGATACATTCTTCTAGGCAAACATAGGCATGGTTGGAGAGCCTGGAAGTGTCTATACTTGATTGGCCGGGATGAAGATCGGATTATAACCCCATAGAAAATCTGTGGGGAGTAATGGCAGGGAAAGTTTACAGTAATGGGCATCAATACAGATGTGTCAATGAGGTTTGATTTGAGCAGAGATTTGCTCAAAAATCTTGTTGTGTCTATGGCAAGTAGCATTTTTGCTGTTATTAAAAACCGGGGTGGCCATACTAAGTACTAAGATTTAGTTAAAGTTTGAAGTTTTATTTTTGATAATGTCTACTTAAAAAGGCCGATTTTTTACTAAGTTTTTACTAAATACTGTTGAATTGATGAAACTTTAAATTAATAATATGTAAAACAATAAAATGAATAACTTCCCATCTTTAAATGCAACAACTAAAGTTTTTATTTATTAAAAACTCAACAAATTCGTGTGCCCTTATGCAAATGCCCACCATTATATAAACTCTGTTTAATACATTTTACATATACGATTCAGACAAAAATAAAACAAACATTTTTTAAGACTGCGTGTTTGTATCTTTTTTAGGTCTGCTAGAGTTGGCTCATCGAGAATATCAAGCTGTGGATTACGAAAATGCAGAGAAGCATTGCATGCAGTTATGGCGACAGGATAGCACAAATACTGGGGTGTTATTGCTTCTTTCTTCAATTCATTTTCAATGCCGAAGATTAGACAAATCTGCACAGTTTTCAACTCTTGCAATAAAGCAGAATCCTCTGCTAGCTGAAGCTTACAGGTGAGTTAGATGGTCTACTAAAGCTTAGAGTTTGATCTTTTGAAAGTTTAATTTTAGTCAAATCCTGATTCTGACATTCTCTAAGTAACACCCTTTTCCTTATTCCCGATTTTTTGTTCTTATAGAAGCATTTTATTAAAACTATTACATTTCGGCGTTACTGTGAAAAGATAATATCAGTGCGATTCGAGATTTATATACAAAATGTGTAAATGTGGGTTAATTTCTGAGGTTAGAATTTTATTAAACCTTTCATGTAAATGAAATGGCAATGGGGTAGATACGAGAGCTGAAGAAGGAAGCAAGATGCGTATGCACACAAAAACATAGCTTGAGAAGCTGACCGACAAGGGTAATGCTCGAAAAGTCTACAAAAAGATACTTCGACTTACGGAAGGATTTAAAACCGGAGCAAACTCTTGTATGATCTAGAGGGGTGATCTAGTGACGGATGCCCAGAGTATACTGTAATTATACTTATCCAGCTTGCTGAATGGCAGTGAAAATGAAACACCTGGAGATAGTTAACCCGAAATCGTAATCGATGACGATAAAATAGACGTTCTACTACCTGACCATGTTGACGTTCGAATAGCGAATGCCCGCTACACAAAATAAACTGAACTGCAGCCAAATTAAAACGAAATTAGAGGTCAACGTAACGTCTCAACAAATTGTCAGGGTGCTCAACGCTTCTCCGAACGTTAATGGACGAAATTGAAGAGCAAGCCAAGTTTAACGGCATCACAAGCAAGAACGATCAAGATTTGCTACCGCTACCGGTCGAGCTATGCAAACATGGATGAAAGCATGCCCAACGATTCAAACTTAAAGCACGGTACGGTAAAGCATGTCTGTCGTAAAAGACGACTAAAATCCAGTAGATCCCGCGACAGTTGAGTCTTTATACCAGAGCGGCTGGATTTCTATCTGGCCAGTGACTGTCACTATTGCAACATTTCCAAAAAACTACTTTGGGGAATATTTTTGTGGTTACGACAACAACCGCAACATTGGAAATTTAGTGTACTCTGCTCAATCCAAAAAAAGCGTGATCCTAAAGTCTGCGCCAACTTCCGTGGGATAAGCCTCCTTAACATCGCAAATAAGGTCCTATCGATCGTTTTGTAACAAACTGATTGGGCCTTGTCATTGTTGCTTTAAACCTGGTAAATCAACCATTGACCAGATATTTACCATGCGCCAAATCTTGGAAAAGACAAGATGACCGACACACACCACTTTTTCGTCGATTTAAAAGCAGCGTTCGACAGCACGAAAAGGAGCTGCCTCTACGCCGATATGTCTGAATTTGGAAGAGACAGCGGCTACGCTCGCTAGGTCATGTTATCCGAATAGATGAAAGCACTCCAGCTTTGATAGAGGAAGATTCCTACTCCGTTGGAAGAATCAGGTGGGGTTTCACTTGCTATTTCCAACTGGCGCCAAACAGCGAAAAGAAGAGATGACTAACCTCTTCGGCTATAATCGCGAAAGCGGTGCAAACGCCAATAAAGAAGAGGAAGATATACAAATAAACACTCACACCAAAAATGATCGAAATCGGAACGAATTAGAATTAATATTTAGTGTAATTAAATATCATAGATTTATTATGTAGATGCAAAAACTTCGGCATGACCAAAAACAGTCATTTCTTGTTTTATTTTAAAATTAGTGATCAGAAATACCCTTTTCCACTATCAAAAGGTCCAAAACCAACTGTTAACATGTTAGAGATTGTTGTTTTATACTTATTTCTTTTAATACTAAAATGCGAAAACAGGAGAATTTCTGAATAAAAAAATTACTTATTAACACATTCACGTATAGTAGGAACAAGTTAATATTGCGACATTCATTTTTTCTTTTCATTGTTTGGCGTCAATTGGAAATACCAAGTACATCCAGGTCCTTCTCTACCTGGTATTTTCAGAGGAGTGGAGGTCTTTCTCTGCTTCCACCAGCGGGCACTGCATCGGAAACTTTCGAAAATGGAGTATTCTTATCCATCCGGACCACGTGATCTAGCCAGCACAGCCGCTATTTTTTGATTTGCTGAACTATATCAATGTCGCCGTATATCTCGTACATCGGCTGCGGTATTCGCCGTTCCTACCTCGCAAAGGACCATAAATAATACGCAAAGCCTTTCTTTCGAAAACTCTTAACGCCGACTGGGCAGATGTTGTCATCGTCCATCTTCAGCATCATATATGGACGAGAACGATGAGCGATTTGTAGAGTTTGGTTCTGGTTTCTCGGAAGAGTACTTTACTTTTTAATTCCCAATTCAGTCTTAAGTTGCATCTTTTGGCAAGAGTGAATCTGCGCTGAGTTTACAGACTGGCATTGTTGCTGGTGTTAATTATTACTGTCAACAGTGACGTGGGAGCCGAGTCGCGGATGCGATGATTGTTTGTTTGATGACAGCAGATATTTCATCTTGTCCTCGTTCACTACCAGACCTATATCCTTTCCTTCCTTATCCAAACTGGAGAGAACAGAACTCACGGCGCGGTTGTTGAGACCAATAATGTCAACATCATCGCCGTACGCCAGCAACTGTATACTCTTCCGTTCCCAACTCGCAAAGAACCATAAATCTTACGCAAAACCTTTCTTTCGAAACGCTGATTCATCGGATGTCGACATCGTTCACGCTTCTTCTCCATGTAGCAGGACAGGATTAGTAAGGAACTTGTAGAGTTTGTAGTGTTTGGGGTTTCTTCGTCGAGAAGGGAGTTTACTTTTTAATTGTCTGCATTAAATTTCCAGATTGACATTTTTGTTGGTGTTAATACTGGTTCAAACATATACGAGCACTTTACTTCCTTACCCAGTCTGGTGAAAGTAGAACTCACGGTTGTTGACGTCAGTGATATCACTATCAACGCAGTTGTACATTCTTGCTGAAAATGGTACCTTCTCTAGCTCTACTAGTATTATTTTTTCCAGAAAAAGATACACTGAGTCACCATTCGATCCTAACAGAGATTTTGGTGTTGCTTAACTTCAGTTTAAACAATGATGTCTGCTGTGCGGGGATGTCTATTCTGCGCATAGCTGCGTAAAAACAGCTAATTTTCATGCTGTCGAAGGCTTACACGGTGTGTCCCAAAAATAATCGAACTTTATATTTCAATCATACAACATACAGCGCCATGTATTGAAAATTTGCAACATTATAAAGATACATTCATCCTCTTTCAAACGCACCTGACTTCATGTAAGTCGGATGACAGTTGTAAAAGTGACAGCCATTTCAATAAAACCAAAAGTGTGCTAATGGTTCCAAAAAAAAAAAAAATGGAACAAAGAGCAAATAAAAATTTTTGTGTCAAACTTGAAAAAAAATTGAAACTGAAGTTTAAAAAATTAAAAAAAAATTGAAAAAAATGAAGCAGCCGTAACCGAGGTACTGAAGAACATTTCTATAAATGACATAAAAAAATCTATGCATGCGCTGGTTGATCGTTCCAAACGTTGTGTTGAGTCAAATGGAACCTATTTTGAATAAATAATAACTTTCAAAGATAATATAATGTGTATTTTACTATTTTATATCCAAAAAGTTCGGTTATTTTTGGGACGCACCGTGTATGCTGTGTGACAATCCCTTTTCAACGGGTTTTTTCTGTGATTTGACGCCTGGTGAATTGCAGGTCTACAGTCACGTTGCTTACGTCCAATCAGTTAACGTGTGCTTTAGCTTTAGTCTTACACACAATATGCTTAATAGGGCCTTATATGTGATATTGAGGAGGCTTTTCCCGTGGTAACTAACAGTTTCCTTTTCGTAGATCGCGCAGAGCAACTTAGGGTGCAAACCTCGAGTATGCCTTCATCCGACCATATTCTTCGCCGCCGTATTTGAATATCTCAGCCGCCATTCCATCGGCCCTCGCCACTTCTTTTTCAGGCAGCCAATTGCCATTCGAACTTCTAAAAGAAACAATGAAGGGTAGGGCTTTTGGGATTCAGAAGTGAATGTGTTGGTTGGTTCTTAGTAATTAATATGTTATTTTTTGTTAGTGAATCTCGTTTGTTTTGTGTTGTTAGTAATTTCTTTTTTTTGATGAGTTGATGGGGGGGAATGGTTGATGGTGGATGCCTATCGTTTTGTTAAGTTCGCAGATATTGCATTCAATTGCTTGTTCTCTGACTCGCTTAGCCATTGCAGGAAAACATTATTTTTCTGGTATCTGCATCCTGTTTTCACGAAGTTTTTTATGCTATCCCTCGTTTTCAATGATTTCGAACACCCTTCCACTGTTATCTGTGCTATTATTACTTTGTACCTTTGGAAATTATCAGCGTTAGCAAGAAACTGTATTGGAATTTTTATAACGTTTATAACATTCCGATTTAGACAGGCTATTAGGATAGCGGTCAGTGCGCAACTATCGTGAAGATAGAAGATATTCGTGGTGTCCTATAACTGTAGTCCTTTTCTTATTCAACATCTTTTTCAAATATAATATATGTATCAAATGAGACTTGTCTTTAATAAATATATTTATCAATTTAAAAAAACTTAAAGACTAATAACTGCTGGATGCAATATCTTTTCAGCAATTTGGGAAATGTATACAAGGAACGTGGGCAGCTACCAGAAGCATTAGAAAACTATAGACGTGCGGTTAGGCTAAAGCCTGACTTTATTGATGGATATATTAATTTGGCAGCGGCATTGGTAGCAGCACGTGATATGGAATCTGCAGTTCAGGCATACATCACAGCATTGCAGTATAATCCGGTAAATAAAAATAAATATTTATTTGTTAAAAAATTGAAATAACATATTTTTTCAAGGATCTCTATTGTGTGCGCAGTGATCTCGGAAATTTGCTGAAAGCTCTAGGCAGATTGGAAGAGGCGAAGGTATGCAACTTAAGAGAATTACACCAATATATGTATACACGTATTTGCAATTTGCATTTGCATGATATTTTTATAAATAATCAGTTTTAAAAAATTATGGCCGTATTCCGTCAATGAAACGTTATTGTTTTACGGTTATCAACAGCCCAGTGTATACAATTTATTGGCGTATACATATATTTTAGATTTGTTTTTGAGACTGAAAATAGAGTAGAGCAGCTCTAGTTCGATGTAATGAGGTTTAGTCAAGCTTCTGGGCATGCTGTTTCAGTTGTGAGGCTATACTCAATTCCTACTCTTGCGTCCACGTCGCGCACCCTGGAAACGTGGGCAACCCTTGTGCAAGATGCTGTAACCAACCCGTGTGGAGCCTTGGGTCAGGGCTAATGAGAGAGGAAGCTTCACTGGAGCCACTCCGAATTATTCGGTTTAAGGGTCCGCTGAAATATAATTGCAGCGTCTGTTCACCAGAGGTGCGGCTGCGAGCGGGCGTCGGTCTTAAAGCAAGCGGCTCGCTATATAAATGTGTAAAATTTTTAAACTTACTCGCCTAGCGGGGTTGTACGCTTGGTTTGGGACTCGCCACGTAGAAACCAGCTCCAGTGAAAAAATTAAAACGCCTCGGATGAGATACCCCCTTTCTGTTGACGACCCGCGCAAACGAATTAAGGATCCCGATTTAAGGGCATGCACCTGGAATATCCGGTCCCTTAATTGGGAAGGTGCCGCTGCCCAGGTGGTTGATATCCTCGTAATAATAAAGGCTGACATCACCGCCGTCCAAGAAGTGCAATGGACGGGGCAAGGACGAAAGCGAGCAGGTTCTTGTGACATTTACTACAGCGGCCACATAAAGGAGCGCAAATTTGGTGTCGGATTTGTGGTGGGAGAGAGACTTCGTCGTCGAGTACTGGCATTCACCCCGGTGGATGAGCGTCTCGCCACAATCCACATCAAAGCAAAATTTTTCAATATATCGTTGATTTGCGCCCACGCCCCGACGGAAGAGAAGGACGATTTGGCCCAAGAAGCCTTTGATGAGCGCCTAGAGCATACTTATGAGCGACACGATGTGGAAATCGTGCTTGGCAATTTTAATGCATCGCCTAATGGGTTGTGGCTGATCGACTTCGCCGAGGCCCGAAAGATATGTTGTTTGTAGTACTAGATTCCTGCACAAAAAAACATCGACTCGGACCACTTTCTTGTTTGCAACGAAGATACGCATGGGCTTCTGTGTATCTAAGAACGTCCGTCAACAAACGCAAGAAAAGCTCGACGTCGAAAAGCAGCAATCGCAACAGACTGCCGAACGATTTTCTACTCGACTTGCACTCTTGCTCTCTGAGAGCACTCATCAGCAAATCGGTATACGGGAACTGTGGGACGGCATTTCAAGCTCCCTACGTACAGCTGCAAACGAAACTATTGGATTTTATAAAGGTCGCAAAAACAGCTGGTACGATACAAACAAAGAAAGAGGCCGAGATGCATGAGAAGCTTGCCGACAAGGGTGATGCTCGAAAATTCTATGAAAAGATACGACGACTTACAGAAGGTTTCAAGACCGGAGCAGACTCCTGTAGGACACAAAGAGGTGATCTAGCCACCGATACCCAGAGCATATTGAATTTATGGAGGGAACACTTCTCCAGCCTGCTGAATAGCAGTGAAAACGGAGTAACCGGAGATAGTGAACCCGAAACCCCAATCGACGACGATGGAAAAGAACAAATGAGATTTATTTTCTTAATTTAGAAGGAGTTTCATTTGTATTTTCAATCTAGTTATTATAATTATTATTGAGCACAAACTATAAGAATCCACGGTAAAACCTCAGGTCAATGAATTGAATCATCTGATTGCAATTTTCAGAGTTCTGTGAAATCTTTCAATCTATCTTCATATTGAGTGGAATAATAAAACGAGGAACTTAATTTTGAATAAATGTAGTTGCTACAGAAGCTTCTGATATGTCTTTAAGTGGGTATGCTTCCGGCCATCGAGTATATCCGTAAATGATGATTAAAACTGGAATAGGTCGACACGTACGTACACTAGGATGAGATAAAGAACAAAATGTTTCAAAAATAACTTGTCCCATAGAATAAGAAACAAATGGTCTGAAAGGTTTTAGTGTAAAACGGCACCAAATCATAGGATTTAGAATAGGTCTTTTAATTTATTTTAGGTTACTATTTCCATTTGGATCTGAATTAATATTTTTAAATATATCGTCTTTTTGTTGTTCTTCATTAAAATTTTAGAATTTTATATCTTTTGTTAAATTTGATTTGATTTCTGGAATACGAGAAAAAGATCAGCAATTTTATTATACTTTTCACAAATGTATCTAACATCATTAAGGAATTGTGCAGTATACTCTAAATATCGAATTTAACGAGGAGAAATATTTGTTTTAGAATTTAGAACATGTGTAAGTGGTTCACGATCAGTGTAAGCAATGAAAGTTCTACCTTCGACAAAATGTTTGAAATGTTTAATTAAGTTATTGCCAAAATTGCTTAGGCTGGTTAAAGTCGTCGACGGCATTTAACTGGGGCTAGATGTGGTGGTTAGTGTCGTGAGGGGACTTGTTACATCGGGACATCTGCTATGGTTGGTGGTTTGATTCCGAGGACGAGAGTCACAGGGAGAGACTTCTTAAGCCCCTATCTTGTCTAGCGATTGTTGCACATATTGATGAATGCAGGCCTGCAGGTGCAGGAGCTGCAATTGTTTATTGTAATCTGGTTCACAAGTAATGCATGGAAAAGATTTAAAGTTTTTATAAATTTCTTTCCAATAATACCAATTCGAAGTGAAGAAGAAAATGTCGAAAAAACTACATCAGATATACTAATATTCGAAATTTACCTAATAACTTATCATCAATAACATCAAGAATTATAAATGGAAGTTCGAAAGTTTTACACATTTGAAGGTATGATATTATTTTAAATTTTTGACGATCTAGATTTAATTTGTAATTCGTTTAAATCTAAAATTCCTCCAGTAAGTACATCAGTTAAATTTTTAATACGTTGTTCTAAAATATTATACTATTAAAAGCAGAAGCAATTGAAGGAACTTGAGATTTATTAATGAAATCGAAAATTTTATCAACCAAAATAGTAATTTCATCTTTATTTTGATTATTAAATGAAGTTAAATGGATTTAAATTTGTTAGCATAACTTACGAATGCATGATTTAAAAAGTAATTCAAAACTAACAATTGACTCATAGCCTGTTATCGATTTCATACATCTGAAAAGTGAATTTGAGTATTCGAAAAAAGTTGCTCCAATCCAATTCCACAAGCACTTTCTAAATTGTTTCGTATTTATTCAGAAATAGAAGTGGATTAATAATATCGATAATTTTCGAAATAGTTTCTCGTTGAAGAGCAATTTAAGAATTTTGGAATTTAACATCATCACTAAGAATATTATTAATTTCAAATTTATCGCGCAGTGAGAAGGAAATGTCGCCTAGATAGTGGTTTGCATCCGAACAAATATTAGTAATATACTGGCAAGAAGGCATTATCGTACAGGCGTCGGCTTATCGGATCAGAGAAAAAGCCTCTGGTGACGGAGGAACTTCGAAATGTAAAAATTAAACAACTATATCAGGGCTATACCCAGCTGGACAACTTGTTACTGGGGGATTGTATATATTGTCATGCTGCGGGGAGATCAAGGTTGGTTTCAACACGAGCGCTGATGAGAAGGATTTGGCGCAGCCTAGCTGCGAGTTGTTGATCCGTTGATGACCTTAGAGTAATGTTACCTTCTGACCTAAACGGGGTTACTTCACCGAAAGGGTGATAGCCCTTGGCCGGATAAAAACCGGGTCAACTCCGGTGCGCAGAACCCTCTGTCGTGAAAGTTGTTTTATTAGTAGTAATTTGTGGTGCCGCGGTAGCCGTGTGGTTAGCATTATGGACTGTCATTCGTAAAGACATGGTACGAGTCCTGGTCCGACCAATGTTCAAAAATTATAAAAAATTAACTTAAATTTTCTCATTGCGGTCGTCTCTCGGCAGTAAATTTCGGCCGGGAGGATATCTGACATGATAAAAAGCTCCTCAGCCGTTCGGAGGCTGCTTAGAATACACTATAGTTCCCTCCATTTGTTGGAAAAACATCAAGACGCAAAAACCACAAATTGGAGGAGGAGCTCGTACGAAAATCGTTTCAGCGGTTACAAAGGTGCTGAATTGTTATTAATTGCAGTAATTAAGGTGTTATGTTCATGGGTTATTGGTGTTTTTTTCAGTTGCATTGGCGTTTGAGCACTTGGAAACCTAGTCTCTTGGAGTGCTTGAACTATATTTTTTAAAACCTTCCACTAGTTAAGATTTGGGAATGGTTTTTAATTGTAAATGTTTGTTGTATTTGTAGTGTTTGACTTTGCACCAAGCAACATCCGGGGTTTTCGGTAAGTGATAGAGATCAAAAGATATTATCATTTTACCTGTTGGTGTTGGTTTCAATTTTGAGTTGTGGTAAATTTATATATTTTTTTTACTCCTTGACGTATTACTTTTTCGATTTTTTTTATGCACGTTAACTAATCAAGGTACGAACACTGTTCCTTTAATGGTATTGGGCTTATCATGTAGTTTGCCTGAAATGTTGCAAAGACCGGAGAACGATTTAGTTTTTAAAATTTGTATTAACGATTTTTGTATTTTGTGCTAATATAAGCAGTGATCCGTCTTTTAGTTGTTTTATAGTGTCAACTTGTGTTGATGTGACGTCAACGCATTTTTGGTTTATCACGAATGGTCTTAGTTTAATGAGATTGCTATCCACTGAAGAGATTATAATGTATTTATAATGATTAACTGTAGTTTGTTTTTGAATCAGGTTAGAAAAAGAAGTAGAAAGGTCAATATGATTACTTAATAGCGAAAGTCTGTCCGACAGATCAGAAGGCATTGTATTTTTTACAGCTGTTTTTGATTGGTTGAAAAAATCGTATGTTATTGCGAAAAATAAAAAAGAAAGAGATTATAAAAAATATTAATAAACACTGCAATACTGCAACATACCACACACTCTTTTAAAGAATGAAGCATTGCAAAACAATAAGTCCACTTTTGGTGCAAGTCGGAGGTTTTCTCTTTGTAAAAGTGCTGTATATCGTTTCAAAAGTTGATAAACTATTTTTGTGTTCATTCCCAAGAAGATTACATTCTAGAAACAAAAAAAAAATTTTTTTTTGTATATTTATTATTCTTTTTTTTTAATAAGTATAAGTTTTTATTTCAATGTAAATAAAAGCTTTGTTTATTGAGCTGATCTAGGTTACGCCAGGTTACTCTTTTTCAATAAATTTTGTTTCATGAAAACTTTTGCTCTAATTTGCTGTACTTTTTGTTTCATGAGTCTGCTCTAAGTAGAAACAGAACAACCCAGAGCACGATTTCCTGCGCTGACTTTTTTGGTAGAATAACTTGGAGCAAGCAATAATTTGTTTTGACAGTCTCGATTAGAAAACGAAAGAGGTCAAAATATAAGAAAGTAATGTTTCATGATCTTTTTGATTCGAGTTGCTCTAACTTGCTGTATTGTTGTCTTGGCAGCTGCTCTGTTCTGCTCGAACTTGAGCTGCTCTACTCTTTTTTCATCTAAATAAACAAACCTAATGAGTTTTCCCTTCAACTCGACAATGAAATGTGAACTTTGTGACACTTACCATAGTACTTATCTTTTACTCCTATGAAAATCTATGTGTCTATCGTAAAGATCTGCACCAACAGTAGGAGCTGAGTCGACGACTGTTTGTTTGATGACAGGATCTCTTTTCACGGGTATTTTCCAAGGTTTGGAGCATGGTGAATATCTGGTCAATGGTTGACATACCAGGTCTAAAGCCACACTGATAAGGTCCTATCAGATTGTTGACAATGGGCTTTGGTCTTTCACACAATACGCTCGATAGGACCTTATATACGATATTAAGGAGGCTTATCACACGGTAATAGGCGCAGACTGTGGGGTCGCCCTTTTTTTGTATTGGGCAGGGCACATTAGAGATGTGCGTGAGTATATTTGAAACCAAGTACAGACATTCGCGCTAGTTTAGTATACTGTCTCTCTTTTGCTTTAAAAGATAAAAAAAAATATATATATATATATGTATATACAAAACAAAGCTGTAATGAGTTAAGCATATATCTCACCACTCAAAGCGTTGTTTTAACAAGAAGTGTGTTTGATTAAATGGGTACAGTATAAAACTACACCCACTGCTTTTTTACTCTTATGCGTACTTTACATATTATATAAATGGTATAGGGAATCGCAGTTTCAATATCATTTAGAAAACTATAATACTCTTACTTTCTTTGCACCAATAATTGTTGTAAAAATACGTATCTACATACACTGACGAGCATTAGTGAGTTCATGTTGACTATATTTTTACTAAAATAGTCATGAAATGATAAATAATGAACAAAGTTTTTATGAAAGTTCAGAAGTTATTTCTTATTATATTAGGAAAAGAATGACGTATTCAATATTACAATAAAAAAGCATAATCAACATAATTTAATACAAAAACATAAGACAATTCGATATACTCAGTTTTGCACGTTTTGAATAAGTGAAATCAGAGTAAGCCATACGTTTCACAGTAACTCTAAATTTATCGTTATATCAACAAAGACACCGAAAATAGTATTGTGGCTGTGGCTACGACTGAAAGTGGACACACATGCAGAGTAATTGCTGGGAAATTAAAAATAAGTCAATGCACCGTGATTATTATAAAAAAACGACGAAATGTAGCTTCTATGCCGAATATTGGAGGTCGTTCTAGATTGTTAAAAGGTTCAGACGCGCATTTAATGGCACGGGAGATGAAAAAAAAACTTTGAAAACACCTAAGCAAGCTGCGAATGCCATAAATAAACACGCCAGTGAATGGACCGATTATAGAGCGCTTCTCCGAATTAGTTTAGTAGCAGCAGTAAAAAAAAAACAGCTCTGTCCGATATTAACATCAAGGCGCGTCTAAAATTCTGCAAAGGACATGAGAACTAGACCACAGAGGATTGGAAACATGTTATTTGGTCTGAATAACCAAAAATTAACAAGTTACAATCAGATGTCAAAGAATACTTCTGGAGCTGACCTCATGAACATGGCGGAGGTAACTTGTTGTTTTGTGATTGCTTTACTTCGCAGCATTTGGGACCAATTGTAAGAATTAATGGGATAATGAGGAAGGAAGACGCCCTAATTTCCCGACCGAAGCGGCGGCTTTAGCAGCAAGGCGCGACATCCTCCGTAACTCCGATCCCTTATCAGGGATTTAAACGCGGAGATTCGGTCCGTAGTAAACAAACACAAGCGGAAAAAGTTGGAGGAGCACTTAAAGTCCTGCAACCTCTCCTCTGGGGCAACCAATCTCTGGGCTACAGTCAAGTCGCTGTCTAACCCGACGAGACGCGATGATCGAGTAGAAATTTCATTCGGTGGCCGCGCCTCGTCGGACCCGAAGAGATGGGCGAGCTATTTTAGCCGGCTTTTTACACTGCATCCTTCGGTGGACAAAGCGAAACGACGTGTAACCCGCCGTATGCGCAAACTGCCAAACACTAGCGCGGTGCTTGATTTCTCCAGAGAGGAGGTTCAGGGGGTTATCGGGAAGGCGAAAGCCTCCAAATCCATTGGCCCTGACGGAATAAGCATGCTGATGCTAAAACGTCTTGGACCAGCGGGAGCAGATTATCTCACCAAGGTCCTCAACTTGTCTTTGACCACCCTAATTATACCGGATGTGTGGAAAAATGGTGTGGTGGTCCCGCTACTTAAACCGGGGAAACCAGCGAACAAAGGAGAGTCTTATCGGCCGATAACTCTCCTCTCCCCAGTAGCGAAGACACTTGAGGCCTTGCTGCTCCCGACTTTCACTCACCATCTGCGTCCAGCAGCACATCAACATGGCTTCCGGAAAGTGCTCAGTACCACAACAGCACTTAACGTCATAAACACTCAGGTGGCCCTGCGCGGGAACTGTCCTGGTAGCACTGGATTTGTCAAAAGCTTTTGACACTGTCAATCATTCAGTGCTACTCAGTGACATTGAGGAATCCTCATTACCGCCGGGGTTGCAGAGGTGGGTCATGGGCTACATGAGTGGTCGACAATCATTGGTTATATTCCGAGGTGCAACATCGAAGTTGAACAAAATTACACAGGGGGTACCGCAGGGTGGTGTCCTCTCCCCGCTACTATTTAATCTCTATATATCGAAGCTCCCTCCACCACCAGAAGGCGTCTGGCCAGGATATTGATGACCTATGTTCAAAAGTGAACGGCTACGGCTACCTCGCCGAGCTCTCCCGTTTCTTCACTGCACGACATCTGAACAATTAACCGACGAAATCCTCGACTACCCTTTTCACCAGCTGGACGAAGGAGTACCAGCTAGAACTCGATGTGAAAGTTGATGACCTAAAAATTCCAACTATAAACAACCCTAAGATTTTAGGGGTCACATTCGATAGCCTGCACTCCTTCACTCCGCACACGACCGCAAATGCCGCAAAACTCCAGGGCCGCGATAAAATACTCAAAGCGCTAGCCGGCAGCACAGGGGATAAAGATAAAGAAACCTTGCTGGCAACCTACAAAGCAATTCGCCGGCCGGTCGTAAACTACGCTGCACCGATCTGGGTGCCGGGGACGAGCGAAGCATCTATGCTACGAGTTAAGGAGCATAATGCTTTGCTGTGCAAGCAGTTCCTGTTGGGATGCCACCGCAGGGAACACCCCAGTAGGCACCTTTTAGAAGCCGAACCTCCACCTAGGCACATCAGGAAGGGAGTACTAGATTTAAACAGCACCATCCAGCACCATTTAAAACAACCGCTGGACAGGACGGCGTACCGACAAGACTGAACGCCATTCTCCAGGAGTCAGTTAACACCTTCAAAGACTCAGTTCCCGTAAATGGCGTACTCGGCGTAAAATCACCACCAATCGCAGACAACGAGCTCGAGCTGGATACTGTAGTAGATTAAACTCCTACTTATCCAGACTCGACCCCAGCATACCCAACATATGCCCTGCATGTGGAGAGTCCCCGCACAATACTAACCACCTCTTCACATGCCCCCTTAAACCAACTCATCTACCCCCCCTCTTCCTTTGGTCCAACCCCGTCGAAACAGCACGTTTCCTGGGCCTCCCCTTAGATGACCTCGGCGACTTGGATTAACAATACCTGCCCTAAGCGGGGTTAGCTAGCCGCTACAACTTCAACACAACAACCACAGCGCCTATCTCAAGGATAATGTAATTTTCCAGCAAGACGATTGTCCCAAACACACGGCAAAAACCGTTCAAAAACGACAAAAAATTCAGGTAATGAAATGGCCTGCGCAAAGTCCAGAACATAAACCCATTGAAAATTAGTGGCGTTTGGTACAACACAATCGGGCGCCCACCAATGTTGATGCCCTTTGGAACCGTGTGAAGGTAAAATGGGAAAATATTCCAAGTGAATTTAAAGAAATTTTGGTTGAAGTATGCCGCGAGTGAAAAACGATATTAAGAGATTTTGGATAACGTACTAAAATTAATAATTTATAGTATAACCACAGGAACGTGCAAAACAGAGTTTATTGAGTTGCCTTATGTATCAGTATTAAATTATGTTGATTATGTTTTTTTATTGTAATATTGAATACGCATTCTTTTCGTAATATAATAAGTATTAACTTCATAAAATTTCGTTCATTATTTATCATTTTATGACACTTTTATTAAAAATATAGTCAACATACACTCACTTATGTTCGCCAGTGTATGTGCAGTGGCTCTAACGTATAATTGGACAAGTATAAGAATATTCAAATACGGAGCTGTAGATTATTGAAAACCCCTTTAAAACATTGTATAATACTTATGATCTTTTTTTCAAAAATATTTTTAAATCAAAGTAGAAAAAATAATAAAATTAGAGTTTTAATATTTAAAAGCAAAACCTTTAGCTTTTATTACTCTTTCTAAATTCGGGAGTTATGTTCTTCCACTCACATCTGATTCCTTGCTCTAACCGCTCTACTGTGTTGAAAGTGGATTCATAAAGCTTACGGGCAAGTGTGACATTTGTGAATGAGCCACAGTTTTGCAACATGTGAAGTATGCTTTGGATCGTTGTCCTGACACAAAGCAAATTTGTCCAATATCTTTAATTTATCCGCACTTTGCTTTAAATTTGCTTCTTTTACCCTCTAAAAAATGAATGTTCACTACTCCTGCACTAGAAACATATCCCCATACCATTACCGAACCTCCGCCATGCTTGACTGTAGCCCGAGTGTTATTAGGTAAAACTAAGTATTTGCCTTACGCCAAACGTACATCTTTCCATCTGACCCATGTAGGTTAAACTTGCTCTCATCAGTAAACAGCACCTATTAAATAAGTGAAAAGATAAAAAAAAATCAAATTTAATAAGTTTTTGCAAAATTACCGTGTTCCAAAAGTGAGAATCTTTTAACAAACACTCCTTTACAAAATTTAACCATCGCAAATTTATTCTTACTGATATATGGTTTTTATCGCCCATTGAAACTATTCTTCCTTAACACGATACGAATGGTCTCAGCACAAATCTCTCTTTTTAAAGTCGTGTTGACCATATTTTTTAATTCATTCGCCGTTGTTAATTGTTTTTTTTTTTATTTCTCTAAAAATCCACAGCTCATCATAGCCATTTAATTTCTTTCCCTGGCATGCACTGTAGACGGGCATCAGTCAACAATTTCAGCGATTTTACGCACGAATTTAACCTGTCGCGTTTCTAAAGTTGTTTGTTTTTTTTCTTTGATCCATTTCAATTTTGACCTGCGCTTTGAAAATAATAAACAATTCTTCCTTATATTACAATTAATTTTTAAATTTGTATTTTTTTTTAATATTAAGTTACATCATCAATATCATTTATTTACGCTTGGGTTTCGCCAACAAAATATGCGAAAAATTTGAAAGTGCATATAGTGTACTTGTTACAGTTTCCCGTTACTTTGGTCTATTTACTGAAAATAGAAGAGGGAAATATTTGCTGGAAGGGAACAGGCACTGTTCTCTCTTTGCAAATTTTAAAATGAGTGTTGTCAGAAGAAGTTTTGATTATTAGAGTGAAGTAGAGCGCACTGACCAATCAAATGAAGGCTTTGGTGGATAGTGCAACAGCAAAACCAAGCACATATGTACACAATTAGTGCACAATTAGGCTCAAATCATCGGGCATGCTTTTATCTGTCTAAATTTTGCAAAGAAGGTGATGCTGCACCTTATCAGTTCGTCACCGCCGTATTTGAACAGCCCGGTCGGTAATTCTTCAGGGCTTTGTTATTTTTCAAGTGGGCGAAGTTCTTCATAGTCAGGCAGTGAAACATTTGTTCCGTCGTCTTGGATTAGGAAATAGGGTTCCCCATCTCTTGGTGTTGAAATTTCACTGTAATTCAGTTGGTTGGAGAAGTATACTCTGGATATTCGTGTGTCGTACAAGAGTTTGCTAAGATATTGAAACCTTCCGTTAGCCGCCGTATCTTTTCGTAGAATTTTCGTGCATTACTTTTATTGGCCAGCTTCTTAAGCTCTGTTTATGGTATACTCACGTCCTCTTTCTATTTTTGTCTGAAAGTGCGTCTTTCTTCCCTCTTCAACTTCCGGTATTTATCCCACCTCGCACGTTACAGGCTGCCTACTGTTTTCTCTCCACTACGACACGACAGTACTCAGCGTACCAGCTGTTTTTTACTCGTTCGAAATGGTTTTCTTTGCAGCTGCGCGTAAGGAGCTTGAAATTCCGTGTCCTCTGAGAGCAGGAGGTCAAGTCGAGTAGAAAACCATTCGGATGTCTGTTGTGTTTGCAGCTTTTCGATGTCGAACTTTCCTTGTGTTTGTTATTGCAGCTACAAGAGAGTGGTCCGAGTCGATATTGGGTCCTCAGATTGTACGCACGTCAAGAAACACTGGGTATATGTCGCCCGTACATCATTTTGAAAAGCTGTAACACTGGATATATATCGTCCGTCTATCACAACCAACGGGAGGTCCAAGAATCAATTTGTTTTGACGGGTTTGGACCATAGCTAAAGAATGGTTGGACGATTAAGTTTTAAGGGCCATGCAAAGTGGCGTTTAATGTTGTGCGGGGTCCCTTTACATACAGGACATACGTTGGGTATGTCGAGGTAAAGTCTGGATAATAACGAATTTAGTCGACTACAATATCAAAATCTTAATTCTGCCAGTACTCGACTCTCACGGCAACCAGTTCTACGCACTAGAGTTGACCCGGTTTTTGTCCGGCCAAGGGATGTCAACCTTTCGGCGACCTAACCCCGTAGGTCAACAAGTAACGTTAATCTAAGTTCATAACGAAGCTACACTTCGCGACGGATTACTTCTGCTGCGTGTATCATAAGACCTGCTCAGACCTTAAACCACACAGGGCGCCAGTTCCGAACTGCGCCCCAAGCCTTCGCGGTAGTGTCTCTCTCTCTCTCTAAGGTCCTACGGGGCTCCTCCATGTTGACTCCCATTCTAACTTCTCACACTTTAAGTTCAACAGCTCGTTCATCTGTACCTGCGATACTCTACCATAAATTAAAAAATTATCAGCAAACAATAAATTATACAAATAGGAAAACAAAGTTGAGGATCATAGACCAACTCGTTACTTAGTTGTTCGCACATTTTACGATATTTAGAATCATAGAAAATCGTTTTTGATAATCAAGGCACAAAGCGTCAAATCAGTTCTAGTCGACGAATAAAAACCAAACCACTGTCAATAATGTCTAGTTTGGTATATAATTTAACCGACTTACAAACGAACAACGCTGCAGATTGTTTAATTTTATAACAAAATTCATGCTCGATTAAGAAAGTGTATCAGTTTGGTCGTCCTTCTGAGGCGACACTAATGTTACATTATTGGGCCAACACGCTACTCGGAAATTATCGATTCGGCAACCTTGTGAGTGTGTTTTTCGAATTTTACTATGGAAATTAACGCTGAGCAAAGAGTTTGCTTGAAATTTTGTTATTCCAATGGAATAAGTGCGACGGACACAATGAAAATGTTGCAGAAGGCATATGGGGAGTCTTGCCTATCACGTGAACGTATTTTTGATTGGTATATGAAAACGTCGAAAAATTAAAGAAAATTGTGTTGGAAAATCGTCGTGTGACTGAAAGAGAGATAGCTAGTGAGCTCAACATATCAAATGGATCCGCTCATAGCATTATTCACGATGTTTTGGGCATGAGACGTGTGTCTGCTCGACTTGTTCCAAAATTGTTGAAATTTCTTCAAAAAGAGGAACGCAAAACTGTCGCCAAGGATTGGGTCTATGAATACGACGTTGAAACAGCCCAGCAATCATCTGAATGGCGCCTTCCAAATGAGCCGAAACCCAAAAAACCACGTCAAAGTCGATCGAAAATCAAAGTTATGCTCACTGTTTTCTTTGATAGCCAAGGTGTTGTGCACTCGGAATTCCTTCCAGAAGATCAATCCGTTAATGCTGAATATTATTTATCCGTTTTGAAGCGTTTGCGTGAGATTATTCGTCTCAAAAGGAAGGATTTGTGGGACAACAAGTCATGGTTTCTACATCATGATAATGCGCCAGCTCATACGTCTCGTCTTGTACGCGATTATTTGACCAAAAACAACGTAAATATTGTTCCGCAAGCACCGTATTCACCCGACATGGCACCGTGTGACTTTTTTCTTTTCCCTAAACTCAAATTGCCGCTTCGTGGAAAGATTTTCAGTCGATTGAAGTCCTAAAAGAGAATTCGAAGAAGGAACTGAAACCCAGAAGTGTTATGAAGATTGGAAAAAAAGGTGGCATATGTGTATCGCCTCTAATGGTGACTATTTTGAAGGGGATAAAATAAATATTGAAGAATAATTAACCGTTTTTGTTTTATTGAGTAGTCTCGTTTATACATATTTGAGCAGAAGTTATATCTGGATTTTATGTGTTTTTTTTTTGTTTATAAACTCAAATCCATCCTAATGACATTCAAAAAATATTTTTTTTTCAATATTTATTTAATATTTGTCCTATATATTATATACATACATGTAAAATAAACTGATAATAAGTAAATAATAAGTGTTTTAACTTTGTTAAATACTTTGTAGGCATGCTATTTAAAGGCAATTGAAACATGTCCCGGATTCGCAGTCGCTTGGAGTAATTTGGGTTGCGTTTTTAATGCTCAAGGCGAAATTTGGTTAGCAATACACCATTTTGAAAAAGCTGTAACTTTGGATCCTAATTTTCTTGATGCATACATCAATTTGGGGAACGTGCTTAAAGAGGCAAGAATATTTGATAGGTAAGTCTATTATAATAAAGACATTAATTCATTTACAGATACTATCCTTTGCAGTCAAATAAGTATTGTTTTCAAATTTACAATAGTTATCTATTAGATTTAAAATCAATAAACAAATATTATTATACGTAGGCTGCTATATTTATTTCTGGCCTAATAATGAAAATACGAATATTTATCAACGAAAATGGTTTTTTTTTTTTTTGATTTGGCTCGTCTTGGAAGACCCACACGGCCGATTGCTGTTTCGGGCTCATACGCATAGATCCATGATTCGTCACCTGTGACGATCTTATAAACGTCTTTTGAAGCACCGCGATCGTATTTTTTCAGCATTTCTTTACACCAATCCACACAAACCTTTTTTTGAGCGATTGTCAAATTGTGCGGGATCCAACGAGAACAAACCTTTTTTACGGCCAGGTGCTCATGCAATATCGAATGTATGCTGGTGGGAGAAATGCATAGGCATGCCTCTATCTGAAAGTATGTTACATGACGGTCTTGCATTATCAGTTCACGCACGTCATCGATGTTTTCTGGCACAACGGCTGTTTTTGGACGACCTTCACGGAATTCGTCTTTGAGCGAGCGTCGGCCACGATTGAATTCGTTGTACCAGTTTTTCACAGTGCTATAGGATGGTGCTTCATAGCCGTACAAAGATTTTAGTTCATCGATGCACTCTTGTCGTGATAATCCACGTCGAAAGTTGTGAAAAATGATCGCACGAAAATGTTCACGAGTTAATTCCATTTTTTGGCCGAGATGAATTTTTTAATTCCCTGTAAATAAAACTATTCACAATTAAATGACAAAACGTTCTGAGTGATGTTATGCTAAAATATGTCAAACTTTCCAATGGAAATGTCAGATTGCACCTGGCAACACTTAGTGTTGCCTAGGCCAGACCTACATATATATAGCAGCCTACGTATTAGCAATCTATAACGGATACATTGGGTATATTAAATTATTTTTTTCAACTACGGTGAGCATATAAGGTATGTTGTACTATGAATTCCTATGTAGAATATGGTTGCTCTGACTAATCCATAAGAACGAGGTGTCACAGTCTAGCTTTGAACCAGCACCTGATATGTTATAGGAAAATAATAATTTTCCTATGAAGTGGCGAGATAGAACAACGAAACGGTTTACTTCAGTAACGATGTAACGACGAGGCCATTATACAATAAATTAAAGATAGTGTCATTCTTTCCGAAATTAAACGTGTTTCGTCTTTTTCGTGCTACCCTCTTCTCTTAGAAAAAATCTACCGCTAAATATATTGAGATTTGGAAATCTTAGCAGTTAGTTGTTGGTTCTGTGAAGTAGATTCCTTTGCGGAAGATTAATGATACCTACAGGTGCAAGATCTGCAGGGCAATCGATAAAACAATAACAGTGCGGTCCGTGTCTGAGGTAATATTATAGCCTATTTCCACGGAACACATATGCGCATTTAAGGCGTTAAGTGAATGAAACGTCAAACGTTTCCACCGAAAGAGAGTTAACTCAAACAGATGATTTTTGTTTACATTTCCAGTTTGCAAAACTTGTCACAACTATTGAAATCATGAATTCAAGAGACCGCATTCATTTTATTTGGCTATTTATGGAATCTTATGATTTGCAAGTGCAGATTATTGCTGCATGGACAAACGCTGCTGAAATGAAAATGCTTTTATGCATGTTTCCATTCTCAATTTTGCTTGTTTGTTTCCTTATACTATTTATTTTGTTCAATTAGCTGATAGCTGCCAGAGCCACGCATATTTTATGTTGAGGGGATCGTTTGCGATTCCGCAATTGCTTTTTTTTCTTTCTTATTCTATTTTTTTGAAAGAGGAGAAGCATTATCTTCTCCAATTACATATGCATATATTAGCATTTGTGTTAAAACTAATGCAAAGAAGTAATTTTTGCAGAAAATATTTCACCATGCAAAATAAAAGTCTCGTCCCTCATTAAATCCGAAAATACACTACTCTGGCAAGAAATATACCGAAACTTCCGAAATGTTTACATTAGTAGTGACATAACACTTTCTGTTAAATTACCGAAAGTGAGTTAACTCACTTTGAAAAGCTAAAATGCATTTAACGCCCGGTGGAAATAGGCTATTACACTGATTTCTCCTCATCTATATTCCTGCAGCTGCGGTAAAAGTCAGGGTCCGGTTATGACGCCGGTTGTTATGCCTATGGAGGTCCCGTTTAGAAGGTGTAAAGACTTAGTTTTGTTCACTTCGATCAGTGGCACCTGGTTTCATTTTGCCATCTGGCCCTGTTGGTCCTTAGTCACTTGCAAAGTATATAGGGGTTATAATTGTTTACAAGTTCTGTATTCACATTTCGCAGCGTTTTCAGTAACATGTAAATTCTAAAACCGCAGATTATGCGTTTTGAAAACGAAACCAAGTGGTAAATTTCGACAGTTCCGAATGTAATCGCCAAAACTTCGACTTAAACTTAAGCTGATATTCCCCCTTCTACCATAAGTGTACTACATTTTTCGCATGAGTTTACGTACGTATTACGTATATCTTCAAAATCTCGGACACCGGAATCGCTTTCCAATGCATGCTAGTTTTCTCTAAGGCGAAATGGGCAACTTTATCATGGTATGCTTGACATCTCACACCTTTAAAGTGTTACGAGCCTTGACACTGCTCAATAGATGGTTGGTTGGTTGATTGAAAACCTTTTTGAAAAGTCGCTCGCTTTTAAAAATTCTTTAAGTGTCTTCCAACCAAGCGTGCCCGCCTGCGTATGGTTGGAGCTGGAAGCATTCTGGAAGATGTGACGTTTCAATCGGTTGAAGGCCGGTCACTCACAAAGATAGTGTTTCGTCATCTTCTATGTATGTCCCGTTAATACGCCCGTAAGTATGCTAAATTCTACTTTGTTTAATGTAAGTAATAGTTTCTACACGCTGTCCCACAATAATTTAGCGGTAGGTCCTACGTTGGAAGAGTATCAAGACCTTAAGTATTTCTCTATGGGCCACTATTTGCAGTCGATGGTGACAGCCTCGCCAGCGCGTGCTAGCTCGTCTACCTTTTCAATGCCTTCAACATCCGTGTGCCCTGTGGCCCAACTAATATTCACTGTGTTTTCCCGCGATAGTCTATTAATTTCATGTTCTAACGAATTTGGAATTTGTGTTAATGCACTCATTTCCCATAATTGCTGGTTTACTGTCTACCAGAAACCTGATAGATTTCATCGTTAAAGCGGTTGCCCATTTGTCACCTTCAGTAATGCTGTTACCGATAGGCCCCTCTTCCGTCCATCCCTCCTTACCAAAGAAGGCGAAGGAGGCCTCTACCCGGCAGAAGTTTTTTTATTCTCGGTCGCATTTTACGTTTAGCGGCTACCTGTTAGCGCTCCTTCATACATCTTCTTCGTCTTCTTCATTGGCGTTGGTACCGCTTTCGCGATTATAGCTGAGTCGATTATAGTGCGCCATTCTTCTCTTCATTTCGCTGCCTGGCGCCAGTTGGAAATGCCAAGTGTACCCAGGTCTTCCTCTTCCTTTGCTTCCACCAGCGGGTACTGCATCAAATACTTTCAAAGCTGGAGTGCTTTCATTCATTCGGACGACATGCCCTAGCCAGCGTAGCCGCTGTCTCTTCATTCGCTGAACTATGTCAATATCATCGTATAACTCGTACAGCTCATCGTTCCATCGTCCGCGGTATTCGCCGTTGCCAATGCGCAAAAGGCCATAAATCGTTCGCAAAACTTTTCTCTCAAAGAATCCCAAAGCCGACTCATCAAATGTTGACATCGTCCACGCTTCTGCGCCATAAAGTAGGACGGGTATGATGAGCGACTTGTAGAGTTTGATTTTTGTTCGTCGAGAAAGAACTTTACTTTGAGATATCACACTATAAAGAGTAATCCTGTCAGAAACTTCTATTGATGTCAAACGGCTCGGAGAGATCTTTCGTAATTCTCACTGCGCTTCTTATGTTGTCTAGTTATACAACTCAATAAAAAGGTGTTGTGTTTTCCGCTTCCGCACCATATAGCAGGACGGGAACGATGAGGGACTTGTAGAGTTTGGTTTTCGTTCGCCGAGAGAGGACTTTACTTTTCAATTGCCTTCTTAGTCCAAAGTAGCACCTGTTGGCAAGAGTGATTCTGCGTTGGATTTCAAGGCTGACATTATTATTGGTGTTGATGCTGGTTCCTAGATAGACGAAATTATCTACGACCTCGAAGTTATGACTGTCAACAGTGACATTAGAGCCAAGTTGCGTATGCGATGACTGTTTGTGTGATGACAGGAGATATTTCGTTTTGCCCTCGTTCACTACCAGACTCATATCCTTCGCTGCCTTATCCAGTCTGGAGAAAGCAGAACTCACGGCGCGGTTGTTGAGGCCAATAATGTCGATATCATCGGCGTACGTCAGCCGTACACTCTTATAGAAGATTGCACCTTCTCTATTCAACTCTGCTTCTCGTATTATTTTCTCCAGCATTAAACTAAAAAAGTCACTCGGTAAGGAATCACCTTGTCTGAAACATTGTTTGGTATCAAACGGCTTGGAGAGGTCCTTCCCTATCCTGACGGAGCTTTTAGTGTTGCTTAACGTCAGTTTACATAGCCGTATAAGTTTTGCGGGGATACCGAATTCAGACTCCGTTATTCAGCAGGCTGGAGAAGTGTTCCCTCCATAAATTCAATATGCTCTGGGTATCGGTGGCTAGATCACCTCTTTGTGTCAGGAGTCTGCTCCGGTCTTGAAACCTTCTGTAAGTCGTCGTATCTTTTCATAGAATTACCCTTGTCGGCAAACTTCTCATGCATCTCGGCCTCTTTCTTTTTTTTGTATCGTACCAGCTGTTTTTGCGACCTTTATAAAATCCAATAGTTTCGTTTACAGCTGTACGTAGGGAGCTTGAAATGCCGTCCCACAGTTCCCGTATACCGAGTTGCTGATGAGTGCTCTCAGAGAGCAAGAGTGCAAGTCGAGTAGAAAATCGTTCGGTAGTCTGTTGCGATTGCTGCTTTTCGACGTCGAGCTTTTCTTGCGTTTGTTGACGGGCGTTCTTAGATACACAGAAGCGCATGCGTATCTTCGTTGCAACAAGAAAGTGGTCCGAGTCGATGTTGGGTCCACGGAGTGTACGCACGCCGAGAACACTAGAGACATGTCTTCCATCTATCACAACATGATCCGACTGGTTTTGTTTTTTTCTATCAGGGGACAGCCAAGTGGCTTGATGTATGTATCGCGACCGCGGTAGCCGAGTGGTTAGCATGGCGTACTGACATTCGGAAGGCTCGGGTTCAAATCCCGATGCCACCAACATCCAAAAGTTAAGGAAAATTTATTTAAATAAAAAATTAAGTTAAATTTTCTAATTGCGGTCACTCCTCGGCAGGAAATGTTCACTCCTCCGAGTGTATTTCGGACATCGGCTCCTCGTAAAAAAACCATCAGCCGTTCGGAGGCGGCTTGGTATAAACTGTAGGTCCCTCCATTTGTTGGAAAAACATCAAAACGCAAAATCACAATTTTGGGGAGGGGCTCGGCAGAAAATTGCTTCAGCGGTTACAAAGCGCCAATTATATATATATATTATTAGACTTCAGTGTACCCTTAAACCGAATAAGTCGGAGTGGCTCCAGTGAAGCTTCCTCTCTCATTAGCCCTGACCCAAGGCTCCGCACGGGTTCGTTACCGCATCGTGCACAAGTATTGCTCACGTTTCCAGGGTGCGCGACGTGGACCCAAGAGTAGGAATTGAGTATAGCCTCGCATTTGTAACAGCATACCCAGAAGCTTGACTACACCCCATTACACCTCCCAGTTAAATACAATGAATAAATAAAAATAAAAGATGATTTTGTGACTTTCGAAATTTGGTTTTTTAAAACTTACGTATAAAAATTGGGATCGTTTCGTTCAATTTCAATATTGCTGAGCTCGTGCTTATTCTCTTCCTTAAACCACTGCTGAATTTGGTCTTCGCAGCTTCTAAAAGTTTCTGAAGAAGTTCTTTTAGTGCTGCCCTTAGATCTAGCCCAGTTATCCTTTAAAAAAATAGCAAGATATAAAGAAACATTTACACAATTTCACTAACGTTTGATAAGGAGACGCTAGAGAAATGCAACATGATTACTGGCGCAGTAATCTGTCAGACACTCCTACAAGTAGAAAAACTGTAATATGGTAAGAAAACGCCGGTTTCAAATCATACTTCTCAAAAAAGAAAAAAAAAATCCTTCTACATCTAACGGGCAGACTATGACTTTGGTGAGACCAATATTGGAATATGGTTCACTGATATAGAACCCCAATTATCAGGTTCATTCCGATAAGTTGGAGTCTGTTCAAAAACAATTTTTACTTTTTACATTAAGACATTTCCGATTGAACTCCTAATGTTAGGTGCATTGTACGTAGTGAAACTTCTTAACGAATCCATTTATGGTTCATGGCTCTTATTTGAGGTAAACTTTAATGTGCCAACTCGTCTATCTATGCAGTTTAGGCCTTTACTATTACAATCATGTAAAACAAATTGTGAATTGAATTGACCTTTTCGCCGATTGTGTAACAATTTTAATTTTCATTCAAGCACCTTCGGTCTCTCAGACTCACTTTTTAGCATTAAAAAAGCTATTCTTGCTTCAGCTGTTGAATAATTTTTTTTTCTGTAGCAGACCAGTTTTAAATCTTGAATTTTAACAAACCCTTCCCATCATGACTCGGCATATTCCGTACATTATGCGGATGACGCCTCTCGTTTCGGTTGGGAGAGTGGAGGGTATTCGTTTGGCTTATTATTATTATTTCACCCAGGGATGTAAAGAATATAACCGAAATTAATTGAAAATCATTTCGACCAAGAGGCACAATTCTACCACTTATTGCAGCAATTGTGGGCCACATGCCAGCATTAACCAAAAGTTTCTTTCAATAAAGTTTCGTTAGTTGTATGCATGTAGCGCGGCCTTGTTGGAACCAAAGGTCTTTCACATCAACATCCTCCTATTCAGGCACGAAAAAATCATTAATCATGCTTCTATAACGGGACTGAATACATCTTCCCATAGAGCACACTAAACAATGACTTTGAGGATGCACCGGCGTCTCAACAATGGCTATAGACTATCATCACTCCAAATGCGATATTTTGTTATTAACGTGCCCGTTCAACCAAAAGTGAGTTCTTTTTTATTATGTGTTTAAGGGGGAAAGCCAATCTAGAGGTTGAAAAATAGACTAATTTTTTTAAATTTATTGTAGCAATGTGGGAAAAGGAATAGAATTTCTATTTAACCATTTCATTGAACATATGTATATTGAAGTATAAAAAAATATTATTTAATTATTATTTTGTTACAAAATGGCGGTGATAAAGTCCTTTATTTAATCCATGTTTTTTTGAAAGGCGTCCACGGGGGGACCAATTTCTTCTAAAGGATGAGACCTGGCACAGAAAAGCAAAAAGTTTTATGATATACAAACTATGGTCTTTGGAAGTACGTACGGATTTATTTTTTAATCGAAAAACGGCTACGTACTTTCAAAAAAAATGTATTAGTGGAGCTACCATCAAAATTTCTAATCTCCCAGTTTGAAAATGTGATTTTTATAAAAACGCGTTTGAGGTTTTCATCGTATTCAGCGCACACTTTGAGGGACTGCAGCAAAATAAAAAGTTCAGCTATTTGAAATATATTTTTTTAACTTTAAAACCAATTGCATATCATTTCTGGGACCCAAGTACCCTGTGAGCGAAAAAAGAATTGCGTTTTCCTAAATCCTAGAGTGGCTTTACCCCTTAAGTATTGCTTTCCCGTAACACCGTTAAAGTCACAATAAAGACAGGTTACTGATTTTTTGGAAATAGAATTTAAATAAATGCATACTTTAATGGAAATTCTTTTAATAAGGCAGTCTCTTGTCCACTGCTCAACCGGTGAAGCGTTTAGAAGTACAGAAAAACTCAATTAGCGTTGTTTATTGCAATTTTATCAGAAATATTCAAAAACATATTCCATAGGAGAAATCTGGAAAATTAATAATTATTGATGATCCAGAATTTTTAAAGCATTGAAAAATTATTAAATGGTTTTTTTTTTTTTTTTTTTTTTTTTTTGATAAAACTTATAACGATTAACATCTCTGATATTAAGTCAACCATTTAATTGACCATGATATTGTTAAAAATTTGATCAACATTTTTTAAAGAATTTATTCGTCACAGGTTTAAGGCTGATAAAAATCTTTTAAAACCAGTCTGTGCCAGACTTTGCAATGAACATTTCTAACAGGAAAAGATCCACCACAGTTGAGAAAACTTGTAATATAAAATAGCTATAATAAAATTACCAAAGAGATAAAAATCTGTTTTGTTGTCCAGAAATAAAAAAAGGTTTAGAAATGCGACCGAAATTGTATAATATGCAGCAGTTATAGATTTCATCGTCATTCGAGATAAAGAACAATAGCAATTGCGAGTATTTATGTTCATAATAAAATAAATATTAAAGTTCATCACAGGCTTACTCCGAATTTCCAATACTAAAACAAACTGAGGATAATTCATACATAAGGAACACAACCAAAGCAAAGGTTTAAAGTTGCTTCTGCAGTAAAAGAAGAAAAGAAGCATATTGAATTTAATATGCCGACAAACTCGAAATATCTTTTTCTTCAAAATGCTTTCAATAGTTAGAGAAACAGACTGACACATGTTAGCAAGTACCATTTATTTCTGTACAACCAACACGGTTTAACATGTTTGTCTAAACATTTTCTAAACATTGCTGTATTTTATGAATGGATCCGCAAGGCCTAGCATAACTTAAGCGGTATGTTAGTTAACCTAAGCTTTGAGTAAATGTCAATATTATTTTTCCATTTTGAGGTATTGTACAAACTAAATAAATAATTTAAAAAAGTAACACTGTAAACGTCAAAATAATTGAATAATAGTAATAGACTGGAAAAGTAATGGAAGAATGGTTAAAGTATACTCTTACTTGGGCATGATGGCAAAATGACTATGACATTTTTGGAACTGATGTGAATAACACAAAATAGAGGTTTTGCTCAATATATGTACAAATAAAATATAAATAAGTAGCATAGACTCTTTTAACACCTTCCTTTTCTTTTAGACCGTTCACAATGTATGCGCAATAGAATTTATTCCTCATTTAATATAATTTTTGTCCTATATTTTTATTCTTCGTAGAGCGGTAGCAGCATATCTGCGGGCCTTGAGTTTATCACCAAATAATGCTGTTGTACATGGAAACTTAGCATGCGTCTATTACGAACAAGGACTTATTGATTTGGCTATTGATACGTATAAACGTGCTATAGAACTGCAACCAAATTTCCCCGATGCTTATTGTAATTTGGCTAACGCGCTAAAAGAAAAAGGACAGGTAATTCTATATTTATGTAGTATTTAAATTAATATATTTATGTATCATCAAATCTTTTTGTTAAGTTAATTTTTTGTGTTAATGAAATCAAATTATTTCTTTACGTTTATTGAGCGATTTTAGAATATACAAGTTAATATAGCTGCTACGTTAAAAGTTGGTGAGTGGGCGCTTTGCAATCTCTGAAGCGATTTTCATCAAATGAGGGGGGGGGACCTACAGTTTATCCTAAACCGAAATCGATTTATAATTTGGAAGTTATTAATTTTTGCGAGGTGTTAATAGTTGCAAATTTTATAGGTTTTATATTTTAAATCACCTATAATATTACTTCTTTTCTTCATGTTGTAAAATACGAATTTCTTTAGGCTACCAATTTTTAATATATTTTCTAATTTTATAAATTACATTTTATTTCATTGTCAACTCAGTTGCTATTAGACAATTTTGGATTTCCTGCGAGGAATCAAGATAAATTTTGGGTGCCACATAATTGCTATGTAACGTGTGTGAAAATTCTATTAGGCTGGGCTAAGCAACAACCTAAACGACATTGACCTTTTGCTATACTATTGATTTAGACGGAACCAAAGGATCACGTAAGTGATTCCAGTTTTGTTTGACTCAAACCAAGTCTAAGCATACTACATATCAACTACCCAAGCTTGTCTTCGGTCCAAAGGCCCATCCTACATAGAATTTGTCTGCAAGTCAGCACGATATGGTTTATCAAAAAACCGTTAACTTCGCCGCACTTTTTGACAATTTAGTGTGTGATATAAATCTGAATAAAATACTTTTGCGGTCTAGATTGTTTTCAACACCGTAACGATGAAAAAAAGCGTAGTTGTAGTAATGTTTCTGTTGTGATAAATTTCTTAAATTTTGAATATGATCAAGTTAATGGCAATCGTTTATTAACTGTTCGGAATAACCAGGAAAAACTTGCCTGGAAATATTTTGGAAATGTTGTCCAAAACGTTCTTGAAAATCATAAAGTTTAAATAATTGTAGTTTTTTTGCATTTTTTCCATAAAACTTTTTATGCGAAAAAAAGTTTCAGTTTTGTTAGAATTTCCTATTTTTAGCAAATATGCATCGTTTTGTTCTATAACTCTATAATGTTATCTATATGCGTTGGCAATTTTTAATTATTAATAAAGATTACAGTTTAAAAAATTATAGAAACCTAATAAAAACAATATATAACTTAAAATCATCCTTTATCCTCAAGAATAAGACTTTGTTGCCAAATGACTACACTGAGTTTTTAAAGAACTTTCAATAAATCCTAATTCGGATTCTTTTTTATTCAAACATAACATTCTGCTTTTGTAAAAAATTTTTGTTTTTGTTTAAACATTACGCAACGCCGCATCTTTGCATTTTGTACGACTGTACCTTGGCATCCAGGATATTTTCAGCGTCGTTGACCAAGTGGTCAAATCTTCTCATATACCATTTTCTGCTTTTTATCAAAATCTTACATTGTGGTGATTTGGGCATTTCAAATCTATATTCAATTGAAAATTTGTTTTACTTGACTTTGATAGTGAAGGCCTAAACTACCTAGATACATGAATTGGAACATTAAGGTTTACCGCACATAAGAGCCATGAACTACAAATTGATCCGTTAAGAAGTTTCACTACGAACAATGCACCTAACATTCCTCTACGACTTGTAAGAGTAGGTAGATTTATAAGATTTAAACGATTGGTATATGGAGGAAGATTTATTGTAGAGTTCCATCGGAAATGTCTTAATGCAAAAAGTAAAAACTGTTTTTGAACAGGCTCCAACTTATCGGAATTAAACTTGATAATTGGGTCCCATATTAGTGAACCATATTCTAATATTGGCCTCACCAAAGTCGTATAAACTGCTTTAGTTACAAAAGGGTCTTTAAATGCTTTTGCCCACTTTTGACAAAGGCAAAAGCATTTTTAGCTTTTGGGACAGTGGTATTGATTTGAAGATGGAAGTTGAGCTTAGGGTCTATCATAACCCTCAAATCCACAAAGTAGAAGACTTGCCCTAGACTACAGTTATTAATTATATAAGGAGAAGGTTGAACAAGTCTTCGACTTTAACGCGCACCACGATCTTTGGCATTCTAGCCTGTCAAATGACCGTAGAGGAGTGGAGCTGGCGGAACAGATAGACGATTCGACATTCTGCACAATGCCAAAGCTCGCCCGACATAAAAATTGCGAGTGCTGGTCTGATAAACAGTATAGTCTGGCGACCTATACTGACACTAGCATCGGACCACTTACCCATACACATCTCGATTGACAGACCTCATGACTTTGTTTCCGCGGACCACCGGACGTTCGTTAACTTTAAAAAAGCTAACTGGACCGGCTTCACGGAATTCACCGAAAACGCCTTCAGTGCTCTCTCCACTCCAACAGACGTCACCTCTGGTGAGCGATCATTCCGCAGGATTGTTGTTACCGCTGCCGCCCGCTTCATCCCGGCAAGCCGAATTGCGGAAATCCGCTCTAATTTCGCGACCGAAGCGGCGGCTTTAGCAGCAAGGCGCGACATCCTCCGTAACTCCGATCCCGGGAATCCCCTAATCAGGGATTTAAACGCGGAGATTCGGGCCGTAGTAAACAACCATAAGCGGAAAAAGTGGGAGGAGCACTTAAGGTCCTGCAACCTCTCCTCTGGGGCAACCAAGCTCTGGGCTACAGTCAAGTCGCTGTCTAACCCGACGAGACGCGATGATCGTCGGACCCGAAGAGATGCGCGAGCTAATTTAGCCGGCTTTTTACACTGCATCCTTCGGTATACAAAGCGAAACGACGTGTAACCCGCCATATGCGCAAACTGCCAAACACTAGCGCGGTGCTTGATTTCTCCAGAGGGGAGGTTCAGGGGGTTATCAAGAAGGCGAAAGCCTCCAAATCCATCGGCCCTGACGGAATAAGCATGCTGATGCTAAAACATCTTCGACCAGCGGGAGCAGATTATCTCACCAAGGTCCTCAACTTGTCTTTGACCACCCTAATCATACTGGATGTTTGGAAAATGGTAGGGTGGTCCCGCTACTTAAACCGGGGAAACCAGCGAACAAAGGAGAGTCTTATCGGCCGATAACTCTCCTCTCCCCAGTAGCGAAGACACTTGAGGCCTTACTGCTCCCGATTTTCACTCACCATCTGCGTCCAGCAGCACATCAGCATGGCTTCCGAAAAGTGCACAGCACCACAACAGCACTTAACGCCATAAACACCCAGGTGGTCAATGGCCTGAACCAAAACCGACCCTGCGCGAGAACTGTCCTGGTAGCACTGGATTTGTCAAAAGCTTTTGACACTGTCAATCATTCCGTGGTACTCAGTGACATTGAGGAATCCTCATTACCGCCGGGGTTGCAGATGGGGTCATGGGCTACCTGAGTGGTCGACAATCATCGGTCATATTCCGAGGAGAAACATCGAAGTTGAGAGTTTAATTTTCCGCAGGGGGGTTCCGCAGGGTGGTGTCCTCTCCCCGCTACTGTTTAATTTTTATATCTCGAAGCTTCCTCCTCCGCCGGAAGAAGTTTCCCTAACCTCGTATGCTGATGATTGCACGACATTGGCGTCTGGTCAGGATATTGATGACCTATGTTCAAAAGTGAACGGCTACGGCTACCTCGCCGATCTCTCCCATTTCTTCAGTGCAAGACATCTAAACTTTCAATCGACGAAATCCTCGGCCTCCTTTTCACCAGCTGGACGAAGGAGTACCGACTAGAACTCGATGTGAAAGTTGATGACCAAAAATTCCGACTGTAAACAACCCTAAGATTTTAGGGATCACATTCGATAGTCTGCACTCCTTCACTCCACACTCGACCGCAATTGCGATCTGGGCGCCGGGGACGAACGAGACGCAGTGGAGAAAATTACAGGCATGTCAAAACACCGCCTTTAGGACTGCGACAGGATCCTGATATCACCGGAGCATCACTTGGACAGCGAAGCATCTATGCTACGAGTTAAGGAGCATAATGCTTTGCTGTGCAAGCAGTTCCTGTTGGGATGCCACCGCAGGGAGCACCACAGCAGGTACCTTTTAGAAGCCGAACCTCCACCTAGGCACATCAGGAAGGGAGTACTAGATTTAAAGAGCACCATCCAGTAACACGTACAACAACCGCTGGACAGGACGGCGTACCGACACGCACTGAACGCCATTCACCAAGAGTCAGTTAACACCTTCATAGACTCCCTGAATAGCGTACTCGGAGTCAAATCGCCACCTATTGCAGACAACAAGCTCGAGCTGCCTCCAGAGACCCGCGTGACCCTTACACAACTTAGATCTAGATACTGTAGTAGATTAAACTCCTACTTATCCAGACTCGATCCCAGCGTACCCAACGTATGCCCTGCATGTGGAGAGTCTCCGCACGACACTTACTACCTCTTCACATGCCCCCTTAAACCAACTCATCTAACCCTCTCCCTTTGGGCCAACCCCGTCGAAACAGCACGTTTCCTGGACCTCCCCTTAGATGACCTCGGCGACTTAGGTTAACAAAACCTGCCCTAAGCGGGGTTAGCTAGCCGCTACAATAACAACAACAACAGCACTTCTTAAGGTTCAAAGGTATGTCGTTGTTATCACACCAAATAGCAAAACTGTCTAGATCGTTTTGTAACAAACACCTTTCGTCGAATGAGGTATATGACAAGATATTTGAATGTTTTATTACCGAGGATATATCGTTTATAAATACAAACGTGGACAATGCAAGATCAAAAACCGCTTTTAACTTTAAACTGAGAGGAATAACAGTAACCAATTTAATTTAAGGAGAGAGACAACAACAAAGGCATTAAGAGAGGAAAAGCTTGTATTGATAACGGACATATTTATTTTCTATTGTATTATTATTTGTACGCCAGCCTTTGATTTTTGGCTGCACAAAAGTATTTTGACAATTCAAAGTTTCTTAAAAAAATTTTTAGAAAAAGTATAAATTGGTGATGCCTACGAACTTACTAATAAAAAACAAACCCTCCTTTGACATCAATGACCTTTTGCAAGCGTCCAGGAATAGATTTTACCAAAGTTTGCAATGTTTCCAATGAGATATCCTGCCAAAGTCCTTGAACCTAAGTAATCGTCTCGGGTCGGCTTTGCAAGGGTGTGCCAGGCTTTGAAAAAAATTTCCTGTTGGGGGGGGGGGTTAGAGGAGGTCATACATATCATCAAAATATATACCGTTGCCCGAGGTAACTTAAAGTTTTCGAGAAATTTGTTGTTAAAGTTGAATTTTTGACGGTCCGAAATTTCCAAATAAAAGCTAATATAATCACCCGGAACTCTTAAATATCACTTATAATAATGCCTAATAACGTTTACAAAGATTTTATTTAATTAATTTCGCCAAAATATTAACATTTTCTTTAAATTTTACATATAAAATATGCATTCTCACGTTTGTTTACTTTGTTGAGAAAAATGAATGGTACATGTCCGTTAGAACAAGACAAAACTGTGCTGCCACACCTTTGAAGAGTAAGTATATTACTTTAATATCCAGCTCGAACCAGCTCGTTTTACTCCTCTGCGCACTTCTCTATTCAAAAAGCTATTTGCTATAAGAAGAAGAAGCATAAACGCAACAAAAACAACTACCGTATACAAACCCTCTTCCCTTCTACTCTTCATCAACAAACAGTTTCCTCAAGCAAAATCAAGCTTTGCTAAAAATCAGAAATTGATGTTCAACTTATGCCAAAGTGAAAACGCATACATTTAAGCATTTTAATATATATACGAAAAACGCACACAATCTTAATAATGCGCATACCCTTCCCTCCTTCAACCCGTCATCCACAAGCGACTTCTTCTCGACGATGACAAAAAGTTGGTCTGAAGTTGAAGACACATACACGTACATTCAAAGCGACCAATGTGTACACGAAAATCACACACATGCACAAAAACTTGCCAGTTCCCTTCCCCTAAATCCGCCGTCTACAAGCAGTTTCATTTCGACGATAGTAAAATTTGTAAAAATCAGAAATTCTAGTTAAGCTGAAGTCAAATACAAACACATTCAAAGGTCTCTGCATGTATATGAAAGACCAATACATACACAAAAGCATGACAACTTCTTTTCCCTCGTACCCCGAATCAACCTGCGCAGCTTGGTCAAAAATCAATCGACGCAAACCATTGCGCTACTGATCACTTTGAAGTTCCGTTGGCATAATTGGTATTTATATAGATCGCTGACAGTATTAACAAAAACTCAAATAATATTCTAAAGACATACTTCTGTTTATGACAATATTTAATTCGACATATGAACTATGATGAAGAACAAATGCAATTGTAATTTCAGCCCATAAATAAAGACAACTTCAAAATTTTTTATTAAAATAAATATTTTTGCAACTAATTTCTTTATGTCGGATTTTCTAAATCAGTGTAATATCTATATATATATGGTTGTTAAAAATAATATTTTTTTAATATTATTTTAATATTTCAAATATTAAAAATATTAGTTATTTAAATTTTCATTCAGCACATTTGAAATTGCCAAAGCAAAGGAAAATTTAGCAGAAAATCACTTACTATCTCTGCTAACTTTTACAGTGGCTGTTATACAATATAAGTGTGGTGAATCGCTTTCCCAAAATTTTTCAGAAAATGTTTGAAGGTGGTTCGATGTTGCAACGAATTGCACCTTCTCGTTATTATAAGTTCTCTGCTCGAACTTGCAAAGGTGTTTCACTTGAGAAAACTGTGCAAGGCGAAGCCGGTGTTGGTCCGGTTCAGGGTAATTTTTTTTAAATGCAGCCGAAGGCCGCCAACTTACAAAGGTGAATGAAAGGTGTTTCATTTAAGAATACTGTGCAAGTCGAAGCCGGTGTTGGTGCGGTCCACGGTAATATTTTTAAATGCGGCCGAAGGCCGCTAACTTACAAAGGTGTTTCACTTAAGAATACTGTGGAAAGCGAAGCCGATGTGTCCGTCCGGTTCAGGGTTATTTTTTTTAAATGCAGCCGAAGGCCGCCAACTTACAAAGGTGAATGAAAGGTGTTTCATTTAAGAATACTGTGCAAGTCGAAGCCGGTGTTGGTGCGGTCCACGGTAATATTTTTAAATGCGGCCGAAGGCCGCTAACTTACAAAGGTGTTTCACTTAAGAATACTGTGGAAAGCGAAGCCGATGTGTCCGTCCGGTTCAGGGTTATTTTTTTAAATGTGGCTGAAGACCGCCAACTTATCGCAAATACGTTATTTGTTCATTCCTTTGTAATATACTTAATCTTCAAAGGTGTGGCAGCACAGTTTTTTCTGATTCTAACGGACATGCATACTTCATTTTTCTTACTAAAGTTAGCAATTGTGAAAACGTTTTATGTGTAAAAATTATGGAAAATATTAACATTTTGATAAATTTAATCATGCTAAATCGTTGCAAACATTATTAGGCATTATTATAACCGATATTTAAGTGTTCCGTGAACTTATATTAGCTTTTATTCGAGAATTTCGGTTGGTCAAAAAATCAACTTTAACAACAAATTTCTCGAAAACTATGAGTTACCTCGGGGAACGGCATATATTTTTATGATGTGTATGACTTCCTCTAACACCCCCAAGAGGATATTTTTTCAAAGCCTGGCACACCCTCGTAAAGTTCTCCCATCGTCTTTGATAGATCTGAGCTTCGTTTTCTTTTTATATAAGCCTACATGTTCTCTATAATATTGAGATCGGGGCTTTGATGCGGTCAATCTAATACATTAACCTCGACATCTCTCAAAAACGCAGTAATCATATTGGCCTTGTGACATGGAGCGTTGTCCTGCTGCAGTACAAATGATTGTCCAATGAGCCGATCACCAGATCTAAATGTGTGGTTATTTAAGACACGTTAATATTTGTCCTGTTCATTGTTCTATCAATTGCTATCAAATCGCACAAACCATTGAAACAAACGAAACCCCAGAATATTACCGATCCTCCACCATGTGGTACCTGTTCGCACACCGGCCTAATTTTTTTACGAGCTTTCTTTTCGTCGTCTTTCTACAGTTTTTCGACTAACTGATATTTCATGATTCTCTTTAAGCTCTATCGACAGTGCTTAAGGTGTAATCAGAACATTTTCTTTAAATTTATTAATATTATGCGGTCTTCGATAGAAGTTGGTTTGCGTGGTCTTCCCGATCTGGCCATATTTTTAAGGGATTCATTCTTTTTTTTATTTGATAATAAATTGTTTGTCTTGGTACCTTGTATAATATGCTACGATATTCTACAGAAATACCTGCATTATACGTAGTGACCATTTCACTTCTTATAACTTCACTAAGTTCGTGTGTTTTGCCCATATTTTACAAAAACTGATTATAAATAGTGGTTAATTTTATTAAAGACAAGAAAAATAACTTAAGACACCAAAGCACGTGTTTTACACCGCAAGCGAATCAATGAAAATGAATATGAAAGGCAATGTCAAAATACTTTTGCCCAGCCAAAAAACCAGAAGCTGCCGTACAAATAATAATAGAAAATAAATATGTGTAGATAGCGTCAGTTTGCTGACTAGTAATGATTGCCTCAAAAAATGTTGATATAGCGGATATTTTTGCAATACTCTATAATTCTCAATATTAGACCTTTAACCACTGTTATGTAATAAAATACTGCTTCTATATTATAGGGAACAAACCTTGTTTGAGAGAGGAATTAAAAAGTTGAATTAAAGGCAAATACAGATTTTTTGCACAAAGATACCGCAGCGAACATACACAGTAGTATGCAATTCGTACAAAATTTGTGTCGGCTTTACACAACGGATAGAAAATCCTCTTCTTTACAGATCTTTGTTACGAAGTCTACTTAAAATAAATTTTCTAAAAAAGGACATACATATTTTGAAAAAGACTTTTTCTTGGAATTTATATACGAGGATACATGAATTCGAATTCAAATCTTGAGCTTGTAGGTATATGTAAATTTAAGGATGTGAACTTTTTCGTAATAATAGGTAAATGGGGTTTGTTAATAGTAAAGATAGAGCCGACTTTTAGTAAGTTATAACACGCTCTAAGAGTGTACTTTATCTTTATCATGTCAAATCAAATTTGAGATCGGATCGTTTATTTGTAATTCGTTACCAAAAAATTAATGAATTTAGAGTATTTTGAAGGGGCTGAAAGATATTTCGGCATCTTGAAAGCATTGCATTAAACTTCAAAGCCATTTTATTATTATTTTTTTTTATTTCTCTGGTACTCGAACGAACCTGTAATTAAAAAATGCTTTTACAATCCATGTATGTATGTATGGTTAAATGAATTTCAGTGGAAACTTTTGCAGAATTCTAAACACTGAATTGCTTTCTGACTGAATGACTGAAATATGTTTCTTAACTTTTCCGATCTCCTCCCTTCTGCTGATTAATTTTGTATCACGAAGACATTGGTAACTTATGTTCGAAAATAAACGTCCACCTCTCCCACAATTCCGACTTTTTTCCTGTTGGACGAAAGAGTACCGGCTAGATCTGAAAGTATAATTATTACGGTATAGAAATTCCTAGCAAAGATATTTGGACGTGCGATTTGATAGCCTGCACTCTGACGCTCTTATGTATTTTATGATGCAATGAAGACTAAAAGTTGTGTTTTCTACTTAATAAAAATCTTGCGTTAAGGGGTTAGGGGTATTCATAGGCACGAAAAAATGAGAATTTTCAGTATTTTTTTTTGCTATTAAATAATTTTATTTTACAAAACTAGTGATAAGGTATTATTAAACAATGTTTTGACTTGAAGTCACGAAAATTTCAAAAAAAAAAAAAAATTATTTCCGAAGTTACAGCTGTCTGTGTTAACCCAGTTCCAAAAAAAGGTCCTTGCGGTGACAATCATAACTCCTTGGAGATTCATCTGAAATCAATCGGATAAAAAAAATTAGTTTTATAAATAAATAATCCTGGGCCTGATCCAAAGATTTTTTTTTTTTCAAAAATTAACAAAATGGCGGCCTCAGGAAATTTTTGTCTAGATTTTTGGGAAAAAATCAACAGTTAATTGGTCTTAAAAAATCGAAATTTTCCAAAAAAAAAAAAATACTTCAATATAGGCCCGAGTATTCTAAAAGCTGTATAAATTTCATTAAAATCAACTGAGTGGTTTTCGAGTTACAGTTGTCACCAGTTCAAAAAACATAGTTTTGAGAAAAACGCGTTTGAAGTTTCACACTAGATACTAGCTACCTGCTCCCGAGCGTTTTGAAAGGCCCGAGCTCTCTTTGTTATTTGTCGAATAACTTAAAAACGAATTATCGGATTAACTTGAAAATTTCAGAGATTATTTTTAAAATATTATACTTAACGAAAATGCAAAAAAAAAATTTGATTTTTTGAAAATTCTGACTACCCCTAGCCCTTTGCCCTTTGTTTTAACTTCGCTTTCAGTTATGGACAAGAACATCCCCTGAAATCGACTTCTTGTTTCGATTTGTACTTTGTATGTGAACTCTAGAATGTCCCAATTTAAATAGCCTTTTAATAATACCTCTCTTAACATTTATTTCAGGTTAAAGATGCCGAAGATTGTTATAACACAGCATTACGCTTATGCCCAAATCATGCAGATTCACTTAATAATTTAGCAAATATCAAGCGTGAACAAGGATATATTGAAGAAGCAACTCGTTTGTATCTAAAGGCATTGGAAGTGTTTCCGGACTTCGCAGCAGCGCACTCCAACTTGGCTTCGGTTCTTCAGCAACAAGGAAAACTAAAAGAGGCTTTAATGCATTATAAAGAAGCTATTCGTATTCAACCTACTTTTGCAGACGCATATTCCAACATGGGAAATACATTAAAAGAGCTTCAAGACATTAATGGTGCTCTTCAATGCTATACACGTGCTATTCAAATTAATCCTGCATTTGCTGATGCACATAGCAATCTTGCAAGTATACACAAAGATTCAGGAAATATTCCAGATGCCATACAGTCTTACCGAACAGCACTGAAGTTGAAACCAGATTTTCCTGACGCATATTGCAATTTGGCTCATTGTTTGCAAATTGTGTGTGATTGGACAGATTATGACGCTCGAATGAAAAAGCTCATTAGCATTGTAGCCGAACAACTAGAAAAAAATCGTTTGCCCTCGGTTCATCCACATCATTCAATGCTATATCCATTATCCCACGAATTTCGTAAAGCTATAGCTACTAGGCACGCTAACCTTTGTTTAGAAAAAATTCATGTATTGCATAAGCCTCCATATAAGTTTTCACGTGAATTGCCTGCTGATGGCAGATTGCGTGTTGGTTATGTAAGCTCAGACTTTGGCAACCATCCTACCTCTCATTTGATGCAATCGATACCGGGACTTCATGATAATTCACGCGTAGAAATATTTTGCTATGCTTTAAGCTCAGATGACGGAACAACCTTCCGATATAAAATAATTCGTGAAGCTGAACATTTTGTGGACTTGTCACAAATTCAGTGCAATGGTAAAGCGGCTGATCGCATTTATTCCGATGGTATTCATATACTGGTCAATATGAATGGATATACTAAAGGGGCTCGTAATGAAATATTTGCACTACGACCTGCTCCTGTACAAGTTATGTGGTTAGGATACCCAGGTACCAGCGGTGCCAGTTTCATGGATTATATTGTTACCGATCCTGTCACTAGCCCAATGGAACTCGCTTCCCAATATAGTGAAAAACTGGCATATATGCCAAATACGTACTTCATTGGTGATCATAAACAAATGTTCCCGCATCTTAAGGAACGAATTATTGTGTGTGACAAACAACAATCATCTGTTGCTGATAATATTGCAGTCATAAATGCTGCAGATTTATCGCCACTTGTAGAAAATACAGACGTTAAAGAAATTCGAGAGATAGTAAATGCCCAAAAACCTGTTGAAATCACACACAAAGTTGCAGAACTACCAAATACTACACAAATTGTTTCAATGATTGCTTCTGGCCAAGTCCAAACATCAGTTAATGGAATTGTTGTTCAGAACGGGCTAGCTACCACCCAAACAAACAATAAAGCAGCAACGGGAGAGGAAGTGCCCCAAAATATTGTCATAACAACTAGACGACAATATTTATTACCCGACGACGCAATCGTGTATTGCAATTTTAATCAATTGTATAAAATAGATCCTCAAACATTACAGTCATGGGTTTCCATTTTGAAAAATGTGCCAAATTCGGTGCTATGGCTGCTACGGTTTCCAGCTGTAGGAGAACAAAACATTAAAAAATGTGTAGAGGCATATGGTAAGTTCGAAAAATCGGTTAGTAAAACGCCAGTTGACTTGAAATTTAAAATTTATTTAGGACACTTGACATAAAAAATTATAATTTTATATAATGTACTGCTGTAGCAGTCTACGTAGCAAAGAATTCTGCGCACCAGTTTTTAACATATGTATATTATTTATTCGATCTCCACCGTAGAAAGCCCAACAAGGAGTTATAAAATCTTAAAATTAACATTAAATATATTAGCCCATTAGCTCTTTCTCCTTTTCAGCCGCACTTATCTCTTAAACTTTTCTTTCTGCAACTTAAGTCGAATTCTTGCAAGTACCTCGTTATCACTGTAATGTTTACTCTCTCTTTCAATATTGGCTATGTATTTTTAAATTCAGCTAAAATAAGTTGTTCTGAATGTAGTAAGACGAAAAGGAAAAATATCATTAAATTTCTCTTTTTCCAATTTAATAATAATTAGAAACTTATTTCCAAACGTTATGAGGAAGTTACTTAATTGCTTCTCCGTTATTACGAAATGTGACGGGCAATAATAGACCCTCAACTAAGGCGGTTTTATGGGTAAAATAAAATCAGTTTGAAGCATAGGAGTGAAAAAACTATGCTATAAACGGGTTCTTATGAGTACAGCTTGTATCACTTTATATTATATATATTATACTTACTGATTAGGTGTGCTTCGGATATAAGCATAGCATCTCTAAAAATAATTTATACCATAATAGGTCTTCGCTCTTGTTTGTCAATATTGTGCTATGAACTCGGGTTAGATTGAGAACCTTGCCCTCCCCTGCAGTGCTGGGTAGAATGACGGTGTCGCTCTGGTCACAACAAAAACTTATTTTGTGTTTGTTTGTTTATTTCCTTTGAAGCGTCGATACTGACATCTTTCGGCAAGTAGTTGAATAGTTTAAACCCAGGAAATGATGGCACGATTGTATTCAATGTGTGCCTACCCTGTGGTATAAGTCTAAAAAAAAGGTGTTCTTACCCAAACGCTTCCTCCACTAACAAATGTTTGGGAAACGGGATTCATTGCGCGGTCATTCCGTAAAAAGCGGTGTCGCTTTTCTCTTTATGCGGGGAGGGGAAAATTATCCCGGTGTACTTGGTGTTGCTCCCTTTGGGTAATGGGGGCGGTGCCAAATGATTGGGCATCAAATATATCTGGCCTGGCTCGTAAGCGCTTGTCGAATCAGATTCTCGCAATCTTCGAAAGTGCGTGCATCTTTTTTTTATGCAGACGAGCGATTTGATTTTCAAATGAGAAATAATCATAATAGTGTTGCCAATGAAGGTAAAGTGTGAGTTATCCTTTGTGTGTAAGAGCAGTCGAGGCCCAGGAAAAACTATTTATTTTGTAGAAAAATAATTCCAATGGCGGAAACAGAGTTTAGACGACATTACCCAGAGTAGCATCGACTGAGAATCTATAAGTATCTTTTGTTTGTCCGTTGTTTTTGTACGCTATTGTCGTGCCGACAGTGTTCCTTCCTCGTTATTCCTCTACCTATCTATATAGCATCTCGCAACCAGAGCCCAGTCACTTAGGACGGTTAAAATTACCCCTGGCGGCACGGGAGTAGTGCCAGTGGGTTCATAACCAGTTAGATTAGACCACCCCTTCGGTGCACCCAAAAATATGTTTTGTTTACTTTGTCCCATATAGTTGCTTGCTTGTTGTCCAGTTATTGGTTTTCATCCGTTTATATCAGCGTTGGTAAATTTATCTTGATGTTGTTTTTTTTGAGTAATAGTTTTGTAAGTATGTTTAGCCCGTCTCCACTAAGCTGGCCAGTCACATCTGTGAGTTTTTGCCACATTCTTCTTTGTGCGGTAATTCGTTTGATCAGTGGTGGGTACTGTGGTTGTTGGTAGGCGCTTGACCAACAGTCCCTGTAGGCATAGTACATTTACATAGTACATACGTATGTATATACATATACTCGTATACTTACAAACATGTATTTCGTCAACAATAAAAAGTAGAAGTAACAAAATGGCGCCCAAAGTGGGCCCGATGTTTAAAAGATAATTTTTATTTAAATTTTTTTTTTCACGGATCAGCGTGACGACATTGGGAGTTTTCGCGAGAAAGCTTTTGCAGACGATTTACGATACTTCGCAAATTGTAAGAAATTAACGACGATAATGGTGGGTCCTGCGAATAAAGATACATCGGCTGCGATGGCCAGGTCATGTCTTCCGAATAGACGAAATCACTCCAAATCTGAAGCCACCTAGTTTCCCTTGGTATTTCCAATTAGCGGCAAACTACGCAAAGAAAAATGGGAACGCTATTATTGTTGATTTGGCTATAATTTCGCATGCGTCGCCTATCAAAAAGAAGCGTAGGGTACGATGACGATGACGCGTCTTTTTGTTTTGTCAAGTTTTTGTGAATCTGAAATTTTTAACTATTCGCTGCAAAGTGCACGTAAAATGAAGCCATTGGGTCCGCCCTTATATCATACACTAGCAAAACTGTATACTTTTTACAAATATGGATGGTGGTGTCAACCTTACTTTATATAGATAGCAAGACTGACGCCTGTTTGTGGCTGTGTCTAAGTGCGCAACATGAATACAATAGTAGGCATTAAACTAAAAGCGAGATTTCTTACCTTTAAACCTCGGAAGCCCATGAATAAGTAATAAAACATTAAACAAAACTAAAACATAAAGCCCATTAGCAAGAATTTGGCTACTGACTTGACATTGCTCAGGCTGGGTTGTCTCATCTCTTCAGGATTACATACATCCACATCGGTTTTATTGTTGCATTATATAGAAGGACTTTGTTGTTAAGGCTAAGTCCAGACTTCTTGTTTAAAAACTAATGCACTGCAATGTAGATTTGAGTTTGAGCTGCAGATTTTTAGCAGTAATGTGTCGTCTCCAAGATAAGCACCTGTCTAAGTGGGTTCCGAGGTATGTAATTTCGGCAGCTTGCGTACTTGGTACATTGTTAACTGCACAGTAAGGCATGTTTTTGGCTTTAATGTCAAAGTCATTAATTTTTATGCGCCATCTTACTAGCCATTCTTCAATTAGTTGAAGATTTTGTTCTAACACTTTTGTAGCTGTTATGGGGCATTTGTGCCAGATTATTTTAGCAGTATCATCCGCAAATGTTGACGTAAATACTTTATCATTCGTAGGAATATATGCGGTAAAGAGTATGTACAATGTTGGTCCAAGTACATCACCCTGCGAACACCTGTCGTCATTAGATACTCCTCTTTTACGTTCAATTTGATGGCGAATCGTTTGTTGGATAATTAGGATTCAAGGATATTGTGGAACGTGTTTCGTATAATTAATTTTATGAATGAGACCATCACCTCACACCTTGTTAAAAAAAAAACGGCCGGGTAGTACTCTCTTCCATTGGATCTTTAAAGGTGGATTGCACACAGCAGGCCAACATGCCATTTGTTTAATAGATATTTACGTTAATATTTAAAAATATATATAAAGTAAAGTCGAGACGTTCATATATTGTTCTTATGAAAATATTGTTTAAACTTTTTTGTTTCATACATATAACTAATTAAATACTTAACTTTAATTCATATTTTCTTTAAGGGCTGACTGCTGATCGAGTCATTTTTTCAAATGTGGCTGCCAAGGAAGAGCACGTCCGTCGTGGTCAGTTAGCTGATATATGCCTCGATACGCCTCTTTGTAATGGTCATACCACGTCTATGGATGTCCTTTGGACGGGAACGCCTGTTGTTACTTTACCCGGAGAAACTTTAGCTTCAAGGTAAATATATTTTAAAATTGCATAAGCATACGCATAATTTATTTCCTCTTGGGGTTTTATGCTAACATTTCTAGACCAATGAAGTGTTTATTTTTACGATAGTATTTATGTATGTATGATAGGATAGGAGATGTTCAAATGAACAAGTGTGCTTCATCCGAGGGAGAAGCTGTTGTATGATGTACAGAGCCTCGTAGTAGTGTTTTCGTCATTTTGTATGTTTTGGCACCAACAATTTCTTGAAATGATGCAATTTTTATTAACCTGTGGACTTTAGGCATGGATAGAAAGATAATTTATCAAATCGAGTAAAGTTTTTGATAATATATGAATGTGTTAAGCCTGGGAGCAGAATGAGCCCACTCAATGGTTTAAATGTTGCCGACAGAGCATTCATTCTCTTTTAACCAGAGAACCACCAAAAAGAGTCTGGTTTTGAATGTAAATACAAAAAAGCACTAAAACTCATTAAATGTTGCTTCCGTGTTTCGTAAAAGACGTGGCTGTGATAATAAAAGGCCTTCAGTCATGTCATAAGTATGTGCTCGCATCGCCTTTTATTGAAATAAATTTATAATATTATACAAATATGGCTGAATCGTGATTAATGCATTTCTTGAAATTTGTGCTAATGTTACGGGAATAGATTCAAATATTGAATTTGTTCCAGTTTCACATGCAATTACCAATAGCACTCGATAATGATCTAGACTACTAAGGTTGAAGTTTACTTGCATTTGCAAATTTTCTACCGCTTAGACTGTAGATGTAGATGTAATTTTCTCACTTTCAAAAAAAAAGTATATAGTCAGCAGTTCCAAAAACCAAAATAACCTTCGAATTGAACAATGACCTGAATAAGTAAATAATAGTTTTTAGAAAAGTGTTAAGAAAAAGGATTTCCTTTTTGACCGAACGGAGAAAATTTCGATTCTAGTTGAAATGCAGAAATCCCTGTTTTCCTTAAGTATCTTTTACTTCTTGTGTGCTTACTGTAGCTTCTATGTCCTTTATAAAAACTACTGGGCTCTTCGCACTCATCAAGTGATAATAATAATAGTTATAGAAAAGACCACTGTGAAGTAAGGGCGAGTTCAAAAACGTTAAAATACTTTGTGAAATCGCATCATTACATTGCAACCCTGCATTCTATAAATTTGCCTTGCAACAATTTATGATGAAATAAAGCATCACAAGCCTTAGCGATGCGCAGTTTGCTTTTGTTTGCGCATCAATAACTTTACCGATGCATTTTGGAACATGATAGATCGTGAAAGTTTGCAGTTGTATTTGGGAATGCGTAACAATGTATGGTTGTTTTGCAACTGACGTTTTGGAACTCACCCTAAGTATGGGTTGCGCTTGCTTACCGATTGGATTGATTGATTTCATTCTCATGTCAATTGTTGTTTATTCTTACATTTTTTTTGTAATGTATTAATTTATTTATATATATTTTTATTACTATATTGTTTTTTTTTACACTGATTGGTACTTGCAAACAAGAAATTTGCTGCACTATCTTAGATAATCTCTTGTGCTAATTGTAACCGAGTGGTTAGCATTGCGTACTGCCCTTCGGGTTCAAATCATGCTCATCAAGCTAAATGTTCTAATTGCGGTCGCCCCTCGGCGGGGAATGTCAATGTGTATTTCTGACATGAAATAAAGCTCCTCATAAAAAACCATCGGCCGTTCGGAGGCGGCGTAGTATAAACTATAGGTCCATCCATTGTTGAAAAATCAAGACACAAAACCACAAATTGGAATGTCATTATTTGCAACGAACAACTATATATATAAAGGGTCTTTAATTAGCGACTTGACAACTTCTTTTTTTTAGATAAAACGCAAAATACGTGAGATATCTCAAAAATTCTTTTATTGACTTGAAGTCCTATAAAAACATTTATGAATGGAATTCGACTTCGTTCATATGCCCACAACGCGACCGTTTGCAGCGGTCGATACGTTGAACCCAATTTTCGATGACTTTGCCCTGTATTTCTAGCTCAATGGCTCTGAGCTCTTCTAACGTAACCAGCTTGTTGCCATAGACGAATGATTTAATGTACTCCCTTAAAAAGGCTAGAGGCGTTAAGTCAGAAATGTCGGCGGTCAATCAACGAATCGTCTGATTCTAGAGATTACACGTTATGCCCGTCGTGTGGCTTGTGGCACCGTCTTGTTGAAACCAATTCAGGCAAGTGCTCAAAAAGAACGTTCGAACATATATCTGTAGCGAATACTATTCACCATAACGTGACGGTCCATTTCATTAACGAAAAAACGCTCCAATGACGCCAACGGGATGAAATTCGCACCAAACAGTGATTTTTTCCGAATGAAGCGATGTTTAATAAAGTTTATTTACGAAGCCGTTTAACAAGAAATGTGCTTCATTGTTGAAGAATATTTTGTGATGAAAGTCTTATTTTTCTTCAATCATGTCCAGAGCCCAAGATCTTTACGCAAAATTCGCCATAATGTGGTCTTGTGGAAGCCCAATTTTTCAGAACGCCGTGAAATTGACTGTTTTGGCTCGCTTGTGACGGATGCTTCTACCGCAGCGATATTCTCCACACTTCGGGCAAAACGCAGCCTCACTGGCACGAGAACATCAAGTAGAGAATATGTTGGCTCAAATTTGTTCACTAGACTATGAATTGCTTGCCTAAAAAAGGTTGGCGTTAACGCTCTTCAAGTTGCGATCATCGACTCGGAGTTTCGGCAGTAAATTTTAATTATTTGTTAACATTGTTCGTTCGTGTATTTAACCATGATGAAAATGTTAAATTAAATGAATATTTTGACATTTAAAATTTGACAATCAGATTAATAATTAATGCGTTTACAGTGACAGTTTGAAATTGTCAAGTGGCGTTAGCCGTTTTGCCAGTTTATGTAGATATTATCAAAAAAATCTAAAAAGTTATCGAAAAAAAAAAATATCTACAAATGCTATGAGGGTGCGAATGTATCTCTATCTTACTTAATTCAATCTCCGGTTTAATCAAACAGCACATGGCCGCTAAATGCGAAGGCAGCTTAATTGAATTTGAAAGATTTAATATGGGTGGAGCAACACAATACCTATGCTTGAGTTAAAACGATTCTAGATCCCAGACTAAAGAACCTCTGACGAATATTCGCAAACAAAACAATAATTATGTGACTTTATCAGCAGTGATGTTCAAAAACAAAGTCGTTTGACAAAAACAATTAGCGTAGAATTTTTATTTTATAATGAAAGTCAATCCAATATGGCTGAAGATTATAAACAAAATATTAATCCACCAATGTGGTGAAAAAATCAGGCTGCAGTTTATCCTGAACATCTTAAGTTCGCTAAGAGATATTTGTGTTTACCAGCTACATCAGCAATTCTAGCGAACTATAGCTGAAATATTGTTTATTACTTTCTAATTAACAAAACTTTTATATCTACGCTTTTTATTAAAAATGAGACAATTTATTTAAAACTCAACTATATTTCTTATTAGTAGGTACATTTAATTTTTTAAATAACATCGTTTGTTTGGTTAATATAACTCCGTTCAGTTTAATTGCACGATGAACTTGTAGGCGTATTTTATTTTTCTAGCTTGGCAGGGGCAATAATTCTCACAAGTGTTGAGCTGTGAAGTTGTTTTACCGATACGCTCTTAGAATTTTATTGGAAATTTCGTTTTTATATATTTTATTAAAAAATTTATTAATTCATTATTTCTTTTATTTGTGCATTGGGTTTTAATATTTTGTTTTGCCGAGTCATTTCATCTATTATTTTTGCTGTTGCGTATGCCAATTCCATTTGATTATTTTGCTTTTGTTTATATTCTTTGCAAACACAGCTCTTGCGTGTTGTCGTTTAAGTGTCAAAATTAGTGCATTTCAAACTGTTCGCTTCATATCGCCTAAACTTGCGCTTAAATTTTCTTGAGCTTTAAAACTATTTGTTTTTCATTTTGGATGTAATATTTTCTTGCTTATGGCTTTGATTATTTGCTTATTTATTTATTTATTTATTTGCTTATTTATTTATTTAATTATTTCTCAATTTTAGTACTTAAACCTTAAACTAAATATTATTATTTTTTATTTATTCTTTTTATATTACTGTTTTTAACTATGTCTTGTTCATTTCCTTACTGTGCTATTAAAGGTGAGTCTGGCGCTTTGTCGCTTAACAGAAAAGTTTAAACATTATGAGAGTATGTACCAGTCTTTTAAGTGTTTGGGCGAATCTCAAGTAGATGTTAAGCGTACTTCTAAACGTAAAAGAGTTGTGTCGCTCCGACGATATTAACTCAAATCATTGTTCTCAAAATAGAATCCCTTGTCCCTATATATAGAAGCCTTCAACATCTAAATGGCAGACTATCGCTCAATTAAATGTTTCAGAGCCTCAATGTGATACTGATCTGGCTGTTCCACCACCAGTAGCCAATTTACAAAAACTGGTTGCTGTTACCCCCAAAAAATCTGTTTTTATTTCTAAACTTCTAAAATTAAATCTGATGATGTAACAGTGAGAAAGTTTAATTTAAAATATGAAAAGAATATTTCTTCGTTCAAAGTCGATACTTCATTTGAATGCTATAATCAACTTCTTTATAGTACATTTTGGTCCCCAGAAGCCTTTGTGTGCGAATTTCAGCATATAGAGGTATTAAGCTCAATGAAGAAAATATTGCTAAATTTCCTCATAAAAACGGGGAATCAAAAAACTAAACAAAAATCTCTCATAAGTTTATATTATCAAAATGTTCGAGGTATTAATGGCAAGCTAACTGACTTGTATCTAAATAGTCTACATTGTAATTATAACATTATAATTTAGTCAGACACGGCTTAAACCTCACGATTTTGATAATGAAATTTTAAATAGTGAGTATCAAATTTATAGATCTGATCGATTTACCAGAACCGGAGGTGGGGTTCTACTCGCCGCTCATTCTTCAATTCCTTGTTCCTGTTGTAGATTCCGTGGAATTTAAATGCATACGAGTTCTTTCCGCTAGTAGCTATATGGTACATATATAGCGCTATCTTATATACCTCCCCGATCGGACATATCTGTATACATGTATGTAGCATGCTTGTCCATTTAAAAATGTAATTTCTTTGGTAAAACAATCCGATTCCTTCATTATATCGGGTGGCTTCAATTCACAATAGGTCTCATGGAAACCCGTTAACGATAATGTTACTCCAATATGTAATCGATCCTGCGTAAATGAGTTTTTGGAAGAACTGTCCGACTTGTGCCTCAATCCTTTTTTTCTGCCAGAGGATGCGTATCACCCTGCTTTAGGGATAACATTTGAAATCGGAAGTAAACTAAGCTTAGCTCTAGTTTTTGATTCAACTTTGCGAAAGCTAATTTTAAAAAATTTAATCAGGAGCTCTCTAAATTTACTCGGTCAAGTTATGCTGATAAAATTGGAACAAGTGTGTTACATTTTAATAGTACCATTATTTCTCTTTTCGAAAAATGTGTACCTAAAAAGCCTGGGCTTAAAATAAAACACATGAATTCATGGTTTACAAAGGAGTTATGTCGCTTAAAGAGTATAATGTCAAACTCTCTTAAGACTTTTAAGGAAAATGGCTTCCACTTACATTACTTACAATACTCGACCCTTCGTCGAAAATTTCTTTAACTTAACAAAAAATATAATGATTACATAACTAAAGTTAAGAAAAATATTTTACACAAACCAAAGCTTTTCTACGATTTTGTTAACTCCCAACATGACATAGTATATTTGTATTTCATGGCGGACATGTGACAGTCTAAGTATTTCCAATGTGGTCGCGCAATTTTTAAATCAAATTATTCAAATAACTCTCGAAGTGGCTTGTCCATCTGTCAGCATTACTTACGTTCAACAACAATAATTAACTCACCAACAATCTAAAACATTCTTTCAGTTATGGTCCAGATTTGATTCCTACATGCTTTCTCAAAAGTTGTGCAAAAACTCCATATTTGCCTTTAATTCAACTTTTGAACTCCTCTCTCAAACAAGGTGTGTTCCCTACAATATGGAAGCAGTATTTTATATTCCCCTTACATACGTGTAAGAGTGGTTATAGGTCTAATATTGAGAATTATAATGGTATTGTCTCAGACTCGCTTTTTTGCATCAAAAAAACTATTCTTACCTCTCTGACCAATTAAATTTTAAAATTCCATAATTAATAAATTTCAGCTGTTGAATAATTTTTTTTTCTGTAGTTGAACAGTTTTAAATCTCGACGCTTAACAAACCCTTCCCAATCATGACTCGACATATTCCGTACGTTATGCGGATGTCGGCTCACGTGTCGGTTGGGTGGGATATTCGTTGAGCTTATTATTATTATTAATATGGCTGTATCAGCCATGGGTGTTACTTGACCCAAGTCATCCATTATTTCTGCAGTGATTTGCATCTCGCGTTCTATAAGTGCGATTTGGATTACGCCAGATGGCGTTAGAAAGATGATATTTTGTATTAAACTAATTAACTCCGAAAGTTTTGAGCGCATGGTAAAGATGGACACCAGGAGATTGAAAATACGCTATATTCTATAATTTCCCTTCCATACTAGCGAGAAGCGAGTCAGGCATCTGAAAATGTGAATTGCCCTGATACTGTAACATTCAATTATGCACTATTTCGGCTTCGTAAATTTTGTTCTGGTAATTTTGATGTAAAAAATGCTCCACGATGTGGAAGGTCAATTAATTGTCGAAATTTTCGATATAATAATGGAATTCATCGAGTCTGACCGTCAAAAGGTTGTTGAAAAATGCTATATGCACAAAGAAACTCGATGTATGGGTGCCACCTGAGTTAACAAAAAAAACTCATGGACCAAATTCCGATCTGGAAATCGCTGCTGACTCGTAAAAAAAATCGAAGCGGATGGTGACTGGTGACGAAAAGTGGATCACTTTACAGCAAGTTCAAAGGAAAATGGTCGTGATCGAAAAGCAGTGTCTATGGCGACTGGTTTGGCTGGTGATGAATTGACCTCAAGCGAAACCTGTGTAAATCGTTTTTTTTCCAAGGTTTTCTACGAAATAAGCGTAATGATATTAAGTTCAAAATGGGAAAAAGCTTTGAGCAAAACGGCGCATATTTGACATAAATCGGATAATTCTAAATATGGCAAATAAAGCCTCCAATTTAATGCAAATATAATGGATGACTTGACCTAATAAATATTTGTACTTTTAGGTTTGTCGATTTAATTAAATATCTAAATCATTCATAACGTTTGAACCTATTTAAATTAACCCTTTGAGAATAACGAATTTGCACAAGAAAAAGTTACTTGCGCTTTAATTTTTTAAGCTGAAAAATATCGTATTATGGACCGATTTTTTTCGAAATAAAAGAAGTTATAGGTTTGATTTGAGATCAGAAACCAAGTTCGATTTGACCGTAACAGAAATAATTGATAAAAATTTGTATGATTTGGATATAGATCGTGCTTAGATATGTTCGCTGCGCCAAGTTATTCTGCGGCTGCGAGTTACAAGCTTTTATACGTTTAACGTAGTTGCGATTAAGCGTAGATCCAAATAAAATATCTTTAGTAGCATGCAAATACGTATATTTTGAATTGGATAATGCTTAATTAGGGCTTTCAAACATTCTTTGCAGCAATGGAAACCATCTACTGGTACCATATTTTCTTTTAACGGGAAACTTTACTGTTAGTATATCATTCATATTAGAGTAAAAATATTATTTTCCTTCTAAGAATTTTTGTTTAGTTGACATTATTACTGCCTTTTTGCCTAAACGGAAACGGTTTAGTAGCAATTGGTCTTCGTCAATTGGACGAATATAATTTGAGTTCAATAACATTTTAATAAACAAAATAAACGCTATTATACCGACTATAATGCGACAAAGCGCAAACGAAAATCCAAAGAAAGCTTTCATTCTAATAAATGAGATATAAATGATTAGAAAATAAATATTTATTTTCGGTGGTGTAGCGGTTCGTTACACTTTATTTCGAGTGCAAATAAAGGTAATTTATGCCATAGAGGTCCAGATAGAGAAAGGTACTAGCATAATTATTTATGACGGCAAACAAAGATTTTGAGTGTGGAGCATTACAGTTAAGTTAATTTGTGATTTTACAGTTGCTCTACTCTTGCTTTATCACCCGTTGCCATCGTAAGCTTTAGAAATTTGTAATCTTTAATATTTGTTAATTTGCTAATTTTATATAATTAATATTGTACTTCCTTTTTGCTCGTTCGCTCGTAAAATCGTAAAATCGTCAATTTTGACGTGGCTAAAAATTACAAATTTTATGTGGAATCAGTTTTCATAACAGATCCATTTCATGTTCAAAAACAAAAAGAAGTTGAAAAGAATTGTGTGGAATTGAGTACTCCAAAATGTCAATCTCTATTTTCAATCCATTTTGAAAGTCCCTAATTTTTTGAAATTAACTAAAATAGTTGCACGTTAGGAGCGGATAGCCTAGTGCCCCTTTCTGTATTTCTATGGTAATATTAACCGCAGCTTATTTTAAGTCTCGCAAAGTATGCTGTTATATAGGGCTATCCATTTCGTGGTTTCAAATGTACAGGGATATATTTTGACTTATGTCAAACTAAACAAATTTTGTTTTACTTAAAAGTCAGGCATTTATGAAAATGGATTGCAAGACTGTCAGTAATAATTCGGAGCGTTATGGTCGTACGTATATAATAACCGACTGTTTTTGGCCTGTGCCTAAAAACCACGACCAATATGTGGTTGCAACACGAACGAATATCTTTTTTTTTTGCGATAGACAAATTTCCCGGCCGCGTAATCTCCTCTTGGCACCGTCGGACTTTTGTTGTGAAGCTACGCGAAAGACCGTGTTTATGCGGATAAACCTTTAACTCTTGAGTACTTGAAAATCAACTTCCGTCAAGTTATAGCTGAGCTGCCAAGGTTCAAACTTTAAAATAAAAAAGAAGCTTCATGAAAAAAAAAAAATATTCTAAATGATGATATAAAACTGTTTTGCATTTATTCATAACACTTTCCAAAATATTCTAATATAAGCAAAGTGCAAACGTTTTTAACATTTTTATTGCATGTTCTGTTTTTATTAATAACCTTAATGATAGACTTTATGCATTGGGATTTGCTGCTTTAAATTTAGTTTGAAATTTTAATTAAATAAGAAGAAGGCGTTTGTAATAAATAGATATTTTTATTGCAAATTAAATAAAAAATTGCTTAAAAATAATTAATCTCTGTGCCTATGTATGCAATGTTTGTAGCGTGCGACATCGTAAGTGTAATTTGTAAAAATTCAAAATAATAAAATATTACTTTTCGTAATGTGCAATTGTTTTATAAATGTATAGAAAACAACAAAAAACTAATGAAAATATTGCATTCGTTCTGAGGCAATGCCACTACGTTTGTTAAGTTTTTTGTTGTAAATATAAATATATTAAAAATAATTTATAATCATCTTATGCATGTTTAATTACATAAAAAGTAAAAAAAAAAAACAGAAATATAAAAGCATTCGACATATGGCGAGCGACATTGCTTAAAATTAAATTAAAAATAAACAATTTGATATTAAATAAAATGTTGGTTTCTTGTAATTATCTTGAACGCGACCTATTAGCCAAAACCAATTAAATATCAATTATAGTGTTAATAATTAAGAGCAATATGCACATTTTTTAGTTATTATATTTTTTTTTGTTTTTCAAAATAAAAATTCAGTTAATAAATCGTTTTCATATTGTTAATTGTGCCCTTTTAATTTTTAATTATATGTATAACCACATAATTGACTCTTGCCTATCGAAAATATAACACATGAAGTGATTTTCATTAAGTAAATAGGCAAATATTATTATAATATAACAATTGGAATACTACCATTAAGCAAAATAAATAAATAAGAACCATGTCATAACCACTTTCCTATACTTTCTCTAGGTTAAATTCTCCACTAATATTTTTTACGTGTGCAAAGTATTTTCACGCATTGCGCAGCTCCTAGCGAAAATACATTTTTCGAAAACGTAAATAAATCCAATATTTCAAATGACCCCTTTGCTTATAGACGCGACATTGGCCAATTATGAACCTAGAATAAGTATATTTATTGTAAGTTTATATTATAAAAATTTACATTTTAATCAAAAACTGCCTTTATATTTTGCCACAACATAATTTTTCAAAGAAAACAATAAATATAATTTAATTTGTAACGGAATGTCATTTTATCAATCATTGAAAAGTCTGTAGTGATGTCTTCTCCTATCAATGAAGAAAAATTTTAATTTCAACCTATTCTCTAGGATTTTCATTTAAATATGGGAATATAATTCTATAAAAGCAACATCTCTTGCTGAGGCAGCGTGTGGGAGAGTGACAATTAATTGTCTACTTACTTCACCTGCTTATTATTTCATCATGGTGCCAACCAATTAAAGGTTGGATAAGTAGTGACAAGGGAGTTTTGACACTCCCTTATAAATGGCTGCGTTTTGGAAGGTAGTAGAAAATCGGAGAAAATATGTTCCATTTAAAAAACAGGGAAGATGTAGCAAAAGAGCAGTTAAAAAGTAATAGATATAGTAAGGTAATATACATGGAATTTTTTTAATATATTTCATTTATTCTAAACACGAATTAAATACCTTTGAGATTAAAGTAATATATGTACAATACATATATCTTTTAATTATATGCAACAATAATATGCACATTTATAAAAAAGTAAAATTACTTTTAATTTGTTAAATTAGAAAAATTTTCATATATAGCGAAAAAAAAATGGTTGATGTCTTAATAAAACTAAGGGCTGACATCACGTCGTCCAAGAAGTCCTTGTGAAATTTACTACAGCGGCCATTTTTTCAAGACAACGCTGAATCGCGTCCACGCCACCAGGGAAAAGAAGGACGATGTGACAAAGGATATCTTTAATAAGCGCCTGGAGCGTACTCTGTGCTTGGCGACTTCAACGTCAAGGTGGGTAAAGAGTATATCTTTGGCACAACTGTCGGAAAATTCAACAACGAAACATCCCCAAGTGGGTTGAGGCTGATCGACTTCGCCGGAGCCCGACATATGGTTGTCTTTAGTACTCGATTCCAGCCCAAGAAGATTCACCTAGCTACTTATTTGTCTCCAGATCAGAAAACCGAAACCAAATTGATCATGTTGTGATAGAAGGGCAAAATATCTCCAGTATTCACTCCGAGGACCCAACATCGACTTGGAACACTATCTTTTATTAGCCCGGACACCAACACGCCTCTGTGCAGCCAAGAGCGCCCGACAACAAGCCAAGGGAAGTTCAACGTCGAAAAGCTGCATTCACACAGGCTGCCGAGAGGTTTTCTATTCGACTTGAACTCCTGCCCTCAGAGAGCACTGATCAACAACTCGATATAAGAAAACTGTGGGACGGAGCTCCAAGCTCGCTACGTAGAGCCGCAAATGAAACTATTGGTTATCGAAATGTTGTGGAATGCCGTGCAGTACAGTAGTGAAGAGAAAACAACCTGCCTACCTCGCAACCTTGCGATCGGCCACAACACCTGCGGAGATACCAAGAGCTGAAGAAGGAACCAAGACGCATTTGGAGGAAAAAAGAAAGAGGGTGAAATGGATGAGTATGACAGGTTTATTACTCGACAATTCTACGAAATGATACGGCGACTTACGGAAGGTTTTAAGACTAGAGCAAACTCTTGTAGGACTCATAGAGTTGATCTAATGACGGATGCCCAGAGAACACTGAATTTACGGAGGGAAAACTTCTCCAGTCTGCTGAATGGTAGTGAAAATGAAACACCCAATCGATGATTTCTTTTTTTTTTTTTATACACAATTTATTTATTTACTGAATCTGCTGTAATATAAGCCTAGCAGTAAGTGTACAAATCTTAAGAACTAAATTACAAACATGATTGCTCGAGTTATGTAACTCTGAGCCCTTTTCAAACTACGGCGCTCTCCATAGAAGGCGGGAACATCTCTTCGCTGCAGGCGGGAATTTCTTCTTCGTCCTGCTTCTTTCAATTTCAGGCTTAACCAGTAAAATACCAAGGTCTTTGTGAATGTTTACGTTACGAACGTACCATGGTGCGCCAGTTAGTGCTATTAAAATTTTGGACTGGAATCTCTGTATTTTATCAATGTCAGTTGCACAGGTCGTACTCTACAGTTGAATACCATACATCCAAATTGGTTTTAACACTGCGTTGTAAATAAGGACTTTGTAGTCTAGTTTTAGACCGGAGTATTTATTTAAAAGCCAATTTAAACTAGCTGCTTTTAATTTCATGTGTAGTATTTTTGCCTCTATGTGTCTCTTCCAAGTGAGACGTCTATCTAAGTGTATACCGAGATATGTAACATCATATGCTTGGGGAATGTTTATACCATTTAAGCGAACTGCAGGACATGATTGCGATAAATGTAACGTGTTTACACTTTTGCTCATTAACTTTGATTCTCCAGTTTTCTAGCCAGACGCCTGTATGGTCTTTGCCTGGTTTGGCTATCATTAATATCTGCGACTTTTTCCCATCGTTTGGAAAGTAATTTAGTTTTAGAATGGCATTAAAGAGTTCAGAGAGCAATGTTTGTGCAACTCTTGGTAGCTCTATTAGCATTTTTGGTGTAATAAGGTCGTGGCCTGGAGATTTCTTTGGATTCAGTTTCTGTACCGCGTTTACCACTTCTAGGCTTGATATTTTAATTGCCACCTGATTTTTCAGGCCGTTAACAACAACTTTCGACAAAATAAAATTATTAGTTCCGTCATTTGGCTGGAATGGAATACATTACTTAAATGCTTTGCAAAGCAATATGCCTTTTCTTCGTTACTATGTGTCCAGTTACCATTTGGGTCCCTGATTGGCATATTCACTTCTATTGGAGGCTTAAATTTCTTTCGTGCTTTCCAGAGTGAGTATTTTTTGGCAGAATTTGGCGCTAGTTTTTCTATGTTTGCTTTCGCATAGTGATCTTCTGCTTGTTTCAGTGCACTTTTCAGCTTCCTCTCTGCTGCTTTCAACCGTAACTTTGCGGCTGGAGAGCGATATTCTTGCCATTCTCTCCGCAAACGGCGCTTATTTTTTTACTAATTTTTCTATTTCCGTATTTGTTAGGATTTTTGTTCACGTAATAGACTTTTTATTGTTTTGAGTTGCTATGGTTGCCGCAGAAACAAGGACATTACGAGCTCATTAATGTAGTCAACAATATCGTTTTCGCAATTCAATATTGGGTTGATGTTAATATGACTACTAGTATATTTTTGTATTTTAGCCAGTTTGTTTCTCTGTTTGTTAGTCTTGATTCTTGTGCAACTATCTTCGGGCGCTCATAAATTTTTATTAGAACTGGTGACAATAAAACCAATTGTCCATTGAGTGGTCTGAAGACAGGTCAGCAACTGTCACAGCTGATATAAGTTGCCTGTCGATTTTTCTTGAGACAGCAAGGTCTATTAAGTCAGGTATTTTCTTCCGATCGGTAGGCCAGTATGTTGGTTGACCTGGGGAAATATTGTACAATCTAAATTGTTATGCTTGTTTATGATGGTATTGTATAGCTGACGGCCTTTGGGGTTTATTAGACGGGATCCCCGGTATACATGCTTTGCATTGTAGTCTCCTCCTGCTATAAAAATTCCTTGAATTGATTTTCTGTGATTTTAAATTTTGGAGGGCAATAAATGGCTGAGAGATTTAGCTCTTTGCCATAATTATTCGAAGTTACAGAGGTAGCTTGTAGATAATTGGTGGCGTAAGGCTGTAAGACTCAGTGTTTAAGGCGGTTTCTTAGAAGTATTCCAGTGCCGCCGTGCGCTTTGCCATCAGGATGGTTAGTGGGGTAGAATATGAACCCAGGTATATAAAAGTTATATTTATACGTCAAGTGAGTTTCAGACAATAGCATTACGTCTATAGCATACTCTGATAAAAATCGTGCCAATTCTAATTTATGTTGGTTCACACCGTTTGCATTCCAAAAACAAATGTTTAACACGCTCATTTTTTTTGCATGAAGATTTGTAGCATGTTATTCTGGGCTTTAATCAAGTCTTGGATCATGCTTTGCATAGTTGACATGAACTGTGTCATGCACTGCGTAAGGTTTAAAATCAGCGATTCTATACCTCCATTAGATTGGTTCTGTGGAATATTATCTGAATCATTCTTCAGTACATTCGCATAAGATAATTTATTTGGATTCAAATCTTGCACGTTTGGAACAGTTTTATCCGTAGCTTTTTCTACAAATTGGATTTGAGGTGAATTTACCATTTGACTTCGGTGAGTCTGTACATTGTTTGCCAACTTTTAGATCTTTATATACAGGGCAGCACCTATAATTAGCACATTTTTTCATGGTGGTATCATCTTTCTTTGACGTGCATTCAGACGTGGGATGTAGGTCCCCACATGCTACGCAAACACTGCGCATTGTGCAGTAGGATTTAGTATGGCCGAATTCTTGGCAGTCGGTGCATTGCACTGGGCCCTTTCTTTTGTGTGGCTCTTCTACTGTTACCCTACGATGTAGCAAATAGGTATTTTAAATTGTATATGGAATGGGTTTCGTTTTTCTTTAACTGACTTGCATTGGGCCCTAGTTCTACCTTAAACATTGGCTGGGGTACTTTGTTTCTATTAAGTATATTTATGACCGATTTAGTACTGAAACCATTTTCTTCAAGAGGTTCAGGTTCGAATAACGATTGTGCTTAAAGAACAACAAAGCGGCTGGAGCTGAGCTAGTCTAATCAAACCTGCCGGTGAAGAGCTGACAAAATCGATTGATCTGCAAAAGTCGTTTTAAATCACAATTAATTACAGATTCCGCAAAATGAAAAAATAAATAATTAAATAGTTGTCAAAATATTGAATCAACCAATCAGAAAAGAGTATGTGATGTCTAGCAAATGTTTTCATAAAAAAATAAAGCATTATTGTTTTCTTTTTAGTAAGGGAGCCTTTTTGTCAAGAGGGAACAAGAAAACTGTTTACTTATCCAACCTTGAATCATGGGTCCCAACGTGATACGAAAATTATATAAAGTAAATAGTTTCAATTCGAAATTTTTGACACTAAGCGTGTTTGGATATTCAACTTGAAGATTTTTTAATTACTTTTTGGGTTATCTTCTAGGCAGAAGCAATAATATTGAAAACACGTATGGATGTTTTGAAATATTGTTTCAAATCCTTTTTCTTGAGCGGCAGAAGTAAGGAAAGAAATTGCTAAATACTTTTTATTAATAATAAATTGGACAGAGTGGGCATTTATACTTTTTTCGAATCTTAGATTTTTAGATTTTCCCGACTGTATGCGAAACATCGGTGGTTTGGGTCCCTGGTTATAGGAAAATCCCAGCGAACTGCATGGCCAATACCTATTTCCTCAGCAAATTATCTATTATGACTAGTTTTCACCAGATGGGTCAATAGCAGATGACAGAATGAAACTGCTTGCTAAGTGACCAGACAGGCTATTGATCGAAGTGCACAGAACTAAGTCTAAGTCTAAGTTCTAAACAGAACCAGAATAAGCATAACAATCTGCGTAATAACCGGGCACTGTGCTGTGGGGTTCATGGTAGAAGGATTGGATCTTACTCAAACGACTTTTGCCACAGCTGCAGGGGCATAGATGGAAGATTACTTCTGCCACTGCGCAGCTCTCAGTGCGGTCAGTTATCGCTTTAACATTATTAACATTCTCCACATACTTTTCACTTAAAAGTGGTGAATTTTTTTAAGAAAAGAAGGTAGCAGGAAACAGAAACGAAACACGTTTAATGTCAGATAGCTATTAAACCGACTACGAAGATAGAATGAAACTACCTTTAAATTATTGCATCATAGGTCCCAGTACTACTTTCTGGTTTTAAGTTTTCAGGAAATTTCCAAAAGAAAAAATTAAGCTATCCAAAAATTTGAATGTTGTTTTAATTGGTTATATAAATAACCATACAAGTTTGGAAATAAAGCTATGTGGACAACCAAGTGTATTTGTGAAAGTTAATAGTCCAACCGAACTAAGTTTTTCGTTGTCGCAGCGACAAATAAGGGAAATTTATATATTTTTGACAAAGAACAACAGGACAACCGATTTGGATATTATGTAATTTTGGGTCATAAATACTTGAATAAAGTATCTAAGAACATGAGGTTTGAAGTTATACTCGTACACACATATTGTATAATGAATTGCAAATTGAATTGAAAATGATCGAAATCAGATGACTATTATTTAGCTCTCACACAACGGATTTATTCAGATATAAGATATCTACAAATAAATATTGACACCGAAAATCTTCGAGATACAGTCGATTTGTTCTTCGTCGTGGCCAAATACAGCTCTTCTTGTTTGTTTTAATTTTTTAAGACTTTGTTTTCTTTATTCAAAAAAACACATTTCATATTTCTAAAGATTTCTCGTTCTGAATAATTATATTCAACAAAAACAGAAATACGTGTACATCGCAAAATTTAATATTTTTCTGGAATAGGATATCAAAAGTTCAAAAAGTTACAGGTACTACTTGACGTTACACTGGCATGCAAAAACAAAAAATCTTTCGCTTGAAAATTTTTCTTTTTGAGAAAAAAAATGAAATGAATTTATGTATAAATACTGTTTTATGTATATTTTTATTTCTTTCACAAAACAGATGGTCCCTATGTTTCTTAAGCTTTTAGTTGTTAGGTGTCTTTTTATGCTTTTTAGAGCTTAAAGGGAAGATAATCAAGGTAAGACAGATAACGCCATTTCCTTTATTTTATAGAGATCTTCTCTAGATACTTGTTGCCTTCATTGTATGGTGTTTGGATCATGATTTGTTGTTTTTCACCTTTAACATTGTTTACGTTAAATTTTTATGCAGGACGTTAAGTAGCATTTCTACAAACCATCTTTCGCTTACAGAAAAAATGTTTTTTTTTTATTCCTTACGAACATAAACGAAAAGCCAAATTATGTTTGCATATGCGTAATTTAATTCAAAATTATACTGCGAATTCTTCACGTTTTAATGTTGCTACAATTAGTACATAATTGTATACCTAATGTTGTGAAGAGTAATAACAGTTTTGTTATGAAAAGCATTTACTTTAATAATGTTTCAACGACTTGAAAAACTGCCTTAAACTAAAACTAATTATTTACTTTTATATTATATTTTTGTTACAGAGTGGCTGCATCACAACTAGCAACATTAGGATGCCCGGAACTTATCGCACAGACGAGACAAGATTATGAAGATATCGCAATTCGATTGGGGACAGACAGAGAGTATTTAAAAGCTGTGCGCGCAAAGGTATGGAAAGCACGAGTGGATAGTCCTTTGTTTGATTGCAGCCAATACGCCAGAGGGCTGGAAATGGTTTTTAAACGAATGTGGGATCGTTTCGCAACTAATGAACTCCCAGATCATATTTCTGCTGTAGTAGATGAATGAATCTTCTATTGATATATTTTTAAATATTTATTATTTTATGAACGTGAAATAGAAATCAAGTTTTATTCTGTAAACAATTTGATGTTATTAAATAGAGACTCTAATGAGCTCTTGATATTTTTAGTAACGTATATACAACGCCTATATCCAACCTGTTTAAAAATTTAAATTAAAAACAAAACTGATAAAATAAATACAATATTATAATATGAATATTATCGTAACAATGTTTGATAAATATTTGACATACGTACATTCAAATACTATTGCCATGTACAGAAATTAGTTTCTCGTCTGAATGCTCAAACAGTAGAAACATTATACAAAAAATAATCTAGTTCCAGTAAAATTTTTTTTCGAAATTTAAATTCCATTTATCCTTTTACTATATTTATGTGTTACTAATTTCATTTATTGCTAAATAAATTCTTAACTTTCCAAAATAAAAAATATACTCATATAAAATAGGAATGCGCTCACAAAAAATTCTAATTTGAACACATTCTAAATCAAACCAATATTTCGATAAATCCACACAAATTTTCGTTATTATAGCTTCTTCTTAGAAGATATCCACAAGAGTAATTAAAAAATCCCCAATTTTGAAATCTTGTAAGTGGCGGAATCAATCAACTCTGAGCAAAAAGTGGAAGTAAAACTATTGGGTTGCCCAAAAAGTAATTGCGGATTTTTCATATAGTCGGCTTTGACAATTTTTTTGAACGGCGGTGACTCTGTAATTGCATTCTTTCTTTTGTCAGTTATTAGCTGTCACTTTTAGCTTGCTTTAGAAAAAAAGTGCGCGAAATTTTGTTTACATTTGTTTGTTTGGCGTCAATTTTAATATGGAGCCCACAAAAGAGCATTTTCGTCATATTTTACTTTATTATTTCCGTAAAGGAAAAAACGCGGAGCAGGTTGCTAAAAAGTTACGAGATGTGTATGGTGATAAAGCCTTAAAAGAAAGACAGTGTCAAAATTGGTTTCGCAAATTCCGTTCTGGAGATTTTTCACTTAAAGATGAGCCACGTTCAGGTCGGCCAAGTGAAGTTGACGATGACGATATCAAGGCTTTAATCGAATCGGATCGTCATGTAACTGAGCGTGAGATAGGAGAGAAATTAAATATACCAAAGTCAACCGTTCATTATCACATAAAAAGTCTTGGACTCGTAAAAAAACTTGATATTTGGGTACCACACGAATTGAAAGAATTTCATTTAACAAACCGAATCAACGCTTGTGATATGCACCTTAAACGCAATGAATTCGATCCGTTTTTAAAACGAATCATAACTGGAGATGAAAAATGGATTGTTTACAATAACGTCAATCGAAAACGATCATGGTCCAAGCATGGTGAACCAGCTCAAACCACTTCAAAAGCTGATATCCACCAAAAGAAGGTTATGCTGTCTGTTTGGTGGGATTGGAAGGGTGTGGTATATTTTGAGCTGCTTCCAAAGAACCAAACGATTAATTCGGATGTTAACTGTCAACAATTGGACAAATTGAATACAGCCATCAAGGAGAAGCGACCAGAATTGGTCAATCGTAAAGGTGTCGTATTCCATCATGACAACGCCAGACCACACACATCTTTGGTCACTCGCCAAAAACTGAGTGAGCTTGGCTGGGAACTTTTGATGCATCCACCATAAAGCCCTGACCTTGCACCATCAGACTACCATTTATTTCGATCTTTGCAGAACTCCTTAAATGGTAAAACTTTCGGCAATGATGAGGGTATAAAATCGCACTTGGTTCAGTTTTTTGCAGATAAAGGCCAGAAATTCTATGAGCGTGGAATACTGAATTTGCTGGGAAGATGGCAAAAGGTTATCGAACAAAATGGCAATTATATATTTGATTAAAGTTCATTCTAAGTTTTATTAAAAATGCATTTACTTTCTTTTAAAAAATCCGCAATTACTTTTTGGGTAACCCAATACTACCCACGGCGAGATTACTGCGGCAGCGAATTCATTAATTGAACGCGGTGATGTCAAATTTTGGTTGTTTAAATTTCATTCGATTTTCTATTTGTAAACTTGAAAATTTTTAGAGATGTAATTTTGTGGTTTGCGCGACAAAAGAATGAAACAAAGTTAATAACCTTCCATGATTTTGACAAACGCTACCCAAAGGCAAAAACAAAATACCCAGTAATTATTATAGTTCTTCTTCTGCTTCTTCTTCTGCTCTCACCTTTATGAATTCGCATTGAAACTATCTTAAAAATCATTGCAAAAAACCATGAAATTCCTTGTTGCTAGCCATTTTCATTTACGTTCTGTTATATACGATGGGTCACAGTTAATTTGATACAACACACTAAGTAAAATTCAAATCGCAATAAATTCCTAACCTGAAGCAACACGTGTATTTTTTAACTACATATCGAAGTGAAAAGAATGCATCTGGGATTAGCATTAGCTATAGCGATTGCAACGTTTAGTGTACTCAAATAGTTTTGCGTTACATCATGCCATAATATTCACTTTCCGTATGATGTAACGCAAAACTATTTGAAATCTCGGCGTTGATTAAAGAGAGCACACAGAACCTTTTCGATTTCAATAGAAGAAGGTGAAAACTTTTGTGCTTTATAAATAATAAAGTTCTATGGAATGACACCTAATAAACCAACAATTTCAGTGCAAACTAGGATCCAAACACTTGCAAAGGCAAAAGCTTGCTATATTGCTACATCCCACGATATGACCGAGCCAGCGTAGCCGCAGTTTCTTGATTCGCTGAATGTTAATGTCGTCGTATATCTCATACCCCTCATCATTCCATCCACTGCAGCATTCGCCATTGTCATTGGACAAGGGACCATGAATCTTCCACAAAAACCATTCTCTCTAAAATTCCTAACACCGACTCCCCTGATGTTGCCGTCGTGTATGAAGGACAAAAATGGGGAGCGACTTGTAGAGCTATTCTTTGTTCGTCGAGAGAGGACTCGACCGTGTTGTGTGAGAGATTAAAGCCCACCGTGAATGACCAGATTGGACTTCATCAGTGAGGGTTCACAGCTCGCGAATCTACTATTGACCACATGTCAAGTCTTGGAAAGAACTCGTCAGAAAAGGATCGACACATACCATCTCTTTGTCTGAGTATCCTCTCAAAACTTAAACTTCTGTAAACAGACGTTAAGTAACACGAAAACCCGTTCGATACCAGAGAAGGTGGCAGCTCGAGCTTTTAGTCTGCTATGGCTAGGGTTCAGTTTCCGAGTATGTCATTCACGAGGAGATATTTTATAAGGTGTTCTTTTTGAATGGCGCTAAAGGCCTGTTTGTATGCAGTCTTATCCAACTGTTCAGTTCTATAGTGCTAAGTGGTGTCCTTTAAGTCGAGCACTCCCATTCTGATGGCTAGGTGGTCATTCAGCTTCCAGTAGGTGCCTGTTAGGATGTTTCCCTCGATGTTGTTAACACTACATAACGTTATGCTCCTTAACGCCTCACACCGGTGTTTTGGGAAGCTTGTGGCTTCTTCAATCGCGTCTCGTTAGCCACGGCGACCCGAGCGTAGTACTCAACCGTTAGACCAATTGTCCACAGTTTCAACTCTGGCGGTAAAGACGAGATTCCTAAATGTGCGATATAGTGTGGAGGATCAATGTAAAGGGATATTCAAGCTAATGGTAGTGCCCTAATCGAGGTCCCTACGTAGATAGCCTATTGCATTTAATTTTTAAACAGCTGTTTGCAATTCAGCTAATCCATAGGCTTGCATATTTCAGCTGGCCGAAATCGTGAATCAATACACAAAGAGTTCTGAGTATTGATTGACTTTATTCAATTTCTTACGGTCTATTTATACTAAATTTTTGTCACAATTCATTTCCCCGTTTTCCATATGTTTACTGACATTGCATTTGAAGTGGACGTTGAAGTGGTGTAATAAGACTCTTTCTTTTATTGCTTAGCTCTGCTTGTGTGATAGCAGCAGCGCAGAGTTATTGGCCTGATTCTTTGTTTATGTCATTATGTCATTTCATTGTTTTGTTTACATAGTATTTTGATACTTTGTATGTATGTACATATATGACTAAGGCCACTACACCCTTGCCCTCAAGAAAAATATTTCTTTTTCAACAAAAGGAATATTTTTTTTTTTTTTTTGATGTATATGACGGAAACGTGGAAATGTCTTGTGTGTTTATAATACGGTTTTGTCTGTTTACATATAGTTTTGTATACTTATTAGCTAATGTTATGATATTCGATATGTTACATGTTAAAATATATACATTTATTTATAGTGTTTACGTTACTAAATTCCTAAATATTTATTTAATTGATTATTATGCATTACTTTTAGCTTATTTTTTATATTTAACGTGGAGTTGACTCCATTAGTTTCTATAATATTATATGGGCCATGATCTTTATATTTTCGGTTTTTACAAATACCGAATCTCCTACTTTAAAATTTGATTTATTTACATTTTGGTCATAAATTTCTTTTCTTTTGATTTTTGTTGCATTTATTAGTTTTTTGGCATTTTCGATAGATTTCTTTAATCTTAATTTTATTTCTGTTGCATAGTCTTCAATGTTGTAATTGATACTTCTTGTATTTATGGTATCGGTAGGCAATGTTGGTAATTTCCCGAATATTAGTTCAAACGGGGAGTATAGTGTATCTAAAGGGTGGTTAAATTGTAAAGGCCGATGTTGAATGTGAACCACACCTAAACGCCAAGTTTTTTTCCGAATTTAATTTGACATTTCTCTATTTCAGACTTACTCAATTTGAACCATGGAGAGATACACAATCCAACAACGTGTTAAAGTTATCCAGACTTATTATGAAAATTTTCGAAGAAAGTCATCTTCAGTGATGAGGCACATTTTCACCTCAGTGGATTCGTCAATAAACAGAATTGCCGCATTTGGGCGAATGAGAATCCAAGAGTGATTGTCGAAAAACCAACACACCCACAAAGAGTGACTGTTTGGTGCGGTTTATGGGCTGGCGGCATCATCGGGCCGTATTTTTTCCAAAATGAGGCCGGTCAGGCAGTTACTGTGAATGGTGTTCGCTATCGTGAGATGATAACGAATTTTTTATGGCCACAATTGGAAGATATGGATGTGGACGATATGTGGTTTCAGCAGGACGGTGCCACTTGCCACACAGCTAACGAAACAATGGCTCTTTTGCGCAACAAATTCAATGGCCGTGTTATCTCACGTAATGGCGATGTCAATTGGCCCCCAAGATCATGTGATTTGACACCGTTGGACTTTTTTCTCTGGGGTTATTTGAAAGAAAAGGTGTACGTCGATAAGCCAGCAACAATTCAAGAGCTAACGGATGAGATAATTCGGCACATTAACGGCATAGAAACTCCATTATGCCTCAGCGTCATCGAAAATTTGGACCATCGTATGGAGGTGTGCCGCCGAGGTCGCGGCGCTCATTTGGCCGATATTTTGTTACATACATAATTGAGTTATACCAATATATCATAATAAAATAAAATTTCAATAATTTCCTAAATAGTTTGTGTTTTATTCAAAATCAACATCGGCCCTTGAAAATTTAACCACCCTTTATGTGTGGAGTTGTGTTGTATGCAAAAGTGTAATATGGAATCCATTTGTCCCATTCATAATCTTCGGCGAAGGAAAGTAAGTATTCATTTAATGTCCTATGATTTTTTTCAAGAGCTCCTATTGTTTGGTGATAAATTCAAATGAATTTCATAGATAGAGTTGAGCTCAACGCTACTCTAGAAGATTTTGAAAAATTTATATATTCAAATAAAGCGGAAGAAATAGAGCCATATGTTCCTGTTGCTACAAACAACAATATAGCACCAATATATAGGCCAACTCCAAAACTTGCCGGACCAAAACCATTAACAATAAAAGAATATAAAGAACGCCAAACACAGCAACAGTATACTCCAAACCAACAAAAGAAGAAGAAAAAGCGTGGAGGAAAAGCATTCCAGGAAAGAAACGAGAAGGCGCTGTTATATAAGCAATTTAACTTAGCCACGGACAGCAAGACCAAGGAGGAAATCCGCAGCAAATTAAATTCCAAACACTGCAGACATCAAAACTAGATTAATAATAAATATAACTATGGGAAAAACCCAATCATCAATTGAAAAGCCAAGTGCTAACGTAATTAATGAAGTAGTAGTAGATAAAAATCAGAATGATTCATCAATTAAAATTTTATTATTAATAATAACAATTATACTAATTATAAATTTTATAATTAAAATCCATAGTTTATATAGGAAACATTTAGAAAAAGTATTGTTTCAAAAATTTAAATAAAGAATGGAAAATTGGCAAAACATTTATGATAATTTAAATACAGAAAAAGACAATTTTAATAAAAGCTACAAATGCTTAAATAAAACAACAAAAGTAAAACATGAAACGCTAACAAAACATTTACAAATATTATTTGAGGCACTAGAAACCATAAGAGGCATAGTTGACACGTATAAAAACAAACTTACACCAGAACACAAAAAACACTGCTTTGATATTTACTGGCAGCATAGAGACAAACTAATAAAAATATTAGGAAATTATGAACCAGAAAGTACTCTACCACATGACATTAGCACACCAATAACCTACACAGTTGATATCCCCAAAACGGAACCAGAAGTAAAAATCTCAATATTCATAATGTCCGAATTCAACTTAGAAGTAGCAACAAAGGCTATTCCCAGCTTTTTGGGAAATCATAGAGAACTAGAATCATTCCTCAAAATTGTAGAAATCATATACAATGGTCTAAGCTCAACAGGTAAAACCGCACTAATCGATTACGTAATATACGTAAAATTAACCCAAACAGTAAGAACTAACATAATTTCTGTTCAAATACCAAGCACTTTCCAAGAAGTAAAAGATTCACTTTTGTCAAAATATAAATATATATAACAACGACAATCCCACAAATACAGAGCCAATTAGCAAACCTTTATCAGCGAAACCAGAATATAACAATGTTTAGAAACAAAATTTTGTCTTTAGTTTCAGAACTCAACAAACTACAAATTCTGCAAATAGGCATCAATGCTACAACAGAACAAAAAGCATTAATTACACAATTAAATGAACAATACAATACTGTATTCAAAAACGGTATAAACGAACCATAGGTATAAACAGACAATATTTGCCTCACTACCAAAAACATTTGAATCAGCAGTAGATTTAGCTTTAGAACTTGAAAATAACCAAGGCAACAACTCTAGAGTTATGTTCATTTCAAATAATCAAAGATATAACAACCGCAATAATTTCAGTAATAATAATAATACCCAAAGAAGATATGCTAACAACAATAACAACAACATATTTAGAGGCAGTAACAACTGTTATAATACTTACAACAATAACCGAAATAACTTTAGACTTCCAAACATATAAATTTATATAATATTTTCAAAACAGAATCATGTAAACTATAATCATTTGTAACAAATTTAATTTTATCTCTGATTTGCTAGAGAAATAATTAACGCTTTGGAAAACATAGACAATTCGTACGCCTGTTTAATTATTTTTATTAACATTTAAAAATTTTAGTTTGTAAAGGCTGCTAATCTACACAACTAGCTTATATAATATATGATTAGAATATGCGCATTGGTATACGTATATATGTATATATTTAAATTACTATTTTTTTTGGTTAAGAAGAAAATTAGTGTGCATTCATATGCGCAGTGAAGTTAAGTGTATCTCACATATGTATGTATGTATGCTGTATCAAAAACTTTTTTCTATTAAAATCTTATTATTATTTTTTTTTGTTGTTTTTCTGTGAATTTCCTATAATTCTTTTAAACTTATGGTATTCTGAATATAATTATATGGTATTGTAATAAGCATTTATTTCACGTTCCATGTCACGTATTTCCATAATATCAGTTTTGAGTCGTTGTTTTAATATCTCACGGAAAATTGCCTCACGATTACCACTATGACTTATGTCCATCCTTTCATGTTTCGAGAAAAGCTCCAGATATTACGGGTATTCGCCACAGTATAGCATGTTAAATTTCCTTACATACACGTATGCTACGAACCAGAGAAATACTGACTTTGGTCGAGTTTTCACGCGCGGCCGGCTGCTTTAGACTGTTTCCCCAACCATAGCACAAATAAGCCTCCTCAGTTATGAAGTATCGAAGTTGTTAATAATGTATTATTTAAGGATTTTTAAGTGTTTTATAGTTATTAAGAATATTTTGCTTGCATTTTGCTTCGCCAACTTAATTTCAGGAATTTAAAATTTTTATGGTATTTGGATCGGTGGTGGGCAGGATCGCCATGTGGAGGATCAATGTAAAGGGATATTCAAGCTAATGGTGGTGCCTTAATCGAGGTCCCTACGTAGATAGCCTATTGCATTTAATTTTTAAACAGCTGTTTGCAATTCAGCTAATCCATAGGCTTGCATATTTCAGCTGGCCGAAATCATGAATCAATACACAAAGAGTTCTGAATATTGATTGACTTTATTCAATTTCTTACGGTCTATTTATACTAAATTTTTGTCACAATTCATTTCCGCGTTTTCCATATGTTTGCTGACATTGTATTTGAAGTGGACGTTGAAGTGGTGTAATAAGACTCTTTCTTTTATTGCTTAGCTCTGCTTGTGTGATAGCAGCAGCGCAGAGTTATTGGCCTGATTCTTTGTTTATGTCATTATGTCATTTCATTGTTTTGTTTACATAGTATTTTGATACTTTGTATGTATGTACATATATTACTAAAGCCACTACAATAGCACTGCGTGGTGACCGTACCAAAAATGTTTGATAGACCAGTTGTACAGCACGGTTCACGTGCAGGGCCGGTTGTGGTTGAGTACGTGAACTATTTGTACGTTTACGACGTTTAGTGCAGTTGTAGTACAGTAGTACGATCGCATGTACTTTAAATTGGCTGCTAGTATTAAGTTTACTTTACATTTTTTTCTTTACAAAATTAAATGTCTGTGTCTTTACTAAAAAAACATTTTTTTAGCCTCATCAGCTATTTTATGCTCAAGTAAATGGTCAATTGTACAATCAAGAATATTCATTCCATTAAACTACGTGCTTCGTACATCTTAATTGGGCCTGTGTTATACGACAGAGTATTTCATAATGCTGCCTTCCATGCATACCTATCAAGATTTGGCAAAGGCCATCAGACGTGGTAATGAGGGTAATAAAGTAAGAATAGAACAACTGTGGAAGAACAAATGAGCTTAAAGATAACCACCAACTACCTCACCTCAATCTCCTTATGGTTTACATATCAAAATAAGACCGTATCCTTGTTTTAGTTGGATGATCTCGATGAAGTTTATTAGCTTTACCTGCATAGCAAATGAGGCGTAGCGAACTGCTTCAATAACAAAATAAAAGAAGTACATACATCTGTATTTCACTTCTCGTCAATTAAATTCCCTTGGATTAGAGTGAAAACTATCTTTGTATTTATTCTTCATTTATTTTGACTTTTTAATTTTATCTAACTAAAACTCATAAATTAAATTCCATTCGTAGTTTGCTAAAATCAAATTTTTAATTTTGTCAACTGTCTTCAGGCGTTTGATAGTTCATTTCGAAAAGTAAAATGTCCTTTTCATTCTCCTACTTTTCTAGTACATGGATGATATTCATCTTCTTCTTTTTAACTAAGTCAAAATAAAAACGATCCGAATTGCAGGTTCATAGTAACAGTATTTCCTCACTCTAACTTTAGAACCGGCGCATAAGCCACAAAATACTTTCGAATGTAGTATGCATATATATCATATTGAATCAAACAATTTTATTGATTGAAATTTTTCCTAGATAATCGCATCATTCTCTTAGAAATTTTTAAATAATTTTTATTATCTACATTTCAAATTCAAAACTTCTACTATAAATACATATGTTTATAAGTTTAGTAAGATATAACAAATTTTTAAATAAGATATTTTTAAATATGTTTGATACCCAAGAATTTATTAAAAAATAATAGTTGCTATATATCTAAATACTTTTAAATCAGTTAACTTTCAACGGTTTTAGTGAATTCGCGTTTTTTTTTACTTCGTTCCTTTTTTTTCAGACGCTTTGCTCTTTTTTTCGCTGTTTTTTCTTCAGCTACACGTTGATTATCCTCAATTTTTTTTTGGAATTCTTGATCTTGTTGTTCTCTAGCACTCATCGCTTGTATATTTTTTTGACGAGAATATTCTTTCCTCCGCAAATGCCGATAAACGTGAAATTCACCAGAACCTGCCCCAGCACTAGATCCCATGACATTGCGTACAAAACTGGGTGCTGTTTGATTACAATTTCTTTCTTTTTGAGCTTCTGGTATTACAACTGGTTTATTCTGTAAAATAGTAAAATACAAAAAGCGTTTTGAATTATTTTTTACATGCAATAAGCTGTCCTACATGTTCAATGATACAATATATTTCTTAAACAAACATACGATAAAGTGTTAACATATAAATGGATGTTAAACAACGTAGTAGTTATATTCCTGTCTAGGCTAGGATAAAAAAAATTAAAAACAGAAATCGTGACTGTACTTTGCATAGAAATATTTTATTTAAAATGAAGAGGTTTTAATATTTTTGTAATTAACAAAATTTTCGTAGAACATCGTAAAATATCTATTTACTTTTACCATAGCTCACAAAAAAATTTATAAACTTTAGATGTGTGGGGTTCCTGGTATCTAATACCACTTGGTCCCCTGTTATAGAGTTGTGTGTTAATTTAATAATATAGGATTACGTGCATGTATTTCGTGGTTTCAAACGTACAGGGCTATATTTTGGCGTTTCTCAAACTTAACTGACCAACCAAACATGTTTTGTTTTTGTTAATGGTCAGGCATATATGCCACAACCGCGTTAAAATTCAACATGATAAACTTTTAGCTCTTGAGCACTTGAATCCCAACATTCGTCAAGTTAACACGACGTCAATGAACATGGTGTGATATACCCGAGCCGTTTTCAAATGAGTCCTATTTGGCTATTTGGAGATTTGATGTCCCAAAATTCTGAGTATCTGGAGTTAAAGTACACAGATGTCGATAATAGGCATATAGGCTTTGATTGATCGCGAACAAGTGGTCGTATATAGTCGAAAACCTTCGCTCCGATGTCTCTCGCCCATATTCATTGACGACACATATTTTATACGTGTGCAGTTCTATGTAACATTGCGACATGGCGACAAATTCGGCTAATGCGGCTAGTTGGTAAAGTTATTTGTCGTATTTGTTGGAATGTAGCAATATTACATGCATTGTTATAGTTTTCGCGACATTACAACAAATGAGTAGCATTGTTGTATTGTTTAGTATTACAAACAATCGTTCCTAATGCAGTAAAAGATGCCAAGAGTGTCAACCACGCAAGGACAGACTGCTTTGTAGGCAGTATGCTAATATGTGCCGCAAAAGTTGCACTTTTCGAAATAACTCAGAATGAGTCTAACCGACTAAAAAAAATATATGTACGTAGGTTTCTATTTGTGAAAATATATTTTTATTTTTATTTTATAAAAATTTTTGCAGTTGGTTCGATACCTTTGTTTGAAACATTACATAACTGAAAGCACTTAATTTAATATTGTTTTTTTTTTAATGTTTAACAATAAATTAAAAAAAAAAAATATGTCAAATTAACCCAATAATCTTGCTTTTATTTATTTTTTTTTTTCATAACAAATATTATTAACCTAAGAAACAGCATAAAAACTGCTTATAAATATAATTGTTATTTTATTTATAAAGACATTTTTCATTTCAATATGTTCATTGACGTCGTGTTAAGGCTGAGATACCGGCCAAAAAGTGGTAAAAAATTACCTCAAGCGGAACGAAATTTGCAGTCTAGAACAGTACTTATTGGAGTAGATACTTTGGATATTGGGCAAAGTAGTGGGATATGTTCGGCTCTCAATGGTGTGGAGCATGATTTATATTCAACAGGATAATTCTGATTGTAATAGTGGGATATGTTGAATAACACCACGCTCATCCATATTTATACATTGCTGTATTTAAGGATTGTACGACCGCTGGAATAACTTTGGCTTACGAAGGGATCTGGACACGTTTAAAAATTTAACTCGAACTTCTAGAAGTACAGTTAATCCTATTGTTGTCGATGGAGAACCTGACCAAAATCCTATCGCCGAAGCAATCCAGTTTTCTGATATTGCAACATGATTCTTTTGGATTTCATCTCGATTCACAGGGAAATCCGGAATAAAAACGTTATGCTGGTGAAATTTTAGATTCTATATTTCGTTCAACGACCATTAATGGCGAAGCAGTTTTGTCAGCATTTACACATTCCACTAAGTTTGGACCTGTTCCTACTAATGATCTCCCCTAAAATGCTGAATATTATAAACTTTTTGTACATTTAGCTTTGAAGATTTCAATCTTGTAAAAGTCAAAAAGTACCGTTCGGTTTTTATTCCCCATCTGTACAGAAAATTTTAAATATACGTACATTTTAAGTACGTAGGCTCTATTTCGCATCAGAATAAAAATTACGTAATCGCTATGGTATTATATATAATTGTCGTTTTGTAACCGCTGAAGCGATTTTCGGCCGATGTCTTTCCTAAAGTTTATTCAAAGCAGCCTCCCGACCGATGGATTTTTTCAAATCGGAAATATACTTAGAAGGTTTGACATTCCATGCCGAGGGGCGACCGCAATTAGAAAAATTAATTTTCAAAAATTTTGCTAGAGTTCGGCCGTTTGAAACAGCACGACGCACATTGAAATAAAAGTGTTCGAAACACTCGCATTAGAGAAAAAATTAAAGTAGCAAACAGAACATATCTGTTAATTTGTTCTATTTTACATACGTGTACATTAGGCCATTAGAAAAGCTTTATCGCAAAAAAATCGAACAACACATTCCGGAAGTATGACCACTCCAATTTGGGCATTCTAGAGTTGAATTTTTTGTGTTTGAAAAATGGTTAATTGGTGTCTATACAAAAATATCTATGGAAAAGACATTTGCCAACTAAATGGGCCCATTTTTTTGCACGTTACACATAAATATTAATGCTTTTAATTCTTTGTTAATAATTTTTTCGATTTTTTTAGTTTGGAAAATATACGCGTTCTTTAAAGAAATTGACTTTTCTCGAAAAATTAAAAATTTTCCTTGGTTCATAACTTTTTTTAGTCATCGCAGATCAACGAAATTCTTTAGATGCATAAAGTATGAGCTTTTAGAAAGGAAATGGTGCCAAACTTATCTTCAGAGTCCTGCATTATAATGAAATATTTCAATTTGAACTTAGCTTTTTAGACCAAAATTTACTAAACTTAAACTTTTTGTATGAAAAATGTTTGGCAAATACTTCTAAATTTTCTTAGTAACCTTTGAAATAATTACATTTGACGCTTTGTAACCACTGAAACGATATTTGGCTGAGCTTATCCTCCAACCTACAGTATATTCTAAGCCGCCTCCGAACCGCCGATGAATATTTATTTCATGTCAGAAATACACTCGGAGGGCTTAATATTCTCTGCAGAGGGGCGACCCTAATTATAAGAGTTAAATTCGCGCTCTTCCATATCTTTTTACGGACTTGTTACCCAAAATCTAAAAGCCGGTTATATATATGATCAATACAGAATAAAATTTTTTCAAATTTGGTTGAAATATCTCCAAAACTAACCGAGTAGTTTGCGTCCAAACAGACGAAAAGACAGTGAGACGGACAGCTGAGTGCTAATTGAAATACAAAGCACACAAAAAAAGAAGTTAATAAGTAAGCTTTACTGAAAATTAAAAGAAGCTCCGCATTCATTTTAATAAAGTTTTTCAAGGAAAAATGTTCTTTTTTGTTGGAAATCTGCCAAATTTAAGTAACCATATAACAAGATTTCAGATGTCATCAACTTTGAAAAGTATAGTATTTGGTGTGTACAATGAAAAAGTAACCCACCTTTCTTCCAGAAAGAGTAATTATAAAATCTTGTATAGCTTCCGATTCATTGAACAATTTTAAATAAGATGTCCAAATTTGAAGAAAATATCAATCAATATAAAAATTACAGTGTACAATAAGCTATGCGCGACCCCATTGTGCGACGTCCAGGGAAATTTTGTGTTCTTAATGCAGAATCACATGGTCACAACAACACTATACCGATAATAGAAAATTTTGAATACTGCAATGGAAAAGTAGGCGTTATAAATTTTAATAATTTATTAGTTAAACCACAGTTATAAAAACAAAATCTTAATAAAAATATTAAATGAAAAATATTTGAGAGTTGAAAAATGTTATGTTTACGTAATTTATGGACAGCGTTTGATAGTAAAACCAACCGTAACCTATGGAGCAGTAGCAAGGTCAAAAAGAATCAAATTAAACTCCACAAAGTCAGTCCTTTCCAAGCTCCGCAGACATGTTTTACGACAGCACTAGAAGCATTACTTGATCTTACACCATTGCACAGTGTGAAAATAACATACTGTAAGCCCTTTTAACCAAGCTTAGGAAAGGAACTGTAGAGTAAATATATTATCCAGCAGAACAGAAGATAAAATCAAAGAAAATATCCCTCCTATACCTATGGGACAATATCCAAGCAGAAATATATGCGATAAGATTTGACGGGATGTCAAAAATCAGCACATAGTAATATGCAGTGAAAGCGAAGCTACACTCGAAAGCATTATATGGCATTAAGTCGCACATGGTGAGGTAATGTGCCACAAACCTGAACTGGTTGGGAGAATACAATAAGATTCAACTGTTATGGGTTTTGCGGGTACAGAGGTATACAAGGAAACGAAATAGCAGACCCACTAGCAAAGAACGCGGCAGGTCATGCCGATAGGACTTGAACTCTTCTTTACCATCGATCATAATACAACTAAAGAAGAGTTAAGATTAAAACAGAACGTAATAGACGATGCAGGAATTAAAGCGGATCAATTTGAAATTCTTGTGGCAGAATTGGAAAATAAGCCGCATTTAGCTACAGGTCTGAAAAAAAGCGTTATCCAACACAATTTAAAAGAGGTGTGGGAAGTTATTGCGAGAAATATTAATGTGGTACGACCACCTGTGCGGGATGTCGGTATATTTAAATCATAATAAAAATGCAAATGTTTTCTGTTTCATCATTTTAAAATCAACATGGAAACATTTCAAATTTAAGTGGTTACATCTAGTTAGGAGCCCTAAAATGAGGGTTTTCAAAAATTTTTTACGAGGAGCATTTGTACACATATTATGGCTGTAGGAATCTACTTTAACATTTTTCATTTACGATTTGAAATTTTTCAATTTTTTAGTTACTGAATTTTTAACTTCAAGAATTAACAAGAATTGTGAAATTTTATATAAAAAATAAAATATTAAATTTTTTAATTATATATACAGTATGTCAAGAAACTGTTTACACACTGTAAAATAAGTTGAATTTTTGACTTTGAAGGTAAAAATTAAGGGTTCTTTGCGTAATTAAACACAATTTTTTATGGAATATAATTAAACAATATTTATTTTACTTATAAATCAAAAAACAAATTAAAAATATTCAATATACAAGAAAATAAACAACAAATTCCAAGCTTACACACTTTTGACACTGTCAAGAAACTCTTTACACATTTTGTTTTCCTACTTTGTTTTGCTCTTTTTCTTAGCACGAACTCGATTCTTCCGTTATTTGTGGTGTTTGTATTGCTTTTTATAACGCTTCTATTGAAATTTTTTGACTTTGCTTGTGAAATTTTGCTGATCGAACGTGCTATAAGTGAATTATTAAATTTAATAAAATGCCTGGAAAGAGATTAACTTTTGAAGTTACCCAATTAAAATACTATAACCACCATTTGGGAAAATCTATTCCAGAATTAGAAGAAATGTTTTCTGTATCCCGTAAGACCGTCTACAATGTTTTAAATCGTGCGGAAAAAGAGGGCAGGCTTGAACCTAAGAGTGGTGGTGGGCGCAAAACCAAAATTAACAAACGTGTAGACCGCCTTATTATGCGAAAAGTGATTGCGAACCCCCGAATCTCGGTCAGAGCACTTGCTCAGGATATCAGGGAAGAATGTGACCTAGTTGTGTCACACGAAACTGTGCGCCAAGTCATCCTACGCCATAGGTACTCTTCAAGAGTTGCAAGGAAAAAGCCTTTGCTATCAGAGGCTAATATTGAAAAGCGTCATTCATTCGCTGTGAGCATGGTGGATCATCCGGAAGAGTATTGGGATGACGTCATATTTTGTGACGAAACTAAAATGATGCTCTATTATAACGATGGGCCAAGCAGAGTATGGCGCAAACCGTTGAGTGCGCTAGAAAAAAAAATATCATTCCAACGGTAAAATTTGGAAAATTGTCAGTGATGATTTGGGGCTGTATCTCCTGCCGTGGAGTGGGAAAACTAGCCTTCATTGAAAGCACAATGAATGCGGTGCAATATCTGGAAATTTTAAAAACAAATTTGAAGGCCAGTGCAGAAAAATTTGGTGTAGTTAGCAACAACAAGCCAAATTTCAAGTTTTATCAGGACAATGATCCGAAACATAAGGAGTACAATGTACGCACCTGGCTCGTTTATAACTGTGAAGTGATTGATACACCCCCTCAGAGTCCTGATCTGAACCCCATTGAAAATTTGTGGGCCTATTTAAAGAAGAAGGTGGCAAAAAGGGGCCCTAAAACACGACAACAGCTTATGACTGCAATAGTCGAAGAGTGGGAAAAGATCCCGCTTGAATATGATCTACAAAAACTTATCCATTCCATGAAAAAAAGGCTTCAACTTGTAGCCAAAGCCAATGGGGGTCATACCAAATACTAAAACTTTTAAAATTTTAATGAAATAATTTAAAAAATTAGGATTAAACTTAGGTTTAGTGTTTTGTGTAAAGAGTTTCTTGACAGTGTCAAAAGTGTGTAAGCTTGGAATTTGTTGTTTATTTTCTTGTATATTGAATATTTTTAATTTGTTTTTTGATTTATAAGTAAAATAAATATTGTTTAATTATATTCCATAAAAAATTGTGTTTAATTACGCAAAGAACCCTTAATTTTTACCTTCAAAGTCAAAAATTCAACTTATTTTACAGTGTGTAAACAGTTTCTTGACATACTGTATGTTTGTTTCTATATATGTATATGAATAAAAAATTTAATATTTTACTTTTTATATAAAATTTATTTCACAATTCTTGTTTGTTTAAAAATGAAATTTATAATAATTCAGAAAATTAAAATATTATTATATAACATAAAAATTGAAAAATTTTAAATTGTAAGTGAAAAATGTTAAAGTAGATTCCTACAATGGCTAACAAAGGTTTTCATTTATAAAAATAAGCGCGTTTTGCGGTGACCATTATATTTCTGAAGCCAATCATCTGAAATGAAAAATCAAACGGATTTCGTTAAAGGATTATACATTAATGGTGATTAATCGAAGGAAAAAGCCTCTTTTTTACAAAATGGCGGCTTCTCAAAAAAAAAAAACATTTTAATCTTTATCCATAATTTTGGTTTTTAATTGCGCATTAAAAAAAACTTGTCATCGGTAATGAAAAAGCTTCGATTAAGTACTAGAAACTATGTTTCAGAAGCTCGAGCTCAATGTCAAAGGCGATGGCGTAAAAGTTCCGACGATTAACAACCAAGTTACTGAATGCAATTTTCACCACATTACAGAGCTGCAACAAAATCCTCAAGCATACAAGCCAAACGGCCGGCCGGTTCTTGTTATTGTTGCGAAAGGGCATAAATTATGCTGCCCCGATCTGGATGACGAGAGCTATCGATACGCACATGAAGAAGCTACAAGGTTGCCAAAATACCGCCCTCAAAAACGCATCTACGCTAAGGGTAAAAGAGCATAACACTATGATGTGCAAGCAACATCTGCTGGATTATTACCACCACATCAGGAAGGGAGTACTTGACTACAAGGGGTGCATTCAGCCCCACGTACAAGAACAACAATACCAAAGTATTACCGACAGCCGGTTCTACGCACTGGAGTTGACTGTTACAATTTAACTGCAACGGACTCCAGGGAAATTTCGGCTACATGAGCCTGGAGCACCTGTGAAGTTGACCGCCCGTTCGGATCTTCTGAGCCGGGCCGGATACAACATTATTCACCAGGACCGCGAGAGAGACCATGGTGGGGTCTTATCGATGGCGACATCGACCGGAGGGATACTACCCTAGAATGTCAGGGTATAGCTATTCGGTCAGGCTATGCCGAGCTCGTCCTGTTACAAGTTGCACAGTTGGAAATAGCCCTGATATAAGTGCGCTACTCAAGAGGCTAAAGCCGTTTATTTTTGAGCGACTTTAACGCACATCACGATCTTTGGCATTCTAGAATATCCGTAGAGGAATGGAGCTGCCGAAACAGATATACGATTTCACATTTTGCACTATGAACGATAATACTCTTACTATACTGACACTAGCATCAGACTGCTTACCTATACAAATCTCGATTCCCAGACCTCGCGAATTTGTTTCCGCGGATCACCGGGCATTTGTTAACTTTAAAAAAGCCAACTGACCGAGATCACCTTTAGTGTTCTCTCCACTCCATCAGACGCCATTGCCGATAAATGTTTGTTCCGCAGGATTGTCGTTACCGCTGCCGCCCGCTTCATCCTGGTAGGCCGAATTGCGGAAATCGGCCCTAAATTCCCGTCGGAAGCGGCGGTCTTAGCATCAAGGCGCGAAGTCCTCGCAACGCTGATACCGGAAATCCCCTAATCAGTGATCTTAACGAGCTTTCGGCGAGTAGTAAATAATCATAAGCGGAGAAAGTGTGAAGGGCATTTAAGACCCTGCAATCTCTCCTTTGGGGCAACCAACCGGATCTGTCAAAAGCTTTCCCACCGTCAACCATTCAGTGATATTATCGGACATTGAAGAATCTTCATTACGGCCGGGTTTGGAAAGGTGGATCATGGGCTACCTGAGTGGTCGTCAATCACCGGTAGAATTTCGAGACGAAACGTCGAAACCAAGGAAGATTAAATAATGGGTTCCGTAGAGTGTTGTCTGCTTTCCACTTTGCTTTATTTCTATATTTCAAAGCTCCCTCCTTCACCCAAAGGGGTTTGACCTCTGTGACATATGTTCGAAAGTGAACTGCTACCTTGCCGATCTTCACTGCACGACAGTTAAAAATACAACCGACTAAATTCTCGGCTACCCTCTTCACCAGCTATAGACTATAAATAACCCAAAGATATTGACACCCTGCATTCTTTCAATCCGCATAAGACCGAAATTACCGCAAAACTCCAGAGCCGCAACAAAATACTCAAAACGCTAGCCGGCAGCATCTGGGGTAAAGATAAAGAAATCTTGCTGATAACCTACAAAGAAATTGGCCAACCGGTCGTAAACTATGCTGCGTCGAACTGGCCACAGGCCTGCCAGAAAACCGCCCTAAGGACCTCGACCGGAAATCTACTGATGCCTCCGGAGCATCACTAACACAGTGAAGCATCTATGCTATGCCATTCTTCTTTTTCAACGTTCTGGAAGTAAAACCACCACCCATTGCAGAAGAAGAGCGCGAGCTACCACCAGTGCCCGCATAATACTGGCAAAATTAAGATTTGGATAATGTAGTCGACTAAATTCATGCATACAATTAGTCCCCGCACATTGCTAGCCACATCTTTGAATGCCCAGCTCGTTTCCTGGGCCTCCCGTTTTATGACTTCGATGCTTTAGGCTGATGTTGCTTGCCCTTAAGTTAAGCTTGGCAGGCGTATACACTCAGTAAAAAAATTAATAAATTATGAATAAATATACAGAAAAATAAAATAAAAACTTTGCTTAAAAAAAGTGTTATTCACTTAAAAGTTCTAAGTCAAGTGAAACTCTTTTGTAAGTTGGAGGCCTTCGGCTGCGCTTTGGATTGTAACCATGGGTCAGACTAACACCGAAACACCTTTATGAAAAATCTTCCATATTTATTATTGAATATTGTTCAATTTATATAATATTTTACCCTGTGCGGCAATACCATCCAGATTAGTATGCAGCCATGTTTACCATAAGTGAGCATTTGTTTTGATTATATATAATTTGTTAATGTTTATTTAAGTTACATTTCGGGTTAATTTAAACAAAATAAGTGAAATTATTTCACATTTCATAAATGTGATAAATTTAACAATGTGAAAATCGGACTTGGAGATTTTAATGCCAGGGTGGGCAAGGAAGGTTTCTTTGGTGCGACAGTTGGAAAATTCAGCCTCCACAACGAAACATCGCCTAATGGGCTGAGGCTGATCGACTTCGACGGGGTCCGAAATATGGTTGTCTGCAGTACTAGATTCCAGCACAAAAAATACATCATGCCACTTGGCTGTCCCCTGATCGAAAAACACAAAACCAGATCGATCATGTTCTAATAGATGGAAGACATGTCTCCAGTGTTCTTGACGTGCGTACACTCCGAGGACCCACATCGATTCGGACCACTATCTTGTTGCAGCGAAGACACGCACGCGTCTATGTGTATCGAAGAACGCCCGTCAACAAACACATTGAAAGTTCGACGTCGAAAAGCTGCAATCACAACAGACTTCCGAACGATTTTCTACTCGACTTGCACTCCTGCTCTCTGAGAGCACTCATCAGCAACTCGGTATACGAGAACTGTGGGACGGTATTTCAAGCTCCCTACGTACAGCTGCAAACGAAACTATTGGATTTCGTAAAGGTCGCAAAAACAGCTGGTACGATGAAGACTGTCGTGTGACAGTGAAGACAAAATAGACTGCCTACCTCGGAACGTTGCGATCAACCACAACACATGCGGGATACATACCGAAAGCTGAAGAAGGAAGCAAAACGCATCTGCAGACAAAAAAAAGAAAGAGACCGAGATGCGTGAGTAAGAAGAGCGTGAGAAGCTGACCAACAAGGGTAATGCTCGAAAATTCTATAAGATGCGACGATTTGCAGGTTTCAAGACCGGAGCAGATTCCTGTAAGACACAAAGAGGTGATCTAGCTGACAAGGTGCATACATCAGGTACTTTGCAGAATATGATCGGACGGACGCATGCCCGACGATTTGGAATTTAAGTGTGCTCTACCCACTCCATATAAAAAGAGGACACCAGAGTCTGCGCCAATTATCGTGGGATAAGCCTCCCTAAAATCGCATATAGGGTCCTGTCGAGCGTATTGTGTGAAAGACTAAAGCCCACCGTCAACAAACTGATTGGACCTAATCAGTGTGGCTTTAGACCTGGTAAGTCAACGATTGACTAGATATTCACCATGCGCCAAATCTTGGAAAAGACCCGTGATTTTAAAGCCGCCTTCAACAGCACGAATAGGAGCTGCCTTTACGCCGCTATGTCTGAATTCGGTATCCCGCAAAACTTATACGGCTGTGTAAACTGACTTTAAGCAACACTAAAAGCTCCGTCAGGATCGGCAAGGACGTGACTCTTTATCGTGTGACTTTTTTAATTTAATGGTGGAGAAAATAATACGAGCAGCAGAGCTGAATAGAGAAGATACAATCTTCTATAAGAGTGTACAGCTGCTGGCGTACGCCGATGATATCGACATTACTGGCCTCAACAACCGCGCCGTGAGTTCTGCTTTCTCCAGACTGGATAAGGAAGCGAAGGATATGGGTCTGGTAGTGAACGAGGGCAAGACGAAATATCTCCCGTCATCACACAAACGGTCATCGCATTCGCAACTTGGCTCCCTTGTCACTGTTGACAGTCGTAACTTCGAGGTCGTAGATAATTTCGTCTATCTAGGAACCAGCATCAACACCAATAATAATGTCAGCCTTGAAATCCAGCGCAGAATCACTCTTGCCAACAGGTGGACTTTGGACTGAAAAGTAAAGTCTTCTCTCGGCGAACGAAAACCAAACTCTACAAGTCCCTTATCGTTCCCGTCTTGCTATACACGTATGGTGCGGAAGCATGAACGATGACAACATTTGATGAGTCGGCGTTAGGAGTTTTCGAGAGAAAAGTTTTATGGTCCTCTTCGAGTTGGCAATGGCGAATATCGATACGATGGAACGATGAGCTTTGAAAGTTTTCGATGCAGTACCCGCCGGTGGAAGCAGAGGAAGAGGAAGACTTTCACTCCGTTGGAAGGGCCAGGTAGAGAAGGATCTGGCTGTACTTGGTATTTCCAATTGGCGCTGCACAGCAAAAAGAAGAAGCGAATAGCGTATTATTGTTAACTCGGCTAAAATCACGTAAGCAGGGTCTACGCCAGTAATGTAAGTAAGTATAATGAAAAAAGTATATATGAAATACATGAAGAAATCGAATTGAATTAGAAAGAAAAGGAGCTAAAAATAGTATTGTTTAATTTCTACCACAACCACGGCATCGCCAGCTTCACCTAGAACAGTATAATTAAGTGGAATACCTTTAAGAATTGGCTAAAAAAAAATTACCTTAGTCTAAACCAACGGAGCGGAACAGACCCACTTCTTCGTTCTCTTTGTATTTTGCACTTACAGTGGCGGACTAAAGTCTACATACGACCCCTTTTTTTGGAATCCCTACCGTCCCATAGTTTTTACAGGAAAAGTATTGATGTAGTCTTGCTTTGAATTTAATTGTAAGACAAAACCGAAAATTTCATATTTGTTCAACATTAACTTTCAATGTTATTAACAAAAAACTCAAAAAAGCCGTTGACAAAAGTGAACATACGTTTCATTAATTTGTTTCGTTTATTACTTCAGCTATTGTTTTCAGCGGTCAAGTACCGTTTTTTTTTTCTTTCTATACTTTTCTTGGTATTTGGCTTTATCTTTATTGTTTTCCATCATTTGAAAAAAGAAATACAATCGCGAAAATGTCGTCAGGAACGGAAATCCCGGTGGCTGTGCAAAAATTGATTATAAAACACAGAAATGATAAGAAAACGTTCGGCAAAATAGCTAAATTGTTAAATTTAAGAAAAGCGACGGTGCAAACAATTTATAAAAACTTGCAGAATCGGGCTCGTTCGAGAGTAAGCCGCGAAGTGGCCGTCCAAAGAAGCTTACCCATAGGGACATCTCTTTCATCCGTAATAAAGTAAGCCAAAATTCCAAGGTACATGCTACCACTTTGGCCCAGAAGCTAGCGAAATGATCCCAAATTGTTGTGCACTTACGCACAATAACAAGAACTCTTAACAACGAAGGATTCTACAGCAGAACTCCTCGCAAGAAGCCTCTCATAAGCGAGAAAAACCGCGCACATCGGTTGGAGTTCGCTAAAAAGCATCTAAAGAAGGATCATGAGTTCTGGAAAAGCGTACTATTTACGGATGAGTCAAAATATAACATATTTGGATGCGATGGCAGAGCAAAAGTTTGGAGAAAACCCATTACTGCCATGGATCCCAGGCACCTTATTTCGACCTTAAAGCATGGTGGTGGGAGTGTCATGGATTGGAGAGCAGTTGCAGCGTCTGGGGTGGGTAAATTGGTCTTTATTGAAGGAAATATGGATCGCTTCGAGTATAAGACCATATTGGAAAATAATTTGAAGTTATCTGTGGACAAACTGTGCCTTGGCTCGAGCTGGATCTTTCTACAGGATAATGATCCTAAGCACACAGCGCAAATTGTAAAGGATTGGCTGCTGTATTATGCTCCGCGGCAGTTGCACTCATCACCACAAAGCCCGGAATTGAATATTACATAGCACGTATGGAAAATATTGGAGCGGAAAATTCGAAAACACCCTATAAGTAATGCATCAAAGCTCAGAGAGAAACTTCAAGAAGAGTGGCAAAACATTACAGGAGAAGAGCTGGAAAATTTGGTTTTTTTCAATGTTAGACGCTTGCAAGCGGTGATCGATGCGCATGGTGGCCCAACAAAATATTAACTTAGTTATTAAAATTAATATGATTACCTAGAATAGCTAAGCAAAAAATCGTATGTTCACTTTTGTCAGTGCCTTTTTTCCATTTTTTGTTAATAACTTTGAAAGTTAATGTTGAATAAATGAGAAATTTTAGTTTTTGTTATATACTTGAATTTAAAACAAAACTGCATCATTATTTTTTCTGTGAAAGCTATAGGAAGGGTTGAATTCCCAAAAAATGGATCGTATGTAGACTTTAGTCCGCCACTGTATGCCTCAATAACTTCTAGCTATTGTTTAGGGTAATTATTCAGATAAGCGGCTTTTGCTTAAACGGTCCAAAAATGATCGGGTTTTTGGCTAAATCGATGTATTTGATGATTATCTTCTCATTCAAAGAGGGGGAAAGCTAAATTTTGCGATAGTTTTATTATTATTAACATTTAAAGTTGCACTAAAATTACTATCAAACACATTACATACAAATACACGGTTAAAGTGATGCTGCCATACTGTGAAAGAAATCTAAAAAAGAGCAATGTGTGGGTCGGGTTCAGTTTGTTTTTTGGAGTTTTTTTAGAACGAACAACAACAAAAATGAATAACATTAACATATTTTTACAGAAACAAGAACGAAAATACATAAAATTCAGGTATTTTTAATAAAACGGCGTCGAAAATACATAACATTCACGTATACCATAGATACAAAAACGAGGTCGAATATACATAACATTCACATATTTTTACAAAAAATAAATTATTATTTCACTAAACATTTTTTGGGTCCTACAATTTCGCCGCGAAATTGTAGGACCCAAAAAATGTTTAGTGAAATAATAATTTATTTTTTGTAAAAATATGTGAATGTTATGTATATTCGACCTCGTTTTTGTATCTATGGTATACGTGAATGTTATGTATTTTCGAAGCCGTTCTATTAAAAATACGTGAATATTATTTATTTTAGTTCTTGTTCGATGCAATAAATCGAAAAAACTATGCCGGACCCCCAAACGCTGCGTCTTATTTATTGCTCTTTTACTAATTACTTTCACAGTATGGTAACATCGCTATAACCTTCCATTTGTATGTAATGTGTTTGTTAGTGATTTTAGTGCAACTTTAAATGTTAATATTAATAAAACTATTGCAAAATTCAGCTTTCCCCCACTTTGAATGAAAAGATAATCATCAAATACATCGATTTAGCCAAAAACCCAATCATTTTTGGACCGTTTAAGCAAAAGCCGCTTATCTGAATAATTACCTTGTTTAGTTATAATTGTTAAGAGCTAAATAAAATACATATAGTACACAATGAAAATAAAAGACATAACACTTACGGGATTCGACATTAACTTTTCCAGCTTTAATCTCTGCAAATCTGTAGCAGTTTTTATCACACGCCGCTTCTTTTCCTCAACGCTACTTTCTTCCGTGTCCATTTTACAAAATGTAAATGTTTCCACTTACAATATTTTACTACAGGATTACCAAATGAATTAACGTAAACAATAAATGAACGCTACATATCGATTATTTTCAAAAATCGATATATTTCTCATAACCTTTTTTAGTCTAAGTTTATATTGTCTGAATTTACACGCGAATAGTTTTTGTCGAAACACCCGTGTTTATTATCGTAGTTTTCTTTTTTTGTCGCCCTTCACGTTCACACAAAGATACTTTCTTCAAGCAATTTTTTGAGATTTGTTTCTCCTTCATTTTTTCTCTATTCGGCTTTATTTTACGCTCGCAATTTCTTGTTCAAATCCCACTTTCTAATATTTCTAAAATAAAAACAATATGTTTGTGTAAAGGAAGACACATCTTTTATTGATCTATTTCTTTTATATATTTTTACATTCGATTAAACATCAACTCTATCCTTTCCAAAGTGTAATCTAATTACATATCTCATCCTTTTCACTATCATCAGAGTCAATCTCAGCGTTGCATGCACATACATACATTTATGTAGATATTGTAGTAAAAACCCCAAATTTCAATTTCCGAATTTACGGCATTTATTCATTTGAAATTTAAGACAGCTACAATCAGTTCAAAGTGTGAAACAATAAAACAGAATGTCAAAATCTACATAGACGAATAGCAATACAAAACGTATTGAACGAGCATAGCGACACGGTGCGTTGCCACCTTCGTCGTGTTCCTCTCCCCCCTACAATCGAGTGTTTCGTCGACAAAAAGTATCCCCGTGTAAACTCATATGAAGGCGACAGCGCACCGCGTCCTTGTGCTCGTTCCACACGTTTTGTGTTTCTATTCGTATCTGTAGATTTCAAATTCCCTTTTATTTTGTTTTTTTTTTCATTTTGAACTGATTGTAGCTGTCTTAAATTTCAAACGAATAAATGCCGTAAGTATGGAAATTGAAGTTTGGGTTTTTATTACAATATTTATATGTGCATGCAAACATATATGCTTACGCAAATCTATATCTAATCATTAATATTTCAGATATAAAAAATACATAAATACAATATAGATAAATAAAAGCTGTGCTGTCGCGAGTGTAAAATAAAGCGGAACAGAGAAAAAAATGAGGAAGAAACATATGTCAAAAAAATTCCTTGAAGAAAGCATCTCTCTGTGAACGTGAAGGGCGACACATGAGAACCCTTCTTGCCGTTTATTATCGTAATTTCTCTTTAGGGACGAAACGTTCAAACAGAGATACTTTCTTGAAGTTTTTTTATACATATGTTTCTTCTTCGTTCTTTCTTTCTCAATACATTTTAATATTTCTTGCATTTATTCAATTTCATCTGCAAACTTTATTATCTGAAAAACGCCACATTTATTTAGTTTTTTATTTATTTAATAATAAGAAATCGTTTGTACAATAAGATTTCTACACCTCTTTTAGTACAACAGAAATGGTAAGAAGATTAAGTAATTGTTACTTTACACATGCATGAACAAAAATAATAATAATATATAATGAACTGAACATGACGAAAATTGAAAAAATCCAAGTCCAAGTTTAATTTTGACTTTAAAATGCATATATATATGTAGTTCTTGAAATTGTTTTTGTTAAATTTCCTCCTTAAACTAGCAGGAAGAGAGTTCCATAATCGGCTAGCATTGACAATGAACAGACTTGTTGATTTCTGTGATTTACAAAAAGGTATTACAATATTATCTACTCTGGCGGATCGTGTAAATAATAACTTGGGATAAAGACAGCTAGGAGATTGAGTCATAATGAATTTGCAAAGAAAAATACATTTTCTTAATTCTAATAGTCGCCAATCGTGCATATCAATATCTGATCTTCCCAAGACGAGATATGTATGCTTATATTTGGCAAGACCAAACACATACCGTGTGACATTATTAAACATAACAACAATTTTATGAGCAGACGCACTATCATGTTTGCTGTATACGAGTTCAGGGTATATGATAATCGGAAGAATAATTTGCAAAGCAAGTCGGAGCCTGCTAACAGTGGGTATATTGATAGCTGACTGCCTAAGATTCCTGAGAATGAGATAAACCTTACTAACAATTGAATTTACATGATCCGTCCATGCAAGATTAGAGTTAGTAATGTTTTTAATGTTGCTGACTAATTTTAAGGAACAATTATCTATGTATATTGTTGAGAAAAAATCATAGCACTTGTTATTATTTAAAATTGGACCATGGGCAGCCGCCAGCTCGAAATATCAGACAGATCAGTGTTAATGCATTTACATAACTCTTTAGCAAAAGATGGAGATAAAAATAACTGAATGTCATCAGCATAACCATGCAGGTTTGAAAATTCCCCCACATTAAAAATGTCATTAATAAATATGTTGAAAAGCAGCGGACCAAGGATAGAACCTTGAGGCACCCCTGAAGTAACTGGCTGAAACCTGTCAACAAGGTAGCTTTTCACAATCTTTAAATCACTAAAACTAAAACCATAGTACGTTTTCAACTTACAGCATAACTCATGGTTGACCATGTCAAACGCTTTTGAAAAGTCAAGTAAGCAAAGCAGGGTGAGTTTATTTTTATCCATGTTGGATCAAATATCATCAGTGTACCGCAGTATTACAGCTGAAAATTGATCGAAACGGAGGTAATAAACTGTGCTTGTTTACGAATTCGTTCGTTTGTTTTGTCAAAAGCAACTGAAAAACTTTGGACAGTACAGAGAGGATGCTTATTGGTCGAAAATCAGATGAACTACAAAGGATGGTTCTTATTAGCGACAGGTAGTACAGTGCCAATTTTCCATTACCCAGGGAAACAAGTCGTGGTAATACATTGATTAGTGTTTCAAGAATCTAAGGTAGTATAATTTTAATAAATTTAATTGGTAAACCATCATGCCCTACTGCATTGGATGAATATTTGAATATACACATTGCAACATCACATTCACTAACAGCTGAAAATTGAAAAAAGCATCCCTGCCACTGTGAGATGCACAGTTCAGAAGGAAGGCATTATTAACCACATTTGCTTCTAAGGAACATTCTGCTTACAATGAACACCAAGTATTATAACGTTTCCCCATGAAACCTTTGATGAAAGAATAAGCTCATTTTTCATTTCTGATAACGAGTGTCGCTCTGTTACGAGCCGATTTAAAAGCGTTACAATTGTCCAACGTGGGTTTCTTTTGCCATATGGAATGAGGTTTATTTCGTAACTTAATTTACTTCAGAGATTTTGAGGCAAACCGTGGACAGGATCGAGATTTATCGGTGATTGTACGAAGGGAGACGAGGCTCTCGAAGGCAGACTTTAAAACTCCCATTAAGAAGTCCAGTTTTTCATTGGTAGATGCATATACCCAACACTCCAGTCTACCACATACTATTCAGAAATAAGTAATTTAGTGTTGACAATGCGGACATATCTAAATGAGATAGTCTTATTTATGTTAAAGTTAATTGCTCAAATTTTAAGATAGTAGTCATGTCAGAAGTTATAAGGTTGTCCAGAAGGAGTGCAATTCACTGCAAACCGCGTAGGAAGAGATCGGTTGACCACAGAAAACCAGCAAATAGATAAATTGTCAACTAAATTATTAGTATAAGAGTCATTGACATGAACATTAACATTAAAATAAGCACCAACTATAACTGAATCATACTGAATCATACCTAACAACATATGAAGAAATTACTTCAAAAAAAAAAAAAGGTTGACAACATTAAAACGGTGAGGATTGTACACACAAGAAACAACTTAATTATTTACTTTACTGGCGTAGACACCGCTTACGCAATTATAGCCGAGACAATAGCGTTGCGCCATTCGTTTTTTCTTTTTGCTGTGTGGCACCAATTGGAACGCCAGGTCCTTCTCTATCTGGTCCCTCCAACGGAGTGGAAGTCTTCCTCTTCTGCTTCCACCGGCGAGTACTACATCGAAAACTTTCAAAGCTGGAGTATTCATATCCATCCGGACCACATGGCCTAGCCAGAGTAGCTGCTGCTTCTTGAGTCGCTGAACTATGCTAATGTTGTCGTATAACTCGTACAGCTCATCGTTCCATCGTCTGCGATATTTGCCGTTGCCAACTCGAAGAGGACCATAAATCTTACGCAAAACTTTTCTCTCGAAAACTCCAAACGCCGACTCATCAGATGTTGTCATCGTCCATGCTTGACTTGGTCTGAAACCTCGTTTGGTATCGAACGGCTCGGAGAGGTCCTTCCCTATCCTGACGGAGCTTTTAGTATTGCTTAACGTCAGTTTACATAGCCGTATAAGTTTTGCGGGGATACCAAATTCAGATATAGCGCCAAAAAGGCGGCTCCTATTCTCGCTGTCGAAGGCGGCTTTCAAATCGACGAAGAGGTGGTGGGTGTCCATTCTCTTTTCACGGGTCTTTTCCAAGATTTACGGCCACACTGATAAGGTCCAATCAGTTTGTTGACGGTGGGCTTTAGTCTTTCACAGAATACGCTCGGACCTTATAGGCGATATTAAGGAGGCTTATTCCACGATAATTGGCGCAATTCCAATCGTCGGGCATGCTTTCGTCCGACCATATTCTGCAAAGTACCTGATGCATGCACCTTGTCAGCTCTTCACCGCCATGTTTAAATAGTTCTGCCGGTAGGCCGTCAGATCCAGCCGCTTTGTTGTTTTTTAAGCGAGCGATTGCTATACTAACTTCTTCATGGTCAGGTAGTGGAACGTCTTTTTCATCGTCGTCGAATGAGGTTTCGGGTTCACTATCTCCGGTTACTCCGTTTTCACTGCTATTCAGCAGGCTGGTGAAGTATTCCCTCCATAAATTTAACATGCTCTGGCCATCGGTGGCTAGATCACCTCTTTGTGTCCTACAAGAGTCTACTCCGTTCTTGAAACCTTCTGTAAGTCGTCGTATCTTTTTATAGAACTTTCGAGCATTACCCTTGTCGGCCAGCTTCTTCAGCTCATCATACTTACGCATCTCCGTCTCTTTCTTTTTTTGTCTGCAGATGCGTCTTGCTTCCTTCTTCAGCTTTCGGTATGTATCCCATCCCGCACGTGTTGCGGTTGATCGCAACGTTCCGAGGTAGGCAGTCTGTTCTCTCTCAATTGCGACTCTGCAGTCCTCATCGCACCAGCTGTTTTTTCGACCCTTACGATATACAATAGTTTCGTTTACAGCTGTACATAGGGAGCTTGAAATACCGTCCCATAGTTCCCGTATACTGAGTTGCTGATGAGTGCTCTCAGAGAGCAGGAGTGCAAGTCGAGTAGAAAATCGTTCGGAAGTCTGTTGTGATTGCAGCTTTTCAACGTCGAACTTTCCTAGTGTTTGTTGACGGGCGTTCTTCGATACACAGAGGCGCAAGCGTATCTTCGCTGCAACAAGATAGTGGTCCGAGCCGATGTTGGGTCCTCGGAGTGTACGCACGCCAAGAACACTGGAGACATGTCTTCCATCTATCACAACATGATCGATCTGGTTTTGTGTTTTTCGATCAGCGGACCGCTAAGTGGCTTCATGTATTTTTTGTGCTGGCATCTACTGCTACATACAACCATAAAAGGCATCTTTGACCAAATCGTCCTTGTCTTCCGTCGGGGCGTGGACGCAAATGAACGATATGTTGAAAAATTTCGCTTTGATGCGGATTGTGGCGAGACACTGATCCACCGGGGTGAATGCCTGTACTCGACGACGGAGTCTCTTTCCCACCACATATCGGACACCAAATTTGCGCTCCTTTATATGGCCGCTGTAGTCTTGCCCCGTCTATCGCGCTTCTTGGACGGCGGTGATGTCAGCCTTTATTCTTAAGAGGACATACACCAGCGGCACCTTCCAAATTAAGGGACCGGATATTCCAGGTGCATGCCCTCAAACCGTGATCCTTAATTCGTTTGCGGGGGTATCAACAGAAAGGGAATATCTCATCCGAGGTGTGGTTAATTTTTTCATTGAAGCTGGTTTCAACGTGGCGTGTCCCGAACCCAGTGCACAACCTCGCTAGGCGAGTAAGTTTTAAGTTTTTACACATTTATATAGCGAGCTGCTTTCTTCAAGACGGACGCCCGCTCGCAGCTGCAACTCCGGTGAACAGACGCTCCAATTAGACTTCAGTGGACCCTTAAACCGAATAAGTCGGAGTGGCTGCACTGAAGCTTCCTCTCTCATTAGCCGGGTTGGTTATTGCATCTTGCACAAGGGTTGCTCAAGTGAAACAACAATTTGGAATTTTTTTCCGCTTACTTCTACAATGAATATTGAATATTTATTCAATATCACTATCAGTAGATATTGCAAATAATTTCATAGATAGCTGTCCCTGCTAAATATTGCAATTGTATTAATTGTATTAATTTGTAGTTTTTTATGTTAGTAGAAGAGTAATGAGGCCATGTGCAGTAGTTCACACAAGTGAGGAAAGTATTTGACTGCCATTCACCAGAAACGATTCTTTTGCATATGGTTCAAGCAGCTCACGACTTCCGGGTTTAGACCACGTATCCTCTGGGTAGCCAACAAATATCCGTTTGGAGGCGAGCTAAAGTGAGAAGGCGAATCCCATGCGGTTGTGCGTGGGATTTGGAGCCCACCATATGAAAAATCTATTTCAGCTTCGGATGAGAGACCACCCTTTTGATGACGACCCCGGCAAATGTTTTAAGGGTAACTATTTTAGGGCGTGCATCTGGAATGTCTGGTCTCTTAATAGGGAAGGTGCCGCTGCCCAGCTGGTTGATGTCCTCATAAAGTTTAAGGCTGACATCACTACCGTCCAAAATTGCGATGGATGGGACAAGGACGGAAGAAGGTGGGTCTTTGTGAAATGTACTACAGCGGCTATATAAAGGAGTTCAAATTTGGTGTCGAATTCGTGATGGGAGAGAGACTCCGTCGCCGAGTACTGACATTCACTACGGTGGATGAACGTCTAGCCACAATCCTCATCAGAACACAATTTTTAACACTACTCTAATTTGCACCCTTGCTCCGACGGAAGAGAAGGATGACTTTACCAAAGATGCCTTTTACGCGCGCCTCGAACATCAAAATTGATCTTTGCGACTTCAACGCTAGAGTGGGCAAAGAAGGTATCTTTGGTACGACTGTCGGAAAATTCAGCCTCCACGATGAAACATCCCCAAATGGGCTGAGGCTGATAGACTTCGCCGGGCCCGAAATATGGTTGTCTGTAGCACTAGATTCCAGCACAAAAAAAATTCAACAAGCTCCTATTCTCGCTGTCGAAGGCGGCTTTCAAATCGACGAAGAGGTGGTGGGTGTCCATTCTCTTTTCACGGGTCTTTTCCAAGATTTACGGCCACACTGATAAGGTCCAATCAGTTTGTTGACGGTGGGCTTTAGTCTTTCACAGAATACGCTCGGACCTTATAGGCGATATTAAGGAGGCTTATTCCACGATAATTGGCGCAATTCCAATCGTCGGGCATGCTTTCGTCCGACCATATTCTGCAAAGTACCTGATGCATGCACCTTGTCAGCTCTTCACCGCCATGTTTAAATAGTTCTGCCGGTAGGCCGTCAGATCCAGCCGCTTTGTTGTTTTTTAAGCGAGCGATTGCTATACTAACTTCTTCATGGTCAGGTAGTGGAACGTCTTTTTCATCGTCGTCGAATGAGGTTTCGGGTTCACTATCTCCGGTTACTCCGTTTTCACTGCTATTCAGCAGGCTGGTGAAGTATTCCCTCCATAAATTTAACATGCTCTGGCCATCGGTGGCTAGATCACCTCTTTGTGTCCTACAAGAGTCTACTCCGTTCTTGAAACCTTCTGTAAGTCGTCGTATCTTTTTATAGAACTTTCGAGCATTACCCTTGTCGGCCAGCTTCTTCAGCTCATCATACTTACGCATCTCCGTCTCTTTCTTTTTTTGTCTGCAGATGCGTCTTGCTTCCTTCTTCAGCTTTCGGTATGTATCCCATCCCGCACGTGTTGCGGTTGATCGCAACGTTCCGAGGTAGGCAGTCTGTTCTCTCTCAATTGCGACTCTGCAGTCCTCATCGCACCAGCTGTTTTTTCGACCCTTACGATATACAATAGTTTCGTTTACAGCTGTACATAGGGAGCTTGAAATACCGTCCCATAGTTCCCGTATACTGAGTTGCTGATGAGTGCTCTCAGAGAGCAGGAGTGCAAGTCGAGTAGAAAATCGTTCGGAAGTCTGTTGTGATTGCAGCTTTTCAACGTCGAACTTTCCTAGTGTTTGTTGACGGGCGTTCTTCGATACACAGAGGCGCAAGCGTATCTTCGCTGCAACAAGATAGTGGTCCGAGCCGATGTTGGGTCCTCGGAGTGTACGCACGCCAAGAACACTGGAGACATGTCTTCCATCTATCACAACATGATCGATCTGGTTTTGTGTTTTTCGATCAGCGGACCGCTAAGTGGCTTCATGTATTTTTTGTGCTGGCATCTACTGCTACATACAACCATAAAAGGCATCTTTGACCAAATCGTCCTTGTCTTCCGTCGGGGCGTGGACGCAAATGAACGATATGTTGAAAAATTTCGCTTTGATGCGGATTGTGGCGAGACACTGATCCACCGGGGTGAATGCCTGTACTCGACGACGGAGTCTCTTTCCCACCACATATCGGACACCAAATTTGCGCTCCTTTATATGGCCGCTGTAGTCTTGCCCCGTCTATCGCGCTTCTTGGACGGCGGTGATGTCAGCCTTTATTCTTAAGAGGACATACACCAGCGGCACCTTCCAAATTAAGGGACCGGATATTCCAGGTGCATGCCCTCAAACCGTGATCCTTAATTCGTTTGCGGGGGTATCAACAGAAAGGGAATATCTCATCCGAGGTGTGGTTAATTTTTTCATTGAAGCTGGTTTCAACGTGGCGTGTCCCGAACCCAGTGCACAACCTCGCTAGGCGAGTAAGTTTTAAGTTTTTACACATTTATATAGCGAGCTGCTTTCTTCAAGACGGACGCCCGCTCGCAGCTGCAACTCCGGTGAACAGACGCTCCAATTAGACTTCAGTGGACCCTTAAACCGAATAAGTCGGAGTGGCTGCACTGAAGCTTCCTCTCTCATTAGCCGGGTTGGTTATTGCATCTTGCACAAGGGTTGCTCAAGTGAAACAACAATTTGGAATTTTTTTCCGCTTACTTCTACAATGAATATTGAATATTTATTCAATATCACTATCAGTAGATATTGCAAATAATTTCATAGATAGCTGTCCCTGCTAAATATTGCAATTGTATTAATTGTATTAATTTGTAGTTTTTTATGTTAGTAGAAGAGTAATGAGGCCATGTGCAGTAGTTCACACAAGTGAGGAAAGTATTTGACTGCCATTCACCAGAAACGATTCTTTTGCATATGGTTCAAGCAGCTCACGACTTCCGGGTTTAGACCACGTATCCTCTGGGTAGCCAACAAATATCCGTTTGGAGGCGAGCTAAAGTGAGAAGGCGAATCCCATGCGGTTGTGCGTGGGATTTGGAGCCCACCATATGAAAAATCTATTTCAGCTTCGGATGAGAGACCACCCTTTTGATGACGACCCCGGCAAATGTTTTAAGGGTAACTATTTTAGGGCGTGCATCTGGAATGTCTGGTCTCTTAATAGGGAAGGTGCCGCTGCCCAGCTGGTTGATGTCCTCATAAAGTTTAAGGCTGACATCACTACCGTCCAAAATTGCGATGGATGGGACAAGGACGGAAGAAGGTGGGTCTTTGTGAAATGTACTACAGCGGCTATATAAAGGAGTTCAAATTTGGTGTCGAATTCGTGATGGGAGAGAGACTCCGTCGCCGAGTACTGACATTCACTACGGTGGATGAACGTCTAGCCACAATCCTCATCAGAACACAATTTTTAACACTACTCTAATTTGCACCCTTGCTCCGACGGAAGAGAAGGATGACTTTACCAAAGATGCCTTTTACGCGCGCCTCGAACATCAAAATTGATCTTTGCGACTTCAACGCTAGAGTGGGCAAAGAAGGTATCTTTGGTACGACTGTCGGAAAATTCAGCCTCCACGATGAAACATCCCCAAATGGGCTGAGGCTGATAGACTTCGCCGGGCCCGAAATATGGTTGTCTGTAGCACTAGATTCCAGCACAAAAAAAATTCAACAAGCTACTTGGCTGTCTCCAGATCGGAAAACTTTAAACCAGATCGATCATGTTGTGATAGACGGAAGACATATATCCAGTGTTTTAGACGTGCATGCGTTCCGAGGTCCCAACATTGACTCGGTTCACTATCTTGTCGCAGCGAAGATACGCACGCGCCTCTGTGTATCGAAGAACGCCCGTCAACAAACACAAGGAAGGTTTGACGTTGAAAAGCTGCAATCACAACAGACTTTCGAGCGGTTTTCTACTCGAATTGCACACCTGCTCTCTGAGAGCACTCATCAGCAACCCGGTATAAGGGAACTGTGGGATGGCGTTGCAAACTCCCTGCGTACAGCTGCAAACGAAGCCATTGGATTTGAAAGGTCGCAAAAACAGCTGGTACAATAAGGACTACCGTGTCGCAGTGGAGAGAAAACAGACTGCCTACCTCGCAACCTTGCAATCGACCACAACACGTGCGGGGAACTAAAGAGGGAAGCAAGATGCGTCTGCAGACAAAAACAGAACGAAGCCGAGATGCGCGAGTACGAGGAGCTTGAGGAGCTGGCCGACAAGGGTAATGCTCGAAAATTCTACGAAAAGATACGGCGACTTCCAGAGGGTTTCAGGGAGGTGAGCTAGTGACAAATGCCCAGAGTATACTCGATTTATGGAGGGAGCACTTCTCCAACCTGTTGAATGGCAGTGAACATTAAACACGCGAAGATAGTGAACCCGAAACTCCAATTGATGACGATGGAAAAGTTGTTCCGTTACCCGACTATGAAGAAGCCCGAATAGCAATCGGCCGCCTAAAAAACAACAAAGCGGCAGGGACCAATGGATTACCGGCCGAGCTATTCAAATACGGCAGTGAAGAACTGATCAGGTGCATGCATCAGCTTCTTTGCAAATTGCAGTCCCACAGTCTGCGCCAATTACCGTGGAATAAGCCTTCTTAATATCGCATATAAGGTCCTATCAAACGTATTGTGTGAAAGACTAAAGCCCCCAGTCAACAAACTAATTGGACCTTATCAGTGTGGCTTTAGACCTGCTAAGTCGACCATTGACCAGATATTCACCATGCGCCAAATCTTGGAAAAGACCCGTGAAAAAAGAATCGACACCCACCACCTTTTCGTCGATTTTAAAGCTGCCTTCGACAGCGCGAATGAGGGCAAAACGAAATATCTCCTGTTATCAAACAACCAGTCATCGCATTCGCGACTCGGCTCCCACGTCACTGTTCGCACTCATAACTTCGAGGTCGTAGATAATTTCGTCTATCTAGGGACCAGTATTAACACCAACAACAATGTCAACCTTGAAATCCAACGCAGAATCACTCTTACCAACAGGTGCTTCTTTGGACTAAGTAGGCAACTGAAAAGTAAAGTCCTCTCTCGGCGAACGAAAACCAAACTCTACAGTCGCTCATCATACCGGTCCTACTATATGGCGCAGAAGCGTGGACGATGTCAACATCTGATGAATTGGCTCTAGGAGTCTTGGAGAGAAAAGTTTTGCGAACGATTTATGGTCCTTTGCACATTGGCAACGGCGAATACCGCAGACGATGGAACGATGAGCTGTACGAGCTATACGATGATATTGACATAGTTCAGCGAATGAAGAGACAGCGGCTCCGCTGATTAGGCCATGTCGTCCGAATGGATGAAAGCACTCCAGCTTTGAAAGTATTTGATGCAGTACCCGCTGGTGGAAGCAGAGGAAGAGGAAGACCTTCACTCCGTTGGAAGGATCAAGTTGAATGTGACCTGGGTTCACTTGGCATTTCCACCTGGCGCAAGGCAGCGAAAAGAAGAGAAGAATGGCGCTCCTATATTGATTCGGCCATAATCGCGTAAGCGGTGCCAACGCCAATAAAGAAGAAGAAGAAGAAGAGTAATACCCATTAACATACCTCACAGCCAACCTATCTTATGAGAGCGCCATGTAAATGAAATGTTTTCATCGCTCGCCGATGCCATTATTGACTTTTGCCCCGCAGACACCAGCGGCGATTTGTTTTTCTACCTAGAACCAGTTCAGCTGATTGCTCGCTGTTATACAAGGACGCCAGTATTGACTTCTTTAAACGAATATTATATGAACTAAGAATATGCGTATTTTTTCAAAAGACATGAAAAATGAATTTGTAATTAATTTTTGATTTCCATATCGATCATATATATTTGATCCGTGTTTATATTGAAACGTATAAATTATGAAAATCGATGACGAATATTATAAATTTGTTTAAAACTATGCAGCTTCGGTAACTCGCGTATCCCTCTTCCTGGCGGGTGTTACCGTCGTGAGGTATGTAAAATGCAACATTCATCGGAAGGTAACACAAAAGCAAAAAGTAAAACTCTTCGCATAACTAATATTCTGTGAGCAATAAATAACTGTTATCAAATAACTCTTATTTTGTAAGCGATAAAATAAAATCAAAATATAAGTTTTTGACATATTTGTGTAGTCCTCAATAAAGCAAAAAATAGATATCTCTACATAATATATTGGGTTGCAACATAACTTCGTAGAGTTTTTTTACAGAGATATATTTGAATAAATAACAATAATTATAATAATAAATTAATCAAGTATTCTCCGTTACTGCTTACGACCTCCTCCCACCTCTGCTGTCGAAGAAGTTGTTGAGCTAGATTTTAAGGTCGTCTTCTCCATCGAAGGTAACGCCGCTCATTTGGTTATACAGAGAACGGAAAAGCTGATAGTCGGTAGGTGTAAGATCCGAACAGTACGGTGGATGCTGAATAACCTCCCATTCGAGCTCTTGGAGTACTATTTTGACGAGTTGGGCAACATGGCGTTGTCGTGGAGCAAGAAGACTTGGCCGTGCCTATCAGGGCTTTTCAGCCGAATACCCTCATTTATACGGTTCAGCTGGGCAATGTAGAGTTCCTTGTTGACAGTGGCGTTTCGTCCAAGCTTTTTTCAGTGCACCATTCCTCCTTGTCCCACCAAACGCAGATCATTGTCCTTTTTGGGTGAAAATTTTGCTTGACTCTCGGCTTCGGCGTCTCTCCTGGGACCACCTACTTCTTTCCATGCGTTACATTGATGTACATACACCATTTCTCTTCTTCCGTGATTATTCGAAACAGAAGGCAATTTTTGTGCCCACGTGTTGCTCGGCAAAAAAAAAAGCAGATGTTGAAATGAATATCCTCGTGGATATTCCATTTCTGCTCCTGAAAAATGACAAACAATTAAATTATCCAAAAAAATTAATAAAACAGTTTTGTAAAGGAGGAAAGGTTCTTCCCGGAAATCGAAGAGGAGGACTTGGACAACATTTGGTTTCAGCAAGACGGCGCTCCGTGCCACACAGCCAACGTTACGATCGATCTTGTGCGCACTGTTTTAAAAAAAAAAAAGTTACGTGGCGGACCCTGTATATGACCTTTCATAATGATTTTTTTATTCAAAAATTATGCACGAACTGTTATTGATTAAAACTTATTGAGTTCCCTTCGTACATAAAGCATATTGTAGATCGCGTGTTTTGAATGCTCGTTATCGTGAATATTCAAATATTAACCATGTAGAGATGCATGCGAGAAAAGGAGCAGCTATGTAGAGAATTGTAAAGCAAGTAAGCTGTGTGTTAAGAAGGTATGTAGTAAACTGTGTGTGTACGATAAAGAAGCCGAACAATCAAATCTCGAGACTTATATAGGCTGTGTTTTCCTTTAATGGATCAATGCTTGTTTCAGCCAAACTAATTGACCAATCCTAACAAAATTTGCAGGAGTTGTTTCTATTGATCTAACTTATTTTTATATTTTATATTTTAAACATAAATGTTGCTAAATTATAAAGAATTTGTTGTTACAAACTTTTACTAAGCACGCGCTCTTATTCATCATACATTAAGCATAATAGTAACTTTACATGGGATTACAAAGACTGTTGTATTTTTATTTTATTTGGTTATACATCTAAACAAAAATTTAATTATTGTATATTATTTCCAAGCGAATTGCAAGACAAATTCCCGATAATGGCAATAAGTGGGTGTTGCCATGCGGCATAAAAACAAAAATACACTAGTATACAGGGTTGCATATACACAATAATATTTTAATGAAACAAGTTTTACACTTCATAAAAGGAATGACATGAAATAATGTGCAAAGTGAAGCCGGAGTTGCTCGGGCCCAGGGTTACAATCTAAAGCGCGGCCGAAGGCCTCCAACCTACAAACTGTAAAAAGCTGAGCAAGGCGAAGCCGGTGATGATCTGGCCCAGGGTAACAGTGTAAAGAGCGGCCGAAGCCCGCCAACCTACAAAGGTATTTCACTTAAAACTACTGAGCAAGGCGAAGTCGGTGATGATCTGGCCCAGGGTTAAAGTGTAAAGAGCCGCCGAAGGCTGTCAACAAAGGTGTTTCACTTAAAAATACTGATCAAGGCGACGCCGGTGATGATCTGGCCCAGGCTTAGAGTCTGAAGAGCGGCCGAAGGCCGCCAACTTACAAAGAAGTTTCACTTAAAAATACAGTGCAAGCGAAGGCGGTTATGGTCCGGCCCATGGTTACAGTCTAAAGAGCGGCCGAAGACCCCCAACTTACAAAGGAGTTTCGCTTAAAAATACTGTGATATTAATAATAATAATAATCCTGGTGGAAATCGTTAAAAAAACAGGGATGGCCCCTTCTTAAACTGTTAGAGGCAATTAAATATATTTATAAAGTGCAAAAATTGTATTTTAATTGTTTTATTTTGTATTTTTTTTTATATGTGGCAACAACAAAATTCGAAGTAATTGTTTTATGCACAAAATAATAGGGTAAAAATCCATGATGAAATAATAAACAGGTGAAGTAAGTAGAGGAGAGACTTTCACACTGCCTTAGCTCAACGTTGTATTTTCGAATTTGGAAAGAAAGGGGAGGAAAGAAACAAAAATCGAGAATTTCAGGGAAATTTATATAAATATTGAAAATAATAAACTTTTTTTTTGAAAAATATATATGTACGTATTCAAACATTATTTACATATATAATTGGCGCTTTATAACTGCTGAAGTTTTTTTCAGCTGAGCTTCTCCTCCTCCTATTTATGATCTGCGTCGTGATGTTTTTCCAACAAATTTAGAGACCTACACTTAATTCTAAGCTACCTCGAAAACATCTGGCAAATTTGTATGAGAAGCTTTCATTTCAAGTCAGAAATACAATTGAAAGGCGTGACATTGACATTCCCAGCCGAATGACGACCAAAAATAGAAAAGATTAAGAGGATCCTCCCCTGATTTTGGATAAAAAATCGATTTTTTTTACGCAAAAAATGAAAGCCATGTACTTGTAGAGTATGTGTTTAAAGGGTGTTTGCAATACGATGAATATTTTTCAAATGGCAGCTTCTCGAACACACCTGTCCCACGCACGCTGCGAGATTTTGAACGCGTTTTTCTCGAAACCATGTTTTCCGATCTAACTTCAATCCCCAAGCTAGATCTATCCGTCCTATTTCTTTTATCTAAAAACTGTTTTAAAGTATATAGTTTTTTGTAGGTCTTGAACCTAAGATTAGCACCTAAGATTAGCAATAATAATTATTTATATTTATTGAAATGTAAAGTACGTAGAAAATTTCATGATCTTAAAAAAATGGCAAGGAGTTATGAATTCAGTTTACTACAAGAGGCTGTAGGCTTGAAGTTGTTGGGCCACGTTTCTCGCGCAGAGGCCGACGGAAAGCGCCATTTTGTAGCCGTCATTTTGAGTTTCGACTATTTTTTTGCCTGAACTAAAACCCTGTAACCGTCTGGATGATCTTAAAGAGATGATAAGACCTTCAATCAATTCAGTTTAAAATAATCTTCAAACTTCGATTTACGACAATACGGTAAAAAACAATTAATTTCCAACCACTGGATCTAAAGCAATATCAAGGTAACTACAAAATTATTACATGAAACTAAACCAAATTGCTGATCACCGATAGGTCAATTACAAATTTTCCCTTTCATTAAAAACACGACACAGGCCAATTATAAAATGATAATAAATCCATTTCTTGTAAGTTGTGTTTAACAAAACATATGTTATATTCAATTCTTACCGCGTTTATTGTCTCAAATATAATTATTTTAACAAAAAGCTGAACAAAATCTTATTTATAACGGAATGTCGTTAAAACAAACATTGAAATACTTCCTATAATGCCTTCTAATCTCAGCAATCAAAATCTTTAAATTCTCTTTTTTTTGGGAAAACTTTTGTTTGGAGCCTGTGTTTTTTTTATGATATGTTCATAGTTGGTAGTGGGAGTTCTACAATTACCAAAAATATAAGTTTTATCGCGCGCAAATTCATAGTTTAAAAGTTATTAACATTTTAATTTGCACTTCTTACAAACGGGCAGTCTACTGGTATTTTACTCATAAACACACTAACAACACTTGACTATGCCCAAAAACGATGTTGCTGTACTGTGTAAGAAATCTAAAAAAAAGCAATAAATAAATTTCGCCGCGAAATTATATGACCCAAAAATTGTTTAAGTGAAATAATAATTTTTTTTTTCTGTAAAAATATGTAAAAGTTATTTTTGTCTTGTTATGTATGTGTATGCTATTTATATTCGTTCTTGTTTGTTTCAATGAATCAACAAAAAAAAAAAAAAAAAAATGGGCCGGACCTCCTCCGGTCCGTTTTATTTATTGCTTTTTTTAAGATTTCTTACACAGTACGACAGCAGTTGTGACAAAAGCCGCTGTGATCTGTAATTACCAAAATATGTGCAATATTTAAACATTTATCTCTGCTTAATAAATGAACAAAAAATAGAAATCTCACAATTTAATGATAGTTTATTTTATCTGCCGCGCTTTGGATTGTAACCCTGGACCGACCAACACCGGTTTCGCCTTGTACAGTATTCTTAAGTAAAACTCTTTTATTTTCACGCAACCTTTTATGCGAAATCCTCATTTTATTTTGCTTGGATATTATTGTTGATTTTTAGATTATTTTACGAAGTGGCAACGCCTGCCTAGCCAAGGGTTGTTAGTGTGTTTATAAGTAAAGCAGAAGCAGGCTCTCTGCATATAAAAAGTGTAACTTTAAATGTTAATAGCTTTTAAACTATAAATTTGCGCGCGATAAAACTTATATTTTTGGTAATTGTAGACCTCCTACTGCCAACTATGAATATTTCATAAAAAAAAACCACAGGCCCCAAACTAAAGTCAACCCCAAATGCTTATTTACTTCGCCTGTATATTATTTCATCATGGTAAAAATCCAAATTTTTTGCAATTTGAACTTTGAATATATCAAAAACTCCGGTAGGTTTGGTTTTCGGTGTCTGAAAGCGGGTGGAACCCCCTACTGCCCCCTGTAACTCATTTTTCGGGTTGGCTATAGAATAGTATCCCACTTTCATTGCTTATTGTATCTAAACGGATGGACCGATTTAATTAATTTATGACGGAGTTGATAGACAATGAATTAAACTTTTGTTCACTATTTGTTTTGTTTATTTATGTGCTGTAGTTTTTCTACAATAGTCTATCAAAAATTGCATATTTTCACACTTTTGCTATTTACGTTGTACTCCTTTAAATAGATTCATTATGTAAAACACATTCAATTTAATAAATAGGAAACATAATAAAATAAACTATCATTAAATTATGAAATTTTTATTTTTTGTTCATTTATTAAGCAGAGATAAATGTTTAAATATTGCACATATTTTGGTAATTACAGATCACAGCGGCTTTTGTCAAAACTGCCCAAAAACGATATTGCCGTACTGTTTAAGAAATCTAAAAAAGGCAATAAATAGAACGGAGCGTGTGGAGGTCCGGCCCAGTTTGTGTTTTTAGATTTATTGTAGCAAACAACAACGAAAATAAATAACATACACATGCATATTTTTACAGAAAAAAGACGAAAATACATAACTTTCACATATTTTTACAGAAAAAAAATTATTATTTCACGTAAACATTTTTTGGGTCACATAATTTCGCGATCCCTAATTACCTAAATTTCTCCTTATTCAGGATCTCTTCTTGAGTTTATTATAAACCCCATAAGCTGAATAGTTATATAAATCAAAAGTTTAATTCATTGACTTTCGAATTGGGTAGGTGGGAAGTGCCCCGGCCCCTCTTTTCGCGCCCTACACCCCTTCAAAGTGGGATACTTAAATATAGATTCCTCCATTTTTCTTTAAGCCTGGTCCATTAAAGGAAAAGCATCCCCTTATTTATCAAAACTCGAAGAATTTTAAAAATAAAAACAAAATATATCTTATACCTAACTTATATACTATTGTAAACACAAAGTCATGTTTTCCGTCGTTCTTTATTTAAACTATCGATTAGCTGATAACACAGTATATACCATCTCTAGTTAGTATCTTTTTGAAATCAAAGGATAAGAATTCGATTTTAATTTTATTCTCATGGGATTGTTGATTTGTATTGTATTTTGCAAATATAAATCCGTTCATGTACGAAAATAATCTGAACGGAAAAAAAGACGATTTTAATGTTTATTTTTGGAACATGATCTTAAGAACATTATGCCGGTGGATTTAAATCGATTGACTGATGGCTGGTTGGAATTAGAGTCGGACCCAGGGTTATTTACTCTTCTCCTGGAAGATTTTGGCGTAAAGAATGTACAAGTGGAGGAGGTGTATGATCTACATAAACCCATAGATGGTCCGGTATATGGCTTTATATTTCTTTTTCGTTGGATGGAAGAAAGAAGAGCAAGACGAAAAATAGTTGAAGCTACTGCGGAAATATTTGTTAAAGATGAAGAAGAAGTGTCAAGAATATTTTTCGCCCAACAAGTAGTCCCTAACAGTTGTGCTACACATGCTTTATTATCGGTCCTTCTTAACAGTAATGACGCCGATTTACACCTGGGAGCAACTTTAAGTCGTTTGAAAGCTCATACACAAGGTATGTGTCCAGAGAATAAAGGTTGGGCTATTGGTAATACTCCAGAATTAGCTTGCGCTCATAATTCCCATGCAATGTCTCAAGCCAAACGACGACTGGACAGAAGTTCTGCTTCAGGTGTATCCACTGGTCGTTTTACGGGGGAAGCATTTCATTTCGTTAGTTATGTTCCGATTAACGGTCATCTCTTTGAGTTAGACGGTTTGAAACCGTTTCCTATTGACCACGGTCCTTGGAAAGATAATGAAGATTGGACGGATAAATTTCGGTGCATAATGGCTGAAAGACTTGGAATTGCGACTGGAGAACAAGACATACGTTTCAACTTAATGGCAGTTGTACCTGATCGACGCATAGCAATTACACATAAATTGAAAATGTTGCGTACTAATCAGGCTATTGTATCAGGTACTCTTCAAAAGCTTTTAAAAGCAAATGATTCTGAATGTTTAAAGAATTTAAAGATTGATATAGAATGTCCTGGAACGGAAGAATACAAAATAAGGTCTCCGCCATCTCCAGCAATGGAACCAAATGCTTTTACAATTCGCGACTTGCAATCTTTACTAAAAAATCTCGTGGCTGAAATAGCAATTTGTGAACAACAATTAAATGATGAAAATGATAAGAGATATATGTTTAAGGTAAGAGATTATTCTAAAAACTTTTATTTATGGTACGATTTACTTGATATTCGCCCTGTAAATAGCTTTTTACTTAGATTATCAAGCAGACTACTCTCTTTGATCTGAACATGAAAACTACTTTTCTCACCTGGACCTGGAACATGCTCCTATATGCTACATAGGTGGCCTTTTACTTGGATTAGCAGAAAGACTACTCTTCTCTCCGATTAGTTTGGCTAAAGATCAAACTATTCGATTGTATTTATGGTTCGATTATTTGAAATTCTTTACATAAAAGGTCTTTACTTAGATTGGCAGTAAGATTATTTTTCTTCCCAGAATTTGAATCGGATAGCCAAATAATCAATCGCATATATCGGTAGGTGTTTGCTTAAATTAACAGCGAGATTCCGGGAACTATTGGAAAAATCGTATTTATTGCTCTTTTACTAGAGTTTTTTTTTACTGCAAGCGGACCGATCTACTTTTGTTTCCTGGAGATGAACTAGGAACCTGGAATCAAGTTCGATTTGCTCGGAACTCTAAAGGGATCACCGACAGTTTGAAAAAATTAGTATGATTTGTATTCAGTAAGCCGTCTTACCTTTTCGTATAACTTTCGGGTATTACCTTTGTTCGCCAAATTAACATGATATTCAAGCATATCGGCCACTTTATTTTTCTGTTATAACGTGCGTTTTGTTTCCCTCTTAAATTCTCGGTATCTATCCTACCCCGCACGTTTTGTGGTCGATCTCAACGTTGCGAGGTACGCAACCGTTTGTTTTTCCACTACGATTTGAGTAGAAAACTGCTCGGCAGTCTGTTGTGATTGCAGATTTTCGACGTCGAACTTTTCGCGTTTGTTATCTTTGATACACAGAGGCGGCGGGTGCGTATCTTCGCTTCGATTTTGGATGCTCGGAGTGTAACGTCAAGAACACTGGAGACATGTCTTTCATCTATCACAACTTGATCAATTTGGTTTTGCGTTTTTCGATCAGGGACAGTCAAGTTGTTTGAAGTTGTTGTTGTTGTAGCGGCTTGCTTACCCCGCTTAGGGCGGGCTTTGCCAATCTAAGTTGACGAGGTCATCTAAAGGGAGGTCCAAGAAACGTGCTGTTTTGACGGGATTGGACCAAAGGGAGAGGGGGGTTAAATGAGTCGGTTTAAGGGGCCATGTGAAGAGGTGGTTAGTGTCGTGCTGAGACTCTCCACATGCAGGACATACGTTGGGTATTCTGGGGTCGAGTCTGGATAAGTTGGAGTTTAATAACCTATATCCACCGAGCACTTGAATGCATTTAAGACCTCTGTTAAGTGAATGAAATGTCAAACGTTTCCACCGAAAATTAGTTAACTCACTTTGAAAAATGAGTTAACACACTTTTATACAACAACAAACACATTGGAATTCAGGCATTTGAATGCGATGTTCAAATGCATTTAAGCTAAAAAGCATTTAACGCCCGGTGGAAATAGGTGTGTTAGTTTTTTTTTCGATGACGAAAACACTTAATTTTCAGAGGAATCTCAAAATTTTTTTATTCAAAGTATTGACCATTGGTTTCTACACATTTCGACCATCTCTCAGGGAAATTATGGATACCATTCCAAAAAAACTTTTTCTCTTTCGAGACAAACCATTCGACGAGCCGTTTTTCGACTTCTTCAAAATTAGCGAAGCACCGCTCTGCGTGGGAGTGTCCCATCGATGCGAAAAGGTGATAGTCGGACGGGGCGAGGTCTGGAGAGTACGGCGGGTGTTTTTAATGTGTCTTTCACCAGTTTAGCAGTAAGAGACGGCGCGTTGTCATGTTGCAAGATAACTTTGCCATGTCTTCGGGCCCATTCCGACCGTTTTTCGATCAACGCATGATTCAAATTGATCATTTGTTGTCGGTAGCGATCCGTGTTCACCGTTTCACCAGGTTTTAACAACTCGTAGTACACCACACCACACTGGTCTCACCAAACACAGGGCATTGTCTTACGGCCAAAGCGATTTGGCCTTGCAGTCGATGGGCCAGCTTCACCAGGGGAAAACCATGATTTTGTTTGCTTCGTGACAATTCGATGCAGAAAAGATTTCCTTTCGAATCATTGAAGCAACATTTCACAAACGGTTTTTCGATTTTCCATTTGTCTATCGTTCAGCTGGTGTGGCACCCATTTTCCATACTTCTGGATCTTTCCCATGACTTTTAAACATTGACAAATTGCTCCTCGAGTCACATGTACATTCTACCAATTTTTGTTGCGATTGGGTTGGATCAACATGCAATTCCTCGTCTACTAACTTTTTCGCTGCACCAGGATGTTCATTGTCTGTCAAATCGAAATCTTCACTTTTAAATTGACGAAACCATGTCTCACATAATCACTGAAGCATGTTCACTATAAGTTTTTACCAGCAACTGCAGCTTTTTCTTTTGATGAAATAAGAAAAGCAACGAATGCCGCAAATGCGATTTACTTGGAACGAAACTCGACATATTCACTGAGGTAAACAAATATGACGCTATTATTTTGGCGGAATGTGACTTGCGTATTTTTGTAGGTTAATGTCAATAGAAAAAATTACATACATGCAAATCACAGAAATTTATACCTATTGCTAGCGACATCTACTAGTATAACCGGCAAACTTCAACTTCAACCCTGGTAGAACATGCTAAAATATCCAGACGTCAGTTGTGCAAGGGTCACTTGGGTCTCTCGAGCTCGTTGTCTGATATGGGTGGTGGTTTAACTCCGAGTTCGCCATTCGAGGGAAGGGAGTCTTTGAAGGTGTTAACTGACTCCTTGTGAATGGCGTTCAGTGCTTGTCGGTACGCCGTCCTGTCCAGCGGTTGTTGCACGTGTTACTGGATGGTGCTCTTTAAGTCAAGTACTCCTTGCCTGATGTGCCCAGGTGGAGGTTCAGCTTCAATGAGGTGCCTGCTGGGGTGCTCCGTGCGGTGGCATCCCAACAGGAACTGCTTGCACATCAAAACATTGTGCTCCTTAACTCGTAGCATAGATGCTTCGCTGTGCAAGTGATGCCCCGGCGGCTTCAGGAGGTTTACTGTCGCAGTCCTAAGAGCGGTATTCTGATATGCCTGTAGCTTCTTCAACTGCGACTCGTTCGTCCCCGGCGCCCAGATCGGCGCAGCATAGTTTACGACCGGCCGTCCAATTGCTTTGCAGGTTGCCAGCAAGGTTTCTTTATCTTTACCCCAGGTATTGCCGGTTAGCGCTTTGAGTATTTTGTTGCGGCCCTGGATTTTGCGGCAAATGTGGTCGTATGCGGAGTGAAGAAGAGCAGGCTATCGAATGTGACCCCTAATATCTTAGGGTTGTTTACAGTCGGAATTTTTTTGGTCATCGACATTCACATCAAGTTCAAGCCTGTACTCCTACGTCCAGCTTTTGAAGATGGTAGCCGAGGACTTGGTCGGTTGTATTCGCAATTGTCTAGCAGTGAATAAGTGAGAAAGATCGGCGAGGTAGCAGTTCACTTTTGAACATAGGTCATCAATATTCTGGCCAGACGCCAATATCGTGCAATCATCGGCATACGAGGTTAGGGAAACTCCTTCTGGTGGTGGAGGGAGCTTCGATATATAGAGATTAAATAGTAGCGGGGAGAGGACACCACCCTGCGGTACCCCCTGTGTAATTTTGTTCAACTTCGATGTTGCACCTCGGAATATAACCGATGATTGTCGACCACTCAGATAGCCCATGACCCACCTCTGCAACCCCGGCGGTAATGAGGATTCCTCAATGTCCGTGAGTAGCACTGATTGGTTCACTGTGTCAAAAGCTTTTGACAAATCCAGTGCTACCAGGACAGTTCTCGCGCAAGGTTGGTTTTGGTTTAGGCCATTGATTATCTGTGCTTTTATGGCGTATAGTGCTGTTGTGGTACTGAGCACTTTCCGGAAGCCATGCTGATGTGCTGCTGGACGCAGATGGTGGGTGCAAGTCAGGAGCAGCAAGGCCTCAAGTGTCTTCGCTACTGGGGAGAGGAGAGTTATCGGAAGATAAGACTGGCTGGCTGGTTTCCCCGGTTTGAGTAGCGGAACCACTGAAGGCGTTCTCGGTGAATTCCGTGAAGCCAGTCCAGTGAGCTTTCTTAAAATCGCCCAAAACCAAACGGTTTTCGCCTCTGAGTAGCGCACCAATATCAGGGCTATATCTAACTGGGCAACTCGTAACGGGAGAAATGCATATATTAAATATTTCGAGCTCGGTATCGCCTGACCGTATAGCTATGCCCTGACATTCTAGGGTAGTATCCCTGCGGTCAATGTCGCCGTCGATGAGACGATACTGCACGGTGTTGTGTAAGATGAACGCCAAACCCCCACCATGGTCTCGTTCGTGATCCTTGCGGATTATGTTGTATCCGGCTTCGTTTCCTGGATCGCAGCAATTGACAGATGTTTCCGGCTCATGTAGTCGACTATCTCGTCGATCTTCCCTTGGAGTCCGTTGCAGTTGAATTGTAGGAGTCGTGTCTGTTTCGGGGGAACGTTCGTGATGCGTGGATGGAGTGTGTTGCTGGTGCGTTCGACAAAGTCTGGCATAAAGGTTTACTGTACAAAATACATAAAGTCCTGCCTGTTCAATTTTATATGATACTTAAGTCATATCTGACTAACAGACAATTTACAATTAAACAATCTGAATTTATCAGTGAGGAGTATCCGGTAAAAGCTGGTGTTCCAGCGTCCTTGGGCCTATTTTATACACACGTATTATAGACATCCCCTTTAACCCAAAAAAACAACAGACATCTACCTTTGCGGATAACACAGCTGTTTTATGCCGGGATAAATGTCCTAAATGAGCAGCAAAAACGATTAGTGATCATTTACTCCTCATCGAAGAATGGCTAGAAAACTGGAGAATCAAAGTTAAAGAGCAAAAGTGTAAACACGTTACATTTACTTTAAGACCGCAATCATGTCCTGCAATTCGCTTAAATGGTATAAACATTCCCCAAGTAAATGATGTTACATATCTCGGTAAACACTTAGATAGACGTCTCACTTGGAAGAGACACATAGAGGCAAAAATACTACAAATGAAATTAAAAGCAGCTAGTTTAAATTGGCTTTTAAATAAAAACTCCGGTCTAAAACTAGACTACAAAGTCCTTATTTACAACGCAGTATTAAAACCAATTTGGATGTATGGTATTCGTATGGGGTACGACCTGTGCAACTAACATTGATAAAATACAGAGGTTCCAGTCCAACAACAAGAAATTCCCGCCTGCAGCGAAGAAATGTTCCCGCCTTCTATGGAGAGCGCCGTAGTTTGAAAAGGGCTCAGAGTTACATAACTCGAGCTATCATGTTTGTAATTTAGTTTTTAAGATTTGTACACTTACTGTTAGGCTTATATTAAAGCAGATTCATTAAATAAATGAATTGTGTATAAAAAAATTAAATGTTTTTAACAGAAACGATGTTAAACTGATAGGCAATAGTCCTTCCGTAGATGTAGCTTTCCCTTATGCAAGAGTTTGCTCAAACACATTATAACCCTGTCACCGGTTCTTTGAAGCATAACGTTTATACTTTTGTGGTATTTCGGGTTGGCTGCTGAGAAGCGCTCGCCTCCAAACTGCATCCAACTCGTCTTATACGTGGTTCTCTCTAACTCCATGCGCTCTCTGTCTCTCTTGGAAGACAAGTCTCCTGCCGTACCGAGCCTTTGAACTATCCCCAGCGCCGCCTCTCCTCGAGGACAGAAATCATAAAGCCATAATGGTCTAAGTGTGCTAGTGTCAATACCAATTAATTGTGAAGGAAGAGTGTTTATAATAAATATAATTGCAACAGGTTCTCTACAATTACGCTACTTTACGATATAGTTTAAATAATCGTTTACAAACACTTTGGTAAATAAATTGCCTCAACTTACACGTTGCTTCACGATACCTTGCGAATAATTGTGCTATTATATGTTACAAGTGACTGCTCTGGAAATTAACCATTGAAATTTCTCATTTTGACAGGCACCTTTATATGCGATTTGAAACATTTTGTGACTAGCAAAACGAACAGAATTTTGTAGAGGATCATTATATAATGTGCATTGCTTATTCATTAGTAGAGTTTACTTTACAGAAATTACTTATTATAGAGACATATTATTATATTTTATTATTTTTAAATTAAATATTTTCCGATGTACATTGGAGAGGCTATGTTAGGCTACATGAAGGGAGGTTTAATTCATACACATTTGTAATACTAGGTATGTTAATCACTCATTGTAACGAATTCCTGGGATATTTTTTACATATGTAAATATTTTGTATTAATTTAGTTGACTACATACTTTATTAAACTAATTTAAAATAAAATACTCTAATTTAAAATTTTATTACAGGTAGATGACTGTCGACGAACTCATAATTACGACGAATTCATTTGCACGTTTTTGTCAATGCTTGCTCATCAAGGTGTACTTGGAGAATTAGTAAGCCAACATTTATTACCATCGAAAAAAATTGGCGGACAAGGCGTGAACCGATTGAACAAGGGATCAAATCAAACGCTAACACCACAGAAATCTAAAAATTGCAAACCGACTAAAAATTCGGGTAGGAGACGCAAGGGCCGCAACAAATGTAAAAAGAGAAAATAACTACCATCACAGCCAAGCTCGAAACTAAAACTGTGTGTCAACTAATAAATGCTTACATATTAAATTAACATTCTTTAGATAGATGATAAGTAAATGTTGAAATAAAAAAAACAAGGACATATTTATAGCTGTAAACCCAAAAAACTGGTTTATTTTTATCAAAAATATCTGTTCCGTTAAAAAAATTTGTGAAATAAAATCTAAATCAAATTTGGTAATTTCAATTTTATTTTTTTAGCTGCTATAATGTTTGATATAAAGAAATAAAATGTGAGCATAAATGCTTTGATGTAAGCCGAAGGCCGCTATTCTGATCTACGCTTACACACAAAAGTTCCAAACCGATTTAAGATTTTTTTATATTATTTATTTATTTATTAAATCTTATATAACAAATCTTATAATATAAACATTGGTACAACGCTAGCAACATTTACTTTCGGCTGACTGGTTTATTTAAATACGGCGAAGAGGATCGGATTCCTTTAAAAAATTTCTTTTGATGGTATAATTATTATTATTAATAATTAATTAGAGTGGGACAGGCGATAAGTAAATGATGAATGCTGACGGTGGAATCACAGAAGGGACATAGATTTTATGATACAGTGACCGATGTGAAGTCTGATGTATGGAGTAATTAAATTGGATAACATGGTTGACGGAAAATCTGGCTTGACGCGACTTGGGTTAATCCTTGAGTAATGATGATTTTAATTTACCCAGTCGAGAGATAATACTGTGCTTCTTTTATGTTTGATTAGTCGGTAGATATCGCCTTTTTTATGTAGGAGTGTGCAACATTCCCTTAGCGATTGCATCCATAGTCATGTTTCCATTGATGCCTGTGTGACTTGGAGTCCATATTAATATGAGTTTGTTAGGGCAGGATATAAATATGTCTCTTATTCCACTTATAATGTAGTTTGCGTTATTAGGGGGTTTTATCGCCATGAAGCATGAAAGACTGTCAGTGCAGATTATGTATTTTCCTCTATTTAGTTTTGAGTATCTTTTTCATTGGAGCTGGTTTCTACGTGGCGGGTCCCAAACCCAGCGCACAACCCCGCTAGGCGATCAAGTTTATAGACATACAGTTATCGCATTCGCGACATGGCTCCCATGTCACTGTTGGCAGTCATAACTTCTAGGTCGTAGATAATTTCGTCTATCTAGGAACCAGCATAAACACCAATAATAATGTCAGCCTTGAAATCCAGCGCAGAATCACTCTTGCCAACAGGTGCTACTTTGGACTAAGTAGGCAATTGAAAAGTGAAGTCCTCTCTCGGCGAACGAAAACCAAACTCTACAAGTCCTCATCGTTCCCGTTCTGTTATATGGTGCGGAAGCATGGATACGGTGGCCATATATTTCTAAGCCGTAATTTATTATAGATGAGATGATAGACTTGGTTAGGTTTACCAGTAGGGCCAGGCCGATGAGTGAGCGCTTACTTGATATATATTAGATAATATTTAAGTTCACAAATAGTTTTTTTTTCTTATTCACTGACAGTGTGGCTTAAAGGAGTACTTAGGCCCGTTTTCACAATGTCCGATTAACTTTACCTTTAACCGGAGGATAGCTAACCGTCAGATAGGCTGATGTGACACTTTCGTTTTCACCAAGTTATGGTTACTTAACTTCTGGTTAGTTTGATCATTGTGAATATTTTAAGGTAAATCAAAAAAATTTGGGTTGTGAATACATAAAAACTTCATGACAGCTTCTATTTGCTTACATTTTTCTACACGCTTTGGTTGAGTAATTTTTAAGATCTTCCGTGCTCCCTTTTATTTTTTTTTAATTTTATTTTTTGGTTATGGTAAAAAATTGTAATTTAATGAAATTTATTTTATATATTTTTATTTGGAAAAAGGTTTTAAATTACATGTATAAAATATATATAATATATGTAGGTATATGGTTTCCTTGCACCTCAGCTATGTCTTCGTCGGCATCAACGGATGTCACTTGAACTTCTACCTCATCCAAGTTAGAGTCATTCTGGATAGCAAAATTGTGCAACACTCTACAGGCAACAATGATGTTCATAGTTGTGCTGAGCGAAACTCTCAACCCATAGTCCCTCGATAGCAATTTCGAGTACAGATTGGGATGTAAAAGTTGACACATCGTGTAGTTGCTGACTCCATAACTACTGCCATCCAATCATAAAAGTCCCTAAATACGTTTTGCTCGAAACGGTGATTCAGACAGCTATTATTAAAAATAATGCTGTCATGTCCAGAACCAGGTCACTTGCATAAAAAATCCATTATTTCCATTTTACAAGTACCCTTTTCTACTTGGAAAACTTTTGGGTTTTTCTTCTCCAGGTGATTTGATTCTGGCATGAGTGCAATCTTAACTCTCCAACACCTTTGAAAACTTCGCTATTCGGTAAAATGCGCGCATTGTGCTCTCAATTTCTCTGCTTTTTCGGTATTCTGATGAATGATTGGATAAGTGCTGCGGTAGCAATAGATACTATTTGCCACCCGACTGCCAGTCACCACTTTTATTCCGCCCAACACCGGAACACAAATTAAAAAACTTCCCGATGCATAAAAGCGGAATGTTAAAAGCAAAATTTCCGCTGCTTTATTCCTGCAAAATCAAATAAATTATCAACAATATTTATTTACTCCAAGCTTATTATATTCACAAACCTTTCAGTGCGGTTTCTAATTTTATTTTCTATTTTTTCCAAAACGTATTTTGCCCTAATTTTGGAAAGACGAAATCTATGAATAAAAACTTCTTCATCATTTATTTAAAAAAAAAATTATTTGTGTACGACACGTTCTTTCCCTATAAATACGCCTCTAAATCAATGCAGCCATATAGGCAGTGCGTTCCAAATTTTCCATAATAAAATTTATTTTAAAGCCAATGTCGGAATACTATTTTCTTTATTATTTTACAATTTGCAGCTATCAAATTACTTTCTGGTTAAGAGTTAATCGCCACTCGATATTGGCGTTAAGTTAACCGCAACTTAATTGACAGATGCGTCTTAACCGGACATTGTGAAAACGAATTTTTTCCTACCTTCCGATTAAGTTCTGATTAAGTGCTTAACCGGAAACGGTGAAAACGGGCCTTAGAGCCTAAAACTAATCCTAGAAACTTAAAACTCTCTGTACAAATAAAATTTACATTGCTAAAGTTAAGAGTAGGTGTGTTACAGTGATGGGTTTGTTTACAAATATGCAGTAGTTAGGAGAAATTGTCGTGCATAGCAAAGCCATTACTAGTGTTAAATATGAAGAAGAATCTGAAGAATGATGACCTCATCGGCAGAAATTTGATGATTAATGCGAGGGAAAGCAGATAAAATAGTGCTCGTTAAATGCAATTATAAAGAGAATGACAGAAAGAGGAGACCCTTGAGGTTGCCATTATCAAGGGTTAGTATGTCGGAACGGATATTACATAAGAGGACAGTCAATTTGCGTTTGGACAGGAATGATTTAACAAAATTGTAATTTGAGCCAATTTTGTAGAGGTTGGTTAGACGGTACAAAAGGGTGGGATAGAGCTGCTTAATGATGGGGTATGTTATTTTATCCACACCAGGTGTTTTGCCTTTAACAATGGAAAGGGTAGAGAACATTTCAGGGGTGGATATATCGAAATCTAAGAACTTGGCCGATGAAGACAAGCTGGAGGGCGGGGCTGATAGGGGTGTTAAGGGTTGAATGTTTACTATGGGCAAATTCCGGAGGGAAATTTGTGTTAAAGGAAACATTGGAGAAGTGAAGGGCGAGTTCTGGCGCTATATCTCGGGGATATAGTAGATTGCCATGGGTGGATTTGAGGGAGGAAGAGGGTAAGCTCGTTAGCCTTCTTATGCCAGCCCAAATTTTTTTAGTGATGGAATTGGTATTAATTTCGCAAGTGAACTTTGGAAACAGAGAATTTTGGCAGATTTGGCTGCGTTAAGCTGCCTATATTTTACTAAATTGGTGGTCAAGCAAATACGTTTGAATTCGTGCTATGCAAGCTGTTTTTGTTGATTTAGGGCACTGTCTTCACTGTTCCACCAACGTGGAGGATTGGAAAATGGAATAGTTTGCAGCTATACGGATAATTTTTTGTATGCGTTAGGATTCTTGGTTTAAGTTAGAGGAGATGAGCAAGAGCGTAGATTGGCTAAACAAGGTTTGGTTGAACCGATTCCAGTCAGCTTGGTCGACTTTGAAACGATATCTGGCTCTGAAGTGGGAGGCAGGGCTAGGGGTGAAATTCTAGAGAGGATGGGTTTATGGTCACTACCGTAGAGGTTATCAATACAACATCAGGAAGTTTGGGAGGATAGGGAGGAAGAACAGCAAGTGAGGTTTATGTGGATCAAAGTAGAATGAGTGGAAAAGTGTGTAGGAGAACCGTAGTTGAGGATGATACAATTTGAGATTAGGATGGCGTCTTCAATGCTTCGTCCTTTTAATTTCGTATGAGGAGAGCCCCATAGAGGAAGTCGCCAAATAATACAAATGGATCAGAGCTAAATGAAAGTGGTAAAATACGCGTTAGCTTTTTATATGAACTATACTTCACGGTGGTTTATTAAGAACTAAAACTACCAGAGTTTACGTACATACTTTGTTACAGTAACGCCACATTTCAACACTCCTCCTCAACGTAAATGCTTCTTTTACAAATCAAAAATATACTTATACATCAAATCAAATTCATTTGATGTGTAAACTTAACATGTTTGATTTTCGCCAAATTCTTGGTAAATATATCGGCTGTCATCTGATCAGTAAGACAATATGATAGTTCAATTTTTCCATCATTTACAAGTCCTCGTATGTGATGATATCGAACGTCAATATGCTTCGTACGATTGTGGTACACAGGATTCGTTGCCAACTTCTGCGCACCTTGGTTATCAATTAACGAAGTTATTGGATCACCTTTCCAAAAACCGATTTCTTTTAAAAATCATTGCAAATATACAGCTTCTTTGGCTGCATTCGATGCTGCCATATATTCTCTTCTGTGCTACTCAAAGCGATAGTGTTTTGCTTCTTAGACTTCCATGATATAGCACAATTGCCATACATAAACACGAAGCCACTATATGACTTACTATCATATGCATCGCTTCCCCAGTCTGCATCTACAAAACCCTCAACACGCTTGCTTCCTGCACGATACGAAAGTATCAACAGTTCCATTCAAGTAGATCAGAATATGTTATGCAGCAGTCATGTGCTCATTATGTGGACACGTATTCCTTTGCGACATCTTCGAAACTAAATGTAGATTGTTTGGTCTGGTAGTTATACCCAAATACATCAACGCTCCTATCAGTGATTGATACTGCGTAACATCCGTTTTGCTGCAATCTTCTTTACACGCAACTTAATATTCAGCTTCCAAAGGAATAGCTACACTCTTGCATTTATCCATACCATACGTCTTCAGCAAATCTCGAATGTATTGCTTTTGACTCAGTGTAATATCACAAACTTCGTCATCTCGTTCGATCTCTATACCGAGAAAATGTTGTAATACACCTTTATCAACTACTTCAAATCTATCTGCAATAAGACTGACTTATCTTTACATGCTACAATCATGTCATATCAACTCGTTTTCATACTTCATTATACAGGCATGGTTCAGATTCACACGCTACGAAACCAATTTTTCGCAAGACTTCCTTTAGTTTAAAGTTCCATTGCCGACCAGATTGTTTCAAGCCATAAATAGCCTTTTGCGATTTCAATACTTTTCTTGGATTCTTCTTATCAACGAAACACTCAGGCTGTTGCATATAAATTTCATCGACTAAATCACCATTCAAATAAGCTTCAACTGCTATTGCCAAAAGCATTCGTATGGTAGCATACCGTACGACTGGTGAAAATGTTTCATGGTAATCTATACCAAATCGCTGTTCACACCCCTTTGCAACTAGTCGAGCTAAGCTTAATAGTGTTCTATATTACCACATTTATTTCGCTTAACTGCAAAAACCCATTTGTTTTTGATCGCTTTCTTACCTGGTGGTAAACCAATGAATTCAACTTTTATAGCATTCTTCCACTCGTCACGATTCTCGCTGCCAAATGCTTCTTCAACATTCGATGGAATACTTTCAGCTACAATGCTATTTACGATATTATGGTATATTGATTCTTAGGTCGACCAGAGAACTTAAAATAACGAGAAGGTGCAATTGACTTTTGGTTCGATGCTCGATTGAAGTTTCAACAGAGCTATAAAATCTCGGGAAAGGGATTCACCACTCTTTTGAAATTTGTCTGTAAACTAACAGAATTGAAAAAACTGTTACTCACTACAAATTAAATAAAATCAATGAAAATAGAATAGAAATATAATGAAAACCAACGATCCATTAATTTTTTAATTGTATTTAATGCCGCATTTTTTTTTGTTATTCAATAAAAAAATGTAAAAAATATTAATATTTAAGAATTTTTCTAATCATCTATTTTATATATGATATTTTTTTTTATATTCATTATTTACACATCTACAAGAAATTTATTTATTATATAAATATTTTTTGTAAATAATTATAATTAAAAATAACAAAAATAAAAATGAGAAATAAAACACCGAAAATACAAATACATATATTTATATGTACATATTTAAATTTTTATTTAGAACATTTGAAATCGCCAAAGCAAAGGAATACTTAGCAGAAAATCTCTTGGATATCTCTCTGCATGATTACACTTAAAAATGAAATTAGAAAATTAAATAGCTATTTGATATTAAATATTTTTATATATTTTTATTTTAATATTACTTAAACATTTTATATATATTATATGTACATATGTATGTATGTATGCATGAAATGCATGGGCATTTATATGTAATACCTAAAGCATGCATAAAGTCATTTAAAAGCAAATAACTTGAAATATTTTCATTTATTCATAACCACAAGCCATTCATTCATACTATCAATCACAAAAAAAACTCCATATGCGCAGCTCGTTTCACTCCTCTGCGCACTTCTCTATTCAAAGAGCTATTTGCTATAAGAAGAAGAAGAAGAAACATAAAAGCAACAAAAACCATTACCGCATACAAACCCTCTTCCCTTCTACTCTTCATCAACAAGCAGTGTCCTCAAGCGAAATCAAGTTTTGCTAAAAATCAAAAATTGATGTTCAACTCAGGCCAAAGTGAAAACCCTCCTTCAACCCGTCATCCACAAACGGCTTCTTCGCGACGATGACAAATTTTACAAAAATCAGAATTTAAGTTGGTCTGAAGTTGAAGACACATACACGTACATTCAAAGCGACCAATGTGTACACGAAAATCACAGACATGCGCAAAAAGTTGACTATTTCCTTCCCCTAAACCCGTCGTCCACAAGCAGTTTCTTTCACACGACGGCAAAATTTGTAAAAATCAGAAATTCTAGTTTGGCTGAAGTCAAATACAAACACAAAAGTATGCCAACTTCTTTTCCGTCGTACCCCGAATCAACAAGCAATTCCTTGGCGACGATTTAATATTTCAAAAAATATAACGCGAAAAAGAAGCAAGAGAAGGATTTGAACCCGCGCAGCTTGGGCAAAAGTCAATCGGCGAAAACCATTAGACGTAAGCGCGGCTTATTTGAATGGTGAATTCTGAAATTTGTATGCAACAGCCTGAGTGTTTCGTTGATAAGAAGAATCCAAGAAAAGTATTGAAATTGCAAAAAGCTATTTATGGCTTGAAACAATCTGGTCGGCAATGGAACTTTAAACTAAAGGAAGTCTTGCGAAAAATTGGTTTCGTAGCGTGTGAATCTGAACCATGCCTATATAATGATGTATGAAAACGAGTTGATAGACACGATTGTAGCATGTAAAAATAAGTCAGTCTTATTGAAGATCGAGGTCTTATGGCAGATAGATTTGAAGTAGTTGATAAAGGTGTATTACAACATTTTCTCGGTATAGAGATCGAACGAGATGGTGAAGTTGGTGATATTACGTTGAGTCGAAAACAATACATTCGAGATCTGCTGAAGACGTATACAAGAGTGTAGCCATTCCTTTGGAAGCTGGTTATCAAGTTGCGTGTAAAGAAGATTGCAGCAAAGCGGATGTTACGCAGTATCAATCACTGATAGGAGCGTTGATGTATTTGGGTATAACTGCCAGACCAGACATTCTATATTCTATTTCGAAGGTATCGCAAAGAAATACATGTCCACATATTGAGCATATGACTGCTGCAAAACATATTCTGAGGTATTTGAATGGAACTGTTGATTTGAAACTTTCGTATCATGCAGGAAGCAAGCGTGTTGAAGAAGAGAATATATGGCAGCATCGAATGCAGCCAAAGAAGCTGTATATTTGCAATGATTTTTAAAAGAAATCGGTTTTTGGAAAGGTGATCCAATAACTTCGTTAATTGATAACCAAGGTGCGCAGAAGTTGGCAACGAATCCTGTGTACCACAATCGTACGAAGCATATTGACGTTCGATATCATCACATACGAGGACTTGTAAATGATGGAAAAATTGAACTATCATATTGTCCTACTGTTCAGATGACAGCCGATATTTTTACCAAGAATTTGGCGAAAATCAAACATGTTAAGTTTACACAACAAATGAATTTGATTTGATGTAAAAGTATATTTTTGATTTGTAAAAGAAGCATTTACGTTGAGGAGGAGTGTTGAAATGTGGCGTTACTGTAACAACGTGCATATTCTTCTAGTTTACTTTGTACTCATTCTGAATTGTATGTACATAAACTCTGGTAGTTTTAGTTCTCAATAAACCACCGTGAAGTATAGTTCATATAAAAAGCTAACGCGTTTTTTATCAGTTTTTTACTTTACTGTTACGATTTAAAAAAAAAAAAATTCGAATAGAGCGGTCCCAGACCCATCTTTCGGTAAATGCCTTACACATCCTCCAATCTTCAGCCGATTCAGAATTATTTCAGACAATTAGGAGATAAGCTGTGGTTTGGTCCGGCAGTCATTCCGGATAAATAACGCCCTTTTTTCCATGCAAACCACCTTCAAAGGGATCTTTACATATTATACAATATATAGACAGTGATGAAATAGTTTCTACTGCCTGTAAAATGAGGGCATCTCTAAGATTCCAGGATATCTATGAGGAACTGAACTGAGCTGAGCTGACATTATCAATGTGGCTTTAGAAATTAGCCTTTCAGATATTCTTCTTTTTCTTCATTAGCAAGTTGGCATCATTCAGGCTTCGACACCATATAATGGGTTCGAACTTAAATTTTCAATTGCTATTAGTGTTGATAAGTAGCGCTAAGTAAACATGTTCAGTGAACGGGCGCTGAGCGTCAAATAGGTTTTCAAAGAAAGGAATTCAAAGGAAAGAACCAAAAATATTTATGAAAAAACTGTGCCTTGTATGCAGATGGCCAGTTTGCGGAACAGTTTAGTATGAATAGAACAAGTAAGACATAATTGTGCAAAAAAATACTTGTAAATATATAATTATTAAGATAATTACTTTAAAATAATAATGCATACGAATTTTTTCCATTTCCATTCCATTTTTTCGACAGTTGAAGTAGCAGTACTCGTATGTTCATGAAAATTAAGTAAAAGCGCTCACTTAACATGTCTACTGAGCGCTCAGTTCGCTGAACGCTCCCATTGACTTCAAAGTTTCAACTGTTAACAGCAAGGTGGGATGGCAGAACATCGTTTATTTGTTGTATTTTAATTTATTATGATAGTATATTGAATAAATTACTGGCTTAAATGAAATTATTAGTCTATAGTTGAAAAGTTTATAATTGTTAAGTTGATTATGAAACTAAAAATAATAAAATAAAAAGTAGCGAACAATCTCCATAAAACAAACAGGAAAAAGTATATTCTCACATACATGTACTATTATAGTTAATTTTTAGGGTATCTGTAAGGATTACAGTTTTATTATTTTATCAGGGAATGCGTTATAGGGTGTAGTACAATATGTAAAATACGATAATTTTGCAGGAAAGTGTTACATTTCGACAGTCATCATGGCAAGAAAACCACTAAATACCTAGCATGTAAGTTAGCTGCCACAATTTGAGGCTTAAATGATCAAAAAGTCCCCTATTTTATATACAAAAAAAATCGAAACTTCCAGAAGGGGTAGGACGGGTAAAAGTTATTTAATATAGGGTGTATCGATTATCTTTCACTTACGCATTTGACAGCAGATGCGTTACTTTTGTTCGGGAACTTTTTTAATGATTTTTCATCTTTGTCGCATGTTGGTGTGATTATCATATTCCCTCAATCTCATTATTTTACGACATAAAGAAAATATACCCGTATAAACTGTTGGATGAGGCTTTGTATGTATTACCCATTGTTACATAAAATTAATTTGCTTGGTTTGGTATCCTTCGGGTAATTAAAATTAATTGATTAAATATTTTGTGTCATACGAAAGGTTAGAATTTCAATCGATTACCACCGCCGTATTGCTTAATTACCAGTTTCCTTTAAAAAGAAAAAAAATATATATATTTTAATGCATTTATTTTTTATCTGCGTATTTCTACAAATACGTTCCTACATATAAGTATGTATATACAATTTTATAATTATAAATTTTTTAGCATTTACTTATGTCTACATATATTAGTTTCAGATATTACTTACTTACTTAACTGGCTTAGACACGGCTTACGCCATTTTAGCTGAATTTATAACATTGGACCATTCATTCTTTTTTCTCGCTGCTTGGAGGCAACTGGAGATACCAAGTAGAGCCAGGTCCCTCTCTACCTGGTCTTTCCAACGGAGTGGAAGTCTTCCTCTTCATCTGCTTCAACTGGCGGGTACTGCGTCGAAAATCTTCAAAGCTGGAGTATTCGTATCCATCCGGACCATATGCCCTAGCCAGCGTAGCCGCTGTTCTTTGATTCGCTAAGTTATGCCAATGCCGACTCATCAGACCATATAGCACCATATAGCAGGACAGGAACGATAAGCGACTTGTAGAGCACGGCTTTCGTTCATCGAGAGAGGACTTTTCTTTTCAATTGCCTACTCAGTCCGAAGCAGCACCGGTTGTCAAGAGTGATTCTGCATTGAACTTTTAGGCTGACATTGTTATTGGTGTTAGTACTGGTTCCACGATAGACGAAACTATCTACGACTTCAAGGTCATGGCTGTCAATAGTGACGTGAGAGCCGATTCGCGAATACGAATCCTTCGCTTCCTTATACAGTCTGGATAAAGCAGAACTCACGGCGCAGTTGCTGAGGCTAATAATGTCAATATTATGTAGAAAATAGATATTCACCTCTGCCGTTCTTATTATTTTCTCCGGCAATAAATTAAAGAAGTCACGTCGATAGAGAGTCACCATGCCTGAAACCTCATTTGACGGAGTTTTTAGTGCTGCTTAACGTCAGTTTACATAGCCGTATAAGTTTTTGTCCAATCAATTTGTTGACGGTGGGCTTTAGTCTTTCACACAATACGCTCGACAAAACCTTATAGGTAATATTAAGGAGGCTTATCCCACGATAATTGGTGCAGACTGTAGCGTCCCCTTTTTATGGATTAAGCAGAGCACACTTAAATTCCAATCAATTCTGCTGATGCATGCACCTTGTCAGCTCTTCACCGCCATGTTTGAATAGTTCTGCCAGTAGGCCGTCAGCTCCAGCCGCTTTGTTGTTTTTTTAAGCGGGCGATCGCTATTCGTACTTCTTCAAGGTCAGGTAATGGAACATCTTTTCCATCGTCATCGATTGGGGTTTCGGGTTCAATATCTCCGGATACTCCGTTTTCACTGGCATTCAGCAGGCTGGAGAAGTGTTCCATTCATAAATTCAATATGTTCTGGGCAATGGCTGCTAGATTCTTTGTGTCCTACAGGAGTCTGCGCCGGTCATGAAACTTTCTGTAAGTCGTCGTATCTTCTCATAGAATTTTCGAGTATTAGCTTTGTCGGCCAACTTCTCCAGCTCTTCATACTCACGCATCTCGGCTTCTTTCTTTTTTTGTCTGCAGATGCGTCTTGCTTCCCTCTTTAGCTTTCGACATCTATCCCGCACGAGTTGTGGTCGATCGCAACGTTGCGAGATAGGCAGTCTGTTTTCTCTCCACTGCGACACGTTTCGTTGTGAAGGCTGAGTTTTCCGGCAGTCGTACCAAAGATACCTTCTTTGCCAACCCTGGCATTAAAATTGCCAATCACGATTTTCACATCGTGTCGAGAGCAGCGCTCGTAAGTATGCTCTAGGCGCTCATAAAAGGCATCTTTGGCCAAATCGTCCTTCTCTTCCATCGGGGCGTGGGCGCAAGTTAACGATATGTTGAAAAATTTCGCTTTGATGCGGATTGTGGCGAAACGCTCATCCACCGGGGTGAACGTCAGTACTCGACGACGGAGAGAGACTCCTCCCACCACAAATCCGACACCGAGTTTGCGCTCCTTTATATGGCCGCTATAGTAAATGTCACAAAAACCTACTCGCTTTCGTCCTTGTCCCGTCCATCGCACTTCTTGAACGGCGGTGATGTCAGGCTTTATTCTTACGAGGACATCAACCAGTTGGACAGCGGCACCTTCCCAATTAAAGGGCTGGACATTCCAGGTGCATGCCCTTAAATCGTGATCCTTAATTCGTTTGCGCGGGTCGTCAACAGAAAGGGGGTATCTCAGCCGAGGCGTTTTAATTTTTTCACTGGAGCTGGTTTCTACGTGGCGGATCCCAAACCCGTCGCACAACCTCGCTAGTCGAGTAAGTTTAAAGTTTTTACACATTTATATAGCGAGACCGACTCCCGCTCGCAGCCGCGCCTCTGGTGAACAGACGCTGCAATTAGACTTCAGCGGACCCTTAAACCGTGTGTGCGACGTGGACGCAAGAGTAGGAATTGAGTATAGCCTCGCAGCTGTAGCATCGTACCTAGAAGCTTGACTACAAACTATTAAACCCCAGTTGTAGGTATAATTAACATATTTACATGTAATTACATATATAAATATATATATTGTTATGCATTTTTATTTTAAACATTTGTATTTATTTACTGAATGGGCTTCAATATCAGAAGCCTCACAATAAGTTATCAAATGTTACAAAAATTAAAATATAATAGTCCATTAGCTAGGAATATACTGCTGGCTCAGTGTTGCTCTTTACAAGGGTAGTAGGTCCCTTCTCCTCAGGCGTGGTTGACTTGTTGCGGAGGCCAAGCGGAAAGCCAAAGCGTTCGGGTTCCATACATCCATAACGGTTTTATAGTCGCATTGTAATGAATGACTATGTTTTCAAGGCTGAGCCCAGATTTCTTGCTTACAAGCCCATATAAATAATAATTTAAGCTTCAGCTGCATCTTTTTGGCGGAAATGTGTCGTCTCCAAGTTAATCGTCTATCCAAGTAAATACCAAGGTATGTGATTTCGTTAGCTTGTGGGATAGGCACATTGCTGAGCTTGACGATAGGGCATGTTTTTGGCCTTAATGTAAAAGTGATTAGTTTATTTCACTTATCACTTATTTTCATTAACTTTTTAAACGCCATTTCGCTAGCCATTCTTCAATTAGTTTAAGATGCTGCTCTTAAACATTTGTGGCTGTAATGGGGCATTTATGTCGACTTAGTATAGCAGTATCATCCGCAAAAGTTGACGTTATTACTTTGTCGCTTGTAGGAATGGCTGCGGGGAACAAAATATACAATATTGGTCCAAGAACATTACCCTGCGGAACACCTGCCGTGATTGGATACTTTTCTGTTATGTAATCATTTACTTTTACAGTGAAACGCCTGTTGGTTAAATAGGATTCAAGGATATTGTGAAACGTGTTAGGTCATGAATTTTTAATTTTATGAATGAGACCATCCACACTTTGTCAAATGCTTGCGCCACAACAAGAGAAACGGCCGAGCAATACTCTCATAAGTCGAAAGCTTTCCTTATTTCATTTGTTCAATTCCGCCAGGTTTTTCACGAAATCCAAATGGATGTGTAGGAATTGTTTCGTTTTCATGGAGAAAATTTTTGACAGCAGCACTTTTTCGAAAAGTTTTGATAGGCAAGGCAATAGGCTACATAGTCTATATGATCACGGCAGGGTTGCGTCTTTACCTGGTTTAGCTACCATAACTATCTGCGGCCTTTTACATATTCGTGGAAAATATCCTAGCTGTCGAAGACATGGGTGTTAATCTAATAGAATTTTAAGAAAAATATGTATTTAGCTAAATATGTTTAGATACATATACATATACCTATGTATATAGTACATACTTACCGTACCCTGAAATACCCACCTTTAACTGAATTACTCACCTCCTATTCCTTGCATACTTACCTGTAAAGCTGTAAAGAAAAAAAATAGAAATAAAAACTGAATTTCCCCTCCGTATCCGTTAAAAGATACAACTATTAGTATATATATAGCATTAAGTATGTTACTGGTTCCTAGTTTGCTCGCTAATTCTCAAACCGCTCGGTTGTGCAAAAGGTGTAGGAGAAATATAAATAGAAAAAAAATAAATAAATACGTGTATACATCAATATATATCGATATTAAAAGAAACCAGTTGTGTTATAACTAAATTATATATATATATTGTAATGGAAAACCCCTGTGAAAATTATAAAAATTCTAAATAAACCAAATTGAAATCTATTCGTAAATAAAAACTGTGCGTTTTTATCAAAACGGAAAATACATATAAAATAATAATAATATAATATTCAACGCTTGAATATTATTCACTAGCATTAAAATGGCACTGAAAAGCTTTGCAAAAAAAACGAGAGCAACGTTTGGCATTTTTGGTGAGATATGATCGTCTCCTGGAGATTTCTTTGGATTTAAGGCGGCAATAGTGTTTTTTTTAGTTCAGACACAGATGCTCCGCAAGTAACAGGGTATCTTGGAGTAGTACGGTTGGGTGACAAAGGTGTAATATTGGTAGCAGTATTTGGTCGAAATACCTCACTGGTGTGCTCTGCAAAACAAGCCGCCTTTTTTCATCCGTCCTCAGCGGTGCTTAAGTGCTTACAGAGGGCTTAAGGTTTTTGCTAGCTAGTTGGGAGTTTTGAACGTAGCAAGTCGAAAAACATGCTCATTTCTCTTGGTTGTTCGGTCAATTTAATGATTATTCAGTAATGACAGATTTCGGCAAATACTAAACTTCTATCTACGTTTTTAGTTATTGCAAAGTCAATCAAGTCTGGTAATTTCCTTGCGCCTGTAGGCCAGTATGTTGGTTGTCTTGGTAAGATAAAATCGTATCTATTTTTGGTACTTATCATAGTTTTTGTGACTGCCGACCTTTTGGATTTATTAGTCTCGAACCCCAATATGTCTCTTTCTCATTGTAGTCACCGTCAGCTAAACATCTATCTTCCAGAGTAATGAAAAAGTTGGTAAATTGTTTTTCTCTTATTACGAAACGTGGCGGGCAGTAAATCGCAGCCAAAGTAAGGTAAACTCCATATTTTTAAGAGTGATCGAGGTTGCCTGCAAACAGTTTTTTTGAGAAAGAGTGAAGAAAATTCTGCTTTAAGCCGTTTCTTATGAGTATAGCTATACCACCATGTGCTTGGCCATCTGGGTGATTAGTATTATACAACTTAAACCCAGGGGTATAAAGTTATACTTGTGAGTGAGATGCGTTTCGGGTGAAAGCATAACATCAATTTCGTTAATCTATAAAAATAATTTGAGTGCTAATTTCTGCTGGTTTACGCCATTGCCATTCCATAAACAAATCTTGAGTATACGGTAGTAGACGGTACGTAAAGTACAGTACGATTAAAAGTGCAAATCTGTTCCCTTTTAGTACATTGCAATTAGCATCGATAGTAGAGCCCAAGGTATTATACTGCTTAGCATTAACAAATTTTTTGGAATGACTAGTTTTCTTCTTTTTATTTACCACGATCAATGCCTGTCTGCACTGACGACACTTTCTCCTTTTAGGCTGTCTTCCCTTGTTCAGTATTAGTCGCCCGCACTGGAGTTGATGCTGCTGCTGCCCTGCTTGACTGCATAGCTGTTTGTGTTTCTGCTATTGCTGGGGAACTTACAGATGTTGTGAAAAGATCTATTTAATTCTTTGCTTTCTCTGTTGTTGCCGAGGTCTGCGTTGTCATCTTTAAATTTGAACTGCTTGTCTTTGCACAGCTGTTAGGTGGCGATTTTCTCGCAACAACACTGGAGTAGGCATTTCTTTCTGCCGTTGCGGCTGAATACCGTCGCTCTTTCTGATTTGAGCGTTGATCATTTATTACATCGCCGGTTCACTTTTCACTTTTATTTTTGTTTTTAATTTTCGTTTCTCTGTTTATTTTAGAAATTATTTTGTTTTTTGGTACATATGTATATTTGTTCATTGCCAACTAAAGTGGCTACACACTTACTTCAGCGGATGTATAAATTTACACGATTAAATGCTTTAGTTATTTCGAACTTTAAGTGATGTCACGAAGCAGATCAAAAAACACGTCCGTACACTAATAACACAACATAAATTGTTATGAATCAGCTGAAAAAATAAATTTATTAAAAATGAATATTCGCAATGTGTTGCCCATTTTGGTATTTCGGCCATTGCTATACTTCGCAAGCTTCCCTAAATACAGCAATAACTCCAGCCGCTGATTATCTTTATGACATCTGTCTGGAAAAACAAAAAAGGAATCAGCTGAAAATATATAGTTAGATAAAACATTTCTTCATGTACGAAATGCATGTGATGTAAGCTAACATTAGAATTTTTATGTTAATATTAATAGTTATCTTAAAGTCTGTGCTAAGCAAAGTTAAAAAATTTGTATGGAAATCCTAAGCTAAAAGCTTTTGTATGGTTATTTTAACAGAGTTATCTATGCCAGATTTTATGTAATTTTTAACATAACGTTCCGATATGTACATACAATACATTAATATGCCTTATTTTTTAACATATTTTTATTGACGATGCAAGCGAGGCAGACACACAATATATATAGCAGCTTGTGTCCAGTCTTTGCGCTGTTTAGCAATTCCGGTGTAGCGGAAAGAGCTCACGTTGGTCAAATTGATAGCTCCGTACTGAAGGGCTTCTCCAGAGGAACGAGTTGTTTTTACGAATGATTAACTAGTTAAGATTCGGTGATGTCGTGGCCATATTGAAGCTTTTGTCATACACATTATTTGTGTATATCTGGTACAAGCACAAAAAAAAAGTATAAAATCTTCAGAAAAAATTAAATTTTTTTAAAATAAATTTAAATGAGGTAAAAGATAATTAAATTAACTTTTAACGAATTAAAGTTAAATTATTAAAAAAAGGTACTTTTGATATACAACACGCTTCACACACAGCAAGTTGTACAACAGCTGTTTATTTTGGCATTTTTAATTTATGATTGTGTTCAAGATTTTTTGTATTCCAGCAGTTTTGAAATTCAAACGTCAAACGATAAATATTCCAATATATTTTTTCTAATAGTTCCCTAAAAGGACGAAGATTTATGTAGAACTTGCTTTGCAACATTTTGTCGCTTAGATTTTAAGGATGACTGAAATATGAAAATTAGTTTGAAATTCTTTTTCCGTCAACATTATTATAGAATTTATTCAATCTTGCTTCGCAATGTCCAAAATTACTTTCCTTTGCACAAAAAATAATAATATTATATATTCTAATTCTATGCCTTAAACATTCCTAACTTCTAATTTCTCAACGTGAGCTGAGTGGTGTTCCATTTGACTGCCACACATTCTCATTTAACGAGTACCTTAACTACTTAAATTAGATTATATTTGGGCACTTGTATTAGTGTATCATTCATATTAAAGAATTAATATTTTTTACCTTTTAAATGATTTTCGTTTTGTTGACCAAAACTCAATCATATGATACTATAGGATAATTTCTGTAGTAAGAGGAGTAATAAGTATATCTCAAATTTGGTTATTTAGTGTGTTAGAAAGAGAGGTGCGTATACTCATTAATTTAAATATGGCCTTTCAAAATTTTACGCCATTTACTTATTCAACTTTCAGACGCTAAGAGGTAAGATGGGATATTTTAGAATATTTATTAATAAAATATTTAAATAATAACATAATTCCGTGTTACAGGTATATTCATTCGTAGTTGCAGATTCCAAAAACCGAAAAATTGAGACATAAGGTAAGTTAACAGTATCTGCATATATGTATGCATGTTTGTACATATGCAGGAATCTGCATGCATTGTGAATAACAGTTTAATTTGTAAGTAACATCGAAATAATTGTTTATTATAGGTTCATCTGATTATAGGTATGCATATGTATATATGTAAACATGTAGGTAGGGGGATGGGGCCATGTGCAGAAGTTCACGCAAGTGAGGAAAGTGGGAGTGGCCAGAAACGATTCTTTTGCATATGGTTCAAGCAGCTCACGACTTCCGGTTTTAGACCACGTATCCCCTGGGTAACCAACGAACATCAGTTTGGAGGCGAGCTAAAGTGAGAAGGCGAATCCCATGCGGTTGTGCGTAGGGTTTGGAACCCACCACATGAAAAAACAACTCAATGAAAAACCATTTTAAGCCTCGGATGAGAGACCCCCCTTCTGATGACGACCCCCATCGTAATTTTAAGGATTACGATGTTAGGGCATGCATCTACGAGCATGCCTTTTACGAGCGCCACGAACACACTTATGAGCGCTGCCCTCGCCACGACGTCAAAATTGTGCTTGGCGACTTCATCGCTAGAGTGGGCAAAGAAGGTATCTTTGGTACGACTGTCGGAAAATTCAGTCTCCACGACGAAACATCCCCAAATGGGCTGAGGCTGATCGACTTCGCCGGGGCCCGAAATATGGTTGTCTGTAGCAATAGATTCAAGCACAAAAAAATTCACCAAACTACTTGGCTGTCTCCAGATCGGAAAACTTCCAACCAGATCGATCATGTTGTGATAGACGGAAGACATGTATCCAGTGTTTTAGATGTGCGTACGTTCCGAGGTCCCAACATTGTCTCGTATCTTGTCGCAGCGAAGATATGCACGCGACTCTGTGTACCGAAGAACGCCCATCAACAAACACAAGGAAGGTTAGACATTGAAAAGCTGCAATCACAACAGACTGCCGAGCGGTTTTCTACTCGACTTTCACACCTGCTCTCTGAGAGCACTCATCAGCAACCCGGTATAAAGTAACTGTGGGACGGAATTGCAAACTCCCTGCGTACAGCTGCAAACGAAACCATTGGATTTCGGAAAGGTCGCAAAAACAGCTGGTACGATGAGGACTGCCGTGTCGCAGCGGAGAGAAAACAGACAGCCTACCTCGCAACTTTGCGATCGACCACAACACGTGCGGGGTGGGATAGATACCGAGAACTGAAGAAGGAAGGCCGAGATGTGCGTGTACGAGGAGCTTGGGAAGCTGGCCGACAAGGGTAACGCTCGAAAATTCTACCAAAAAATGATTCGGCGACGTACAGAAGGTTTCAAGACCGGAGCAAACTCTTGTAGGACCCAGGGAGGTGAGATAGTGACAGATGCCCAGAGTATACTCGATTTATAGAGAGAGCACTTCTCCAGCCTGCTGAATGGCAGTGAACAGGAAACACGCGGAGATGGTGAACCCGAAACTCTAATTGATGACGATGGAAAAGTTGTTCCGTTACCCGACTATGAAGAAGTCCGAATAGCAATCGTCCGCTTAAAAAAACACAAAGCGGCAGGGACCGATGGATTACCGGCAGAGCTATTCAAGTACGGCGGCGAAGAACTGATCAGGTGCATGCATCAGCTTCTTTGCAAAATATGGTCGGATGAAAGCATGCCCGACGATTGGAATTTAAGTGTCATGTTTAGTCATCGTTTGCAATATCAAAGAACTCGATGTGGCCACCACGTCGCCGCATCTTAACTGGTTGAACTTTCCCATCATTATATATTCTTTTGAAAGTATTGCTATCTAAAGAAACCCATCAGCACTTAGTCACCGTGAGCTCTACAGAAAACAAAGACTTGTCATGTGGATAAAACGTAAGTTTTTAATTTGTTAGAAATTGTAGTTTACAAGTTGTGTAAACCGTAGTGCAATGATGTGAAACATTTGCCTGCAGTTTCAATAGTGTAAATAAAACACTACTTTTATTTACACTATTTACAGTAAAAATACTAGATGTTGTATGAAAAGTTCTTCCTTCATTAATAATTTAAATTTGATTCGTTAAAATGGATTTAAAAAGACAGTTTATTTTATTAACTTTAAGTTTAATAAAATTTATTTAAAAAAATTACCTTTTTCTGAAAATTTTACACTTTTGTCGGTTTTTGAGAAGACGTAATTGCGATTAATTAATTTACATGAAATTGTTAAAGAGTTTTCCAAAAGAAAGTTTATTTAAATACTTTTTAGTTTAAGCAAATCTTACAATTGTTGTGAATGTGCCAGTTTTCGTACATACAGCCTTGGCCAAAAGTATTAGGCACCCCACTAAAATACAAGTATTTTCAAATGTGACTATCAAAGTTACCACTTCTTTTTGTAAATGTCTTACATGGGTGTTGATTAAACGAATAAATTGTGTAATATTAAAAGTCATAGCACTCTGGGTAAGCTAAACCTAAGAATTGTCATTTTTAAAAAATTCATAAAATATTTTCGCATTTAAAATTTGAAAGTGAATGTGTAAATTACATTTAGTGAAAAGTTACCAATCTTATAAAAACAGTTCATATTTACCGAAATGCCTAAAAAAGTGAAATTAGTTACGATGATTGAGTTAGAATTCAAGTTTTAAGTGAAGAACGTAAGTCTCAAGTGGATATTGCCAATTTGGTTGGATGTCCAATGTGCTATCAGGCGATTTGTGGAGACGAAATCCCACAATAATAAATCAAAAGTGGAAGAAAGCGTGTAACCAGTAAAAGAGAAGACCGAATCTTTATACGCGGGTCTCTCAAGGATCGCAAAAAATCTTCTTCTGCCCTTGCAGCTGCCCTTTCGGATGAATTTAGTAAACCAGTTATTGTTCGAACAGCTAGAGGATTTCTGGAAGCAGGTTTAAAAGGATGTAAAGCCCGAAAGAATCCGTGGCTCTCAGAAAAGAATAGGAAAATCGTGTGGAATGGGCTTGCCGATACCAACATTTCACGGAAGAAGATTGGTCGATTGTTCTGTGGTCTGTTGAATCAAACTTCAAGGTAAGCTTAGTTAAGATCGTATTAAAGTATTAACAGCCACAGCTTCTTACCCTAGAGCAATTTTGAAGACATAATACAATTTTATGAAAACATTATTTTTTCTTTTCTACAGATATTTGGAACACCTGGTGTGACGTTCGTGAGGATGCAGGATTTTGATCTGGGGCTGCATGGCTGCTGATGGTGTCGTCGAAATGTTCATTTGCCAGGGTCGCATGGACAGTTAAAAGTACATAAATGTAATAGAAGCTGTTCTTCTGCTTCGTTAACGCGCATTTTCGGCGACACTAATTTAGACGGGGTTCAATTTCAGCAAGACAATGCTCCTTGTCACAAATCAGTGACTACGATGCGTTGGTTTAGAGATAACAACATTGTTTTGTTAGATTGGCCTGTACAGTCTCCAGATCTTAATCCCATTGAGCACATGTGGGCTATTCTATTTTAAAACGCAAGATTAAGGAACACAGTATAACATCAAAAACTGCCTTAAAGAATGCCTTAATCAACGAAAGTTAATCATTTAACTTAAATTAGTTAAAATTAGTTTTAAAAGAAAGTTTATTTAATTATCTTCTGCCTCGATTAAGTTTAGTTTATAAAAATTTAATTTTATGAAAATTTTACATTTTGGTTGTTCATATGCCAGGCAGACATAAATACGAGTGCAGCAATTGGCAATGCTCTTTAAAAACTTCAATTGCAAATCATTATTTAAAAAGTGATATAAAAAATGTTTGTTTAATTATCTAACAATTTGGCAAGCTGCCGATAAAAAGCGATTTTCGGTCGTTTTGAAGAAGGGTAAGAATGAAGGTGAGGAACACTAAACAATGAATTGCTAAACAGCGCAAGGACTTGATGTAAGCTGTTCTACATCGTGTGTCTGCCGTGCTTGCATCTTCAATAAAAAAAAGTTAAGTAAATAAGGTAAGCGTATGTATATATGAATGTATGTACTTACATACATATCGCTTTAGTATTTCAAAGAGGGTTTGGTTATATTAAAAATTACATAACATCTGACATAAAGCCATTTGTATGGTTTTTTTTACATAGATAACTCTGTTAAAATAACCAAACAAATACCGAATCAATTAATTTTATATAACAAATGGGTAAGTCATATAAAGCCTGATCCAAAAGTTTGAACGAGTACAACAATACCAAATGTTATAACTTAATGTAAAGGCGCTGTTAACCAAATAATAACACACATTTTGCAAAACCAAATATACAATTAGAGCAGAACAGTATATTTCCTTTGGGTCGCAAAGTAATGAGGTGGAGTGAATAAGATAATCACACCACATGCGGCGAAGAGGAGAAATGGTTAAAAAAGTTCCCCACGCTAGAACAAAAGTAACGTATCTGCTACCAAATGCGTAAGTGAAAAGTAATCGACACACCATTTTTTCACATAACTTTTATCCGTCTTGTAGGGTCGTTACTAATTTTATTGGGCTTGTTACTGCCCATCTAGTCACCCAGTAGAATACATTCAATTAACCTGTAATAAAGAATTATATCATTATTTTGATATTAACTAAATAAAAAACTTCAAAAATATGCGCTAAGCACATTCGAATATAAAACATATTATCTTATTTCTTCGTTTTTCGCTATTTGAACTCTGCTACTGTACCGGAATTATGCAATCCATCTGCAATAAAGAATTATGTTATTATTTATTCGAAATTTTGTAAATGACGTAAAATTTTCGAAAGCCATATTTGAATTAATGTGTATAAGCATATCTCTTTCTAGCGTACTAAACAATCAAATTTAATACAATATATGTTACTCCGAACTACAGAAACTATCGTATAGGAACAACGAAAAAATAGTTTTGTGAATGTAGTGGTAATGCGGTGAAATCACACTTTATGCAAGTTTTTATTAAGCTAAACACTAATTAGAAACAAACAGCTCAACTAGTAGTGACGAAAAAAGTAGCATATGAGAAGCTTTCTGAATTGTGCCTAAAGTATTCAGTAAATTTGCCTTTAGCAAAACAAGTTCTCCAGACAGTTGTAATCTAAAATACACCATTTTTGATTGTCTAAACACCTAGACAATCCGCAACTAGTAATAAACAAAAAAAGGCACCTGGTCTAAGTAAGCTTTAGATTATTTTTAACGGATTGAAATACAAGAAAATGTTAGGGTCCATCCTGGACACTATCTTTAAACTCTCCACAGCCTTTCTAAGTACAAAAATCTTACATAAGAAAGTTGGCTATTCTATAGACCATCTTGAAAGTTCTTTCGAAATAGAAATTGAAAGACCTGATTAAAAGGTCTTAATCTTAATATGATTTGAAGATATAATCGGTCTTATGTTGAATGAAGAAAATGACGATACGGCATCATTGGTATGTGTTCGCATGTATAGGATAATGCCCCAGTGGTTTCGCTCAAAAGATATCAAAGTAAAAGAAAATGTATTAGTTTCATGGTTTTTGAAATAGCAACGAGCTTTTATTGATAAATATAATATTACATTTGCTAATATGGTATAATATTACCTTTGTGATAACGAGGTGTGGCTGCGGAACGTCTGTGTTGTTCAAAATGTGAAACAGCAAGTAACAGCGTGACAAAAGGAAATTTATTTCAAACCCTCAAATCAGTTCTTTCGTTCCGTTTTGAGGGGAATTGCAACAACAGATCGCTACAGTAAAAGCTGTGTGAGTGCGTGTGCTTTTGTTCATTTGCATATATAGTGAAATTACATTAGAGCGGTATACCCGTTGATTAAAAATTTGATTTAGCCTTGAGTCCTAAATAGTATGTCTTTCAACGCTATCGCCAGATGACGCTTATGTCGTTTCTTATCATCAGTCATTTTACTGACGATTCTTCAACGTAACAGAGGATGCAGAATCTACAGCTGCTAATGACAAGCAATCAATTTGAGTTTCATGTGACAGAATTGGAAAATAAGCCACGTCAAGAAGGCGTAATGCAACAAAATTTGGAAGAGGAGTGAGAAGCAATTGCCATAAAAATTACTGGTACAAAGTATATTTAAAACATGAGAAAAATGAAAATGAAATGAAATGAAACGTACGGAATATGCCGAGTCATGATTGGGAAGCGTTTGTTAAATGTCGAGATTTAAAACTGTTCAGCTATAGAAAAATTAATTATTCAACAGCTGAAATTTACTAAATATGGAATTTTTAAATTTAGATGTTGAGAGAGGAAAGAATAGCTTTTGTGATGCTAAAAAGTGAGTCATCTCAGTCATCGAAGGTGCTGGGGAAGAAAATTAAAATTGTGACACAATTGGAGGTTCATTCAATTCATAATTTGTTTTACATGACTTTAATAGTTAAGGCCTAAACTGCCTAGATACACGAAGTGGCTTGGCGTTCTGTCAGCATTACTTACGTTCAACAACAATAATTAACTCACCAACAATCTAAAACATTCTTTCAGTTATGGTCCAGATATGATTCCTACATGCTTTCTCAAAAGTTGTGCAAAAACTCCATATTTGCCTTTAATTCAACTTTTGAATTCCTCTCTCAAACAAGATGTGTTCCCTACAATATGGAAGCAGTATTTTATATTCTCCTTACATAAGAGTGGTTATAGGTCTAATATTGAGAATTATAATGGTATTGCAAAAATATCCGCTATACCGAAGTTTTTTGAGGCAATCATTACTAGACAGATAACGTTTTCGATCTCCTCACTACTATCCAATTCCCAACACGGGTTTGTAAAGGAAAATCAACACTTACAAATTTGCTTGAAGTTGTGTCACATATCTCTAAAGCCTTTGGAGCTAATAAGCAAACTGACGTTATCTACACCGACTTCAGTAAAGCATTCGATAGGGTTAATCACTTAATTCTCATCCATAAACTAGATCTTATGCGCTTTCAACAAAGATTTCTTCAATGGGTTTCCTCGTATCTCTGCAATAGAACACAACGTGTAACATTTAAAGACACTTTATCACAATTAATTAATGTCTCATCAGGAGTTCCTCAAGGTAACCATCTCGGCACGATTCTTTTTCTATTATTTATAAACGATACAACTTTTTATGTCATATACCAATTTAGCTAATTGGTGTGACAACAACGGCATGCCTTTGAATCTTAAGAAGTATAAAACCATATGCTTTTCACGAAGACTTGTTCAACCTTTTCCTTATATAATTAATAACTGTAGTCTAGAGGAAGTCTTCAACTTTGTTGATTTGGAGGTTATGATAGGCCTTAAGCTCAACGATCATATCAATACCACAGTCTAAAAGCTAAATATGCTTTTGCCTTTGTCAAAAGTTGGTCAAAAGAATTTAAAGACCCTTTTGTAACTAAGGTACTTTGTACAACTTTGGTGAGGACAATATTAGAATATGGTTCACTGATGTGGAACCCTAACTATCAGGTTAATTCCGATAAGTTAGAGTCTGTTCAAAAACAATTTTTACTTTTTGCATTAAGAGATTTTCGATGGAACTCTACGACAAATTTTCCTTCCTATACCAACCGTTTAAAGCTTCTAAATTTACCTACTCTCATGGCTTTTATCTGAGGTAAACTTTAATGTTCCAACTCGTGTATCTAAGCAGTTTAGGCCTTTACTATTAAAATCATGTAAAACAAGTTGTGAATTGAATGAACCTTTTCGCCAATTGTGTCACAATTTTAATTTTCTTTCCCAGCACCTTTTATATCTCAGACTCACATTTTAGCAACAAAAAAAACTGTTCTTACTTTTCTCAACAATTAAATTTTAAAATTCCATATTTACTAAATTTCAGCTGTTGAATAATTATTTTTTCTGTAGCTGAACAGTTTTAAATATCGACGCTTAATGGATGTTGCCTCTCGCGTTGGTTGGGCGATTGAAGGGTATTCGTTGGGCTTATTATTATTATAATTAGGTTCCATATCCGTTAACCACATTCTAATATTGGCCTCACCAAAGTCGTATAAAGTGCTTTAGTTACATAACGGTATTTAAATTCTTTTGACCATCTTTTGACAAAGGCGAAAGCATTTTTAGCTTTTAAGACTGTGGTATTGATATAAAGATGGAAGTTGAGCTTAGGGTATATCATAACCCCCAAATCTATATAGTTATTAATTATATAAGGGGAAGGTTGAATAAGTCTTCATGAAGAGCACTTAGTCTTACACTTTTGAAGGTTCAAAGGCATGTCACTGTTATCACAACAAATGGCTAAATTGTCTAGATCGTTTTGTAACAAACGCCTTTCGTCGAATGAGGTATATGATATAAAAAGTTTTACATCATCGGCATATAACAAGATATTTGAATGCTTTATTACCGAATAAATATCATTTATAAATAACAGAAGCAGAATCGGGCTGATATGGCTACCTTGAGGAACTCCTCAACTCTGATGTTGTAGTTTTTCCTATATATTGTACACATATATTTTTTAAATGATAGCAATTTATTACGTTGGATGAAGTGTTATCACTTGTATTAATTGATTATGCGTCTGCGTATTTCAGGAAGGTGTTTGGCGATATTTTGTTTGTTAATTGCTGGTATTGGTATTTTCACTTGGTGTTCTGAGGACGTTGTTTAGTAGTGGTGGTACCATCTGGTATTGTTTAGGGTTATTGAAGCAATATACATAAAAAAGTCAAGGTACAGGCGGGTTGAAAAGTTTCTGCGCTCACCAAGAAATAGCACTACTAGCTCCAAATTTTTTTCTCAACTTGGTACATCTGATGATTTATGAACAATTGTTAGAAGTGTATATACTCACCTTCAAAACACACCGTTTAATTTTTAGCTAGTTACTTTAAACGTGATCGTACTAGCCTTGAAGACGATCCATGCGAAGGACGACCAAAAACCGCAACCACACCAGAAATCATTGAGTTTACAATATTGTGAGAGAAGAGCAAAGTTTGACTAAGCGTGAAACTGCTAATCCAATAGGCATCTCAGACGAACGAGTACTTCATATTTTACATGGAGAATTACATATGAAAAAGCTGTTTGAAAAGTTAGTGCCGCGCACGTTAACAATTCAACAAAAACTGAATCGAAAACAGATCCCTCAGCATAATTTGGAGCATTTTAAGCAGAATAAAACCGATTTCTTGCGTCGTTTTATAACTATGATGAGACTTGAATCTACCACCATGATCCTAAATTGAAAAGAACGTTTACAGAGGACTAAAGCTGGTTTTAATACTGCGTTGTAAATAAGGACTTTGTAGTCTAGTTTTAGACCGGAGTTTTTTTTTAAAAGCCAATTTAAACTAGCTGCTTTTAATTTCATTTGTAGTATTTTTGCCTCTATGTGTCTCTTCCAAGTGAGACGTTATCTAAGTGTATACCGAGATATGTAACATTATTTAATGACTTGCGCTTGGGCTGTACTTTTGTTTCTTTTGGTGTTGGTCGGTTTACTGGATTAACGCCAGATTTGGCTGTCTGACTGTATGATCTTTAAGCATGGGGAAAGTGAAGTCGTCTACCTCAAGCATACTGAATATGTTATTTCTAGGAAAGTATTGATCCAGAACTTCTTTCCTGGACAGTTCCTTCACTGTTTTTATCGATTCTTTCCCCCAGTGTGGGCAGTCACAGCTAAGGCATCTTGTCTTGCTCTTGCTTGAAAAATGGGGCGAAAAATGAATTCCAACGACCAGCTGAAAGCGGCCTATACTTATTCATTAAAATAAACAAAAACTACTAATTATACTAAACCTTAGCAAATACCTTACTTTTAATGTATTAAATTTGCGTATTACCTGAATCATTTGTTTAAAAAAAGTTTACAATTTCTAATCTACATGCATACACGTACACGTCTTGTCGTGTCACATTTACCTATGTGCGAACATAAACATTCGAACTTTTTCAGCTATAAATTGTAACGGCAGCCTTAGGCCGAAAATAATGTAAACAGTATATGTGTGCTAGTATGAGTCGGGGGAGTATGCGCCTGTGTGAGTACGATCAGCGCAGACTATGTAAATGTTGCTACCGAATTATCTATACTAATATTATAACCGACTGTTTGCTGCGCTTTCACGCAAAAACTACTTAACCGATCATCATGAAACTTTGTACACATACTCTTGGAGGTATCAGAATGAACATAGGCTACTTTTTATTTAATAAAAAAAATTATTTTTTAAATAAAATAAAGAAACTTTTTTGTCCAATAGCCACAATAGAGCATATACATACGCATGCATAAAGTAACGCCCCATATGCACAGAGAGAGAGAGAGAGTGGGACTATACATAGGTATAGGCACATATGTATTGTAGTTGCATTGAGAGTAGTGTGGTATGTGTGTATGGGAGTATACAGTATACAGCATACATATCTACATGTATGGTGGCCATAAAATGTAAGCATACATACGTACATGTATGGTGGTGGCCTGGTCATCTATTTGCTGAGCGCCTATTACATTTTCGTTTCAGGTGATATTTAAAACGTCCTATTGCTCGGTAACCCGATGTGTTAGAAGAGTGAGGTTTTTTGCATCGTCGTCAGGGGCACCGGGGGTCTCTCGTACACTATACTTTCATAAACTATACTTTCAGCTATCCAATTTACTGTACTATGGAGACTAAACACTATATAACCTTCAGCTATTTTGAATTTTTCTTCATTTTTATTTATTCTGTTATTCAGAGGGGAACACCAGCAGATGAAATACAAGCATGCTTAAAATCATCGAGCTTATGATCGAGAGTTGAAAAGCTGAGCCTAAAAACAAATATGAGAGTGCATCTTCATAATGACGTGGATTCAGGACTTTATGCTGAAATGTTATTGAAAATTGGTGATGGTCGTTTAGATGTTGATGCTGAAGGTTGCGTATCACTTTCAAGAGAATTTTGTAATTTAGTAGAAAATGATGTGGATCTCATTGCTCATGTTTTTCCCGAATTGCAACAGAATTTGGGTTGTGATCAGTGACTGTGCGCAAGAGCAATATTAGCACCAAAAAATGAAGTTGTTAATAGAATCAACAATGACATTTTAAAAGAGGTGAAAGGGGAAATGGTGGAATATTTATCAAGGGATACAATTATGGATACCGAATTAAGTACCTCATATCCTGTAGAGTTTTTAAATTCACTTGAATTGTCGGGTGTACCATCACATAAGCTTCAGTTGAAACTAAATGTACCAGTAATGCTTATGCGAAATTTAAATGCTCCTCTGCTATGTAATGGAACACGACTTCGGATAACGAAATTTGGACAGAATATACTTGGTGCTACTATTTTAACAGGTGTCGGTAAAGGAAAAAGTGTAATCATACCTCGGATTCCAATTATTCCCACTGACCTTCCATTCCAATTTAAAAGAGTTCAGTTTCCCGTCAAACTTAGCTTTGCCGTAACTATAAACAAAGCACAAGGACAGACATTACAGGTAGCAGGAGTGCATTTAGAAAAGTCATGCTTTTCTCATGGTCAACTATATGTAGCCTGTTCGCGTGTGTCTAATGCCCGGAATTTACACATATTTACACCCAACGGAAAAACGTACAATATAGTTTATAGAAATATCCTTGACTAATAATCTGCATTTTATATTTTCAATTGTTACCATTCCGAATTATTTATTTTCTTTATAGTGACATATATATTTTAATATTTGTTGTACTGATTTAATAAAGTATACTTTGAAATTTGAAACTTCATTGCATGTAGTAATTTTTTGAAATAGATAATCTCAGACAAGCAATAAAATATATTCTTTATATTGATCCGTTTGTACTATAATGATCTCTTATTGGATGGATTTAATGCGAGCGAAGCCGCTGGTAAAAGCTAGTAACACATAAACCTATTAAAAAGTTGGCGGAAGTCTCCGAGTGGGCATCATGTAGTATTGGCAACATTTGCCACGATGAAAGTACGAGTGTGTGTGAACGCGACACATGTAGTGGTATCCATCAGCAACATTGCGGAGCCTTTGAGTTTCGTTATGGACCAAACAACCATAAAATTATAAACGGAAAGAAATGTATTGTAGTGCCGATAGCCAAAATAAAAAGTTTAAGTGAAATAAAGGTGTGGATATTTTCATAAAAAAAAAAAGGTGATGATACTAAGAAATGAACAAAAAAACAAAAAAAAAAAAAACAGGAGTAATAAAAATTGTATGAGCAGGCTCCCAAGTAGCCAGGTATTGAATAAATAAATAACAGCGAAAATAAACTGGAATTGGAGGTCGCCAGAAAAGAAAAAAAAACATAAGGGCCTCCACGATTTTTTATACATCAACCACTGCCATCACAACAACAACAAAAACTGAAAAAAAACAAGGACCAGAGGAATCACTACCACGGCGGGACCGCCTACAAATGTACGAGGATTCCAACCCAGGACGTAATCCCGGAATACAAAAATTGTCACCTTTTTTATTATTTTCGATTCTTTTTACACTTACCAATTTCTAGTAAGTTTCCTTCTGATTTTTTTTGTAAGCAAAATAATGTTTGATTAAATTACATTTGTAGGAAGATATAGAATATTATTTGCAATAAGTTCATGAGACATTTCATAAACAATTTTTTTTATAATTTCAAACAAAGAGGAAGCAAAAAATATTTCCTTCATTTGCTTTTTTTGCTTTTTTTGTTAATGTAACAAGTTGCTTTTTTTACACCGTTTTAGTACTTCAGATATTATCCGATTAACATCTTATTCTCTCTTACGCACAGTACTTTTTGCATTCAAACTTAATTTTTCTGTCACACATAACCTTCCTTTATTTCGTCATTTGAACACATGGAAAAAGAAAAGGGGGCGAATAACCTATGCATAGTAAATTAATGCAATTTTAAAGCACATTTTTTTCTTTTATTTTTATTTTTAATTTTTTTATAACAATTTTTGTGAAATAATTATCGAATTTCACATAGAAAACTTTTTGTTAAGTCACACCGAACCCGGCACTATACATATATGCGATCCACGACCCGCCAGCTATATTCACAACTAATCCGAAGAGTAACAATATAATATAGGTATACCTATATGTTCGTACACTTTGGAGAATTTAAATAGAAGAGTAGAGTACCAGTGAGACAGGCTCATTCACGTATATATTTTTTGTTGTAAGCTTCTCTTCTCCCACACAGGTTCTTCTCCAATATGTTGGTACCATCATCGCGGTGCAGACCAGGTGAGTGACTACTATACTCTTATACACACATGTACATATATATAGGGACACCTAGTTTATTTTATTTTTTTATTGTGCATTACCATTCTTCCTTTTTTTGTTTTTTTTAATTTGTTTTTTTTTTTTTAATTTTTATTTGAATTCAATAAAGTATGTATTATATTTTTCATAACTGAGAATAAGATATTAAAGGCTGAGTAGGAATTTTAAGTAAGAGAGTATTGTATTTAATTTAAAGACACCATTAATCTAAATTGTAATTTAACAAAAAAAAAAAAAAATGAATTATCTGAATAAATGAAGATAGTATACGTCATTCGAAAAATAATATGAAGCACTAAATTAATTTATGGTGTAGGTGTTGCGGTTGCACGTACGAGGGGACATGAGAGTGATGACTAACTCAGGGACAGATTAAGACCGACGGACTAGACAGTTGACAGACGGACCTTTTCAGGAAAGGGGGTCGTTGTAAGATGCGAGGAGTCAACACAACGGCCATGGCTTCGCATTTACATGTCGAAGGGGCGGGTAGACTCCACCTGACTGACGGACAGCGACGAACTGACGGGAGTGAATACATATTTTACACTCGACATTTTTTTGTTGTTTCCTAAACATCTCACACATTCGGAATGATAATTTTGTTACTGTAGCGTAGGCAGAGCGAGTGGCCAACAACCCACCCAACCGATGAGCTAGTCCAGGGACCGCAAGCATGCCGAAGCCACACTCGACCTTGCCACAAACATGCAGCTACATAACAAAATATGAGTCAGCAATTTGGTGTTTATTTTATTTATTTACATTACCAATATTTCTAGATTTTTTAGATATTCATCAAGCGCAGAGAACGAAAAAGGAGCCAATCTTTATGATGAGGCTGATGGCATCCTATTGGGCTCTCACTCATTAAAGTTACAAATGACACGGGGCTTGTTGAACTTACTTATTGAATGCTATAAAGGTAATTGTTGAAATACTATACAATATTTGTTTTATTTGAATAGTAATTCTTTATTTCAGTTAGCCTCGAAATCACAGTCGCTTGAGTATGTAGGTATAATGAGTGTATTTTGGGATTTAATAGCCGTGAATAAATACCAATGTACCCAATTAGAATTAAACGATACACTGAAAGCAATTGATGTTGTTGACATAGAATGTAGATTACTTTTAATGAACTATTATAAGGATTATATTCATAATAAATAAAAAAAATATGGAGAAATAAACAATTATAAGATTTCCTAAATTGTAACGGAAAAGATGATTTTTCTGTTAAAGTGCTCATTCTTGTGTCTGCGGATGCTCCTAATCAAAAAATGGTTTATTTCAATATTTACTTTGTTTATTTTTGATTTAAATAAATATTACCTTTCTTCGCGATCAATTTTTCAACACTAAAAGACGCACACGACCGCTCGCGCAGTGTCTTAAAATGTTGAAATAAAACCGGCACATAAAAAAGTTGAATTTTCGGTACTATAAAAAATCATGAAGATCTAAAGCAAGCTTAATTTTCAAGTGTTTAAATTGAATTATTACTAATCTACTAAGTTAAATTTAAATATAAGAAAAAAGGACTCAGAGTATAAGTACGTATTAGATTAGTATTTGTTGATATATACCTACTTTCCTAGTAAACACATCAAGCATGGTAAATATCAATGGAAGCATGGAATAGTCTGAGAGAGATTTATTAACCATCCGAGCCAATTCGTAAAATTTCACTGAGGTTTTTACATCGATTTGATTCTTTCATTTAAAGGAAAACTTGTTCTCCAGACTAAATGTTAGATAAAACAACATAAGCTTTTAGTAAATCTCTAAATATGGAAGAACCAATAAATAATAGATGTCTTGAAGTAGTAGCAGGTCTAGCCAAAAGTGAATCATAGCTGTTATTAGTTGGCCAAAAACTCACGCACAAGCATCGATGTATAAGCTGGTGCGTTATCATGGTGCAAAATAGTATTCCTTATTGACCGTACGACCTTATGACAAGAATTCATGATGCACCACGCCATTCCAGTCGAAGGATACAGTGAGCAAAACCTTCACATTCCTCGGTTGTTGACGTACTCGGGCGACCAGGACGAGCATTGTCATTGACATCTTCTCGGCTTTCCTTAAACCGGTTATACCACAATTGAACTTGTGTTCTGTTCATAGTAGACTCGCCAAACGCCACAGTCAACAGTCGAAGAGCACAGCAAAACACGATTCACCTTTTTATCTGTCAAAAACAAATTGACAGTCCAAAATGGCTGATATTGCCAACACGTATAACAGACATGTGTACCAACATAGCAGAAAAAAAGCAAAAATCGAGCATACTCAATACTCATACGAAATTTGAAAACAACGGATATTTCTTATCACACGTCGTGTGTTTGCAGTTCAAGCATCACCTCGTACTTCCATCTTCAAAAATTTTCACATAACACCTTCTATAAATACCAATGCTTGAATGCTATCTCAGCTTATTTTTTAACTGTAATTGTACAATGATTAAGATAAAGTGTACTTTTCCTGCTTTTTTATGTTTTCCAAAAGTATCAAAACCGAGTCTTTATTTCATGTCAGAAATACACTTAATAACTAAAAAGCGCCCGTAACGTCCGAGCGTTTAGCACTGCGTATTAACATTCGAACGACCACGGTTTGCGTCTTGGCCCACCATACATCTAAAATTATATAAAATTAATTTTTATCTTAGTTCATTTCTAACATGAAATAAAAGCTCCTCAAAAAATCCATGGGCCGTTCGGAGGCGGCTTAGAATAAATCGCAGCTTCCTCCGTTTGTAAGAAAGATATCAAGATTTACACCACAATTGACCGAAAATAGTTTCAACTGTTACAAAGCGCTGATTATACACGTATATTCAAACAAAAAAAGACAATCTGCATGTAAGTTTGTTTTGTATCTTGTAACGACAGCCTTTATATAAACTAAAGGCGAGAATAAACATCAATCTTTTAACGATTTCAGTTTTTTAGTTTATTTTTTTATATCAAATTTATAAAGTTTTCAATTGATTAAAGAGTTTTTTTGTGACTTTAATAACAGAGATTATAATAAATGAAGTCAATTAGAAATTTTCATTTTTCTTTTTGAAGCGTATTGGTTTACAGAAGGAGGAGTAGTTTATTTTAGAGCGGGCGTGAGGACGTAGGGCAGACGTAACGAATAGGACTAATGGACTAAAAGATTGTCGTACTTAGCGAGGATCAGCGCGTCACCTATGATTGCGTAAGCAAAATACGCAGAGGGGATGGGACGACTTCACCTGATAGGAAAAACTCCAAGCGAAAATTTCAACTGAAACGATAGAAAAAAAGTAGTCTTTAGTTGAGACGTAATCTAAGATATGGGTCAAATAAAATCAGCAATTTAATGACAAATGGAATTGAAAGTCTCAAAGCTGAAAGCAGTTCCTGAATCAAATTTAGTATGTAGTGAGAAGTTAAATCGCGTCGGTTGGGGTAGACCCAAAGTTATTTGACAACAATACACCCGCTTGTTGTCAAATAATCTGATTATTGACAAATATGTATGAATTGGAGAATGGGAAGAGGTTTTGATTGCCATTCCTCATAGCCTAAGCAAAAAGCTACATAAGTAATGAATTTCAAGCAAATCTAACCATACAAGTACATACGATTTTTTTTAATAGGTCAGTCCCCAGTCCACTTCTCGGAAGGAAAGAAAGACTTCCTGCTAGTCTAAGCAAAATACTATCTATGTACCAAACTCCGATCAAATCGTACCTTACATATTATTTTTTCGAATAGGCTGGCCCTGGCACATTTCCCTGATGTTTAAACTTTCCCAGAACAAAGTTTTTCACTCAAGTTTGCCAATATTCGGTTTCAATATAAATGAATAATTATTAGGGACTTTGGTCGTTTTCGGTTGGGTCTTAATGGTTCTAATATATCTTCTAAAGTTAGATTATTATTATTTAAGTATCTACGAATTTCATCCACCAGCAGCAGCATGTGTAGACGATCATTTTTTAATTTAGTGCTAATTTTTTTGATGAGACATAGCAATTATTTACATCATTTATCTTTTACTTAAGCACTATTGATTCCTCGGTTTGTTTTATTATTGCATTTGTAATGATCATCTGCACCTCAAGATGTTATAGATTTAGTTGGAAGAGCTTTATTACTTTAAATCCATTTCATTTTGGGCATCACCGCTCTCTTAAGCTTCAGAATGCATTACCGTCACTTGCTTCGTGAGTAAGACGTGTTTATCTACCGTAGCAACCAATCACGCCTTAAAACCTTATTACCGGCTTTAAAATACAATATTCTTGCCGTAAAAATTTGTTGGACTTTGCATTAACGACGTCATTGCTGTGTTGGAGAATAATTGCTTAAATTAAGCTTATTTCCAATAATTTTTGTTTTGTTTTTTTTTTTTGCACAATGGAAAATATAGATAAATACGAGTATATATCTCAACACAAAGAAAACGTGCTCTGAAACTGTGTCAAGTATCAATCTTAGGTTCTATTAAATTTTAAAGTAAGTGTACAAAAGAGTTGAGCAAATTTATTACAAGTATCACAACAAATAGTGACAATGACGAAAGCTTTTGATGAAGTCTACAATTCCTTGTTATCTTGCCTGGCACCACGTCTTGAATTTGGTATAATTCTAGGATTTTTTTCGTTTTTTACTCTTTTAATAGTATTCGCTTCTTGGTTTTGCCAGTAAGATATGCCTTACTAAGTTATAGGAACCTTGTCCCAGTACTCTATGTGAATCAATTGATGTTCCTTCTAAGTTATTCTACTTCACGAATTTATCCAAAAATTTTTATTTTAGCTATTATTAACCAATAAACTCTAAATAACTCGATATTATTTGGGAAATTGAGCAGATTAAGTAGATAAAAATATGAAACAAGCACACACATTTCAAATATCGTTATCGGCAAACGAAATTCAGCTGTAACGAAATTAAGATGATCTTTCAAATTACATATTTCACCCACTCTCTCCCAAAGAGAGAAATTTACTGAGTTTTCACCGAACAGAATTCAGTTAAAAATTAATTAAGTAAAGTTGCACAACAGGTGTTCGTCTTGACAGTTACCATATATTTGAATTTGTTCATTACTTAATTAAAGCGCCGAAATCTTACGGTTTTAATACTGAAATGTCTTGTAGGGTTGATACAGTTTATTGTTGTCTGATTTTAAGTATTTTCATAAATATTTTAATAAAATTGGCAATTTGATGGCATGTTTAATTTATTAATTGTGTTCAGAAATAATTGTAGTAACAATGTAAAAATTCCAGTAAATATAATAAATGTTTGATTCGATAGTCCTTTGTAAGTAAGAAAATTTATGTAAAGCCTGCTTTGCAACAATTTGTCATTTAGACTTTCAGGAAGTATGCTTATTTATCTGAACATAAGAAATTATTGTATTCTTTTTGCACAAAATCAAAATGCAGCTAACATTTTATTTTCTTCATCGACGCCACTTTCGGATGATGAATAATGTTTTGCGACTGAAATCAAGTTATATTGCAAAAATAAGAACATATTTATGCCATTTAATTAAATTTAATCAAATTAGATTTGCTACTTTTTTGCTAGTACATCATTCTTTGCTATTATTTTCATTTTAAGTAGTTTTTGTATTGTTGTCAAAATGCCAGCATGAATTTGAAATTTACACCAGCATTAAATTATAGAAGTCACACGATAAGGAGCAAACTTGTATGAAACATCGTTTGGTGTCGAACGGCTCGAAGTAGTCCCTCTCGATCTTGACGGGTATTGGTGTTTCTCACCGCCAGTTTACCGAGCCTTGTAAGCGAAGATATAGAATTCAGACAAATCGGCATGTTGTGATTATCTGGTTATATCTTAAAAAAGAGACAACATAATATATGTACGTGTATGTATATAATTAGCGCTTTGTAACCGCTGAAGCGATTTTCGGCAGAGCTCTTTCTCTAATTTGTGGCTTTGCGTCTTGTTGTTTATGCAACAAATGGAGGGGCCTATTCCGAACTGCTGATGGTTTTTTTATGTGAAGCTTTTATTTCATGTCAGAAATTTCCTGCCGAAATGTAAATATTGCCACGAATGACAACTTAAATAAGGAACGATTTCGATCAAATGATCACAGCTGTGATCTCAAACCAGAAACAGACGTCAAGTTTTCCTACTTTGGGCGTTGTACAATGAAACTGACAGAGATTTAAAAAAGAAAAAGGGATAACAAATATATGTATGTTGAAGTTTAACTTGTTATCGTTGAATTGGGCTTTTTTATTTTTCATTACAGATTGTATGTATTAAAATAATTACAAATTATTCTAAGATATGTACACAGTTTGTGAAGATGATTTTATGAACCTACGCTTGCTTCAATTCACTAAGAGCTTTTCACCAAAAATTATCAATCAGATACGCGTTTTTATATGAAATTCAAATTGTTATCTTTAACTCACCTGGATAAATACATATAAACATAGATAACAGGAATATTTGCAAATATACTACTATATGTATGTATATATAAGGCATATATACATAAATGAATATCAGTCAAAAATATATACATTCGAGTATGTACATGGCTGCACTGATAACATGCGTCAGTTAATCAACGGAAACCAACAAAAACAGTCGGAACGGTGCGAATGTAGTTGACTTAAAAATTATTAGCTTCTGTCAATAAAAAATAACTCGATTAGCCGAGCTGAAAAAATTATAGCTGAATAAGTTTTTGTGCTGGTTTATATCACTTTAATAATCTAAATCTACAAGGCTCTACCCTAAAAACCTGCTTATGGTATATGTGTATAAAATTGGCTTGAACGTGGATATTTTCATTGACTAAATTAATTAAAAGTTGACATAGTTCAAAAATGAGGTAGTTGTTGCTTTTGGTGACGTCATATAATGATGTTCTATGATAAAATTTTTGTAAGTATAATTATTTACTAATTATCTCCATCCATTCAACCATCTTAACATATCACTAGATACGGTTATAAAGAAGCTGCAGTAAATCGAGTAGCTTTCAACTTCTGTAGCTGCGGCGGCGGCAGAAAAATAGATCCTCTTGAGGATTCAAAGTTAGAGCAATTAATTTTTTTGGTTTAATTTAATAATATTAAAGAAATCTGGAGGTGCATGTTGGCTAAAATAAATATTTATGATGACACTTTATTATCTTTGATACATCGGAGGTTGAGACGCCGTCTCTGCCTATGTGCTGTTATAAATGGTGCATTTACAAGACGATCAAATTACGCAAATTCAACACTCAATTCGATTCTGAAATCCTAGCTGCTTACACCGCTGCTGTTTTTAATCTCGATTTTGGTATTTTGTTTACAAATACTGTGGAAGCCATAAAGTTGGCACAAAATATTTGGTTGTTCAAGATAAGCTGGTTGTCAGATAACGTGGTTGTGTGATTAAATAAACAACAATAAAATACAGTATGGGAAGATAACCAATTATGAGCAATCTAGACCCTGTTTGACAGATTGTGTGGTTGTTGGTTTATTTGCAGTGTTAGGAATAGTCAGAATTTAAATAAAAAATAAATCAAACCAAGGAACGGCATTTCAGCTCCATAAAAATTAAAATCACAGAAAGTAAGTAAAAAATAGTTAGTTAGTTTTATTAAAAAAAAAAAAGCTTAAGCCTCAACGAGTTTATTTGAAGAGAAAATAAAAACCACTGAAGGGCTATGTGAAACCATTCAACAGCTGTTGGTGTGAAAATAAGCAAATAACCAAGACACAGGGTGGTCACGGTGCAAAGAGGTTATTTTTAACTTAGCTACCATATAACCATGGACAACCTAACTCCACGATGCAGTAAGCAGTCTAGCCTAAAATCGATACCTTTGATCAAATGTATGTTATCAGCCGGATGGTGGGCATACATAAAATTCCCATTAAAAGTGCATTGACTGAATTTTAGTATAATAATAATAATAATAAGCCCAACTGTTACCCTCCTCCCGCCCAACCGACACGAGGGGCGCCATCCGAATGACGTACGGAATTTGCCGAGTCTTGAAAAGCAAGAGTTTGTTAAGCGTCGAGATTTAAAACTGCTCAGTTACAGACACACAAATTCATCAGCTGAAATATACGATTGATTAAGCCATTAACGAAATTTAATTGAGTTATTTATTAAGAGAGGTTAGTATAGAATTTTTCATTACGAAAAGTGAGTATGTTAAATCCAATGTGCTAGAATAATAATTGAAATCTTGACATATACGACGAAATGGTCCAAATAGTTCAAAATCTGTTTACTAGATTTAAAAAATAATGGTCTAATCTGGATAGGGACATTAAAATTTACTTCATTTACAAGAAATGAACTGCAAAACAGTCCATTTAGAAGTTTTAGGATTCCACTCCACTGAGCCGTACTCCAATTTTGGTAATGTCTACTAGATTACCTCTTTGTGTCCTACGAGAGTATGCTCCGGTCTTGAAACCTTTTGTAAGTCGCCGTATCTTTTCACACCCATGTATTTCGGCCTTTAATTTTTTGTCTGCAAATGCGTCTTGTTTCCCTCTTCAGCTCTCTGTACTTATCCCACCTCGCACGTATTGCGGTCGATCGCCAGGTTGCGAGGTGGGCAATGTGTTTTCTTTCCTCTGCATTTCGATATTTCTCATCGTACCAGCTCTTATTCTGGCACTACCAAAACGGCGGCGGTACGTTGCACAGTTCCACAGTTCCCTTATATCGAGTTGCTGATGAGTGCTCTCAGAAAGCAGATGTGCAAGTCGAGAAGACATCCAGAGGACTCTTGGTCTAACACCTGAATTCGTTTCTGGCTATTTCCTGGTAAATGGCAGCCAAAAACTTTCCTCACTTGCGTAAACTTCTACACACGGTCCAATCCTCCTTTAATTATATCCACAATATTGAAAATAATCTATATGAATTGCGCTAATGTATGATTCCAACCACACCCAATTAGTATTTCTAAATATATACATAGAATTCCATATTGTTTTTTGTTTTTTAATAAATGAAACATACAAAGATAGTGCTGCTGATGATACACAGAAATACTACATAATTGTACTTTATCTATGCATATTATCAGTCTGTAAAGCTTTTCATAATTTTCTGCAAACAACAATATTCTTTGTTATATCTTTTTGGTTATATACATACATCGCTTACCCATAATGGGAGTGTGGGATCGGCGGTCCCAATAGCCGAGTGGTTAACATTCTATACTGCCATTCTGAAGACCAGGGTTCTAGTCCTGGTTCTACTAAGATCTAAAATTACAGAATATTAATCTTTCTAACTGCCGTCGCCCCTCGGCAGGGATTATCAAGCTCTCCGATCGTATTTCTGACATTAATAAAAGCTTCGCATAAAAATCCATCGGCCGTTCGGAGGCGGCTTAGTATAAACTGTAGGGCCCTCCATTTGTTGGAAAACATTAAGACATACATATACCACATATGTATATAGCATGGCATATATATATATGATCAGCACATATTTCATGGTCCCTCTTCAACCTCGACGGTAACGAGGAACCCACACTAGTAGCACTGTGCGATTGACCGTAAGAAGGGTTTATGACAGATCAAGTTTCACGCGCAGTGTCTGTGGATTATACAGCAGCAGTGTGCTGAGCAGCAAGGCCTCAAGTGTTCTCGCTACTGGGTAAAGGAGGGGTATCTACCCTATTTCCAAACCCCGGTTATCGTTAACGTGGCCAGAAACAGATTAAGGATCATATTTCGTTTGCTTGAAAACCACCTGAACTTCCTCCCTGGGTAAATCAAGGATTGCACTGGTATTTGGTCGTTGGTCTAGACGGCGCGTCACTTTTCGCTTCAATTTTCAACGGCAGGGAGCAATGTAAAGTTCGCACTTTCTTTGCGTCACGCGAGTTGTGATCAATGATTTAAATTTGCACACGGTTATCGCCGCTCGTCGGTTTTTGCAGCGCTGGTAATTGTGATGTAAGACAATCTATGAAAATTGCACTCAATTCTGATGGGGGCATCGTCGTTCAAGTTGCATAATTTCAAATCGTCTATCTGTTCTGCGTTAAACACGCTCAAAACTAGTCGGGTTTCGTCCCTTAGTATCATATATCCGGACGGTATTCTACTGGGCAACAAATAACGGAAGAATGGATATATTAACTATGTCCTGCTTGACATGTCCTGACTGTATGGCTATGGAAACTTCTGTTATGTTGTCCTTTTAATTTTATATCAAAAAACACTCATTTACTGTCGACTAAGCCGTCATTATTATTAGAAAGGCATTTGAATGGAAAGCAAACTACAAAACAGAATATCAGAACTGTTATATTGAGGTTTGTTTTAAAAAATTTTAGCGTTAGCCTACGATTAGTTGAGTGTTTCAACATTTTAGGGAGCAGCAGTTTTCGGTGAAGTTCAGTTACTGACCCAAAGTTTAAAACAAGAACATCCCAAAAGTAGAAATTTATTGAAATTGTGTCACAACATACATAAGTCAAGAAATCTACATATGTAGTTAGCTCCAGTCTTGAAAGAAGAGTAGACGGTTTTCTCTCGTGGTCCGTCCGTAGAATTACTGTGATGTGTGGTATTTCATGGCGCGATCTTTGCTAATATGGAAGTAGATAAACAGAGTGTGATAAGTGCCTCAGTAAAATACATTTTTATTTTCTGTGGCAGCCAAGCAGCAATAACTTTAATCTCGAATCCGAATATCTTTCATTTGAGTTCCTTATCACAAGAGCATAAATGAGAACTACAAGGCATATGAGTTTGATAGGGAAGATAGGACCAAATAGATTCCTTCGGATAAAGAACGCATTCGTATACCCCACGCCAATGGCTTCTAAAAAAATATATATATTTATAAACATAAGCTGGCTTGAAGCAGGACCAGACAATCTATTATGCGAATGTATTTCACTCGGCAGAAGTAGGCTTCACAATCTCTCTGCTTGTTTTCTAGAGAATCTTCGAAATGTGGCAGAAGAAAAGAAAATCAAAAGATGAGCGTAATTTGATAATCCAAATTGAAGGATTGCGGGTCACAAGACAAAAAATGTTGTTCTCACATTAGCAGCTATTATTATCTACTTTTAATTCGCATTACCGGCTCCTTAATTTTTTCCATTGTTTTCTATATATTTTAAGAATATAAAAGTTAAAATGAGCAGTTCTCTTCTGAGAAGACCTCTTTTCTGAAAATCCGAAAAGACCACCCAAGCAGTTATAAACCCCTTAAACTATTTTCAATCAAGTTTTTGCTTCGTTTAGTGTTGTGCGTGTTTATGTGCACTCGACTACTGCGGTCTAAATATAGTTTATAATAATATACTCTATTTAACTTTATCTATAATATTTATATGTACATATAATAAGCTTTAATACATATTTATATATATTTTTATTATTATTAATTATTTGGCAGGTTTTAGAAGAATCTTGGAGAAAAATAATGATATATATCACTTTGCTTTTATGTTTTAACATAGTAAAGATTGACTGCACCGATTCAAATGGACAATTCAATGGTATGTATATATTATAATATATATCAAAATTATTTAACAAGGTACCGTCTGCAAAACGTACATGATTTCTTAATTTAATTGTCGCAAATAAAACTAAGTGGGGATTCAATCAAGCCACATAAGACTGCGAATTTTATTTATAATTGACGCTTTAAAACACTCCTGACCACTCAACTATTGCGGCCGCAAAAATGATCTGCGCATTTCCTCTGAAAGTCGAAAAAACCAAAACGATTATTTTAGACTGGCCCTAATCTTCGACTATGATCGGAGTGACGATCCAACGAATTTGGTATTATTTCGAGCTTTGTAAGATTAGATTATTCAGGATATCATTTTTCCGAAATTTATATTACTTTTTTACAAAAAGAGTAAGCTGAAATCAGGCGGAAAGAGATGAACTTAAAGGAAAAATGGAGTAAATACATATCTTCATCTCTTTATTTTATTTTTTAAAAAGCGAACCTTAAATTAGTTTGTTTCTAAAAGCATAGCATGTAAGCTTGAAAGTCCCAGTAACCAGTAGTCTAGTTTTTCGGTAATTAAAATCGAACGTTTGTCACGTGAAATTGGATCTATGGTGGACATGTGATTGTTTCAAACAGAACTGAACTGGCAAATGTTTAGAATAGTCAAAGATTGAAGTAATTTTCAACACTTGTCTGATATGAGCCGTGCCCAAGGGATCGGAAAATGGTTGTCCATTGTTCTCCGGCAAACTGAAGCTTGCCCTATAATATTTATTTTTACCGTAAGTTCCCTTCTCCCCCTTCTATTTGATTGAGCTTAATGTATCAGTAAAGAGAAATGTAATCAGCTGAAATAATCATATAAATCCGAGTATGTACTCATCTTCTTTAAAATTGGTCAGCTTGACGAATACTTATTCTTCTTTATAGGCACCGCTTACGCAGTTATAGCTTCTCAATATTCAGCGCCAACTAAAGACACCAAGTGCTTGCACCGGAGGGCACTGCATCGAATACCCTCAAAGGTAGACTGTTCTCATCTATCCAGACAACATGATCTAGCCAGCGTAACCGCAGTTTCTTGATTCGCTCCTCGTTTTATCAGCCTACCTAAAGAAATGTATAAAAGCGACATAATAATTTGTAAGAGCTAGTAGCATGCGAGCATTAGGTTTACTTGACAGTGGGATAACACTAGCGTACCGCACCTGAGAGTTTCCATCTCACAAGTGGTTAAGTTATATTTTACTAAGGGTTTTCATCTTATTGAAGAGATAGATTGTAGATGGATTCTACCTCCACGATCTATGTTAAAAATAGTTCTATGTCAAAGTATCTTTGGTACGACTGTCGAAAAATTCAGCCTGCACGACGAAACATCCCCAAATGGGCTGAGGCTGATAGACTTCGCCAGGGCCCGAAATACGGTTGTCAGTAGCACTAGATTCCAGCACTAAAAAATTCACCAAGCTACTTGGCTGTCTCCAGATCGGAAAACTTTCAACCAGATCGATCATGTTGTGATAGAAGGAAAACATGTATCCAGTGTTTTAGATGTGCGTACGTCCCGAGGTCCCAACATTGACTCGGATCACTATCTTGTCGCAGCGAGGATACGCAAGCGCCTCTGTGTATCGAAGATCGCCCGTCAACAAACACAAGGAAGGTTCGACGTTGAAAAGCTGCAATCACAGTAAACAGCCGAGCGGTTTTCTACTCGACTTGCACACCTGCTCTCTGAGAGCACTCATCAGAAACCCGGTATAAGGGAACTGTGGGACGGCATTTCAAAATCCCTAGGGAAGCAAGACGCGTCTGCAGACAAAAAAGAAAGAGGCCGAGATGCGCGAGTACGAGAAGCTTGAGAAGCTGACCGACAAGGGTAACGCTCGAAAATTCTACGAAAAGATTCGGCGACTTACAGAAGGTTTCAAGACCGGAGCAAACTCTTGAGCATCTGTCACTAGCTCACCTCCCAGTGAAGAGGAAACACGTGGAGATGATGAACCCGAAACTGCAATTGATGATGATGGATAAGTTGTTCCATTACCCGACTATGAAGAAGTCCGAATAGCAATCGTCCGCTTAAAAAACAACAAAGCGGCAGGGACCGATGGATTGCCGGCCGAGCTGTTCAAATACGGCAGCGAAGAATTGATCAGGTGCATGCATCAGCTTCTTTGCAAAATATGGTCGGATGAAAGCATGCCCGATGATTGGAATTTAAGTGTGCTCCGCCCAATCCACAAAAAAGGCGATCCCACAGTTTGCGCCAATTACCGTGGAATAAGCCTTCTTAATATCGCATATAAGGTCCTCTCAAGCGTAGCTTGTGAAAGACTAAAGCCCACCGTCAACAAAATGATTGGAGTTTATCAGTGTGGCTTTAGACCTGGTAAGTCAACCATTGACCAGATATTCACCATGCGCCAAATCTTGGAAAAGACCCGTGAAAAGAGAATCGATACCCACCACCTTTTCGTCGATTTTAAAGCCGCCATCGACAGCGCGAATAGGAGCTGCCTTTACGCCGCTATGTCTGAATTCGGTATCCCCGCAAAACTTATACGGCTATGTAAACTGACGTTAAGCAACACTAAAAGCTCCGTCAGGATCGGGAAGGACCTCTCCGAGCCGTTCGATACTAAACTTATTGCTGGAGAAAATAATACGGGCTGCAGAGCTGAATAGAGAATGTACAATCTTTCATAAGTGTACAGCTGCTGGCGTATGCCGATGATATCGACATTATTGGCCTCAACAACCGCCCCGTGAGTTCTGCTTTCTCCAGACTGGATAAGGAAGCGAAGCGAATGGGTCTGGTAGTGAATGAGTGCAAGACGAAATATCTCCTGTCATCAAACACGCAGTCATCGCATTCGCGACTCGGCTCTCACTGTTAACAGTCATAACTTCGAGGTCTTAGATAATTTCGTCTATCTAGGGATCAGCATTAATACCAACAACAATATCAGCCTGGAAATCCAACGCAGAATCACTCTTGCTAACAGGTGCTACTTTGGACTGAGTAGGCAATTGAAAAGTAAAGTCCTCTCTCGGTGAACGAAAACTAAACTCTACAAGTCCCTCATCATACCGGTCCTACTATATGGCGCAGAAGCGTGGACGATGTCAACATCTGATGAGTATGCCCTGGGAGTCTTCGAGAGAAAAGTTGTGCGAACGATTTATGATCCTTTGCGCATTGGCAACGGCGAATATCCAGACGATGAGCTGTACGAGCTATACGATGATATTGACATAGTTCAGCGAGGAAGAGACAGCGACTACACTGGCTAGACCATGTCGTCCGAATGGATGAAAGCACTCCAACTTTGAAAGTATTTGATGCAGTACCCGCTGGTGGAAGCAGAGGAATACCTCCACTCCGTTGGGAAGATGAAGTGGAGAGTAACCTAGGTACACTTGGCATTTCCAACTGGCGCCAGGCAGCAAAATGAAGAGAAAAATTGCGCTTTTATATTGATTCGGCTATAATTGCGTAAGCGGTGCCAACCCCAATAAAGAAGAAGAAGAAGATGTCAAAGTAGAAAGTTGCGAATGCTTTGTTTTGTGAAAGAAAGTATTTCGTGCGATATGGAGTCGCAAACAATTTTAGGCATCGGTTGACTTGGAGAGGTCCTTCCCGCTCTTGATGGAGCTTTTGGTGTTGCTTAATGTCAGTTTACACAGTTGTATAAGTTTTTCGGGGATACCAAATTCATATATGGCGGCGTAGAGGTAGCTTTTTTACTTGCTATCTAAGGCCACTTGGTGGTATAAGTCGATCTGGTGGGTGGGTTGACGGTGGGTGAGTCTTTCACAGTACGATCGATGGGACCTTATATGAGATATTAAGGACGCATATCCTAGTAATTGGAATCTTACTTTTTATGGATTGGGCAGAGCACGCATCGGAAATGCTTTCGTCAGACCATATTCTGGAAAGAAGATGAAGATGTCAGTATTTGAAAGTCTCCCCCGGCAATCCGCCAGCTCTGTCGATTTTTTGTTTTTCAATCGTACAATTGCTAAGAGTGCTTTCGAGTAGAAACCCATTCAGGTGTGTGTTATGATTGAAGGTTTCGGACCTATAATTCTCTTTATTTATAATCGACAGGAGTTCGGAGGAGAACATTTTGTACCTATTTTAGTCAGATTTTGTAGGAAAGCTTTTCTTAAGGGGTTAGGGGTAGTCAGAGGCACGAACAAATGAGAATTTTCAGTATTTTTTTTTGCTATTAAATAATTTTATTTTACAAAAGTAGTTATATGGTATTATTAAACAATGTTTTGACTTGAAGTCACGAAAATTTCAAAAAAAAAAAAATTTATTTCCGAAATTACAGCTGTCTGTGTTAAACCAGTTCCAAAAAAAGGTCCTTGCGGTGACAATCATAAGTCCTTGGAGATTCATCTGAAATCAATCGGATAAAAAAATTAGTTTTATAAATAAATAATCCTGGGCCTGATCGATGGATTTTTTTTTCAAAATTTAACAAAATGGCGGCCTCAGGAAACTTTTGTCTAGATTTTTGGGAAAAAATCAACCGTTAATTGGTCTTAAAAAACCGAAATTTTAAAAAAAAAAAAATCCTTCGATCAGGCCCGAGTTTATTATGTATTCTAATAGCTGTATAAATTTCATTAAAATCAACTGAGCGGTTTTCGAGTTACAGTTGTCAGCAGTTCAAAAAACATAGTTTTGAGAAAAACGCGTTTAAAGTTTCACACTAGCGCTTTGAAAGGCCCGAGCTCTCTTTGTTATTTGTCGAATAACTTAAAAACGAATTATCCGATTAACTTGAAATTTTCAGAGATTATTTTTAAGATATTATACTTAACGAAAATGCAAAAAAAAATTTGATTTTTTGAAAATTCTGACTACCCCTAACCCCTTAAGAAGATTATTAGATTTAACAATGCTTTAAATATTCTATGTGAGATTATCCAGGGATACCGGGGAATATTCCGTTTTATTTTCTATTCAAAAGTGTATTTGTTGCCGTTTGGGCTCATGGCTATAGGCTACTATGAGAGTTACATATACATATGTACATACATCCGAGTTTTTTTCGCATTTCGATGAGTGATTTGCGAGATAGTTAAAAACATTCCTTTAATAGATGCCTTTTCCTTAAATGTAATACATACATATTATATATATGCATATATTATTTTTTATAACTAACTGTTGTTATATTTTATTTTGTTTTCGTAAAGTGGCTGATACCTGGATTATAACGCCGACAAATATAACACCTACGGAAATCGCAATACATTGGGAAGATCCTTCAAACTCAATTTATACCAGCGTTTTTCAGGTTAATATAAATGGGCCGTTGCAACGTTCTCAGGAAACACAAATCAATTTTTCGAACCAAACAACGGAAAACCAGTTTTATTTTAAAAATTTGGACCCATGCGGACAATATAAAATTTTGTTAGAAGCCATTTCAGATAACGGAACAGTTTTATATTTGACTACAACAAACTTGCAGACTTTGGAAACACGTAAGTAGATCATAACTAATTGTCGATTTCTCTTTTCGTCACTATTACATTTTAAACTAAAGGGGAGGGAAATAATGTCAAACAAAAATATTTTTTCTTGCGACCACAAAAACTTATTTATTAATGTCTTAGCTTGTAAGTACAATATTTAATTTAATTTAGGAATGTCCACCCCCCGAGTGTATTTCGGACATGAAATAAAGGCTCCTCGTAAAAAAACCATCAGCCGTTCGGAGGCGGCTTAGTATAAACTGTAGGTCCCTCCATATGTTGGAGGAACATCAAGACGCAAAAACCACAAATTGAAGGAGGAGCTCGGCCGAAAATCACTTCAGCGGTTACAAAGCGCCAATTATATATATATACTTACTGTTAGGCCTAAGTTGATTTAAGCAGATTCAGTAATAAAATAATTAGGTTTTAAAAATAGTAGTTACTACACAACAAAACAGATTGAGTTAAGGAAAACATTATTTGATATTTTAAATAACACTTTATATATGTCATCTCGAAATGTGTTTCGCAACAGTTTCGGAGGGAGCTTCAATTTCCAAACTCTGCGACATTTTAAAAATCTTTTTCCATAAGTAAAAATTTTTAAAACCATTTGCTTGCACAAGAATTATATCAAAAGATTTCTATGTATGTGAAAATTTAGCAACAGGAGGTACAGAAATTTTCGCCTATTAAAAAAATGTGTTCATTTTCTTCAACAAAAATGAATAAGCGGCGGGTTAAAAATCAAAATTTGTGCTGTTAGTTGGTTTAACAGCACAGGTTTTTAGTTTGTTGAGTCCTTTCTAGATTTTTTAGAGAATAAATGAACAAAGTTCTTCACATTTCTTGCTTCATTGCCAGTTATTCATTTTAAGTTTAAGACAAATTCGGCGCAAGATATTGTGTTGTCCTAAAACTTGTATATTTCAACTATAAATAAAATAATCTTGGATTCAATTTATCGGAAATATTCCATCGAAGTCTGGACATTTTACTATAAAAAACATAAGAAATAAGAGTGAAGGCACTCATTTAACTTCTGAGTGTCGAACATGTTTTTTAATAGGATAAATTTTCTTCGAGAATTAATTAAATGCAAATGAAAAAAGGATTCAGAAATATGCAGAAAAACTTGATAAACCATTAAGCTGGACTTTGTTAAATTGGAACTCCAGATATAACTGTAAAGGTACAGCAATGCATGTTAATACTCAACCAGCCTGTAGGAAAAAAGTATGTGCTGCCTATCAAATGTTTCAAAGAAATTCAAAACTTTTTACAACTATTTAAATTATATTATGAGAAATTGTGCGCTTTTTCGCAAAGAAGTATCATGGTTTTCTAATAAGGGAGCCGACATGCTATGAGTGAATGAGAATACTTATCCAACCTTTAATTATTGATTTTATACGGAATATTTTTAATTTTATTATATGTATATCTTTATTTTCGTAATAAAAATAACCACAATAAGATTAAGCACATATCTTATTTCTATGTGTGAAGTATTTGTACCCAGTAAATAAATAAATATTTGCATTAATACCAAATTCGATTAATAAAGGAGTAATGATTAGTGCATCCACTTCGAACGTAAAGGGAGCAATGAAGGCACTTTTGTTAGTTTTTCCAAAAATCATTTGTTTACTCGCTTATTGATATATTTTGTGGCAATAAACGAGCTAAAAGTATAAATAAAGAAAAAAACATAACGGCTAATCATAACTGTTAATTGTTATGAAACTCTTTTATTTTCAATGAAAGCGCATTTTGTCATTTCAAATTAGTCTGAGTGTTGATTACAAAAACACGCATATTTTATTAAAGTATCGCGAAAATATACAGTTGTTATGCGGGTCAAAAGTGATTATTTATTAAAAATGTGTTCAATCAATTCTCTAGTTGATCTTAATTCTACAGAAGAGCTAATTAAAACTAATCCTTGATCCGAAGTGGTAAGACCAATTTCTCAAACTTTGATAAAGAGAAAAATTATTTGAACTTCTTAATGTATTTTTAATAGCTTTCGGATTTGCTATATAAAATTGAGGTTTGATAAGATCAATATGGTGAAAGTCTTACTAATTTTTTTCACGACAACGTTTTACTTAAAGTCAACTGGGATGGCTCGAAAAATGAAACAGCGATAAAAAAATACAGATTGTTTAACTTTTTCTTTTTCGGTAAGATCTGAATTTTTTATATTGCTTACATATTTTCAATAACTAATGTACATACATATATTGTCTATTTTGTTGTATTTTTGCAAAATCCGTTAAGAAAACTTTAAATCATTTGCGGATTTTGAAAAATCGATTAAGCTGGCCTTTCGCAAATGTAAGGCAACCTTTTTTCGATTTTCTTTTCCTTTTGGAGGTCAAAGAGAGCATAAAAAATACTCCCTTTGCCCTCCATTAGGAGCTCAAAATGAGTAATCGCCCGTTAGAATGTGCAATGCTAAAAAAGGGTAATAAATGCATGAGGCTCGGAGATTTGTGAGTAATCCATTAGTCGCAAAGGAGCGATCTAAGATTAATCTTTGAATCATCCAATTTTTTACAGGGTAATGTGTTTGATGACTATTTTCTTTTACACATTCATATTTGAAATGACCCGCCCTACGTTGTTGTAGCTTTCTGTATTTTTTATTATACAATTATTAATTGATAAGAAGTATATCGGGCGCACCATAGTACTAAGGTAACGATTAAACTCAGAAACAAAATAACCAAACTGCATAATTAACCGAACGCTTCGGTTAACACCTTGGTCTCCGCAACAAGTCAAACCTGCCTGAAGGGAAGAAAGAAAGCAGATTTCTAAAGAGCAACATTGAGCCAGCGTTCTCTTGCTGCTAGTGAGCTAATTTAGGTATAAGATTTGAATACTTATTCTTAGGCTCCGTATGTAAGAGCAAATTCAATAAATAAATAATAATGTTAATAGAAAAATGAATTGGTATTCCTTGGTATTCGTTTTTCTCACTGTTTGGCGCCAATTAAAGATACTAAGTAGAGCCAAGTGCCTCTCTACCTGGTCTTTCCAACGGTGTGGAGGCCTTCCTCTTCCTCTGCTTTACTTAGACTTTACTTTTCAATTGCCTACTAAGTCGAACGTACCACCTGTTGGCATGAGTGATTCTGCGTTGGATTTATAGGCTGACATAGTTGTTGGTGTTAATACTGGTTTCATCGTAGGCGAAGTTATCTACGACGTCAAAGTTACGACAGTCAACATTGACGTGGGATGCGAGTCGCGAATGCGATGACAGTTTGTGTGATAAGATGAGTTATTTCGTCTTGCCCTCGTTCACCACCAGACATATTCTTTACTTCCTTATGCAGTCTGGAGAAAGCAGAACTCACGGCGCGGTTGTTGAGGCCAACAATGTCAATATCACGGGTCTTTTCTAAGATTTGGCGCATGGTGAATATATGGTCAGTGGTTGACTTACCAGATCTAAAGCCACATTGATAAGGTCCAATCAGTTTGTTAACGATGCGCTTTAGTCTATCACACATTACGTTCGACAGGACCTTATATTAAGGAGGCTTTTCCCATGATAATTGGTGCAGCCTATGGGGTCCATTTTTTATGGATTGGGCAGAGCACGCTTAAGTTCCAATCGTCGGGGATGCTTTCGTCCGACCATATTCTGTAAAGTAGCTAATGCATGCACCTTGTCAGCTCTTCACCGCTATGTTTGAATAGTTCTGCCGGTAGGCCGTCAGCTCCAGCCGCTTTGTTGTTTTTTAAGCGGACGATTGCTATTCTAACTTCTTCATGATAAGGTAATGGAATGTCTTTTCCATCGTCATCGATTGGGGTTTCGGCTTCACCATCTTTGGGTGTTTCATTTTCACTGCCATTCAGCAGGCTGGAGAAGTGTTCCCCCCATAAATTCAATATTATCTGGGAATCGGTTGCTAGATCACATCTTTGCGTCCTACAAGAGTATACTCCGGTCTTGAAACCTTCTGTAAGTCGTCGTATCTTTTCATAGAATTTAGAGCATTACTCTTGTTGGCCACCTTCTCAAGCTCTCCATACTCACGCATCTCGGCCTCTTTCATTTTTCATCTGCAGATGCATTCGATCGCAACGTTGCGAGATAGACAGTCTGTTTTCTGTCCACTGCGACAAGACAGTCCTCATCATACCAGCTGTTTTTGCGACCTTTACGAAATCCAATAGTTCGTTTGTAGCTTTACGTAGAGAGCTTGAAATGCCATCCCACAGTTTCCGTATACCGAGTTGCTGATGAGTGCTCTCAGAGAGCAGGAGTGCAAGTCGAGTGGAAACCGTTCGGCACTCTGTTATGATTGCAGCTCGAACTTTCCTTGTGTTTGTTGACGGGCGTTCTGCGATACACAGAGACGCATGCGTATCTTCGCTGCAACAAGATAGTGGTCCGAGTCGATGTTGGGTCTTCGGAGGGCTCACACGTCAAGAACACTGGAGACATGTATTCCGTCTATCACAACATGATCGGTCTGGTTTTGGATTTTTCGATCAGGGGAGAGCAAGTAGCTTCATGTATTTTTTGTGCTAGAATCTAGTACTACAGACAACCATATTTCGAGCACTAGCGAAGTCGTTCAGCCTCAGCTCATTAGGGCATGTTTCATTGTGATGGCTGAATTTTCCAACAGTCGTACCACCCTGGCATTCAAATCGCCAATAGCGATTTTCACATCGTGTCGGGGGCAGCACTCGTAGTTATGGTCTAGACGCTCATAAAAGGAATCTTTGGCTAAATCGTGCTTCTCTTCTGTCGTATCAGCGATATGCTGAAAAATGTCGCTTTGATGCATATTGTGGCAGCACGCTCATCCACAGGGGTTAATGCCAGAAAACGATTACGGATTCTCTCTCCCAACACAAATCCAATTCCAAGTTTGAGCTCCTTTATATGACCACTGTAGTAAATGTCACAAGAACCTACTCACTTTCGTCCTTGTCCCGTCCATCGCACTTCTTGGACGGCGGTGATGTCAGCCTTTAGTTTAGCGAGGATATCAACCAACTAGGCAGGGACACCTTCCCAATTAAAGGACCGGACATTTCACCTCTGGTGAATAGACGCTGCAATGACTTCAGCGGACCGTTAAGCTAGTAGCCCGGTGTGATGGGTTAAAAGAATCTCTTATTTTTTACATTTTTATTAGAAAAACCTCTCAAAAATATACTGTAAAATTTCCAGACCGAAACTTTCAATATTTTAGAAATTATAGCCACAAAAAGAAATCGTGCCATAGTGTGTAAGATTGAAGTGAAGGTCAAACAGCCAGGGACTATGCTGACATTGTTGACAATGCATGAATTTTACGGGCGGAGAAAAATGCAGAAGGCAACAGTAAAGAGGCTAGAACCTTACGCAAGGCTCTGACAGCCGCTGAAAATGATAATTGGTGATTGATGCACCAGGCATAGCTGATTGAATTATGGAAGTATTATTTGTTGTCAAAACTTTGAACGTGTTTTTTTCGAAACTATGTTTTTAATATCTCGGGAAAACACTGACTAGAAACTATTTAACCGATTTGGCTGGAAATTTAACATGTTATTCTACACGTAGATATATATAGCTAAACACTAAACATTTGAAACATTTATTTTTTTGATAATTGATTAATTTTTTTAAGCAATTTGTCACCAAAAAAAAAATTTGATTTTCAGTACCTTTCTTTCACAAGTCCACCATTTCATTTTTTTATGCATGTTATTGGTTAGTTCACTGGAGTGAACTATAAACAATAATAATCTCTTCGATTTTTTTATTTCAGATGACTAAGAAAGGCTGCGTGCTTCCCTAAATCGCTCATCGTATGATAAAATCAATGTAAAATTAAGTAAAAAAATTTCTTTGTATGCTTGAAAGTAGCAATAAAAACATGTAAAAAATTCTAAAACGATAACATATTATTTTACTGCTCAACTTTCAACCGTCACACCGGGCTACTACCTAAAACCGAGTAAGTCGGAGTGGCTCCACTGAAGCTTTCTCTCTTTTAGTCGTGGCCTAAGGCTCGACACGTGTTGGGTACCGCATCTTGCACAAGGGTTGCATACGTTTCCAGGGTGCGCAACGTGGATACAAGAGTAGGAATTGCGTATAGCTTTCCTACATCCCATTGCAATTAAATATTATTGATCAACACGTATGTAGCTACATACGTATTTATATGCACATATGTACATATTTATGTGCTTTCAAAGTATCTTTACCTACTCATAAATTAGCATATCATATGTGTTTAGAGATTAGTTGCTTTGTCGCACAATAAATAAACGATGTAATTTTGTTTCATTAATATGAAAAATAAACTTAATGAAATGATTTTTTTTTCGGTTTGGTACCGTGTTATCGAAACGAAAAGGAATTGTTAATATGGATATTCGGTCAAACTCATCGTTAACGTTAATTTTAAAATGGCTGCTTGCTATGATATAAAGTGCATTTAAATTTTACAGTTTAACAGTATCGGTTATTGCTAATTAATTTTTAATTAACGAGGAATTTATCGTTTCTATGTATCTTAGGTAAATCGAACCATATATTATATGTATGTATATGATTTTTTAATAGCTCCGAACCTGCTTATCGAATCCGTTGGGGCACACACACAAAATTTCATCAAAATAGGTCAAACTACTAGAAGGAGTTTGGTTATATTATGGCAGGGGATAATTTTCCCTTTATTTGAGATTTACCTATGTTAAGGCCACTTCAGCGGAGTGGTTAGCCTTGCATACTAACATACGGAAAGTCTTGACCCGAGCAGCAACCAAAATTATATTAAGAAAATTTATAAATGCAGGCGCCTCTCGTCAGGGATTTGTATTTCTGACATAAATTAAAAGCTCATTTCAAAAATCCATCGGCCGTTCGGATCCGGCTTGGAATTACTGTAGGTTACTAGATTTCTTGAGCGCACATCACAAATAGGAGGATGTGCTCGGTCGAAAATCGCTTCATATATACATATAATATATATATAATTGCTTCGAATGTACAAACTATTGCTTGAAAAATGAATTGCGACATTTCATACGTAGATACATCTGCTCTTCCAGTTTCCAGTGATTGGAACGTTGCCGTTATGCTGTTACAGAGTATATCAGAGATGCACTTTTTGTGGATCATGTACTTGTGGATCTATCCAAATCATCGGAAAACCAAATGGCATAGCGGCTCTACATTTCTTCCATTTATTCAGATTGAAAATACATGTCATACAAGATTCGATCGATTAAAACCTTTGAACTATATCTAAATATATCCGTTCATACATTCACATCGGTTTTATTGTTGCATGATATAGAGAGAATTTGTTGTTAAGGCTAAGTTCAGATTTCTTGTTTAAAGGCCCATGTAAACTGGCAGATTTGAGTTTGAGCAGCAGCTTTTTAGGGAAAATGTGTCATCTCCAGGTTAAGTGTGTTCTGAGGTATGTAATTTCGTCACTTGCTTGATTGGAACATTGTTGAGCTTGACAGCATTAATGTAATGTTATTTTTAATAACATGACGTTTGTGCCGGCTTATTATTTCATAAAAAAATTGATGTAATTACTTCGTGACTTTTAGGAATATCTGCGGTGAATAGTATGTAAAATAAAGGATTAATAACACTACCTTGGGAAACACCTGCCGTTATTCGACACTCCTCTGTTATGTATACAGCGAATCGCCTATTGAATAAGTATAATTCAAGGATATTTGAAACTTGTTTTGTAGTAGTTGATTAATTTTATGAATTAAACTTTCATTCCATACCTGGTCAAACGGCTGGGTCGCATTAACCACCGAGCAATACTTTCCTAATTCAAAACCTGAAAGTCTTTGTATACAGAAAAATCTCTATAGTTGTCCGTATGAATGCCACAATTGCTGCACTTTTCCTTTGGTGCATCGTTTTGAAGAGCATTTTCTAAAATGCTCACCACAGTACGATTTGGTATTGTACGACAACATTTCGCTTATGTGGTTCTTCTACCGTAACTCTCAGTTAACCAATTTTTTCTGTATTGCGACCCCAAATACCCTAGAGTATTTAGATTCATGTGAATTTGATGAGATTTTAAAACATTGCTTAGCCATATTGGATCTTTAATTTTGAATTTTGGAAAGCCAACACCATATTTATAATCACCGACCTCAAAAGCCCACTGAGTAACGAGTTTCAAGTTATTTTGATAGATTTTAAAAATTTGACCGCCACATTGGATCAGCGATTTTGAATTTTGAAAAAGGGATTTTAGATCCGTAAAACCCTTGGCTAAGTGAGTTTTAAGTGAATCCGGTGCTTTTTTATTGAGAAAGCAATGGTTTTTTGTAGTAAACCAAAACTTGTTAAATGGCGAATGTTGTGAAAACCAGCTAACGCAATTGAACTCAGCGCACTCGAGTCAGTTCCAGGCTCGAGCATAGTATTATAACTCATCTGACCTGGAATGACTCATTTTGCAAGACAAGAATCTTTAAAATTTGCTAATGCTAACAAAAAAGAAAATTCATTATTTTTTGTAGGATTTCCCCTGCTGTGAGCCATGTATAAATTATTACTTTATATAATTAAGTTTTTGGGATATTCGCACATTTTTTTTTGATGGAGACCGAGAATAGAAACGCTTTTTGCTTCCTCATAAAACTTATGGTCAACCTAGTGATGATACGTTGAACTCGGTAAACCATTTCTCCTATCTTCTCTTACGGCTAGAATTTTTATTTCAAATTTCAGTCTATACATTTTAATTAATACCAAAATTATCAAAGCGAACTACCATGTAAGATCACTTGTAGTCATTCGTAAAAAAATATACGCGTCGAATTGTGAAGTTTCTTTCTCGTCGGTTAATAAACCGCGGCACTCTCTATTTATTGGAAAAACACTAAGTCTCTCACCATAAATGGAAGAAAGAGTTCGACCGAAAATCGTTTCAGTTTCAAATTATAATAGATAATTCTCTTATAACGGATTAGGATCATAGTGAGTTTTTTATGTTTATGTTTATTATATTAATTATTAGTATTAGTATTAGTATCTGAGAAAAATATTGAAAAACCATATATTTCGTCTCATTAAATTTAAGCCAGAATATTTAATATGAATACTTATTTTTCTCCTTTCAGAACCCACTCCCATTCAAAATTTTAAAGTAATTTCCGAAACTCAGGCTTTGAATATTTCTTGGAGTCCACCTCTGCTTGCCGATTTATGTGTAGTTGAATATCGCATAGCGGGATGGATTAATGAAAACTCTGGCCAACTCTTTTATAAACAAACAAATGAAACTACGATTTATGTTACTGACCTGTATGCATGCCAAACATATACGATTCAAATAATTCCAGCTAGCAATAATTATGACGGCGAACCTACAATTTTCGAAGTCGAAACTAATGCTAAGGTCGCTATGGCAAGCAATATTCAAGCATTGGCTCAATACCCAAACGCACTCGAACTTAGCGCTGTGGATTCTAACTTTGATAACAAGTGTGAGACTATCATAGCACGATTCAAGTGCGAGGAAAGCAAACCAGGGAACGCTACATATAAGGTATCAACTTTTGTATTTACCTTGTAATATTATTTTGTGTTACAACTTTTAAACCAGTTGAATTGATCCCAATTTTTAATCCCAACAGATAACTAATATCCCATGTTAAAGCAAAAACTTTAAGATCAAAAGTCACAATCGCAAATAAGTTTTAACAGTTTAACAGAGTTTATGAACTTCTTTTCCCGGGTTTATTGAGACTCGATATCTCTAAGCCCAATCAGTGACAATTTAAAGTGATATTGTATATTACCCACGATAATCCGTTGGGATGCTTTCTTTCAGTTGTCTGATGTAAGTACATAGTTGAGGATACGCACTTGTGATTTTGAGAATGATTTTAACACCTTTTGTTAAATCATGGCTCAACCAGGCAAGTAAATTTTGGTTAAACCAAAATGAGACAATTGGCGAGATCAATGCGGTAGTGTTTGCATTGTTAAAAGCGTCCCCTATGTCAATAAATACCACGAGCTTTTAGATATTTTCACTTTAATATTTAACTTTAACTGAATTTTTTACTTTATTTAGTATCACAAGTTGAAAACGTTCCCTTCGGGGATTTCAGAATTTGATTTATTTCTAAAGATTTTTTTTTGAAACATTAATATTTATTTATTGAATCTGCTTCAACTTTAGAAGCCTAACAATAAAGTAATAAAATCTTAAACTAAATTAAAACATAAAGTCCATTAGTAGGAATGGGCTGCTGGCTTGACGTTGCTCTATAGAAAGCTGCTTTGTCTCTTCTCCGCAGGCGGGTTTGACTTGTTTCATGGGCCAAGGTGTTAGCCAAAGGGTTCGGATGGTTATGCAGTTTTGTTAAGTATTTTTTGCTGCGATTTCAATTTCTACCTTGATGGTAGGTATATTTAGATCTCTATGAATATTTTCATTACGTATGTACCATGTCGCGTCTGTTATTATTGTATTATCAATGTTTTCGTCTGAAATCTTTGTGTTATATCTATATTTGTTGCGCAAGCTGGACCCTATAACTGGATTCCATACATCCATATCGGTTTTATTGTTGCATTATATACGAGGACTTTGTTGCTAAGGCTTTAATGTAAAAGTTGTGTGCTTGCACTTGTTTTCATTAACTTTTATGCGCCATTTCGCTAGCCATTCTTCAATTAGTTTAAGATGCTGTTGTAACACTTTTGTGGCTGTAATGGGGCATTTATGTCGACTTAGTATAGCAGTATCATCCGCAAATGTTGACGTAATTAATTGTAGGATTATCTGCAGTAAACAGTATGTACAATATTGGTCCAAGTATACTACCCTGCGGAACACCTGCCGTAATTGGACACTCTTCTGTTATGTATTCATTTACTTTTACTGTGATTCGCCTGTTGGATAAGTAGGATTCAAGGATATTGTGGAACGTGTTAGGTAATGATTTTTTAATTCTACGAATGAGTCCATCATACCACACTTTGCCAAATGCTTGCGCCACATCAAGAAAAACGGCCAAGCAATATCTCTTATTTCGAAAGCTTTCCTAATTTCATTTGTTATAAGATTTACTTGTTCAACTGTGCCGTGTTCTTTCCGAAAACCAAATTGAAGTGTAGGAATAATATTTTTGATAGCAGCACTTTTTCGAAAAGTTTTGATAGGCAAGGCAACAAGCTGATTGGTCTATATGATCACGGCAGGGATGCGTCTTTACCTGGTTTAGCTATCATAACTATCGACATTTTACATATTCGTGGAAAATATCCTAGCATTAAAATGGCACTGAAAAGCTTTGGAAGAAAAACGAGAGCAATGCTTGGCAATTCTCTTAGCATTTTTGGCGAGATATGATCGTCTTCTCGAGATTTCTTTGGATTCAAGGCGGCAATAGTGTTTTTTAGTTCAGACACAGATGCTCCGCAAGTAACAGTGTATCTAGGAGCAGTATGGCTCGGTGAGAAAGGTGCACTATATGGTATGTAGGTATTTGGTTGAAATACTGTGCTGAGGTGCCCTGCAAAACAAGACGCCTTTTCTTCATCCGTTCTTGCCCATGAACCATTACGCAGTCTCAATGGTACTTCAGTGCTTACTGGCGGCTTAAGGTTTTTGCTAGCTTTCCATAGAGGTTTTTTAGTAGAAACGTTGGGAGACAAAGACGTTATAAGATGTTTGATATTTCTTTCATCTTCGTATATTAATGCCCTTTTTAGTTTGTTTTCTTCCACCTTAAGACGAATTTTTGCATTGGGAGATCGGTAGGTATGCCATTCGCGACGCAAACGTCGCTTATTTCGGACCAGTAATTTTATTCCGCTATTAGTTATCAATGTCTTTGCTTTTGTTTTCTGCTCTGGTGTGGTTATAGTTGCTGCTGTTGGTAGTATACTGTTAAATACAAGAAACTCGGATTGGTCTGTATATAACTGCTAATGTATTTTGTATATTTAAGCCAGTTAGTTCTTGATGTAGTAAGTCGAAAAGCATGCTCATTTTCAATTGGTTGTTCGTTCAACTTAATGATTATTGAGGAATGATCAGAAGATAAGTCAGCACAGGTTTCCTTCAGTCCGTAGGCCAGTAAGTTGGTTGTCTTGGGGAGATAACATCGTAACTATTTTTTGTACTTATGATTGTGTTATATAACTGACGACCTTTCGGGTTAATTAGCCTCGATCCCCAATGAGTATGCTTCGCATTGTAATCACCTCCAGCTAGGAACCTATCTCCTAGAGTCATAAAAATGTCGCGAAATTGTTTTTCTGTTATTACGAAATGTGGCGGACAGTAAATCGCCGCCAAAGTAAGGTCAACCCCCCTATTTTTAAGGGTGATCGAAGTTGACTGCAACCAATTTGTTGAAAAGGAATTAAGAAAGTTGTGCTTTAAACGGTTCCTTATGAGTATAGCTGTGCCACCATGTTGCCATCTGGGTGATTAGTGTTGTACAGCTTAAACCCAGGGATATAAAAATTATACTTCTGGATGAGATGTGTTTCAGATATAAGCATAACATCAATTTCGTGTTTCTGTAAAATTAATTTGAGTGCTAATTTATGCTGGTTTACACCATTAATATTCCATAAGCAAATCCTGAGTTCACTCATTTTTTGGTCAACAGGGTTTGGAGCATTTGGTTTTGCGCCTTGATTAAGTCTAGAACCATACTTTGCATGGTTGACATAAATTATGTCATGCACTGGGTTAGATTAAGAATCATGGTCTCAACTCCAGTACGGGATGGAGTGACTGTGGGGCCTGTTTATTGGCTTTTACTACGTTGGCATAGGTCATTTGACCAATATTTGAGCTGGGTAGGTTGGAAAGGCTAGGAATGGAAGTAGTATATGGGAATTGGTATCGTTTGGCTTGTATACCCTGAGCAAGTTTAGATTTTAAATCTTTATAAACCGGACAACCTCTATAACTAGCAGTGTGATTGTCACCGCAGTTGCTACACTTTTTTTGTCTTGCATCCGTTTTATTCAAGGGGCATTTGGTAGAATGGTGAAGATCACCACATGCTACGCAAACGGTACGTAAAGTACAATAGAATTTTGTGTGACCAAATTCCTAACAGTTTGTGCATTGCACGGGACCATTACGCTTAAGCGTAAAGTACAATAGGATTTTGTGTGACCAAATTCCTGACAGTTTGTGCATTGCACGGGACTATTACGCTTAAGCGCTTCTTCCACCGTGATTCTTCGGTGTAAAAGGTATTTTAAACCATAAATTGGATGCGTTTCGTTTTTCTTAAGTTGAGCTAAGCTTGGCGATAAGAACACTTTAAACATAGGCTGCGGCACTTTATTTCAGTTAATTATGTTAACGACCGCCCTAATTTCAAACCCTTGCTCCTCTAGAGCTTCTTTTATGTCACATGAGTCAACAGTCGCTTCAATTCCCTTAATTACAACAATCAGGCCTTTCGCACTCTTCAACTGGTAAGAGTAATAATTCTTGTTGTTTGCAGAGAGAAACACAACGACTTCACGAAAGTCTTTTTCACTATGTACTTGTATTTTTGTCTCGTCTATGTTTCCTTTTTTAAGAGGTACAATGTGAAAATTGTTGGTACCTATTATCTTAGCTATGTTCGTAACTAACGAATTGGAGCTGCGCTCCCGCAAGTAAATTGGTGGAGGTTTAGTACTGGCGACTGTGGAAATAAACTTCGAGGCTGTTATAGGCTCTTCCTCATTTAACGGGGCAAATCTGTTCCCTTTTAGTGCATTACCATCAGCATCGATAGTGGAGCCAACGGTATTATACTTCTTAGCATTAATCATTTTTTTGGGAGGACTAGATTTCCTCTTTTTGTTTACCACATTTATGTAGCGATCAATGCCTGTCTGCATTGCCGACCCTTTTTTCATTTTGGCTGTCTCACCTTGCTCAGTATTAGTCGTCCGCACTGGAGTTGCTGCTGCTGCTGCGCTGCTTGACTGCATAGCTGTTTGTGTTTCTGCTATTGCTGGGGAACTTACAGATGTTGTGAAAAGATCTATTTAATTCTTTGCTTTCTCTGTTGTTGCCGAGGTCTGCGTTGTCATCTTTAAATTTGAACTGCTTGTCTTTGCACTGCTGTTAGGTGGCGATTTTCTCGAAACAACACTGGAGTAAGCATTTCTCTCTGCCGTTGCGGCTGAATACCGTCGCTCTTTCTGATTTAAGCGTTGATCACTCATTTCTATCGTCGAAGAGCTCGAAAGGCCTAACAACTGTAATCAAAGGAATTGAATCCTCAGTCAAGTCAGACGAAATAAAAGAGGCTCTCGAAGAAAATGGTTTCAGTACTAAATCGGTCATAAATATACTTAATAGAAACAAGGTATCCTAGCCAATGTTTAAGGTAGAACTAGAGCCCAATGCAGTCAGTTATTGAAAAACGAAACTCATCCCATGTACAATTTTAAATATTTGCTACATCTTAGGGTAACAGTAGAAGAGCCACACAAAAGAAAAGACCCAGTGCAGACCCAGTTGGCACCAACTGCCAAGAATTCGGCCATACTAAATCCTACTGCACATTGCGCAGTGTTTGCGTAGCGTGTGGGGACCTACATCCCACGTCTGAATGCACGTCAAAGAAAGATGATACCACCATGAAAAAATGTGCTAATTATAGGTGCTGCCCTGTATATAAAGATCTAAAAGTTGGCAAACAATGTACAGACTCACCGAAGTCAAATGGTAAATTCACCTCAAATCCAATTTGTAGAAAAAGCTACGGATAAAACTGTTCCAAACGTGCAAGATTTGAATCCAAATAAATTATCTTATGCGAATGTACTGAATAATGATTCAGATAATATTCCACAGAACCAATCTAATGGAGGTATAGAATCGCTGATTTTAAACCTTACGCAGTGCATGACACAGTTCATGTCAACTATGCAAATGATGATCCAAGACTTGATTAAAGCCCAGAATAACATGCTACAAATCTTCATGCAAAAAAAAAATGAGCGTGCTAAACATTTGTTTTTGGAATGCAAACGGTGTGAACCAACATAAATTGGAATTGGCACGATTTTTATCAGAGTATGCTATAGACGTAATGCTATTGTCTGAAACTCACTTAACGGATAAATATAACTTTTATATACCTGGGTTCATATTCTACCCCACTAACCATCCTGATGGCAAAGCGCACGGCGGCACTGGAATACTTCTAAGAACCCGGATTAAACACTGCGTCTTACAGCCTTACGCCACCAATTATCTACAAGCTACCTCTGTAACTTCGAATAATTATGGCAAAGAGCTAAATCTCTCAGCCAATTATTGCCCTCCAAAATTTAAGATCACAGAAAATCAATTTGAGGCATTTTTTGATATTCTTGGTGATAGATTTATAGCAGGAGGAGACTACAATGCAAAGCATGTATACTGGGGATCCCGTCTAATAAACCCCAAAGGTCGTCAGCTATACAATACCATTATAAAAAAGCGTAACAATTTAGATTGTATTTCCCCAAGTCAACCAACATACTGGCCTATCGATCGGAAGAAAATACCTGACTTAATAGACTTTGCTGTCTCAAGAAAAATCGACAGGCAACTTATATCAGCTGTGACAGTTGCTGAGTTGTGTTCAGACCACTCACCAGTTCTAATAAAAATCTATGAGCGCCCGATGATAGTTGCACAAGAATCAAAACTAAAAAACAGAGAAACAAACTGGCTAAAATACAAAAAATATACTAGGAGTCATATTAACATCAACCCAATATTGAATTGCGAAAACGATATTGTTGACTACATTAATGAGCTCGTAATGTCCTTGTTTCTGCGGCAATCATAGCAACTCCAAAAAGTAAAAAGCCTAATACGTGCCAAAAAATCTCAACAAATACAGAAATATAAAAATTGGTAAAGAATAAGCGCCGTTTGCGGAGAGAATGGCATTAATATCGCTCTCCAGCCGCAAAGTTACGGTTGAAAGCAACAGAGAGGAAGCTGAAAAGTGCACTGAAACAAGCAGAAGATCACAATGTCAAGGCATACATAGAAAAACTAGCGTCAAATTCTACCAAAAAATACTCACTCTGGAAAGCACAAAAGAAATTTAAGTCTCCAATAGATGTGAATATGCCAATCAGGGACCCAAATGGTAACTGGACACGTAGTAACGAAAAAAAGGCAAATTGCTTTGCAAAGCATTTAAGTAATGTATTCCAGCCAAATGACGCAACTAATAATTTTATTTTGCCGGAAGTTGTTGTTAACTGCCAGGAAAATCAGGTGGCATTTAAAATATCAAGCCTAGAAGTGGTAAACGCGGTACAGAAACTGAATCCAAAGAAATCTCCAGGCCACGACCTTATTACACCAAAAATGCTAATAGAGCTACCAAGAGTTGCACAAACATTGCTCTCTGAACTCTTTAATGCCATTCTAAAACTAAATTACTTTCCAAATGAGGGGAAAAAGTCGCTGATATTAATGATAGCCAAACCAGGCAAAGACCATACAGGCGTCTTCTTACAGACCAATAAGCCTACTACCCAGTCTTTCCAAATTATTTGAAAAAATTCTGCTATCAAAAATATCTCCTTTTCTCCATCGTAACAATGTGATACCAGATCACCAACTCGGCTTTCGTGAAAAGCATAGTACTATTGAACAAGTTAACCGAATAACTAATGAAATCAGGAAGGCATTCGAGCTCAAGGAGTATTGTTGTGCAATCTTTCTTGACGTAGCACAAGCGTTCGACAAAGTCTGGCATAAAGGTAAAAGCTGGTGTTTCGCAGGGTAGCGTCCTTGGGCCTATTTTATATATTATATACACTGCAGACATCCCATTAAACCGAAAAGAGCAGACATCTACCTTTGCGGATGACACAGCTGTTTTATGCCGGGATAAGTGCCCTAAAAGAGCAGCAAAAACGATTAGTGATCATTTACTCCTCATCGAAGAATGGCTAGAAAACTGGAAAATCAAAGTTAATGAGCAAAAGTGTAAACACGTTACATTTACTTTAAGACCGCAATCATGTCCTGCAATTCGCTTAAATGGTATAAACATTCCCCAAGCATATGATGTTACATATCTCGGTATACACTTAGATAGACGTCTCACTTGGAAGAGACACATAGAGACAAAAATACTACACATGAAATTAAAAGCAGCCAGTTTAAATTGGCTTTTAAATAAAAACTCCGGTCTAAAACTAGACTACAAAGTCCTTATTTACAACGCAGTATTAAAACCAATTTGGATGTATGGTATTCAAATGTGGGGTACGACCTGTGCAACTAACATTGATAAAATACAGAGGTTCCAGTCCAAAATTTTAAGAGCACTAACGGGCGCACCATGGTACGTTCGTAACGTAAACATTTACAAAGACCTTGGTATTTTACTGGTTAAGCCTGAAATTGAAAGAAGCAGGACGAAGTACTTCACAAAGCTTAGAAATCATCCAAACCCGCTAGCTAATGCTTTATGCAACCCAACAAGAAATTCTCGCCTGCAGCGAAGAGATGTTCCCGCCTTCTAAGGAGAGCGCCGTAGTTTGAAAAGGGCTCAGAGTTACATAACTCGAGCTATCATGTTTGTAATTTAGTTCTTAAGATTTGTACACTTACTGTTAGACTTATATTAAAGCAGATCCAGTAAATAAATGAATTGTGTATAAAAAAAATTTTTTTTTTTTATTTGTTTATTGCCAACTCAAATTTAAACGATTTATTATTTTTGATTTCCTAAACTTTAAGTGAGGTTGCGGAGCCGATCAAAAAAACACGTCCGTACACTCTGTGAACATTTATTTTTTCTCCTAAAGATTAATATTGAATTCTTCAATACCAAAAAAAATTTCAACAGTAATAAGTCAGTTTGGTTCGAAAGCCACTACATGCTTCTAATGGAGTTTTATGAGGAAATTCGTAAAAAAGCTTGTTAAGCTGTTAGATGTGAAACATAAAATAATGTGGGACATGATAGCAAAAAAGATTACAGAAGATGGATACAGCTTTACATTAAGCCAAGTTGAAATTAAATGGGAGTGTTTGGAAAGAGGGTCTAAGAAAAAAAGTTAACAAAAAAAAATCTTAGATAAAGGCTAATCGTTGTAGCCATTTGATTTTATTCGTAAAACTGACTCAGCTTATTGCTAGCTGTTATAAAAGGTTTCCACTTGAGATTTTTGCAAGTAAATTCAAAATGAGCTAAGAAAAGGCTAAATTGTTTCAAATAAAATAATGCAGGAACTGTAGTTAGCTATTTATTATCATATAATACACGCATGTATGTATGTTTAATTGGGGTTTATCTTCGAATATATATTTTATGAAATTTGTTGAGGATCATACCGAGTTGAAATTTGCCGGTTTTTTCGATAAAGAAAACACTTAATTTTCAGAGAAATCTCGAAATTTTTTTATTCAAAGTATTGACCATAGGTTTCTACACATTTCGCCCATCTCTCAGGCAAATTATGGATACCATTCCAAAAAAACTTTTTCTCTTTCGAGGCAAACCATTCGACGAGCCATTTTTCGACTTCTTCAAAATTAGCGAAGCACTGCTCTGCAAGGGAGTATCCCATCGATGCGAAAAGGTGATAGTCGGACGGGGCGAGGTCTGGAGAGTACGGCGGGTGCGATAATATTTCCCAATTAAGTGTTTTTAATGTGTCTGTCACCAGTTTAGCGGTATGAGACGGCGCGTTGTCATGTTGCAAGATAACTTTGCCATGTCTTCGGGCCCATTCCGACCGATTTTCGATCAACGCATGATTCAAATTGATCATTTGTTGTCGGTAGCGATCCGTGTTCACCGTTTCACCAGGTTTTAACAACTCGTAGTACACCACACCACACTGGTCTCACCAAACACAGAGCATTGTCTTACGGCAAAAGCGATTTGGCCTTGCAGTCGATGGGCCAGCTTCACCAGGGGAAGGCCATGATTTTTTTCTCTTCGGGTTCTCAAAATAAATCCATTTTTCATCCCACGTGACAATTCGATGCAGAAAATATTTCCTTTCGAATCGTTGAAGCAGCATTTCACAAACGGTTTTTCGATTTTCCATTTGTCTATCGTTCAGCTGGTGTGGCACCCATTTTCCATTCTTCTGGATCTTTCCCATGACTTTGAAACGTTGGCAAATTGCTCCCCGAATCACATGTAGTGTTTCTGCCAATTTTTGTTGCGATTGGGTTGGATCAACATGCAATTCCTCGTCTTCGAACTTTTTTCGCTGCACCAGGATGTTCATTGTCTGTCAAATCGAAATCTCCACTTTTAAATTGACGAAACCATGTCTCACATGTTCTAATCACTAGAGCATGTTCACCATAAGTTTCTACCAGCTACAGCTGCTTTTTTCTTTTGATGAAATAAGAAAAGCAACGAATGCCGCAAATGCGATTTACTTCGAACGAAACTCGACATATTCACTGAGGTAAACAAATATGACGGTATTATTTTGGCGGAATGTGACTTGAGTATTTTTGTAGGTTAATGTCAATAGAAAAAAATTACATACATGCCAAATCATAGAAATTTATACATTTTGCTAGCGACATCTTCTAGTAAAACCGGCAAACTTCAACTAACACCCCTGGGAAATACCCTGCTAACATTTTCGCTACTTTTTATGCTTTACTTCCCTGAATGGGCCTGAAAAGTTCAAGGCTACACCCTGATCGGAAAGCACTTCACCCGCTACCTAATTATCTTCTATACCGAGTAGTTACGTAACTACAGCCCCCTCCCTGCTGATTTATTTTTGACAATTGATACTTTGCATTTTCTGTAGCTGTCTGCCACATATATAAGTATTGGCTGAACATGGTGAAAGGCTCGTAGACCAGCCCAAAATCGTTTTAAATTCATATAGAGCTAATGATGCCTAATTCAGTTTTTCCTCCATATTGAGCCTCCACAAAATGTAAAGGTACATATGCTTCCATACAATTGCTATGCAGTGTTTGAGACACAACCACGCAGAGTACATCCTCCCAAGTGAAAGTGTTTTTATATATGGTACATATATCAATAAGGCTCTTTTTGCGCTCCCTAGTTTCCAGTTATGGGCATTTCGTAGTAAGTGCGTCGTACTATGAAAAAATTATTCTATGAAAGCTCCATCTTCTACCATACCATCGTATTCGCTAGTTTACATTTCGTTTCACCGTCATCTTAATCGGTTAATTGCGGGATCAGAAGCCTATTCCACTTTTTAAATACTTCGACGTGTCAGAAAACGACTTGGTATTAGCGGAAATATTCGCAGTTAGTCAGACGTATACTGATATGTAGATTATCGTCGTATCTATTGTATTAATAACTGCAGTTGTATACCCACAAGCTCAATTGTGGGAAACCAGAGGTAATCAGCGTCAGGACCCGGTCGCTCGCATTTCTTTGTATTACTAAACACTTGATATAATAAATACATGTTGGTCGTGTATGCGGATGAACAGCGGTGTTAGATGGCATTGAATCACAGTGTCTCGCATTTTCGTGAATTTAATTTAGATTTTATAATTTATATTGTAAGAATATGTAAAGAATAACAAAGAGTCTCAATTAAACTCCAATAATGTTAATTAAATCGCATAATAAATACATTTCCTGAAAAAAAAATTGTATCCATGGTAATACAAGCAAAATCTACCTACTCGTATGTACCAAATTTCAAATTTAACCAAATCGGTTCAGCCATTCTGAAGTTTTAGCAAGATAAACGAAAGCAAAACATTTTTATATACATACATATACCATATACAAGTATATTAAAAAAGCTCTCTGAAACCCTAATTTTGTAAATTTTCATTTGAACAGGTCGCCAAGCAATACGTTGAAGGTCAAGTGAAAGGCGTAACTTTCAAAGCGCTGTTGGCTCCTCTTTCCCCATACACTTCGTACAGGTCAGTATAATGTCTGAAAGTAAATTTACAGCAAACTCCCTCGTCGCTTTTGACAGTCATAACTTTGAAGTCGTAGATAACTTCGTCTATCGTGGAACCAGTATTAACACCAACAACAATGTCAGCCTAGAAATTCAACGCAGAATCACTCTTGCCAACAGGTGCTGTGGTCCGGATGAAGAAGAACACTCCATATGTAAAAGCAGTGTCAATGCCAGTAGAAGAAGAAAACTATTATCTTTGGCATACATGACACATTTAAAAATATTAGTAGATCGGACCTTTGGAACCCGTTTATGTGATGCAACTCTGCAAGAATCCTTTAATAGCAGAAGGTTAGATCCAATAAGGAATTTAGAGTAGGCTTTATAGATAGAATCGACTATATATATATAATTGGCGCTTTGTAACCACTGAAGCGATTTTCGGCCGAGCTCCTCCTCCAATTTGTGGTTTTTCGTCTTGATGTTTTTCCAACAAATGGAGGGACCTACAGTTTATACTAAGCCGCCTCCGAACGGCTGATGGTGGAGCCTTTTATTTCATGTCCGAAATACACTCGGAGGGGTGGACATTCCTTGCCGAGGGGCGACCGCAATTAGAAAATTTAACTTAATTTTTTATTTTAAATTAATTTTCCATAACTTTTGGATGTTGCTGGCACTGGGATATGAGCCCGATCCTTCCGAATGTCAGTACGCAATGCTAACCACTCGGCTATCGCGACCGCCCAGAATCGACTATAATATCATTTAATTAAGGTAGTACAGATTCAGGTAATATATTCTCAGTTGGAGGCGTAGCGAACACACGAAGATAACGACCAAAACAGCATGATATGGGGCAGCTAGCATCTTCACATTATTTTTGGCATGTTGTGCGTAAATTTGAATTCCATAGTTAAACCCGACAAAATTAAAGCCAGGTCAATGAGCGAGCACTTACATGAAAGATACTTAGTAATACTTAAACTATTATAGATATTACGTTTTATATGCTTACAATGTTCTGAGAATGTTTACTTAGAGTCTTAAATAATACCAAGAAACTTGAGCCTGTTAGCATTCGGGATAAATGAATTATTAAAACAAAGTAACAGAATGGAACAATTATGTGTTTACAAATATGCATCCATTTGGATGTTGTGGATGAAATTGAGGCGCCTGAGGAAAGTGACCATTTGTAAATAAGGGATAAAGCTACAGAAAAAGAATTCATAACTAAAGATAAATTAGAAGTTTTACAAAATAATAGCGAATCATCAGAATAAATAAGATGTTTCAAATTAGGTAAATTAATGAAGATGATACTAATTCCATCAAATGCAATAGTGAAAACTATAACAGAAAGAGAAGTACCCTTAATTTACCATTCTAAAGAAAAGATTTAATGACATTATATATACGCAAGCCATCTTTCAATTCGCATAGGCACTTTAGTATCACGTGGATACCTATACGAGCAAAAGCTTTAACAAAGTCAATAGAGTCTAATGATATATGATATTTAGAAGACAAAGCTTCCGAAATATGATTATTTAAATGCAAAAGAGCCTCAATAGTACCCTGTCCCATCTTAAACGCAATTCCATCACTTTACCAAGCCACGCTAGAAGGGAAATTGGGCGGTATTTATTTTCTTCGCCGGGGTTTTTCCTTGTTTCAAAATTGGTATAATGGAACTTCTCTTCCATAAAAAGGAAAAAAGGGAGATGTTTAATGACAACAGAGCAAACAATAGAATAATATAATATTTAGAAACAGAAAATTCTGAAGGGAAACTAGAGAAGTTACTGGAATAATAGAGGGCAAATTTTTCAGCTATATCACTTAGATATACCATATTCGTGCCATTTTGTCTTAAAACTGCTAGATCTCCATAGAGTGAAAGGCATAACTGGTTTCGAAGATGAGACTGGAATAGAGCAATTAGCTAAGCATCGAATGATTTTATGAATTCTTGAAGTTTCTTGATTAATTTTAAAGGAGTTGGGAAATAATTAAGACAATTTAAAACAAGAATCTTCGAATTTGACCCAGTCAGCTAAATCAGTTTTAAACAATGATCTAGGCTTATAAGAAGTTACAAAACGGGACGAGGGAATTTTAATAAGAATCGGAAAGTGATCGTCAATAGTAAAAGAAGAATGGGTGGGGGTTCAGAATAATACAAGTAATAATGCTAGTAAAAAGTCTACAATTATATTATATTATGGAAGAAGAAAAAATAAGGTTAAACAAATCTGTTGAAAAGAAACTTTCATTCGGAAGAGAATATGCACAAATAATCGAAATTTTATTAACTAAATAGAGTTCCACAGCGACAGATGCTATAGAAAAGAAGGGTAAAAGGTAGAATGGAGAAAAGTTATCTTAACTAGAACAGCAATACCTTGTTTGAAGAGTAATAGAAACTTAGGTTCAAAATAGTTGTTAAAATTAATATAGTTGTTAAAATAACCATCCATCATGAAAAAGTTATTCATGTCTCTGGTGAGATACCCCCTTTCTAATGACGACCCCCGCAAACGTTTAAAGTATCATGATTTGAGGGCATGTACCTAGAATGTCCCGTCTCTTAATTGGGAAGGTACGGCTGCCCAGATGGTTGATGTCCACGTAAGAATAAAGGCTGACATCACCGACGTCCAAGAAGTGCTATGAACGAGACAAGAGCGAAAGCGAGTGTGACATTTACTACAGCGGCTATATAAAGGAGCAAAAATTTGGTGTCGGATTTGTGGTGGGAGATAGACTCCGTCGCCGAGTTTTCGCATTCATATGAGTATGAAGAGCTTGAGAAGCTGGCCAACAAGAGTAATGCTCGAAAATACTATGAAAAGATACGACGACTTACAGAAGGTTTCATGACCGGAGTAGACTCTTGTAGGACACAAAGATATTATCTAGCAGCCGATGCCCAGAGTATATTGAATTTATGAAGGGAACACCCAGAGGAAGTTCGAATAGCGATCGCCAGCTTAAAAAAAAAACAAAGCGGTTGGAGCTGACAGCCTACCGGCAGAGCTATTCAAACATGGCGGTGAAGAGCTGACAAGATGCATGTATTAAATACTTTGCAGAATACGGTCGGACGAAAGCATGCCCGACGATTGGAATTTAAGTGTGATCTGCCCAATCCATAAAAAAGGGGACCCCACAGTCTGCACCTTTACTGTGGGATAAGCCTCGTTATCAGACCCGTGAAAAGAGGATCAACACCACCTCTTCGCCGATTTTAAAACCGCCGCTATATCTTAATTATCCCTGCAAAGCTTATATGGCTATGTAAACTGACCGTAAGCAACAAAAAAAGCTCCGTCAGAATCGGAAAGACCTCTTCGAGCCGTTCGATACCAAACGAGGTTTTAATTTATTGCAGAAGAAAATAATACGAGCTGCAGAGCTGAATAGAGAAGGTACAATTTTCCATAAGAGTGTACAACTGCTGGCATGCGCCGATGATATTGACATTATTGGGCTCACCAACCGCTCCGTGAATTCTACTTTCTCTAGACTCGATAAGGAAGTGAAGGATATGGGTCTGGTAGTGAACGAGGGTAAGACGAAATATCTCCTGTCATCACACAAACAGTCATCACACTCGCGACTCGGCTCCCACGTCACTGTTGACAGTCATAACTTTGAAATCATAGATAACTTCGTCTATCTTGGAACCAGTATTAACGTCAACTTTGGAGTGAGTAGGCAATTGAAAAGTAAAGTCCTCTCCCGACGAACGAAAACCAAACTCTACAAGTCTCTCATCGTTCCCGTCCTGCTTTATGGTGCGGGGGCATGGACGATGACAACATCTGAAGAGTTGGTGTTAGAAGTTTTCGAGAGAAATGTTTTGTGTAAGATTTACGGTCCTCCAGTAAAATAAGTAGGTAAGGATGAAGAATATTAGGTGTTTCGAGATGAATTTGTTAGGAAAAGGAAAGGGGAGTGACAAACATTGATGGATGCTTAGTAATGAGATATCGAAATTGTTAATGATTGAAGAATTCGTGGAGGGAGAAGGTACTTTAAAAGAGGGAATATTATTAGATGGAATCTCCCATTCTTGATTTGAAATATTATTGGTGATAGCTTTCATTGAAGTTTCTGCAATTTGGTTAAAATTTTTAATAATACTTGCAAAATTATTTTGATTTTGGAGAAAAGGGGCCTTTGTGTATAGTTTTGTCTTTGAGGATCTCTTTCATCTGTTCAAACTCCAGGTGATCTAAATTTTTTCTGGAAGTGTATATTTATCAAAAGTTAACAACATAGCCTGAAGGCTTACTGACGTATGTAAATTTATGAACATTTGTGACACCTTGATATTTAAGGTCTTCAACTACTCGTATGTCGTCATCAAAAACGTAGACTAGGAAGAGTGCAAAAATCGTGCCTTTAACCGATTGCTATGCACTTCCAAACACCGGGTAGTGTCTTAACATTAAAAAATTTATGTGCAGCTTGTCTATTTTTTGAATGCAGCAAAAGGCTGTCATGACGAAGTTCAGAAACAATACTACCTTGCTTATTGCTTGAATTCCTTTATGAATCGCAAAGCATGAAAAAATAGAAATTATTTTTTAATTACGAGAAATTTCGGATCATCCTTCTTCAAGAAAGGGAGTCAGGGAAAGGATTCAGTGGCGTAAAATCCTGTTTTTCGCGTTCAGGATTTGGTGACGGAGATAACAGTTATTCCTAACTGTATTGGCAACTTAGGCTGTTTCGAACACATAAATATGAATACATCAATAACTTACAATATTTCATCAAATGTTTTAATTATATATTTGTTTCACAAAAATTATAAAATCAATTGAATAAAGCGAATAAACCAGCATTAAAAGTGACCGCAACCGATTTACGCTGTTAAACACAAAAGGCAGAACGATTTAACTATAGTGCGAAAACAAAAGCGAAAATAAAAAGCGACCGTCCACTATGAGTGCTAGACACATGTTAAATATATGTGTGTGGAAAAAGGTATATAAGCTCTTGGAAAAATTTAATATCAGTTTTTTAGCTCAGTCATGTAGCCTTAATATTTTTAATAAAGAATATGTAATTACGAATATCACTGTAACGGAAGTATTGGAAGTAGCTAGTTGGCACCGCTTATGTCGAATTAACCATAGCGTGCCAGTCGCTTCTTCCTTGGTTTGGAGAAAGGTGCCCTACGTAATGCACAAGCGAACCTACTTTCCGTAACATTCGTGGGTTCAAAATATGAGTTCAATTCCAAACAATACTAAACCGGATTTCTCCCTTAGAAAAGCCAGAAGGAACTAGTTGCTCCAAAAAGAGGAAAGTATTTAACGAACTCCAAAATGGGTCAAGTAAAAAGGCAACATCGGCGGCAGAGAGGAAAAGAAGATGCCAAAGTTGAAGTTGCTGGTAGTGCACCTGCTGAGTAAAGTTCGATGACCCATCAAAAGCTGAGTATCCGAAGAAAGGAACCAAGCTTGTCACCTACACTTTTTCCAAAAAAAAAACACTATGTATGTGCGCATGTACATACGTACATACATATGTATACCTACAGTGGCTGTTGGTCAAGCGCCTACCAACAACCACACACGTCAACAAAACAAACTACCACACAAAAAGGAGATGACAAAAACTAACAAACCGACCGGCCAGCTTAGTGAAGACGGCGTGGGTCGCTATCTACGTACAATAACAAAACTATGAGCAAAAACAAACCAAGTGAAATGATCAACGCTATTACCAGGAGAAGATCACACAACGACAGTAATTAAACAACAGATCAACTATATGTATATGTGCATACACAAAATATGTTTTTGGGATGCACCCGAGGTGTGGTCCAACCAAAACTGGTTACGAACCCACTCGCACTACTCCCGTCCTGCCGGAGGTAACTTTAACCCGCCTGTATGACTGGGCTCTGGGTGCGGGATGCTATAAGTGTATGGGGAAAACAAAGGAAGCAACACTGTCGGTACGCAAAAAGCAGACAAACAATATAACGACAAAATGGTGCTTAGCAGTTACTCAGTCTGGTGTGAGTACCCAACTTTGGTGCACCTCCGGTGATGCCGTCAAACTCCGGTTCCGCCACTAGAACGCGAAACCAATAAATAACCACTATGGGCTTCGACTGCCCTAATTTCTCCTGACCCAAAAAAAAAGCTAGGCTTCAACTGCCTCGTCTGGCAAAACACTACACAACTCGAATTTAAATATTTATAGTTTATATTTTGGGCCAATGTATATGTTTTTGTTGGGTTATATATTTGGAGCTTTAAGGCCGTTAAATTAAAAAACAAAAAATTTTTTTTCTTTTTCTGCCTCCTACGCGTTTCGATACGATTCGTATCTTCTTCAGGGAGTCTATTTTATTTTTAAAAATCAAGAAAACATGATTAACAAACAGTATACATTATAAACTTTTCCAACAACAATACCTTAAACACAAATATGTTCACATAATTAATTAGTTATTATATATTATTACATATATGTATGGTCATAATCTCCTGACCGTCCACTTTCAGCTTTTGTCTTGTTTTTAGTTATTATCGCTGTGTATGCGCAATTTATATTGTCTACATCATCTTTGTAATTCATCGCACAGAGAATTTGTTCTTGTATTCTCAGTCCTTCTAGAGTCATTCTTTTCTTCGTTCTATTCTCAATATCTATTATTTTTGCATTGTCGAAGTCAGCTGAGTGATTGCTATGTGCAAGGTGTTGGGCTAACGCAGTCGTCACCTTATTATTCTTTGCGTCCGCCTTATGTTCGCCTATTCTAACTCCTAATGCTCGCTTCGTTGTTCCTATGTAAAGTTTGTCGCATTGCTCGTCTTTTTTTCCTTTGCACTTTATTTGGTATATCACATTGTGTTGTTGCTCCTTGTTTATTTTGTCTTTCGTTTTTGTAAAGACTGTGTTGAGTGTGCGATGTGGTCGATGCGCAAAAGTTATTATTTTGTTGTTTATGTATTTTCCTAGCGATTTGTTGTCCGTTAAACCTTGTATATATGTTATGCCAGTGAATGTTTTGTTGTCATTTTTAGTCTTTACATTGTTGTTCGCGCGATCTATTTTGTTAATTGTTGCTGTTATGAGTCTTTCTATTAATGCGTTAGGGTATCCGTTTTTGTATAGTATGTTTCTAATCTTTTTCATGTTTTCATTTCTGAACTCCTGGTCGCTGAGTTGATGTATTTTTCCGATTAGGTTTATGGCAGTATTTTTCTTTTGTGTCCATGGATGATTTGAGTGGAAGTTTATCATCCTTGATATATTGAATTTATATTTTTTCGCCTTCACTAATATATCGAACGTCCGCGCAAAAAAGATTGTTAGAATCTGATCCGGCACGCACTTGCGAGCCAGGCCGCAAGCTACGCGTCGGCCTTCAGAATTCTCAGGCGAGTGTGTATTGGTTCCACCCCCATTACCCAAAGGGACAGAGTTGTGTAGCGCACGCCACCATGGCACACCAAGTACACTGGGATAATTTTCCCCTCGCCATATAAAAAGAAAGGCGACACCCCGCCCGCGCAAAGCATTCCGTTTCCCTAATATTTGTTAGTGGAGGAACCGTTTTGTCGAACACCTCCTTTTGGAGACTTATACCACTGGGTAGGCACACACCGAGTGCAACCGTGCCAACAATTCATGGCTTTGAATTATACAATTATTTGCCGACAGATGCCACTGCCAACAAAGGAAATGAACAAACAAACACAAAAGAAGTTTTTGTTGCGGCCAGTACGCGTCAACCTACTCAGTAGAGTGCAACCGCATTCCAAGAGTTGATTAAGGAGCTCCAGCTATTCATTGGTTGTGCGAAAGTGGTTCTACACAACTTCAAGCTTGAACTGGCAGCAGTGGCTTCAAAAGTTCAGAAGTCGGTTGAAGACAAAAGCCAAGAGGCCTAAAACGATGTCCGTTACACCCGATAAATCTTTTGCTGATGTGGCCCGAATCGGCATCATCACTAGCGCTGATTCGCCACCATAGTGCACAGATGACGGCTGGTACCAGGGCCAAATTAAAGTAATAGTTTGTAACGCTTATACATCGGTCCATTTATTCAAAGCCATTTTAGCCATAGTTGGGAAGACAAATTGGTAGCGGTCAATAAGAAGAATATTCATCAATCAAGCCAAGGGCAAGTGTCAGGATCCCACCTGCAGCCACGAAGTTAAGGTAATGTCTCAAGGTAGACTACAGTAAAAAAAGGAAGTACCTGCAGAGTTGTTTACTGAGAGTATTTAATAATTCTTCCACCAAATTATTCTATGCTCAGCAGAAGATAAAATAAACCGCATGACAATGAAAAATAATATGTTTTGTTCAGGAGCCTCAGTTGATTGTGAAAACTGAATAATAGTTTTGGTGATATTTTAAAAGAAGGAAGAATAGAATGGAAATAAAAAGCTTGTTTGGGCGATAGGCACGAACCGCGAGTTTCTTTTAGATTTCACTGAACCAAATCACTCTTTTAAAGCTGAGTTTGTTGCCACGCTAAATATATTTTCGGTCAAAAATTTTCCTTGCAAATTTCATTATAAGTTTACTGAGTTAAAAAAGGTGAAGATTAAATTTAATTGTTTGTGTGAAAAACTCATTTCCAACTTTGCCAGCAAAGCGAAAAACGATAAAGCTATGACACCGCGAGCATTTCATAATTCGATTATTTTTCTATCAAAAAAATAAAATATGTTAAGTAATTGTTGAACTAATTTTGAAGGTTTTGATTTTAAATTTTTGGAGTTCGAAAAGACATTTGAAGAGTTGCAATTAATCATCTTGAACTTCAAAGCCAATCTTTCACGGAATGCAGCGCAGAATTTCCATCACCTACCATCTTAATGGATTATTCATTTACACTTTGGAAAACTGTAAGACACACATATCAAAACTGTAAGACGCGCATATCTTTATGTGCATTTTCAAATATATTTAATATTGAAAAGTAAACTTCACGTTATTAAAGATTTTTTATTTTTGTCGCTTTAAAACGTGTATTTATCAAATAACAATTCACTTAATAAAAAACATTAATTAACTATGTATAAATTATTAATATGTATTAATAAGTATGTATGCTTAGTATCTTTCTTATTGCCTATTATATCCCAGGATAAAAAGTATCTTATACAATTCTGAACTGCTGATTATAAGAGAACTTTCAATTTTTATAATACTGACAATGAAGCTTCTTTTTACAGATGTGGTATCGCTCTATTCAATGTGGCTGGATGGTCCTCGGCAGAAGAGACTATTTTGTCGACTCTTCCGTATCGTGAGTATACACAAAATTTCATACCTAGTTACTTACTTACATACTTTACTGGCATATACACCGTTTTCGCGATTATAGCCGAGATAACAACATTGCGTCATTCGTTTCTTCTTTTTGCTGTTTGGCGCCAGTTGGAAATACAATATCAAGTACAGCCAGGTCCTTCTCTACTGCATTGAAAACTTTCAAAGTTGGAGTATTCGTATCCATCCGGACCCTTTGACCTAGCTGCCTAGGTTAATAAAAGTGCAGAAAAAATCAATAGTGACCCAAAGTCATAATAAAAATTCGAAAATGAAATGGTAACAATACCTACTTTCTGAACCTCAGTCTAAACAACTAAAATAATGTAAATGAAAAGAAAGAAGAAAAGGAATCATAAGGAGGCAAAACCAATAAAACATGAATGTAACTATTATCCCAAAGCTCTGAAAGTATTTTAGAAAAGAGACGGTGGTTTTTAAGAAGAAATAAAAAGCATATCATTTAATGTAATGTCCAAGAATTTAGCTTTATTATAAAGATAAGGGTTTGCCATTATATTTTAAAAGTGATTTCCCCTTCATGACCTCATTCATTTTTGAAGAAATATGCATACAAAACTCCTAACCTACACACTAACTTCAAGGATTTTGCAGATTCAAAAAGATACCTAAAAATAAACTCTACAATCACAGATATCTTCCAAGCAGCTAATAAAATAGGCACAGATTTATCTGAACAAAAAAAATATAAAATATTCATATTTTCATATCCAGCAGGTTTTCCAAATAAAACACAAACGCACTCTTCCTAAGAAAAAACTCCACGCCGAATAAGTCCAAAAGTAGAAACAAAAAAATTGATTAATATGGTACTGCGATAGCTCAAAGAAAATCGAAAATATCTTTGCTATTACTACAGATTCTAAAGAACTAAACAAAAATGGCGTTTTGACTAGCTATACAGTTATTTTCCCCCAGAAATAACAGTAACTCTTACTATCAAAAGAATCATCAGCACTCTGCCCACACTGTAATGACATCCTAACCAAGCAAAACCTAATAAATTGTTACAACGACAAATCACAAAATGTTGATTTGCACCATCTATAGCAACACTGGACTATGAAAGCACCTGTAAACCAGCGATACTAAAACCTTACTTTAAAATTGACATACCTATACTCACTCATACGAAAATATATATACGTGTATATACATACATATATTATAGGTATATATAAAAAAAAGGGGACGAAGGCCTATGCAGCCAGTTCCCTTACCTTCTCGTCTGTTTGTAAATTTATTTACAAGTCATAATATATGAACTAACTACATAAAATATGTATGTATGTCTCCTTTATATTTTACAGACCCTACATCACCAGATAACATATTATTAAAATCAAGGACCAACGAGTCGCTACAATATGAATGGAGTTTGCCTCAGTATTCGAATGGCGTTATAAAATTATACATATCATATTTCCAATATGTAGGACCGGCATATTTTGTACCGTCAAGATGTTCTTTCACATCTACAGAAGCCACACCAAGAGAAACAGCCAGCTTGCAGCAGACTTTTCAAAGCTTATTGGCATATTCTTCTTATAGTATTCAAGTTGCTGCTCAAAATGAATATGGTGTGGGTTATTTCAGTCCACCGCTGGTAGTACAAACGGCGCCATGGAGTAGGCCATTAATTTTTACTGCAATTTTTTAATTTTAATACTCTATAAAGGATGTAAACAGTTTCAGATCCTGTTGAAAACCTGAACGCAGCTGTATCCGGCCCTTATCCTATAGAGAGTAAATATGAAGCTCTTGTTGTTATAACTTGGCAGATTCCTTGTAACACGAATGGAGAAATCGATAAATTTCATTTATACATTTTTGGAAAACGTGAAGACCAACCAAACCAGGAATTCAATCGATCTGTGCTACCCGTTTACGATGATACTGGTTTAGTTACATATGAAGAAACAGATTTAAAACCTGATTTCGACTATACAGTCGAAGTTTCTGTCTATGTCAAAAATGTCAGCCAAAGTAGCATTTCTAAATCAACGCAATTCAAGGCACCCTCAGCAAGTAAGTAATCCAGTTTGATCTTTAATTAAATTAACAAAAGAATAAAATCATCATATTATTCGGTTATTATGTTAAACATGCAACTATATAAACAAAATTTCCGAGAAGTTAAAGTAAATAATCTAGAGAATGCGTACTATTTATTTCATGTCAGAATGTCAGGGTTGACATTTCCTGCCGAAGGGCGACCGAGATTAGAAAATTTAGCTAAATTTTTTATTTAAATTAATTTTCTATAACTTTTTGGATGTTATTACGACACCATGATTTGAACCCGAGCTTTCCGAATGGCAGTACGCAATACTAACCATTCAGCTACCGCGGTTGCATACCATATACCTAGCATAAATATAGTAAAGACACTTGGACTCAAAATATCGATGGCGTTAAATAAAACTCGAAAAATACACGTAGGTATTTATTGTCAATTAGGCAAAATTATAAAAATCATGAAATAAGAAATCACTTCAGATCTTTAAAGAGAACGCAAGTGATAGCCTTCCGGTGAAATACTTATGATTTGTATAATTTTATAATTAATTCATCGAAGAAATTATAGATATTCATGGTTTGCGGTCCCTGGTTGTAATATGAAATCACATTTTAAAATTCTCCGTAAACATTTACAGTTTTTCTTTACAGAAAACCAGAAGACGTTGTTGTGGATTTCTGTTCAATGTAGATTTTGAATTGGTACTGTAAAGTAGTGATAGGTTAAGAATAACGTAAAGACCTCTCGGGTTAGATATAGTCAAAAATTAGTCGCTTTTACGCTTCTCAAAGTCTTCCAGAAAAATGACAACGAATACCTCGAAGTACCATAAGCGGAACGCCCCTACACCGATGTATATTAACGAACAATATCGTGAAACATATAAGCATAGTTTGTGACTGCTATGAAAGCAACAGTTTCGTCAAACTCAAAACAACCTGCAGTCGCAATATAGTAACATGATACCATTTATCTAAATATAAAGATCTCTTCAAGATAATAAATTGAACCATAAATATAATTTGATAAAAGAATTCGAAGAAAATAGAATACGATTTTCGAAAAGGTCGGTACGAAAGCTACAGAAACGTGTGGCCGGATCTCTTAGTACTGTATACATATATATTTTTTTAGTAACATTTGTATCTTTGAGAACAGATTCATCACTTTTGAATTCTAACATATAACAAAGAACTTAAAGCGCAATAGCTCATTAGCAGGAACGCAATAATGGCTCAACGTTTCTCTATAAAACGTTGTTTATATCTTCTCTTCAGACGGGTTGAACTTGCCCCGAGGTGTTATCCGAAACAGTCCAAGTGGATGCCAAGATATGCATGCATTAATTCGTGCGTTTTTTTTTTCGAAAATCAAGACTTTATTGTGAAAAAAATGTTATACATTTAATGTTCAAAGTATTGCCCATCGGAAGCTACGATGTTGGCCCATCTTTCTTGCAGTTTGTGGATCCCATCCCAAAAGAACTTCTCCGGCTGGGAGGTCAAGAAAGAATCGAGCCAATTTCTGATACCCTGTTCTGAAGTGAGGGCATTCTGCATTGATCTGAACAAGTGGTAATCGGAAGGTGCTATGTCTGGGCTATAAGGCGGGTGAGGTAGAACTTCTCACCCACAGTTTTCCAAATAAATTCATTTTTCCGCGATGGCCTTTTTCAAACGAATCAATTGTTTTCGTTAGAGGTCCCCATTGATCGTCTGACCCGATTTCAATAGCTCATAATAGAGCACACCCTTGTGGTCCCACCAAATACATAGCATAACCTTGGCACCATGGATATTCGGCTTTGCCGTGGATGTCGATGATTGGCCGGGCTTCACATACGATCTCTTGCGCTTTGGGTTATCATAATGAATCTATTTTTCATCGCCAGTGACAATCCGATGCAAAAATGACTTCTTTTGGTGGCGTTGAAGCAACATTTCCGACATGCAGAATCGACGTTCGACCGTCTCTTGGCCTTAATTCATAAGGAACCCAATTGCCAAGCTTCTGGATGAATCCTAATGACTTTAATCTTCTGGAAACGGTTGCCTGATCAACTCCTAATACTTTTGCAAGTTTTTCTTGCGTATGGCATGCATCTGCGTCGAGCAATGTCTCCAATTCTTCGTCTTGAAGTTTTTTTTTGGCTGTCCGGGCCGTTCTCCGTCGTCTAAGTCGAAATTGCCACTTTTAAACCGCACAAACCCCTTTTGGCACGTTCGTTCGGCTAAAGCATGGTCACCATCCAGTAAAATACGATAGCTTTCGGTAGCACGTTTCTTCATGTTAAAGTAATGAAGAAGAACTACCCGCAAAAACACTTTATCTGGTAAAAAAATTGCGACATTTTCAAATGAATGAAACAAATTGTTGTTCTCGCTTAAACAAATGGCATCTACTGAAAACGACCCAAAATGACAGTACCTTTGAAATGAATATAGCCACAGATGAACTCGACGCGAAATAATACTAGTAGAGCCCTCTTTTAGAAAATCGCACGAATTAATGCATACACCCAATATAATTTCGTTATGCTTAAGTTTGCACTTCTTTCATTGAACTTCAATGAGACATTTTGCTGGCAATTGATTTAAGGTGTTGTTTTAAAACTTTTGTGGCTGTAATGACAAGAGTTGTTAGAGTTGTTGTGGTTACTTTGCCACCTTTAGGAATGTCTGCAATGAAAATACAATATTGGCCTAAGAACGTCACAGTCAATCGCCTGTTGAATTAAGAAGGTTTCAAGGATATTGTCTGATGTTTAAACTAATAAATTTGGAAGCTTTGCTTGTTTCATTAGATATGCGATTTATTTGTTCAACTGTGCCATATTCATGGAGAAAAGGAGAAGTTTTTGTTAGCAGCACTTTTTCGAAAAGATTGTAGGAGCAAGGAAACAACCTGATTGGTCTACCTATATGATGACAGCAGGATTGCGTATTTACCTGGCTTAGCTAGCTTAATTATCTGCGACTTGTCCATGTTTGTGGATAACATCCAGATGTTCCGTAAGAAACAATGCATCTTGGGACATCATGAGAAGAACTCATTATTTCTTAAAGCAGAACTTTACTGGAATACCGTACTGAAGTTTTCCTTTTCAGTTCTTGATCTCAAGGGTGCTTCAATATTTATTGATGCCTAAAGATTTTTTTCTACCTTTTTAAAGCGATTTTTCAGTGGAAATGTTGGGAGACACAGACGTAAGAATTTGCTTGAAATTCGGTGATTTGATAACACTTGCAAACACTGTTTTTGGAACATGATTTTTATTACGATTTTCCATGACAGCTGGTTGCTACACAACGGTGATCATTGCGAGAATATGTACTTTCACTAAGAGAAAGTTATTTGTAATCATACTCTTATATCGTCAGCCATATATCCCCTTTGCAATTATGGGACAACTTGAAATACGACTTCCATGAAGGTATTAGATACCGATATTATTACCGTCCGAATTCCTAAACCAATCTCATGGATACAACCATATCAAACTAAAAATTCTAAAACAACTGTAAAGCATTTCTCTCTGGTTTTTCTAGCAAAGATTTTTACGGCTGTATTAAAGCTTGGGATACTATCCACAAACATGGAAAAGTCGCAAATAATTATGATAGCTAATCCCGGTGCCACCAACATCCAAAAGTTATGGAAAATTAATTTAAATAGAAAATTAAGTTAAATTTTTTAATTGCGGTCACCCCTCGGCAGGGAATGTCCACCCCTCCGAGTGTATTTCGGACATGAAATAATGCCTCCTCGTAAAAAAACCATCAGCCGTTCGGAGGCGGCTTAGTATAAACTGTAGGTCCCTTCATTTGTTGGAAAAACATCAAGACGCAAAACCACAAATTGGAGGAGGAGCTCGCTTCAATGGTTACAAAGCGTCAAATATATGTATATAATCCAGGCGGCGGCCGCGGTAGCCGAGTGGATAGCATTGCGTCCTGCCATTCGGAAGGCTCGGGTTCATATCCCAGTGCCAGCAACATCCAAAAGTTATTGAAAATTAATTTAAATAAAAAATTAAGTTAAATTTTCTAGTTGCGGTCGCCCCTCGGCAGGGAATGTCCACCCCTCCGAGTGTATTTCGGACATGAAATAATGCCTCCTCGTAAAAAAACCGTCAACCGTTCGGAGGCGGCTTAGTATAAACTGTAGGTCCCTCCATTTGTTGGAAAAACATTAAGACGCAAAACCACAAATTGGAGGAGGAGCTCGGCCGAAAAATCGCTTAAGCGGTTACAAAGCGCCAATTATATATATAATCCAGGTAAATACGCATCCCCGCCGTCATAGACCAATCAATCTGTTGCCATGCCTTTCCAAACTTTTCGAAAAGGTGCTGCTATCAAAAATTACTCCTTTTCTCTATTTCTCCATGAATATGACATAATTCCTACACATCAATTTAGCATAACTAATGAAAAAGAAAAAGCTTCGAGTCAAGTGGGGTTCTTGATGTGGCTCAAACGTTTGATAAGGTATGACATGATGGTCTAATTCACAAAATTGAACAATTATTTCCTAGTACGTTCCGAATATCCTTTAACCCTACTTATCTATGTGAATGTGAATACCTAACAAATGGGTACAACAAATCGGCGCAAATGTCCCTTTACAGTCACAAAAGTTTTAGAGCTGCACCTTAAATTAATTGAAAAATGGCAGGCAAAATGCCATATAAAAGTTAATGAAAATATGTGCAAATACATAACTTTTACATTAAAGCCAAAAACATGCCCTACTGTCAAACTCAAGAAGGTTCCAATTACACAAGATCCGAAATTACATATCTCGAAATTAACTTAGACAGGCACTTAACGTGGAGACGACACATTTCCGCTAAAAAACAGCAGCTCGAACATAAATCTGCTAGTTTATCTTGACCTTTAAACAAGAAGTCTAGAAATAAATACTTAACAAAACTGCATAACCACTCGAACCCTTTGGCTTACACCTTGACCTCAGTCAAACCCGCCTGAAAAGAACAGACAAACCAGCCTTTTAAAGAGCAACGCTAATCCAGCAGACCATTTCTGCTAATAGACTTAAGGTTTAACAGACACAGGGCTATTTTATCGAGGTAATAAAACTAAATTTGGTATTAAAATTTAGTAAATTTTGTTACTATTTCGTATTCTGAGTTCACTGTCATCCTGTACATTTTCCATTCCTCTCTTCTTTTCGCTGTCTGGCGCCAGTTGATCTGCGGTATTCGCCGTTACAAACCGTTATCTTTTGCAAATCTTTTCCCTAGAAAACTCCTAACGCCGACTCATCAGATGTTGTCATCGTCCACGCTTCTGTGCCTTATAGAAGGACGCGTATGATGAGGGACTTGTAGAGTTTGGTTTTCGTTCGCCGAGAGAGGACTTTACTTTTCTATTGCCTACTTAGTCCAAAGTAGCACCTGTTGGCAAGAGTGATTCTGCGTTGAGTTTTTAGGCTGACATTGTTGTTGATGTTAATACTGGTTCCAAGATAGACGAAGTTATTTACTACTTCAATGTTATGACTGTCAACAGTGACGTGGGATCCGAGTCGCAAATGCGATGACTGTTTGTGTGATAACAGGAGATATTTCGTCTTTCCCCCGTTCACTACCAGACCCATATCTCTCGCTTCCTTATCTGAGGAAAGCAGAACTCGCGGCGCGGTTGTTGAGGCCAATAACGTCAATATCATCGGCGTACGCCAGCAGTTGTACACTCTTATGGAAGATTGTACCTTCTCTATTCAGCTCTGCAGATCGTATTATTTTCTCCAGCAATGAGCTAAATAAGTCACACGATAAGGAATCACCTTGTCTGAAACCTTGTTTGGTATCGATCGGCTTGGAGAGGTCCTTTCCGATCCTGACGGAGATTTTAGTATTGCTTAATGTTAATTTACATAAACGTATAAGTTTTGAGTGGATACCAAATTGAGACATAGCGGTGTTCACCATCTCTGGATACTCGATTTTCACTGTCATTCAGACAAGTGTTCCCTCCACAAATTCAATATACTCTGGGCATCCGTCACTAGCTTTCCCCTCTGGCTCCTACAAGGGTCTACTCCGGTCTTGAAATCTTCCGTAAGTCGCCGTATTTTTTCGTAGAATTTTCGAGCATTACCCTTGTCAGCCAGCTGCTCAAGCTTCTCATACGCACGCATTTCGGCTTCTTTCTTTTTTTGCCCGCAAATGCGTTTTGCTTCCTTCTTCAGATCTCTGTATATATCTCATCCCGCACGTGTTCTGGTCGATCGCATGAATGCGAGGTAGGCTGTCTGTTTTCTCGCCACCGTGACACGAAGGGCCTCATCATACCAGCTGTTTTTGCGAACTTTTCGAAATTCAATAACTCCGTTTACAGCTGTAAGTATGTATATATAATTGGCGCTTTGTAACCGCTGAAGCGATTTTCGGCCGAGGTCCTCCTCCAATTTGTGGTTTTGCGTCTTGATGTTTTTCAAACAAATGGAGGGACCTACAGTTTATACTAAGCCGCCTCCGAACGGCTGATGGTTTTTTTTACGAGGAGCCTTTTATTTCTTGTCCGAAATACACTCGGAGGGGAGTTCGAAATGTCGCCCACAGTTTCTTTATACCGGATTGCTGATGAGTGCTCTCAGAGAGCAGGGTTGCAAGTCAAGTAGAAAACCGCTCGGCTGTTTGTTGTGATTGCAGCTTTTCAACGTCGAACCTTCCTTGTGTTGATGGGCGTTCTTCGATACACAGAGGTGCGTGCGTATCTTCGCTGCGACAAGATAGTGATTCGAGTCGATGTTGGGACCACGGAACGTACGCACATCTAAAACACTGGATACATGTCTTCCGTCTATCACAACTTGATCCATCTGGTTGGAAGTTTTCCGATCTGGAGAGAGCCAAGTAGCTTGGTGAATTTTTTTGTGCTGGAATCTAGTGCTACAGATAAACATATTTCGGGCCCCGGCGAAGTCGATCAGCCTCAGCCCATTTGGAGATGTTTCGTCGTGGAGACTGAATTTTCCGACAGTCGTACCAAAGATACCTTCTTTGTCCACCCTACCGTTGAAGTCGCCAAGCACAATTTTGACGTGTTGGCGGGGGCAGCGCTCGTAACTGTGCTAGCGGCGCTCGTAAAAGGAATCTTTGGTCAAATTGTGTTAAAATTTTTCGTTTTTATGCGGATTGTGTCTAGACGTTCATCTACTGAAGTGAATGCCAGTACTCGGCGACGAAGTCTCTCCCCCACTATAAATCCAACACCAAATTTGCGCTCCCTTATATGGCCGTTGTAGTAAATTTCACAAGGACCCACCTTCATCCGTCCTTGTCCCGTCCATCATATCTCTTGGACGGCGGTGATGTCAGCCTTTAATTTTATGAGGACATCAACCAGCTGGGCAGGGGCACCTTCCCAATGCACATTTCAGGTGTATGCCATAAAATCGTAGTCCTTAAAACATTTGCGGGGGTCGTCATCAAAAGGATGAGATACCCCCCTTTCTATGATTTTACCAATTGGCAAATGTAATTTGACATGGTCGAAAAATAGCAATGCTGCCAAAGTTTTTTCAAACAATGTAACCTGTGCGCTGGAATACCAAATTCAATTTCGGGTGTTAAAAAAAGTAACGAAATTTACTTTACCGGTAAAAGTGAGAACTAGAACTTGTTGTTTCTACATTTGGCTGAAGTATACATGGAATGTGATGCACTGCACTGTAATATTAAGAAATATGGTATACTCGTACTTCTGCCAAATGAAAAATAAAGAAGTATGTAAGCCGAATGGGTGAAGAACCATAAAGAGCTCATTCAAATGTAAAAAAGTAACTACATGTACTTAAAGTTTTCAATCATCATTTCATCACTTCAGTATCGATTTTCCAATATCATTAATTCCATGGTTATGGATCCGTGCCTGCTTTTGTACCAACCTCCTTAAAAGCTTTTATTTCCGAAGCATAAAAAGAATATAATATTATATTTGGAAATAATTATAATTCAATAGCAAAATAATATTCGATTTAACAAAATAACTTTAATCAATTTTTATATATTCTGCAGTACCTCAGAAGTTAGACGATTCGCAAATACACGAAATTAAGGTGGATGCATTTACATCGCGCAATCCAACAAAAACAGCTGAGGTCAAATTCCCAGTTGAAATGTTAAAAACAAATCTAGGCACAATAACATACGTGGCCTTATTGCTATCTGAAAAGGTGAGTCTAGAGTATTTAAAAAATTTAACAATAATATTCTTGAATAAAAGTCGATCCTAAGGATAGGCTGTTCAAAAATGTACAATAAATGTAATTAACTGACGTGTTTCAAAACTTCGTGTTTTTTAATTAAACGAGTATATGCTCCCATAGTAGCCAAGTGATTGGTTGAGCGAGTTATTATGCGTAAGGTCAAGGACTCGAGTTTTAAAATTTTTAAAGGTCAATCCAACACTAATCCGAAAATTTAAAATATTAGGTAGTTTAATAAATAAATCCATTACTTTTGCAATAGATGGCTTTAGTAATCTGTATCTCGCGTTCTATAAATGCATTGGATTAAGCTAGATGACGTTAGAGAGGTGATATGTCGTACTAAAAAAGTTAACAATCACTTCTGAAACTCAGTAGAGTTTGAGCTCATTTCAAAGATGAATTACACATCGTAACATAATCGACCCATTTCTTAGATTAATTTTACCTGTTGACCTAAACGGTGTTAGATCGCCGAAAGAGCGACAGCCCTTGGCCGGATAAAATCCGGGTCAACTCCGGTGCATAAAACCGGCTGTCTTAAGAGTTGCCTCTCACCAAGTGATTACCATCTGTTTAAATGGTGAAAAATCGGCCTCAAGAGAAGCCTGTGAAAACCAATTATCCAAATGTTTTGCCAATAGGGACAAGGGTTTCTATGAGAGAGGCATAAAATATTACTTCCAAAATGGCAAATAGCTATTGAGCAAAACGGTGCATATTTAACCTAAATCGGACAATTCGAACTATGGTAAACAAAACCTTCAATTTGATGCATATACTAGGGTTTTGTTCTTCGATGATTCAAAACCTCTTTTCTAATGTTCTCTGAAATGTGCCAAATAAAAATGCGGTTGAAATTCCCTTTGTTTCGCTTCTTAGTGCAACTTTGGCAAAGCAGAGCTGCAATATGTATTATTAATGGAAAATAATGTACCTTATCTATTTATCAATGTTGAATAAGTCTTACCATAAAAAGTCACTCCTTTTAGTATGAGACTTGGAATATAAAATTCCTAACTTAAAACTTGTTGCGTGTAAAAGCAATTCATGTACTATGTTATATAAAGCGGATGTATAGAATCGTGAAACGGGATTTAAAAAATTATTATGGGATGACGTTCACTATAACTCAGAGTGCAAGAGGCGTAAGCGAGGCGTCCATTGACACGAACAATTCACTCCTTGTCCAGAAAAGGTAGAGAACTAATATTGCGCTCTTCTTGTCAATCGGATTTGAATTTTTAAGGGAATTTCCTCATGTAATAATAAAGATGAAGAACTGTTTTAAGCCTTTGTATTGTTCTGTTTCATCAGTTGGAAAGTTCTTATGTCGTAAGCTATAACCCTTAGCCCCCGAAATAAAGAGAAAAACCCGTCGAGAACATCGGAGTCTACTTCGGTAGGGAGTAGCGCTTCCGTTAGAACAGCCACTCTGGGTCATTCCACTATGTTTCCAGGTGGCGTTTCCTATGGGTTCCATAATTTTCGCTGTGCGTTTAGCGAATCCAAGAGTGAGGTTGCTTTTCTAACCAGGCCAAGACATTTTCGGAATTGGTCCACAGTAATAACTTCATTTTAGAGATTGGCTAAAATAAGAGGTTCACAGAGCTGAAGCCAGGCTGAGCTTCTAAGAGGAGCTATCTTGCCCTTAGAAACCGGAATGTGAACAGAGATACTATAATCATGATTAGTTCGAAAATAAATATTTGCACAGTATGCCTTTTCAGTGACATTGACGAATCCATCAAGAATGAAGTAACCCATTGAGATATTTAAGTAATGGCATTGGTTTGAGAATTGAGCTCATTTCATGTTTCTAAGTAAGGAACCTCTTTTTTTTACTGGTACCGAGTCACGATGAGTTGAGTTGAGTTGAGCTGCTGCGGCTGCCGGTCTCTGATCGAGAGCGTTGGTGATTTTCCAATCATTTTCGTTTCGTAATGCTAATCTCCGAAACTCATTATAATGCTAATCTCCGAAACTCATTTGACCAAATTTAACAACTTCAATATTGATAAATTTTTGTTTTATAACACCAAACACCCTAAAGGGAAAGCGCGCGGTGGAACTGGAATACTTATCAGGCAAAAAATTAAACATTATATAATGGAAGAGTACTGTAAAGACTACCTTCACGCTACCTCAGTTCATATATATGATAATTGTGGTGGAATAAACATTTCCGCATATCAGAACTCAATTTACTGATTTCTTCTCTAAACTTGGTAAACGGTTTCTAGTAGCAGGTGATTACAACGCAAAACATTCCTTCTGGGGATCTAGGTTAATATCTCCATTCAAAATAACGGTTTCGACGTTATATCTACCGGTCAGCCAACATACTGGCCAACTGATCTCAGCAAAACTCCAGATTTGATTGACTTTGGAGTAACTTGTGGCATCAGTAGAGCACAAGTAAGCGTAAAACCCCTTTTCGGCTTATCATCTGATCACTCGCCTTGTCTATGTTCCATTAACATAATTCCAGTTTTCAATGACTTACAGCTAGGCTTAACCAATAAATTTACAAATTGGCTTAAATACAGAAAATTCATTAGCGCGCATCTAAAATCAATAGCAGATGTCGACAATGCAGTTGATGGCTTTACAACATTACTTCATTTGGCAGCGAAAATTTCAACGCACGGCCCATCTAACACTCATAGAAGACAAATTTTCAACGGTCTTAAGGGTAAAGACATTACAAGTGTGGTAACCAAAAAAAGACAACTAAGGAGAGATTGGCAGAGGTTTCGTTCCCCGGCCTTGAAAAATGAGCTCAGTATATGCATAAAAATGCTTCGGGATGTCCTGAAACAAAAAAAGGAAAACGAATTTCAAAAGTCCGTACAATCTCTGTCAGCTACATCTGATACCAACTACTCTTTGTGGCGAAAAGTTAAGAGTTTCAAAAGTCCCGTCACTTGCGACCCTCCATTGAGAACTCACAATGGTGAGTGGGCTCGAAGCGACCAGGAAAGGGGTATCTTATTTGCCATGCATATTTCCACTGTATTTACACCAAATATTGGATACAAATCTCTTCCAGAATTTCGTGCAAATCCAGATAAAAATTTTATTCAATTTAATTTTAAATCACTTAAAGATGTTATTACTAACGACATAAAGAAAAAGAAAGCTCCTGGATACGACAGAATAACGGGTGATATGATAAAAGAGCCTCCAAATGTGGCAATTAAACACATGCTTTGTATATTTAATAGCATATTGAGACTACATTATTTTCCTAAATCCTGGAAGCTTTCGGAGATTATTATGATCCCTAAACCAGGTAAAGATCCATCTTTGGTGGGCTCCTACAGGCCTATTAGCTTAATTACGGTATTCTCAAAAATCTTCGAAAAACTTTTATTAAAAAAAATATTGCCGATTTTAGAATCGAAACAGACCATACCATGCCACCAATTCGGGTTTAGAGAAAAACACAGCACAATAGAGCAGGTGCATAGAATCGTAGCACACATAAGATCAGCGTTTGAAAACTAGCAATATTGTACTGCAGCGTTCCTCGATGTTGCCCAGGCATTTGACAAAGTTTGGTTAGATGGTCTACCATATTATACAAGCTGAAAGTTACGCTTCCCGTAGAAATTTATGATGTCTTAGAAAGCTTTCTTATTGGCAGAAAATTTCGTGTTAGGCAAAAAAGTTACACCACCGAATCCTATGAAATATTTGCCGGTGTTCCACAAGGAAGTATTTTAGGGCCCGTCTTATATTTAATTTATACGAACGATCTTCCCACAAACCGAAACCTCATCACATCAACTTTTGCGGATGATACAGTAATACTTAGTGTCCATTCAAACCCCATGACAGCCAGTTACAGATTACAAGAACATTTAAAAGTAATAGAAGAGTGGCTAACAACTTGGAGAATTAAAGTCAATGAGTCTAAGCGTATACAAGTAACATTTACCTTAAAAAAAGACACATGTCCTTCAACCTCTATAAATGGGAATACAATACCTCAGAAAGAATTCGTTACCTACCTGGGAGTTACATTGGATAAAAGACTCACCTGGAAAAACCACATAGACAAAAAGATTACTCAAACCAAATTGAAAATTGCGAACTTGCATTGGATTGTAGGCTCTAAGTCCAAACTAAGTCTAGAAAACAAAGTTTTACTTTTTAGTATGCTAATAAAGCCATCATGGATGTACGGGATCCAAATTTGGGGCTTAGCATCTAAATCTAGCCTGGATAGAATTCAAAGACTGCAGTCTAAAACCTTAAAATCAATATGCAAAGCCCCTTGGTATGTAAAAAACTCCGCAATTCACAAAGATCTCGGGATTAAAACCGTCACCGAAGAAATAGAGAAACTGCTTAAAAATTACTCATTAAGGTTATCTAACCACCCAAACTTTCTAGCTAAAAAATTATTACAGCAGAACTACCCTAAGCGATTAAAGAGAAAGGATTTACGTTTGAACTGTGACTAAGGGCTCTGCCGCATCCAATTATTCTACATCGGAGTTGCGCTCCGCATATATCCTTCATGATATTATAATTTACTTCAAATTATCCTTTATGATATATCTTTTGTTATGAGTGTTTGGTATACCTAATGATATCTATATAAACACATTCTTTGATAAATCTAAGTTATATTCATAATTTATTGTACTTTGCTTACTTTGTTAATCTATACAGTGGTAATGATTAACTTGTTCTAGGAATAAGAATTAGCTTTAAGATTTTCGAAATTATTGTTAGTTTCCAAAAAGGAAAGATTCAATAAAACATTATACAAAAAAAAAAAAAAAAAAAATCGTTCAGGATTCTCGTGGAGAAAACATTGTCGAAGCACATACTGGAGGTATAATATTTAAGCATGTCCTATACTGCAGTCCTTCCAAGATTAATTCATGTGGGGCTGCACCGACAAACTTGTCCTTAGAATAGATGTGTTGTTTCCTCGCGTTTTTTTTTGGTCGAGCAGCCTGTCAAATATTTTTAAGAGGTAAGACTAATGGGACGAAAGGTCTTTGGTTGGTTCTGCCTATTTTTCGATAATAATTACTTTGGCCCTAGTCCAAGCTTATATTCCTTCACGTTGCACTCACTTTTCCTGCGTGGGAGTTGGGCCTAGTCTGTAGAACATCCCTGAAAATGGGTGTTCATAGGGATACCGAGTCACGATAAGCAGGAGTTCTACTAAACAAAACTTCATCAGCTGACTTTAAAAATAACTTAATTCTAATATATTTAAATCTTAAATGGTAATTTTTCCTTTTTTGTTAATAAAATATATATATTTTGTTTAAAATCCTGTTTAGTTTTGACAATTTTTATAGTACTTTTGAACCAGAAAATGGTACGTTGTTTTTATACAACATTGCGCACTCATCAGAGTGTACTAGATAGGTAGGTTAATGTGACGGAATACATGTGTTGAAAGATCTTTGGAAAAAACGTATTTATTTATTCCGCATTGTTTTAACTTGTAGCCAGTACACTTTGGATATTTGCACCTTTGCTATTTTTCTACCCAAAATGCTGTTTGGTCACGCCTAACATCTTTGGATGGTGCTAATTGTGTGTTCAGTCGGCTTTTTTAGGCACTACCTACAAGCTGGAAGAGAGACGACCCCGTTTATAACAATTTATAGGAATTACTGTCCTGCACAATGATTCTGCTAGCTCCAGCCGAAACTTACGCAAATTCAACTTAGACATGTCTGCTGGCGTCGTGCCTACTTGTACTTTGTAACGTCGATTAAATGATAAAATAATCTCATTAACGACTCTTCATAGTAATATGATAACGGGCAATAAATGAGTCTAGAAGATCGACTCCACCCATTCGTTTATGATCTTCGGAAATGGAATTGGATTTCGTTCTTTTTTTGCTTTGTCATATCGCAATACCGTTGCAACTGGCTCAACACCTACATAACTGGATAAGAGGTTGACGGCTTTATTGTCTTTCCAAAGAACTGCTCTAACATCTACTCCATCGACGGCAGCAACGTTTACTTCATAAAATCCTATTGCTATATTTTTTTCCATTTTCGCATTTTTGTCTGTAAGTTTACAGTTTCATAGCCGAATGATGCGAACAGTGCCGAGAGAATAAATACCTTCTTGGGCAAGGAATGTTATAAGAGGCACAGAAGTGTAAAAATTATCAAAATAGACAACATGATTTACCCCTCTTGGCACTAAACGAGCAAGTCTGAGAACGATATTAACAGATTCTCCTAAGTAAGGTTCATTGGATAGAGGTATATTTTGATTGCTGCTGCCAGTATAGATCTCAAACTTATGAACATACCCTAAAAGGCTGGAGATAATATAAAATTTAAATCCCCTTTTATTTGTTAGGTAGGTATTGTTTTATAGATATAATGTGACATCTTTGTTGCGCACATTTATTCGCCGACCGAAAGTCTTTGTTCTATAGAAACTTTACTGAAAATATTATTCAGTAAATCAAGTACTGGTCGAATATTGTATAATTTATCGTTTTCTAGACGTAATGTATGATGGACCTCGATTTTTCGAATTTTTTCTGTGACATTGTTTTTTTGTGTTCAAATCCATATTTTTCACTCCAGTATAATCTGGTATTAGGAAATTTTACAACAGAACTGTAAATCAAAATACCTAAGAACTTGTTCAAATCATTTTCAGATATTGGTGCAGGATTTGATATTTGTTGTTGGATGACATATAGATTGCTCTTATATATGATTCTACTTTTCAAATCCGATGTGAAATAAAAATTAAAAAACTCTAATGGAGTTCATCTATTTAGTAAATCATCCGGAAGTTCAGTTCCACCCATAAATGCAGGATCACTGAAGTCCGTATTAGTTTTACGCCAGACAAACGGCCTACTACAGTACAATTTGCAAGCATTTCAGCACCTCTAATAGTCAGTTCTCCTTCGCGTTCATTATTTGTTCCCCTCTCCTGATGCGCAGTGTTGTCTATATATAATGGATGATGAAGCGCAACAAAATCAGTAATTTTTATTTATTTGTTTATTAGGACATAAATATTAAACCTAATTATGGAAAATATGACAGGACGTCAAAAAAAAACAAAGTTGTAAACGCTATCTTCCAAATTAAAATAATATTTTTTTTTCTCGCAAACTGCTTATCAAGCACTTTTTTCCACTTTTTTCTTTATTTTCAATGAATTCTAGACGTAAAATATGCGTACACATTTTGGTTTTTATTTTTTCTAAAACTAACAATACAAAATCAAACAGCAGATTGTTTGTTACCTCCTATTTCGCGGGCAACAAAATTTACAGGGTGTCTGTGATCTCAGAATACGAAATAGTAACAAAATTTACTGAATGGTAAATCCGTGAAAAAATATTTAATTCATTGAGAATTACTTCTAATTCAATAACATACTCATAGTTGCAAATTGTGCTTTTCAGCGAAATAAAATACATGTACTGGAATGGGATTTTATTTCTTATTTTGAGAATGTCGCGCTTAACTGACAGAGATATTAAATGAAATTCTGAAGATGAGTTCGGAAAATCAGACTCTGATTTTGAAGATGAAGAAATCGATATGGCACACATCGAGGAACTTTCTGCGACTGATGAGGAATATATCCATCGGGAAAGAGGAACAAATAATGAAGGAGAACTGACTATTAGAGGGACTGAAATGTTTGGAAATTATTGTACATTGTAGTAGGCCGTTTGTCTGGCGTAAAACTAATACGGACTTCAGTGATCCTGCATTTATGGGGAAACTGAACTTCCGGATGATTTACTAAATATCATCATACATTACGTCTACAAAACGATATCTTCTACCACTTTTTTTTTAGGTTTGAGATTTTAGACTTGAAATCTTAAAAAAAATCATCTCAAAAAATGAAATTAGTGGTATAGAACTCACGAAAATTCAAATAAATATTGACACTGGAATACATCAAGTATCATATAACCCATACAACCCCCCACCCATACACTCTCTTTTACTTCGTTTGTTGAATTAACAATAACATTTTATGGTTTTAATTGAACGTAGTTTTATTTTGTCTCTCGTATCCACTGAAAATATTAGTGGCAATAGATCATCAACTTTATTAACTTGAGTCAGACAACGCAAATACCATTCAGTTTGTAAAATATTTTTTGCACTTGAAAAAGGTCTGATATTTAGGATGACGAAACATTTATATAATATATTTTAAATTTGCGAAAAAGTTTTTTTTTTATATTTTTAGGGATGTAATCCTGCGCCCGATCTTTTATTCGATGCGTTGAACACTCCCGAAAGTTGGCCAAATGTTATGTCATGGAGCGAAGCATATTCTAATAGTGAAAATAAAAAGCATTGCATTCATCAATACCAAGCCACTCAAGTACGATGGAATCCATTATTGGGACTAACTGACAACGACAGTCATATAATGTACATAATAGGAAGCGAAGAATGTGCTAAAAATCTACCAGAAGCGTGTTCTAATCTCGATGAATGTAGCACGGAGAAAATATATTGTGACGGACCCTTGAAATCTGCTACTGAGTACTATTTGGTTATACGATTCTTTACTAGATCAGGTTATAATGATGTGGCACTTTTAGAATTCGTAACTGAGTCTGTTTTTCAGTTAACTATCATCATTATAAGTATCTGTGGCTGCCTATTCATGTCATTAGCGGCGGGAATATTATATATTTGGATTTCAAGACGATTATTTTGGTAAGATTTATGAAGATGTATTTTTCTGTAGAAAACGATGAATTATTGTTCAGCAATACTTATAATTCACCTTAGCTTACATACTTTAAGTTTAAAGCTTTGTGCCACTAAATTATACAAATTAATACCAAATCGCCATTTCATTTCGACTAAGATCTTGGAACCAGAGAGTACATTTTGACATTTAATTTGGACTAACATGTGAATTTTGTAGTGGAAAATGAAAGAAAGGAGTCAGCTTAGCAAGCCAAAATAGCGCAAAGCATAAAGAGGAAAGACAAAAAATAAATTCATGATACCTATTAGGTTTATTAATTGATAGAAAGGTATACATGGTAGTTGACTACGTTTCTTCGGAATTTTCTGGGGCTCATGATTGCCACATGAGTGCAATCGATAGCCCCAAAGCTTTCGATCTATTTGGGTCATGGAAGATCCAATCTTCGGAAAAACATCAAACGGTTGATTGCGGCTGTTAGATACAGCGTTATTCTTCTGCATTTTATTGACTATCAAGTTGAGGATCGATTTATTCGACTAAATCTACATCTAAATCGAAAACTCAGTTACATACGAATGGAAAGAGTATCCACTTTTTGAAGCAATCTTCTTTTCAATGATGAAGGGTGAAATATCTCCTCATCTTAGGGTAAGACACATGCCAAATATTGATGGTTATTTTATTTTTATTTTAAATAGTTTAGGTTGGTGCAACAGGTGCGACTGCTCATTTGGTCTACGTGTAATCTTATATTTTAAATAAACTATTTACTTATAAATTTAAACATCACACAAAGTTATTATAATAAATGAGTCCATGTTTTGGGGGCTTTTTAAAATTATTTAAGTAGAAACCGCAAAAATAATATTTGACCGAATAACACTATTCTCATTTTTTCTGTGCATTGGCTTGTTGAATTTGGTCTTCGTTCGTCCAGAGAGGACTTTACTTTTCACATACCCAGAAACTTTACTACATCCCATTACTTAATTATACTTTGATATTTGTTGTCAATAATTCTAAAGACATTTTAAAGGAAATGCGGAACGATAACATTTTCTTAACATAGCACAAAAATGAAAAGGATACTCGGGATACTGATAGCCAAAAATAATCCTTCAAATAGCCGCCTTGTTGTTTAGGATAAATTATGTATTAACTATTAAATTCCGTACTTCTGATATAAAATAAAGGCTCCTTATAAGAAGAACATCAGCCATTCGAAGGTGGCTTAGTATAAACTGTAGGCTACAATAGCTTAGAGTTAATTTTCTAGATTTAGTTTTAATCTGGCCAAGGTTTGAACCCATGACAATTAGCATGCCTGCTATACCACTCGGGTATAGTATAAAATTAGTATAGAATTTAAACACGTAATGAAATTTAAACAACATGGGAAGAACTTTTGTTCGAAAGAGGGATGTTAATGACTTGGCCGAAAAAACCCTTGAATATAATTGAAACCAACGAGTATAAATATCCAATTATCGCATTTGATATATACACAAATATTAAAGAAAAGTAAGGGGCATTGAAAACGCGACAAAGCCTTATCAAAGTATAATGAGCCAAATTAAAAGTATTACGAGACCGTGCGAATAATTTTTCTCGAACTATTTTTTATATTGCCTTCAATACACAAATATTTAAAATTCTTCTGAGAAACTACCAGAACATGGTCAAATTCGATTTTATTACTAACTTAACTTGGGAAAAATACTAAATAAATAAGTTTGAGAAGCCAATTTATATTTAATTCAACCCGAACTAAGCCATTTCTTACTTGATTGAAACTATTTTTTTTTTCAGGCAACAAGAGACCTGCAGAGAAATTGAGGATTCATTAGGTGATGTTGCAGCGAAAACCTTCGCATTTTATTATAAACTGTTATCTAAGCCGGAAAAAATCTTGAGGGAATTTAAGGAACTTGCACTTGTAGCTGTCGATCTAAGCTATTCGGCATCAGAAACTGGATGTAATAAAAATCGTTATACAGATATTTTGCCGTGTAAGTATAAAGTGCTACTTATGTTACATTTAAAGATCTAACCATCAAAAGATCTTAAGCGACAAAAAGTAATCTTTCTCAGTAAACAAATTGCAAATAATTTCATAGCGGTACTTCGCTTTATTGGCGGTTAAAGCTCGATATTGTTAAGCTTTAATAAAACGGCTCTTATGAGGTATCACTTTCTGAAAGTTGGTGAAAAATTTATTCGGTCAAACTAATCTTATGACCAATCGAAAAATTCCTAAGCCTGGCAACTTTAACTAATTTTTTGTACGAAATTTATTTCTTTTATTGCGTACCTATATCGCCAAAATATACACGTATGTTCATGTATAACTAGAAGAATGGCTCGACTGATTTCTTTTTTATTAATTTTTAGTGTTAATTCCATGAGTTTTATCTTTTATAACTTGTTTATCATTATACTTTCAATTGTATCTTCGTTTGGATTGTATTTTTGTGTATTATTATTTATTATGTATTTCTTGCTTGATTTTTTTGGCTATTTCAAATGGCGAAATCAATCCTTGTAGCTCAGCATCAAATATATTGGCATAATGTGGGAGAAGACCGTGGAACCTGATAGTGCCGCTGTCGTCGGTTACTGTAAATGAGACCTCCTCGCCTTGTTTGAGGCCGTTTGTAAAGAGGAAATGCCATCCGTCTTGTTTAAGTGGTGTTGCAATACTGTTGAATAATTGTTGATAGGTGGAGTTACAGGTGTTTAGGTCTCATGCTTTTCTTGGATAATGTGTTGTGGATATATTTAAGTTGAGGGACTTTCTAGTTGAACCAACTCACAGAGTATCGATTTTATTTTTATGTTAGTCTTTCTTCTTTTCCAAAGCTGTATTTCACGATTTAAAATACTTGAAGAGTTTCTTAGGTTATTACAGTGGTACTTACAATCGAACGTTAATCCTAAAATCCTAAAATTTTTACGTTGTTAACATTAGTGATAGTGTAGTTATAGTTTTTTATAAAGGTCTCATTACATTTGTGCTTTCCACAAACATGCAAGTGTTTGCATTTCTGTCAAGAAAAACGAGCACGCGAATGTTGTGACCAACTGTTCATTGATATATGTGTATGTGAATTATCTTAAGTTTTTTTGTTGTTGCAAATTAGGTACAGATCGTCAGCATAAAGGCAATGTTTTATAATATTTCGTTTGGTCATAAGCCTGCTGATATCATCAGATGCTATCAGAAATAGTGTAACTGAAAGTGGGGAACCTTGAGGGATTACATTATGAATGGGAAGTGTAGAAAAAATTGTATTGTTGACTTGGGAACGATTTTTTCTATTTATAAGAAAGTTCTTGACGTAATTAATTATCTTTCTCCTGATTCGTCACTCCTGGAGCTTTTTCAAAATGACGTGACCTCATACTTTATCGAATGCCTTGGCAAAGTCAATTGAGGGAATCGGAATGTTTTTTTTTTTGTAGCTAAATTTTTATATATCTGGTGGTAAAGGGACAGTAGCGTGTCTAGGGTACTGGTACCAAATCGGAAATCTTGTGGATATAATTTTCTCCATGACTTTACTCATACATGGTATGAGCGAAATCGGGCGATAGTTTTCAATATGGCTGGGGTCTTTTTGAGGTTTAGCTATAGGGATTATTGTAGCTATCTTAAAGTTTTGTGGGTATATGCCTGTGTCGAAAATTTCATTTTAAAGTTTCAAAATCTTCTGTTTTATTTGTTTGGGGACTTTCCTTAACATTTCGTAGCTTATTTTGTCGAGTTCAGGAGTGGTACCATTTACTGTTTTCAGGACGGAATCAAGTTCTTTGTAATTGATAGCGTTTTCGATGCGTAACGCTAATCTATCTGTGTTCTCAGTCGGGTGCATATTTGGAATATTGGAAGATAGTACTCTAAATGTGACAAGAAAGTTTGAAATATTTGTGGCGTGGGAAAAATATAGGGAAACTCTGTCGTTACATCGAAGTTATTTACAATAACTGAGTTATTTTTCATTGTAGAAGGGATAGGAGTGGGTGTGTATCTTCCAGTGAGGGGTTTCATACCTCTCCACACCATGGTAGTAAAAGTTTTTGCAAAATCTTCAAAGCTTTTGCGTTTTGCTTGCATCTTTTCTTTATTGAAAAATGAATTATTCTTTTTAAAAGTTATTAAGGGTTCGATCCTTCTTGCAGCTTTATATTACTTCAAAGCGGTGATTTTTTCATTGCGGAGACAGTTAAGCTTTGGAGTCCACCAGGGTATGTTTCTTGAAGGCTTACGTTGTGCAGTTGTTGGGATGGATAGGTTTGCAGCAGCTCTTATGGTTTTTTGGATTATAGCTGCTTCTTTGTTTCTATTATAATGCTCTGAATTAGGAATCTGTTTTGAAAGGAAAAAAGCTTGGTATTTTTCCCAGTTTGCTTTGGAAAGATTGAATTTAGAGATTTTAGTGTTTGTGTATGTGTTTGTGGTTGAGAGTTTAATTGTGCATAGTACTATATGATAGTAATCCCTACTGTATAGAGCTTTTAATGTGAATGAGCAGTTGTGGGGAACAGATCGACGTGTGTCAGGGTATTTTTGTATGTATCATGCTTTGAGGACGGCGTGGGGGTGTGTGAAGTGGAGATTTTATCGCGTTGGAATTAAGTAGGGCGAGATTATAAGAATTGGGATCGTTTATTGATGGATTAGAGTTTATTTGTCGGTTAGAGTTAGAGGGGAAATTTTGGAATTCGAAATTGTAGTTGATAGCAGTAGTTGACTTGAGCTGAGTGTTTTGTGTAATAGTTTTGTTATTGTTATTTGTATTATTTGTAGTTGTGAAATTTGGTTTGGAATGAGTGTCTGAATTGACTATGGCTGTGTATGATTGCTTGTTGTGAAGTTCTAATGGGTGTTGGATTTTGTAAAGGCACCTGGCTTTTTTGAATTTTCATTTCTTTTGGATTTTTATTTTCAGAATTTCTTTTTGTTGTAGGTATTTAGAGCATTCTTTAGCCGAAGCGGGGTGAGGTCCATAGCAATTGGCGCCCATTATACGCTGGCAAGTCTCTGGTGCGTGCATGTGGGGTGAGATTACAGTTCTCACAAGTTGTATTATTTGGACATTTTTTTATGGTGTGACCAAGAAGTTGACATTTCCGGCAACGCATTGGGGTGGGGAAACAGTCTTCGACTCTAATTGAGTACCATGCTATATCAATGTTGGTAGGAACTTTATATGAGTTAAATGTTAAGACCATTCGCCCTGTTGGAATGTACACGTCTCTTTATTATCGGTTTCGGCTAGGTTTTTGTCAAATATTGTGCCTTTGCACCTTTTTTGGGGTTCTTGGAGAAATAGTGCGAATGGGCACAAGCCACCGAAATTTTTGATTTTGATAAATTTGTCTGCTACTTTTTCGGTTTTAGCAAGAACCAGTAAACTACCATCGCGTAGAAGACTAACTGAGTTGCATTCAGTACTTATGCTATACTTAGATAGGTTATTGCTTTTGTCAGCGGATTTTATAACTATAAACTTTGGATCACTTTGAGCATTGCTTTTGACTATTGTTGGAAGAGGAGGAAAGAATTCTTTTGTCACTTTGTTTCTTTTTTTCGTTTTGATTTGGGGGTATTGGCATACATTCAGAGAGTATGCTAAACCTTTTCCCCGAAGTGGACGAGGAGTTGTTTTTCATAAGGAAAACTCAGAACACGGACTCTGTAGCTAGCTTTACAGGAAAAAGAAATTTAAATGATATTAGAAAAAAATATGAAACTATCTAAAGCACGTGGGAAACAAACACTTGCGAGAGCGAATTGTAAACACGACAATGCGGAGCGGAGTGTAGTCAACGACTGTCGACTGATTTATCTAATTATAGTAATATATTATTACTTAAAAATTTCCAGGAAGTGGCTTTTTGCCGAGATTAGCAGGAAAATTACTATTGCCTCCGGGAAGTGAACCAGGGACTGACCTTTTCGAAAAAAAATTTTCACAGGAATTGAGCCTATCTATTTAAAAAAAATATATAAATATTTATATTTCGATTTGGTTAAACTTTTGGATGACACGTCTGAATTGAATCATTTTCTTCCTGGAAATGTATCAGGAATCATGAACCAAGTTCCATTTGCTCAAACAAAAATAAAAATTTCTTTACGGGAAGAGAGCGACAAATTGACAAAAATCGGTATTATAGGTATAAGCTTCGGTATGTTTTCTGCGCATTGTTATTATTCTGGGGTTGTGGATTACAAGCCATTCCTTTTCTCTTTTATATTATAGTGAATAAGCATAGATCCGAATGGATTTTCATGAGGAGCTTTTATTTGTATATATTTTTAAAAGAAGTAATAGGGCCAGAAAGCTTAGATGATGGTTAAATTTAAAATTTATATTAAAATGAAATTTACAAATATTTGAAATAGGTTCACAATTAATCGAGGCACTTACAGTTTAATCTAAGCTGCGTCCGAAAACTGATGGATTTTAATGATGAGCTCTTATTTCACATCAGAAAAAAAATTCGAGGCGGTTGGCATTCCATGTCGAGTAAAATTAATTTTTTGGCTAATGCGGAGGCAAATGTAAAACATTTCAGTAATATTATTATTTTATTCGATATTACTCATTGGCACAAAAATTACGACTAAATAATTGTTTAATGTTTCTATCTTAGCAATAATAACTCCGGCACAAAAGTGATTTGTAAAAAAAATTGCAGACCTAAAGCAAGCATACTTTTCATAAGTAGTTTATCTTTAGATTTAAATTTAACTTTGCAATCTCTTTCTGCTGCTAAAGGTTGATCATACGACATGACGAACATTTTACTTTTATGTTAAGATTTCTTATAGATAGATAAGAACGATGACACGAATAACTCTTTTGGGTAGTGGTATATAACAAGTGCCAAAGATGCAAAATCAGCACAAACATTACAATATAAAGATCAGGCTTTAAATTAGTATTTATACGTATGTAATTGATTGAAATAGATGAAAATTGAGCTTGATTTGGATCAACAATTTTTTTTAGTACCGACACATCAAATTTATCCTTTTTCCAAATTACTCGATTTTTTGTATCCCGGTTATGGTAAATTATGTATATAAAATTTTGGTGCGTTTTCGTTTGAGTCGCTTCTAGTACTCAATTGTGAAACGACATAATCCAGTTTACTGTCAAAGTCGGTTAGGTATTTACGCTCTTGATTTCTAATAAAGGCATTTTAAACTCACTCTAGACACCAGTTTGAGTAATAGAACTTTTATTTTTTTCCTTGCTTATGTAACCTTACTAATACGCTAACTAAGTAAGCATATTTTGCAATTTATATGTTATTTAATGAATTTTCCTTACTCTGGATTTCTCGCAATAATAACTCCAATTCTTACTGTAAAGGCACTGCTACGCATATGAATGTTATCACCGTGGTTTGTGTCATAATCGTGACAAGTTAAAACATTTAGTCCTGACCTTTGCCATTCTTACACGTATGTGTATAATATGAAATGAAATGGACATGCACGAAGTTCCTGAATTGTTGAATTTTAATACGAGCATTTAAGTGTGGGCCTCTAAGCAGCAACAATCTTCCTCTTTTCAAACAAATTATGTAAGAATAAACAAACGGGTACTAATTGTTTACACCATTCAACTACTTTAAGGATTATTACCAGAATAAAGACGTCGAAAAAGCGGTATGAATTTTCTGATTACATCTTGGGCCACTTATTGGAGAAAACAACATGATACTCACCATATGTTTGAGTGGGCCTAAGCCTTGCCGCAAACATCCAAATCAGTGTTTTCAAATATCTAGCTGAACTGCCAAAAAAAAAATATTAAAAAAGCTAAAAGTTTAAAGCCAACAATTTCATTTTTCAATTAATTTTTTATAAAAAAAAAGCACACATTACAAAATAAAATATCCTTACGTTTAAAAATTGAAGTTTATTGATATAAGGAAAAATCGGTTAAAAAATAAATTAAACTATATCCCAAAATTTCTTAAAACATCTTTCGATAAAATATAAAAATATTTATTCTCAAATTCGATCTGTTATTCACCAGTAAGGGTACTTTTTATTAACCTTTCCATATTTCTAATGTTTTAAAAAATTTTAACCGCCGTTTAGATAAATAAGTGTAATTTAATAAAGAAGGCATCGTAATAGTCGACAAATAAATAGTTGGTCTTAAGGTGATGCTCCCAATAATAAGGTTTCATTTGTCTTATTATTGTTTTAATAATCACATACTGATTAAGGTTTTTTCTCCGTGCACTTCATCATACTTCATCTCACCAAATACCACCTCCAAATCAGCTCAAACTCAAATCTGCCACTTTACATTGGCCTTTAAACAAAAAGTCTGGACTTAGCAATAACAGGAATTTTCTTCAAAATGTTTTAATCGAAAACGTTAAAAATAATAACGGTCGCACCATGGCACAAACATCCGAACCCTTTGACTAACATTTTGGCCAAACAACCCTTAAATAGAGATAATTGGCTTTATGTTTAAGTTTAACTTTAGATTTTATTACCTATTGTAAGGCTACCGATGTCGAAGCAGTACCAATAAATAAAAAATAATAATAATAAAAATTAATAATAAAGGTTTATGTTTCAGGACTTGCATAAAGAGATTTTATTCAAAAATTTTGTTTGGCATTTAGTTTCCATTCTTAAATTATATTTTTAGATAATCCTTATCAATGCAAATATATTGAACAAGATTCCAGGTGCAGCGAATATTTATATTATATTGGGTTGCCAAAAAGTAATTGCGGATTTTTTAAAAGAAAGTAAATGCATTTTTAATAAAACTTAGAATGAACTTTAATCAAATATATAATTGCCATTTTGTTCGATAACCTTTTGCCATCTTCCCGGCAAATTTAGTATTCCACGCTCATAGAACTTCTGGCCTTTATCTGCAAAAAACTGAACCAAGTGTGATTTTATACCCTCATCATTGCCGAAAGTTTTACCATAAGGAGTTCTGCAAAGTTCGAAATAAATGGTAGTCTGATGGTGCAAGGTCAGGGCTATATGGTGGATGCCTCAAAAGTTCCCAGCCAAGCTCACTCAGTTTTTGGCGAGTGACCAAAGATGTGTGTGGTCTGGCGTTGTCATGATGGAATACGACACCTTTACGATTGACCAATTCTGGTCGCTTCTCCTTGATGGCTGTATTAAATTTGTCCAATTGTTGACAGTAAACATCCGAATTAATCGTTTGGTTCCTTGGAAGCAGCTCAAAATATACCACACCCTTCCAATCCCACCAAACAGACAGCATAACCTTCTTTTGGTGGATATCAGCTTTTGAAGTGGTTTCAGCTGGTTCACCATGCTTGGACCATGATCGTTTTCGATTGACGTTATTGTAAACAATCCATTTTTCATCTCCAGTTATGATTCGTTTTAAAAACGGATCGAATTCATTGCGTTTAAGGTGCATATCACAAGCGTTGATTCGGTTTGTTAAATGAAATTCTTTCAATTCATGTGGTACCCAAATATCAAGTTTTTTACGAGTCCAAGACTTTTTATGTGATAATGAACGGTTGACTTTGGTATATTTAATTTCTCTCCTATCTCGCGCTCAGTTACATGACGATCCGATTCGATTAAAGCCTTGATATCGTCATCGTCAACTTCACTTGGCCGACCTGAACGTGGCTCATCTTTAAGTGAAAAATCTCCAGAACGGAATTTGCGAAACCAATTTTGACACTGTCTTTCTTTTAAGGCTTTATCACCATACACATCTCGTAACTTTTTAGCAACCTGCTCCGCGTTTTTTCCTTTACGGAAATAATAAAGTAAAATATGACGAAAATGCTCTTTTGTGGGCTCCATATTAAAATTGACGCCAAACAAACAAATGTAATCAAAATTTCGCGCACTTTTTTTCGAAAGCAAGCTAAAAGTGACAGCTAATAACTGACAAAAGAAAGAATGCAATTACAGAGTCACCGCCGTTCAAAAAAATTGTCAAAGCCGACTATATGAAAAATCCGCAATTACTTTTCGGGCAACCCAATATATATATAATTGGCGCTATATAACTGCTGAAGGGATTTTCTGCCGAGCTCCTCCTCCTATTTGTGAATTTGCATCTTGATGTTTTTCCAACAAATGGAGGGACCTACAGTTTATACTAAGCCACCTCCGAACGGCTGATGGTTTTTTTACGAGGAGCCTTTTATTTCATGTCCGAAATACACTCGGAGGGGTGGACATTCCCTGCCGAGGGGCGACCGCAATTAGAAAATTTAGCTTAATTTTTTATTTAAATTAATTTTCCATAACTTTTGGATGTTGGTGGCACCGGGATTTGAACCCGAGCTTTCCGAATGTCAGTACGCAATGCTAACCACTCGGCTACCGCGGCCGCGGTGTCCTTTATTTCCCAAGTAGATTATTTTTTTCTTGCAGCGCCTCTTAATTTTACAATTAAAGTGTATCTACATATTGAAGTTATATCTGTTAATCCTCAGCATACTCAAAGCGTTAAAAGTCATGTGATGACATCTTCTTTGAAACTAGAAAAATTAACTGTTTGTCATGAAATGTATTTTTGTCATACAATTTGGTACTTTCAGATGATAAAAATAGAGTTTTGTTGGACATTGACGACGAAGGATCTGACTACATTAATGCGTCATTCATTGATGTAAGTGACGGCAATAGCAGATAAGTTTACGGGAATTAATAAATTACTTAACTCTTACAGGGTTATAAGATAAAAAAGGAATATATTGCAACTCAAGGTCCTAAATCGGAGACTACTGTGGATTTTTGGCGAATGGTTTTACATTATAATGTTCGCATGGTTGTTATGCTTACTCAATTCCAAGAAGGAGCTAATGTAAGTATTGTTTTCAAAGTAAATGCAATATTTCTAATAAACACATATTGACATCCGTGTTGTGGTCATATTTTAGGCCTTCGAAGTCCCCTTTCTCCCTTCAAAATACATAACGTGGTCTCTCCTGTGACCCCTTAGCTCCCTGCACGATAGAAAGTGGCTTTGTTTTACATTTGTTTTTGTTTTCTACTACAAAATAAGTAATATTTTGATTTTTGTTATAAGTTTTATAGTTTTGTATGAATAGACTATTTGTTATATAACAAAGAAAAATGGTAGAAAATCACCACATCTCCTCATCAGACTTCTTATGGCAGGGATCGAACCAACGGATTGTATACTTTCACGATTCAAAAGCAACTCACTAATCATTCTATTAAGAAAAATAGCGGCCAAATTGGTGCACTTAATAATTGTTGATTAATAATGAATTGAATAATACAACAATATATTACATGGCTGATGTTGACGTAGTGGTAGAACACTGTTAAGCCTGTTAAGTCAAGATCCGTTGGTTCGATCCTTGCCATAAAAAGTCTGATGAGGAGATGTGGTGATTTCCGAAACAGCTGTCACTTCTACCATTTTTCTTTGTTGTATAACAAATATTCAATTCATACAAACAAACCAGGCCTTTAGCTCACTATAAAACTTATAACAAATAACAAATGAATAATATATTATAATAAGAAATTTTTTAATAGATTATCAATAACTTAAATGAAATGAAAGCTAATAAATCATTGTAGGAATCTACTTTAACATTTGTAACTTACAATTTTCACCTTTTCAATTTTTATGTTACTGAATTTTTAATTTCAAATATTTTCATTTTCTGAATTATAATATTTTTCATTTTCAAACAATCAATAAGTGTTAAATAAATTTTACATTAAATATAATATAATAATGTGTTTATTATATATAATATATAGATAAAATCATCTATAATCACTTATTAAGTAGAATTTACTAACCTATAATAAATATATGTTTCCTCTGCCGAGAACTACGCAGCTTTGCTATCACTTCCTCCCACAGGTTCCGTGGCACTAGTGTAGCATTTAAACAACCTTTCATGCTTTAGAAAGAGCTATAGAGTTTTAGAGTACCAAAAATTAAAAAAAAATCAATTGACGTAAATGAAAGTATTATTCTCAAAGCAACTGATTTTATTGTTTCACAACTTGCTACTTATTACTTATAATAATATTTTAATAAGCATTTACCATATGTGTACTTTTTTCAGAACATACTCAGAGTGCAAACCTAATTTAACATATTTGAACTACATAGATTTAGGCACAGTTAATAATTAAAAAAAAATAAGAAAATACAGAAAATAAATTTAGAACTTTCAATTCCCTTAACTCATCGTGGATTGGTAGATTTGCCAGTAGCAAGAAATAAATGATTCCTTCGGCCATGCTTTACCTATGTTAACAAGAAGAATCCTAGTTGAAAATGACATATTTATGGTAAAACGTATTTTCTTTTTAAAACTGCTAAAAAAAGCGGCATTTGTGGACATAAAAGTACTAATTATTTTTTTAAATAAACTATTTCAAGTCATTCCTGGCAATATTTTGGGAATGTTATCAAAAAACTTATAATGACATATGAATTTCGTGTTACAATTTTTGTATCTCCGGAATTTCGATACCAACCAACCAATACCATGATAGAAAGCATTATTGAAATTATAAAAAATGAAATACACAGAAATTGCTTGGTGTTACACGTACTCATTAATCAAACGTGTTATAATGATAACACTATATGTTATTAATTCTTGCAAAGAATATATTTTTAAATGTTCGTCTTCTCTTCATTTGTGTAGAAACCGCTAACCCAATTATAGCCGAATCTGCAGTAGCGCGCCATTCTTTCCTTCTTTTCGTTGTTTGGCGCCAGCTGGAAATACCAAGTGAAATCATTCCTCTTCCCCTGTTTCCATCAGCGGGTACAGCATCGAGTACTTTCAAAGCTGTGGCACTTTCTTCCATTTTGTAGCCGCTGTCTCTTCATCCTCTGAACTATGTCAATGTCATCGTTTAATTAGTACAGCTCATCGTTCCATCGTCCATAACATTTACCGTTGGTTATGCGCAAGGACCATAAATCGTTCGGAAAACTCTTCTCTCGACCGCCTCAACGGATGTCGACATCGTCCACTCTTCTGAACTATATTGTAGGACGGGACTTTACATTTCAATTGTCTACTCGGTCAGTAGCACCAGTTGGCAGAGTGACTTCGGACTTCGAAGTTATAACGGATTGTGGTGATACCTTCATACACCAGAGTTAATGCCAATACTAGGCGACGGAGTCTTTCTCCCACAACAAATCTGATACCAAATTTTCACTTTATTATATGGCCGCTGTAGTATATTTCACAAGAATCCGTCAGCCTTTAATTTAACCAGACATCTTCCCAGTGGAATGTTCCCTATCATGGGGTGGCGTATTCTAGGCACTCAAATCGTGATCCTTAAATAGAGGCTATTTGATTCTTCAATTGAAGTTTACTTTTCCAGTGGTGGGTTCCAAACCCTACGCACAACGTTGTTGGATTCCCAAAGAGTACTTGGACTAAGACTGGTAGCCATGCAAATGAATCGTTTCTTTCCACTCCCAGCTGAATGAGAACTTCTACATATTGCCCCATCGTCAACATATAGCCCATAAGAATTACCCTCAGTTTTACTCAAATCTCACTATATGCCCTCGTAGAGTTTTCAGAAAAATAATTCGTAAATACTTAAATGTACATATGTAAAACGATTTCAGAACAATGTCAGCCAATTGACTATAAACTGCAATACTTAGCGATAATTTAGGAATAAAGGTCAATCTTATTTATCTTTGGTTTCACTTCTTATTTCTGCAACTACATTAGCCATCTGATAATCATGATGTTTGAGTAAAACTCGCAGTAACTTGTTTCGAGCGGGTGTCGATCTTAACGCAAGCGGTTTACTAATTAATAGAAGCCACTTTCCAACTAGTTGATATTCTCAAAAATATAAGGCTGACATTCCCACCGTACAGGAGATGCGATGGACGGGATAGGTGTTTGTTGCATTTATTACAGTGATCATTTCAAAAAATTTTGGTATCAGATTCGTAGTGGGAGAGAGACTCACTCGCCGAGTTCTGTTATTAACACTCATTTGGATGAACGTCTAGCCATAACTCACATAAATTGAATTTCTTTAGCATATCACTGACTTGTCCCCACACTTCGATGAAGGAGAAGGTCGATGTGATCAATGAAACTTTCTATGAACGCTTGGAGCCCACTTATGTCTTCTCAATATCACATATAAGATCCTATCTGAAGAACTATTAAACGACTAATACTTCTATAAGAGTGTAAAACAGATGTCGATGATATTGAGTTCACTAGCCTGAACAGTCAGTACGAAATATATGTTATCAAACAAACCGTTATCTCACATACTGACATAATTGTGAGGTTAAATATAATTGTGACTATCTTTAACATCAACAACATAGTCATCAGCCTTGAATTTCAACGCAGAATCACTCTGGTACACGTGAGCTACTTTGGACGCAGATGTCATTGGTGGAAATTGTCGTTATTAATTATTAATATTTTTAGTTGAAATTTAATTTATTCGGAAATAAATTATGGCAAGCAATATAAATCAGTCGCCCGACCTTACATTTCGTCAACTTTTTACTATAATTTACCAGGCAAATTTTCCTAATATCTGAATATGTACCCTTATTATCGCTTATGAAATATTTAAATGTTTTTCTTTACTTTACAGATCAAATGCCACGAATACTTTCCGTATAAATCAAAAGGAATTTCTGTTATAATTAAAAAGAAAGCGTGTTACGAATACTACGACCGCACGCAGATGATGATCACACATGATAGATATGGACTTAAGAGAAAAATTGAGCATTTTTATTATAAAAAATGGCCTGACCACGGATGTCCAAGCAATCCAGCGAATTTAATAAATTTTATACGTAAAATTAGGAGTTTTCGTTTATCGAGTTATTCTCCTATAATCGTGCATTGCAGTGCAGGAGTTGGACGAACTGGCACTTACATTGCATTGGATATATTAATGCAACGTCTGAAACATGAGTTAAAAATTAATATTTATGAAACTGTTAAAAAACTACGATTTCAAAGGATGAAGATGGTCCAAACACTGGACCAATACACATTTTTGTATGCCGCTGCGTTTGAACTTGTACGCCATAAAATGAATAATTCTCTTCTTGATGAAAACTATTTAAATGCTTCGCGTAAAAATTCACCAAAAAATTTACCCGAAACTCCCGATATTGGACCAATCGAAACAGAAAAACATTAAAGAGAAATAAAAAACAGTATTCAAAACCATAATTTTTATGAATTTGTTTTATCTTTGCTTCCGGAAGTCTATTTTCAGAATTTCTTGGTATTTCATACATAAGCTTTGATCTACATACTATAAATGTGTATAGACTTCACGTACAATCAGAGGGACTGTAAATGTTAAGTGGGTTCATAGGCATCAATAATACGGATCATCTATAAAATATTTCTGGCACTGAGAAAGTCGTTACGTTGGGCAGATGTATTCTGTGTTCGGTTTTGTGTCGATCAGTCTTCGGAACTTACGATTCGGGAATTGTACTTAAGCCGTACACTCCATTTCGTTAGCAACAGTGGTATCGAAGGAAAGTGGAGAGCTCACAGATTGTGAATATGTACGTTTCTACCAGCAAAAATATTTTATTCATTTGTCTAGCAACTAATCAACTCTAATACGCTTATAGATCATGAGTTTTACCAAAAGCTTAGTGAGAAAATGGAAAATTAAATTCTAAATTGGCATATTTTTATATGAAACAACTTTGTAAATTGTAGATCTGTTGTGTTTACTATTAGACCATATGGCAACACAACATGTGGAATAACTTTGCAACCGCGTTTAACAAATTCATATTCATATAAAGTGTTTTTTCAACAGTACTAAGTGGTTAAAACAGTGCCAGTGATATTGCACAGTCTCCATACTGAGGCTTCATCTTGCACAGTATTTTTGAGTGAAACATAGTATATGTAAGTTGGCGACCTTTGGCCACACGCTTTAAATATATAATCCTGGGTCTGACCAACACCGGCTTCGCCTTACACAGTATTTTTAAGTGAATCACCTTTATTTTCACACGGTGTTTTATGCAAAATTTGAGTATGCAATTTTATTTTGCTTGCAAATTTTTTTTAATTTTTATATTTTATTTTACACAGTACTTCAAAAACTTCCAGATTAGACTGCAAAATAAGTGAAAATAGTTTAGTAAATAGGAGTAATATTATATTTGGTTTCGTTAAAAGAAATATAAAAAATACTGAACATTTCATAAAGAAGTAGTGAGATAAAGTTAACAATTTTTAACTACAGATAACTTAGAAACTAAAATATATTTAAATTCCAATTGTTAAAATATTGGAAAAAGATATTTCTCTTATCATTCCTACAAAGTTTCACGTCGAAATTCTTGGTGGTTTGCTTATAATATCATGAAAACTAAACTGCACAATTATAAGTTTTGTTCGTTGATCAGATGGGCAGTATCAATTTTTACCAAACTTTCCTAGATTATGTTCGTTGAGCCAAAAACTCGGTAAAAATTGGTAACAAGAGCAATTTTGACGTTTAGTTGGAGAGAAAGTTGCAAATTCATGCTGGGTAAATTTGACCCAAGTATGATTTGTGATCATATGATTAAATTTTTGTCAATAAAACAAAATTGATTTAAAATTAAATAATTTTAATTTTCTAATATGAATGGCATGTCAACTAAATAAGTGGTAAAATGTAATGTTGTTTAATTTAACTGAACAATATCAATGATTCAATGAAGTGGAATCATCGCCCGACACCACCCAGCTTGCGTTGAGAAATTTTATATTTTTTTGTATTATTGTATTTATTTATTAAAGCTACATAACAAAAACTTATTATATAAACTATAAAACGTAACGCTTGCAACATCGGCTTTCGACTGACTGGTTTATTTAAATACGGCGAAGAAGATCGGATTCCTTTAGGAAACTATAAATTGTAAAAATGTTTACAAATGGTGGTAAATTTAATAAACCGGATCTTCGTTGTTGAAGTGGTTTGTTCTTGAGATTTCCAGAGCGGGAGTGATGAATGCTGACGGTGGAATTACAGAAGGGGCATTGATTTCGACGGCTGCCGCTGAATAGGTGTGAATTGGTTATGATACAGTGACCGATGCGAAGTCTGATGTACGGAGTAATTAAATTGGCCAACATGGTTGACGGAAAATCTGGCTTGACGCGGGTTGGGTTAATCCTTGAGTAATGATGATTATAATTTACCCAGTCGAGAGATAATACTGTGCTTCTCTTATGTTTGATGAGTCGGAAGATATTGCCTCTTGCAAAGTATGGAGAGGTGATGGTAGGAGTGAGCATCATTTCCTTAGCGATTGCGTCCGTAGCCATGTTTCCACTGATACCACTGACAAAGATGTCTAGATACGAAACTTACTCAAAATCACTCAAATTGCAGCTGAGAGCGTTCCCCCATCTCACATTCTAACGCTGGCAGGAGTGTCAGATCGGGGAACATTCAGCAGCTGATGTGCAAAGCACACCAGTACTACTTTGTCAATAAAAAAATCCATCGCTTTTGTTTCAAAAGAAATTTGCTTCAGCGGTAAATATTAATGAAATTATTGTAATTTTATTCTTAAAACTTAAAATAATTAAATATTTCACTGTTTCTCAATAAAATATTTGAGTGAAATTGTATTTAAAGACGTCGTTGTTTGTAATAAAATACCCAAATTATACCTAATAATCCATAGAAGTCACTTTTCTATCACAGTGGCACTGTTCAGAAATGTTATAAAAAATGCGGATTTTAGAGCGCTCTCACGAAATAAAGAGTTATCTTTGCCACTGATTCCTGCGATATTAGGGTTTTTTATCGCCTTGAAGCATGAAATACTGTCAGTACAGATTATGTATTTTCCTCTATTTAGTTTTGAGTAAAGAACACCTTGATAATTGCTGTAGCTTCAGCTGTGAATATTGAGCAAAATGGAAATAGCAGCCCATAGGAAATAGGCTCTTTAACTTCTCTGACTGCGGCAAAGGAGGTGTAAGGTGATTTGATGGGGGTAATTGCTTTTTGTAGTTTCACTAGGTCGGTGAGAAATGAGGATTCTTTCACTCTGCACGATGGGTGCTCGACTCGCCAAGGTAAATGGATTTTTTGTGGTAGTGCATTGTCTTTCGCAAATAAGACGCATTTGATAAATAGATGATAATACCTTTGGCGAACGTTTTTTAGATAAAGCTGATAGAAAATTTTGTTTCAAGACGATGTTGGGACTGATGATAAGTTTTGGATAAAGTTTACATAGGCAGTCTTACACACTGTCATTTAAAGAAGGTAGTTCCGATTCCGATAAAATGTTTTTTAATGGAGATGTCGAGAAGGCGCGAATAGAGCGGCGAACTGCAGAGTGGTAAGGAGCAGCAAGCATCTTGATGTGATTCTTAGAGCGGTGGCCATAACTTCTAAGCCGTAATTTATTATAGATGAGATGATACAGTTGGTTAGGTGTACCAGTAAAGTCGGGCCGATAATTGAGCACTTACTTTATAGATATGTGATAATGTTATAGTTATATTTTTTTCTTAGGTACTGACAGTGTGGCTTAAAGGAGTACTTAAATTTACAATGTTAAAGTTAAGAGTAGGAGTGTTACAGTGATGGTTTTTTTACAAATATGTAGTAGTTTAGATTTGGTAGGAGAAATTGTCGTGCTGATGACTTGGACCAATTACATAACAAAGCTGATATTTCATATCATGAAGACATGACTAATGTTAAATATGAAGTTTTTAAGAATAACACAAGGTCATCGGCATAAATTTGATTTCTAATGCAAGGGAAAGCAGCTAAAATAGCGCTTATTTGGTAAAATGTAATTGTAAAGAGAATTGCGTAGAGAGGGGCTAGGGGTGCCATTATCAAGGGGAGGTAAAGGGTGGTTAAATTTCAAGGGCCGATGTTGAATGTGAACCACACCTAAACGCCAAGTTTTTTTCCGAATTTAATTTGACATTTCTCTATTTCAGACTTACTCAATTTGAACCATGGAGAGACACACACACACAGCTAACGAAACAATGGCTCTTTTGCGCAACAAATTCAATGGCCGTGTTATCTCACGTAAGATCTCCCCCAAGATCATGTGATTTGACACCGTTGGACTTTTTTCTCTGGGGTTATTTGAAAGAAAAGGTGTACGTCGATAAGCCAGCAACAATTCAAGAGCTAAAGGATGAGATAATTCGGCAAATTAACGGCATAGAAACTCCATTATGCCTCAGCGTCATCGAAAATTTGGACCATCGTATGGAGGTGTGCCGCCGAGGTCGCGGCGCTCATTTGGCCGATATTTTGTTACATACATAATTGAGTAATACCAATATATCATAATAAAATAAAATTTCAATAATTTCCTAAATAGTTTGTGTTTTATTCAAAACAAAAAAAACATCGGCCCTTGAAATTTAACCACCCTTTATATCGGAACGAACGTTACATATGAGGACAATCATTTTGCGTTTGGAGAAGAATGATTTAATTAATTTGTAAATTTTTGAGCCAACTTTCAATTTGCTTAGTTGTCTTAAAATGTCGTGGCTTCCGATTCAATCGAAGGCTTTTAAAATATAGAGAGTGTATTGTATTGTGGGATAATGCATCTGACACGATAGAGATGCAAAGAGCATATAATGTTCCTTGGCCCTTTTTGAATACAAATTGGTTAGAGTGAATAAGTTTGTGGTATTGGGCATACCAGGGGAGTCTCGTGGTAATAATTTTCTCCATTAACTTACCTAGGCAGGGTAGAAGGGATATTGAGCGGTAGCTGCAGACCTCCCCGGGGGCTTGCCACGTTTACGATAGGAACTAGTCTAGTCTTCCATTGGGAAGGATAGTTGCCAGTGTTGTAAATGTTGTTATAGTGGTTGGTTAGACGGGATCGTAGGGTGGGAGGGACATGCTTAATGATGAGGTATAATATTTTATCAACTCCAGGGGTTTTGCAATTAACAAGGGAAAGGGCAGAGAACATTTCAGGGGTGGATATATCGAAATCTAAGAACTTGGCCGACGAGGACAAGTTGTAGGAGGATTGATACGGGGTGTTAAGGGTTGAATGTTTGCTGTGAGCAAATTCTGTAGGGAAATTGGAGTTAGAGGAAACATTGGAGAAGTGAAGGGCGAATTCTGAGGCAATATCACGGGGATATAGTAGATTGCCAAGGGAAGATTTGAGGAAGGCGATTGGAGTAAAAGAGGGTAAACCCTTTAGCCTTCTTATGTCAGCCCAATTTTTTTAGTGATGGATTTGGAATTAATTTCGCTAGTGAACTTTTGGAAGCAGAGGATCTTTGCAGATTTGGCTTAACGACGGAAAAGAGCATTAAGTTAAACTGGTGACCAAACGGTTACGTTTGGATTCATGCCAAGCAAGCTGTTTTTGTTACGTTAGTGCACTTTCCACCAACGTGTGTCAATTTGGCTGGTTTAGAAGAGTATTATATATATAATTGGCGTTTTGTAATCGCTGAATCGATTTTCGGCCGAGCTCCTCCTCCAATTTGCGGTTTTGCGTTTTGATGTTTTGCCAACAAAGTGGAGGGACCTACAGTTTATACTAAGCCGCTTTCGAACGGCTGATGGTTTTTTTATGAGGAGCTTTATTTCATGTCAGAGATACACTCGGAGGGGTTGACATTTCCTTCCGAGGGGCTACCGCAATTAGAAGGAGGATTGGGGAATGGAGTTGTTTGTAGCTATACGGATAATTTTTTGTATGTATTAGGATTCTTGGTTTGCGTTAGAGGAGGTGGGGAAGAGCGTAGATTGGGCTACACAAAGTTGGTTGAATCGGTTCCAGTCGGTTTGGTCGATTTTGAACCGAACTCGGGCTTTGAAGTGGGAGGCGGGGCTAGGGGAGGAGATTCTGGAGAGGATACAGCACCCGGAAGTTTTAGAAGAGAGGGAGAAAGAACAGAAAATGAGGTATATGTGGGTGAAAGTGGAATGAGTGGAAAATCCTGTAGGAGAACCGTCGTTTAGGATGATACAATTATATGGAATGTGAGTTTTATTTAACAAAATGAGAGAAGGATTAAAATTTTTTATTAGAATTTCAAGGTGAATGTAATTGTTGTAGTAACCATTTTTATTCTATGGTATTAGAGATATCATCTCGTATCTACAAATAGGATATAATGTTGTTATTGTAAATTAATTATTTCGAAGATTCGAAGAATTGCTGGTCTGTCAGAAGGGGCAGTGGGCTGCCTGCAATTGATTTCTCTGTTGCGAGGGTGTTGACGAAAGATTGAATGGAACGGATCGTTTCGAGAATGCTTGATTGTGTAACTCAGGCGTTGACATTTTTTGCATCGTAATGGGTTGGGAAAGTACTCTCTTAATCGCTCTTTGCGCCAAGCAATTTTGATGATTTTCAGGCAGCCGGTATAGGTCAAAAGTGAGTAATACTACTCCGCTAGGAACCATTTCGTTATTAGATTCCTTAATGAATTTTGTAAGCTTTAATGACACCGTGGGAAGCAAGCTCTTTAGATATTTCTTCATCTGATAATTGATTTAAGTAAGACGCATAAACCGTTTCTTCACAGAATTAAAATTTTCATGAAATTTGCTATTCCCTTCACATATGCCGGGTATTTGTGTTTATTACTTGAAGAGATCTATGCACGCTGGCTAGGACATGTCGAATAGATGAAAGCACTCCAGCTTTGAAAGTATTCGATGCAGTACCCGCTGGTGAAAGCAGAGGAAGACCTCCACTCCGTTGGGATCAGGTGGAGAGTGACCTGGCCTCACTTGGTATTTCCAACTAGCGCCACGCAACGAAAAGAAGAGAGGAATGGCGCGCTATAATTGATTCGGCTATAACCGCGTAAGCGGTACCAACGCCAATAAAGAAGAGAAGAAGATCTATGCACAGCGAAGCATGAATAATGTGATGGATGTTTTTTTAACTGATGCTGATATGATCAGAAATTTCTGTGATTGTTAAGTAGAACGTTTATTTTTTTTCGAATAGAAACTGGTTGCCAACGGGGCCGATTATCCCCAAAGGTCAAAGCCCCGGGCGCGCGTAACTAGTTGAGGTGAAGTTGTTTTTGTGTAACGAAGGACCGATAGAAAGAAATTAAAAAAAATATGAGAGCGCAGTCGAAAGAGTACCGTACACGATGAAGGCTAGTCGACGACTGCGTTGATAAATTAGAAGTTGGGAAAGCATAGAATTAGAATATATTATTATTTTTTGTACAGCGCAAGTTGAGATAATATAGCCGGCTTACACTAAAAAAGAATTTCAAACTCATTTTCGTATTTTAGTCATCCTTACCAAAAATCTAAGAAACAAATTGTTGCTAAGCAAGTTTTTTATAAATTTTATCTTTTTAGAAAACTATTAGAAAAACGTATTAGTATATTCATCGTATTATTTCATCATTGTTGAAATACAATACATTTTGAATACAATTAATAAATTAAATATGCTATATAATGGCCAATTTCATTAAAACACCTAGGAAAATACTTCAAAACAGGAAAAAAAACTGTACAAATGAACGGATTCAAATTTAACCGTCAAAATAAATAGCTGTTATACAACTTACTGGCTAATTTCGAATACTTACCAAACACCTTGCTGCTAAAATTTGTAAAATTCAATGAGTTTTTTTGAGATACTTCAGGAATTTTATTAAGAAATTGTACAAATTGTAAATCTTAAATTTTGCATTAATGGCGAATTTCACAGCCAAAAATGAATTTTTATTATCCAAAAATAAATACAATTCAAAAGCCAGCGATTACAGAGCTTATACAATATTAGTTACACTTTATTCGTTTTATGACATCACAGAAAATTATGAAATAATATTGCCTACGAATGAATACAGGTATGTATATAAATTGATAAAATGTTTTAACACAAGACGAAAATTGTGGGAAAAAAGAACAAAAAAACATTTTTTTTTGTTTTTTTTTTTTGCTAAAATTATGTTTTATTATTATTATTTTATTATTTCAAGTTCAATTATTTTCACATTTTTCGCAAAGGGTGAATCTGTGCTCTGGACAGACTTTTTTGCAACATTTTTTCGCATTCCACAGAGTGTAAGTGGCACCGCTCCCGCTTCCTAGAGGGGATATAGTGCGTCAATCTTCTCCCACTGGATATCGATGGCTCCTGTGGAATTCCCCTCATTTCATTCAGCACTGCCATGGCTCCTACCCCTCTGGGGGTCCTCTCCCGTTGGACAGTAGTTGGTGAGACAAGTGCAGTCCACTAAGAAAAGTCTGCGGCGGAAGTTTTTCATGTGTATATTCCACAATGTACGCATTCAATGCTGACATATCGAGCATATTGCAGAAAACTGCGACTGGCCACCTGTCCACTTTCCTCTTGTAGCGATATGTGTCCACCATTTGGCCATCACTTCGACACCACATTTCGTTTTGTTGTAATAATTTATTATCTCAGGCTTCCTTTTATTGTTGTGTTGGTCAAAGTGTTTCTTCTTATAGTATGTGCTCAACAGTGTTACAAATCGCTTACACTTCGTTACATGTGACACTAGTGTGGCTCCCTATGTTGGCTCAAACACAAATTCTAAGTGATGTAGTGGTTTTTTCTTCATATCGACGAGACAGTTCTTTTCTGTTTTTTTTTTCTAATTGTGCCTACCAACGTCATCTGCCGCTCTTTTAGTTTTTTTGCCAAACCATATGATGTAAAGAAATTGTCCAAGTGACATTTCTTCCATTCAAACCTTCAGTGAGCTGCAAAACCACTCTCTCACCTTGATTTACTTCTGCGACACAATTTCTGTTGCGGCCCACATGTACCTATATCAACATCGTATATGTAGAAAGTATCTGCATCACAACATACCCAATGTTTGATGCCATATTTGAGTGGTTTCGATGGTAAATATTGAGTAAATGGGCAGCGACCACGATAAGACAATAGTTGTTCATCTACCGTCAACATTGTTACAGGTGTATACAATATTTTCAAGCAATGCACAGATTTATCAAAGATTACGCGAACGGCTACTAGTTTGTCGCGTTGACGCAGATTTCTCCTTTCTTGACGGTCGTCAAATCGCAGGAATCAAACTTATCATTCCACAACTCAGTCATATCTTTTCCATGCGATCGACAAACACCAACTAAAATTAGCAACCCATAGTACGCTCGCATTTCTGGTTTTGTGACATTTTTCCACTCATCTCCTAGTTTTTGGAAGCCATATAGGTTTGTCATTTCCACAATAATATTTTCGATAGGTTCAATGAATGGAAGAAATGTATGCAACTCGTCGGTTGATCGTGATGAAGCATATACAGTTGGTCCTATGTAGAAATAACAAAAATGTGAGAAATCATTGAAATATAGGCAGCTGCAAATAAATTTTACCTGAATGAGTCAACACATTGCATTGCTTCTGCGAATTGTTGTTGGTTCATCTAATGTGTATTTGATTTGATTGTCCTTGGACAACAATGCATTGTCTGGCGTCACATCGTCTTCTTCCACGAGCTCAATTTCGCTGCCGCTGCTGTCATATTCACCTTCAATTTCTTCTGCATTGGGCTCAAATTCCTCGTCTTCGTCGTCTGTTTGCAGCAAATCACTACAATATTCCTCTTCGGTTTCGTCTCCTCTCCACGTATATTCCATGTTTTTATGATTTATAATTTTATAATTTGCTGAATACACTGTTTTCTGAAATGGGCACACAACCTTTCAGCTCAAAATAAAACTTTAGAATAAATTACATTTCGCACCTTTCTACCTAGCGAAAAGTCAAATTTCAAACTTACCAAACCGGCTTTGTTCAAAAACATATATCTATCTCTTTCACATACAAAATTGAAAAAAAGAACCACCAAAAACCAGTTTTACTATCCTTAGCAACATCACATCTAGCGTTGTGTCAAATTGACACAAAAGGACAGATTAATTACATTTCGTGTTGCCACGCCCCCAAGCATCTTCTTGATTTATAAGTTTCGTCAAAATTCGTTCAGTGAACCAAATTTTTATTAAAATATTTTTGCAACTAATGAACCAAAAATCGACTTAAATATGAAAAATGTGTCAAATTGACACAAAGGACGGATGCGTGTTAAATAAGTAGCATACATGAAATAAAGATATTGAGTTAACTATCTATTTGAACATTTTGAGCGTATTTATAATTATAGGATGTGCTTCTCTCTCGCGCCACTTCAAATGATACTCCAACAATTTGGGAGCAAACCTTGGCTATAACGGAGTATCGCGTACTGGTCCCAATAAAAACTTCTTTTGTGTTTCCTTTGTTTCTCATAATATTCCTTTCACTCCAAGCGTTGATAGTGACATCTGTCGGTAAATAGTTGCATTATTTATAGCCATGGATTGATGGCACAGTTGTTTTTGGTGAGTGCCTACCCAGTTGTATAAGTCTCCAACAGGAAATGTTCCAACAAAACGGTTACTCCACCAACAAATATCAAGGAAACGGGATGCATTACGCAGGCATTCCGTAAAAGGAGGTGTCCCCTTTCCCTTTATGTGGCGAGGGGAAAGTTATTTCAGTGTACTTGGTGTGCCATGGTGTCGTTCGCTATACAACCCGGTCCCTTTTGGGCGGCGCCAAATGATTGGGCACCAAATTCTGGAGGCCGGCGTGTAGCTTGCGGCCTGGCTCGTAAGTGCGTGTCGGATCAGATTGTTGCTATCTTTGAAAGCGAATGCATCCTTTTTTGTGCAAACGTGCTTTTTTTTTAGAAAAATTAATAAAAATATATATATTTAGAATTGTGTATTGGCAGTTGAAGTCAATTCGCTAAAGTAAGGCCAGTCGAGGCCACGGGTTTGAGATTGAAAGTTCGTTAGTGTCCGTTTTGTATAAGAAGCGTTGTAGTGGCGGGACCAGAGTTTGGACAGCACCACCGGAGGAACACCGAAGTTGGGTACCCACACCCAACCGAGCAATTCTAAGTGTCTTGGTTTGTCGTGCCGACAGTGTTACTCCCTCGTTACGTCCTCACTCACCACTAAAGCATCCTGCACCCAGAGCCCAGTCACTTAGGCGGGTTAAAGTAAACTCCGGCAGCACGGGAGTAGTGCGAGTGGGTTCCTAACCAGTTTGGTTGGATCACACCTCGGGTGCACCCTAAAAATATATTTTGTTTACTTTGCCTCATAGCTTTGCATAATTGTTGTCCAGTCATTGCTTTTTTTATTTGTTTATATAAGCGCTAGTAAACTTCACTTGGTGTTGTTTTTCTTCCTTGGCTAATCGTTTTGCTATTGTACGTAGCTAGCGACCCACGACGTCTTCATTTAGCTGGCCGGTCGCTTTGCTAGATTGGGTGAGTTCCAAAACGTCAGTTGCAAAGCAACCATACATTTTCACTCATTCCTAAATGCAACTGTGCAAACTTTGACGATATATCATGTTCCAAAATGCATCGGTAAACAAAAGCAAACTGCGCATTGCTAAGGTTTGTGATGCTTTATTTTATCATAAATTCTTAGCAACAACGGCCGACATGGGAAGGCAAGTTTTTTGCGCTAATTATTATTTTTAAACATTATATTACTTGTTTTTTCATCTGTTTTATATTTTAGCCATTTCACCCAAAAGCAACTTATTTGCACCAAAATCATTCAAAAATATCAGAGCTGGCAAAGTATTGTTGCAATGATGCGGTTTTGGAGCTCGCCCATTGTTTTGTCACCTTATCTTTGTGCGGAGATTCATTGGTCAGTGGGTAGTATGGTTGTTGTTATATACATACGTATATACGTACATACATATTGTGTTAGGAGTGGAGGTGACAGGGGTAACGAAAATATATTTTTGTTGTAGAACCACTTGTCTTTTCAAGATACTGCCTTTCTCCCGCTGTTTGCCGCCGTATACATTTTTTGAAAGCAGAAAAAAAGGACGTTAGATGAGTTGGTTTTAGGGGCATGCAAAGAGGTGATTAGTGTCGTACGGGGTTTCATTGCATGCGGAATATTTCGTTGGGTATGTCGAGTCAAGTCTAGATAGGTTGGAAGACTCGAATCTTCGCCTGCAATATGTGGTGCTTGGAAACCGAGAACCCCGTTCACTTGAAGAGTTAAGAAGTACACACGTTGAATGGCGTTCAAAGACAAACTATACGCCGTCCTGTCCACCAGTTCTTTTCTATGATGCCGTATGCAGGCGATATAGTCTAGTACTCCTTAATAATGTTCCTGGGTGGAGGTTCAGCTTCTGTATTCTGCTCCATCACGGTCCTAAAGGAGGTGTTCTAACATGTTTACAGCTTTTTTTTATCAACACTATTCACCGAGTGTCCGTTAACACCTTCTTGAACTCTCTTTCAGTAAACGACGTTCTCGGAGTCCGATCACCACCCATTCCACACGAAAAACTCGAGCTGACTCGAGAGTCCAGAGTAATACTGGCAAAATTAAGAACTTGATACCGCCTGACAGCAACCACCTCTTCGAACACCTATTAAAACCTACTCATCTAACCCTTATTTCCCTTTGGTCCGAACCCATCCAAAAAGCTCGTTTCCTAAACTTACCCTTCGATGACCTTAACGACGTAGAATGATCTTGCCTTCTTCTAAGCCAGGGTTGCATTAGCCTCCACAATAGGAATAACAGTTGTTATTTGAGATATTTTTAACACCTTGGTTTAATTGAATTCGTGAAATTTTCATTGTGTTCAATATTTGAAAATTTGACAAATGCAAAACCAAATTTAAATTTCTGATCTAGTTTCAAAGCTTCCAATCAGACTCTACCTTTCTTTACTATTTACGAATGAGCTTGGGCCAAAGCATTTAGCCATTACCTTTTTATAATTATTACCTGTTAACCTAAACGGGGTTAGATCGCCGAAAGAGTGACAGCTCTTGGCCGACCGTCATTAGTTACCTTTATCAAATTTTTGTCCGGAATCTTTTTTACACTATAAAAAGATGTGTTATTTTAAATGGCAGACTCGCAAACTTTTTTTATTAATATAATAATCCATATTATGTATCATTATTAGGTTTAATCACAATAAACTAGCCACTCAACTTTTTAAATCCTTGTCACCAGTTCCATTATTGGCGTCGATCAATATGTCAGTCTTTTTAGGAGAATTCAACAAAGCATCTGTATTTTCGGAAACGTCTTGATCCTTAGCTGCTTCAATAGTATCGTTAACATCGCTTGTACTCTTCAAGTGTTTTTCTATCTCAGTGCGCACTTTAGCTATATCCTTTTGACTAAAGCAAAATGAAAGTTCATTATTTATGTTCATAGAATAATACTTTTTGTGCAAGTTCTGAAATTCAATTAATTCGAAATATTAAATGTGTGAACTATATTCCCTTGAAATTTTCAATCTAACATTCGTTGCCCTTCTCATGTGAACACTAACAATATTTAAATGATTTTTGATTTAAATTTTTTATTAAAAGTATTTTCATTTAAAATTTAAACTTTTAGCTTTTATTGAACGAAAGTTTGTCTAAGAAAAGATAACACTGTCGTCTTTTAATGTCTGATTTTTATTTCATTACTTATGTATACTTTCAAAGCAAATTCACACACGGTAGTATCAAGAATACAAAAAAACAAAAAGCCCATGACTGTGTAATCATAGAATCGAACGTTCGAAATGTCAAAACCACACACATATCATACATATCTTTCATTTATTATGTCACCGATATTTGTGGGGGTTACAGGCGACGTGTTTAACCCTTTAAAAGTTGGTTCGGCAAGGGTCAAACAGTCTGCCTACCTCGCAACGTTGCGATCGGCCACAACACGTGCGAGATGGGAAGTCGCATCTGCAGACCAAAAAAGAATAAAGAGGCCGAGGTGCGTGAGTATGAAGAGCTTGAGAAGTTGGAAAATTCTATGAGAAGATACGACAACTTACAGAAGGTTTCATGACCTGCGCAGACTCCTGTAGGACACAAAGAGGTGATCTAGCCCCCGATGCCCAGTGCATATTGAATTTATGGAGGGAACACTTTGAGCAGAACTATTCAAACATGTCGGTGAAGAGCTGACAAGGTACATGCATTACCTACTTTGCTGAATATGGTCGAACGAAAACATGCCCGACGATTGAAATTTAAGTGTGCTCTGCCCAATCCATAAAAAAGGGGACCCCAAAGTCTGCGCATTTACTGTGGGATAAGCTTCGTTAACAGACACGAATTTTAAGCCGCCTTCGACAGCACGCAAAGCTTATACGGCTATGTAAACCGACGTTAAGCAACACTAAAAGCTCCGTCAGAATCGGGAAGGACCTCTCCGAGCCGTTCGATACCAAACGAGGTTATCTTGTGACTATTTTAACTTATTGCTGTAAAAATAATATGAACTGCAGAGCTGAATAGAGAAGGCACAATCTTCTATAAGTGTGTACAGATTCTGGCGTACGCCGATGATATTGACAATATTGGCCTCAACAACTGCGCCGTGAGTTCTGCTTTCTCCAGCCTGCATAAGGAAGCGAAGGATATGGGTCTGGTATTGAACGAGGGCAAGACGAAATATTTCCTGTCATCACACAAACAATCATCGCATTCGCGACTCGGTTCCCACATTACTGTTGACAGTCATAACTTTGAAGTAGTAGCCTGGAAATTCAACGCAGAATCACGCTTACTAACAGGTGCAATTGAAAACTAAAGTCCTCTCCCGACGAACGAAAACCAAACTCTACAAGTCTCTCGTCGTCCCCGTCCTGCTATATGGTACGAAAGCATGGACGATGACAACAACTCTCAAGACAGCCGGTTCTACGCACCGGAGTTGACCCGGATTTTATCCGGCCAAGGGCTGTCACCCTTTCGGCGACCTAACCCCGTTTAGGTCAACAGGTAAAATTCGTCTAAGTTCGCCAACGGAGCAGCACCTCGCAGCTGGGTTGCTTCAAATCCTTCTTATCAGGGCTGGCGTCGAAACCAACCCTGGTCCGACGGATTATTTCTGCTGCGTGTGCACCAAAAGACTCCACCACTCCTCCCTCCACCTCGGTTAGGTGCAACCAGTGCAATGGTTGGATTCATCTTAAGGTCTGCTCAGGACTTAGGACACACAGGGAGTGGACCACACGTTATGTGGCCCCATGCTCGCCCAAGTGCGCCCCCAGCCTCCACGGCAGTGCCTTCAGCACCCTTACCCACTTTGGGTAACCCTCAGACCTCCACGGTCTCCCGGAGCTCCCCGCAGCATGACTCCCGCCTACCCCTTCCCCTCCCACAACCAGCTCCTCCTCCCCCTCCCGTGCGAGGGCTACCCAGCAGCTCCTAGTCCCCCGCACAGTCCCCAGCACGTTCCGTGTGTCAGACCTTAGTACGTCGGAACGTGACCTCAGTCAGATTCAATATTTGCTCCGGCTGGTGTCACTTTCGGACGTGCTCTGGCCTGCGCACCACCCGTGAGTGGAGTGACGCGTACGTTGCCCCTTGCTGTAGGAGTCTGCCCCCGCCTGTCAACACGATAACACCGCCAACCAACACCAACGTGCGGAATCAACCTCAGCGGTTATTACAACAGCAAGACACGTCATCCACGCCCCACTCCCTCACCCCCCGCATCACGAACGTTCCCCCGAGACGCACTCGACTCCTTCAATTCAACACAACACCGTGCAGGATCGCCTCATCAACGGCGACATCGACCGCAGGGATATTACCCTAGAATGTCAGGGCATAGCTATCCGGTCAGGCGATGCCGAGCTCGAAATATTTAATATATACATTCCTCCCGTTACAAGTTGCCCAGTTGGATACAGCCCTGATATAGGTGCGCTACTCAGAGGCGAAAACCGTTTGGTTTTGGGCGACTTTAACGCGCACCACGATCTTTGGCATTCTAGCCAAATGACCGTAGAGGAGTGGAGCTGGCGGAAAAGATAGACGATTCAACATTCTGCACAATGAACGACAACAGCTCCACCAGAGTTGTGGGTAATTGCCAAAGCTCTTCAACATAACAATTGCGAGTGCTGGTCTTATAAACAGTATAGTCTGGCGACCTATACTGACACTAGCATCTGACTACTTACCCATACACATCTCGATTGACAGACCTCCCGATTTTGTTTCCGCGGACCACTGGACGTTCGTTAACTTCAAAAAAGCTAACTGGACCGGCTTCACGGAATTCACCGAGAACGCCTTCAGTGCTCTCTCCACTCCAACAGACGTCACCTCTGGTGAGCGATCATTCCGCAGGATTGTTGTTATCGCTGCCGCCCACTTCATCCCGGCCGGCCGAATTGCGGAAATCCGCCCTAATTTCGCGACCGAAGCGGCGGCTTAAGCAGCAAGGCGCGACATCCTCCGTAACTCCAATCCCGGGAATCCCCTTATCAGGGATTTAAACGTGGGGATTCGGACCGTAGTAAACAAACACAAGCGGAAAAAGTGGGAGGAGCACTTAAGGTCCTGCAACCTCTCCTCTGGGACAGCCAAGCTCTGGGCTACAGTCAAGTAATTGCCTAACCCGACGAGACGCGATGATCGAGTGGAAATTTCATTCGGTGATCGCGCCTCGTCGGACCCGAAGAGTTGCGCGAGCTATTTTAGCCGGCTTTTTACACTGCATCCTTCGGTAGACAAAGCGAAATGACGTGTAACCCGCCGTATGCGCAAACTGCCAAACACAAGCGCGGTGCTTGATTTCTTCAAAGAGGAGGTTCAGGGGGGTTATCGGGAAGGCGAAAGCCTCCAAATCCATCGGCCCTAACGGAATAAGCATCCGGATGCTAAAACATCTTGGACCAGCGGGAGCAGATTATCTCACCAAGGTCCCCAACTTGTCTTTGACCACCCTAATTATACCGGATGTGTGGAAAAATGGTAGGGTGGTCCCGCTACTTAAACCGGGGAAACCAGCGAACAAAGGAGAGTCTTATCGGCCGATAACTCTCCTCTCCCCAGTAGCGAAGACACTTGAGGCCTTGCTGCTCCCGACTTTCACTCACCATCTGCGTCCAGCAGCACATCAGCATGGCTTCCGAAAAGTGCACAGTACCACAACAGCACTTAACGCCATAAACACCCAGGTGGTCAATGGCCTGAACCAAAACCGACCCTGCGCGAGAACTTGATGACCAAAAAATTCCAACTATAAACAACCCTAAGATCTTAGGAGTCACATTCGATAGCCTGCACTCCTTCACTCCGCACACGACCGCAATTGCCGCAAAACTCCAGGGCCGCAACAAAATACTCAAGGCGCTAGCCGGCAGCACATGGGGTAAAGACAAAGAAACCTTGCTGGCAACCTACAAAGCAATTGGCCGGCCGGTCATAAACTACGCTGCACCGATTTGGGCGCCACGGAGGAACGAGACGCAGTGGAGAAAACTACAGGTATGTCAAAACACCGCCCTTAGGACTGCGACGGGATACCTCCTGATGTCACCGGAGCATCACTTGCACAGCGAAGCATCTATGCAAGCAGTTCCTGTTGGGATACCACCGCAGGGAGCAGGGAGCTCGAGCTGCCTCGAGAGACTCGCGTGACCTTGCACAGCTTAGATCTGGATACTGTTATCCAGACTCGACCCCAGCATACCCAACGTAAGCCCTGCATGTGGAGAGTCCCGCACGACACTAACCACCTCTTCACATGGCCCCTTAAACCAACTCATCTAACCCCCCCTCCCTTTGGTCCAACCCCGTCGAAACAGCACGTTTCCTGGACCTCCCCTTAGATGACCTCGGCGACTTAGATTAACAATACCTGCCCTAAGCGGGGTTAGCTAGCCGCTACAACCACAACAACAACAACACACAACATCTGACGAGTCGGCGTTAGGAGTTTTCGAGAGAAAGGATTTGCGTAAGATTTACGGTCCTCTACGAGTTGGTAACGGCGAATACCGCAGCCGATGGAATGATGAGCTGTATGAGCTATACTGCGACATTAACATAGTTCAGCGAATCAAGAAACAGCGGCTAAGCTGGCTAGGTCATGTGGTCCGGATGGATATGAATACTCCAGCTCTGAAAGTTTTCGATGCAGAACCCGCCGGTGGAAGCAGAGGAAGAGGAAAGACCGTTGGAAAGATCAGGTAGAGAGGGCCCTGGCTCTACTTGTTATCTCCAATTCGCGCCAAGCAGCAAGAATGGCGTGATGTTATAAATTCGGCTAAAATCGCGAAAGCGGTCTTAACGCCAGTAAGGTAAGTAAGAAATTTAATTTTATTAAAAAGCAATTGATACAATGTGCAAAGGTATATGAAATTAATTATGAACAGTGCTGCAATGGGCAACGGAAAGAAAATATTAATTGAAAATAACTGTTATGAGGCAACGTAAGATCTAAAATAATCATTACTTAAAGGTGAAAAAATGTATTTTTACAGTATAACAGTTACTGCACAATTTTGTTTACATATTTCTTATAACAGTTATGACTCTGATGAAAAAAAAGAGAGAATGAAACTCAACTAATAAACTCATGAAAACTATTCACAATGTTGTTTCTTTTGTTGGAATGGATATTAAAAACATTTACAATTAACTACCTAATTGAAGGGCAATGATAGTAGATAGCATGACACAAAAGTTTACTTCACAATGAATTATTGATAAAAATGTCTAACAACTTTAAAGTTATGTATTCACAAAATCATGGCCAAGATTCTAGAATGAAAAGTTATTCTTGGTTTCTAAATTAAAAAATTCTTAAATATTTAATTTAGTCTTTTAAACGAATTCCATTTACCACCATATTTATTTTCACTTGAATTTCAGAATTTGCTCAATACAGTTTATAGAGTATTACCTGATTTGAACGAACAATATTCCGTTTATTGTGTTAAGCATCTCCAAAACAGAGCCCATAGTAGGTGGTTGTATGTGAATCGGCGGTAATCCTGTGCTCAATTTGCCATTTGAATATATATCGTTCATTTTGCGTTGCAATAGTACGGCCTGTTGTGTGAGCAAACGTAGGCATTCCGCTGATTCGCGGGTTTTTTCATGAGTTTCGCCCAACTGCAAATAATTTTTTTATTGTTATCAAGATCATATACACAGAAACTAATACTCGACATATAACAGTATTTAGATATATCATATAATTATCGTTTTTTACTATTTCAAGGATTTCCATTAAATATTTTTAATGAATGATAATTACCCTGTGAGAAATTCTTCAATAAATCGTTTAAATCGATCATTTATATGCCGAAGAATGATACGCTATAGAAGAAATTACCAAGTTTGGGAAGTATTAAACGATTATTCGAGTAATTCGAATATACCTCTTCGATATAAAAATTTCTAAACTTTTTTGAAATTACATTTGTAAAATAAAAAGTTTATTACGAATCTTATTGAAAACCAAAAATTTTTGTTGAAGATATTTACTGATTTTAATACATTTTAAGTAAAAAAATTAATGATTTTTACTTTACATTTAATTTAGCTCTCACAATTTATAGTTCTCTCACCAACATGAACTCAAACATATGTATATTATTGAAAAATGTAAGTCACTAATTTATACACTACACGAAATCTACTATAAGTAAAATTTATAGTGTGATAAGAAAAAAATTTTGTTCCAAATTAACAATGTCGTAAAAGAACTATTAAATTCAGAGGAGTTACGACGCATTCGAATGAACGTCTTTATACACACTTGCAACTTTTTTTAACTTTCCTTTTCAAAATCGAGTGTTTTATCTATGAAATCATAAACATTCCCCAAAAACCACTATGAGGGATGCTTTTGCCTTTGATATTGTTTGTTCATTTTTAATGCCCCTAGATAAAATTTGGCGGGCACGGTTGCCAAGTGGTTAGCACTATGTCCTGTCGTACTAACGTCCAAAAATGTATAGAAAATTAAGTAAAAAAAAAAATTAAGTTTAATTTTCTAATTGCGGTCGCCCCTCGGCAGGGAATGTCAACCCCTCCGAGTGTACTTCTGACATGAATATCAAAAGCTCCTCATAAAAAACCATCAGCCGTTCGAAGGCGGCTTAGTGTAAACTGTAGGTCCCTCCAATTGTTGGAAAAACATCAAGACGCATACCACAAATTGGAGGAGGAGCTCGGCCGAAAATCGCTTCAGCGGTTACAAAGTGCCAATTATATACAGCCTTGGCCAAAAGTATTAGGCACCCCACTAAAATAAGTGGAGGAAAGCATCTAACCAGTAAACGAGAAGACCGAATACTTATACGCGAGTCTCTCAAGGATCGCTAAAAATCCTTCTCTGCCCTTGCAGCTGCCCTTTCGGATGAATTTAGTAAACCAGTTAGTGCTCGAACAGCTAGAAGAAGACTTCTCGAAACAGGTTTAATAGGATGTAAAGCCCGAAAGAAGCCGTGGCTCTCAGAAAAGAATAGGACAAATCGTTTGGAATAGGATCGCTGATACCAACATTTCACGGAAGAACATTGGTCGAATGTTCTGTGGTCTGATAAATCAAACTTCGAGGTAAGCTTAGTTAAGATCGTCTTAAAGTATTAAGAGCCATAGCTTCTTATCAATTTTGAAGACATAATACAAATCTTATGAAAACATTATTTTTTCTTTTCTACAGATATTTGGAACACATGGTGTGACGTTCGTGAGGCGACGGGTTGGGAAAGAATATCATCCAGATTGCGTGGTACCCACTGTTAAGCATGAAGGAGGCAGCATTTTGATCTGGGGCTGCATGGCTGCTGATGGTGTCGGCGAAATGTTTGTTTGCGAGGGTCGCATGGACAGTCAAAAGTACATAAATGTATTAGAAGCTGTTCTTCTGCCTTCCTTAAAACACATTTTCAGCGATAATAATTTAGACGGGGTTCAATTTCAGCAAGACAATGCTCCTTGTCACAAATCAGCGATTACGATGCGTTGGTTTAGAGATAACAACATTGTTGTGTTAGATTGGACTGCACAGTCTCCATGTGAGCTATTTAAAAACGCAACATTAAGGAACACAGTATAACATCAAAAACTGCCTTAAAGAATGCCTTAATTAACGAGTGGTATAAGTGCGGACGAATGTGCAAAGCTTGTACGCAGCATGCCTAAGAGAATTGCTGCCGTTATTAAATCGAAGGGTGGACCTACTAATTATTAATGTTATTATCAATAATTCATTGTATTTTCACTGTTTTACTAATAAAACTTCATTACTTCATTTGTTAAAACAAAAAATTCAGTAATTAGTGGGGTGCCTAATACTTTTGGCCAAGGCTGTATATATATATATTCGCACCAGCCGAGGAGTGTCAAAGTTATAACACACCACATGTATGTGACAACAAAATTTTAAGAATCACCGTTATCAAACAAATATACATAACTGGTTTATGAAGTACAAATTATATAATTTTTTACGAATTTCGTTACTGTTTGGAATATTACCTGAGATTTATAAATGGCATAAGTTTCCTTTTCATTGTTTAAAGCTGATCTAAAGTCTCCCATGCATGATTGAGTTCTTGCAACTAAATGGTAGCTAACAGCAACATGCATAGATTTTTCTCCAAAATATTTTAAATTTAACTCCAATGCATGTTCAATAAATCGTAGAGATAGCTCGTACTCCCCAACAGCATGTAAAATAAGGCTAATATTGCTCTGAAATATTAACAGAATTAATTAAAATACATTTGTACGTTATTTAGAGATTTTACATCTATAAGAGCAACTTCTGGATGGTCTTCTCCGCATATCAAAACTAATAAATAGCGAGCACGATATAGCAGTTTCAAAGATGCTCCGATTTGTCCATTAGCAAAGCAATATAATGACAAGTGTGTCTAGAAATAGAAATATTATTTGTCTGTTTGATTTTTTATTTTAATCATTTACATATTCCAATACGGTGCAAGGGTGGTCGATGCCATTAACACGCTCGCTCATAATGACTGAACGCTGTTGTATTGCAAGAGCCTCCTGAGGATCTCCCAATAAATAGCTAAGGCGCGCTAACATTCGTAAGCAGGAGCCATTCTCCGAATGCATAGCCCCAAACACATTATTTAAGAGATTTAGAGCTTCACTAATAAGTTCATATCCTTCTTTGAATAATCCTTGCTGTATTTTAGACTGGCCTGTGGTGTAAAAATTGTAAGCATCCGATGCTCGAGGACTTATATGTTTAACAATGGGGAAAACATTTAGTATGTCCTCTTCGTTAAATGTTGTTTTATTTCGTAAATCAAAAATGTACTCTCTCAGAAGTACTTGAATGCCAACCTTTAAACAGAAAGCACGCAACACACTTATTCTATGAAAGCCATATACTTCAACGGCTGTTTCAATTGAGTCGCATTTTAGTTCATAATCCCAGTATGACTTTACTTCTTTCTTTATTTGTAACCAAAGCGACTTTGGGGTAACTTGCAGCCAATCGCTATTTTCGGCAGCTGAAACATTTTTATTTCCAGAAGCATTAGCATTTTTAGAAAACTTTTTATTTTTTCCTCGCCGATTTGATTTACTTGAGTCATTTGAGGTACTTGTAACACTTGCCGGCCCTGACGACAAAAAACAATTCAAAAAATGACTAATGGCATTAGACAAGTGCATCGCATCCGTGTTCTGCATATATGAATAATAAATGTGTTTAGTTGCCCGCACAATTAATTCCACAACAGCAATCCTGTGTAAATATTCCATCCGTGGTATTTTTTCAAGCATGTGTATGACTTTTCCAAGATACCTTTATAAAGAAAAAATTAACAAACTTAAAACATTACATACGAAGTATACCAACCTGATATTAATGCCGTGACTATGCAAAGCTTCCGTTAAGCTAGTGCCATCCATTGGTGGCGATGTGTGATTCATGTGCTCTTTTATAAAAGATGGAATTTGTTTTTTAACCAAAAATTCTGAAGCATCCTGAATGAGCCTTTTTTGTTTAGAAATTGCATTGAAAGAAGTTGGGTCATCAACATGACGAATTCCCGGAGAAAACACATCTGGGTTGAAGCGAAAATCAAACTCCTGTTCTTTTAATGAGCCAACAGCCGCACAAGCATATTTCACAACGTCAGATGCTTGTGTTTCATCTGATGTAGAGACTTTCAGTTGGGCTTCCTTGATTGCATCTAAAGCTTTCACCATAACATCATTCTGGTTTTTATTCGCTTTTAATTCAATTTGTTTTCCGTTTTCTGTTTGAGCCATGTCCTTTTCTTCATTTGTGACCTCATTATTATTTTCAACCGCCGTTTTTTGGGAATTAAAATTTTGTAAATGTTGCGCTGCACTTCGTATGAAAGTAACATAACGATCTTCGATGAATGCTTCGAGTAGCTCTTGTCGTAAACAGGAAAGTTTGTGCTTATGCTCTATTGGAAATCCTAAAGATTTCAGTTCAGGACATAAATCGATGTCATCCAAAACCAAGAAATTAACGTCTGGTGGAAACGTGCGAAGTAAATCGAGAATATAATGTCTGCCATCATTGCCTATAATCCCTTTACATTCAACTGAGGAACATAACTCTACTGGCTCATCGTTTTCGTTTAGTACGGAGTGTGGCATAATCTTTAAATGTTTTCCCGCCTTTCGCAACAGTTCGAGATATTTCGGATGGCTAAGAACAGTTTTTCCAAAATCAATTGAACCATAAACGACAGATTGCTCTTGTTCGCGCTCTAATATACCGGGAATAATAGATTGTGCCGTAACTCTGTAGCCACGGTAATCTATAACTACTGTTCCCAATGTATATAGGCCCTCTACATCTACAGCACTATAAACACGTACACCATGAAGATCATTTCGAGGAGCGACAAATGCGGCGACATCTCCGCCCAAGTCTTTATAATGATCTCGTACATCGAAACCCAAGGAAAAAAATATGTTATTCCATATAAACATTTGCATTTTTGGATCCTCTCCTGGATTTATGGCCAAAACATTACCATCTATTACTGCCATAGCTCCACGGGTGGCTGCAATAACAAAATCGCCATGTACTTTAAAAATAGCACGTTCGCGTAGCAAACGCTCTGGTAGAGTTTTTCGTGGCAGTTCACGAGTTGTTTGTAATTCCTCATTCCAGTCACGCGTCTGTCCAGGAATGTGCTCTTCATATCTGAAAATAATCGTTTAAGATTTATTCGTTAAATAACCAATTATCCATTTACCCTAATTTTGACGAAAACGCATCTTCAGCCCGAATTGCGTCAATTGTATGTTCCAATTGTGGTGCTGTCCATTGATACACTTGATAAGGGGTAGCAACACGTTCAAAGGCGTGGCGCAAAGTTCGCTTCTTTTGCATTTGCTGAAATGCGCGCTTAAAAGATGGTGAGATTTGCGATAGCAAATCTATTAATGAATGACTTAAATGGCTTGGATTGTCTGGTCTTGGATTAAAAACTTCATCCGTAGATTGATTTATATAAAATCCTTTAGGACAAGCGGAAATGTGGAAACGTTTGTCTTCCATGGTTACAACATACAAGTACATTAGATCACCATGTAATTTACGAGGTCCTGGGGGAGGATTCCAAGCGGAACTAGTCAAGATTTTAAGAGCTTGCGGTCCTTTTGAATTTTTTAACCCCGGTTGTAATGGAATAAGTGGAGCTTCTTTCACGCCAGGCATCACGTAGTCTGGTGGTGTACAATCCACGGAATCAGACCGACTTTTTTTCTTTTCTAATAAATCTCCTTGCGTAATAGTATGTAGAAATGTCAATGAATTGCATTCTACACCATTGTATGCATCAGATGGGTCCATGCTTTTTAATAAATCACGTACGTGACGTACATGAATACGTGCTTCACGCATAGTATAAGGTTCTTCGATTACTTTGATTGTCGATCCGTGTTTTAAGCCTTCAATTGTTTTTAGTTCTGCAAAATTATCCAATGTTATACCGTTCAACTGCAAAGAAAAGCATGTCCTATGGCAGGTATCTTCCCGGTCCATCAGCAATTGGTGTATTTCCTGTACCAACTCCATACTAGACAGTTGAACTGAAAGTATTTCAGCACCTGGACTCTGGATATGTACTGTTATTCCAACATCATGAAGTGATTCAAGATCTAAGGTCTCCGAAGATAGCGAAGACTCCTCCCCATCAACTGCTTCGTTTTGCACAGTTTCACTCCCTTTAGTTGTTTTACTTCCCTCTTTAATAGTTTCGGACGATTCGGACTGCATTTTTTGTTCATTAACTGACCCAGGTTCATCGTGGCCTACGAAATAAAGACATAAAAACAAATAAAATCAGAATATACATAATTTAAATTTTACGCCAGGTGCAAAAGAACAAATAATGAAGAGTTACATATTTTTCTAGCCGGTATAGCCTGAAACGACACTCCCTGTTAATAGCAATGAATTAACAGGGAAATTGCTGAACTTATTGTAAAACCAAAGAAAGTGAAGGTCCTAAGTACACCAGAGAAAACCAAAAAGCAGTTTTCGTAGGAAATACAGAGAATGCATTATAAAACCAGACATATGTATGTTAAAAGCTAACACGGAACTTAAAAAATTTAAGGCTAAACAATGAGAACAGAAAAGTATGCCTACCCCTTACAGTCGAGCACAGTAGCAGTGATTGGGAGTGTATGGAGAAGTCCGGAAATCGTTAGAACAAAATCTAATCAAAACCGTTCGACAAAAAATTAGGAAACTTTAATAGCTCCGAGTTATTTCTGAAATGAAAACAATAGGAGTATTTATTGAGCTGCTCAATATTGTGTTAGGTTATAGTTATATATCTCCACTTTCTGTTTTGTTTTATAAAGCCTTTCTCAACTAAAAATATCATGGGCCTATTTTTCTGACTTACCTAGCTTCGAAAAAGTATTATTATAATGAATTATCTTAAAGCATTCACCGCCACGCGCCCCTTTGGAAATTTGAATTCACTCAAATAATTGCCGAAATCTTTAAATTAAATTTTTAAAATGCATCAACACTTACTGAAGAGTTTTATTCTAATGGACAATGTAAAACTTTTTTAAAGTAATAACAAAAACCAGCTTCAACAAATTTTGTATCTCTTTGCTTATAATATTAAAAATCCAGTCTTCCTTCAATTCTGCCAACAAATTTTGAAAATAAAACAGACCCAACAGGGTTTTGTTGCACAATAATAAATAGTAAAAGTAAGGGAAAGCCAAAAACGCTTAAAGAGTTTTGAAATAAACACATACGTCCTTAAGAAAAAAAAACAAAACCGACACAAGACGAAAATTGTGGAAAAAAAGAACATTTTTTTTGCAAAAATTATGTTTTATTATTATTATTTTATTATTTCAAGTTGTTTTTTTTTTAATTATTATATTTAAAAAAAACATTAAATTATTTTCACATTTTTCACAAAGGGTGAATCTGTGCTCTGGACAGACTTTTTTGCAACATTTTTTCGCATTCCACAGAAGGTAAATTCGCGTTAGATTTCTGTGGACAAAAGTGGCAACACGCCCGCTTCCTGGAGGGGATGTGGTGCATCAATCTTCCCCCACTGGAAGTCGATGCCTCCTGTGGAATTCCCCTCATTTCATTCAGCACTGCCATGGCTCCTTCCCCTCTGGGGGTCCTCTCCCGATGGACAATAGTTGGTGAGACAACTGCAGTCCACTAAGAAAAGTCTGAGGCGGAAGTTTTTCATGTGTATATTCCACAGAGGATTCAGCTCCGTATACACAATGTACGCATTCAATGCTGACATATCGAGCATATTGCAGAAAACTGCGACTGGCCACCTGTCCACTTTCCTCTTGTAGCGATATGTGTCCACCATTTGGCCATCACGTCGACACCACATTTCGTTTTGTTGTAATAATTTATTATCTCAGGCTTCCTTTTATTGTTGTGTTGGTCAAAGTGTTTCTTCTTATAGTATGTGCTCAACAGTGTTACAAATCGCTTACACTTCGTTACATGTGACACTAGTGTGGCTCCCTATGTTGGCTCAAACACAAATTCTGAGTGATATAGCGGCTTTTTCTTCATATCGATGAGACAGTTCTTTTCTGTTTTTTTTTCTAATTGTGCCTACCAACGTCATCTGCCGCTCTTTTAGTTTTTTTGCCAAACCATATGATGTAAAGAAATTGTCCAAGTGACATTTCTTCCATTCAAACCTTCAGTGAGCTGCAAAACCACTCTCTCACCTTGATTTACTTCTGCGACACAATTTCTGTTGCGGCCCACATGTACCTATATCAACATCGTATATGTAGAAAGTATCTGCATCACAACATACCCAATGTTTGATGCCATATTTGAGTGGTTTCGATGGTAAATATTGAGTAAATGGGCAGCGACCACGATAAGACAATAGTTGTTCATCTACCGTCAACATTGATACAGGTGTATACAATATTTTCAAGCAATGCACAGATTTATCAAAGATTACGCGAACGGCTACTAGTTTGTCGCGTTGACGCAGATGTCTCCTTTCTTGACGGTCGTCAAATCGCAGGAATCAACCTTATCATTCCACAACTCAGTCATATCTTTTCCATGCGATCGACAAACACCAACTAAAATTAGCAACCCATAGTACGCTCGCATTTCTGGTTTTGTGACATTTTTCCACTCATCTCCTAGTTTTTGGAAGCCATATAGGTTTGTCATTTCCACAATAATATTTTCGATAGGTTCAATGAATGGAAGAAATGTATGCAACTCGTCGGTTGATCGTGATGAAGCATATACAGTTGGTCCTATGTAGAAATAACAAAAATGTGAGAAATCATTGAAATATAGGCAGCTGCAAATAAATTTTACCTGAATGAGTCAACACATTGCATTGCTTCTGCGATTGTTGTTGGTTCATCTAATGTGTATTTGATTTGATTGTCCTTGGACAACAATGCATTGTCTGGCGTCACATCGTCTTCTTCCACGAGCTCAATTTCGCTGCCGCTGCTGTCATATTCACCTTCAATTTCTTCTGCATTGGGCTCAAATTCCTCGTCTTCGTCGTCTGTTTGCAGCAAATCACTACAATATTCCTCTTCGGTTTCGTCTCCTCTCCACGTATATTCCATGTTTTTATGATTTATAATTTTATAATTTGCGGAATACACTGTTTTCTGAAATGGGCACACAACCTTTCAGCTCAAAATAAAACTTTAGAATAAATCACATTTCGCACCTTTCTACCTAGCGAAAAGTCAAATTTCAAACTTACCAAACCGGCTTTTTTCAAAAAACATATATCTATCTCTTTCACACACAAAATTGAAAAAAAGAACCACCAAAAACCAGTTTTACTATCCTTAGCAACATCACATCTTGCGTTGTGTCAAAAAGACACAAAAGGACAGATTAATTACATTTTGTGTTACCACGACCCCAAGCATCTTCTTGATTTATAATTTTCGTCAAAATTTTGAACCAAATTTTTATTAAAATATTTTTGCAACTAATGAACCAAAAATCGACTTAAATATGAAAAATGGGTCAAATTGACACAAAGGACGGATGCGTGTTAAAAATAGAAATGCAAGAAAGGACCGAATACCATTCTTATAGTTTTTATTTATTCTTTAACAATTAAATTTTATCAAAAGCAAACTATAAACTAAATATAAAAAATACCAAATGGAATGTTCTCAATTTGAAATGGAATAGAATCAGTAAACTAGACATAGCAGAATGTGGTTAATATTTTTTACTGCTTGTATTCAAAAAAATATATGAAATTAAACGGATTCTGAGTGAAAAATTATACTACTACAAATACTACGCATATTATTACTAAAGGAAAAAATAGTATTATTTGAGGATTGTACACTACAAGTAGAAAATCTGGCCATCTAGTCAAATAAACAACTGAAATCACCTGATCGATCCAATTTTTCACCCAGATGTAATAAATATAGCCTAAATGAATGGTACTGAAGTTTGTCTTTAGTAGTATATATTGAAAACGCATCGCTTTCGGTTCCACTGTAGGCCTATTTTCACCCATATACGTACATACATATGTACCGGGTGTGTTTGTTGAAGGTTGCCGGTTTTACTAGCAGATGTCGCTAGCAATATGTATGTATAAATTTCTATGATTTGGCATGTAGGTAATTTTTTTCTATTGACAGTAACCTACAAAAATACACAAGTCACATTCCGCGTCATATTTGTTTACCTTAGTGAATATGTCGAGTTTCGTTCCAAGTAAATCGCATTTGCGGCATTCGTTGCTTTTCTTATTTCATCAAAAGAAAAAAGCAGCTGTAGCTGGTAGAAACTTATGTTGAACATGCTCTAGTGATTAGAACATGTGAGACATGGTTTCGTCAATTTAAAAGTGGAGATTTCGATTTGACAGACAATGAACATCCTGGTGCAGCGAAAAAAGTTCGAAGACGAGGAATTGCATGTTGATCCAACCCAAGGTGAAAGACACATTGAAAATACTTAATTGGGAAATATTATCGCTCCCGCCGTACTCTCCAGACCTCGCCCCGTCCGACCATCACCTTTTCGCATCGATGGGACACTCCCTTGCAGAGCAGTGCTTCGCTAATTTTGAAAAAGTCGAAAAATGGCTCGTCGAATGGTTTGCCTCGAAAGAGAAAAAGTTTTTTGGAATGGTATCCATAATTTGCCTGAGAGATGGGCGAAATGTGTAGAAACCAATGGTCAATACTTTGAATAAAAAAATTTCGAGATTCTTCTGAAAATTAAGTGTTTTCTTTATCGAAAAAACCGGCAAATTTCAACTAACACACCTGGTATATACATACATAAATTTTAAACTAATCACAAATTATATTTTTAAAAATACTTTTACACTTTTTTATAAACTTTTAAAAACTTCCCGTTTTCTTTGTTGCTGTAAATTTAAGTTACATCACGCAGGGTTTTAAGAGATAAAAAAAATTCTTTAAATGTGGGGATTAAATACATGCCTTTAATTTTGAAAATATTACAATTAAACCCTCCTTAATAATATTAACATTACATTATCATCCATAAAGTGGAATATCCTTTTTTTTTTAAATCTTAGTCACCTTCAAGTGAGCCCAGAAAAAAATATTTAAAACTTTTACCGTAGACAAATTTAGCACGGCAACACACCCAACTAAATACTAACGGTTTTTAGTCGAAATTCAGAAAAAACGTAGCAAAAAATCTACTTAGGCAATCCGCGGTTCGTGCCTGCGATTGGTGCCTATCCTCAAATTCGCTTTTTTATTCCATTCTATTCTTATTGCAATTTCTTTCCTTCACACAGCATTCAATTAAATATGTGTGCGTAAAAAAAGTGTGCTTGTATATGTGAAAAATATGAATTTTGTTACTTGTAGGTTTGTACAATGGCCAACGGACATCATTAATAGGATCCCGAAGATTTCATTTCCACATTACTTTACATACATTATTACCATACTTCAACCATTGGCAGGGAACGTCACCCTCTCTGAGTGTACTTCTGACATAAAATAAAAGTCCTTCATAAAAATCCATCAGCCGTTCGGAGGCAGTTTAGAATAAAGTCTCTCTATTTATCAAAAACATCAAGACGCACACCACAAATAGAAGGAGCTCGGGCAGAGATCGTTTCAGCTGTTTCAAAGCACCAATTATATACAGTGATGAACTAAAGTATTGGCACAAAATTTCAACAATTTTCACTTCAATTCATTTGATTATCTTGCAATTAAAAAGGTGTTAAAGTGTAACTATCTTGCTGTGCCAATAGTTTAGTCCATCACTGTAAGTAATGTTTGTATACATATATCTTTTTCCCAAAATAATTGATAATTTTCAATATTGATATAAATTCCATTGAAATACCCGATTTTTGTTTCTTTTCTACCCTATCTCTTCAAATTCGCCTTACTTCTACTTTTTTATTGACCCTTCCCACAGTAAAGCAAGAAAAGTCAGTTGACAATTTTTATAATAATAATTCGTTTTCTTCTCAGATATCTTATATTTAACTGATTACCAAGGTGTATATAATACAAGGCTACGACAACCGTTGCCGTCACCGAACCAACTTCGCCATATATGTAGTGGACGAGACTTGATATTTATATCATAAAAAAACAGTATTTTTTTTTTAAATTTATATATATGTGAACCTAATAACATAAACATTTTCTTATACAGCCCAAAAAACTAATTCATATTATATTTAAAACTAGTCATATATTTGGCGATTTTTCTGACTAAAAAAATTACACAAAATTGAATATTGTGCAAGGTGTAACCTTTGTAGCCTTTGTTCATCAAGTCAGGGCCATCAAATGTGAATAAGAGCTTTACACAAAGCGTTAATACTAAAACATAATTTTTTAAAGCAAGCAATACTCCTTTCTTGCCTATACATATGCACATTATATATTTAACTATCCGATGAACATTAAATGCACAATTTTTTTTTAATTTTTGTCAACTATAACCCACTGTACACCTTTTCATCGCTTCGATTTTTTAAACACGAATTTTTCACTAAATAGGGATTATCTATTTCCCAAAAGCTTTTTAACACATTAAGAAATTATGCGTAAATCGATTTCTATATTAAATTTTTATATATACTATTTGTTTGCTTCGAACTTTGAAAATAGGAAACTTCGTCATTAAACATATGATTTCGCTCTTGTCGTAACCTTCTATTCTATAAACCTTGACTGACCACGTAAATTTTCATCACTTTGCTAAGGGTTTATTTTAGTTTATAAGAAATTTTTAATATATGTATGTAAATCCCTAATACATATTTTCTTCATATTTTGGTTCATTAAAGTTTACTTTAAACCTTATTTCATTCAGAGCCTAGGGACACGGACACACTCTCACATATACCAGGTGTTTAAGCTTGAAACCGGAATTTTTGTAGAGAAAAAGCACGTTTATTGTAACGATATGATACAAATTAACTTATTCAAAATATTGTCCGTTGCTATCTATGCATTTTTCCCATCTTTCTGGCAATTTGCTGATTCCGCGCCAAAAGAACTGTTGCTCTTTTGAGGCAAACCAATCATCGAGCCTTTTCCTAAAACTTAGTAAGAAGTAAGGCGCTGCTCAGCAAGTGCGTGCCCCATCAATGCAAACAAGTAGTAATCGGATGGGACAAGGTCCGGTGAGTAAGCCGCGTGCTGAAGAATCTCCCAACGGAACGACTCTATCGTGATCTAGCTAGACCTAGCACTGAATTAGATGCATTTATTGGCATTCTATTTGCTGCCTACATTATCTACAAGTTTTCTACTCGTTCTGTCTTTGAAACTTTTATCGGCAAGCCAATAACCGTAAGTAAACGCAACTCTTTTTTTTACCTGACTCGCATTTCATGTGTTTGTTTATGTTTCATTATATCATTGCAAATTCCCGAAGCATATGTTGCTAAAGAAAGCGGCCCAACAATACTTGAAAAAAAAAACTGTGTGAAATATGTTTACATAGCGAAAATGAGAAGACAAAACGCGTAACTCGATTTTTTCTGTGTAAAATGCCACAATCCTGTATGTCAACAAAATTTCAAAGTTGATTACATTTGTTTTCGATGCAAGCCAAACGAATATATATTATTATTCATTCATATTCTTTATAATAAAACAGAAAAATTAACGAAAAGAAAAATCGATTTATTTTATATTCCACAATATTTTGTTTATATATTTTCATTATCGGCTAGCTCAAGGCAAATTTATAGAAGGTGAAGTTGTCACATCATATGATTGCTTGTTCTTCCTTCCATTTCAACAAATTACACAAACACAATACATGAGAAACGTTCGTTTACATATACTACGTTTATGCTTTATTCCTACAGGTATTTATTCTACTCGGGTAGATTAAACTCGCAAGAAAAACACTTTTCCACCACGAGTAAAGGCGTCTACTTCGGTAGATTATACAATTTTTCTCTACATATGTAGAAGCGATAACTCGGTACCTTGAACACTGATTCAGTTGAAATCAGCTGATTTGCATTTAACCTGATCGATACAGAGTTTTCGTGTTGCTAACTTTTTGCCAAAAATATAATTATTTACCTAAAATTTTACCAAAATTTAACAAAGTTGGGCTTGGCAGCCCTGATATTAACTCCATTCTGAATTCAACTCGAATAGAAGATTTGGCGTTTATGCTTGTAGGCTTATAGCCTATTTCCATCGGACGTTAAATGCATTTAAACATCGCATTTAAATGCGTGAATTCCAATGTGTTTGTTGTTGTATAAAAGTGTGTTAACTCACTTTCGGTAATTTAATAGAAAATGTTATGTCAACAGTCGATGCTGTCACTACTAATGTAATAATTTCGGAAGTTTCGGTATATTTCTTGTCAGAGTCGTGTATTTTCGGATTTAATGAGGGACGAGCATTTTATTTTGCTTGGTGAAATTTTTTCTGCAAAAATTACTTTTTTGCATTAGTTTTATCATTAATGCATATATTATGTAATTGGAGAAGATAATGCTTCTCCTCTTTCAAAAAAATAGAATAAGAAAGAAAGAAAAATTAATTGCGGAATTGCAAATGATCCCCTCAACATAAAAATATGCGTGGCTCTGGCAGCTATCAGCTTATTGAACAAAATAAATAGTTTAAGGAAACAAACAAGCAAAAGAGAGAATGGAAACATGCATAAAAGCATTTTCGTTTCAGCAGCGTTTGTCCATGCAGCAATAATCTTCACTTGCAAATCATAAGATTCCATACATAGCCAAATAAAATAAATGCGGTCTCTTGAATTCATGATTTCAATAGTTGTGACAAATTTTGCAAACAGGATATGTAAACAAAAACCAGCTGTTTGAGTTAACTCACTTTCGGTGGAAACGTTTGACATTTCATGCCTTAAATGCATTTAAGTGCTCAGTGGAAATAGGCTATTACCCGAGTAGAATAAACCCGCATATGATGAAGCATAAAACGATTTTCGTGTTTGACTTTTCAAAACTAAGATTACACAAACTAAATAAATGGGATTTTTTTTGTATTCTTGCTACTATATATATATAATTGGCGCTTTATAACCGCTGAAGCGATTTTTCGGCCGAGCTCCTCCTCCAATTTGTGGTTTTGCGTCTTGATGTTTTTCCAACAAATGGAGGGACCTACAGTTTATACTAAGCCGCCTCCGAACGGCTGACGGTTTTTTACGAGGAGCCTTTTATTTCATGTCCGAAATACACTCGGAGGGGTGGACATTCCCAGCCGATGGGCGACCGCAATTAGAAAATTTAACTTAATTTTTTTTATTTAAATTAATTTTCCATAACTTTTGGATGTTGCTGGCACTGGGATATGAACCCGAGCCTTCCGAATGTCAGTACGCAATGCTAACCACCCGGCTATCTCGGCCGTGTGTAAATTTGCCTTGGGCTAGCTCAACACATGCAAAAATTAGAGAGAAAAAGAAAAAATTAAAACCATAAACATTTTTGACATATAATCGTATAAGCGACACCTAAAACTCAAATTTCCCATACAAATGCATGTAAAATGTATGACCACTCCGACCGTCCGAAGGTATATAAATGTCCGACCGACGGAGGATTAAATAAAAATATAAATAAACAAAATAAAATATCAATAAAATAAAATAAGAAGTTTAATTTGTGCATTGGATCATGAAAGTGAAGTTTTCAAGTATTTAAAAACTGTTTTCCTGGTGTAAGTGACGCCAAAATTAAAGCTTAAAACTTATAATTTTTTTTGAACCATTCATTTTATTTTCTTGCAGGTGTATTCGATGGTCAACAAAAAAAAAACACTAATTCAAAACGAAGTTTGTTAGGAGTTTATTGAATCTTTTTGAAAAACGTGCATAGGTTGGTTTCATTGATGTCGCAAAATTTTTTTTGGGAAATAAGAAAGCGGATAACTACAAAGATATTGTTTAAGAAATGGTTTCAGCGTATGGTGAAATGAAACTTAACATGCCTTTAAAAATTCACTTTTTGCACAACCTTTTAAACTTTTTTGGGTGATTGAAGTGATGGAGAACGCTTCCATTATGATATTTTATAATAGAAAATCGTTACAAAGGAAAGGACATGACTCGCATGCTTGCTGAAAATTGTTGGAATTAATGCCACTCATATTAATTTTTGTATTTTTAATTTTTTTTTTGTTTTTGTATTGTTAATTAATTTCGTAAATTTTTAGCTAATTAAAGCGACATCTAGCGGAGAAAAACAATTGTTTTCTTAAAAAAATGCTATATTTAATTACCTTTTCAACGCTGGCTCAATTTTTAATTGGGATCATCCATTCTGTTTTTATGGAACTTTTTATAATGGTATTACATTAGAAGTAAACCTCCACGGTCCTTGGAAGCTTACAAATCGATTTTCTCAAAATGCTGACGTGACCGAGACACGTATTTCTTTATTTTAAGCCTATTTCTTATTTTGTCGTACTGTGCTGTAAATGCAGTAATGCCATTGCCCTTGTTAGGACAGATATTCCACGAAAAACAATATAAAAAAATAAAAAAAAAAAATAAATTTTAAACATAACAAAAATTTATTTTTTTTTCATCTTAATTGACCTTTTAAACCAGGGTGCGTCGGTGCCGCGCTGGGGTTTGAAAGTTTGCGTAGACGGCGAATCACTTGTCGCTTGATTTTGTCTACCTGTTAAAATACCTCGCGCACCTCTTTGGACTACGATCCAGAGCTTGCTTGCCCCAGGGAAAGGTTGCAGGACTGTTCCTCCCACTTTTTCCGCTTATGAATGTCAACTTGACGCCGAATCTTCTTATTAAGATCTCTGATGAGGGTATTTAGCCATTCGGCCTGCCGCATTTAAGCGAGCGGCAGCGAACACGATAATCTTGCGGAATGAGTGATCACTGGTGGTGACGTAAGTTGAATCGAGGAAAGCACGAAATGCGTTATCAGTCAATTCCGTTAATCCGTGCCAGAATATGTCGTGGAGAAGAGTGTTGAATCGTCTATCTGTTCTTCCAACTCCGTTCCTCTACGATAAGTTGGCAGGGTATAATGCTAAAGATTGTGGTACGCGATAAAGTGATGGTTACCAAGAGTGGATAAGGGTGTAGAGAGCACTGGAGTGAATGCTAGGAACGTAGTATGGCACCAATTGTAATTTTCATAATTAGTAATTTTCATAATTGGGTACCTCCAGCTACAAATCAAAGATGCATCCTACAACTACAATAAAAGTACAAATTGGCGTAAAAAATAAATTTGGCTACAGGCTTTATTTCAATAGTGAATGAATTGTGATGGAAGTTTCGGCTTTAAAAAGGATTACATTAAAGTCCCAATATTTGTAAGCTCATAATTTTTATGCAGCACGAAACCTTGGGATGGGTTGACATTTATTATTATCTCTTTCGATTTTATTTTCTTTGGAAATTCTTTCAAATCGTCCATGGTCCGCAAATAAGTTTTCAAATTTTTTCATCCAACGACCGCCCAAACTAAAATCATGTGATAAAAAAATTCACGCCCGGCGAATAAACAGATGTGCTCTCACCAGCTCATTTTGTATACCCCAAATGCAATGAAAGTTACCGGCCGGTTCGGCAACTTGATAATAACATTAATAGGATGTTAAACATGAATTAACTGCAGTGTTACCTAATCCATAAATCCTAAATAGCAATTGAAATTTAATAAAAAAATAATTTGTTTTGAAATGCTATTTCATTAATAAATCGAAGCACGTGTATAGCTTGCAGGTTATATTTAATAATATATGAATATAGCGCAATGCATATCTGCCTCGCAAATATAAGAAGACGCACGGGTTTACAAGAAAAAATTTTCACTTTTTACACCAATTGGGAAAAGCTGGTCCTTTATTACATAAAACCAATAAACATACCTTCAGACTGAACTCTATCGATTGAAGTAATGTTACAGGTATCCACTGAAGACGATGATGTAGTATCATTAGACGATGCCTTTTCTTTGCTAATTACTTCGTTTTCCTGAGCCATTCCAGAAGTTATCAAATCCAAGAGAAGATAAATATAGATAGTTACACAACAGTGTTAACAGAAAAATATTTTTCACAAAATTAGTTTTGTATTATTCAAGCACCAGCCAGATACGTCCTGTCAAGTGTATTAGACCAAAAATTAATTTATTTTCTCGAACATTAATATTACATAAATTAAGCAAAATATCACTTATAACTCAAATCCAAACCGCTCTGTAATGTAGATAAGTAATCTTTTTATCGATAGCGAGAATGTTATACAAAACCGATAATACATCACGTAAACTTGAGCTCATTTCAAGGCCTGCTCACACAGAACTAATATGATAGCGTTGCGTTATAGCCTAACTAAACATTTAATTGCCATATATAAGCGCTAATAAAATAAACATGATCTATATATATAGTAATAAACTCTTGTAGGACCCAGAGGGGTGATCTACCGACGGATGCGCAGAGTATACTGAATTTATACAGCAAGTGGAATGGTAGTGAATGGTTGCAAACTATGGTCGGATGAAAGCATGCCCGACGATGGGAACTTAAGTGTGCTCTGTCAAAATCTACAATAAGAGGACTCCACAGCCTGCGCCAATTATCGTGGGATAAGCCTCCTATTGAGCGAATTGTGTGAAAGACTAAAGCCCACCGTCAACAAACTGATTGGATCTTATCAGTGTGGCTTTATACCTGGTAAATTAAACATTGACCAGATGTTCACCATCTTATCATCGCTTTTAGAGCAGCCTTCGACAACACGGTAGGAGTTACCTCTACGCCGTTATGACTGAATTCCCCGAAAAACTTACGCTGGAATACACCAAAAGGGCATTCAGAAATGGGAAGCAACTCTCCACGCATTCGATACCAACAGGGTGACCCTTTATTGTGTGATTTCTTCAATCTGATGCTGGAGAAAATAATAAGAGCTGCAGAGCGAGAGAAAGTACAATCTTTTCCAAGAGTGGTGTACAACTACTGGCGCATGCCGGTGATATTGCCTGCATATGCCGATGATAACAACCGCGCTGTTAGCTATGCTTTCTCCAGACTCGATAAAAAAGTGAAGCGAGGGCAAGACTAAATATCTCCCGTCAGTTACCGCATTCGCGACTTGGCTCCCTTACTCATGACAGTCATAACAACAAGGTCTTAGGTAATTTCGTCTATCTAGGGACCAGCATCAATAAACAATAATAATGTCAGCCTTGAAATACAACGCAGAATCACTCTTGCCCACAGGTGTTACTTTGGACTGAGTAGGCAACTGGAAAATAAAGTCCTTTCTCGACGAACAAAAAATCAAACTCTACAAGTCTCTCATCGTTCCCGTCCTGCTATATGGTGCGGAAGCATAGACGATGACAACATCTGATGAGTCGGCGTTAGAAGTTTTCGAGAGAAAGGATTTGCGTTCTCATTCATTATACTCGCACTACTATAAGGCGCAGAAGCGTGGACGATGCCAAATATTTGATGAGTCGGCTTTGGGAGTCTTCGTATCGGCAACTGTGTGTGGAAAGACAGCGGCTACGCTGGCTAGGTCATGTCGTCCGAATGGTAAAAGCACTCCAGCTTTGAAAGTTGTCGATGCAGTATCCGCTGGCCAAAGCAGAGGAAGAGTTGTTCCTCCTCCGCTCCGTTGGAAGAATCAGGTGGAGAGCGACCTGGTTTCACTTGGCATTTCAAACAGCGAAAAGAAGTTATGATAAATCCATATATATATATATATAAACAATATGTATATGCGTATGTGTATACGTACATATACCTACAGTGGTTGTTGTGTTATATCTAGATTTGCTGCGCAAGTTGTACCAAATAACTGGATTCCATACATCCATATCGGTTTTATTATTGCATTATATAAGAGGACTTTGTTGCGAAGGCTAAGTCCAGACTTCTTGCATAAAAGCCAATGTAAACTGGCAGATTTGAGTTTGAGCTGCAGCTTTTAAGCGTATGTCCAAGTGAGCTTAACAGTAGGACACGCTGTTAAATTTAACAGTCGGTCAAAGCGCCGGTTAACAACTTATTTTTTCAACAGCGACATCTGTTCTGTTTACAAACAGAAAACAGTTGATTTTCAAATTTACAAATTTTCTTTTGCATAATATATAAATGTAATGTTTTATATTCATGAACTTGAGGAAATATTCCAAGAAGCCTATGTGAGCCGTATTGCGAAGAATCCTTGAATATTTAAAAATTTTAATGTTCTCGTTTTTCCCTTTACTTTATTTACGTTTAGAACCGCTGATTTACACTACTTCTTTCTTTCTCTTCGCAGCACTCCCACCTTTTATCTAATATTAAATAAACATTTAACAGGAGGTCGAGAAAATGAGAACGAACTTATCATATCAATAAATTTAACTGCCGGTAATAGTACTAAGGAAAGCTTTAATTACTCCGCAAGAAGGCTTTCGATCATTTGGGCTAACATATATCAGGAACGCATGACGTCATGTGTCGTCAGCTCATAGAACGATTTTCCCATCACTTCCTTAAGGCCGAAATGACAAATGTGATGTTTACATTTGTATACATGTACGTCATTCCCTCTTACTCTCTGTATGAATTTTCGACATTCTTGTCGGAAAAACAGAACTCAACTGAGCGACAGCATTGATACCAAAAAACAATATTGACATAAACAAACGCAGCGGTGCCGTACAATCCGAACACAGATGAGTGACTGCATTGATGCGAAAATAAATCAGCTTTGATAAAAATTTTCCCTATATAGGTATATACATCTCGTCTAAGTAAATTAAAAAATTAATGTTCGAATAAGAATGTTATTATTACCTAAATGCAGTTGTACCTCGCAAAGTTTTGTTGAATATTTTAAGATCTGATGCTGCTGCCCGGTGAGAAGCTTCCATTCCAGTCAACCTGCTCCATTAACGGAATTTTCCGTAAAATATGGGGTGCCTTACAGATACTGCGAATAGGATGTCCTTAAATAAAAAATGAAAAGAGCAATGAAAAATGAAGTAGTTAATTAATCGACAATATATTATTACCACAGCTTGTACAGGATCCTTATCCATATTTTTCACTTCAATCTATTACATAGAAAATGGCGTTCTACTCGAAAATAAGACCAACTGCATTCTCTTTCAATTTGTATGTACTCAGAGGAAAAAAATAAACAAAAAAAGTTTATAACGTATACGAGTATATAATCTTTCTTTCAAAATAAAACCTTTAAAAGGAGAGCAAGGTTTGCCGCCAACAATTTTCGTCTGTCACAAAATATACTCAGATTATCCTTTCAATATGTTAAGCGTAGAGGGCAATTATGCCTGACAGATAATGCTTTTCGGTATCTTTCTTCGTTTAATAGCAATTTTTAAATTCAAAATTAACATTTAGTACAAAACTTTTACCACAAATCTTTGCCTTGGTAAGAATAATCTATTCTTTTGATATACGTTGATCATAGGTGAGTTCTAAAAGTTCACAATACTTTGTTAAGATGCCGATGCAAAGCAACAACCCTCAAAAATTTTGGACAGCTTTTCGTGCAAATACGTTATTTTTCGGCGAAATGGCTAAAATATAAAGCAAATAAAAAATAGTAATATAATAGTTGAAAAAAGCAATTTTCGCTAAAAACTTACTCTCCGACTTTGCTTTTGTATATATATTATTGGCATTTGTAACCGCTGAAGCGATTATCGGCCAAGCTCCTCCTCCAATTTGTGGTTTTGCGTCTTGATGTTTTTGCAACAAATGGAGGGACCTACAGTTTATACTAAGCCGCCTCCGAACGGCTGATGGTTTTTTTATGAGGAGCCTTTATTTCATGTCCGAAATACACTCGGAGGGGTGGACATTCCCTTGGAACATGATACATCGTCAAAGTTTGCACGGTTGCAATTAGGAATGCCTAATTATATAATTAATTATATTATATAAATTATTTTGAGCTAGTGTTGGCTGTTAGCTTGTTAGCCTCTGCGGGTTAGGGGCTCAAGAATTAAGGCATGCCTTTTGTAAGAGACGACTAAAATCCAATAGCTCCCGCGACTGTTGATATTTTTGTCCGGCCGAGGACTGATACTTCCGCAAAATTCTCCTTAATCCCCTTTCACATGCGTCAAGTCTTGAGAGCATTTTTTTTGGATTCTCTTTTGTGTTTTCAATTTGCTTTCACATGCGTCAACTTTTATTGAATTCAAGTTTTTCTTTCCTTGCTTCCTTTTGACATTTGAAATTTAATTTGATAATTTAGTCAAATTTTATAAATTATGTGAATTCATGGATTATTTTGATGTAGCGTGACTATTTGATTACTTTATTGAAATCAAGGTCATATATCTTTATAAATGTATTTATATTAATTTTTCGCAATTAAACTTACCCCCAAAATCAAATCCTATTTGTATACTCGCTCGTTTTTGACACCGAAATGAGAAAAACAAAATGAAAAGGAATGAGGAAAATGTCAAACGCAACGAAAATGTCAAAAGCAAGGCAAGAAAAATTGAAAGACTTGCCTGTAGCGAGGTATCTGTACCCTTCCCCCTTCTTCTCACCTAGCCCTTCTTCACACCTCCCTCATCTACGAACTTCTTCTTCTTTATTGGCGTTGACACCGCTTACGCGATTATAGCCGAATCAATATAAGAGCGCCATTTTCCTCTTCTTTTCGCTGTTTGGCGCCAGTTGGAAATGCCAAGTGAACCCAGGTCACGCTCACTTGATCCTTCCAACGGAGTGGAGGTATTCCTCTTCCTCTGCTTCCACCAGCGTGTACTGCGTCAAATACTTTCAAAGCTGAAGTGCTTTCATCCATTCGGACGTCGTGGCCTATTTAGCGGAGTCGCTGTCTCTTCATTGGCTGAACTATGTCAATATCAGCGTATATCTCGTTCCATCGTCCGCGGTATTCGCCGTTTCCAATGCGCAAAGGACCATAAATCGCTCGCAGAACTTTTCTCTCGAAGACTTCTACAGCCGACTCAACAGATGTTGACATCGTCCACGCTTCTGCGCCATATAGTAGGACCGGTATGATGAGCGACTTGTAGAGTTTGGTTTTCGTTCGTCGAGATAGGACTTTACTTTTCAATTGCCTACTTAGTCCAAAGTAGCACCTGTTGGCAAGAGTGATTCTGCGTTTGATTTCCAGGTTGACATTGTTGTTGGTATTAATGCTGGTCCCTAGATAGACGAAATTATCTACGACCTCGAAGTTATGACTGTCAACAGTGACGTGGGTGCCGAGTCGCGAATGCGATGTCTGTTTGTTTGATGACAGGAGATATTTCGTCTTGCCCTCATTCACTACCAGACCCATTCGTTTCGCTTCTTTATCAAGCCTGGAGAAAGCAAATTCACGGCGCGGTCGGCGAGGCCAATGATGTCGATATCATCGGCATACGCCAGCTGCTATACACTCTTATAGCAGATTGTACCTTCTCTATTTAGCTCTGCAGCTCGTATTATTTTCTCCAGCATTAAATTAAAAAAGTCCTACGATAAGGAATCACCTCGTCTGAAACTTTGTTTAGTATCGAATGGCTCGGAGAGGTCCTTCCCGATCTTGACGGAGCTTTTAGTGTTGCTTAACGTCAGTTTACATAGCCATATAAGTTTTGCGGGGATTCCAAATTCAGAAATAGCGGCGTAAAGGCAGCTTCTATTCGTGCTGTCGAAGGCTGCTTTAAAATCGACGAATCGTCTTTTCCAAGATTTGGCTCATGGTGAATATCTGGTCAATGGTTGACTTAACAGGTCCAAACCCACTCTGATAAAGTCCAATCAGTTTGTTGACAGTGGGCTTTAGTCTTCCTTGATAGGACCTTATATGCGGTATTAAGAAGGCTTATTCCACCGTAATTGGCGCAGACTGTGGGATCGCCTTTTTTGTGGATCGGGCAGAGCACACTTAAATTCCAATCGTCAGGCATGCTTTCATCCGACCATATTTTGCAAAGAAGCTGATGCATGCACCTGATCAGTTGAAATAGCTCGACCGGTAATCCATCGGTCCCTGCTGTTTTTTTGTTTTTTAAGCGATTGCTATTCGGACTTCTTCATAGTCGGGTAACGGAACTACTTTTCCATCGCCATCAATTGGAGTTTCGGGCTCACCATCTCCGCGAGTTTCCTCTTCACTGCCATTCAGCAGGCTGGAGAAGTGCTCCCTCCATAAATCGAGTATACTCTGGGCATATGTCACTAGCTCACCTCCTTGGGTCTTACAAAAGTTTGCTCCGGTCTTGAAACTTTCTGTAAGTCGCCGTATCTTTTCGTAGAATTTTCGAGCGTTACCCTTGTCGGCCAGCTTATCAAGCTCCTCGTACTCGCGCATCTCGGCCTCTTTCTTTTTTTGTCTGCAGACGCGCCTTGCTTCCCTCTTCAAATCTCGGTATCTATCCCACCCCGCAAGTGTTGTGGTCGATGGCAAGCTTGAGAGGTAGGCAGTCTCTTTTCTCTCCACTGCGAAGCGGCTGTCCTCATCGCACCAGTTTTTTTTGCGACCTTTCCGAAATCCCATGGTTTCGTTTGCAGCTGAACGCAGGGAGTGTGCAATGCCATCCCACAGTTCCCTTATACCGGGTTGCTGATGAGTGCTCTCAGAGAGCAGGTGTGCAAGTCGAGTCGAAAACCGTTCGGCTGTTTACTGTGATTGCAGCTTTTCAACGTCGAACCTTCCTTGTGTTTGTTGACGAGCGACCTTCGATACACAGAGGTGCGTGCGTATCTTCGCTGCGACAAGATCGTGATCCGAGTCACCGTTGGGACCTCGGAACGTACGCACATCTAAAACACTGAATACATGTCTTCCGTCTATCACAACATGATCGATCTGGTTGGAAGTTTTCCGATCTGGAGACAGCCAAGTAGCTTGGTGAATTTTTTTGTGCTGGAATCTAGTGCTACAGACAACCATATTTCGGGCCCCGGCGAAGTCGATCAGCCTCAGCCCATTTGGAGATGTTTCGTCGTGGAGACTGAATTTTCCGACAGTCGTCCCAAAGACATCTTTGCCTACCCTAGCGTTGAAGTCGCCAAGCACAATTTTGACATCGTGGCGGGGGCAGCGCTCATAAGTGTGTTCGAGGCGCTCGTAAAAGGCACATTGGTCAAGTCATCCTTCTCTTCCGTCGGGACGTGGGCGCAAATTAGAGTGGTGTTGAAAAATTTTTCTTGATGCGAATTGTGGCAAGACGTTCATCCACCAGAGTGAATGCCAGTACTCGGCGACGGAGTCTTTCTCCCTCCACGAATCCGACACCAAATTTGCCGCTGTAGTAAATTTCACAAGGACCAACCTTCTTCCGTCCTTGTCCCGTCCATCGCAATTCTTGAACAGCAGTGATGTCAGCCTTTAACTTTATGAGGACATCAACCAGCTGGGCAGCGGCACCTTCCCAACTAAGGGACCGGACATTCCAGGTGCATCCCCTAAAATCGTAATCCTTAAAACATTTGCGGGGGTCGTCATCAAAAGAGGGTCTGTCATCCGAGGCTTAAATTGGTTTTTCATTGGGTTGTTTTTTCATATGGTGGATTCCAAACCCTACGCACAACCGTATGGGATTCGCCTTCTCACTTTAGCTCGCCTCCAAACGGATGTTCGTTGGCTACCCAGGGGATACGTGGTCTAAGACCGGAAGTCGTGAGCTGCTTGAACCATATGCAAAATAATCGTTTCTGGCCACTCCCAGGTGAATGGCAGTCAAAAACTTTCCTCACTTGCGTGAACTTCTGCACATGGCCCCATCCCATCTACGAACTAGCAGGCTTCAAAGCAAGACTTGACGCGTGTGAAAGGGTACTAAAACTCATTTGGCGAATAGATTGCGGTTACAGCAACAACAACTACTTATGTGTTAGTGAATGCCTTATGCTGCACCTACCTATCTTACATACCTTCCTTCCATAGCAACCTTGTGTATATTCTATTATGGTGTTATGTTATGGCCATGCGAGATGTTAGATAGCAACAGGCCATTTTTGCTTGGTAGGCAGATTACATGCCGGGATTCACTAAGCAGTTTCATTTGTATTGAAATCATGAATTCAAGAGACCGCATTCATTTTATTTTGCTATTTATACAATATTTTTAATCAGGGAGACATTACTCCTCCGTTATGGTCCACTTGCGGCGTTTTGTTTCCATTTTCACTTGTGCTTGTTTGTTTCTCAAATTATTATTATTCCGCAATCAGCTGATATCATATTTTTATGTTGAGATCGCCTGCATATAACCACAATTGCTATTTGTTTGTTTCTTTTTTTTTTAAATAGGAGAACATTTTCCGTTAAATGCTCGAAGGTGACGCACTTTTATACATTAACAAATACATGGGAAGTTATGCATTTAAATGCGATGTTTAAATGCATTTTGCTAAACTGCACTTAACGTTCGGTGAAAAGAGGCCATTAGTTTACTTTAACTATTTATAATTGATTATACATCTAATATCGTTGTGCCGCCAGGAGAACAGATACTTGTGTTGTTTAGCTCAGGGCATCATCCCAAATTCGTTGTGGGTCCGCCTATACCAGTGAGTGACAAAGGGTTAAGAAACATGCCAAAATTTATCGATTCATAAAATTAAAATCGATTTTTTCATATTTTAAGTTATTATTGTAAATAAAAATTGTGGAAAATGGTTAGGTTAAATATTATTGCGTTTACTGCTAGGGCGCGTGTCCCGCTTATTAAATTTCGTAAAGGTGGTTCAAGTTCCAGTGAACAAGCATATACTGCATCTGGAAAATCTAATGTAAGTTACCAGAACCGCCAGTTGCATAATAAATCTTGAGGACTAGGTTGTACAACTGGATTATGCGTATTTTTTTCCATGTAGTCGGAAAATATTCCCAAAATTGGATCCTAGTATAGAGCAAAAAAATCATGGTGAAATTAATTTAAAATACAAAAGATTCCAATGAGATTTTAGCAGCTATATTATTTTGCATTTTAGGAATAAACACTGCATTTAGGGTAAGTGTGCTAGTGAACGGACACTTTTTAGCAACTAGACAGTACTGTTCTTTATTTTTTCAAAAATAAGGAAACTTAATAACTTTATATAAAAAATATATACATTCGAAGCAGGAATTAGTTTGTAATCTTAAAACAAGGGTAATTACAGATCAGTTTTTTTCAAAACTGCCCAAGAACGATGTTTCCGTACAGTGTAAGAAATCTAAAAAATGCAGTAAATAAAATGGAGCTTATGGGGTTGCGGCCCAGTTTGTTTTTTAGATTTATTGAAACAAACAAGAACGAAAATGCATAACATACACCTCCATATTTTTACAGAAACAAGACGAAAATACTAATCTTTCACATTAGAAAGCCGAAATGATTGCTTGTTGCTTTTTTCTGGAGCGAGTGTTGTGTATATCCATCTTCAGATGAAAAACTGGACTACTATGGAGCGAGGGTTGGGTATATCCATCTACCGACAAAAAACTGGACTACTTAATGGGAGTTTTAAAGTCTGCCTTCGAGAGGCATATTCCCCTTCGTACAATAACTGATAAATCTCGGTCCTGTCCATGGTTTACCTCAAAATCTCTCAAGTCAATTAAGTTACGAAATAAACTTCATTCCAGATGGAAAAAGAAACCTACGTTGAAGAATTGGAATGCTTTTAATGGGCTCGAAACAGAGCGACACTCATCTGAAATGACAAACCAGCTTATTTTAATTTTACTAAATTCTAGTCTCCCAACAAAGGTTTTATGGCGTATGTTTAGCTGGTTTTTAGCTTATTTGCAAAAAATTCTCCGCTAACAAAACAAATTACAATAATGTATAAGATCTATCAAGTGGTAAATAAAAATATAATAATAACGTGTATGGGTTATATACCATAGATAATTAAGAATTTTAACTTTTCATTATTAAAAAACCAAAAGTCTGTAGTTGCCTGGCTACAGATTCTTCAATACTTTTATTTACATCTTTACTTGTAATACAATTTGTTGAAAGGGAATAAAATAGCGTTGTGCTGCGTACGTTCCCTGCTATATCAGTCTATAGATTGGCAAATATAATACTTTTCTGAGTCGACCATACAATTTTTTTCACTCAAACGTCTTTTCGCCTTCTCAGTCTTATAGCCTATTTCCACCAAGCACTTAACTGCATTTAAGGCCTCTGTCAAGTGAATGAAATGTCAAACGTTTCCACCGAAAGTGAGTTAACTCAAACAGCTGATTTTTGTTTACATTTGCAGTTTGCAAAATTTGTCACAAGTATTAAAATCATATATTGTATACATGAGATCCTTCCCAGCAATCCAAGAAACTTTGCTCCTCCGTAAGGCTCCACTTGCGTCGTTTTGTTTCCATTTTCAGTTTAGTTTATTTTTTTAAGTAAATATTTATTTTGTTTTTCTAGAAAACCACAATTCGAGGAGTAGCTCACATTATAGATACATAAATATTTATTTTGCACCAATTATGTATACATAAATAATTATTTGTTTTGCGCAATCAGCTGATAGTTGCCAGAGTCGCGTATATTTTTATGTTGAGAGGATCGTTTTCTATTCCAGAATTGCTTTTTGCTTGTTTTTTATTTTTATTTTATTTTATTTTTTAAAGAGGAGAAGCGTTATCTTCGCCAATTACTTAATATATGTTTTTATGTCAATATTAATGTAAAAACAGTAACTTTTGCAGAAAAAATTTCAGCATGCAAAATAAAAGTCTGACCCCTCATTAAATCCGAAAATACACGACTCTGGCAAGAAATATACCGAAACGTCCGTACATGAGTAGTGACAGCATCGACCGTTAGCATAACATTTTCTGTTAAATTACCGAAAGTGAGTTAACTCTCTTTGAAAAGTGAGTTAACACACTTTTATACAACAACAAACACAAGGGAATTTCGCATTTAAATGCGATGTTTAAATGCATTCAAGCTAAAATGCAGTTAATGTCCGTTGGAAATAGGCTATTAGTTTCGACCAATTACCACTAAACACTATGTAAAAATATCGGTTCAGTGCAAATTGCCAAATCTTGCTCACTGTTAATCATAGTTCGATTTTCCTAGTATGAAGCTCTTTTAAATTGACCTTTTTTGTTTCAGTGCATCTGATTTGAGTAATATAATCCAGTAATTATTTATTACATTATTTTAACAGACAACACACAGCACAGCAATTGAAGATTGGGAATTGCCTGGACGCTACGCTCGGAAGCCTATTGATAAAATTGAAATGGAATACATCAACAATGGCGGTATTCTATAGATTTGCGTGGGAAAACTATTAGAAAAGTTATGAATCAAATGTATTTAAAAAAGTAATGCAATGAAAATGAAATAAAAATCAAAAAGTAAATCATTAATTTTCGATGTTCTAAAAAAAATGGAATTCAAAGCTTCATTTTTCATGTCGAAAAAAACTTTCATGATAATGTCAGATATAACAATTTGATGACGAATGTAATTTGAGTTAAATAAAATTTTAATAATCAAAAGGAATGCTGTTTTACTGATAAATATTGTAATACAATACTGCTGTGGTTGTATTAGTTAGTTAGAACTTATTTAATGGGAAGATAAAGCTTATTAACGTTATCTATATCATGTGGAAACTTGAAGAACCTTTCGAAATATTCGTTGGGCATGTCAAGCGGTGGACTTTATCATTCGGCCTCAACTCTCACGAGTTCTACGCACCGGAGTTGACCTGGATTTTATCCGGTCAAGTGCAGTCAACCTTTCGGCGATCTAACCCCGTTTAACAACAGGTAGCTGGGCTGCTCTAAATCTTTCTCATCAGGGTTGGCGTCGAAACCAACCATGGTCTGACGGATTGTTGTAGCTGCATTTGTCGAAAAAGATTCCACCATCTTGGTTAGATATAAGTAGTGCAATGGCTGGATCCATCTTAAAGTCTGCTCAGGCCTTAAAACACAGAGTGGTCAACGGGTTATGAGGCCCCATGCTGGCAGCGCTCAATACGCCCGCAGCCCCTGTGTGTTGTCGTACGTTGCTCCATGCTGTAGAAGTCTGTCCCCGCCTATATCTACAACATTGCATAATCAGGGATTTAAACGCGGAGATTCGGCGAGCAGTTAGTAATCACAAGTGCTCCTCCCCCTTAGCACTTAAGATCCTGCAATCACTTCTCTGGGGCAACCAAGCTCTGGGCTACAGTCAAATCGTTATCTAGCTCGACGAGACGTGATGACCGAGTGGAAATTTCATTTGGTGACCGCGCCTCGTCGGACCCGAAGAGATGTGCAAGCAGTTTTAGCCGACTCTTTACATTACATCCTTCGGTGGACAAAATGAAGCGATGAGTAACTCGCCGCCTGCGCAAACTGCCAAACACCAGCGCAGCGCTTGATTTCTTCAGGTAAGAGGTTCAGGCGGTCATCAAGAAGGCGAAAGCCTTCAAATCCATTAGCCCCGACGGAATAAGCATGCTGATACTAAATCATCTAATACCAGCGGGTGCAGAGTAAGATCTTCAATCTGTCTTTGACCCTAAAAATACCCGGTGTGTGGAAAATCGGAAGGGGGGTCCCGCTACTCAAGCCGGGGCATTCAGGTAACAAAAGAGAGTCATATTGGACGATATCCCTAATTTCCCTAGAAGCAAAGACACTTGTGGCCTTACTGCTCCCGAAAAGACAAAGAAACTTTGCTGGCAACTTACAAAGCAATTCGCCGGCTGGTCGGTAACTATGCTGCACCGATCTGGGCACCGGGGACAAACAAGACGCAGTTAAAGAAGCTATAACTCGGTTACGGCTGCTTCATTTTTTAAATTTTTTTTAATTTTTTAAACTTCAATTTAAATTTTTTTTTAAGTTTGACAAAAAATTTTATATTTGCTCTTTTTTTTTTTGGAACCATTAGCACACTTTTGGTTTTATTGAAATGGCTCTCACTTTTACATCTGTCATCCGACTTACATGAAGTCAGGTGCGTTTGAAAGAGGATGAATGTATCTTTTTAATGTTGCAAATTTTCAATAGATGGCGCTGTATGTTGTATGATTTAAATAAAAAGTTCGGTTATTTTTGGGACACACCGTGTACATCGTGACGTTGCAATTGTACATGTTTGATACAAGAACTAACGGGTGATCCAAGTAGAGATATTTTTTTGACAGATCACGCGTGAGTCGTGCCAAGCTGTCATGTTATTTTTGTCATGTTTGGTTTGGCATTTCATCATGGAAAGACTTACGCCTGAATAACCTTTATAAATCATTCAATTTTATTACCAAAATTCACGTTCTGTAAAGAATGTGTTTCGCGCGGTTTGCTCAACTTATCGTCAACATAATCGGGTTACTGAGCGTTTGACCCAGCATTAATTATTGGATAATATAGACGGAATAGACCACGTCCAGCACGCAATGAAGAAAATATATCGGCCGTAGCTGAGAGTGTACACGAAAATCGTAGACTCGATACGACGCCGTTCGCAGCAATTCGGACTGACGTATGGAACGACTTGGGGCATTTTATTTCGAGATCTTAAATTGAAAGCGTATAAAATACAGCTTGCGCAAGATCTTAGCCGCTCGGCCTTCCCAAGCCACAACGCTTCGCTCTTTGGGCTCATGAAAATTTTGTTCAACGATGAGGTCCATTTCTGGCTCAATGGGTATGTAAACAAGCAAAATTGTCACATTTGGGACGAATAGCAACCTGAAGTGATTCAAGAGCTGCCATTTCACGCGGAAAAAACGGTTTAGCGTGGTTTGTGAGCCGGTGGAATCATCTTCCAAATTCTTCGAAAATGTTGCCAGTGGAAAAGTAACCGTCAATGGCGACCATTATCGTGATCTCGGCGAGACTTGGTTACAACGAGACGGCACCACTTCCTACACATCGTATCAATCAATGGATTTATTGAGATAACATTTTGGTGAGCAGATAACTCCACCTTTTGGGCCAGTCGATTGGCCACCAAGATTTTGTTACAGCATTAGACTCTTTCATGTGGGGTATGTAAAGTCTAAAGTCTATGCCTCGGAGCAAAACATCATGCGTGTCATTCGCCAGTTACCAGTCGAAATGCTCGAATTAGTCATCAAAAATTGGACTCAATGGATGAACCATCTGAGACGTAGCCGCGGCCAACATTTGAAAGAGGTAATCTTCAGAAAATAAATGCCAAAGAATGGTCTTTCGAATGATAATAAATATTTCATATTAAATTTGAATTGAAATGGATCACCCTTTAGGAAAAATAGGATTCTGCACACCTTAAGACTTACTTCGACTTTGAACTAAAAATAATTTTTTCAATTTCAATTGTTTTGAGTTGCCCTCGTCATTTTGTAGTTTTCTACTTACATATGATAATTATATCCATATATAATATATCTGATTAACTTTCATAACTTACCATTGTAAGAGACAGATTGGATGAAAATCTCGAAAATTTTCATTTGATGTCCATTCCCGTCGCTTTTCTCGTAATTCTGTGTCACCAGTAAGCTGAACAAAACTATTTTTTACCTCATGTTTACAATACTGTCGAGTAGGTATATTAATTTGTGGGGAGTGTTCAATATTGTAGGTAAATCGAAAGAAACTAATCGCACATGTGTCTCCCCTTGATACAAAAATTATACAAGGTATTTTCACTTCGAAATTTTTGACACTAAACGTGTTTACTCAGAAATGTTGATCTTGCCACTTCTAAAATATTAAACTTGGAGATTTTTTAATTATTTTTGGGGTTTATTCAAAGCTGGTCCTATAATATTGAATACATGCAACTATGGATATATTAAAGTATTTGTTTCAAGCCGTTTTTCTTAAGTAGTAAGAAGTAGTAAGAAAAAAATTGCAAGATGCTTTTTATTATAAATAGAATGGAAAGCGTTGACATTTTTTAGTTTATTTTTTTAAACTTAAATTTATAGGTTCTCACGACTACCATATATGCGAAACGTCCCTGGTTTGACTACCTGGTAGAAGGGACACCCCATTGAACTCCCGGGTCAATGAGCTGGCCGGATAGAAACGTCATAGCTCCGTTAACAATGCACATGAAGTTGATATACCACTTTGCTCGGCTAAGTATTTGTTAAAACCACACTTCAACAAAAGGGCCAACAGCAGATGACAGAGTAAAATCACGTGCAATTGCTCGAAGGGAACAGAACTACGTCTTTACTCCTTATAAACAGGACCTTCATAAGCATAACAACCGGCGTATTAAACGAACACCGTGTTATGGGGACTTAAGGTAGAAGTATGGGCTGTTTCCAAATTAATTTGTCTACTCGCTTTCAATGCTTTCCGTTATTGATTTCTCCGGAATTCTTTCTCCAATTACTTAGCAGAGCTTGCATCTCTAGGCATCAATAATCTCTTGAAGCTCGCAAAACTGTGTACGTGATTTGCATTTAAACGTAGATATAGCAAATCGAGTAAGCTCCTCATCTTCTTGAATTCGATTAAACTTTGGTGGGCGAATCTCTTCCCTTTATTTTCTTACAATTTACTAAAGTTAAAATCAGGGTTCAGAAATTTTTAGATGTTAGCGCTGAAATATAAACATATATGAGATTTCTCATGAGTAAGAATTTCGAAATTTTATTTTTCTTTCTCACAGTCATATATGAATACAAACCAAGGTTTATAGAACACAATGTTACGACACATGGAAATCATATGTTTGATGACGAAGTTCGTTCAAATTTGTGGGTTACCAAAGTATTTAAAACTCGTTTGTGTAATTTTTTCTAACAACAGCCTTCAATATTGCTTTAAACAAATCATTATCCATCATATTTTCTTCGTTTAAATTAGAAAGATTTTATTTTACAGATGTTTTGAGAAAGTTGTATGTGTCTTATAAGCTATAAAAGCATTAATTTCTTAAAATTATTTATAATTTCGTACGAAAATACGTGAAAATTTTAAATTTTCATAGAATTCAGAGCGGACGTGCGTTATTTATAAAATTTTATTGAATAAATCGGCTTGCGCAAATTTTCTTTGTGTATTTCAGTGATTATCACCAGGAGTTAATTCAACGTTTTCGAAAAAATCGCGCTTAAAATCTCGAAGCAGGCATGAAGTGTGCAGTGGGTGGTTGTGAGGAAAAATTTGAAGAAAATTCGTGTGAGTTAGATTTCGAATGATGTAGCATATGTACATACGTGTATGTATGTTCTGGAAAATTAAGGAAAATAATAACTTTGCTTTCCGTCTATTTGTGCGAATTAGTATTGAAATTGAGCTTGGCGACTTCAACGCCAGGGTAGGCAAAGAAGGTATTTTTGGAACAACAGTCGGAAAATTCATCCTCCAAGACGAAACATACCCAAATGGGCCCGAAATATGGCTGTCTGTGGCACTAGATTCCAGCACAAAAAATTCACTAAGCTACTTGGCTGTCTCCAGATCTAAAAGCTCTCAACCAAATCGATCATGTTGTGATAGACGAAAGACATGTATCCAGTGTTTTAGACGTGCGTACGTTCCGAGGTCCTAATATTGACTCAGATCTTTATATTGTCACAGCGAAGATACGCACCCGCCTCTGTGTATCGAAGAACGCCCGTCAACAAACACAAGGAAGGTTCGACGTTGAAAAGCTACAATCACAACAGTCTGCCGAGCGGTTTGCTACTCGGCCTGCACATCCGGTATAAGGGAACTGTGGGATGGCATTTCAAACTCCCCACGTACAGCTGCAAAAGAAACTATTGGATTTCGGAAAGGTCACAAAAACAGCTGGTACAATGAGGACAGCCGTGTCGCGGTGGAAAGAAAACAGACAACCTACCTCGCAACCTCCCGATTGACCACAACAAGTGCGGGGTGGGATAGATACCGAGAACTAAAGAGGGAAGCAAGACGCATCTGCAGACAAAAAAAGAAAGAGGCCGAGATGTGTGAGTATGAAGAGCTTTAGAAGCTGGGCGACAAGGGTAACGGCCGAAAATTCTACGAAAAGATTCGGCGAATTACAGAAAGTTTCAAGACCGGAGCAAACTCTTGTAGGACCCAGGGAGGTGAGCTAGTGACAGATGGCCAGAGTATACTGAATTTATGGAGAGAACACTTCTCTAGCCTGCTGAACGGCACCGAAGATGAAACACCCGGAGAAGGTGAACCCGAAACTCCAATTGATGACGATGGAAAAGTTGTTCCGTTACCCGACTATGAAGAAGTCCGAATAGCAATCGCCCGCCTAAAAAACAACAAAGCGGCGAGAACTGATGGATTACCGGCCGAGCTATTCAAACACGACGGTGAAGAAATTATCAGGTGCATGTATCAGCTTCTTTGCATGCCCGACGATTGGAACCTAAGTGTGCTCTGTCCAATCCACAAAAAAGGCGATCCTACAGTCTGCGCCAATTACCGTGGAATAAGCCGTAATAACATCGCATATAAGATCCTATCAAGCGTATTGTGTGAAATACTGAAGCCCACCGTCAACAAACTGATTGGACCTTATCAGTGTGGCTGCAGACCTGGTAAGTGAACCATTGACCAGATATTTACCATGCGCCAAACCTTGGAAAAGACCCGTGAAAGGAGGATCGACACCCACCACCTCTTCGTCGTCCTCAAAACTTATATATAAGCAGCACTAAAAGCTCCGTCAGGATCGGGAAAGACCTCTCCGAGCCGTTCGATACCAAACGAGGTTTGAGACAAGGTGACTGTTTATCCTATGACTTCTTTAATTTTTTGCAGGAGAAAACAATACGAGCTGAATGGAGAAGGTACAATCTTCTATAAGAGTATACAGCTGCTGTCATCACACAAACAGTCATCGCATTCGCGACTCGGCTCCTACGGCTACCCCCCAAGTCGTAGATAACTTCGTCTATCTTGGAACCAGTATTAACATCAACAACAATGTCAGCCTGGAAATCCAACGCAGAATCACTCTTGCCAACAGGTGCTACTTTGGACTAAGTAGGCAATTGAAAAGCGAAGTACTGATGAGTCCGCCCTAGGAGTATTCGAGAGAAAAGTTTTGCGAACGATTTATGAGCCTTTTCGCATTGGCAACGGCGAATACCGCAGGCGATTGAACGATACACACAGCTGTACGAGCTATATGATGATATTGACATAGTTCAGCGAATGAAGAGAGAAGAGACAGTGGCTACGCTGGCTAGGTCATGTCGTCCGAATGGATGAAAGCACTCCAGCTTTGAAAATATTCGATGTAGTACCCGCCGGTGGAAGCAGAGGAAGAGGAAGACCTCCACTCCGTTTGGAGGATCAGGTGGAGAGCGACCTGGTGTCACTTGGTATTTCCAACTGACGCCAAACAACGAAAACCAGACATGAATGGCGCGCTATAATTGATTCGGCTATAATCGCGTGTCAACGCCAATAAAGAAGAAGAAGAAGAAGTATTGAAATGCTAAAATATAGCTGATTGTGTTTCTTCTATACTGTTAGATTCAAATACACATTATTTAAGATTTCCAAGAAACGAAAACCAAAGAAAACTATGGATTTTATTTTGTAGAACGGAGGTCGGTCTGAATGCAAGAATTTGTTCAAAACATTTTAAGAAAGACGATTTTGAAGAAGACTTTCAATTTAAAATAGGTAAGAGTGCCCAAAAAACGAAAGTTTAAATTCTAGTAAATTGAAGCTTAATTAAAGATATCGATTTTTAACTATAAGTTATAGTAATATTAGTGTTAACATGAATTTCAGGTAATTTTTGACATGTCGTGAAAAAAAGGTAATTAATATTTTTACTATCCATTTTTTTTATTAGTTGTTTGCTAACATTAGAGAAATACAAAAAAAACATTAAAAACTAAAAAAAAGTACAGAATTTTATAAATTATAAGCTGACGGAGTGGGGGCGCTTTAAAAATTTCCACGTGACTATGACCATGATTTTAACCCTCCTAATAATCTGAAGCCAAAAAAAAAGATTATTAATCAAGAATAATGTCGCAATGGTCAGAAGTAGGGAAAAGTTTGAAAAAAAAAATTTTCACAAAATGGCGACTGTTTAAAAAAAAAATTTTTTTTTCGACCACTTTTCTGACGGTTTTGAATTTTTTAAATATAGTAAAAATAAAAATTTGGGGATAGGGCTAGTTCCAACCATAGACAAGCCAATAAAGAAGAATCTATAAAAATTTCAAGTAAATCGGTCCATTAGAACCTGAAAAATCGTGGTCATCGCTCCGAAAGACAGTTTTGAGAAAAACGCGTTTAAAGTTTCGCGTAAAGTCTTTTGTTCGATTTAGTTCCGACCGAACAAGTTTGGATGCCAGGTCGGAAAAATACTTACATCTCCGAAAATAATTTAAATTTTGAAAAATCCTCTTGTACACATAAGAATATGTGTTAAACTTTGAAAATATAAAAAAATTTCGATTTTTTGAAATTTCTAGACCAGAATACCCCCTTAACATTATCCAAGGTTTCCGAAAAATACCAAGATGTTCACTAAAACAAGGACCATGTCATTCAATTTATTTCTCAAATACGGAACTAAGAGAAGAAAACACTTATTTAAAGAAGAGTAGCTCTAAGCTAATGGAAGAAAATGTTATTCTACAACGGGAAGTCGACATTTAAAAGCCATATTTATTTGGTTGATTTTCTCTTTAATCGTAGTTTGTTTAATTAATTTGTTTCTAATAGTTGTATGTATTAATGAATACATTTATTGAAAAATGTTACTCACTGACTCACCGTATCTGTAATATTTGTAACGTTTCTTTATACAAAGGTTTCAATTCGAAGAATCCAAAATTATATCAAAAACCAATTGGAAAAAGCGAATACGAAAATGCAGTGAAAAAATCAAATATCTTTTCTTCAGATCCCGAATGTATTTTCAAATAAAACGTTTAAACAGAGATATAAAAGATGTTAATACAAACCGAAAACGAAAAAATAAAAAAACTACAACATAAAATATTTTTTATATAAATGTTAACTTTAGCCCACTGTATATATGATGAAGTTGTTTCGGTGACGTCAACGGTTGTCGTAACCTTGTGTTATATAAACCTTGAATACAAACAAGTTTTGTAGCAAACATCACACTTGAATGTATTTTTTTTTTTTTTCTAAATCTCATACGTGAAAAGGAGAGAAACAAAAAAATGTTTGTGACTCACAGACAGAGTTCATGAGACGCCAATCGCTTATTCATCAAGGGAGCAAGGATGGGAAGACGCAAACAGATCGCATAACAAGATATCTGATCTGAACAAATGCAAACAATAAGCACTTTGGCAATATAACCATTCATAAATAGTATAGGCCAGAATGCAAAAACTCAAATAGACAAAAGCGTCTAAAGTTGCGCAAGGATTTACGCTCCTGGCGTAAACAAACACAAATATACAAAAATCATATTTGGTACCAATGTAATCTTTCTGCTTCAGAAAGTCTCATTAATTTGTGTTTAGTGCCGCTGCCAGCCTTTGTAAAAGTAGGTTTTGTAAATTCATTAAATTTTGGACATGAAGATCCAGCTTAAGGATTCGCTGATGAAGACTTGGGAACATTCCACGCCAAACAAAATAGATATGTACATACAGCCATGGCCAAAAGTATTAGGCACCCCACTAATTACTGAATTTTTTGTTTTAACAAGTGAAGTAATGAAGTTTTATTAGTAAAACAGTGAAAATACAATGAATTATTGATAATAACATTAATATTCAGTTGGTTCACCCCTCCATTTAATAAAGGCATGCTGCGTACAAGCTTTGCACATTCGTCCGCACTTATAGCGTACCATTCGTTAATTAAGGCATTCTTTAAGGCAGTTTTTGATGTTATACTGTGTTCCTTAATCTTGCGTTTTTAAATAGCCCACATATGCTCAACGGGATTAAGATCTGGAGACTTTGCAGTCCAATCGAAAACAACAATGTTGTTATCTCTAAACTAACGCATCGTAGTCGCTGATTTGTGACAAGGAGCATTGTCTTGCTGAAATTGAACCCCGTCTAAATTAGTATCGCCGAAAATGTGCGTTAACGAAGGCAGAAGAACAGCTTCTAATACATTTATGTACTTTTGACTGTCCATGCGACCTTCGCAAACAAACATTTCGCCGACACCATCAGCAGCCATGCAGCCCCAGATCTAAATGTTGCCTCCTTCATGCTTAACAGTGGGTACCACGCAATCTGGATGATATTCTTTCCCAACCCGTCGCCTCACGAACGTCAGACCAGGTGTTCCAAATATCTGTAGAAAAGAAAAAATAATGTTTTCATAAGATTTGTATTATGTCTTCAAAATTGATAAGAAGCTATGGCTCTTAATACTTTAAGACGATCTTAACTAAGCTTACCTCGAAGTTTGATTTATCAGACCACAGAACATTCGACCAATGTTCTTCCGTGAAATGTTGGTATCAGCGATCCTATTCCAAACGATTTGTCCTATTCTTTTCTGAGAGCCACGGCTTCTTTCGGGCTTTACATCCTATTAAACCTGTTTCGAGAAGTCTTCTTCTAGCTGTTCGAGCACTAACTGGTTTACTAAATTCATCCGAAAGGGCAGCTGCAAGGGCAGAGAAGGATTTTTAGCGATCCTTGAGAGACTCGCGTATAAATATTCGGTCCTCTCGATTACTGGTTAGATGCTTTCCTCCACTTTTTGATTTATTATTGTGAGATTTCGTCTCCACAAATCGCCTGATAGCACATTGGACAGCGCACCGCGAACATCCCACCAAATTGGCAATCTAAACCTGAGTTTTACCTTCTTCACTTAGAACTTGAATTCTAACTCTATCATCGTAACTAATTTCACTTTTATTAGGCATTTCGGTAAATATGAACTGTTTTTATAAGATTGGTAACTTTTCACTAAATGTAATTTACACTTTCACTTTCAAATTTTAAATGCGAAAATATTTTATGAATTTCTTAAAAATTACAATTTTTAGGTTTTTGCTATGACTTTTAATATTACAATATTTATTCGTTTAATCAACAGTTAAACACCCAAGACATTTACAAAAAGAAGTGGTAACTTTGATAGCTACATTTGAGAATACTTGTATTTTAGTGGGGTGCCTAATACTTTTGGCCAAGGCTGTACATATATAAAATAAATTTTTTTTTTTAAAAAGAATAAATTTGATTTACTTGCTACAAAAATTGTTTTTCGGCCTTCCTACTTATGAGAAGTGACGAAAATCACAAGTTCTCATATATGTAACCTGCAGTGAAAAAAAAAATTGTTTTTCATTTTCTCACTTTTGAACAGCAACGAAGAAAATAAGTATAATACGTGTATATGAATGAGCAAAAGCAGAATATTTTAAAGTTTTTCAAACATGTATGAGTATCATGTTGTAAAAACTAAAACGCCGTACGTACATGAATGAGCAGTGAGTGAGAATCTCTGTACCCTTGTTGAAATACAAAAATCATGAAATGTATACACTCGATGAAGTCCACTAACAATGGTTGGAAAATTTAATATAATTCGGGATTTTTTGGCATTTTAACATTAAAAAAATATGAAAATTCTCCACATATTTTTTTTTTTTTTTAGTGTGGTAGATTTTTATCAAGAGGAGAAGGTAACATGAAAAAAACGAAACACGTCTAATGTCAGATAGCTATGAAAGCCTACTGCAAAGAGAGAGTGAAAATATGTTTAAATTATTGTATCATGGTATCTCCTATGTATGTAATTTGATTATAAAACGCTCTGTACCCAATTTATTTTCAAGAGCAGTCCGTTTTTCTCTAACAATACAATGTTGAAAACATAAAAATCATTTGGACACAGTAATTTAAAATACGATAATTCGAACAAATTAATATTTTAATCAAAACAATTAGAATACAAAAAGTTTAGAATATTATTATTATTAAAAATATTAGTTATGTATTATTTTTACATAAGTTGATAAATATAAAACTGTTTTTTACACTTAAACGTATTTGGAACTTAGTTATATGACTTTTAGATGGATGGGATAGTAGTTTTAGACATAATAATTATTCTTACGAAGCATTCAAGATAAACTTTTGTGTAACAAAGTATTTCGTACGTAAATGGTAATGCTACAATTTTCGTTAAATATTTAGAAAATTATTTCTAAAAACAAAATGATATAGTTAAACTGAAGTAATTTTTCGAGAAGAATAGCACACATAAATCTAAGAGGATTAGTTTGGTAAAGAAAATATAAAATTTCGTTGTCTTTTGGAGTAGTCCTTTTCATGTTGAATATCAGCTGAGCTGTTATGCATACATAAATGAGTTAGGAGACTCATTCATTACTTTTTTGGATCTAATAAATTATTTCCAAAACTATTACAGGCGAAATGGTTCACGTTTATTTACGGGTGTAGTTCCTCGATGCGCTTGAGATCGCATTGTCGAGCTTATTGTCGGATCAGCCGATCCTTTTCTAGGTGTACGAGCGCCAGAAGGAGTTGAGTTGCCACTAGCATTTTTCCTGGAACGTACAACAACAGCATTAATTTATATAAGAAATAAAATGTGTTCAATATTATTATGTATGTATATACTATAGCAAAGCCTGAACGACACAGCGGAAGTCATTAACGACAATTTGTTTAAAATGTCATTTTTAAATATTGACTTATACAAAAATATTCCCAATCTGAGGGTTAATCTCAATTTTTGTATAAAGTCTTAAATTAATTGCAAATATCTGTTAATAATAACACATTACGTGTCTTGTGTTTATTCATTTCATTAAGCTTACCATAGCTAAAATAACCTAAAAAGGAGGCATGGCATATATAATATTAGGCTAGTCTAGTTTCGCTACTGTGATAATGGTAGCAGTAAATTTCTTTGTAGTGTAATGCTATGCGGAGTAGCCTTATGAGAGCTTAAATGTAGAGCAGTTTATAAATTGGTCGATATTTTTCAAACAAAAATTTTTATTTAAAATCTGCGTTTGCCATGGAAAATAAATGTTAGTGAAATGTATAAAAAAGAAATCATATAAATATTTTTGTTAGCTAAGCGAAAGCCAATAGGCTTTTCCATAAAAAGTCCAGCTCACATTCATATACATATCCTGATTAGAGGGGCTTGAGAATCCTCAAATAATTGAACAGAAGCCATTACATAAAAAAAAATTACTGTGTGTCTGTACTGACAGACAACATAAAGGCTGTCATTGCAAATTCGGAGCGTTATGATCGTATGACAACCGCCATTTTTTGCATTTGCCTTTGAAGATGACAGAGATACCGCCCAATAAGTGCCAAAAAATGGACGAAAATTACCTTAAATGGATCGAAGTTGGCAGAAAATTTTCATTTTCATTAAATAAGAGTGTAATGTTGTTAGAAATAGTGGATGGTTGCTAGTATACCTTGTTGACTTTTATTACAAATAGCCGAGATGGATATATGGGGATATTCAGAATTTAAGATCACTGTCAATAACTATGTACAGTTTTCGCTTTTTCGTTTATCCATTTCAACGCAATAGCTAAATTTTTTTAGCACGTTTTGATTTGTGTTTAAAATTATTGTTGAGCATTTTAAACGCGTTAAAGAAATAGTTGCAGACAACTTAACAACTTCGATTTGTTGCCTATTTTTGTTATAACCAATACAAATACATAAGCGCTTAAAAAATCAACTAATCGAAAAATGATTATAATAAATTAAAATTTAAAGTAAATATAAATTACATTACTTAATTCGAAAAGTGCGCAAAATAAATTTACAGATTCAATTTACGACTACAGTAAGGAACGCCAACTTCCGCCGGTTTTGCCATCATGATAGTGTATTTAGTTGATTGTTTTTCTGAGACGAAAATCTCTTGCTATCCTCCGAAAGAGATCATACATATGTATATACATATATGTACGTAGGTATATGCAAATGTCTAAATTTATATCGGATTTATTGTGTTTGTTTAAACGATATGTCAAAGTAGGCCGAGTTTCTCGTTAAAAGTCTCAGCAAACTCCTCAAGTTAAGTTTCCTTCAAATTACAATACCTTACTTCTTCATATCCCTTTCCAAACATTTACCAGCATCACCAGAGCGGAATGTTGTGTTACAAGATTTTTGTTGATAAACAAACATTATTTCAATTTTGCGTTTTTTATTATTTCCTGGAGAGGATGCCCCTAGCATCAAATACTGACATATTTAGGGTTAATACCAAAAGCTTAAGCCAACACCACTGTGTGTTTAATTTTTATTTGTAGAATTAGTTAGTGAGTAAATAATATAAATAGCCAATAAAAATGTTTTATCAATTTGTGCAATTACCTATAACCATAGCTGCTTAATCTTGGAATGCTGGATGCTCTACTCATACCACCACTGCTGTACCAATATTTTTCCGTGTAAACCATTGAGGATAGGGTTAATTGTAGATGTGTTAGTCGGATATGTAATGCAAAATATAATGTAAATATAAAAAAATTATTTAGATAAAGTTTATATTTTGTAATAAACTGGAATTTATAAACGCAACAATAGGGGTAGAATTCGTCAGTAAACATAGTAACTCTTATTAGGGAATTTTTATTATGACGTAAGTACAAATAAAGAAGATTTGAGCACTCCGAAGGATTATTATATTATTACCATTTGATCGATATATTCTTTAACTTTTTTATTATTTAAAAAGACAAGTGCTCATAAAAATCGTTGATTTTTTTAATATTTTGAAGGTTGCAAAAGTTGTATTTTAAATGCTATTGTTTTTTTGCATGAATAAAAAAGAACATGAGAATCTTGTCCTATTAAAATTATATTATTACCATAACTTTTTCAATATGAGAACTTTGTGCCATATTACAGATAGATAATAGAAAAACAAGTACGGGCTTACACTCAAACATATGTATTCAAGTTCGATTAAATATTCAAAGACAGAGACTATTCCTAATAAGCATAAGCTGTTTTTTAATGAAAAATTTGTATTTTGTTATATGTTAATCAAATATACTTATTTTTCTTTTTTCTTTTATAACTATATAATTTTTCAGCTTAATATTGCCTTTAAAAAATAGTAAAACTAAAAAATAAGGAAATAAAATAGAGTCAGACACAGTCAGATTTCCCTATTTTATATGCTATTTTATTAGCAGTGGCATCTTTGGATAGCTATTGCTTGGGAAAGCTAACATATCTCAATTCTAACAATTGTCTTTCCGCAACCCTTTCGGAAAATAATTATTTTGATTTAAATATTTATGAAATTATGAAATAAGGTGATCAATATATTTTTTGTATAAATAACAGATACACTGATATACACTAGCGGTCATAAAAACCGCACCATTGGCAATACTGCAGTAATTTCGATAAAATTTCAAAACACCGCGGCAACTCTTTCCTTTTTATAATGGGGATTTCCCTTTTTACATTTATGTAACTGATTTAAGCAAAGACTGTCCTTTTTTACCGCACCGCATTGGCTGTAAATGTTTTTTTGTAAAAGATGTCAAAAATGTCTACCAGTTATAAGCAATTGACGCGTGACCAAAAGGTCGAAATTTTTGTTTTAAAGGATATGGGAGTTCATTATCATCGCATAGCACATAAAGTGGGATGCTCACATTCCACTATTGTAAGACTCATGAAGAAAAAAAATAATTTGGACCCGTACGCAAGGACGAAAGGATCAGGAAGACCTCGGAAGACTAACACCCGGATAGACGGCGTTATTCGTAGAATAAGTTTAAAGGATCGATTTAAAAGTGCAGTAACAATAAGGACTGAGATGAAGAGCTATCACAATGTGGACTTAAGTGCCGAAACTTTACATAGAAGACTTCGGGACTGTGGACTGTATGGAAGACGACCGGCCAAAAAACCTCTATTGACAAAGCGGATGAAAGCAAACCGCTTATCATGGGCCAAAAAATACCGGAACTGGACCCTTGAGGATTGGAGAAACGTTTTATGGTCGGACGAAAGCAAATTCAATTTGCTATGCGCGGACAATCTTCCGTATGTTCGTCGGTCGGATGGTGAAAGATACAAGGATAACTGTGTGGTGAAAACAGTGAAGTTTCCAGAAAGCCAGATGGTGTGGGGCTGTTTTTCCTACTTTATCCGGGGGCCCTTATTTCATATCCAAGGAACTGTGAACGCTGAAAAGTATGGACAAATTATTAGGGATCAACTTTTGCAAGCCATTGAGGAGCATTTATCCCACAGTAATGAGTTTGTTTTCCAGGACGATTCTGCGCCGTGCCATCGTGCTAAATTGGTAAGTAAGGGCTTTTTAATGTTCACTAATGATTAATAACTTGCAAAATATTAACCAAACTTTCACATAATTTTTTATTTTTTGCAGATTAAAAAATTGTTGGATGGTATTGGGATTTGCCAACTCGAGTGGCCAGGAAACTCCCCCGATTTGAATCCAATAGAGCACCTCTGGCACATTATGAAACGAAAAGTGGCTGAGAATAAGCCAGAGAGCAAAAGAGCGCTTGCTGAAGCTTTGGATAAAGTCTGGTACGAAGATATAGCCAATGATATCTTTCAAGTCTTTGTTGACTCCATGTCGTCCAGAATTGAGGCTGCAATAAAGGCTAAAGGAGGAGCAACACGATACTAATAATTTATTTTTAATGCTCTGATATTAAACTTATGAAACAGAGGAAAAACTCTGAAAAACTTGCATTGCTTTTATTTTTTTCTTGATTTTTACCAATATCCTTAAAAATGTGAATTTTCTTCAATTATTTTATTTTGAACAAAAACCAGTGAAATTTTCTTTAAACTAAGCTGATGTTTAACACAGTTCCTTTTTTTGGTCTTAACAATAAATGAAAAATATTTGTTTCAAAATAAAACGGTTTTAACTCTTATTAGAAACAATTTTCTTTAAATTTCAGTGTGGTGCAGTTTTTTTGACCGCCAGTGTATATAAAAAAAAAAAGTTCCAATGTAGAAAGGGGTGCTTTGTGCATAGTCGATATGGCTATCAACCTGACATAGGTGTTATGAAAATATCCCAAATTTACTAGACTTTTTAGAAAGTAATTTTTACTTATTCATCACAATTTACCAATATGTGACTCTGTTTTCGGAAAAGCTCTACTTCAGTTCACTTTCAGTCAGTCGCTCTCTTTTTGAGATTTTAATTCACTAGCTTAAGGTGCTATTTATTGAACAAAAGGTGATTTTGCTGATGATACTGATATTACTGATATTACTACTAACATCACTCAAATGCTCCCCAGTCACTTGACATCGTCTACATATAAACTTGTATATTTTAAGGGAAATTATTTACATATTATATATTGGTTAATATTCGACAATTCTAAGAATTTTTGGTTATTTCTACGGTTTTTTTTCTTATTGAAAAGCTCCCAACATGCTTAAGTATCAACAAAGCTTGATGTTATTTTTTAAAGACCAAGCGTGATGTTATTAGAGATTAAAATGTAAAAGTTTTTTGTGGAACATCATTTAAGAAAATTAAGTTTCCGTTATTCTTCTTCATTGGCGTCAGCATCGCTTACTTCTCTCTCTGTCGCCAATTGCAAACACCAAGTGAAACCAGATCATGAACTTAAATCGCCGAGGAATAAATGGTGCGCTGCTGTATACTGGAATATTATCCAGCAGTTGTGTCGTTGTAAGATGTACTATTGTATATCAACTCCTTTTTATGTATACCTATATGTATTTTAGTTATGCGGAGTTCGGTCAATCCGTGCACGGTAATTAGTTTGAACGTTAAGGGCACTCTTCATGAGGAAAGCAATGCCAAATTTGGCATTCTGAAAACCTTTACTATCGTTAAATAGCTTTATAATTTGATAAGTGCAACAGATGCAGACTTTTTTGGGATTATGTTTTGTAACTATTTGTTGTTAATATTCTCTTATATATTCCATTGAAGAATTGAGAAGTTACATCCGATTTCCATTTAATATTGGTTTGTTGGTTTTAATTATTAATTCATAGTCTGAGTATTTGTTGTTTTCTATTGAGTTTTGCGTTAGATTAGTAATAGGTGATTGATTTATTCATGTTTGAGTGTGATCGCTAGAGTTGTTATGTATTGTGTTGCTAATTAGATTATCTCCCCGCAACTTCTCTATTTCCCGCTTAGAAAGGGTATACTTTTTAATACTACCACTTGGTATGTCTGACACAAAAAAGAGCTCCATCACATATGCACATATGTATAACTGTTACGAAGCGTGTTTGATAGGGTTTACTAAATGTAATGGCTTTCTCCGGAAAGGGACGATTTTAGATACAACATTTTTTGATCGTGGCGTGGCCAGAACTTGAACTAAAGATCATCTGATATTATTACCCACTTCGATAGTGTGAAGAACTTTGCTTCTATTCTTACATACTTATTCTTAAATACAAGCTAAAAGGCTATACGCTGTATTCGATTACGACGAAATACTCTGGGAGCGTATTCAATAAAACCGATATTAAAAACTGATATATCACATTATTTCTTAATAAAACCATTGTTGAAAACATATATAAAAATTGTTTTCAATTTCTTATGGCCTTAATACTATAATTTTACGCACCTTGACTGAGCCGGGCTCGCCGACCCAGACACTGCTTTCCTTGCAGACGAGCTAACATCGGCCGTTGCTGATGTCACAGACAGACGTGATGGTCGAGTTGCAGATCCACTTGCACTTCCCAAAGCTGAAGACTTTCGCTGTGGAATGCGAGATGGAAGAGTTTCATCTAAAAAAAAAAAAATAAAATAAATTTAATAGATTGATTAATTTGAAATATATACGTATGTATGGCGTTTTTATAAGGAGTTTTTATTTCATGCTTGAAATTCCCTGCCGAGGGGTGATCGCAATTAGAAAAATTAATTTTCTATAATTTTGGATATTGGTAGAACCTTCAGAATGGCAATTTACAATGCTAACCATTTTTGTTTTTTAATTATAGATGTTGATATTTCTTATAAATATTATTCTAAAGCCTTATAGTTTTCAATTAGTAGAAATCCAGGTATTTGCATAATTAGCCAAAAAAGTGAGCATCTTAATTAGCTGCAAACAAAAAATTTGTTGAATCATAAAATTTTAGTGACGGCAAAAGATTTTAAGATCGTGACATAATTAAAAATGGCTATGTATCCGGTAATTACCTTTTGATTTATTAGGTATGACGCGGGATTTTTTTTTCAGAAGTTTATGTCTTTTTACTATTAATACAATCCAATATATTATTCTGTAACTACCATATGTTTGAATGATTTAGTATTTAATTATTTCTTTTTCTACTCATGTCTAATAACAACAGGAAAAATTCATCAGCGGTTGTTGATTTAAGATGTGCATATTAATTTGGGTCTGGTGGTAACATATTAATACATTCAAATAATTGTATTTCTTACAGCACATCACACGTATTTTAATATAAAAACAAGCCTTACTAACAACAAAAAGGTTAGTTTTTCTAGTTAGTTTTAATTATACCTGTACTGTCCAAAGATAAATTAGATCCGTGTCTAGATGGTGGTTTCGAACCCTGTCGACTTAATGGACGGGAGTTCGGTTTAGATCCTCCGCGAGATCCCGAAGGCGTTATAACGCCGCGTGTACTGGTATATGTAACTTTCCGTGGAGTGTATCGACCAGAAGATGCATTTTGACCGAATTCATTATCACTTAGCGAGTCCGGAGTAGAAGCCGATTGTGAAGAACGGCTTGGACGTGTCATTGGTATAGAACGTACCGACCTTTCGCGTACCTTTAATAAATTATAAAGAGGTTGCTTTAAAGTTGTTGAGAATTAAAAGTAAATACAGTGAAATAAGTATAACAAAAACTTTTAAACTTACCCAATGCGTAGTGGGATGACAGTGTAATACATGTGGGTTTTGTGGTAAAGAACGACTATTATTACAACGTACAAAAACGGTGCCTCCTGAACCCATATGTATGGGAAAGGCACATGGAACTTGCTCCTGGGTACGTATACGTTCGAATATTGGCATTAGCTCTGCTAAATGCTCATCGGCTAAAGATTTTGTTACATTTCATTTAAAATTTCTCACTATTTTACTCAAAAAAGTTAATACTAGTGGCGTGAACGGTTCTGATCATTTAAAAAACTTATTACTTTATATCCATAAATAGGCCATATGGATAGCTCTCTTCTTTTCTGAGAAAACAATTTATTTTAATAAACTATACATATGTATGTATACACAAGCAAAATGAAAAAACCTCATATTTTATCAATTATATTTTGCATGTAACCAATTATAAGCAAATTAATAAAACGCATGCTATAACTTTAAGGACATAACCACATAAAACACTTTATCCCATGGCAGGTAAGGTATCGTAATAGCTTTGTAGGTTTAAATAAGTATATATGTACATGTTTATTAAAAATTCACATTAAAGTTGCATTTTATGATAAGAAAATTCTGTGTTTTAAATATAATATATACATAGAATAAACTTTACTTAAAACAACTCTTTATCTATTTTAGTGTTCGACGTACGTAGTTTTCGGTGTGGGCAAAAGGGGTATTTACAATTAAATATCACGTATATTACGCACTAATATATTGTAGTTCGCGAAGGAAAAATGATAAGGATACAAAAGATACATAAAAAAGCTACTATGATACCTTTTTCTACGAAAAAACAAAATAATTAAATTAAAAATGCAAATATAAATGTGTATATACACACTTTTGACAATAACGAGGGAAGCATATTGTTACTCTTATGTAAATGATTAATTTACCTTTATGATAGGACCTTGTCCACTTATGTAGGGTGGTATATTGCCATTTTGTGCGGCATTCGGTGTAGAACGTCGAGGTGTAAATGCCGCCATACTTTGTGATACACCATCCGCCAAAATAAATTGCTCTCTTAATTCAATGTTAGTACGGCCTTTGGCTGCTCAATAATTTAACGTTTCAAATTATAAAATAACAGCGTGGAATCAAAACAATTTAGTGTTTGATACAAAGCGTTTGCATTAAAATTATAATCCGCAGCGATTTTATGGTTTTTAGACGTCAGTCGATAAATGCAATGCACGATTATGATAGCAGCAGCATTTGAAATACGAGCAGGGACAGGCAATCATACATATTTTAAATTCAGCGTCGGCATTTAACATTTTATGAGATTATTTAGGAATTCAGGATCAGTAAACAGGTGTGTAAAATAAAACAAAAGATTGAAAACAATAGTTAAAAAGAAAAGAAAAACTAAAATAAAAATAATAAATGATAATAAGGTCGACCGAAAAAGCATCAACCAAAATAAAATTTATACAGGTTCACAATTTGGCGAACAAATAATATCATTTTGAGGATAAAGAAGCCCTTTAAAGTGTTAGAAAGTTGAGTTAATTTTCTGTTATCATAAGAATCAAAAGAATCTTCCGTAATTCCCCAGATAACAATTTATAATAAATATATTAAAAATAGATTTTAATTTGGATTTCAAAACAGTGGCAGTACTCAACATTCAATAAATATTATATTATTTTCTGCGCTAGTTGCGAATTCTCACATCATTCTCAGAATCTTATAATATCAGAAAATTGACAAATCGGTCTTTCAAACTTTACTTTAAAACAAATATCACATGCATTAACTTAATTCAGGTAAATTTAGACTATATATGAAAATATTCTCACTCCTTACGAGCATGAAATACTTTTTATAAGTAAATAAGAATGTATATTATAGGTATTTACAACTAACCATTCCATATTGAACACGACATTCTGTGTTTTATCTTAAATTTTTTATTGAGACTGACGAAGATCGACCGAAATTTTTTGAATAAAATAAATTTGGTTGCCTAAATTTTCATGTAAGCTATTTTGTTAAAAAAATTTTTGCTTTCCAAAATTATATAAAAACTCCTTCTAAGCCGCCTCCGAACGGCCGATGAATTTTCATGAGGAGCTTTTATTTCATGTCAGATATTCCCTGGCGAGGGGAGAACGCAATTTATTTTTGGTAACATTACTTTTCTGATAATTTTTTTCTCTAAATTTTTCACTTTTTCACTTGCTACTACACCCACAACCATGTAATTAACGCAGCTGGCTAGCCGATTCGAGTAATGCTCTGGAACAATTTATTAAGATATTTATTCCTAAATCGTTGATTTTGTTATTATGCCTGCGCTAATATTTAATTTTACACCAGAAGCTACATTGTGTGGTCAATATGGAATAACTTTGTAAAATGATGTTTTGTTTATGTGTTGTGAAAAATTACTAAAGAATGTACTAAAACGCAAATCAGGTTTAGCTGTTATTTTCTTGTTATAAAATTAAATGCATCAAGAACCTTATTAACGATATTAGATCCTATTACCGTTAAGTAATGTTTAATTTTTGTACTTCTTGTTATGTGTTAGCAAAAGCAAGCGATGCAAGCGATGACGCCGAATCTTTTTTATTTTATTCTTTGAGAAGTTTTCTGTTTGTTAAATGACCATTTCCGTTTCCGCACAAAGCTTGTGTTAATATTAATTAAGTAAATAACTTATATTTAGAAACAAAATATAATTATAGACTATTTTACTTTTAATTAATTGATTAAAGTAGATGTATTAGTGTACATAAAAATACATATATATATATCAATTCTAAAATTATGATTTTTAAAGCCTTAAAGTGTATATGGTGGTTTAGAATTCACTGCGCTATTCAATCTTAATGGATTATATGGTTTAGTGACGGTGATTCATGTATTTCTTGATAGGTACGTTATGCATTTGCATAACATCCTAAAATAGCTTGCGAAAAATGCTGGCATTTACGGCATGTTTATGTATAATACATTAAATTTATGTTTGATTGTGTTTATCCGAGATTACTTCACTATAAGAAGGTAGATACAAAATTTAAACTAATAAAAAAATTTCCGTGGAATTATTTATTTCCCATTCCTATATTACGCGAACCAGTTCATTCACCGCCTACATAAAAAAATTGTATCGTTATTAACTTTAAGGAGCATTGCTACATACAATATAACAACAAAGTTGTAAATTTTCTTTATGTTATACCACACTCCTTTTGTAGAATTTACCATAAAATATTATGATTTCAATTCGTTGCATTTCCTAATCCAATCCAAATCTTTTTTTGAATGCCACAAACTCATAGTAAAAACGATAATTAGGAAAAATTAAACCCATTGATACCAGCTTGGTTAACAATCACTTTAACATAAGGAAATAAGTTAGATCTTTCTTAGTTTAGTTTAGAAAGTAAATAAAGCGATAATCCTCAGTGTCCATTCACACAGTTAACAATTAGTCTCAAGGGGAAAAACGATATATTTTATTGCTGTCTACTCTATGTAGATAGACCTCTACACCATGAATGGAAGATCATCGTCATGCTACGACTGCTCGCGCAATTAAAATATAATATGAAATGTTGAATATTACAAAATATGATCTCAAATTATTCAAGTAATGGAAATTATTTATGGGTTATTGTTAAAACTTTACGGTAATTAAAATAGTTAATTCGTATATGGTCCTCAAGGCGAATTCAAATAAGACGGCGACACAGTAATACAAGAACAGGAAACTAACATTGTGGATATTTTTTAAAACTAATAGAAAAAGACTTGCCTATTTGTACTATTTTGAATTCGCGTTGAAGCTCATAATGTAAATATAAAATTAATAACTAAATGAATCACAATAATAATCGTATGAAATCTAATGTACACTCATTAAAATACTATGCATGTAAAAATACCTTTAATGTCTGGTAATAATATACATTGTTGCAACTTTTTTTTAATAGTAAATGAAATCGAAAACTTACCTCTACAAGGATCATTTTTCTGCAAAAACTCATCAAGGGCCACCCAACCACCACCTACTCTAACCATAACAGTGCTACGTAAAATTCGCACCAAACGTAGTTTTTGGGAATCTCCAAACTGAAATTTAAATTTTTATATCATAAAACATGATAAAATGCATAGCAGATTTCTAGAATCAACTTACTCTATATTTGCCCTCTCCAACTTGGAATACACGGAACTTTTGTCTGCAAGTGCACAACATAACCAACCGTTTTACTTCGTCATGTATTTTATCTGAATCTGTTGCAGGTTTGCGTTCTTGCCAATCAGGTCTCAATGCAGCAATAAATTCTTGCCAATCAATAAGACCTTCACCGTTTCGATCGAATAAATCTGCCACAGCACTCATTTCCATTCTAGATGTGTCGAATTCTAAGAATTAAAAAAATTAATGCTTGTTGCTAGGTTACCAATTTTAGTAAATACTTGTATTTAATATGCCATCCATGAATTCACTTCTTGGGATAAGACCGTTGTTGTCTTTATCCATTTTACGGAATAGGTCTGTTAGGCGTGATTTTTTATGATTCATGTATTTAAGGAACTGCAAAGAGAATTTTTTTCAGAAGAATTAATGACAATGTTATACTAACTCCAATGAAAACTTACTCTTTTCCTCCAATCATCCCAGCTGAAGTTGCGTACACGTTCCATATCCTTCAAATACATCATATGATCGTGAAGACGACGCTGTCGCTCCCATGAAAGCATCCAAACATATCGCCATTTATCCCACAACAAACTTGCACGAGGTGATCGGAACTCTAGGTCTTGAGCGACTGTATTTACACTATAAATGGAATAGAAAAACACTAAATGTTGTAGTATTAAAACTTTTAAAATTTAATTTCTTATAGAATACAATATTTTCGGTTAACAAAATCCGGTAATTTTATTTAGTAGCAAAGTCAAACTCGATATTAATATCAATATGTATGTAGATATCTAAAATTCATAAAGTACAAAAAAAATTTCATCAGCCTTCGGTAAAAAAAAGGAATACGAGCACTTCGAAAAGAAAGAGAAAGCTCCGCTTAGCATCCAGTAAAGTAGATATCTTCACTCAGACAGTCATATCAATACCACTTGTACTTTCAGCAATGGAACATAATTATAAATCAGCTATAACAGAGTCGTAAGTAAGTATATAATTGAAAAGCATATTCAAAATCGTTAATCTAAAGTGTGTTTATAAAACCCTTGTACAAATGTAGTGATATTATTTATATTAGTGCAACACATTTAAAATAAAATTCATAATTTTAGTATTTGAATTAAGGTTAAACGTTTTAGGATCTACCCACCTGGGTGAAAATCGAGGACCGTAATGCGGCAAGCGATCCCTATCTGGAGTATCACGACTTGGAGTTAAGCGACTATATTGGAAAAGAAACGTTAATCTTTTATTTGCAATATTAATTTACCAGATAAAAATTATATACATTTCATGAATAAATTTCCTAAATGTCCGTAAAGCTCCACTGTTTATTATCATTTTAGTAAAATTTAATAAAAATATTTTGCTGATGAATATAATCCAAATATTAACTTTATACTGCATATACTTTATCTTGACAAGTTGATTACAATAAAAAAAAATCCTGCAAAATATACAATAATTATACCGTCGAAAAAGTACTGGGACGTTGATCCGAAATTCGTTCACATTATGTCCATACAAATGCCATGAGTTTTTGTGTCACGTCCTGGCAAGAGTTTAGAGTGCACATCAGCGCCATAATCAACAATACCCTCGTTCGGCAAATAGAAAAAAGTGCCAAGAGCCTACTTCATGCAATCTTTTATTACTTTTACAAGAACTAGTTTTATTGCTCGACTATTTTGACGTTTGCTAAAAGATGGTTCGGTACTTTGATAATTATTTACAACATGTTGAAAGAATAACAGTATATAATCTGTATTTACAAATGTAATCTTCAGAGAAGTCCTCTTCCTTCAATTCAAATTTATAAAATCTCTTTGTTTTACGCTTTTGCCATTGTCGACAAACGTTGAGCATTCATTTAAATTTCTTCAAAATAAACATTCACTAATTTTAACTAAATCATTCATATTGTGATCCGTACTGAATTTGAATTAAGACAACAGCATAAGTAACAGCCAAACGTTTTTAACTTTAAAATAAAGTGAAAAGGCCTGCTCCAACTTGACCACATATTTCCACATTACTAAGGTAGGTTTCTATAGTAAAAGGGCGTAATGATTCCATAGCTATTCACAATTACTAGAAAATAGATATAAACGTCAAAAGGTATGACAATTTTCGAAATCCAATCGAAAATAGGTCTGGCGTTTATATTTTTCTGGCTTCACAGCCAGCTATTTTCTACCGGATCGTAATGTTTCGATTCTATATTTTCACTTTTCTGCTGAAACAGTTTAAACGTTAAAGCGTTTCCTCTATTGCTCACATCTGTTTGTTCATATAAAGTGTATATTTTTTCTCTCAATATATTTTCCTACTGCCAACGAATGACTTGTTTACATTAGAAATTTAATACAGAAAAAGTAAAAATTCTGATACATAATATTTTTATAAATTAAACTAAAGTTAAGAACATACATTTACTATAGAAGTTTCATATAGTTAAGTTAAGCAGGGAGAAATCAAGGCCTTCAGAATAGGTGGTTACGACAACACGACAATCAGATGTTTAATAACGAATCAAGTTTTGTGAGTTACCAAATATTATAAAATATATCTGCATAAGTTTATCTATAAAACTGCTTAGCATTTTGACTAATTAAATTCTAAAGGCCTGAATTGTACTGTTTTGAAGTCAATAACAATTTAAATTCAATACGTTTTATGTTGAATAAATTAATTATTTTAAATTTCAAATTATTAAAAATCAAAGTTATTTTTGAAGAAAAATATTTATAGCTGGTACCTCGTAACACTTAATGTACATGATGCAATAACACAAGTTGTTAGCTTAACGTTATATATTGGGAAACCCAGAAATATTGAGAAATAAGATTACTTAATACTTAATTTACATTAAAATATTTTTTTTTTTTTTTTTGGAAATGCATACGAAGTTCAAGAAGCAGTTTTTTACATTAATGTTTAGAATACTTAATCTTCTTAATTTCGAAAACGTAATAGAAAGACGTTCTTCATGAATTCGTTACAAACCAGCGTTTTTCTAAAATAATAAAACCTGTGTATTCAAATTTATTTATATGTCAGGTAAGGAAGTCTAAAATTTAGGTGAAATAGTGGAAGAAAAATTTTCAAAATTTCTTTAGCACTTCAACCAATAGATAACATCGAACAGGTGTTCGACTATTTTTTGTCCAAATGCTCTAATAGTAGGATTGAAAGCTGCAAAAATATAGTCATAGATAGTATCACCATATTTCTAACCGTTATTTTAATAATGTCAATATACCATTGAACGAAGTCAAGTCCGCTACAAAAACCTAACCCGAAAAAAATAATGTCAAAAATTAGATACGTGTGCAACGATAAGCTATCTACGTAAATCTTGCCTTAATACATTATGCTTGATATCATGTAATCGAATGACATGGGTAAATAATGTCAAAAACTTCTAAAATTATCAAATTCTAAGCAAACGCAATGGTATAATATTATATAATGTCATATTGAATTACATGCTTTTTCCTATATTTTCAAAATAAGAATCTTTTTTACACTCGCTGAAGTATAGGTATATGCATATGTTTATAACGGAAATAATAATATTTTAAGTGTGCGCTGTATTATATTCAGTTAAATTAGAGAGTAATGCTTTCAAAATTATTGGCATAAAGGTATTGCCCATGAACGTATCTATCATTATCTCTCCAATACGCCAAACACTGCTTTTTAGCCATCGGAAAAAGTTCTGTTTCTATACCCTGGTTCTTGGTATTATTTGATGAGAACCGGCTGGCTTATGGAAAAATATTTTATTCAAGTAATGTTGATAATTAGAGTTTATTTTAAACAGTCAATGGATTTTTAAGAGAAACTTTTATTTCATGTCAGAAATACATTGGGAGGGCTTGACATTCCCTGCTGAGGGGTCAACGAAATTAGAAAAATTAATTTTCTATAATTTTAGACATTGGTCCGACCAGGAATCGAACCTTGCTTTCTTTCAGCTGATACTTTAACATAATTTAGCGCATGCGTGAACTATTATTATTTCATTTATCCACATATGGCTATTTCAATGGACCGATGCCTCAAATATTTATTTGAGTAATTGAGCGATATATTTCCGTGCCTTGTAAGTTATACATTACAAAAATATGTGCAATCATAATAGTAATATATAATGCAACTTACTTCAGCCTTCGCGTATTCAGTCCTTGGTCTCGGGAGCCCTTGAAGCTATTTGGAAAAGAAGGAAAGGCAAATTGTGATTAAATCAATTGAAAAGAGAATATGTACGTATATGTATTTGAAATTGAAAATTAAGATGTTTTCAAGATTTTATTAATTCAAAGCCGGTGGTAATTTCGTTAGTAAAGGCCTTACTAAAAAGATTTTACTATCACTTTCACTTTCCACATTTTGTTAATTGATAATATAAATAAATTAGATTTAATTTGTTAAAGTATTTAGAGTTAAATTGATTATTATATTATATAAAAGCATTTTCCAAAATTTGTCTACTAATATTAGAATATTTCCTCAACTCACATCGCCCCTCAATGTATTAACATACATTTTTTATAAGGGGAAAACAAAATTAGATTAAGATTCATAACTTGCAGACTCTTAAACGAAAGTTCAAAAAGTAGTTAGACAATCCTGATGTTAATAACATTAAATTTTCTTTTATTATTATATTCATTATTAGTAAAAAGTGTATAGCTTCAGTCTCATTTAATTGAAAAACTACCTATTCAAGTCACCCATTAATACATAAACCAGGTAATGGAATAAGTATAAATGTAAAATAAAAGGTTCCAATGTAATTAGTTATAATTTTCTGGAGCCAAATTAGATATTTAAGTGATTTTGCTATGTAAAAACAAACCTTTGTCTACGTAGATTACTGTCCGTGAATTTCTCTGGTAAGTCATGTCTGCAGCCAGCAATATGTTTATTCAATCAATCGTTGTTCATATTTTTCAAATACACAATAAAAAAGAAAAATTAGTGAATCTACATGACATTGTTCGTACATTAATGTAATATGTTTATATAGTATTGTTGTTATCTTTCTCAAATCTTACGGGAATGGATAAATTGCACTTTTTTATTACATTAATATCGAATATGTATAAAACGTGTGTTGGATTAATTCAGGCCGCTTGCGTTTGCTTTGGAAAATAATCTTAACATTTTGAAATCAATTATTAATGAGACCTCAATGATTTTCTTATTGTACATAGTTTGCTATTTAACCATACACTTTTTTCGGGAGCGTTTCAATTGTGAAAACCAAGTTGAAAAACAAGTGCTTTTTTTATTTATTAAAAATATAGAAAATTAAGTGGATCGCAAAATATAGAAACAAACATGTTTTTTTTGAAGGAGTTTGCATAACTTCGAAAAAACAACCGATTTTGAAACGTCAGGTAACATACCTTTGAATAAACATAAAGTATATTAATTTTAGAGAAAAATTACTTACATTGGAGTTTTTGATATTCTTGACATACTTCTTCGTGAGTTTGAAGGCTGTTGTTTCGGTTTACATGCTCGGTCCACTTCGACTTGCCTACGGGCTGTGTTTTCCATAAACTCTTTATGATCTTCTATAAGTTTTTCTAGCTCTGTAATTTCGTCTGGTAAAGGCTCCTTTTCTAAGTCTATTTTAATATATAAAAATTTAATTAAGTACTGAATACAATTTATTACAGCAATTACTTAATAATGTCGCCTCTAAGCCACTAAGCCATGCCAAGAGTTCTTCGATACAATCGTCCAAATCCTTAAGCGATTGTAAATGTTGTTCTAATTTTGTCTCTCGATTAATAGACCACTGTAATACTTCATCCCACCGTTGTTGTATAATAGATAACCAATTCTTTATAATTGGAATTGCATCAGGGTATGCTTTATTTATAATTTCTTCAGCAAACTGGAATGTTTGGGTCTTTTGAATCTCACGATTTCGCAAGTCTTTAATAAATTCATTATGTAACGATATCATTTCTCGCGTTATCTTTTCATCATCAGGCGCGTTTTTAGCGTAACGTAGCTTTTGTTCCGCATGATCTAACCAATCAAATAACGAATGAACTTCTTTGTTCAACTTTTCAGCGTCTTTGAGTGCATCCCGCAGGGTGTCATCTCTTCTTTTTGCTGCGTCTTTTACTTCATTCCAAAGTACTTGAAGTTCATTAAGTTGTTGTTCTACTTCTTCATTCTCACTAGATTTTTCTAATTCACGGCCAGTCTTCAATACACTCTGCATTTGAGTTGCACGTTTTTGTAGATCGTGTTCGATGTGCTTATGGTGCTCTATTAATCCTTGTACTGTTTCTAAATCGCCATGCACTAACATATTTTCATTTAAACGATTTTTGGCTTTTTTCAACCATTCAAGTAATTCACAAAGAGCATCAGAGAATTGACCAGATAAAAGTAAAGCTTCTTCCATTTTACGTTGACGTTCAATACTTTTGGACCACACTGTTGTCCACTTTTCTTTAAGTTCTGTTAACATTTTAACAAAAGTCGCTTCATCTCCTTTTGGTGCTCTATCTAAGAGATTTTTGCCTGAGCGCATAGTTGTATCATATACCGTTTGTTTTGTAGTGAGTTGACGATGTGTATCTTTTAGTTTACTGATAAGTTTTTTAATTCTCGGAGGTTCTTTGGATCTTGTCGCCTCTTCGATTAATTGGTCTAGCGCTGCGTCAGTTTCATTAAGATATTGCATAATGCTATTCCAAGAATCATTGAATTCTCTCGCTTCCTTATATCCATGATCCAGTGCGCGAGTTCGCTCGGCAGTTTTGCTGACTATACGTTCCCAACGATGTTGCACAGAAACCAAAAGATTTTTAATTAAAATTACGTCCTGCTTTTGGCTAAAGTATTTCAAATGAGTTCCTTTTTTATCAAGCAAGAGCATTGCTTCACGATGAGTGCTGACGTCTTTTTGCAAAATTTTATGCTCTTCCATTTGATCTTGAATTGTTCGTAAAACTCGTGAAACAGGTGGCGCATTTGATAAGTGATTTTCGGCTTGATCTAACCATTCGACAAAAGCTTGAAGAGTATCATGAAACTCAGTAGCTTCCTTTAGAGCTATTTCTAACTTAATCTTCTTATCGGAGGCTCTAGAATTTATTGCATCCCATCTTTGTTTTAATGTGCGTAGAGTATGTTGCAAATTGCTGGAAGGTACTTTGATACTATTCTGCCGTTTGATATATTCTTGACCTTGTACTTGAATTGTCTCCACTTTTGGACGATTCTCTTCTAATTCATTGAAAACCTCCATGAATCGTTCCAACTGCTCGGTTGCAGTTTCAGGTAAGCCACCCACCGGTTTACTTGCACTTATCACCGCGTCCACATCACCTAACCATCCGAGAATATCTTGAACCTCTGCAATATATTCTTGGGCTTCATGTAAAGCTTCCTCGAGTTCATGCTGTCGATCAGAAGCTTTTTGAATCAACATTTTCCACATTGCATTTAATTTTCGTAGTTTCTCTTGTGTGGTTGAAGCTTCTAATGTTCCCTTCTCAGTTTCAATCAGCTGTCGACCAGCATCATTCAAAGTGTCCACTGAGTTTTGGTGAGCTTGAATGTCGTTGGCAATTACTTTTAGTTTCGCTAATTCTACCTCTAAAAGTTGTGGATCCCCTGGTATCTGCAATTAAGTAAAGTTCTTATTATATGTTTCTTTCGTTGAATATTGAAAAATTACCGGTTTTAATTGATCCAAAGTAACGTCGGTTTTATCAATCCATACCAATAATTCATTAAGGGCATGCTGAAATTGTCCCAAGTGCAAAAGGGCATGTTCTAATTGCTTCTGGCGGTCTACCATATTGCGAAGTAATGTTTCCCAACGTTGGTTTGCAATTGACAATGGTTTGCGAATTGACGCAGCTTGCTCAGGAGATGTACGATCTGTTAGTTCTACAGCTTGCCTGTGAGTTATAATTTACACAAAAATTTGTATCTATATTATGCAGAAATATTTCGTTCTAACAATGTTTAAGAACTCTTCCCTTTCCAGAAGTAAAATCGTTTAACTGATTGTTTTCTTATGGAAACGGGAAACTAAAAATGTTAAAAAATTAAAAGAATTACAAATACAATAGAACCAATGTGTTACACTTAATGCCTCTTCTTTTAATAAATTAAAAAAGTGGATATTGATAATGTGCAAATGAATTCTTTGATTTTCTTGGCAGAAGGCTGAAGAACGCTTATGGTGGAATAATATATATGGAATAAAATAATGTCTCTTCTTCGTGTTCGGAGCTTCTTTCAAGTGGTTTCAATTTGTATACATATGTATATGTAATAGTATTTTCTCTTGTTGGTGTCTTGACCTAATATTTACTGAGAGCTCCAAGAAAAAGCAGTAAGAATAAATCTAAACATTCAAAAAAATGGTAACCGATTAGTAACTTTTTCAAATTAAAAAAATGTGTTTTTTTTAAATAATTAATTTAAAAATCAAAATATCTCAATTAAATAATTGCATGAAATATAATATTATGTAAAATTTGTATTCTAAAAATATAATTTTATTTCTTTCAATGAAAAATGGATGATTTAATTAGTAATCGATTTAGCGGAAAATTCGATTCAACGAATTGTCCTGACAACTGTTGTGCTCGTTAAAATGAAAGTTGCTTTATATGTACATACATCAGAGATCTGCACGAACGCTATCGACACAATTCATAATATTATATATGCAATCCTCATACACGTTGTTGAGCATGAGCATGAACAACTTCAAGTTCGACCATATTAAGATCATTTACCCGTTTGGCTTAAATATATAAAATTTAGCTCCAGTTTTTTTTTTTTAGCTTTTTTCCATAAATAATGTCTCCTGTTGGTTCAAATTTAGAAAAATTTATTTTTTAAACGAATCGCATCAAAGTTATATGAAGCTACAGATTTATTATTAGTTAACACAACAAAAGTACATTTCATGGCACTGCTTCTCTTTAGAAAAAAAAAAAAGAATCGATTATTGCATCATATCATAATTAAAATTTACAATTTATAATACTTAATTGCGGTTAAGAAGTTGTAAAATATCAGAAAAATGTAAGGGTTAGTAAAAGTTGCCCTTAGATCGGATTCAGTAGATATTTTTATGTTTTCATATTTTTGCAAATACAAAATATTTAGAGAAATGGTATATTTTATTTTCAAAAACGTTTCTCCTTATAAGCTGTGACATGAGAGAACGAATTAGCTTCAATTTAGGTTTTTTTTCAGTTTTAGCTACTATTTATCTTTTTTCCGAATTTTTTTGTGGCTGATTTCAGCATATATTTTGAGCCCTTTTCGCTGGATCGCTTAAAAATTCTGTCAACACTACTACAAGTACATGAATTAGGATGGATACTAATGCAGTATTCATTGCAGATCTCTGATGTGTCTATTTATATAAATGCTTAAAAATGAAATTGTAAAAGAAGGGACTAGCTTTTACCTATTTAATGCTTCTACCTCCAGCATATGAGGATCAACATCGTCCTTAAATCTTTTCAGCTGTTCGATTTGCTTTTTAACTGCGTCTATATCAGAGCCAACGGGTCCAAGACGTTCAAAATTACGTTCTGCTTTGTCTAAGAATTTTTCCAAATTTTGTAAAGTCTCATGGAACTCCATTGCTTTTTCCATAGCATCAATTAAATTTTCTTCACGTTTTGCGTACAAAGCTGTTATATTGTCCCAAGCATTGTCCAAATCTTCGATGTGTTTTTTAACTTCCGGTTTATCCGGTTCACCGCACATATTAATCAAATTGCTACCATTCCGACGCACTTGTTCTACCTCTGGTTTAGTCTGATCAATTTTAAACCGTACTTCCTGTAATGCAACTTGTTGTTTCTGTATTTCCTGTGGTTGGGCAGCAGGGGGCTCTTGCGAGGACAAAGTTTCTTCTAAGTCTTTTAGTGTGCCCATTACACCATTTAGTTGTTTCCAGAAAGGTTCAGCTACACTTAAAATGTCATCAAGTGAGCTGCCACGATTCTTGGTAGCTTTCTGTACATCATTCCATAGACTGTTAAGTTTCTCTAATTTAGATTTTATATCACGCACAGCTGGATCTGCTTTATTTCCGGCCTTTGCAATAACTTCATCAGCCGCTCTTTTCACTGCCGTAAAAGCATCTGAACGCTTTTCCAAATCATCTGTTAATGCGGCATTGTCCTCCATTTGCTCTCTGATCTTTTGTGGAAGAGCTGAAAGGGGTTCCAATTGATTAACTTGATCGACTGTATTAGCTAATGCACGTAGCATGCCCTCCAATTTGTCGGAAAACTGACTAGATTCCTGCAAAGCATTTTCCAACATTTGCTGGCGTTCACGCAACTCGAGGCGAAGTGCTGCATATCGAGAGTTGTCAGAATCAAGAACTTCATTTATTTTTGCACTATCATCTTCTGATACAAGGGCTCCCAATGCTTCGCCTGTTTTATTAAGCTTATCAAGTAGAGGTTTATGCTCAGTAATAGATAGCAATAGGCGTTCATTTTTATCTTGTTGTGTAGTTATTTGATCTGGTCGTAAGACTGGCATACTGAATCTTGAAATTTGTTGTTCCATATCATCTAACCAGCTTGACAAACCGTTGTGCGAATCAGCAAAATGTTCTGACAAAGGTAACGCTTGCTCTAATACTCCCAAACGTTCACTACATAATTGTGCGACAGATTCTACAATTTCTTTTAAATCATCAAGTTTTTCACGAAGTGCAGCTATATATTCGCTTTGAGGAGATTCTCTTAAAATTTTTTTGGACGTAGTGGCTATATCGCGGACTCGCCCCTTTTGACTGGAGATATCATCATTTATAGAACGATGCTCTTGTAATTGTAATCGTACCAATGTTGGCTCGATAGCAGGCAGATCAGCTTCCCGAAGTGTTGTGTCCATATCCCGGAACCATTCAAGCAATTCATCGATATCTCCAGTGACCTCCTTAACGCGTTGTGTGCTAAGATGAAACCGTTCCGCTTTACGTTGAATTTGTTCTACTATTGCATCGAAACGTCTATTATCACGAGTAACGATACTCTCAATCGAAGCGGCACCATCTCCTGGAGAAATTTGACATAATTGCGGGCCGAATAAATTAATATTGTCTATAACGGGGCGCATTTCTACCAATTCAGATTCTAGGCGCAACAAATCTGCTTGGCCAAATTCACTTGCCGTAAAAGCACTTTCAGCTATTTGCATCCAATCTAGCAAACGTTTATGTGAATCATGGAATTGTTGCACCAACGGAAGAGCGTTTTTAGCTCTTTTAAGAAGATCGCCACCTCTAGTCGCTAATTCTCCGTAACGACGTTGGAGTGCATCTAGTTTGTCTTTCAATTGTAAAGCTTCATCATTGGAAATATGTTTCATCAACTCGGATCCAGAATCGACAGTGGATTCAATGTTTGGAGCTTGACTAGCAATATTTTCATTTAATTCAACTAGATAATCCATTTGTTCCATAAGCTTTTCTGGATAAACAGCAATTGGTTTAAAACGAGAGAGTTCTTGTTCCATTCTCTCCATCCACCCAACCAATTCTTGATAAGTTATAACTAAATGTCTTAATCCTTGGCGTGATTCAGCAAGTAAAGAACCAATATTTTCGCTTACATCAGCTAAATTAGTAAAACGATCCGTAATATTTCGCACTTTATCCCCTAGTTGCACTGCTTCATCTTCGCCAACCAATTGCATTAATTGTCCAGCAATGTCTGCTAAATCAGCAAAGCTTGATTTTTTTGATAAAATCTCACCATGCAACTCATTATGTTCCTTGATGCGATTTTGGATTTTTTCCTCATCCGTTGGAACAAGTTCCATGTTTTTGATGGATCTCTCAACACCATCAAGCCATAGCTCAAGTGGAATTATTTTATCTTGGAAAGCTTTAGCAACATCCATTGCTGCTTCCAGGTCTGCTTCGCGTTGTTCGGCTCCATTTGTAAGGGAATCGAAACGTTTTACAAGATCATTTAATTGCCCTTCAATTGAATCCCGTTCTGAAGGTTCGCAGGCATTTGCTACTTCCATTCCCATTAAAGAAAGTGAAGACATTGAGTTTTGTCTGTCCATCAGCATCTTCTTTAAGAACTTTTGTTCTTGAAGTTGTGCTTTAACAACTTTATAATCTGCACTTGGTGGCTTTTGATTTGCCACCATTTCTTCTGTGTCAAACAACCATTTAGATAGGCCAGACAATGCTTCTTGGAATCTACCAGACTGTAAAAGAGCAACATCCAAACGCCGTTCACGTTCATTCATTAATTCTTTTAGATTATTCCAATTATCGTTTAAAGACTCCAAATCTTTCTCAATGACAGCTGTTGAAACGCCATTGCCAGCTGATCTAACTAAGTCGCGACCATTATTGTTTACTTTGCTGATTTTTTGTGCTAGATTTTCCACTTTGAGGTTTCTAAAGTTGCGGAAATCTTCCTGCTGCCGACGAATTTGATCGAGTTCTGAACTAACTGGTTTGAAGCTATGGAATTCAGATTTCACATTTCGTAAGTCATCGAGGGCATGTTGTTTTGCATCGTTAAACTCATTTAATAATTGTAACGTATTTTCCAAATCGTTCTCGCGGCTGCGGCATTGATTATCTAATCGACTCAGTGTATTTCGGATCAAAGAAATTTGAGCAGGAATTTGATTTTCTGTTGAAATTCCAGAATCTATAAGAGCGGTTGAAGAACGTTCCATATCGTTGACAGCATTAGACATATGATTAAGCTTTGAATGTATTTCAGATGTTTTCTTTAATTGTGATTTAATTATGCTAACTTCGCGTCCGGGCGGCGCTAAGCTTTCGATTTCATGCTCTAAATTGTTCAAATCAGCTAAAAAGTTTTTAATTTGCTCATTTAACTTCGATATGGTAGATGCGGCGGATTGTAATTCAACAAATCGATCATTAAGGCGAACGTTTAAATCGGAAACACGGTCAAACATACCGTCCACATCATCACATAAATGGTCTCCATCCCCGCCGGCAGCTTGGCACTCTAAAGATATAGTTTTTGCCATAGATTTTAAATCTGTAAGTGGTTTCTCCAATTTAACTAATTCATCTCGTATAGCTTTTACTCGTTCGAGTAATTTCGGATCTTTAGCTGCTCCTCCTAAGGCATCATGAGCCGCTAAACGGTCTTCACAGCGGCCAACAGAATTATCCAAATTTCTTAAGTGATCGTTAAAATCAGATAATCGTCGTGAACAATTTTCAATATCTTGCGTTTTATTGATTAAATCATTATTTAATTTCTCCCATCTATCTTTAATATCTTGTAGCTCACATTTTATTGGCTCTTTATCAATGTCACAATAGGCAATGAATGTTTCACCTAATCCCTTAGTAGACTCATATTCGTTGGAATGTTTCCACACTTCACTTCTAAGCGTTTGAATATCTCGCAAACGATTTTCAACATTTGATTTATACAGTTTTCCGGGTGTTAGGTTAGCCAATTTATCCTCTGCGATTCTTAACCATGACAGGAAAGTTTCTGATGTTTGTGAATATTTTTTGCAATGTTCCATACATGTTTGCAGGCGTGACTGCCTCTCGGCGACTTCTCTACGTAGTTTGTCCCACAATTGCTGTATTCGTTCTAAATCTCTTTTCACAGTTCGGTGTTGCTGGCGATCTCCCAGTTCTTTTCCTTTGTTTATAAGCATTATAATTTCGTGTTCCCGTGCCATTACTTCACGATATATGGGTTCGTGTGCGTCGATTTGATGTTGCAAGGTAGGTTTATGTGCCGATAAAAGCAATTTCTCGGACAAATTAGAAAGTTCTCCCGATAACCACCCAATCATTTTTGCACAGTTTTCCGAAAGGTGGCGGCTATCACGCAATGAAGCTTCAGTTTCTGCTTTTTTCGTATCCAACTTTCGCTGCAATGTCTGATATTGTTTTTCTAATGCAGCTACTTTGGAATTTACATCAGCACGGGAAGCAGAGTCTCCGAGAATATTACATAGTAGTATGGCTGATTGCTCAGCATCAGCTAATAATGATCTTTGCCCTTCCAATTGTCTTTCAAGGTTTTCTATTTTACGTAAGTTTTCTTCATGGTCACCATCTGTAGATAATTCATCTAAGTTATCGCTTATACTTTGTAGAGCTTCTCGTAATCTATTTATAGCAGCATCAAACTCTTTGCTGCTATCAGCAGCACCACCCAAGTTGTTGGCCCGTTCATCCAGGCGTGCAACGATGTCGTCCCACTTCTTCAGTACGTCATTTAACTTTTTCTCTATATTTGGTTTATCAGACGGAATTGAAATGCGATTCAAAACTTCATGACCAATTTCTTGAAAATGATTCAATTGAGGTTGCTGAATTCGAAATTCTTCTCGGAGCACCTGTACCTGCTGTACTTGACTCTGAACCATTCTAGAATCTGTGGAAATGGGACCAAGAACAGTTAGAATTCTTTCTTTGCTCTGCAACCAGTTTGATAAATTGTTGTACATATCTAAAAAGTCGCGTAGTTTTTCAGAAAATTCAATCCGACGTTTGAATATTTCACTTAAATTCTTCCATTTCTCAATTATATTGTCATTCTCTAGCCTTAACTGATCAGCACCAATCACATCAGGTTTTCGTCGCAATATATCTTTGATTTGTACCTTAGTGGTATCTAATAAACTTTGTTTTTCATACATATCTTCGAGAACTTTCCTAGCTTGTTTGATACAATGTTCAGCTTCATCTTTATTTGATGCTGATTCTTTTGGAACTTGGCGCTGGATGCGATCTAAGAACAATGTCAAAGTTTTTAAATTTTCATATTGCTTCTTCACTTCTTCGGTCATATTATCTATTTCATTTTGACGATCTGATAAACGAACACCAATTAAATTATAACGATTATTGATCTCTTTCAATTGATGTTGAACTGGAGATAATTCAGAAATTTGGAATCCATCTTGAGATGATCTGCGACTGCCAAATCCACTCGAGGTGGTGGAAAGAGGAGACAAGATACCGACTTTGTTAGGACTTGGACTTCTTCCTTCTCCAGATGCAGTTCTCATGGGACTTACACGCTTAATTGGACTGTAAGACAATCTTTTCCGGTTTGGACTTTCTGGATGGAAAAGAGCATCGTATTGAGCCCCAATGTCATTTATCTTTTCGATATGTTCATTAAAATCTCGATATTTCCGGAAAAGTGGCTTAAGTTCATCATTTTGTTCTCGAATTACTTTTAAATCTATAGCAACAGGGCACATTTTGCCTATCTGGCCTTCCATTTCAGACAGCCAAGAAATCACTTTGTCTTTCATATCTTCGTATTGCACTTTTTGCTCCGATTTCATTTTAGAAAGTTTAGATTTTTCATCTAATGTAATATTGATGTTGCGCCACAAGTTTTCAAGTGATTTTAATCGATCGCGCAATGGGCCAGTATCAGTGACATCACGTTGCCCTATCAAATTTTTGCAATTTGCAACACAGTTTTCGTATGCAGCAGCCTTACTTTCCTTTGTGCGTAGTATTTCCTCCATGCGATACAAAAGTTTGTCGATTGCCAAATTATTTACTTCTCTACTATCGATCATTTCTTGTAAAGTATGTAAATCGTGTTCGGTACTTGCGATTTCATCCAAACATTTTTGGAGGTTATTATATACATCCTCAAGAAACTCACCTCTCTTATACAATTTCTCTATCAGTTTCTCTACTTTTTCAGACACTGCATTTAAATTGGATTCAACAGTTTTTGCAATACGAGGATTGGATGCGGTATCCATCAAATGTTTCGCCGACGTCTGTACACTAGCAATTGTTCCCTGATGTGAGTTAACATCTGCCAACAGAGTTTTATGTTCACGTATTTGCTCTTGTAAACGCTCTTTTATAAGAGAAGCTGGACGAAATTGTAATTTAAATTTATCCTCTGCTTTATTCGCCCAACTAACCAAATTTTCAAGCGCATCTTGAACACCTTGAGATTGCAATAATGTTTTGTCAAGTATTTTGCAATGATCATTAAGTGTATCGATCATTTTCTGGTATTTGCTTTTTAAGTCTAATGCTGGTTTCTCTAAAACCTTAGATTCGTGAGGACTGAGTTGACTACCCAATATTTTCATTAAATCATCTAATGTTTGATCAACATTGTCAATTAAACGGCCATTTGATAACAATTCATTATGAAGTGCTTTTGCTTTATTCATTTGTTCGGAGGCAGCTTTTGTATCGCCCGAAAGTGGTTCTGATAAAATACGTGATACTCGAGGTTGTACATTACGAATCCACTCATCGGCCTTATCAATTGCATTTTGAAATTCTCGCTGACAAGCATTAAGTCCAGATATGCGATCTTGAAGAGCATTTGCACGATGTAACAAATCTTTGTACTGTGTGGATATCAAAGAAACCTCTTGACGAATAGGGCTTTCTGCATTGGATATTGGTTCGATATGAGGTAGACGTTCAGGTAATGAAGTACGAAAATCATTAAGAATTGAAAGGAATTCTTTACTGCCATCAACGAAACGTTGTGCTGACATAGTTATGAATCGAAGATCAGCTTGGTGTCCAATAACGTCGCTTACGAACTCACGTATAGAATCGCCATGAACCGATAAATTTTTTAGGTCAGCCAAAGATTGCTCTTTATCTTCGAGTTTATGCCGAGCTTCTTGTAGCCAGTTAAAGAAAATACTTAACTCGCCACAAATTTTAGTTAGTTCATCACGGATAGCTTCAAGACGACGTAAAAGCCTTGTGGCACGGTCACCTACCCGTTCAACTCTAGAACGTAACTCTCTACCAGCATTTTCCAAAGTAGTTACTTCAGGTGTAGAAAGTACATCGGCTCCTGTTAAGACAATTTGACGTATTTGTTCCAAACATGAGGATACTGGTCGTTGTTGCGCTTCGATTTCTTCTTTTATTTGCTTAAATATGAATAATAATATCAATAAAAATAATGACAATATTTAAATAAAAAGAAATAATAAAACTTGTACTTACTCTTAAAGTATTCGTTTGGTTACGAATATCGTCAATTTTCTCTTTAGGACCTCCAATATTCGATATTTTGTACTCAATCGTGCTGACCCACTTCAGTAATTCATTCACACCTTCCTCACAAATGTTAAATTTTTCGAAAACGGCTTGCTATTCAAGAAAAAAGATAATTTCGCGCTCATATATTAATAATCATAATAAAAGAACATAATATAATAATAAAAGTTCAAACTATCAGTATATTCTTGTGACTGTCATCTTTTGTTTTACGTTTTCTTACGTGCTTAGTTGTATATCATAATAATTAGCAAAAAAGATAAAAATCTGTTGCATTATTTATTATGCATATTTCAGTCCAATAAAATCGATTAATTGCCATTCGAAATCAAAGCCATGGACGCTTATAGTCGAGTATAATTGCAGAAAGAAAGCACACCTTAATGTTAATACGTTTTTTTTAAACATAGTTAATAAGAAAGCCATGCAAATAATACAAGCAAATGAATAAAACAAACACAAGTAACCAACAAATTAAAATGCACAATTAATAAAAAGACTAATATTAAATGAAGTAATTGACAATATACATAAGAAAAAAATCTGAAACGATGAAGCTGAAAATACAAAAATGTGAACATAAAATTTTTATAAATAAAATAATATAGAAAGAAAACAAAATTTACAACTTACCAAATTGATATAATGTAAAGTATTTACATATGTTGTATTAACATGCTTATAATAAACATATGTAAATGAAAGTTGGAAAATAAAAAAAAAAATTATTGTTTATCCCGTTTATGAAAAAATTGTTTAATGAAACTTGCAATGCGAATTTATGGAGAATACAAAATACACGTATGCATGACGCCCTATATAGTAAGGAACATACTAAATTTTAAAAGAGATGTCATGGAAAAAAACGTTAAAACTCAACTCTTATTTATTGAGATTACTAAGATTGTTTTAAAGAGAAGAAAGAGAATTAAAAACTTATTTGTTCCGGTCATCACATTTGTGATTTAAGTTTGTGGTATTAATTTGAGTACAAGGTCGGTTAAAACTCTGAAGCATAGGCTAACTTCTTAAAAGTTTGTTCTAAGACTGAACAAAAGAGGTTTGTTTAAATGTTGAAAACAACATGAACGGATATTAATGGACTTTTTTTCTGCACAGTGTAAAAAAGTATATTGCTGATTAATTTAAAATCTCTTTTTCATACAGCTGCGAGTACTCACTGGTACGACATATTTACATATCTTACTAGCACGTACTGCAATTGTTCAATATTATGAAATGAAATATGTGGAAAACAAAAAATAGAATAATTGATTGATTCATGCACATTGCCCGAGATAATATTCAATGCATAACTTACTCGCTGTTCGGCAGGTAATATGAGGCCCATTTGAGCTGCTTTCATCAAATCAATGCCATTTTTATTATCAGAGCGATTTACTAAACGGCCGTTGTTTCCATCGATGAGTCCACTGTTAATAGCCGCAGTTAATGGAACAATTTTATCGGTAACGGATCCTCTAACAACCGTGGACGAAGGATCCAGCAAACCACACGCAATTGACTCTAATAATGTAAAGTGATTACTATGCTTTCTATCTGTATTCATTTGAAATGGATCTATTAGACATCCGTTTTCAGCGTTGTATATATTATACTGTATTGCTTCTATTAAGCCGAATGATCGTTTGGGTGTAACAAGTAAGCCAGTTTCATAGGCATTTCGTAACGAGCAGACCTTGGACGTCTTCGTATTTAGTACATTAGCTTTATTTGCATCCACAAGACCTTTTCGAAATGCTTCTGGAATTCCAACTAATTTAGTTTTAGCTTCATCCTTGACTAGCGCTGATAGCGGATCAATTATTCCTTCCGTAACAGCATTCTTTAATGAATAAACTTTGACGTCATCATCGACTAAGCCTGTGGAGCTTACTTTAAACGTTAACAAACCAGTTTCTAAATCAAGACTTTTGCTCTCGACTGCCTGATCAAGTGTAATAGGCTCTCGCAAGTAGACAATAAGAGAAGGGTCGATTGAAAAGAACAACGACTTTGGATCAATTAAAATCCTTTTATTCATGTCGAATAAATTATTTTGCTGTGCAACAGAGAATGGAATCAGTTTGTAAGAGTTTACCTGTCGTACAAATGCAGCTTTAGGATCAATAATATTTAAGTTTATGGCTTCATGTAAAGACATTTCTTGAGGTTTTGTTTTATCTTTTATCTGAGTGGGTGTTTCTGATATAGCTTCGCTGGTGGCGCTTTCATTTAAAAGACTCGAAATTGGCATTAAAATACCTCTACTAAAGGCTACTTCATAATCATATAACACTTGGGATTTCGGATCTGTTACTAGACCTTTTGAGGTGTCTATAAAATCATTATTACAGGCCTCAGTTAAGTCGTAATCAATTAATTTGCCTTTATATATAGTGGTTTTCGGATTTATAAATCCATTATTTATTGCGTCGGACAAATTGTAATATTGACCGGTAGTTGGATCACATAATGTACCATTATTACAATTATATAACTTCATACTTATTACTGTTTTTAGATCTTGTGGCCGGCGATTTGACACAATAAGACCACGTTTGCGAGCATTTTGTAAATTTAAACGTTCCCCAGGCAAATTATAGTAACCGTCAGTGTCTATAATTGATTTCGAAATACTTTCGGATAGTTGTAAATATTCACCATTACTAAAATTTTTTATCAAACTACTTGTGGCACTAATAACTTTGTAAGTTAAGGCATCTTCTAAAGTAAGTTTTCTGTTGGAAATGGGATGCAAAATCTTATTTTCTTCAACATCATAAAATCCCATAGCCAGTGCCTCATATAAACCAAATCTGGCATTTTCTATATCAATAATGAGTCCCAGTTTTAGAGCTTTTCCTAAGGAAATACATCTATTGCTACCAAGATCTTTGAAAATTCCATCTCGCTTGCTTATAATACCGAAACGACAAGCTTCATTTAAATTGTACATTTTCTCATTTACTTCATCAAATACACATGGCAATTGAGGATCTATAACGCCGTCTCGAGTAGCTTGCAGTAATGATATTTTCTTACCCGTTTTCGGGTCTATTATCTTGCCTGTACCATCATCAAACAAACCCACGAGTATAGCTTTTTGAAGACTAATTGGTGCATGTAAATCCTTCAGTACTCCTATCTCAAATGCGTGCTTAATGCTTATATTTTCATTGTTATATTTCAACAATCCTCTTTCCCAATCAATGACGTCTGATGTTTTTGCTTCTGTCAAATTCAAATTTTTATATAGCCCAGTCTCATAATCTTTCAACTCAATATTTTTGATGTCTATTAGTTGTGTATCTAACGCCTTAATTAAAGCCATTTTATGTCCAGTCTTAGGGTCAATGACATAACCATCGCGGTTATTATAAACATTTTTAGCAATGGCCTCGCCTAGTGAAATTGGTGTTTTAACTTCAACTAAAATGCCCTGTTCAAACGCGTCTTTAAAATCTGTTTCTGACGCATTTGCAATCTTAACTGTACCTTTCTTTATGTCCACTATTCCGGCATCTGCTGCTTCCATAAAAGGAAGCAACTTATTATCCAACTTGACGATAGTCGAACCCGGATCAATAATTCCTCTGCGAATAGCAGTTTCAGTTGAGAGTTTTTCTCTAGTAATTGTGTTACTGATTTTGCCTGATTTTGGGTCATAAAGACCAAGATAAACGGCGTCTGGTAAGCTTCTTTTACGCTTAGATGGCAGTAGCACTCTATTATCTAAAGCTTCTACCAAAGACATTTTTTCCGATGTATATGGATCAATAACATAGCCGCCAACTGGATCAAGTAGACCTTTTGTAATTGCCTCTGTTATACTTATAACCGAATCCGTTCTTGGATCTAAAATGATTAATTCATCCGGATTGATATATTTTAGGGTGATTGCTTCTTTCAAATTAAGAATTTTATCGTCAATTTTCAGCGTTGATGTTGAGGGATCAAACATATTCCGCATAAGACAATCTACTAATGATAATGGTTTCTTCGTGCTTATTAAGTATCCCTTTACAAAGGCTTCATCTAACGTTAGATGTGGATATCGCAGCACACCACTTACAGTATCGAGAAGACCCTCTTTAACGGCTATTTGGCCGGACATAATTGTTCCATTTTCGTCATTTTTTATTAGAGAAGTATCCAATTCAACAAAACCTAATTCAATAGCTTCTCGTAGAAGCATTTCACTACCAGTTATTGGATTAAAGACTTTGCCGGTTTTAGGAGAGTAATATTCACGCTGTAATAATTCTGTTAAGCTCCAAGTTACGTTGTCGGTCTTAACCAATTTCCTTTCTACACCCTTATTAAAGGGCATAAAAACATTTGATTTTGTATCTTTTACTTGTCCATTCTCTGGTACAACCAATTCATCTTCAATAGCGCTATGCAAATTTAGTTCCTTATTTTCGAGAGAGTCAACTATAAGTGATATTTTAGGGTCGACTAATCCTATTTCAATGGAACGTTGAATATCAACCTGAATTTTGGATTCTGAATCATATAACTTTCCTGTTTCTTGATCATAAAGACCCTTACGGATGGCAGCTTCAAGAGAAATCGGCTTGCGTGAACCCGACACAAGAAAACCTAACTTGAAAGCTTCTTCTAATGGTACTTCTTGCAAAGTCTGAATATCGATCATTGTTCCAGCTTGCATGTTTACAACTCCCAACTCAATTGCCATACGCAGTGGAATAATTTCGCCACTCACTGGATCTCGAACTGAGAGTGACTGAATATCAATGATTCCATTATTAATTGCATCACTAATGGAACAAACTCGACCATCGTCAAGCAATATTTTGCCACTTTCTGCATCAATGAAATTTTCAATATTAGATTGCACTGATTCTTTATCTGGGCTAGTATAAATAATCCATCCACGTTTAATACACTCAAAGAAAGGAATTTTTTGGCCAGTTTTTGGGTCCACCATGTGACCATTGTGACGATTTAGAAGCGGACGATCCAAGGCATCCAGTAAGCTTTCATATTCACCAGTGCTGAAATTTTTCACTAATATTGACGCTGGATTAAATACATGACCATATAAAACCAGGTCTTGCAATGAAATTTTTCGTTTTGTTGTAGGATCTATGAAATATTCATGTTTTAAATCAAAAACATTGAGCTCGCCCATTATTTCTGGTGTTAACATATGTGGAGCATTAATCAGGTATGACGGTTGTTGCATAATTACTGCCACCAAATTCTGATTATAAATTTCTACTTCATCCTGGAGATTTAAGTTTTCATTTTCTAGCATTGTTTCTACGTTATCTAATAGCCTTTCGCCGTTCAAAATTACTTGGCAATCCTTTGGGTTGATTAATTTTCCGGAAATTGCTTCATATAGTGTGCATTTGGGCCGGTCCGGCATGAATTCTGCTTCTTTCTTATGGTGGCATTCTGATAGCAAACTTTCTTCCGTATTTAAATCAACATACCTATTGTGGACGTCTTCGAAATGGTCTTGACTTTCTCTTCCCAGTCCGATACTATCTTTATTGTCTCCAGAATCTGTAGATTCAGTATTATCTATACTGAAAGCTGCCGTTATATCCATGCGTTCTTCAACCGTTTTAATTGCTTTTGAATCTAATGAGCTTTCTGCATTCTCTTTAAACTTCTCCGTTAAAATACCCATTTCTTTCGCTTTACCTACGGAACATACTTCCCCAGTTTGAATATTCTTAACTTCATTATTAGACACCAGAATATACCCTTGCATCAATTCAATGGTTTTAGTTGTAATTGTATGGAGAGATTTCAATGTCTCCATAGTTCTACTTGTGGGCAAAGGCTTTTGAGTTGTAACGAATTCAGAGAGCGGCTTCAGCACTAAATATCCCTTTTCAAGGGCTCTGCGTATTGATATTGCCTCCTCAGTTTTTGAGTGTTTAAAAGTTTGATTTTGAACATCAATGAGGCCTTCGTTCAAAGCTTGTTCTACTTCGATTGCATCTACTCTTGGAGGATAAGGAATACACATAATGAAATTACTATCTAAAGCTTCCTTTATTGTCATTTTTTGAGCTGTATATGGATGAGATATTTCATTTTTATTTGAAATTAATAGTCTTCTTTCAATTGCAACAGGAAATGTCATGGCCACAGGTGGCAACGTATTTGCTGTACTTTTGCCATAGTTCAAATCAAATATTCCTTCTCTAACCGCTTCGCTTAGGCTGAGAACTCCATTACCAACTTTAAAAGTAGAGTTCATACCATCAACTATACCATCATTTAAACCTTCCTGGAGTGTACAATTATTTGGTTTTAGGATCACAGATTGTGGATCAAGAATATCACAAATGATAGCTTCATTAAGGCTGAGTAGGTAACCGTTCTCTGGGTGAATTATTTTTTGACTATCCATATCAATAAGTCCTTGTTCCAGCAGTTTTGGTATTGACAAGCTTTTAGCTAGCGGTATTAATAGGTGATTGCTTGATTCTGGATCAATTATTTCAGTTTCTATAGCCTTATTTATATTTAATATTCGGTTTCTTTGTATATCTAATATATTGCCTTTTTGCCCGTCTATAAGACCCATATCTAGAGCTTTTCTTATTGATAAACTATCATTATTGGACAAACTCTCAAGTATATCTTTGGTTTCCGCATCAATTATTCCTTTTTCTAAAGCATCAATAGGCTTCAAAATAATTTTCCTCATTTTTTGCAATGTTACTGAAGTGTTATTTAATTCACTTTGGGATATAATACCGCGCTCGTAGGCCACTTCAACAGGTATACTTTCACCAGTCCTGGGATCAGTAACGAATCGTATAATTTGCAAAGCTTCCTCAACTGGGACAAGGGGTGTGCCAGCAATTTTTATTAATCCAATCTTTATAGCATCACTAACAAGTTTTGGTTCTCCAGATTTCGTCAAGATCATATCTTTAACAGGGTCATATACCTTACGATTGATTGCTTCTGTAATAGAAATATCGTTATTTGTACTAGGATCCACGATTTTAATTAAATTTTCATTTATATTTCCTTCCTTTGCTGCCTCGAATACATTTTTCGATTGACCAGTTTCGGTAAAAATTACCAACATTGTGGAAGGATCATATATTTTGCCTGGCTCAATTTGCACGGGATCAGGACTTTCATCTTCACGCCAGCTTACGTCCATGTCCATTTCAGTTGAGTTATTCGGTTCACCTCCTACTAATGAAATATTTTGGATCATAGTATTATTGGTAGGAACATTTTCTAAACTTAGTTTATCTTTTTTAAGAACATTCTGAGTTTTATTTTCTTGATTTCGATTATTGTCTATGTAAATTTCCTTACTTAAAGAAACACTAGAATCGGTTAATTTTTCCTTTTCGTCATATTTTTTTTGTAAGAGCATATCTTTTTCTGGTAAATATTTTTTGTTTGGTATAATATTTAATTTACTTGAGGTATTAGCATTTGTATTTTTATCAGAGTCTGGAATCAAAAGGCCGTACGAAAGGGCTTGTTGTACTGAATAAACATTTCCTGTTTTATGATCCTTATATAACTGACGGTCTTCATCAATTAAACCTCGACTTATTGCATCCGCAAATGTTAGGATTTTTTCCTGGGTTTCTTGAGTAGTAGTTTGAATTGACACATACCGATTAACTGTCCGAGTAACTGTCTCTGTTGTCAGTGTTATATTTAATAAACTACTTAGAAATAAAGCACCTTCTGGCGAAATAAATTTCTTCTCGATAGCTATATCAAGAGGCACGTTTTTTCCAGTCTTTGGGTCTAGTAAGTATCCAGTTTTTGGATCAATTAAACTATGATAGCATAAATCAAGAACAGTCAATTCATTCCCACTAGCGTCATGTACACCGATACCTTTAGTAAACATTTCATAAACTTCTTGTCGTGCCATATCCTTTTTTACGGCAATTTCTAAAGGTAAATACTCGTTTTTACTAACCTCTAAAACAAAACTGGGACCCTTTTTACACAAAATATCACGGGATAAGGCCATATTGAAGCTTACAAAATCATTACTTCTTAAATCTTTAAAACCATCTATATTAAATATTGATTTTTGTGAAACCGAACTTATAAGACCACGCTCTACTGCCTCTGGTATAGTCATCACCTCACCAGTCATAAAATCACGGTATTTAAATTCTCTTGGTAATATGATTCCATCGTCTATTGCCTCTTGCAAAGTAACTAATTTTCCTTTAACTTTATTAATACATTTTAAATTATTTTTATCTAAAACTCCGAACTCAATTGCTTGAATTAGATCTAACTTACTTCGACGCATTGGACTAATAATTTTTTCGCTATTATCTAGCAAATTTAAATCAACAATATCTTTCAATGTATAGGGCTTAACAATGAGTTTCCGGTTTTTAGCCTCAATAAATGTTAACTTTTCTTTTGTAGCTTCGTTAACGTAACGTCCAGTTTTAAAATTTAGAATACCAAGAGTCAGTGCATCATTAACAGAAATCTTTCTATCATTCTTTGCATCTACCACTTCAACAATATTGGGATCAATCAATTGATTTGCTACAGCCGAGTCAAGTTTGAATTTTTCACCAGAATTACGGTCCGATATCCAACCAGCTGAGTCAACAAGACCATGAGCAATGGCGTCGCTTAAGCATAATGCACTCGACTTTATTGTTACTGACTCATGTTTTATCATATATCCTTGATTATACGCTTCTGCTAAACTTAAGGACTTTTTCAGCTCGCATAGGCTAGGTGCTACGCTGGAGGTCGCTGTAGATAGAGCCTCGATAGTATTATTTTCCTCAAGATTAGTATTTATCTTAACACGTTTTTCTGAAGATTCGAATCCTGATTCTGCTTCAGTGATTTCGCTCTGAATTACTTCCAATAATGAAAGTTCTCTACCTCTAGAGTCTTTTACTGCGCATGGTTTTAACAAATATTGTGTTAATTTTGCATCAATCAATCCTTGCTCTGCAGCTGTTTCCAAGGGGATATGTTTATCATTCAATATCACTTCACCTGAACGTACGTCCAAAATTCGCATAGAAATGGCTTGTCTTATAGTAATACTTTCCCCCGTTAGTGGATCTCGAATGCCAGCAATATCGAGAAGATTATTGCTTAATACCTGATTTTCCTCTACATCGCGGCTCTTTTTTTCTCTTTTGAAGCCGCGAGATTCGATGTTGATTATGGTAGTCGATACATTTCTATCTGCGCCATTTGTACTGGACCTAAGAAGAGAATAAATATTAAAAATCGAAAAGAATTTACATGCACTTTAGGTGTAACTTTTTCTCTTTTCAAGGCTTTCAAATAATGAATCGTCACTAAGTTGATATTTTAAGAAATTGTAACCTCTACAAGAATCCATTACACGTATATAAAAAATTTTCGTTATTATAAACGCTAATATTAGCTGTTTTTGTTGAGAAATGACAGCAAAAATTAGCCAGTGATGAAATCGAGAGAGTAAGATGTTTTACTCTCCCAAAAAAAGAAATTTAACAGCTGTTTATTTTATTGCGGTCAAATTTGAATCCGTTCGGTTATACAGTTTATTAGGTTCAGCTTTTAAGTTTTTTCTAAGAATTTTATTAATTGTTTTTCAAAAATAAGGAAGTTTTACATGTTTTATAGTCGTCCAAGCGCTCCTTTATAAGGTCGAAGATATAGGTAGAACTTATAATATTCTAGTTCTATGCAATCAATATTCCTAATCCTAATTCTCATTTAACGAGTACATTAACTATTTAATTGAATAGTTGATGTCATTAAATTTATTTTAACAAAATTACATTTGTGCACTAATTGTATATCATTCATATTAAAGAATTAATATTATATTATTAGTTTAAATAAATTTTGATTTGCTGAAAAAAATTCAATCAAACAATCACAAATCAGCTGTTTTTCGTACTTGCTAGTTTTTACTGGCTGAAATTTTCCCAGCACGAATTTACAACTTTCTCTCAAAACTACACAAACGTCAAATTTGAGCTCTCGTTGCTAATTTTACTGAGCGATCCAGTAAAATTCAATAAAAACGAACAGAACTATTAATAGTAAGTAAAAGAAACTCTGAAAATAAATGTATTTTTTAAGGCAAATTCAGCTTAGTTTTCAAACACACATCGTATATTACTGACAATGGGCGTCAATTACACAGTGCAGACTTTCGTGATCAGAAGTTCACAGTACATGTTAAATCTTGAATTTCTGCATTCTTAGGACATATAAGAGTCTGAGAGCATTGGTTGATCAAGCATGGTTGGTGAAACAAGACAACAATAATTCTGTGGAAATAACATTTTGAAAGCAGAGAAACATTCCTAATTTCAATCCGCAAAACACAAGGTGCCCAAAACTCGGCGATTTTTGCTGTTTGTGGTCATATAGTGAAAACAAAAAAATCTGCAAAGAAGAAACTTGTTCATCAAGAAATTCAAAATAGCATATCGTTTTTATTTCAATGAACCAGATTTTGACTATACGCCAAATGCGGTTTGCAAAATTGTTATACCAATCTATTGGATTCCATAAAAGGACGAAATAAAGCGCTCCTGGTGTCGATCAACCCAAGTCTCCCAACTCCGGAAAATGCATCCGAGGAAGAAGGAACTGCTTGGATAAACCGGTTGTACTTTGATTGGGAACCCATTGTTCAAAATGAACCATAACCGCTCACACAAAATGAAATAGATTACATTGTGGCTAAATTGGGTTTATCGGAACAGAATGCGGAATTTTTCACCACATTTTTGAAGAGCAGAAATCTTCCTTAACAAAATGTCAACTCCACATCATAAGGAAACGTCAAGCTGATTTCCAGAAATGTTATACCCTTAACAATGAAAATACCTTCACAGCATTGGCAAGTTTGAAGGCTGTGTTATTGCAAATTGCAATTGGATGAAACATGAAGAACTAAAATAGAAGATTTGTTATGTCTTAAAGGTTATAAACATATTATAAAGAACCAATATCAAAAAAAAAAAAAAAAAATTGGAGAAAAAAATCTGACGTGATTTTAGATTGATAAGAAGACACCAAAGGTATATTGCTACCCCCTCTTCACATTAAATTGGGAATCAGTGGAAAATTGGTTGAAAAGATAGTCAAAGGTGTGGAAGGCGGCTATCATTGCTTGCAAGTCATCTTTCCAAAACTGAGCAAAGAAAAAATCAAAAATAGTAAGTATTATATATACACATGTATAAAATTAATAATTTCTTTTTTTGCATAACTAATAAATTTTTTGCAAATTCTATTTTTTGATTTTGAAAAGGTGTACTACAAGGAACGGATATACGAAAATTAAAGAAAAGCCACGACTTCATAAATTTCAAAGCATGGTTGGCATTAGGAGCAATAATCGATTGCGTTTTGGGAAACAATCGTGAACATTCAGTCAAGATCAAGAGAAAGATTGTTGTATTATTACGAAAAAGTCGGCATATCCATGATATTAATACTGTACCTTCTACATTTTAACCTTAATGAATTTTTGCAACATTTGCCTGAAGATTTGGGTGAACAAGGTGAGGATGGTGGACCATCATTGCTGCGGATAAGTTATCATAAATATAGGCATAGTAGGTATAAAATGAATTGAAAATCATTTGTTTGATTCGAAATAAAGAAAAACTGAGATATTGGCCAAAACCGGTTAAAAGTGGTAATTTTTGTGTCTCAGTTTTGCATTTTTTTCGTCTATTCATTAATACCAACAATTTTGCTTCAGATATTCACGACAATAGTCCGTACGTTTGACGAGATATGGTCATATCAAAATATTAAAAAAAATGGTAAAAATCCACTTTGAGCAAAAAACGAGGTAATGCTCTCACATTGTTATAAAAGCTAAAAATGCAAAACGAATGTTGCAGAAATTCCAGATTTGGCGTCTACATTTAACTTCTGATCACGAAAGTCTTGCCGGAAATTTAGTATTGCATAGTTATTTATTTCAGACTTTTAATTATGTATGTCTATAACTTTACGAAATCCTCTTAACTGTACAATAAAATGCAAAAGAAAGAAATACTTACTGTGGTATGTGAATATCACTATTAACGAGATTGGATTTGTATTCATCTTCTGCCGTTAAATTTTTTTGAAGAATATCACTTCTGAACACTTTGAGCGGATTTTGAACACTTTCAGCATATTGCTAAAATAATAGTAAAAAAGTTTAATACACTTGCTACCTTTTATGGTGGGATGGACTATTAGATTATGTTTACCTGGAATTCAAATGCGAAATTATATTCAATATCATTCATGATTCTTAACTGGATGATTTTTTTGTTTAAGCTCAAATTCGGTTATATATCAAAAGTTCATTTTTAATTACAAATTACGGCAAATCGTTTTTATTTTTGTACAAAAATATGTATTTTCCGATTTATATATATTTTTTGCTCTAGATCACATCATTTCCTAACAACTATAAAAAATACAAAAGCGCTAGAGTTAACAAAAACTTATTTGAAAAAAAAAAGGAAAAAAAATTTCTATAATTGTTTTAGAAGCAACATTGGCGCTTTGTAACCACTGAAGTGATTTTTAGCCGTGCTCCTCTTATTCTAAGTCGCTTCCGAACGGAGATTTTATTTCATGTCCGAAATAAGGTACACTCCTTGCCGAAGGGCGACCGCAATTAGAAAATTGAATTTCTATAATTTGGGATGTTGGTCGAATCTAGACCCGAACTCTGGCCTTTTAAATGGTGATTCGCAATGCTAACCACTCGGTTATTCCGGCCGCCAATATATAAATAAAATAGTAATGAATTGCTCCATCGCTGATGACATGTTCAAAAACGAAGCGATTGCGAAAACTTAGCAGAACACAGCTACACCGTATTCACATTTATCATAAAGAAATTAACAACGAAATGTATGAGACTATAATATCTTCTCAATTTACATTTGTCCTGGAAAATTTTAAGAAGAAACTCTGGTCTTTTCCAAAATACTTTTTATCCAACAGTTAATGTCGATGATCAAAAAAGATCATTGGTAAAAAACGTTTTGAATGTTTTTTACGTGTAAAAAATAGAATTTCTACGACCGCCGCCCTTTAGTAATTCCGTGTTGTTTGTGTTTGTTTTCTGTCGTGCTTGATTTTGGAAACACAACGAAGACAGCTCTAGAATTCATTTAGTTATTTGTGGACAAATAAACATACATATATTCATGCTTTACGAAAAAATAAATTCGTATGAATATTTTAACAACTTGTTATTGCTAAAGTAGTAGAATGTAAATTTGGATTAATATGTACGATGACGTCGTTGTTGATACAGCCATACGAATGACATCACCAACTAATTATTTATTATTGAATAACACAGCTACAAAACCGAACATTAGTTTATGCTATATTATAACTATAGCCTTCTACTAATCACGTTCAACAAATTAACAAACCCATTTTTTTGCATTCGTTTCATTAAACAACGTGGTACACAATTTTGAATTTATTTACATAGGAAAGAGATTTTTCATTTCGTAAAATTACTGCGGACAACAGTACGCGTGTTTCATATATTTTTGGAGGAACTAAAATTGAAGCAACAAAAATTTAAAGGCTAAGCGAATAGCCGTCGTCACTCCAACACGACGTTTGCGTTACTGAAAAGCCTTTTTTTTTTAGCAAATATGTTATGTCAAAAGCTTATAACAACATAGAAATGTTGCCATATCTTTAAAAATACTGAAGCCATCAACACCACACAAATAAATTTGACAATTCAGTGTTCACAGTTAGCTTCTTGAAAGCGAAAGCTATGGGCAATATGAAAGCTCTAGGTAATATTATTGTTAGAAATACAACAGCATAAAAAAGCACACATACATTGCGATACCATCTGCTCTCTGCGGAACATAGTATAAAACAAGCGCACACGGTGGGGAAATTATTATTATTAACGACAATTTGACATTCATGATTTTTTTTTTGTTAATGTGGAGATTATGTACACTTTATAGCGCTCATTTTATCCCAAGCATTTTTGTAATTTTTTCTTTAGTTTGTGAGTTGTTGATGTATCGGTTTTTCTAAACGCTACAAGTACATATATATGTACGAGTATATGCATGCATATGGAAATAAGAAAATTTACTCCAAAGCCAAGCTGTCGAAAGCTTTCGATACCCACACAATTATACTAATATCTGTGCGTATCACTATGGCTCACTATGAACATATGTATATATTTAACCGCTGAAGCGATTTTCGGCCGAGCTCCTCCTCCAACTTGTGGGTTTTGCATCTTGATGTTTTTTCAACAAATGGAGGGACCTACAGTTTATACTAAGCCGCCTCCGAACGGCTGATGGTTTTTTATGAGCAGACTTTATTTATTTCAGAAATCCACTCTGAAGGGTTGACATTACCTACCGAGGGGCGACCGCGATTGGACAATTTAATCTAATTTTTATTTAAATTATTATTTTTTATCTTTTGGATGTTGGTCGTGCCAGGATTTGAAATCTGGCCTTCCGAATGGTAGTACAAAATGCTAACCACTCGGCTACCTCGGCCGCCAATATGAATATGAATATATGTATATAAGTATTTATATGGTATATGTAGAAATTTTACTTCCCTACAGTGAAAAGCTGAACTGGTCCGTAAATATTCTAGTTTTAAATTTAAAACTCCTACCATGTCGCTATTGGTGGATTGGTGGATAAATATTTAACATTTCGCCAGAACGGAAATGACTACAATATTCACCATCATCGTGGTGCAAAAATGAACCAATTCGTTAACTACCGCCGTAGTAACATTGCCAGTCACCAACACGGAAAAAAAAGGAATCGCAAACCTAGTAAACATCTAATTTACAACTAGTATTTTTCCTGCAGGGTTATTACGCATACATGTAAGTGATTGTTTACGAGTCATAATCTATTTAAAAGCTTTACAATCGAAGATATGACACCTACACACAAGCGTTGAAATGTTTTCAAAGATTGAAAAGCTTTTAAATATATTTGTAACAATTTCCGGCTTATTTATACTTTTTTGCGATCTGATTTAAATATATTTAATTTCAACTCGAGCATTATATTTTAAATGTTTTGATTATTTTCTACAATATAAATATATATAGATATTCTACCAAAAATGCATCTGTTGGACTGAATGTAAATACATACTTAAACACTACTTTGACTATGAAAATGATTAGGGGAGTCACAAGATGTCTTAACACATCGTAAAATCATAAACTTTTACACTAGTTAAATAATTTTGTTTTTTTACACAATTACCACTCCGATCACTATGTGTTCGCTTGCTTCCGTATCAATCGGCTGACTAATAGTTGGTTTATCACAACAAAATTAAAAAGGGCTCATTACCATTGTATCTCTTTAACATTTTTAGTTATAACTTTAAAAGACTATATGAATCTCCTAGATATGAAGTTTTTGTATATGTAAGGTTTTGATCGATCTGTGTATTTTGAATATATACAACTTATATGCGCTTAACCGAATAGTAAAAATAACCCCCACAAACTCATTTCATATTCATAAAATTAAATTTTTCAATGTTTCGCTAAAATTGCGGCATACCTACGCAAGCGGTTAGCTTCCATATTGGGAATGTTTAAGAAGCGTATGAAAATATTATATAACCGGTATTGATGTATACTTTATTGCAAATAAATGTCTTTGAAATGGTGTACAGCAGCTGAGTACTTCTATTCAATTTAATTTAAAAGTATTTTAACAGCATATTAATTAATCTCGTTAATGTCATTTCAGCTCTATTTGTTTTCTTCATAACTTTTTTGTTTCAATAGAACTTTAAAAATGTGCAGAAAATTTAAGTGAATTCCGGTAAATATAATCGTTACTTTTGCATATGAATTAATTAAAACTTACCAAATTATTCATGCCATTCACCTCCGCAGCAGTTCTTAAACGTTGGCCCAGTATCTCCAATAAATTATTGTATTTTGTGTTTAATGCGGCCAAGCGCTGTCCGTAGTATTCCGCAGTGCCTGGATCGTTGTTTCCTGATAGAAGATCGTTACGAGGTGGTAAAAATGAAGGACATACTTCTAGTATCCAATCCAGGAAGCGTTTGCATTTACCATCATATATCTGATTTTTTTAATTCCAGTGTTTTACCGCATTTGGCAGTTTTTGTTATTTTACATAATTGTTTTATTGTGGATATTTGTGTTTTACGAATTAAATTGGAGTTATATGTTAGAATTAATATTAGCATATCAATATTAGTAGTTTATTTAAATATGTAGTTTTTGAATATACACAGTCTAATATTATTTACAAAGAAATTCTCCACTGAGGCATTCAAAATATATTTAACGCTCGAGTGAGAGTTTAACTGTTAGCAGTGAGCTTTGCTATTTCTTTTCAAAAAATTTTGTTACTATATTTTTGTGCAAAGGAGAATAACCATTTATTTCTAAACCCTAACTGAAATTAGAAGGAAATTTTATGAATTGAGGAAAACACTTTTTAAATTTAATGGCAAACCATTCCTCAGTTCTTGAGCTTTCTTCTGACCAAGGGAAATAGAAATTCAGTTATATAGTATATGTATTTATTACAGATTGTTAAATAGCCATCTCTTTGAAATATACAAAACATAAGAGAAACGTAGTCTACAAGTTTCCCGAAGGGTACATGAGAAAAATCTAATTTAATTTTAGGTCTAACGATATTCATTTTTATATCTGCTTAATTGGAGAATTTATGGAACAAAATCAAAATCTGAATATCACGTTTTGTTGACATTCTTTCATTTGCGATCTGACAATTTCAAACTGTCATTGTGAACGCACCTTTAATCCGATTGTCAAATTTTAAATGTAAAATTATTCAGTAAAATCAACGTTTCCATCATGATGAAGTTCCTTTTTTTTGATGCAGTAGCCACCGGTGGAAGCAGAGAAGGGGAAAACCTCCACTCCGTTGGAAAGACTAGGTACAGAAGGACCTGGCTGTTATTGGTATCTCCAATTGGCGGCAAACAGCGAAAAAAGAAATGTATGCCTCAATGTTATAAATTCGGCTATAATAGCGTTAGCGGTGCCAGCGCCAGTTAAGTAAGTAAGTAAGAAGTACATCAACGAACAACGTTTATAGTACAAATAATTAAAAATTACTACTGACATTCCGAGTCGGCGGAATTGTCGTCCCAGTAGGCAAGCGATTCTTAGTCTAGTGGACAATTTGAGTCAACATATCTTTACCTGATGTTCCCGTACCAGTGAGACTACGTTTTGCCCGAAGTGTGAGAATATCGCTGTGGTAGAAGCGTCCGTCACAAACGAGCCAAAACGGTCAATTTCACAGCCTCCCCAGACCACATTATGGCTAATTTTGCGTAAAGATCTTGGCGTGCACCCTTACGAGATCAAGATAACTCATGAACTAATAGCCTATTTCCACCGAACCTTAAATGCATTTAAACATCGCATTTAAATGCTAAATTCCCAAGTGTTTGTTGTTGTATAAAAGTGTGTTAACTCACTTTTCAAAGTGAGATAACTCACTTTCGGTAATTTAACAGAAAATGTTATGTTAACAGTCGATGCTGTCACTACGAATGTAAACATTTCGGACGTTTCGGTATATTTCTTGCCAGAGTCGTGTATTTTCGGATTTAATGAGGGGCCAGACTTTTATTTTGCATGCTGAAATTTTTTCTGCAAAAGTTACTTTTTTGCATTAATATTGACATAAAAACATATATTAAGTAATTGGCGAAGATAACGCTTCTCCTCTTTAAAAAAAAAATAAAATAAAATAAAAAACAAACAAAAAGCAATTGTGGAATAGAAAACGATCCCCTCAACATAAAAATATACGCGACTCTGGCAACTATCAGCTGATTGCGCAAAACAAATATTTATGTATATATAATGTGCGCTTTGTAACCGGTTAAGGGATTTTTCGGCCGAGCTACTCCTCGAATTGTGGTTTTCTAGAAAAACACACTTAATTACTTAAAAAAATAAACTAAACTGAAAATGGAAACAAAACGACGCAAGTGGAACCTTACGGAGGAGCAAAGTTTCCTGGATTGCTGGGAAGGAAGAGCTCAGGAATTGAGAGGTAGCCGAAAAAACTCTCATGTATACAAAGAAATGGCATTGTTGGCAAAGTTGTAAGCATGCAAAAAAGCATTTTCCTTTCAGCAGCGTCTGTCCGTGCAGCAATAATCTGCACTTGCAAATCATAATATTGTATAAAAAGCAAAATAAAATGGATGCGGTCTCTTGAATTCATGATTTTAATACTTGTGACAAATTTTGCAAACTGCAAATGTAAACAAAAATCAGCTGTTTGAGTTAGCTCACTTTCGGTGGAAACGTTTGACATTTCATTCTCTTAACAGAGGCCTTAAATGCATTTAAGTGCTTGGTGGAAAAAGACTATAAAGCTACTTGATCATATTAAGCGACGTACTTTCCCAAATTGGCATCTGAACATGATTGAAGAAAATGAAGACTTTCATCGCAAAATATTCTTTAGCGATGAAGCACATTTCTGGTTAAACGGCTTCATAAATAAGCAAAATATGCCTTGCTGAACTGGTGAGAACCCTCATGCGCTTCATGAAACACTGCTTCATCCGGAAAAAATCTCTGTTTGGTACGGATTTCATGCCGGTGGCGTCATTGGTTCGTTTTTTCTCGTCTATGAAAACGGCCGTCACGTTACGGATAATGGTATTCGCACAGATTCATGTTGCGTGAATTGAACATCAGTTATATATGGTTTTAACAAGACGGTGCCACAAGTCACACAGAGGGTGAAACAGCCGAGTTATTGAAGACTTAGTTCGGTAAATCTTGATAGAACGTAAGTACATCTACGCAAATAGAGAATGACCTACAAATCGTCAAAAAGAAAAAAATGCTTGAAGGCATTAAATCATTGGGATTTGGAGAAAAATTATGCAAATATCTACAGCGATAACAAGCAATTTCTCTCAAACCACTCGGCTTGAAGACCTCTAATGTTAATGGGTACTGCCATATTAAAAGTTTTATTGCAAACTTTTGCTGCGATAAAATCGCTATGACGTCATTCTAGGTAAAAAAAAAATAAGTTAAAATGTCGAATTGTCTTTCAATTTCTTTAAATACAACTCATTTACCGTTTCTTTTAACTAAATCACAACTTTTATTTTGTAAAAAAGAAAAAAATATTTTAATCAACTTGCCTTCGACCGTAGAAATAATTCATATTTTTAAAGAGAATTTAGATCAGCTGAAAAATTGCGCTGGTTCTATTGCCTTCGCAGCTTTTTCGGTTAGTACTAACCTTCAAAAGAAACCAGTCGAACTTTCATGACATTAAAATTCTAACGACCAGAAAACATCGAAAAATTCACCAAAACATTTTGATAGAAAAGGATATCATTAGATCCTGAGAAACTTCCCTTCAAAGTGAGTGACGCGCTCACTGTGAACCAAATACAAAACTGTGTTAATGATTTATGATTACAATTATGATTATGAGCAACTTCGTTTCTGGCAGCGAGCACGTTTTGTGTAATCCTTTGTAGCATAATTTGGGATTCTCTGGACTTGGTGAGTGGTGTTGGTGATTTTATACTTCTTTTATTAAGTTTTGTGGCGTCACCGTCTCCAATGGCGGTCCAAAGTCACAAAAAATGAAGTGACCACGGATTTTTATGAGTTGTTGAGCAGTGGAGGTCTCGTAAGAATAAGAGAAAAGGATAGGAACATTCCAGAAAATGAAGCAATCTCAGAATACAACCATACACACCATCTTTTAAGGGGGACATTTTTGTTCTAGTTGATTCCTCAGCCAACATACATATAAACAAGGACAGAATGACAACTGGCTTGACTTCGTACAGCTAAATCAAAGATTTAAATGCTAAGAGCGTAGACGAAATTGCTGCTATTGGCAGAACACTTTATAAAGTTACTTTCAAAAATATTAAAGGCAAAAGGCCTAAGACCCTTTATACCGAGGACAGCCATCGAAATATATGGAGTAGTGAGGGGAATCCCCCTATTTTTTAACGATGATAGCATAAAAAAGAAGCCGTGTCTAGTATCCCAATATTATCCGTCAAACGGTTCACTAGGAAGGACACTGCTAGTGACTCGTACCTTCCCACGATTAAAAAAATTAGGCTTTAAGGGAGATGAAATCTCTAAACATATTATTTATAACTACTCCACACTAGCAGTTGATTTCTACATTCCCCCCGTGAGACAATGCAACAAATGTGGTCGTTTAGGACACACAAAAATTCAGATTTTAACAACAGTAGATGCATTCTGTGGCAAAGAAAGTCACTCGTTCAAAAATAAGGATTCATGCCCACAATGAGAAAAGGAATTAATGGTAAACAGGATCAAGACAATGAAAAGGCTGTCTAGAAAGGAAGTACTAGAGCAATACTTCCCCAAGAAGAATAGGAACTTCACAGGGAAAACGTACAGTCAAGCTATCAAAGTGGGTGTTAGACAAGTTAAGCGACCGACCAAAACGCAACCTTCCAAAACTTCCCTTAATTCCGGCCATCAACTCCGCTGAATACCAAAAAGGTTTGGTATCGGAATTGGAGCGCATGGTAACATAACTGATCAAGTCTAGCGCAAATAGCAACAATTGAAAGCAAAAACAATGATATGTTCAACGATTTACAAGTCATCAAAGGACAAATTGACAATATAATTACATTCCGGGACAATGCAGAGATCAATAAATCCTCAAACTTTTTTGACTCCGATGATGATCTTACAATATAACCGCCAGTCACTACGCGCCATATTGACGCTCCAGAATACTACTTACATAAACATGTTTTTGACATCACATGCCTTAAAAAAATAGAAAGAAAAAAAATTGCCTCTTGACACAATTAACACGTATGACAATAGCTATCTGCTTAAAATAAAAGCCATAAGATCCACATCAAACCTTCTACTGCCGACAACTCATAAATGCCAGATCCAAATATCATATGTTCAACAACCACAAAAAATTTCTAGAAATACCTAGTAATAATGATACCGCCAAAGTCGCTCATTTAGTCAACTTTCTACAAGAAGCCTAATTAAAAATTTACATTAAAATTACTCTAATCTCTACTAATTTTGTAATTTTTGTTTCATATTAATAAACCATTTCGTACCATTTTGCCCAAAAAAAAAAATAAATAAATAATTAAGATATAATATCATAAATATATACAATCATAATAAGTTAACTATTTATTGACAAAAGGCTAATACCTCGATACAAAATCATATGACATCAACTTTCACAACATTCACGGATTTTTTATTGTCATTCAAGTTTGACCAGTGACAAAATACATTCAGCTAATGCAAGAAATTTGCTTTCATTTAACAGGACAGGAATCGTGTCCAACATAACGCTTCAAATTCATATTCCACAAGAAGATAATCACTGCAACGTTGATTGTTGGAACGCCCCAGTGACAACATACGCTCAGCTAAAACAAGGAACTGCGATTATTGAAAAGTAGAGGAAACGCTTCCAAACACAACTCTTCAAATCTCATTTTCCACATGTAACTCATAACGACTTTGTAACGGTGCAGAAGATCGTGTCTCTTAAACCTACAATACGTTTAGAGGAATATGTGGATTTAAATCCTAGCCAAAAAACCCCCGAAATAAAAAAATAAAAAATATTAATAATTATGAGTAGTTTTTGGCCACGTTTAAGCATAACATATTATAGTTTTTGCATCGTTATGTGACAATGGAGGAAATATGTATATGGATTCATATTCACTTCACCCCGAAATCAAAGCGATCGTCATTTGACTGGGCAGCAACTGGTGACACTTGCCAAACCGCTCGATAGCACAACAATCTTCACAGACCTAAAAATTATGCTAACCGATAAGAGATTTATCTCGTTTAAGAGGTATTCAAATGTTAGAGCGGCGCTAGGATTGTGTGGATATTTTTTAATACCAAATTCTTGGTATTATTATTGAGTATTAAGTAAAAAACTAAATGCAAGTAAATAAAAGATTAGATAGTGCGTTTTTGGCAGAAATAAAGCCAAACCAGAAGAAAAATGAAGTTTACTTGCATTTGACAACCTAAGCCAAATAACGTAAAACGAAATGAATACAGTTTTTGTTTGAGGACTATTGATTTCACTAAAAGTGAATTTGAACATTGGCTCCGAAGAAAAGCACGACATTTGATCCATGTTATGTTAACATATTTCGCCTTCATCTGATAATTGAAACATCAGGCTTGAATTAAAGGCTCACTCATCTAAACACTTTATTTATCATGTTTATAACCTAAATATATTTATAAAAATGAATGTCGTTACATCTAAAATCAACTTACTGATACGTGTATTTGTTCTTCTCTCATCAATTTGCACTTGAATAAATATTTTAATAATCCCGTTAGGATTGTTTTGATTTGGAGGCTATGGAATTGGTCACAGTTGCTATTTTTTTTACCTTCTTTTATATTATTAAAAAGTTATAACAAATTTGAGATTATTGAATTATTGAGTGAATTCAGTACGTCAGTACACCATTAACCGAAAGTATTGCTAAATATTAGTACTGTTATTTTTTACCCAATCTTGTACAAGATTAGTTCTGATGTTGTTCGATTAAACATTTCTTGTAAATTCACATATTTTTGAGGTGGTAAAATTAGTGGCTTTGTAATAGCCGAATAACTGTTATAAAATAAAATAAGTTTATTATTTAAATAGCAACATAATGGCCAGTGCAATATATTGTAACATCGTATGTCTTTTCGTAAACTTAACTTAAAAACCGTATTTCTGCTATTTGTAATCATCAATTGAATATTGTTTAAGGAACATAAATGTTACACTCAAAAAAATGCAAATATATTCATATACATATATTACCTTTGCTTCGCGTATTATACGTCCTCCGGCCAAGTTGACATTTTCGATTTTCGGTTTCCTTTCAACTGCGGCATCCAATAATTTCTGGTTGATTTTGTAATTGTTAATTTGATGATTAATTTGTGCGGTATTTATACAATTGAATTATTTGCAATTTCAGATTTTCTTAAATATGTTGTTTTAAATGATTTTTTTTATTTTAACCACATCTTTACGATGCAAATTTTTGTATATGTATTTTATATCATCAATCCCAGTGGGTTTCATACATAAGAATTGTATTTATGTTTACATATGTATATATGTGTATTATATATACATATATAGAAAATATACACGTGTCCTCCTTGGCAATGTAATTTAATCAAATCTGATGTAGTGTCCCGTTTTCTCTTTTTGCCACTTCTTTATTTACAATAGATATTCTAATTTATAAATTTAAATTCACAGTGTGTAATTCTAAGCATTTACAGAACATAGCTTCGAAAAAGAGTTTTATTAGGAATTCGAATCAACAATTGGAAAGTTAACAGATAAAAAATTAATAATCAATTTTCATTTTCATTGTGCTCTAGTTTATTAGGGTCGCAAATATGAAATTCAATTCTACACACTCTTCATTACTCTAACATGTACTAGAGATTGGGAATAAAATAAATTTAATTTTAATTTACCGAAAGCTCAAACAAAAAATTATTAGAATAGTAATTAAAATACATTGCAAATGCCACAGTTCACAATTTGGCTTATGGAATGTTCGATTTTCAAACCCGTCTGGGAATCTGATTCAAATTCCTTTGAGTCTAACAATTGAGTACATAAAAATATAAATAACATTTTTTCCATATGTAATACAATATGTCCAAGGCTTATAAAAGATAAATTTTTTTTATCTGTCAAAAGTAATGAATACGACAAATGCTACGACAGAGTAAACGTGGGTGTTTACAAAACTTTGTCTCCAAATATTTTAAAAGCAAATACTTATGTTATATGTACATTCTTTATAGAAAATGTACTCGTCCCAAATAACATGAGCAATAATGATACATAACCTACATACACACACATACATATAATATTGAAATTATTGTAATATATGAGTCTGAGTACAGTAATTTAACAGGGAAACTTGAAGGAGAAATATTCCCGCGAATATGAATACGGACAGAACGATAATTGTGACTAGTTAAGCCTTGTTAAGGATATTTACGCAATTGTTATCTCGGAAAAGCTTTACTTTCACAAACTACAAATACAATTCTACAATTCTATGAATAGCCAAAATACAATCATAATTTGTATACTTATTTACATATGTATGTAAGAATGTCTAATTTTAAGGGAAGCACATTTTCTTCCAAATTTTTATTTTATAAACTTACATATGTACATAAGCACAGAAGTATACATACATAGATATCTATACACAATATTTTCTCACACCAAATTACATTGTTAATGCTAACAACTAAACATTTTCATACAGTGTTAAATGTATACAAAGTAATACTTTACATTACGAAGACTACACAAACTAACTACAAAAAAGCTAATTTAATTAAAGTATGCTCTCCTTTTTTGTATACTCGTAATGAAAATACTCATAACGAATATAATAAATATTGGACTTATAACAAGTTTATAGAAGTGTGTTCATATGTAAATAGATAAGCACATTTGCAGAATAAAATAATTTTTAAGGCAAGTAATTTTTTAGTCTATAATTAATCAAAAATGCTTTTTGTTTTTCAAATATTTGAAAATTTATATGTAATACAAATGAAAAATTTTATAGCTAGACATGCGCACAAAAACAATGAAAACACCTTTTAGGAATTTGATTCTGGGTTGGTTCCGAAGATATTAATTTAAGACAAAATGGTTTCAGTCATCTAAATCAACTCGATAGAATAGAAAACTCCTACATACTAAAAAAACTGTAAAGCTTTAACCAAACAATTTTAATTATAAACCTAGCAACTTTTTTGATGTATACCAGCTATTTTAAATCCTCATGTAAGATTCAAAACATGTTATTTAATGTGTAGAGCGACGTTAATCGCATATTATGTAAAAGTTTCGTGTAAAGTTGAAAAATACTAAATAGTACAAATGTATGTATACCTTATAAATTGTTAAACGAATACTCACATCCAATTCATACGCTGATGTAGCTGTTGGTAGTGCAGATAATTTCTCTGTTTGGCCATCCACCCAGGACTCTTCAATTTGTATGCTGGACTGAAGATTTTTTAGTAGTCCGATTGCCGTCTCACATGATCGCATCCTTATAATAAAAATATAAATTTATTTTATTTTTGAAAAAAATATGTGTACATACATATATACATATAAATACAAATTCGAAATTACCTCTCAGCTATAGTGTTACATATAGTAACCCAACGCGTGTTTAATCTACCAACATTTGTGTGAAGACTCTTTAAATCTCCCAAAACCTTGGTTGGAACACCCATACGACCTAATTGATCAGCCGCGTCATTCATTTTATCTATTTGAGGTTGATGTTGCGTGATTTGATCTTGTATATCAGTCAATTGATTATAAACTCTCTGAAGTCCTTCTGCAGAAGAAGGTAGTATCGAATGAGCTGCCAGTTTGCTTTCAATGTCAGAAATTAAGTTTTCATTCTCCTCTAATCCCACCAGAGACATCTCCAATAATTTCAAACGGTCTTTATGTAAATCACTTTGGGTATGTAGCTCATTCCAAAGTTCTATCAAATTATCAAGGCTCTTTTTCAGGACAGGTGTTTTCAGTGGAATGTTTCTAAAAGATGTTTGAAGATGTTGTATTTCAGGATCAAGTTGCTTCAGACGATATTCATAATCTTTGTGAATTTCTTGTACATGTTCAATAGAATCCAAGTCGCGTGGCAAAGGAGCTAGTATAATCTGATCTAGTTCACGAGCCATATCTTCTAACTTGGACTTCATATTTATACATTCTTCCGTGAAAATTCTACTGGCTTGTTTGCTTTCCTCTGAAATATTAGTGAATGTAAATTATTAATAAGTATTTTTTAAAAAATACATACATATATGTAAGTAAATAAATCTTTATGTTGACAGTAAAACCTCGACTTTTTCGGCTTAGAACGAAATACTTCACGACATTCATGATTTTAGGTAATTTTAATAAAATATTTCTTCCAAAATTTTAAAAAAATAACTAAAAAAAATAAATAAATCAGAAAGAGAGACTGCCACACAAGTTATCTCGAACAGTTTATTTAATACAATAAAAAATATTTTGAAATGTCCACTTTAATTTGGGTGGCAATTATAAAGCTAACTCCATATTTGGGATATTTTTTCGCCTTTATACATTTATGGCTATACGACAACATTTATTCAGTTTATTCAATTATGCCCTTTATTTCTTACTGAACAACAAAAAACTTTATACGTTTTAACATTTAATTTTAATTACTCAAATTATTTTAGATATTCGATGTAGCAATGTCATAAAATTTTTTTATTTCCAATTACTTTTGGATATAGGTACGTAATATGAGGTCATCTCAGTACTAGAATTTTTTTTAGAATATTGTTTCACAACTAAGAATTAAAACAATTCACAGCGAATGGTAGAAATGTTACCAAATATTTCTCTTTCATTTTATGTCGCCATTGCAAGATACGATTATATAATATATATGGTAATTTTATTAGAAATGCTGTTGGTGTTTTAAACAATAACTATCCTTTTTTTTAGACATTGTGTTCCTATCATGCACCAGGTTTGGAGTGTTTTGGTTTTATTGTATCAAACACTCCATACAAATTTCAAAGATATGGATGAAATCATAATCTATATGTTAAATTTGTGGAAGATAAGCTTTCAAATAGCTTATAAAGCAATCAATATAAAAATATGCCCCACGCAAATACAATGGAAACTCTATGTATCAGAGCATTTGCGACTTGCAGTCATGATATTTTATAATATTCATCAAAGCATATATTGCATATTTTAAAACCTAGATATTGGCAGTATTGGACAGCTGTGGTGTGTCATGTTTAGAGTATACTGATGAGTTTATGGAAGGAGCATATTTCCAGCTTGCTCCATTGGTACAATACTTATTTATATTCAAATCCAGATATCAAAAAAAGCAAAAAAAAAAAAATTGGTGTATATATTGCTTTTGGTTTTCTCGAATATTTAGGGCCTGCGTTCTAAATTATTCTTTCCGCATCGGAAATGCTAAATTGTTATGAATATGAAAATTTAATGTTCGAACCGACTTAACACAAACGAGTTGGATAGATTATTTTCCTTTAATAGGTAATGACTAACTGTTTGGTCGACAATTACTCTACTTAAAGCATTAAGTCCTAAAAATTAGGTACTTCTAATTTACTAACTAATACTCAACTAAAATGTTGCGATTACTTTAGCGTCAATAAATAAATATAAATAACAAATAATGTTTTTATGTACGTAATACTTGCGATTTACCTTCTGCATTAGCGCGTTTTTCAAACTCATCAAACAAGCGATTTACTTCATCCATTTCTCGCCTCAAACGTCTCAATTGTGGATCATTCGAGTCACCTTCGCTAAGCAACTTTTCAGCATCCTCATTTAACGCTCTGCGTATAGCGGACCGCTGATCTGATCCCATAGCTAAGAATTGGTCAAAGTCCCAGCTTTTTACTACCCGAATCGTAGCAAAAATCATATTTTGACGAAGTCTCAAATGCTTCTTTTGCCATAAATTAACTGTACGATCAAATAATCGTTTTAGTCGCTCAGCGGCATCAACCGCTTCTTGATCTGGTGGCGGTATTAGCAAACAGGCACTTGGAATAGAGGCTTCTTGGCCGGCAGATGAACGTATTCTCCATTTAACGCGCCCAGAATTATCTAATAACATACATTTTTCTCCTTTCTCTATTTGAATGTGGCCTTGCTGTTTATATCCACAAATAGCTTGAATTGTATATGGACTGCCGACTGGTTGACGACGTTTGCTTAATGGTATAATGAGTAGAGCACGCTGTTGAAGGTTAGAAACAGTTTCACCAAAATTATTTAACTCTTCCCGCAAATCCTGCATTCCACGTAAAAGATTTTCACCTTGATCCAAACTAAAGTCGGACTGAGAGTATTTACTATTAAGTATCTCATCCCGTTTACTAAGCCATTGTTCGGCATCTTTTATTTCGGTAAAGAATTGATGGTACTCTGTAGAATGTTTAAGATGAACTTCTAGGCATAGAGTTAATTGCAAAAGCCATGCCCACTGTTGCTGCAAAACGGTTAAGTGCGCTTCAATACATTTAGAAGCAGGGTGCTGTTGGTTGAGAAGGGCTTCCCCACGATCAAGTATACTGGCAAAATGTATTTCCCGTTTTTCTAACTCTGTCATTAAATTCTGAAAGATACATTTTTTTTAGTCGGTAAATAAATTTTTAAAACAATCAAACTTTCAATTTGTCGAAACAGCTATCTATTTATAACATGATTTAAGACCTTTTGTGTCATAGCTGTACTGTACTGTATGGTTCAAAGGCTTTATGAATTGTAATAGTATAAAATTATCGAGATAAATTCAGCAAATTTTGAAATATATCGATGAGCATTGTTACCCATGTTATTGAGGCTCTCTGTAGGTTGGTATATCTCATGTAAGAATTCGAACTATGACCAAGCGCACAATTCAGATTTGAGTAATAATAAAAAACCGCTATATATCGGTAAACATTAAAATGATGAAAACATGTAGGCGTTATGTCAAAGGACAGGGATATTTTTATATTCTTACCTCAGTCCCACATCCAAACATATGCTTGCATAATTTTGTATTAAAAAGAAAATAAATTACGTACGCTTTTATTTCAACCTAACTTACCTCATAATAGCGATGCACCGAAGTCAAATCTAAGTGTTTATCCGTCCAGTCTCTGGTAATTTCAACAAGTTCTTTCTCGTTAAGCCATTGTAATTCTGAGGATGCCTCAACCAAAAAGTTTTGAAGCGAATCAAGGTCCGAAAGTCGTTTTGTGGAAGTACTTAGAAGTTCTGCGTACAATTTTTGCAAATGATTCAGACGCTGCTGATAGAGCCTCAACTCGTCTCCAGAAAACTTCGTTTGCTGGCGTTCATCATTTAAAATGTTGGTATGGAATTGGTCAATTACTTTATGTTCTTCTTGCTGACGAATAAATTCTTCTTTAACAGAGGGAAGATCTGAACCATAATCTGCCGCATGTAATTGTTTCTAAAATTATTAAATAGATTCAAATTAGTCCAGTGCATTATTAAAGAGTTATTATTATTAAAGATTTATTCGAAAAAAAAAATTATTGCAGCAAATAATTAAAAAGAAATGTTTACAAAATTGGCTTATGTAAATTCTTATTTCCAATTGGCGCAGGCACTCCTTCGTGATTGCACCCGAATCAACAGTTGTTTTATTTCGCGGTTCCATGCCAATTAGGGACACAAAGTCAAGCCGTATCGTTTTCCATCCGATTCTTCCAAGGGAATGGAGGTCTTCCTCAAAGATGAACCTGTAGGCAAGAGTGTTCTTGCGTTGGATTTCAAGACTGACGTTATTATTGGTGCTAATGCTAATTCCTAGATAAATATTTATCTAAAACTTAAAAATTTTGACTGTGACGTGGAAGCAAAGAAAGGTGTGTACTGGTCGTTATATTGATGACAGAAGATCCAGACGTCAGCAATTGTACAATCTTGTCACACAGCCATATTCTGTCAGATATTGAATGGGCTTTTCCCACCATAATTAAAAATACTTAATTTAAATTGGCTTTGAACTCGCAAATATAAAATAAATAATATAATTATGGTCCAGCTAAACCAATCAGATACAAATTACATTCTTACCAGCTTGAGTTGGCACCATTCAATGTGTTCCTGAAGATCGCGAAAGTGGGAATTGGTTTCAATTTGTCGCGATTCGATAATGGTTCGAGTTTGTCTCGTTACAGTTGTTTCTTGTACTGGATATTTCAATCCGGTTAGCTTTTGTACTAAATTCGAGTTAAAAATGGTCCGGAGATGAGCCCATCGTTCGTGTAATTTGTTTACTTTGCCTAGTAATTCAGCACCATGAGTGTAGCGACCATCATTAAGGACAAGGCAATCCTGATGCATATTTTGTAAAGGTTCTTCTAAATGACGAATTTCCATTTCGATTGATTCGACAACATTTTTAGCATCGATTGGATGTAAACGGTCAATACGTCGAGATTCTTCGTTAATAAGCACTTCTAATTCAGATATTTTTACATCAGCGTGCTTAATTTCGCGTTGAACTTTATCGGCTAACCGTTGTAAGCGCTCTAGTCTTTCCAGCTCTTGTTGCAAAATTAGTTCTCGATCAGATAGCGCTGTTTGCATTCGATACCAGGCCTTCTCTATTGCTTCGGGACGGAGGTCGGATTCTATATCAATTTCTCCAATGCTTTCAAAATAGCGTTCTAATTCGTTATATATTTGAATTAGCTTCTGCTTTTCATTTTTACGTGCCAAAACTTCTTCATTTCGAAAACAGTGTAAATCGTTTAACAATCGCTTAATCTCAATTACTGTTGGCGGAATAGACCGTTCTTGTAAGTATGCTGTTTTTTCACGACACCAGTAGATAAATTGATGAGCAAGATCCCGATATTCATGGACACGTCGTTGTGATTCCATATCGAATAATGGATGGATTGAAGGTGGCTCCGGAAATACATCGTATAAAGAAGATATATATGTGATGAGAGACTTTTCATCGGGTTCATTGGTGTCCACATCTAAGAAAAGAAAATATTGTTAGGTGCAAAACGCCTCTCAAAAATGGTAAATAAAGGCACAACAAATGCTTCTTAAAATTTCATAAGATTTTTTCTAAATATAGATAATTGTGAAATTAAGCATAGAAACATATAAATATATAAACTATTTATTAAAAAAAAGGTCTACCAATATTTTATTTAATTCAGCTGTTTATTGCCTCGCTGGTATTTTCTGTTATGAATTGATGTATATAATATAAAAACAATTATTTGGCGGGAACTTTGAAAAATTATCTGTCTTAATAAATATGCGGTCTTATATAAATATCAAACAAAATTAAAAGAAAATTTGTTTTTCGTCCTTTTTTAAATTTCAAATTATCTTAATAGATAAGTTGGCTTTAATTAAAGCACATGTGACAGTTCACAAGGGGCATAGACCTCCGCTGTTATGGAACACTTTGATAAACAACCAGTTGATTCAACTGCTTACTGTAGAGATCTTAAAGGAAGTTATTATGAGGATAATCTTTCCATTCTATCTTCTGACAAACACAGAGGTCACTTGAAATCATAGTTAATTGAGCTTAGAAATAAGGGCTCTCAGTAAATCCGGAGAGTCAAATGCTGATCAATTGAACGTTCCATCTTTAAGAAGTAACATTATAATACCTAAAAGAGGAGCTATTGCGCCAAAAGGAGTGCTACGACCTCACAAGGTTGTAAGCTACATACCAACAAATGGAGCGCTAGTGCGATAAGCAACATCAAAGAAAGAAAAGGGCCGTATTAAATATTTAAAACTGGTGCCTCACAGGCGCTCTGAAGGTGACGTTGACAAAGGTCATGCAAGCGATGTATGAACCAGCACCAACAGCTAATCGACTAAGTGTTCTAGACAATTCCTTTCAGTCCCCAAATTGTGAAGGACATGGTAGCATTCAGAAAATTCTATGAAAACTCGGGCTAAACGTAAGATGCGAAATGTGGTTCCTTTATAAATACTCAATAAACAAGGTGCTTTAAACTCAATAACTAAGTACAACTCTGTCTTTCCAAGCAGATTGTTGGCATTACTGATTGTACCAAATGGTCTACTATCAGGTTTCTAGTAGAAAATCGCCAGGCGTCGATTAAGGCAAATATTTGAGAACATGTCAAGAGGCAATTAACAGACCATCGCGGGAAACACAAAGACGGACGAGTTCAGGTCTCTAACATCCTTCTTTTAGCCAAACCAACCAATTACTTACTTTTACATTCAAGTTTTTTTTTTAGTCCTAAGATTTTAATTCGAAAATTTGGCACATGCGTTTCCAATAAACAAGTCAAAAACATATCCAATTCTTTTAATAATAAAAATATATGTATATGTACTCGTATATAAAGTAATAAAAAATGATTAGGCTTTATAAATATATAAAAGCAATTACCTTCGGGGTCCAAAAGACGAGTAACGCCGTACTCCTTTTCAACAATATGAAAGGCTTGTTCCAAGCGCTCGCGTGGACGATCCGATCTTGCTTTCCGCCAATCCAACAAATCTGGTCTGTTTCGGTGTACTAATGCAGAAAATGCTAATCCATCTCTCCATGATGTAGTGAAGTCGTTAACCCGTACTCCTGGGTATCGTAATGTTGAGCGACGTGCCCAACGTAACAAGGCTTCTCTGGCGGAAACATTGTCATCTTTACCTACTACAATGTCCGAAATCTGTGAAATAGAGAAGCGAACAAATGTAAATGGGAGTTTAAAACATGGAGCGAAAACTTATTAATAGTCCGAAAATCACTTAATTTAAAATTTAATTTAAAAACAAAAACGATTCAAATATTAATTTAGATAAACAAAGCTAATTTTCATCTTGTATTATATGTATAATAATATGAGGTCAAGTAACAAGTCATCGATCGCTCTTCGACAGAGATTGTTAACATAAAAACCCATCAACCAACCAAGCCTTCCAATAAATAACATTAAAGATACGTGTATGTTAAAATTTAAAACAGCAGATTACTATAAGTTTTAAATATTAACCAATTTTATTGTATTATTTTTTTTAAAGAAAAATACACACAAAACGGACACAAATACCATAAAATTGCATTTTGCAATGGGTTCGTACTGCGAAGGACCAAGGACTGGCCTACACATAGTCCAAGAAATCGGATTTATGGTTCGATTTAATTCAAATTTGATAGATTAGCATCAGCACTACTTTTTCTTCCAGGAAGTGGACCAGGGACCGACCTATTCGCAAAAATCGTATTTATAGTTCTTTCATTTGAAATTATTTTATTTTCAGGAAGTTGATCGATTTATTTCAAAAATTTATTCATATTTTGATTTGGATAAATTCTTAAATGAAATGCCTAAATGGAATAATTTTGCTTCCAGGAAATCAAGCAGGTAGGTATGTTCGCTACGTAATGTTATTATTCTGCAACTGCGGATTACAAGGTGTCCTTATAGGTGTAGAAGTCAGCATTAAAACATCTGATGAACTGTTATAAGATTATTTAGCAATTGGTTGCCCACAGTTCAAAAAATCGTCGTTATTGACTAAAGCTCATGTAAAAAAAGAAAAATGCTTGAGGAATGCAACGTCATGGAATGATGTCAAGCAGTCAGATTGACGCAAGCCGATATCAACAATTCAATTAAGAGAGGTTGTGAAGATAGCATGGTACTCGATTTCGATTGAAAGATGTCAAAAACTTGTTGGGCTAATGCCAACTCACTGAGCTGCAAAAAAGCAAGGATCACACAAATAAAAAGGGATAGCTCATACTATATCTAAGAGATGTGCCTAAAATATTTATTTATTAGTCTACGTTGATGTTGTTGCCTTTAAAATAGTATCTTTTAGAGATTATACACTTGTGCCAGCGCTTCTTCCAATTACCGAAACACTTCCAAAACTTGATTCTTTAGATAGCCTTAAATTCTTTCAGCGATGCGTTTCTAATGCCATCTAAGGCAGTAAATCGACGCTCCCTGAGGTTCTCTTTATTTATAGATATAAGAAAGTCACTTGAATCCATGTTTGGCGAATATGGAGGCTGGAGCATAGTTGCAGTATTGATTTTGGCCAAAAATTCGTGAACAAATAATGAAGTGTGAGCAGGTGCATTATTGTGTTAGAATTCATGAAGAACTATGCCACTGAAATTCTGCAATGTCATTACTTCCAAACATATTATGACATGATCCATTCGAAATGCCAACATCCAATTGTGATTCGGTGACCTTCCAAAACCTATTATTTCACTTTTTCCACATTTTCATAGGTTGTAATGCTGGGACGCTCAAAGCGTTTAACATTTTCACCAATTTACGACAGGCCTTTGTTAATATTTTACACACTTGGTTACACTAATTTTAGTGGCTGTCACAGAAAAAATTAAATAGAAAAACAGCTAAAAGTTTGATCATACTTCAAATTTTTTATTTTTGACCATCGGAATATCTAAGCCCGTTAAATTTAAAATTGCCGAGGCGATCTCCGACCAAGCTCCTCAAAAATTTTTCCAAATAGAGGGACCTACAATTCATTCTAAGCCATCTCCCAACAGCTAATGCATATAATACTCGTATATACTAATCAATATTTTCTATATAGTAATTAAGGCATTCTATAAATAAGACGTGTAATCTTATGTTTATATAGCTAACTTAAAGTTTATTACATTAATCTTTTATAAAAAATTATTCGTCAAATATTGGCTGTATTTGTTATTAAGTAAAATTCCCAACATGGTCGGTTAATTGAAAACACTTCTTGAATATAAATGACAATATATTTTACCTTTGTACTGGTTGTTTGACAAATCGAACGATTTCCGGGTACTCTATAAGACCGACTTGGAGTAAATTGTGGTGATTTTGCGACTCCACCAGAAATAGTACGATTTAGTACAGTAACACTACGAACTACATTCGAAGTTATACGACGTTGTCCATTATTATAGCGTTTGGACAACTTTATGCTATCAATACTGCGACCAAATATTTCGGTTGACATATATTTGTTATGAGTTATATGTACACACTCAGCCGAGTTTGATATATGGTCGGGAAGTACAGGACCTTCTCGTTTTGTCACCAATTGAGAATTGTCGAAAGGAATGTGCATTTGTGAAAACTCTGCCATATCTTTTGTAATATTTTCAAAGTTATTTTTAATTAAAAAAAAAACTTAGTGGCCTGTTGAATGGAATTTAGTTTGATTACAATTTCACTTCCTTTCATTATTGGTGAAATTATTATAGTTAAGGGAACCAACAATGTAAAGTTATAGGTTATTTAAAAAAAATTTAATACCAGTGATGTAATTATATTATTCTGTGACATAATTCACGTTTTAAGTACACAATTGCTATTTGCTAAGTACCACGTATGGGACTGAGGATTATCTTCAAAATAATTTATTATTTTTTATTTAATTTTTAGCTCTTATTTCACATGACAAATATGAATGTCCCTAAACCAATAAATCCACCAATAATGAAACTAATTGCAAATAGACTTTTAAAACATCTGTTCAATAAGAATGCATATATTATATATGTATACTTAAAAAATTTAGAATCCGCTAAAACACACAAGCTTAGTCAATATGTCACGGTGTTTTAACAACAACTGAGTTTTAAAAGGTAAAAATATTCAGTCTAAATCACAGTGGTATCATAATAACACATTTGCATACATACATACTCATGTCATTACAAAAGTATGACTATTGCGCTCTTGAGCCGCCTACACGTTGAAATAATCATCGCCTACTCTATGCGGTGTTAAGAGATAAACTTACAACTTGTAAAAAACTGGTTTGAAAGTTTGGACAGTGGCTTCTCTTACAGATGTGCGTTCGGAAATCATTTGTAAAGAGAGTCAATTCTGGTCATTATACTAATGCGTTGTTTGTTCACTAAAATTTAATTTTTATTATTTACATTTCTGTACCTATATTAATTCAGAAGAATATAATTTTTAAGTACAGCGATTTTAATGAATATATAAAACAATTTTTAAAATCTTATAATTTCAAATGTGTAGTGTATACGGCGTGATACTATCTTCAATGTGTATAATTATGTTCTCTGTTGTGAAAAAAAACATTTTGGCTCTATGGTACAGATACATACACGTATGCATATTTTCCATAAGAGCTATAAATTAAATCATTCCAAAAAATCTGAGCCACCACCACTACTTTTCACATTATATCACTTTGTCTAGTAGAATAATTTAAAAGATCTAGTTTTTAAGTTTTAGTATTTATAATACGCATTATAATCAATAAATGATTAGTATAGTGATTTCATATCTTCAAGCCGTTTTCAATGTTAATGGATGCGCAATTAGAGGTAATCTAAAAGCTATAAACCAATTGTATTTTCGTTAAAAATTGCTTGCCTTTTGTTGCCGCTACCATTTTTTCAATAGCATTTTTTTTTGTGCACTTTCGACTTCAATATTTAAGACTTTTTTACTCATGAAATATGCAAGGTGTAGCAATATATTTTTAATTGATGACAACAACGCTTTTTTGTAAATTTTATTCTTTCTGCATTCAAATTGGGTTAGACAAAAAAAAAAAAAAATGCATCCTTTTTCTTAGAAGAAAACTGAAACATGAATCCCAAATAGCTGTAGGACTCATATGTAAATATTAATTGCCATCAATTCCGTTCTAGATTTATATTAGCCCCTTCTAGACTTAAGGGCCCTCGAATGGACAACCTTTGTCAATACCTCAATTTTAGTATATAAAAAATTCAAAGATCTTTGCAAATTGTAAACATATCAACCAGCAGTTTGTAGTGGGGCAATCTTATTCAAAAAGCTAATAGACGTTTTGGTGGAAATGCAAAATCTTATTGAAAAAATAAAAAATAATGAAAAATTTATGATTAAATCTTTAAATTTTAAGCAGTTAAAAGCAAGCTTGGTAGATATTGGCCTCTTCGAGATTTTAGCCCACCATCACAACTAGCAGTAACTCAAACTCCTACTTAGCGGTACAAGCGTTTAAATAAAGCTAATAAGTACAACATTTTACTCCAATGCTGACATATGCATGGCTACAGATTATTACTACACACATAAACATTAAATAGGTATAAAGGTCATTTCTCCATTGTGCGTAGGAAGTTTAAGTATGTACTATAATCAACTTGGAGAGACCATGGCACTTGGCCTTGAAATCAAGTCTTATAAATTTGTGTATCTATATAATTATAAGTGTGCTAAAACTTTTTTGTCGCTACGTTGAATGTGGTGATAATCTAAGCAATTTTTTGGGATCAATAAAAAAAATACTATCAAACTAGTAAATAGTTTCTTCTAAAGGGATGGCTGACTGGCCATAATCATCTCAATGTTCCTGCAAAACAGCGGATAGCATTTCAGAAACAGTCACATGCATATGTGCATATCATAATATTTATATATATATAAATTGTTTTTAATATACATATTTATGCGCAATGTATTTACATATGTATATGCTACGAAATGTTTGTTCGAACAAAAGTGCAATTGATATTTGTTAGTAACAAAATATGTAAGGGTAGGCGAAAAATTGAACGCGTGGGCAAACGCGTTTTCCAGTTTTGCAGTTTAATAGATTAATAGAGTTGAAATACATTGACATACACAACTGAAATTAAATTTATAAATTGAGAGTAGGAGCTGTGAAATGCGTTACTTTGACTTTTAGCTCATTCTGCCCACAAGTTTTTCTTAAAATGGAATTGTTTACATTAACTGCACATTTGTATATTTGTTTCACATTTGAAACCATTTCAAAAGTATAAATTCGTTACAGAGTGTTTAAAAAAATTATCAATTCAATTCTCATATTATATAAAAATACAAATGAATATAGGTAAACAAATACGTCATTATAAAAAGTGATAGAGGACACAAGATACAGTTAAATGTCATATACAGCGTATAAAATATTAGCTTTCTAATAACTGTTACTCTTAGTAACAGAAATTTGTTTTTAATTTTTTTACTTCCTTTAAACGTTTATGCGAACCTCTTCCCAAGCGGCAGAGTAGACTTTGGTTGATAATTCGTTCCATATTTTTATCGATTGGGTTTCGGACTCATCCAAAGTTATACGACTTCAGTTCGGTGCTGAGCGTCCGAAGAAGACGCATACTATACAATGCAGGAGCGAAATCTAGCAGTAAAAAGAATTGCCCGTTCAAATATGTACATCTTCTCTATGTTCGGTCTCAAAAGCTCATTTACGGCATTCAAGCAATAAACGTGGTCTATATCATTACCAAAGAAACATTCTTGAAGCCCTCATACGTTATTTAAATCTAGTAATTTCGGATATAATAATTGTATAAACTCGATCATTTTTAGTGTTAGAGGCTTGCTACAATAAAAACAGCTGTTCATCAGCGCAACCGTGAACCCATTTTTTTTTTTTTTTTTTGAAAACTTCTTTAATCATCAAAAGTTGATGATTGCCCCAGTTATTACAATAAACCTTGTATATAATTTTGTACGAAGAATATAATTGTACTTACTTGGAAATGTAGGATGATAGTCCAAATTAATCCAAGCGTCAATTTAGGATTGCCATCCACAATATCTTCAGCCCGGATATTGACCAATTTAATTTTTTTGTAACGAAGAAAATCAAGAGCCATTTGGGCATTTTGTAACATATGAAAACGCATTTTTCCTTTTTCGCGTGGCTAAAAATATATATACAAAGTTAAAAATTTAATACCATATTCTTAGAGTCATCTATAAAATAAACGTGCTTATTTCTATTTTTTGCATATGTAAACGTAACACTACAAAGTAATCTGAAACCTACTATTCCCTCCTTAAATACTAGAGCATCACAGTGGGGAAATTTCGGCAAGTTTTATTCGTTTACCATGCGACCGCTGTTGACAAAAAAGTGTTTTACGAGGGATAGGACCTTGTTCAATTTATGCATACAGTATGTCAATTAATTGTTAGCAAAATGAAAAAATCACAAAAATCTCTTCATATTTTATTATGAATGTAAATGGAAGTGTTTTATTTTCATTTTTTATTAATTGGTATTGTTAATCTAAGTATGCTTAACGAATATCACTCGAAATTTAGGCAAATATTGCGTTGTCAATTAATTCTTTGCGCACGCAATTCAAAATAAAACCTAGGTAACTTAACGGTACCACACATTTGAAAACGAGTGAACGCGTGCGTCATAGCTACGCGCAGCTTTATTACATTCAATTCGATTAAAGCTTTGGTCAGTTCAAATCGTGTTAGTTTAGCGCTTTTAACAATCTTATTCAATTCAGTTTATTTTAACTACCACACAGGGAAATCGTCTAAGGAATTAGGAAAAGTTTTCCATCAAGCTTAGAACGATGTATAATATTATTACACGCGCAGAAAAAGAAAAGAAAAGCGTTCTAGAGGTAGACCACCGAAACTTACTAGACGCGATCATTCAATAATTTGAAAGCAGATCAGCGATAATCTTCAAACCAGCCTGAGAAAATTGGCATTAGATATTAAAAATGATTGTCATAAAACAGTGAGTCACGAGACAATTCGAGAAGTCTTAAAAATACACAAGTACTCCTCGCAAATAGATAGAAAGAAGCCATTGTTGTCGGTAGTCAATATTGAGAAGCGGCTCAATTTTTACAGGTCTGCGGAATACTGGGATGACGTTATTTTTTGCGACGAGACAAAAATAATGTTATACTATCATGATGGGACCAGTAAAGTTTGGAGCAAACCCAACACGGCTTTGCAACAGAAAAATATAATTCGAACAGTAAAATTTGGTAAGCTTTCTGTAATGGTTTGGGGTTGCATTTCGTCGAAAGGTGTTGATGAGCTCGGAATTTTGAATGACGTGATGACGAAGGAGTTTTACTTGGGCATTCTAAAGAACGAATTGTCAAGGAGTGCGATAAGGTTTGGATTTCTTGACCATGAAAGCCCCCTTTAAATTAAAGCACAAGCTGTACCAGGACAACAATCACAAACATGAATCATTGCTGTGCAGTAAAGTGATTGACACTCCTGCCCGGAATCCTGACTTAAACCCCATAGAAAATTTATGGGCTTTTTTAAAGAGGCGAGTGAGCAAACGGGACCCAACTCATAAAAACGCTCTTATCAAGGTCATTCGGAAAGAGTGGAACAAAATAACTGAAAATTATGAATTAAACAACCTTATTCAGTCCATGCCCTGTCGTCTTTGAGATGTTATGGATGCAAATGGCCATCATACTAAATATTAGTACCAACACTGCTATATTTTCCCAGTTTTAATTATATTTGCAGTAATTGTTTACAAAATGCAAACAATTAATTGACACCATAATATTATATTTTCTGCCTTGAATTTTTATGTCTCTTTTACTTTTTTTGTCTTGAATTCTGGAATTTGTGTGCATTATTTATGTTAAGAATACTCAGACTAATATTAAAAAAAAAAATTAAGTTAAGGAAAATTGTTTTGGTTAATAAAAATCAAGTCAAAAAATCAATTTGTTTGATATTTATCATTTTGCAAACAATTAATTGACTACTGTACATTCGCATTTTTTGAAAAAGAATTATATTTTCAGCTGTCAAAATTATGTGTCATAATGTGAAAGTGATGACAGATAGAAGTCAATGAAAACTTCGAAAATAATAAGTTTTAGAAAATATCGTGTGCAACACTATAAATAAAAGACGGCATATAGAAATTTATCATGAGGAGAAAATAATTGTTTAGAAATAGACCTGCTCAGCAGAACGATCATGCAGTTCGTGAAAAGCATACTGTTTAAGGACAAACCAAAACTTAATCGTTTTCGCCGGGATGGCACGATATCGATCCAATGCTCAAAGTCCTGAACCAAATCAATTACTTAATAAAGAAAATTTAGAAATCTCGATTAATCTTGGACAGAAGTTCCTTCGGGCAGGTGCTCAATGCTAATAGAGTTTACCATGCAAATAATAATTTAGTGGGGTAGCCGTTACGAAGATTTTATCGTAATTGAAATTTATTACATTTTTGTTATCCGAATCAAACTTACAAATTGAAGTAATGGGGCAAAAGAGACTTTAACTATGATATTAACTATGATTTGGAGATAGGCACCCTGATAAGGTGTCACTGCTCAGCTGATTGATGTTAAGGTCGTCTAATAGACGCAGTATTTACTAAAGAAGATAAGTTCTAGTCACGTATATAACAGCGAGTTGGATTTATGGAAGGAGAGACTCTGTCGCCCAGTTTTAAAACTCATATCTTTTTCACACATTTGAGCTATATGTTACAGTCGTCGGTTATGATGATTTACGTTCTCAATAACTAATTCATAACCGAATACGAAATTTCATATTTTTGCAAGATTAGTTGTAGGAACTCTGATATGAAATCACGTATACATTAATGCCATAAAAAGAGAGATACCGAAATTTGTGATGATGATGAAAGCATTATGTGCCCTTGTTTAAATATAATATGATTAAAAAGTGAGGAAGTGCGTCAAATTGCTATAAATATATGCATGAGCAGAGGTTATCACTTATATTTTCTTATACACAAAATCTGGCTGGCGGCTGCAATAGTCGAATGGTTAGCATTGCCATTCTAAAGACCAGCTTTCGAGTCTTGGTTCGACCAACATCTAAAATTAACTTTTCTAACTGCGGTTGCCCCTCGGCAGGGAATGTCAAGTCCTATAAGTGTATTTCTGACATGAAATAAAAAGCTCCACAAAAAATCCATCGGCCGTTCGGAAACGGCTTAGAATAAACTGGGTCCTACAGTTTTCCATTTGTTGGAAACTAACAAGACGCATACCTCTTGAATACGAGCACTCATATTTTTCCATGCTATGTGACGCTTTAAATAATATTTTATTTTTAATATTTCTTAATTTAAATATTTTACTTACCAAGTGTTCATTTGATAGAACCTCCAGAAGCGAGAGCAAATTGTGGCCATCCCTTAGATCCTCAAATAAATCATCCACTTGCCGTTTAGCCTATTATTATTGTTGAATAAGATATATGTGTATAATTTATATTTAATTTAACGAGCATGTGTAAATACATTAATCATATCATCAAAATACATATGTATGTATGTATATACCTATGTATGTATCTATATATGAGTATATGCGTTAATTGACTTTCAGTTATCAAAAACACAAGTAATTCAAAATGATTTTAAAAAGATATACCTAAATTACTTATACAAATAATGAATACAAGGAAATCAGCCGAAATATACTATACTAAAAATTCTTTACTACGGTATGTAGTTACTTTAAATTTGTCTAATTGAAAACAAGCCAAAGCGATCACATAAACACACTGATTCACATATAAACTGGATTAAAATACATACATACATATTTACAGGTACGATAATATATCTTATGTGACAATGTGTTTGTATTGGCTTTAATATAGGAACATAAGGTTGTACATAAATGCAAAGTGTAACGTTTAAGTGCCTGAAGGAGGAGAAATCTGTAGCAAAAAAGTAAATCATATGACCCGGATTTTTATCCGACCAAGGACTGTCACTCCCAAATCGGGGAATATTCCTGCAGTTACTACACCAACTAAGATAATCTTTACTTTTACTAATCCGAATTCCGGAATGAAGACAATTTGGTATGAAAACATACTCTGATCGAGTGCAATCCATTCAAAAACAAACCCTTTTTTGTTTTGAGAGATTTGCATTGAGGCTCAAAATAATCTTCCTCCTTATACAGGGTTATCCACTTTGCGGTTTCGAAAATAAACGTAAATAAAATGCATTTAGAATCAATTTTTTCTTGACATTCTCGCGACGTTTTACAAACCTCGACCCGTTTGAGGTAATTCTCGACTACTATTTCGCACTTATTAGGCATAACTTGAGGAATGTTAATGAATAATTTCAAGTGCTCAAAAGTTAAAGGTTTATCCGCATACACACAGTCTTTTGAGGATTCTCGGAGGCCTAAAAGCGAGTACAAAATATGCTTCATTGCTGAAGAAAACTTTGTTCGAAAAATCGCCGTCCAATGCTTGTTGTTCAATCAACCAATCAGTTGTTGTATGAACTATAAGTCCAGCTGTAGGTGTAAGTCCAAGTGCGAAATATGCCATAATGTGCTGTAAGAAAGTCCCAACTCTTGAGAAAGTCGAGAAAAAGACACATTCGGGTCTTCGGCTACACTTTCCCTCATGATAGCGGTATTTCAGATGGAACGAGCAAACCGATAATGCACGGGACTTACAATTGTCACCAATTACTTGAGCAGTTGGACGATTATATGCACCATAATCTCCTCATAAGAAGAAACGCGTCACATTTGAATCGTCATTTTGTAGTCGGTTTTAATAATTTTAACGCGTTCGGTTGCTAAGCGATAACAGTTTGACAGATTTAAAAATACAGCCCTGTACTTTTAAAACTAGGAAATGGATAACCCTACACTAGTCGTCTGAAACTAACCTTAATAACCTCCCCACTTTTGCCAGTCGTAGGGAAATGCTTGGTATAAATTAAAATAATAATAGGCGCAATTTCTCCTCCTTGTCTTCTTTCTGAAATCAAATTTGATGTTCCGTTTAGAAGCCCATACCCCAGCTTCTTTAAATCAAATTTAGAATTTCACGAGGCTTTACATTTTTTGTCTTGATTTTAGCTCTCATTCTGGTATAGTTGACATACTGACTCACTTTTTCATAATAAGAAAACAATTTTGTCGATATCGAACTAATGGTAGAAACAGTTGGGAATAATAATTATATAAAATTGTATTTATCCTGATTTTATATATTTATGATTATTTATATTATAACTGGTTTTGTCAGAAAATTTTTAATGATCTAGCTAACTAGTTTATAAAAATGAAGCTGAAAAGCTTTCTGCGTAAAGCCAACAATGCAATTGTTTTATTCAGTATTATAAAAAATAAAATTGTGTAAATATTTTTATTTATGCCGGTTGGGGAGCATTCAAAATAAAATAATATTTCTAAATGGTTTCACCTCAAAACAATAATTTTGGCAACATGATCAAATTTATTATTGTTCGGACAAAAATATTCTCAAAATATTTTATTAATTATTTTTTCAGACGGTGGTACCCTCCTACACATTTTTACATGATTTACATGATAAAAAATAAATATTTAAAAAATTCGTTTCAGTGAAGTACATAACTCTCAGAAAATAAATAAATGTTTAATATTTAATTCGACATCAACATCTTTCATACTTCTGATATTTTAAGCTAACATTAAAATTATTATACATACAATACATATGTACATGTAAAGCAAATTTGTTAGTGATAAAAGGATCTTGCCATAATTGATACTTTTTCTTCATAAACAGTTTTAGAGAGCCTGAAAAATATTGTTGTTGACAAGTGATGCCCTTTATAAGTTTTGGATGATTAGTTGAGACAAATTTTGAATTTTCCTGGATCTAAATAGAAAATAATAAAAAATGGCAAGTTTGATGCCAAATTCTGTTAGCTAAGGTATACTTTGTTTTTCGTACAAATTAATTAGCAGTAAAGTCAAAAAATTATCTAAGTGATGGCCAAAGTATTGACTCAGCCTGCTACATTAGCTTTTTCACCAATTACTTCAACAACCTTGGCAAATCTCAACTTTTTATGACGAAAGTACGCTACGAACAATTGATTTATGACACATAGCGTTGTCTCATCTCTTGCCAAACAGACTCAAGCGCCTTAGATAAAGAGTACTTTAGTTCCATATAGATCATCGAACTGCTTAGTCCATCTATTAATGCAAGCCAAATTGCTCTTTCAAAATCTAGCTTTGGACCCAATTTCACCATGGAATATCATTGATGAATTTAAGCAACATAGGGGTCCTAAAATACTGCCTCAAATGATAACAAATGGACTACAGTGTGCAGAGTGAGAACGCTTTACTGAAATCAATGTTCACGTAAATATTAGTGTCCGACAAAACTTTTTGGAGTCATCGAAAACATGAGTAGTACATACATATCATATATTTACTTTTACTTTGAGATGTGTCAATAAATGATAAAACTTAATGGGGAAATCGGTAAATATTTAACAACTAGAAAGTGCATGACACATGATCTAATACCAATCTTAGTTAACGGTTTATGTAAAAAGCATTTAAAACATTTAAGCACACTTGGTAAAATGCTATCAGGACTACGAAAATATGAATGTTTGATAGTATCAGTACAATATAAATATTTTGATTTAAAAAATCAGAGAGCATTTCAGCATTTATGACACTACTATGAGAGTCTTCTAATTTCAATGATTACACAAATCGACTCATCGAAAAAATTCAATCTGATTAAGAAATAGAATAGAAGTTATATAGAAGCTATTCTGATTTTTTGTAAAACTTGAATAATCTGAACTTTTAGTACATTACTAAACCATAAAGCGAATTTCCCAAAACCAAAATCACCATTATAAACTGAACAAGAGCTTATGAAAAAGCATATCAAATTTGCTTTAAACAATTTCTATTGTACGTGTACAATTTTAATCAGGTTGTTGTATTAGACGTACGATAGCTTCATATATTATAAAGAACTACAAGGAATATTTTTGATTAAAAAAAGGATATCACATTTATTTCAAAATTAAATCAAAACGTTACAGTAAGAAAATATTACATATTTATACTGGCAAAAAGTCATGCATTTAATAGTAATCTTGTGGCACTAAAGCTAAAATTCGTATTATACATATTTTTAATTAGTGCTTGGAAAAAGGAAACTTACAGACGGTGGACAACATGGATGTCCATTAGTATAAACACACATATGTATCATTGTGTATTTCTGAAAGTAGAGTAAGTATACATTTCACTTGTACATATTATATTGATTTATTATTTTGTAGATATTAAATAAACTAAATTTTTGATCAGCCCTAAAATCCCGACACAAGTAGTGTAGCGCTACATAACAGAAATGTAAAAACAAAACATGATCGCTAGGTACACACAAAACATGGGTTTATGACAAATATTAAAATCCTGTTTTTGATCCCTAATGATTATATGCTTTTAAACTATATTTAGGACCATATATATTCGACGAATAGTTTCGTGTGTGTGAATTTGAAATAAACGGGATTTTGGTCAAAAAGAAAATTTACTTGTAAACTGTTAAAAACTGTTCTCACTTTCTGTTGACAAACAAAACGCTAAAAACAAAGTGGACTAAATTCACAGAAAAGCGTAATCTGAGAACAGACTAAAAGTATACGAGCTGGTATTGTAACTTTGTCTCCTATGAATCGCCTTGATGTTTTTCCTAAAAATGGAAATATCCGATGTTTGTATCTATTATATTTACAAAAAACAGAGTTGTTTTATGTTAGAAATACATTTTTACCATCACCATTGAGTTGGCGTAGTACAAGGTCGCCCCCTGATATAATGCACTTATGCCAGCGTTTTTTTTAATCTTGTTCTTGTTCAACTCCTCCTTCGATACAGTCTTCACCTCCTCGAGCGTAGCATAGCGTCGTCCTTTCATGGACCTCTTCAGTTTTGGAATACAGGGGCTAGGGTACCATTGTTGTGTTGTGTTTGGTCAAATAGTTGCGCACAAGCGAAAGACGTATGAGTAGGAGGCGCGCTATCCTATTTTGTTCTTCCGCAGATCCGCCGTTTCTGGTGGCTTGCTACTTGCAAATCGCAGATAATATTATTTCTTTGCCGTAAGATCCTACGAATCGAAGAATAATGTGCGTGCGTGTGTAGCGATACTTGTTGAAGAGACCTCATAGGTGTAGGTTAAAAAATCGAATATCACTTTGTGCTGAACGAATGCATAAATCTTCGTATTGGCTTTTTATCAAGACAGCTTTTAAAAAAAGATGGATCAGTTTCGAATGTCTGAACTACCGACGCATCGTAACAAACGGCAGTGCCCCCAGAAGTGTTTTTCCTATAAATCGCAGGGCGAAAGAGTCCGAAAAAGTTAAGAACTTTGAAAAACAACTTCTCTCTTAAAGTATAAAATAAATTAACTTGACGAAAGTATGGTTAAGGGCATTTTGATTTATAAAATTTACAGTAAGTACTAATTGTGAAGAAGTACTGAAAAACACGTTGTGAGTCGGCGAGTTCTCCACAATCACAAATAATCTAATATATAAAATTCTCGTATCACAGTACTTGACCGATGTTAATTTTATGTGCATATTCAGTAGGTCTGAGAATAACATAACATCTACACGTATTTTACACACCGGGAAGTAAACCTGAGACTGATCTATTCGAAAAATTTTAATTTATAGTTCGATTGAAATTTGATATATAGGTAGCTTTTTGATTAGTTTAGTAGGAACATTATTTTTGTTTCCAAGAATAGTATCTAGGACCAATCTATTCGATAAAATCGTTTCTATGGTTTGGATAATTTATAAAAAATTTCGGAAGTGGACTAAGGGTCACCGAGCAAATATTTGATTGGCTTGGCCCATTCCAAAACCGAATAGATGGCATCATTCGTTGACTTAAGCAGAAGCTTTGTTGGAAGGCACGTCCGTGCATATACGGGATCCGTTTCCTTGCATTTACATGCGTAAAAGCGTGTGTTATTACAATTGTCATTTCAATGAATTATGCAGAATAGATGTATTGTATCCAAGCGAGAGTACATATGCGATCTCGCTCAATGAGAAACACTTATGTTAAAAACAATTTACAGTTTTTCCTGAATTGATAACGGATGGACCAAAATAAAATTCAACTTTATTAAGAGAATCTCGGGGACCGATTCGTGCGAGATGATCTTAGTTACGATTCGATTCACTTGAAATTTAATATGTTGGTAGCTTATCGTTTGTTGTTTGTTCTTGCTTGCTTATTATTATATTGCTTCTTGCTAATCGAGTTCATTCAAATAATTCACATTCAGATTTGAACTATCTACATATATTTTATTATCACTCTTAATGTAATATAAAGGCGTGTAATTAAGACGAGGCGAAGTTCGCTCGGTCTGCTAATAATAATATAAGAACTAGCATATTGCTCGACTGGATACGACTATCGCACAATTATCGGACAACGAAGAAGTTGGTGCTCATCAGCAACTCAAATCTACATAGTACGTCCATTTGTGCGATTTCAAGAACCTTCCATCCTAGCGTGAATCGCAGAAATTTAAAAAGGTACACACTTTTACATGCAATGAGAGCACCGACTGTAATATGAGATTATCTATTTTTGGATTGTGTTTCGGAAGAGTTAAAGGCTATTTAAATTACCAATTATTGCAGAAATACATGACACCATAAAAATCCATCGGCTCTTCGGAGGCGGCTTAGAATAAGCTGAAGGGTCCTCCAATTATATTTGACCATGTTTTGCTTCAAAATCAAGCATCCGTGCATGTTTTAGGGAACTGGTTTTGTTTTTTATTTCAGTATATATGTACATATATTCCGTGCAAACCACGTAACATGGTGGTTGATTATTTAAATAAACCTAAAGCAAAAAACATTATATTTACCTTAATATATTCCCAATGCTGCGTAGAACGAGAATTTCGATCGTTAATTTGATTATATAAACTAAATAATGCAAAATAAAATCGATAGATAATAGGTTCTCAAATATTTTAGATGAAGATTTTAAATTAATACCTAAATAAATTCAAAAAAGTAAACTATGAAATGGGGTTATAGCACCATGATAACCAAAAACGAATCTGCACTTTTACTCATAGTAAATAAACTTCATTTAATATTTTATTTATTTTATGTTAGCTCATTCAATTAACTATGCCTATTGCATATTTTCCAAAGGTGGACTTCGCCATATTGATTTTCCTCAATACTATCATTTCTCTAACGTAATATAAGAAGGGAAAAAGTACTATATTTGGATATTCCGATGCCTTCATATGGTATATACTTTTCATGAGTACAGCATTCATTCAATTAACTACGTATATATATATATTTGGCGCTATACGTATATAACTGGTGCAGTAATTTCGGCCGAGCTCGTTCACCATTTCGTAGTGTAAATTTTGAAATTTTTCTAACACATAAGGGACTTTTGAAGGTCTGATGGGGTTTCATAAGGAGCTGTGTTGTGGAGGATCAAATCATGATGTTTTTCTCGGGTACTCCAAGTAAACAAAGATTTCAAGTGCTCACTCCAACATATATGTATTGCAAAGATATTTACATATATACAGGATTATCTATTTTGTGTAATTTCTTTTTTTAGTATAAAGTTTGAGCATGTGAAACGCTACATCAATCAAATTACCACCTCAGTCTTTGCAAGCTTCGATCTGTTTGAGGTAATTTTCGACTACTTTTTGTCACATATTGAGTTAAAGGCTTATCTGCATAAACACGGTCTTTCATGTAGCCCTATAAAAATAGTCCAATGGTGTTAAATCGCACGAACTCGCTAGGCAATTGATATCGCCAAGACGAGAGATTAGGCGGCCGGGAGATTTCTCTTGCAATAAAGCCATATTCGCTCTTATTGTGTGGTATGTGGCACTATATTGTTAAAAGCTCCCACGTGTTGTTGAAGTCGTTTTCTTAAATTGCAATTGCTAACAAAAAGTCGGTTATCCTACGACCATATTGCTGCGAAGTGGCAGTGAAACTCTCGCCGATGTTGTTTTCAAAGAAATAAGGTCCAATCTCTCCTCCGGATAAAAAAGCGCGCTAGGCAGTGTTTTTTTTTATTATTTTGTGTAATGACCTCTCTTCAAAAATTTTAGAATTTCTGGAGCCCCAAATGCGACAATTATGGTTGTTTACGTAGTCAGAAATGTGCCTCGTCGCAAACCGATCTCTTCAAATTTCTTGAAAATTTCACCAATCGCTTGAATAGTTGGACGATTACATGGACCATAATTTCCTCTATGTTTGAATAATTATTTTTGAAGTAGGTTCTGCATTTTCATAAATGCCTGATTTTAACTAAAACTAAATATGTTTAGTTTGTCTGTATTTTGACATGAATTCTTGAAACCACAAAGTGGATAGCCCTATATACCTATACTCGTACATCAATAATCCGAAATAACGAGGAAGCAAATTGTCTTTGATTGAGTACCTTAAATAACGAACAACGGCAATTTGTTAACAACTCGGAATAAGGAACAACATGAAGAAGACAGACGTGTACACGTATATAGCAAATATAATAAAATCGTGGGGAAAACAGAATACAAAACAAAACATGAAAAAAATTCAAAAGAAACAGATATATAACTGTGAGAAGTAAGAAGTCTTTAAGTTTTGTATTACTTTCTTTTCAAACATTTTCAACTTCCCTTTTCAGTCAAGGATTTGAATGGATGGGTTGAACATAATTTCATACAGAATCCCGACGACGTTGATGATCTGGTAAAAGGAAATGACGAAATTGAAAATGTAAAAATTTCAAACAAAGTATCCGATGAGCAAAGCAGAACAAGAAAACTTATTATTTTGACTGTATTTCAGGGAGGAACCATCAACTGCAAACCTCGTATTCCAACAAAACAAGCAACGATTAATCAATGTTTTAAATAGCTTAGCGCTTTGAATCGGTTATTATTTTTCCTTGTTTAAAAAGTTATTTAATAAAGCACTTTATTAAACTGCAATTTCCGGATATTTCAGTCATTTTTGTTCAAAAACATACCTCGTTAAATGAGTACTCTAATTAACGAAAAATTCGATGTAACGAACTATCCTGACAATTAATGTGATCGTTATTTCGGAATACTCCTGTATATATTATTTTAAGCTGTTATCTACACTTTAATGAAACGCACTCAAATTACAACTTCTTCAATTATTGAAATATAAATGGTTATTCCTATAAAAGCCAGTGTTTAAAACTATTTAGTACATACTTTAAAATATCTATGTACATACATACATACATACACTATACAAAAAATAAAATAAAAAATAAATATTATTTTTAACATACCTTTTTGAGATGTTTGTTTACCCATTTCGTAAATGTTTTCTTCTGAATCGCATCCCGTTCATCTAAATAAATGATAAGAAAATAATAAAACATTTAGTAATATAAAGTAATTATGGGTCCTGCATTGAAGTATGCATTAGTTCAGGTGCACTAAATATTTTTACACAATAAGTCAGATATTTAAAAACCTGACACAAAAATTGCGATATATTTGCTAAAAAACCTGAATTTAATTGTACGATTCTAAAAAATTCGCTTTATTATCGAAATTAGGACAGTCGGTGGCATCTAAAACAAAAACACACAGTAAAACGGTTGCCATTTACTATAAGCCTTTTAACTTTGCAAATTCTTTAGTGGAAACGTGGGTTTAAAAAATTAATAAATGCTGAATTGCTCGAAAAAGATTAACCATGTGGCGGTTTTTACGATTATATATTTAAAATGCATCTCTAAAAGTTTTGAAAACGTCTCTTATGATTTTATTTTTTTATTTTATCGGTGAACACATTAACTGGATTAAATTACTGAACCCTTTGGCAACTCCAATTATATAAAAATAATAATAATTAATAATTGAATGGACAGGAATAAAAGAGATTCTTTTTTACAGAAAACTCCATAAAATAGAAAAAACATATGATTCGGACTCATGATTTGTTACAAAAGCGATGGATGAAGCGTTCTACACTTTATTCACTTTAAATATTAAGGCTGCAAATTTAAGCTCATTAAAAAGATTTCCGCATATTTCCTTTGGGGGGTATAATTTTTTTTGTTTGTGTCCCGAGTGGGGGAGAATATTGAACGTATGTGCCCGCTAGGCTCGTATCAAAAATTGGACTAACCCACTGGCCTTATCCCCCTTGATGCCGTCAATCGCAAAAGATATTTTATCGTAAATTTTCATCTTTCAAGCGTCAGAAATTTCGTATATGAAAGGTACAACAGCTAAAATGGAAAACAAACTATTAATACTGTAAATATTGATGTTGGCATTGTTGTTTTTCGATTTTGCCCGTATTAATATTACGATTATAGAAAAATTTCCAAAAAAAAAAGGAGAATTACATTTTGTCGCCTTTGCCTAAATAGTTTGTTGGCAAACATGGTCCCAAATTTCTTTATAGACACAAATAAATCTACATTCGTTATTTATTCTATTAAAAATCAAAAGCATCTAAGTACGAAAATACTTTGCCACGCCACGCTAACTTCACTTATAGTATATCGGTCAATATTATGATGTAACTTAGATGTTTCCCATCAGAGAAATGTACCGATATCAGCGTTCATCGCTAACATTTCTTAGGAAAAAATCTAGGTTTAGTATAAAAAAATTAATCTTGAGTTACCTGTTACAGCCTCTTCGAATTCAAAACAACTGTCTTAAAAGGTACTCATGCTCGTTCGGACTGCTTTTTTGGCAAAATCAAATTATTGAATTATGAAATGTGGCTTGGCTGATACTTCTTCAAATTCATGTCTTTCACCAATGCTTAGCGGCTGGCTGTTATGAATTTTGAACCTCTACGGCGTGTAAAAGATATTTATAAGCAACAAATACAAAAAAAGAATATCTTTTGAAGAACATGGATACAAACGTAGTGTCTGTTAGTGAGTTGTAAGTGCTGATGTACATCAATTATTTTTTTCCAAATATTTTAGACGCATTTGATAAAATTGTAGCAAAATAATTTACCTCAAATTTGTAATATGAAAATCAATTAATTAATAATTAAAATTTCTCACAAAGAGGTAATTCATTCAACCAATCTGGCTAAAAACATCGGTACGCCATTGCTTAAAACACTCAATATCAATGGCGAATGACGTCAGTTTCTTTGCTTCCAACCACCACTTAAATACAAAGAGAAACTTATATGAACTCACTCTTCTCTTAAACACATTAAGAGAACTAGGCAAATTGGATTATGTTTAAAAATTGTATCCGTAATACATATACAAAGTTTCGCAGCAACACAATTGAATTGAGTTACGAATGTACATGTTCTTTTTTTAATACAAGTATATTTTTGTTAGAAAAATATTTTGTTTGTTTTAAGCAACTGATATTTATGTACGCATATACATGTACGTGTATGCTTTATATGTACATACATAAATAACAGGAGCTTTATAACCGCTGTATAGTTAAATACAGAATGGTAAGTTTATCGAATTCGCATTTCATAAAACCCCTGCCAGAACGATTCGAGAGTCGTGCTCCACTGCATATTTCTTACATAATTAACTTTTTGGCAACTTTTTTTTAATTCATACATACATATTAAAAATTATAAATATAATTTGCGCATTACAACCGTTTATGCGATTTCCCTCCTCCAATTTGCAATATGTGTCTACAAATTCAGTGAAATATTTATTTAAGAAACGTTTATGTTTATGCTAGAAATACACTGGAAGAAATTGTCGTTCCCAGCCGGAGGCGAGCAGTTTAAGAAAATATCTTTTGACTCTAAAATGTAAATCATTACTAAAACACAAAAAAATCTGGCCTACCACAAAAGCGAACTTTGCATCAGAAATAAACGTATAATGCATTTATTTTAAACTTAGTTTCTTACAGGGTAACGTTGGTAATAAAACTAATACAATACATATATTCATGCATACATATACACCACATATCTAAAAAAGGCAGATAGCAAAAGAGTCTAAATGAATGAAATTGAAAATCCATTCTCTTGAATTCTTTTTACTACCAAATATTGAGTTTTGAAGTCAGTTGTTTATTACTTCTTATGAGCGCCAACGATTTAAGAAAACAGAAACATATGAGTAGGCGTAAACAATTTTCGAAACCGCTCACACACAAGTTCTTGATAAATTGTTATGACACCATCTAAGCATTAAGTCACTCTGTATGTATGTATGTAGATATACAGATTTATTTTTGTTCATGACAATATGTGTTTGGTTTAATCAAAACTTAATAGTATAGGCCGCTTATGTGGTGATGTCACTGTATCGGAAAAAAATTTCTTTAGTGTGAAAATATTATTGTAAATAAAAATGTTATAAATATTCATTAGATTTGTTTCCACTCATGAAACCAATTATGTATGTTGTGAAGAGAAAGGAGAAAATTCATTATTTTCATAGTGAATAAAGCTAAACTCATAGCGTTAAAAATAAACACGAAGCATAATAATAAAGTAGCTTACAAATTTGACATAAATATTTCAAATTTCCGTATAAGCTGATGACTAAAGCCGGTTTTAAACGAAATTTTATTTAAACGAGTTTCTTAAATAATTTTACACCTAATTTCCTTTCATGGAGTTCGAATTTAAGACTTGTCTATTGGACAAGGAATCATATATATTTATACTTAGACAAGAATATTATACATATATAAGTACATAAAATACGTTAAATGAAATTGAAGCCACCTTTTCAACTTTAGGTATTACGCTGCAATTTGAGTCATAAATAAAAAATCTGATTCATTTTTTTCTGATTGCCAATGTTTCTCTTTAAAATACTAATTGCAAAATAAACTTGAGTATAAAGATGTTATTGTACAACACAAAACTTTTTTAATCAATTTGATGTGAAAAAACATTGGGAGTCGAAACCGATAACAGCCCTCAACCTATGGTTCGAACCCATCGAAAAATCTCGTTTCCTTGGCCTCCCGTTAGATGACACTACATCTACATTTTTAAAAATATTTTATTTTTATTTAATCTTTTTTTTTTCTATTAAATATGTATATATAATTAGCGCTTTATAACTGTAGAAGGGATTTTCGAAAAGCGAATGGCTTGATATTCCTTTCCGAACTTATCCCTCGGCATAGTAGCATTCATTGCTACTATAGCGGCCGCCTAGTACATCGGGTTGTTTTCTCACATTTCGTGGGTCTGGGATCATGTGTACATATACGCACAAGTATTCTACGATGTCACAAGTATTATATTACCGGAATATATTGGAGAATCAAAAACGAATCAGGGTTTTCTGTTCCAACTGTTATAACAACAAAATCATATGAATACATTTATTTTGTAGAATATTGTACGTAATTAGAATCAATTTACAACCAATATCATTGTTTATATTTTGAACAAAAGGATACAAACAAATTTAATTAAATTTAGGCTAGTAATGTTATTCACATATACACGTATTTTACCTTTAAATTGAGTCAATGCATCTTCATAGCCCCCCACATGCCCCGATTGCTGAGAGGGCGTAGTGGAATGCTTAGCTTTTTTTGCTGGACTAGTTTCCACATTGAAATCAATATCACCGATTCTTGCCTTTTCTTGCGAAACAGGTATCTGAACGGCATGCTGTGAATAATAAGCAGCACTTTGTCGACCATGTTTTTGTGAGCTGGCGTAGTGTTGATTGTGTGGGTTGTCCAAATGATGGTGTTTCGAGTTTTTCCGCACCTGAGATGATGACGCAATTGACGGCTCATTGCTTATATCGTTGGGATCAAAACCCAAACGCTCTTTATAGTATGCGTGGGATGTCATTGCCAGATCTACCACACAAAATTAAATATTTCACGTAGTGATATTTATTTGAATTAAAATGCACTAAGGTTAAAAATATTATTTCTTTTGGCACATTTTAGTAATATCTAGTAGGTTATTAAATTTTGTATTAGTTATTAAATACATGAACTTTTTATTTTTTTAATTTTTATATTGAATGAGGTTAACATAAATTGTTTTCATTTCCTGCCAGTTGAAAAAGATTTATATGCCATATATATTAATTTAACAAATTTCCGTTCAAATTTTTTCACTAGATATTAGTATGTTGAAATTTTAATTTATATTGTATAACAATTAAAAAAAATAAAGCTATACTATATATTTTCCAATAACATGAAAATTTTCAAGTATAAAATACAATCTTAAAACAACTATTAAGAAAACTTAATTGAAATGCCCTTAGCACAAGCACATAACAAAGCAGTCGTCGATAAACGATTAAAATTACTCTGTTGCAAACAAGTAATAAATGAAATGAAAAAGACAACGTTAAAATATTACTAAGCAGCGACATGCAACAGGTTTTCTATACAGAGAAATGTATCTGTTAAGTAGGGCTCGAAGGTTTACTGTTACACACATACGCTTTAAATTAATTTTTCAGCGTAATTTCACTATCAATTTATCACTTAAACATATACATCTAAATCACCGTATTCTTCACTTCTTATAGCACATATTTAGCACCTTATTTTCACCAGAAGGAAGTTAGTTTTAAATCACAATGATGGACACGCAATGTATTGTTATGTACAAATAGTAAAATTTTTCAACAAACGTACGACACGAGAGTTCGTTCCGGACTGAGTAGAAAATAAAAACGAACATTCATTATACAGTAAGCTAATATCAGTAGAAAATATGCTAGTTTTATTGAGAGCAGTTATAACCTTGAGTGGTACCACTCGCTTTTTAGTCAAAGAGTGAATGTGCTTCTATTGTGTAGGTTGTGCGATCAGCGCCGTTGAATAACAATATCGAAGAGAACAGAACTTTACTGTAGAGACAGAAGTTAACTTTAAGAGTAAACGCAATATGCTCATATGCCAATATGCAAACTCGATTTTATTTTTATGGGTGAAATATTTTTTGGACTCTCATCCAAAATGACGCATAATTTCCATAAATATATTAAAAAAGATATAATGGTGGCATACAATACTTCAATAAGATAATAATAGTAATAGTAATACTATTCAATGGAGTTTAAAAAAATTAATTACAAATTAGCATAGCCATTAGGTTTTCGGAAAACATAGGACAAAACTGGAGAGAAATTGATTAAAATTTTTTATATATAAAACATGTGAGTTGGGCGTGATGTTAGCCCATATAAATTTTCAAAACTATTATGAAAATTCGATCAAACAAATGATTCACAAAAAGTACCATCAATTGTGGAAAGAAAGCGCAAAAACTCTCAAATATTGAATAAAAATATTACGACTTACGACCGTCCTCAGACCACCCCCTGCGGGTTAGGGGTTCAAGAATTTACCCGCGGTAAGGCATGCCTGTCGTAAGAGGCGACTAAAATCCAATAGTTCCCGCGAAAGTCGGTTCTTTATACCAGAACGACCCAGATTTTTTATCCGTCCAAGGGCTGTCACTCTCGCAACATTCTCCAAAAATTACTTTGAGGAATATTTTTGCGGTTACAACAACAACAACAACAACAACAACCGATGTTAACGAATTTGGATATTTTTCCACATAATCCAGTCTGAATCTTTAAACTTAAAAATACTTACATCAAAAAAAAAAAGATTTGATAACGCTACATCACATATAACACATGGAATATGATTAAACAAATCGAAAAATAGATAGATTTACTCACCAAAACTGTTTGTCTAAGTCTCTAAAACTAGCTTACAACCGAAATAGTCAGACATCTATTGATGCGTATTATTCGAAATGAAGCATGAAACAAAAATTGAGGGCAGTATCCAACCAACCAACCACCTTAATATTTTTATTATCAAAAAAAAAATATTTTGTGTTTTGTTTAAACAGTATAAATATGTATGTGAACTTAACAACCCAATTAAAATAATTTGTATACATGGATAATTCATGATGCATTTGTGAAGAATCACGAAGGGTTCAAGTTGGATTGCTTGTTCTCATATTTTTCAATTAAAAAAATTGTCATTTCAGAATTTAAAATAAAATTATATTATATATGTATATACACATATATATGTATGTATGTATATATGCTAAATTTAATATTATTTATTTGCTTTCTATCTGAGCACTAAAAGTTTTTTATTAAGATCTCTAGATTAAAGTCAAAGCTACGAAATGTATTGTGTAAAAAAACTTTCTGATATTGAAAATTGTAGGCCATATCATAACAAGAATGTATGCCATTAAACGAAACTACTTTAAATTTTTTTATCATTGCAGCTCAGAAAGTAAACAAAACGAGTTTAAAACAAATAATTAAATAATTACGATTTATCTTCACGTATCACTTTACATTTAAAGAAGAGCAGAACACAAGTTCAATTGTGTTGTAATATAACGGTTATTTCACACCTCGTAGAGCAATCACACCCCTAATGAATGCCTACGAATGGTTGTGGAAAGAGTTTTGCTCACTTTAGCCTGCTGCCAGTGTGCGGATTGACAATATAGTGTGGAGATAAAATAAAAAAAGGTATTGCTGAAAACACATCCGACCCGTATATCATACAATTTGCAAATTTTTACTCTCGCACTGATTTTTTAAGAAACGTGCAACTAGTAGGGTGCAATTTAGATATTTGGTTTGCAAAATGAAAAACAACCCGACAGTGCAAAAAAATTTACAATAATTTAACCAGATGCTGTTGACAAATTTTGGGACGATATACGAGAGGTATCAAGCTCTAAAAGTATAGCCGAATGGAAAAGTGTTTGTGGAATCATAAAAATATCACATTAAAAAAGGCAGACCGTTAAGGGATACCTATTTGTATGAGCTATTAGCCAGAAATACATATGATTAATAAGTATTGTCCTTTTTACGGTAATAAAATTATTATACTCTAAAAACTAGTTTATTACAAGCTACCAACCAACAAATTAATAATCAAAAATTGGATTCGAAAGTCTGCAAGTTATAACCTTTGACAGGTTTGAGAGTCCACAAAACTTTGGTAACAAATTGAATACAGCCATATCTTAACATCATGATATGCAGACCTTATTGTAAAACTTTATCAGGATTTATATACGAGTATGAGTATATGTTGATAATTGAACTTTATTGATTTAATTTGTTTGCCTCCGCTTAGCTTCTGAATAAAACTTTATAAAAACGAATGAATAGTTAAAAAAAATACATATAATATAATAAAATAATATACCATAAATACTATAAATAATATAAATACATGGATCCTTTATGTAATTATTGGTTGCATATATTAGTTAAGGTAGCCAGGAGCTCTGAATTAACTAAAGCAATATACGAGTATGTACATATTAGTTCCTAAAAATAAAGTTTTTGACTGAAAATCGGACATTGTCGAAAAAACGTATGCAGCAACAAGTTTTTGGAATTATTCCCCAATCCATATTCATATCCATCCAAACTTATTTCACGGCGTGGGAACTATATACCCAAAAATGGAATTTATGGCAAATCACACACCATAAACATAACCAACCTTAAGGCTTTTTTTTCTTAGATGATTACTTATCGAAAATGAACATAATTGCCAATTTATTTCACCCCCAATATAAAACACTCTACCTGTTTGTTCTGCTACTTTATACAAAATTGCCATACTTGCAATATCCAACTTTGCAGCCGCGCAGTTCCCCTACTTTTGAAAATATGTATTTTTTCATATTTTAACATAGAAATATCCAAGTAATAAAATATTTAATTATTTCACCATTTCGTTTTTTTTTTAATTTATGTAAAAATGTTACAAATCAAGAAAATTCTGATAAACTTTGAGGAAATAAGTATATCCGATATATCCGATTTAGAGGACAAGAAACAGAATTGTCGTTGATTTTCTTGATGCATTTAATAAAAAGGAATCGTATACGAATGAAGAGCTCTCCCTAATTAACACTTCAAATATTAACATTGAAAAGTGCAAAGTTTTAAATTAAGCGATAACACCGCAGTGTAGCTTCTTGGTCCGACCCAGACGAATGTTCTTTGTGAGTTTTAAAAAAATAAAAGTCAAAAGGGACCTGTGGATTATTTATTGGAGTATTTTATTGGCGAGCGCAGTACCCGTGAGTGTGAGCCATTCAGAAGGCCCGTTGTCAAATACCGGTGCCACCAACATTCAAAAGTTAGAGAAAATTTATTTAAATAAAAAAATTAAGTTAAATTTTCCAATTGCAGTTGCCCCCGGCAGGGAATGTCAACCCCTCTATTTGCTGTAAATACCTTCTGCTCAAATATAAACGGAGACTTTATCCATAACTCGACAAGGACAAGACATATGGCCATATTTTTTTTTGCTTAGGTTGCCAGGACTGTTATATGTTTACATGTCAAATTTGAGCGCGATCTGTCACATAGTTTTTTTTTAAGGCACTATAAACAAATCAACCTCGAGTGTGTTTTTCGAATTTTACTATGGAAATTAACGTTGAGCAAAGAGTTTGTTTGAAATTTTGTTATTCCAATGAAATAAGCGCGACGGACGCAATGAAAATGTTGCAGAAGGCATGTGGGGAGACTTGCCTATCACGTGCACGTATTTCTGATTGGTATAAGTCGTTCAAGGACGGCCGTACATCGCTGGAGAACTTGCTCCATGATCGTCGTCCAGCAAAGTCAATAAACGAAGAAAACGTCGAAAAAGTAAAGAAAATTGTGTTGGAAAATCGTCGTGTGACTGAAAGAGAGATAGCTAGTGAGCTCAACATATCAAATGGATCCGCTCATAGCATTATTCACGATGTTCTTGTTCCAAAATTGTTGAATTTTCTTCAAAAAGAGGAACGCAAAACTGTCGCCAAGGAAATGCTCACAATGAGTGATACGGACATCCAGCACATCATACTGGTGACGAGACTTGGGTCTATGAATACGACATTGAAACAGCCCATCAATCATCTGAAAGGCGCCTTCCAAATGAGCCGAAACCCAAAAAACCACGTCAAAGTCGATCGAAAATCAAAGTTATGCTCACTGTTTTCTTTGATAGCCAAGGTGTTGTGCACTCGGAATTCCTTCCAGAAGGTCAATCCGTTAATGCTGAATATTATTTATCCGTTTTGAAGCGTTTGCGTGAGAATATTCGTCTCAAAAGGAAGGATTTGTGGGACAACAAGTCATGATAATGCGCCAGCTCATACGTCTCGTCTTGTACGCGATTATTTGACCAAAAACAACGTAAATATTGTTCCGCAAGCACCGTATTCACCCGACATGACACCGTGTGACTTTTTTCTTTTCCCTAAACTCAAATTGCCGCTTCGTGGAAAGCATTTTCAGTCGATTGAAGTCATAAAAGAGAATTCGAAGAAGGAACTGAAAGCCATACCTAAAGCGGCCTACCAGAAGTGTTATGAAGATTGGAAAAAAAGGTGGCATATGTGTATCGCCTCTAATGGTGACTATTTTGAAGGGGATAAAATAAATATTGAAGAATAATTAACCGTTTTTGTTTTATTGAGCAGTCTCGTTTATATTTGAGCATAAGATACATCAAGACGCAAAACCACAAATTGCAGGAGGAACTCGGCCGAAAATCGGTAGAAAGCGCTAGTTAGTTTTCCACATATTAGCCTAGATAAGGAGCTTTCTTTGTTCAAAATTTCAGGGAAATCGAACCACAAATATGATTCTTTCAGATAGATCAGTCCCGCAATAAAAAGTTTTCCATAATTTGACATAGGCAAAGAGCTATCCAAACTTCCCTGGAGAAAAGATGTTCACCATATTAACATAGGCCTTAAGCTACCTCTTTACAAACTTTTATGCCAACCAAACCATGTACCAAATTTCATTTAAATCCAACAATTTATAAAAATTTACTTTTTCGAATAGTTCGGTGCACATTCCGGAAGATACTTTCTTATCGGATGCCTATGTGAACACAGAGATATCCATGATGAAATTTTACGAGCCACAAACCATGCAACATTACTCAATGACGGAAGGTCTATGAATTTCTTAAATTTGCAACAAAAAGGACGACGAGTACAATCAGAGGAAATTGGAAAAATAAAGTGGACCTAAAATTTGAAAAAATTGCTAGGACATTTTGACGAGTGTTGAAGGAGAAGGGTATTGGTCATAAAACGGTTTGATGGAGTTATCGTTTCGTTTATGTTCTCTATTTATGGTGCTTTAAAAAGGTTCCACGGTTATGTGATGAAAAAAGGAAACAAAATTTAAATAACTCAGACCAATTTGCCGCTATATACGAGGAGGATCAGTCAATAAAATAGAGTGTATTCTCACATTGTACTGTATTTCAATACGGTCAAGAAAATTGATTCTTTGAAACTACTATTAGAATTTCGCAACGACGCTACTGATGGGCTTCTTGGACTGTCTAAAAAAAAGTACATAGTATCGGAAACGGAGACAACCAAAAGCAACGATGAGCGATGACTCTTTGTTAACACAACAAAAGAGGAATAAAGCATCACCTACCAGCATAAACTACACTTCATCTACAGATTGCGAATAACAAGTAAGTCGCAGTTGAGGAAAATTCACACATGTCGAACTAGTCTATTAAAAACAATGACGTAAAATTATTTGATGTCGCCTGCATATCGCTTTCCTTAAGCTGTACCACCCCACAGGCATATCACGAGGATGTACTTAACTATACTGAAAAATCGTAGCAACAGACGACTTACAGACATGCCTTAAACAACTTCAATAAAACTCTGCTCGAGAAGGACGTCGTTAGAATGCAAGCACCCAGGATTTTCTACCCCTAATCGAAATATTGGATGGTAAATTTTTTTGTAAAAATTAAGAACCTAATAAGTGACTATCCGGCACACAAAAATACTAATCTACGTTCACTTAGGCCATAAACCGTTTTAGATAAGACTAGACCTAAACGTTTCCTACAAATGATCAATTTCAAATTTAGATACATTCTTCGGACCAAAGTTTATATGTATACCATTTGATGTACACAAAAGGTATAATGAATTTCAGTATTAACAACCACCTTTCCTTTATACCATAATTAATATAATTTGCTTTTCAAACAAGTCTACCACATTTCAGAATTTTTCGTTTTACCTCTTTAATAAGTTTGTTAACTCTTCTTATTACTTTGATTTTATTCTACTTGATATATTTGAGCTGTTATGTGGGAAGGTGCGCATCGAAAATTTATTTTTCTTTTCGCAATAAAGTTTCAAACAGCTGATGGCAACTCAATAGGATATAAATGACTAGAAATGATATACAACATTATTTTTGTTGTTATAGCAGTTACACCTATTTTGGGGTGGCGGTAAGAAGCTAATTAACCTTATGTAGGTCATAAATTAAGAGGGCAAGAAAATATTCTGTGTCCATAGATTTAGAGCAGAGAGAAAAATTTTGTATGAGTTCATTTAAGGCATACAAAGAGGTAGTTAAAGTCAGGTATGTTAAATTGAGATCAATATCGGTAAGCTCTTTTCTGCTTCCGCAGTTGTTTAATCCTTGCATTATCTATTATGAGAAGCTTTTCGCCAAATCTTCATGATCATGCATGACACTGTCTCGGAATAAGCATGCTGATGCTAAAAACTTGGGACCTGTGGGAGCAGAATACCTCACCATGGTTCTTAATCTGTCTTTGACCACCGTAGAAATACCACACATGTGCGAATGGGAAGATTGGTCCGCTATTTAAAAGGGGGAAATCAGCCAAAAAGGGAGAATCATATCGCTGATATCTCTGCGTTTCCCAGTAACGCAACCATCTGAAACAGCACATTAGTAAGGCTTCCATGAAGTGCACAGTACCACAAATGCAGTTGGCTCCATAAACGCCATAGGCCATGGCCTTAACCAAAACCAACTCTGCGCGCGAAGTGTCATAGTACCACTGGATCTATCGAAAACGTTTGACATTGTCAATCATTCCCTACTACTAACGGACACTGACGATTTCTCATTACCGTCTAGGTTTTAGAGGTGGTCGATAGTCATCGGTAGAGTTTTGAGGTCAAACTTACTCCTTCCGCTTCTATTTAGTTTTTACATATGAAACCCCCTCCTTTACCAGAGAGCTTTTCATTGATCTCATATGCCAATGACCGCTCGATATTAGCGCCTGGCATGGAAAGTGCTCAAAAGTAAACTGCTGTCTCGCCGACCTTTCCCACTTCTTAACTACAATCTGCGAAATTCTCGGCCACCCTTTTAACTAGCAGTACTAAGGAGTAATTTTCAAGCTTGATATGAAAGTCTATGGCATAAAAATTACGATAAAAAATAACCCAAAGTTACTGGGAGTCACATTCGGCAGTCTGCACTCCGCATACGACTGCGATTGCAACGAAAATATAGAGCCGTAACAAAATCCTCAAAGCCGTTAGCCGACAGCACCTAGGAAGAAACGCAAAACATTGCTCACAATATACAAGACAATTGGTCGGTCCGTCGTAAATTACGCTGCTCCGATTTAGGCGACGGAGATTAGATATAGGTGAAGAAACTACAAGCTTACCAGAACACCGCCTTTAGGATAGTTATAGAATACCTCTTGATGTCGCACAAAAACACGCGCATTGCTTATTTATGCTTCAATTTCGGCCGTGGTAGCCGAGTGGTTAGCATTTTGTACTACCATTCGGAAGGCCAGATTTCAAATCCTGGTACGACCAACATCCAAAAGATAAAGAATAATTTAAATAAAAAATTAAGTTAAATTTTCTAATTGCGGTCGCCCCTCGGCAGGGAATGTCCACCCCTCCGAGTGTATTTCGGACATGAAATAATATATATAATTTTTATATTATTGGGGATCCTTTCTTTAAATTTAGACATTTCATTTAAAATTGTTTATGGAATCGTATGGTATAAAAATTTTATGTTTACTCCTCCTGGGAATGACACCCTAGGGTCGGAAATTAAGATTTCTTACAAATATTCTTATTCAGAGGAGAATGCAAATATTAAACATTTTCTAACTGATTGAGGCTATTTTCTCATTGTATTGTACCTACAAAATACTATACTTTTCAAAGTCCATAACATGTAAAAACTTTTTTATGGCAACTTAAATTTTGCGGATTTCTCTAATAAAGAAGACCATTTTTGCTTGACTTCCTATAAATCTTAAAAACAAGCACTTATTATTTATTTTATCTTTATTCAATATGTAACTTTCGTGTATACCACAAATATTTTATAACTAGGTCTGACATTATTGAAAAACGATTAAAAATATTGGTAAGATTATTAATTCTTGAACCTCTCCTAGCACATCGATATCTGAATTCTTTAAAAATCTTATTGCAATAGGGAGTTTCAATCAATAGGCAAATGGTTAGCATTGTGTACTGCTATTGGGAAGGCCAGGGTTTGGGTCCAAAATTAATTTTTATAATTGAGACCGCCGCAGGGAATGCCAAGCCTTCTGAGTTTATTTCTGACATGAACTTATAAAGCTCCTCATAATAATCCATCGGCCGTGCTAGGGCGGCTTATAATAATCTGTAGGTACCTCCAATTGTTGGAAAAACATCAAGACGTAAGCCACAAATTGGAGGAGGAGCTCGGCCAAAAATCGCTTCATCAGTTCCAGCGCCAAATTCATATTATTAAAATTTAGAATTTTCATATAAAATTTTTTTAACTTAGCAAAATTAAATTAGCAAAGAGGTAAGTTCAAATTGAAATATTACAATATAATACAGGACACTGCAGATAAGTTTGGCACCATTTGCTTTATAAAAGCTCATTGCGTATGGATCGGAAGTTTATAATTTCACATTAGCAGCCACAAGACGAATTTTAGAGATCTAATGGAATAGATTCCTATATCATGAAAACATCAGCCATTTTCATACTAATGCAGCAAATACAAGGAACCAAACCGCAAATAATTGAATGTGTACAATTTAGTTTATTGTATTTTTTTTTTAATATAATAACAACAAAAAGTTAGTTAGTGGACCTTGCTGTAATAACCAAAATTACTTCATAAAAGTTATAAATGTGTCCTACATTTGTTTCTGTGTTTTATGCTTGCCCTTATAAATAAGCGTTTACTTTAAGAAAAAAGCAGCTGTAGCTGGTAGAAACTTATGATGAACATGCTCTAGTGATTAGAACATGTGAGACATGGTTTCGTCAATTTAAAAGTGGAGATTTCGATTTGACAGACAATGAACATCCTGGTGCAGCGAAAAAAGTTTGAAGACGAGGAATTGCATGTTGATCCAAACCAATCGCAGCAAAAATTGGCAGAAACACTACATGTGACTCGGGGAGCAATTTGCCAACGTTTCAAAGCCATGGGAAAGATCCAGAAGTATGGAAAATGGGTGCCACACCAGCTGAACGATAGACAAATGGAAAATCGAAAACCGTTTGTGAAATGCTGCTTCAACGATTCGAAAGGAAATCTTTTCTGCATCGAATTGTCGCGGGGGACGAAAAATGGATTTATTTTGAGAGCCCGAAGCGAAAAAAATCATAGCTTTCCCCTGGTGAAGCTGGCCCATCGACTGCAAGGCCAAATCGCTTTGGCCGTAAGACAATGCTCTGTGTTTGGTGGGATCAGTGTGGTGTGGTGTACTACGAGTTGTTAAAACCTGGTCAAACGGTGAACACGGATCACTACCGACAACAAATGATCAATACTTTGAATAAAAAAAATTTTGAGATTCCCCTGAAAATTAAGTGTTTTCTTTATTGAAAAAATACCGGTAGACCCATTATGCCTATATTTATGAAAGCTTCATTCTCCGCAAGTGTGGTTAATCATCACCATCCATATTACTGGCTTCACATAGTGCAGACAAGCTTTATTTCTTCCTTTCATACAGACCAAAGGATTGGTATGCCATAGCAAATTCTTCAAACCGTGTCCGTAGTATAGTCTTTATCAGTCAAATCTGGTTCATCGAAATAAAGACGATATGCTATTTTGAATTTTTCGGTGAAAATGTTTCTTCTTTCCTGATTTTCTCTTTTCGGCACTATAGACCACAAGCTTATAGAAAATCTTCTAGTTTTGGGCCTATTATTTTGCATATTGAAATTATGAATGTTTTTCAGTTTTTTCAAATGCTTTTCACACAGATTTAAATGCTCTCAGATTCTTATATGATCATTTTTATTTTCACTTGAACTGAAGTCATTTGCTGTGCCTCGTGAATATTTCTTCGTCAGATTCTGCATTCCTTCGTTTTCTAATAGAAAATATTATTGCTTGCTCCAAGTTAATCTACCATAAAAGAGCTCGTGCTCCCAGCTGCGTCAATCCCAGAATTTATACGCATATTTATGTAAGTGCGTTTAGGTGCACAAACGGCAGTAATAAAATTCTGTACGCTTCTGTACTATTAAATGATTTTGAGTCCTGCTAAATAGATACTTACCGGCAATTCGTAGAACAGCTCTATCCGCTGGATCAAGTTGGAGAATACTAAGTGGCTTATCCTTAGCCCACTCACTAAGGCTCTCCCGATCCATAATGGTAATACACTCAAAGTCAATGGAAGGTCGCCTTCAATTTGGTCCCTGGAACATTTTTTTTATCCTGCCTCTCTGATGTATTTATTATTTTAATGGTTTAATGAGGGTTTCCTGCAAATTTAGATTTAGATTATAAAATATATGTATAAATGCTTATTTGTAAATATAAACCGTGCAAAGCAGAAGCAATAAATCGAGTCAGAACGTATTAATGTTATATTTTTTCTAAAATGTCGTACATATACAACACATATGTTACAGCCCAGTTGAAATAAAGGAATGCATGATGCATGATGATATGTATATAGGTACATACAATATGTAAATATTTATTATTTTTGGTGCTGTACATATGTACAGTGACGAAGTAAAGAATTGGCAGAGCAAGATAGTTCAACTTTAACACACTTTTTACCATTTTTAATTCCGAAAAAAAAAATGCTAGACAGAGGGACACATTTTCAACTCTTTTCACTTCAATTCATTTTGGGTTAATTTATATTAAATTAACCCTTATTATAAATAAAAAAAAGTACTAATTTTCACCACACAAAAGTTTTGGCACACTACATAAAAACACAAGAAAATTATAATAAAATGGTAAATTATTAACGAAATTAATATTTTGTAGCCAAGCCTTTATGTTTGATGACAGCTTCCAAACGCTTTTGCATCGATGAAACCAATTTTTGTGTGGTTTCTGCCCCAATATTCTGGCAACCCTCCACCAGTGCCAGCTTCAACTCTTCTTTTGTTGATACAGCGCGTTTTTTAACGCGCCTATCCAGCTCTTCAAACAAATGTTCAATTGGGTTTAGATCAGGTGATTGGGGCGGATGCGGCAGTTTATGTTTATGCTTCGGATCATTGTCGTGCTGAAACGTAATTGACTCTGGCAATTTAAGTTTTTCGGCACCTTTTTTTGACATTCCTCTTAAGAATTTCCATTTAGTATTTTTTGTCCATAATGCCGTCAATGAATTCCAGCTCGCTCACACCTGCAGCGGACATGCAGCCCCATACAATGACTCCTCCATCACCATGTTTTATAGTTGCAGAAAAGTTATCTCTTTGAAGTTCAGTGTTAGGTTTTCTCCACACAGTTTGACGGCCATCAGATTGAAAGAGTACATTGTCCCAAAAGTCAATTGGCTTGCTTAGGTACTCCTTAGCACAGGTTAAACGTTTCTTTTGGTTCACTTTTGAAATTAGGGGTTTGCGTCACGAGAATGAAAGTTAGCTTCATGCATTGCTCTCCAGATCGTTATCGGATGAATATCCTTTCCAACTCTTCCTTAACTATAAATGAATGCACTACGATGTTTGTGGTTTGATTTTGAAAAAAAAAACGCAATTGCTTATGTAGACATAACGGGACTTTTGCAAAAAAGTTGCTAAATGAAATTTAAGTGCGCCAATACTTTGGTTTGGCGAAAATTAGTACTTTTTTCATTTATAATTAGTAATAATTTAACATAAAAGATAATCAAATGAATTGAAGTGGAAATAGTTGAAATTTTGTCCCTTTGTCTAGCATTTTTTTTTTCGGAATTAAAAATGGGAAAAAAAAGTGTTACAGTTGAAATATCTTGCTGTGCCAATACTTTACTTCATCCCTGTATGTACATACATAGATATATATGTAGATGGGAGGATATGCATCGCGACCGTTTGTCTCTTGTGTACTCTTATTTTTATAACGTTGCTTCGCTCAGTCCTAAGTCCGTCAGGAGCCCTAACAGATGTAGAAGCTTGTACGATCTAATGTGATTTTGTCGCTGATGCCTTATGTACATACGACCTCGTATGTATGTATGAATGTATGACGATGCATAAAATCCTTCTGAAATATCGTGAATTTATCCCGCAAATAGCAAATGGAAGTTTGAACAAACGAACTGGGAGAATACTCTAACACATATTTCATTAAGTCATTCCAAGAGAAAATAATCGAGGGGAAATTGATTGAAGGTATGTTATTTTATTTTTTTATTAAATTTTTAGTGCGCGTCGTGATATTTTCCCTACAAATGATTGGGAACCGGATTCAAACGAATGATGGATGTTTATGAGAAGCTTACACTCACTGCCGTGGCCCGGCCACATTAACAGCAACTTTGTTAGATATTGTTCTATACAGGGCTCAAGTCAACCCATTGTGTCTAACAGATTATAAATATTTACAGTAACAGGGGAGATTTTGAGAGCTATATTCAAAGCCAGCTAAGAAACTGCTACTAGTGAATAAACACGGGCATGCACTGTTAATTTCTAACTTCAGCGAATAACAACCGGCGGTAAGATGAATCTCTGCACTGAAATTCGCTTTTGTTTTTGTATTCTTGCTACTTCCGTATGAAGGCGAATTTAACAAGGTGGAGTTACTGAGGCAGCGAATTCAACTTTTTTCATTTAATTATTTCCCCTCAGTGTAAAGGCATTCAAAATGTTTGTTTATGTTTTGTATGTTTGTTTTTATTTTGATTTTATTGTTATTTTTATTTAGAATTTCTAATTGTGTACATACATACATAGCTGAAAATTTTCAAATCAGATTTGTTACTTTTTTTAAATAAAAAAACATTGGCCGGTTTTGATTTGAGTGGAATTCATACGGTTATTAATCAGTGACCAACGTACTTAGGCCAATATGCCCATTTTAATACCGCTACTATGAGGCTCTTATCTTCATTTCCTCAAATGTTCTAACCATTTCGTGTACATTATAAAAGCAACGAGATTGCTAGTTTTCGCTGAAGCTAGTTCAGATTGACATGCAAAGAAGTGTTGGTGTTCTAAAGACTCTTTCACTGTGCCAAAAATCATTATGGTGAATGTCTATATTACCATGAAGCTATAGCTGTCTGGTCACGTTGCACGTGATCTCATTCTGCCATCTAGTGTTTGCATTTTTGACAAAGGTAAACCTGTATCTTGCATATGATTTATTTTGGATAGAAGGAATCCTTCTCTCACTATTTCGTCTGCTATGGCAGTGTTGCATTTAGTCGAGAATTCTTTCAGATTTCTTCTACATTTTATAACCACTTTTGACGTGCGTTTGTTTTTTTCCCCATTCGTTCCGGTTTGGGATTCTCGTTTGAAGAGATTGTCAAAACAATCAGTTCTGTTTTGTATGTATGTAGAACGGGGAGATCGATCATTTTTGCAATTTCTACAAGAAGAAGGATTTACTTCTTTCTGGATTCGTTACAAAAACTAAAGAACTGCGGTAATTCTAGTAATCTCTTAAGATCACAACAATTATAGTACTTTTACAGTTGCGAGCATTGAAAAAGCAGTGCATATTTGCAAAGGGAATTTTGCGTTATATTTTGTATCCTTATAATATTACCGTCGATTATTCCTAAAGTTATATTATTTTAAATGTAACGACCCTGTTATGCACAACTTTCAACTGTCAAACACTTGTCGTTATTTTTTAAAGCTACTTACATTGCGTCGTCAGTTTAAATAAGCGAGCAATAGAATAGTAGTGAACAGTGAGCTGGTGTAAGTCATTTTCACGTTAAAATTTTTATTTGAACAATGCAGAAAGTAAGTTTCCGGATATTTTATTTGTTATTCAATGAAAAAAAAGAAAAAATATGACTGTATATCTTTTAGTGAGGAGAAACGGGAATGGACCCGGTCTCTAATAAACATCGGGAAGACCTAAAAGAAAGTTGAAAAACTTATCGGGTGTTCAACCACAATGATACGTAATACTATTACTTACAAAAAAAAAATTAAGAGAAAAGGGGTACAAGACGGATTCTTTCAGAGAGTTTTGAACGAAAAGTGGTAAGATGTGCTACGACACGACCGACAATGTCGGCTGTGGAGATTACGAACGAATTGAATCTGCCCTGCGGTGTTCGTACAGTAAGAAGATTTCTGTGTAAACATAAGTTATATGACCGAAGTCCTCGAAAAGTACCGCTTTAAAAAAAAAAACCATGTAGCACGACGTCTTAATTATGCCAAAGAACACCTTAATTGGCCGATTGAGAGTATTTGGTTTGGGGCTGTTTTTCGAACAGAGGCGTGGGTCCAATTCACAAAATTGATAATGTAAAGGACCAACACGCATACGTTGCTATAATGGAAAAAATTATGCTACCATTTTCCGGAGAAGACATGCCGCTGAAATAGATATTACACAGGATTATTACCCGAAACACACCAGCAGGGTGCCAAAGGAGTGGTTTCGAGTAATTGGAATTGAAGTCATGGATTGGCCAGCTCAATCCCCTGACCTTAATCCTAATGAAAACCTTTGGACAGACGTTAAGAAAGCCGTATGGAATGCTAAACCGAAAAACAACAACGAACTCTGGACCGTAATGCAGGAAGCATTGCAGAGCATATCCTTTAAAAAATGCAAGAGTCTCGTAGATTTTATGAAGAGACGTTGTATTGCTGTTATTGGATGAGTGCATAAGTTCGTGCCCGATTTCAAGTGCAAACTAAAATTGAAATTTTGTTCATGTTCGGTAATCCACTCCCAACGTTCAACCAATTTACGGATGCCTGATTCATAGAAATCGCGCGGTTTCTCGTTGAAAAAGGTGTCAAGGTGGTTTTTGACGTCTTCCACATTTTTAAATTTTTTTCCATTCAAATTGTTCTGCAGCGATCGAAACAAATGATAATCAGAAGGTGCAATGTCGGGTGAATATGGGGGATGCGGCATGATTTCCCAATTCATCTCCTTCAGTTTGGCCAGGGTCGGTTTTGCAACATGTGGCCTGGCGTTGTCATGATGGAAAAGAACTCCTTTGCGATTGGCCAAAATCGGACGTTTTTCATCAATTGCTTTCTTCAATTCGACCAATTGCTGACAATACTTGTTGGCAGTGATCGTTTCTCCAGCTGGCAAGAGCTCAAAATAGATCACGCCTCTCAACTGATGTGGCACCCATGTATCCAGCTTCAAAGTGTACCCAACCTTTTTTAAACGACGAAACGCAGTTGATTTGTTGACGTTCAATTCACTGGCAACCTCTTCCGTCGAAATACGTGAGTTATTCGCAACTAAAGTCCTTAGAACATCCTCATCAAGCTCAGAAGGCCGTCCACTGCGAGGTTGATCTTCGAGGTTAAAATCTCCAGAACGAAATTTCGCGAACCATTTCTTTACTGTGCGGAGTGCTGGAGCACGGTCCAAATAAACTTCGCGAATAACTTTAGTTGCAGCGCCCACTGTTTTTCCTTTGCGGAACTCGTATAACATAATATGACGCATATGATCTTTTTCGTTGTTCATCTTCCATGCGTCTTTTCACTAAGCAACTCAAATCAAAATGAAGTTATTTTATACTTGATTTACAGTTCGGACTGTCACCTTTCCAACGATATATAATATGTATATATTTCTTTCACGAGCGCCACTCTCAAACGATTCGTACGGCATCCAGCGGAATCGGGCACGAACTTATGCACTCATCCAATATAAAAAATCATAGTCATGCTACCAAGTACTAAGTTTATGCATAGATGAAATTTCAAAAAATCCTTCATTGTTTCTTTAAAAGGTTTGCTATAACTTTAAGAAACTCTCTTCAAATGATTTAATTGTCAAAGTAAATCAAGATTAAAAAAGGAAAATGTGTAAATTAAATTATTATAGAAAAGCTATTTGAATTCTAATTGTGTAGATTCAAAAATGTTGGCGTACAATGTATCTTTTTAATGCAATCCAATTTAAAAATATGTACATACATATGTACATCATAATTAATACAACCAAAAAAAATTAACAATTTCATTAATATGCAACGAAAAAACCAATCAAAAACTTAGTTTACACATATTTGACACTGTCAAAAACTCTACACAAAGTTAATTATAAAGTGTCACTATTAAAAAGTGGGCAGGTACATACATGCAGAGAATTGGAACTTAAATTGTTAAGAATAAAAGCTTCTTCACCTAAGATTCGTTTGAAACAGCCTAAAACAATCAAATATCAAATATCTGCATTTATACAATGTTGTGAAGGGACGAAACATCAACGAACTATTTGTAAAAAAAAAAAAAAAAAAAAAAATCATGCATACACCAGAAATCAACGCAAGGAGACCAATTATTACCATATCCGTTAAAGAATTTTCCAGCGGTAAGGCATGCCTGTCGTAAAAGGCGACTAAAGTCCAATAGTTTTCGCAACACTCACGTCTTTATACCGGAACGACCCGGATTTTTATTTGTCCAACGCCAGTCACTCCCGCAACATTCCCCAAAATCTACTTTGGGAATTATTCTTGCAGGTACAACAACAAATTAATAGTAACAATGCAATAAAACAATTAAAATCACATTAAAATATATTAATCTAATTATCATACTCATGAATGGAAACTTGCAATAATTGGTCAACAGGCCACTTCCCCGAAACTTCTTACTTATTTCCAACTTTTATTCTTGTAACTTGAATTGGAACACGACCAAATTTTATGAATGCAACACCGAAATAGTATTTTTTCTAGTATTTAATTCTGTCTGATGTTAGCCTTCCTTAACTAGTCAATTATTTACGAAGAGAAACAACTTATCAAAAAATGTTTACCAACTCATTCAATTTTATAATTAAATAGCACACTACCTACATATTACAGTATTTTACGATTCTTATTTTAAAGGTACTTTTATTCAAAAACAACATTGAAGATGCCGGTTCTAATAAGAACTTAAGTCACACACGAGTTGATTTTGTATTTTAATTTTCACAAATTGTACAGAATTTTACTATGAAGTCACTGTTGTAATTGCTCCAATTCCTTTATTGACGTTTACTAATGAATGACTACATCAATGCCCATATGTATTTACATAGGTACATACGTAAATTTGCCTCAAAAAGTTCTTTACATATTAAGCGCTTTCGATAAAAAAAGCCGGTATTTAAGAAACGATATTGTACTATTTACTTTTAATATTACGAAGAGAAAAACTCGAAGATGTAATATCTTCCACTTGAATTATTGAAGAATACCCTCTATCTACTTATAATAATTCGTTTTACCACCATACTAATATGTAACCATGTATAGCAGCTAATTACAACATACCAATATTCACGAAAAATTCTAAATTCTGTATGCCTTTTTTAAATACATATGCACTGGTATTGAAGTTATCACACCATTTTTATAGGAGCTCCATTTTTCACAGTAAATCAATTCAAAGCCGGAATTTATAATAACAAATAATGCTCAAAATGCTTTGGCCTACGAGGTAAGATGAAATTCAACCAATATCTAGTAACTCATTTATCTCGATTTTGTTTTTAACAACAAAAAACAGAGTTGCTGCACACAAAAATTACCAAATTTGAGCACCCCATAAACTGTGCAATTTAAAATCTTCATTAAGGCACATATGCACCTCCCCACACAATTACAATTCAACTATTATATGGTTACAATTTTACTTACATACGCCTCGGTGATTACACAAATCCTTCGAGTTCGATCCAATCCAAGATTTGTTTCACAATTTCTTAATTTTAAAGAACTTATCCAACGTTTATTTAGGGGAATCTGTACTTAAGTATCCCACTATGAAGGGGTGTAGGGCGCGAAAGGAGCCGGGGCACTTCCAACCTACCCTATTCGAGAGACAATGAGCTAAACTTTTGATTTATATAACTATTTTCACAGCGACATTATATGACCCAAAATATGTTTAAGTGAAATAATAATTTTTTTTTCTGTAAAAATATGTAAAAGCTATGTATTTTCGTCTTGTTTCTGTAAAAATATGTATGTGTATGTTATATATTTTCGTTCTTGTTTGTTTCAATAAATCTGAAAAAATAAACTGGGCCGGACCTCCATACGCTCCGTTTTATTTATCGCTTTTTTTTATATTTCTTACACAGGACGGCAACAACGTTTTTGGGCAGTTTTGACAAACGCCGCTGTGATCTGTAATTACCAAAATATGTGCAATATTTAAACATTTATCTCTGCTTAATAAATGAACCAAAAATAAAAATTTCATAATTGAATGATAGTTTATTTTATAATGTTTCCTATCCAACATAAATATATTAAATTGAATGTGTTTTATATAATGAATCTAGTGAAAGAAGTACAACGTAAATAGCAAATGTGTGAAAATATACAACTTTTGATAGACTATTGTAGAAAAACTACAGCACATAACAAAAGTTTAATTCATTGTCTATCAACTCCATCATAAATTAATTAAATCGGTGCACCCGTTTAGATACAATAAGCAATGAAAGTGGGATACTATTGTATAGCCAACCCTTTATTTATTACTCAATAACTAACAAGTCACTTTACACTACGACTTAATTTTATTCTAACATCCATTTAAATAAATTTAAGAATTTTGTAACACAAAATCAGCAAATAACCATATATGGAAACAAGGCCACAAGTAGGTCAATGTTGGTTTATTTTCCAAACTGCTTTTTGTTGTTTTTTACTTTAAGCACACAACCACGTAACCTCCCTAGAAGAAGGCATCCGATCATTAGAGCAAACATATGTCATGACGTCACATGCCGTCAGTCCGTAGAACGATTTGTCCGTCACTTTCTTAAGGCCGAAATGACAAAACAGATGTTTACATTTCTATACGTGGGACATTCTCTCTTCGTTTTGTTGTCTATTTTCGTCGTTCTTGTTGAAAATTTAACCTTTGCATTCCGATTTTTCCTATTTTAACTTCTGGGCTTATATAAGATACCAATTTTATATAAACATTTGTACCTATTTATTGAATCATCGACATCTCAAGCCTAACAATAGCAAAGAACGTATATGAATAAGAAGCGATAAGACCCATACGGTCTTTGTGCAAATGCGGTACAGTCGGTCCCAGGAGTTCGTGTTCTCTTCACACCATTTTTCGTCGCCGAATATGAATAGAAGGGGAAATATAATCTCAATTCGCTTTGAATTTTGTTAGTTTTATTTTTATTATTTTATGACTTTTTTTATTAATATACAAAACAGAATAAAGTAAACAAAAATTAAAAAAAAAATATTTGAAATAAATGATAATGGCTCCTTCGAAAGGAATTTGAACTTGCGCCAAAAATAATACCAAAAATTTATGCACTCTTGCGCAATACCAACTGCATCACATAAATAACTTGTGGCATATTTTGTACTTATACCGAATCAAAGAAATAGAACATTGGTTTTTCTTCTTCTTATTCAGTTAATTGTACAAAAGAATATGTTCTCCCCGTGAGCACTTCCTCCACAATCGACTTGTCTGATGTGAACAGTGCGCGCGTCTATGCGAACAATGCGTATATGGTTTCAATTAGGTATGCTCATTAGTTTATGTTAATTAAAGGTGTAGTTTTGCCAAATTTTACTACATTTTGAAATGATTTGATATTTCCAAACTCTTTTAGATCTGAGGGCATTTAGGGAACATTAATTTTTGAATTTTAATACATTTATTCGTCTTATCGAGAGTATGTTTGTGCGCAGCGGATACAGAAATTTCTTCAACTCCTGACTTTTTTGAACTGTGGTTTGTGGAAGAGCAGCGTGCGGGGAGAGGTATTGCTTCCGGCATACGCTTTGTTGATGATGCGCTTGCGTTTATTTACGTGAAGAAAATTTGTTTGCAGGTGTATAAAATATGGTTGATTTTTAATAAATAAATATGACATTTAAATCAAATGATAAAAAAAATTAGAAAATACTTTGAAATTAAATTAGAATATTAAATAGCTATTTTAAATTAAATATTTGTATATACATATGAATGCGTGCGTATAAATACGTATACCCATTCATTCATAACCATAAGCCATTCATACGATCAATCACAACAACAACTCTACTATACGCCCAGCTCGCTTTACTCCTCTGCACACTTCTCTATTTAAAACGACTTCTTTGCGACAATGACAAAATTTGCAAAAAACAGAAATGTACCCGCCATTCACAAGCGACTTCTTCGCGACGATGACAAAATCTACAAAAATCAGAATTTTAAGTTGAGTTGAAGTCAAATACAAATCCATTCAAATGTCCCTGTACGTATATGAAAGACCCATACACACAAAAGCATGTCAACTTCTTTCCCTTGCACCCCGTCATCCACATGCAATTCCTTGGCGACGATTGAATGTTTGATAATTTCAAAAATAAAAATCGAAAACCGAGAAGGGAGCGAAGTATTTCAGCCCCCGACTTCTGGCAAAACATACAAGCGTAACCATTACGGCAAAGACCATATTGTAGTTTTTGCGAATATAATGACATTTTCGATGACCAACCGAGCAATTGAATAGATCTAGAATAACATTTAAAACACCCACGTTAAACTGGATAATATGAATATGAATGGAGAAGGATAAATGTACTGAAATTTTGATGTCAACAAAACACCTTCTATTAAATTTTAATGTCACTTTTTAAATTTCTCACAATTTACAATAGATATTTTAGCAAAATTTCGGTTGTTTACATTTTTCACAGCTCCATTCAACAATTTTTGCAACTTCTAATGCAACTGGGCTTTTGTTTTTGTTTTGATACGCTTTCAAGCGAAAATTTGGTTTCGCTTCAACATATCGCCCCTCCGAACTACAAATGGTGTGAAGAAGACGCGAACTCCTGAGACTGACTCTCGTTCTCAAAAAGCCAATTTACGAGACCGTTATGCCACTTCTCATTCATATACGTTCTTTGACAATAAGTTATACAATCTTTTATCTAAATTGTTGCTCGTCTCACACTACATCTACGTAACAAAACCTCACAGCTGGGTTACTCAAAATACTCGTCATTTGACTGGATTCGAACCCAACCCTGGTTCGATGAATTATTTCTGCTGCATGTGCCATAAAGGACTCCACCTATCTTTTATTTCTGTTAGATGCAATCAATGCAATGGTGGATTCATTTTAGGACCGGTTCATGCCCTAAGAAATACAGGGAGTACCGCCAATTGCAACTCTTGCTTGTGCACCACCCGTGAGTGGAATAATGGGGGCGTTGCCATATAAGGCGATACTACCCTAAAATGTCCTTGAGTGCTCTCTCCACTGCACCCGACATCACCGCTGCATCCTGGTAGGCCAAATTGCGGAAATCCGTCAAACTTTCCAACTTAAGCGGCGGTTTTAATTTCCAGGTGCGATTCCAATCGTCACACCGATCCCGAAAATCCCCTCATCAGCGTTTCAAGTATACATTCATAAGCGGAAAAAGTGGGAGGAATACTTAAGGACTTGCAACCTCTTCTCCGAAGCTTAATTCTGGGCCACAGTCAAATCGTTGTCAAACACTAAGAGACTCGACAACCGGGTGGATATTTCATTCGATGACTGCGCCTCAACGGTTCGGAAGAGGTGTGTGAGCTGCTTTAGGCTAACTTATACACTATTCCCCTGGGGCCAGTGGGAGCTGACCACTTCACAAAATAATGCCCGACATGTTGAAAATGGGTAGGGTGGTCCCGCTACTACAACCGTGAACCATTCTAGAAGTACTGGATCTGTAGAACGTTTTTGGCACAGTTAATCATTCAGTGATACTATCGGACATTGAAGACTCTTTATTATCGTCGAAGTTGAAGAGTTGGACAATGGGCTACCTGAGTGGTGCACAACATCGGTAGAGTTCAAACATCCAAGATCCGAAAGATTAAATAAGGAGTTCCGCAGGGTGATGTTCTCTCCGCACAATTTTGAAACTTCTGTGTTTCGACTTAACCTTTTCAGTATGGCTTTAGATCTGGTAAATCAACCATTTGCCAGATATTCACAATTCGTCAAATCTTGGAAAAGACCCGTTAAAAGAGGATCTAGAAGGACCTCTGCGAGTCGTTTGATCCCAATCGAGGATTCAAACAAGGTGATTATCGTGTGACTTCTTTAATTTATTGCTGGAGAAAATAATACGAACTGTAGAGCTGAATAGAAGCTATATTCTTCTCTAAGAGTGTACAGCTACTGGAGTACGCCGATGATATTGAAATTATTAGCCTCAACAACCACGCCGTAATGCGTATTGGTGATTATAAGAAATACAATCACGTGCTAACTTTGAGTGCCTGTTTTGATCGATGAGCCGATTTATATCAGATGTGGTGAAGAAAATATTATGATGATTTATCAGCATAGTCATTACCTGTTATTTCAGTGTGGCTAGGAATCCCATTAATTTATTCTAATTTGTATAAAACATTTTATCATATCTTGTTGCCTTAATGTTATTAGCGTAGTTATAACAATTTTGTATGGCTTGAAAGCAAGATAAGCTGTCAGTACAGAAATTTTCCTTAAAGTTTTGCAGCGTACCGGACAGCTTGAGAAAGATGTTTGGGTATATTCGGATCCGTCCGTGAAAATAAATCTCCTTTTATTGTTTTTAGTGAATACAAAACATTCTGAACAATTTTGTTAATAAATGAATTTTTCATTATTAACCATATGTCTCTTAGAAAGGAAAGACCAGATTCTGCCCACATATATACTCAATAGGTGACCTTAGGAAATCGTATAGCGAATGAGGTGAATGATGTCCATAGATTTCTAGAACATAATTAATGGCGGAGAGTATTAGCGCCTTGGCAACATTACAACATTAAGCAGTAGAGCTGGGTATGATAAGAATTTAACAATATTAGTGTGTTTAATAACTATATTTCTAATATATTCACAACGGTTTCTAAGTATGTATAAAATATATTTATAAAATATTTAAATTATCGAATGAAATTGTGGAAAAATGACAATTATGTTTTCTACAAATGTGTAAAGTATTAAATTTGAAACACGATATTGAAGCGCTTGAAGAAAGGGACTTGCTGGACAATTGATAAATAATTTTTTAAAAGGTAAAGGATATAGAAAGGAGATCAGAAGATTTTCAGAATATCAGAAAGCCATCAGCAGAAAGAGTAGAATTAATTTCATCAAATGACATGGTGAACAGAATTACCGATAGTGATGATCCTCTATCTAATGACAGAGAGGGAGAAGAAGAGCTTGAAACAAGAACTTTGAATTAACGTTTAAAAAAAAAGATTAAATATACGGAGTCCTATACCCTATTTCCACCGGACGTTAAATGCATTTAAACATAGCATTCAAATGCGTGAATTCCCATGTGTTTGTTGTTGTATAAAAGTGTGTTAACTCACTTTTCAAAGTGAGTTAACTCACTTTCGGTAATTTAACGAAAAGGCTATGTTAACAGTCGCTCTGTCATTAATAATGTAATCATTTCGGAAGCTTCGAGACATTTCTTGCCAGAGTTGTGTATTTTCGGATTTAATGAGGGACGAGACTTTTATTTTGCATGGTGAAATTTTTTCTGCAAACATTACTTGTTTGCATTAATATTAACATAAATACATATATTAAGTAAGTGGCGAAGAGAATGCTTCTCCTCTTTAAAAAATAATAAAAAAAAGACAATAAGAAATAAACAAAAGGCAATTGTGGAATTTCAAACAATCCCCTCAATATAAAAATATGCGTGGTTCTGCCAGTTATCAGCTGATTGAGCAAAATATCTAATTCAAAGAAACAAACAACTAAAATTGAAAATGGAAACATGCATAAAAGCACTTTCGTTTCGTTTTGCAAACTGCCAATGTAAACGAAAATCAGCTGTTTGAGTTAACTCACTTTCTGTGGAAACATTTGACATTTCATTCACTTTACAGAGGCCTTAAATGCATTTAAGTGCTCGGTGGAAATGGGCTACTACTTTCCATTTTTTGAGCTGTCTTAATACTACATAGATGCCTGGCTTTAGAAATGGGAACGATTGCGATGGGTTTTCATACTTGAGAGAAGAAAACGTTGGAAAAATGTTACTGCAGAAAGCATAATGGAAAGGAGATGTTTAAAAACTTCATGAATTCATCGACGGTTCCTTTCATTATTTTGCTTATGCTTTGCTAATGGAACTTGACGAACCAATTGAATGTTGCTATTCTTGCCGAATATATTGGCGTATTTGCGGTGAAGTTTGCATTACCTTATGCTGGCGTTTTCCTGCATTGATGTTCTTCTTCGAAGCTTTAGAGGTGATTTGAATTCATTTAATACTGGAACTGGAATACGTCCATTCCTTTGCATCTTAGCCAAGGTTTTACTAATTAGTATGTCCGGTGAAGAATTTTGTGCTGCTTCGACAATCCACAATTTGTTTGGCCTATAATCTTCACCAATTTTCGCCCAAAGAACTGATTCTGCTTTTGGTGGAATCTGTTCGCTGTCTTCTAGGACCAGTCCCTTACTACTATATGAGCCATTCCAACCAATGTTAAGTAGCACTTCCATCTTTAGAGATCAAGTCACATCGAATGATGTTCGATGCGCCCGTATCTATATTTGCTATTCGCTCATACCCATCCGAGTATCCACCAATAGTAACGTTCCCCAAAACTCCAGTTAAAAACCTGAAAAGGCATTGTACCGTCAAAGGATAGTGTTCGGTGAAGTGGTTGAACGATTAAACTGCAAATCTAACTCGTTGACTTGATCTCAATTAACTCCTCTATTCTATCTTGGCGCTCTTCGATTCTATCCTGCATTTCTTTCAGTTCTGTGTAGTCTTCTCTTGAAGCTGGACAAGCTGGAACGAATATGTATATGCATTTTTTGAATGTGTTTCGATGTGTTTAATTAATTTTGCTCCTCACAATCATCTATATTATTAGCACCAATTGTTTCCAAAAGAAAACTGCTCAGCAAAATTTTCACGCTTTTATTCAATGAAAACAACTGCACGTGAATTTTTGACATCCATTGGCTCCGTGCGCTTACCACCGTTTTGCAAAACTCGAAAACGATTTCTCTTACTCAGGGTGTGCTTGTTCGGAGAAATTGAAGAGGGTGGAGGTCTATCCAGTTCGAAGGGCCAAATACGTCGGTAGGAACCCGCAGCTCAAATTGAAAGAATGTCGCCAAAACTTCTCCAGCTTTGCTGTTTCTGTGTTTTTCTGCTGCTCTTTGTGTTTTTGGAGTTGTTGTTGTCATTATTTATCTTGTTCGTACGGCCACATGACCGAAGCCCACGTTGTGGTCAAAATAATAGTAGGTGAAACTATCCAGTCCACCACGGCGCCCTTTTGTCGAGAAGGCAAGGCTATATTAAAGCTAGCTATTGACCCTTCTAGCTGCAAATCAACCAATGGGCAAGATTGGCAGACGAGCTCGACATTTCATCTACTACAGGGTTGATGAGCAAGCAGTTAAGCTCCCATACCAATGGCAAGAGACCAAAGTAATACTGGTACAAATAGAGTCTGGACTTAATACCTCGCACTAGCCACCTCTCTGCTCCCCTCCCTTGACTGACCCGTACTAGTCCAAAATAGCCCGTTTTAAGAAACTCCTGGATGACTTAGACTAGTCTCACCTGCACTTAAACGAAGTTAGCCGGTAACAACAAAAATTTTTGTGCAGGTTGTACTGGGCAATTCGCTATGCTAATTGTTAGTACGAGCAAGGTAATTCACGGTACGATGAATATCAAATGGTATTTTGTATGTCATTCCATAAGTAGAGGAGTTTTTTATTTCGCTGTTTCCGTTGGTCGTTACGTCGCAGTCAAAGTAGGCGTACCTTAATGCGCGAATAAGTATCAGATATCGATCACGAAAAGCTTGCAAAATCGATTAAGAACTTTTATTTACATTTATCAGTTTTGCTATTCATTCTTATTTTTCTTTATTCCTTGTTAAAATGGGTTGTTTTGTAGTATAAATAACTTAAACCCGAAAATATATGTCTTACTTTAAGTTTTTAATTTTTTGGTGTCGAAATTTTAGCTGTGAAAATGAGCCGCACTTACGAATTCGGGATAAACTGGTTTCATCCTGGACTTTCAAGGGAAACTGCAGAAAAATTGTTGTTAAATGGTGCGTTATTATGATATTGTTAGCAAATAAAAATATTATTTCCCCTTTCATTGTTAGAATGCACTGAAGATGGATCTTTTTTAATACGGGAATGCAACTCGGCAGTAGGCGATTTCGTTCTTACACTCTTACACCAGGTAAGCATATCACAATTGCATATATACATGTATATACGTACATGCAGTGCATACGGATATTTAATTTATTCATGAATCATTAAATTCTTCTATAGAATAACGTGTGCCATTATCAGATTCGAAGGCATGGTGGGGATGCCTTTTTTTCAATAGATGATAAAGTAAAGATTTTGCATGGCCTAGAATCACTAGTTGAATTTTATCAAATGGCATCAAATGGACTGCCGACAAAACTAACAACCTTCGTTAAGAAAGATTTGCCTCCAAACGATGCTCGACGGCATGGAAGTACTAATTTGCTTCATCGGGCAACGAAAGAAAATAATGCAACTATTGTTGGCGAGTTATTGAAATGTGGTTACCGCAATGTGGACGCTAAGAACCAAGACGGCCAAACTGCTTTGCATTTAGCTGCTATTCATAGCGATCATGTTATACTAAAACTTATTCTTGCAACCGATGTCAACGTAAATTGCATGGATGCCTTTGGTAATATGCCACTGCATGTGAGTAAATAAATTTTGCATACGAGTACTTTTTTTCCTGTATTCTTATTTTGGTTCAACTCTCATAGTATGCTTGCCGTACGAAACCAGATTTTTTCATACGTAACTTAATTGACGCAAATGCGAATGTTCAGGGAAGGAATATTAAGAATGGTTATGTACCTCTGCATGAAGCTTCCAAGCATGGAAATTTGGAAGCAGTTAAAGTACTGTTAGAATCAAATGCACCGCTATTACCACGTACGACTTCGGGAGAATTTCCAATTGATTTAGCCCGTGAAGCTGGCCAAGAAGCTGTTGTAAATTTCTTAAGCGAATTTAAATTGCCAGCCGCAAAAACTAAACGAAGTTTATGGTATCACGGAACATTAACCAGAGAGGAGGCCGTTGAAAGTTTACAAAGATTTGTGAAAAACACTACTCTATCCTTAAAAGAAAAAGACAAAGATAGGGAGATATCTTCAGATAATGAAGTACCAAAAGAAGAAAATCCAGTTGATAGCTCCGGCTGTTTTTTGATACGTTACTCTGATCGGTCCGGCTACGTTCTAACACTTTTGTTCGAGGGACAGGTCAAGAACTTCATAATATCCAGATCGGTTAGTTGCACTTTCTCACTTTTTAAATGTTATGAATACAATAACAATTTATATAATTTTCAGTCAAAATATTTTTATATTGATGAAGGGCCATTTTTGCCAACTTTGGAGCATTTGGTAGAACATTTTATGCATTTTAATGATGGTCTTCCAATTAACTTAAAATATGCAGTACCTCCAGAACCCAAACCGCCACAGCCACTTCTTTCCACACTTCCCCGAAATAAAAGCCATAATAAGAAGCTAAACAATTCCAACGTCACAATAACCAATACTGGTGTAGCAGAAATAGTTTCGACTGCTCTTGTATCTAAACAAATCAAACCAAACGCAAAAACTCCACCGGAGAAAAAACGTAAAGACACTGCAAATGTAATACTAAGCAATTTTTTAAAAATTAAACTAAAAGATCCGGCAAACTCAGATGAGAAACCTCCCTCAACTCTGGAACCCGGAATATCACAACGTATGATAGAAGAATTTCCATGTAAAGGATTATCGTTTTCTGCGAATTTTAGCGAGCTTAGCGTAGAAAGGTTAAAACTCGATGAGGGTAGTGCGGATTCAAACAAAGCATCTGCATTGAATGACATGTACAACGTACCTAAAAATAATACAGCAGTACCAACTCATGATGGCAATGAAACTGTATTGTCCTACCAAGGCACAAACTATCAAGAGAGAGATAAAGGTCCTGATGGCAGTTATAAAAATCGGTAAATATAAACAATAATTTACTTCTAGTTTTTTTGTTTCCTCTAAAATTCGTTCCAGTTTCTGTTTTTCATCTGAATCAAAATAATGGTAGATTTTTTTGTTCCCTTTAAAAACAAGTTGTGACACTGTTTTTCTGTTTTTGCTTGATGTTTAGATATATTAATTAGCTAATCACTTTATTTTATTTGGAAAACCATTGTTTGAGGTATTCCCATTTCTCCGTTAATTTCGAAATGTTTGAGTTTGTATTTTTAAGAAAAGATGGATCAATCATAGTCCTGAGCTAGAGATCTGCTATTTGGAGTCACACAAAAAAGATAGTTTTGATAGTTGCTCAAAATTTCTTAAAATAAAATATAAGCAAGGAGTAATTATTGCTTTAAGAACAGCGTTTTTTTATAGCACAGCACTCGCCTCCTCTAATAAAAAATTTGTTTTATTCTAATATATTATTTATATATTTTTACATATTATTATATATTATTTTAAATATTTTTTACATATTTTATTTAATATTAAATATTGATAGTCGAAAGAATCGATGCCAATATACAATATTAAAGATATTTGGGGCTTTATTGACATGCCGCAGATATTTATATACTTGCTTTAAATATGCACCTTTAAAAAGTGATTCACTTTTCTTGAACATTCAGTATCCTCAGTTTTAGATCAAAACATGAAAAGCTCTTGAATGAGAGAATTTCGTAATCACTGCCAGCACAACTCTGAAAAAACATCCATATGTTACATACTTCTATATTTCATTAAAGACATTTATAAAGAAGTTTATTAGCGAAACATAAACGTAATTTATTACAGTAACGAAAAAAATAACTAAACCATAAAAAACACAGGAAAAAGAAACACGTCTTCATACAGCTACCACATAAGTTTAAACATTTCTTTTGGATAAAGGTTTTTTTTATCTAACTATTTTATTGATACACCTTGGCCACCAAATTTACAGTTATTTTGTAAAAAAAATTTCGTCCGAAATTCGAGTTTGGGTTTGTTGTTGTTGTTGTAGCGGCTAGCTAACCCCGCTTAGGGCAGGTATCATTAATCTAAGTCGCCGAGCTCATCTAAGGGGAGGTCTAGGAAACGTGCTGTTTCGACGGGGTTGGACCAAAGGGAGGGGGGTTAGATGAGTTGGTTTAAGGGGGCATGTGAAGAGCTGGTTAGTGTCGTGCGGGGACTCGTTGGGTATGCTGGGGTCGAGTTTGGATAGGTAGGAGTTTAATCTACTACAGTATCCAGACCTAAGATGTACAAGGGTCACGCGGGTCTCTCGTGGCAGCTCGAGCTCGTTGTCTGCTATTGGTGGTGCTTTTACTCCGAGTACGCCATTCACGGGAAGGGAGTCTATGAAGGTGTTAACTGACTCCTGGTGAATGGCGTTCAGCGCTTGTCGGTACGCCGCCTTGTCCAGCGGTTGTTGCACATGATGCTGTATGGTGCTATGTAGGTCTAGTACTCCCTTCCTGATGTACCTAGCTGGAGGCTCGGCTTCCAAAAGATGCCTGCTGGGGTGCTCCCTGCGGTGGCATCCCAACAGGAACTGCTTGCACAGCAAAGCATTATGCTCCTTAACTCGTAGCATAGATGCTTCGCTGTGCAAGTGATGCTCCGGTGACATCAGGAGGTTTCCTGCCGCAGTCCTAAGGGCGGTGTTCTGACATGCCTGTAGTTTTCTCCATTGCGTCTCGTTCGTCCCCGGCGCCCAAATCGGTGCAGCGTAGTTTACGACCGGCCGGCCAATTGCTTTGTAGGTTGCCAGCAAGGTTTCTTTGTCTTTACCCCATGTGCTGCCGGCTAGCGCTTTGAGTATTTTGTTGCGGCCCTGGAGTTTTGCGGCAATTGCGGTCGTATGCGGAGTGAAGGAGTGCAGGCTATCGAATGTGACCCCTAAAATCTTAGGGTTGTTTATAGTTGGAATTTTCTGGTCATCAACTTTCACACCGAGTTCTAGCCGAGGATTTCGTCGGTTTATTTTTAGATGTCGTGCAGTGAAGAAACGGGAGAGATGGCCGAGGTAGCCGTTCACTTTCGAACAAAGGCTATCAATATCCTGGCCAGACGTCAATATCGAGCAATCATCGGCATACGAGATTAATGAAACTCCTTCCGGTGGAGGAGGGAGCTTCGAAATATAAAAATTAAACAGTAGCGGGGAGAGTACACCACCCTGCGTAACCCCCTGTTTAATTTTTCTCTACTTAGATGTTTCTCTGGGTGTTTATGGCGTTAAATGCTGTTGTGGTACTGTGCACTTTTCGGAAGCCATGCTGATGTGCTGCTGGACGCAGATGGTGAGTGAAAGTCGGGAGCAGCAAGGCCTCAAGTGGCATCGCTACTGGGGAGAGGAGAGTTATCGGCCGATAAGACTCTCCTTTGTTCGCTGGTTTCCCCGGTTTAAGTAACGGGACCACCCTACCGTTTTTCCACACATCTGGTATAATTAGGGTGGTCAAAGACAAATTGACGACCTTGGTGAGGTAATCTGCTGCCTCTGGTCCGAGATGTTTTAGCATCAGCATGCTTATTCCGTCAGGGCCGATGGATTTGAGGCTTTCGCCTTCCCGATAACCCCCTGAACCTCTTCTCTGGAGAATTCAAGCACCGCGCTTGTGTTTGGCAATTTGCGCATACGGCGGGTCACACGTCGTTTCGCTTATTCTACCGAGGGATGCAGTGTAAAAAGCCGGCTAAAATAGCTCGCGCATCTCTTCGGGTCTTCGGGTCCGACGAGGCGTGATCGCCGAATGAAATTTCCACCCGGTCATCGCGTCTCGTCGGGTTAGACAGCGACTTGACTGTAGCCCAGAGCTTGGTTGCCCCAGAGGAGAGGTTGCAGGACCTTAAGTGCTCCTCCCACTTTTTCCGCTTGTGTTTGTTTACAACGGTCCGAATCTCCGCGTTTAAATCCCTGATTAGGGGATTCCCGGGATCGGAGTTACAGAGGATGTCGCGCCTTGCTGCTAAAGCCGCCGCTTCGGTCGCGAAATTAGGGCGGATTTCCGCAGTTCGGCCTGCCGGGATGAAGCGGGCGGCAGCGGTCACAACAATCCTGCGGAATGATCGCTCACCTGAGGTGATGTCTGTTGGAGTGGAGAGAGCACTGAAGGCGTTGTCGGTGAATTCCGTGAAGCCGGTCCAGTTAGCTTTTTTGAAGTTTACGAAGGTCCGGTGGTCCGCGGAAACGAAGTCGGAAGGTCTGTCAATCGAGATGTGTATGGGTAAGTGGTCCGATGCTAGTGTCAGTAAGGCCTGAGCAGACCTTAAGATGACTCCAACCATTGCACTGGTTGCACCTAACCGAGGTGGAGGAGTGGTGGAGTCTTTTGGTGCACACGCAGCAGAAATAATCCGTCGGACCAGGGTTGGTTTCGCCGCCAGCCCTGATAAGAAGGATTTGAAGCAACCCAGCTGCGAGGTGTTGCTCCGTTGGCGCACTTAAACTAATTTTACCTGTTGACCTAAACGGGGTTAGGACGCCGAAAGGGTGACAGCCCTTGGCCGGATAAAATCCGGGTCAACTCCGGTGCGTAGAACCGGCTGTCTTGAGAGTTGCGAGTTTGGGTTTCACGGGTGTTGCTGTCATACTTGCGTATTTTATTTTCTAGAACGCCCCCAATTTGTTCAATGGGATTTATATCTGCTGGCTGTGGTCGTGAATTTAGCTGTCTGGGAGCATAATTTAGAAGCCAGACTCGAACAACGTGCACTTAATTTCCAACTTTCCCTGGATAAATCAAGCTTTTTGGTGGTGTTCGGCTACCTGTGGTAAGGCATGTCTTTCGTAAGAGGCGACTAAAACCCAATAGCTCCGGCGACAGTCGGGTCTTAATACCGGAACGACCCGGATTTTTATCCGACCAAGGACTGTCACTCATAAACGTTCACCGGCTGTGAATCAGAATGGGGAGAACACCGAAGGAGTTTTCGGTAAATTCAGTTATCTGAAGTTAACAAATGTCCGGAGGTCCGCAGGAACATAGTCGGGGGACTGTGAATCGAGGGATAGTATGGGTAAGTGTTCCGATACTAGTGTCAGAATAGGTCGCCAGGCTATGCTGTTTATCAGACTAGCACCCGCAATTGCACAGGTGTTCTTGGTTCAAATAGTCGACTATCTAAGCGATCTTTCGCTGCTGTAATAACCGCTGAATTGGGTGCCGCACGTTGGTGTTGGTTGGCGGCGATGGTGTACAGCATGGGGCAATGCAAGCATCACTCCAATCAGAGGTGGTGCGCAGGCGATTGCAGGAGTTGCGTATAACTGATGTTATGTTTCGATGCACTGTGGCCTGATACACGGAACAGACTGTGTGAGGAACTAGAAGCTGCTGGGTAGCCCTCGCACGGGAGGAGGAAGAGGAGCTGGTTGTGGGTGAGATGAAGATTGTGGGAGTCATACTGCGGGGAGCTCCTTGAGACACTTGAGGTATGTGGTTGGTTACCAAAAGTCGGTAAAGGTGCTGAAGGCACGGCCGGGGTGTCTTGGGCGCATTTCAGCGCCTGAGCAGGCCTTAAGATGGCTCCAGCACTGGTTGCATCTAACCGAGATGGAGGAATGATGGAGTCTTTTGTCGCAAATGCAGCTAATACAGCCGTGGTTGAAGAGGTTGGCCATGGGATATTTGAATGGTCGACAATCATCGGTGGAGTTTCGAGGTCAAACATCCAAATGGTGTTCTCTCCTCACTTTTCTTTAACCTCTGCGTCTCGAAACTCCCTTCTCCACCTGAGGGCGTTTTATTGATCTCATGCCGACTTATGTTCGAAAGTAAACTGCTATATCGCCGACCTTTCACCACTTCTTCACTGCACGACAATTACAGCTACAACCTCGGAAAACCTCGGCCACTCTTCATTGGACCGGGGAAAAGATAAAGAAACGCTATTCATGGATCTCCCGTTAGATGACCCCGATGACTTAGACTGATTTAGCCTGCTCCTGAGCGGGGTTAGCGAACAGCTACAACAACATCAAAGAAACGCCGCTGGCAACATACAAGGTTATTGGCCGGCCGGCCCTAAACTATTTTGCTCCGATTTGGACGCCGGGGACTAACGAGACGCAGATGAAGTACAATAGCTACAATCTTACCAGAAAATCTCCTGATGTCGCCAGAGCATTAATTGCACAGCGAAACATCTATGCTACGAGTTAGGAAGCATAATGCTTTGCTGTGCAAGCAGTTCCTATTGGGATGCTCTCCAGCAATTGTAATTTCCTTTGGCTTTTGGGTATAGGGTAGTTCATTAGGTTTTTATGTGATCTTCAGAAAGTCCCTTGATACTTTATGCCCAAGATATTCTATTTAATTATATACGTGTTTTTCTAGTTCTTATAATACTCTGAAGTAAAGTGTAGTGATCTGTAATGCTTTTAAAACCATTTATAATGTCGTCCCTATAAACTATGATATCGTTTTATATCGTTTTTATCTATGAAATGCTTAAGTCCGGAAGCCATTCTTAGAAATTCGTATTCGATTCGCTCTTTTAAATAAGTTTATTTGTTTAAGTTAACTTCGTTTTTCTCAGCGAGGAATAAGCGTCTTGGTGAGCAGAAGGTTGGTGTATTTGAGTCGAGTACGATTTTCGATTCATAATAATTTCGGTTTGTCTTTCTTAACATGTATATTTTATTATAAGTTTGAACTTTTTTTTAATAAAATTGAAGGGGGCTTAGGGTTCATGTCAATATTGTTTTGTTCATATATAAGTTAATGTAAATTTTTGTTATAAAATCCCTTATCAATAATAGGTCAAAACTTATGACACTATCCTTAAGTATAAAAATAATTAATAATTCAATTAAACTTATTAATTATTTTTATACTTAAGGATAGTGACATTTGGAGTTTTATTAAAATTATTATTTTTCCTATTGGTTCAATTTGGTATTATCAATTCCTTTAAATATTTCGGTGGTGATAAGCGGAAGTTTGCCGAAGTTCTTATTTTCGACATTTGTAATTCGGATAAAGCTATTTGGCCTGCCTATTTCGAATAATTAAACAAGATTTGTAAAAGTAGAGATGTTCATGTGGTTTAATTCTGCTACGTTTGCGTCGATTGTGTCTAGTGTCTTTGTTGGGCAATTTTCGTACACGTGGTTCATATTGTCACATTTGATGCAGAAACCCTTTCTTGACGTTGCTGAAACCTCTTGTGGTTTCTAACTTGTTGTCTGATGCACTGTATATATTTCGACTTATTGGATTTTGAAGCAATTTTTCGTATATCGTAAGTACAGAGACTAATCTTTCATAGTTGGTACGCCGCTGCCGGTGTTGTTTTGTAGAACATCGAGTCTGTTTCATTGATAGGAGCACCCTTGGCAATATCCTGAATCGAGAGTACAAATTTTGTAAGATTTACTTTTCCGTTCCTATATGTGATTCTGCTTTGCTTTTGAAATTTATTGAGTAGGGCGAACTTAATATCGTCCCAGAATCGTGCGTCTGTTCTTCGATTGTTGATCTCTTGATTTAGCTTAAATCTTTTAATCGTGTCTCAGTCTGTGCTTCTGGTGAAAGGTTCTGCTATACTGTTTTTTGCTGAATATTTATTTCCATAGTTTTACTTCGTGATGGTTTGTTTGATCCATTATCGGAAGATTTTTTGATTAACGGACTTTGTGGCTGAAAGTTACTTGCTTCCATGCGAAAGATCAGGAAGGCTTTTTTTTTTTTTAGTAATATCTGATAATAAGCGTTTCAATTGATACAGGCTTGCTGACTCTGTGAATGTGACTCCAAGTTCACGAAGAGTATCCGCAATTTCTTGGCGTGCATTTAATTCAACTTTCTTATTACACTTTTGAGGATTTGAGAACGCCGTAATTTTCACTCCTAACGTTATAGACTTCTCACTTAAAAGTACTTTATTCATCGTCGTTTGTACTAATGTATATACATATAACTGACTAACACTGTTATGTATTAATAATAAGTTCATACGACTACACAATCCAGAGTTGATTTCAAATTTTATTCTAAAATATTCTAAAATTAGTACCAGATTGCGGCACAATTTATTTTCGGCAAGGTAAAATCCCGAGATGGTACGATGAGGATTGTTGTGTCGCAGTGTAGAGCAAACAGACGTCCTCAAAACACCACAACGCTTATGGGGTGTAATTGATATCAAAAGATGAACAGGGAAGCAAGACGTATTTACATGTGTATGAAGACTTGGCCATACCCGTGTAGGAACCAAAAAGGTCAATCTATGATATTGAAAAAGACCTTCCAATAACCGGCTATTACGCTTGAAACTACTTTGTTATTTGTATCGAGTTAACTCTGTTTGGTGAGAAATGTCAGTAAGAATTATCCAGTAACGAAATTGAGATAGTAAGACGTTTTACTATCCCAAGGGAGAAATTTACTGAGTTTTCGAACAGAATTTAGTGAAAATTAGCCAGCAAGTTATATGATATGACAGCTGTTTATTAAGGCAGTTACATTTGAATCCGTTCATTTATACAGTTTATTGTTTTCTGTTTTTAAGTATGGTGATAAGAATTTTAGTAAAATTGGAAATTTTATGACAATAAGGCGAATTCATAAAGGTGAGAGCAGGGTAATAAATACAACAATTACTTTTAATTTTGTTTTTACTTTCAGTATACCAATTGTCAAAATCATGGCAAGTTCATAAAATTCGCTTTTTCAAATTGAAATAATAATTCAAAGCGGAAAAGAAAGAAAACATAAATTAAAATTGGTGGCGTTAGCAAGGCGAATTTATAGAAAGTGAACTTTGTCACATCATTTGATTGCTTTTTCTTCCTTCAATTTCAACAAATTACACAAACAAAATACATGAGTCAAGGCAAAGTCACACACCGTAGTAGCAAGACTACAAAAACAAAAAGCCTATGTATTTTGTTTGTGTAATTATAGTTTCGAAAAGTCAAAAAGTAAAATCGTTTAATGTATTTAGTTTGTATAAACGAACGTTCGAAATGTTAAAACCCATTTCTTATGTATTCTGTTTGTGTAATTTGTTGAAACGGAAGGAAGAATAAGCAATCATATGATGTGACAACTTCACCTTGTATAAATTCGCAAGGGACCTACAGTTTATACTAAGCCGTTTCCGAATGGCTGATGGTTTTTTTACGAGGAGCCTTTATTTCATGTCCGAAATACACTCGGAGGGGTTGACATTTCCTGCCGAGGGACGACCGCAATTAGAAAATTGAACTTAATTTTTTATTTAAATTAATTTTCCATAATTTGTGGATGTTGGTGGCGCCGGATTACACAAAGAAAAAAACATAGAATTTTTGTTTTTGTATTCTTGCTACTACCATGTGTGAATTTGCCTTGGCCGTTAGCTAATTTAAATGGCATCAAGAGTAAAGAAGTTTTCTTTTATGGGGTGTTGCCTTGCTAGTTCTTACTTTTGTAAGCAATAACCATTAGACTCGGATACGATATATAAAAGTATTAACTATAATTTCTGTGACCAATCTTGATGAATCTGGGAAGGTTCAGAAATAGAAAAAACCTTATACTTTTCCTGAGGAAAAGTCGGAAAATTGGAAAATTCCAAAAAGTGACTTTTACTATACAAATTTGTTTTTTCTAATCTATCAGAAAGAAAAACAATTTGTTTCAAAAAAAGATAAAAGATGGTTAGTAAAAGATTTTTAATGCGACAGTTAATAGGTCAGAGGGACAGTCGATGGAAGTGTGTGGCATAAATCTGGAAATGCCATGTTTTTCACACGGCCCCGGCTCGTTCACGAGTTGGAAAATCATCTTCTCTGTACATTTACACCCCGGAACAGAAAACAAGGAATGTTGTTTATCAAGCTGCGTTACATTGAAAAAAATGTAGATAAATCGTAAATAAATGATTTTCGCCACCATTCAACTTTCTTCTCTTTTCAAAAAACACAATTTCACGCAGGACAACGCCTTCGGAGTCAGCTAGTTTAGTTATATAATTAATTATAATTATTATTTATTCAAAGTCAAATATATTACATTTAATCATAGTATAAACGTAATTTTCTTTTCAAAAAATGGTCTATGCATACCATGCCCCTTTTTCAAATTTCTTTGGCCAATAAAAAATGTAGATCCTTGGAAAAATTATCAAACTCTCCGTTCTACATACAAAGTCAAGATGTAATCAGATCTCTCTCATTGTAACAGGACCACATTTGAAGTGGTTTTAAATGAAAAAGAATCTGAACAAACTCTCGACTAAATGCAACACTGCCGTGGTCTGGGTACTTGGACACAAGGATATCCCAAGTAATTGCTGGCAGACGGTTTTGTAAGTGAAATAACCCTTATATCCGCAATAAACCATGCACAGTATGCAGGTTTACCTTTCCCACGGCAAAGTATATGCTAAGACTAACCTTTTCCCAAAATGCAAACACTATAGTATTTGGTTGAATGAGATCACGTGCAATGTGACCAGGCAGCTTTGGCCAAAATTGGACACGAAAAAATCTAAACACAACATTAACATAACGACGGGTGTAATAATAAGTCACTGTTCAATGAGGCTTCTCGGAAAAACAGGCTCAAATGATTGTTGCCGCAGATTGAACACTATCACCTCTTTGACTGATTCGATGAGCTAGCTTCAGTAAAAATTTGTATTCTCGTTGCTTTCATAAGGCACGCGAAATGGTTCGTACGTTTGAGAAGGTAAAAACAAGAGCTTCATAGGCGCATCACAATGGGCTTATTTTCCTAAGTGAGTTGGTCACTGCTTAATAGCCGTATCAACTCAACTCAACAACAACCCATATTTCTTTGAATTCGATTTAATGAAATTCTACTTTCCTTATAGCCAAACCGTAAAAATATACATATGAAAGGACGAAGATTTATGTACAACTTACACATTATACAATTTCTAGCAATAAAATCTAAGCATATTCAGCAAGAGCAACTACCTTGCCTCGCTATAAAATTAATTTGAGTTTCTGACCTTATATCTATTCGTTTGTTTGAATAACTTCATTTAGGCGACTGTGTAGCTTTAACTTGCGTTATTTTGCAATTAATTATTTGGAATTACACGACGAAAATGTTCTAACACCTGCAACAGTTTCTATTGTATGTGGAAAAATAGCTTTGACGTGTGTGAGACTTCTATTGGGGTTTCTAGTAAACAACAACCTAGAAATTTGCCATTTAATATACCACTGATTTGGACAGAACCAAAGGATCATGTGTGTGATTGGTTTTTTGATTTTTGACTTAATCAAAAGGTATTACAGCAACCAAACCACTACCCACTATTCCAACTTGTCTTCAGCCAAAGGACTCAATCTACATAGTGCCGACCTGCCTGTTACAAAACCTCCAAATCGATTAGGAAGGCCGGATTCTAGAGATTTGTCATAAGTCAGCATGATACGGGTCTCAAGGTGGATCCCTACCGTCACTTCAAAAAGAGTGAATGTACGGCAAATGATAAAGGATAAGATCTTTGAAGGAAAACCGAATGACAAGGAAAACTTGTCTAACAATGCTTTGTGAATGTTGTCTGAAACTTCCTTAGGTGCCATAAATCAGAAAATTATAAAGATTTAATAAATTATTTTATGTATAATGTCATATAAAGCTTTGTGATGTAATATGTTATTAAAAATACGTATACTGTACTTTCATTTGGATTTCTTTCTGAAATCAATAATCCTTAATGGAAATCAAATAAAATGTGTTCTAGGAATGCTTGCAGATTATTTTTGGAGACTTAGAAGGGAACTACCAAAAGCCAAACACTCACGAATATCTTGAGTATATATTGAAAAATAGATGTTTGTTATTGAGGCATTAAAAACTGATGTGCACATTTTTATTCTTTCATTAAATTATTAATGTTTTGGGGTCCTTATGCCTTCAAAATGTTGATGTGATAAAAAAGTTTCAATTTTCTTGACCAGTGATCATCAAACTCAAGAGGAATGTTTTCGACATGTATTGATATTACATCAATATATTTTTTAACAAAAATGGGTCGAGTAGGCGTCATCGAGGTAGATTATGAGCTATTTACCATTCTTTGCTACGTATGTGTTTAGGGTCGGGTTACGCAAACAAGTAGGACAGTCAAGATAGTCAATATTATCACTTAATACAGAAATAATATTGGATATTTTAATGAAAATTCAATTCTTACAGGCCAAAACGGGAAGAAAATGAAATTCTTAACACTGATGATGACCACTCAAAGCTGAATAACAAAATTATAAGCGATAGCTTTGAAGGTTTACATATTAATAACACACATAAGAGCATGAGGCAGAACGCATGTTTTGATACTTCATCTTCATCTATTTCTTCACCGCAAAGTGATATCTTCAATTATTTTAGTGTTGATGTCGCGAACTACTATATTCCATATGATAATATAGAATTAGGAGAGCTTATTGGGGAAGGTGAATTCGGGTCTGTCTATCGCGGCCGCCTAAAAGAATACAACCCTGGAATTAATGACAATTTTAAAGAAGAAATAGCAATAAAAACATTGCGCGATGAACATTGTCACTATAGTAAAGATGATTTTTTACGTGAAGCCTCTGTGATGATTCGTTTAAAACACCATTGCATAGTCCAGTTAATTGGTCTGTGTAAAGCAGATACTTTGATGATGATACAAGAAATGGTGCCTCTAGGATCAATGTTAAGCTTCATTCAAAACAACCGCGAAAGGATTGATCCAAATCGCGAATTAAAACTATGGGCTTCGCAAATAGCTTATGGTACATGCTTTAAACCACATACGTGTAGGTAAATTAATTTATTATTTCACTATTTTTCTAGGCATGCAATACTTGGAGTCTGAGCATTTTGTGCATCGTGATTTGGCAGCTCGCAATATTCTTCTAGCTTCGTTTCATCAGGCAAAAATAAGCGACTTTGGCTTATCTCGGGCGCTAGGCTCTGACAAAGATTTCTATGAAGCACAGCATGGTGGAAGGTGGCCTATAAAATGGTAATTTTGTTACTATTCTGAATAACATGATTAAACAATTTATTTTATTTTTGTAAGGTATGCACCAGAGAGCTATAAAATTGGAATATTTTCACATTCAAGTGATGTATGGTCCTATGGTGTAACATTATGGGAAATGTTTTCACTGGGTGAAACTCCTTATGGCGATATGCTCGGCTCAGAAGCGGTAAATCTAATTGAAGATGGTAAACGGCTTTCGCAGCCAACATTTTGCCCAGATAATGTCTATAGCATTATGGAAAATTGCTGGCAATACAATCCAAAAGATCGGCCCACTTTTAATTTTTTAACTGAGTTTTTTATAAAGGATCCAGACTACCAAAATATCATGGAATTAGTTAAGTCAAAGAGTATTAGATGAGTTAAATATTAAACCTTAGGGTTTATCAATTTATTACGGCCCATATGTTTTTCTCAGCCCTTATACAAGTTGCATTTCTGTTTCCCAAAAGATTAATCAAAAACGAAAAGAAGAGTGACTACTATTGTAGACATTAGTCATCACGATAAAGTACCTATCTATCATAAAACTTAAAATATTTGACAGTAGCATTTTCCATGCAACGAAATGCCCCAAGATAATAAATAAATTCCACATTTGTAAAGTCTTCCACTTTTAAAGTAAAATGTAAAAATATATAGTGAATAAGTCATATACATTCATTAAATGTTCTTTAGCTTTTATAATCTGATTACGTGATAACATGGAATGAGTTCTTTTTTTTTTAATATTTCATAATGAAATTAAATTTTTCATTATCATGTTTTTTTTACTATGGCACTACAAAAGGTATATGACAGAAGCCATATTTTAAATTGTCTCAAATATTTATACGTAAGTGTAATTATTAATACGTTTTATATGTAATAAAATAAAACACTAATTTGAACAAATTACCGGAATTATAACTAGATCACACCAGCTGTCTTAAGTTTTATTATTTTCCGAAATAGTAAGTAAAGAGAATAACTAGGCAGTGAGGGATTTTAATATATTATTATTTTTATTTTACAGAACATTTTTAAATTAAGATAAATAAATATTATATATACATATATATATATATATATATATATATATATATATATATATATATATATATATATATATAATATAATATAATATATATGGAGCTGTGCAACCGCTGGAGCTGCCGGCTGTCGGTATTTTTTTGGGAAGCTTTTTTATTGTCAGAAATACACTCACCGCAACTTGAAAGAGGGTTTTATTTTTTATTTAAATTAATGTTCTATAAATTTAGTCGCCGGGTCAGAACTCGAACCGTTTATATATATATACATAATGCAAAGGCAAACCAGCCTCGTGAGATGCGACGCTTGACTTATATACTTATATAGGTTATAACATTTTATAACAATATTTTTAATATGTTAATTTAACCAAGAGTGCAAAGGAAAGTTCCAAGGAGACGAAGATTCAAATTTTAAGAGATTATAGCAACGGAGTTGCTTCAACTGAAAGACATAACATAAATTCTAGCTCCAAATATTGCTGACCAAACAATAAATTTTGAACATATGATTTCACTGTTTATCGAGCAGCTTACGGCAAAGATATAACACGATGCGAAACTCTTCATCTTGTGGAACGAAGCCACTTCTTCTTCTTTATTGGCGTTGGCATCGCTTACGCAATTTAGCCGAATAAATAAATATTACCGCGCCATTCATCCCTTTTTTTCGCTGTTTGGCGCCAGTTGAGAACACCAATTTTCTCCAGCATCAAATTGGAGAAATCACACGACAAAGAATTACAATGTCTGATACCTAGTTTGGTATCGAACGGATCGGATAGGTCCTTCCCAATTCCAACTGCGCTTCTGGTGTTGTCTAGCGTCAGCTGTGTAAGCCGTATAAGTTTTAAGATAAGATACCAAATTCAGGTATAGTGGCGTAGAGGCAGCTCCTATTCGTGCTGTCGAAGGCTGCTTTAAATTCGGGAAAAAGGTGGTACGTGTCGATCCTCTTTTCACGGGTCTTTTCCAAGATTTGGCGCATGGTGAATATCTGGTAAATGGTTGACTTACCAAGTCTAAAGCCACACTTATAAGGTCCAATGAGTTTGTTGACGGCTTTTGCTTTCCTCATAATACGCTCGACGGGACCTTATATGCTTCGTTGTTTTTCAAGCGGGCGATTGCTATTCGGACTTCTTCATAGTGCGGTAAAGGAACAACTATTCCATCGTCATCAATTGGAGTTTCGGGTTCACTGTCTCCTGGTGTTTCGTTGTTACTGCCATTCAGGAGGCGGGAGAAATATTCCCTCCATAAATTCAACATACTCTGGGCATCTGTTACTAGATCATCAGTTCATCAGCTCCGGTCATGAAAAGTCGCCGTATCTTTTCGTAGAATTTTCGAGCATTACCCTTGTCTGCCAGCTTCTCAAGCTCTTTATTCTCACGCATTTCAGTTCTCGGTACCTATCCCACCCCGCACGTGCTGTGGTCGATCGCAAGGTTGCGAGGTAGAATGTCTGTTTTCCCTTCACTGCATTTCGACATTCCTCATCGTACCAGTTCTTTTTCTGACACTACCGAAAACCAATTGTTTTCGAAGCGGCGGTACATAGGGAGTTTGTGATGCCGGTCCACAGTTCCTTTATATCAAGTTGCTGATGACTGCTCTCAGATAGCAGTTGTGCAGGCCGAGTAGAAAACCGTCCGCCCGCTATTTGTTGTGATTGCAGCTTTTCGACGTCGCAGAGGCGCGTGAGTATCTTCACTGCGACAAGACAGTGATTCGAGTCGATGTTAGGACCGTTCCGATCTAATACTCCGGCTACATGTTGTGAAGACCCCAAGCCAAAAGGCCTTGGAGCCTCCACAGGAACAGCCACAACAAGAAGAAGAAGAGAAGCTAAATACATATTTACATAAATTAGAATTATACAAATATATTATATATAAATACATGAAATACATATATATGGTATATATATACTTATAGAATTAATTAAATACAACGTAAATTCCATAAAATGTATCATACGAGAAAATGCAACTTTTCTGACGAGAAAGACGATATTTTCATGAATAAAAAAATGTATACTAGTTACTGTTGTTGTTGTTGTTGTTGTTGTAGCGGTTCGCTAACCCCGCTTAGGGCAGGCATAATTAGTCTATGTCATCGAGGTCATCTAACGGAAGGTCCAGGAAACGTGCTGTTTCGACAGGGTTGGACCAAAGGGAGAGGGGGGTTAGATGGGTAGGTTTAGGGGGTCTGTGAAGAGGTGGTTAGTGTCGTGCGGGGACTCTCCACATGCAGGGCATACGTTGTGTATGCTGGGGTCGAGTCTGGATATGTAGGAGTTTAACCTGCTACAATATCCAGATCTAAGTTGTGCTAGTATCACACGGGTCTCTCGAGGCAGCTCGAGCTCACTGTCTGCGATAGGTGGTGGTTTGATTCCGAGTACGCCATTCACTGGAAGGGAGTCTAGGCAGGTGTTGACTGACTCCTGGTGAATGGCGTTCAGCGCCTGTCGGTAAGCCGTGCAGCGGTTGTTTTACATGGTGCTGTATGGCGCTATTGTAGTCAAGTACTCCCTTCCTGATGTGCCTAGGCGGAGGCTCGGCTTCTAAGAGGTGCCTGCTGGGGTGCTCCGCGCGGTGGCATCCCAACAGGAACTGCTTGCACAGCAAAGCATTATGCTCCTTAACTCGTAGCATAGATGCTTCGCTGTGCAAGTGATGCTCCGGTGACATCAGGAGGTTTCCTGTCGCAGTCCTAAAGGCGGTGTTTTGACAGCCCTGTGATTTTCTCCACTGCGTCTCGTTCGTCCCCGGCGCCCAAATCGGTGCAGCGTAATTTACGACCGGCCGGCCAATTGCTTTATAGGTTGCCAGCTAGGTTTCTTTATCTTTACCCCATGTGCTGCCGGCTAGCGCTTTGAGTATTTTGTTGCGGCCCTGGAGTTTTGCGACAATTGCGGTCGTATGCGGAGTGAAGGAGTGCAGGCTATCGAATGTGACCCCTAAAATCTTAGGGTTGTTTATAGTTTGAATTTTTGGTCGTCAACTTTCACATCGAGTTCTAGCCGGTACTCCTTCGTCCAGCTGGTGAAAAGGGTAGCCGAGGATTTCGTCGGCTGTATTTTCAGATGTCGTGCAGTGAAGAAACGGGAGAGATCGGCGAGGTAACCGTTCACTTTCGAACATAGGCTATCAATATCCTGGCCAGACGCCAATATCGAGCAATCATCGGCATACGAGGTTAGTGAGACTCCTTCCGGTGGAGGAGGGAGCTTCGAGATGTAAAAATTAAACAGTAGCGGGGAGAGTACACCACTCTGCGGAACCCCCTGTTTAACTTTCCTCAATTTAGATGTTTCACCTCGGAATATGACCGATGATTGACGACCACTCAGGTAGCCCATGACCCGCCTCTGCAACCCCGGCGGTAATGAGGATTCCTCAATGTCACTGAGTAGCACTGAATGATTGACAGTGTCGGTTTTGGTTCAGGCCATTGACCATCTGGGTGTTTATGGCGTTAAGTGCTGTTGTGGTGCTGTGTACTTTTCGGAAGCCATGCTGATGTGCTGCTGGACGCAGATGGTGAGTGAATGTCGGGAGCAGTAAGGCCTCAAGCGTCTTCGCTACTGGGGAGAGGAGAGTTATCGGCCGATAAGACTCTCCTTTGTTGGCTGGTTTCCCCGGTTTAAGTAGCGGGACCCCCCTACCGGTTTTCCACACATCTGGTATGATTAGGGTGGTCAAAGACAAATTGGGGACCTTGGTGAGGTATTCTGCTCCCGCTGGTCCGAGATGTTTTAACATCAGCATGGTTATTCCGTCAGGGCCGATGGATTTGGAGGCTTTCGCCTTCCCGATAACCCCCTGAACCTCTTCTCTGGAAAAATCAAGCACCGCGCTTGTGTTTGGCAGTTTGCGCATACGGCGGGTTACACGTCTTTTCGCTTTGTCTACCGAAGAATGCAGTGTAAAAAGCCGGCTAAAATAGCTCGCACATCTCTTCGGGTCTTCGGGTCCGACGAGGCGCGATCACCGAATGAAATTTCCACCCGGTCATCGCGTCTCGTCGGGTTAGACAGCGACTTGACTGTAGCCCAGAGCTTGGTTGCCCCAGAGGAGAGATTGCAGGACTTTAAGTGCTCCTCCCACTTTTTCCGCTTGTGTTTGTTTACAACAGTCCGAATCTCCGCATTTAAATCCCTGATTAGGGGATTCCCGGGATCGGAGTTACGGAGGATGTCACGCCTTGCTGCTAAAGCCGCCGCTACGGACGGGAAGTTAGAGCGGATTTCCGCAATTCGGCCTGCCGGGATGAAGCGGGCGGCAGCGGTCACAACTATCCTGCGGAATGATCGTTCACCAGAGGTGACGTCTGTTGTAGTGGAGAGAGCACTGAAGGCGTTCTCGGTGAATTCCGTGAAGCCGGTCCAGTTAGCTTTTTTGAAGTTAACGAAGGTCCGGTGGTCCGCGGAAACAAAGTCGGGAGGTCTGTCAATCGAGATGTGTATGGGTAAGTGGTCCGATGCTAGTGTCAGTATAGGTCGCCAGACTATACTGTTTATCAGACCAGCACTCGCAATTGTTATGTCGGGCGAGCTTTGGCAATTACCCACAACCCTGGTGGGGGTGTTGTCGTTCATTGTGCAGAATGTCGAATCGTCTATCTGTTCCGCCAGCTCCATTCCTCTACGGTCATTTGACAGGCTAGAATGCCAAAGATCGTGATCGCGTTAAGGTCGCCCAAAACCAAACGGTTTTCGCCTCTGAGTAGCGCACCTATATCAGGGCTATATCCAACTGGGCAACTTGTAACGGGAGGAATGTATATATTAAATATTTCGAGCTCGGCATCGCTTGACCGGATAGCTATGCCCTGACATTCTAGGTCGATGCCGCCGTCGATGAGACGATACTGCACGGTGTTGTGCAAGATGAACGCCAGACCCCCTCCATGGTCTCGCTCGCGGTCCTTGCGGATTATGTTGTATCCGGCCCGACTCAGAAGATCCGAGCGGGCGGTCAGCTTAGTTTCCTGGATCGCAGCAATTGACAGATGCTCCCGGCTCATATAGTCGACTATCTCGTCGATCTTCCCCTGGAGTTCGTTGCAGTTAAATTGAAGGAGTCGGGTCCATCTCGGGGGAACGTTCGTGATACGGGGGGTGAGGGAGTGGTGCGTGGATGACGTGTGTTGCTGCTGTAACACCCGCTGAGGTTGGTTCCGCACGTTAGTGTTGATTGGCGGTGTTGTCGTGTTAACAGTTACTAATGTCATCTAGTTTACATTGCGATTCTTATATTCCCGTTATCTTATCAACTATGTTTTTTGCGTCAATTTATCTGACCGAGCTATTAGTTTTTGGTGGTCACGCAAATAGCACAGTCATCGGTTACATCTAGCAAGTATTTTTTTTATTTATTTTTAGTGAAAGTTAAATATATTTGAAGTTAAATTCTATCAAAATTTACACAGATTGAACTAAAATGGGTAGCGGTAAACAGTGTACTTCTGAAGAAAGAAGCATTATTTATATCATGACTAACACAAGGGAAAGTGTTTCAGAAATTGTAGTTTTATTGAATTGTTCCCGAAAAATGATACATAATGCCCTTAAACTGGTTCAAGAGAGTGAAGATTATCTATCTCATAACAAATCCAAAGCTCCTTGCACCGCGCAAGGCAACGATTTTTGAAGACAGATCCAAAATACGAAAGAACAAGCTAGATCCTTTAAATTGCCTAGAAAAAAAAATGCTGGAAATAAACGAAGAATTTGATTTGAATATATCAAGAAGCAATGCTGGAAGGCGTTTAAGTGGGGCTCAGCTCTTTGGACGCATTATCTGCAAAAAACCACTCCTCTCAAAACGGCATATGAAAAACCGGTTGGAGTTTGCTAAGACGCATGAGAACCGGGGGCTAAGTTTTTGGAAAAATGTATTATGGACCGATAAAACTAAAATATAATATATGAAATGGGTCCAGCATTTTCCTGGCATGGGGTAAGTCCAACTGTGCGAATGAATGAAAAAATTGCCAAATATTAATTTTTGGACATTTTAAAGAATGAAACTCCATGCCACTAAATTTGACTTATGCATGATAATGTTCCTAAGCATACCACGAAAGTCACACAAGATTGGCTTTAGAAGGAAAGTATTCGTGTTTTGGATTGACCAGCCACAAAGCTCAGACCTAAATCCTATCGAAAATTTATGGAACGATGTAAAAACAAAAATATCTGCAAAAAATTTCAAAAATTTCGAAGATTTGTGGGGGGGCATCGGAGAGACTTGTTGAGACCATGGAATGCAAATGTGAAGCTGTTATTAAAAATCGTGGATATAGTACAAAATACTAATAGATAAGACCAACTTAAGACTAATTATGGTTTGTGTTCTGGCATATTTGAAATTATAATTACAGGTTTTGCAATATGTGTTATTTGCGTGACCAGGGCATTTCATTAGGAACCTCAAACTTTGAATTATTATTAATTTTATGTATAAAGGTTGTGTTAAATAATAAGCAATTGAATACATCGTTACAATATTTTCATATTTTAAGCACAGATATCGCTTTGTTTCATTATTATGTCTCGGATGGAAAGTTGTGCTATTCGCATGACCATGGCTGTATATATATATATATGTACATATATACATATACGAGTATATACATACGAATTAACATATAATATGAATTATAAATATTAAACAATAATCTAAGGAAATCACCAAGTGTGCTAGTGCCAGCCATCGCTGTTAAGTATGGTAAAGGAGAATAAGCGAAAGGCACAAGCAGAATTGAGTATATAAAAGGCAGGATCAGCAGTGATAACCACGTGTAGATAGAAGTAGATAGAATTATATGGTGTGACGTGAAAACGCTACTAATACGATACGATTAAGGCATACGGTGCGTGCAAACCCTACCAGTAGAAGATTAGAGTAATAAAAATAATTGTGTAAAAGTAGAACTACTCGTGTTGTCCTTTACTTTTTTCTTTTGGAATCAGCCTTATAGGAGAGACTCATAATCCGGCTGAGTGATAGCCTAGCTATAAACCGGAGAACCGGGTTCGTTATAATGTCTTCCGTGTATCAGCCAAGTAGCTTGGTGAATTTTCTTGTAGTGGAATCTAGTGCTACGGACAACGATATTTCGGGCCCCGGCGAAGTCGGGGATGAGAATGTTTCGTCGTGGAGGCTGAATTTTCCGACAGTTAAGCCCAATATATCTTGTTTGCCCACCCTGGCGTTGAAGTCGGCAAGCACAATTTCTACATCGTGGCGGGACATTGCTCACAGGTAAGCTCGAGGTGCTCGTAAAAGGCATCCTTGATCACATCGTCCTTCTCTTCGTCGGGACGGGGGCGTAAATCAGCGTAGTATTAAAAAATTTTGTTTTGATGCGAATTGTGGGAATACGTTCATCCACCGGAGTGAATGCCTGTACTCGGCGATGGAGTCTCCTTCCCACCACGAATCCGACACCAAATTTGCGCTCCTTTATATGACCGCTGTAGTAAATATCACAAGGACCCACCTTCTTCCGTCCATGCCTCGTCCATCGCAGTTCTTGGAAGCCTTTCATTTTAATAGGGCGACAAGCAGTTGGGCAACGGCACCTTCCCAAACTAAAGGATCGTAATCCTTAAAACATTTACGGGGGTTGCCATCAATAGAGTGTTCTCTCATCCGAGGCATATAATGTTTTTTCATTGGAGTTTGATTTTCATGTGGTGGATCCCAAACCCTATGCACAACCGCGTGGGATTCGCCATCTCACTTTAGCTCGCCTTCAAACGGGTGTTCGTTGGCTACTCAGTAGATACTTGGTCTAAGATCAGAAGTCGTGAGCTGCTTGAACCATATGCAAAATAATCGTTTCTGGCCACTCCCAGTTGAATGGCAGTCAAAAACTTTCCTCACTTGTGTGAATTTCTACACGTGGCCCCAGCTATGGACATTAATTTGGGAGCATCTGTATCAAATTAGTCCAGTTCGATAAGCTGATGGGCAGTAAAATTGCGGTCGGTGAGCCAAAAATCCACAAAAATTTGCCACGAGAGTGATTTTTCGACTGCCTAATTCTTACGTGGCCGCGGTAGCCGAGTGGTTAGCATTGCGTACTGCCATTCGGAAGGCCAACGACCAACATCCGAAAAGTTATAGAAAATTAATTTAAATAAAAAGTTAAGTTAAATTTTCAAACTGCGGTTGCCCCTCAGCAGGGAATGTCAACCTCTCCGAGTGTATTTCTGACATGAAATAAAGGCTCCTCATAAAAAAATCATCAGCCGTTCGGAGGCAGCTTAGTATAAACTGTAAGTCCCTACATTTGTAGGAAAAACATCAAGATGCAAAATCACAAATTGGGGGAGGAGCTCGGCCGAAAATCGCTTCAGCGGTTACAAAGCGCCAATTATATATATACATAATTCCTACTGAGATTTCTCACCGAATAAAACCATTGTAACTTTCCCCCATTGGAGTTATTCACGAATATAAGCAGCGATTTGACCGCGATGGTAATATTTTTTTTTTTTTATACACAATTTATTTATTTACTGGATCTGCTTTAATATAAGCCTAACAGTAAGTGTACAAATTTTAAAAACTAAATAATTACAAACATGATAGCTCGAGTTATGTAACTCTGAGCCCTTTTCAAACTACGGCGCTCTCCTTAGAAGGCGGGAACATCTCTTCGCTGCAGGCGGGAATTTCTTGTTGGATTGCATAAAGCATTATCTAGCGGATTTGGATGATTTTTCAATTTTGTGAAGTACTTCGTCCTGCTTCTTTCAATTTCAGGCTTAACCAGTAAAATACCAAGATCTTTGTGAATATTTACGTTACGAACGTACCACGGTGCGCCCGTTAGTGCTCTTAAAATTTTGGACTGGAACCTCTGTATTTTATCAATGTTAGTTGCGCAGGTCGTACCCCACAGTTGAATACCATACATCCAAATTGGGTTTAATTCTGCGTTGTAAATAAGGACTTTTTAGTCTAGTTTTAGACCGGAGTTTTTATTTAAAAGCCAATTTAAACTAGCTGCTTTTAATTTCATTTGTAGTATTTTTGCCTCTATGTGTCTCTTCCAAGTGAGACGTCTATCTAAGTGTTTACCGAGATATGTAACATCATTTACTTGGGGAATTTTTATACCATTTAAGCGAATTGCAGAACATGATTGCGGTCTTAAAGTAAATGTAATGTGTTTACACTTTTGCTCATTAACTTTGATTCTCCAGTTTTCTAGCCATTCTTCGATGAGGAGTAAATGATCACTAATCGTTTTTGCTGCTCTTTTAGAGCATTTATCCCGGCATTAAACAGCTGTGTCATCCGCAAAGGTAGATGTCTGCACTTTTCGGTTTAATGGGATATCCGCAGTGTATATAATACATAAAATAGGCCTAAGGACGCTACCCTGCGGAACACCAGCGTTTACCGGATACTCATCACTGATAAATTGTAAATTGTCTGTTAGTCAGATATGACTTAAGTATCATATAAAATTGAACAGGCAGATCTTTATGTATTTTGTACAGTAGACCTTTAGGCCAGACTTTGTCGAACGCTTGTGCTACGTCAAGAAAGATTGCACAGCAGTACTCCTTGAGCACTAATGCCTTCCTGATTTCATTAGTTATTCGGTTAACTTGTTCAATAGTACTATGCTTTTCACGAAAGCCGAATTGGTGATCTGGTATCACATTGTTACGGTGGGGAAAAGGAGAAATTTTTGATAGCAGAATTTTTTCAAATAATTTGAAAAGACTGGGTAGTAGGCTTATTGGTCTGTAAGATGACGCCTGTGTATGGTCTTTGCCTGGTTTGGCTATCATTAATATCTGCGACTTTTTCCACGCGTTTGGAAAGTAATTTAGTTTTAGAATGGCATTAAAGAGTTCAGAGAGCAATGCTTGTGCAACTCTCGGTAGCTCTATTAGCATTTTTGGTGTAATAAGGTCGTGGCCTGGAGATTTCTTTGGATTCAGTTTCTGTATCGCGTTTACCACTTCTAGGCTTGATATTTTAATTGCCACCTGATTTTCCTGGCCGTTTACAACATATTCCGGCAAAATAAAATTATTAGTTGCGTCATTTGGCTGGCGATGGTAATATGGTGATCGATGTCCAGATAACAGTTAATGTAAGGAGGGAACACTTATCCAGGTTACTCACTGGCAATGAACGCGCAACAACCGGAGATGGCGAGTTGGAGTCTCCAATCGATGATAATATGCTAATGAAAAATTTCGAAGTTCGAATACCCGCTTAGAGAATAACAAAGCGGCGGAACCAATGGCTTACCGACATAGCTAGACAAATACGGCGGTGAAAAACTGAAAACATGCATGCATTCGTTTTTTCTAATCAATACACGTAAAAAGGGGGACACACGTTCTGTGCCAAATAGTGTGGAATGAGACTCCTAAATATCGCATAAAAGGTCCTATATGTGTGAAATACTGAAACTCACTTTCAGCAAACTGATTGGACCTTATGGGTATGGCCATAGGCCTGGTAAATCCATCATTGACCATGAGTCACACCTTTGAAAAGGCCCATGAGAAAAGTGCCTATCTATGGCACCTGATTCTATGCAGCTAAGTCTGAATTTTGCATACCCGCTGACCCATCCCATACTGATGCTGATTATCACCCAAAGCTCCATCAGAATTGAGAAGGATCTTTTCAAGCTGTTCGATGCCAAACGAGGTTTCAGAAAAAGTTACTCTTTATCATGTGATTTCTTCCATTTGATGCTAAAGAAAATAATCAGCTTTATGCTGAATATATTCTACGTCTTCGCTGACGATCGGCAATGTGCATCGTCACTTTCATCGCTTCGTCTTTGTTTAGGTAATGTGAAATTATGGTTTTCCAGTTTATTGCTATATTTTTGATATTCAAATTATATATTCAAGCTCTGAAGTTTGCTTAAATCAATAAAATTGGTTTTTAAATAAAAACAAATGAAATACGAGTTGTTCCTTTCAAGCTCAAGCGATGAAGAAGAGAACAGAAATTTAAAAGTCTTTTAAGATTTTTTTGTTGCCTTTTTTGTCGAGGTGGTCTGTGGTGGTCGTTTTCAAATTTGTGCTACGCGAAGTTCCGGCAATTGACACATCATCTACTGCTGGAACATCTACTCTAGAAGATTCCATTCGTTTGACACTTCATGAACTCTCTAAATCGAATTCCATCAATTTCGCAACAGATTCTTCGAGAGGAGGCAATACCATCTGCTATAAATCCCTCCGCCGGTTGCTCTTGACTCTTTCTTGTTGCTCATAATTTTTTCTTTAATTTATATTTGAAATTTTCCACCCCTCAAAAAGTTAAAATGATGAAGCAGGAAATATTTGCTTTTTTTCTTGTTTTAAATATACCTGATACGATAGATGGTACCTCGCCATTCCGGAAAGGTGGTCCTACGCCATTAATTTTTGTGGCAATAACATTTTGGATAACGTCGTTTTGGAAAATTGTATATTTCGTCTGTTACGTTGAAGGGTCGTCAGTAAAATAACTGACGATAAGAGACGATTAGAATCGACAGAAAACAATGGCGATAACTGTGACGAGCATACCACAACATCGTCATCTGACGATACTGTTGATGATGACGTTGAACGCCATACCAATATTACCGTATTGTCATTTTCACTGACGATGACGATATTCAGCATACGCTACAGAGCTAAATAGACAAGGTACAATATATGCATAGTATAATATGCAAAGAGGTGTAGTCAAGCTTCTGGGTATGCAGTTACAGTCGGTAGGCTACACTCAATTCCTACTCTTGCGTCCACGTCGGGCACCCTGGAAACGTGAGTAACCTTGTGCAAAATGCGGTAACGAACCCGTGTGGAGCATTGGGTCACGGCGATAAAAGAGGCAGCTTCAATGGAGCCACTCCGACTTATTCGGGTTAAGGGTTCAATGAAGTCAACTCCAATTAACAAGTTTATTCCGATAAGTTATAATCTGTTTAAAAACAATTTTTACTTTTTACATTAAGACATTTCCGATGGAACTCTTCGATAAATCTTACTCCCTAAACCAACCGTTTAAAGCTTCTAAATGTACCTACTCTCGCAAGTCGTAGAGAAATGTTAGGCACATTGTTCGTAGTGAAACTTCTTAAAGGATCAATTTGTAGTTCATGGCTCTTATCTGAGGTAAACTTGAATGTTCCAACTCGCGTATCTAGGCAATTTAGGCCTATACTAGTAAAGACATGTAAAATTATGAATTGGATGAACCTTTTCGCCGATTGTGTCACCTTCGATCTCTCAGACCCACTTTTAGAATAAAAAAAAAACTGATCTTGCTTCTCTCAACAATTAAATTTTAAAATTCCATAATTACTAAATTTCAGCTGTTGAATAATTATTTTTTCTGTACCTGAACAGTTTTAAATCTCGACGCTTAACAAACTCTTCCCAATAATGACTAGGCATATTCCGTACGTTATGCGGATGTCGCCTCTCGTGTCGGTTGGGCGGGTGGTGAACAGACGATGCGGCTGCGAGCGGGCATTCACCTGGAATGTCCAGTCCTTTAATTGAGAAGGTGCCGCTTTCCAGCTGATTGATGTCTTCGTAGAAATAAAGGCTGACATCGCCGCCTTCCAAGAATTGCGATGGACGGGACCAGGCCGAAGCGAGTAGGTCCTTGTGACATTTACTACGGCGGCAATATAAAGGAGCATAAATTTGGCGTCGGATTCGTGGTGGGGGAGAGACTCCGTCGCCGAGTACTGGCATCCACAATCGCTGATTTGTGCCCAAGCCCCGCTGGATGAGAAGGACGATAGGACCAAGGATACCTTTTTGAGCGTCTTCGGCAGAACTGTCGGAAAATTCAACCTCCACAACGAAACATCCCCGGGGCCCAAGAAAATACTTCAAGTTACCTGGATGTCCCCTAACTTGATGACCGGTAACTTCATTAATTTATTGCTGGAGAAAATTATAAGAGCTGGAGAGCTGAATAAAGAAGGTACAATCTTCTATAAGAGAGTATTGCTCCTGGCGTACGCCGATGATATTGATGTCATTGGCCTCAACAACCGCACCGTGAGTTCTGCTTTTTGGCTGTAAACAGGGACAAGACGATAGATCTGCTGTCACTCGACAAACAGTCATCGCATTCTTAACGCGACTCCCACGCCAATATTGACAGTCATAACTTTGAAGTTGTAGATAACTTCGTCTACCTTGGAACCTGTGTTATCACCAACAACAATTTCCGCCTGGAAATCCAGCGCAGAATCATTCTATATGACGTAGAAGCATGGACGATGTCAACATCTGATGAGTCGGCCCTGGGAGTCTTCGAGAGAAAAGTGTTGCGAACGATTTATGGCCCTTTGCATATTGGCAAAGTTTTCGATGCAGTACCCGCTGGTGAAAGCAGAGGAAGAGAAAGAGAAGTAAGACCTGGCTGTACTTGGTATTTTCAATTGGCGCCAAAAAAAGAAACGAAGAAATGAATGGACCAATGTTATTCATTCGGCTATAATCGCGTAAGCGGTGTCTACGGCAGTAAAATAAGTAAGTAATATGCAAATTTAAATCAGCAATTGCAAAGCTAAAAGCTAAAATAATTATTATTTAGTACTGTCAATTAAGGTCTGGATCGTATAGTATACCAGACTTGTCCCTGACATACCTAATGTATGTCCCTCTTGTCCAAACTCGTCTGAAAACGCTCGTGTCCTGAACCTCTCGATAGATGACCTCGACGATATTGATTAATTTTTGCCTGTCCCTGAGCGGGGTTGGGCAAGGCGCTACATTTTCTTAATCTTAATATTGCGCAATAACAACAACCTAAAAATCTACATCTACGGTCTACGTCACTAATAGAGCAAATAAATAAATATATTTAAATTTTTAATTTAATAAACATATTAACTAATCATGTGGCTAAAAGCCATTTATTTAAAAAGTAATAAAATTTTTCGTCACATTAATGGCCATTTATAGCTTGCATTATATTGTCTGTAGAAGCTAACTTAAGAGCATTTATAATTTTATTTAAATTCTCCTCGTTGTAAAATTGGTTCTGTAAAGTAGACACAACTGGTAGACGTTCTCCATTAGGCATCGTAATCGATACATCATTAATTAAACCCTAAAAGATAGATTTTAGATATGATGCATAAATTATTTATTTTAGGTACCTTTTCCACTTGTACATTAAGAATCATCTTATGTTGTTTGTCTTGATCCTTTAAAAATAAGTCTTTTTCCACTGTAAACTTTGGAGTTTTGCCAAAAATCCATTCCCAAGAATTGAATTCTGTTCTTAAATCATTAATTCCTGGGAACCACTTTTCTGTTGGATTGATTAGTTGGAATCCACGTTGTTTCATTATTTGCTGATTACCGCCATCTTGTAACTCTGTGGCAAATGTCCTTAAGTATTCGTAACCAATTGCAGATATTAATTGTGAAATATTAACATTACGGTTAATTTCACATAAATTTTTAATTGGCGATCGTACGGATTGAGTAGAATTGCTGATGTAATTGACCTATGAAAAATTACATATTTATAAGGATATTAGTATTAATTAATAAAAAAAATCAATTTTATTTACATACATATGCAACACATTATAGCTTTAACTTCCAAGTTATTTAAGAGAGTTCAGACCAAAGCGAATTCATACGTTGAATTTCAAAGCTAACACTGTTGTTGGTGTTAAATTATCTACTCTTCAAATTTGTGAAAATCAACAGTGACAGCTGACCATGTTACAAAAAATAGAGGGTATGTTAATTCACTAACATTTGTTGTACATTGTTGACACTAACTAAAATTATGGCAAGACTCAAAAGAAACATATTTTTTAAAACCCATATTAAATAACTTTTCATTATAAAATGGAATACGCATTTACCATTTACCAATTTACCAAAATATTGAATTTGTAAAACCTCATACAATTCTAACGTATGGATTATGCTATTATTTTTCGTATAACGCTGAAATTGGTAGAGCCGGATGCGATTCTTATAAAAATTAATGTGGACATGATTGGAAATTTAATTTAAACCAGGAAAAAATATAAATCACTGGCGCTTTGTACGCGTTAAAGCAATTTTCGGCCGACCACAATTTCAGTTGACGGTTATCTCTCTTAACGTTTTCATTTCTAACTGATTTATCTTAATATCCCAAAAAAAAAAAAATCAATTTCAGTTATGTATTACAAAAGGCCCATAATAAGTGATCAATAATGTGGATTAGTTGGTCATTGGATATATTAATTTCTTATATTTATTTTTCTCCTTGATCTCTTTAATTTTGTTTAATGAAATGGCATAAAAATTTAACATGTTGCTGACTGTTTGATGACAGAAGATATTTCATCTTGTCATCGTTTACTACAAGATCCAAGAATTTACCCGCGTTGAGGTATGCCTGTCGTAAAAGGCGACTAAAATCTAACAGTTCCCGCGACAGGTGTTTATAGCTTTTCATGAAAAAATCACTAATTCACAATTGCATATGTGCATCGTATGCATATATGTATATAGATATGTTATACCTTATTTAATTGTTAGGATTATAACATAGGAACTGACCTTTTCCTTGCTCAAACAATTTCCAAGATTCGATTTATTAGTGTTGGCTAGAAGCGTGCAATGATGGTAAGCGTTCGGATATCCTAATTTCGCAGCCGTTCCAGAAAGCTATAAATAAATTAAATATACAGACATATACATATATAATCATTGCAAGGAACATTCATTTCTAATCTTATTTATTTCACACTTAATTCGAAATTATTTAGCTTCAACTGTATTAACATATTCTTGAACCTGTTTTGTAGCATCAACTTATCTAATACCTGTCTTAGGAGTTCTGGTATGCTTAAGCTATAATATTAATTTTAGCGTTATTTTTTCGCTAAACTTGAATAATTTAATTCCTTTTACAACGAATTTTTCGGAAAAATTTATTATATTATTGAATAAAATAATGATTATTTTCTGAGCGATATTTTTTTTGCTCATAATAGCCATAATTATTGTTTGAGTATTTCAATAAACTGGGAAAATCAATTAATATCTTAATAAATTTAGAAAAATTATGAAATAGGAAATCACTTCATATCTTAAAAAGAATACGCAAGAAGTAATCCTTCTGTTTATATGGAATTTTTTTTGTTTGGATGGTTATTACTATTAGTCATGCTCGTTGACCTGATGGATAGTAACAGTTTTACATTTTTTACTGAGCCACTTCCGGTGTGGTGTCAATAATATTTGGAACAAGAGACCACAATTTTGACATTTAGTTTGGAGAGAAAGTTGCATATTTCGTACTGGGAATTTCAATCTACACCATGCTATTGTCACCTCGCCGGTAATAACACACAAAATCGCATCGGATGATCTGGACATTATGCTGGCGCAGAAGCCATGTACCTACAAATATCACTTAAGAAGGATTAAAAGACAAACTCACAAAAGTTATATGGGATCTCACGTGTGAAAATCCTAGAATGTGTATTATACTGAAAATAAATATTTCTATCTTTTGTATTTCAGAGTTTATAAATAGAGATCTGGTAGCAGTAAAATTTACCATAAAGAAGGAAGGAAGAAATTGTACTTTTATCCGCTATTTCCCTGGAGACCATAACAACATACCGACTCAAGCTAATAAAGTACTGTAAGAAGGAGCATAGGGCAGCACCAAAAACAACCTTAAAGGTCAGTCCCCATTAGAATTCCTAATATGCAATGATTTACACGTATTTAATGTGGTATAAACACCCATCTTCATGACTAAAAACTGTAGAGCTCTGAAGAAATAACAAACAAAGAAGGAAAACCTCCAAGAACTGCGGCCCTGGAGGTTGTTTACAGTGGGAATTTTTTGGTCATCGACTTTCACATCAAGTTCAAGCCTGTAGTCCTTCGTCCAGCTGGTGAAGAGGGTAGCCGAGGATTTTGTCGGCTGTATACGTAAATGTCTTGCAGTGAAGAAGTGAGAAAGATCGGCGAGGTAGCAGTTCATTTTCGAACATAGGTCGCCAATATCCTGGCCAGACGCCAATATCGTGCATTCATCGGCATACGAGGTTGGGGAAACTCCTTCCGGTGGAGGAGAAAGCTTCGATATATAAAAATTAAACTGTAGCGGAGAGAGGATACCACCCTGCGAAACCCCCTGTTTAATTTTTCTTAACTTCGATGTTTCACCCAGCTAGCCGCTACTACAACAACAACACAACAACCGATGATTGTCGACCACTCATGTAGCCCATGACCCACCTCTGCAACCCCGGCGGTAATGAGGATTCCTCAATGTCCGTGAGTAGCACTGAATGGTTCACTGTGTCAAAGGCATTTGTCAAAAGCTAAGTGCTAAGCTAAAAGCCAATGCCACCACGGCAGTTCTCGGTTTTGACTATCTGAGTGTTGATGGCGTTTAGTGCTGTTGTGGTACTGTGCACTTTCTGGAAGCCATGCTGATGTTTTGCTGGACGCAAATGGTGAGTAAAAGTCGGGAGCAGCAAGGCCACACGTCAGGTATCATTAGGGTAGTCAAAGACACGTTAAGGACCCCTGAACCTCCTCCCTTGCAATGTGAAAAGTCGGCTAAAATAGCTCGCGCATCTCTTCCGGTCCGATGAGGCGCGGTCACCGAATGAATTTTCCACTCGGTCATCGCGTCTCGTCTGGTTAGACAGCGACTTGACTGTAGCACAGAGTTTGGTTGCCCGAGAGGAAAGGTTACAGGACCTTAAGTGCTTCTCCCACTTTTTCCACTCCCATTGCACTGTTTGCACCTAACCGAGGTGGAGGAGTGGTGGAGTCTTTTGGTGCACACGCATCAGAAATAATCCGTCGGACAAGGGTTGGTCTCGGAGCCAGCCCTGATGAGAAGGATTTGGAGCAACCCAGCTGCGAGGTGTTGCTCCGTTGGCGCAATTAGATTAATTTTACCTGTTGACTTAGGTGGGGTTAGATCGCTGAAAGGGTGACAGCTCTTGGCCGGATAAAGTCCGGGTCAACTCCGGTGTGTAGAACCGGCTGTCTTGAGAGTTGTGTGCCAATACTTTTGTTTAGCAAAAATTAGTACTTTTTTTCATTTATAATTAGTATTAATTTAACATAAAAGATAATAAATGAATTGAAGTGATAATAGTTGAAAATGTGTCTCTCTGTCTAACATTTTTTTTCGGAATTGAAAATGCTTTCATAGGTGGTAAAAAAAGGTGTTAAAGGTGTTAAAGTTGAACTATCTTGCTGTGCAAATACTTTAGTTCATCACTGTACATACGAATAAGCAATATAGTAGTATAACCCATCTTTGAAACGAAATATCTGAGGCTAATTATTGACGTCAGAGTAACGCGGAAAAACCACTTGGTACATCCGATAAATAAAGCGACGAGATCAATGATGGTATGCAGAAAATTAGCAAAAAAAATTACCTGAGGAGAGCTAAATTAAACATAGCCAAATCTGCCCTAACAAAACTAAAAAGATTAGCGTATATAGTGTTATTTTATTTAAATATACATACATTTTATTCTTTATATCTGAAAAAACACAAGTTTTGTCTTTTTTTGTATATAAAATAACGATTGAGCTTGTTATTTATTTATTAATTTTATAACATGCATATATGAAGGAAAACTGAAACTTTTAATTTTTCACATTATCTAGTATTTATTCTTATTTAAAAATTTAAGTACCTTACCTTATGTATCCTTTTACTTACCTTTTTTTCATTGATACATACATCGTCACGCTCATTTATTTCAGATTTTATTGCCCATTCTCGAAACAGGGCTCTTGTGAGTATATTCAAGTTATATTTTCTATTATAACGTTCGCGTGGTGTGAAAAATGTACAATTAAGGTTACCACGATCATGGTAAACTGCACCACCACCGCTGTTACGGCGCGCCATTGTAACATCTTGTAAATGTAATTTTGAAACGTTTGTTTCCATAAATGGATTTTGGTGACGGCCAACAACTACGCATGGATCATTAACCCATAGCAATAACACATGGTGTGTTCTAAAATCAAAATTTCTGTACAACCAATCCTCTAAGGCCAAATTGGTGAATATGTCATGTGACTGTGAAATAAACACAGATTTTTTAATGTTTGCATCGGTAACTTCAGAGTTATCAGATTCATGCGAAGAGTTCTTTGCTGATTTAGTTATAAATGATGATGGGGGTAGCCCATAGTTTTTAGGAGTATGCTTTTCTTGATTTTTATTCATAGTGTGGAAACAATTATACGACATTTTTATATGACTTTCTTCGAATATATGCAGGAGGCATTTATGGATCCCCCTTTTAAAACCTGTGACAGCTATTGTATTCATGATGAATATAACAAAACGTAACGTAAAAACGGTTGAAAGAACGAGAGTATATATTACTTTTTAATTTAAGTTCGATTTCTTATTTATCAGGCACTACACATTTTTTAATTCGTAATTAAGAAAAATGTTCTTTTACAAATGATGTTTTCTAATATTAACGTAATATATATACGTATATATTTTTGTAGCTCTATGTTCTTTGGCGACCTTGAAAAGTAACAAAATTCTTATCACAGTAAGTGCCTGCCGAGCTGGCTGTCGTAACAGATATCAAATATTCGTGTAACGCAGCTGTTTGATGTAACCACTTCCAAGTTTGATGAAGTGCGGTTATCCGTAAGCGAAGCCCCAAACAATCCTTGCTGTAATTTTTACTCATTCCTTCAGAACCCCTTTATCCAAGGGTAAATTTCAGAAAATCACTTCAATTTTATATCTATAACAACACAATGCCCCCAAAACGTCAAATAAATATCGATAGGATTCGTATACAGGGTTTTAAGTTTTCTGAAGTCGATACCAAATAACGTCTCCATTCAATCAAGGCGAATTAAGAAGGCGAAATTATTGTTGTTCAATTAGCCAGAAACGTGCAAATCTCACTACCAGATATGATCAACAAATACAACGATATCATTTCGTTTTGCTAACAAAAGTGAGCTCAATGAAATGATCTTTCAACGAAAGAGGTGAATTTAGAATGGAGTTAATATCAGGGCAGCCAAGCCCAACATTGCTAAATTTTGGTAAAGTTTTTAGGTAAATAATTGTATTTTCGGCAAAAAATTAGCAACACGAAAATTCTGTATCAATCAGGTTAAATCCGAATCAGCTGATTTCAACTCAACCCGCATTTAAGCTACCGAGTTAACGCTTCTAAATATGTAGAGAATATGTGTATAATGTACCCGAGTAGACGGCTTAAATCGTGGTGAAAAAGTGTTTATGCTTGCGAGTTTAATCTACCCGATTAGAATAGCCCGAGTAGAAATGAATCATAAACATAGTAAATGTTATGAGCCAATGAGTGTTTTGTTAAAAAGATGTTATATATATACGGATAATACATACGTACTGATGGTGGCCGGAAATAAGATTTATATGTTAAAATTTTTTTATGTATATAATATTGTTGCATAAATACCCTTACCAACAAATTTATTTAATAATACTTTTCAACCCATTTGTAATATAAGTACCAATAAATTTTAACAAACATTTCCCAGATCTTTTTACGTATATCTTCGTATATTTGTATAACTTTTCAAGTTAACATTTTGGCATTAACGACAATTTTTCCTTTCGAGTAAAAACATAAATTTATTTTGATATCTGCTTTACCAATAAAATTTATAAATTCAACTTAAATGATAAACATTTTTTGATTAACGTAAAATTTATCGTTAAGATGCATCCTTCATCACGATCCGTTTTATGAAAGCGCTATGTAAATTAAAAGCTCCCCACGGCTTCAAGCTGACGACCACGCAGGTTGTGACAGTAATGGAGGTCCGGCATTGGCCGTATTGTTTAAGGAGAGTTTTAGTGAGTGAATTCCACAGCCCACCCTTCAAAACCAAAATTAGTGCCAGGCACCAGATGGTGACTCCTTAGCGCAATGTGGGTCTTATTACCACTTTTTGTAGCTCTTATGTGTATATTTATTATAAGATATTATTCCCTATCTCTTACTGATTTCTGCCTTGCAGGTGTACCATAGAGTTTCGCCATAGTTCTCCTACTTCTTTCTACCGTATTTCGGTTTCAAGTTGTTTTACCATCTAAGATTGCAGCTAGGTATTTGACCTAGAGTGATATCGAGATGATTATTTGTTTTCGTCATTAGTGTGTACTCGTTAAGGGCTAGGCCTTTGGAAGTACATACATATTTATTAAAATATAGTATCATCGAACATACTACAAGGTTCTCTAAGATTTTTAATAGAAAATATGTTAAGCCGGTTGGGCGAAAATCTTTTGGATTTACATATGTAATTTACTCTACCACCTTTTGGTATGAATTTCACTTTCATTTATTCCATTCATGAAATAGCTTTCTTGAAAGGTTTCTATTTGTAGAGGTGGTCCCATTGTTGTAGATAGTTAAATCATTTCACAAAAAACCCTTCACTTCAGGAAAGAACACTATGCCTGCCTCTGGTTTGTCTACCTGAGGGTTACAGGGGTAGCTGGTTTGAGTTTGATTGGGCCATGTGTAGAAGCTCACGCTAGTGAGGAAAGTTTTTGACTGCCATTAAACTGGGAGCGGCTAGACACGATTCTTTTGCATATGACTCAAGCAACTCACTTCCGGTCTTAGACCAAGTATCCCCTGGGTAACCAACAAACATCCGTTGGGAAGGGAGCTAAAGTGAGAAGGTGAATCCTATGCGGTTGTGATAACCAAAATCCATTGAAAAACCAAAATATGCCTCGAATGAGAGAACCCTTTACGATTTAAGGAATGTCCGGTCTCTTGATTGGGAAGGTGCCTCTGCCCAGCTGGTTGATGTTCTCATAAAACTAAAGGAGGGCAAATTTGGTGTCGGATTCGTGGTGGAAGAGAGACTCCGTCGCCGAGTAAGGTATTTTTGTGACAACAGTCGGAAAGTTCAGCCTCCACGACGAAACATTAAAAAATAGGTTAAGTCTGATCGACTTCGCCGGGGTCCGAAATATTGTTGCCTGTAGTATTAGATTCCATCACAAAAAAATACATCAAGCTACTTAGCCGTCTCCAGATCGAAAAACTTCCAGCCAGATCGATCACATCGAAGACATGTCTCCAGTGTATTAGATGTGCGCACGTTCCGAGGTCTACTCGAATCACTATCTTGTTGCACACCTGGAACTGTGGACCGGCACTTCAAACTCCCTATGCACCACCGCTTCGGAAACAATTGGTTTTCGCCAGTGTCAGAAAAAGATCTGGTACGATGAGGAACTTCGAACACGTGTGGGATGGGATAGATACCGAGAGCTGAAGAGGGAAGCAAGACGTATTTGCAGGAAAAAAGGAAGAGGCCGAAATGGGTGAAATGGTAATGCTCGAAAATTCTACGATAAGATTCGGCGACTTACGGAAAGTTTCAAGACCGGAGCTAACTCCTGTAGAACACAGAGAGGTGATATAGTGACGGATGCCTACACTGAATTTATGGAGGGAACACTTCTCCAGACCGCTGAATGACAGTGAAAATGTATACCCGGAGATGGCTTTAGACTTTGTAAGTCAACCATGGATCATATCTTCACCTTGTACTAAATCTTGGAAGTAACCCGTGAAAAGAGGATCGACAGCACGAAAAGGAGCTGCCTCTACGCCGCTATACCTCAATTCGGTATCCGCGCAAAACTTATACGGCTTACACAGCTGACGCTAGACAACACCAGAAGCGCAATCAGAATTGGGAAGGACCTCTTCGGGCCGTTCGATATCAAACGAGGTTTCAGACAGGGTGACTCTTTGTCGTGTGATTTCTTCAATTTGATGCTGGAGAAAATAGTAAGAGCTGCAGAGCTGAACAGAGTAGGTATAATCTTCTATAGAGTGTATGTACAACGATTGGCACATGTCGATGATATTGATATAAACATCTGATGAAGCGGCCCTGGGAGTCTTCGAGAGAAAAGTTTTGCGAACTAGTTATGATCCTTTGTGCATTGGCAACGGCGATTACCGCAGACGATGGTACGATGATCTGTACGCTATATGCTGATACTAACATAGTTCCGTCAGAGGAAGACCTCACTCCGTTGGAAGGAACAGGTGCAGAGTGACCTGGCCTCACTTGGTATTTCAAAATGGCGCCAAACAATGAAAAGTAGAGATGTATGGCGAGCTAATATTGATACGGTTATAATCGCGTAAGCAGTGCCAACGCCAATAAAGAAGAAGCAGTTAGCGGCGGCTGGGAGAGATGCATCGTGGCAGAGAAATCTCACAACTCCAGTCCTTAGTTAGTGGTCGTCCGTTCCTGTTGGTAGTTTAGCGTTTCTTTAAAGAAGAAGAGGCTTTTTGCCAGGTGGGTGTAGCTCCCCCTTAGGGTCATGAAGCGCCACATCGATGTTATTCCTATTACTTAAGCTAGAGAACCAGTGGTTTTACCAGAAAAAAGTCTAAATTCAAATAGTTTTAAATGTAACGTGCTAAAAATTATATAAGAAATAGCGAATAATGGATTAATTAAATTATATTCTCGAAAAAAAGAGAGATACGTTTCGAAGATTGATATACGTGTACGCAATTGGGGCAGGCGTAAATTATGGGAATGTGGCTAAACGTTCGTTCATTCGCCTGACCCTTGGTTTGCGAAAACAATGAGTGACCAAGCCTGTCTTTTGGAGCTAACGCTGAAGGCTCTCGAATCTCAAACCAGTTAAATTCTATTTCTTAGAGATTTTAGAAATGAGATTTGCAGTAAGTCAGGATCGATGACAACATCTGATGAGTGCGTTAGGAGTTTTTGAGAGAAAAGTTTTGCGTAAGATTTATGTTCCTTTTCGAGTTGGCAACGGCGAATATCGCAGACCATGGAACGATGAGCTGTACGAGTTATACGACGACATTGGCATAGTTCAGCGAATCAAGAAGCAGCGGCTACGCTGGCTAGGCCATGTGGTCTGGATGGATACGAATACTCCAGCTTTGAAAGTTTTCGATGCAGAACCCGTCGGTGGAAGCAGAGGAAGAGAAAGACATTCACTCAGTTGGAAGGACCAGGTAGGGAAGGACCTGGCTGTACTTGGTATTTCCAATTGATGCCACACAGAGAAAAGAAGAAACGAATGGCGCAATGTTGTTAACTCGGCTATAATCGCGGTGTCTACGCCAGTAAAGTAAGTAAGTGAGGCCATGAAAGGAGCGCAAATTAGGTGTCGGATTTGTGTTTGGGTAGAGACTCCGTCGCAAAGTACTGACATTCACACGGTCTCGCCTCAATTCACATCAAAAGGAAATATTTTAAGATACCGCGTCATATTTGCGTCCGTGTCCGATGGAAGAGAACGACGATGGGGCCAAGGATACCTTTTATGAGCGCCTAGAGCATACGCTGACCCCAAGTTGTCGAAATTGTGATTGGCGATGGGATGGGGAAAGAATGTATCCCCAAATGGGTATAGACTACTGATAGACTTTGCCGGGGCCCGAAATATGGTCGTCTGGTTTACTACATTCCAGCATCTGAAAATTCACCAAGCTACCTGGCTGTCTCCTGAATGGTCATAATGTAAAAGACGGACGACTGTTTTTCATTGTTCTAGATGTTCGTAAGTTCCGCACCCGCTTCTGTGTATCAAAGAACCCGTCAACAAACGCAAGGGAGTTTCGACGTCGATAAACTGCAATGACAACGGACAGTCGAACAGTTTTCTATTCGACTTACACACGTGCTTTCTGAGAGCACTCATCCGCAACTGGATATGAGGGAACTGAGGAACGGCATCTCAAATTACCTACGTAACGCCGCTATCGAAGCAATTGGTTTTCGACAGTGCCAGAAAAAAGCTGTTATGATGAGGAATGTCAAACTGCAGTAGAGAGAAAACAGATTGCCCACCTCACAACCTTGCGATTGATCAGAACAAGATGCGGAACATACTTATAGGTGGTGAACACGAAATTACAATTGATGATGAAGACTATGACGAGGTTCGAAAGGCGACTGCCCGATTAAAGAACATCAAACCAGCTGGAACTGATGGTTTACCGACCGAGCTATTCAACCATGATAGTGAAGAACTAACAAGGTGCTTGCATCAGTTTCTTTTGGACGACGGCATGCCCGACGATAGGAATTTGAATGTGCTCCATCTATAAAAAAGTGAATCCCAACGGTCAGCGTCAATTACCGTGGGATTATCCTCCTAAGTATGACATATAAGGTCTTATCGAGCGCATTGTGTGAAAGATTAAGCCCATCATCAGAAAAGTGATTGGACCTTATCAGTGTGGCTATAGACCTGATAAACCCAACATGCGTAAAATCTGGGGAAAGACCAGTGAGAAAAGAATCGATACACATCATAAAACGGAGCAACTCGGCTCCCACTTCACTTCGAGGTCGTAGATAATTTCTTCAATCTAGGGAACAGCATAAATACCAGTAATAATGTCAGCCTGGACGCTCAACGAAGAATCACTCTTGCCAACAGGTGCTACCTTGTTCTGAGTTGGCAATAGAAAAGTAAAGTTTTCTCTACGATGGCGGGGGAGAATTGATAAGGTGCATGCATCAGCTTATTTACCTCTCGGATGGTGGAATGAAAGCATGCGCGACGATCGGATCTTAAGTATGTTCTGTCAATATCGAATATGAGGTCATATTCGTCTGGTGTGAAAAATTAAAATCCACCGTCAACAAACTGATTGGACTTATTAATCTGGTTTTAGACCTGGTCAATCCACCATTGACTAGATATTCACCATGTTCTTCGTCGATTTCAAAGCATCCTTCGAGAACACGAAAAACAGTTTCCTCCACGTAGCCCTGCTTGAAGTTGGCATCCCCTTAGGAATTATCGTAAAATGTATGGTTTTTTGTCCATTGGCATCGGCAAGTACCGCAGTCGATGGAGCGATGAGCTGTACGAGATATGCGGTGACATTGGCATAGTTCAGCGAATCAAGAGACATCGAATACGCCGGCTAGGTCATGTGGCCCGAATGGAGGTTGGCTACACTTGATTTTCCAATTGGTGTCAAACGTTACGTCAGTAAGGAACCAGATATATATGCTGGAAAGAAGAGAAGAGGTTTTTGATTTCACAAATAAAATATGTATGTAATAAAATAAGTTTATAAAATCAGAGATTTTTTAAAAAAAGTTTTCAAGACTGTTGTGACCAGTTTGAAATTTCTAATGCTGGTGGCTCAAGGAAAGCAAAATTCAACCAATGTGCACGTTTAAAAAATTATTTTGCAACCAGGTGAAAGGACTGCAAATACGGGATCCCAACATTCAATATTGAGACTAATTGCTGGGGTTTAAGTATTCCTGTTGGATATTTTCGTAGAAGTGTTCATACTCTCAAATACAATAAAATAAACAAAAATGAAATAAAACGAATGATTTAAATGGTGATATACAAAATTTTAGTAAATATTTTAATAAATATTTTTGTAAACCGTATTGGATAAAAGATAACTTTGGTCAAAAAAATCTCCCCCAGGTCAAGTGGTATAATACAATATATTAAATATTAATTTTTTAGTTATAATAATCATTATTTTCATTATAAAAATAATTAAAAAATATATTTATATTATTATTTCAATCGGAAAGGTTTATAAATTGGTAACATTTTAGTAATCTCTTGAGAAAACTTGTGAATCGGTTTTATGAAATGAAAACATACAATAATACATATTTGATATGTATACATACGTCCGGTTTTGGATATTTACCAACCCGTTTCCAAGCTTGTTTTTTTTTTTGGCTTAAGAGTAACTTTCGTTCTCTTCCAATTGAAGAGCAAAATTCATCCAATGTGTACGCTCCACTTTAACCATGCCCGAGTTTGTGTGGTTATATCCGTTAGTATACAAACTCTTTGCGTTAAAACGAGAATGCGTTGGTTGCAGCTTTGTTTACCACATTTCTCTATTCATGAATTGTTTCCCACCATGCACCAAATACCACGAATGTACACATGGGTTGTGTTCGTATTATGCAAAATGTATGGTTAGTACGTGTTTAGCCCTTATTCGGAATCGACGTTTTAACTTATTCTTTAGTGCGGACAATGTAGATTGCTCTAAGAATATTATGTGTTTGCATATTTATATGTATGTATGTACATACCTATGTTTCTCTTTTGGACAAAACGGATGTGTGTGGGCATTTTAATTGCCGTGCTCGCCATCTTAACGTTTGGATAGCCTCAGTTGTTATGTTCAAAAAAAGTATAACTATTTTGTGAAAGTGTGTATGTTTCAGTGGGTTGAATTATTATTAAATTTTAAAGAGTTAAAATGGTGGTACCAATAAATAAGTTGTTATACAGCTACTAGTTGCAATTGAAAATAGAGGATGTTTGTTGAATATACATACATACATAGATACATATGCGTATACCGATTCAAGAGTATGGATAAACAGGAATTCGAATACAATTACATATATGTATGTATGTACATATAATTATCTATGCATATAATCGAAATTTTGTGTATTGGCAAAAATTAAAATGCGTTTAAAATTCATATAGAGCATCAATTCTAGTGTACGATATACCATATATATATATATATATATATACATGCATACATACGCATGCCTATGAAAAGTGGCTTTGAAAATTTAATAAAAGTACATATGAATGTACATATGTATATGCATAAATAAATTTGAAAGATTAAAAAAGGATATTAATCAATCAACAAAGTGTAATATTCTAAATCCTGTACCTGTATATGTACTTATATTCCTTTGCAAGTAAATGTCTATACATATAAAGGTACATGCATACATATATACATACATATGAGCCCGGTTTGATTACATCAATTATATGAGTTCAATTTATTCGTAAAATAAATGTGTTCTCCACATGTGTCCTAATTCAAAAATAAGAAGTAAATTTTTACCAATCAACATTTAAAACCAATTCATAAAACCTACTTGCATATGAGTGTACATACATACATATGTATATTTTATGTACCTGCATGTACATACATATATGTATATATATTTATCTATATTGCATAAAAGACGCGTTTGTTAAAGCAGTGCAAATACCAAAAAAAAAGAAAATATCTGAGAGATTGACGTGATTTGAAAAATGAAAAGATAAAAGAATTATGCGAAAAAGAAGAGGATAAAAGTGTTAAAATATGCGTATAGTTTTAAAATTTGCTCAGCGAAATACTATTTAACGATACATATAATACATATATTGTATGTAAATAATATATACATATGTATGTATATAAATATATTAAATATACTCATGTATATACCTACATGAAAAATAGTTAGTGACCAAAAATCATTTATCGCCTTTCCCTCGCTAACTTTAAAAAAAAAATAAAAGTGAACAATTTGATAAATTATACATTGTATATATCCACGTTATACGCGTTATGGGAATTTAAAACAAACATAATACCTACAAGTAAATAATACTTAAATTGTGTGAATGGGATGCAACCTTAATAAACGCAACTAAAATTCCAAAATGTTACGACTATTACTACCGGAAAAACGGGATGATAGCAAGACTGGAAATTCATTCACAAAAGAAAATATTAATGACGCCAGCAGCAAATGGCGACTCTGGTGTCCACTTCATCTACACCGTATTCTTAGTTGGCAACGATATCGAAGGTTTCGCCTTCTTATGAATCGCCGTTTTATGTCCAATGGTGAGTTCCTTCTCAAGATTTTTTTTTTTTTATAATTGACGGAAGGTAAAATGTTTCATTCATTTTGCAATCTAGCTCTGCACTTGCTTATAACTTGTTTTTACCGTCAACAAACTGATATACATATACACATACATACATACATACATATATACGCTCATCCACGCTTAAATGCATACACATACATCCATACGTACAAGTTACAGCATATAAGTATATCCGCTGAAGAAAATTTTCTGATGCACCTGTGCTTTGACAAAAATGGCGTGCCAAGTTCTTGATGTTTGTTATCCAACCAAGAGCAGCTGCTACTGGTATACACAAGCACATACGTACGTGTGAACATACGGCTTTAACCGAACATATTATATGTACATATATATGCTAAAGTGAGTACATATTTATGTGTGTATTAACGTATAGGCATCAATAATACGTGTTAGCATCGAGCATACTTAGTAGCTTAAAACTGGTTTAAAACCAGATTGGATGCATCTTTGCCAAGCTAACATAAGAAATAAACTTTTCGGATCTATGAGAATAGTTGCGATTTGAATCTATGTATGTGCACATACATATACCATATACATATGTATATCTACATAGATATTAATTTGTTTACCCAAACTCGATCTCATTCAAAGAAACCTTAAATAATCACAGCTCCGTGCGGAAACTAACACTGGATGGTTAGAAGAGAATTGGGTGTCTCGTTTTACTACTGCCATTCATTCCTTTTATTGCTGCAAGTGATTTAGCAAGAACTAATTTTTCACATACATACACACATACACTTATGTGTAAGTGTGTTTTTGCCAACATACATATACGTATGAATGTATGCACTTGTACATCTGCTTATAATACGTAGTGTATAGTTTGATTTTCCTGTTTGACTTGGAAATACAAAAGAAAATGGCAAATATAAAAGCATACATCCATACAAATATATGTATATATGTATTCACGCTCATAAGTTCATATTAAGAGTGTGTATGTTTTATTGAGCGAGCAAGCTAAGTTCGGCCGAAACCGAACTTTGGAAGCCCAAGATAAGATAGTTCAACACCACAGGTGTATCCAATTAAATTATGTTGGTGTTTACGCATATTTATTGCTTCATATTTATGTACTAAAATGTTTTCCTACTGAGGCTGATCAAATTACCTTTTTCATTCATCTCATCAATATCCTTTGCTAAAATAAGATTAGGTGACCCGCTTCCAAATTTCTGACTTCTATTCGAGCTTTAAATAAATGCAATGTTAATTAAAATAAAATCAATTTAGTTGTTGGTCGAAATTCATATAGACAGCAGGCTTTTATAATTGAAGAAGAAATTAATTAAAAAAGAAGAAAAAATTAATATCTATGTATCTCTTTTTTTTTTTTTTTTTTTTTTAATATTCAGGAGTTGTGGGGATCTTCAAAATGTCTCAATTGTTTCTTTGCTTAGAGATAAGTGAAAACATTTAATACTTTTATATTTCTTTAGGCATTATATTGAACATGTGTGTTTTTTAACTATTTAACTTTATACTTTCTAAGAGAGCAAAGGGGAATTGAATAAAATAAAACAGAATTTTAGAATCTTTATGCCATAAATTATGTCGCTTTCGACTTACAGTCGTGTATGGTAAAGTAAACCTTCGCTAGAGTGATCGCCGAAATTGGACACAATCGAAAATCTAAATAGGAGAAAAATTTCCTAAGCTGTACAATACAAAGTTTCCAAAAAAATGAATGCATATACTCATTTATATAAGTATATAAAGTATAGCAAACTCCACACACTTTTGATACAATTAAGCCCACTGTCAGGTGTCGGAAACATAATTTTTGAGTATTCTCCATATTTATTTCTTTATTTATACGAAAGGTAGTACGAAAAGACGTTTCATAGATATGAAGTCGACAACGAAGAGAGAATGAAACTACTTTTAAATTATTATTATTATTATGCCTACGAAAACGTAATTGCGTTTTATTTTTACCAACATTTATCAATAAATAAGTTTTTAAACAAATATACTCAAAATGAAAGTAGTAAAATTTTCAACCTGACACAAAATTTCATGCTAAAACTAACAGAAATCGCCTGAACTATTTCTTTTTGTTTTTTAAATCATGAGCGTGGGAGGGGATTTTAAATTAGGTTCAACGTTTTTCATTTAAATTAAAACCGCACACTATTTTCGAACTTAATCATGATCACAAAATTTTTTAGTAAAAAACATTAGTTTTGAAAAAGATTCTTCGAATGTTCAGTAAACAAAAAATTGGTGGGAGAGTAAATGTTTTACAATTAAAAACATAAACATTTTTCAATTGATTGATTTAATTGATTTGGGGTTTAAAATTCGCTTCTGACCCTTCTGCAAAACAGAACAGAAATCAGTAGCTATTATAAATTCTTAAAATTTCTTCCCTCATGATGGACCAATCTCAATCAAAGGAATTATAACTTGTGGGATATATCTTTTTTTCTTTTTGATATAGATGTATATTATCCCACAAGTATTGTTACCGGAGGCCTTATGCCTTTGCCCCTTCTGGAGAAAGACAAAGTTTAAGAAATTCAACCCATCCTTAATGGGAAATACAGTATCGAAAGCAGGGCCAACAAAGCGCCCTGAATTTGCGATATATGCTGAAGGGTCATTGCGCCTAAAAAGGAGTTATGATCCCCCATTATAACATATGGATCACTAGTTTGGGAAACGATACTAAAGTGCCGTATTAGAACTTTGAAACAGGTGCAATGTACCCTATTACTGAGAACTACCTCAACAAAGGTACTGGAAGTCATCCTCGACATAGGTCAATCAACTTAAAGCTGGACTAACAGCTAGCTGCCTGAAAGTCTTTGATAATTGGATCCAATCCCTTAACTGCGAAGGATATGATATAATCCAGAAAGTAGGAACAAAACTCAGTCTAAACGAACGATGCGACTTGAAAAAGGAAACCTTCTGTCAGGGAAGAATGGGCGATAGTCACCTTGCGGAGGTGGACGCGCATGCTTGGAAAAAGCTATATCAATTTATAAAACCGAGCGAACTGTTCACAACCGCATTTGGGATTCGGGGGGAACACAGATCAGATCATCCATCTTATATCGCATATTTTCAAGTAGAAATAATGTTCTATTATTAGCGGATCCACTCAGTTGACTTTATGTCGAATTTCTAAGCCTTAAGCATTAGAGGTAAATTAATGAGCTGCATCGAATGCAAATTTGTATTTTGGATTACAGAACTCTGTAAACGTTTTCACTAATTTTTCAGTCGAACAGAAATTTTTTTTTCTGTGGTACTTACAAAGAAAATTCCTGAAAATGTTAAGAGTTTTCTGGCTGAAGTTGAAAGTGGGTCTTAATCATTTCATGGTTCTTGCCAGTTGAATTAAAATTTTGTTTTATAGTTAATCGTAGAGCACAACTATACTTACTTCTTTTGTTTTTTGAAGAGTATTTTATTTGTACCAAATTTCTATATTTACGTTAACTTTTTATACGCATCTAATAGTTTACTTTTGAGCCATTAACTGACTGATTGATAGGGGAACGTGCCGTTTAAGGGGATGTTCTACGAGCTAAAGAGTCATAAATTTTTTGACCAGATCAATATGTAAAAAAATATTTCTCACACGATCTAAAGCGATCGCCCGAGTGCAGAAGACTCAAGACCGCCAAGTGTATTTAAGCTTTTATTTTTGCTTTATGCTATTTTTAAAATTAGGTGGACTTGTGAAACGAAAGCTTCTAGAAACCTGCCGGAAAATCATCAATACGTATACGTATAGTACAAATAGAAGTAAAAGATCAACATTTAATCGCAATTATAAAACTCCAATTATTAGTAACCCACTTGAGTCAGTCAACTGTCTTGATCGCATTCAATAGATACATATGTTCATTTCAAGAGAGGCTAAGTACTTATCAAAAATCGTTGTCGTTGTACATATACGTGTAAGTTCTCTCAACCGCCCCATTTTTCCCATAACTGAAGCAGCGAAAATATAATATTCAGTTGGATCTGAACCATGTATTTATATGAAGAGTATAGGTATGAGAGTATTTAGATATCCAGTATTACTTTACATACGAATACATACTCGTATTTGTGCATGCATTACATGTGTTGCCCTGCATATATACATACATACATATAATATTTACCCGTACTTTTGCATTTACCACAAGAATAAGTAATATTGGCTTCAAAAGTATAAGCTTCCTTATTTTCACACAGTGTGTTCCCATCTTTGGCGGAATTCCCACTATTGTTAAGATTGTAGTTTTTTCAATTTTGGTTACTCCAAGTATTGAAACTCGTTTTTATGGTGTATTCCTTTACGGTTGGCTGAATTTTCGACAAGAAACTATTTTATTGTGTGTACGGTTGTGAGAAATGTAAGTTTCAAATTCAGCTTTAAACCTTTACGACCATTCATATACATTAGGGTGTGACGTCTCTACCAATACCAATTGCCAAAACACTGAATTTCTGCAGGTCATAACAATTCTAACGAGTGGATATGCGCTTGTTTTTCGTATAATTCTGAGATTTGTAGAGCCGTATTCTGCCCAAAGACAAAAACTTTTATTTCAATGGAAAAAAATTATATGAAAATAATGTGCATGCTTTTCTAAATCAATCTAATATTGATGAAATTAAATAAAAAATTTGATAATAAAAACAAAATAAAAATATAATATAGCAGCGACTGAAAATAACTGGTCAATTTATTAACTCTCCTTTTTTTGTATATCTCATAGTTTTGAACGCATATCATCTTTCAGTGATATATCATAAAAGGGCAACAAAATATAATTATATTGATGAAATTAAATAAAAAATTTGATAATAAAAACAAAATAAAAATATAATATAGCAGCGACTGAAAATAACTGGTCAATTTATTAACTCTCCTTTTTTTGTATATCTCATAGTTTTGAACGCATATCATCTTTCAGTGATATATCATAAAAGGGCAACAAAATATAATCATTAAAGTGAACTAGTAAGTCACTAGATATATTTTTTTCTTGCGTTGAATGCTTTAGGGAAAATTTCACAATGTATGAAACTTCAGAAAAATCATCTTGGGTGAAAATTGTTTGATTGAAACTCCTCTAATTTGTATCATGGCTTTTACGAGGCTTTCCTATTAAACCTCGAAAATTTTATTTGTTTTTCAAAATATCATCCATTAAGATCTATACCCTTTTGCATGATTTTGAACCAATTGTACCAGCACTTTTGCCACGCTGACCGGTTACGCGATTATAGGCGAATCAATTACTCTCTTCTTTTCACTGTCTGGCGCCAGTTGGAAATACCAAGTGAGGCCAGGCTACTCTCCACCTGATCCTTCCAAAGCTTCCACCAGCGGGTGCTGCATCGAATACTTTCAAAGCTGGAGTACTTTCATCCGTTCGGACGACATGACCTAGCCAGCGTAGCCGCTGTCTCTTCATTCGCTGAACTATGTCAATGCCATCTTATAGCTCATCGTTCCATCGTCTGTGATATTCGCCGTTGGCAATGCTCAAAGAACCATAAATCGTTCGCAAAACATTTCTCTCGGAGATTCCTAAAGCCGACTCATCAGATGTTGACATCGTCCACGCTTGTGCGCCATATTGTAGGACCGGTATGATGAGTTAGGTTTTCGTTCGCCGAGAGAGGACTTTGCTTTTTATTTGCCTACTTAGTTCAAAGTAGCACCTATTGGCAAGAGTGATTCTGCGTTGGATTTACAGGCTGACATTGTTGTTGGTGTTAATGCTAGTTCCTAGATAGACGAATTTATTTATGACTGCCAACAGTGACGTGGGAGCCGAGTCGAGAATGCGATGACTGTCTTGTTTTTATGACAGGAGATATTTCGTCTTGCTCTCATTCACTACCAGACCCATTCTCTTCGCTTCTTTATCAAGTCTGAAGAAAGCAGATCTCACGGCGCGGTTGTTGAGGCCAATAATGTCGATACCATCGGCGTACGCCAGCAGCTATACACTCTTATAGAAGATTGTACCTTCTCTATTCAGCTCTGTTGCTCGTATTATTTTATCCAGCATTAAATTAAAAAAGTCACACTATAAAGAGTCACCTTGTCTGAAACCCCGTTTGGTATCGAACGGCTCAAAGAGGTCCTTCCCGATCCTGACGGAGCCTTTAGTGCTGCTTAAGGTGAGTTTACACAGCCGTACACCACTTCAGACATAGCGGCATAGAGGCAGCTCCTTTTCGTGCTGTCGATGGCTGCTTTAAAATCGACGAAAAGGTGGTGTGTGTCGCTTTTCTTTCCACGGGTCTTTTCCAAGATTTGGCGCATGGTGAATATCTGGTCAATGGTTGACTACCAGGTCTAACGCCACATTGATAAGGTCCAATCAGTTTGTTGACGGTGAACTTTAGTCTTTCACACAATACTCTTGATAGGATCTTATATACGATGTTAAGAAGGCTTATTCTTTCTTTTTTTCCCTGCAGATGCGCCTTGCTTCCCTCTTCAGCTCACGGTATCTATCCCACCCCGCACGTGTTGTGGTCGATCGCAAGCTTGAGAGGTAGGCAGTCTCTTTTCTCTCCACTGCGATGCGGCTGTCCTCATCGTACCAGCTGTTTTTGCGACCTTTCCGAAATCCAATAGTTCCGTTTGCAGCTGTATGTAGGTAGTTTGCAATGCCGTCCCACAGTACCCGTATACCCTGTTGCTGATGAGTGCTCTCAGAGAGCAAGTGTGCAAGTCGAGTAGAAAACCGCTTGGCGGTCTGTTGTGATTGCAGCTTTTTAACGTCGAAGCTTCCTTGTGTTTGTTGATGGACGTTCTTCGATACACATAGGCGCGTGCGTATCTTCGCTGCAACAAGATAGTGATCCGGGTTGAAGTTAAGACCTCGGAACGTACGCACATCTAAAACACTGGATACATGTCTTCCGTCTATCACAACATGATCGATCTGGTTGAAAGTTTTTCGATCTGGAGACAGCCAAGTAGCTTGGTGAATTTTCTTATGCTGGAATCTAGTGCTACAGACAACCATATTTCGGTCCCCGGCGAAGTTGATCAGCCTCAGCCCATTTGGGGTTGTTTCATCGTGGAGGCTGAATTTTCCAACTGCTGTCCACGAATCCGACAACAAATTTGTGCTCCTTTATATGGTCGCTGTAGTAAATTTCACAAGGACCCACCTTCTTCCGTCCTTGTCTCGTCCATCGCATTTCTTGGACGGCGGGCAGCCTTTAACTTCATGAGGACATCAACCAGCTGGGCAGCGGCACCTTCCCAATTAAGAGACCGGACATTCCAGGTGTAGGTATGCTCTAAAATTGTAATCCCTAAAACATTTGCGGGGTTCGTCATCAAAAGGGGGTCTCTTGTCCGAGTCTGATTTGGATTTTTCATTGGATTTTGTTTTTCATGTTGTGGGTCCCAAACCCTATGCACAACCGCATGGGATTCGCCTTTTCACTTTAACTCACCTCCAAATGGATGTTTTATTGGCTCGATGTTTTCAGTGCTCAAAAATACAGTCGTTTCAGTCGATGTGTGAGAGACATTGCGGCGCCATGAAGAGTGAATCGACGGTTGGCTTTCCTGATTTCTTGAAAGACAACTGGCAAACAAATGGTTATGTTCCACTAAGAATTTACTGTTCGGCGTTGTTCTAGTGATACGGTTGGAACATATCCAGTTTTTCCAAAAAAAAAACAGGCACCAATTGGTGCACGAAAAAGTTTTGTTAGTTCCGACTCATCTTTAAACACCCATACAATCGGCTGCTGTTTACTTGCGGGTTAAATACTGTCGTATTGTTTTATTATTGTCCTATCGACACGAGCCTTTAAAATGTTCATGCAATATTGAATGTATACTGATCCCACTAATGCATATCCTTGTCTCAATCTCACGTTAGGTCATATGATGATCCTTCAACATCAGTTTGCGCATAACATCAAAAGTTTCCGGAATAACAACTGATTTTGGACGACCCTGAAACAACATCGGCAAAAATTAAATTAAGTTCGTGAATGTATTGTGGCTTAGTTATTCCACGTCTTAAGTTGTAAAAAATAATCGCGCGAAAATGTTCGCGATTTAATTCCATTTTTTGGCCGAGATGAATATTTATTAGTTACTGTAAACAACACTACTAGGGCTCGTATGTCAAAACGTCCTGAAAAATCTTTTTTTCGGTTTTTGCAAACCTTTTCAATACGCACTTCTCAAATAATTATTTTTTGTCAACAAAATTCTTATTAGGCGTTTTTAGCATATGTTATTTAAGGTTGCCGATATATTTCAGTAAAAATGGTTTTATAAAATCAGCAAAAATATTGTATAGAAGTAGTTTTGAAAATACAATAGTTATACTATACGTCTATATGGAATATAGCTAAATTGTGAATACTTACTATATACATATGTAGGTATAAATACAAATATACTAAAACTATTCATTTTCAATTGTATGTCTTCTAGGATTTTTATTTATATTACTTTTTGCGGTATTCCTCACCCCAATATTGGCCCAACAACAGAAGTTTCGGGTTTCCCCATCTGATCTTCAAGTATTGGAAGGTGCTGAAGCCATGATGCGTTGTGAAGTATCAAATCAAGCGGGATCTGTGCAGTGGACGAAAGATGGATTCGCATTAGGATTCTCAGCCGTTATTCCTGGATTCCCTCGTTATTCGCTTTTAGGCGATCGTAATCAAGGTGTTTATAACTTGCGAATTTCAAATGCTTCAATCAGTGACGATGCAGAATATCAGTGTCAAGTCACTCCCGCACGACTCAACTCCGCCATAAGAGCAAACGCAAAATTAACAGTCATATGTAAGTATATCAACAATTTTATTAAGAGAATAATATAATCAAAGTTGGCTGTGAAAGTACAATACAAAACTCACACTGCGACTTATAACATTATACAAGATAAAGCGCGGTGAAAAACTAATAAGTGGATTGAAATATGGGTTAAGAGAGGATAAGGATTTCAGTCTTTAGAGATAGTTATCTGTATGATCGGAAACCAAATCTATTCTTGCAGACAAAAACATCAGCTTTCAGAATTGTTATTTAACTTATAATCTTTAACATTAATATAATATGATTTTACTTGGGAACCTTTCCATATCAAAATCAGGTGCTTTGTGAGGAGTAATAAAGAATATCTGCCAAAGAAGTATAAAACAATGAAACAGACTTCAATGCTGTCTTAGGTAATTATAAGAGGCTGTATTGTAATTTGTTTTTGCTCGTTGACTTATAAAAAAGCCAGAAGTGTCTTTGAAGGAATAGTTTATATTTCAACATGCGAATATATGTCCCTAATCGTATATGGTAGGTAAGCAATAGTATACAATTTCATGTCAGACAAACACACGGAGGGGTTGACATTCCGTGCTGAGGAGCGACCGCAATTAGAAAATTTAACTTAATTTTTAATTTAAATTAATTTTCCATAACTTTTGGATGTTGATCGCACCGGGATTTGAATCGGTGCCTTCCGAATGTCAGTACGCAATGCTAACCACTCGGCTACCGCGAATGCCCGGTCCATTAAATATTCCTGTAAAGAAACTATACAATGAAATGCAATATCAATTGATCATTTCTCAAGCACAGATAGAGTTGAATTCATACCTTTTTTCATTTTCATCCTACTGAACCGTGGAAAATCGCGTCGCAATTCATTGAATTTATTTCCTTATGAATTTAATGCTTTTACGAAATTTTTGACAACTGCAAGGTCGCCAACGAAATGGGAATCCAATAAGTAAATGCATCACATATTTTTGGTATAACCCAATAGCATACCTATTAAAAGAGCCACAATTTTCAGAGAGATAGTTTTTCTCCTGCTTGTGGCGGAAATAAAATTCACACACTCAAAGCATTCAGCAGGATTATGTCAAATGGCATAGTGGCTCCATCTATCTTCCATTTATTCAGATTGGAAAAAAATATGTCGTACATCACGAATATTATTTTGCAAAAATATTATTCATATAATTCAGCTGTGCATAGTAACAAATTTTCAGCACACATACTAGAATTTTTTATGTTTGAATATTTGTTCATTTTTGAAATTTACATTAAATTTAAAAAACCAGTGTGCGAGAACGACTAAAATACAATATTTCTCACAATTAAGTGCAGTTGATCATTGTGGATAAACAAATTATTGTATAATACCAATATACATGGGTATTGAAATATTCTTAATTAATTCCACCCCCATATTGAATAAGTGATTTATAATTTGGAAAATCTGTTTTCATATTCGTTATCTGCGACTCCAAAAATCTTCGAGTGTAAAGTTTTTTTTTTTTGCGCCACATTGAACCTTTCATTTTCATTCAATTTTGGAAAACCAACAACAGATTCATAATGGGTCCTCAAAAGCCCCCCTAGTAACGAATTTCAAGCGATTTTGATAGATTTTAAAAATATGACCGCCATATTGGATCTGTCATTATGAATTTTGAGAAAAAGGTTTTGAAAAAACCGACTCCAAAAACCTGGCTCAGCAAGCTTCCATTGAATCCGAAGCTTTTTGATTGAGAAACTAATGTGTTTTTATAGTAGATTAAAAACTTTAAAATATTTTGAACGAAATTGAATTCAGCGTAGTCGAATTAGATATACCTGAAAGTAGCCACATTTGACAGAAATACTCGTAAGCTCCAAATTTGAGCACAGTGTTTTTAACTAGAAACGATTGAATATTCAGTTAAGTTCAGTGAGCGGACGCTGGACGCTGGAGATTTTCCATCTCCTTACACTTTTTTTACTTTTTATTTTTTTATTTAATAAATTTCTTGCATTATTAGCTCATATGTTTGTTTTGAAATCGATTTTTTTTTGTATCTGTTAGAAAGCAAGTTTTTTCTACCGCAACCTGTGATTTTACTAATCAGTGCAAAACAACATTTAGGTTACTTTACTCCATCATACCTATACTATTACTACGAGTATAACTGTTCGAACTACTCTGCTCGTTTTCAGATGCAATACGCGCGTATATATTGTAAATTCTATAGAACATGGCATCACAATATTTTTGGGTTTTCAAACATAAAAAACGCGGCTAAAAAATTGTCTGTTTAAAACTTTAAATAACTGTATTTATACCAATATTAAGTTCGTCCAGTTTTTTAAAGTAATTTTTTGTTTTTTGGTAATTGTCCAACCGTGCTTTCAGGAGACTTGCTAAAAATGAGGTAAATCAAGCATCTACGATATTCATCAATATCTATTTTGTTCCCTTCAAATACGCTTGTGCCAACGCTTTTTCCAATCCTCGAAGCACTTTTGAAATGCGCTTTTCGGTATGGCCATCAGCTCTCTCTTCGATTCTGACTTGATATCATCAATTGTGGCAAAACCTTTTCCTTTGATTGATTTCTTTTTTTTTTTTGGGAATAGGAAAAAGTCACAGGAAGCTTAATCTGGTGAATACAGGATGGTGCTTTATAGTGGTGCAGAATCCACGATTTATTTTTCCACAATTCCAATCGTTTGTGCCGTATTGCTTCACGCAAACGTTGCATAACTTCCTTGTAGTATTTTTCATTAACTGTACGACCTTTTGACAGGAACTCTTGATGCGATTGCCAACTTTTCTCGGCCTTCGCTTTTCAGGGCTCTTCCATTGGGATGATGGGGACCATCGCTTATAGCTCAGCTGACGGTATCTTTGTACAAAATTCAGAATAGCATGAATTAACCTATGGATATATCGACAGCCCCAGCAACTCCACAGTTACAACACAAAACTATTTTTTTCACTTTCTCAACATTTTAATCGCTTGTTGATGAACAGGAATTATCATTCATATCTCGATGTTTATTGAAAATATTGCACCACTATCAGCATTTTAAATATTTTCGAGCACTGATCTTAATTTTTATAAATTTCGTGAACATGAACTTCGCCCAAATTTATTGGGTTAGTAAATTTTTGAATCGAGCTGGACCAGTTTTTCGCTTTAAAAAATCAAGAATTTTTGAATCAGGAATAAATGAGGTTTTCCAACAAAATGGTCACAATATTATTAATTAATCTTTTTCGTTATATATACATATATTATATGTATATAAAAATTAGCGATTACTACTTATTTGGTTCTATTTAAAAATTTTCAGCGCCACCTGGGTCAATTGAAATACAAGGTTATGCTCACAACTCCAAAGTTGAAGTGAGAGAAAATCAGGATTTGTCGCTGAATTGTGTTGTAGGAAATGCCAAGCCCCCCGCTCAAATTATTTGGTATCGAGGCAATGTGGAATTCCAACAAGGTAACGAACTCTCATTTCTCTAATCTAAATTTTTTTTTTTTATTTTTTGTTTATTGTATTTTATTAATTCATATTATAAGATGTAAAACTTTATTAAAATTTAGAAAAAAAAAATTTACTTTGCATGCTATTTATGTGAATAAAACGTATGGAGACACAATAACTGTTTGCTAAAATAGTCGCTCTCGATTTCAAAATGTACAGTTACTGCCTGTGAGGCGGTACTTTGCAGGGGAGAAACTGTGGTACAATGGCCTAACTGCTAAATGCTTTAATCTTTAAATTACTATAAACGAGACTTTTTCCTTCCAATATTCAAAATTTTTAATTAAAAGTTACTTAATAAAATGCTTTTTTTTTGTTGTAACATTATATGCTCAATTTCAGGGCAACGAGTTGATAAAGTTGAAGAGACTTCATCGAAACGCTATACTACGAAGTCCACGCTAAATATAAAGCCAACTTCTGGTGATGATTACACGGAATATACTTGCCAAGCCAAGCACAAAGCGTTGCCTCCGGATATGCCAATGCGTTCGACTGTTCAGCTTTCAGTTTTGTGTAAGTATTGCAAGATGTAACTCGTACATCCATACGCATGTAGCATATGTATATTATTGTAACACTTGCCAGAAGATTCCTAATTAAAATTTATTAAATGATTACAGGATTTTTATTCGCTAAAAATGATAAATATTCGCATAATTCAATTACAAGTCGATAAATTGCAAAATTATAACTCTAAAAAATCCATCAGAATAATTCGCATTAGGTGTAAAAGAGAGATTTTCACTATTAGTACCTTTTTGCAAAATTATAACTGTAACTGCAAGAATGCTGTAGTAAAAATAAGGCGGGAGTCCTCATTAAAGAATTGTCTAAGCAATAATAAAAAAACATGTTTTAAATGTGCTAAGTGCGTTTCGCTAAACAGGTTGCTAGTTTTTTTATCTATCGGCTGTAATAATTACTGAGGAACCAATTCTGGCAGCCACGAGTAAAGCTCTAGGTTATATTGGGAATGCAAAGAAGCTTTGTTTATAACATTAGTAAGGCTTATTCTATATTATATTATTATTATTATATTAGTAAGGCTTATTGTAGAAACTGCATTCTATAAATTTGTCTTGCAACAATACTTTGCAAACTCTGACATTTTGGAACGCTTTTCGTACAAATAAGATGCTTTTCGGTGAAATGGCTAATATATGAAACAGACCAAAAAAATAATTAATACAAATAAAGTTAAAAAAAAAAAATAATTAGTGAAAAAAACTTGCCTCGGACGTCGGCCATTGTTGTTAAGAATTTATGATAAAATAAAGCATCACAAACCTTAGCGATGCGCAGTTTGTTTTTGTTTGCGCATCAATAACTTTACCGATGGATTTTGGAACATGATACATCGTCAAAGTTTGCACAGTTGCATTTAGGAATACGTAACAATGTATGGTTGCTTTGCAACTAACGTTTTGGAACTCACCCCCTTTTTCAGGAGATTGGTAAAATGAATTTTGAATTTCACGAACCCTTGCATTTTTTGGAATTAGATGTCGTTGGAAAGAAAAAGATAACGGAAGAAGTGCTGATCACGCAACTCAGTAGTATTTGAGCGTATGTCGATGATGTGAATGTAAATTTGCATAGTGTTTATGGTTCTAATACTAGTCATGCACATGCATGGTTTCGCCGATTTCGTTCCGGTAATTTTTATATAAAAGATGCTTCATGGTTTGGAAGACCAAAGAAAATGTCGCTGAAATAATGGAAGTCGTCGAATCATGCGAACTTTATTTCAATTGCTTGAGCCCGCACAAACGGTCGTTCTGGGGGGGGCATCCACCTTATAGTTCAGACCTCTCGCCAAGTGCTTACCATCTGTTCATGTCTGTGGCGAATGATTTAGCTGCATAATGTCATTCAAAGTGCATAATGTCATTCAAAGTGCAAATGGAATATTTTTTAAATTTATTTTTATTTAATGGGCGAGTGATTAGAGTAGTAATAATACTTGCCAATGGATCTATTTAATATTCGAAGGTCGGTAGGCAATGTCAACTCCTACGAATCTATTTGTGGCATGAAATAAAGGCTGCTCATAAAAATCAACCATTCGTTCGTTGACGGCTTAGTATTAATTGTCGGTTCCTTCATTTGTTCGAAAAACATTGAGACACCACGAATTGAAGGAGAAACCCGGCCGAAATTCGCTTCAGCGGTTACAAAGCGTCAAATATATATAATACTAGTTGTACCCGGTAACGCTTCGCTGTCGCACATACTCATTGAATGTATGAAAAAATAATAATGGGATATCTTTTTATCATGACTTTATTTACTCAATACTTGGGGAATACAAAAGACAAGTGTAGTCTTCCTGTCAATCTTAGCAAAAAGCCACCTATGTACCAAATATCAAGTAAATCAAGCCATAAAAAACTTTCCTTTTGAATAAGTCAGTCCATGGTCCACTTCCCGGCGAGAAAAAGAGTCTTCCTGTTAATCTAAGCAAAAAAGCATCTACGTACGTACTGTAATTCGAATAGATCAGTCCCAGTCCCATTCTCAGATCTTTTGAATATCCACATTAAATTTCATAAAAATCGGTTAAACCGTTTCAGAGGAGTATCGTGTCTAACACTGTGACGGGAGAATTTTATATATTAGAAATTCTTCGAAGGTACGGTTATTTTCTCTGCTTTTAGATATCACGTTATATTGAGAGGAGACCTGAACATATATTTGTATTCAAATGATGTTTGAAGCCAGTATGAACCAGTTAAGTTCAGATAGAGTCAAAAATTAGATGTTTAGTTGATTTTCATCGTTTAATATGGTATTTGTTGCAAAGCTAGTCATTCAATATACGATTTTTTTTACCAATAACTAAATTCACTACCAAAATAATTGATCATCAGAACTATGAATGAACTGTTTTAGAAACATAAAAATAATTGCATAGCCGAAATCCCACGATACTTCAATGGGAAATAATCGTCTTGCGGCTCAACATAATTTCAAATTTTAAGAGTTATGGGTCTGATATATTTTTAAGGTAATCAACTAAAATTTTTAGGGGCACTGCAAAATGAAATGGACTAAGTATCCTTTAAGTCGCCTTGAAGATTGATGGATTTTTATACGGGGATGATCTTACGCATAGCAGCACGGCCTGTTACTCATTCCGCTACAGCAGACGCCGTATTTAACTATGATATGATAAAAGGGTGTGAATATTAAACTTTAATATTTTTTGAGGTAGTACTTTGGCGAAAAAATCCATAACCAAATAAGATCGACAAATTTCATTGCGGTAAATGATCGACCTATTATTCACAACTCAAGTAAGTTGGGTTGTCAACATTGGAACTCAATTCAACTAATTTTTCGTATTATGGTTCATAACCAGTTTACGTTTTCTTCAACAGGTTAGTAAGAACGGCTGATAGCTTCGATAGTTGAGTTATAAGCCATGATACAAAGTAGGCAAAATAGACAACACAACTAACAAAATAGTTGTGAATCAAAATAGAGGCATAGGTTTTAGACAAATCTGTATGTGTTTCTCAATCAGGAAGACTGTTCATGTTGCGTTCAATAAAATATTATTATATATACAAACATACATATGTATGTAGGTCTTCAGAAATCCATTAAAATTTATCAAATTTGCTGATATGGAAACGCTTTTTTTGTTTATACAAACGCCCACATTTTTGACACTTATGCAAGTGTAAACTTATAACATGTATTGTGAGCGCAAATTAAGCAACGAAACGAATAATGTTTATTAGTGTATGTGTGAGTGTACACGTATGTTAGTTTCTATACACATACGAAAAGTCTTCCGAATATGAATACGTATTTTTTTAACTTGATTTTTAAATTTTGGAACACCCTAAAGCATCTGAACTTTTATGGGAGACAAAACATCGTCAAAAACGTCCCCAGCTTTTTGCCTTTGCGTTGTGTTGGAATTTTTCATAAGCTTCAAAATCGTAAAAATTGAAATTCGTACAAATTGCCATGTTTTTGATGACAATGCACTTAGAAATAAAAGTCAAACCAAGGTTAATTATGCAAAAAATTTTAAAATTTCTAAATACGTATAAACATAACCACAAGTATTTTATACAAATATACATACATATGTACATAGAACTATAATATACAAAACTGTTAATATTTTCAGATGAATTTGGAAAGAAATCTCGAGTAGTAGATATATGTATATGCGGAACAAAATCCGCATATGAAGATAATTAAATAATACATTAGCCAGTAAGTTGTATAACAGCTGTTTATTTTGGCGGTTAAATTTGAATCCGTTCAGTTATACAGTTTATTTGTTCTGCTTATGTATTCAAAATTTACTGTATTTCAACAATTATGGAATTTTACATGCTTTGGAGCTGTCCAACGATAAAGATACCAATATGCTTTTTCTAATAGTCCTCTAAAAAGCCCTATTCAGGAAGGATGACGGAAATACGAAAATTTGTTTGAAATTCCTTTTCCTTGTAAGCCGGCAATATTAACTGGAAATTACTAAAGAGTTTAATCGACTTTGTTTAAATAAAATCCAAGCAAGAGCATTAACTAATATAATATGACTAATATTCCATTTTGTACATCGTGGTAGCTCCCGAAAGTTTAAGAATGCAATATCGCCACTGTAACCGCTGCAACAACCTTGCTTCACAATGTTCTGCGCTTCATTTGGTCGACACTACTTTCTAGCAAATTTAAGGAATCCAAAATCAATTTTCGTTGTACAAAAAATTATAATACATTCTAATTCTATACCTCCAACATTCTTAACTTCTAATTCATCAACGTTTAATGAGTACCTTAACTATTTAATTGAATCTTTGATAGCATTAAATTTACTTTAGCAAAATTATATTGGGGAATTTCTTTTTTAGCATATCATTCATATTAGCGTGTTAATATTATTTTAATTTTAAATCAATTTTGTTTTGTTGACGAAAATTCAATCATATGATCACAAATTTTCCTAGCACGAATTTGCAACTTTGTTTCCAAACTAAACATCAAAATTGCGTTCTCTCGTTACTAATTTTACTGGGTTTTTGGCTCAGCACAGATTCAATAAAGTTCAGTAAAAATTGTTACTGCCGATCTAGTCACCGAACAGAACTAATTTCACACATGTTGTTATCACACTATCAGAGTTCCCACCAAGATAAGTTGGTGTTTTCTACTCACGATATTTGACCTGCATTAAATTATTGCAAGATTTATGTATATTAATTATAATTCACAATTACAAATAAAAAGTTTTACTTACTTACTAGAAGCAAATAATTAAAAATAAATAATACATTAATTTCAGATCCACCTGGTTCACCATATATAGAAGGTTATACACAAGGGGAAATTTTACGAAGAGGACAAACAGTGGAGCTGGTATGTCGGAGCAGGGGAGGTAACCCTCCGGCACAGCTTATTTGGTATAAAAATGGATCCCAAATTCGAATGGCATACAGGTGAGAAAAAAATGATTGCAATGAATATTTGTTGTTTTTTGGCAAGATATGTCTCATGTCCTAATGTACTCATGACTTAAGAAAAACTTTGCAAATCAGAAATAGGTGGTGTTTCCTGTAGATGGATGACTGCTTTTAATTATGAATTAAGAGGAAGAGAAGCTGGACCGAAAATCTCCTATCTAATTTTAAAAGGACAATGCGAACTATTCTTGCAAAGGAGTATAGTTTATAAGTTGAACTTCGTTTGATGATCAATCTTAGTAAAATATGAAAGAAATTTTAGACTCCCGAGTAAATGTTATGAAAATATACTTGGCAAAATTGATCACTTTAGGATCTTAATTAGCCTTTGCATACACATATGTACACTTGTTTGCGCATATATACAGTCAAATTCAGAAGAATTTCACTTTTTATGTATGCTAAATATTAGTTTTAGTTCTAGTTAATAATCGAAATATTTGTCTTTAGTTTTCCATTTTTAATTTTTAACTATTTCATTTTAGGACCGCTGGCCGTTTATCAGAAAATATATACACATTTACAGCTGAAGCAAGTGACAATAATGCCCGATTTCGATGTGAAGCCAGCAACGTTATGTCACAGACTCCGCTAAAAGCAGAAATAGATATAACTGTGCTATGTAAGTAAATTAATAACGATGGTAATATAATCATAAATAGTTTTGTAAATTTAATTCCGCGGTGCTTTACTTTATGCACAAAGTGTCCAGAGATAGTGTGTGTTTCAGCGAGATATTTTCTTGAAAAGTAATTCTATTATCTTTAAAATACGTTTTTGTCAGAAATGTAATAGAACTTACTAAAATACGGATTCTTAGAAGTTATTGAAAGTAATATACCTTTTAGAAACAAAGGTTTAACTTGCAATAATATCTTTTCATTTTATACATATACATACTCGTATATGTATGTATCTATGTAAGGTAAGTAATACATTTGACATGGCCGAGATCCTTTCGGAATGGTTCACAATAGTATGCCTTACTCAGGATCTAATATGCCATTTCGTATCCAACGCTTATGAATGTAGAGTGATGGAGCCAGTGATTTCATTACTTGAAAAGTAGAGATCACCTTGCGCTCCAGAAGTTAGTCTTCTTTTATGCCCATCTCAAGAAATTCACTTTTTTGTTTCATGTATCTCATGCTGCGATTTTAGAAGTTGTTATACAAGCAGTTAAAACATTTTTCTCAAATTGGTAATTATTCGGATTTTAAGGAATGACCCAAGACAAATTGAGTTTCATTAATGTAATACCCGTTTGAGACTACTTTTGGCTGATTCAAGCGTAATTGTACTCAATTGGGGTTAATCCCGGAATATTTTTTTTTAGAGTTTAGGGGAACAATGTTTTTTTTGTATTCCTTCAGTTGCCCAATTTGTGTGGTTAATTGTTAACCAAAAACGCATATCGAGAAATGATAAAATAAAAACGCAAGAAAGTACAGCTTTACAAATATTTTTAAACAACTTTAAAGAGCAGGAAACCTTTTTACGTTCAAATTGTCATTTAGTCGAATATTGCCAGATCGGTCGGTGGACTATAAAGAATGATGGGAATATGACCGACTCAATTTAATCAGTCCAATGTAATACCGGTTAGCAATGGGAATTGTGAATATGATTACAATGCTTATATGTAATAGCCTATTTTTTATTTTTTATTTTTTATTTTTTATTTTCTTGGACCGACCGGGGGCTCGTCTGACGGATAATCGAAAAATCCAACAGACAGGTGACAGGAAACCAGTGACAGACTGCCGGACTGCCTGAACCCGAGACCGATCGCGGAAGGTCGCGGTTACATTTGCCTCTTACACTAAACAGCTACAGATTTGTTCATCAGCTTCTATAAAATTATATGGGAATAAGGAGAATGAATTTACTTAATTATTTAAAGCACCCAGTAAGTAGGTTTTGATACAGAAAAGCGAGTCAGAGAAATCAATGTTGGCGACCACAAATATCTAAAAGGGTCGTGCATTGCAAAGTTTGTTCGACATGAACACAATGAAAGGCGCCTAAAGTGTCTAGATGATCTAAGTAGGACATGGAAGTTATGAGTGTACATTGACGCTGGAATCAAATGCGGCTCCAAGCTTGACCCCCACCATGTAAAAAAAAATAAGGCTCACATTAAATAAAATTTCAATTGATATTTACGTTTTTAATTATTTATTTTACTGGGAAATATGTACATTTTAGTTTTTGCCCACCTTCATTTTTTGAAAACCGGAAAACTAGCGCAAATAATTTAAAAATTGTATATAAATTCTTTTAATTAAAACCAATTCATACGAAATTTAAATGAAAATTAGTCGAAAGCACCCAATTCGACATCTGTCTAGACCATCATCGAGAAGGATTATCTCTTAATATAGCCGACTCTCGGCAGGGAATGAAGTTGGGAAAGAATTGGTTCGCTTGGCTTAGTATCTCCAACCGACATGTTGTTAAACAAAGAAATAATATTGCTTAATATAATTTATTATTAGGGAAAGGATTATTTCTGTAAATGACGGACATCTTAAAAGGCTTTCATTTTCATATTCCAGCAAAGATGTGCGAAGGTCCCTAATACCATTTTGTTTCTTTTTCTGTATTTTTAATTTTAATCATAATCAACAAACCATAAATACAAGCAGGCATACATATACATACATAGAAAATACAAATAAAATGCGTCTTCTTAAAGCATTTCTTCATTCTACCCATCGGGCGTATTTTAGCTCTTTTCTTAAAACATCCATACCGTCGCACATCTAGACGTTAATCGCATTTCTCTCTGGTTCGCACAGTCGTACGCCGAACGCTTGAAAATCAAGTTTTAAGCATTGTGTTTTCGTCACGACCACGCACCCCTAAGAGTACGAGTGTTTGCATTCAGAACTTGGCGGGGGAGCTGAGACTCAACAGTTGATGGTGCAGTGGCAGCTGTTGTTTCCCAAGGCGTTGTTTCTGTTTAATATGCCAAGTGTTGTCAAGCGCACTCATACTTCATAGCTCTATGTATGTACATTCATACATACCTACATACATTGAGTACTTCGTATATGCATACATACGTATGTATGCATGTACATTTATACATATGTATGTGAATTCGTAATTGTGAATACAATGAGCATAGAACATAAAATGCAAACAAACAAATATATTTGCATATATGCAATGCTGCTTAATGTTGTATACGACATGCATTCCACTATACCATCATATATATGGTACATATATGTACATAAGAATGGACGTACATATGTACATACATTTACGTGGATATGTATCAACATAGTAAACTTAAGCATTTATGTATGTATGTATTGTATATTTCTTTATACACACAGACGAGCAATTAACAATTGCATCCACAAACATACTTATTACTTACATATTCATATATATATATATATATATATGATTTCATTTACGTATGTATGTATGTATGTACTAAATGTGCATATACATATATACATACATAATTTAAAATTTAAGAAATTTAATTATATACATACATACCTACATGCGTACATGTACATTTGTATCTACATATGTACAGAGGCTTTGACTTTTTGTTTCTTTGCTGCATTCTCCCGATAATCCTATGGTTTTATTCTAGCGATCATCTACTTATACTTTAGTATTTGGTATTTGTTTCCTTTGACTACTTCTCCTCTATTTTTATATAGTTTTATTGAAATTTGTCTGCAGGGATCTGTCAACGTTGTCCAATATGTAACCAAAAATATATTTCTGTTGTTTTAGTTTGTAAAGTAATGCATGCAGCATCCGCAATCATCTAAAATCATACATACAGGGTGCGTGCATAAAATATTTTATAATAACAAATCGCCTTCCTTATTTATTAGTAAAATTAAGGAACATATGCACATATGTAAATCGATTTGGGACCTAAGAAATATTCTCTGAATGTCAACGAAAAGACGTACAGAAGGACAAGGCTAAATTAATTAGTTTCGTGGTGTTTTAAAGCATGATATGTATGTAGAAATGATTTCGATCTGCCCCATCTTCCTTATGTACTGAATGTTAATACTATGTCTACCCTATACATAGATTATAATTGATATATGTAGGGATATCAAATTCTTTTACAATGGATCTTTCAAATGTAATGGAAATCCGCATGACCTCTGCTTCTCATCACAGAGAATTATAATAGGGTTTGGTGTTTATTTGGCAAACTCTGTCCTGTCGTTACGCTGCAATTATTATTGATGTGAATAACTGTTTCTACGTAACGAGATGGCTTCGGAAAATTTGTGCGTGTACGTATCAAAAAGCAAACTGTAGATGGCTCATCCTACACAACTACAAATTTTGCAGTGATACTTTTCTAACTTATGAGGTAACGGTACTAAGAAATACTTCGTGCTGGAGAAGGCGGTTTTGAAGTCGATGAAGAGATGTCGAACCCTTTCTTTGATGCTTTTTAGACTTACAGTTGCTCATCATCATCATCATCATCTTCGGACTGTGGCGTAAATTCATGTGAACCGCAGTTAAGCGAGCTGAGTTATTAAAATTTTGCAAAAAGTTTGTTCATTAAAAGGTAGAATTTGATACAGTCGCACCTCTGATGAATATAAACTTTAGGTAGCTTTCGGAGAATGGCCTCACTAAAGGTCACTTTCTGACCGGACGTTCCACACGGGACGAGAACCACTTTTTACCACCAATTTTTTACTTATTTACTCTAATACTGAATTCCTACTTATATATAATATTCTTATTTCTTTTATACCACTTTAACGTTTTGCCGATAAATTTATTAAAAAAGTTGCACCAACCCACGTATCGATATCAGGACCTACTGAAGCGCGAGTAGGTGATGTGCTCTCCTTAACATGCTCTACTGCCCCATCTAATCCTCCAGCTGAAATAAAATGGATGGTCGGCGGTCGCCAAATACGAAATGCGACTTCAAAGACAAACGTCAGTCCTGAAGGTGAAGTTCATTATTTCATTCATAGTTCAAAGAACTTTCCGTTGGTAAATTTCATGTACTTATGTTTTTATATATTTTTAAATTTCAGGTGGATGGGTTACTGTTTCCAACATAACCACAACTGTTGAACCCAATAAAAAATCGCTTGTAGTAATTTGCCATGGGCTTAACATGCAGTTAACAGAGAACGTGGTTTCAACACATACAGTAAATATTTTGTGTGAGTATTTGCATATATAATTAACATCCTCAAGTGTATTTTAAAACTTATAAGTATATACTCCTACATACCATATTTTTTCCAGTAAAACCAACATTTTAATACATTTTTAACACCAAGGTTGTGCTAGGCTAGGTTATGCTGAAATCGTCCTTTTAAAAGATATTAGTCCACCACTACTACTGCGTTGTTACACTCCTTATTGTGCCTCTAGTTGGAGAACTGCAAATACTAAATTATTTGTCTCAAAATTTTAAATCTGCAAATTTCGCACTCAACCGCATTTTGCAAACGAGTTTTCTTATTTTGGTCAGGGCAGGCCTAGCGCGGTGTTGGAAATGAGCCTAGCATGTATAACGACTACATCCTATTGCATCCTATCTTTAAGACCTTTTTTTTAAGTGTATAAATGTGAAATATCCTGAAAAGTTGAACAGGGCGCAAAAAATATCCAGCAATACTGCGATATCTGGATAACTATGTGTTTACTTTTCCATAAATTATTTTGAGTAGCAAAAGAACAGAGCTAAAACAAATCAAGTAGAGAGATGGCGAATCGATGTCTTTTGTTGTAATTGAAAGAAGTCTTAAAATTACAAGAACTAAAAATAAAAAAATCACAGCAGGAGCTAATAGTGCCCGATTTTTGTTCGGCTATGCCACTTGAATATTCGGAAAAATTTCTGTATATGGACCAATGCACGTGTGGATTATGTTATAGATACAATAATAACACATTCACACGCACTTTTATATTTGTAATACAAACATTTGTATGCGCACTAACTTATGATATACTATGACTCCAACATGTTTTTTTCAAAAATTTTTAATTTTATTGAGAACCTTTATCTGCCCAGTAAGACATAAGATGTCTCCCTCAATTTCGTTACTCGTACATTAGTATGTTATGTTATACACGTATGTTACTATAAATGTATATGTAACATCACAAATGATCAGTCAAATTAAACGTTAAATTCCGAAGTGCTGAAATGCCGCTAAATGAGTACAAAGCATAATGTCAATATATCTGACCCTATTAATTAATTAATTTAATTTTAAGATGGTCACGACCTTTTGCTTTGCATATACATACATACATACATACTGTAGACATATAATATGCAATGGTGGTGGACTTAAGTCGAAGAAGATAAAGATTTGAAATTCTCATATATTCCATTTCCATTTAAATTACTGTGGCTTTCTTTTATTGAGTTTTATGTGTTGTCTGGGTATATTTAAAAATTGTAAATTGTTGTTGTACATAATAGTATTTAACTGCTGAAATGAATTTCATTCATCCGTTCCCTCTATCCTTTTTGCCAGATAAATTTCCAGGTTAAGGTTTGCTGTGTCAGGAAAATTAATAATTTCGATGTGCTGTTGATTTATGTATAAATTTCACGTGAATCGTTTCGGCGGAAACATTTGGAAACATTAACGTTAAAGCAGTATCAAAATAAATTTCTTTTCGTTTTTACTCGAAACGAAAAGCTGTCGTTAATATTAAATCGTTAATAGATAATGTTTAACGTTAAAATTGAAGTGTGCTCTTCAACCATAGCAAGCAGCATTTTAAAATTAACGTTAACGATAAGTTCGTGCGGGTTCAACGTTAATGGTTTCATTTCGTTCAGTTAATTTTTTTTGTTAGCGAAACGAAATAACGTCGTTGCGTTTTTTGAGCATCTCTGATATATATTAAATAATACCGATTTGTATACGAGTATGTTAAATTCGGTCCGAAAAATGAAAGTACCCAAAGGAGAAGAGATAGACACATTAAAATTTATACCGATATGATTAGAAGACAAACTGGTCCCCCGATTGTTGACATATTTTCGCGACCTAAAGTACTTAATAAAACAAATGTAAAAATATTCTTTAGATTTCTCTTCAAAATGGTTTTCTAGGGCCGCTTTCATCTCACTGTCGTTAAAAAATTTTCGTCCTCGTAAGACTTTTTTAAATTTGAAAAAAAGGAAAAAGTCACTGAGGCCAGGTACGAAATGTAGGGTGTATTATCAATTTCTGTAAATCCAGTAGCTTTTCAAATCATTCGTAGCACAACTCCAAAAAATCTTTACAACTAAGGTCGAACGGCGTAAGCATTCGCGGTATCCAGGGTGCGCTAATTTTTTCATACTCAAATTTCATGCAAAATTTCTCCAGCCCATTCTTTGTTAATCTGTAATCCTTTTGCTATCTGCCACAGTTTAATTCTTCGATCAGCCAGTACTAATTTTTCGACTTTCTGAACATTTTCTTCCCTACCGTCAATGGGCGCTCCGGTCGGTGGTAATTTTCGCAGGTTTCTCTTCCTTGTGAAACAGCTAAGCCTATTTTTTCATCATCGTCTAACTACCTTAGGCCGCGAAAAAGTCAGACAATCGATTTTAGTGTAGCGTTTATATTAATATTTATTGTAAATTTTAGTGCTTAGGCGTATGCTTGCATGCCAAATTTAATGAGTTCTTGTATCTTTAATAGATCCACCATCGCCGCCCATAATTTCTGGATATATGGAAGGGCAAATTATACCAGCGGGTTCTGTTCAAAAGCTGCTCTGTGTATCTTCCGGTGGAAACCCACTAGCCACTCTCACATGGTATAAAAATGATAAGCGAGTAAGTAAAAACACAAATACTTTTACACAGCTCAAGTAGGAATTAAATATAAAACTAAAAAAAAAAAAAAACAAATGTGTATAACATATATTTTCGTATTTTTTTAATTTACAGGTAAACTCTGTGATACGAACTGCAGATAAATCAGTTTCTGCCGAAATAACGATTTTAGCGAATGTCACCGATAACCAGGCTCAATACCGTTGTGAGGCATCAAATAGTGCTACCGAGATTCCACTTTTCGAAAGTACTGTTCTAAGTGTACACTGTAAGTTTCAATGATATACATTGGTAGAAGTGACTTAAATAATTAAAAAGGATATAATAGAAATAATTTTTAAATAGTATACACATATTAATTTTATTTCCTTCCTATATAACATTTAGTTGCACCAGAAACAGTTAAAATTCGGGTTGAACCAGATGTTCTGAAGCCAGGCATAGAGGTGACTGTTATTTGCGACTCGAGTTCGAGCAATCCACCTGCAAAACTTACTTGGTGGAAGGACGGTATTCCTATTGATGGTAAATTTATGAAATATTTTATACTACATACAAAATTTTAGGAAAACAACCGAGCTTTATTCGGTTTTGCTTTTAGTGGAAACTTTTTAATTTGAGTTTTATAGTTTACGACAAACAATTAGGTATAAGGTAAATCAATTTTGGTGAACGTAAGAAATATAGAAAAACATATATTTTATTTATCTTTTAAGGCATAAATAATTCATCCAAACCAGGATTGTGGGGAGGAACAGTTTCTACGCTGGAATTCAAGGTCAACATCACACAAGAAATGAATGGTGTAGTATACACATGCCAGAGTGCGAACGAAGCTTTACAGCGTAGTGTACACGAAGCAGTTAGCTTGAACGTGCTTTGTATGTATTGCGAAAGCCATTAAACCGACTAAAAATTTTGACTATGCTTTTCTTCAATATGATATTAGATCCGCCAGTTTTTGTTCCACCTCCATCATCCACTGCTGTTGGTGTTGAAGGAGAGTCCTTACAAGTCTCTCTTAGTGCTACAGGAAATCCAATGGTAATCGTATATAGCTGGACGAAGGATGGGTTACCAGTTCCATCAACGTCTACCAGTCATGGAGGAGCAGAGCATCGTATATATGCCGATGGCGCTAATTTAAATTTTACAAAACTGAATCGAAATGATGCCGGCATATATGTTTGTGAAGCCAGCAATTCCGAAGGCTCAGCAAAGCTTAACTTTACAATTGTTGTAGAATGTAAGTACATATATATATACATATACAAGTTGTTTTTATTTTGAATTAATCATTTAATAAGAAAATAACGAAAGGCATTCTATCAGAAAATTCTATTATGATTTACGAGGTGATTACAAAGTTATGTTCTGTATCATCAATTATTAATATTTCATAACATTGATTTTGTAAGGGTAAAACTATTTTACTGAACATCCTAGAATGCACCTTTAATGCTAGTAATAGTTTATCATCAGCATGATGTTACTTATTCTGACTTCAGCAAAGCATTTAAACTAGAAAGCAAAGAGTATTTTTTCAGTTGTGTACTCCACGTGAAATATCAGTTATCTCGTCCCTGTTCTCTTTCTTATTTACATATAATTGGCGCTTTGTAACCGCTGAAGCGATATTCGGCCGAGCTCCTCCTCCGATTTGTGGTTTTGCGTCATGATGTTTTTCCAACAGATGGAGAGATCTACAGTTTATACTAAGCCGCCTCGGAGCGGCGGATGGTTTTTTATGAGGAGCCTTTATTTCATGTCAGAAATACACTCCGAGGGGTTGACATTCTCTGCCGAGGGGCGACCGCAATTAGTAAATTTAACTTAATTTTTTATTTAAATTAATTTTCTATAACTTTTTGATGTTGGCTATCCAGGATTTGAACCCGGGCCTTCCGAATAGCAGTACGCAATGCCAACGACTCGGCTACAGCGGTCGCCAACAAGTTTTAGCTTTCTTTAAACAATGGACTAAGGAGTTTGACGGCCACGATGGCCGAGTGGTTGGCAATGCGTACTGCCATTCAGAAGGCCAGGGTTCGAGTCCTGGACCGACCAATACCCAAAAATTATAGGGAATTAATTAAAATAAAAAATTAGGTTAATTTTTCTATTGGCGGTCGCCCCTCGGCAGGGAATGTCAACCACTCCGAGTGTGTTTATGCCAGGAAACAAAGTCACCTTATAAAAAACCATTAGCAGTTCGGAGGCGGCTTGTATAAATACATATATAAGGAGTTCAATTATGTGAATAAGAATCTCCCTCTTTAAAAGGCCGCTACACCACTGGCTACACTGCATAGTCTTAGTGAGATGATTGCGGTTATATTTATAAACTAAGTTGTTATCAGAGGTTCATTGCACAGCTATTTTGATTATTAAATCTTCTTCTTACGTGTATATGTAAATTAATATGAATTTCTTATTTATTTTTCTGAATATGCCAATAAACTCATTAGGTTAGATTGTAATCTGATCTTTCTTCGTCTTTCTAACTATTCATATAGCAGATGAGATTAAATCTTAGGTTACATCAGACGTCTTATAGAAAGACCGTGAAACCCTTTCCGCCTTTAATTTAAAAAGCCTTATACTCTATACTCTACTATATGGCTATCTCACACAATTGATAGCTTACTGATTTTTTATCATAAGATCCTCATCAGCTTTCTTTTATGTAGCATAAACATGTTTTTGCTATGATCCAAAGTATCATATCGAGGGTGGGCATACGAAATGTCTATGTTTCAAATTATATTTAATGATTAAGTTAGATATTTTTTTTACCGCTGAAGAGATTTTCTGCTGAGCTCCTGCAACTTGTGCTGTGCGTCTTGCCCTTTTACGAAATAACGGAGCAACCTACAGTTTTTCCAGTTCGTTTTTTCAGAATGATGAACTTTTATTTCATGCCAGCTGAGTGGGACCGCATTAAAAAATGTTTTTTCTATAATTTTGAGTATTAGTATGGTCAGAATTCGAACCCATGACACTTCCCATGGTGAAACGCATTGCTAACCAATTTTACTGAATCGTGTTCGTTGAGCCAAAACCTCAGTAAAATTAGTAACGAGAGGGCGCAATTTTGAATGTTAGTATGGAGAGCAAGTTGAAAATTCGTACTGGTAAAATTTCAGTCAGTAAAAACTAGCAAGTATGAAAAACATCTGATTTGTGATCATGTGATTAATTTTTTGTGAACAAAACAAAATTAATTTAAAATTAAAATAATATTAACACTTTAATATGAATGATACACTACGAATGTTGAAGGAATAGAATTAGAAGATATTATTATTTTTAGTACAACTGAAATTGATTTTGGATTCCTTAAATTTACTAAAGAGCAATGTCGACCAAATGAGCCGCAAAACAAATTCGAAGCAAAGTTGCTGCTACAGTCACAATGACGATAATGCTCTTGCTTGGATTTTATTTAATCAGAGTAGAATAAACTCTATAATAATGCTGATTTAACATTTCCGGCTTACACTGAACAAAAATTTCAATCTAAAATCTAAAATCTAATCCAAAAATTGTTGCAAAGCAAGTTCTACATAAATCTTCGACCTTATGAAGAACTATTAGAAAAAACATATTGGTATCTTTATTGGACGGCTATAAAGCATGTAGAATTTCCTCATTGTTGAAATACAATAAATTTTTATTACAATTAATAAATTAATAATGCTAATAATAATACTGAGAAAAAACTTAATATCGGAAAATAGGCTGTATAAATGAACGGATTCAAACTTAACCGCCAAAAAAAAGAAGCTGCTATACAACCTGCTGACTGTTCGAAAACTCATGAAATTTCTTTCTTTGGGAGAGTAAAACATTTTCCTCTCTCAGTTTCTTTACTGGCTCCGAAACTGACATAAACAGTCTTACTTGCTCTGGCATATGTCTTACATACACGTATATACACAAATATTCCTATTTAATTTTTTTTTTTCAGATGGCACTACTATAAAAGCTATATCGGAAAACGTTGTAGTAAATCCCGGGGAGGATGCGATGCTGTCCTGTACAGTAGAGGGAAAACCTTTAACTGAGGAACACATCAAATGGGAGCGAGTTGCATACGACATGAAAACAAAAACTACAACGTCTTTTGTCAATGGATCTTCATATCTTCACATAAAAGACGCACATCGTGAAGACGTTGGTAACTTTCGTTGCATTGCTGACAATCGTGTTGCAAACCCCACAAATCGCGATGTTCTTTTAATTGTCAAATGTAAGTGGTGCAAAATTATATTATTAAATAATTGATTATAAAAAAAAAATTTTCTGGTATTTAATTTTTCCTAACCCTAGTTGCACCTGAAATTGATAAGTCACCAACGTTGAAGCGGGCAGCGAGCGGAACTGGAGAGCAAGGACGTCTACCATGTCGTGCGCAAGCTGCACCAAAGCCGAAATTTGTTTGGCGTCAAGAAGGCAAGGATCTTCAAGTGAACCGCACTTATAAATATGAAGTTGAAGAAAAGAAAATTGACTCCCTCACATATGAGTCGACGTTGATAATAGAAAAAGTTGCACCGGCTGATTATGGGGCATATGAGTGTGTAGCAACGAATGAGTTGGGTCAAACTACTGAATCCATTCGGTTAGATATCACCTCTCAACCAGATATGCCGCTTAGTTTGAATATATTAAATATGACGCACGACAGTGTTTCTTTGGCATGGACACCTGGTTTTGACGGAGGACTTAAGGCTTCTTATAGAGTACGATACAGGTAAAGTGTTGTAAATTCAAGTAAGCTACTAACTTCGTATTCTACAATTTTTCTGAATGGTAGAAAACTGTACAGTTTTCAACTAATATCTTTGTTTTTTTTTCTCTTATAATTACAGAGAGGCCAACCGTGAACAATATAAATATATAGACAGTTTGCCTAACAGCCATAAGTTGACCATAAATGGATTAAAGGCTAATACATTGTACCTATTCTCTGTGATGGCATACAACGATTTGGGTAACAGTAAATATCTACCCGATTTACAAAGGGCGCAAACAAAAGGTGAATACTTATATATTGCTATTATCATATAAACATTTGCAGTTTTTAACACTGATATCCTGAACAATAAACACTTACGGAAACGAGCCTTAGTATATCATACAAAATAATAGACGGTGCATTTACTTTTTCCTTGTAGACTGAGAATGAAAAGTATAGCAATTAAATGATAAATAAAATATTAGCAGCAATCGCATTGGGCTAATTAATTTTTAGTCAGTTAAATATTTTGTTATTTTTGTTAGACCTCTAGATGCTCGATTATCTAGTATGAGTGGCTCGGTACTCCCAAACTAAGGTGCCCATTTGAACAATTTGGGCAGCAGAAAAAAAATATATTTTATTGGTTAGAATTGTTTAATGTTTCGTTGATTCTTTCACTTTTCAAAAATAAATGCGTGTACTCGTTACCCAAATGCTCGAGCTGGTCAAAAATGTTCGATTAAAACATGGAACTCTGATTTTAAAGAACTATTGAGGAACTTTGATAAGTCTATAATTTCTTCTGTTATTGTATTAGTTTAATTTGTAATAGTATTTACTCTGAAGCTATATTTATCAGAATACCGAAGCTCAATATAAGATAAAAGTTCTACTGAAATAACGAATAACCAGCCCGTTGGGAATAGTGAATTAAAAAAAAATAGCTTCTTACCAAGTTTCCGTTTTTTTTTTCATTACTGCTGCTTTGGGATCTTTTCTGCGCCCATGATTACCATTTTTTAACCAAAACTAAAATAAACTATAATAAAATAGAAGCTCCGCCACCCTCACAACCAGCCTCGTCTTTGGGTGGTCCACCGACGACAACTTCTACTCCACTTGGTGGTACATCCGGATTACTTCTGCTAGTAGGTGTTGTTTCCGGCGTAACCGTGGTGTTACTAAATGTCTTCATCATCGGATGTTGCCTACATAAACGTAATCAAAAAAGGCTTAAACGAGGTATATTGATGAAAATAACAATAAAGCATTTCCTAACTTATGAAAATATTATGTACGAGTATTTTCAAAACAGAAGATCGATTAGAAATGCAATGTAATAGTTGGTCGAATGAGTTAAACTGTAGTTATTATTTTTAATTATTTGGTTTGAAATGGTTTAAGCATGGAGAAAGTAGTAAAATATGTACATATGTATGTATGTATTTTTTTTTCTTTTCTCTGGATAATTTCTTTCTCGGTTTAAATAGTATTTAAGTTTAGAAAATATTGAATAATTTTGTTTGAATGTTTTATTTAATTTTAGCTCAAAGATTTCGATTAATCCAAAACCATAATAAGTTATGTGTGACTTTTCGGTTTTAACACGGTTTAATTTCGTAGCAAGTTGTATCGTCTTTTTTCTATACATGTATACATGTACATAAATTACTACTATTTATGATTTGTATAAATTATATCTTTGAGCTCAAATCAAACTAATTTAGGCGAAATGCAACTTCCGTGTAAGCAAATCACACTGACAGTGTCAACCCCAAACGCTGGGACATGCAAACTCATTTCTGCTCTCTTGAACTCCTCGTAAATGCGTCATCACCGACTAGACTGGACCGTAACTGATTAATTATTTTATTCTTAAACATTTTTGGTTGTTTATTTTTAATCACATATAATATTATTAATTTTCATTTTGTGCATACTTATTTTCTTGCGTTGAATTTTGGTTGCTTTAAAATCTTCCGCTGTGAAAAGGATTGGAAATGTCAACTGGAGAATTAATTGAAGATTCGAGCACTCCCAGTCTTGTTATAATGGGAATATCAATGGCAGCTTTTGGGTTTCTTGTCGTAAATGCGGCTTTAGTCGCTTGGTTTTTTGTTCATAATCGACGTAAGAAAGGTGTGTTTTATTTTAATATTTTTAGTTTTATCTTTATTATTAGTTTTATTCATTTTTGTTATACGGTTCGAGAATTAGTTCTTGACATTGATGGACTTTTGGCAATATAACTTATCGCAACTATGATTTAATTTCCCAATATAAATTTCATTATTCTCGTTTTGCTGGCTCTGCGTCATTTAATCTAAATTTATGCATGCCAAAATTCATTTTGTCAGCTGCAGTTAGGAATCTGTATAAACATTTGAATTTTGAAATGAAAAATTCATGCCCATCTCGGGTGCAATTTGTGTGATGTGTGAAATTCCTAACGGTTTACACTTATTTTCCTTATCGTTCAAATAAACTTGACCAAGACAACAATGGCATTTATTATTTTAATCAAAATGAATTGGACATATCAATTAATTTGAGTGGAAAATTTAGCCCACATATTCAAATATCTATGGATAAGGAAGAAATGTTTTAATCATTTGCCACTAATGGTGACTTATGCTAAAGTGTGTTTATACGATTTTTCAGACATGAGATTTTAAGTTATAACAATTTTTTTGTATAAAGTTTGCTTTTCGGATAGTTATAGTAATATTAGTTACAGTTAAAGTAGGAAATACGGAAACGAACTTTTTCATTTCATGCATTTTTAAATTTTTTTTAATGCTTTAAAGTAGAAGTCATACTATGTGTTGATCGGTACTTTGCAATATACTCGTATATAATTCCGTTATACAAGGTTGAAGCTGCCTTATTAAATGATATGACTTTAATAAATAATGTCCATCAAAACATTTTTATGACTAATAGTTTTTGAAATACATATTTGAACTAAAACATGCATTTTTTTGTACGAACAGCCGAAAACGATAATCAACCTGGCAAAACCGCAACGATTGAAATGTATGCGCCGAGTTCCTACAATGATACTGTTACTGGAGAGACTCTATCTAGCGTTTCAGAGAAGAGTGAGTCTTATTCCAACGATGGAAGTCAAGCAGAATACACGGTCAGTATCAATTAGATAAAATAATTAAAGCAATAATTATTCAGTAAAGTCGGTAATGTAATAATATAATTTGGTAATTGGTGATTTATTTTAATTTTTTTATTCTAAGTAAATTCTATATTTATTTCGCTAGTATATTATAAATTAAACAGTGAACTTGTTCTAATGAAACAAAAATAATATTAACACCAAATTTATGATAAAATTAAACGATAGCGAAATTTCTTATTTACATATATTATTCTTCAATTTTCGATATATGTATACATTTATTCACTTGCAGGACGAAGCCCGAAAGAAGGCAGTTTCGACTTATTTAGTGGAAAGTAATGACATGCCGCCTCCACGTTATCAGAAGGACGGTACCATGCCAATTGTATATCCAAGCAACATAGGTAAATATTCTGAGTACATTTGTGTTTGAAAATACATATGGATTTGATAGTCCGATAAAACAATAAGGCAGCAGATGACTTTGTATAGCTAAAAAATCTCACAAAATGGGATTGTCCCACTTTCAATTACATTTCAACAACATTACATGCTGAATTAAGGTCGATTTTATATACAAATATATATTTTATCATTTGTTGAAAATGTCAACTAACTCAATTAGAATAAGCGGAAGTAAATTCTATACTTTAAAATACCTATTTCCCACTAAGAGCACTTCACACACTAACTCTAAATATAGAAATAGCCCTAGAGTATAAGGAAAACGCTCTAGGAGTCTATTATGGATAAAATCTCTACTGAGCTGCAGGAAGTTTAACGCGAAGTGGAACGAAGCTAGGCTAGCATATAGAGGTAAACGCTGCCAAAACGGCTAGGATACATTTACAAGTAAGTGCAAGATCTCTGTGTGGGCAGTAAGTTGATGTGAAGGAGAAGGTGAAAAAGTCTGTAGTGCCTTCTATGCATGCAAGAAGATGCTATGTTCTATGTGAGCCTATAATCTGATCTCAGGTATTGGTGTTACACATCGGTGGTCAAGCCAATGCTTTGGAGCACTAAGACCACTCAAAAGGTTAATTAATCTACCACCAATTAACATTGCAACGGAATCCGCGGTAAGATTGGTTTACTTGAAGCTACTGCAAGAACATTAGGGCATAGTTCGATAAGCAACGGAATGATGAACAAAATAGATCATACACGCCACACTTTATCTGGAAAACACAGTAAAAGAGGGGATGATGCAAATTATGCGGCCTGACATCGAGGACGGATCAAATTTTATAATGGAGTGGGTGCTGGAATCTATTGTCATGAGCCATATAAAAATATCAATATATACGTCGTTAGCCAAGCTAAAATAAAGGCAACATTCTCACATCTCATCACGCTAGAAAAAATCTTCAAAGCACGAAGGCAGTAGGTGAGGTGGCTGCAGAAAACCAGTAGCTGGTTTCCAGGCCACAAAGGCATTATAAAAAAATAGTTTATGAGATTTCTCAAAGTGCCGCTAGTCTGGCTACTGAACTAATACAGAACATACAAAAACCATAAAAAACGCTGAAAATCGAAATTTCCGAGAGATCTTGAAAAGAGATCAGGATGAAATGAAATACCCACGGCATTCAAGACCGTCAATATCAAGTGCAATGAAGGAAAACACACCCACTTTTTGCTCACGTGGTCTCAAAAGGACTGCAGGACGGCTGTTGGCCCAGCGACTGGACAGGACCTTCTCTTAGAAGTGCACTTCTCTTTAGGAAGTGCAGAGAGTACGGAATTTGTGAGATGTTGGAACGCTTTATCTAGTACTCATATAACATATTTTGGAGTTTGGAAATTCAAATGTCTACTTGAAGTATCAAAATTGGATATCAATGTTCTCTTAAACTTCGCAAAGAGCATTGACTTCTACACGACGTCTACTTTAGCTCAAATTACACTGAACCTTCATTTGGGAAAGGATCAGCATGTCTTCATGTGCCAGGCGTAAAAGCCAGCCAGTATAATCGAATCTATATGAAATTTACAATCATTCGTTTTATTTTAAACTTTTTGATTTTGAATTTTAAATATTAATGAAACACGCGTTTATTCTCCAAAGCCCATTACAGAAAGACAAAATATCAATGTATACACGCATCCCTGTAACTTGCATCTAGCGCATGGTGCACGCTACTCAGATCCGCCGGCGTGATGGGCAAATATACCATAAAAAAGAATTAGAAAAAATAGTTTAATTGGTAATAAAGAGACATATTACTACGGGGATCAAGAAAACATTAAAAAATAATACATTTTTTTTAAGCAGTGAATGTTGTAAAAATGTGGGTTTCGTCCTTGCCTTACCTTCAAATTTATTTGTTTCTTTCAGTTAATGCACGAACATTACCCCATCCACGGCACCATAATGTCACAAACATATTGGATCATCGTGCACACGATGACCAAATTCTTATTAACAAAGGAGTGTATATTCCGTCCCCCTCGCCTGCGCCGCCACCTGATGGCTCATATTATAACATGAATAGCGACAGATATCTTTCCTACCCGCCCATGGTGAGTATATATACCTTTAAATAGTAATTTGACCGCATAATTTAATTTTGTTTATTCATAAGGATATTAATCATTAGATCAAATGAACAGATAGATCGCGTGGCAAAATAGACAAACTATTATTGAGAAATATGCAATATTTTATTTACATATATTCATCCTTAAAGAACTCACAGCGAAGTCTTTAACCTAAAAAGAAAATATCACACAAATATTTGGTTGAGTGCCAATTATTCAGCATTAGTGAGCACAGTCCCTCATTTTCCTTATACCCATAAATAGATTTCTACTGTGTTAATTAATGAACGTAAATAAATTTATTGAGTCTTTCAAATACTATCTTAGAAACACATAATTTATTTATAAAATTGTGACATTTAAGTTTTTTGAAAATCCGTGTGTATTTAATATATGTATTTCTGATTATTGTTATTATTGACTTTACAGGACTATCCCCCTCAATTGGATTTTTCCACGCCTCCATTACCAATGGCACACCTTCAACCAATATCACAAGCTTCTATAATAAGCGGTAACGCCATGCTTGGTTCTGTTGGCAGTGGTAGCGGTACATTGCGTCGTGGTATTATGCGTGGAGTTGTTGGCATGCCACCTCCTGATGTAACCCAATTAACTAATACCAGCATGGCCGGTAATAGTAACATTCAAATGCTACACGAGCTGCATCCAATAAATATATCGAATAACTCGTGCTCCACACAAACTACAAGTATAACAGGAAACGGTAGCATGATGTCAACGATTCCGAGCACCACCTCTAAACAACCTCAAAGCATTCTTAAGGATCCAAATAGATCTAAACCGCAACAGCAACTATTGAGTGCTAACCTCGTTGGTGTGGGTGTGCCCACTGCTTCTGGTAGTCTTCAAATACTCAACATACCCACATCGGCAGGTATCAGTGGAAATCTACTGATGACTACAAGTGCAGCGTATGACCCGACAAACCTTAGCACTTTTAATGCTACCAGCGGCACAGCATTGGCTTACACAGACGCTGATGGGCATTTAGTATAGCTGTAGGAAAGCACGGGATTACCGATGGAAGCTGCGTTAGCTGTATTTGAAGCCTCTTCGGCTCCCGCTGCTGCCAGCTCAAATAGTCTACGCTACTGACAAACATATAATACTCGTACAATTGCACAGATCAAAGTGAGAAAATAGTGCAGAAAATAGAATAATTAGGCAAGAGAAAAAGAAACTGAGTTTACGATTAAGATTAGTACTAAGTTAAAATTTAATTATTACAATAATATTAGACTAAATTAGTACTTACCAACGTAAAAGACCTGATGCTAATATGGTTGCATTAAAATTGTAGAGCATATGACAAGTGCTCAACTATAATCATTGTGCAAGCACAAATTCATTTCGAAACCAAAGAAAAGTTCTTCTGTATGTAAAAAAAACTATGATAGATGTTGTATACATTTTTTTCGTTACTTTAAATTTAAAAATTGAAACAAAAAAAACTAATAATTAGAACATAAAGGCTGACATTTCTAATGAAAATTCCTGTGGCTTAACAGGGTTTCGGGGAATCAAATCTTGAAAACTATTATTACATCTAAAACATCCATTCAAAAAAACAGCAATGAGATCTTCGTGGATTAAGGAATACACGTACAAATCACATTTACAGTTTTACTTTATTCAGAAAAAGCAACATTTAATATTCGATCACTGAATACAAAAAAATTAACTATTGCTGTTGCTATTTTTATTCCTGAAAATTCATTTATCTAATTTACGAAATCATTCATTCTTGATGTTGCAGTATTAAGAAAATCATAAACTTACGTGTATTTGTCGTTATAATATTTACGTTCAAATTTATAAAACAAATTCAAAAATTCGGTCGTGCATAAACATATTTTTTTTAAATATCATAGCCGTTGGGATACCAGAAACATATATAATTACTAAGACTTAACCGTTTAAGTTCAAGTTGAAGTTGAAGTATTTTGAAATTTTTAACAGCCCAGTTTAAGTTCAAAGAATATTCCGAGGTATTGAGTTATCGGTTAATATGATTGCTAAAAGAACATTTACAATAAACTTTACTCTTATTTTCTCAAACAATTACGTTAATATCAAAGCTCATATTCACATTGCATCGCTACATTTTAAATACATCAAAAATAAATATTTTACATTTTTATGTTAATTTAATTTCTCGACTACTTTTTCGAAAAGTAATAATTTCTTTGTTGTAAATAAAAAAGAAGTGAACTCCCTATCGCGTTAAAACTTGAAAAAGATACAATTTCCCCCATGCCAACCAAAACTCCAAAACTCCACATGTATAAAATCGTATGTATGAATTAACTAGTTGCAACATGCAAATATATAACTGATATTTGGAAAAAAGAGGGCAGGACATGCTTCAATATGATACTTACATACATATGTACTTCATTTTATGCTTCAAAATCACGAAGTCAGACATGTAAATAAAACATAATAAAAAACTTTTTCAAAAGCCTTTACGCCATTTAAACAGCGATTCAAACGCACATAAAACAGTTTTGTTTACATTAGAATGGTGGATTTCTCTCATGTAGGGTATGTATGTACTACGTATACAAACCCACACACATCTGTAATAATACATTTATACATTTATTCGGTTGAAGTAATCCTAAGAGAAGGGCAAATTAAAGCAGCCAACTGGTTGGAAAGTGTTTAAATGAAAATGAAGTTAACGCAGAGGTTGCATTGATGCACCTACATACATACATACATATGCATATGCAAGTATACGTTACATATAAATACATATGCAAATCATGCCACTTCTAGTTAAAGCAGTGTCGATGAGGTCACAATGCAGATTAAATCAAATTTAAAAAATAGTAAATATTTGTACACTAAAGTAATGGAAATATGTACGTAAGCACAGAACACAACAGCAAACATCAAAGCAATTTCTAAAAATCCTCAAAGCTCATTTTCTGCGTTTCTACTTCTACTTTCTACTTATTTGACGTTGAAAACAAATGATTATGCCGGAATCCCGGCAAAACGTTATACATAAGGAATTTTCCTTAAAAATGAAACAAGTAGCAGTTTATTTATCATTTGCCGGAAAATAAATTATAAAGAAATATTTTTGGCAGGATTTAACTGAAACTAAATTAAAATAAAGTAAAGTTAAATTGTTACAAATTTTACTGAAACACTTATTCAGATAAGACAAGTGGAGATTACTTTAAAATCTGAATAAAGTTGCTTAAAAGAATATATGAAATTTAAAAGAATTTGGCAGTCTTATGATTAAATTTAAAATATTAAAAAAATTCATAAGATAATGCTTGTTTTTGCATTTAGAACGCCTACAGCAACAGGCAATAATTCGACTACATCCGGATTATTTTAAATTATAAGTATGTCGCAAAAATGTTTATAATTTTCAATTCTTTCGTGTTAAATCTGACTTTGTGAGAGTTCAATTTGCTTGGTAATATTTTTTCATATTATGCCTGTTTTACGCAGTTATAAGTAGTGGAAAATCGCTTTGAGTACTTAAATAATCACTTTTCTGTATATAAAAAAAGAGGGGAAAGTGAGAAGAAAATGTGAATCTTTGGTTTGATAGAATCTAAAAACCAACGAAACGGTTTTGGCGCATAGAAAATCAAATTGCCAAATTTAGACAATAATAATATGACGTTTTAAACAGTTCTTGCCATCATACATACATATGTACATGCAACCTAATTTTCACAAATAAAAATTGCGTATGTGTTTGGCGAATTCGACGTGTACGTGTTTGAAAGCCTTACAGCAAAATATTAAGAAGTTAGCCAGTCATGATGAACATTAGTTGAGCACTTGTTAAACACATATGTACACAACATTAACAATATACAAATCTGTTTACTTCAAGCATGGAAGAAGTGAAAATTTGCCAAAAGCTGACTGATGTTTTGACATATTTTGTCTCATTGACCAAACAAAATAATGTTGAGTAAACAATAAAATTTGAAAACATGTACATATATAAATAATAACTACAGATGCTGTATAATTTTTGTATGGCTATTATATAATACATATATATTTAATCTATATATAGAAATAAATTTTGATGATTAAATTGTGTAACGAAATGAATTAGCAAAAAAAAAAAAATCCAGAGAGAATGAACCATGTTAATTAATAATTAGGACATTAACATATTAAGAATCCGTTCAATTCATATTTTTATTCAAACTCATGACGTACACGTATGTATATTGAAAACAAAAAAGCTGCATTTATAATATAATTAACATGATAACAATAAGTTACCCTGAACGAGTGAATGTGACGTTTGAAAAATATCAAATTCATTAAACACCTACATACATATGTATATGTATATTATTCTATATAAAGGTGTGGCACAAATATTCCGGGCTGCACACTGCGGCTGTTCGTTAATTATGCAATTTTTTAAGACCGTGAATTTCCCCACTATGTTATTGCATTTAAAAGATATGTATGTACAAGAGTATATGTATTTTTTTGTAAATCGTCGCGAAATGTCACAAAAGGCATTACGGTCATAGCGAAATATTACAATGTGCAATGTACATACACATACATACAAATTAAACCATTTAGCGTTCAAGCTAAACTGAATGCAATAGATATAAAGGAGTCAATTTGTAAATAAGTCTGGACTGAAACCTCTTCATTTACATACGTATATTATTCCGTTACAAAAATGCTCAAAACTCACAGAAACAAGTCTATAAATGCTTCAAAAGTTTTATAACTGCATTCGAATTAGACTAAGTTTTTCGAACTTTGATTAGTTCCGATTGATTGAGATAAAATATTTAAATTTTAAATTTTTTACTTATATTTTTTACTAAAAAAAATTAGTATTAAACCTATGTAAGCATATGTATATTAGAATAATTTTGTAACTTCGAATCTTTAATTATTTACTGTCTCATATATGTATGTATGTCCAAACATATGTATGTATACATATCAGGCTATGCTCAACAATATCTGTATTTTCAAACATTTGATTTGTGACTGTTTTTAAGATGTCAAACTGGGCAGCAGAGTTAAGTTACGAATTTAATGGAAGACAATTGCAAGAAACACAAAGTCTAGTCTAAAATGAATGTAGTTAATGACTTCACCACTTTTTACAATTTGAATAAATTGCGAAGTGTAAACATCATCTAGCTTCTGAAAGGGCTACAGCCGCATTAAATACAAATGTCTGTACAATAGATAAGTAGAAGAATGAAGAGATTAGGTCGGACGAGCCAGCTTGGATAGTTCGATGCTCGCTGAACTATTATAAAGTATCATTAAAAAAAAAAACAGCAATGTTATTCAATCTTTTTCACATATGTGTTTTTAAACATTGCCATAGTTGTAAGTTAGGATAATACAAGTATTGTAAAAGGTATCGGTAATCGTTGCTTATGTCTTCCCGTCTAAATTACCAAACAGCAGACGTAAACTCATTCATTAAGAAATCATGGAAAAGTTTTTATAGTAATAATTGTAATTAAAATAAAAATAACATAACAATGATTAAATCAGTATAAAGTTTTGCGGTTCAATTTTTGTTAAATACATCATGCTCTTACCCAGTATACTAACTATACATATACAGTAATACATTAATACAGTACATGCATACATACTTACAAACACATACAAATATAAACACAAGTTTCCATAGATTATATGTGAAAAGCACTACTATATGTATGTACCATATATGTTAATTTCAAACCTTAGCAAAAACTATAAATTTTTGATGGGTTAACCAATGTTTTATTTTACATATGTATGGCATATGTTAAAAATTTCAATACTAATTTCTCTTTCATCAATTCATCACACGTTTCGAAACCAAACTAAATATAATTTAGGATTTTATCAAGATCTGCTGACGATGATAAAACCATAATTAATTAATCCTGCAACTTACAGTCGGTACCCATATATGTATGAACTGTTATAATTGAAAGTGATACAAGTAATTTGCAGTTGTTAGGTTGTCATATGACCTTTCATCAAAACCTATTTGATCAGTTGGTGAAATAAAATAAAAAATTAATTACGTTAATATGTAATATTAACCCATTTGAATGCACTCAAAGTACATTGCAATGGTGTCAAAACCCCAGTTTGTTTTAAATATAGTTAATATATTCTTTTTTGTTTTAATTAGAATTTAAAAAAATGGTATTTATGAAAGTGCAAGGGGCTGGCCACCAAAACCTTTATTTGTCTCGATATATGTTACTTAAGGGGAAATACTATAAGCATCTGTTTCATTTATATCAGTTCATATAATGAAGCTCAAACTACCTTCCAAAGTATGCAATTTGTCCACTTGTAATTTCGGTGAACGTGCACTATTTAGACAGACGCTTATAGCTTTCATTATTTTTACTCTATCTGGAAAGCAAGGAGAGGACAAAATGTAAAAAAAATTAACTTCATCTCTATTTAGTGTCCTGTATAGTCTCGTAGCAGAAGATAAATTAAATTAATTAAATAAAAGACTAATGACATTGTTTACAATATGTACCACATAATGTAGTTTGTACTTGTATGTATATGTTTATTATTTTGCTTGTATAAATATTTTAACTATTAAATTACATCCTAGTGCTAAGCGACAGTTTTCTTATATTGATACTCATAAAGTAGTAATCAAAGGTATTTAATACATACATACACACATACATAATTATTCAAACCTCTGAGCAGACAATTTGTGGCCAAATTTTAAAAGAAGTTTTTAAACCCAACGGCGATTGCAATACAATGTCGCGGATGAACTACTACTATGACAGCTGCATTTCAAAACGCTAAAAAGCACCCAGCGTTTAAATTATAATCGAAAATTGTACATTTACCTCCTTTACAATTGCATCATATGTAAGTTACATAGAGCCAATGTTTTTTAAAAACTGTAAAGCTACATACATTGCGGTCGAAGCGCGTCCACGCCTTTTAGCTGACGGTAGTGGCATCCAATAATTTTATTTAATAAAATATCGTACGCGCAAATACACGAAACGTTGTGTACGAAAAACATGAAAAACATATACTATAGATTTACCTAACCTAATGTTATAAATTTCCTGTTTAGTTAAGACATTTACTTACATACATACATACATTTGTAAAGCGTTTATCTCCTTCAATCCTATTATCCACTAGAGGAAAAGTTAATGATTATATTGAAAACAATATAAAGTTAAACAAAAATCTCAAGAATAATATAAAACAATGAGCTAAAGAACGAATTAATCATAAGTAATATACATATAAAGATTTTTATTATTAAAATTGCCAAAGAGTTTTTAAAAAAGTTTCTTAGGTAATTGTATATTCGCAAATTTAAAATATTAACTAAAAAATTTTACTAAGGACTTATGTTTCATGAAAATTATTAAAAAAAAAAAACATAACAAAAGTTATAAATAAGAGTGCATACCAATGTAAGTAAAAATAAAAATGAAAACATTATTAGTGCATATGTGTACGAAAACATTCTTATCATTATGTATGGAAATGTGCTATAGTTTTTAAATAAAATTATATAAATTCAAAATAATAATCTATGTGGTTTTATTATTATAAATATTAATTAATGTAAAATGCAAGTGCTACTTTTATTGTTGTAAAAACATGAAATTATTACTTTTGAATAAATGCCAAAATCTTAAATTCCCAATTTTTTTTAACTATTTGCATTTATTAGTATAAAAGTACCATGGGTCACTTGGCCTTAGCCTGAAACTTACATACGAGGTCTGATCAGAAAATATCTGTTATTTTCAAATTTCGTGAGTTACGTATGTTCGATTTTCGCTTTTTTTTCTGTTATGTTGGTACACATGTCTGTTATATACGTGTATGTTGGCAATATCAGCCAATTTGGATTGTCAGTTTGCTTTTGACAGATAAAAAGGTTAGTCGTGTTTTGGTGTGCACTTTGACTTTTTACTATTTGAAAAACTGGATCAAAGTAACTGTTTATTAATGCTTGTTATTTTATAATTAGCTAAAAGCCTGGTTTGTTTGTATGATTTGAATATTTTTTTATACAACAAAGAAAAATGGTAGACACTGTATTATGTTTTGTGCAAAAAATGAAATTAAATTCGCAATGACATTTGAAATACTGACTGTGGCGTTTGGCGAGTCTACTATGAGCAAGTTCAATTGTGGTATAACCGGTTTAAGGAAGGCCGAGAAGATATCAATGACAATGCTCATCCTGGTCGCCCCAGCACGTCAACAACCGATGAAAACATTGAAGCAGTGAAGAAAATGATTTTCGATAATCGTCGAACGGTCGTACGGTCAATAAGGAATACAACCTAAAAGTTATGCGTCGTTTGCGCGAAGCAATTCGTTAGAAACGCACAGAATTGTGAAAAAACAATCATGGATAAAGCACCAACTCACACATCGATGACCGAAAGAATGTGAAATCGGTATACCGAAATTCAGTGGGGACGATGGCACCGATGCCGGCAGATGGATATGTATAGAGGTAAGGTATAGAGATGCAACGAAAAAATAAGGCGCTGATTGCACGTCAATGCCCAATCGGTGATCCAAACACCAGACGCATGATCCTAGACGATTGTAACTTCGACCTACTTCGGGAATTCCAAAAGCTAAACAGTACTAAAACTCATTTCGGAAATTGGGATCATGTATGTGGACGGAAAAGGAAAACCTGCAACATCATGTACTCTCGATGCAGGATTTCGCCATGGGTGCACCAATCAGTGAATTCGACTTAGTAGAGTACATTGTCGATGGGCTACAAGAAAACACCGACAGAGTTATCATTTTCAGTGGCATATCATTATATTATGAAAGAATTGAAATCTGTACTTCCAAGATACGAAAAATTTAACCAATAACCAGACAACAAGTTGAGAACCATAAGATATTTCAGTGCTCCCATTACGGATATTTAATTAAGTACTGCAGACAGCAACGTCAAAAAAAGGTTACTGGCTCAAATTACTTCAGAGAGTATTCAAGTAAAATTCGGCAAATGTAAATTTGTATACAATGGAATAGAATATCTTGGCTATGAAGTATCAGAATACGAATACGAAAGACCTCCCGAAGATCACATAAAAGCTATAATAACCTGCCCTATACCCAAAAAACCAAATGAAATTGCAATCCTTAGTCGAATCATTTTTTAGAAAATTTGTCCGATCCTTTTTGATATTAGCTCGCCGTATACTCGTATACAACCTGCCGAAAATAGATGCTAAATTTTATTTCAGTAACAAATGTGATCACATTTTGGAAAACCTTAAGAAAAATTTCGTATATACATTAAGATCAGAAAGTTTCCGGAAATTGTCATTTAAACTGCCCGCACTGAGTATTTTTCAGCACTTTTTTGTTAAGTTGGCAGCACTGTCCTTAATTAATAATACTCTTTATCATCTGTCCCGTTGGAATGAATTCATTATGAACCAAACCGAATATCAAAAAAAAAAACAATTTTCGGAAACTTTCTAGTCTTAATGTATAGTCAAAATAGAGAACAGACATTCATTGTCATGCAAGTGAGCTTGGCTTTGGGGCAATTTTACTACAAACACGAAAGAATAACCATCTTCGTCGAATTGCCTACTTTTCAAAATGGACTTTTGAAGCAGAGAGTAGATACCATAGCTTTGAGCTTGAAACATTAGCTGCGATTTATATGCTGAAGACAAGAAAAGCAAGTAAAAACATTACGCACGAAAAAGTAACAGTACGTTCTCCCCAGGAAAATTGATAAATTGATAGAGTAATCGAAGTTAATGGGTATGTTAGCAAAATTTCGTGACCCTGTAAATAGATCAATTGGAATAATTCTAAGTCAAGCGCTTTTGGAATAAATCAGAGAGGAGAAATAATATATGAGAGGATTAACAAAATTTCGGTCAGTTGGTGACTTTCAATTTGTGTTTGTTAAATCTAAAAATACCAAATACTTTGCAATTACTTTATTAATCTTCCTATCAAATTTTAGAACGATCGGCTAAAATGATGACGAAATTCCACCCCCAACGCAAACAGAAATTCGCCTTTTGGCTCTCTTCGGATTTCGGCGTAAGTTCCAGTCAATACAAATATTTAGTGAAAGCCGAATTACATATGGAACGATTGCACCGTCTTTAAAGACTATTTCTAAGTGGTTCCGAATATTCCAGGCCGGATATTTTTCCGTAGACGTCACTGTAGCTCTGGTGAAATTCCAAATTGAAAGGATTGCTTGAATTGGGAATTGGGCTTGAATGCCATGGCTGTATCGCGAATATTAAGTAATCATCTGGAATACACGAAGAAATCCGTTCGATGGGCATCACAAATTTTAAATGAGGTCCAAAAAGAGGCTCGAGCGCATTTTGCTCAATTTTTCCTAAACAAATTCGATAATGGTCAGTATGGAGCCCAACAGGAGCCCACCCGTCGAATCTAAGCAACAAAAATCAGCAGCAAATATAATGATGTCAGTTTACTTCACCCGATCTAAAATCGTTGCTGTTATTCCACTGGAATGGGGTCAGACGGTAACTGCAAAATGGTACACCGAAGAGTGCTTTCCAAAAGTTTTCAAAAACTTGTTGGAAAACAGGAAGAAGAGGATGCGGTTAATGCTGAACTTGATAAAGCAAGATTTTGAAGGCTGTTTTCAGAAGTGGATCTATAGGCTTAAAAAATGCATTGAAATCAATGGCGCTTATGTAGAGAAGATAAAATAGGACAAAGATTACGAAGAAATACAAAGAGAATTTTTTTTGTTTTTTGTGGTTAACTTACCGAACTTCTGTTAATCCCCTTGTATAAACTTACTGAATACCATGATGCAAAAAAGGATTGTAGTTTCACTCCATATAAAAGTGACAGAAAAAGATTTTTTGGCATTATATATTATTTGCATTTTAACTTCAAGATATTGCCACTTTAAAAATATTTCATATGTGGGTACGTTATACAATATTTCTCTTTATTTTTGAAAGGTTTTGCATTTTTTGTAATATATATTTTTTAAATGAAATTGGTAGCACAAAAATAAAGTAAAAGTCAAAAAATCTTTTTATGTCAGTTGGTTAATTTTTTTCTAAAAGTTTATTTGTATCATGCTGAATACCTAGACGAATACAGTTCACCCCCGCTTAATGAGTACTAACATTAATACATAAGTATTTTAGTAGAAGCAGATCCTATTTATCATTAGTTTAAACATAATGTGAGTGCTTAAATTAAATAGTTGTACCCCTCCCATTTCAGTCATGTTGATATTTCTATAAATGAAAATGAATAAAGCATTCTGAAGTAAAAAGCCAACAATACCTCGAGATTCGTTCATCAAAATTTATTTAGCATTCCAATCATTTTTACACTTTGCATAAATAAATTAAAAATTATAGAAAAAAGTCAATATTTTTTTTGCAAAATGTGAAAATTTTCGAACAATGAACAAGTGTGCGAGTACTCGTTGCTTAAATGCACATTAATGTTTGAACAAAAGCTTGAGCTTTGATTTGTACACATACTTACCTAAAAATTTATACTTTTGTCGTAAAAAACTCAAAAGGTTGCCAAATATCACATTAAAAATACATATTTTCTTATAAAAATTTGCATGAATGCCTTAAGAAAAATTTAGTATACTTGAAAACCTTTGCAATAGTCGTGATTAAATTCAGTATACCAGCTGTACCAATTTTGTCAAGACGTCGTTTTTTGTGTCGATGACGCCAACCACATACCCCGCTATTGTATTGGGCGTCATCATCTCGGTATACAAGTAGATAGACGACTCCCCTGGTAAATACACATTGAGGACAAAATATATCATACTAAGTTAAAAGTAGCTACCTTAAATTGGCTTTTACGTGAAAACCCTGGGCTAAAATTACATTACAAGATACTTATTTACAACGCAGTTATAAAGCCAATTTGGATGTACGGTATTCAACTGAGGGTATAACCTCTGCAAATAATATTGAGAAAATATAGAGGTTCCAGTCCAAAGTTCTAAAGGTAATGACAGCCGCTTCGTGGTTCGGAACGTAAACATACATAAAGACCATGGTATCCTCTTGGATAAACCTGAAGGTGAAAGGAGAACGAAGTACGTTACAAAACTGGTAAGCCATCCCGACCCATTAGCTAACGCTAAATTCTTCTCAATGTTTAAAGTTTGGGACCATTTTGGACTTGGATTATTTTTCGTCATTATGCTAGAATAAATTATTTTTCCTCGATGGAATTAACTTTATCATATATTTCTTTAAAAATAATATCGCTTAAACTTTGCAGCTAGTCGTTTATAGCTTATCAATAAGTTTTTTTGAACTGTACGAAGATAAACTTAAAGAAGTGTATTTATATTAGCATCTGTGGAAAATCTCACCAATTTCTCGTCTATATTAGCGGCCAGCAAAAATAATAATGAGAGTGGAGGTTTTAGTAACAGAAGAGAAGATATATTGGAGAAGTTATTATATTAATTCCTTATGAAATATATTTAATTTTTATATGAAATTCTGATCACTGGCTTATATGACAAATAATTACTATGTTGATTTCATAAGTCATATAATGTAATTCCCATTATTCGCGTTATGCTGAGGCACGAATATGAATCTTCTCTGTTCCTGCACTTCATAGTCGTAGAAGAATTCCTTGAAATTAGTTTTGTAGCTAACTAACTAACCCTTAAAGATTATACAGATATTGTTAATTGATTGGATAACGATTTTAGTAATTATGCTTCTGACTCGCATGTCTCCATAAAGAGATATATACTAGGTGGGTTGAAAAGTATCCTCCTTGACCGCCAGAATGCGCTGCTACTGCAAAAAAGATTATAGTGCCTTGTAGTCCGTTCACATTTAGGCAAACATGCCAAATTTCCGTGTGATACTGCCCTTAGTTTTGTTTCGACAGTGGATTGTTGTTTGATACGTCGGCGCACAAGAGCATCGCATCTGTGGCTAAAATCAATGACTTAGGTCTCCAATTGCTTCCTAAAAAGAACAAAAGATGGCTCATCAATAAAAAATTCAGCGGAAAATTGCTTTACGGACGGATCAAGAAGAGGATTACATTGAATAAAAAAAAAACAGCTTAATAATTTAATTTAATTTTTTTCATTCCCAAGAAGGTTACTTTTCACCCCACCTAGTATTTACTGAACTTTTGAAATAAATAAGTAATATTCTTTTAAAAATAAGTAATATTCACTTAAAAAAAAAAAAAACAAAACGAAGCCAGCTTAAACCTTTGATTAGACCTTATATGCGTTATTGAGGAGACTTATCCTACAGTAATTAGCGCAGACTGTAGTTTTTTCCTTCTTAAGGATTGAGCGTGGAAGCGGATTTTTGTGAAATTCCGGAACGGCTTCTACCGATGATACTATTTTCCAGAAAATCTGAGTCATCTCCTGTTAAGCCTTCTAAATGGCAACGGTGTTTCTACCATGGTGAAATACACCCAGTTCGTGTCCTAGAAGTAGACAGTCATTTCGATTACCTCTGTTACAAATGTTTACGCTTGATATTTATGTGAATTACAATCAAAGACATTGGCTCATTCAAAGCGCCTATAAAAACGCAAATTTGCTGCTACTTATTAGGTGGTCATCTGTCATCATTCAGGGAAATCTCCATAATAAAGTTCAAGATATAAAATATATACATATCGAGCCTTGTTAAACCTAAATAATTTAGTCGTTAGTACCAGAAAGTTTGAACTAAAGGCCTACAGATGGAGTTGGATATATAAAAAATTGCTACGGGAAGTCAAGATCGTCTTGAAAATAAAAAAAAGCTGAACGCATATGGCATCACCCACAATATCTCAATAGTAAAACTTTATTACGATAAATCTGATATTTTTTGTCGCTTGTTATTGTTCGCACAGAGATACTTTCTTCAAGCAATTTTTTTGAAATTCGTTTCTTCTTTATTGTTTCTCTATTCCGCTTTATTTTACACTCGCATTTTTTCGTTCGCTTCGCGCTTTTTAATATTTCTAAAATAATAACACTATGTATGTGTAAATGAAGACACAACTTTTATTTATCTATTTCTTATACATATACCTATGTATTTTTTTAAATTCGATTAAACATCAACTCATCCCTTCGAAAGTGTAATCTATTTACAAACCTCTACATATCTCATCCTTTTTACTGCCATCAGAGCGAAATCCCAATGGTATCTTCAAAACATTCTAATATTTCTTGAATTAATTCAACTTTATCTGCAAACTTTATTATCTGAAATATTAATTACAGATATAGGTATGTACGCATAGGCAAATGTATATGTTTGCATGCACATATAAATATTGTAGTAAAACCACAAATTTCAATTTTCGAATTTACGGCATTTATTCGTTTGAAATTTAAGACAGCTAGAATCAGTTCAAAGTGAAAAGCAAAATAAAAGGTAATAAAAATCCTCAGAGACGAAAAGAAATACAAAACGTGTCGAACGAGTGTTTCGTCTACAAAAAGTATCCCCGTGTAAACTCACACAAAATGGGATATCCGAAAACTGCAAGGGGTTTTTCCAATGTTTTAATTAATTAATTAACAAAGCAACAGCCTTTTAGCTCACTATAAAATTAACAAACATTAATAGTATGTATGACCGCAAAAAACAATTTCCACAGCTTTTCAGTAAAACCGATCGAGACAATATGGCAACATCCTTTTAACAAAAGCAATATTTCTTATTTTCTATACATACTACATAGTATGTATTTATGTATGTATATAGAACAGTTTGCAAAACAAACAGATTGCTTATTTGCATACATGTGTTGCATACCTACATACTTAATACATAAGTATTTAATTGTTATTAATTTATCATGTTTGCTAATTAAGCAAAAATTTCAAAGAATTATTCACAGAAATTTGGTACTCCTAGCGTATACTTTCTTATTCACAATTATTATTCCGGTATTTCCTCAACATTTTTTTTTATATAAAAGCTTAAGAAGAGTACTACTATTGTTCTGGCGTCAATGAAGAAACTTAGCTTTCACAAATGAGAAAGCAAATAATATTTTTAAATTAAAAAACAAAGGTAAACAATCCAAAAGGCAAGAATTTTATATTTTTTTTTTTTTGGGATTATTAATTATGATGCTCTCCTGGTAAACAACCTATCGGTAAATCAAAGAGTTGTGAAAGTAAGGAAAGAGAGTTAATCCTATGAGTACCTAAATATTATATTTTATGATACCTCAGCAATAACCTCATGAAAGAGACGAGAGTGTTGAATTATTTCTAAGTAGGCTTGCTCTCTTATTAGCGTGCTCTCGTATATACTTCGTGAATTGGAAATTTTACTCGTGTTTGTGGTGATTTTCTGACTTTCCGTCGCGAAAGCGATTTCGTTGCTGTGCAGCTACTCCCATTTTCAGTCTGAAGAGAATTATCGACACGACAAGTGGTGAATTGTAATTGTCCGTACGCCTGTGGTGAAGTGCTGGTAGGACTGAAAAAATTCCATTTCTACACTACCTATTCTAAAATTTCGTCGAATATAATTTATTAGAATATAAAACATATGTACTGTGACGTGCTTTACAAGATAGTTCCAAAAAAATATAAACTAAATCCTTAAATATTGGTAAAGGTTATATTTTTATAAAATTGTGAAAATCATATTAAAATTTAAAATAAAGTGAAAAACTGCCCAGGCAGCTGAAACAAGTTATTTTTAGCCTGGAAGTCTGTTTGGTATTGTGAAAGCGTGCTCTAACAAGTTCGGATAAATTCGGAAATCTTTATAGACGCTAATTTTAACTGCACGAACAGTACGCGTTTGTCGGCACTATACCTACAGTACCTATATACTTCTTACAAATGCACATACATTTTTATGTGAAAATATGAATATAATATATTTTACATATGTACATACATATATCTAAGTGCATTTATAAAAGAGCATAATATATACATATGTATTTATATACGTGTATGTATATACGTGAAAGAAAATGTTAATTATGGTAAAAGCGTTCAAAATACACATGAATGTATGTAAGCAGTTTATAATCAGTAATACCTAAAAGCAACATCCCAGACTACGAAGGATGCTATGAAATTGTGATAATAATTAAAAAATTTTACGTTCAAATCAAAAGTGTGGTGAATTGAAAACATGTTTACAAATATGCGTATAGTATATTTCAGTACGAGGATATTTCAGCAAATGCATACACTCCGTTTATTAGTCGATTAAAAAATAAATATTAATTAATAATGTTTTTTGCTCCAAGCGATTCCATATTTACTTTCAAATGTGTTTGTTATTTAATGAGTGATTAGTGTAATACTTTTGTGGTAAATTATAAAACTAAAAAAAAAAATTTATAAATAAATAAATAATTACCGGCAATAATTCAAATAACCATATACATCATATTCATGTACATATGGTTATGTACATACATACATACTTATGTAGTTAGAAGGGAATAATTCAATTGTTAATAACTAGGGTATTTAAAATGACCTAAAAATATGTGCACTAGCAAGTGCTTTACTTACCAAGTTTCCATATAAATAAGAATGGATTTTTCAACTTTTCACATTTCTTTATTGCTCTCGGGAACAAGAAAAGCTTCAACTTAGGAATGTACGTATTCTTGTAGCCCAACAAGAAAGGTCTTAATGTATTTTTTGGATGAATTCACTCCTTTAAGAAATATAATATACATATATATATATCTGCGATTTGTTGTTTGTTAACCTATGCCGCAACAACAACTATAACTCACATGTATGTACTGATATTTGTATAAATATTATAACTTTGAATCACTTTTTATCTACGGAAATTGTCCAAAATTCTGTTGTACGTTCATTTGTTCACGAGAAAATAATATATAATACATATGTAAATGTAAACAATTTAAAAATCCCTTGGGATCTGTATGGAAAATGTATCATTTTAAATCCAAATCCCATTAAGAGAGAAATTTAGCAGTGCTGCAAGTATATAAATGAATTCAACAATTTTTTTATTTTTATTGTTTTTATTTTGTACACTGTCCAAAAATTAAATATCTTACATGTGTTTGAAAAACTATTTAGAATTTAAATATTGCAATGTGCAAGTGGTACATTTTCGTTAATATTGTAGGTCTCGGCATATTACTTAAGGAGGAGCGAATATCGGATAAAATTTGAACGACTTGAAATAAGAAAAACATCGCTACTCTGATATATGATGTAAGCTTACACATAATAACTTTCAACGCGAATAGCTTGCAACCGCGCTGGATATAAAGCATTGACAAACTCAAGACAACCTGCAGTCGGAGTATACGAATATCGATCGATATGTCGATCTTTGATCCTCTCCTCGGAGAGTACATATTTTATGTATTAATCTAGGCAAAAATCAGCTAACGTAATAAATTTCAAGCAAATCGAACTTTATTAATTGCTCATTTCTATGGAGTTACTCTTGAACTCTTTTTCTAACGACCCAATAATTAACAAGGTGTATCCTTTCGACCAAAATCCAAAATTATAGAAAATTAATTTTTCTAATTGCGGTCAACAGGTAATGTTAAACCCTCCGAGTGTATTTCTGACATGACAGAAGACTACTCTATTAATGGAGAACCGTCAAGACGGATACCACATATTGAACGAGGAAATTTTTAATGTTGACCGAAAAGACCTTCGGAGCTGTTCTGAAAGCCGATCGGTATTCAAACTGTCCAATTGATTTCTTGCTCATACTTTCTTTACGAGTACATTTAATTAAAAAGTGGAGGCAGTTTGTTGCTAAAAACATTAAACAATTAAAAAAACTTGAATATATTAGGTTTCATAAATTAATTTAGTTTAATTTCCATATCAAAGTCTTTTATGCTTTATAAAATAAAAACATAAAAATTTAGATAAATCCGCCAATTATTAAAGAACAATGTCCCTGTATGTACCTATATCTACGCTGCCAATGCGCGATGACTGTTAGTTTGATGACAGGAGATTCTTAATATTTTTCTCGCTTATTACCAGACCCATACGCTTCGCTTCCTTACCTAATCTAGAGAAAGCAGGGCTCGCGGTGTGGTTGCTGACGCCCCTGCCGCTTTGTTGTTTTTACTGCTATTTGAACTTCTTCACAGTCGATCAATACAAAATTTGTTCTATCGTCAACGATTGGGGAATCGGGTTCTCCATCTTCTGATGTTCCATTTTCATTGCCATTTAGAAGGCTGAAGATGTGTTCTCTCCGTAAATTCAGTATTCTCTAGTCATCAGTCGATAGATCTGAAATCTTCTGTAAGTTTCCGTATCTTTTCGTAGAGTTTTCTCAAGCTCCCGCTTCTCGGCCTCCTTCCCTCTTCAGTTATCGGGATCTTTCCCATCCCACAGGTGTAGTGGTCGCCTGCAACGTTGTGAGGTGGACAGCCCGTTTTTTTCTACTGCAGAGTGGTAATCTTAACCTTCATTTTTTTTTTTTTGTCTTTCCGAAAACCAATAGTTTCATTTACAGCTTTATATACACCGCCACATATTTCCCATATACCGAATAGCTGATGAGAACTTTTAGAGAGCAGAAATACAAGTCGATTAGTAAACTGTTTGTGATGCGTATCTTTCCTGCTACAAACTCCAGATTTGAGATAATGTTAGGTCTTCGGATTGAAGGAGCGTCGAAAACACTGGAGGCATGAAGTTCCCCTAGCACAAAATGATCGATTCGGCTTGAGGGTTTCAATCCGGAGACAGTATAGTAGCTTGATGAATTTTCTTGTGCTGGAATCCATTACTAAGGTAATCATATTTTGGGTCCCGACGAAGTCGATCAGACTTAATCTCTCAATTGTTGTGCCAAAATAGCTTTTCTTCGACCCTGGTGCTAAAATCGTTAAGCACGATTTTGAAATCGAGGCGAGAGTAGTGATAGTGATAGTAGTAGTAAGTTGGTTTTAGGCGCTCATAATAGGCAACCTTACTTACGTCCTTTTCTTCCGTCAGATTTTTGGGATTCGGCGAATCCATCTCACTGCTACCGCGAATCCGACAAGAAAATTTATGCTCAACTCCATAGTGGAGAAAAGGCAATGAAAGCTAAAAATTTAGCCATATTATTTATGTTTGTTCTTTAATAACTTTGTGGTGTTAGAGTGTCATGTATTGCATTAGAGATTTGAGGAAGCGTAAAAAAGTAGAATGTTCGGTTATATTTTGCTTCATCTCACTTCACCTCGCCGCAACTAAATCTTCTCAAATACAATATATTCTTCATTCTTCAGGTTAATGCCTAATAGATATGATCGGTTCACTATTGTATTTTTAAAAGTAAATAATTTTTTTCTTTAAAAAAATTAAATATCGCTGATAAAAATTCCATTATTAGAAATTTTCTAAAATTCTATTTGTGGTCGTTGCTTAACTTCCCGCCTTCATAAATAATAGCAAAAAAATTACTCTTCTAATTTAGCGACGATTTTTTATCAGCACAAATATTCAATAGGTAGTGAGGATATTTCATTTTTGCAAGTAATACCTTCAGAGGGACGAATTGGCCGTCAATCCTGACTTGAAGGAGTTCGATGAGCCATACATTACCAAATTACTCTTTACTTCTTGTTAGACCAATTTTGGAATATGGCTCAGTTGTATGGAGGCACTATCAATTGTATAGTGACAAATTGGAATCTGTACAATAAGAACCTGCCTTCTTACAAAAGTCGTTTACGGCGCATTAATCTGTGTACACTCCATAGTCGTAGAAAGATGCTTGGAATTTTATTTCTAACTAAATTGATAGTAGATGTTATCAATAACCAATTTTTACTAAGCGAGCTTAGCTGTATCATCCCTTTAAGGTCATCTAGGCCGCTTTCATTGTGTTCATGCAGAACAAACTTTGAAATGCACGACGCTTTTAGATCTTTGTGTAACGATTTTAATACACATTCCTCCAACATTGATTCCTCTAACTCGTTTATCTGTATCAAAACATACTTACTGAGTGCTTTAAATAATTAAAAAAATTCCCTCTTCTTTTCTCCATGCAATTTTATAGCAGCTGATGAACAAATCTGTAGCTGTTTAGTGTAAGAGGCAAGGGTTAGCCGCGTCCCTTTTGTGCTTGCTCACTGCGCATCGACCACGACCGTTTTCATTTGACGTTGCTGTAAGTGATCCACTTTTCATCACCAGTCACCGAGCGAAATTCTTGCGAAACATTTTTTGAAAAGACATAAGCTGAGTTCGTTGAGGAATGTCGATAAAAATTAGCCAGTAAAGAAACTGAGAGAATAAAATGTTTTACTCTCGCAAAGAAAGAAATTTACTGAGTTTAAACCTAACAGGATTCAGTAAAAAATTATACAGTTTATTTTTTCTGCTTCTGTATTCAGAATTTATTGTATTTCAACAACAATCGGCAGCCGTCCTACCATAAAGATAAATATCCTTTTTCTAATAGTCCTCTAAAAAGCCGAAAATTTGCTTTGCATAAATTTGTCGCTTAGATTTTCAGGAAGGATGACTGAAATACGAAAATGAACTTGAAATTCTTTTTCCATGCAAGAGGGACATTTAACTCAACATTATTATAGAGGTTCGTTGATTCTGTTACAATACATAAAATCCAAACAAGAGCTTTATTTTCCATTTTAAACGTGACTAATATTTCAGTTTGCTTAAGAAAGCATTATCGTCATTGTGACCGTAGCAGAAACTTTGCTTCGAATTTGTTTGTCGCCACTGCTTTCTAGTAAATTAAAGGAATCCAAAATCAAAAGTAATAATATTTTATAATTCTAAGCCTTCACTTCCAATACTTCAATGTAGGATGTGCGGTGTACGGGCGATGATTCCACTCCACTGCCACCACATTCTTATTTAATGAGTACCTTAAATATTTAATTAAATTTACTTTAGCAAAATTATATTTAGGCACTTTTTTGTTAGTATATTATTCGTATTAAAGTGTTACTGTTAATTTAATTTTAAATCAATCATATGGTCAGCTGTTTTTCATATTTGCTAGTTTTTATTGAATGAAATTTTCCCAGCTCGATTTTGTCACTCTCTCTCTCTCCAAACCAAACGTCAAAATTGCTCCCTCTCGTTACTAATTTTACTGAGTTTTTGGATCATCGAACGCGACTCAGTAAAAATTGTTACAGCGCATCTAGTCCCCGAACAGAACTATATACAAAGTTTTATTAATATATAAAGTGAATTTTTCCATAACTTAATTGCAACAGTACTTTTTTAAGTAATTTATTTATTACTGAATCTGTTTAAATCAACTAGAGTAAGTTGAAAACCTTAAAATTAAATTGAAAACATGTTAGCCCCAGTTGGCTCAGATCTCTTTTCTAACTAAGCTATGGCGCTTTCATTAAAAGGCGGGAACATCTATACGCCGGGAACCCGGGAATTTCCTGATGAGTTGCATAAAGCATTAGCTAATAAGTTGGGATTATTTCTCAATTCTGTGAGGTACTTCGTTCTGTTCCTTTCAACTGCAGTCTTAACCAGTAGGATTGCAAGGTATTATACCTATATACGAATTACCCTTAGAATTTTCGACTGGACCTTTGTATTTTCTCAATATTAATTGCACATGTTATACCCCTCCGTTGAATACCATACATCCTTATCATTGTAAATGAGTACTTTATAATCAAGAGACCTAAGGTAAAAGCTAATGGCAAGACCTGTGTACGTAACGTAAATGTGACTTGCTTACACTTTTGCTAATTGACTTTAATTCTCCAGTTTGCCAACCATTCTTCGATATTCCGCGAAAGTGGATGTTTGTACTCTTTGGTTTACTGGGATGTTTACAGTGTATACACTCTTAATGTATACTATAGGCCTAAAAACACAACTGGAATGATTAATTCCGATTGTTTCACAGTAAACCGCCTGTTAGACAGATATGATTCAAATACATATATTGTAGAATTAGTTAAACAGAGTATTAAAAATTTTATGAAATAGAACTTTATGCCAAACTTTGTTGAACGCTTGTGATACGTCCGAAAGTATTGCACTTCCTAATTTCATTAGAAATTCGGTTAACTTGTTCTATAACATATAATATATATAATTGGCACTTTGTAACCGCTGAAACGATTTTCGGCCGAGCTCCTCCTCCGATTTGTGGTTTTGCGTCTTGATTTTTTTCCATCAAATGGAGGAACCTACAGTTTATACTAAGCCGCCTCCGAACGGCTGATGGTTTTTTTACGAGGAGCCTTTTATTTCATGTCCGAAATACACTCGGAGGGGTGGACAATCCCTGCCGAGGGGCGACCACAATTAGAAAATTTAACTTAATTTTTTATTTAAATTAATTTTCCATAACTTTTGGATGTTGCTGGCACTGGGATATGAACCCGAGCCTTCCGAATGTCAGTACGCAATGCTAACCACTCGGCTATAACATAGTGTTCACAAAAACCGAATTGGTGTTCTGCTTTCGGAGAGAGATAGCACAATTCTTTCGAATAATTTGTAAGAATATGGCTTTACAAATAATATGAATATATAATTGGGGTAATTCGATAGTTTTGTCCGTGTTTTCTGTGTTTGTAACTGTACTTACTTATTTTACTGGCGTAGACACCGCTTACGCAATTATAGCCAAGTTAAAAACATTGCGCCATTCGTTTCATCTTTTCGCTGTTTTTCGGCAATTGGAAATACCAGGTCCTTCTCTACCTGGTGCTTCCAACGGAGTGGAGGTTTTCCTCTTCTTCCACCGGTGGGTACGGTATTCGCCGTTTCCAACTCGCAAAGGACCATAAACCTTACGCTAAACATTTTTCTCTCGAAAACTCCTTATGCCGACTCATCAGATGTTGTCATCATGCATACTTCCGCACCATATAGCAAGACGGGAAAGATGTGAGACTTGTAGAGTTTGGTTTTTGTTCGTCAAGAAAGAACTTTACTTTTCAATTTCCTACTCATTCTAAAGTAGCACCTGTTGGCAAGAATGATTTCAAGGCTGACATTATTATTGGTGTTGATGCTGGTCCCCAAATAGACGAAATTATCTCCGACCTCGAAATTATGACTGTAAAGAGTGACGTGGTAGCCAAATTACGAATGCGATGACTGTTTGTTTGATATATTTCTCCTTGCCCTCGTTCACTACCAGACCCATATCCTTGGCTAAGGATTATCCAATCTGGAGAAAGCAGAACTCACGGGGCGGTTGTTGAGGCCAATAATGGCAATATCATCGGAGTATGCCAGCAGCTCTTCAGCTCGTATTATCTTCTCCAGCAATAAGTTAAAAAAGTCACCCGATAAGGAATCCCCTTGTCTGAAACCTCGTTTGGTATCGAACGACTCGGAGAGGAGCTTTTAGTGTTGCTTAACGTCAGTTTAAATTTTTTTGCGGGAATACTAAATTCAGACATAGCGGCGTAGAGACAGCTCCTTTTTGTATTGTCGAAGGCTGCATTAAAGACGACGAAGAGGTGGTGTATGTCGATCATTTTTTGGCTCATGGTGAATATCTGGTCAATTGTTGATTTACCAGGTCTAAAGCTAAAACTGATAAGGTCCAATAAGTGTGTTGACGGCAGGCTTTAGTCTTTCACGCAATACGTTCGCCATGACCTTCTATGCGATATTAACGAAGCTTATCCTACGATAATTGGCCCAGATGGTGGGGTGGCCCTTTTTGTGGAGTGGGCAGAGCACACTTAGGTTCCAATCGTCGGGCATGCTTTTATCCGGCCATATTTTGAAAAGAAGGTGATGCATGCACCTTATCAGCTCTTCACCGCTTTATTTGAATAGCTCGGTCGTTCGGAATTATAAAACAAAATGTAAAAATTAACAAAAGCAAATACTTAAACAACAACAATTATAAAGCTTCCAAAACAACAAAAAGTTTAGGTGCACAAATACATCACTTCGCAATAACAGAATTAAAATTTAATCTAAAGTAAAGATAAACACACAAATTGCAAAACATTACTTTGATGGACTCAAAGATCTAGATAAATTTATGATATTTAAAAACCTCTATAAAAAATTTGCCAACGGGAATAGTTGCGGAGCATCACAATCTTTACATCTTTTTAAGAGGATTTCGTTGACCAGTAGCAAGCTATGGCAAGTTGTTTAATTTTGTTCCAATTTCTTGCTCAAAAATATAAGTATGTATATATATGGCAAAGGATCATAACTTTTACCCAAAACCTTTATTTCGAAAACTCTTTACGCCAACTCATCAGGTGTTGTCATCGTCCATGCCTCCGCAGTATATAGCAGGACGGGAATGATAAGCGACTTGTACACTTTGGTCTTTGTTTGTCGAGAGAGGACATTACTTTCCAATTGCCTACTCAGTCCAAAGTAGCACCTGCTGGCAAGAATGATTCAAGGCTGACATTGTTGTTGTTGCTAATAATAGTTCCAAAATAGACGAAGTTATCTACGGCTTCAAAGATATGAGCGTTAACTGTGATTTGGCTTTTGGTGTTACTTAATGTCAGTTTAGACAGACGTTTACGTTTTGCAGGGATACCAAATTCAGATAGGTATAGCGTCGTTGAGGTAGCTCCTATCGCGCTGTCGAAAGCTGCTTTAAAATTGAGGAAGAGGTATTGTGTTTCGATCGTCTTACCGGTATTTTCCAAACGTTGGCGCATGGTGAATATGTGGATAAATACGTGGTTAAAGGTTGATTTTCCAGGTCCAATTTGTTTGTTGACGGTAGTATCAAAACAGTAATTGGCGGTTTTGTTGTTTGTGCGTATTTGATATTCGAACTTCTTCATAGTCGTGCAATGGCACGTCTATTCCATCGTCAACGAAGGAAAAATCGGGTATGCCGCCTCCTGGTGTTCCAATCAGCAATCTAAAGAAATTTTCCCTCCATAAATTCAATATACTGTTAGCATCAGTCACTCGGCTTTCTGCGTTCTACTAAAGTTTGCTTCGGTCTCGAAAATTTCTGTAAGTCGTCGTATCTTTTCGTAGAATTTTCGAGCATTACGTTCACTCACTCACTCATTCGACTCGGCTTCACATCCACACTTCCTTATACCGAGTTACTGATGAATGCTCTCAGAGGGCAGGAGTGCAAATCGAGTAGAAACCCGTTCGACTATCTCCCGTCCGTCTATATAACAGAATCGATTTGGTTTTGAGTTCCTCGATCTGGATACAGCCAATTAGCTTGATGAATTTTCCTGTGCTAGAATGTAGTAATAGAAAAAACCATGTTTCGGGCCCTGACGAAGTCCACCATTTGGGTATTTTTCGTTTTGGAGGTTGAATTTCCCGACAGTTCTGCCAAAGATACCTTGAATGCAGGGAATTGGAGAGTTCGATTATGATACAACTTTTAGCTGTTTTCACTTTTGGCTTTCTTTGTGATACTAAAGTTGGACGTGTTTTTATGAGCTCAATTTATGTTATTAGCCTATGGTAATGATGAAATACAAGCTTTAATTAAAATTTGAAAATTAGGCGATTATATTTAATACATAATGGTAGGTAAGAACAATAATACAATTAAAATTTTGATAATAACTCCAGAGTGCAGCAACAACTCCTGTATGAAATTCAACTTGTACTTATATTCGCCTTGCTATAAGAAATGTTTAAATAATTCATACATGTACATGTTTTACAAATATTTTTTTTTCTTACAGCTTTCATTCACTTAGACGTTACAACTATATGCCTTTCACTAGGCATTACAAATTTGTTTCTCCAGCTTTCTTCTACAAATAAAAATTTCCACTTATTTCAAATCACGATTTCAAAACAGCTATAATTAAAAAAAACTGAGATTCCGCACTGCTTAAGGGCGTGCCATATTTGATGGTGAACAATAGCTTAACCTGTTAACACCATTATGGCAGAAGCCGAAGGAGGCTCCGAGCAGGATGATGTTTCATTCTTGCGGACGGTAAGTATTCTTAAAAGAAGTAGTGACTTCATTATAGTTACACCGCTTTACTTATGTTATTAATAGTAGCCAATAAAAGTTGATCGTGTAAGTAAGGTAGCGAACGTCTCATTTTCAAACATTTCCGCATAAAAACTTAATTAAATGAGTTCAACTAATTACTATGTTAAATAGCTACTTTCAGTGTTGTTTCGTAAACGCTCCCAGAAATATATCATTTAATGAATTCAATTCTATAGCAAAAAATCTTATTTTTATTACATCTTGGAATCGCTCCAGCATTAATAGCATAAATATCATTTATTCCAAAATTATACCAAAACAATAATTTAAAAAAATAAATAAGTAAACTATCTTCCACCTTTAGGAAGATATGGTATGTCTTTCGTGTACTGCGACGGGAGAACGTGTTTGTTTAGCGGCTGAAGGATTCGGCAATCGCCATTGTTTTTTGGAGAATATTGCCGATAAAAATGTTCCTCCGGATCTATCCCAATGCGTCTTCGTTATCGAGCAGGCGTTATCAGTTCGAGCCTTACAAGAATTAGTGACGGCTGCAGGATCAGAAACAGTGAGTTTTAAAATATACGTATTTATTAATCTTACTATTAACATATGTGCACATAAAAAATTATAGCAAAATGGTTTGTTACCTTGATTATCCTCACTTTAGCCAAAATGAAAATTAAATCAGTTCCTTATTAATGGGCTCAGGTTTTAGATCCAGGCTTCCTAGAACGTTTTCCAAGTGCAAGTGACATCTCAACTCTGCTCGGCAAACGCTACGCAAATTTCGACATGCACGATAGCAAGATTCCACAGAAGGCTTTCTGTGGATTCCGAAAGATTGACGGTTATTGTAGTCAATAGCAAAACTTATAACCATTAAAAATCTAATGCAAATACATCGAAACATCAATGAGTCATCCATTCAATATTAAGTCGCATAAAGTCGCTTAGTTAACTTTTCGGATCAGAGGAAGTAATATATTTAAATGGTTTTCATTGAGTTCACTTATTGAGCTTCGTCAGAAAGAACTTATTCAAAAAGGTTAATATTATAACTTCTAAATTATAGATCATAGTAGACTCAAAACACTTGAAATAGTCACTAGAAGCATCTCAAGATACTTAACCAGTTGAAATTTACTTGTATAGTAAAGGGCTTAACATTTTGAAGCAGACCAAGTATTCCATAATTTACTCAGATAAAATTGAACTCATCACGCCCTTATCGTGCTTATCCTGTTCATTGAATTTCATACCCAAACGGTACCGCAAATAAATGATATACATAAAATGGGATAAAACTACCTTATTATTTTAGAGTTACTGACGTATCTAAATTGAAGCCTTCGGCGTTGGGTTTTCTAACTCCAATGAATACCAACGCGAGCTATCGCCAAATAAGAGCGCTGACATAATGAAGTTTTCTCATTGAAGTTCGTATCATTTTAAGACCATTTAATAAATTGATTACATTTATTTCAACTAAGACTCTACAATCTTTACCTGCTGACAAAGGTGTGTCTCCTCCTTCTGAGTTAATTTTTCAGCAAAATACAATTTATTTGTCAAATTTTTCTCTCATTTGCCTATTCCTCCTAGTCAGTTTATTCTTCTTTCTTTCACACTTTTATCCTTCACACCATATATGTATAGCGTTGTCAAAATTGAAAATGCCATTTGCTCATCGTTGACGCCGCGTTATTGCGGATGGTCCATACAAATTGTATAAAATGTGTATATGTATATATGTATTTGTTTGTGTGAAATATGATGTTGTAGTCTCTTTGTGCCAATGTCAATTAAATAAATAAATAGGTATATTGAACTGTATTATTATGTATTTTATGCAGTAATTTTATTATTATATTTATTTACATTTATCTTTCTCTCTTCTTTTTATGTTCGTGAATGCATGTGCACTTTCCACAATTTCTGCATCCGGTGTTAAAATATCCTATATACATAATTTTCTACCCAATTCGACTTCCACAATGCTCCAGGTCATGGTAAAATTTTATTTAAGTTGGAACTAATCTAAGTTTTGGTTTTCAAAATTTCATTTAGCATTAATATCTATTTGTTTTTTTACTAACAACAAAATTCTGTGTACAAAATTTATTGTAGTTATGGAAGTTCATACAATGTATGTATGTATGTATAAAGAACTTAGTTCGTAAAAGCTTCAGCGATTAATAATTTAAGAAAGACCGACTTTCAGGGGAACAGCACGTTATATATCTGTATAGAATGTTCGTCTGCTTGATTGTGCTCACAGAAAGCACTTACCAAGTATGCTCTATTTATGGAACTAATGGTCGAAGTTATTTCAAATGGATTGGAAGACATAAGATAGTTACTAGAGAGCTTACATTACTTGCCAAAGTGGGACCGCAATTAGAAAAAAGTATAGCAATATTTCTTCAAATACAATGTTTTGAATGACGTTTTCTTTTCCCTTTTATGTGCTGTCATGACGCTGACGATCCCAAAAAGCACAAAACTTTTTTTTATAGAACAAAGAGATTTACCCCTGGTTTATAATTGTATATGGAGACGTAGACTGTTGTCCTGAATCGATAGATTAAGTTGGGCATAGAGTCATTTTGTAAAAAAAAAAAATTTAAAACGAAAAACTGGGTATGAGGATTATAATTCTCCTCGCGTGAGCTGAATTTTTTTTATTGATGAGGTTTGGAAAGAGATAATAGTCCGAGGCAGCCAAATCGGGCGAATACGGTGGATACGGAAGTAATTGGAGCCCTAAGTCATTGATTTTAGCCATTGATGCGAAGCTCTTGTGCGTTTTTCATTTTTGTGCATACATAACATGAAGCCAAACATGTCAACAACAATCAGCTGTCATAACACAACTAAGGGCAGTATCGCACGAAAATTTAGCATGTTTTCTTAAATCTGAACGGATTACAAGGCGCATTTTTTTCAGTAGCTGCGCATTCTGGCCATCAAGGAGGTTACTTTTCACCCCACCAGTATATATGTATATACAATTGGCGATTGACGGCTGACCTCCTACTTCAGTTCGTGGTGTGCGTCTTTTTGTTTTTCAAACAAATGAAGTGACCTTCAGTTTATTCTAAGCCGCCGCCGAACGGCCAATGGATGGATGGCTTGACATTCTCTGCGAGGAGCGACCGCAATTAGAAAAATTAATGTTCTATAATTTTGGATGTTGGTTATTCCGACCTTACCTTTCCTTCGGTATGTTCCCCTGATAGTAAATATTAAATATTTAAGTTAGCAGCTTTTAATATCTCCACGATATATTAGCTAGATAGATTGTATCGATATCTTTCCATAATATATACTTATAAACTTACACAATAAGTATTAATATATATGTATATGTATATATGTATATAATTGGCGCTTTGTAACCGCTGAAGCGATTTTCGACCAACCTCCTCCTCCAATTTGTGGTATGCGTCTTGATGTTTTTCCAACAAATGGAGGCACCTACGGTTTAAGCTAAGCCGCCTCCGAACGACTGATGATTTTTATGAATAGCTTTTATTTCTTCCCAGAAATACACTCGGAGAGCTTGAAATTCCCTGCAGATATACAATAAGTATTAATAGTCCTCTTAATATTCGTGGAATTAACGCCCGTCCCTTTCGATAACCATAATTTTCTAGAGTACTTTCAATGTGAAAAATTGTCCGGTCCCGTTAGTTTTAGCTATATAACGTGTTTAGGTCATTTGAAGCTGAAGGTAGTCAAATGTATTCTGTGAGAAAGCATATGGTTCTTTCACTCCTCTTAATAGTCTTTTATAATATCAAAGTCTATACACTCTCCTTCTGCGCAGATTCAACTGAAATAATTAACCCCCACCTTTCTTCTTATTTATACTCATGCCTACTACTATGAACCCCTGATATCCTATATAATTTTACAGAACTAGTGTTTAATAAAAAATATTATTATTATAAATACTCGTAAACTTTAAACTTTCAGGGCAAAGGTACTGGATCAGGTCACAGAACATTACTGTACGGTAACGCCATCCTCTTGCGGCATCACAACAGTGATATGGTAAGAAAGCATGGACAGGGGTAGTTGAAATACACTTAATTATTTATATTAACATCTGATCAAATATTTTTGTTATGTAGTACCTAGCGTGCCTATCTACGTCTTCCTCAAATGACAAACTGTCTTTCGATGTGGGCTTGCAAGAGCATAGCCAAGGCGAGGCATGCTGGTGGACTGTACACCCCGCAAGCAAGCAAAGATCTGAGGGTGAGAAAGTTCGAGTGGGTGATGATTTGATTTTGGTGTCAGTAGCCACAGAACGTTACTTGGTATGTGGATGAGCGATTGATCCTAAATTAATAATGTATGAGTCGTAATTTTTTTTGTATGATCCACAGCATACCACTAAGGAAAACGAACAGTCGATTGTGAACGCAAGTTTTCATGTTACCCACTGGTCGGTGCAACCATATGGTACTGGTATATCCCGAGTAAAATATGTCGGTTATGTATTTGGTGGAGATGTGCTGCGGTTTTTTCACGGCGGTGATGAGTGCTTAACCATACCAAGCACTTGGGGCCGCGAAGCAGGACAAAAGTAAATACAATAACAAAGGCACATTAGTTTTAACTCCCGTGACCATTATTTACAAGGAATTTTATGGCCTAAAACTATAACTTAAAGTTTAATCACAAAAGAAATTGTATTATGGTCTTTTTACATAGCAAATTTTTAAATTTTTTATTTAACTAGTTTGATAGCTACCTTTAAGACGGCATTAGAGCTTTGACGAATTCGGCATTCTCTTATGGGTCTCATTTAGTTCCTTTAAGGCATTGTTGAAAGCCTTTTTTCGGTCCCTTTACAGAATTTTCAATAAAACGAAGAATTAAAAGTAGAAATAAAAAATTGAATTCAAGTTAGGTTAACGGTATTGAATCTTTATTTCACGAAAAGACACTTCGGACAGCCTAATGTAAATAATTTAATTTAATTTTTTTTGCCCCAGTATCGTTGTATACGAAGGCGGTTCTGTAATGTCGCAAGCTCGCTCACTATGGAGACTTGAGTTAGCTCGCACTAAATGGACTGGCGGCTTCATTAATTGGTATCATCCCATGCGCATACGTCATATTACAACTGGCCGATATTTGGGTGTCAACGAGAACAACGAATTAATTTTGGTAAAACTATATTAACAAAAAATTATTTGTTCTGATTTGAATATCACATTTTTCTATTGCAATCAAAAAGGTTAAAAAAGAAGAAGCATCTATTGCATCAACGACTTTCTGCTTGAGGCAGGAAAAGGACGACGAGAAAAAGGTACTTGAGGACAAAGATCTGGAAGTAATTGGTGTACCAATCATCAAGTACGGTGACACCACAGTTATTGTTCAACACTGCGAATCTAGTTTATGGCTCAGCTACAAAAGTTATGAGACTAAAAAGAAGGGCGTCGGTAAAGTGGAGGAAAAGCAAGCTATCCTTCACGAGGAAGGCAAAATGGACGACTGTCTCGACTTTTCCCGTTCCCAGGAAGAAGAATCAAAAACCGCTCGAGTCATTCGCAAGTGTAGCAGCCTTTTTACACAATTCATCAAGTAAGTATATCGACTTACATATGTACTACTAATTTAAATTTCAATAAATTTAAATTTCATAACATAATATCAATTTCATACATATATTATTATATACTATTAATTCAATTCAGCTTTATAGAAATTTCAATTATCTTCAGTTCCATAACCAAAATATATTTGGCTATAAAGCTTTTTAACATAATTTTTTTCTTGTGCAAATATTTTTAATTTTGATAATATTTTATAACCGCGAGAAGCTTTTATTTCATGCCAGCAGTACACTCGGCGGGATTGATAATTCCCTGCCGGAGGGCGATTGAAGTTAGCCAGTTATCATTAATGGTAGTACGCAGTACTAACCACTCTCTCTCTCTGGTTTCACAACGGAATCGTTTATAATTTTGAGGACAGATTTATTTTATCCTAACCGAGTTGTTTGGATCGCAGCACCTTAGGAATACTTATTTGTTTTGGTAATTTTGCTTGGTATCTGTTAAAGCGTTGGGCACCAAAAGCCATTTTTAGAGTATTTGTAACAAAAAATGTCATTTGTCAAACAATTTGAGTGCTCGAGCATAAGTATAAGTAATAACAGTACTTTTCTGTGGTTTAAATTGAAAAATAATTCAGACATGATATCAAGAACTCTATTAATATTTCTCTGATAAAAACTGAATGTATTTTAAATTTAGTATACCTATGTTATTTCAATGTAATCTGATAATATTGTACTAATGAAGTACACGTATTTATAAAAAAAATGATATTAAATCCCCAACTTAATTTTACTATTTTTCTTATTTTTAGTGCTTTGGAGACACTTCAGTCGAATCGACGCCATTCAATTTTCTTTCAAAAAGTAAACTTAAACGAAATGGTTATGTGCCTTGAAGATTTGATCAATTACTTCTCTCAGCCGGAGGACGATATGGGTAAGAATTTCAAAATTGTTTTGAATCTGAATCTTGCATGTTTTTATGTTGAGCTGTACAATTTTCTAGTATCCTTCGCTAATGAAAAATAAGTGTAACAAGTATTTATTTATAAGACGGAATTGCTGCTTAAGTGTCAGGGTGTCACGATTTATTGTGACTATATATGACTAATACGACGTTGGGATCATAATGCTTAAAATTCAAAAACTAAACGTGTACGAGTTCTATATGTTTTGTTTATAGATATATATTTGAAAAATTTGTTTAAGGATCATTTTCTAATAACGAGCAAAGTTAAAATTTATGTTGGAATTATGATAAATTGTTTAAAAATATAACAATATTTATAATATTTAAATAATTCATGCAAAATAAAATATAAAATAACAAAATATTGCAAATCAAAACACCGTTCTTTCAGACAGAGATCGAGGGGGTTCACAAGAAAGACGACGGGGAAGACTATAATCCACTTGGCTTAAGGACTCATCCTTAATATAAAACCGAGCGTTATTAGTAAAAGAAACAAGCTAAATTCGGTTCAATCTTGCAAGAAATTATGTAAAGTTTTTACTCAGGACCGTCTTTCTGAGCATCAGTGTCATTGTAAGTTTTCTCGGGTTTTTTGTTTACATATTTTAGACGAATTTCTGCTACCATGAGACATGATCCCCTTAGTCTTTTGTGTAATCCTTCAGGGTAGCTATTTTAAATTTAAAATATTTTCATTTCATTTATTTTATTTGCTGCATTTGCTAAAAAGGTACAATGGTTATCGATGATTCGTTCTTAGGATAAATTGGTTTAGGCCATGTACAAGTACATCTATGCAAAAACTGCTCAAGCTAAGAATCACAAAAGCTCACTCACAATTTGTTTTTTTTTCTTTCTTATTTTTTGTTCTTGCATACTAGGCTAGTGACTCCTAAGTACATTGTACATTTATTAACTTTTTTTTTTAATTTCCAGAACACGAAGAAAAGCAAAATCGTTTCCGAGCACTTAGAAATCGCCAAGACTTATTTCAAGAAGAAGGAGTTCTGAATTTAATATTGGAAGCTATTGACAAAATCAATGTCATTACTTCACAAGGATTTTTAGCCAGTTTTTTGGCCGGCGATGAAACTGGTCAAAGCTGGGACTTAATATCCACATATTTGTATCAACTTTTGGCCGCCATTATTAAGGGAAATCATACTAATTGTGCACAATTCGCCAACAGTAACCGCTTAAATTGGTTATTTTCGCGTTTAGGGTCCCAAGCCTCCAGTGAGGGCTCAGGCATGTTAGATGTATTGCACTGTGTTCTTATTGATTCACCAGAAGCTTTGAATATGATGCGGGATGAACATATTAAGGTCATTATATCACTTTTGGAGAAACATGGCCGAGACCCAAAGGTTCTTGATGTACTATGTTCACTTTGTGTGGGTAATGGAGTGGCGGTAAGATCGTCGCAAAATAATATTTGCGATTTCCTGTTGCCAGGAAAAAATCTATTATTACAAACTCAATTAGTGGATCATGTGGCCAGGTAAATATCCTTACATTTGCAAAATAAAATCTTGAAAATCTAGTTAAGAATCTTTATTTTAGCATACGGCCCAATATTTTTGTTGGTCGTGTAGATGGGTCAGCCATGTATCAAAAGTGGTATTTCGAGGTTACAATGGATCATATTGAACAAACAACACACATGATGCCGCATTTGAGAATAGGTTGGGCGAATACCTCTGGGTATGTTCCTTATCCAGGAGGTGGTAAAAAATGGGGAGGAAACGGTGTGGGTGATGATCTTTATTCTTTCGGCTTTGATGGTGCGCATTTATGGACGGGCGGACGCCGAACTTTAGTTGTTAACCACTTGCCAGAGGAACCATTCATAAGGAAAGGAGATGTTATCGGTGTTACAATCGATCTATCAGTTCCTATAATTACATTTACCTTTAATGGCAATAAGGTACGAGGCTGCTTCCGAGATTTTAATTTAGACGGAATGTTTTTCCCTGTAATGAGCTGCTCTTCAAAACTGAGGTAAGTTGTGAAAATAGTTTTATGTATTTATACTACATACATTGTGATGTAAACTTAAAATTAAAAAATAAGAAAATATAGTAAGCTAATTCAAAATTGGCCGAAAGCAAATTATTATATTTTTAAAATACATATTTTTATAAATAGAATAATCGTATCTTTTTTATTCCCAGTTGTCGTTTTCTTTTTGGTGGAGATCATGGCCGCCTAAAATTTGCTCCACCTTTGGGCTTCTCTCCACTAGTCCAATGCTTGATGCCTCACCAAAACCTAAGTTTGGATCCTTGCTTTTACTTTGGAAACTTGAATAAGAATGTCTTAGCTGGACCGTGGCTAATTGAAGATGATACCGCGTTTGTTCCTAATCCTGTCGATACATCGGGCGTTTCACTCCCTTCATCAGTCGATCAAATAAAAGAAAAGTTGGCAGAAAATATTCATGAAATGTGGGCATTGAACAAAATAGAGGCAGGCTGGTCCTGGGGAGAACATAGAGATGACTATCAACGAATTCATCCATGTCTAACACATTTCGAAAAGCTTCCTTTGCCTGAACGTCGCTATGACAGTCAATTGGCGGTGCAAACCTTAAAGTAGGATATGTTTATCTATAATTCAAGGCAGTAATAAATAGTAAAAACAATAATAACTAAATTTTGTTTAAAAATTGTACAGTTTAAAAAAACTTATAATTTACTATAATTTGTTTTTAATTAATTTGATGTGTAATCGAATATACTTATTCATCCTTTATAGAACAATAATATCCCTTGGATATTATATTACGATGGATAAACCACCAGCACGAATACGCCCTATTCGGTTGCCGAATGAGATATTTATGCAAGCCAACGGCTACAAACCCGCGCCTTTAGATCTCAGTGCAGTTACTTTATCTCCAAAGCTTGAAGAATTAGTCGACCAATTGGCCGAAAACACCCATAATTTGTGGGCTCGGGAGAGAATTCAGCAAGGTTGGACTTATGGATTAAATGAAGATTCAGAAAACCATCGCAGCCCTCATTTGGTGCCATACTCAAAGGTTGATGAAGCAATTAAAAAGGCAAATCGAGATACCGCTTCGGAAACTGTACGTACACTATTGGTGTATGGATATGTGTTGGATCCGCCGACAGGTGAAGGTACTGAAGGCTTACTAGCAGAAGCGCAGAGACTGAAATTTGCTGCATTCCGCACCTATCGTGTGGAACGAAATTACGCCGTTACATCTGGTAAATGGTACTTTGAGTTTGAGGTGCTCACTGCTGGGCCGATGCGTGTAGGATGGGCGAGGGCTGATTGTCATCCTGGAACTATGTTGGGTAGTGACGACTCCAGCTGGGCTTTCGATGGACATAATGTGAGTTTTCTATTAAAATTGCTTCGCCCAATAAAATAAATTTGTATGGATTTACATACATATCAATTGAAATTTTTTATTTATTACTTGAAAATATACCCAATTATAAATTATATCCAACTATATGCACATGTATGTATGTACGTATGTATAGCCGGTCACGTGCCAGTTAAACAAGAAGTAACTTTGAGCTTCTTCAAGATACTCAAAAATAGCACCAATCCTGTTTATTTTACGCAGCTCTATAGCAAGTATAGTGGGAATTTTCGAAATCAATGACAATGTTTGTCTATTGAAATGTAAAAATTATGAATTCATTATTTTTGGCGAAAATGAAGGCAGTTTATGAGCATCAACATTCTCAATATTGTTAGTATCTGTACTTGAGTGCAGTGAGTGTTAATAATTACAAATTAAATTTTTCCTACGTTTCTTCTTTCATCACAAAGTTTTGTTCATGAAAAATGAAAAAAAAAATAATTTTAACGAGTAGCGAAGTTGTTCTTCAAATAATGTTTGACATACATACATATATGGCTTAGTACATATGCATATAAAATTGACCTTGACAGAAGTTTGTCTATTATATGGGTATGCAAAAACAATAAATTAATTTGTTTACATAGAGTAAATTTTGGTTTAATCTACTCACATAAATATTTGTGAATAAAAGTTTGAGTCAGTTAATTGTCCATATCTTTAAAATGCTGCATCGCTTCATTGTTGAAAACGATCTGTCAAGGTATTTGAATATTATATATTAACCAAAAATTGATTCCCCTATTCTTAATTACATACATAAATATGTACGTATGCATATCTATGTATGCAAATACAAAAATTTTAGGTGACTAAAATGCACGGTGGATCCGTGGAACATTTTGGTGTTCGATATGAGGCAGGTGATGTTATTGGTTGCTTTATCGATGTCTTGGAGCGAACCATCAGTAAGAATATTGATCAAGTTATCAATAAATTCAATTTAAGCGTTTTTCATTCCGCTGTTTTGTTCATTAATTACGACTACCATAATATATTTTCAAACGTACTTTTTTACAACATACATTCGTATAACATTTAGCAAAAATGTTCTCTCTCTTGAAGTGTAAAATGAACGAGGAGAAAAATTAAACACAAGACCAAATAAATTTTCGATTTTTTTAATTTATTTTTGTTACTTTGCTTTGTTTCTACTAATTTAAACAAGTATTTCTATTCATTAACTTGAAATAAATTAGGAGGAAAAAATTTCTGGTGGAACCTGTGAATCTTTTGGTAAACAATGTGGACCTGGTGATATTGTCGGCGTATTCTTAGATCTCGCTGACCATACAATCAGTAAGAAACTAAATTTTTTTTTGTCCATGCCCTTGCTTTTGATATTTACTAAAAATTTAAATATGTACTCCTTTGATCAGATGAAATAATAGTACTTAAAAGTTCCTTGATAACTGTATAGTTGCACCTTGTCCAAATACAATATTAAAAAAATGTTTTACAAAGTAATAAATGTTTTCGGAAATTGCATACAATTCCTGGCTACTTAGCAACCAGCAACAAGCAGAACCATATCCTGTCACTGCTTTTGAAATACACTCATGTCCATATACCTACATACCTGCAGATGAACAATGGACTTAGGTCTTAAATTGCATTTATATTTCTTAATTTATGTAAGAACGTAAACGTCATCATTTATTATTAGAAAGAAGCTTTCAAACAATCTTACTAACAAATGAAAATCCTTTCATGTTTAAAATATCGAATCAAATCATTTTTGAATAAATAAAATACAAAATAATTATTAATCACATAGAATATTTGATCGAATGAATTTTTAAAGAAATTAAATTTTTTTAACAGCATTTACATATATCAGAGTAAATGTGAGCAGCGATTTGGCTAATAACTATGAAAAAGATAAATTCTTTATTCTTTTGAAACAGCCCACAAAAAGTGAGATCCCACAATTTGCGCCAATTACCGTCGGATGAGCCTACTCAATATCAAATATAAGGCCCTATCGAGCATATTGTGTTGAAAACTAAAGCCCACCATCAACAGATATTCACCATGCGCGAAATCTTGGAAAAAGCCCGTGAAAAGAAGATTAACACACACCACAGCACGAAAAGAAGCTGCCTCTACGCCGCTATTTCGGAATTTGGTACCTCCGCAAAACTTATACGATCCTGTAAACTGACGTTAAGCAAAATCAAAAGCTCCGCCAGGACCAATTCTCATCGCACTAGCTTTCATTTGAGCCATATGAAATACCTATAGTTTCTTTGACCATTAGTTCCCTTATACCGAGTCATTGAAGAGCACTCTCAAAGAATGAGATTGTAAGTAAGGGAAACTTCCTTGTGTTTGTTTCTTCGCGTTCTTAACTGCACAATGTCAGGTGCGACAAGATAATGTGCCGAGACGATGTGTGGCCCCTTTCACAAAAAATCGAAGGATTGCACTCAAATAATGTGTTTGAAAAGATTTTAAATTATATGTTGAATTTCAGCTCTTTTCGCTTGTATTTACATAGCGAACCGCTAGCTTTAAGATCGACGTTGGCTCTCAGTCGAAATTTAGTGAACAGTCGCAGAATCTGGACTACATTAACCATCGGTGAATATTCCTAACTCTCACGTACCTTTTCTGAAATCTCACTACCAATAAACGGCAAAACATCTCTTTTTACGACGTCAAATGTCTATTTAATGATCCCATGGGGTTACCTTAAGAATTACATAAGGTCGATAACGATATAACATATTATAAGATATTTTTATTATTTCATTGAACTAGATAAATCAATGATGTTATCTCAAAACCAAGTAAAAAATTTTCCCAAGCTCTCATTGTCGAACAACCTGTAGCTGTTTAATACTTCAATTTAACTATTGTATACATAAAATAAAGTAGATGTTAACAATTATTTCTTTTAAGAATATGTACATATGTAGCAGGCAAGTGTGCAGGTTATTACAATGAATTTTAAGGTAGGGTATAAACTTTTGCACCATTGCCATGGCAGTTAGACACCATCCAAAATTCAAGCTGCAAGCTGACTCAATGTATGGCATACAAGAATAATTACAAAACGTCTTGAATGTTAAAAGATTTAAGTATTAAAGTACTCACAACCTTTGAATTCGACTTAATGCCGTCCCAGTTTATTTGGCGAAAAACTCTTACAAGTATTACTTACATACACGTATGTTCACGTGTTCGCTTTTGCATCTTTGAAGTTTGATGATGCCTCTATGTATGTATGCAGAAAATAAATGAAATCAAGTTTGAAAGTCGCGAAAATATTTCCACATCATACCAGAAGTATCTCACACATTTTTAACCAACATGGCTAATAAAAATACTAATTTTGATTAAGTTACGCTGCATGTTGCTTATAGTTATTTAGACACAATTCTTATTTAAAACAATCTTTAAAATCTAACGCAAAACTCGCAAAAATATTGTAAATGAGCGATTTGTAATCATCGAGAAAGATCACAGAATCTTATTCCATGAATCTCGGATTAAGACATATAGTGATATTGCCGTAAGTTGTATTATAAGAACCTAGGAAAAAGTTCACGAATTTTTCATTGTACGCAGTGGTTAGTCACATATTTACAACTAATAATTTAAGTAACTGCTTGCAACGGTCACTTATAAAAAGCTGTCGCTTAAGTTTTCTAGAAAACAAAAAATCAGATGTCAAGGAGAGAAGTGTGAAAGAAATAACATAATACCGAAAAAGAGGAAAAGACAAAAAGGTAAAAAATTTGATTGTAAATTTCCAAACAAGATGACAGGTATTCACCTTTGCCGGCCCATAGAGTTCATTGTAGCTTGCACTTAATTCACTAAATTTTCCTAAAATGATACGAACTTAAAGAGATTGAGAAAACGTCAAAATATCAGCACTCTTATTTAGCGCGTAGCTACTCATTGGAGTTAAAAAACGCAACTCTTGAAGCTCCAATTTAGGTATTCAGTGAGACGTACGTGTATTTGAATTAATTTTGCAAGTGAGCGGTTATAGGTCAACAAAATGGTGAATGGAAAGACACAAATTAAACATGCCTACTTAGATATGAAAAACTATTTTTATTTAATTCTTGTAATTAATTAATAAATATAAAATATTAAAACAAGACAAAAAAGAGCATTAACTGCCAAGGCTTTCAGCTCTATTAATGTTCATACTTCCAATCTACTCGTTATTTCTTTCTTCTATTCTTATAAATTTTCTCAAGTAATTAGTACAATAATGAGGGGAATCAGGACGTTATTGTTCATTCTATATCGTAGTTACTACTTAGCATGCAATTTTTGATTACAACAAATCGCTCATGCAATCGCCTTACTAATATTATAAAAGTTCATAATCGCACTACAGCTTTTATTTGCCCATAAACTCAGATAGAGCGGCGCAGTCACATATTTGTAAAATTTATATAATTTGCTGGAATGTTCATTACACATGTGGAATGCAGTCAAATATAAATTCTATTCTGCTTTTTCAATTAACCGTTAAATCGATGTATGTACATCCAAACAGGTTTTTCGCTGAATGGAGAGCTTCTTATGGATGCTTTGGGTGGCGAAACAACTTTTGCAGACGTTACAGCAGAAGGAGTAGGGTTCGTACCAGCTTGTACTATAGGTGTGGGTCAAAAAGCACGATTGATTTATGGACAGGATGTGGACTCGTTAAAGTTTTTCACCACTTGTGGTCTTCAAGAAGGTTATGAACCGTTTTGTGTGTACGTTTTTTTTTACTGATTTTTATCACTTATCACTCTTTAATTTTGTTTCATTCGCTTCTTTTTTCAGCAATATGCGACGTCCTGTGACCCACTGGTATACAAAGGACCAACCGATTTTTGAAAATACTGAAGAGATGCCAGACTGTCGTATAGATGTTACACGTATACCCGGAGGTGCAGACACCCCACCCCATTTGAAAATTTCTCATAATACTTTTGAGACTATGGAGAAAGCTAATTGGGAGTTTCTAAGGCTTTCGCTGCCTGTTACTTGCATGAGCCAGTTTATAAATGAAGCAGAAAAGGCTCATCGTTGGGAAGAAATCAAAATACGTCAATATCGATTGCAACGTGAAGCGCAAGATTTAGCTCTACAGCAACAACAAGCAGCAGCAAATGTTGATCATATGTTGAAAGGTGGATTTACAATGAGTGATATTAAAGGTCTTCATCAAAACTTTGAGGACAATCCTGAAGCAGATGAGCAATTGGCTCGCAGTCCTGCAAGACCGCCAAGAAGAAATTCATTGACACGTAATATAACATTTGAGTCAGACGTAGCAAGTGATGGTAGGGGCACCGCAGGTAATTTTGATATGGTAAATGGAATCAATGGAGTTAATGGAATAAATGGAACTGATGAAGGAATTGATGATAAGAAAAAACGTGGTCGTAGTCCATTTAAATTTTTTTCGAAAAAATCTCGAGACCAAAGTAGAGATAAGACTGGACGGACCCAGGAAACTTCGCTCGAACGTAGAAACACAGTTGCACACGGTCGGAATGTTGTAAATGCGCAAATGACTACAAAGGCTCCAGCTCTACGCCTGAATAATGTAAGTTTCAACTAATATAAAATCACCCTCTTTCCAAACAAATTTTTCGACGTTCGTTTCAATAAATTGCAAATTCATATTTTCCTTAACTTGAAATGAAAAATATTATTAGTATATATGTATGTATGTATGTATGTAAACATGTATATGTGTATACATATGCATACTCTTGAACATTATATGTACTTTTGAATGCATAATTTTCTTAAATTCAGTTCAATTGATATTAGTAAAAACAGACAAATTAAGAGGTTTATTGCTAGTTAGGTAAATTATCATAAAACTTTAGGTATCAGCTAGTATACAATTATTGAACTCTTGCAAACATTCAAATTTATTTTGAAATATTTTCAAACTTGATTTGATAGACGCTTTCTTTGTTTTACAGATTTTTTTGTTGTTGAAGTAATATGCAAAAATCTCTTTAAAATCTGCTTTGTATTTGATTATAATGACTGATGAGCACCTCAGAAACCACAAATTAATAATATTATCTCGTTTTATCGATCTTGCAGCATACTTACATGCAATGTAGATATTATACTCTCAACAGAAGTTTTGCCGTCTTTTTTTTTTACTTGAATAATCATAAAATATTCTCGCAAAAGAACAGAAACAAAACAAGACCATAAAATATACGCGGTATTGCAGCCAAATTATTGCTCTCGAGTTCACATGGGGTATGGGTTTTTTCTCTTTTGGTGTTTATTGTACAAAATGTTAGAAAACGTTGCGAACAGAACAATAACTGACGTTTGATAACCGATTGACCCACTTTTTTTATATTTTTGTACAGTTATGAGCCGCATTCACATTACCACTGCTGCCATTTTTATTGCATATTTAATTATAACTTCTTTAATATTCGTATCATCAGGCCGACATCCCACCTTCTCCGATTCCACAAGGTCCTAAACAACTCAGTGCAACTACCTTAGGCCAGCCGCCAGTAGAAGCTTCTGGTAACGAGTTATTTGATGCGGAATGTTTAAAGCTAATAAATGAGTATTTCTACGGTGTAAGGATATTTCCTGGACAAGATCCTACACATGTATATGTTGGTTGGGTTACAACGCAATATCATCTTCACAGTAAGGAATTTAATAAATCAAAAGTACGTTGCGGTTCAGTTATTATAGAAGACGAATATGAAGTTATTATGGATCGCATTGATCGTCAAAGTTGTTACGTTGTAAGAGCCGATGAGCTATTTAATGAGGTCACTCAAGATGCTTCTGGAAAAGGTGCCTCTCAGGTAACTATGATCGCATGCTGATTTTTGAGCACATTGGAAAATGTTTCCATTACAGGGAATGTTTATTGGATGCTTCGTGGATACTTCGACTGGTATCATTCGTTTTACGTGTGAAGGAAAAGAGACAACTCATCGTTGGATGATGGAACCAGATACGAAACTATTTCCAGCTATTTTTGTGGAAGCAACAAGTAAGGAGATTTTACAAATTGAATTGGGCCGCACGTCTACAACTCTACCACTTTCTGCTGCCGTTTTGCCAACAAGCGATAAACATATTAATCCTCAATCCCCACCCCGTCTGAAAGTTCAATGCCTCCGACCGCATCAATGGGCACGTGTACCAAATACAGCACTGCAAGTACATGCGCTCAAATTGTCCGACATTAGGGGTTGGTCAATGTTGTGCGAGGATCCGGTATCAATGCTCGCTCTTCACATCCCTGAAGAAGATCGATGCATTGACATTTTGGAGTTGATTGAAATGGATAAATTGTTATCATTTCATGCGCATACCCTAACATTATACGCTGCACTCTGTTACCAATCCAACTATCGCGCTGCGCATGCTCTTTGTCAACATGTTGACCAGAAACAGCTTCTATACGCCATCAGATCAGAATACATGAGCGGACCTTTACGTCAAGGATTTTACGATTTATTAATAGCTCTCCATTTGGAGTCACACGCTACCACCATGGAAGTATGTAAGAACGAGTACATCATTCCACTAGGAACAGAGCTCAAAGAGCTCTATAATGATGATGAAATGTGTCACTCGTTGCGTTCCCTCATAACAGAGTCGGTGCGCCCACAAATGCGCATGACAGAAATAACGTAAGTATTAATTCTATTTATTTGTGGCAAATACTCGTACTTATAAAATGCAGTAGTAACGCAGTTAAATAATTACGACCATTATTTAACACAGTCGTTCATAAGTCCACCCTAAGCCCCATAAGGATTATAAAATAATATATGCTGTTACAAAAGTCCACCTTTTTTCAAATTGATGTAAATCTTCAGTAGTATGCCATTAAATACGTTTATGAATATTTATAACATTATATTAACTGGGTCAGAGTTATAAGTACCAAAACTTTGATTTGTATTTAGGAATATATCAGTCAGACAAATTAGGATAGTTTGCTACCTCCAAATGGACTTTCATTACATTATATAATATATATAATAAACAAGAAAAAACTTGACATATTCAAAGCCATATTTGGTTGTTCGATTCTTAAAAAACCTTAATCCATTGACATTTGGTTGGACGTCCTTTCATCCACCTTTCGGTAAGTTAAAAAGTTGAAAATAGAAGTAGTCTTAGTTTTCAGATGTGAAATTAGATCTAAATTGAGCTCTTTTAATCTTCAGGTAGTTTGAGGAGTGGGGTCTGGCGTTAATATTTCACCTTTGCGATTGGGTTGTTCATGGCGTTTTTGCTTAATGGTTTCGTTAAATCGATATTCAAGATTGTGGGAACATATTTTATTGAGCCTACGTTATCGTAAACGGTTTATTTTCATTAGCCTCTACGAACCCTTTTAGAAATTAATCCTGCTGTTAACAATTCAGCAAAAAGTCGTCTATGTAAAAGTGTTGGGAACCCACCAAACTTCGTTTTTTTTTTATTTTGTAATCGCGCTGTTGTAGGGGCACGCAAACAGTTGAATTCAAAAATATTGAGCACACCAAATCGAACAATAGCTTTCTTTAAGGCAATAATCGCTATTGGAAATCAAAATTGTTTCCGAGCTGGCACCGCATTTACGCCCTTCGCGAAGTGAAGTAATTAAATATGCTGATAATGCTCTCTTTGATTATCCAATTATAATCAATTACTTTTTCTAACGAAGCTTAGGTCCACTAGTTTGGTTAGACTAAATTAAATTTTAGTATCTGTTTTTCATTATTTAATCTCTATAGCAAGCGAACAGGTTTTAGATGATTCAGCTGTAGATATAAATTGTTACAGAGTCTGGTTGTCATAAATAACAACGAATGTGTCCAGCTAGTATCTATGTGGCGCTGGAGCTTATTATTACAAGTACTTGGATTAACATTAGAAGTAGACTATACAGTAAAAAGTTTACGGTGCATCGAGTTTTGTAATGATTGCTTGGCTTTTGCTTTAAAGCTTTTTCTTTTATATATAGTAAATTTGTTCGAGAAATCATTTGTAGGATATTTCACATTATCTTATACTCTAGCATTCCTGTATTCATAAATACCTTTATATGCATATTTAAATACAATAACTATTAACACAAAAGTCCAAGAAACTATTTTATTTTTCCATTCTTTCATGTACCTTTGCACCACGATCTCTTGCACATGCAAACATTCTACTTACGTATGCATATACAATAAATATACATATTTACATATGTACATACATAAATCGATGCATACACTCGTTCGTATTCCTGTGTTGTTTCCACGCTCAACACGAATTATATACAAAAAATTACATAACCACATTCGCACAAATCGATTATGAAGACCTCTTGTATATAGCCATACATCTAGTTTACCAAGTGTTTCCAGCGAACCTATACCCAACATTGATCAGCTTTACTCTCCGAAATTTCCTTTGGAAGTAGTAAGGGAATTCGTTATGGAGGCTTTAAAGGAAGCCGTAGAAGTTAATCAGGTGCATAATCGAGACCCCATTGGGTGGACTAATGAAAATCTCTTTCTGTAAGTATAAAACTGTCAACTCTGAGTCATAAACTGTATTCACGCCTATTATTATTTAGACCTCTTATTAAGCTAACTGATCGACTACTATTAGTTGGTGTACTTACGGATGATGATGTACAGAAATTACTTATAATGATCGATCCTGAAACATGGGACAGCATATTTGAGAAAGGTTTGATAATCAAATATTTTTTTTTAATCTATTCAACTGACAGCATTATATTATTATATTATATCATAGATGGCAAAGATGAACACCGAAAAGGATTATTAACAATGAAAATGGCAGAAGGGGCTAAACTCCAAATGTGTTACCTGCTTCATCATCTTTATGATATACAACTGCGTCATCGAGTTGAAAGTATCATATCATTTTCTCATGATTTTGTTGGTGATTTACAGGGTGATCAACTTCGTCGTTATATCGAAATCAAACAGTCGGATTTACCCAGTGCTGTTGCTGCTAAAAAGACTAAAGAGTTTCGTTGCCCACCTAGAGAGCAGATGAATCAGATATTGTGCTTCAAGAATCTCGAGGCGGATGATCAAGAAAATTGTACTTGTGGTTTAGATTTGAGAAGTCGATTGTACGATTTTCATGACAGCCTTATGAAAAAAGTGTCTCTTAATGCGCTTCAAGAGCCCGATGAAATCGATAGTAATGCGATAGAAGAAGTAAAAACGGGACCAATTACAAAAATTTATAATTTTATAAATACGGTAAAGGAACTTGAAGAAGGTCCGAAAGAAATTGAGGAGCCAGAAAAGAAAACGCCTGAGGAAGTTTTTCGTAAAGTATTAATAAAAACTATTGTCAGCTGGGCTGAAGAGTCTCAAATAGAAAACCCGAGATTAGTACGTGAGATGTTTAGTTTATTAGTTCGTCAGTATGATACTGTAGGAGAACTGGTACGAGCTCTTGGTAAAACATATGTCATAAATAACAGAGCTAGAGACGATGTAGCTGAAATGTGGGTAGGCTTAAGTCAAATTCGTGCCTTACTTCCAGTTCAAATGAGTCAAGAAGAAGAAGAACTTATGAGAAAACGACTTTGGAAATTGGTAAATAATGCGACATTTTTCCAACATCCCGATCTCATACGAATATTAAGAATTCATGAGAATGTGATGGCTGTTATGATGAATACATTAGGACGTCGTGCTCAAGCACAAAGTGATGCTCCCCCACAAACTGAAGGCGTAGAAGGGGCTCCGCCTAAGGAAAAAGACACCTCTCATGAAATGGTTGTTGGCTGCTGTCGTTTTCTTTGTTATTTCTGCCGCACAGGCCGTCAGAATCAAAAGGCCATGTTTGATCATTTCGACTTTTTATTAGACAATGCTAACATACTGTTGGCACGCCCCAGCTTACGAGGTTCCACTCCATTAGATGTGGCATATTCGAGTTTAATGGAAAACACCGAACTTGCATTGGCACTTAGGGAGCATTATTTGGAAAAAATTGCTGTTTATCTTTCACGATGTGGACTACAAAGTAATTCTGAGCTTGTGGAAAAAGGCTATCCAGACCTTGGATGGGATCCAGTGGAAGGTGAACGTTATTTGGATTTTTTGCGTTATTGTGTATGGGTAAACGGCGAAAGCGTAGAGGAGAATGCAAACCTTGTCATTCGTCTTCTTATTCGCCGTCCAGAATGTTTAGGACCGGCTCTAAGAGGAGAAGGGGAAGGTCTTTTCCGCGCAATAGTGGAAGCTAACCGCATGTCCGAACGTATTTCTGATCGATGCAATATGCAAGATGAGGCAGAAGGCACAATTGCCGGCTTAAATTTCACACATCCACTACCAGAAGGAGACGAAGACGAAGACTACATTGATACTGGTGCAGCAATTCTTAATTTTTATTGTACACTTGTAGATCTTCTTGGACGATGCGCGCCAGATGCCTCTGTTATTGAGCAGGGTAAAAACGAATCACTTCGGGCTAGAGCTATTCTGAGATCCTTGGTGCCACTGGAGGATCTTCAAGGAGTTCTCAGTTTAAAGTTTACATTGACACAAACTGCACCAGGGGAAGAAAAGCCGAAATCAGATATGCCTTCCGGATTGCTACCAAATAATAAACAAAGCATTGTGCTATTTTTGGAACGAGTATATGGCATTGAAACTCAAGAACTATTTTACCGTTTACTTGAAGACGCATTTCTACCTGATTTACGAACTGCCACGATACTTGATAAGAGTGATGGTTCAGAAAGCGATATGGCTCTTTCGATGAATCGCTATATCGGTAATTCTATATTACCGTTGCTTATAAAACATTCGAAATTTTACAATGAAGCCGAGAACTATGCAAGCCTTTTGGATGCAACGCTGCACACGGTTTATAGATTATCTAAGAACCGTATGCTAACAAAGGGCCAAAGAGAAGCCGTATCGGATTTCTTAGTGGCACTTACATCCCAGATGCAACCTGCCATGTTATTGAAACTATTGCGCAAGTTGACGGTGGATGTATCAAAGTTATCTGAATATACAACTGTGGCTTTACGAGTACGTTGGACCTTATAGTAATGTTTTTCTTTCAAAGAAAAAATATATATACAGATGTCTTGCAACCAGCTGAGTATTAGAGTGCATTTGCTTAAGTGGTGATCACATTTAACACATTTACTAAGATATTGAGAGCATTGTCAAAAAGTAATGGTTGATAATAAATTTTTGCTTGTTGGTCCTACTATTTCAAACTAAATTTTGTGCTCGACTGGTTGCAAAATATTATCTGATCTTACAACAAAAAACTTTAAAATACCCCGTTTATTACTCTTAGCTACTCACTCTTCACTTCGATCGATGTGCAAAGTATTACGGTTCATCTCAAGGTCAAGGTTCATATGGTGCCTCGTCTGATGAAGAAAAACGTCTCACAATGCTTTTATTCTCTAACATTTTCGATTCGCTCAGTAATATGGATTATGATCCGGAGTTATTTGGCAAAGCATTGCCTTGTTTGATTGCTATAGGCTGTGCATTGCCACCTGATTATAGCTTATCTAAAAACACTGATGAGGACTACTATGGTCGACAATCAGGAGCTCCAGATCAGCCACAATATGATCCACAGCCTATTGATACCGAGCAAATACAATTGAACAACGATCTGGAGGCTCTCGTCCAGAAATTCAGTGAGCATTATCACGATGCATGGGCCAGTCGTCGTTTAGAAAGTGGTTGGTCTTATGGTGAAATACGTTCGGATAACGACCGAAAGCATCCTCGCCTAAAGCCATATAATATGTTAAGTGATTACGTATGTATATATACAATTTATCAATTTGCATTTAACATTCTTGTACATATATGTATGTATGAATGTATATACAAAATTTGTGTAAAAAGCTTTGTGTGAAGTAGCATAGTCCGTTTATATTGTGTTCATTTAGATAGATTTCATTTAATTTTGATTAATTCTTTGCTTAAACTTACAAGCATATGTAGGTATGTATCTCTGTTTACATTAAGATCGGAAATCAATCGTTCTCCAACAGCCAGCTTTCTCCTTTCCAAATTCATTGATTCAGATAAGCGCCAATGTGACATTCATCATCGATTATTAGTGGCGGTAAATTTAATCTTTATTTTAGCTTTAATTTTCGATTAATATTTAATAAACATTTCATTGATATAGGAAAATTTAAAAAATTTCTACAACTGAATTGCTTAAAAACTCATTTTACTTTATAGAGATCGCTCTTATTATGGAATCATGCATTAACATCGTGCTTATTATTTAAAGTCGTAGAGTTCCAACAACAACAAGATACATATGCTTGTAAGAACAAAAGCCGCATATTTATTACGGATATATATACATATCTGATACACACATTAATGTACATGCCTATGTTTTATATGTATTTCAAATCTGTAACAATGTCTTTATTTTTCGTTTTGTAATAAAATTTTTTTGTCATATATAAGGAACGTGAACGGTATCGAGATCCTGTCAGGGAATGCCTCAAGGCACTCGTTTCTATTGGATGGCGAATTGAACAGTCAGATATCGATGCCCCACTCAATCATCGTGGTTCAACGCGACGTCAATCCAAACCACAAATCGTATGTATTTAACAGTATACCAAACAGCTCTCAATTAACTCTAATGAAGGAATACGTGTGAAGGAAGCCGGAAATTATTGAAATGAATCCAAAACGAAGATTAATAGATTTTCTAATATTTCTTGAGTCACCAAATAATTAGCATAACAGAATTCTGCGGGATGGACTTCCATTGGGCTCAGGGTTTGCACATGAACTTCATCAATGATCTAAAGTCACAATCGCAAGAATTCTAATTTGGTATTATGACGCGCTATGGATTAAAGTTGCGTTATTGTGAATCTCGCTTGTTTACACAGATCACAATAATATATTATTGTTAATTGTTACATACTTCGTTTCCGCTTTCCTCCGCTCCTCTGGGCCTTGAAACAGATTCCTTTTGCAAACTGAAGACCCATCAAAAACCAGTCCATCAAGAACCAGGCGTTTTATTGGTGATTTACAGTCATGCTTAAATATTCGAAAATATACATTCCTTTAAAGAAATTTACATTCAAGTTTGGAATATTTGTGTTAAATGAAGAATGCGTATAAATGAACATACGCCTTCCTCCATTTCTCAACCTGCGCTTCCCTATCGAAAGAAATTTTTTAAATTTATTCGACTGACAACTCGACATCTAACGAGAATTTCCACAGGAAATAGCACATAATACAAATTTGAAATTCGCTCCTTAAATTTCGATCGAAAATGGAACGCAATTCAGAATACAGCCATATTATATACACAATATTATATAATCCTAATATTGTTTTTTTTTTTTTGTTTTGGCGGCCACGATAGCCGAGTGGTTAGCATTGCGTACTGACATTCGGAAGGTTCGGGTTCAAATCCTGGTGCCACCAACATCCAAAAGTTATGGAAAATTAATTTAAATGAAAAAATAAGTTCGCCCTCGGCAGGGAATGTCCACCCCTCCGAGAGTATTTCGGACAATAAATAAAGGCTCCTCGTAAAAAAACCATCAGCCGTTCGGAGGCGGCTTAGTATAAGCTGTAGGTCCCTCTATTTTGTTGGAAAAATATCATTACGCAAAACCACAAATTGGAGGAGGAACTCGGCCGAAAATCGCTTCAGCGGTTACAAAGCGCCAATTATATATATATATATATAATGTTGTTTTTAGGTTTAAAGATTTTCTTTCTTGTCACAAAAGGAGATCGCTTCGTTAAACTCTAATTTTAATATATAGAGGTAGAAAAAACCTTGATTGTAAATCTTTCCGGATTTTCTCGCACAAAGTACTTCTGACGGTCCTAATAACAAAAAAAAATACTAACAAATAACCTTTTTATGAATATTCTCGTATCCCAAACCATTGGCACAAAACTACTATTCAATCCAACCAACTGAAAAATTCCTGTTCCCGAAATTATGGCTACCTTCAAATAAGCAGAATGATTTTCAGAATGAAAGCAGTCCGTTCAACTACAACCCACATCCGGTAGATATGACAAATCTAACGCTAAGTAGAGAAATGCAAAATATGGCAGAAAGATTGGCTGAGAATTCTCACGATATATGGGCCAAGAAGAAAAAAGAGGAGCTTAACTCTTGTGGTGGTGTCATACATCCGCAACTAGTCCCATATGACTTATTAACAGATAAGGAAAAACGCAAAGATCGGGAACGTTCACAAGAGTTCTTAAAGTATATGCAATATCAAGGCTACAAATTACATAAGTAAGTAATTTTACTTTAAGATCTTATTTTAATTGGAATTAGTTAAATGCTACTCGATTGTTTTTTTGAAACGTTAAACAAGATAAAATCTGATTTCTGATTACATTCATGTCCTACTATAGTTTACATCCCCAAGTTCTGCGGTTAAAAGTTTGCTTTAAAAAATCAGAACTGCACTTGGAATTTTGAATATATAAAATCTGGGTTTTCTGTACGGCAATTCCAGCCACCCGTAAATGTTGTATGTTTCCTTCATAGCCTCTTTCATATTTTAATAAATAAATTTTTAAAATGTACAATTTTAAATTATAAAAAATTAATTCACCATACTAAAACTCTTTGAGGCATAAAGTTAGTAACTTTTAAATTTTTTGTTCTGCTCAATAAACAATACAATTTACTTAAACTTGGCGTAAAGCAAGTTTGCGAAACTCTTATTTTCGATGCAACACATAACAAAAAAAAAAAAAACCAGAGATGCTCAACTAACGAAGCGATGCCATTTCGTGTTGTTAATATGAAAAATAGACTTACCGAAATGATTTTGTTTTGTTTCGACGTCATATTATCGAAACGAAAAGGATTGTTAATGTTGAAACCGCACAAAGTTATCGTTAACGTTAATTTTAAACACTTAAATTTAACATTTAACATTTTCTGTTAGCTATTTAACATTAATGCCGGCTTTTCGTTTCGGAAGAAATCTCAAAAACAAGAACGGATAAGCAAGATTTGCATCAATTTGAAAATTAGTTTTTATTTTTATATTGATGTTTTAAATGTAAGCTCAAAATTTCGGTATATTTATAGCAGCATATTTTTTACATATTCTGGATATCTTCGGAAATGCATCTAATATATGAACACATCTTCATAAATAGTCGTAATTGCATAAAATATTAGTTGCAAACTTCATCAGGTACCTCAGTCTGGACAACAGTTCTGTTCGGAGACCTGACAGTATGCAGTTCAATAGTTATTTAATTTTACTGAACCGCGTTCTTTAAGGCAAAAATCCAGTAGCCGAGAGAGCTCAACTTTGACATTTCGGTACTTGAAAATTCTTAATGACATTTCTCACCGAACTGAGCTAATAAATTTAGAAATTCAAACGAGAATTGAAAACGAAAATAATTTCTTCAGACTTGGTTAAGGGAGTAAAGTTTGTTAATCACACAGAACTGCATGTGTTATAATGTTAATCATTTGATATAGTGATAAATTTGATAAAATGTTATGTTAATTACTTCAGATTCGTATTAGTTGTAAGATGTGTTTAATACGCTATTCTTTGTCCAATATTTTATCAGACTTGGTAGAGTGAATTTCTTCGATGCAAACTGAGGGTACAGTGTCTTTGAAAAGCCAGCCTTAAGATCATTAAATACAGTACTTACCGTATATAAGATGTGGTATATAAGAAATAATATATACTCGTAATAAAGAATAGAAGCGAGTTTCTCTATACATAGAAACAACATACTCGTACATTCATTTAATCAAATATACAGTTAGTCTTATAAGAAGTAATCTTTTTTTAAACAAATTTCTCCGAATCTCGTAACTTTCGTATGGGCTTAAACCTGTTCGTTTATTTTTACCATAATGTCTAAATAGGCCGTCTAAGGGTGGAGCCACAGAAGGTGAAGGAGGTGCCACACAAGCAGCAGTTGAGCTTCGTTTCTCATATTCCCTGCTTGAAAAATTAATTCAGTATCTTGACCGAGCCACAATTAACATGAAATTACTGAAGCCATCCACGACATTTAGCAGACGTTCATCATTCAAAACAGCATCTCGAGATATTAAATTCTTCTCGAAAGTTGTTCTTCCATTAATGGAAAAATACTTTTCTACGCATCGTAATTACTTTGTCGCAATGGCTACAGCAACAAATATAACAGGGGCGGCTTCATTGAAAGAAAAAGAAATGGTAGCATCCATATTTTGTAAATTAGCATCACTCCTTCGGAATCGCCTCAGTGCTTTTGGCCCCGATGTACGAATTACAGTAAGATGCCTTCAGGTATTAGTAAAGGGTATTGATGCTAAAACTCTGGTAAAAAATTGTCCCGAATTTATAAGAACATCAATGTTGACGTTTTTCAACCAAACTGCTGACGATCTGGGGAACACTATTCTCAACTTACAAGAGGGAAAATACAGCCATCTTCGAGGCACACATTTAAAGACCTCTACTTCACTAGGTTATGTAAATCAAGTAGTGCTACCGGCACTAACAGCTATGTTCGACCACTTAGCTGCTTGCGACTATGGTAGTGATCTCCTTTTAGACGAGATACAAGTAGCCTCTTACAAAATATTAGCAGCTTTATATCATCTTGGTACAGATGGCACACTTACGCACGACCGAAAATATTTGAAAACAGAAATAGAACGGCATCGACCTGCGCTTGGCTCGTGCTTAGGAGCATTCAGCTCTTGCTTTCCTGTCGCTTTCTTAGAACCGCATCTTAATAAACACAATCAATACTCACTACTGAACCGAATTGCTGATCATTCATTAGAGGCTCAAGATATAATGGTTCGAATGGAGAGTTGCATGCCAAATCTGGAAACAATTCTGGGAGAAGTAGATCTCTTTGTTGAATCTGAAAAAACTTATAACGATGCTCCACATATAATAGACGTAATTTTGCCATTACTTTGCTCTTACTTACCATTTTGGTGGGCGCAAGGGCCGGATAATGTGAGTCCGACCAGTGGAAATCATGTGACCATGGTTACAGCGGATCATATGAACTCTCTTTTACGCAATGTGCTAAAAATGATCAAAAAGAATATTGGTAACGACAATGCGCCATGGATGACCAGGATTGCCGCATACACGCAACAAATAATTATTAACACTTCAGAAGAGTTACTGATAGATCCGTTCCTGCCCCTCGCAGAGCGTGTTAAGAAACGAACTGAAAACATGTTTCATAAAGAAGAAAGCATGCGTGGTTTTATTAAATCAGCTACCGATGACACATCTCAGGTTGAAACTCAACTACAAGAAGATTGGCAACTCCTTGTCCGTGATATTTATTCATTTTATCCACTTTTAATTAAATATGTTGACTTACAACGTAACCACTGGCTTAAGGACAACATCCCCGAAGCAGAAGATTTATACAATCATGTTGCCGAAATATTTAACATTTGGTCGAAGAGCCAATACTTTCTTAAGGAAGAACAAAATTTTATTTCTACCAACGAAATCGATAATATGGCACTAATTATGCCAACAGCGACAAGGCGATCAGCTATTACTGAGGGAGCACCAGTAACCGGGGGTAAGGTGAAGAAGAAGAAGAAAAATAGGGATAAGAAGAGGGATAAAGATAAGGAAGTACAAGCCAGTCTCATGGTGGCTTGTCTAAAGCGTTTACTTCCAGTTGGTTTAAATTTATTTGCTGGGCGAGAGCAGGAGCTTGTGCAACACTGTAAAGATCGTTATTTGAAGAAAATGCAAGAGTACGACGTCATAGAATTCGCTAGAAATCAGTTGACCCTTCCTGATAAATTAGATCCTTCAGATGAAATGTCATGGCAACATTATCTATACTCGAAATTGGGAAAAAGAGAGGAGTTCGCAGATGAACAAGCACTAGAAAAGGCTTCCAATCAAAATGATAAAGGAAAGGATAAAACCCAGGAGACCGTTGATCGTATTGTGGCCATGGCTAAAGTACTTTTCGGATTACATATGGTAAGGATGAAATATTTTCAAGTTTATTGAATATAAATATTATCCAACACAGTGTAAAAGCTGACTGGGGTTTAAAATCGAATTTTATTTATATTTGTTTCATATATTTTTATATTTTTTTATTATGTTTTATTTTTTAAAACATATCTATTTTATTTTAAATACAACATTTTTCTTAATTACTGTTTCACACCTCCGCGCAACGACATCAACATCAACAATAACATCAACAACACACCAAACTTTAATTATCCCGATTGATACTTGATCAAACTTATTGAAATTTCGGTGAACGCCACATTTACAGATTGACCATCCCCAACAACAAAGCAAGAACGTCTACAGGAGTGTTGTATCTATACAAAGGAAGCGTGCCGTTATCGCATGTTTCCGCCAGACATCTCTACATTCTCTACCCAGGTTTTTAACAAATGAGAACAGTTTTCGCTTGCTCAATACACTAACAGTCATATTGCCCATAGATGATTAGTGTAGTGTTTTAACTAAAGGCTGAAACATACATACTTAATTCATATTCAGTTCATTTATTTGTGTGGTACAAAAGTATATCATTATGCCCATGTCTTCTGTTTTTATTCTTATTATGTATTCTTTGATATCGTTACTAATATTTTTTCCGTACTAACCCCATATGTATGGTTCGTGTACTTTTTGCAATGCTTTAACTAGCTGATACCGTGTATTGTGTCCTTAATTCCTTCCTAGGCATCACGTCCTAAGCAAAGCAGCAAACGTTGGAATTCGAAAATTACATTGGCCCGACGCCAGGCAGTCATATCCAGCTTGCGCGCTATACATCTCTATCGCATGAGCAGGTACACTTCCACCTGTTGTTAAATGCACCAAGCAGATATAGTCAAAATTTCATTACATTACCTCATTGATAAGATATTACCGTTAAATAAAGATCCATGCAATCTCAGCACAACATGGAGTTCTCATACAAATGTTACAACCATGAGATTAAATTCTGTTGTATATACCTTTAAAAACTAACTCGACTAACTGAATGCATGCACCTTTCGTTTGTTTTTTTTTTTTTTTAAATGTCAAAACAACAGCATATTCAGCATCAGTGTCTTCTTCAACATAAGAAAATTTAAAGAAAAAATCCATTAATTTAATTTATCTACAAATCTTAAAGAAATTTGTTGGTGAAAACTGCTGATAATGAATAATAGCTGGTTTGGACAAGTTTTGGTTTTTCTTTAAAAACATACCCTAATTATGAAATTTGTATTTTCAATAGACATCGTGCCTGCAATATTTTTGCAAGATCTTACTATGAGCAATGGCTTCAAGAAGAAAATGTAGGTCAAGAGATAATGATAGAAGATTTAACACAGACATTTGAGGAGTCCGAGAAATCAAAGAAAGATGAGGAGGAATCTGAAGGTAAGCCAGATCCTCTAACTCAACTGGTAACAACCTTCTGTCGTGGCGCGATGACCGAACGGAGCGGTGCTTTACAAGAGGATTTACTCTATATGTCGTATGCCCAAATTGCTGCAAAATCCTGTGGAGAAGAGGAAGAAGAAGGGGGTGATGAAGAAGGTGGTGGAGAAGGTAGCGAAGAAGGTGCTAGCATACATGTAAGTTGGCATGTCCTTCAAAATGAAGCCACATAACATATTACTAACTGGCTGCAGACATATGTATATTATTTACTAAGAACAATTTTAACTTTGGCATGCTGCTAAATAAAGCGCACAATTCCTAAACTTGTGGTATTAAGTTACACATATGTAAGAACATAAAAACAAATATAACAATGTTGTGTATTTAAATTATAATGAAATATAATTTTAAAAACTACAGGAACAGGAAATGGAGAAGCAAAAACTTCTCTTTCACCAAGCACGACTCTCAAATCGTGGAGTTGCCGAAATGGTTCTTCTTCATATATCAGCCTCAAAGGGTATACCATCTGAAATGGTCATGACCACACTAAATTTGGGCATAGCAATATTACGTGGAGGCAATATTGATATTCAAATGGGAATGCTAAACCATCTTAAGGAGAAAAAGGACGTAGGCTTCTTTACATCCATAGCTGGACTTATGAATTCTTGTAGTGTATTAGATTTGGATGCATTTGAACGCAACACGAAAGCAGAAGGTATGTATATAAATCTATTGATCAAAGCCAAAGGGTATTCCACAATTTTCTTTAAATATCTTTTGGCTCAAATCTCCTCCTAAATTATTATTACCGAGATTTTTATGATTACTCACAACTCATCTATTAAGCATATATCAGCAAAATATCAAACACTTGAGTGTTGTGAGTGACAAAGAAATTTGCTCTGTTTAACAGTCAGTTCGGCTAGAATTTAAAATGTTTCAATGATCGGCAGACTAATACATATATATATTACGCATATATATTTGCAATTTATACTCACACATACTTATAGTTAGCCAAAAGATATAAATAAGTCGTTGGTTTTCTTATGGAATACCCAATGGTAATTAAACATTTTTCTATGTACATGTTTGCAACATAAAAAACTGAAGTCAAAAATTCCTTCCTAAACAAACCTTTCCAAATCCTAAGTAGTTTAGTTAAATCACTCAAATGTGCTAATATACCTATATGTTAATATTTTGGTTTATTTGTTAGCAGCTTTTTTATATGATTTTGTAAGTACAATTTAAGGTTGTAAGTAATGTATGAAGTGAAACTCCTTAGAGTTCTCATAATTTATTACATAAAAATTTCCATTGTTAGAATTTTGTTAATATAGCCGGATTAGCGCTTTGCACAATGTATACCGACATTTATATGTTTAATTTATTTACAATGTTAATTTTATTCAATAACTGAAGGTTTGCTCTCCAATAGAGGGGGATGTTTGAAATTTTCTTTCCAAGTATTATAAAGCTTGCCATTAAAATAATAAGAGAAAGAAGTGAAACTTAATGAAAACATTCTACGAAGTATCGATAGCAAGCAATATTTTTAAATAAGCACAGAGTTGTGCCAATCCCAAAAGTAGAGCCTTGGAATAACAGCAAAAGCATTAGAACATTTCAATTCAATAATAAAATCAAAACATCACATGAACACATCACAGCAACATTATTACCGAGAGGAGATACTCATCGTACATACACACATCCATTATGATGCTTTTCACCTAACTCCTCCTAAACGGCTGGATTTGGATGAAAATTTATTTATATTTTCAAACTATCTGTTTGAAGAAACCACATTTATGGTTCGAGAATGGGATACATAGGAAACTTTTTGCCTAGGCTAACATTAAAATACCTACTTTATGGTATGTGGATTACTCTGGAACTTAACACTGACCCAGTATATTGATTCCTACTTTATGAGCTAACGTCTTTTCTAAATGTTTGGGATCTTCCTCGATTTCAAACCTTAAAAATTGTATTTTGATTAAAGCAATAGGGTTTTTTTTATTTTTAAAATAATAAAGTTATCTGATAGAATTTTCAGAATACGACCTTTCGAGCATTTGCTTTCAAATTGATCGTTCCTAATCCGTGACCGAAAGTGGTTGAGCTAAATTCGATGGGAACAGAATAGTACTCGATCGTATAGTGCACTGTACAGGAAGAGGCATTTCTTAGTACCAATTAGTCGAAATAAAAGAAATTTTCTCTAGAATCAAACTACAGCGCAACGGCCCACAACACAAGACATATTGAAGCCTACAATGGGCGATTCGCAAATTTTGTTCTACAAAAAAAGAAAATATTAACCATCATTTTTTAAAAAGCCACAGTGCTCAATGAATTCCCCACGCAACGTCCGAGAACCATAGAGTTCGATGAATAAAATCCATTTCAACATTTACCAACATTTTTCCCTGCTCCTAAGTATCCTATCAATTCTACCACAAAATGTCACGCAAAAAAAGTTGATTTTTTTATTGAGCAAAATTTAGTTTTTGAATCATTGTCTATATCCAATAGTATATATTGTAATATTCATTATGAATAATATTTGCTTTTTCACTTTATTGCTATATACATTTTTTTAATATATATTAGGAATAAAAGATTGTTCTAAACATTAAGAGTGAAATAACTCCTGCGATGGTAGAAATATTCATTTATCGGCTACTGTTGTTATTCTATTTTTACGCGGATTTTCTATGGGTGGTTAATGTTACTTACTTCTATTATTGATATATATTGTTTATTTATATGTTACTTTCTGTTATGTTAAATTTATTAATTCACAATTATGTACATATATGTATGTATACACTATATGTGTAAACATTATATTTTATGATTTGAAAACGACACGCCCATCTGTTGCACATTTATCCAATTACACCTTCGTCCTGGCCTTGGTTTATAATTTGGCGAATAAACCATAAAACCTCGCATGTCCCTACGTCCCCAAACCTATATACACAAATCAAATCTTTGCAACAAAGAGTACATTCCAAGTGCGGGCGCAGGTCTCGGCGTGGGTTCGGAAGGCGCTGCAGGCGAGAAAAATATGCATGATGCTGAGTTCACTTGTGCACTATTCCGTTTCATTCAGCTAACCTGCGAGGGTCACAACCTTGGTGAGTGCTTAAAAGTTAACACATTTTTTAAAAGAATTAACAAAACTAAAATTCTAATATTTATATTACATTTATAGATTGGCAAAACTATCTGCGTACTCAGGCGGGCAATACTACCACGGTTAATGTTGTAATCTGTACTGTTGATTATTTATTGCGGCTACAAGAATCCATAATGGACTTTTATTGGCATTACTCCAGTAAAGAGATTATTGATCCGGCAGGAAAGGCAAATTTCTTCAAAGCTATCGGTGTGGCAAGTCAAGTGTTCAATACACTAACAGAGGTTATTCAAGGTCCATGTACATTGAATCAACAAGCTCTTGCGCATTCACGTTTGTGGGACGCAGTTGGTGGTTTTCTTTTCCTTTTCTCACATATGCAGGATAAATTATCTAAGCATTCAAGTCAAGTGGACTTGCTTAAAGAGCTTCTCAATTTGCAGAAAGATATGATTACTATGATGCTCTCCATGCTCGAAGGAAATGTCGTTAATGGTAAGCACAATCTACAAAAAAAAAAAAAAAAAAAAAAAAACTTCATCCAATTACTTATGTATTTTACTTTCGAGCTGATTTCGAACCTTGCTTGAGCCCTTCCTTCTATAAGAAGATTAGATTGAAAGTTGAAGCTTCCTAACCTCTCTTTCATTAAATATATGTCACTTATTAAAAGCTCAGAGTTTTTAAACCAAGCAAACTTTTTAGGTTTGAATCAAAGTGATCGACCATCCCATTACAAAATAATAATAATTTTATATATGATAACAAAAATTCAAATTAATAAGCAAATTACTTTGGAATTAATATTTGTGACCGCTGCTGAATTATTATGAAGAGCTTTTGTTTCATGTCAGTTATAAACTCAGAGGGAAAGGAAAAACTAACTTAATTCTATAATGTCTATAATTTTGAATGTTAGTCGGTGCAGGAACCTACGACCATGGTATGGTATAATCGGTATATTGTGATGGCGATGGGAAAAATTCAAAGCAATGCAGAGCCGTTTTACCCTAAAATATATTATAAATATATATTCAAAAATTTTGATGTATGCGGATGATGTAAAACGTTATAAATACACTTCGGCAAATGAAGTTATCTTGCTACAAACTGACCTAAGCATGAATGGTGTAAAATTAATTAATTAAGGCCTTAATCTTAAAAAAATATAAAATTAGCCTTCTCCGGACGAACCGTATGGACAGATACTGAAACTAATTAACCCACCACTCTCGTCCGTCATTTAGAAATACTTGGTGTAATTTACATAGTTACAATAATGACAGGTTCATTTTCTAATCCTCTGCTTCTTTTTTAAATCAAATTTAATGTTCCGTTTAGACCATCCAGAAAATTTTTAATTTCACAAAAATTTGCAACGAGAGAGAGAGAGAGAGCGCAGAGAAATTTGCGTATTCGTACTGATTCAGCCACTAAAAACTAGCAACTATGAAAAATAGCATTCCACTCCATCTTAATAGAGATGTTCGAAAGTGTTCAATTTTACTTCAATTCCTTAACTGGAGCGGGCGACATATTCTATGAATTTAATGCTAATACTTGGACCCTTATGATTTGGGTTGCTTGTCAGAAACAATATTGCCAGATGGGGCTATTTAGCACCAATTCGGCTATAGTTCTTACCAAAAGGCGATACAATTTATTCGAGAGTTGCTGATAGCCCACTCGGCCATACATTTTTTTTGGAAAAAAATATTTAAAATTGTTTCTAAATTAGCCACGGAACCGGGAAAGCTGATGAAACAAATATTTATTGCAGGTTATAGATTGTACTTAACAAATGATTTATTAGCTGCTATTAAATATTTATGAAGTCGCATGATATATCAAAAAAATATAGATTACAAAACGAGTTGAAACTGGAAACAAAACCATGTTTCATCCTGAAGGGAAAGGAGGTGTCATATAAAAGAACACGCTTTATGAACAGATGAAGGAGTTCTGAAGGGCCTAAAATGTTGCCAGGTGATTTGTGAACAATCCCCTAATTAAGAGAAAACATTGTTCAGAAACATACTCAAAGAAGTTGACATTAACTGCTGAGAAGCCTCCGCATTTAGAAAAAAAAAATATTACTTTTTTCTAATTTTGATGTGTGATGAATAGGTATGAATCCGAATCCAATTTATGTTCTGAACACAACAAACTTTTAAATCAAGATACGGAGTAAAGGCCGTGGTAACCAATAAACCGTTATTTCTGGATTATGAGTTGTAAAAATTTTCAATAAGTAACTTATTAATACTTAACCCCAAAATTCTACATTCGGCATGACCGGAAACAGCTCTCGTTGTTTTTAAATAAATAGTTAAATTATATACTTTTAATTTTTGTGCAGGGACAATTGGAAAGCAAATGGTGGATACCTTGGTTGAGTCTGCTAGTAATGTGGAATTGATTCTAAAATACTTTGATATGTTCCTTAAGCTGAAAGATTTAATCGAGTCTCCGAGTTTTGCTGAGATCGATATTAAGAATGAGGGTTGGGTGACACCCAAGGATTTCAGAGACAAAATGGAGCAATCAAAGAATTACACACCGTGAGTTTAAAAAATTATATTATTTTAAATACATTTTAATTCGATATATTTAACAGGGAGGAAATGGACTTTCTTTTGGCTTGTTGCGAACGTAACCACGAGGGAAAAATTGATTATGGGGATTTTGTTGATCGTTTTCATGAACCATCAAAGGAGATCGGTTTTAATTTGGCTGTATTATTAACTAATCTCAGTGAGCACATGCCTAACGAACCTCGATTAGCTCGGTTCTTAGAGACAGCTGGATCTGTGCTTAATTATTTCGAGCCATTCCTCGGTCGCATTGAAATTTTAGGTAGCTCCAAACGAATTGAACGCGTATACTTCGAAATCAAAGATTCAAATATTGAACAATGGGAAAAGCCACAAATTAAGGAATCAAAGAGGGCATTTTTCTATTCAATTGTTACTGAGGGTGGTGACAAAGAGAAACTCGAAGCATTTGTTAATTTCTGCGAAGATGCTATATTTGAAATGACGCATGCTTCAGGCTTAATGGCAACAGATGACGGGGGTGGTAATGTTAAGCGGGACACTGCTTATAGCTCATATATGAGTGAAGAAGAGGAGGAGCGTGCGGCTCGTGATCCCATTCGCCGGACAATGCAAGCAATTAAAGATGGCCTTAAATTTTTTGTACATATGCTAAGTCCATCGAATATAAAGCATCAAATTGGTGTAATGCAAACCAAGTCGATACCGGAACTGATAATTGGATTCTTCAAAATGATATTTTATATGTTCTATTATACTGGCTATGGTAATTTCTGCGTAGTTCGCTTCATTTTTGGAATATTGATGAACTTAATGCGTGGTCCAGCTCCTGAAGAAGTCGAAGCTCCACCAGCGGAGGAAGAACCGTTTGGCAAGGCTTTACCCCCGTTACCGATCGAAGAACCACCTGGCCCTGTTCAGGCGTTTGGACTTGAAATAAACAAGGAAGATAATGGACAATATAAAGTAACAGTTCGTGAATCTCCTGGAGGAAGTGGAAGCTCGTCCTTAGAAGAAACAGGTGAATCGAGTCCAGAGGATGGGGGAGCTACTGCTGATCAACCAATGGAAGGCGACGCATATCAACTCCAAGAACCCATTTCAATCGTTGATCTGTTGGGAGGAGAAGCTGCGAAGAAAGCAGCTCAAGAACGCCAAGAAGCTCAAAAAGCTCAGGAAGCAGCAATGGCCTCCATTGAAGCAGAAGCTAAAAAGAAATCATCAGCAACTGCTCAAGAAACTCCTGCCGTTAACCAAATTGACTTTGCACAATATGCACATCGTGCCGTTAGTTTTCTCGCTCGAAATTTTTACAATCTGAAATATGTAGCATTGGTTCTTGCCTTTAGCATTAATTTTATGTTACTCTTTTATAAAGTAACATCTTTTGGCGATGATGAAGAAACCTCTGGCGATGATGAACTTATCCTTGGATCAGGATCGGGCGGGGGTCTAGCAGCATCGGGATTCGGCGGCGGTTCTGGAGATGGATCTGGAGATGGAGAAGGCGACGAAGAAGATTTGCCAGAGCTAGTTCACGTGGACGAGGACTTCTTTTACATGGCTCATGTGATACGTATTGCGGCATTTTTGCACAGCTTAGTCTCCCTTGCTATGCTAATTGCATACTATCATTTAAAAGTGCCTTTAGCCATTTTTAAGAGAGAGAAAGAAATTGCACGTCGTTTAGAGTTTGATGGCCTTTTCATTGCTGATCAACCGGAAGATGACGATTTTAAGTCACATTGGGATAAGTTAGTGATTTCCGCTAAATCATTTCCCGTTAATTATTGGGACAAATTTGTAAAGAAGAAAGTGAGACAAAAGTATAGTGAAACGTATGACTTCGACTCTATTTCAAATCTTCTGGGTATGGAGAAAAGCGCCTTCATGGCTCAAGAGAGCGAAGAAGGTGGTTTGGTTAAATACATAATGAATATAGATTGGCGGTACCAGGTGTGGAAAGCAGGCGTTACATTCACAGACAACGCTTTCCTTTACTCGCTGTGGTATTTCTCTTTCTCAGTAATGGGCAATTTCAACAACTTTTTCTTTGCTGCTCATCTTCTCGATGTTGCTGTTGGCTTTAAAACTCTACGAACCATTTTACAATCAGTCACACATAACGGGAAGCAACTTGTTCTCACCGTAATGCTCTTGACAATTATTGTATACATATATACAGTAATTGCTTTTAATTTCTTCCGCAAATTTTACATCCAAGAAGAGGATGAGGAGGTGGATAAAAAATGCCATGACATGTTAACTTGTTTTGTTTTCCATTTATATAAAGGAGTAAGAGCAGGTGGAGGTATTGGTGATGAAATTGGTGATCCCGATGGAGACGATTACGAAGTTTACCGAATCATATTTGATATCACGTTCTTCTTCTTTGTAATCATTATTCTACTTGCCATTATTCAAGGTTTAATTATTGACGCTTTTGGCGAACTTCGTGATCAACTTGAGTCCGTAAAAGAAAATATGGAATCGAATTGCTTCATATGTGGTATGGGTAAAGATTTCTTTGATATCGTTCCACATGGTTTTGATACACATGTACAAAAGGAGCATAATTTAGCAAATTACATGTTCTTCTTAATGCATCTCATCAATAAACCTGACACGGAGTATACTGGTCAAGAAACTTATGTGTGGAATATGTATCAACAGCGCAGCTGGGACTTCTTCCCAGTAGGTGATTGCTTCCGTAAGCAATATGAAGACGAACTTTCCGGAGGGGGTGGTGGATAAATCAAATCATTTTTGTAATACAAAATGGACAACGCATAAATGATCAATGCGAACAGCTAAAAATTAAAACAATTATTTATAAACACTTACTTGTACACTTCGTTGATAATACAATAATGTATGTAAAAAGTTTTCCCCTTTGCTGAATATCAAAATTATTCTCTAGTAATCAAAGTAATTAACTTGGAGAGTTTATAATAAAATAGTAATTTTCAATAAACGTTTTTTCATTGTCCGCACTTTGAATACATAATAAAGATAAGGTAAGTAAGTAACTGACAAACTTTAGAATTAAACATCGAAAATCGAAGGCGATGTATGAAACAATAGAAAACGTAGTGTTCTCAAAAGAGGAAATGGTTATTCGAAAATTAAACACCAATATTATTTTATTGAAATGACATTTGAGCGTTTCGATGTAAACGTAGAAATACAGAAAAAAATTAAATTTTTGGAAAAGGGAATGTGTCCATAAACCACGGGCAGGGGTTAGTTTAACTGCTACCTCAGAGCCACGTAATCGGGGAAAATAGGTGCAAGGCTACGTTGTTTCCTTATCACTTCAAGTCAACCAATATATTGGCCTACTGATCGGAGGAAAATATCCGACTAAATAGACTTTGTTGTTTCAAGAAAAATCGACCGGCAACTTGTATCAGCTAAGACTGTTGCTGACTTATCCTCTGACCACTCAGCAGTTTTAATAAAAATTTACGTGAAACCGATGGTAGATCACCAAGAGCCAAGATTAACAAGCAACGAAACAATCTAGTTCAGCTAACGGAGAGAACACGTCAAAGCATATATAGAAAAACTGACACCGAGTCAGTTTTACAAAACATTTAAGCAATGTGTTCCAGCCAAATGTTGCAACTAATAATTTTATGTTGCCGGAATTAATCGCAAACGGAATGTTGCAAATACGACGCAGCTATGATCTCATCACACCAAAACTGCTACCATAAAATAGTCGCACTAGCACTGCTCTCTGAACTCTTTAATGCCTTTCTTAAACTGAGTAACTTTCCAAACGCGTGGAAAAAGTCACAGACCAATAAGTCTACTATACTGCTTTTCCAAATTATTCGAAAGAATTTAGCTATCAGAGATATCTCATTTTCTCCATCGTATCAAAGTGATACCAGAACAACAGTTCGGTTTTCATGAAAAACATGGTACTGTAGAACAAGTAAACCGAGTTACAAATGAAATAAGAAAGTTATTTGAGTTCAAGGAGTATTGCAGTGCAATATTTCTTGATATAGCACAATCATTCGAGTAAGTTTAGCATAAAGTTCTATTGTACGAAATAAATGTATACAACTTTGCCTATCCTCATTTTAAAGTCATATCTGTATAACAGGCATTTTATCGTAAAATAATCGGAACTTAGCACCGAGGAGTTTCCAATAAAAGCGGATGTTCCTTAAGGTAGCGTTCTTGAGGCTATATTATACGATGAAAATATTCCAGTAAACCGAAAAATCCAAAAATTTGCTTTCGTATATAACACAACCGTATTATACTGTGATAAATGTCTTATAAACTGGAGGCTTAAAGTCAATGGGCAAAAGTGTAAATATCTTACACACATCTCACTTGGAAAACACGCGAAAAAGCCAATATATTACTTATGAAATCTAAGGTAGCTACCTTAAATTGGCCTTTTCGAAAAAACTCTTGGCTAAAATTGGACTGCAAAATGTTTATTTACAATGCAATTATTAAGCCAATATGGATGTAAGGTATTCATCTGAGGGGTATAAACAGAAGCTCCAGTCCAAAATTCTAAAGGTATTAACGGGTCATCGTGGTATGTTCGTAAAGTAAACATACACAAATATCTTGATATCTTACCGGTTAAGCCTGAAGATGAGAGAAACATAACAAAGTACCTCACAAATTTGTGAAATCATCCCAATCCTTTGGCTAACGCTACGTGGTACTTATCTAGAAATTCTCGACTGTAGCGAAGAATCGCGATTTTTCGAAAAGGGCTCAGAGTTAATTCCAGGTAATACGTTTTTGATTCAGTATTAAGAATTGTATACTTACTGTGTACAAGTTTCGTCTCGCTCTACCTCAGAAAAGCGTTTTGACCGATATGTTGTTGAGGCGAGACGAAGTGAGATGAAGCAGTTGTTATCTACTTTACGCTTCCTAATTTCAATAACGCTTTCATGATATTTTAACTTAACAGAAGAAGGAAAATTACACTATATTTTATTTCATCTTAGTTCTATTCGGCGACTAGATAGGCAGTAAAAAATTTTACTGAACTTTACGGAATCGTGTTCGTTGTGCCAAAAATCCAGTAAAACTAGTAACGACCATGCAAGAACGGGCTGATGGGATCACCAATGCACTCACACGATTTCGGGCAGTAGCGGATCTGAACATGACATATTATATGTTAGCTTCGGCCTTCTTGCAGGTGCTGATTTAAAATTAAAATAATATTAACACCTTAATATGTATGATATACTACCCAAATATAATTTTGTTTAAGTAAATTTAATGGTATCAACGATTCAATCAAATAGTTAAGGTACTCATTAAATCAGAATGCGATGCGATGCACAGCCAGTCCGCACACCATCGAGCCCCCATTCCTGAATTAGAAGTTAGGAATGTTGAAGGCATAGAATTAGAATATATTATTATTTTTAGTATAACGCGAATGGATTTTGGACTTTTTTAATTTACTAGAAAGCAGTGTTGACCAAATGAGACACAAAACATTGCGAAGTAAGGTTATTGTAACCGTCATAGTGACGATAATGCGTTTTTAAGCTTCCGGAAGCGACGATGATACACAAAATGAAATATTAGTCACGTTTAAAATGGAAAATAAAGCTCTTGCTTGGAATTTATTCAAAGAGCGAATAAATTCTATAATAATGTTGATTTAATATTGCCGGCTTACACGGAAAAAGATTTTCAAACTGATTTTCGTTTTTAAGTATCATTCCTAAAAGTCTAAACGACAAATTGATGCAAAGCAAGTTTTACATAAATTTTCGACCTTTTAGAGGACTATTAGAAAAACATATTGGTATCCTTATCGTGTGACGACTATTAAGCAAATAGAATTCCAACATTGTTGAAATACAATACATTGTCAATTTTAAAATAAACTGTGTAAATGACGGACTCAAGCTTAATCGCCCAAATAACAGCTACTATACAACTTGCTGGCTAATTTTCCTGTTCGATGAAAACTCAATAAATTTCTTTCTTTGGGAGAGAAAAATATCTTCCTCTCTCAATTTCTTTACTGGCTAATTTTTGCTGACATTTCCCAACGAACAAAGCTAGTTTCATTGCTCTGCAGTCAGTCTTTCGTCTGTCAAGCATGGCGAAATAGGTTTATGTGGATCTGTCATAATTATTTAGTAAATTCTAGGTTTAAATGCCCACAGTAAAATTTTTGTCAAATTTCTTTTCGTGCAGCATTAAAAACTATCCACCATATCTGATTGTTTGAGAGCTGAATAGTAACACCAAATGAATCATGTGTTCGAGCCTTACAAAGGTATAATAACGATATTGAATATATCGATTAATTATATCGATCATTAGTCATTTAGAATAATAAATAATTTAGTAAACATCTACTTGATTCAATATATGCTGTGCCATTAACAATTAGACGTTTTGAAACAAATAAATAAACTTAAATTATAAAACTTCAAAGATGGCGACGGGGGTTTTGCCATTTATTCGCGGAATAGATTTTTCCAAAAATGATTTCAGTGTAAGCTTAATAAGTTCTGATTTTTGTATTTACATATGTGCATAAAATTAAAGAAAAAAATAATTTTTTTATTTTCATTTTGCCTACCATCATTGTAAATATCCATAGGATGACAAATTCCCTATGACCATTAAGGAAATGAATCGAGTTCAATGGCTAACTTTAGATAACACCAATTTATGTGAGATACCTGAGGAATTAGGGAACCTGTTTAAGCTTGAATGTCTCTCTCTGAAAAACAATGCACTCGAGAAGCTGTTTGGCGAACTAACAGAGCTTCCTTGTTTGCGTTCATTAAATTTGCGACACAACCAGATAAAAAGTAGCGGAGTTCCTCCTGAACTCTTCCGTTTGGAGGAACTGACGACTTTAGATCTATCACACAATAAACTGAAGGAAGTACCTGAGGGACTGGAACGGGCAAAAAGCCTTCTTGTTTTGAATCTGAGCCACAATCAAATTGAATCTATTCCTACGGCTCTCTTCATCCATTTAACCGACTTACTTTTCCTGGACCTTTCGAACAATCGTTTAGAAACATTGCCACCGCAAACTCGTCGTCTCGCAAATTTACATACCTTGAATTTAGCAAATAATCCATTGGAATTATTTCAACTCCGTCAGCTGCCATCACTGCAAAGTCTGGAGAGTCTTAACATGCGCAATACACAACGGACACTACTAAACTTTCCGACTACATTAGACAGCCTATCAAATTTATCTGAATTAGATATCTCGAAAAATATGTTACCAAAAATACCGGATTGTGTATATAATTTGCCCAATTTGAAACGTGTTAATCTAAGTGACAATGCAATTACTGAACTCAGTTCTAATATTGAATTTTGGCAAAAACTTGAAGTACTTAATTTATCTCGAAATCAGTTAACAACCTTGCCTGCAGCGATATGTAAATTAACATATCTACGATGCCTTTACGTAAATGATAATCGCTTAGATTTTGACGGAATACCATCAGGCATAGGAAAATTGTGTTCTTTGGAGATATTTTCCGCTTCCAATAATCTTTTGGAAATGATACCAGAGGGATTATGTCGTTGCGGAGCATTAAAGAAACTGAATTTGAGCTCCAACAAACTCATAACTTTACCGGAAGCTATTCATTTGCTTGAGGGGCTAGATCAGCTTGATTTACGCAACAATCCCGACTTAATAATGCCACCAAAGCCATCAGAGGCAGTTAAGGGCGCAGGAATTGAATTTTATAATATAGATTTTTCTCTACAAACCCAGTTATTACTAGCTGGGGCTGCCCCACCTCCTACTGTACCAGCCACATCAAGTACTAAAGATTCTACGGCGCGTAAAATACGTTTACGACGAGGTCCACGTTCCGATTCAGACCAAGATTCTGCCAAAATATTGAAAGGCATGAAAGACATAGCCAAAGATAAAGATGAATCTCAAGGCTCGTTTGACGACTTTCAACCGGAGTCACTAAAACCAAAACGATGGGATGAATCATTAGAAAAACCGCATTTAGATTATTCCAAGTTTTTTGAAAAAGAGGATGGTCAAATACCTGGCCTAACCATTTGGGAAATAGAAAACTTTTTGCCCAATAAAATCGAAGAAGTGGCTCATGGAAAGTTTTATGAAGGAGATTGTTATATTATACTTAAAACTTTCTTAGATGAACTGGGTCAATTAGCATGGGAAATATATTTTTGGATCGGCAACGAAGCTACCCTAGATAAACGGGCATGCGCTGCAATTCATGCAGTTAATTTACGGAATTACCTGGGTGCCCGCTGTCGCACAATACGTGAGGAGCAAAGTAAGTATTTGCAAACGAAAGTACATTTTATTTACATGAAAAATAAGGTATCTATCCACTTATAACCATTGTAGAGGCTTATATTCCCTACAAGAAGCAGCTTATTACTATTATTTGGGAAATGCTGAAGGAAAAACAACTGAGACAAAAACAGCAGATGGGTGTGTCTAATAAGTAGAAGTTATTTCTACTACAGCACCCATAGTGTTGTTGTGCCAGTCTCTTGCTGGTTTCACTAATCACTTAGAGCTTTTTCGATAACAACAACAACAAGCTTTTCATTTGCTATTGGTATAGATTAGATTCCTATGTTGTTGTTGTTGTTGATGTTGTAGCGGTTCGGTAGCCCCGCTTAGGGCAGGCATAATCAGTCTAAGTCGCCGAGGTCATCTAACGGAAGGTCCAGGAAACGTGCTGTTTCGACAGGGTTGTACCAAAGGGAGTGACGTGCGGGGACTCTCCACATGCAGGGCATACGTTGGGTATGCTGGGGTCGAGTCTGGATATGTAGGAGTTTAACCTGCTACAGTATCCAGATCTGAGTTGTGCCAGAGTCACGCGGGTCTCTCGAGGCAGCTCGAGCTCACTGTCTGCGATGGGTGGTGGTTTGGATCCGAGTACGCCATTCACTGGGAGGGAGTCTAGGAAGGTGTTAACTGACTCCTGGTGAATGGCGTTCAGCGCCTGTCTGTATGCCGTCCTGTCCAGCGGTTGTTGTTTGTGGTGCTGTATGGTGCTGTTGTAGTCGAGTACTCCCTTCCTGATGTGCCTAGGCGGAGGCTCGGCTTCTAAGAGGTGCCTGCTGGGGTGCTCCGCGCGGTGGCATCCCAACAGGAACTGCTTGCACAGCAAAGCATTATGCTCCTTAACTCGTAGCATAGATGCTTCGCTGTGCAAGTGGTGCTCCGGTGACATCAGGAGGTTTCCTGTCGCAGTCCTAAGGGCGGTGTTTTGACAGGTCTGTAACTTTCTCCACTGCGTCTCGTTCGTCCCCGGCGCCCAAATCGGTGCAGCGTAATTTACGACCGGCCGGCCAATTGCTTTGTAGGTTGCCAGCAAGGTTTCCTTATCTTTACCCCATGTGCTGCCGGCTAGCGCTTTGAGTATTTTGTTGCGGCCCTGGAGTTTTGCGGCAATTGCGGTCGTGTGCGGAGTGAAGGAGTGCAGGCTGTCGAATGTGACCCTTAAAATCTTAGGGTTGTTTATAGTTGGAATTTTTACGTCATCAACTTTCACATCGAGTTCTAGCCGGTACTCCTTCGTCCAGCTGGTGAAAAGGGTAGCCGAGGATTTCGTCGGTTGGATAGTTAAGTGTCGTGCAGTGAAAAAACGGGAGAGATCGGCGAGGTAACCGTTCACTTTCGAACATAGGCTATCAATATCCTGGCCAGACGCCAATATCGAGCAATCATCGGCATACGAGGTTAGTGAAACTCCTTCCGGTGGAGGAGGGAGCTTCGAGATATAAAAATTAATTTTTCTCAATTTAGATGTTTCTCCTCGGAATATAACCGATGATTGTCGACCACTCAGGTAGCCCATGACCCACCTCTGCAATCCCGGCGGTAATGAGGATTCCTCAATGTCACTGAGTAGCACTGAATGGTTGACAGTGTCAAAAGCTTTTGACAAATCCAGTGCTACCAGGACAGTTCTCGCGCAGGGTCGGTTTTGGTTCAGGCCATTGACCACCTGGGTGTTTATGGCGTTAAGTGCTGTTGTGGTGCTGTGCACTTTTCGGAAGCCATGCTGATGTGCTGCTGGACGCAGATGGTGAGTGAATGTCGGGAGCAGTAAGGCCTCAAGCGTCTTCGCTACTGGGGAGAGGAGAGTTATCAGCCGATAAGACTCTCCTTTGTTGGCTGGTTTCCCCGGTTTAAGTAGCGGGACCACCCTACCGGTTTTCCACACATCTGGTATGATTAGGGTGGTCAGAGACAAATTGAGGACCTTGGTGAGATATTCTGCTCCCGCTGGTCCGAGATGTTTTAGCATCAGCATGCTTATTCCGTCAGGGCCGATGGATTTGGAGGCTTTCGCCTTCCCGATAACCCCCTGAACCTCCTCTCTGGAGAAATCAAGCACCGCGCTTGTGTTTGGCAGTTTGCGCATACGGCGGGTTACACGTCTTTTCGCTTTGTTTGAGAGGTTGCAGGACCTTAAGTGCTCCTCCCACTTTTTCCGCTTGTGATTGTTTACTACGGTCCGAATATCCGCGCTTAAGTCACTGACTAGGGGATTCCCGGGATCGGAGTTACGGAGGATGTCGCGCCTTGCTGCTAAAGCCGCCGCTTCGGACGGGAAGGGCGGATTTCCGCAATTCGGCCTGCCGGGATGAAGCGGGCGGCAGCGGTCGCAATTATCCTGCGGAAAGAACGTTCACCAGAAGTGACGTCAGTTGGAGTGGAGAGAGTACTGAAGGCGTTCTCGGTGAATTCCGTGAAGCCGGACCAGTTAGCTTTTTTGAAGCTAACGAAGGTCCGGTGGTCCGCGGAAACAAAGTCGGGAGGTCTGTCAATGTGTATGGGTAAGTGGTCCGATGCTAGTGTCAGTATAGGTCGCCAGACTATACTGTTTATCAGACCAGCACTCGCAATTGTTATGTCGGGCGAGCTTTGGCAATTACCCACAACTCTGGTGGGGGTGTTGTCGTTCATTGTGCAGAATGTCGAATCGTCTATCTGTTCCGCCAGCTCCATTCCTCTACGGTCATTTGACAGGCTATAATGCCAAAGATCGTGGTGCGCGTTAAAGTCGCCCAAAACCAAACGGTTTTCGCCTCTGAGTAGCGCACCTATATCAGGGCTATATCCAACTGTGCAACTTGTAACGGGAGGAATGTATATATTAAATATTTCGAGCTCGGCATCGCCTGACCGGATAGCTATGCCCTGACATTCTAGGGTAGTATCCCTGCGGTCGATGCCGCCATCGATGAGACGATACTGCACGGTGTTGTGCAAGATGAACGCCAGACCCCCTCCATGGTCTCGCTCGCGGTCCTTGCGGATTATTTTGTATCCGGCCCGACTCAGAAGATCTGAGCGGGCGGTCAGCTTAGTTTCCTGGATCGCAGAAATTGACAGATGCTCCCGGCTCATATAGTCGACTATCTCGTTGATCTTCCCCTGGAGTCCGTTGTAGTTGAATTGGAGGAGTCGGGTCCGTCTCGGGGGAACGTTCGTGATACGGGGGGTGAGGGAGTGGTGCGTGGATGATGTGTGTTGCTGCTGTAATACCCGCTGAGGTTGGTTCCGCACGTTGGTGTTGGTTGGCGGTGTTGTCGTATTAACGGGCGGGGGCAGACTCCTACAGCAAGGGGCAACGTACGCATCACTCCACTCACGGGTGGTGCGCAGGCCCGAGCACGTCCGAAAATGACACCAGCCGGAGCAAGAATTGCATCTGACTGAGGTCACATTCCGACATACTAAGGTCTGACACACGGAACAGACTGTGCAGGGGACTAGGAGCTGCTGGGTAGCCCTCGCACGGGAGGAGGAAGAGGAGCTGGTTGCGGGAGGGGAAGGGGGTGAGGGTTGGCGGGAGTCATGCTGCGGGGAGCTCCGGGAGACCGTGGAGGTCTGCTGGTTACCCAAAGTGGGTAAGGGTGCTGAAGGCACTGCCGTGGTGGCTGGGAGCGCACTTGGGCGCTGGCAACATGGGGTCACATAACGTGTGGTCCACTCCCTATGTGTCTTAAGGCCTGAACAGACCTTAAGATGACTCCAACCATTGCACTGGTTGCACCTAATCGAGGTGGAGGAGTGGTGGAGTCTTCTAGTGCACACGCAGCAGAAGTAATCCGTCGGACCAGGGTTGGTTTCGACGCCAGCCCTGATGAGAAGGATTTGAAGCAACCCAGCTGCGAGGTATTGCTCCGATGGCAAACTTAAACTAATTTTACCTGTTGACCTAAACGGGGTTAGGTCGCCGAAAGGTTGACAGCCCTTGGCCGGATAAAATCCGGGTCAACTCCGGTACGTAGAACCGGCTGTCTTGAGAAAAAAAATGAAACCATTCACTGGATAAGAATTGATGAAGGTGTTGTCTGACTTTCAGTGAATGGCGTTAAGGCCTGTCTGTACCACGTCGTGTTATCATATTACGGCCACGGAATAACATTAGTGCATCGCTAAAATAATTAAAAAATAAGGTAAACCAATAGTGAATTCGGTTAAGTTTGATGATGGTTTCTATATCGGTTATAAACCAATACGTTTCACATAGTTGTGAGCAAACATAGATCAAGCTCACCTTGGCGTTTATATAATTGGCGCTTTGTAACCGTTGAAGCGATTTTCGACCGAGTTCCTCCTCCAATACGTGGTTTTGCGTTTTGGTGTTTTTCCAATAAATGGAAGGACCTCCAGTTTATACTAAGCCGCCTCCGAACGGCTAATGGTTTTTTTTATGAGGAATCGTTATTTCATGTCGGAAATACACTCGGAGGGGTTGACATTCCCTGCTGAGGGGCGACCGCAGTTAGAAAATTTAACTTAATTTTTTGTTTAAATTTATTTTCTATGACTTTTGGATGTTGGTCGCACCGGGATTTGCACCCGGGCCTTCCGAATGGGAGTACACAATGCTAACCACTTGGCTACCGCGGCTACCATTCACATTTTTATGAAAGACTTTGAGTAACAATAAAGACTTATTGTATATCAATTGCATGGAAATACAATATCTAATAATTAAACGAAATAGGGGAATGGATATGCATTTGTATGTACATGTGCATGCATGTTTATTACATTATAACTATTATTTAAGCTTTTATTTGATTATACGCTGTATATATACCTATATATATATATATATATATATATATATATATATATATATACTTTATATATTTTGAAAAAAGTTTTTTTTATTATAAAGAAAAACAAAAACAAAGTTCTTACAACAGTGGAAGTTATTAAACGAAAACTTATATATGGACTAAAATCCAATAGATCCGGCCAAGGACTGTCACTCCCGCAACATTCCCCAAAAATTACTTTAAGGAATATTTTTGTCGTTACAACAACAACAACATCAAACGAAAACTTAAAACCCTTCATATTTTTGACGTCAAAAAAAAGTGTACGAAGGACAAGTAAATGGTAGAAACAAATTCTTCAGTACTTCAGTACGCGTAAGCGACGCGGCGGAATTGACAAGATTTGTTGTTACTGCAGGTGTAATTTTTATTTGCCATTCTTCTGTAATAGCATCTTTGAGCATGTTTTCATTGTTGATACTCCGTTTTCCTATTTGTCTGTCCAAGTGCTCCCAAAGATGTTCCATAGGGTTGAGGTCCGGTGACTGAGGGAGGTGATCCAATCGCCGTGATAACCATACATTCCTTCACAATTTTTACTGTGTGTCATTATCCTGTTGAAACACCCAAGTTTGACCCAATTCAGTGCTTTCTATGAATGCCAAATTACCAACCCCACCTGTGGCCATACACTCCCACACAATCACCGAGCCACCTCCATGCTTTACCGTGAGTATTACATTCCTTTCAGCAAGTGCTTAATTTCTTGTTCTCCAAATTTTATTGGATTTTTTCACAAATACTTAAAATTTGCTTTCATCGCTAAAAAGAATATTTTTCCAAAAAGAAATGTCTTCACTTTGGTACTTTTTAGCATACTTTAAACGCTTTAATCGATTCGCTTTGGATATCAACTGATTTTTCCGCCGAACTCGGCAGGGAGACCATTCGAATGTAATGCCCGACGAATGTAATGTTTCTGAAATATTTTTCGCCAGTTTTACTGCACTTTCAGAAGAATTTTTCTTGACACTACGCACAACTGATCTTATTTCACCAACACTTTACCCCTTTGGCCTGCGCGTTCTCCAAATTTGCATACTTGATATGTTTATCAATAATTTTCTTCACAGTATTATGGCTTCTATTATTGATAGAACCAATTTTACGCAAAGATTTTCCTTCTTTGCGATATTTTAGAACAAGTTCCCGAATATCGATGGATGTTTGTTTTCTCATTGCGAAATAATCATGTACTTCGCTTCCACTACTAATTCCGAATAAGAAGACATGCGAACTTTCACACAACAATGAAATTCTTCGATGGAATAACGGAACCTGATGATGACCGTAAACATGTTCACGTGAGAACCAATTTTTACACTTCCTTTTAACGTCAAAAATATCAAGGATTTTAAGTTTTAGTTTAATAACTTCCGCTGTTGTAAGAATTCTGTTTTTATTTTTCTATATAATAATAAACCATTAAACACTTTTTTCAAAATATATAAAATATTACAAAGTATATTCAAATAAAAGCTTAAATAATAGTTGCAATGTACTAGGTGGAGTGAAAAGTAACCTCCTTGACATATGCCAAACACTTCAACACGTCAGCTGTCAAAACAAAACTAAGGGCATTATCGCACTGAAATTTGGCATGTTTACCTAAATATGAACGGACTACAAGGCACTATAACCAGCAGCAGTAGTAGCGCATTCTGGCGGTAAAGGAGGCTACTTGCACCCCACCTAGTAACAAAAACGGGTGTAGATTTTCTTTTGAAGTTGACTGCATGTACCTTCTGCTCAAATATAAACGGAGACTTTATCCATAACTCGACAAGGACAAGACATATGGCCATACTTTTTTTTTGCTTGGGAAGGCATATGGGGATTCTTGCCTATCACGTGCACGTATTTTTGATTGGTATAAGTCGTTCAAGGACGGCTATACATCGCTGGAGAACTTGCCCCATGATCGTCGTCCTGCAACGTCAATAAACGAAGAAAACGTCGAAAAAGTAAAGAAAATTGTGTTGGAAAATCGTCGTGTAACTGAAAGAGAGATAGCTAGTGAGCTCAACATATCAAATGGATCCGCTCATAGCATTATTCACGATGTTTCGGGCATGAGACGTGTGTCTGCTCGACTTGTTCCAAAATTGTTGAATTTTCTTCAATAAGAGGAACGCAAAACTGTCGCCAAGGAAATGCTCACAATGAGTGATACGGACATCCAGCACATCATAACTGGTGACGAGACTTGAGTCTATGAATACGACGTTGAAACAGCCCAGCAATCATCTGAATGGCGCCTTCCAAATGAGCCGAAACCCAAAAAACCACGTCAAAGTCGATCGAAAATCAAAGTTATGCTCACTGTTATCTTTGATAGCCAAGGTGTTGTGCACTCGGAATTCCTTCCAGAAGGTCAATCTGTTAATGCTGAATATTATTTATCCGTTTTGAAGCGTTTGCGTGAGATTATTCGTCTCAAAAGGAAGGATTTGTGGGACAACAAGTCATGGTTTCTACATCATGATAATGCGCCAGCTCATACGTCTTGTACGCGATTATTTGACCAAAAACAACGTAAATATTGTTCCGCAAGCACCGTATTCACCCGACATGGCACCGTGTGACTTTTTTCTTTTCCCTAAACTCAAATTGCCGCTTCGTGGAAAGCATTTTCAGTCGATTGAAGTCATAAAAGAGAATTCGAAGAAGGAACTGAAAGCCATACCTAAAGCGGCCTACCAGAAGTGTTATGAAGATTGGAAAAAAAGGTGGCATATGTGTATCGCCTCTAATGGTGACTATTTTGAAGGGGATAAAATAAATATTGAAGAATAATTAACCGTTTTTGTTTTATTGAGCAGTCTCGTTTATATTTGAGCAGAAGTTACTCTGCAAACACCGCAAGTACTTCATGCGGACAATGGAGTAATCCAAAGCTAGTTACAATCCATACAAAAAATATGTTCTTATTAACATTGGGACGTCGTAGAGGTGGACCATCTGCTCTATCGCTGTATAACATCCGAGTAATCCACACAGTACCTACAGTTAACCCAGTATATACGAAAATTTACATTCGAACATACATTTTAGTTACGAATACAATCGGCTTTGGTGAAAAGTTAGTAAAACATAATCAGATGTGTTATAAAAACCGATACTGAATTGCTTATTTATCGGAATTGAAAATCAATATCTGTTTGAAATGGTGTTATGAAACCGACTTGATTTTGCTTTTTTCGAAGATGAACAAATCGAATCAGCTGGAAACAAACTTATGCAAAAAAAAAAAACAGCAATTTAATTTAATTTTTGTATTGGCTTTAACAAATTTGTGATTTTTAATTAAAAATAAAATTAATACAGCCCTGACAGCATTTTTGAGGATAGAAGGATATTAAGAAAACAGTGAGAAAATAAAGGTCAAAATTTTAAGAGATAACAGCCATCCGCTGGAGCTGCCAGAATCGATTTAAGTGCAATTTGCATTCTACTTTTACATTTGCTAATACAAAATTTGTTTGTATGTAGATTCATAGACCAATATCGTCTTAACAAAGAAATCTTTGTAATAGTGCTGGATGTCATTGAAGACAAATAGGCGAACACTACGGTTTTTGACAGAAGACTTCTATCAACGGGCTATGAGCATAGACTAAAATATCTATCTACTTAGCGCGACCTACAGTCTTGGTGGTTACAACAAAGGTGCTAAAAGCTTTTGAACGGTTGTTTTGTCCACGCTGGAAGTTAGGAATGAACGACAATGCAAAGCGGAGAGCTCGTGACAATTTTGAAACCAAGTTCCGCAATCCAGGCATTACTGGTTGTAAAATCCTTTGTTCATGACTTATATTTTGATTAAATTTCCGCTTGCAAAGAAGTTAGCCCACAATTCGGTTTAGTTATGTCACTTAAATCCATAAATCAGTTTCTGTACACAAAACTGATACAAGTTCTGTTTGTCTGAGTTTACATGAGGATACTTTTGTCGCTTTTTATCGAAATTGTCTCTTTTGTGTCGCCCTTCACGTTCACACAGAGACACTTTCTTCAAGCTTTTTTATTAGCTTTTACATTTGTATGGTGTTCATTTTTTTTTCTCTACTCCGCTTTATTTTACACTCGCAATTTTAAGTTCGCATCGCGCTTTCTAATACCTATGTCTAAAATAAAAACACTATGTTTGTGTAAAGGAAGACGCAGCTTTTATTTATCTATTTCTTTTATATATTTTTACATTTTATTAAACATCAACTCTACCCTTTCTAAAGTGTAATCTATTTACATATCTCACGCTTTTCACTATCATCAAAATCAATCTCAGCGGCTTCTTCAATACTCTATAATATTTCTTGCATATATATATATAATTGGCGCTTTGTAACCGCTGAAGCGATTTTCGGCCAAGCTCCTCCTCCAATTTGTGGTTTTGCGTCTTGATGTTTTTCCAACAAATGGAGGGACCTACAGTTTATACTAAGCCGCCTCCGAACGGCTGACGGTTTTTTTACGAGGAGCTTTATTTCATGTCCGAAATACACTCGGAGGGATGGACATTCCCTGCCGAGGGGCGACCGCAATTAGAAAATTTAATTTTTTAATTTTTTTTATTTAAATTAATTTTCCATAACTTTTGGTGGCACCGGGATATGAACCCGAGCCTTCCGAATGGCAGGACGCAATGCTAACCACTCGGCTACCGCGGCCGCCATCTTGCATTAATTCAACTTTATCTGCAAACTCCATTATCTGAAATATTTATATTAATGCATACGTATCCACAAAGGCATATATGTTTGCATGCATATATTGCAATATTGTAGTAAAAACCCTCAATTTCAATTTCCAAATTTACGGAATTTATTCGTTTGAAATTTTAGACAGCTACAATCAGTTCAAAGTGAGAAACAAAATAAAAGGGAATGCCAAAATCTACAAAGACGAATAGAAACACAAAACGTGTCGAACGAGCACAGCGACACGGTGCGCTGCCCCCTTCGTCGTCACTCTCTCCCCAACAAACGAGGGTTTCGTCGACAAAAAGTAGCCCCGTGTAAACTCAGACTTTCTAAAATGAAACCGATATGCAAATCGATAATCCGAATGTGTGTAACCCCTTAAGCAGAATTTTTGTCGGTTTCAATTCTGATTCTGTAACGCCCATGAGTATTTAGCATATAAATTTATGTCAATAATAATCATTTATTATCAATAAATTATTACACATTCCAATTTTTGCATTTGCCCATTTGCATTCAAATATGTTAACTAGAATTTCTGTACATCTTTTGTGAACCAGCAAAGCTCACCAATGAAACGAATCTGACTCAGTTTCATTTCCTCTATTCGAATATTAGCAACTTCGTTTACTAATTCCGGCCGTTAAAAGACATTCAAGCATCGGCTAACAACAAGTTGGTAACGAGACATGAGTTGATTCTATATTACACTATAGATTGGTTTACTCCAATGGATCATGTATGTCCACAAATGTTTTCAGGGTATTACCACAATATAATACATTATACGATTTGTAACCGCTGAAGGACTTACAACCTAGGCGTTTATTTTCCTATAATTTTTGACGTTGCTGTGGATCATTACCATCTTTTTTCTCTAAAAATATTGCTTGGCAAAGTTTGTTTTTAATTAAAAAAAGAAGTAATTTTGGAAGTAAAGTGGTAGCCGTTCTAATTTTTAATGAAAATTATTAATATTAAATTTGGGAAGAATTCAAAGAGCAATTATATATTATTTTTTCCTTTTAATAGAAAAATACTCTTTATAAGAATATATTTATTATTGCATACATATTCGCAAATTTGCTGAAGTGAATGTCTTTTTATTATTCGAGTAATGAACATAAATACAAAAAAAGAAAATAATTGGGAGAGCGGCTTTAAACGGAAATCATTTAATAAATTGTACATATCATGTACCACATACTAAAGCTCTGGATACCCGACAATTTCGATGCGCGGTTATCGCTCAACTGTTCAAATGTTTATTTGAAATAATTTAATTCTCAATTTTGTTTGTCATAATTTCTTTATCATTCAATGATTTTTACGCTTTGCATTTATTGGAAATGGTGCTGACCAAGGCAAGTTCACACACGATAATAGCAAGAATACAAAAACGAAAAGCCTATGTATTTTATTTGTGTAATTATAGTTTCTAAAAGTCAAAAACGAAAAACGTCCAATGTGTTTTGTTTGTGTAAACGAACGTTCGAAATGCCAAAACCTATTTCTCATGTATTTTGTTTGTGTAATTTGTTGAAATGGAAGGAAGAACTAGCAATCATATAGTGTGACAACTTCAGCTTATATAAATTCGCCTTGGTGCTGGCGAAATTTTTTTTTCTAAAAATTCTCGAAACGTTCGAAAATGTTCGAACAAAATCTTGAGCTATACTATTGTACATACATAGTAGCTGCACGTTCGCGTATCACAGACGCTCAACTAACGAAACGAAACGATATCATTTCGTTTTGTTAAAATGAAAAACAAACTTACGAAATAATTTAATTTCGCTTCGGCGCCATGATATGAAAACGAAATGAAATTTTTAATATTGAAACCACACAAACTTATCAACAAAATTTATTTTGAAATGGCTACTTTAATTCAATTGTAACATTAAAAATTATCTATTAACGATTTAACATAAACGACAGCATTTCGTTTCGGGTAAAAACGAAATAAAATTTATTTTGATAACATTTTCAAATGCGAAACCGAATAAATTGAAAACTTTTGATTAACGTGAAATTTATCGTTACGATGCACCCTTGTTGCATATTTATGTTTAAAAGTGTAAATGAACGAGGTTATAGCAAACCACAAATTAAAATTATACTGTTTTATGATATGTATTTATTTAAATCTTCACAAATTTTATATAGACGATGAATCTGAAGAATTTCTGGCTTTGTTCGATACGGAAGTTTCGTATATTGAAGGTGGTCGTACAGCGACCGGGTTCTACACAGTCGAAGACATGTTGTATACTATGCGTTTATATAGAGTGCATGCGGCTGGCTCATCAGTTCATTTAGAACCTGTAGCTGTTCATTTCGATTCTCTCGATCCCCGATACGCTTTTATGTTAGATTGTGGAATTAAATTGTATATATGGCTCGGATGTGCTTCAAAAAACACCTTGAATTCAAAGACTCGTCTAATGGCAGAGAAGATTAATAAAACTGAAAGGAAAAATAAATGTGAAATAATAGTGGAAATACAGGGTAAGTAAAAAAATATATCTACGTACGTATTTGCATACGTTAGTAAAATGTATTTATAATAAAATAAAAACGTTTATATAATAAAGGGGAGGAAAGCGAAGATTTTTGGAAAAATTTTGGAGTTGATTCAAATGAAGTATCAAAAAAGAAAATTCTTCAACACGTTCCCGATAATTTTGAGCCTGTCACTCCGCGTCTATATCAAGTCCAACTTGGTATGGGTTATTTGGAGTTACCACAAGTAGAATTGGGAGATAAGAAATTAGTGCACACTTTATTGAATAGCAAAAACGTTTATATATTGGATTGCTATACCGATTTATTCGTGTGGTTTGGTAAAAAATCAACCCGTCTCGTAAGAGCTGCTGCAATAAAGTTATCACGAGAACTTTTCCAAATGATAAATCGCCCAACATTTGCTTTGGTGACTCGCTTGCAGGAAGAGACTGAATCGCAAATATTTAAATCAAAATTTGTAGGTTGGGACGAAGTAATGGCTGTAGATTTCACACGCACAGCAAACTCGGTTGCCAAAACTGGAGCGGACTTGAACAAATGGGCTCGTAAGCAAGAAACTCGCGCTGATTTAGCTGCTCTATTTATGCCACGCCAAAACGCAATGCCTCTTAGTGAAGCTGAACAATTAGAGGAGGATTGGAATTATGATCTTGAAGCCATGGAAGCATTCGTTTTGGAAGGAAAAAAATTTGTACGTCTCCCAGAAGAAGAATTAGGCAATTTCTATACGGGAGAGTGTTATGTGTTCTTATGTCGCTATTGTATACCGGTTGAAGATGAAGATGTCGATGTTGATGAAATTAAGCAATCTGATGATGAAATTCAATGTGTAGTTTACTTTTGGCAAGGGCGGAACGCTGGCAATATGGGCTGGCTGACATTTACCTTTACTTTGCAAAAAAAATTCAAAGCAATGTTTGGAGAAGAATTAGAAGTCGTACGAATTCATCAGCAACAGGAGAACTTAAAATTCATGGCCCACTTTAAACGTAAATTTATAATTCACACTGGCAAACGAAAGGATAAATCGAAGGATGTTAAGCCAGTTGTGGAATTCTTTCATTTGCGGTCGAATGGTGGAGCATTGTGCACACGTCTAATTCAAATTCAACCAGATGCTGTCAATTTAAATTCGGCTTTTTGGTACATTTATTCAATTATCGTTTATTTAACATTTAATAATTGAAACATAATTTTAAAGTTACATTCTATATGTACCATTTGACACGGAAGATGAATCGCAATCAGGAATAGTATATGTATGGCTTGGTTCAAAATCTACCCCAGAGGAGGCTAAGCTAATCCAGGAGATAGCTGAGAAAATGTTCAATAATCCTTGGGTTAGCTTACAGGTACATATAATTATAGTATTCTAATATATAGAACATACGTGTATCCTTAATATGTATTTTAAACAATTTAGATTTTAAATGAAGGTGAGGAGCCAGAAAACTTTTTCTGGGTGGCTTTGGGTGGTCGCAAAGCCTATGAGACTAATGCAGACTTCATGAATTATACGCGACTTTTCCGATGTTCTAATGAAAAAGGCTATTTTACGGTAGCAGAAAAATGTACCGATTTCTGTCAAGACGATTTGGCAGATGACGATATTATGATTTTAGACAACGGTGAACAAGTGTTCTTGTGGCTTGGCTCCAGGTGCAGCGAGGTAGAAATAAAACTGGCGTACAAGTCAGCGCAGGTACTTTTTAGTTTATTGTTTTATGCGAGAATATTTACAAATATTTGCATGTCAACATCATGAAATTTATAATATAATCATTAACAATTGGTGACATTATACTTATCATTCCACTATTATCATGAATTATATCATATTATCATGCTCCCAGATATGAAGCTTTGGTCAAAACCCCGTCAAAAGTGCATCTAAGAGTATGAACTTTGGTATTCTACATTTGTATCTACAAACAAAAATTGTCACTGAGAATCCTTGAAATCGGAGGACTAAATCATATAGCTCCCATACATCCGATTTTTTCATATGTTAGGTTTTTGGTCATAAATCCGTCAATAAAATCATCTAAGACGTCTACGCATGTATATACAGGCAGCCTCCTTTTTTGCTTACAATTTTACTTTATCAAAATATTAGTCCAAAACTTCGTGCTCCTTTAAACTACGTACTCACTATTTCCGGCAATCTTCTCGAAACTTACAACCGAAGCAGTCGGGTACAGTTCCTCCACGACTTGTGCTTTCCTCAATGATTATTACTAAACTGAAATCCAGAATTCTTATGAGTTGTTGGTTTTCTATAAAGTATTGGCTATTTTTTGAAGCTAACACATTTACGATTTCTTTGCTCAAATGTCGGAAATAAAAGTGATTAAGCAAAATATCGTTCTAATAAATGGCCTAATGTGATAAACTTATATTTTTCAAATTTAATGGCACATACTAATAGTTATAATAAGTGGGTCATAAAGATAGCAGCAGTCCTTTTAAATATGTTTGAAATAGTCGATTGCACTACACTTTAGTTATGATTCAATGCTCCTTGAACTAGCTTACAAGTATATAAAATCGTAATACGCACAAACAACTACTTAACAGCTAATTATTTTTTATACTTTTTTCATAGGTTTACATACAGCATTTACGTATTAAACAACCAGAACAACCGCGAAAGCTATTCCTCACTTTGAAAAACAAGGAGTCTAAACGATTTACGAAATGTTTTCATGGTTGGAGTAGTCACAAATCTCCACCAGAGTAATTAACTTGAATGAATTTTGTAATTGATGCACAAAAAATCTATATTTTTAACATATGTATGTATGTAGTATAGACGATAAGTTCACAACTACGTTGAACTTACTCGGCAAATTAGTATAAGAACTATATGAATTGGATGCGTTTGTTAATATTAATCCATCGATATATAAACAGTTAAATTTTATTGTAACTCCCATTATTATGATAATTGGCTTAAACTTTAACAATTAGATTGAACTCTCCCATATTAACTATTAATTTTGTACATCTTTGTAATACTTAAAATATGCAATAAAATGTAAACCTTTATTTACACATTATATTATTAAATTGTCATCTCATAGATTAATATAATGAGGCCAGTTGTTTACATATACATACATACATACATACATACATATATAATCCACGTATATAGACGCAGTAGCGGTTGTGCATTTACATTATCTCTTTAAGCCGTTTAGTGGCATATGGCGGCATTTAATGGATAGATCGAGATGGTAGTTACTATCCAAAATATTTTGTAAATAGGTAAGGAGTGACGCTCGACAGGCTACTACTTCGCATTGATATTCGAAAATTGTATGGACGACTGTGAATAGCGTGCGTGGAGATATCTGGCCAGTGCCTCTACTTTAAAATTTTTGTAATATATAAAGTTCAAAGTTGTGGGCATTGAAAAATTCGTTAACATTTTCAGAGATGCGAAATTTTGGATAATATTATTAGGTTTAGGAGCCGGTTTGAAGAAAATATATAACATACAATAGAAAATATTAATAAAATATCGATCGGCCGCTCTACAGCATATATATATGAATATACGTTAGTATATACATACATACATAGTTGGTTTATATGTACATATGTATGTTCATTTTTGACTTTGTGTGAGACATCTACTAAGGTTAGACGTGTTTTTAAGAGCCACTTCGTTTATTCAAAGAAATGGATCATATATTTTGTATCAAATTGTTCTAAAAAAAATAAAAATAAAAAAAAATAAGAAGTAAGAAAGAGATGGACGCCCTAAACGAACCAGCACATTAACAACCAATAAAAACGTAAAAAGTGATAGATATGATTATGTTCGACCGAACCGATCGCCGAATCACAACTAGAGAAGTCCCTGATGATATTGACATATCAATTGAAACATTTCATGACATCTTTTCAAATGTTGTTTGGAAAAACTTTTATTTGCATTTGCATCACGGTAATGTACCTGTTTACGCTTCATTGCTTGTTGAATTTGTGGACAACAAAAAATACTATAACGATGCGCGAAGCTTTTTATTCGCCAGACATGGCTTAATGTAACCTTTTCCTCTAATAATTAATAAAAAAAATAGAACTAAATATCGAGTTTTAGAAGAAACTAGTGTTGATCCAAAAATTTAAACTCTCGTTATATTTTGAACGCACTTCGTAGTCTCGGGATCGAAAAACTCAAAACCATATCGATCATGCTGTGGTAGATGGACGACATGCCTCCAATATAATAGATGTGTGTATGCTCCGAAAACCTAACATCCACTCAGACCAATATCTTGTAGCAGCAAAGATACGCATTTGCCTCTGTGAAGCAAAGAGCACGCGGCTAACAACACAAGAAATGTTCGAGAGCATTCATCAGCAGCGCAGAATAAGGGAACAGAGAAACGGCATTTCAAGTTTCCTACCTGCTGCTGGTTTTCGAGAAGGTCATAAGAAGAGGTGATGCGATATGAATTACTGCCTCTGAAGAATATGGTCGGTCAAAGGCATGCCCGACGATCGGAATCTTAGTGTGCTCTGCCCTATCCACCCACAACCTCCGCCTATAAACCTGACATAAGCCACCTCAATATCGTAGTGTGTTGACTTCTTATCTTGTGATTTATTCAATACATTTCTAGAGCTGATAATTCGAGCTGCAGGACGGAATAGAGAAAGTACAATATATTATTAGAGGATACGCCGATGACATCAATATCATTAGCTTCAACCACCGCCAAGTTAGTTCTGCAGAATAAGGAAGCGAGCGTATGGGTCTGGTATTGAACAAGGACAAAGAGTCATCGCATTCGCGTCTCGACTCCCACCCCACTGTTGACAGTCATAACTTTGAAGTTGGAGATTATTTCGTCTATCTTGGAACCCGAATCAACAACAACCAAGAACAATGTTAGCCTTGATATCCAACGCAGGATCACTCTGGCAACAAGTGCTATTTTGGACTGAAGAGACAATTGAAAAGTAAAGACCTTTCTGGACGACCAAGGACCAATCTCTTCAAGTCACTACGGTATGGTGCGGAGGAATGAGCGATCACATCTAATGAGTCGTGTTAAGAGTTTTCGAGAGAAAGGTTTTGCGAAAGAATTATGGTTCTTTGCGAGTTGGAAGCGGCGAATACTGCGGGTGGGGGAATACGGGAACGAGCTGTATGAGATAAAAGCGACGTTGACATAGTTCAGCAAATCAAAAACTAGTGGCTATGCTGGCTAGGTCAAGTGATCCGGATGGATGAGAACACTCCAGCTTTATAAGTTTTCAATGCGCTATCCCTGGAGGAAGCAAAGGGAGAGGAAGGCCACCACTTGGTAAGGTGGAGAAAACCTTACTTTACTTTGTTTATTAAGATGGCACTAAAGGAGCTGATCTTGATATCTCCAATTGGTGCCAAACAGTGAAAAGAAGGAATGAATAGTGCCCCGTTGTTAAATCGGATATAGTCGCGTAAGTGTTGTCTACCATAGTAAAGTAATTCATATCATCCATATGGACGACATCACTCCAGCTTTGAAAGGTTTCGACCCACTATTCGCCGTTGAAAGCGAAAGACCTCCACCCTGTTGGAAAGATCAGGTTGAGAAAGATTCGGCATTTCAAGACAGTATCAAACGGTCAAGAGAATAAACGAATAATGCGCTAAGCAATGCCTACGTCAATGAGAAAGAAGAAGCAAACGATATGGAGGCACCTAAGAACTCTTATTTCAAATGTGCGTTTCTCTTATTTTTTTTGACAAAAGCAAGGGCCAAAAATAAGAATGAACAATAATTTGAGCAGTTTTTGCTTTATTTTTTTAATTTTTATAAATTCAATGCGGTATTCGCAGTCACAAAAGATCATACATGTTTCTCTCGAATATTTTTGCAGATATTTACCAAGTCAAGTGTGTAATGGGGTGTAGGCAAGCTTCAGTCGCGTGGCTATACCCAATTCCTACTCTTGCGTCCACTTCGTCCTCCATGGAAACGTGAGCAACCCTTTTGCAAGATGCGGTAACCTACCCGTAGAAACCAGCATTTGATGACAACCCCCGCAAATATTTTTAGGATAACGATTTGAGGGATTGCTCCTGGAACGTCCGATCCCTTAATTGGGAAGGTACCGTTGCCAAGCTAATTGATGCCCTCGTAGAAATAAAGGCTGACATCACCGTCGTCCAAGAAGTGCGATGGACGGGACAAGGACGGAAGCGAGTAGGTTATTGTGGAATTTACTCTAGCGGAAACATAAAGGAGCGGAAATTTGGGTGGACACAGAAGGTCAGCCAAATTCTAAAAATTCTCGCGGAAATTCTCCCTTGCGGATTTAGAAATCCCCTAAGAAAAAATCCGCCAATTCTAAATTCACAGAGATTAGGATTTTTTCCCTTTCGAAATCAGCTGCGTAGTATTGTTGTGTATTATTGATATTTGATAATTTGGTGAAATAAGCAATTTTTATTGAAAAAAAATTAAATTAGAATTATGTATACTGTGGTGCTATATCTATTGGCTCCTGAAGCAAATGTGGGAGAATTCTTCTTCAATGTAGATAAAGTCTAGACCAGGGCGAATATCCACGTCGTTTTTTAAGGTTTCCTGCTCCTGCAATCCAAACTTCCTCGCAGGCAACCATTCCACCGACTCTTTCATCCTTACGGGAGGAGACAAAGTACGCTATGCATTAGGGCCACCTTCTGTTGTTGTTGTTGTTGTAGCCTGTCTTCTGGCCTTCAAGTTTTGAGCCGCAAGTATTTCTTTTGATCTATGAGAAAATTGTTAGCAACGGATAAATATGCGTAGTTTATCTGTTTAGATGAAAACCCCTATTAACCAACAGTACAATTCGCAAATTCTACTAGTCCCACAAGCGAGTTTGATACACAACACAATATTGTGTGCGCACCCTAATGAGCCTTTCTCCAGCCCATGCTTGATAAACAATCGATGAGATTTTCTTACCAACCCATAACGAGCGCTCAAGGAGTGTTATTGACAAGCTTTAAATATTTTTAAAATATAAAAATAAACTCAATATTCTATACTGTTTATAATTAGTGTTAAATACAAAATAAAACGTTAACACATTTCATAATTAAGTTTAAATAAAAATAAACATTTGTAAAAAATTAATTGATCGAATACGTGAGCGGTTTTTAAAAGACTACCGAAGATACCCTCGGTAAACAACCCTTTTTTCACTCTGACCTTCGGACCTCCCGTTGGATTACCTCGATGACTGATCTTATCTGCTCCTAAGCGGGATTAGACTAGCCGCTACAACAACAATCAAATCGTTACAGTTTTATTGGACATGGTTTTGTACTCGACAGGTCTACAATTACTAATCTTCGTCTTTTCCGATAACTTGGTTTAACCGATTAATTTATCGTATCGTAACTTCTTATTTGCTGCGCACATTTCTATTTTATTAGTCCATCGCTGTTTAGTCCTTATTTACAAATAAAATTATAGAGTTAATTGTGTTTGGGAATCTGTTGGTTTCTGAAATAAGTTTTTATGATTTGGAGATTAACTAATAATATATTTTTCAACAGCGTACCTACCTAATATTATATAAATTATTTGCAGTACAAATAAAAATTATGACGAGTTTATTATCTTGCGGGAATGCAATCGGACAAAAGTTGGATTTAGTGTTAAAAGAAGAAGACCTGACTGGGGAACAATATATGAATGATGCAAATACTTTAGATCCAGATGCATATATTATAGAAAATGCGAAATGCTTTCTCTGTGATCGTAATTTTGTTGAAGGGGAAGGTACTTTTCTTATTTTTGAAATTCGTATGCGTGATGATGGAGGAATTGATAATCCTCTCTCGCTAATATTATCAACAGCTCTAGGCAAAGATCTGGATGAAAATAGTTCTCACTCACCTGTAAGATAACTTAATATTCATTTAATATTAGTAACTATTTAATTTAACTTTCAGCTGCTTTGCGAGTCTTGTAACAAAAATATTTTAGAATTTGAGAGGCTGCTTCAAAAATTTTGTGAAAAGCGTATGCAAATAATTAAATCGTATAATCGAACAGTCCACAAGTATAACATTGATCCTATTCTAATTGATTGTGAAAGCGAAGTGGCTCGTGGCGATAGCATATATTTTGATGAATTATCCAACAATATAATAATTGACGATCTGCATTGTAAATATAAAAGCTTAAACAGTGACGATTTGCCAAATGGCAGCAATGAATCAAAAGAAATGAAATCGAATATTTTAACGAAAAAAGAAATAACTTTCGATTCCGTTGGAATAGACTTAGTAGAAGAAATTATTGACTGTGACCCAATAGAGGTCGATGGATCTATTTTGAACTCCGATTCTCAATGCATGCAGAAAAATGAAGATTTAATTAATGATATTCATTGTAATGGAACTATTTCGGATATTAGTAAGAAAGCTGAACAAGGTAACTATTGTACAGAATCGGATTTCTTATTTTTTCAAGTTCAATTACATACGTACATACATAAAAGTATGTATAAACATATACAGCTGTGTTCACAAAAATAGCAGTGCGAGAAATGCAATCAAGTAATGTTATTTTTTTTCAAGTTCCGTTACGATTATTCCAACGTCTATACATTGTTTTTGTAGAATGGAATGTGTATAAGGAAGAAACGAAAAAATCCCGTTAGATTTGCGAGATTTAAGCAAATGAACAACTCTTTTTGCTAGAAGCATCAGTCTTTGGCTGTTCATTAAAATAGCAGTGCGTATCTTGATAAGTCAAACAAATTTTTTTTAAGACGTTTAATTGATAAAAAGTAAGTGGTTTTGTGTTAGTGACTATTATTAACATTAGAAAACACTAAAATAAATTTATATTTTTCAACTTAGTGGGCAGGGGCAAACATTGTATTCCTGAAAAAAGAAATATTATAGTGCAACTAAGAAACCAGGGAAAAACATATAAAGACATCCAAGAAATATGGAAATATGTGGATGTTCTGCTAAACTGATTCATAATGCTTTAAACTTTAATGAAATACACGAAAATCGTGGTATCCGACGTAAAACCACGCCTCATGAGGACCTATTGTGCGATATAGCAGGGTGCAGCCTTTTGCATCGTCCAGCAAGATAAAAAATGACTTAAGCCTGAATGTTAGTGGCGTTACTATTCGGTGACGTCTTAAAGAACAAAATCTCAAAGCGTGCCATCCACGAAAAGTTCCACTGTTAGCCACCAGACATGTCAAAGCACGTTTGGAGTTCGCCAAAAGTCTCCTTAATTGGCCCATTACAAAGTGGCGAAATATTTTATGGAGTGACGATAGTAAAATTGTGTTATTTGGTGGAAAGGGCTCCAGACAATATGTCAGACGTCCACCTAACACAAAGTACGATCCTAGGTACATTTTGAAGACAGTTAAACGGCGGATTGAGTATTATGGTATGGGCATGTTTTTCTTACACTGGAGTGGGCCCTATATTCATGATTGATGGGATCATGGATCGATCTGTATATGTTAACATATTAGAAAATGTTGTGTTTCCTTATGCCGATTGGGAAATGCCACTAAATGGACGTTTCAACAAGGTAACGACCCCAAACATACAAGCAAACTGGTCAAAAGCTGGATGGCATCAAAGCGGATCGATCTTTTGTCATGGCCTGCGCAGTCTCCGGATTTAAATCCAATTGAAAACCTATGGGGAGATGTTAAACGATATGTTGCAAATTCAAATCCAACATCTCGATCACTGCTTTGTGAGGTGGTTCAAAAATCATGTGAGCGGATCCCTGTCAAGCGCTGCCAGGACTTGGTGGATTTTATGCCTCGCAGATGCCAGGCCGTAATAAAAAATAATGGGTACACGACTAATTACTAACCCAAGCAAACAAATTAAAATAGTTTTTTGGAGTTCAACAATGTTTTTTTCAACTATTTCTACTGTTTTCATTACTCACTGCTATTTTTATGAACAGCTGTAAACAGCACTTTTTTGTTTAAATTAATAATGTAAAAAAAATTAACAACATTTCGAATAATAAATTGATTTGTTTTTGTTTAAAATAATCACAAAGTTAAAATAAAATTTAATTTGTGAACATTCATTTACTTTTTGATATATAAAATTAAACTTAAAGTTGCAGCTCATGAGCACTGCTATTTTTATGAACACAGCTGTATGTAAATGACGCTATAACCGCTGAAGAGATATTCTGTCGAAATCTTACGCCAATTTGAGGTGCGTTCAAATGCACTAATTGTAATAAGTAGAATAGAAAAAAAGTAGAATGTGTTGGATAAAGCTGAACTCTACCTTCTGCGGAAGTAAAAATATATCGCTGATCAAAAGTAAATTTGAATTTTTTGCAGATATAATTTTTTTTCTTTTTAGTATTTTTTCTCTTCGCGTAACACGGTGAAAAAATAAGATACGACTTTACCTTGAAACTCTAGTTAGTATTTTGTTTATTAATTGATAATCCCTTTCAGATTTGATTAACTCTGAGTTGTTACCACACACATTAGACATCAAAAGTGAGGAGACATTAATATATGATCCAGATGACAATGCTTGTAAGTATAGTATTAAATTGGTTAAAGGTATTGCGTATAGTAAGGTATATTTATGAAGCTATTCAATTAAATTATTTCAATACTGTAGCTTGGAAATTCTATTATTATGAAAGAAGTCTGTAGATTCCAGAAAGAAAAGAGGGACTCATCAAAATTAATACGACAAGTCGACTTGATTTAGCCATGCCTGTCTGCCTCCCGCATGTCCGTCTGCTCCTGAAATTCGAAATCGGGCTACTATATCATATACCTCGCATACTACCAATTTGTTCAGATATGTGATTTTCACTTATAAATACTTCAATAAAGCATCTGAAAATAGGTATTCTTCAAACATACACGTATAATGATGTAAATAAAGGTACTATAAATCAGTAAAATCGGATGATCACTTCATATAGTCTCCGTACAATCGAATGATTAAAAATTTGCAAAGTACAAAGTATCAAATTTCCTTCAAGTGCCTGAAAAACTTTCAAATTATTCTGCTTTCAAATAGTCGAATATTATAAAATTAACCCATTTATGTAGAACCAGTAAAAGACAATGATGCATTTAAAACAAATAATTTTGTTCAATTGAGTAGTTAATGTTTATTTTATTTTTTTGTTTATCACCAGCGATAAATTATACATTTGCAGCTGAAAATTCGGTGCCAGATGATGAAATGATTGTGGATGAACAATTCAAAATGGTTTTTGAGCAGGAAGACAACTTATACTTTTGCTTGCTTTGTGGAGAGCTAAAGCCATTGACAGCGGAACCATTTGCAGAACATATGATACAGTATCACGACCTAAAGTTTTATGCCTGTGAACATTGCTCTGCTGGTTTCCTTTCAGCTGAAAGTGTAAAAGAGCATATTGAAAATACTCATACAAAGGTTTGCTTAACCACCGAAGTAGACTCATCTGAATACGAGTGCAATGTATGCCAACAAGTTTTTGCTAACCATCGGTTGCTTCGTGTGCATAAACGAACTCATAACAACACCTCCTTACAATACGAATGTTCTGAATGCAATAAAAAATATAGTTGCCAAAATCTTCTACTTGATCACATGAACATCCACATAGGCCGCCGACCATATAAGTGCACAAAGTGCCCTAAAGACTTCACTTCAAAATGTTCTTTGCAGACGCATCTGAAAATTCATAGTGAACGACTGCGGCCTTACAAATGCGATAAATGTAATAAATCATTTCTTAACCAACAATCTCTTACTCATCATAAAAAGCTACACTTGGGAGAAAAGTCATTCATTTGTGATATATGCTTAAAAGCCTTTAGTACCCAGCATAATTTAGACATCCATAAGATTGTACATACCGGACAGAGACCGTTCGTGTGCAGAACTTGTGGTAAAGCTTTTGCACGTCGGGCTGAAATTAAAGATCACGAACGTATCCACACAGGAGAAAAGCCTTATAAATGTGATATGTGCGAGGCTGCATTCGCACAGCGCTCTAATTTAATGACTCATCGGAAGTCTACCCATTTAAATGAAAAATTGCACAAGTGCGATCAATGTGATCGTTCTTTCAAAAGACGTCGATTATTACAGTATCATATTAATGCTGTACATACAGGTGTGCGTCCCCACGAATGTGAAATATGTGGATCATCTTTTGTGTATCCTGAACATAAAAAGAAGCATATGCTTATACATGGAAATTCGAAGCCATATACATGTGAAGTATGTGGCAAAGAATTCAATAGTTGCGCTAATCGGAACGCCCATCGCTATGTGCATAGCACCAAAAAACCATATGAATGTATTAAATGCGGAGCTGGGTTTATGCGTAAACCATTGTTATTGGCACATATGAAACATGCAGGACATACAACTGATACCATTGTAATAAACCAGCCACATATCAGTGGTAAGGGAATGTTGAGTTTGGAAAGAGAGATGAGCACAATTGATTCGTGTGATGATATAAGTGAAGTTGCTGTTAGTTCGTCACAAGAATCGAATTCAAGTGTATGCAATGAAGGACTTCCACTTATTCCATCTCACACAGAAGATATTATTTCCGACGTTGCCGAAACAGAGAGTGTGCAGTACCTTCAGTTTGATGACTTAGATAAAGATGGTCATCAAGTAATAACTTGGGTTGACATTGGGCGTGACAAACACGTTAATTTAAAATATTGAAAAATATTTTTTTACTAGACAGTAAAATTTAAGTAAGTTACTAGTAATATGATGTACTAATAATATTTCAGTTTATAAGATATTATGAAAAAAATTGTCTTTTCAAATTTATAATAAAGCTGCCAAAAAGAGGTTATTTTCGTCTTATGTTTATTGTCACTTGAAATTGGTTAAAAGAACGTTTAAAGCATATATAAACGATTTACTGTAATTTTAAATAATAATGGAAATCAATTTTCCCTACTCTTAAAAAAATATCAACGATGTAATCTTTTACCAGCAGTTCAATAAAATTAGGGAAATTTAAGCCTTTTTAATAGTTGTCAGCGCAAATTATATATTTCCATAGAACTTTTTCGATGTACCAATTTTCGCAAATTATGGCTTTGTTGAAAAATTGACTCGCACAAAAAGTCATATTTTGATTTCGGGTTTGATATTTTCACTTCTTAAGAAAGTAAGCCACACTTTCTAACTAATTACGGTAAGGCGGCTTGCGCTTTTCTTTTGCAAAACTTTAGACAGCTTATTTATCAAACTAATGGAATATAGTCCGAGTTTGATAAGTTGGCCATGTATTATGTTTTACCAAAAAAATATAAAGTTCAGAGACAATCATTACACTTAAACGAAAATACAAAACCCGAAATTAAAAATTATATTTGATTGAAAAATATATATGATCACACTTTTTTAAATCAATGATGCATCACAAAAGATCGCAAAGTATATATCCGTTATATATAATTTTTTTTGGCGTTCTCCTAACATTTTTTAAGAAGTGTAAAAAATTCCTTGTTATACTATGTGTCAGTTTTAACGAATACATATATTAATTTAATTTATTTAAAATATCATTAACACCAAAACAGGGAATTTAATAAAATAACATTTAAAATATATTTTTGTTACCAAATTATTAATTACTCGAATTAATGCCTAAGTAACATTTTTGTTAATGTAAATGGTAATGCCCATCCTGACAGTAGTGCATATTAACAAACAACAACATATTTTTATATACAAATATAAACGCGTACAATATTTTATATACATGGCATGAAATGCTGATGATAATCTATTTCAATTGATACTAATACCTTTTGCCTCTAACTGCTTAATATTCATGATATCCGCTTTTAATAATTATACAGTTGAAAATAATACAAAAATAAAACAAAAAATATAGCTGCGAAGTATCAGTAGTCGAGTCGTTTTTTCAAACGAAGTAAGCATGCATTGTCCATATTCGCCGTATTGTCCATCTTTAGATTACGTAGCGTAGGCATTTGTGCAAGTCTGTCTTCAATATCAGTGTATATACGTCGGCAGCGATGCACAGAAAGCGTCTATAAAGAAAATTGTTTTGTATAAACTTAACGTTACATATTGCATGCATAGTAAACTAATGCAAAAATCTGCATTTAATCTAATTCCTTATATTCCTATTCAAACATTTTGAAATCACTGCCGAAACAAAAAAAAAAAAGAAAACAAATTTTTCTGGGAATGTTAATACAGTCTGTACACTTAATGCTTAACCGTAAAGCACATAACTAAATAGATACCTGTAAGTTTTTGCAGTTAATCAGAATCGCATCTAGGCTATGATCGGTTAACTGACTGCAACCACTTATATGTAGTGATCGTAGTCTAGTAAGTTTACTAGTAACTAGTTGGATAGCTTTATCATTGATACTTTCGCAATCAGACAAATCAAGTGTTTCTATAGAGGGACAATCTTGCACCAATTGCTCAAAACCTGTAATTGAAATTTGTTGACAATTCGCCAGTGATAGGTTTCGTAGTTCGGGAAGTTTAATGCCATATTTCAAAGATACGTCTGATATTTTATTGCAACCATTCAAGTTCAATGTATTAAGTCCTCGAATTTTTTTTATATTGTAGCCTTCGACATTACATTGTTCAATCAAATTCAGTTCATACGCTGCAAACATAGCCTTTTTTCTGTGGGCATCACGTACAATTTCCTCTTCGGCTTTACTACGCAACGAAATTTTGATTGACATATTGGAATCATTTAGAGTCTCCCGTTCAGCCAATGAAAGAACTGATATTGGATTAAGGCTATCAAGTGAATTGTTCGAGTTCCTCGCAATAGATAACTGTGAGATGTTAATGCCAGTCAATGCTGCATCCGTAATCTTGAATAAAAAAAATTACTTTAAATTTAAATTGACAAACATTTCATTTCTCTGTTCATCATACCCGAAAGCAGTTTTCTAAAGATAATACCCGTAACCAATGCAAGTTTTCAATGATACTTTGGACCGATTCATCGGTTACTCCGTTCACGCAATGTCCCAAATTAAGAACACGAAGCTCAGGAAGATTTTCCGACAGGGTTTTTACAGTCTCTACGCAAACCTGTAAATGTGCCATTTGAAGATACTGAAGTATTACATTTCTACTAGCAGCCACACCATGCTTAATACCATCTGACTGTATACCATCACAATGGGATATATTTAGATTTTTTAAGTATTTAAGAGTTCCCAAATAGGATGCACCAACATTTGAAATATTAGTACATCCTCCAATATTTAGTTCTTGAATTAACGGAAGATTTTTGACGATCACCTCAATGCAACTATCATTAACACAGATGGTATCCGATAAGTCAAGTGTTGAGAGATTTATTTGCGATTTTAAAAATGACTGAAGAGATATCGTGTTCAGTTGCCTACAATTTGCAAGACCCAAATGCTGCAGCTGAAGACCATCAATAGCCAAATCACTTAACGCAATTAGTGAGGGAGCACCAAGTAAAGTGTTACTAAGGTCGAGGTTGCGCAAGGTTCTGTGATGCATTGATAATATGCGAAGAATGATTTTAAAAGTCAATATAGACTCACTTGGGGTAATATCGAATTCGTTGGGGTAAAACCGTCTTTGGATAGCATTATGATACGCAATGTGGCACCCTGATAAATCCAAGGAGTAAATACTATCCATCATTTCTATTATGCGTAACAAAATTGCATCTGACAAATATTGATTGTCCTTCAGAGAAAGGTGTTGGATATTTGAAAAACTCAAGCTGAGAGATAGGCGGTCGTCATCGTTGTCTAAAAAAGAACCAGACATAAAAAGCGGTGAACAGCGAGTTATAGTTAATGAATGTATTTTTGGCAAAAGTCGCAATATAGCACAAAACTGTTTGTCACCCACATCAACATTTTCAAATACTATATTCTCCGCAGTTCTCCCAACGTAGCTCATAATTTCTTCGGTCGGTCCAAATGTAACTTCATCAAAATAGTAATTACGGAAGTGTCTATCACTTTTAACAAAATCAATTGCAGGTGGTAATTTGTCTGATAAGCAAAGTTTGGAAAAACGAACTAAGATTTTTTTGGAAACTTCCGCATTAAATAAAGCAAAACGCCACCGTTGACAAGTTCTCCCAGCCATTTGTAAATCGCAATGATCCAAGTATCGAAAGATGTGCTGAAGAATCTGCAAGATTAAAATTTTTTTAGCAATTCACCTATGCGTAAAATCTGATATCACAATATCTTTATATCATGTAAAATATCAAAATATGTCTACATTTTTTCTTCTTACCTCCATAGGTAAATCTGCATAACTACAAGTCCAACTTCTATATTCTTCCTTTTTTGAATCATAAGTATCCATTTTTCTACAAGGAAATTTTGTTCACCTAATTATAATTTATAGTCACAGTGCAATTCAATATTTAAATACTCACCGAACTATTTTTATTTTTATTGTTATTATAGCAAACTGAAATCACCTGACGGATTGGTTTATTAAATTCTATCAGCTGTTCTAATTTCTAAAAGCGATAACTTTGCAGAGTTACCAGAAATCTTTGAAAAAAGTTAAATTCTGAATAACAAATGTTTGGACTTCAATTTGATAATCCGATCAAACTCGAAGGATTTGGGATAGTATTGAGGTTTAGCGAAAAACGTTACAATTGTTGTCTGAAGTGGAATATTTAAATAGTAATCGAAAATGGTTCAAGTTCAGTAACTGAAAAATTAGTTGTTGAAGCAAGAGTTATAGGCAAGGAACTTCACAACCGTGGGAAGGACAGTAGAATTGGTTGGTTGAAACGGGAGGTTGACGATCTGGCCTAAGCCTTCGCGAATTTATTCCAGCAACGTGGGCTAAGATCCGTAAGGTTGAATCTGGGAGCACCGTGAAAATGTGTGAAAAATGTATGCTCGGAACTTCACCGATTCCCCTTTACCTAGCTTGTGGGGATGATATCCTAGGGGTAGGTGCCCGTCAATACACCCACAAGAATATCTTGTTTGTTTAAGAATAGTAACAGTTTGGTCTATCTACAAAACACACTGCCCTACAATAATTTTTTGGTACGTTCTACGGTGGAAGTATTCCAGGACCTGAAGTGTTCCTCCATGGCCCGCTGCTTTAAACAACATTCAAAGGCGCAGCGGCAGCGCCAGCGCGAACCAAATCATCCACTTTTTCATTACCTTCTACATCCGTGTGATCCGGGACCCAAGTGATATACACTTTGTTTTCTGGCGATGGTCTGTTCGTTGCCTCTTTGCATGATCTCACGCATTTGAACTTTATGTTGATACACTTAATTGTCTTAATTGCCGATTGACTATCTACCAAAAACCTTATAAATCTTCCTGTTAAAGCGGTTACCCACTTGGTAGCTTGTGTTATGCAAACAATTTCTGCATAGAAGACAGAGTTGTAGTCATTGAGTTTGAAGCTATTTTGGTTATTGGGCTGGTCACAGAAGAACCCTACTCTTGAGTCTGCCTCGCATTTAGACCCATCTGTATAGGTATGGATATCTTGACTATTTCCGAAGGTCCCGCCTTCTGCCCATTCTTCCTTGCTAGAGAAGAAATAGGTCGGATTTTCCCCGCAGAAGGTCGCGTTTTACGCTTAGCCCGAGCTCTGATATAATATTCTGAATGCAGTTTAACAGAGCAAGGGTGTACTTCCGTTTACACATAGATTTTAAATTGTTCCGACTACTTCATGTACAGCGGATTAAGGTAGAGGGCTGGTAAGTTGCGGAGATGATTATTCAATAAAATCTTCATCAAGGCTATCAACAATAAGAACGGTCTGCTAATAGCCCTCCAAAAAAAGGTGTCTGGAAAAAAAGGTGGATGAGGAAACGTGGTGGTTTCCGAAGTAGCAACTATAACTTCTACCGTCCAAAACTATTGTTGTAATTTTTTCACTATTTCCAAAAAAATATATGGTCTGAAACAGTTCCAAAAAGTTTTTTAATGTACTTCTGTTCCATCGCAACCAACAACAGATATTTCGCCGAGTCCCACCGACTTAGATTTAAAGTAAGTTGAAAAGCATTTTCAATCACTTTCGCATTATCCGAGACACACGTCATATGACCGAAGTAGTCACTTCCTGGACTCGATAAAATCACATATTGATTTTCTGTAAACTTTACTTTCCTTCTGAATATATACCAAAATTTTGCCCTTTCTACCATCAAAATACATACCACTGATCGACAGAAGAAGCTATAACGGCAGCGGCTCTGTCATAAACTCCAGTGCGATCGCACGCAAGAGCTAAATATGGTAAATTTAACCTCTTGTTTTTATTGGTAGCGCAAAGGGAATTTTTACTGAACAAGAAGCTTCGCTATTGCTGGAACTGGCACTGGTACTTTAAATGTTACATCATTATATAAGAAACGAGAACAACACGGTTTCTCGGCATCAATAAACTCTCTGTGACACAATGAACTTTTTTCATTTTTGTTACACCACTTATCATCATTTTTCTTGTTTTTTATTGAATAGAATATTTATTTCATCTTTGGAGCAAGAAAAGTTTGAAGTGAGGTTACATTTGCAACTGCAAATATCAAATAATTTATGAGATTCAGTTGCAAATGTATTAATTTTCTGTTGGTTCAACGGCCATGATAATTTTTCATTGAACTTCTATATTTGGCGTGGTAGGCGCGAATTAGTTGTAATACTCTCTTACCGCTTATTGTTGGCAGCGAAGCTTTTTGCCAAATATCTAATATACGTACTTCTTGAGCCGATACTTCCTATATGTCTTGTTGTTTTGTCTGTCTTTAATTAATAATAGATAATATTTCGGCCGCTGTAGCCGAGTGGTTAGTATTGCGTACGGCTATTCGGAAGGTTAGGGTGTTCAAATCCTGGTACGATCAACATCTAAAAAAGTTATGGAAGACGCACAAATTGAAGGAGGAACTCGGACGAAAATCGCTTCAGCGGTTACAAAGCACCAATTATATATATATATATATATAATATTTCATAACATAAGTATAAGTAAGCAATTGAGATACTGGCAATTTCTCTGGTAAACCAAGAACGGTACAAGACGCCGTTTGTCGAGTTTTGACTTAAGACATTTAGTTGTAATGAACAATACATATGTATGTATGTAGCTGTGTTCGTTGAGAAATGTAAGAAGAAATTAGTCAGTAATGGAAGAAAGAAATTTACTAAGTTTTCCCCGAACAGGATTCAGTAAAAATTTGTACAACATCTGACAATAATATAACATTCTCAATTTATTAGTTGTATTCAAAATTTAATGAATTTTAGCAATGATAAAATTCTGCATGCTTTATAACCGTTAAACAATAGATAAACCAATATGATTTTGAATAGTCATCTAAAAGGACGAAGATTTATGCAGAACTTGCTTTGCAGCAATTTGTCGTTTGGTTTTAAGATTTTCAGGAAGGATGACATCATGGGGTGTAGTAAAGTTTGTGGGTATGCTGTTACAGTTGCGAGGCTATACTCAATTCCTACTCTTACGTCCACGTCGCGCAAGATGAGGTACCCGTGTTTAGCCCTTGGTCACGGCTAATGAGAGAGAAAGCTTAAGCGGAGCCACTCCGACCTACTCGGTTTAAGGGTCCACTGAAGTCATTGCAGCGTCTGTCTAGAGGTACGGCCGCGAACGGGCGTCGGTCTTGAAGCAAGTGGTTCGCTATATAAACTCTCTCGCCCAGCGAGGTTGTGCGGTAGGTTTGGGACAATCCACATATAATCCAGCCCCAATGAAATATTTTGGCATGCCTCGGATGAGAGACCCCCCCTTACGAAAACGTTTAAGGGTTCATGTTTTGATCAGCTGGTTGATAATGAGGACTGCGTGTCGCAGTGGATAGAGAACTGAAGAGGGAAGCAAGACGCATCTGCAGACAAAAAAGAAAGACGCCGAAATGCATGAGTATGACGAGCTTGAGTGTGCATTTTCACTGCTATTCAGCAGGCTTTAGAAGTGTTCCCTCCATAAATTCAATATGCTCTGGGTATCCGTCACTAGATCACGTCTTCGTGTCATCCAAGAGTCTGCTCCGCTCTTGAAACCTTCTGTACGCCGTCGTATCTTCTCATAGAATTTACGCGCATTACCCTTGTCGGTCAGCTTCTATAGCTCTTATACTCACGTATCTGGGTCCCTTTCTTTTTTTGTCTGCAGATGCATCTTGCTTCCCCATTAAGTTCTCGGTGTCTATCCCATCTCGCACGTGTAGTAGTCGTTCGCAACGTTGCAAGGGAGGCAGTCTGTTTTCTCTCTATTGCGGCACGGCAGTCCTCATCGTACCAGCTGTTTTTGTTTTTGCGACCTTTCCGCATTTGACAGTGGCTGCATTAAAGCAAAAACAAAATACACACTAATTGTTGTATTTATTTCTCCTGCTCACATCCTTAAAAATTAAGCTATAGAGGCGTGATACAAAATTTTGAGAAAATATACTTTTATGAAGTTTCATAAATTGTGGAATTTTTTCCTAGCTTACAATGCAGTTTAAAAAAAACAAAACTTCAGAGTTTCAAATTATAAATAAATAAATATTATATATCCAGAGGCCGACTAGTTCATTATGATTATTCATCGGCCAATGACAACTATTGAACCAAATTTCGTGTAAATCAAACGATTTCAAACTAAATTTAATTTTCCGTCCCAGGTCCACATCCCGGAAAATTATTTCTTATCGGGTGATCAGATATTGACAAAACCTTTGTGTATAGAAAAAATAAATAAATTAACTTGAACTCGTGAATTATAATTAACTGTTTACAACCTTAATACGTTACCAACATAAATCTAAACATAAATTTATTTCCATTACATTTCCGAAAATAACATGACTTTTTTACAATGATATATTTTGTATTTTCTTATAATATATGTGTTTAATTTTAAAAAGTTTAAAATTTGTTTTTTAATAAATGAAATTGGCTGCACAAAAGCTAATAAATATTTTAATGGTACTTAGTAGCATGGTTTTAATCTCATGATCCTTTGTTTAGAATTATTTTAGGTTGCACAAATGCTTTGTTTTGGCAAATGAAAAATGTGTTGACACGAATTTATTTTATGTATGTACTTTTTAGAATTTTTTTTATTTGAGCCAAGGCAAAATTACACACGGTAGCAAGGCGAATTTATAAAAGATGAAGTTGTCACATCATATGATTGCTTGTTCTTCCTTCCATTTCCAAAAATTACACAAACAAAATACATGAAAAATAGGTTTTGGAATTTCGAACGTTTGCTCAGCAAAGCATTGTGCTCCTTAACTCGTAGCATAGATGCTTCGCTGTGCAAGTGATGCTCCGGTGACATCAGGAGGTTTCCTGTCGCAGTCCTAAGGGCGGTGTTTTTGCATGCCTGTAATTTCCTCCACTGCGTCTCGTTCGTCCCCGGCGCCCAGATCGGTGCAGCATAGCTTACGACCGGCCGGCCAATTGCTTTGTAGGTTGCCAGCAAGGTTTCTTTGTCTTTACCCCATGTGCTGCCGGCTAGCGCTTTGAGTATTTTGTTGCGGCCCTGGAGTTTGCGGCAATTGCGGTCGTGTGCGGAGTGAAGGAGTGCAGGCTATCGAATGTGACCCCTAAAATCTTAAGGTTGTTTACAGTCGGAATTTTTTGGTCATCAACTTCCACATCTAGCCGGTACTCCTTCGTCCAGCTGGTGAAGAGGGTAGCCGAGGATTTCGTGGGTTCAATGTTTAGATGTCTTGCAGTGGAGAAACGGGAGAGATCGGCAAGGTAGCCGTTCACTTTTGAACATAAGTCATCAATATCCTGGCCAGACGCCAATATCGTGCAATCATCGGCATACGAGGTTAAGGAAACTCCTTCCGGTGGAGGACGGGGCTTCGAAATATAAAAATTAAACAGTAGCGGGGAGAGGACACCACCCTGCGGAACCCCCTGTTTAATTTTTCTTAACTTCGATGTTTCTCCTCGGAATATGACCGATGATTTTCGACCACTCAGGTAGCCCATGACCCAGCTCTGCAACCCCGGCGGTAGTGAAAAATCCAGTGCTACCAGGACAGTTCTCGCGCAGGGTCGGTTTTGGTTCAGGCCATTGACTACCCGGGTGTCTATGGCGTTAAGTGCTGTTGTGGTACTGTGCACTTTCCGGAAGCCATGCTGATGTGCTGCTGGACGCAGATGGTGAGTAAATGTCGGGAGCAGCAAGGCCTCAAGTGTCTTCACTACTGGGGAGAGGAGTGTTATCGGACGATAAGACTTCTTTGTTGGCTGGTTTCCCCAGTTTAAGTAGCGGGACCACCCTACCATTTTTCCGCACATCCGGCAGGTTACACGTCGTTTCGCTTTGTCTACCGAAGGATGCAATGTAAAAAGCCGGCTAAAATAGCTCGCGCATCTCTTCGGGTCCGACGAGGCGCGGTCACCGAATGAAATTTCCACTCGATCATCGTGTCACGCCGGGTTAGACAGCGACTTGACTGTAGCCTAGAGCTTGGTTGCCCCAGAGGAGAGGTTGCAGGACCTTAAGTGCTCCTCCCACTTTTTCCGCTTGTGATTGTTTACTACGGTCCGAATCTCCGCGCTTAAGTCCCTGACTAGTGGATTCCCGGGATCGGAGTTACAGAGGATGTCGCGCCTTGCTGCTCAAGCCGCCGGTCGGAGAATTAGGGCGGATGGTCCGATGCTAGTGTCAGTATAGCGAATCGTCTATCTGTTCCGCCAGCTCCACTCCTCTACGGTCATTTGACAGGCTAGAATACCAAAGATCGTGGTGCGCGTTAAAGTCGCCCAAAACCAAACGGTTTTCGGCTCTGAGTATCGCACCTATATCAGGGCTATATCCAACTGGGCAACCCGTACCGGGAGGAATGTATATATTAAATATTTCGAGTTCGGCATCGCCTGACTGGAGACGATACTGCACGGTGTTGTGTAAGATGAACGCCAAACCCCCCCCATGGTCTCGCTCGCGATCCTTGCGGATTATGTTGCATCCGGCCCGGCTCAGTCATGCTGCGGGGAGCTCCGGGAGACCGTGGAGGTCTGCGGGTTACCCAAAGTGGGTAAGGGTGCTGAAGGCACTGCCGTGGAGGCAGGGGGCGAACTTGGGCGTTGGCAGCATGGGGCCACATAACGTGTGGTCCACTCCCTATGTGCAGACCTTAAGGTGACTCCAACCATTGCACTGGTTGCACCTAACCGAGGTGGAGGAGTGGTGAAGTCTTTTGGTGCACATGCAGCAGAATTAATCCGTCGGACCAGGGTTGGTTTCGACGCCGGCCCTGATAAGAAGGATTTGAAGCAACCCAGCTGCGAGGTGTTGCTCCGTTGGCGAACTTAGACTAATTTTACCTGTTGACCTAAACGGGGTTAGGTCGCCGAAAGGGTGACAGCCCTTGGCCGGATAAAATCCGGTGCGTAGAACCGGCTGTCTTGAGGGTTGTTAAGAGAGGGTCCTTCTTGCTGATTGGCTTGGATGGCGAGAGAGTGGAGATCGTATTCCCATAGTGTTGATGCTGAGCGTTCCTAATGAGTAACGTTTTTGCTTAACCCTTTTGCCTTGTTGACGAATTGCAGCATGTAACCTATTATTCTGAGTTGGATAGGATGAGAAGGGTTCTAACAGATCGTTATTTTTGGATGCATGGTGTACATCTGCTTGTCGTTGTTCTGGTGGAGAGGAGTGCGTGGAGGCCAGAATTCAGACGGTTTGATTAGCCATTCTAGACCGGTCCACCACAGGGAGGAGTTGACAATCTCCTGAGGTTTAATACCACGAGTACCTAAATCAGCAGGGGTTTGGGAGGTGGGAACGTGTCGCCAAGTAGCTTTATTCACGTTTTGTAGAATTTCGGAGATTTTATTGGACACATATGTTTTCTATGTCCATGGAGGTTTCTCTAGCCAAGCTAGTACGATGGAGGAATCACTCCATAAAGTTAGCTGGTGAGGCGGCAGATCGAGTTGAGTTTATATTTGCTTTACTAACTTTGTGAGGAGTACTGCTCCAAAGAGTGAAACCATTTTAAGGGGAGTAACTTTGCTCTTGGCAGCGAGTAAGTGGGATGTTGTCGATCCGTTGTGCTAAGCGCGTAGATACACGCACGCGCAGGACGCCTTTTCGAAGGCGTCAGAAAATCCATGGATTTGGATTACGTCTTGCGGAGAGAATTGTACCCAACGTGGTATTCTTATTTCGGTGATAGCCATGAGATTTTTCCGAAATGAGTTTCATTTGAGAAGCGAGAGTGGCTTGACTGTTTCGTCCCAATCTGTTCCTTCCATCCAGATCTGTTGGAGTAGGGTTTTGGCAGTTATCATTATAGGCGATAGCCATTTTCGCAGTTGCTGACAATATTTGCCTTTTTGTGGCAGTGTTTGTGTCGGGAAGGGGGTCAATGGAATATGGGAATGTATGTGTCAACGCGTTCCATCTCATTCCGAGGGTTTTAGTAGTGCTCGTATCAATGTTCAAGCATTGAGTAAAAATTTGCTTTACTTAAAACTGAAATAATAAACACCGTGTTTTGTTTTAAAATTTTTTATTTATTGTAGAATTATTTTGCTATGATAATTTTAACTTATATTATTTTTCACAATTTCTGTAAACGAATATGTGTTCGGTTTGTGCAAAACGGGTTAGTACAATTTGTTTTTTTTTTTTTGTATAATGTTTTATTGAATCTTTCCTTTTTGGAAACTAACAATAATTTCGAAAATCTTAAAGCTAATTCTTATTCCTAGAACAAGTTAATCATTACCACTGTATAGATTAACAAAGTAAGCAAAGTACAATAAATTACGAATATAACTTAGATTTATCAAAGAATGCGTTTATATAGATATCATTAGGTATACCAAACACTCATGTTTAAAATTTAACAAAAGATTTATCATAAATGATAATTTGAAGTAAATTATAATATCATGAAGGATATATGCGGAGCGCAACTCCGGTGTAGAATAATTGGATGTGGCAGAGCCCTTAGTCACAGTTCAAACGTAAATCCTTTCTCTTTAAAGGCTTAGGGTAGTTCTGCTGTAATAATTTTTAAGCAGTTTCTCTATTTCCTCGGTGACGGTTTTAATACTGAGATCCTTGTGAATTGTGGTGTTTTTTACAATGCAAGGGGCTTTGCATATTGATCTTAAGGTTTTAGACTGCAGTCTTTGAATTCTGTCTAGGCTAGATTTAGATGCTGAGCCCCAAATTTGGATCTCGTACGTCCAAGATGGCTTTATTAGCATATTAAAAAGTAAAACTTTGTTTTCTAGTCTTAGTTTGGACTTAGAGCCTACAATCAATGTGCTCTTATTTTTTATTATATGACATCACAAATATTTCATTAAGTGTTTTATATATTTAAGTTTTCTGTGTTTATTTCTATTTTGAAATTTAATTTAATTTTTTATCTATAAAAAATTTGTTTATATTTTTATTTCGGTACATTCCGTAATTGCGGTTTCGGCACCATATTCAAGATTGCGTTTGAATAAAATTTTAATTTCCTTTAAAATGTAATAACACCTCGTTATGTTTTTAAAATTTAAAAAAAATATTTTATAATTTTCACTTATTTTTCATTACTTCACACAATAGCGTACGGTTTGGAATATAGCAAGTGATTGATTTTACTTTGTTTCAAGGTTCTTACTTATAATACAATACTTAGCTTAGATTTACAGTTTTAACAGGAAAGGAGGGGAAATTTCGATTTCCGTTTTTTTTTCTAATTTCTTTATTTTACAGGTTGTGATTTGGAGATTAAGGTAAGTATTCCAGGGGATAAAGGGTGAGTATTTCAGTTTTAGGGTAAGTAATTCAAGGTAAGGATAAGTATAGTTTATCATATATATAAAGCATATTTAATTCTTTATTCCTTTTACAGAGTTCGATGAGATCGATGCCCATGTCTTCAGCAAGTATGTAATGTCAAAATCATACCTCCACTATGGTATACACCTTGTCGTTGGTTTGTGTGCTTAGCTGTTTGCTCATCAGCCCTATTTGAGCAATTAAGTTAATAGACGAACTGCGACCCTAGTCTGCCAAATTTTTGAACTTCTATTTAACAAGCAAATAAGTATGCAATCATAAGAGAAAAAATCTTAAAAATGCACTCAGACATATAGCATGCGATAAAAAGTATTGCCTACCAATCAAAGAACCAAGTCCGATCCGGCCAAAATAGCGACGCTGAACCGAATAAGAAATTATTTTTTTTTTCCTGTGGTAAAGAAATCCTATTTATACAATTTTCATGGCAGGTAAAAATATTAGAATTCTTTCTTGTTACCTATGTGACCAACAAAGTATTGGGTTGCAAAAAAAAAACTGGCGATTTTTCATACAGACAGCGTTGACAATTTTTTCTTTTGACAGTTATAAGCTGTCACTTTTAGCTTGCTTTAAAAAACAGTACGCATAATTTTGTTTATATTTGTTTGTTTGTGGTCAATTTTATTTATTCCTTAAAGAAAAAAATGCAGCGCAGGTTGCTAAAAAGTTTGTTTGGTGATAAAGCCTTAAAAGAAACAAATTGTCGAAGTTGATATGTCAAATTCCGTTCGGGAGAATCAAAGACAAGCCATGTTCAGGTCGGCCAAGTGAAGTTGATGATGACTTTAATCGAATTGGACCCAGACCTTGCACCGTCAGACTACCATTTGTTTCGATCTTTGCAGAATTCATTAAATGGTAAAACTTTCGAAAATGACGAGGCTAAAAAATCGCACTTGGTTCAGTTTTTTGCATATAAAGGCCAGAGTTCCATGAGCGGGGAATAATGATGTTGCCGGAAAGATGGCGAAGGGTCATCCAACAAAATGAAAATTACATAATTGATTGAAGGTCATTATAAATTTTAAAAAATGTGTTTACTTTCTTTTAAAAAATCGCCGGTTTTTTGAGCAACCTAATAATATAGTAAAAACTGAATGCATTGCTTTACACTTGTCTTGAAATCATAAACACTTACGCTCATACTGATTCAAAACAAACAAATTTATAATAAATACCATACATGTTATATTCATATATATACATTAATAATACATGCACTTACTACACATATATGTATGTACATATACAAGGCCATTTAAGTAAAGTTGTGGGACATTAATGGTTGCCCTTATATCAAGTTAATCAGCCAAACGCCCCCTTAAGCTCTTTTTGTGAGCATGGGTACATAAGCGATTATGCCAAGGATGTGCGCTACATTTCCGTTTTGAAACTTCTGCTAGGATGCTGCAAACGGATATGTGTGGGATTCACGCAATAATCATTTTTCTCCCTTAAGTAAGCATTTGTATTTTGAACGATAATATAGGCAGTGGACTACAAAATCAAAGCATTTATTACATGATTACATGGTCAAGTAAGCAGCTCTCAGGGAATGAACGTACGAGTGTAAAATTCTCATTATACATTATCCAAGAAATTTTGCAACTAATGACGATGTTGAAGAACAAAATTCAGTATTCGATACGATAAACCTGGTCTGTTGTTGTTGTTTGTGTATACGTCAAAATTTCGATGTTTTCTTGGTGAAGAGTAAATTCGCTTACATTTCCAAAGAGAAATGTGTGCACTGCGTATATTTAAAATAAAAGAATTTTCAAGCAATTAATGAAAATTAAAACAAAATTTGGAAGTTTTTTCTGCTTACGATCGGTAACCCGTGACTTAAAAGGCCAAAATATTGGGTTTTGGTGAAATTCCTGCACGCTACAGTGTTTTGATAAATTTTAAACAATTAGTGAATTGAGGCGTGGGTACCGAAAATGCTGGTAAATCAAGCGACTGTGCTGGATGCCCCTGTCAATGCATCTACAGTGACCCTAATTCTAAAATCGTTGATCCTATTAAAGCACAGAAACTTTTAGTGCTCTGTGGAAAAGGTGGAGTCGGTAAGAGTACATTGGTTACGTTGCTATCTCGATACATGGCACGTGCATATCTTGACCTCAACTTTGGTGTGCTGGATATAGACATTTACGGGCCATCGGAACCCCGCATGCTTGGTGTTGAAGGTGAAAATTTATGCCAAAGGTTCAGGGTGGTCACCAGTAAGCATAGATGACAACTTGTGTCTTATGTTTATTGGCTTTCTACTTGGCTCAACAGATGACGCTATTATTTGGAGCGGTCCCAAAAATGATAGCATGATTCGACAATTTTTAGGTGAAGTAATTGTAACAATACCACAGGAAGTATCTTTACTTTACGTGCGAAAGGAGATACATTTTTGCAAAAAACAAAAGATACCAATTTTGCGAGTAGTAGTAGTAGAGGATATGAGTACTTTTCGTTGCGGACATTGTGGTACAGAGTCTAAAATATTTCCAGTATTTGGGCGCACTGCCTCTTGATCCTCAAGTGAAAAAAGCTTGTGATAATGAGGTTGATATTACGAATATGAAAAATCTTACAACGAAGCTTTTATCATATAAAAATTAAACAGCTTTTATTAAGCTAATATTTATATTTTTTTTTTAATAAAGAAATATTATAAGAAGGACATATAATATTTCTTTATTAAATTTGTATTTTATTTTGGATATCGGGTATTTAAAGCTCTAGTATATAATATACATATATTTATTTGTTGTCCTATACACTACGGCGTTTTAACTTTGTGGCATACTTTTGGGCGAAACGAGTGGAGCAAAAGCGAAGACAACAAGCTACATTTTTGCGTTCGTTCGTGACATGGTATTTCATGTTCGTCAGGATATGGTATTTTCATGTTTGAAAGCAAACGGGTTAAATTAGTTTGACTCAATAGTAGAAATAGTCTCACACGGCCGAATTTCCCAATAATCAAATACCAAAAAACGTCTGGAACACGCATTTATGTGAGTCTAAAAATTTAAAGGCATTCCGGACGCCGTGAGTGCCTAAACAAGTGGCATAAATAATATGTAAGTATATAAGTAGCTTTACATATATCCGAATACACATATACTCGTACATATGTATGCATATAATGTATGTATCTTATAATGAGTTTGTTCGCAAAATTGACTGGAGGAAGTGCTCCATTTACTGTTTACTCACCAAGGAAGATACATATGTGCAAATTGTGAAGGATGCTTTTTATTAAAATTTACGAGCATTTTTGAGTGCGCTTTTCTCCTCACCATGCAGGTGGTCGTATTATGGTCATAAATTAATGGGGTGAAAATCCAGTATGAGCAAATTGAGATTGATTAATGCCATAATACAACATCACTTCTCTTATTTGCACTCTTCTCATGCTAATAATACTGTGAGAATTTTGGATTGAGATGACTTCTTACGAATAAAAGATTTCCGATATCCGTCTTAAGACAAATGTTCAAAATTGTGTATTTTGTTTTCATTTAGTACAAGTATACTTACATACATATGTATGTGGTGTTATTAAAGTTTTACTGTGGGAATTTATTTTTATATCACATTGGACTGTGTAAGGGATATAATAGCATATATGTATGTATGTACATACATAAGTTTTGTAGGATATTGGAGGTTATACTATTAAAAATAAAAAAAAAAATTTTATACCTAATTGTATACTTTCTGAAGAAGAATTCCTCAAAAGGGAAAATAAAATACTATGCATATTGCCAACAACTTACGAAGCAAAACCACAGCTAAATTGGATTGTATCACTACTGTAGCTCATTATCTTTAAAACTTGTTTATTACGTTGTTAGTGAAATGCAACAAAAATAAGTTTTTAATGTCATTATTAAATCAAATTATTGTATTTTTCAATTTGGCGAATAACAGAAAGCCCAATAATGTCTACAATTTTTTTTTTTAAATAATATTCAGTTTTTTTACATTTATTCAAGTTTCTCCAAATTAAATTGTTTTAAATTTTAAGTACGACTGAGCAAATAAATACTCGTAATTATTTGTGCTGGCAGTAGCAAACGGATCACAATAATAACTTTTCTTCTAACTTAAACTGTTTCTTCCACAAATGCAAGGTTTAATGTCAAATATTAATTTTTATATATTTTTATTCTTTTATTTTTTTATTATTAATTTTTTATTTTCGTTTTTAATATATGAAAATAGCTTTTATGAAGACAATGCTAAACTTTGCATTTAAAAATTGGGAGCATCCATCTCGGAGAAATATTTTTTTAGAGGTAACTTTTCTATTTTCCTTGAATTTTTTTGGGAACGATTAAAAGTATTTTTGGAATAAACAAATGAACAAGCATTTATCCCGATTATTGAAGATATTTTATGCTTCAACTCAGATCAATTCAAGACTTATTTCTTATCATTCTCTGTGAACATGAAATGGCAGCTCTTGATGCTGAATATTAGAGGAATTAACAAATAAAATGAAACTTTGGCAAAGGTGAGTACCTTAAGAAATAAGTTTACCTGGAATTTTTATTTTAAATTCAATCTTTTTCAAATTAAAAATTCTATTTTAAAAAACAATGTAATATTAAATTGTCACATATATAATTATATAATTCTCTAAGCTTAAACCTTATGACCAATCATCAGTGTTGCCATATTGGTATATAATAGATCGAATTAATTTTTTTTTAGGGCCATTTAGCTGGATCACCGAAAAAGTTCCGACAACACTGCCTAGCATTACCAAGGCCCGTTTTCACAATATCCGATTACAGGAACCGGAGGATAGCTAATCGCCAGATATGCTGATGTGAAACTTTCGTTTTCACCAAGTTCTGGTTAGTTAACTTCTGGTTAGTTGGATCATTGTGAATAAATTTACAAAAACTTCTGTTGTGAATACATCAAAATTGCATGACAGCTGGTATTTATTTTCATTTTCCATACGATATGCTTAAGTAGATAATTTTTATGATTTTCCGTTTGCTGTTTTCTGTTTTATTTTTTGTGTATTGAAAATTAATTTAATGAAATTCATTTCAAATTTTTTACTTGGGGAAAAACACTTAGGCCCGCTTCCACAATATCCGATTACAGGAACCGGAGGATAGCTAACCGTCAGATAGGATGATATGGCACTTTCGTTTTCACCAAGTTCTGGTTAGTTAACTTCTGGTTAGTTTGATCATTGTGAATATTTTAAGGTAAATTCACAAAAATTTACGTTGTGAAAACACCAAAACTGCATGACAGCTTCTATCTGCTTACATTTGTCATTGGTTGAGTAATTTTTAAGATCTTCCGTGTTCTCTTTTATTTTTTGGTTAAGGAAAAAATATAATTTAATAAAACTTATTTCATATATTTTTATTTGGAAAAGGTTTTAAATTACATGTATAAAATTTTTATAATATATGTACCATATGTATATGGTTTCCTTGCACCTGAGCTATGTTTTCGTCGGCATCAACGGATGCCACTTGAACTTTTACCTCATCCAAGTTAGAGTCACTATGGATAGCAAAATTGTGCAACACTCTACAGGCAAAAATGATGTTCATAGTTGTGCTGAGCGAAACTCTCAATCCATAGCTCCTCTATATGCAATTTCGAGTACGGATTTCAGATTTATTGTAAAAACGTTCAGAGCGAAGATTGAGATGTAAAAGACACATCATGTAGTTGCTTGACTCCATAACTACTGCCACCCAGCTCGAACCGGTGATTCGGACAGCTATTATTAAAAATAATGCTGTCATGTCTAGAACCAGGTCACTTGCATACAAAATCCATTATTCCCATTTTACAAGTATCCTTTTCTACTTCGGAAACTTTTGGCATTTTCTTCTCCAGGTGATTGGATTCTGGCATGAGTGCAATCTTAACACCCCAACACCTTTGGAAACTTCACTATTCGGTAAAATGTCCGCATTTTGCTCTAAATTTCCCTGCTTTTTTCGGTATTCTGATGAATGATTGGACAAATGCTGCGGTGTCAATAGATAATATTTACCACCCGATTGTCAGTCACCACTTTTATTCCGCCCAACACCGGAACACAAATTAAAAAACTTCCCGATGCATAAAAGCGGAATATTAAAATAAATTTCCGATGCTTTATTCCTGCAAAATCAAATAATTATCAACAACATTTATTTACTCAAAGCACATTATTTTCACAAATTTTACTTTCCATTTTTTCCAAAACGTATTTTGCTCTAATTTTGGAAAGACGAAATCTACGAATAAAAAGTTCTTCATCATATTTCTCAAAAAAATTTATTTGTGTACGGGACGATCTTTCTCTATAAATACGCCTCTGAATCAACGCAGCCAGATAGACAGTGAGTTCCAAATTTTCCATAATACAATTTATTTTAAAGCCAATGTCGGAATACTATTTTCTTTATTATTTTACGATTTGCAGCTGTCAAATTATCTTCTGGTTAAGAGCTAATCGCCACTCGATGTTGGCGTTAAGTTAACCGCAACTTAATTGACAGATGCGCCTTAACCGGACATTGTGAAAACGCATTTTTTGCTACCTTCCGATTAAGATCTAATTAAGTGCTTAACCGGAGATAGTGAAAACGGGCCTTAATCCAGCTTAATAAAATTTATGTAATATATATGGTTCCTTGCACCTCATCTATGTTTCCGCCGGCATCAATGGATGTTTCTTCTATTTCATGCGCTTAAACTTCTACTTCATCCAAATTAGAGTCATTCTGGATGGCAATATTGCGCAATACTCAACAAGCAACAATGATTGAGTTTCATTGTAAAGATGTTAAATAAAATAAAAGCGTCGGCTATTTCCATTTTGCAAGTACCATTTTTTTCTTCGAAAACTTTCTGCATTTTCTTCTCCATCTGACCAGGTCAGATAGTCAGTGCTATCCAAATTTTGGTTAATTAAATTTATTTTAAAGTTAACACCGAACAACTTAATTGACAGATGCGCCTTAACCAGATGTTGTTAAAACGAATTTTATGCTACCTCCCGAATAAGTTATCATTAAGTGCTTAACCGGAGATGGTGAAAACGGCCCTAAGGGAAATAACAATATCTCGTCGAAAATCGCTCCAGCGGTAAAAATGAAATGATACTAAAAAAAGAAAAAGCGTGCTAAATCTCTGTCCAGTACCCCTATTTCTATTTAATCTAACCTAATGTTACTTATTTACTTTTTTAAACTGCATTTGCTCGTTCAGTACTTTTATTTAATAATTTCAAAAATATTTTATCGAAATTTTAGAGCTGCAGAGCAAAAATTCTTGATTTTGTTTTTCGAAATTTCCTTAGCATTTATGCCTGAAACACATGTGCAGTAACACTGCACGCAGTACTGCACGTTTACTGCAGACATTTTACGTTTGTAAGCACATGCGCAGTAAGTTCTGTTTGACAGTTTCGTGCAGTGACTTTTCAATTTAATATTTGGAAAATAAAAATGGATGTGAAAAAACATAAAAAAATTAAAACATTATTACTACTTTCGAGTCGCAATTAAAATATATAATATAAAACTATTAAACTTACGGTTGAAATAAAAGACAATAACAAGGATTTGGAAGCGGATATATGTATGTATACGCACACTCGGCAAATTTCTTTTCGCGAAACCAGTTTTTTTGTATGAGTGGTGCTTTGTCGTATAAAAACCTGTTTTCCCTCACAAAATTCATTAAATATTCTTCCATTTTTAAAAAATAACGATATATCAAAACGTTTGTTTATTTCACATGTAATATTTGTCATATTATATTTGACACATTTTCTTTGTTCTCATCCATACAGCGCCTCTAAAACTATAGTTTTGCATTGGCAGCATTGGTGCTGCGCAGTGAAATTTAATTTGAACACATCATGCAGCGCACTGCACAGTATGTAGAAACCCGTGTGGCACGGCTCATACAAACTGGTGTGTTCAAGATTTTACTGTACAGTGTTACTGCACATGTATTTCTAGCATTATATATCTTTAGCTCGACTATATATTAATATTGATATAAAGCAGAAACAGCAATTTTACGAAAAGAATCATGCACTGTGATTTTGTACTAGAATATTTTAATTCAATCCTATGCTCAACATCAAGACGCACCCACAACTTGAAGGAGGAACTCGGTCGAAAATCGTTCCAGCGATTATAAGGTTCTAATTACAAATATGTATATGTAAATATATCCATGTGCATTTGTATATATTTATATATGTATATGAAATAGGACGGACGAGCGCTTCAGTTTCTACGAAAAGGTGAGGAATAAATGACGAAGAGCGGATGACAATGAAAACATACTTGCATTTTTTATATCATAAGAAAGTACACACAGTCAATATCTTATATTAGTGCCTTAGGTATAGAGTAAAAAGTTAAAGCCCACCGGCAACTCACTAATCGGACTTTATAGTGTACAAGGAAACTTGGTAAAATGATAGCCAAGTGATTAGGATTTCGTACTAATATTCGGATGGCCAGGGTCCGAGTCCTGGTTCGACCAAAATCCTAAATTATGGAAGATTGATTTATCTTATCACGCTCGTCTACCGGCAGGGAATGTCAAGCTCTCAATGTATTTCTGACTTGAAATAAAAGCCTTTCATAAAAATCCATTCGTCGCTGGATGAGGAGATCGGCTGAAAAGCGCTTGTCTTTTAAATGAAAATGCCTTGAATAAAATGAAAGCAAGGAAATCCTATGGCCATACATATGTGAAATGAGGATTTGTGGACTGCAAAACTTAGTTAAATTTTTTTCCTTACGTAAAATCTCTCTATATAAAAATTAATGCCACTTTTTGTTGTAATTTTATAACTCCAGAACGGGCTCACCTAACCAAATGTTTAGGCTTTGTTCGAATTATTTAGTAGATGGTTTATGTGAAGTTTCCATAAAATCGGTCGAAAAATCGTATGGCCGTTTGGAAAAATCCAGTAATCTCTATGATTCTTGGGAAGGCTTTTACGAGAAATAAATTAGGCAAGTGTATCGAACCTGCTAGAATTCACCATCCATTTCAGTAATGGTTTCAAAAATGGTAATCAAACAGATGTTATCTACATTGACTTCAGCAAAGCATTTGACAAGGTCTCTCATCATTTACTTCACTTTAAACTCGATCATTTCTGGTTTCCACCTTCCCTTCTCAATTAAATTTCATTGTACTTGATTGGTAGAAAACAAAAAGTATTTTTTAAAAATTGTACATCACGTGAAATAGCAGTAACATCTGGTGTTCCTCAAGGCAGTCACCTCGGTCCCTTACTCTTCCTTATATTCATTAATGACCTTCCAAATGTTGTTCTTCATTCTAAAATTCTCATGTACGCAGATGATGTCAAGCTCTTTAAATCAGTTCATTCTATTGAAGATAGAGAGCTTTTGCAACTTGACCTAAATAATTTAGTTAGGTGGTGCGATGCGAACTGTATGTCCCTAAATTTAAATAAGTGCAATCACAGTGTTGAGCAAGTTACTGATTTTATTGATTTAGGTGTCACAATGGACCCTAAGCTAGATTTTAGAAATCATATAAATGCTTGTGCTAATAAGGCAAAAGGAGTTTTAGCTTTCATTAAACGTTGGGCTAAGAAGTTCAAGGACCCATACATTACCAAATTACTCTTTACCTCACTTGTTAGGCCCATTTTGGAATATGGCTGAGTTGTATGGAGTCCGCACTATCAATCGTATAGTGATAAATTGGAATCTGTACCAAAGGAATTCCTATTATTCGCGTTAAGAAATTTAAACTGGGATGCGAACAAGAATCTGCCTTCTTACAAAACTCGTTTACGGCTCATTAAATCTGCCTCATTAATCTGCCTACACTCCATAAATTGATAAGAGGTGCTATCAATAGCCCATACCTACTTAGCGAGCGTAATTTATGCCCCTTTCATTGGGCTCATGCAGAACAAACTTTGAAATGTACAACCCTTTTAGATCTTTGTGTAACGATTTTAATACACATTCCTCCAACATTGATTCCTCTGACTCGTTTATCTGTATCCAAACCTACTTACTGAGTGCTTTAAATAATTAAATAAATTCACTCTTCTTTTCTCTATGCAATTTTATAGCAGCTGATGAACAAATCTGTAGCTGTTTAGTGTAAGAGGCAAGTGTAACCGCGACCTTCCGCGATCGGTTTCGGGTTCAGGGCAGTCTGGCAGTCTGTCACTGGTTTCCTGTCACCTGTCTGTTGGATTTTTCGATTATCCGTCAGACGAAACCCTCGGTAGGGTTGGGCGGGAGGTAACGCTGGGTTCGTCGTGGACCAGGGATCGACCTATTCAAAAAAAACGGAGTACTCATCTGCAGAAGTGGACCAAGGACTGACCTATTCGAAAAAATTGTATTTATCGTCCGATTATTAGTTATGATAAAAAGATATCACATGATTAATTTTTCATACAATCAATGAGTATGAACGACCGCGAAGCGTTGCAGGGTACAGCCAATAACAATTAATAATATTTTTCTTATTAAAGAGATCAACAACATTCATTCATTTTGTAAAACGTATTCCAAGTGCTATATGTAAAAACCTAATGTCATAACGGCCCTCCCATCCGAAATACTTTTCTTGCTGAGTAAAACCCAAATTTAACTTAGTGAGAGTATGAATAAGGACGTTAAATGGATGATGTTGTCTTTGAATTTAAATCATGAATTAAAGAAGTTGCTGACGCTTATTGTTGTATAGCACCTCCGCCTACAATTCGCACCGAATTTATAGTTCGTAAAAACATTGGTATTATTGTCGGGAACGCGTTCAAATCGTTTTCAATTGCGCGCATACACGTATGTTGGAATGTATGCACAAGTATGCTCAAAAAGCACGTAGAAAAGTATTGCATTACACTTTGGGAGAGCTAAAATGTTTTTTTGCTTTGTTTTGCGGATTTGATAAAATAATTCAGAACAATTAATCCCAAATCACAACAAATAAACGACACTACTATTTATGTACGTGTATTTACGAGTACATACACGTATAGAAAACAAAACACATCTATATGTAAATATGTACATATCTGCCTATACATATGGTATATAGCAATACTCGAAAGTAGAGTAGTGGAAATTATAAAATGAATTCGAACATTCTGATTTGGAACACGATAGCACACAATACAGTAAGGGCATTCCGGTTAATAAGAAAAATACCAAGGATATATTGTTTTCTTACTATCTTATGCTAAGATCAAATTTCATATCGCTTCGGACAATCAAAAGAACTTAGAGAACATTTAGTGAAGTGGCAGCAAGAAACATCGAACAATCATAATGGTTATAAAAGGTTGTGCACAAACAGACATATGTTCGTTCGTGTGAGTATTTAAATTGGTTAAGCAACTTGAAATTGGTGCTCAGGGATACACAATAGCTAGAAAACGCAATCTGCGGTAGTATTATTTAGATGTACTCGTACATATTACATATGTGTTATTGTTTGATTGTTTAAGCTCCTCGTCGATCGCGTCAAGCCCAATATGCGTAATTAATTAAAAAAAAAGCATGTATGCATGTATAACGATATGTGGAGAAAATATTGTAAATTTGATCGAGTTTGAAGATTTCAGAATTGAAAAAGGCAAAAAACAGTTAAAAATAAATATTTCTTATACTTTCTCTATTTGACGATAAGGTGGATGCATAAGAACTTCCCAACCAAGCTCTAGGAGCTTCTGCCACACTGTCACTATCGATGTGTGTGGCTTGTGCTTATTCTGATTAAACACAATTCCCCTTATGTTGGCCAAAGCTAGGCGCTTCTGGGCGATTGCTTCCTTCAGACGGTCTAATAGCTGGCAGTAAAGGTCCAAATTAAGTCCTTGGCCAAAGTTCATAGGGCACATGTGGCACCCATACAACAAGCTTCATTGTGTATCCAGCCTTTTACAAGTGGTTTCAAAAAATGTCTTGTGGAATGTTCGAGACAGTGCTGAAAAACTAAACAATTCGAGGGGTCAGCGCCTCAGGTGAGATTTTAAGTACAAAAATTAATTTTTACTTCAACAGCTGTTTACTTAACAATCGCTGGCGGTCTAAAAATATTTCAGACGCGATTATACGATGATATTTTACAATCAAGACAAGACAGGACTTGTTCTGCTGAGCGGACACTCGCCTTACTTCACAGTTATATTTTGACAGAAATGTTCGAAGTAGCCAAGTGGTTAGCATTGCGTACTGACATTCGGAAGGCTCGGGTTCAAGTCCCGGTGCCACCAATATCCAAAAGTTATGGAAAATTAATTTAAATAAAAAATTAAGTTAAATGTTCTAATTGCGGTCGCCCCTCGGCAGGGAATGTCAACCCCTCCGAGTGTATTTCTGACATGAAATAAAGCTCCTCGTAAAAAAAAAACCATCAGCCGTTCGGAGGCGGCTTAGCATAAACTGTAGGTCCCTCCATTTGTTGGAAAAACATCAAGACGCAAAACCACAAATTGGAGGAGAAGCTCGGCCGAAAATCGCTTCAGCGGTTACAAAGCGCCAATTATATATATATATTTATGGTATATGTACAGATAGAAGGTAGTTGAGGTGAGGCGAGGACTTTTTGCCAATGAATATGTTTCTGTATAATTGAACTAAATAAGTTGTAATAAACAAACATGTCTGCATAACTTCACTTTTAGAAAACCAAAAAATAAAAAAATTTGTAATTTCAAGGCTTTTATTGTGGTATACCTAACATTTGCTTTGCTCTGTAGAGGACGAAGCAGATTTTATGCGAATCAGCCTTTATATGTTTCGACGGTATCTGGAATCTTCGGCCCGTTAAAGAAAAAATAAATTAAAAAAGCTGGAAAATTATTAACACTTTTTTAACAACATACTCGTACATATTTGCACCAGAAACGGAATACAAAATTGTAAATTACTGCAAAGCAATTGAGCTGAACTGTTGTCATATTTGTTAACAGCAACAACAACCTATCCATTACCATTACCGTTTAGTCAGACGTTTTGTCTAGTAATACTTATCGCCCATGACTGTCCATTGACGAGCTTCAAATGGTTGACAAAAATGGTTAATCCCTACAAGCTGGTTTCTTCGTATTGATTCCATAATAATCCATATATCCGCTTTTATTGTACGAGTATATAGATAGACAGACAGCAACAAATCCAAAGGCATGTCATGCCAACAAGTAAACTCGCACTTACTGACAAGTGAAGCCGCATTTTGCCGCTTCAACTACGAAACATTAATGACAACAAAAGCTAGCTACCGCCGAGTTTTAGCAAAAAGCCGCCAACTGTAGCGCAAATATTCGAAATTATCCGAATACCGCATACCGGGCGGTATCAGCATCACCAAACCAGCTACGATAGTGGAAGAAACAGTAGCATCATCAACTGATGTCACAACTACATAGGAATGTATGCATGTATGTATATATACAAAAGCATAAACGATGCAAGCGCATGGGGTTTCGATTTTTATAATCGATCGTATTGGTGCTGTTGCGGTGTCTTTTTACCACGCGATTAAAGGCTACGTGAATTTTACGCACATAACTGGTTCCCAGCGAGAAATGGAAGGCATAACACTAGAAGATAAAGGGTGTACACATTTGGAAAATTACCAAGTTCTATATGTAGTATATACATTTGAAAGTAAGTATGTACTCCTAAAAAGAGAATTACTTTTCAAACCGATGATAGAAACAAATTGTGCACTAAGTTGAGAGATAGCTTGATTTTAACGTCTAAAATAAATATACGTGTATGCAACTAAATGAAATCTCCGCGGTAGCCGAGTGGTTAGCATTGTGTGCTATCATTTGGAAGGCCAGGGTTCACATCCTAGTATGACCAACATCCAAAAGTTAAAGGAAATTAATTAAAATAAAAACAAAATTAAGTTAAATTTTCTAATTGCGGTCGGCCCTCGGCAGGGAATGTCAACCCCTCCGAGTGTATTTCTGCCATAATATAAAAGCTACTCATAAAAAGCCATGAGCCGTTCGGAGGCGGCTTAGTATAAACTGTAGGTCTCTCCATTTTTTTGGAAAAACATCAAGACACAAAAACCCAAATTGGAGGAGGAGCTCGGCCGAAAATCGCTTCAGCGGGTACTAAGCGCCAATTAGCTTTCAGTTTCCATTTATTTTATAATTTTTCGATTCTGATCGAAGGTATTGTTATTGTTCGTTTCTTTTGGCTATTTACATTAGATTATTTCCGGTTTCTGATATTCTCTGTAATATCTCCATGCCTTCCATAATTATTTTTTTATATGAAACGGGATGTTTTATAAACGGTGACACTTCAGGAACCCCTCAAAGCGACTCAAACAACAAAAATTACAAATAAATTACAACTTAACATTTAATTTGTTAAAAGTATTAAGAAAAAAATATATCGAAACTTTTTTAGAAAGACATGTTTGCTCGTGTATTCTGTTTCTCGCAATTTTGAACACATTTTTTTCCCTTAACAATATCATAATCTCTAGTTAAGGAAATTTTAAGCAATGGAACTTGCTAAAAATATATCATTTAAGTTAGCATATTCCTTAGAATATTGTTAAGTTTTATTCCAAATATATTCTTGTACTTGTTTCTTTTCTATTCATTTTATTAATATTAATTACCAAATTATATTTATACAAGTTTTCCTTCTTTACACTGTGACAGATTTGTTCTGGGTTGTTTGTTTACAAATTAAGGCAAATAATAGTTCCAGCTGAAAATTACCAAATATAAATAAAATAAACTTAAAACAGGGAAGGCGTAAAATATGTTTCTTAACAAGCAAAAAATGTCTAATAATCACAATTTTCATATGTCACAACGTTGGTGTTTTCTAAGCAAAGCAAACAAGTTTTATTTGCTACCGGGCTTAACCTTTTATCTTTACTGATATATAATCCTGAATGACTGACAGATCAATGTAAAGCCTAAACCGTTGGTCATAGAGACCTGTTCTGTATATAACGTATGCATATGGTAAGAAAACATTTTCCTATATTCTACCCCTAAGGGGGTCAAAGTTTGGATGGGACAACGAATTATAACGATGTGTTAGGACGATTAACTTCGATACTACTGTACCGGTTTAGACCAAATTTTGTATACTCTAGTAATTTGCTATCAGTTACTTTAAGTGGACGAAAACTGGAACTATTCGAAATTTTTTATATATATCTAAGTTGAATTTGCTTGATATTGAGAACTCGAATAGCTTTTGCCCAGTTTAATATGTGGCGCATGCCACGGTGTATATATCTCCAGAAAACGTAAGATTAGGTTTTTTCGTCATAATAAAAGAAAAAAGTAGTGCTGCCTTCGACCACGCCAGGTCATACATATACGTGTACGTATATATATATATATATATAATTGGCACTTTGTAACCGCTGAAGCGATTTTCGGCCGAGCTCCTTCTCCAATTTGTGGTTTTGCGTCTTGATGTTTTTCCAACAAATGGAGGGACCTACAGTTTATACTAAGCCGCCTCCGAACGGCTGATGGGTTTTTTACGAGGAGCCTTTTTATTACACTCGGAGGGGTGGACATTCCCTGCCGAGGGGCGACCGCAATTAGAAAATTTAACTTAGTGTTTTTATTAAAATTAATTTTCCAAAACTTTTCGATGTTGCTGGCACTGGGATATGAACCCGAGCCTTCCGAATGTCAGTACGCAATGCTTTCGGCTATCGCGGCCGCGTGTACGTACATATTTAAAATTTATTTTAAAATCGCTATATGATACAGTCTTTCGATTTCTGTTATTTTCAGTGTCAATATTTATTTGAATTAACGCGTTTAGAATAACACGGGGACAAAAGAGCAATCCAAAACCAAGCACAATGCATACAAAATATATGGCCTAATTAACATTGTGATGTCTTTGGGCTGGACCATTCTCCGCCTCTGCATAACATCTTAATACTCCATGGGGTCCTTACAAGCACTACGTTATAGAGTTACTATAAATCTAATATAATAATAATTCATAACTAAAAATGTATAACGTATTGTAATTTATCCTTTTGTTCTTTTTTGCATTGGAATTTATTAGCCCAAATATCTGCGCGAAACAGCTTTAAAAGGATGTAAAGCTCGAAAGAAGCCGTGGCTCTCAGAAAAAGAATAGGAAAAATCGTTTGGAATAGGATCGCCGATACCAACATTGGTCGAATGTTCTGAGGTCTGATAAATCAAACTTCGAGGTAAGCTTAGTTAAAATCGTCTTAAAGTATTAACAGCTATAGCTTCTTACCCTACAGCAATTTTGAGGACAAAATACAAATCTTATGAAAACATTATTGTTTTTTCTACGTTCGTGAGGCGATGGGTTGGGGAAAAATATCTCATCCAGATTGCGTGGTACCCACTGTAAGCATGGAGGAGGCAGCATTTTGATCTGGGGCTGCATGGCTGCTGATGGTGTCGGCGAAATGTTCGTTTGCGATGGTCGCATGGACAGTCAAAAGTACATAAATGTATACTAATTTAGCGACTACGATGCGTTGGTTAGAGGTAACACCATTATTTTGTTAGATTGCCCTGCACAGACTCCAGATCTTAATCCCGTTGAGCACATGTGGGCTATTTTAAAACGAAAGATTAAGGAACACAGTATAACTACAAAAACTGCCTTAAAGAATGCCTTAATCAACGAGTGGTACGCTACAAGTGCGGACGAATATGCAAAGCTTGTACGCATCATGCCTAAGAGAATTGCTGCCGTTATTAAATCGAAGCGTGGACCTGATAAATATTAATGTTATTATCAATAATTCATTGTATTTTCACTGTTTTACTAATAAAACTTCATGACTTCACTTGTTAAAACAAAAAAATCAGTAGTTAGTGGGGTGCCTAATACTTTTGGCAAAGGCTGAATATGTAAAACCAAAATAATTTCGAGCCCTATTTTATTTTTATAATTTTGTTACGGAAGTTAAAAGGTCTTGGGTTTCACTCGGCATTTTTACATCGGTCGAACTATTATCTTTCAAATTAAAAGGGCTTCAATCTAAAATTATTCTGGAGTATCACAAGGTGGCGCCTTGGTCCTCTGTTCTTTTCCTCAGTTGTCATTGATATTGATAAAATTTGTTATACACATATTCTAGCAGTGTTGGTCTAAAAGCTTTAAGGGGTTACATCTAGTTAGAATTTTCAAAAAATCGTTTTTTTTATTTCATTTTCGTAATGTACATGTAATCGTATTCCAAATAAATACTCTGAAAACTTCAAGTCGATCCGACTGGAAGTTACACGCATATCTGTAACGACGCGGCAGAGCATTTGAAAGTGGTAAGCGAAACTTTAACCTCGTTTTTTCAAAATTATTGTTTTTCAAGTCGGTGACCAAGATATCTCGGGAACGGCTGAACCGATTAGTCTTAAATTTTTACAAGGGCTTCTGAACAATATTTTCTAGTTTATAATCGAAGTTTTGCCATTACCGACGAAAAGTTTTTTTAATGCGCAATTCAAGACCAAAATTATGGATAAAAATTGATTTTCTTTTTTTTGGAGAAGCCGCCATTTTGTCAAAAAAAAATGTTGGCTTACTCCAAGATTATATATTACTTTAACGAAATCCGTTTAATTTTTTCATAAAAGATGATTCACTTCAGAAATACAATGGCCCCCACTCTTTTTTAAGAGGGGTTCTTGGAGATTTGCTGTAGTAGCTTCAAAAAGAATTTTATATATATGATGTACTTCATTTATTTAAAAAAATTTTTTATTTTCAAATATATGTATATAAAATTAAAAATGGTGCTAAATTTCAGGTCACAGCTTATTTGATATAGATATTTTTCCATCACGAGGCGCACCGCATAACTGTATTTTATTTTGCCATGCATTTTGTCGTCGTTAATTATTATTTTCAAATATTTTTTAGTGTGTTATAATAAACCATGGAGACATCATGTAGGTTTATATAAAAATGGGTCATCGTACAAGAATTGAGCAGCGTGAACTGGTCATAAAACATTATATAAATTGTAAGCCGGTTCGAAAAATTGGTGAAATTGTGAACCTTAGTGCCTCTACAGTACAGCACATCATTGAGGTACATGAAAATCGAGTGGAAAATAAAAGCAGAAGCGCGCCAAACAAAATTTTAAGTGCTTCCGACGAGCGCTATTTTGTTCGAAAAATCAAGGTAAACCTCAAACTATCGGTTCCAGAATTGGTTGTAGATGTTCAGCAAGAATTAGGAAAAACATGCAACGCTGAAACTATCCGCCGCGTACTCCGCAAACATGATTTTAATGCCCGAGTTGTTCGTAAGAAACCGTTTATAAGTAAAAAAAAACCAAATATGTCGATGAAGTTCGCCCAGGAACATGTTTGTAAGGCCCATGCTTTTTGGAAACGGTTATATTTTCAGACGAGTCAAAATTCAATTTTTTTGGTCCGATGGCATGTCTTACGTTTGGCGAAAAAGCCCGTAGCCGGTGTAGGAAATTTAGAGTTTATTAAAGGGACAATGGACAAAATTATGTACCTCAATATCCGGAGAAATAATTTGCTGTAAAGTTCCGAGCAACTTGGTATAAAAGACAAATTCCACTTTTACCAAGATAACAACCCAAAAAACAAAGCCGCACTCATTCAATCCTGGCTCATATGGAACTGTTGGAAATCACAAAATTTCGAACAAAGAATTGAAAAAGACGCTACTAGAGGAATGACAGAAAATTACCCCAGAAACCACACAAAAGTTAGTCCGATCAATGCCAACCAGGATCGAGACTCTTGTTAATGCGAAAAGCTTTCACACAAAGTATTAGAATTTAAGATTGAAAGTGATTTGTTTATGTTATGTTAGAATGAATTGAACTGTATCAAATAATTAAAGTAATTTTAATTTTATATACATGTATTTGAAAATAAAATATTTTTTAAATAAAGGAAGTACATCATATATATGCAATTCTTTACTCTATAATATAGCGTTTAAATTTTTTCAATATTCCTATTAATATGTACAAAACTAGACTGCGGGAAAAAACTCCTCTGATATTCAAAATTTTAATTCCTCAACTTCCAAAACTATTCCTTGTAATATGTATTGGGTCCAAAGTTCACGTAATAGCAAATCTAATTGGTTTGGATAAACTATGCCGAAATTTTCTTCCCCCATACAGTAAATAATAAATAAAAAACTTAAAAATTTTAATCTGTTTTAAATTGAGATATAGCACTAAAAGCTACGTAGGGAAATCATAATTTTAAACGTTTTTGACATTATATAGACATGCTATTCGTATTATTGTACATCACATTAGAAAACAATTTTAACGATTTTTAATTAAATAGTAGGTTAACATCAGCTGATGAATTGTTGTTCTCGACACTTAATAAACTTCTGCTAATCGTGTCTCGGTGTTAATATACAATAAAACAAAGAAAATGTGCAAATAGGGGGTTGGTAGAAAACCGATGAGAATAATGGGTACGATTATTGATTCCGTTCCGCGACTATGGATAACATTTTTTAAGCGGAAGCAAAAATTGGCAATTATTCATTCCGCCGCCGTGGTATATTTTCGTTGTTGCGGTATCATCTCTACAGTTGTGGTATTGCCATATTATTGATTCTGGAATATAAATATTTTCCTCCATTTTGCTTACGCTCATTTTTTATGGCGGTAAGTTAACGGAAAGAAGAAAAATGTAAGGAAATGTAAAATTTTTATTAATGTGTTTTTTAATTGTGTAATTATATTGTTTTATTTTTATTTACATATACATTATAGCTAAATAAAATTGAATTACAAATTAAAAATTTTGAAGTATGTTTCTTATTTCATTTGCTACTCCACTAAAATCATCATCAACAGGTTCGTTAATGGGATATTCTTAATGGAAAATCAAGTTTCTCGCCTGTAATATTGTAATGAAGTCTAATGTTGTGAAGTGCACAGCAGATATTTATGATCTTTGCAGACTTTTCTGGATCATAATGTAAGTCCCGTTCATTGTTAAGGCGCCTAAAAGCAGATTTGAGCACTCCAATAGTTCTTTCTACTATAATTCTGCAAAATATATTTAAACGCTACCTTGTTTAAACGAACAATTTTTTGGAGCTGTAAAAGTAAGCATAACTTTCATTTACCAGGAGACCGCTTCACATTTGTTTATTTCAACATACTCTCTATTGTTCTTCTGCAACAAATCTCCAGATTTATAGCGTAAAACTATTCTTTCCAACACTCGCGTCTAAAATCACATCTAAAACTTGTTGATTTTTTCCCATCTGTTGACACAACATCAATTCTGAATCACTTAAAATAGGGGTGTTAAGCTAAGTTCGCGGAAAGAGAATACCGCAGGAATGAATAATTGCAATTTTCATAACGATCGATATTTCTTTCCGCTAAATTTTCTTTTCCGTGCAGAATCAATAATGCCACCCAATACCACCCAATAATAGTAATAAATGTTAGAGAGAAAATTTTGTTTCAAAATCAAATTGATTTTTATAATCATAATTTTAATCAAACTATTCAGGATGTGTTTAATTCAAATTATTATTGACTTTATTAAAGTAAAATGTACATAGACCTTTAGAAGTTTTTAATCAAAATATTTGACTGTTTAATGGACAAGATTATTAAAATTTATTTTAAAATCTTTGGTAGTCAAAGAAATTAAATCAACTTCGTCAGTAAACAGCTCATCTCCCTAATTTCGACTGCCTTAGAAAAATAATGAACTTTTTTATCATAATTTTCAGGAGAATTTTGTTGTAAACAGTAAAAAAATGAATAAAATGTAGAGTCTGGATCACTGTTTATTTTGCTAGTCATTACTAATTTCAGGATAGTTTTCATAGCAGGCTTTACTTCATTCAAAGATTTATTGTTAAGATAACGTCTGTAAATAAGTTGAAACTGATTCAAGAAACTCTGTCTAAAGTCGTTTGCATAAGCCCGATAACAGATTTGAATGTCTGAAGACCACGTTTTTCAGCTTTGAACCTATTTACGATCTTCGTTTGGTTACTAAAGCCCAAGATTGTCAAATAGCTCGAGCATTTGGTCAACAAGTTTTCGCACTTTTTCATTGTCCACTAGTCAACTATTTAAGAGTACCGATCATCAACATTTAAAACAAAAATGTTTTCATCCGTACTTTTTCTCCGGCCAAGTGTTAAATTCATCCAAATGCTAAAGAAATCCTGACAAATTAAATTAAGAATTTTTATTTTGATGTTCGAATTGTATCTAGAACTCTAAAATGTACATACCAGGTTTATTAGATACATAATTTCGCAAATTTCCCATAAGTTGTTAAAAGCTCATCTAGAACGGCTTAAGCCAAATAGTTCCGATGATTGTGCAGTTTTGCTACGTACGAGTATTTTGGTGTTACGGTTTCAATATTTAGATCTATATGGATGTTTTCATTACGCTTGAACCATGATGTACGAGTATACACGTATATTTATATTCGTCGCGCAAGCTGTATGTCACAACTGGATTCCAAACATGCAAACTGCAAAATTTAAGCTTCAGGGGCATTTTTTCGCGGAAATGTGTCGTCTCCAAGTTAGTATGTTAGCTTGAGGGATGCGTAAATTGTTGAGCTTGACAATAGGACAAAATATTCGCTCTAATAAAGAAGTTATGTGTTTGCACTTATTTTAATTAACTTTTATTTTATTCTATTTTGCTGCTACTTTTGTGGTATTATCAGGCATTTGTGACGAGTATCATCCGCTAAAGCTGACATAATTACTTTGCCACTTGTAGGAATATCTGCGGTGAACAATAATGGCCCAAGAATACTACTCTCTTATGCTATGTTACCATTTACTTTTACAGTAAATTGCCTCTTAGATAAGAAGGATGTGTTAGGTAATGTTTGTTTTATTTTGGGAGTAGAGTAAATTCGGGTATTGTGGTACACCACTTTTCTCGGAAACTACAAATGTGAAAATAACGGGACCTTTTAAACAGTTCGGCTTTCTCAGAATATTAATAAAGCGAAATTTTACTTGTGATTTGCAAGCGATCCCGTTAGTCAGTTGTAATAAAATTGATTAGTGGTGGAGTGGACTTTTTTTGTGCCCGGGTAAAACGATTTCTATCAGAAAAGTTTGAAACTTTACACTATCTTCACTAATCGTGAGATAACAAGTAAGTATTATATTAGTGGATAGTTTAAGTATTATTGTGTATATATTTTTTTGTAATTAATTATTTATAAAAACTATGATAAAACTCGATCTTGGCTATTGTGGTTAATGCAAAGGCGGGTAAGGTGGTATAGTATAGCAAGTAATGTTCACACTTACAAATATGCCTAAAAAAGGTGAAGTACGAAAGTGGAAAGCAGAAGATATGAAAAAAGCCATTATCTTAGCTTCCAAAACCTTTAGTGTCCCCAAATTGGCACGGGCTGCAATTTTATCAACAATATTCTTAATAAGTTATATAGTAAGCACTAGCACAAGACATGTTAAGAGATATCTCCACCACTTAGGCTTAGAAGTACAATAATTTAAAAATGAAACGGTCCGAACCAATTAATTTTATGTTTTCCAGTTTTTGAAATAAAATAATACTTTTCAATCCTACAAACATTTTATATTATCTTAGGGTGTAGATATTGTATAATATTACACTAAACCACATTAGCCGGCATGGTATAGAACATTTCCGGCTTTTGAGATATTTTTTTAAATAGCACTAAAACTGTCAGCTGTAGGTCTATTGAGTTTTGCTTCATTTGTTTGTAATATTTGTAAGATCTGAAAACTCGGTTTTCATAATGTTGCTTAAAAACTCTGGATTCTACAAAGAAAAATAAAATGGTTATTCCACATTACCCGCACTTACTCTAAGTCCACCATGCCACCGCCGAGCAGTACTCTCTGAATTCGAAAGCTTTTCTGGTTTCATTAGTTATGCGATTTACTTGTTTAATTGTATTATGTTTTTCGCGAAAACCAAATTGATACCTATGTGGGAATTACATATACCGCTTTCATGAAAAAAGGAGAAAAGTTTGGAAAGGCAAGGCAACAAGCTGATTTATCTATGTATATGATGACGGCAGGGTTGCGTCCTTCCACAGTTTGGAGCACATTATTTTTAATGTGTTTTTTGACATTTCTGAAGAAAAAGTAAATAATGCCAAATATAGAATTAGAATTTTTCTCAAAGCTTCAATTGAACAAATTTTAAGGGAGAACGTTAATGCACAGAGTTAAAGGAATTTATAAATAATTGGCATTTAAAACTAATCCCCCAAAAGTATAAACGCATATTTTCCTGTCTAGTAGTCGAACAGTAGTAGGCTTTTGGCTACAGCGACAACCTAACAAAACTATAAAAAAAATATTTGAAAAAAGAAATTTTTCTTCGAAGAGGCACTCATGGAAACTGTTAAATACAAAAGTAAAAAAAATATTAAATTAACTCTTAGGCATTAAGGAAAAACTTGTCTTGACTCTGAATCCATGAGTCCCTACATTGTAGCATGCACTCGACCACTGCAGCTACCATGGTTAAAAGCTTTTGATAACTTACATTTTTTAAATAATTCCGCCAAATGAGATATTTTTGCTCCATTAATTGTGAATGTTTGCAACAGGTGCTCTTTCAATTATTACCAACAATTCTTTGAATATCCTTAACGTTTTCTGCACTAAATATATCACTCAGATTCTTCTGAGAAATCAATAATTACTGTCTTATGATCTTTACGACATTGGGAGTATGTATGTATGTATGCAAGTACGATGTGTAACTAAAGTGAGATCACTCAATGAACACCATTGCTATTGATGATTGTGCTGATTGCGGAATTATTACTGGTTTTCAAAGTTATCTACAAGACAAGAAAGTACACCACCAACTAGTAGCAACAGCACGTATAGCAAGCAGCAGGCACATGGGCTAGTAAAAACTTTCAGATTTATTATCAACACTTTGGGACAACGTTGGCGGTAGTTATCAGCGGTGATCTTGGTTTGACGTGCTGTGCTTGCCAAAATGTTGTGACTGTTATTGAGGGCCACCCAAATAAATGCAAACGTGTTATATTTATCCAAAAATTCGTTATGCATGTATAAAATATGAAAATGTAAAAAAGTAAACATATATGTATAATACATACAGCCTTGGCCAAAAGTATTAGGCACCCCACTAATTACTGAATTTTTTGTTTTAACAAGTGAAGTAATGAAGTTTTATTAGTAAATCAGTGAAAACACAATGAATTAGTGATAATAACATTAATATTTAGTAGGTCCACCCTTCAATTTAATAACGTCAGCAATTCTCTTAGCCATGCTGGGTACAAGCTTTGCACATTCGACCGGACTTACAGCGTACCACTCGTTAATTAAGGATTATTTAAGGCAGTTTTTGATGTTATACACATATGCTCAACGGGATTAAGATCTGGAGACTGTGTAGGGCAATCTAACAAAATAATGGTGTTACCTCTAACCAACGCATCGTAGTCGCTAAATTAGTATACATTTATGTACTTTTGACTGTCCATGCGACCATCGCAAACGAATATTTCGCCGACACCATCAGCAGCCATGCAGCCCCAGATCAAAATGCTACCTCCTCCATGCTTACAGTGGGTACCACGCAATCTGGATGAGATATTTTTCCCCAACCCGTCGCCTCACAAACGTCACACCAGGTATTCCAAAAATCTGTAGAAAAGAAAAAATAATGTTTTCATAAGATTTGTATTATGTCTTCAAAATTGCTCTAGGGTAAGAAACTATGGCTGTTAATACTTTTTGACGGTCTTAACTAAGCTTACCTTGAAGTTTGATTTATCAGACCACAGAACATTCGGCCAATGTTCTTCCGTGAAATGTTGGTATCGGCGATCCTATTCCAAACGATTTTTCCTATTCTTTTCTGAGAGCCACGGCTTCTTTCGAGCTTTACATCCTTTTAAACCTGTTTCAAGAAGTCTTCTTCTAGCTGTTCGAGCACTAACTGGCTTACTATATTCATCCGAAAGGGCAGCTGCAAGGCAGAGAAGGATTTTTTGCGATCCTTGAGAGACTCGCGTATAAGTATTCGGTCCTCTCGATTACTGGTTAGACGCTTTCCTCCACTTTTTGATTTATTATTGTGGGATTTCGTCTCCACAAATCGCCTAATAGCACATTGGACCGCGCACCGCGAACATCCCACCAAATTGGCAATCTAAACCTGAGTCTTACCTTCTTCACTTAGAACGTGAATTCTAACTCTATCATCGTTACTAATTTCACCTTTTTTAGGCATTTCGGTAAATATGAACTGTTTTTATAAGATTGGTAACTTTTCACTAAATGTAATATACACTTTTACTTTCAAATTTTAAATTTTTGCGAAAATATTTTATGATTTTCTTAAAAATTACAATTTTTACGTTTAGCTTACCCAGAGTGCTATGACTTTTAATATTACACAATTTATTCGTTTAATCAACAGTTAAACACCCATGTAAGACACTTACAAAACGAAGTGGTAACTTTGATAGCCACATTTGAGAATACTTGTATTTAATTGGGGTGCCTAATACTTTTGGCCAAGGCTGTATGTATGGACATGCCCTGTATGATGGGATTAGTTCGCTGTATTCGGGTGTATTGACTTTGTCCATAATGAGAATTTTTAACAAAATATTTCAGAAGCATTATCGTGATAGGATGGATAGATAGATATATTAGTAGGGAGGATAAGCACCGCGACCAGTGGTCTATTGTGCCCTCCGATTTCTTCACATTATTTCAATCAGACCTAATGCCCTTATAAAACTAATCAGGCAAGAGGGGCTGATTGATTTAATGTGGTTCTCCTTCGGCTTGTTTTTCCACAAATCCGGATGGTTTTTTTTCAAAACCAATAGTTAGCTATTACTTAAATTCATGAAGTCATTCAAATCGAAGAACACAGTAAGCAAACCTTTTACGAGTATATTCGCAAACGTATCTTTCGTCATCTGCTGCAATATGTTTCAGCGATTTAGCTGACTACATTTAGTGTATACTGAACAACGTGAATGTGCCTCTGGTTTTGTTCAAAAATCAATAATTTATTAACAAATTTCGCTGTCATGCGTTTCATACCAACATCGTGGAAAAAATTGCATGACATGATCCAATCGATATGCCAACATTTTCAGCGACTTCTCTTATTGAGATTCGGCAGTCGTTCATAACCATTTAACTTTTCCGACATTTTCAGTCGATGTGGTTGTGCTCGCGGGTCCAGGACTATCTTCATCTTCGACGTGTTCTTGACCATCTTTTAAACGCTTATGCCCTCGTATACTTTTGCTTTACTCATTTGTTGAGTTATTTTCATTTTTCTATGAAATTTAAATATCATGTATTATATTAGAGAATTAAGGAAGCGTAAAAAGATGAATGTTCGGCAACATTTTACTTCACATTGCCCAACTGCTTTTTATATTCGAACATACCTGTCAAAACTCAACTCTGAGGTAAAGAGAAACTAAGCTCTTATGTGAATCAGCTCTTATTTTTATTAATAAATATAAACTCCAGTATATAACTTTGAAGAAAAATACGAAAATTGTGCAAATTTTAACCCAACTGAAATAAAATTTAGTGAGACACATCGAAGGAACTCATATCAACAAAAAAAAAAATGTTCTGATGGAACTTTAGAAAATTTTTCGGTTTGTACCTTTTTCATAGCCCATAAGCCCATAACCAGGATTTTTTGTTAAATCATTTAGCTAAGGTGGGGACATAGCGCTCAAAATGCAATGTAACGCAGTTGAAACAGAAAAATTATTAATTTCTCATTAAGTTTGAATATTTTGCTAAGGTTATTCGATATTATTTGGTCTCTCAATTTCTAGTGGTGGCTTAAAGTTATTTCGGTCTTCCAGACTAATTTTCTTTGAGAAGAATTCGACGATTAATAGTAATCGCATTTTGTGCGGCATTATTAGCCAAGTAGCTAGCAGTGGGTACTACCATTCGGAAGGCCAGGGTTTTAGTCCTGGTCCGACCACACCCAAAATTGTAGAATATTAATTTTTCTAATACCTTTTATTTCATGGAGCTCGCTTATACATACATACATATATATATATATACATTCATATATATATATATATATATAATTTGTGGTTTAGCGTCTTGATGTTTTCCCAATCAATAAATGGACCTACAGTTTGCAAAGAGTAAAAATATTGTATTTTAACCACTCACAATGAATACGCCTTAAGTCATACCTCCACATATGAATTTATATATATGTACGTACATACGTGTATATATGTTCATAAGTGTTTATCTTGATCTTAATTTTAAATGATGAAATATTTTCAGTTTGTTGAATAGAATATATTTTTAATTTGCCTTGTCCATAAAAATTTCGCCCCATTTCCAAGAGCAACGGTGGGTTTCATAAGAAACATAAACACATTTTTATTGTCACTACGTGAAAACAGAAGCAAGGCGAACTAATGATTTAACTTTTCGGTTTGGTTTGCAATGTGTCAACAAAGCTGTTAAAGCAGTTGGTGCCACCACATCCACATGTATGTATGTATTTATTTCTATACATTGTATTTATGCATACCCTGCAGTGAAAATTGAAATGTCAAAATTTTACTTCAAAACTTGTACATTATAGACGAAATCATACGAGTTGGCTGTGTGCTAATAAATTGGAAGCGACTTACTAGTATTGTACATAGGCTGCTATATATAAATATTTCTGGCCTAATAATGAAAATACGAATATTTATCAACGAAAATGGTTTTTTGTTTTTTTTTTTGGATTTGGCTCGTCTTGGAAGACCCACACGGTCGATTGCTGTTTTGTTTCGGGCTCATACGCATATATCCATGATTCGTCACCTGTGACGATCTTATAAACGTCTTTTGAAGCACCGCGATCGTATTATTTCAGCAATTCTTTACACCAATCCAGACGAGCCTTTTTTTGAGCGATTGTCAAATTGTGCGGGATCCAACGAGAACAAACCTTTTTTACGGCCAGGTGTTCATGCAATATCGAATGTATGCTGGTGGGAGAAATGCATAGGCTTGCCTCTATCTGAAGGTACGTTACATGACGGTCTTGCATTATCAGTTCACGTACGGCATAGGTGTTTTCTGGCACAACGGCTGTTTTTAGACGACCTTCACGGAATTCGTCTTTGAGCGAGCGTCGGCCACGATTGAATTCGTTGTACCAGTTTTTCACAGTGCTATAGGAGGGTGCTTCATAGCCAGATTTAGTTCATCGATGCACTCTTGTCGTGATAATCCATGTCGAAAGTTTTGAAAAATGATCGCACGAAAATGTTCACGAGTTAATTCCATTTTTTGGCCGAGATAAATTTTTTAATTCCCTGCAAATAAAACAATTCACGATTAAATGACAAAACGTTCTGAGTGATGTTATGCTAAAAAAAATGTCAAACTTTCCAATGGAAATGTCAGATTGAACCTGGCAACACTTAGTGTTGCCTAGGCCAGACCTATATAAAGCAGCCTACATAGCTGGTTAGGGGTTAACGCTACCGGACAGAACGTTTACGGTTGTTCTCTGCCAAGGAGCGACCACAGTTAGAAAAATTAATTTTCTATAATTTTGGATGTTTGTCGAGCCTGGACTCTAACCCTAACCTTCAAAATGTCAGTATTCGGCTATTGCGGCCGCCTATGATGAATTAGTGAGTGCCAATATTCAAACTAGTAGCTTAATACTTCACAACTAGTATCTTTTCCAGTAGGGTAGATATGTACATATGATATATATGTACATTCATCTTCATACATTATTGTACGTACGTAACTTGACAATTATCGTTGCGTTAAGTAACTCCTCAGAGAAGATCGTAATGGCATGTAGAAAATGTTTATGTACTTATGTGTGTATGTACGAATATCTGATTAAAGAGAATTATGAGGTGCTACGAAGCAATTGAAACAACTCGCTTTAATTCTGAACACAATAACATCCATGGGCCACCGACCACAGAAACAAGCTTTTTTTGCTTGCAAGTATTGTAAGGTAATATTTTAGTGTTTATAAGGCGACTCAAATATTGCGAATGTAACCAGGTTTACTTATATTTTCATGGTGCATTTTTATGTCTGGCGGTGTTGTTTTTACTGTTTATTCAAGAAGTCGACTAGAAGGAGTGGCATTTTCTTGTAAATATGATAGGATTACATACTGCAAATTTTCCTGTATTTGCCAAAAATAAAGCACCGAAAACTAACTAATAGAAATGTCCCACAACAGTTTGTTTCCTTTCCCATCAGTAATTACTTTTAGGGTATGTGTACCATAAAATCAATGAAATAATGGCATTAGAAAAAACTCAAACTCGACACGCAGTTAAGGCAATTAACCAACAGCATACATCTGGCCTTATTTTGATATTTTGATATACGAGTATATATGTATAGTTTGTTTACTTTTAAAGTAACTTAAAACAACCGAAAAATAAGAGCTCCCACTAAAAAGTGAAATTAAATAAAATTGGTAAAAAGTTATACAAACAAAAAGAGACGAAACAAATTAGCTTTTTGAAAAGTTTACGATGTAGTTGTGGAGCGACATTCACTAGAAAATGAAGCATACCATACATAGGTACATACGTGTATGTAGATCATAAAACAAATCGCGATTTTCGATTTCTAAAATATATGGGGTAAAGTGCCTATTCTTTCAGCTTTAAGACAAATAGTAAAACAAGTACAATTCTTATTTACTTATTCATTTTTGCATATATGTATGTATGTATATTTAATTTTATTAAACTTTTTTGAGTAATTATAATTATTGGCATGTGTATAGTATACATATTTATTACTCTACTAATCTAAAAAATTATGATAAATATATAGTGGGTGCATGCAGTAAAATCAATTTGCTAGGAATAACCAATTAAATAAATTAATAATAGTATTGTTCTTAAGAATTAATTAATTTGGGTGTCTTTGCTTGCTTCAAGAGTAGAGGTTTGTTCGCTTTGTATCTACCTTTGTATCTTGTATCTACCTAATTTGCAAACTAAGTATTGCAATACATACATATGTATGCAAGTATCAAAGGAATTTCTACACATAGCTACTTATTACTTATACGAGTATGTATATAACTATATACGAGTATTGTAAGTAAGTTCATATCTGAGCTTCTGGTTATCTTGTGGACCGACTGCATTTGAGATTCCAACATACTTCCTTTAAAATGATATTTCGATTTGAATTAAAGGTGAAATAAACAATTTTAATAAGAAAAAAGTTATAATTGCTTCCTGATTTTATGGACAAATAATTAAAGCCTTAAAATAATCTGAAATTTACAAAGAAAAGTTATCACTTACTCGTCCATTTACCCTACATAGAGAGGCATAACTATTATTTAGCTCTAGCTTGTTAATAGTATATTTGATCCGGATCATGATATTTCCTGCTAGACTAACTGATAATTGAAATAAATAACGTTGACAGTTTTACATCTTCACAAACATGCATATAATTACTTAATTTTAAAATGTAAACAAAAATATTGATAGGTTATTATACAAGAACACGAAATTCGGTCAAGTATCTGTCGACATATTGGTTTTTTAATTGCTCTGATGTTTCCTTTCTTCTCTTTGTAGGATTTTTTCAGGAGTGCCATAATTTTGTTGTGTTGAATTATAAGCATGATGAACATCGTTAACATTTTCTATTTCGATGTACTCATCTTCTTCGCCAGTTGGGATTTTATCATCATTTAACAATATTTCTTTCTTAACTTCTGGATAGGGCACTGAGTTTTCGGTTGTATTGGGAAATGAAGTAAATTTTTCTTTATCTTTTTCTTTGTTTTCCAACTCACAAGTAGTCTGTGACTCATGGGCCAGTAAATGGTGCTCGAGTTCAGCACGGAAAAAGTACTTGTCACTACATAAATTGCAGTCGTAAGGTCGGCACTGAGGCCCGTGCTCATGCATGTGAGTCAGTAAGCTGCTTGGTGCAGTGAAAACGGCAGAGCATATGTAGCAGTTGAAACCTCGTTCTTCACACCCAGCGAAGGTATGCTCCACCAAATGCTCCTGCAGTTTTTGGGCATGTGGTAACATCAGTTTGCAGATATTACATCGATTTTCAGTTGTCAATGTACTTCGTCGTACTTCTGGAACATGTTCAAAAATTTCATTTCGTAGACGCTGGGCATTGAATTTACCACCCAGTTTGTGTTTCCGACAACATTTCTCGCAAACTTTAGCGTCGCCATTGTTGGAATTTGGGATGGGTTCTAAGCAGAGTGCACACACGCTTTCGGGATTGTTTGAAGATTTGGTATGAAATCTACAAAAAAAAGGGGTTTTCTAGAAATTATAGAAATTTATTAAATTGTGTTAATATTACTGGGCATGCAAGGTGATCTCGAAATCCGAATGCAGCGACTGTCGACAGCAGATACATTGCATGGGAAGCTGGCTCTCGTTGTTGTGCTCACTCAGATGGGCTTTATAAGCTGCAACGTCGTCCAAAGGCTTACTGCAGTGTGAACATTTCCCCGATTGACCAACTTTAGAGTGTTGCAATTTGTGTTCCGCCAGTATAGCGGGTGAAGGGAAAATTTCGTCGCATATTAAACACTTATGTTTTCCAGTGGAGTTATGACAAGTCTTCATATGATGTTCCAACTCACTACGAGATTTAAAATTTCCTGAGCAATATGCACAACGTAGACTAACTCCCGTTTTCATATTATGTACAATCTTTCGGTGGGAATTCACTTCTCCTTCCGACCGAAAATCATTGCGTTCGCAAATATCACAACTATAACACATGGAAGAACTTGAAGCTACCGACGTCGGTATTATCGATTCTGCTGGTGATCGATTTTGATGCAAATCTGGTTTCAATTTTAGGTGCTGAACGATTGGCTGTGGTTTCGGGCTGTTGTAATAGTTTTCCACGGTTGTTGGTTTTTCCATCCTTTGCTGCGTATACATCTCTATTAAGGTTCGGCTTGTGTCGAAATAGCGTTGGCTTAGGTCATACATAAGTCCCGGATGCTTAACGGTGCCTGTATCGACTTGCAAAGGATTATAGAACTTACCATCGGCCAAAGGAGTTACTGCTGTGGGACCTGGGAAAAGGCTCTTATTAAGATGTGCGGCAAACGCAATGTTGTAGTCAAGAATGCTTGTGTTGTTATTTTGTGAGGAAATCGGCATTTGTGGAGTTTTGTTTAACAAAGCATTCATATAGAGTGAATTTATTTGATTCGGCACATTTGATGGTGTTGATACTTCTTCAAATGTTCCTTTTGAAGGTAACACTGGCCGAGTATTGCCACTATGATGGCTTTGCATATGCCGGTCCAACAGAAATTCCACGTGAAATGTTTCAGGGCATGATGGGCATTGAAATTGGCGTGCATGTGCCGCAAGATGAAAATGCATTTCTAATTCATTTGAGCACACAGTTCGACAAAACATACATTGAAGTGAGTTGGGAACTGGCCCATTCAGTCCCGGATGATGCGATTTAACGTGATTATTGAACTCATTCTCAGATTTAAATATTTCCATACAAGCTGAGCAACGGAAAGACTTTGTTTCAACAGAATGTGTGCAAGCGAAATGCATTTGAATTGCCATTTTCGACTCGAAGAGCTCGGAGCAGACCGAGCATTTGAACATGGAAATTGTATGCTGGTCCAGCATGTGGCTTTGCAGCTCATCTGCCTTTGAAAAAGATTTATCACATTTGTTGTATTCACAAGCATATTCAGAGTTAGAGATTAAATAATGTGAGATTACGTGGCGCTCGTGCTCAGATGGCTCTTGCAACGCCAAACCACAATGATGACAAATAAGATTTAATCCTTGAGTTATGTGAGTTTTTAAATGACTTCTGAACTTCTCAAAATCTGGTAGGCCAGCATTACATTGGTTGCAAAAGAATATGTCGGGTTGAAAAGACTCGTCTGTCGTTGATACTGGGGTCGGTGAGCGTCGTTTATTTTGACTAAGGTCAGTGGGTTCTTCTTCTTGTTTTTCATCTTTGGCATTTACCGAAGGTACGATCTGTTCCTGCTTTATATTATTTCGTTTCGCTATGTTTCCCTCCTTTAAGACTGTTTTCTCAGTAACTAAGCGAGGACTAAAAGTTCCAGATGCCGCCAAGCGATTGAAATGCCCAAAATAAGAGTTAGGACTGGGCAATCGGTCGACATGGGCGATACGTATGTGCTGAAATAGTGCGGGAAGATTTCCAAATTGCATAGTGCAATATTCACAACGCAGTTGAAATGGACTCTGGTCTGAAAAACCACTGTTAGGAGTTGCCTGTTGTTGTATTTTTTGTGATGAAAATATTTCTTTCTCATGTTTTGTTTGAATATGAATGTCCAACTGATCAATGGAGTTGAATTCAGTTTTGGAGCAATAGTTACACGTTAAAATATTGACAGTCCGAGGTCGTTTTGGATGTTCCAACCGGTTTGACTTATTGTCAGTATGAATTAAGGCCGCAGCGTAGCGCCTTTTATGAAAGCTCCCATTACTGGAGACTGATCCACTGGATCGGGGGCTATAATTGAGCGCTTGTGGGTTTCCACCTGCAGCTAGGATAGCTGCCTGCTTCTTATGATTTTGCATATGCGATGTCAGCGCCGCGGCGGTGTTGTACCCACGGTTGCATATGGTGCATTGAAATGGTTTCTGATTATCATGAGTTTTCATATGGATTTTGAGATGATCGCTAAAATTAAAATTACTTAATAAGAGCTAGTTCATTACGAATTATATTTATTTGGTCGCTTGATGGTGAGTTCTAATTGCACACAAAATTATAAATTATTATTGGCATTATTACCTTCGAGAAAAAGCAGCCTCACAGTGAGGGCAGCGGTAACGGCGATCCCCGGTGTGCAGTTTGGTGTGTCGATCCCTCGATCTCTTGTGCTTAAACAGTCGAGCGCAATAATCACATTTAAAGGGTAGATGTTCGGCATGGCTCTGAAATATAGGTAAGATTTTTATTATATGTATGATGTACCGTGATCAATTACGCATAGCTTTCCTCGATTGTTGAAGAAAATAATATTGCACATATACCACGATGTTTATTATAGGCGTAATTGGCAGTAAGTTCAGGGGAGAGAAGGGCAATAATACAACAAAATGCAATTCTACTAGCATTGGGTTGGTAGTAATTAATACTAATTGGCAAGCCCTACAGAAAAGCACCTAACTGTGGTCTAGAATATTTCTGTATCTCGGCACAACACATTTGTGCAACCTGTAAATGCCGAATATATGAATGAAATTATAATTAAGCGACCTCTGGCCAAAGGGCAAATTTTTTTCAAAGTCAGGCAAGAAGATCTCCTTTACGTACAGACATTTGTTTATTTATATGGATCTAAATTTAATATACTTACATATGTAAATGCTGCTTGAATGCAAAGCTGTAATTAATTTCACAAACAAAACGGCGCGGCTGCAATAGCCGAGTGTGTACTACTATGCGAATGGTCATGAGTTTGAATTCTTGCACAATACACATACAGAATTATGAAGTGGGCACATCTCTGCAAAGAATATCTACCCCCACAAGTAAATTCCGGTCATGAATTAAAAAGAACCTCATAAAAATCCATCGGCAGTTCGATGTCGGCTTAGGGAAAACTGTAGGCCCTTCCATTTTTTTGCAAAAAACATTAAGACGCACACCACAAATTGGAGGAGTAGTTCGGCCAAAAAAGTCTTCAACGGTTATAAAAAACCAATAAGATATTGTACTTATATTTACGGCTTTAAGCCGTAAGTGATAAACATGTGTACGTTTGCTTTTACATACATACTCGTATACATACACGTATGTATGCATGTAGATTTACATATGTTCATATGTAGGAAGTATGTCCATACTTTTGTATTTATGGTGAATCATAGCTTGAGCCATTCTTGGCGGCATTTTCGCTTTGAACCCTGATGAAGCAGCCGACGTTGTCACCGAGGACGCCTAACAAACTCGCAAAATAAGCCAATTTGTATGCAGATTCATAGCGCATATTGCACCATATGAACAAGTTATCGCGTCGCTTATGGGTTTTTAAACTGCTCACCAAATCAACAACACATGAACATAAATATTCGCGCTCAAAATATGTATCAAAACTCGAGACAAATGGTAGTTGGAATGGAGGTGCTGTCGGCTTGTACTAAAAGCAAACAAGTAACAACTGATGAAGTACATCAAAAGTTGACAGTGCAAAAATTTACAAATGATAAGAATCTAGCACACTTGACTGCTGTCGTTCCAACATAACTGTGGCACCACGGATCGGTTGGCATCTCACCCGGCAGCTTAAAAGTGCAAAGCGGAATACCAAAAGAAAACATTTCTTCATACTTTGTATATGCCAGTATGTACTCGTATGTATCCGCGCGTAAGTGTATATATGTTTAACCACGTAAAAATAAGCAAAATTTTGAGGTAAACCGTCTAGAATAGCATTGAGAAGAACAAAATTAAAATCAAATATTAAAGCAGAAAATATGAAACAAATATTGCAATAGAAAAAATGGATAATTGCATGTTTGCTGCTAAGTTTCTAAATGATCAAAGTTCACCTAACGGACACAGGCACAAAAGGCCAGCCTGGAGGTTAATATGACAACTTATTTACGGCCAAACTGCTGTGCATACAAATAAATATATATAGGTATATAAAGCGAAACGAAGAGTTAAGAAGAAATTGTCTAGGTCGAACTTGTGACTTACTTGATCACCGGTGGATATGGTAAAATGCTTGGTCTTTTTAGAGTGGAGTAACTGATATGCATATGCATGCAAATAATGCAAAATGCAAAAAAAAAAAAACAAACCTGTTTCAGAAAAGGAATAAAATAGTTTCATCTAGAGCTACAGATTTTATTCAAAAGTTTTCGAATAGTCCGATTTCTTTTTACAAATTTTTCTATGGACTTACTCATGCAAATTGGCAAGTTCATTAAAATGCTAAAGGTTTTGGTGATTCTTTTACTTCTAGCATATTTTGCCGTTTAGATAAACAGTCATAAAACTCAAACATCGAATATATTCAGATTTTAGATCTGATTCTTATGATTATTTATTATTTTATTAAAATAGAGAAAATTAGTAGGCCAAGTTATGCGTTGATTTGGTTTTTTTGTATTTCGTTCATTTATTACATTTTATAATCGTTGTTTCCGAGGAGGTTATTGGTAAAAATTATCAAAAATTCTAATTAAGCTTCAACTAATTCAGAAAGTTCGCATCAGAATTTTACAACTATTTGAATTCTTCGCTACTACTTCTGTGAAAGATATATACTCTATTTATATTCAAATCTGGTCATTCACCCAATTTGGTTTTCTGTATTTCGATTTATCGGAAAAGTCATCGAGGTATTAGTTTGGGGATTTAATTCGTTTTCCCCGTTTTTTTCGTGAATCCTAACACCCTAAGAATTGTAAGTACGAATATAATACCGCCGCCAATTACCGTGGCAGAAGTCTCCTTAATATCGCATATAAGGTCCTTTCGAGCGTATTGTGTGAAAGACTAAAGCCTACCGTCAACAAACTAATTGGCTATCTAAACTGACGTTAAGAAACACTAAAAGCTCCGTCAGGATTGGTAAAGACCTCTCCGAACCGTTCGATACCAAACGAGTTTTCAGACAGGGTGATTCCTTATCCTTTAACTTATTGCTGGAGAAAATAATACCAGCTGCAGAGTTGCATACAGAATGTACAATCTTCTATAAGAGTGTGCAGCTGTTGGCGAACGCCGATGATATGGACATTATTGGACTCAACAACAGCGCCGTGGCTTCTGCTTTTTCAAGACTGGATAAAGAACGAGGGCAAGACGAAATATCTCCTGTCATCACACAAACAGTCATCACATTCGCGACTCGGCTCGCACGTCATTGTTAGCAGTCATAACTTCGAGGCCGTAGATAATTTCATCTATCTTGGAACCAGTTTAATACAACAATGTCAGCCTGAAAATTCAACGCAGAATCACTTTTTCCAACAAGTGCCTCATCGTTTCCGTCCTGCTATATGGTGAGGACGATGGACGATGACAACATCTGATGAGTCGTCGTTAGGAGTTTTCCAGATAAAAGTTTTGCGTAAGATTTATGATCCTCTACTAGTCGGTAACGGCGAATATCGCAGCCGGTGGAATGTTGGGCTCAGCGAATCAAGAAACAGCGACTACGCTGGCTAGATCATGTGGTCCGGATGGATAAGAATACTCCAGTTTTCGATGCAGTACCCGCCGGCGGAAGTAGAGGAGGAGGAAGACCTCAACTCCTTGGGAAAGACCAGGTTGGCTATACTTTTTATCTCCAATTGGCGCCAAGCAGCGAGACAAAGGAAAGAATTCGGCTAAAATCGCGTAAACGGTCTCTGCGCCAGTAAAATAAGTAAGTAAGACCTGTTGTTAAAGTTTTCCCTAAATTAAAGGGTATTATTGAGTAAAGGGCAAAATCATGAATGAGGCTGAATTTGAGACGTTTTTTGAATTTAATGAACGGAATTCCGAAATATCCGAAAAGTACACCCAGGGCGGTTGGCAGTTTAAATCTGTTTTTACCGATTACCGGTGACGTCATTGACGTAATTTCCTCAATATTTAAGACCTTGGAGAGCGCGATTTAATTAGGCCGTTTCAAAGTTTAATCAAACTACATTCATTAATAACGTTATGAAACTAATATATTATGAACCAATAATAACTAATAATCGCGGCCACAAACAAAACAAAAAAGTATTTTAAATAGCTTTTTGCCAATTGTTTCAACTATAAAGAGTCTACTGTTTCAGCTGAAAACTTCTATCTACCATGCGAGTCAGCCTGCCTCTGTGTATCAAAGAACGTTCGTCAACAAACACGATGAAGGTTTGACGTCGAAAAGCTGCAATCAAAACCTCATACTCCTGCTCTCAGAGAGCACTAATCAGTAACTCGGTATGAGGGAATTTCAAACTCCTTAAGTACAGCTGCAAATAAGGCTATTGGACTTAGGAAAGGTCGCAAAAACGAAGTACGAAGAGCTTTAGATGCTGGCCGACATGGCTATTAATCAAACATTCCATGAAAACATATGGCGACTTAGAGAAGGTTTCAAGACCGGAGTATACTCTTGTAAGACACAGAGAGGTGATCTAGTGTAGGAATCTACTTTAACATTTTTTACTTTAAAATTTTCAATTTTTCAATTTTTATGTTACTGAATTTTTAACTTCAAATATTTTCATTTTCTGAATTATTATAATTTTCATTTTCAAACAAACAAGAATTGTGAAATAAATTTTATATAAAAAATAAAATATTAAAGTTTTTATTTAAATATATAGAAACGAACTTTTATATAATTGGCGATCCTGTTCATCGAATTTTCTGGAAATTTAATTCAAGATTTTCTGAGCTCTGTGGTTATCTACACAAATGCAATTTTCAACATAATTTTTGAAGTTGAATCAAGAGTTGGAGTAATGCATCAAGTAAGCACAATTTCTTTTTAATTTTGGCAATTCTCCAGAACAAATATAAACATACATACTAAATATAGTGATTTATTGAATGGAAATAAATTTTTAAAATTGTGAAAATCTGTGCATAAAATTCAAAATTATTTATACGGGATTCAAAATCTTAAAGGAAAAAGAAGCGCATTTAAACGTTGAAGATCAACAAAATATTCAATCCAAGATATCATCAATTGTCTGCACTGATTCCTGTTTATGCTTATCAATTTAGTTAGAGTGAAATCTATTTAATTTCAATGCAAGTGATCAAGAATATCAACAATCAACAATTTTATCTATCAGAACAGAATAGTATCCTCACGTTTTTATCATTTGTATTAAATTATAATTAATCTTTTTAAGTTACATAATTTAAATCTAAATTACATTTTTTCAAATTATTGTAAACTCTTTCTCCAAACATGCATAAATCACCCATACGCACACGTAATTTTACAACAACAGAAACACAAAATAAAATCATGAACTCTAATACAGATTTAAATACAACACAAAATTTAACACAAGACATTCATTCACATAATTTTAGACCGAATTCCCATTCTATTAAATTACCTCCTTTTTGGACTGAATGTCCTGTAGCATGGTTTTTGCTTGTTGAAGGACAATTTGAAATTAACAACATTTATAATAATAACATTAAATTTCAAAATATTTTAATTGCTCTTCAACGAGATACTATTTTCAAAATTATCGATGTTATTAATCCACCTCCGTTGTCGAATAAATATGAAACAATTAAGAAAGTTCTTTGTGAGAGATTTTCTTTTAGTGAAGAAAAGAGATTAGAACAATTATTTTCAAATACTGAACTTGGTGATCGTTCACCTTCAGAGCTTTTTAGATATATGAAATCTTTAACTGGTTCATATTCAATTGTTAATCATGAATTACTTTTTAAATCATGGATTCGTAAACTACCTCAACAAATTCAAATTCATTTAACTTCTTCTAGTAATCAAAATAAAGATGAAATTATTATTTTGGCTTATAAAATTTTCGATTTAATTAATAAACCTCAAGTAGCTTCAATAGCTTCAACCTTTAATAATAATAATAATATTTTAGAACAATGTATTAAAAAATTAACTGACTTAACAACTGGAATGTACCAAACTTTAAACAAAATTGCAGAAGATATTAATGAATTACAAATTAGATCTAGATCTAAATCTAGAGATAGATATAGATCTCGATTAAGAAATTCATCAAGACCCAGGAATAATAATAATCAAAATAATATTTGTTGGTATCATCAAAAATTTAAGAATAATGCCTTCAAATGCGTTCAACCTTGCAATTTTAAAATAAACACAAATATTTCAAATGCAAATTCTTCAAACTTAAACGTTCCATGATGACGGTGGCTGATAATGGAAATATTAGTAAACTTACACGTCGCCTTTTTATTTTCGATAAATTTAACAAATTAATTTTTTTTATTGATACAGGCGCAATCGTATCAGTTATACCTTCTTCAAAATTCAAATCATTTAAAAGAAATTCCGATCTTAAACTTTCAGCTGCAAATGGATCTAATGTAGAAACATTTGAAACAAAATTTTTAAAACTTGATTTAGGTTTAAGAAGAGATTTCGAATTTCCATTTATTATTGCCGATATTTCAACTCCAATTATTGGTGCTAATTTTTTAGAAAAATTTGGAATTTTAGTAGATATCAAAAATAAAGAAATAACAGATTTAACAACAAAATTTAAAATATCTGGATCTACTGGTTTTTGCGACATTTTCTCTCTTCGAATTCCCATCATTGAAAATAAATTTACGAATATTTTAAATGAATTTCCATCTATTACTTGTGAACCAGATTACACTAAACAAGTGCAACACCATACGGTTCACAGAATTGAAACAAAAGGGATTCTTCCTTTTTCTAAACCTCGTCGTCTTGATCCTATTAAATTAAAGATAGCAAAAACTGAATTCGAATTTTTAGTTAAAACTGGTATTTGTCGACCATCAAATTCACATACTGCATCTCTATGGGGATTATAGAAGGTTAAATTTTATAACTATTCCAGATCGATATCCGTTACCTCTCATTCACGTTTTAAATATTGATTTAAAAGATAAAACAATATTTTCAAAAATTGATTTAGTTCGTGCATATCATCAAATACCAATGGCTGAGGAAGATATACACAAAACAGCAATAACCACCTCTTTTCGAATGTTTGAATTTGTACGTACGTGTATGCCTTTCGGACTTAGAAACAGTGCTCAAACATTTCAACGATTTATTAATGAAGTATTTTCTGGATTAGATTTCGTATTTGTTTACATCGATGATATTCTAGTAGTTAGTGATAATAAAGATCAACATATTGAACATTTAAAATCAGTATTTAAAAGACTTTAAAATTACAATTTCAATATTAAACCTGCAAAATGTATTTTTGGAACAAATAAATTAAGTTTTCTTAGCTATGAATTTTCAAGTGAAGGTATCAGACCTTCTTTAGAACGTATTGAAACAATTTTAGAATTTGAAAAACCTCTGTCGATTAAACAAATTACAAAAATTTTTAGGTGTGGTAAATTATTATCATAGGTATATTAAAATGTTAGCAACATAATTAAGTCCTCTGCACGAAATGTTACCATTTACAATTAAAAATAAAGTTAAAGAATTAAAATGGACAGATGAAACCACACAAGCTTTTGAAAATGTTAAAAAACTTTTCGCACAAAAAACTTTATTAACACATTTTGACAAAAATGGTCAATTATCAATTGCAGTAGATGCTTCAAATGTTGCTATTGGAGCTGTTTTACAACAAAAGAGTAATAACACATTAGAACCGTTAGCATATTTTTCGCGAAAACTAACTCCAACTGAAATTAATTATTCAACATTCGATAGGGAACTTTTGGCAATATATAATTCAATTAAACACTTTAAACATTTTCTCGAGGGTAGCGTATTCACTGTTTACACTGATCATAAACCACTTACACATGTTCTAAATTCTAAAGCAAATATATCTCCTCGTCAAAATAGACATTTAGAATATATTGCCCAGTTTACTAATGATATCAGATATATTTGTGGTAAAGATAATAACATGGCTGATACTCTTTCTTGTATCCCAGAAATTAATTCAATTTCAACAAAAGACATTAATTTCCAATACCTTTATGAAGAACAACAAAAAGACGAAATACTTAAAAATATTATTTCAGATCCAAATACTAATAGTAATTTAAAAGAAATTAATATACCTATTATAAATCTCAATATTTGGTGTGATGTTACACAAACACCTTTTAGACCATATGTCCCTAATTCAATGAGAAAAACTATTTTTGAGAAAACTCATTCTTTATCACATCCAAGTATTCGAATAACTCGACGTCTCATTCAATCTAAATATTTTTGGCCCAATATGCGTAAAGAAATTAATAGTTGGTTATCATCTTGCATTAACAGTCAAAAATCTAAATTACTAAGAACACAAAAACTCCAATTCAAAAGATTAATATTCCTTGTGGACTATTTGAACATATTCATATGGACCTAGTAGGACCTCTTCCAGTTTCAAAAGAGAATCGATACATATTAACAATTACTGACACACATACTCGATGGCCGGAAGCATATCCACTTAAAGACATTGCTGCCGTTTCTGTTGCAACTACATTTATTCAAAATTATGTTCCTTATTTCGGTATTCCATTCAATATAACGGTAGATCAAGGAACACAATTTACTTCAAAACTATTTAATAAATTAACAAAGTTATTAGGTTCTCATAAAATACACACTTCTCCATATCATCCACAGTCAAATGGAATGATTGAGAGATTTCATAGAACTTTAAAAACTGCTATTACAGCATCAAATGATTCAGTTCATTGGCCTGAAATTTTACCGTGGATTCTTTTAGGTTTACGAACAGCGATTAAGGAAGATTTAAAATATTCTTCAGCTGAATTAGTTTATGGCCAAACATTGAAGCTTCCGGATGAACTTATTGTTTCCAATAATAATTATATTGCGAAATCGAAAATACAAATGAAATTCTTTCTAAATTAAGAAAACATTTCTCACTTGTTCGATCGAAAGTAATACATCATAATAAAGAAAATAGTTTCATTCCTAAAACTTTAAGTACTTGTGAATACGTATTTGTTAAAGTTATTCATAAGTCTAATCTTCAACCCCCTTATGAAGGACCATTTAAAGTTATATCCAAACATAACAAAACTTTTGAAATACAATATGGAAATAAAATTAAAACAATATCAATAAATTTACCAGTTGTGACTGTTGAAGTGTGCCGGTTTTACTAGTAGATGTCGCTAGCAATATGTATAAATTTCTATGATTTGGCATGTACGTGTATGCAGTTTTTTTCTATTGACATTAACCTACAAAAATACGCAAGTCACATTCCGCCAAAATAATAGCGGCATTTGTTGCTTTTCTTATTTCATCAAAAGAAAAAAGCAGCTGAAGCTGGTAGAAACTTATGGTGAACTTGCTCCAGTGATTAGAACATGTGAGACATAGTTTCGTCAATTTAAAAGTGGAGATTTCGATTTGACAGACTATGAACATCCTGGTGCAGCGAAAAAGTTCGAAGACGAGGAATCGCATGTTGATCCAACCCAATCGCAAAAAAAATTGGCAGAAACACTACAGAGAAGCAATTTGCAAACGTTTAAAAGCCATGGGAAAGATCCAGAAGTATGGAAAATGGGTGCCACACCAGCTGAACGATAGACAAATGGAAAATCGAAAAACCGTTTGTGAAATGCTGCTTCAACGATTCGAAAGGAAATCTTTTCTGCATCGAATTGTCACGGGGGATGAAAAATGGATTTATTTTGAGAACCCGAAGAGAAAAAAATCATGGCTTTCCCCTGGTGAAGCTGGCCCATCGACTGCAAGGCCAAATCGCTTTGGCCGTAAGACAATGCTCTGGGTTTGGTGGGACCGGTGTGGTGTGGTGTACTACGAGTTGTTAAAACCTGGTGAAACGGTGAACACGGATCGCTACCGACAACAAATGATCAATTTGATTCATGCGTTGATCGCAAAACGGTCGGAATGGGCCCGAAGACATGGCAAAGTTATCTTGCAACATGACAACGCGCCGTCTCATACCACTAAACTGGTGAAAGACACATTAAAAACACTTAATTGGGAAATATTATCGCACCCGCCGTACTCTCCAGACCTCGCCCCGTCCGACTATCACCTTTTCGCATCGATGGGACACTCCCTTTCAGAGCAGTGCTTCGCTAATTTTGAAGAAGTCGAAAAATGGCTCGTCGAATGGTTTGCCTCGAAAGAGAAAAGGTTTTTTTGGAATGGTATCCATAATTTGCCTGAGAGATGAGCGAAATGTGTAGAAACCAATGGTCAATACTTTGAATAAAAAAATTTCGAGATTCCTCTGAAAATTAAGTGTTTTCTTTATCGAAAAAACAAATTTCAACTAGCACACCGGTACTTAAACCTGCAAACATTATGTCTGTTACTTCTTCACAAAACACAACTACACTGACAAACATCAAATAAAAAAAGTTACATTTAACCTTAATTAATATTAATAAATATGCGTTTCACTGGAGGGGAAGTAAATGTAGGAATCTAAATTTTTTTACTTTACAATTTTCAATTTTTATGTTACTGAACTTTATACTTCAAATATTTCCATTTTCTGAATTATTATAATTTTCATTTTTAAACAAACAAGAATTGTGAAATAAATTTTATATAAAAAATAAAATATTAAAGTTTTTATTTAAATATATAGAAACAAACTTCTATATCTAGTAACCGCTGCCCAGAGTATATTATATATTGAATTTATGGAGGGTACACTTCTCCAGCCTGTTGAATGATAGTGAAAGTGTAGTGCCAAGAGATGGCGAATCCGATTTCCTAATCGATGACGATGGAACCAATGTTTCGTTGCCCGACTATAAGTATATATACAATAGAAGTTCCAATAGCATTCGCCCGCTTGAAAAACAATAAAATGGTCGAGCTATACAAATACGGCGGCGAAGAACTGATAAGGTACATGCATCAGCTTCTTTGCAAAATATGGTCGGATGAAAGCATGTACGACGATTGGAACCTAATCCATTAAAAAGGGCGATTCTACAAGCGGCGCCAATCACCGTGGGATAAGCCTCCTCAAAATCGCATATTAGCTCTTATTGACCGTATTGTGTGGAAAATTAAAGCCCACCGTCGACAAACAGCACGAAAAGGTGCTGCCTCTACGCCGCTATGTCTGAATTTAGGATCTACGGAAAACTTATACGGCTATGTTAATTGACGTTGAGCAACACCAAAAGTTCCGTCAGGACCCGGAAGCACCTCTCGGAGCCGTTCGATACCAAAGGAGGTTTCAGATATGAGGATTCCTTATCGTGTGACTTGTGTAATTTATTGCTGGAGAAAATAATACTAGCTTCAGAGCTGAATAGAGAAGGAACAATTTTCTACAATATAAGAGTGTACAACTACTATCTTATGACGATGATATTGATATCGTAAGCCCTAACAACCGCGCCGTTAGTTTTCCTGTCATCAAGTAAACAGTCATTGCATTCGCAACTTGGCTCCCATTTCACGGTTGACAGTCATAACTTCGAGGTCGTAGATAATTTCGTCTATCTAGGGACCAGCATTAACACCAATAATAACGTCACCCTTGAAATCCAAAGCAGACTAACTTTTGCCAACAGGTGCTGCTTTTTGACTGAGTAGGAGATTGAAAAGTAAAGTCCTCTATCGACAAACGAAGACCAAACTCTACAAGTCACTCATCGTTCCGTACTGTTATATAGTGCGGAGGCATGGGCGATAACAACATCTGATGAGTCGGCGTTAGAAGTTTTTGATGGAAAGATTTTGCGTAAGTTCCTTTGCGTATTGAGAACGGCGAATACCACAGTGATGGAACGAAAAGCTGTTCGAGATAATGGCGACATTGACATATGTAGTTCAGCGAATCAAGATTCAGAGGTTGCGCTGGTTACATCATGTGGTCCGGATGGATAAGAATACTCCAGCTTTGAAAGTTTTCGTTATAAAAACTAAGTACAGAAGGACCTGGATGTACTTGGTATCTCCAATTGGCAAAAAGAAGAAATTAATAGCGCAATGTTGTTAGCTTGGCTATAATCGCGTAAGCGGTGTCTACGCCAGTAAAGAAGAAGAAGATCTGCAAGTACAAGACAAGGGATGGATACTTTCAGAAAACGCTTTTGACAGAAAGAGTCTAGAGCTCTTAATCCATTAATGAGATTTGCTGATATGATCAGCTTTTTCTTTGTTGACTATGTTCTTTGCTAACCATATTATTCTATCAAAATTAGTTTTCCAGACAACACAATTTTTATGTTGAGGAAATTTTCTAATTATTTATATTTAATACGGAAGAGAACTCAACATATGAAACTAATTTTAAGTAAGTCCTGACAAAAATTTATCACTATTAAAAAGTCAAATTAAGGTAACGATTTTAACCAAATTTATGGTAAGTTTGCTCAGATCAGAAAGCTTTCTAACCAAACGATGGCGCCGACAGTAACATAAAAACTATTAACACAAAAAATTACAAAACTAAATTGGCGTGTGCATGTTGAGTTCTCTCGAATGTAACTCGCTTACCAGTGTAAATGTACCATTGTCTCAAAGATTGGAAAATTTCTAACAAACTTAATAGCAGCAACTCTTTTCCTTTCAGAAAACAAAATACTTACGTATACCTAAATGATAGATATGATGACAACACATTTTTACCTGAATTCTCGAATTTCAATCATCCTCTAATTTAAAATATGGTGTGCATAACCAATAAATGTAGTTTTAAAAAATATCTTTTATATGCAGAAAAAGTAACCATGCAGATCACCCACACATTCACAGGGTAGATATATACTATGTGTGTGAAGTATAATGGAGTGAAGTCATGGGTATACAGTTATATTTGCAGACCTGTACTCAATTCACGTTCTGGAAACGTTAGCAACGTTTCTTCAAGATACGGTAACCAACCGCGTATAGCCTTGGCCACGGCTAAAAAAAAAGCTTAAGTGGAGCCGCTCTGAGACCTTTATGACGTTACGGGTTCGCTGAAGTCTAATAGCAGCGTCTGTTCACCAGAAATGAGACTGTGATGAGGCGTCGATTTTGTTGTTAAACAAATGTGTGCAAAATCTAAACCTGATCGCCGTGGGTCTGGGATCCACCACATAGTCAAAGACGAGTACCGAAACAGTCCGCATTAAATCCAAGTTATTTAACATATCGCTCACTATCGCGAACGTCTCGAAGGAAGAGAAGCAAGATTTGACTAAAGATGCCACTTATGAGCACACATATGAGCACTGCCTCAGCCACAATGTCAACATTCCCAAATGGATGGATGCTGATCCACTACCATTTGTCTGTGGTACTTGATTCCAGCACAAGAAAATTCATTAAGCTGTAGACTGTCCCCGGATTGAAAAACTCGCAACTAGATCACTCATATTGTGATAGAAGAACGACATATCTCCACTGTTCTTGACGTGTGTACGTTCCAAGGACCTAACATCGACTCGTGACAATCTCTTCTAGCACCAAGAAATACCCATCAACAAACGTAAGAAAGGTTCGACGTAGAAAATCTGCACTTTCAATAGACAGTCCAGAAGTTTTCATTCAACTTGCTTGGTTACAACCGCAACCGAAACTATTAGATTCGAAAAAGCCTAACAAAATGCTGGTGCGATGAGGATTGCGTGTCGCAGGGGAGAGAAAGCAAACTGCCTAACTGGCAACCGAGAATTGAATAGAGCAGCGAGATAAAAAAAGGGGACGAAATGCGTGAGTGTGAAGGGCATTAGAAGCTGGCCGTTTAAATGAAGATCGACATCAAGCAGCCTTCGTCTTCACGAAAAGTAACTACCTCCACACCAACAACAATGTCTTGAAATCCCACACAAAAAATCTTTCACCAACAGATTCTACTTTGGACTGGGCGATAGATAAATAGGTATACGAGTATATCTAACGCAACCACTGAAGCGACACTCAGAGAGCTTGACATTCCCTGCTGAGGGGATACCGCAATTAGAAAAATGATCCTCAAAATGGCAATACACAATGCTAAACAATCGGCTATTACACCCGCCTGCAGCTCTGACTTCATGCAGTAGAGATGAAACGACTGGCGCGCTGTTGTTAACTCGGCTATAATCGAGTAAGTGGTGTCTACGCAAGTAAAGTAGAAGATGAGCCGTTTATACCATAAAAGTTAGGTCTCCGCAAAAGGTAATTTTCAAAATTATATATGTATATATATATATATAAATTAAAAATTCTAGAAATACTCTAACCCTCGTTAGAAATTAATATTTTACGTATTTACACTCCTAACCTTTTAAATTATTTTTAAGAATTTTACTGCCCATCATTTCTGTGCTTAACTCACCTGTTCGTGTTTTTTTAAATAACCAAGTCGCGGAAATGATTTATCACAGAACTGACACTGATAAGAGCCATCAACGGTGTTACCCTTAATGCCATCGCCTGTCAACTTATCAAACTTTGTAGCGACTCTTTCGATTTTTCGCAGTTTTGTTATAATTTTCGAGCTGTGATAGTCGCCGTGGTGGTAAAGGTGCTGCCGATGAAGGCGCGCTTGTCTTTTGTGTTGTGTATCTGCGTTGGCATTGTTTTCTAGTTGCGCAGCGTTGAGTGTATCAGCCGAATTATTTTCAGAACTTTTGACATCTCCATTACCACCCACCTCATTTTCTACAGTTTCTTCATCCTTTGCCGGGTATAACCCCTTTCTCTGATTACCGCTGCGACTGGTGTCTCCGTCAGTATTCTGTTGTGGAAAATATTGCATTGATTGTGAATGTGAGTGATGTTCTTGATGTTGTAAAGAGTTTGGCGTTAACGTGCCATCTGATACTGAGGGTGAGTAATTAGAAGAGGTGTGCGTGGAGTACATATCTGCGAATTGAGAAATTCATAAGAAACAGTTTTTTATTATTATTTTGAGAAGTTGTATTGTCATAGAATAAATATATACATATGTATATATGTAAATATAACTGTGCAAATATATTGGCACCTCTCGGCAAATACAGTATTCCACAATTCAGGTTTATTTAACTTTTGAATTCCTAATACATTTTTCATAAAAATCAGTTACTTATTTTTCTCATGTTAGAAATATAATCTTAGGTATTGATCCTCCAGGGACAGGGTCGAAAAGTGTTTGGAAAAATCACTGTAATGCTTTTTTGGTAAGTGATCGATCGTTTGATTGGCTTAAAATATAATATATGTACATATTTACTAAATTAATCATAAATGCTTTTTAGAGATTTGCAAATGACAGCATGAAAAGCTGCATGATGCTCTTTTTTACTTGACTTTCGATAGTCAAAAGAAAAAAAAAAGAAATTCCTCGCGAGAATATGCGTGTCTATAACTTAATCGGTTTAATTACTGAAAGCGCTTTTAATGACTCAACTGTCGGCGATACTAATTGCGACAATGTGCATTTGTGCGTATATACTTATGTACATACGAGTATAAATGCGTGGGTGTCCCTCGCATCCTTATTAACTAAGTTAGCGTTAACTCTTGTTTTTGTTAAAAGGCGCCAAAACACAGGAAATCTAATTTCAACCGATCGTGCGGGAGACACATCGTCAAATTAATTTAATTAAAATACTCGAGTACATTTATACATACGTATATATGGTACATATGTAAGCGCATATTAATGCACCCGAACTTCTTTTGTAGTATATATCAATATATCTGAACCACTCATAAAATCCACACACTTTTCATATATAAAATAAATACAAATTAAGTGTAAGCACACACACTCTCACAGAATTAATCTTATATGCACTTACATTTGCCTTCTAATGTAAACTTCGGTCTTCAGAAGCATAATTAAGACCCAAACGCTTACTATGATTGGGCGAGAGATACATACATGTAATGTATACATATATACACGTACATATTACTCATCTGTGTATTGTTTGTTTGTACATGATATTTATTACGATGCCCATACAAATGTCTGAATGTTCGGAGCGTGTGTGCAGAGCACTTAAGGAGGATGTAATTGTTTGTGGCGACACTTAAAGAACAAATTAGCTGCAGTTGTGCGACTTTTGTCGGCAGCATCTCACCAAGGCCTTCCCCTCATCACGACTTTCAACAAATGTTCCTGCTTTTTTGATATAAAGCACACTCTATACGTGTACGTATTGCTGTACTATAATTGCGGCCAGTGCTACTGAAAGTGGGCAGTTAGCACAATTCATGCTTAGTAATGAAAATGCAAATTATTTGGTTAAGGGAAACCTCAATTTCGTATAACTAGTTGGACGTCAAGAATGATAAACTACGGTCGGTTTTTGTCTTTGAATTTCCAATTTTCAAAATGAAAAAATTCTGCTTGTTTGAAGTGAAAACTTATTTAATTACACACATACATAGTTGTGTATGTTTCATGTACAACTGAGGTCGGAAATTATAAGATGAGTTTCTAAAAGTTTTAATAATCTTTAAGTTATTGAGGCTTGGCACAAACCAAATATGAGTACAATCAATGTAAATGGTTCAAATCAGACAAAAATAATAGTCAATAATGCAATTAAAATTATATTTAGTTATAAAATTTGGGGCATAAATAAATCCAAGGGGTATATACTCGTATGTACGAGTATGTCCATTTGACTAAGTATTTTTAACTAAAGGCGCTTGTCTCAATTTCTAATATGTGAAAATCTTGAAGTAACTAATCAAATTTAGTGCCACAGTGACGATATTGCATTTTTTAAGCTTCTGAAAGCGACGACGGTTCACCAACTGAAATTTTAGTCGCATGAAGCTATTTCTATGTATGTATATTTGGATTTTATTCGAAGTGTTCAATTAACATTTCGGGCTAAAACGGAAATAGAATGTCAAACTAATTTTCTTATTTCCGTCATCATCCCTGGAGATCTAAGCGCCAAATTCTTGCAAAGTAAGTTTTACAAAATCTTCGTCCTTTATGGTTTGTTGACTTTGAGGTATGTACAATAGAATTACATCATTGTTACATTATAATAACTTTGTATAACACAATTAACAATTTAAAAATGCCATAAAATTGTCAATTCTATAAAATTATTTTTGAAAATACTTAAAAGCAGAATTCAATAAACTTTATAAATGATCGGATTTAAATATGCCAAAATAAACAGCTGTTATACAAGCTGCTGCCTAATTTTTACTGAATCCTGTTCGGTGAAAACTCAGTAAATTTCTTTCTTTGGGAGAGTAAAACATTTCACTATCTCAGTTTCTTTACGGGCTAATTTTTTGCTGATATTTCTCAACGAACACAGCTATATTTTATATTTTTATTGTTCGATGCGAAAGTTCAGGGAATTAAATTTGTCATGCGAAACAATTATTCTTCACTTTTAGATTATTTTTAAAGTAGAATTGTACCAAATCTGTCTACATAATGTATTAATATCATACATATGTATACTAATTTTGTCCGAGAAATATACATTTATATGCCAAACTAGGAGTGGATGTCCGTCCGTCATTTCGTGAAAACGATAACTTGACTAAAAATTTAGATATTTTGCTGAAACTTGAAATATACAAAGTAAAATTATTATTTACCTATAAAAAAATATGCCTGATTCAATTTTGTTGCTCATTAAAGATTACATAACAATTATGGTATATGTACATACATATACAATATATACATACAATACAAATATAATTGGGGCTTTGTAACAGCTAAAGCGATTTTCGGCCGACTTCCCCCACCAATTCGTGGTGGGCGCCTTGGTGTTTTTCCAACAAATCAAAGCAAATCATTAAAGCTTCTTCCGAACGGCCAATGGTTTTTAATGAAGAGCTTTTCTATTTCATGTCAGAAATAGACTTGGAGGGCTTGACATTTCCTGACAAGGGACGACCGCTAATAATAAAAAGTTAGCAGATGAATATCAGACACCTAAACAAATAATAATAGGTACGTATATTGATATCTTAAAAATTGACATGTATTTTGGGAAAGGAGTACTTGGTTTATAAACATTGAATGCTGTATATATAAAAATACGAACTTTTTTATTGAACCCATTATATAGTGCTTTATTAGAGAAAATTCATTCATTCAAAACACTTATAAAAGAGCCATGTAGATTTTTCCATGTTTGGTTTTGATATCATTAGAGTGCAACTTTTTATAAGGAATCTCGAAGAGTACCAAATTTGTACTGACCGCAAAGTGGAGTCCGAGCAGAGCAGACAGCAAAGCTTACAACTTGAAAAGAAACAGTTTTGCATTATTTTTCAACACTCACTGACGCTGAGTTTCATTTTATTATTCGCTCGTTTATTATAGCAGTTAATTGTCAGTGTTTTGGAGCTTTAGTCAATCTTTGGTGATTCCTTTCAGAATAATCGTGTATATTTGAAATATCTCAGCAAATTTTTGTGACATTGTTATGTAGTTGAAGAGCTTCAACAAGTTTATATCATTTTTCATATTCTTACTGGTTGAATTCCTAAAATTTTCTCATTTGCTGCTTCTGGAACTCATTCTGTTATACCAGATATCGTTCAGGCCGTTCAGGAAGGCCGGATCAACATTCAAAATTATAAAAAATGAGTTGAAACAATAAAAACAAATTTTCTGAATGTGGTATCTTTCGGCAGGGAATCTCAACCCCTCCGAGTTTATTTCTCACATTAAATAAATGTTCCTCATAAAAATCCGTCAGCAGTTTGGAAACAATTCTTCGAAATGCGTGAGCAACAGCTTCCTTGGCCGGATGAATTTCTCAAGCTTGACACAATCCCATGTAAATGTTGACAGTCATAACTTCGAGGTCGTAGATAATTTCGCCTATCTAGGAACCAGCATCAACACCAATAATAATGTCAGCCTTGAAACCCAGTGCAGAATCACTCTTGCCAACAGGTGCTACTTTGGACTAAGTAGGCAATTGAAAAGTAAAGTCCTCTCCCGACGAACAAAAACCAAACTCTACAAGTCTCACATCGTTCCCGCCCTGCAATATGGTGCGGAAGCTTGGACGATGGCAACATCTGATGAGACGGCGTTAGGAGTTTTCGAGAGAAAAGTTTTGCGTAAGATTTATGGTCCTCTTCGAGTTGGCAGCGGCGAATATCGCAGACGATGGAACGATGAGCTGTACGAGTTATACGACGACATTGGCATAGTTCAGCGAATCAAGAAGCAGCGGCTACGCTGGCTAGGCCATGTGATCCGGATGGATACGAGTACTCCAGCTTTGAAAGTTTTCGATGCAGTACCCGCCGGTGAAAGCAGAGGAAGAGGCAGACCTCCACTCCGTTGGAAGGACCAGGCAGAGAAGGACATGGCTGTACTTGGTATTTCCAATTGGCGCCACACAGCAAAAAGAAGAAACGAATGGCGCAATGCTGTTAACTCGGCTAAAATCGCCTAAGCGGTGTCTATGCCAGTAAAATAAGTAAGCAAGTACTTAGCATTATTAATGATTTTCAGAGAGCGTATGTATAATCTTACATACGTTATTAATATTTCAGAATTAAAGATATCTACATACAATGTGTACATATATATATTTATTTTATAATTAGTCATAATTTTAGGCATTTTGTTTTCATGATTGCGCAAATAACAGTAGCTGTAACTGCCGGCAACAGATAATTATTAAACAAATAACCAGTATACATACAAGAATTTCCTCGTATGGTATTAAAGTAAGCTAATTTATAAAAAAAATATTGAAAAGGTATGCGTATTGCAAATAGGTATTATTGTTTTTATTATTCGATCTTTGTAACCGTTGAAGCCATTTTTGGCTTCCAACAAATGGAGGGACCTCCTAACGGATGCGCAGTCCGCATTTCGTTGATACCGAGTATGAGCAGAAGTTTGTTTACTGTCGTAGACTAAAAAGGTTCAGCGACGCAAAAAAAGCTGAGTTTTAAAATTAGATGATTTCAAATATGAAATGTTATTTAATAATTAATTAATTAATTTTTTTTTAATATGAAAAATTGTGTAATAAGCTAAAATGAGAAATGAAATCATGACACAAACAATGCAAAGGTTCATGAAATTGAAAAGTCGATTTACAAGTTTTCAGAAACAGGGGGAAAAATTAGGATATTAAATTTAATTTGTGAAAGAAGGCGACTGGAATTGGATCTATTATTATTTAACCATGAATAGGACTTACTAATGTTGTATACAAAGATTAAGTATTTAGTATGAAGGTGTTTGAATTCATTTGACCACCGTTGTACAACGCTAATATACTTTTAACTGTCAACTAAACTTAAGTTCAGTTTAGAGTCCATAGCGATAACCAGGCGAACAGTGACCCTGGTTCAAATTATAGTTTCCTATTGTATAACTAGCTGACTGTTTTTAAAAGACTTAGGGGTATACGCTTTATTTTACATAATTCAACCAAGCTGTTTAGGTATACTGTATACGTAGCAAGACACCTTCACTTACCGAAATGTGATATTAAAAAAATTTTACGACATCCGCATGCATTAAAATTTATAATATCCCTGCGGGTTAGGGGCTAAAGAATTTACCCGTGGTAGGGTATGCATGTCGTAAGAGGCGACTAAAATCCAATAGTTCCCGCGACAGTCGGGTCTTTACACCGGAACGACGTACATTTGGAGGACCAGACAAATAAAATTTTGGAAAATTTATTTTTCTAAGAATGTCAACTCCTTCGATTGTATTTCAGAAATGAAATAAAAGTTTCTCAAAAAAATTCATCGGCCATTCGGAAGCGGCTTAATATAAATTGTAGGCATCTCCATTTATTGGAAAAACATTAAGACGCTCACCAAAAATTGAGGAGGAGTTTGCCGAAAATCGTTCAGAGGTTGCAAAGCGCCGTTATACCTATATATTTATATATTATGTGTTTGTACTCATTGAATTCGGTAATATAGGTATGAAGAGACGCATTGGAAATTGGAAATGTTTTGGCTACAAATACAATAAGCCACTAGTTATACATTGTCAAAAGCTTTGTGAATGTCGGCATATATTACATCACGATGGAACACATTTGTGGCTTAAGAAGTGAGCTCAAGGAGTTTTTTATCTCATGTCAGAAATGCCCTCGAAATTTATTGTTAATTTAAATTAGTTTTCTATTATTTTAAATTTTGATATAGCCAGATTTCGCACCCATGATCGCTTAATGGCAGTATACATACACTACCTGGCTATTGTAGCCGGTTTATATCAAAACCAGAAGCAAAATTTGTGAGTAGATATCTACTTATAAATACTTTTATATACTTATTTCCAAATTGTTAACTTTTTTCGATTAAATTCCTGCCATAGTTTGCGTTAAAAATAATAAACTAACATTTTGTACTATATTTATATAATATAATAAATAATATTATTATAGCGATCGCAATAGGCAGATGGTAATCATTGCCGTTCGGAGGCGGCTTAGAATAAATAGTAAGCCCCTTCATTTGTTGGAAAAACATCAAGACGCATACCACAAATTGGAGGTGGAGCTCGGCCGAAATCCGCTTCAGCAGTTATAGCAATATCTTTCTACCCGACGGCTAGGTTTTCATATATTTTAATAATATTCAATGCGACAGCAGTAGTATAGAACTACTTAAGTTAGGAGATTTTGTGCAATTTTCTAATGCATGTATAGTATACGTATATATGTACTTATACGAGTATTCATGTATAATCTCACCTGCAGTTCCAATCTCCTTTGTAGCTTGAATTTTTTCTATTAAATTCTCAAGTTTCGAACTCGGTCCTCGATAGAGCATCTTTACCGCCATTATAAATCTCATATACGAATTTTATTTTGTTTTATATTTCACCGTATAATAGGTATTTTAACTTTATTACACACATACACGCATACATATACTTAATGAATATGCTTCCAAATACGTATTTAGTTTATATTATCCATTGCAAAATTTCAATTAAGTTTTTGTATTTTTAATTTGGTTTTTGAACAACTTTTTAACATTCAATATTTTCATATTATTATTTTTTTTTATTATTCACCCGAGTATCTTAATTCCACGGGCACCAAAAACGGACTGAAATCGGCTGCACCATTGCTTGACATTTCAAACGAAGTAAATGCCTATGCATACGTATATATTAAGTGCACATATTTACTTTTATAGATAATAATCTCGAAGGATTGAGTGGGAGTCATGTGATTTCGTTTACATTAAAATTCACTTCCAAAAGGTGTTATGCTTCCCTTAACTTCAGCAATCAATACTTGTGAGGAAATTTAAACTTTCAGAACCCGACGTAGATACATACGTGTATGCACTATTGTATATGAGCTGAATAATTTAATTATATCAAATGAAAGATAAATGAAAATAAGAACTGTCACTAATATTCAACCGTTGTCCAACAGCGTTAGTTAACGACTGATGAGTTTGGTGGCGCTGCAGCTTTGCCACAGCTCTGGGATTGGGAGCAGAAATACACCAACAACAAACACCTATCTCTGCCCAGTAGATAAACTAAAAGAAGAAGAAAAGAAATGCTAACACTCACAGCGATAACAAACCCGACGAGAACCGGATTCCTCAAATGTGACGGCACCATAGCGGCGCAACTCGGTTAGTCGTTCGCCTAACAAGGCGCGTTAACGAACACGATTTGTTGTCGTACAAATGAGAAGGGTGAGCGAGCACAAACAGGATGTAAGGGCGGTGTTGTGAGTGTCAGAAACTGTTAAATGGCGCTAGCGCCCACACACCTTTGTTGCCGTAGTCGGTGGCATTCGGTAGTTATATTACTTTTTTTCAATATTCATCGTCGGTATCTAACGTTTGAGCTTCGTGCTGTCATATTGTTGGTTCTTACACTGGCATGAAAGATGTTATTGGTGTGTTTTTACATGTGGACTCCCCATTGCTTTAGTTTGCCGAGTATATAAGCGCAAGAAAGAGACGGCAATACCGCTTGGATTACACATTAAAGGTAAATTGTACCGAGATTTTATATTTTAAGCCCACTCATATGTACATATATGTATGTTTATAAACATGTAAATAAAAATATATGTATATATTGTATATGTATATCTGTATGTATATATAAATTTAATATGTTCACAGATTATAAAAGCTGCACCAGTACTTCCATACGTACTTACGTATGTATGTAGGTCTGTACAAACATACATATCTAATTACTTTTACACATTTCTTTATAGATACATATGTATGTATGTATGAATGAACCTTCTATGTATTAATTGATATTGCATTTATCTAAATCTAAAATAATGGATTTCTTTTATTTATACAATCAGACACATAGGAGTACTTACAAAAGTGTTAAGTGTGGTTTATTGTTTTAAGCTTTCTTTTCTTTTAAAACGGAATGCATTCAGAGAAACAAATTTTAAGTGACATATCTAACTATACATACATATTAGAGATATGAGGATACGTTTACCGCCGCTTAACGTTACGTTGCGGTAGTGTCTTTTACTATTTTTTCGGTGGATAAAACTCTTTAACAGTAAAAATATTTTTGATTCTGCAGTCAAGCCTCTCAGCCGAAATTTTCGTATTTGCCGTTATTGTCTATGGGTATAACACTTACGTATTTAAAAATTCAGAAGCAGCTTCTACACGCTATAGGTTAAGGTAGGTTGAACTTGTTCGAAATACCACGTTCATAATGTTATCAGATATACCACATACAACAAAAACTGAAATGCTACACTCCTGGTTGTGCCTCGCAATTTAACTATCTGCTGAACATATCCGCAGGCACTGTGCGTCGCATACCTTCATTTTATGTCTGGTAGAGGACAAACAGTGCTGGAAATGCCAGGAATATAATAAATATATTTTTGGCGATTTGTAACCGATGAAGGGATTTTCGGCCGAGCTCCTCCTCCAATTTGTGCTATGCGGCTTAATATTTTCTAACAAATGGAGGGATCCATATACTATATAAGCCGCAGCCAAAAATCGATGGCGTGATTTACAGCAGAAAGAAGAAATCTGAAATATTTCAAAAATTGGAAAACTACCACCACGACTATGCTAGTGGGCATTAAAAGTAAAAAATTATAACAATTTGTAAAGATTGGGGCTCAGACACGCCCACCACACATACAAATGTCTGAAAAATGGGAAAATATGACTTGAAATTCTTATCATTCAATGGTGACCATTTTTAATTCCAAAAATATCATAAATTACTCAATGGTAGATAAATTAATGATGCAGAGAAGGAATCCTTTCCAGACATCACACCCCACTAGAGTTTAAATATAAATTTGGTGCAGCTACATCTTTTATATTATTATTATACACATTTTTCTGTGTTATTAAATGTAAAAACTGGAGAACTGTTTTTAGGATCTATTTTAGTTTTTCTCTGTAAAAGATTATATGAATTTGATGCTGTAAAACATCTCTTTTGGATGTAACGGTTTTTAACACCTGTTGGCAATGTCAACAGATAGTTAGCGTTACCAGGTTGGTAAAAATTCATATTCTATTATAATACTCGTATATAATATGTTTACATTTTCGCATAAATTAGCCTATGAAAGTTAATTTAAAAAGTAATACCATGGGATTACGTGGAGTATTTTCTTTCTGCGTTTTATAAAATATTTATTTTCGTTTTGAGCCAGTGCGCCTAAAATACATGTTGTTTTTGTTATTGTTGTTGTAGCGATCGCTAAAAAAAAATACATCTTGAAGTCTGGAAAACATTTTGCTAATAAAAAGTTATTAAGTTTCGCGCCAATAAGATCACACAGTATTAATATGTTTACAAATCGTTTTACTTATTAAAATTTAAATTACTTCCTCATAGACAATAGAAGCCCTAAAACAATAGTACATTATATAGGAAACTGTCAGTTAAGAAATTTAGTCTTCCTCTGCTCAGCACTTCAAATTCAGTATTTTGGGATTGTACGAGTAACTACGTGTAGGCTCAAAAATTGGTAGAGACTATTTTTGATACTACATCCGATTTTGGAATCCACTAACGCTGAGCATCTAAAATTCGACGATTGGCAGATAAGCGACCTCTAGCTAGTGTTGTATGTAGGTACGTAACCACTTTTAAATACGTGATTGTGGATGGATGACTGGTGATTCATTTTTGTAAAATTATTTTGAAACCATAATTTTTCATAGAAATGAAGAATATCTTCTTGCTATAATGAACTTTAAGAAAGGACTTAATTTTTAATGTATTATATCTATGGTTTACCTGAATCAATTGTAAAAAATTACTAATCCAATTAGCATGCCATTTTATGTGCATAAATACATATATAACATATTATATATACATACATATGTCTTCAGAATTACAAATCAGTGGTAATGCCGCAGTTTAATATAAAATTAGCTGAATTATAATATACAATAATTATTTAAACCATAAAATAATTTATCATTTTCAAATTATCCCTAATTTGATACCTTTTTGGGACTAGTGACTCAATGCTGCTTAATAATTTCCAACAAGCTTTTAAATGATGCGCAGGTTGCTATATATATTTCTGGTCTAATAATGAAAATACGAATATTTATCAACGAAAATTGTTTTTTTTTTGGATTTGGCTCGTCGTGGAAGACCCGTCTTTTGAAGCACCGCGATCTTATTTTGTCAGCATTTCTTTACACCAATCCACACGAACCTTTTTTTGAGCGATTGTCAAATTGTGCGGGATCCAACGAGAACAAACCTTTTTTACGACCAGGTGTTCATGCAATATCGATGACGATGGAAAAGTTGTTCCTTTACACGACTATGAAGAAGTGCGAATAGCAATCGCCCGCTTTTAAAAAACAACAAAGCGGCGGGGACCGATGGAATACCGGCCGAGCTTTTAAAATACGGCGGTGAAGAACTGATCAGGTGCATGCATCAGCTTCTTTGCAAAAAATGATCGGATGAAAGCATGCCCTTGGATTGGAGCCTGTGCTCTGCCCAATCCACAAAAAAGCCGATCCCACAGTCTGCACCAATTACCGTGGAATAAGCCTCCTTAACATCGCATATAAGGTCCATGCGCCAAATCTTGAAAAAGACCAGTGAAAACAGAATTGACACACACCATCTCTTCGTCGACTTTAAAGCAGCTTTCGACAGCATGAGAAGGAGCTGCCTTTACGCCGTTATGTCTGAATTTGGCATCCTCGCAAAACTTATACGGCTATGTAAACTGACCTTAAGCAGAATCGGGAAAGACCACTCCGAGCCGTTCGATACCAAACGAGGTTTCTGACAGGGTGATTCCTTATCATGTGATTTCTTTAATTTATTGCTGGAGAAAATAATAGGAGCTGCAGAGCTGAATAGAGAAGGTACAATCTTCTATAAGAGTTCTGCAGATTGGATAGGGAAGCGAATGATATTGGTCTGATAGTGAATGAGTGCAAGACGAAATATCTCCTGTCATCAAACAAACAGATATCGCATTCGCGACTCGGTTCCCACGTTACTGTTGACAGTCATAAGTTTGAAGCCGTAGATAACTTCGTCTATCTTGGAACCAGTATTAACACCAAAAACAATGTCAGCCTTGAAATCGAACGCAAATCATTCTTGCTAACAGGTGCTACTTTGGACTGAGTAGGCAATTGAAAAGTAAAGTCCTCTCTCGGGGAACGAAAACCAAACTCTACAAGTCGCTCATCATACCCGTCCTACTATTTGGCGCAGTAGCGTGGACGATTTCAATATCTGATCAGTCGGCTCTAGGAGTCTTAGAGAAAAAAGTTTTGCAAACGATTTATGGTCCTTTGCGCATTGGCAATGGCGAATACCGCAGATGATGGAACGATGAGCTGTACGAGCTATGTGATGGTATTGACATAGCGAATAAAGAGATTGCGGCTACGCTGGCTAGGTCATGTCGTCCGAATGGATGAAAGCCCTCCAGCTTTGAAAATATTCGATTCAGTATCCGCTCGTGGAAACAGAGGAAGAGAAAGACCCCATTCCGTTGTAAGGATCAGGTGGAGAGCGACCGAGTTTCACTTGGTATTTCTAACTGGCACCAAACAGCGAAAAGAATAGATGAATGGCGGCGCTATATTAATTCGGCTATAATCGCGTATGCGGTGCCAACGCCAATAAAGAAGAAAAAGAATACAATTTTTACAATTTTCTTTAAGCCTTGCTTGATTTCATTTCGCGAAATTAATTTTTCAGAAAATAAAACGATTTGGGTGGAATTATGTGAAATTATTTAATTGAGTAAATGAGTTAGTTTTCTTGCTTCAATTGATTCGAGTTTTCCGCATTATATTGTTACTGTTATTAAGTTCGGGTATAAAACCTAACATATCGTATTGGATTACTCATTTCGAATCTTTCATCCCATGAGTTTTTATAAAAGTATTTCAATAAATCGCAAGTCCAATCGCTGAAAGTCTGAGAATTACATTATATATACAATAATTGGCGCTTTGTAACCGCTGAAGCGATTTTTCGGCCGAGCTCCTCCTCCAATTTATGGTTTTGCGTCTTGATGTTTTTCCAACAAATGGAGAGACCTACAGTTTATACAGAGCCTTCCGAATGTCAGTACGCAATGCTAACCACTCGGCTATATTTATATATATGTATATATATGTAAATATTTATTCTATTATCATTGTGTTTATTTGAAGGCATTCAAATGCAGCGTGACGAAATTAAGCGGGTCCGCTAGAAGCAGAAAAATGTATATCACTAGTACACATGACATTATCACACTAAGGACGTGATATCGTCAATATGGGACTTCTCAAGGGGTCAGTCTAACCTAACACACGGCATTAAAATTCCTATTGTATGTAGGTAGTATATTTGATAATTAATAAATAAGTTAATTAATAATAAGTTTATATTTAGTACAAATATATGTATGTACGTAATCGAGTACAATTCGTTAAAATAATGCTTAGATATATAAAAGCATAGGTAATATTGCGCCTAATTGAACCGTACATGATAGTTGTCGGTCAAGAAAATTTTAATTTTTCTATAGCTCTGACTCAGTGGCTAACGCACCTGTTCAATCTGAGCCAAAAAGCATGTACCTAATATATTTGTTCTAACTTCAATTAACCTTTTTGTTTTTATCTTCCGATTTAATGTGATCTTGAGCTCGTAGAATTAACATAAATGATAAAGTATATATTAAATGTGCTCAAGTTTAGTGCAGACTAATGATTATACCGAATTATTCGAAATCGATTTGGTTGTTGAATCGTACTCCTTTAGTGGCATACATCAAAGAGTTTAATCGAAATTTATCTAAATAATAATTTATTAAAATATACATACCTATTTACGGTCAATAGCAGATGGCAGGGTGAAACCATATGCAATGCAACCTGGCAGATATGATCGAAGCAAGTAGACCTAAGTTTCCTATCCTTTTAAACATTACCTCCTTGAACATAACAACCGGCGTGATAAAGGGACAATGCCTGACGAAAACTCATGGTTGGTGAAGCACTACCTCTCTGCGGCCCGACATAGTTCCCTCGGTAAGTTTTACTTCAATTCTCAGTTTATTTGAATTTAATTACTTTTATTAGCCAGTTTATTTATTTTTAATTTTAATAAAAATAAGAAAGATATACATATGAGTACATATGTATGTAACAAAAAAGTAAATAAACCTTGTTAGACGTTAACTGTAAACAAGCTAGTTTCCGAGTTATACTTTAGTTCATTTTCTGGTACTCTTTAAATGAAGTCTAAAGGCCAGAGTTATAGAAGGTAGGCTTATAAGTAAGATCAAGATTTCAATGGAAGCTCTGTTGCATTTGGACAGTTCTATTTCTGGACCCATACCAGCTACATTTGGAAGGATTTTAGTTTCTATTAAAAGTAATACCCACCGAAATTGGTTTGGTGAGAAGTGGGTATCAAATAAGACTTTAGTTGCTCATTTAATTGCTGAATCATCACGATTTTTATACTTTAAAAAATTACTAATGTGTGGCAGGTGGGCATGAAATGTCCAAATTGGCATTTGTATTAGTATTAACTAATAGGTGATTAGAATTATAGAAATAATTTTTCAGCCTCATCGGGCTTTAGTACAATCTTTTCCATATCCGAAAACTACCCAAGCCTATAAAAATATATACACCGGAGAGCCTAATATAAGTACTTTCGATTAATATATTGGTTAGAGTGTGAATATTTCAAACAACGTACTATTGAAATATGTAGTTATCGCATAGGTATGTTTATACTCCTTTTTCGGTCAAAAAGTGACGAATTTACATTCCTCCGAAATATCAACCACGGCGATCCCTTTGAATTGCTGAATAATATGCAAAATATATCACTCCATTAGCTTAATTCATATTGCAATCAAAAGGTGTAGCATTTCATCCAACCTTTTGTCAAATTCGTATATACTCGTGCATACTCGTATGTACATATATCACATGTATGTATGTAACGTTTATTAGGCGCAGGTTCCGTCAGTAATTGATAATCCAGATTTAAATTAATAAAAAGCTAAAGTGCCTACTGCATTGTGTGAAATCCAGAATTCAAGTGTTCACATAGCGACTAGACATATAATTAAAATAATTAATACATTTTGTGGAATAATTATCGTCTTCATTCACGCTGCTATCGCCAGTTGCTTATCGTTGATTGGCCAACGATGTTTCTACTTCGTTTGCTGATTGGCCACTGTTTTCACATGCTTGATTAGTTCGGAGGTGGAGCAAAGCCTGCGCAAGGCAATATGTGCGCTCTCATCGTTCGGCTTAATACATATGATATGTATGCGTATGAGAGCAGCAGAGATAATTTGGTGAGGTTGAACGATATTAATGTCAACCGCTTAGGTAAATTGCAAAACACTAAGTACATTTGTATGTCTGCTTATTCAAGTATATATATGAATACGTGTATGTATATATATGTAAATATATATACATATGTTTGTGCTTCTGAAAATAGAAATTTATGCATGTTGCTCGCTTAAGTCTTTTGATTCAGGTATATAAAGTAGATAATAGGTATACTATACATATGTATTCAGTGAAATTCCCCATTACGGACAGCCCTTATAACCGGACACATCTTTTTCACAAATTTTTCCATACAAATACTATTCCAATAACCGGACGCTCTAATAACCGAACGCTTACAGTATATTTCAAACCATTTTGATCGAAAAATCTCTCATAAATGGACAAAATTAAAAACAAAACAAAAAATCCCAAACAAGATTTATTTTTTTTACAAGGGTTATTTTTTCGCGCATTAACTAAAAGAACTCTCACTCTTAAATCCGAAAAATGTGTTGGCGGCAAATTCTCTAAGGAAAGATTCACAATTTTGTTTTGTGCAAACATGTCTGGAGAGAAAGAGCTCCTTATGGTTATAGGTAAAGCAGCCCGGCCTCGATCATTCAAATATGTTCCCATCACGGAACTGCCAGTGGATTGGAAATCTAATAAAAAAAAAGCATGGATGACTCGAGAAGTAATGACTGCTGCAGCAGTTGAATAGGAAAATGAAGGCCCAGAATCGAAAAATTATCTTGTTTTTGAATAACGCAGCATCACATCCAAGGGAACTAAACTTGACTAATATAAACATTGTTTGTTTTTTTGCCTCCAAATACAACGGCAGTAAGCCAACCCCTTGATCAAGGAGTAATCCAAAATTTTAAAAGTTTCTATAGAAGCATACTTCTAAAACACTTGCTGCGTATGGACACTGTCAGTTCAGCATTAGACCTTTTAAAATCTATTAATGTGCTTGAAGCTGTTTATTTCATCAAAGCAGCTTGGAATAAAGTAGATGAGAGTCTTCCCGATTTTGATCGCGAAGATGACATTCCGCTGGCAATCTATGCTAGAATTCACGAAGGACTCGGTTTGGCAAATGATTTCAACGGTTTTCTCCAAATAGATCAAAACATCTGCACTGAAGACAACAATGTAGAAATTCAATTTGAAGAACAAAGCGATGTTATGGACATTACCGATTCAGAAGAAGAATCTAATGAAGATATAAGATGAGGCGTTAAAACTTGTTGCGCGTTTGAAACAATTTGCCAAAAATGATTTTGTAGCTTTTCAACACATCAAAAATATCGAGTCATTTTGAGAATGAACATTTTAAATTAAAACAATCAATATTCAAGCAATCAAGCATTACAAAATTTTTTCAACCAAAGTAGTACTGAAATGTAAAGACTTGTATGTATGTACATATGTACATGTATGACAATGTATGTAATTTACCTATATGTAAATGAAATAATATGTATGTTTGAATATGGAATTTTTATTTAAACAATTAAATAAACGATAACTTAGAACCACATGAATGCGTTTTAAACATAATTTTTGTGCCTCCCCCCACCTAAGCGGACATCTCTCATAACGACGGTGACGGTGAGTGTTCGGTTATGAGGAATTTCACTGTATATGTCTCAATTCTTCTTTGAACAAAAAAAATAAATACAAAAAGAAAGAAAAATAACAAAAAAGAAATATTTTTTTTTTATTTGAATATGTGTACATATGTTCATATGTATGTAAGTACAAGTAGTACCTATTGTATTTTTATACTAAAGAGTGACACGTTTGTGTTGCAGGTACCAATGGCGCAGTTAAAAAATCATTCGTTATTTGCACATAAATAAGACTTTAAAGCAAACTGCGGTAGAATCCGAGCGAAGTACTTATTTCTGAATATCCGATATTATCAGGGTAACGATTTTCTCTAGCGACGTCCACTGATATAACCTAAACGTATCTATCATACGAAAAGCAAGACTGATGAAATATTCATATAAATATATTCTGCTTACTGAAACATTTGTGGTCTCTTTTTGCGTATGGCTAAATTTTTCTTTAAAAAAAAAATTGTGCACAAAATACCAGACAAAATGAAGTAAGTGTTGGGTAAATACGACACATTTTGATTTCAGCTAACTAATATGTTATGCTGTTAAATCATTTAATGAATCAGTTTTGCTCATAGCTTGGGAATAACGAATTAACGAAGAGAATTAACCCATATACGAGGGGATTAACAAAAGTTCGGTCAGTTAGTGACTTTCAAATTTGTTTTTTTAAATCTAAAAACACCAAATCCTTTGCAATTACTTTATTAGTCTTCGTTTCAAATTTTAGAACGATCGGCTAAAATGGAGACGAGAAAACGCATGATAGACGAAATTCCACCACCAACGCAAACAGAAATTCGCCATGTGATTCTCTCCGAGTTTCGGCGTAATTTACAGCCAATACAAATATTCAGTGAATGTCAAATTGCATATGGAACGGTTGCACCGTCTTTAAAGACTATTTTTAAGTGATTACGATGATTCCAGGCCGCACATTTTTCCGTAGACGTTACTGTAGTTCTGGTGAAATCCAATATTGATTGAAAGGATTGCTAATGAATTGGGCTTGAATGCCATGACTGTATCGCGAATATTAAGTAATCATCTCGGATACACGAAGAAATCTGCTCGATGGGTACCACGAATTTTAAATGAGGCCCAAAAAGAGGCTCGAGTGTATTTTGCTCAATTTTCCCTAAACAAATTCGAAAATAGTTAGTCACATAATAAAATACCAACTGAATTTCAAGAAATCTCAGTTGCAAAACTAAAACTTTAAATTAAGGGCAATGATAGTTTTTAGAATAATACATATACGATTTTTTTTTCTTCACGCCTCAAAATTTTTTTTTGAGGTATGTTATCATTTAATTTATTTAAGAATAATAATGAAATATTGCAATAAGAGTAATACCAGAATTACTTAGAAAATCAAAAAGAATTTAGTAAAAAGTAGACCATAATTTCTGCATTAAATTAACCAAGGTTAGAATTATCTTGCCACGATGACGATTGCCGTGTCGCAGATTAGAGAAAGCAGGCTACCTACCTCGAAACGATAGATGCCGAGAATTGAAGATGGAAGCAAGACGTATGTGCAGACAAAAAAGAAAGCGGCTGAGTTGAGTGAGTAAGTATGAAGGGCTTAAGAAGCTGTTCGACAAAGGTTATGTTCGAAAATTCTACGAAAGTTTCTAGACCGGAGCAAACTCTTGTAGGACACACAGAGGCGATCTAGAGGTCATGAAAATTTATACGGCTATGTGAACTGGCGTTAAGCAACACGAAAAGCTCCGTCGAGATTGGGAAGGACCCCTCCGAGTCGTTCGGTACCAAACGAGGTTTTAGACAAGGTCATACCTTAACGTGTGACCCCTTAAATTTGTTTTGCCGGAGAAAATAAGACGAGTTGCAGAGCTGAATAGAGAAGGTACAAACTTCTATAAGAGTGTACAGCTACTGTGATGATATTGACATAATTGGCCTCAATAACCGCGTCTTGAGTTCTGATTTCTCCAGACTGCGTTAGGAGGAGAAACGTATGGGCCAGGTAGTCAGCGAACAGCAAGACGAAGTATCTCCTGTCATCAATCAAACAGCCATCGCTTTCGCGGCTCTGTTCCCACGACACTTTTGACAGTCATGACTTTGAAATCGTATATATCTTCGTCTATCTTGAAATCAGCATTATCACGAACACTTGCATTGTACAATCCATCGCAGAATCAATCTTGCCAGCACGAGCTGCTTTGGATTAGTAGGTCACTGAAAAGTAAAGTCTTCTCTTGACGAACAATTACCAACCTGTAAATATAAGTGGCTCATCGTTCCCGTCCCGCTATATGGAGTCGGCGTAAGGAGTTTTCGAGAGAAAGGTTTATGGTTCTCTACGAGTTGAGAACGGAGGAAACCGCAGCCGATGGTGCAATGAGCTGTACGAGATTTCCAATTGGCGCCAAACAGCGAAAAGAAGGAATGTCGGCTATAAAAGTAAAGGACAAGAATTTTATTTTCCGATTTATGTCAAATGTGCACCGTTTTGTTCGATAAGTTTTTGCCATTTTGAAGATAATGCCATTATGCTTCTCTCATGGAAACCTTTGTTCCCGTTGACAAAAAAAATTGGGACAATCGATTTCACAGGCTTCTCTTGAGGCCAATTCTTCACCAGCCAAATCATTTGTCATAGACAAGAACAGATCGTAATCATTTGGTGCGAGGTCCGGACTATAGGGTGGATACATAAGAACAACTGACTTCTGACGAATTACTATCGATGTGTGTGGTCTGGCGTTGTCCTAATAAAACACAATTTCCTTCATGTAGGCCAAAGCTGGGCGCTTCTTGTCGATTGCTTCTTTCGTTCGGTCCAATTTCTGACAGTACAAGTACCGTTTACATTTGATGTTGCTGTAATAGATTCACTTTACATTACCAGTCACCAACCGCTTTAGAATGTGTCGATTTTTTTACGATTCAGCAGCAGCGACACATGTTGCACCCATACACCGAGCTTCTTTATGCATCTAGCTTTTTTTAAAGTGGTTCCAAACTGTTTTTTGTGCAATGTTTACCTTCTGGGCAATCGAAACAGTGCTCGCATGGAGCTCCGACTCGACATTTTTAACAACTGCTCTTTGACACCGTGGATCATTTTTTACATCAAAATTAACGGAACGAAATAGACGAAGCCAAGGCATGTTTGATCATGAATTTAAATACTATTCACATTTTCATCTGCCTGACTTGTGTTTCTGCCCCTATCCAAAAAAATTGTACAATATAACGTGTTTTCTTTTTTGCTGGTGTCTATCTTTGACATGCGTTCAAACACTACTGAGTTAAGTGATCAACTCTTATCCGTTATCTTTTTTAGTACAAAATATCATTTAATCCAGCCAAATCCAGCCGCAAATATGGAACGCGAGGTATAAATCACTGAAGCGAATCACATTTTGATCCATATCTCTTTTCTTAGATATTGTACTTGCTTGGTGAGGGAGTATGTTACGTTTACTTTTGTTTACTCCCGTTGAAGCGATTTCCGGCTGAATTCCTTCTAGAATTTGTCGTACGTCTTAATGTTTTTCAAATAAATATTAGGGCCTACAGTTGATTTTAAGAAATCTCCAAAAGGCTAATGGATTTTTAAGAAGCTTTATTATATGTATATAGGGACGACCGGAATTAGAAAAATTAACAATTTTTCATTTAAACTCATTTCCCATAATTTTGGACTCGCTTTTACGCAATGAAATATAATCATACGAGGGGACTAACAAAAGTTCGGGAAGTTAACCAGTAAAAAATTCTTTTTGTATTCCTTTTTTATCTTCTCTACATAATCGCCATGATTTCAATGCATTTTTTAAGTTTTGCTTTCTAAGCGCATCAAGTTCAGCATTAGCCGCGTTAATTGTCTCCTCGTTGCTATTAAAGACCTTTGCTTTTAATTTTTTTTTTAATTTCTGGAAAAAGTTTTTCGTAAAAAAATTAAACAGATAAAAGGTTAAGATTAATAACAATATTTAAATTATTTATTTACCATAACAATCTTTAAAATTTAAAAAGTTGAATCCATTGAACTATTTTCATTTCTCTACACTATACAGAGTGGCAAGACCATTTTTTTTTAAGAATAAGAAAACAAATTATTTTCATATAAATTTATTAAAATCCTTTTCAACATTATATTTGTAACTTATTGGCTCATTACTTGCCATTCAAGTAATTGACAATTAAATTACAATTAAAGTATTCATTAGCGACCAATTAAATTCGAATATACATATCTTATGCATTTTTCTTTTTTTTTCAACCGATTTTACCTACGAATTATATTTTAAATTTGCAATTTTAAAGAAAGCTCCCAACCTGCATGAAACCATTTTTTCCACTTGTCATTTGTCCGAGACCTTACACTAATAATACCGAAATGTCAAAAATAAATTAGGTTCGCAAAGTTGATTACTCATCAAATATTGTAACGTAACATCTTGGAAGTATCGTCAGAAACAGATCCACGCTTTCGACTGCTTTGTGGTGTTTTTTGCAAGAAATTGTGTCATTGTAACAATTTTTCTAAATGTTAATTACGCTTGAGTGACATATTGTGACAGCGGTGACAATATTGCAACCAAACTTAGCACTCTCATCCAATACCACGCAAAAACTTTTTTTCTCTTCAACCTGAAATTTTAATTTGTCTAAATAAAATCAAAGCAATTTGCCACATCCCTTTAAATGCGCAACTGCTCGCCTACCGCAAACCAAAAACCTTGGCCATTATTTTCAAAATATGTAGTCACTTACTTTGTCACCCATCAGACAACCCGCTCTGTCACCCGCCACCCGCTATCCGCTACCGCTTTTGAATTTTTAATACGCGGATAAAAGTGTCATCTCTCAGCGAAGAAAATCCCTTCTTCCTTTAGCCGTCCACTGTTCAACATATTATAGGTATATGTATGTGTGCCGTTGCAGACGTATATATGTATAGGCACATATTTATTTTAGGTTGTATTGTTTACATATGTATATAGGTATAAGGCTTCTGCCTATTGTAATAACTCTCTTTTTGTACACACTTGCCTTAAACTTTTAAACAGGAATTAACCTTTACTTGCACATATGTATGTACATCCATACGAACAATGCTTTTGTACACACCCCACAAATCGCAGTATCTTTGTCTTTGTCATTATTTACCTGACTTTTCTGTTTTTGTTGATACAAAAGTTCTATTAGTACGGGTGGAGTGTGTTTTTAAAATGTAACCGAAATTAAAGTACCACTGTCAGCAGAGTGAAAACTTTGGCAAATGGCAAATGGAACGAAAGGTCGGCTAAAAGCTAAAAAGCTACTTTTTTGTGCATACATAAATACCAATGAACGAGGTAGCTTTTGCATAATTGATAAATAATAAAAATGGTTTTCCCCTCTACCATTGCCTGAAGATACTAACAACAGACGCCAGCCACTAACCATGTCCAAACTGTTGGCGAGCTTCCGATCACATGTGTCACTCAACATGTTCGCTATCAGTGACATTCACATCCTCATGAACTTGAATATGTGATGTGGTCACGTGGTACGCTGGGTCTGTTCGATCTGTCAACAGTCACTTTATTTCTCTTGATTTTTACTCTCAAATGCATACATTCAAACATGTTTAACAATTTGCTTTTATGAAAATTCATTCTAAGTGAATGGTCCTGTTTCGTTTGTATGTAAATACATGCAAATGCATGTGTAAGTTTATACATACTTATATATGTACATCGTCGAGTATATGAGTTTACCATGACAGCTGAGTGGTGACTACTCGTTAATTTAAGTACAAAGCTCAAATCCTTGTCAGTGTCAGTTAGTTAGCAGTCCACCTCGCCAATCCATAATCACTAGCATCATACTCCCAATGACACATTGCCTGTTGAGATTTTATTGTTAATATTCGTTGGCTTAATTCCCTCGAATTCTATCATATTTGGAAGTGCGGCACTACACAATAAGTGTTATGCAATCACAAGTATATTAAAAAGTACTTTAGGCGTGTGATTCCATTAAATGTAGGCAAAATAAATTTCTGAGCAATTTCTTCTTCTAGTTACAAAAAAGTCACTGCTACAAATATACTCTCGTTGTTGTATAAATAAACGAAAAAGTATATCTATTATTTACGCAAATTATACAAAAAAGGATGCTTTCACTCGATACAAAATTGACACTAAATGATTTTTTGACATTATCTCTAATGAAAACAAAGCCATTGACACTTTAAAAAATATAATGCAAATTCTTTCATAATGCATACTGAGCCACCTGTAAATAATATTATTCCCATTAAAAAATTAGCTGCTAACTTTTTTTATTTCTTAAGATAACTCGTTTTTTGAAAGAAAATTTATTTTTGGATAAGGGAGATTGGTGCCTCTAAAATAAAGCAAAAATCGTAAATTTCACTTATATCTGAGTTAATAAATCTCAATAAATAATAATATTTTATCATTTTGGCTAAGAAAGACCTTGACACACATCACACAAACAGTCATCGCACTTGCGACTTGGCTCCCAAGTCACAGTTGGCAGTCATAACTTGAGGTCATTGTTAATTTCGTCTATCTTGGTACCAGTATTAACCCCAACAACAAAAAATTCAACGCAGAATCACTCTTGCCAGCAAGTGCTAATTTAATTTAATGAGTAGGCAATTGAAAAGTAAAGTCCTCTTCCGACGAACGAAAACCAAATTCTATAAGTCCTTCAACGTTTCCGTCCTGCTATATGGTGAGGAAGCATGGGCGATGTCAACATCTGATGAGTCGGCGTTAGGTGTTTTCGAGAGAAAGGTTTTGCTTAAGATTTATGGTCCTCTACGAGTTGGCAACAGCGAATATGGCAGACGACGGAACGATGAGTTATACGGCGACATTGATCCGGATGGATACAAGTACTCCAGCTTTGAAAGTTTTCGATGCAGTACCCGCCGGTGGAAGCAGAGGAAGAGGAAGACCTCCACTCTGTTGGAAGGGCCAGGTAGGGAAGGACCTGGCTGTACTTGGTATTTCCAATTGGTGAAAATCACTCTTTTTCAAATAAATCTGCAAAAAAAATTATTATAATATTTATGTATACATATACAATACATATCAACGTAAGAATAGAAAAATTCAACAAACTTTTTCGCATTATTCACAGATATATGCATAGCATAGTTTAGGTATAGATGAAGTTCTATCTGCCTATACCGCCTGGTTTTGTAGACATGTGTGTTTCAAGAAGAAATAAAACGTTAATAATTTAATATTATTATGACCAAAAATTTAACTTTGGTTCAAAAATGTGTAAATTCCACCCGAGAGGCCCAATTTTCCAACAATTTCTGCAGCAATTGTGGCCGTAAATCAGCAATAACGCGCCGATTATTCTTTTCAAAGAAGTCAATCGTGTCGGGCTTATCTGTTTAGAGAAGCGATCACCAAAAGTTTCCTTCAAGAAATTCATTGCTTTGTTGGCCAAATATCATTTAGCGCCGTCTTGATGGATTTAAGGATCGTCCACATCAACATCATCCAATTAAGGCTCGAAAAAAGTTATTAATCATGGCTCTATAGCGTTCCCCATTTACTTGTAACATCAAGGCCGGACAAATGATTCGCTCTGCCTATACAGGACACCAAACTATGACCTCTTGAGGATTTAACGGCGTCCCTATAATGGCTAGTGGATTATCATCGCTCCAAGTGCGGCAATTTTGCTTATTAACATATCCATTAAACAAAAAGTGTAAAGGAAAATAATATCTGTAATTCATTACTATGGCAAAAGTCCTGAGATCGTGTGTGTAAAAGGAGATTTTTATTTTTTTGGTGGTGTTTAATCAAGTTAGAGCTCAAGATTTTGCTTGAACACTTTTGAGAAATTTGATCATTTGAGCAACGAGTGTTCGTACACTTGTTCACTGCTCAATGCTCGAAAATTCTTTCCGGCACTCCTTTTTAAAGTTTGAAAATTACTTAACTTCAGTGATACGATAGTTGAACAAAAATACATTCAATAACATACACATACTTCATTGAATATGTACACATGTAATTGAAATTTTAAAATTATAAAAAGATAAGTATACAGTGATGAACTAAAGTATTGGCACAGCAAGATAGTTCAACTTTAACACATTTTTTTGACCACTTATGAAACTATTTTTAATTCCGAAAAAAAATGCTTGACAGAGAGACAAACTTTCAACTATTTTCACTTCAATTCATTTGATTATCTTTGATGTTAAATTAATACTAATTAGGGTTGGGAAAGGATGTTCATCCGATAACGGTCCGGAGAGCAATGCATGAAGCTAACTTTCATTCTCGTGTAGCTAGACGCAAACCCCTAATTTCAAAAGTGAACCAAAAGAAACGTTTAGCCTATGCTGAGGAGTACCTAAGAAAACCAATTAACTTTTGGGACAATGCACTCTTCTCGAATGAAAGTAAATTCAATATATTTTAATATGATGGCCGTCAAATTGTGTGGAGAAAATCTAACACTGAACTTCAAGAAGAGAACCTTTCTCCGTCATTGTATGGGGCTGCATTTCCGCTGCCGGTGTGGGCGAGCTGGAATTCATTGATTCAAAAAAATTGATCAATTAAGATTTTTCGGAGTTAATGATCTTCGTTTTTTTTTTTTTGATTTGCTCTAAAATTAGATCCTTTATCTACGGAGTTTCGTGATTTAAATTTTTGTATCATGGGTCAAAAAAGAGTTACAAAAGCTTCCCCATTATCAAGCTGAAATCGTTTTTTTTTTTTTCAATTTAAATACTCAGTCTTTTTTTAATTGTTTAATCATGTTAGACTCTCCATTCTTCAAAATTAAATGTGATTCAATCAAAAATTGTATCATTGGTCGTACTACGGATGTGAGCGAATGGTTTTCGGTATATATTAGTTCTGTCAATATATGCGCCGATTCCAAAGCTTCTGCACTGACTTCAAGTCTTCGGACAAATGTAGGTATTGTCAGCAGCCTATCCGTTAGCACAGAATTCTCTTAAGGATGAGGAATGTCGAGTTCCGTCGTGCTTAATCATAGTAAATTTAGTTTTTGGTACAAACTCATCAACAATGGCTGACTACTTTGCTCACTTTAGTTATTAAATTTTGAATTTCTGTGGTTTGAAATTTCACACAAGTGAAATCACACACTGCGTTAATAATATTAGTGACGATAGCCGACACCTGATATAGATAGACCATTTGTTCATTATATCTGAAATTTGATCTCTTATACCTATTATCCGAAGTGTGCTTTTCGCATGGTTCCAAAGTGTCTAAATTAAAGGTATGCATTGAAGAATTTTGGTCGACTGTTGTAGCAATTATTGTTAAATATGAATTTTTCTCCTTTCTTTTTTTCATTGCTTCTTCCCCAAAAGTTTCGTACCCTGGAGCGATTACACGCATAATTTTTTTGAATCCATTACATGAACTAATTATTTTTTGCAATAATTTTGCTATTGATAAATGTACTCGTATGTCTTCGGTTTTTTCTTTTATTGCAGTCTTTAGCAAATTTCTTCTGCTCTTCACTTGGACCGTCCATACACATACACATTTTTTAGAATTACTATTTTTATTTATAACAACTCCTTTTTAAGATGCTCATTGCAATGTGTACGAGCATGCTTATTCAACTTTCTTGCAAAATCGCCCATTTACAATATGGCCCCTTCAGTGCGATATGGCTTATTAGCGGTAAAGTACTCTGTGGATATATAAAAATGTTGTAAAGCCAGGGAAACTGTCCTTTCGGTCTTATGGTTGTAAATATGTCCATCTACGCCTTATACAGCACTTTAGAAAAAATGTACGAGCAGTTGTGACAGATAATATTTATAAAAATGTTTTCTTTTTTGACATAACAATGAGGAAAATTTAAAATATTAAAATATATTCGAAAATTAATAACAAAAATTAATTTCGTAATTTTCATTACGATATAAATTATTATTATCATAGTTTAAAATTCCATTTCAGATTTTTGCTTTATTGCTTGGAAATATCGATCTACTGTGAACTTTTATTCTATGATATGTATGTATGTATGCATTTAAACAAACATTTGCAATTTTTTTTTTTGCTTTTGTAGTCCAAGCATACAAAATATACTAATTTGTGAAATAAAAAAACCAAGTAAAAATATTTCTTTCTAATAATAAACGACTTTTTAATTTGCCATAAGAAGAATCCTTCTCTTTCTTTCCTTCTCTTAAAAGGTATAGATAAATTTATCAATATAAAAAGTGCTTCTACTGAGTTAAGCTTAAATGAATTTCAACAGGTGCTAAATTTTCTAACAAAACCTCAACTTTGCACGTGCCCAACCACAATACAGTTTATCGCTTGCAACGTCTTGTTCGGAAGTGTAATAACAATTATATGCTGATCGATTTTGTGGTAAAATATAAATATGCTTGAACATACACTGAACATACACATATCCAGTAAGTGGTACACATGGCCTGATCAAATTTAAATGCCCTTTAGTGAAGAGATTTGAGCAAAATACAATAAAACAAAGAAAATATATGTATATTATGATTACTATAATATAATGAAATGTACGTGTATGTATGTACATCACATAAAAGATATTCAGCTTTGATGCTTAGCTGACAACTGTTGTTAGAAATTAATGATTTTGATTTGTGTCATTTGTGATGTTTATGGAGAGGGTATATTTTTCGAGATTCAGGAGTTCATTAAGCAAAATTTATCTCTTCAAAAAAATCCAGCTGAATTGTTTTCGCTGAAGCTGCTGAGAACATTTTCCTTCACAAACAGATTATTTAAACCGAAGATAAGAGCCAACCCAGAAAATTTGTGAACAACATCATTAAAGAACGCGTTTGTACCTGTAGGAGCCAGCTACAGGTAGATTGTTATTCACCTAACGTCCAATCACTTTCAATCTCTTTTCATTTAGATCATTCATTTAATGCTCTTTAACGATATTTTGACATGTCATGGTCATCGTAGTCAGCAATCAGAAACGCTAATTAATGACAATCAATCAATCAGTAAAGGATAACCTGCGAAGTGTCCTCACGATAAACGAAAAAAATTAAGGGTGATTTTAAGTGTTGATAAATTGACACCGATATTCCGCATATAATTGGAATTCCGAAGCCAATTGCAAATGTCAAATTAACTTTCTTTCTTCCATTAGCCATTCCATGTTCATGAGATATCATGGCCTGGTCTGAAGGAAGTGACAATGTTTTCAGTTTTAAACTAACTATTGGAAACAAATTTCGACAAGTCATGGCTAAACTGCAATAAAAACGTCAAATATATTTATTTAAAACGTTCTGTATTTATCAAGATGGCATGAACCAAAAAAAAATTATATAGTTAGAAAGAACTATGTTGCAAATATCTACTGTTACCTAGCTGTTATGAGCATAATATATAATATATATATACATACATTTATATATATTGATTCTGAACAAAGTAAGCACATATGTATCAGAATTAAAAGGAATATACCTAATTATCAATCATGTTGACGAGCTTAGTTGATTTCGCCTGCTGAAAACACATTTCATTTGAAACTAGCAACTCGGTTCTTTTTAGATATTTGAAGTAAATTTAGTCAGCAGGTGTAAAAAATTATTTCATAAATCATATAACCAGTAGCTACCAAATCGCTCTTCATCTTATTTTAGCTGTTTGGCAATAATTTTCTGCATTGAATTTCAAGGCTAATATGTTAGTGATGTAATGCTGACACGGTAGCCAACTGCGCTAACTGTTTGTTTGATGACAGGAGACAAAGACATTTCACCTTGTCCTCGCCCACTACCGAATCTATTTGTTTCGCTTCTTTGGTTAATATGGAGTGAGCAGAACTAACGGCGCGGTTTTTATACCTATCAATATCATCGGCATGCGCCAGCAATTGCACACCCTTGAAAAATATGTTATCTTTTCTATTTAGCTCTGCAGCCTTTATTATTAACTACTCTTATAGTATTAAGTTGAAGAAATCACACGATAACGAGTCACCCTATCTGAAACCTCGTTTCGCACCGAACGGCTTGGATAGATCCTTCCCAAAGCTCACTCACATATACGAGTATGTACATAAAATCACCATACCTACAACCGGTTTTCACATAAAATTTGTTCTGCAAAACATAGTCTTCCAGTTAGAGTATTTATTGTTATATTACAATTGACAACGAAAGGGGTTTGTTGTGTTATTTGAATATACGAGTACTTATGTACATATAAACCAAATAAAAAACGTTATGATGACCATAATTGTAACATACGTGTACTCTGCACACAATGTATGTTACAAGTATAAAATTTTACTGTAAAGGACAACTCATGAAATAATTTCAAATTATTACAAAATTATTTACAAAAACTCACGCATTGTCAATATGAATTAAATATTAAACATAGTTCATCATATCACTTACACCGATATATGGTATGTAATAAAAAAGCGCTAATAATTTTATTTGTCCCGATATGGCTATTTATGTGCCGCAGTAAAGACGGTTTGCGGTTTGGAACTATTTTAGTGTGCAAGTGCATTAAGTCTAATTAACATGTATACATATGTACATATTAACGAATTCAAATTCACATTTCTTAGTAATAAAAATGTAGGAATATACATAAATGTACTCTGCGTATTCATGATTTTTGGACATACACTACGTACATAAATATGTATGAAACCATAACCGCTGACAGATGCTAGGTAATCGATTTTTTACGACCACCAAAAATGTAATTTGCGAATAGTTGGCACATATAACGTGTACGCACGTCCAAATAAAATAATAATAAAAAGAAACAGTAAAAATAAATGTGAAATGTTTCAATTGGACATTCATATGTACCTTAATTAAAAGAACGTACTCGTAGTTGTATAGATGGAGCCATTTGCACTTACATAGAGACATTCATATATCCAGGAAGCCTTTACTCTACCAACGCTTCTATAACGAATGGCTTTTTGACAACTATACATACCAACCACAATAAAAAATTCTCAAGAGTTATATTACAAAAGTGTTTCTGAGTAATGCGACAAAGAAACGCGAAATTTTAATCTATAACCTTTATATAAACGCCAAATAAGCATGGAAAAACTATTTTGTTTTAAAAACTCCAGAGCAAAAGAAAAAAATTAAAGTTTGTTTCCAAAAAATAGGAGCAGTGTCCAGGCAATAACTATGAACTCTTTAAGAAAGTGTGCTTAGAAAATAAGGAAAAATTAATTATACAAATACATATACTCCAGATATCCAAAATATAAAAAATGCAAAAATCATTGCAAATTTTACTATTAAAAATTTTCGGATCTCTTATAACTCTTACGAAAGTGCTTTCAATTATATTGCATTCTTATCATCGCTTCTGAAACCCATTGGGAAACACATTACGAAATTGCTTCTAAGTAATTAAATTAATCATTGCTTCCCGTGGTGCGTTAAGAAGGCGTTACAACAGTCTAATAACATGCCTAGATTAAAATCATTGGTGGTGTAAAGAGATTGGTAATTTGTTTCATTACCAACCTGATCCTTGGAAAACAAACATTCTAGCGGCTATGTACCTGGTCACCTACATGTACATAATTCACATTTGAAAGTGCTAAGTTTGCGAAATGAAATGCCTTGCCACATAAATTTCTTCGATTGTATTAAAACTACTCCATTAATATGCTTACGCACGTAAATCTTTTTTTTTAATAAAAAATTGATCAAATCTGTAATATTCCCCTAATACACAGATTTGTATTTTATGCTCGTTCATTGGTTATTTGTAAATATATGATTTTTTTCAGTCATTGTTAAATGATTTCGAGCGGCTATGGAGTTTTTGTTGGAAATTTAATTTAATTTTTAATTATGTTTGTTTACCAAGCGGTAGTTTGAGCAGAAAAGATGAAAAGATTTTAAAATTTGTTCACTTTGATATGTTATTTTATCTATCACACATATCATAATATTTTTCCTAACCTAAATTTTGATCTAATTTAATCTAAATTTTTGTATGTATTTGCATAAGCCAGTTTTAAATAGTTTATAATCGCTTTATCGTCTTTTGCAAGTATTTATTGATTAAATTTTACAATAAAAATACTAATTTACAAGTATGTAAATATACATATACTATGAGAAAGGTTTTTATCACTGAAAACCAGCTCGAAACATTTTGAGATTTGCCAGCATTTAAAATTTTTCCTCTCTCAATATCAAGTAATTCTCACTCAGAATTATCAGATATAAACAATTGGGAATATTTATAGTCAAGTCTAAGTAAGTTAGAGCTGGCTCTAAAATAAGGAAATGGTGTTACTAAAGTTGTTGCTAACTTTGTGAAATTTAACTAATTTTCAATTCACATGGTTTTTATTGCAACCTAATTAAAATAAATGAATAATTCGGCATTTTAATGGATTTAGGTTTACTGAGAATGACAAAAAAGTAATTCAAAGCGACTTTATCCTTTCGTTTAAAAGAAAAAGCAACAAAAGTTTTTAATAAAATTCTAAATATGGAGGAACCGATAAGTATTAGACAGAGGTTTCCAAGTGGGAGCAGCTCTAGAGGAATGACCAAAAAGGAATTATGACTGCAATACATTGCTTTTGTGACTTTAGACATTTGTACTTCAAAACCACTTTTCATACTACCATTTACATGCGCATCCGCATAATATTATATTATTTCCATATCCCGGTAGCCGAGGAAGTTAATTAAAATAAAAAATAAGTTAATAATAAGTTAATATTTGTTGGTAAATTCTTCGCAAAAACAACTACATCGCGTCAAGTTTACAGCTACAGAATATCTGAGCACTTGATCGTGGATATGTAGGTAAAAGGAAAAAAGTGAAAAACAACAATATGTGAAAGCGGCACACAATGTAGCTTAATGGGATTACCATTGGCTCGTGCTGTGGGCATCCCAAGTTCGAATTTCATTCGAACAAAAGGTGTCTGGAAAAAGAAGTCTGATGAGGATACGTGGTGGTTTCCGAAATAGCAGCTATAACTTCTACCGTCCAAAGCTATTGTTGTAATTTTTTCACTATTTCCAAAAAAAATATATGGTCTGAAACAGTTCCATTTAAATGAAAACCCAAAAATAAGTTAATTTTTCTAACTGCCCGCCCCACTCGTTAGGAATGTCAGAGGCGGCTTAGTATAAATTGTAGGTCCCTCCATTTGTTGGGAAAACATCAAATCGAACTTGAGAAAAGTAATAGTTTTCAGCATTTTTTTTTTTACGATAGACCGTTCAGCATTCTTTTATAAACAAATTTCCAAACTTTAAATAATCGTTGAAACGATTTTTGGCCGGAATTCCTCTCAAATATACATGGAAGGACTACAGTCTACTACAGAAACATTTATTTCCTAAAAATTAGGATGTTGATCGAATTTCTTACACGTATATTTCTACATAACGGCAAAAAAATGCAATAGCAGTTTGAAAAAATTTCGTTATTGTGCCCTGATTCTCATGATACTGAGTTTCTCAATATATTTTATTTCCATATAGACAATGGTGATTAAGTTATGATATGGACTATATAATACTAGCCATTAAATGAAAAGTTGGGTTCTCAGTTAGTACCAATACTTTTATTATTCTCAAAACAATCGATCTGAAACCTTTTCTTGTAATAGATGGGAAAAAAACCATTTAAAGAATGCAAAGACTTGAAGAATGAATGAAGAAGAACGGAGGGCTTATCCGTTTTATCAGGATAACACAATAAAATGTTGGTTTGCTGATTTAAAACGTGACGTAGAGACACCGATGACGGATAATGTAAATGAGGCAGTATTATCAGAAAACTTTAAAATAATCTACAAAATCATTTTAAATGAACGGAAAGAGAAGTTGCTGTAGTTAGCTGACATCCTAGAAATATTGAAAGAGCGTGTTCTTTTTAATATCATATGAAATTTCGACTATGCGCAAAATCTCTTCAAAGGGATGTCACGTTTGCTCACATCTGAGTAGTGTTGCCCGTATTTAAACATAACAACCGGGAATTTTCGTATCAATATGTGATAATGAATACAACGTAGAGCCATGATGTCTTCTGAGTAGGCAGCAACACCAAAGCATACGTAAGCACAATACGCATCAAGTCACAAGCCAATCGAAAGAATATGAAAGCTAACACACATGCGTTGAATTTTGAATTGCATCTACGACGACTACTGGCTGTTTGCATACCTAAAAACTTATGGTCCCGGTAAGAGATTTCGTTCGAATTAATAGAAGAGTCCATGATACCTAATTCTTCGAATTCAGATATTCTTCTTCTAAATTTTTACTTTTGGTATGCCTGACGCCTGAATTACGTTGATCATATCCTTTCTTGCTTAGTTAAATCCGAAAACCACTAGGTGGATTTAATGGGTTATGGGGTGAATGATAGGCATTGAGCATATTCTAGCTTTAGTAGTTTTGATTTAAACTTCCTTGCTTAATTTTTATTTAAGCTTTTTGAAACAATGATTATTGTAATAGCAACTCGACCCGATTACCCGTCACATGCCTTTGGGTACGTCCGAATTATATATACAATTGTATGAAAGAAGATGGTTTTAACTGGAATTCTCCTCCAACTTTTTCTTGATGCTTTTTCCAAAACAGATATACCTAAAAAGCCTTCAAAAATTTAAGTGTAGGAGCAAATAACAAAATTATGCAATTGCGTTTGAGTTCGATTTCGATTACGTTTGAAATTTGATTTCAAAACAACCCTTTAGTGTAAGTTCAAAAATATATGGATAATCAATTTATTATTTTAAGCTGTCAGGGTTTTCGTTACTTCTGGTATAACTGGCTGACAAATTTTTTTTATTAACATGTGCAGGATATGTTTCGATGTAGGAAGCTTAACAATAAGTAATAAAATGGTAACACAGATGGCAGATGATGCACCGTACGTTCTCAAGTTTTAACTTCCAACTATAAATTGCTAAAAATGGCGTTGCTCTAAACAAAGGAGTGTAGCTTGCGACCCATGTTAGGTACTGGCGCGATAGGTGGAGTGGTTAGCATTGCGTACTGCCGTTCGGTAGGCCAAGATCGAGTACTAGTCCGACCAACATCCAAAAATTAATTTAAATAAAAGTTGTTAGTTAATTTTTCTAATTGCATGTAGGCGCAGACCACAAATTGAAGGAAGAGCTCGGCCGAAAATCGCTTCAGAAGTTACAAAGCGTCAATACATACATATGGTATATACATACATTTATAATTACAAGTTTTATAATCTTCTCTGACTGACGTTTTAACGGTATTTCATTGAGTATTTGTTATGGTTATGGTCAGGAAAAGTAAACATTGGCGACCCAACCACATACGTATGAATGAATGTGTCTAAATATTTGAAACGTGCGACTATAACGCGTGCCACGTTCACGAACTCAATGACCGGTAGGTCGCAATTCTGGAAAATAATAAAAGTAAAACATGACAACTAAAAATAAAAAAATATACTAAGCACACATATTTACATACACACATACATACATAGTTTATGTGTCAAAATTAGTGTGTATAAATACCCTTGTTCTAGAGCATGTTTGAATTTTTTGTAAAACTATTTACAAGTTAGTTGATAGACTACTTCTTTTGACAGAACGGATAAAAACTTACTTTAACCAGTATGTCAGTGTGCAAATGCATTAAAGGCTGAGTGAAACTATTATTATATGTTGAAATTTACTCCGGCCGGCAAGCGTTTATAAAAGTCGGCTCTTCTTTGTTCATGTATGTATATACATACGTGGGTATGTGAAGATCTTGTGCTTGGTACATGGGTACATTAGGTCGCCGATGTAACAATTCTAGTTTTCACACTTGTGTCTGTAATAATAATAAGAAAATTTTGGCATTTGTAGCCATAGTGTACAGAGGTCAAGCTTACAAACGGCTTAACGTGGATACATACGTACCTACTTTTCGGATAATTATGAGTACATTATACTGGTGTATGCCAAATCAGGCGGAGGTACGTGACAGTAATAATTCAAATATAATACCTATTCTCTATTGTATTTTCACTGATTCGTCAAAAAAAAACATAATTTTCAAATTTTGCGGTCAAGTAAAGTCAAATTTAAAAATTTCATTTCAGAAGAAAGATATGAAGAATTATTTTGGTGCACTCAGCCATTATCTTTGCCGAAAGAAGTAAAAATATTTGCAATTGAAAAGGCAGTGGTTTCTTTGATGGCAGTTGGGGTCCGATTTGAGACAACTATCGAAGTTGGGATCCCCTAGAAATGGACTTGAGACACTTTCTCCAGCAAACACATCATGAGAAAATTTCATAACTAGGATGTTTTCGGCCACCCTAGCCATCAGACCATTAAATTTTTTTCATTTGTGGAACTATATTAATATTGCCTATAACTTCTCTTCTTCTTCACATTCTAGATAATATTTGGAGGGCAGCAGACTCCAAGGGTATTATGAGCCTATCTTAGTCTAACTGCTAAAACGCCCAAGCTGACACTTCAAAAATCACATCAGTGGATTTTAAACACGACAAGAGTGTCTTAACGATATGGCAATATGTATTTCATTCTTCTTTTGGCGTAGGCACCACTGACACATGCCAGTCATTGCCTTTCATCGTCTATCAACGCCATTTGAGGATCTTGGACCAAGGATTTCCATCGCAGCTGCTGTCTATACGTATCGTCTATAATATACGCAACCGACCGTATGCAGGAAACCATAAATCTTCCGAAGTGATAACTATTTGTTTCATATTTGAGGTATGTATATTTTGCTTTGTCCTTATTCACTCCTAGGACGATTAAATTTTTATTAAAGTGTGGAGAATGCAGAATTTGCGATGATATAAATATCATCGGCGTACTCCAGAATTTCATACTCTATTAGAAGATTGTATCTTCTCTATTTAGTTTTGCATCACGTATTTTTTTCTCCAGCATTAAATTAATATCCGACATAACGGCGTTAACAAGTTTCTTTTCTGGATTTCGTATGCTGCTTTGAAATCGACGCTGTTCAATTGTGGATCTAGCAAACATAAACCTTGATTAGACCCGATCATTACGTTCCGTTTTATGAATTAGATGGCGCACACTTAGGATCCAATGCTCAGTCACGCTCTTGATGCATTTGATAGCACTATCGATAGTTTTCTTGCAGAAAAATTTGTTTACGTGCAGGCGATTGCGTTAATCTTGTGCAAAATACAGAGAAAGTAGTTAGAAGTGAAAATTTTTTTTAATACATTAATAATAATACATTAATGCATTAATACATCTTTAATTTATAGATTTTGATTGGAGCCACCAATATGGTGGTGTTGGCGCCGATGTTGGAGGGCTGAACTGATTTACACGTACCTTCAAAGTAATTATTAATTTAAAAAATATATATATCTACAATGTGCAGTATGGAACGGTTTTTGATTAATATATTTCTATTTTAAAGATGATTGTCCTAAAAGACAAGACGGGTGGAAATACTTTAAATCTTTTCATCCTAATCGTTTCCACCCGAGCTTTTAAATTAAAAAATCACTCTTATGGCATCATTCATGACGAAGTTTCTACAGAAAGAGAGAACTTACAATAGCAAACTAATGAAGATTTTAATATCTGTGAAGCATGTGCCAACAACCTCAGACTGTTGGACGCCGAAAGCTAATGGTGGTCCGTATTTTAAATTTTCTTGGTGTTTACGCGTGCAACCCTGAGCAGCAGCCATAACTTCTACTTCGAGATGTCGCTGCTGTCTTTTGTTCTCACCTAAGTGACTCTTCAAATTTATGGGAAAAGTTCAGTTAGTAATGTTGCCGGCCTTAGTGTCACCCTTACTTAATTTGTGTAATTTGTACTTGATAATGATGTCACTATGAATGGCATTTCCATGTTTTACACATGCTTATTGCTTATTTATTCTTCTTCATATCGTTATATTAGCACCAAGCTAATTGGAAATACCAAGTACAGCCAGGACCTTCTCCACGTAGTCTTTCCGACGAAGTGTTGCTTCTGCCTATTGCCTATATTGTCAAAAAACAAACAAACTTTTAAAATTTTTAAAATACTTAAAATCGCCAGAAGTGATAAATGATATGACATTTTTGGGTCAGAGATTGAGAGAAAGGTTCAGCCACTACAAGCCTCCCACAATACCAAGAGTTTCAAGTTTCCTTTCGCTTTAAAAATGGAGGCTCAAATTATTTTTTCAAAAGCTCCAAAGCCTTCACCACCACCCATAATGAACAAGATGATTGCGATCCTCTCAAATATTGGCAGTTTAATTTGTCTGTGTATTAGTTAAAGAAGATCTTGTTGCGTACCGTATGATTAGCAAGGCCGGGCTAATAATTGCGGACAAAAGATGCGTTTTAAAGTCTAAATTTGTGAACTAATTACTATTTAGAACAAAATCTTCGAAATTTTGAACTAGTCTTACGTTTACGTATTAATATTTGTGATTTTTTTGATTTTTTAAACACGAAGTGTATGAGTAAAAAAACTTATATTTTTTATTAAAAAAACTTGGAAGGAAAACTATCGATAGTATCGACAGTTTCGAATATCAATACTACAGTTCTTCGCCGCTGTATTTGAATATCTCAGCCGTTAAGACACCGCATTGTTATTCTGCGAGCGGAATATCGCTATTCGAATTTTATCATAGTCGGTTGACGGAATATCGATACCACCGTTATCGATTAGAAATTTACGATCTCTGGGCTTTTACTGTAACAAACTTACGAAGTTGATAGGTCTCAGACCACTTAGGAAGGAACCCCACCGAAAGTTACTGACCGTTTTTTCCAAAAAAAAACTTTCTTTGTCAGCCGTGATTTTTATGTGAGAACGGTGCAGCATTCATGGAAAAATTCTTTGCTTAAAGAATCGCATTTGATGTGAGTTCTAGCTTTCGTTCACCGGCGGCTGAGTCTATTTTCCATTAGAATGCGGCACCAAATTTACTATTTTTTTGTCACTGTAATCTGCTTCCGCCCATGTCCCGTCTATAGCATACGGAAGATTGTCAGTCCTACTTCTTGTCAAGACATCAACCGGTCATTCCAGGTGTATGACAACAATGTGGGCGACGTTTTGTTTTCAAAAAAAGCGCAGAAAACTTTCACTGAACAAAGAAGAAGTTTTAAATTTCATTTTCCCACTTGTTCATACATTTTGCTTTTGTTTCTGCCACTAAGGAGGAATTGCTGTCCAGCACAGTGTTTAGTATTTCTCCCTTTTGTTTAGGAATTATAGTTTACAGTGAAATATTATTGAAAAAGTATATTTTTCGAAACAATTTATTTTTTGAATCAAACACTTTATACGTAGACTGCTATTTAATGTTGAGATATGACAAAGCAGAATATTTTGCCAAAATGTATGAGTATTTGATTCTCCCAGTAGATCAAACTTTGTATTTGAGCATGTAGGGGTTTGCTAACGTAATCAACGTTAATTTTCCATATTACAAACAAAAAAAAAAAAAAAAATGTTGCTTAGTGTTACTTGACTTGTTATTCCAAAATAAACGTAGGATCGTTTAAAACTATCTCGGAACGATGTAAACAAATAAGTTTATGTACATATGTCCAATAAGTTCAATAGTATTTAGCGCAGTTATTGATTTATCCAAGTGAACAAAAAAACTAAAAAATGTATTTATCCTCAATTGTTTAGGAAAATATGAATTCGTTTTATTTAAAATGTTGTAGACATCTTAAGAAATCACAAAAGTGGCACTTATCACACTCTCAAACGTGTTAGCTCCATAGCTTTCCACTACGATTTTAATTTTGTGCAAGTGTACATTTGCCTAAATAAAAACAAAAACAAAGTTGAGCTCGTACACATATACTGACTCCCGTGTGTCACTATTTTCTTTTTGTTCATAATAACGTGGTTTGTGCCGTGGAAAAGATTGTTGAAGTAACTCCTAGTTGCTGGTGTCAGAAAATTTACACCTGAGATTGCTTTTGCATTTCGAAAACTCGCCGGATAACTGCCATAGCAGCCGCTTCCACCGCAGCAACTTGGCACGAGTGTGAATATAATTTATGAGTTTTCACGCCTTCCACAATTTCCATTTTTGTTTTCAACTGCCTTGGCCATGAGCCTCAACTGAGCTTAGGTAATAACAAAAGAAAAACTATGTATTTGGCGGAGAAAAAAGAAAAACACACAAAAACAAAAAAGTTTATTTTAAGTTTTTATACAAATCTCAAAAAATGGCATTCCATTGCGGAGCTTAGTATAAAGTAATTTTACATGCATACCTAAAATTATTTTATTCTATTAAAATCTTTGTGTAGTGGCTGTCTTACTATTTAAAATGAAATGCAGCAGGTTTAGAAATGCTCGATAAAAATTGTGATTGAACAGAAGAAGTAAATCATTTTTATTAAAGAGATTTTTTTATTTTTTACATTCGCCTGTGCTCTACGTTTATCAGTCCGACTCCCACGCAGTGGATAATTAGGGAATTTTTATTGCATACATATGTTATTTACTTAATCTCTAGATTACTATTATAAAGTTCCTTAAATGAAAATATTTATTATATATAATATTTTTTATGTTTGTTATTTAATTGAGTGCAAATTATAACTGGAGCTTAAAAATTTTATTTGAGGCGTTTATATGTTTAAAAAATAAAAAATTTAAATCGGACGGAAGACCGACGGAACGATTTTCTACTCGACTTTCACACCTCCTTTCTGAGAGCTCTCATCAGCAACTTGATATAAGGGAACTGTGGAACGGCCTCTCAAAGACGCTACGTACCGCCGCTACGGAGACAATTAGTTTTCGGTAGTGCCAGAAAAAGAACTGGTACGATGGGAAATGGCGATCCCACAGATAATCCCCTCAATATCGCATATAAGGTTTTATTGAGCGTATTGTATGAAAGACTGATTGGACCTTATCAGTGTGGCTTTAGACCTGCTAAATCAACCATTGACCAGATATTCACCATGCGCCAAATATTGGAAAAACCCGTGAAAAGAGGATCGACACACGAGGTGGATTGGAAGCAGCCTTCGATAGCACAAAAAAGAGCTGTCTCTACGCATCTTTGCATGAATTTGGTATTCCCGCAAAGCTTATACGGCTATGTAAACTGACACCATATAACACCAGAAGCATAGTCAGAATTGGGAAAGACCTCTCCGAGCCGTTTCATATCAAACGAGGTTTTAGACAGGGCGATTTCTTATCTTGTGACCTCTTTAATTTATTCCTGTAGAAAATAATATGAGCTGCAGAGCTGAATAGAAAAGGTACAGTTTTCTATGAGAACTACTACTGGCGTTTGACGATGATATTGATATCATAGCCTTAACAGCTGCGCCGTTAATTCTGCATTCTCCAGGCCGGATAAGTAAGCGAAGGTTATGGGTCTGGTATGAACGAGAACAAGACGAAATATATAATGTCATCAAACAAACAGTCATCGCATTCGCGACTTGGCTCCCATGTCACTGTTGACAGTCATAACATCGAGGTCGTAGATAATTTAGTCTATCTAGGGACCAGCGTCAATACCAATAATAATCTCAGCCTTGAAATCCAATGCAGAATCATTTTTTCTAACAGGTGCTACTTTGGACTGAGTAGGCAATTGAAAATTAAAGTCCTCTCCCGGCGAACCAAAACCAAACTCTACAAGTCGCTCATCATATACTACTATATGGCACAGAAGCGTCGACAATGTCAGCATTTGATGAGTGTGCTTTGAGAGTCTTCGAGAGAAAAGTTTTACAAACGATTTATGGTTCTTTGCGCATTCGCAACGGCGAATACCACAGACGATGAAATGATGTTTGTACGAGTTATCCGATCATATTGACATATTGTAGTTCAGCGAATGAAGAGACAACGGCTACGCTGGCTAGGTCTTGTCGTCCGAATGGATGAAAACACTCTAGCTTTAAAAATATTCGATTCAGTACCTGCTGGTGGAAGCAGATTAAGAGGAAGTCCTCCACTCCCTTGGAAGGATCAGGTGGAAACCGACCCGATTTCACTTGGTATTTCCGGCACCAAACAGCGAAAAGAAGGGGTGAATAGCGCGCTATAATTGATTTGGCTGTAATCGCGTAAGCCAATAAAGTAAAAGAAGTTATAACTAACTCATACAGACATACTGCTACTTATGAGAGTTGTGTTAGAAGGTATAGTTCGATTGGAAATTATACGTGTATGTACGTGTATAAAAAACCTTACTTAATGACGACATAAATTATTGTAATATTAATTTCTTCCTTTAGAAGATGATAAACATGGGTTTGTTTAATATAAATTACCGAAAATCTACTACATCTTTTTTTTTGAAACGTTATCATAAAGATTTATGAAAACATTCAATTAAAACTATTGAAAATTATTTGATTGTTCTGGGTGCCGATTTCAAAAAACAAGTTTTTTAAGCTATTAAATAAAATAAAATGATTGAAATAGTGTTGAAACCGCAGTTGAAATCGTCGTTCAGCGACTTACTCAGTAGTTAGAAATCCAAAAATGTATTGTTTACAATATTGACTTTTTTGAAATTTTGGAAAAGTAATTTATCCAGAATTTGATCAAAAAAGTCATAGTAGTTCTTCACGGAAATACGTTGAAAATTTATGTTTCGAAATAAGATGTTGATGTTATTTCAAATTCAATTAATAAAAATGCTTTTGGAATGGATATACACGTGCGTCATACTCAAAGGAATTGTATTTTTCTAATTATTCTTGTAAAATTGTAGTTTTTAATGGAAAAATTATGTTAGCTGAACTATACAATAATAGACATATTATTTAAAATTGCGTTTGAAATTACAGGAAATTGATATTTAAAAAAACTAAATAATTTCTCAAATCGAATACTTCTTTTTAAATGGAGCTTTAAATTTATAAAAAAACATGTGAGGAGAACACGTTAGTATCACACTAGAAAAATTTCGCAACAATTGTCAAATAATCTAATGACATGTTTATTGCGTTCTTTAACTTCTTTAGTAGCTCCAGTAGTAAAAAAATTTCAAACTTTGAGCGACATTTCCGTAAAAAATATTAAAGCTAATATAAGTTAATTGGCGGCCCAATAGCCGAATGGTTATTATTGCGTACTGCCATTCCAAAAGGCCAATTATGTATGTATATAAATATATTCTTAATTAATTAACATTTTTTTATTAAAATCTATCCATAATTCTATTTTTGATCAATTTTGATTCGTTGAGATTATATTTTAATAACAAGTAAGTTGAATAAATGTGCACTACTGAACTAGCGAAAGCTAAAGTTTTAAAAGATTTTAAGTCCAGTTATCCCAAAACCTGAATCTATATCTTCTTCCTTATTGGCGTTGGTACCGCTTACGCTCGTCATTCATCTCCACCTGATGCCTCCAGCGGACGGGTATGATGAGCGACTTGTAGAGTTTGGTTTTGGTTCGCCGGGAGAGGACTTTAATTTCCAATTGCCTACTCAGTCCAAAGTAGCACCTGTTAGAAAGAGTGATTCTGCATTGGATTTCAAGGCTGACATTATTATTGGTGTTGATGCTGGTCCCTAGATAGACTAAATTATCTACGACCTCGAAGTTATGACTGTCAACAGTGACGTGGGAGCCAAGTTGCGAATGCGATAATTGTTTGTTTGATGACATTATATATTTCGTCTTGTCCTCGTTCACTACCAGACCCACAAGCTGCGCATCTTTATCCAGTCTGAAGAAAGCAGAACTCACGGCGTGGTTGTTAAGGCCTATGATATCAATATCATCGGCTTACGCCAGTAGTAGTTGTTTTAATCTATATAGTTCAATTAAGTAATCAAATTTTTGCACTTTCTAATGTTGAAATGTAATTAAATTCAATAGTCAAATAAAAAGTCCATGTTATAAACTATTTAACGCTTGCTGTGTGGTAAAGTAAGATATACATATTCACGTATCAAAATGTGTGGATATAAAGAAAAAAAAACAAAACAGTTAAAAAGTTAAGAAATTTTTAAGAAAATGTTAAAACACTAACATTCATACATACATTTGCAACAATTAAAATAAGCCATTATATAAAGTTGAATGTTGATTTAAATTGGCTTAAGTACTTTAGCTGTTTTAGCAGAACGCAAACATCTTAGGAACGAGTAAATTGCCATCTTGATCGCGAGTACGAGAACTTCCTTTTAACGAAATGGATAAGTATATATGTTACATATAATTTTATATGCACCTACATACGAGTATACACATACATAACTATACGTATATTACATGCATACGTACATACAGACCAGTATGTGCCTGGGCAAACCGTAAATTAAAGATATGTGACCGCAGCGGAGGTCTCGGTAAAAGTAACACCGTTCATTTAGGAAATACACGTAGTATTAAATTCTGGTGTGGAAAGCAGGTTACCAACCAGACAATCATCTCGAAAGCTTCCGCCACCGACAATGACAACGTACGGTAAAATTTGACATTTGCTACGTAAACCATTTCCACACACATAAAGTACTTTATTGTTTTTAAAAAGCGTGAACCCATTCATGTTTAAAGTGTAATCAGTTAAAAATGAAGAAATCAAAAAGACCGAGAAAGCCGCAAACGGCGGCGCTACTGTACGTTATTGTTTTTATTATGCGTACTTTAGTGATTTACAAGAAAAAGATAAAAATCTGTAAGATGTTTGTAAAGACTAAACAGCTGGCGAATAAACGGGGAAGGAGAATATAGTTGAAATTATCTCGTTATAAACTAAAACATGTCAATGTACTTATAATGTTGCGATAGCTTTTACTAGCAGAGAAACTTGAAAAAGCATTGGCTGCTGGGCGAAAAGCTAACGGCCCAGAGCGCACTTAAAAGGAAGCTGAAATACAAAAATCGCGAAATTGTTGTTACAAAACCCGAGTGTAATTAAAGCTATGTGAATATATACATACGTACGAGTACATAAATAGTCGTACATATGTATGTATTTATTTCTTTTAGCTCCTCTTTAGTTATTTATAGTTGGTCCCATCCGGTGTTCATTTAACTGAACCGTAAGTGTGTATGTGTGTGTGTGTGTGTGTGTAGATTTGCTGACACTTACAACAAGTAATTTATATGTTTCGTCAAATGCGGCTTTACGCCAAATTTTCCTACAAACTATACATAAAGTAGCAGAGATTGACTGGACGTTTCGCCTTGATACATTAATGCCTACCCAAGCCAATGGAAATGGAATAAGGAGATTGTTTGTTGCTTAGTACAAATTGCACTTCAAGTTTTAACTGTTTGTCTTGTAAGACAAATATGTAATTAATTACCAACTATTAAAGGAAACTGAATTCCTTACACACACTGAAATTGACTTCCTTATACTTGCCCACAGACAGGCAAACGTCAAACATCCCTACAAAAAACATAAATGCTTATGCATACGTGTGAAATGTGCTCCACATGGGTCAAAGAGTACTCCAAAATCAAAAATCAGAAATCATATAAAATATACACTACACTGCACTGCTTAATACAGGAGCACCTACTGAAGATTACTTACTTAAAAGCAAATGAATTGAAATATGCAAAATAAGGTATTCAAAACTATAGGCCTTTAGATACCAGAATATCGAACGGTACAAACAGCTCGATACAATCTCGACGATTTATGTTAATGGAAGGTATAAAAATGAACAGATTTCTCGTAACGAGTAATGACGCCGTAAGCTCTATAGGTAACACATACGAGTATATATTAATTAGCTTTTAATACTCTATACGAGTAATTACAAAACAGACTTTGGTTTCACCAAAAAATAACGAAAATTTGGAAAATATATAGCTAATTCTGGTCTGCCCTCCAGTTTTAATTTTGCTTTTGTTGGAGGTCTCTCAGGACACAATTACTCGAATCAATTGGATAGAAGTACGAGTGTGTGCCCAAGGCAAGAAAACTTATGAATTAAAAACTTTAAGGGAAAAGATTATTTCATATATTGTAAAGATGTTATACCGCTTCTCCGAGAACGAAGTATTTTTCAGAAAAATAGTGGTGAGTTTTGTTATAGAATTCTTTCTTGAAAAGCTTGAGGATGATAAATAGAAAAAATGTACGGATCTTGTATAATAAGTGACTTTAAATTACACGTTTAGAGCACTAAATATTTATTTTTTGAAAACCAGTGTTGTGGTCTCTTGTGTCACGCACATTTCATTAAATTATTTATTTCAATAAAAATTATGTGCAAACAACTAATATATTCCAAATACCGAGATGGTCGGATGCACGAATCAGATATAGTATTTTTAGTTGGTTCTCTGTCTCGTTGAAACATGTTTTAACGAATCTGGTTCATAAGAGAGAAGAAATTTAGTTATCCATTGAAATCAAACATATTTCACCACTTTGGGTTCAAACTTTTTACAAACTTTGATATAGATTTTAAAACGAATGGAGTCAAATTTGGAAATGGGTAATAATTTATCATAACTTATTTTGATAAAAAACTAATCGAGAGTTCGAATGTAGAACAAAAGTTTCCTCAACTGGGGGACTAAATGTATCTCACCTGTTTCCTTTGCGCGTGATCTGGCTGGCTTCAGCCGATTGAGACGACATAATTTCTGTGCTCCAAGCACCTACCTTACAGAGTACAATAAGCTTACTTAATGCCTTAAGCACTTAGGCGCTTCTCATAAAAATCCAAATCTTGTTATTAAAAGCAAGGTGGTTGACAGACAGTACAGATTGAGATGAATTCAAAAGGATAAGAAAACTTATAAAGAAGAATCGATAGCAATTCACTACAATACTTTTTTTAATATTTATTTTGAATACCCATTCGAACATGTTGATGCTATGAAAAAGTTATGCCTTGAGAATAGTTTCGAAAGTAATCAAATTGAAATACCATCTTATCCTGATCATGTTATCCTGAATCGGAGTAAATGGTCCTACCCTAAGACAAAGCAGTACTTATTGCAACAGATATTTCATACATATTGTGATTATTTTTGGAGTAGTTCTTGCTCCATTTTACATGCGTGCATGTAATATTTGCATTTGTCAGCTGGGTACTCACATATTCGTACAACAGTAAATAAAGACGAGTATGTGCATATTCTTGTCTATGCTTATAATCATATATTTCATGTCCTCTTGGATACCACACATTTCAATAAGTGCGTGTATGATATGTACAAAATTTACATACATACGTGTACTCGTATATGTTGGAGTTTCTATTACTTTCTTCGTATGCCTTCCAGGACACATGAAGACGAACTGTATTTGTGTTTGTATTTTCTTTTTCTGTTGACGGAAAGTGTGTCTAACAAAGAAATGTCCTTTGCATTTTCAAATTTAAATTACTTGGGCAACTACTATAAAATACTATGTAATGGGGAATTTGTAGTTTTAAGAATATCGCCCAAGAATGACGTAAGGAAGGGGATTTTTTGACATTCATATGTTTGCTGAACTATAGATGTGTTTGTTAACTTCATTAATAAAATATATTGAATAACCCTTAGCCGAATCAGTCAATCCTTTCTACACAAAAAATTACGTTGGGCATAATAATAAAAAATGTATTATGTAACAGATTCCGTGACCAAATTTTAATTTGAATTTCATTTATTTATCCGTACAGTAAGACACAGAGTCTTTTCATTGTACACATATTAACATACCTATAATGAATTACAATTTGTTCTGAAAATAAAATAAAAACTCTGATAAAATGCACCGGTTGTTTATATATCCAGATATTCTCGAAAATTTGTATTATCTCTGCTCGATTACAGATTAGTTTAGAATTATCCACATGCTGGTTCAAAATAATTTTTTGGGCAAGTTAAAATATAACTACATTCCGAAGGCGTAGAGAAAGGAATCAGTAGTCTTTATTCCTTCCTTTTATCCTTCCTTCTTAAATCACTAGAACGGATTAAAGCAAATTTTCCACCTCATATCAGAAAGGAAAATCGACAGAAACTGCGTTGCATAGCCTAATTTTATTGATTGAAAACCCTTTCAACGAAAAGAAAGTCTGCTACCTTGCCTTCCTTGACATACACGGTGTGTCCCAAAAACAACCGAACTTTTTGGATATAAAATAAAATACACATTATATTATCTTTGAAAGTTATTATTTATTCAAAATAGGTTCCATTTGACTCAACACAAGGTATGGAACGATCAACCAGCGCATGCATAGATTTTTTTATGTCATTTATAGAAATATTCTTCAGTACCTCGGCTACGGCTGCTTGAATGGCTGGGATATCATCATAAAATGCTCCCTTCATCTTGGTTTTCAGTTTTGAAAATAAAAAATATTCACATGGTGATAGATCAGGCGAATACGGAGGATGGTCGATGAGAGAAATCCTTTTTTTTCATTAAAAATTCGTTCACTTTTTTGGTCTTGTGAGGTGGTGCATTATCGTGCAATAAAAACAGCTGTTTTCCTGCTGGATATTCTAACGATGTAAAACGCCTAAATAGTATTTTCTATTAACAGTTTGACCTTCTGGAACAAATTCCTTGTGGACAATACCCTTTGAATCATAAAAAGTAATCAACATTGTCTTGATTCGAGACTTCTGAAAACGCAATTTTTTTGGTTTTGGCTCGCCTTTGGACTTCCATTCAGCAGATTGACGCTTAATTTCAGGGTCATATTTAAGCACCATGTCTCATCACCAGTTACGATCGAATCAAGGAAGTCTGGATCGTTTTCAGCAGTTTCAATAATGTCTTTGCACTGCTCCACGCGAGCGATTTTTTGGTCGTCATTTAATTCATGTGGAACAAATCGCGCACAGACCTTTCTTTTCCCCAAATCTTCAGTTAAAATTCTCCAAATAGTGTTTTTACTCGTATTCAATTCTTCAGCCAACATTCTCCTAGTAAAATTTGCATCGATACCAATGATTTCAAGGACTTTTCCCACCAGTTCAGCACGATTACTAGTTTCTGGACGTCCTGCTCTAGGGTCGTCATTTAAATCCTCACCACCATTTTTAAATCGTGCAAACCACGTATAAACTTGCGTACGACTCATACAATCATCACAATAAACTTTTTCCTTTAATTCGTATGTCTCAGCAAATTTTTTTTTAAGTTTGACACAAAATTTTATATTTGCTCTTTTTTTTTTTTGAACCATTAGCACACTTTTGGTTTTATTGAAATGGCTGTCACTTTTACATCTGTCATCCGACTTACATGAAGTTAGGTGCATTTGAAAGAGGATGAATGTATCTTTTTAATGTTGCAAATTTTCAATATATGGCGCTGTATGTTTTATGATTTAAATATAAAGTTCGGTTATTTTTGGGACACACCGTGTAGAGGGAGTTTTCAACAACATCTTACCGGATGCTGCTAAATCTGCATTAGAGGCTCTAGGGGTAAGCACCACACTGAATAAAGGCAACATTTCTGGGGATAATTCTGCCATTTTGGAGGTAGCTAACTACATTGGAACTGACTCAGGGGCATTGATATCTTACAACGATTTCGAAAATTGTGCTGGACTGTCCCCGATCTCTGAAGGAGATGGCCAAACAGAAAACATTATCTGTAAATTGGGTTCCTAAGTCAGACAAACTTAGCCAGGCACTAACAAGCAGATTCGTTTCGGCAAAGAACGCATCGCAACTTGCTGAATTTCTATACAAACTTAACCGAAATGAAACCGATTCCAAGTTCGTAGAAGTCTTACAGGAGATGCTGTAGAAGCTGTAAGAACAATGATAAGCAAGGAGACCCATTCTTGATATAAGACTGCCCCACCTTGGGCAGAGTGAGGCTCTAATATCTAGGAGCTGCTTTAATTTATGAAATTTATAAAGGAATCGAACTGGATAAGTACAGTGGGCGCATTTCGTTTAGCCGAATTCTGACATTGCATGGATTTATTGGAATCATCTTAATTATTAAGTTTTGTTTTTTTATACCTGTTAAAGCCATGCCGAAAGGACCATACTTGTCGAATAAAGATAAAGCTGTTATAACGGCGTATAAATATTATAAACGGATTGAGTAATGTGCAAATTGCTTTAAAGATTCACAGATCTGAGAAAGTTATTAGAAATTTTTTAAAATTGGGCAAGAATTATGGCCAGAAGAAAAAAAAACTACAGATAACAAAAAAATTACAGTACGCCAAAAATGTTAAATTGTTGATGACAGTCCTCCTGAAATGGGGTTAATTCTGCTTCTTATAAAAAATATTAAAAAGCTCTTTGAAATGGAAGCTTATACGCTCATTCTACTCGAATTAAATTATCATGAAAAAGGATGAATTTTTAGTCGTCTATGGATATGAAACTAATTCTTGAAATATGCGTATAACTTCCAAAGTCGATGTTGAAATCGCCGTCAGAGTTTCAAAGCCAATTCTAACATAAAACTATTTTGTATCATTTGGTTCGAACACCCGGGAAGGATGTTTAGCAAATATTTCTTTGAAGAATTTCCTAGCGCTTTTTAAAAATTTATTTTAGTTGGGTTTTAACTAGTGATAACACCTTTTTATCTTTTGGGCTTGAGTTCAATATGGCTAGTCAATTTATTTATTTTTTGAAGTCTATTAACCATAGTCAAACTTGATGACCTTTAAAATTTACTAGACGAAACCCCGCTACTGTTCAAAAACTGTATAGGCTGAGAAGTTTGACTTTATATAGACCGATTTCTTATAAGTACTCTAGTATAGAAAATAAACATTCTAAATCTCAGTAATGGAAATGTCATAATAAATTCAAAAACATATTTTCAGCATTTTGTTTAAAATACAGCGAATGTTTTGTCTTAAAGTTTTTCCAAAAAATGATGGGGATCTAGAGTTTATCCGCCCCTCGAAACTCCTTTTTATTTTCATGCCCGAAATACCATAGGAGGGGTTGAAATTCCCTGTCGAGAGGCGACCGCCATTAAAAAAGTTAACTTTGTATTTATAATTTTGGATGTTGGTCTGACCAAGACTCGAATCCTGGCCTTCTGATAGATAGTACGTACTTCGAACCTAACGGTCATGTATATATCTAGTATGTACCTATGTACATATACATTTCTACATATGTACCTATATAATGAGTGATAATCTTATAATTAGAGTTGGGACCCAAACGAAAGCTGTATTTAACATTATACAGCTCTCCTTAATATTTTGAGCATCAGAATTAGGCTTAAGATTTAGAAGCACATACATACATATTCACATAAAAGCCAATAAAAAGCTCTGTCTGACGCGAATACCTGTAGTAGCCTAGTCTGCCTGTCAGAAATATTTAGAATACAAATAACATTGAAGATAAAAGCCTCTTTTCTTAAATGCTGCAATTGGATTTACAAAAGTCATACCTTGTACCCAAAGAAGCAAATGTTGCTTTCATGATATTTTATAATTTTTTACGCAGATATCACTCATTACCCGAATGACCGAACCCTGTACCGACAAACAGTAATTATTATTTTATTTTTATACAAAATAAAATTATGATTTTATTATTTTAGGAGTAAGCAAGTGCATACACATATGTATGTACAAACATTTGTATGTACGAGTACATGTTTCCATTATTACTTTGGGAAGGGTAAGAGACATAATGAGTGTAAAAAACACCAATCCTCCAACAAATATAAGATACTTTAATGCACTTAAGTATGTTTCTACATATACACGTACATACATATTCATTATGGGTGATCGATTTTTTGAACTTTATTATATAGGTATCGAAAACTACCAAAAAGTTAAGAAAAAACTCCATTAAAGAATGGCTCTAAAGACAATTTGGGGTCGGTGTGGACAATATCCGCATGACCAAGGGCAAACATCGTTTTAAAGTAGTTAAAATTGGATGAAAATAATCGACCCACCTTAATGTGCTTGCCTTACATGTAACTATTATACATATGCATGTCCATATGTATATATTGTACATACATACCTTAATACAAGCATAGTAGATACAGCGCTTCAAACTTTGTTATGACATCAACCAGTGATGATGGTTGCCTGCGGCTGGATGTTGTAGGTGTGAATTACTGTTTTGGGATTTTAAAATGCAGTTAGGATGCCAAGCAAAACGAACGACTCCCATGGTACAGGTATAGTGTACTCTGGAGTGTCGTGGTCAGCTGTATATACCACCCTCTACAGTCATTTTTATCTGTAGATGGTATTTTTATAACATTCTGACAATATGCTAAATTCATTTCTTCTAAAATAACTTATGAATTGTTAACTCCATACATACATACAATACATGCGGTATGGAAATCCAATATATCCACACACGAGAAAGAACGTGTTAATCTTCAAATACTACATTCGTACATATGTACATATGTAGCCGGGCCAACAGTTTTCAGAAACAAAATATACTCAGTTTCAGATTCGTAGAAATATCTCAGACTTTTCTGTTTTATTTTACTATATTTGAAATTTGTAAGTCAAGTAATCTCGTTTGAAACTACCTTTCCATTAAGTATTCTAATATAGAAATATTAAGAAAACTACAAATGTATTGTAAATTCAAATTCAAAGATTCCGTCTAAGTTCTTGATATTGATTAAACTAACTTTTACTTTACTTATGGACTGGACTCACATCTGTAATTTTCTTCTTCCGTACTGAAATAAATACTAAGTTAGATAGTGATCTTTCGGCTAACACTCTAAAACTCGAAGTTAAGTCAACCGAAAGGTCCGAATAAATTTACAATATAGTTACAAATATATTATATTTTGTACTCAAATGTAAACTAAGTTGTTGCAAAAGTTAGAATTCTCATTCAAGAAATATAATTCGCTCCCATTTATATATATATATATTTATAATTGGCTCTTTATAACGGCTGAAGCGATTTTCGGCCGAGCTCCTCCTCCAATTTGTTGTTTTGCGTCTTGATGTTTTTCCAACAAATGGAGGGACCTACAGTTTATACTAAGTCGCCTCCGAACGGCTGATGGTTTTTTTTATAAGGAGCTTTATTTCATGTCCGAAATACACTCGGAGGGGTGGACATTCCCTGCCGAGGGGCGACCGCAATTAGAAAATTTTACTTAATTTTTTATTTAAATTAATTTTCCGTAACTTTTTTTTTTGGATGTTGGTGGCACCGGGATATGAACCCGAGCCTTCCGAGTGGCAGTACGCAACACTAACCACTCGGCTACCGCGGCCGCCCCTATTTAGTTTCATAAAATATCATACTCCTCCCTCCTACCATACAGAATAATTTCACAACTCGTACATAGTAAATAGGAATACATATAACGTTATGTCTCTCTCTTCACAATAATAAATAGTTTAATCAGTTTGATTTTCTATATATTTTAAGATTTAAATGTACTTGCCTCCTGGATATATGTATGTATAGGTATTATATTATACAGACATATAATTTTTGTATTCCTTCATATCTTTATACCTTCATATCCTTCCCTTATTATTATATGTGTGCAATTCTTTGTACATATTTTCTTTCATTCTGAATATGACTAACATTGTTAAATTGAAGTTTTTTAATTAATTTATTTATTTATATAAGATATAGCTTACAACATAAATCTTATAAGCTATTTGTTTGGGAGCTATAGCTACTAGTTTTTTAATTATTTTGACTTACCAGAATAAAAACTATGCATGCTTTGTAAGTCTTCCTCTTCGCTGTCTTCATCATCATCATCATCTAAGTATTGTTCGTTATCAGTATTGCATTCTTTATCCGATTCTTCTAAATTATTCTCTTTAATGGTTGGAGAGACATTTCCGTCCATATTTCTTGCCGGAATATCCGATGTCGACTCCATTATGGTGTGGGGTGGCACTGATTCTGCAAAAAATAAATGCAAGCGTCTGCAATATAGGTACGTTAAACATAATATAATATAATTTAATATAATATAGTTGGTGCTCTGTAACCGCTGAAACGAATTTAAGCGGAGCTCCTCCTCCAATTTGTGGTGTGCATCATGATGTTTCTCCAACATGACAATAAATGGAGGGACCTACAGTTTGTTGCCTCCGTACGGATGTTTGGATGTTGGTCAAATCAGGACTAGAATCCTGGATTTCGGAATGGCTAATCACTCGGCCTTTGCTATCCTTAATAAAACAAATTCATATACGAAGTCAACAAAATATTAAAGAATATCAAATGTTCAAATTCTTGAGCGCTTAATCCATGTTTTTGTTATTTTCATGTTGTTCTTTTAGAAAATAATAATAATTGGTATGTAACATACATATCAACAGATAAATAATAATAATTTTGTAAATCTATGTGAGATTGTGTCTATCTCTCAAAAACCCTTTCGTTCTCATAATTTTCATTTTCAAATCAGTGAAATTTTTTAACTAATTCGGAATTAGAAATTTAATGGTTTAAAGCTGGCAGAGAAATTTTAGAATTTACAATATAAATAAATGCTCTTATTCGTTCGCTGGGTATTGTTGCTTACAAGTGCTTGCTTATGTCCGCACACACAAATTTATTTATTTATTTATGTGCTTGTAGTAGGTGTCTTAATGCAACATGACGCTGTAGCTGCCGCTGCGTTGTTAGTAGATGTATATACATATATCCCAGGTGTAAGGAATTTTGATTAGTCAAATCTCAAGGGCCCCATAATTCCCCCAAAGAAGTATACGTTGCCGCATTACACTAAGGCGAAAATAAAAATAATAACATTGAGAGCAGTTCAAAAAAAGTTAACATTTATTCTACGAAAGCTCTCTTTTTCTCTTCATATGCTCAAACATTTTGTTGCTGTTACGATTGTTTATTCCAAAAATGAGCAAAATAAAGTGTCGCCAATGTACAATCCTTGTGTATATATGTATATAATTATTATTAGGGGCATCCTTGTTATTTAGAATATGTTATTATGTTATACGAGTATGAACCAAAATTTGTTTAAAATAATAAACAAATAAAAGAAATACCAAACTCCACTGGATTGAGGGAATTTCATATTTTGAAAAGCACCTGCACGAGCATAATCATTTTACATTTGAAGTTACACAAGTATTTAATACGATTGCATTTGGTTATTATTATAAAAATCGCAACAGAGCAAAAGAGAGTTATCATTTGAGCACTCACAGGCGCATGCTCACTTGTGATGCTCACTTAAGATTTTAAGAGAACACTAAAGTTGTGAGCATAGAAAGCTACTCGGACGAGCTTATATACGAGGCCTACATTCGTATGATTTCGAATACTTGCACATGTATGCATGAATATGCTTTCATAACATTGAAATGAAAACAGCTGTTTAAAATTGGCAAAAGCGTAATCACGTGCATTTCCGCCCGTTTGATTTCGTTTCCTCCTCCAAGGTTTTAAATATTGAAAAACATTCACAGTTATTAATATATTTCATACAATTAGAAATTCGCTTTTATCATTGTTTTAGCTACATATATCCAATATATGTACAGCAGACGTATAAAAATATCCATTAAAACCGTTAAAACTCTATGTTAAAATCTTAAAAAGTTCTTAACTAACTCGTTGGCAAAATCACATTTAGATTTAATTACATTTTTGTATTTAAATTCAAAACGAACGTGGAAAATATCGTATGTGCTATATATACATATATGTATGTACTATACATATGTATATTTAATTTTTATTTAGAATACAATTCCAATCACCTCTCGCAAATGTAGTTTCTAAGATTTTTCTTACATTCTTATTGATAGCTAATTAAAACTAATTTGTTTGTTAACTCATTTATTTGTTGGAGTTAACTCATTCCTGACCCGGCGTAATTAATTTAAAACACAACTTCGCTTTTGAACCGCTATTATGATTCACTTTTTAGTGTTCAATAACGAAAACGATTACAGTATAAAATGCTAGAAAATATATACATGTATATGTACAATGTACTAGATGAATCTGGACGTTGAAAACTGCTCCTGGAAGAAAACTGGAAAACAGTGGGGTCATTGAACTTTACTTTTTCGAATATGAGGCTGGAGCAACAGTTACGTTGAATTGATTGCATTATCGAGAGATGATTAATGATTAGTTATGGCCGGAATTGGATGATATTTCAACGATACGTGGCACTCGTACAACGTAACCATAGATCTTTTAAGGGAAAAGTGTCTTTAAATATCAAAATAACACCTCTTATTGGAAATCCCGTTACGTATGTATTGCAGGTCAGGAGCTTCTTTGCTATTGGTGGTAAAGAATATCCTAAAAAGGATATCTTAATAGCTATGTTGTGTAAAAGGATTGGTGAATTGAACGATCAATAAGATCGTTTTTTATTTAATGCATAATATTTTGTACTTATTACTACTGGTTGAGAATGAAGATGCTCATATTGCAACTGAAACGATTGAGGGCTTAGTTAGCGATGAAAGTCAAACGGAGGAATTCATGGTTGAACCAAAGAATTCCAATTTTCAACAAAGCTTTAGAACGCGCTGAGAATAAAAATATAGCGTACTAAAACGTCTACGAGAAAAGACTGTGTTGAGCAGTTTGCAAACAAAAAGGTTCAAAGAAATATAACCAGATTTTTCAATTACCCCATCTCTCACCTCAAGTGCATACATGTATTAAATTTTATATTTTTCAAAATATCTGCATATGAATTAATATATATAAGTCATGAATTCAAAGCACAATTGAACATACGTAGGCTGCTATATATAGGTCTGGCCTAGGCAACACTAAGTGTTGCCAGGTGCAATCTGACATTTCCATTGGAAAGTTTGACATTTTTCAGCATAACATCACTCAGAACGTTTTGTCATTTAATCGTGAATTGTTTTATTTACAGGGAATTAAAAAATTCATCTCGGCCGAAAATTGGAATTAACTCGTGAACATTTTCGTGCGATCATTTTTCACAACTTTCGACGTGGATTATCACGACAAGAGTGCATCGATGAACTAAAATCTTTGTATGGCTATGAAGCACCCTCCTATAGCACTGTGAAAAACTGGTACAACGATTTCAATCGTGGCCGACGCTCGCTCAAAGACGAATTCCGTGAAGGTCGTCCAAAAACAGCCGTTGTGCCAGAAAACATCGATGCCGTACGTGAACTGATAATGCAAGACCGTCATGTAACATACCCTCAGATTGAGGCATGCCTATGCATTTCTCCCACCAGTATATTGTACATTCGATATTGCATGAACACCTGGCCGTAAAAAAGGTTTGTTCTCGTTGGATCCCGCCCAATTTGACAATCGCTCAAAAAAAGGCTCGTGTGGATTGGTGTAAAGAAATGCTGAAAAAATACGATCGCAGTGCTTCAAAAGACGTTTATAAGATCGTCACAGGTGGCGAATCATGGATCTATGCGTATGAGCCCGAAACAAAATAGCAATCGACCGTGTGGGTCTTCCAAGACGATCCAAATCAAAAAAAAAAAAAAAACCATTTTCGTTGATAAATATTCGTATTTTCATTATTAGGCTAGAAATATATATAGCAGCCTACGTAATATAGGTTTTCTTTTTTTAAATTTCTTAAAAGAGTTGGCAACTTCGCAAACATGAACAGGCTTGGTTTTATATGAGCCACGAGTGTATAGTATTAGCAAGAAAAACTAAAATTTTTATTTCAAGGTTTTATACAAAAATTAAAAATACAATGTTTTGCTGAGCTGATTGTTCTTTGGTTTTTGTTTTTGTACATGTAGTTTTGTCCTATTGAAGCGCTCATTTTTATACTCGGTTGTTGTATGTACACAGAGTATGGTATATTGGGCTTGTTCAGTTAACGGTTTTATGCAGCGGCATAAAATAATTAAGATAGATATAAATATGTATATGCATATATCGCATAGCAAAGTTCATGGAATAACAATACAGATATCTCTCTGTTCCTATGAGTACAGTATAATTCAAGTAAGGTTTGAGATGTAATCGGTTTCCGATTGATTTGGAAACTTATTCCACCAATAGATGTCTCAGCATTTAGTGCCATAATTTAGTGTCAATTTAATATAGGATTAAACTACCTTCCTCCTGTAGTACTAGTAGTGGTTAATAAGCAAAACACTACACTTGACACTATTGAACCGTGGAATATCCAAAGAATAGAATAGGAGTCCTTAATACGTTGAAATGTTCGTGCTATAAGATGAGAGACGGTTGTGTAATCATTAGCCACAACATTTTGCGGGTAATAAACTGCGAAACGAAACACAATCACCCCCCCCAAATTTATTGGTTACGTGATTGTAAGAGTGTAACGTTCGCTAATCAGCAAATACTTACATTCATCGCTAGATCAAACTCAAAAATGTATCAGATGCCACCGAAAGCTGCTATGCATATACGTGTATGTGGGTATGAATGTATGTAGTGGTAATTATGACAGCAAAGCTTTCTTTGCTTCCATGCATTGCCGGATAGTTATGCAAATTTCGGCATTGTTGAACACCAGCAACAGCGCGCCCAAGTGCCTGGCATTCGTTAGCTCTCACTAAATCTACCGTTCCGTATTGCACCGTAGAAATTCCTTTAGATGTCCCACATTTATCAGGGCCAATATGTTCATGTGCTCGTACTTTATATTCCCGAGGATGAGTATATATGTGCGTTTGTATATCGATTCAATCATCATTGACTCGTCAACGATGAAAGGACTGGAGCGTCCATTTTGTACACTTAAAAAAGTTTCAAAAAACATTTTTTCTGTGACCAACAACAGAATGTGAAAATGGCGCCCACTAAATATTTTGCATGTTGCACATTAACAATGTCAGTAGCACAACCCGTAAGTACTAAAAAATTATTTTATCTATTTCTATGTTTAAATTTTTTTCAATGTTATAGTTACAAACAATATGATTTTCTAACCACCCTGAGAGCCAATTGTTGGTTAAATATTAAATGTTAAATATTAAATATGAAATATGAAATCTGATAAATTATAATTTTTGTCTCATGGAGATAATTTCAGTGAACGAAGTCTCGTCAAGTACTCCATTGTGGCACTTACCCATTATATCTGTAATAACCAATAACCTGGCAAGTGATTTTGCACTTGATTTTAGCTTAAATATAGACAGCTATTATCGAATGCACATATTTAAGCAATGAGGGAATCTTTACCCGTTCCTTGATTTTTCATAAAAAGCAACGGCCATTATTTTCAGCACGGAATTTCTTATCATACACGTATGTATATTCTATATGTATAAGACGTAAAAAGGTAGTGTTGTGCAACGACAGCTGATCCTACTATATAAAGCTCCTCAGCTTTCATTATCACTCCCCTTGCCTTGCATGAAAAATCCCAAAGGAAAGTAAGGGAACAAATAAATCAAGATGAACACTGTCCGTAGACAGATTAAGATCTCGAGGCCGACAATCTTCTATCCAAAGCTAATTGCCACGAAACCAGAGCAACAGCCTCGGAAGCGGAAGGGATGGTCCAACCAGGACTGTCTTGCTATATAGAAAACTTTACACTATATGTATATATAAAACTTTACAGTTGCTAAGCGTGGCTGAATATTATGGACATTCGAACGCGATTTTTTACAGTGCAGATTAGCAGGATCCGCCAAAAACTTCATAAGAACGAATACATAAATATGTACTCTGAAACATACATTCGTATTCTTCTATATATTTATTCCTTGCAGTCGAACATCAGTAAAAGTACTACTATGATGCCGTGTATGAATTTGCACTAGTCCAAAAGAAACTGTTTACACGTACATGTACTATATGTACACGTATGTATACTTGTGGAAATATGATGTTTAAAAGACTATTCATTTCACGCTGATCTTGTATAATAGTGAATAAAATATCATTAGACCAATATTAATGTTAGAAAGAATTAAGATATACCTATAATATAAACTTGTTTCCTTTATTATTAATATTAGTATTATTTTTTAGAAATTCGAACTAGTGAGCAACCAGAAAGTTTCTGTTAGCAAGTTGGTAATTGTCATTTTAGAATACCATTTGTTTGCATGTAGAAAATATTGTTGTATGCCCTAGTTGACATGCATACGATGTAGATCTTAACTAGTATATTTGACTGCAGGTTTTGTGTGTATGGCGCATACACATGTATTTCATAATGGCATAATGGCGGGGAAGTCAACGCAACATCATGCACTGTCACTCAATTTAGCGTTTGGCACTTCTGACGGTCTTCAAAGCGCGCAAAACACATTCCAAAGCGAGCTTGACGAGTCGTCGTCGTTCATTTATGGCTTCGGAATGAATGCACGTTGTCCGTTCTGTTCCATGTCCATGGCCAACACGCGCGCGCAACATACCACACATCCATAAAGTGCAATCCTTATTTTGAATCTGGGGAATTCCTCATTGGAAAATTTGAATACGAACGTCGACAATAAAGCGGAGGATGGTGAATACCATGAGCTAGAGAATGCTTAATATTTTGTTGCACGCACGTGTTCAAGCCGCTGCCTCTAAAAAGTATAAGTGCATATTCTACCTCCTTGTTGCAACATTGGATGCCATCAGTTTTGAATTCGGTGTTTCGATTTTATGACTCGCTACCACCTCCTGAAGGATAAGTATCTTACGTATTTGAGTAACCGTCAGCAAAAAGGATTTTGACTATAATGTATATCAAATACTCTTGTGTATGTATATACATTAATATAGTTCTGCTGCAGTCGAGGAGAAAAGTACTTAATAACATACAAATCGGCTAAAGTAACTTCGTTTGATACATACATACTAGTATGTACCATACATGTATGTATGTGAAGAAACATTGAAATATTGCCTACGATGCGCTTACTGGGTGGGATCAATTGTATTAAAAAAATTAAATAAATTGTAATATTTTAATAAAAATCCAAATAATATTAAAAAATAATTAATCTCAAATATTTATGTTACAACTGACATTTCCCACTTAATCGCCAATATTTCAAATGACTGATATGTTGTCATTTTAAATTGCCATTTTTTTCAGAATTGCCGAAAATCGATCCATCCTAATGGACATAATGCGTGGCAAATATTTTGGAATATACACTTATATGTAAGTACATATATAAATATGTGTGCGGATAGGTGTGAACGTATGTATGAAAATAGTTGCTCTTCTTTAACGTGCTCAACACCGTTGATAATTATGCAACATATCCTTTGGGAAATAGTGTCTACTGCTGTTACCACTTGACTTGTCCTCTTTGTTGGTGTCAATCGTTGCTTTTTTAATGCAAACTTTTGTTTTGTTCACCACATTTTAGCTTATCAATGGAACATTGACTGTAATCAAATGGCTTTCTGATCACTTACTGTACACAGTACAGTTAGGCTAATAAATTCATAATTAAAAGCCTCCTTATCCCTTTGTGCATTGGAGGCTAAAATCTACATCACATCATTAACTGTTATTACGAGAACCGTATTACCGTAAGTAATTGCATTAGCGGTGAGGAAAGCATTGAAATAGAATGGCTAACCATATTCGATAAAGTGTGCCATGAAGAATTCATTCATCGAATTAAATTGTCTTTGCTAACAAATTTTCATCAGATCCTCATATCATACGCCCCATGATGACTTATCGCAATTATGACTGGCGTTCCTCAAGGTGTCGTTTCGAATCCAATACTGTAGACGCAGAGGTAAAACTCAACATTGGCAGACCATAACGCTATTTAATGTCCAAGCAAGAGCTCATTCAAAGCTTCAATTGCATTAGAAAACCACCTAAAGTTCATTGGAAGTTGGCAGTGAAAGTTGCGTGCAAAAGTGTAAGCTTATCACATTCGGACTAAATACGAGAAACCTTCCCATAACTGAAACTAAACAACGTAATTATCATCCAAGGAAGTAAAGCTAGGTACTTTGATATCCACTTAGATTGACGATTGAATTGGTATGGTCATATTTCTGATAAAATACGGCAACTTAAACTTCAAATTGCCAACTTAAATTAATTATTGAGTAAATATTTAGTTCTTGGATCCCAAAATACCTTTAAACGATTCTGGATTCGGTCTTACAGCCAATATAGATGTAAAGAATACAATTTAGAGGCTCTACTTGTGCAAATAGTATTCATATTTAATCAAAATAGCTACAATCTTCACGGGTACACCGTGGTATATATCTGTACCTGTACCTGTTGAAACTACAGAATCATCTGAAACCCTTAGTGTACATTATGTCCTGTCTAGTAAGCCGAGCCCACCTTCAACGAAGGGATATGACAGTTTTTAGAAAAGTAATGATTCAAAAACCGATCATTAGTAAAATTTACAAGTCATTAAGATTTTGAAATTTGTTATTATGTTTTAATTAAGTAATTTCAATTAAAAATGTCTTTGATGTTTTAAAAAAGTTAAATTTATAATATTAAAGAATAACATAATTTTTTTAAAGAGTTCAAGTTTCTAATTATAAGAATTAAAATAATTATGCAATCTTTTTAACCGTTGAGCCAGCTTCGGCCGAGCTTCTCAAATTTTTGGTGTGCGCCTTTATGTTTTTCGACCGATGTGTTTGTACAGCCGATGGACTTTTATGAAAAGCTTTAATTTCTTGCCGGAATTACATGACATTCTCTGCCGGTTTGATGGACTTAGTATAAAGAAATTAATTACTTGAAATACAACAGCGTTTTTTATATTTTTTTTTTGGTAAACAAACATCAAAAGGTATAAAATGAACAAGTTTTTTTTCTAAAATTTTTTTTTTTTAATTTAGTTGAACTGTAGGTCCCTCTATTTGTTGGAAAAACATCAAGACTCAAAACCACAAATTAGAGGAGTAGTGGTTACAAAACGCAAATAATTTTATTTAGTACATTCGGGCTCTGGGCAACCATTGAAACAATTTCGGATGTACTACGCTTAGCGTACAGTGAATTTGAAAATTCCGGCACAATAAATTTCTGAATTGAAATTATTTACAATACATAAAAATGGAAATTATTAATTTCTAGCTTAAATTATGGCATGTTTGGTTTCCATAAAATATATCTATAGCTAGTACAAAAGCCCAGTCATACGCTTTTTAACTTTTACTGCTTGGTACTAGGATCCCATTAGTGAGACGCATGAAATATTACCAAAAGATACTATTATATACACGTGTAGGTATATACAATTGTTGACGCTTTGTAACCGCTGAAGTGATTATCTGTCGAGATCCTCCTCCAATTTATGATATCCGTCGATGCTTTTCCAACAAATGGAAGGACCTACAATTTATTCATGACATTCCTGTCGCAATTAGAAAATTTAATTTTGGATATTGGTGGAACCAGGAATTGAACCGTGGCCTTCCGAATGGCAGTACGCAAACCAACCATTTGGCTATAGCGGCGGCCGATAGTATTATTTAGGGAACAGTAATCTTAACAGAAATATTTAGTAATTTTTAGGTTGTTCATTTGTGTTAAACAAATTTTATTCGAAAGAGAGGCGAATTAAAACCAAGTTCTTCATCACCGTCAGTGCAAAAATATATCGATCGAGCTCAGCATTTGGCTTGCTTGTTAAAACACATACATAGGTTCAGTTAAACCGACGGGGCGTATGAGTAACGAAATTGTTTATTTATGTTATTTCACCAAATTGTTTATTATAATTTGCAACAAGTCCTAATTAGATAATACTCCATAATATGAAATTTCATTTTTATAATATATGCATATATAAAAATATATATATAATGAATAAATTTTTAGGCCCTGAGATATTTATTATTTTGAAAAATTTTATGTTATTTAATTAAGTAAATATATTATATATGTATATGTTACAATTATTCCAAAGACTTTACAGCTGGAGCTATAAGAACTTTTTAATGCTGTTTTTTAAGATTAGTTTTATTAATGCACAATACAATTATAAATTTTTAGTATACATGTATATCTGGAATTTGAAGAGCTCTTTATGGAAGTACACCTGTTAGAAGTAACAGTCAAGTTGAAAAGAAAACAGGAAAATGAATATGTTGGGAAAATATGATAACTTACTTTTGTTTAATATTTGATACCCAAAGGAATAATAATGACAAAATGAGCAACTTCCATGCGGTCGCAGACGTTGTTGCGACGGGAGTAACGGCAACAACTACAAAGGGCAAAACGAAGAGAAAATCATCTCGCAAGATGTTCCTCGTAGAATACAAACACATATAAAACCCACGTGTAATCAGGCATACCACATATACAGACGGGTATACATACATTCTTATGGCCAGTTTCCGTTGTTCTCACGCAAGGATAACACCATAGCAAAATATTGGTGGATATATATACATATACATATATGTGTATGTATGTACATATGTACATACCATACATAAACAAATTCTCATGTTTAAGTATTACTATGTGCGTAGCAAGTATTTATTCGCACCAAAGTGATGCTCATGGGATTAAAAAAGGCATTTATATGTATGTAACATATAGTATACTTCTATACGCAAACGTACAACAAGTATACTGGTACAAACTCAATTTCAAAAACGTGAAACGGTGACAACTTCTGATACACACATATGTACATATGTGCAAATGTTTACGTTTTGTACTTTACATTAGGGCAACCATATTTCTTCACATGGTCATGTAACTTTTGAGCACGAGAATAAACTCATCGAATATGAGTTTTGTGTTTATGAAAAGTTGGCAAACTCTTTTTGTATGTTTTGAAAATGTTTTTAAGGAAGACAAAAATTTATACGCGGCCGAATACTTTATCCTCCAACAAAGGATTAAAATACTTTTGGACATTTTTTTTTACATATGGAGCCTTAACTACTTTAAGATTACCCAAAGACTGCCAGAAATTCCGGAAGGATTGTGCACTTTCGGAAGCTCAAGAATCTATTATTGTCATTGTGGCGGTAGCAACAGTTGCCTTGCAAGGTTCATATCATTCAGATAAATTTAAAAAAAATACATTTCATATTAGTACATCATCCTTAAATTAAAGTATCATACTAATTTGAAGTAATTTTTGTTTTGTAACTTTCCCTCAAAATTAATTCCAAAACTATGCTCTTTCATTGTGGCACTTGTCATTCCTGTCACAATCAAACTTATGCTGCTTATGGGAGTGAGAGTTAATGTCAGTACACTAATAAAAATATAAGTTTTGATATATTGGGTGTATGCATTAATTAATGCGGTTTTCTAAGAGAGGGCTCTACTAGTATTATTTCGAGTCGTGTTCATCTGTGGCTATATTCATTTCAAAGGTACTGTCATTTCGCGTCGTTTTCAGTAGAACAACAATTTGTTTCATTCATTTGAAAATGTCGAAATTTGTACCAGATAAAGTGTTTTTGCGGGGAGTTCTTCTTCATTACTTTAACATGAAGAAAAGTGCTACCGAAAGCCATCATATTTTACTGGACGTTTATGGTGGCCATGCTTAAACCGAACGAAAGTGCCAAAAGTAGTTTGCACGGTTTAAAAGTGGCAATTTCGACTTAGACGACGGAAAGCCAAAAAAATTTCAAGGCGAAGAATTGGAGACATTGCTCGACGCAGATGCATGCCAGACGCAAGAAGAACTTGCAAAAGTGTTACGAGTTGATCAAGACAATTTTTTCCCAATAAAGCCTTAAATCCCGAAAACAAATCGCACGAATTAATGCATACACCCAATACTAATTTCAACGAAACGATTTTGTTTCGTTTCAGCGTCATGTTATCGAAACGAAAAGAAATTGTTTATATTAAAGCCGCACAAACTCAGGGTTAACGTTAAATTAAAAAAACGAAATAAAATTTATTTTAATAACTGCTGTCTTCGTTAATCATTTTCAAATGTTTCAACCGAATCGATTGAAATTTCTTGATTAAGGTGAAATTTATTGTCATGATGAAGCCTTGAATTTTTATAGATTGGATTTTTCTTTTTTAGGTCTATTATATAATAATATTCTGCTTGAGTTGTGTGTATAAACATCGTTGCAGACAGTGCAATGTCCATGGTCAGCTTTCAAAAAATTTGGCGCGACGATTAACTTTACATTTTAACGATCACTCCAATTTGTAAATATACCAGACCAGCAAACTACATGACAGTTTCTGTTCTTTTTTTTAGCAAAGAAAGTAAAGTGAATTAAAATAGAAAATTTGTATCCGCGTTCTTTCATTAAAACACATTTTCTTGGGGTGTCGGTAAAATTTTAAATTTTCTCGAGCACTCTTGTGTACATAGGTATGAATATTAACATGTAAAATATTTTATTATTCGATACTCTTACACATTGCTTCTTACATATTTGCGTAAATACTTAGACTTTGTAGTAAATGCTAAGGAATAAAGACAGTTTCACGAACCAAAGCTTATAACAGCCAAATGTCCCTATAGAAAATTATACAAGCCTCAGAGGATTTATACGCTGCAGACCCATATATTATTTGCACACCATTCTCATACACATATTGGTGCGGAAGATTGCTTGCACATTAAGGTGTTTCTAATTTTGTATAAACGAATATCTGAATAGAAAATAAGTGTGAATATATATGCTAAACATACAAGTTAAAACAAAACGTAAAAATAGCCATCGGCAGAAGTTTATTACACTTTAAATGGAGGCTAAAAATTTTCAGTTTCAAATTCTTTTCTACAAGACACCCTACAACACACGTTTTCATTTTGCTCATCACACTTTATAGTGAATGTTTACTTCGATCCTTCGGTAGATCAATTTATTTTTTACTTTTGTATATTACGCATTTTTAGTACTATCTGTCCATTTTGAAGATTTATTTTGGAAATGTAAGCATGTTTGTCAACCTATTTAAACTATATTTATCTAACTTACAATATATATACATTTGTGCAGTGAATAATTTGCGCAGCCACCAATTTTTCCAACATTTTTCCAAAATAAGTTATGCACCAAAATTTGATTTTCGTTCAAATATCTATTAAACTGATAAACTAGTTTGCACACAAACAGGTGGAATGACCGCAATGTTAGTTTAACGAAGATCATCATCCTGTTGATATCTCAGTATAGATTTTAGTGGTTTTAGTGGTGGAAAATGGCAAGAACCAACAAAAATTTAGACGTATACTTAAAGCTGAGAAATGAAGTGTATAGGTAGTAATGATAGTTGTCGAGTCGGTCATTAAGTTCCAATCCATTGAATGAGAAAAATCTATAGCCGATTGAAAACTGTAAATAGATACCTCGTAAAAAAAAAATTAAGCCAACATAAAAATTTAAAGAATATTCCATTTTAGGATAGCTTTATAGTGGTATAAGAGGATTTCATTACTTGTGTATTAGGAATCTCTAGCACTCTGCTTAGTAAATAAAATATATGCAATATAGCCGAATCGATAATAGCGCACCATTCGTTCCTTGACTTCACTATTTGACACCAGTTAGAAATGTCAAGTGAAACGAGGTCGCTCTCCACCTGACCGTTCCAGGACGTCTTCCTCTTCCTCCTGTCTAAACTAGCGGATACCTCATTCAATATTTTCAAAGCTAAATCTCTTTCCTGCATTCAGTTGACATGACCTAACCAGCGTGGCCTCTGTCTCTTTACTCGCTGTACTATGTATGTCTACGTCACCATACAACTAAAGGCGCAAAGGACAACAGCAGGACGGGAGATGATGAGCGACGTGTAGAGCTTAGTTTTTATTCTTCGAGAGAGGACTTTCCTTTTCTATTGACTATTCAGCCAGAAGTGGTGGCTTTTGACACGAGCAATTTGGCGTTGGCTTTCATGCTGATATTATTATTGGTATTAATGCAGGTCCCTAGACTAACTTATATACGACTTCGAATTTATGACTGTCAGGAATGACGTCGGAGCCGATCTGTGAATGCGATGACTATTTGTTTTATGACACTAGGTCTTGCCTCATTCATTATCAGACTCATTTGCTTCATTCCTTTGTCAAGCCTGGAGAAAACCTACGCCAGCAGTTGTACGCTCATGTAAAAGGTTTTTTCTTCTATATTTAGTTCTACACCTCTTATTATTTTCTTCAGAATCAAATTGAATTTATTTTAGAATCGATAAACGTGGTGTGAACTAATTATTTTCCCACAGGGTTTTCCAAGATTTGACGTTTGGTGAATGTTTGTTCAGTGATAGAGTCCAATCAGTTTTTTGACGGTGAGTTTTCATCTTTCAAACAATACTCTTGAAATTACCTGATTTGTGATATTAGAAAGCCTACTCGCTTAGTAATCGGCGCCGAACGTCCCTATTTTTATGAATTGGGCAGAACATGTTTGTACCTTATCAGTTCTTCGATACTATATTTGAATAGACGGTAAGCCATCAGCTCCAGCCACTTTTTTTGCATTTTAAGGATATTCGAACTTCAGCATATTCGGGTGATGAAGCGGCTATGGCATTACCATCGTTGGGAAATTGGGTTCCCCGGTATTACTGGTGCTCCATTTTACTGTTATTCAAAATTCTGAAGAAGTGTTTTTTCATACCCCAAGTATGCTCTGGTCATCGGTCAACAGATTAGTTCCTTGGTTATTACATGTTTCCCCCACTGCAGCTCGACATTTCTCCACCAGACCTTTTTCTGGCACTGTGGAAAAGCAATTGCTTTCGGAGCGTGCGTACATCTACATGATTTAAGTTAATGACAACATGATTTATTTGCCTTTACTTATATTACATATGCATTTGGTATATTTATAAATTTATATTGCACTTCTGAATACACTCATGTAACAGAATTACGCATACCTGCATAATAAATATAAAGAAGTTAAGTTAATCGAGAGTATTGTTTTTTTCGAGCTCTTCAGAATGATGTTCTTACATGGATCGCCATTATTTCTCTTGAGATTTCTATTTCATGTAAACAAAAACATGCAAAGAGAAGTGAAAAAAGGAGAAAAGCTGCTTTCAGATGCAAATGGAATAGAACTGCTGGCATTTTGGGGCAACAAACAAGCAAATTTCGCTTGTTGTACTTGATGTACTCGTATACGCATGAGCGCTCAGTGTAGCATTAAATACATCCCTACAAGCATACATGCAACCATGCCGACAAAAGTCGTAGCATTACTGTCGGTCGTGTGCATTCAATTCAGCTTGCTCCAGCGACGGTCGTTACAAACGTTATATTACATGTTGCTGCTGTGCTCCAACTGATGCCACCCAAGTGCCATAATCCTGACGCTGAGGAATATTTCCTTTACAAAGCATGAGGTAAGCCGTACCCAATCGAGTCGTAACGAAAGTACGAGCCAAGGAGGACACATACAACTTATACGCATTGATACGCTGGAATTCGCTTTACAATAGCAATTATTTGCCAACCATGAGAGAGCGTTGACCATTGATAAAGATCCATAGATTCATAAGTGCGAGTAAGTGTGCTTCATTTGATTGTATGCATATTTAAATACAAACACATGTGCAGTGGTATATGCCGCACAAAATTGTTGGCCTACGAAGCTCATTGTTGCCAAAATTTAGTAATTGCCACCACAAAGATCTAGATATAAAATGCAGCTGGGGAACAACCAATTTTAATCATAATATTGAATATTTGAAGATCACATGATTGTAAGTTAAATCCGAATATAACCGATTTCGAATCTGTAAACAAAATTCAAACCTTATTGCTTCCAATGCATGGTATGTGATCTATTCCAAAATTTATTAAAAAAATTTCCAAAATTAAAGTACATACACGGTGTGTCCCAAAAATAACCGAACTTTATATTTAAATCATACAACATACAGCGCCATGTATTGAAAATTTGCAACATTAAAAATATACATTCATCCTCTTTCAAACGCACCTGACTTCATGTAAGTCGGATGACAGATGTAAAAGTGACAGCCATTTCAATAAAACCAAAAGTGTGCTAATGGTTCCAAAAAAAAAAAATGGAACAAAGAGCAAATATAAAATTTTGTGTCAAACTTGAAAAAAAATTTAAATTGAAGTTTAAAAAATTAAAAAAAAATTGAAAAAAATGAAGCAGCCGTAACCGAGGTACTGAAGAACATTTCTATAAATGACATAAAAAAATCTATGCATGCGCTGGTTGATCGTTCCAAACGTTGTGTTGAGTCATTTTGAATAAATAATAACTTTCAAAGATAATATAATGTGTATTTTACTATTTTATATCCAAAAAGTTCGGTTATTTTTGGGACACACCGTGTATGTAAATATCAAACAATACAGCGTTACAAAACCTTGCAAATGCAAATAATGTTTAAGAAAGTGTGCAGTTCAAATTTTTAATTAAAAAAGTGATTAATCATATCAAATAGTTTTGAAATATTTTTCTTAAGGAGAAATTGGAAACTCAAACATAACGATATTTTACCAAACTTCTTCTTCTTCATTGGCGTTGGCACCACTTACGCTATTATAGCCGAATCAATTACAGCACGCCATTCATCTCTTCTTTTCGATGTTTGACGCCAGTTGGAAAAACCAAGTGAAACCAGATCACTCTCCACCTGATCCTTACAAGGGAGTGAAGGTCTTCCTCTGCCTCCACCAGCGGATACTGCATCGAATACTTTCTAAGCTGGAGTGCTTTCATCCATTCTGATGGCATGACCATCGTAGCCACTGGCTCTTCATTCGCTGAACGATGTCAATGTCATCGTATAGCTCGCACAGCGCATCGTTCCATCGTCTGCGGTATTCGCCGTAAAGCCGATTCATCAGTTGCTGACGTGGACGATCCCTCTGCGTCGTATAGTAGGACGGGTATGATGAGCGACTTGTTGTTGGTTTTCAGTCGTCGAGAAAGTACTTTACTTTTCAATTGCCTACTCAGTCAAAATGTACCATCTGTTGGTAAGAAGGATTCTGCGTTGGATTTCAAGGTTGACATTGTAATTGGTGTTTATGCTGGTTCTTCGATAGACAAAATTATCTACGACCTCGAAGTTTGACTATCAACAGTGACGTGGGAGCCAAGTCGCAAATGCAATAACTGTTTGTTTGATGACAGGAGATATTTCGTATTGTCCACGTTCACTACCAGACCCACACGCTGCGCATCTTTATCCAGTCTGAAGAAAGCAGAACTAATGGCGTGGTTGTTAAGGCCTATGATATCAATTTAGTTGTGCACTCTTGGTAAAGGTAAATATATGTATATAAAGAGACAATCGATTTATTACGATACAGGCGCTGGCGTAAAAACTTTGAGTGATGTTTGTAGCCCCTTTGACCTTGTATTTCAAGTAGAGTGCAAATGATTATCGCAGACACTTAGAGAAAAGTGACATTTTTCAAACATATGCATCATTAAATCTGGTAAAGAAAAGTTCGTATTTTTAATCCGAAAGTTGTGCAGAGAACAGGTATTAATTTTAATGCCATTCTGATGAAGTCTTGCCTTATGAACATTAAAGCGTTGAAGTGCCCCTCAACTAAATATAAAACCCTCAAAAATAGTGTTTTAGTTATAGGAGGATCAGTCCCTCTGTACATACATAGTAAGAGGGCTGTCAAAAAGTTGATTGCAAATAGTTTAAGGATTTCTTAGAGCTGCAAACAGTTTTGGCTGAATCCGGAACATTTTTTGATTTTTAATATACGTATTGATGTTTTTCATACTAATGAATGGAGTCTGACTTCTGGCGAGAGGATTTCAAATAAAATCCCAAATTTTATAGAGAGAAATTACCCTCTAACTCCGCAGTAATTCGTCTCGACCATATTAACCTGGTAAATTGCAGAAGACGAACCTTGAGTTCGAGGCATACCAAAATCCAAAGTTTTAGGAAATTATTTCAAATAATTAATTGTTCTTATCGCAGGTAGGAATACCAACCATTGCGAGTGTATTTGCGACATGAAATAAAATCTCCTCACAAAAATCTATCAACCATTCGGAAGTACCACAACACAAATTGAAGGAGGAATTGCATATACCTATATACGTACATATTATATAATTCAGCTGGCAGCAACACAAATAGAAACTTAGAGAAACAGCAGGCACAGAACAGCTGAGAAGACTTGTAAGAAAATATTGGTATTTTTTAGTAGACATTAAAATCTTGATTTAAGAAATTGATCAATTTCGATAGTAATATTCATACATATGCATATACAAAGCTGTAAAGAATTTAAGCGCAATGAGGCTTTAATACACAAATTTACAGAACAGAGTTAAAAGCAAAGAATGTACAGGACATTTTCTTATATCGTCAAACAGATTAAAGATGATAAAAATATTGCTGCAAAATAATTAGCACAAGATATATATTTGTCTGAATATAGGTATTTAAATATATATGTAGACCTTACTTACCACAATCCGCAGTGTTTTCAATCTTGATAAGAGATTGGGATTCTTTGATTTGTAGTTGTAATGATAATGATGAATTGGATTTTTTTGACTCTGTGTTTTGTTGGTCCTGTAGTTCAATAGATGAATACTCTAGCATTTCCCGGTCAATTATTTTCTCTTCGTCATCTTTAAGCATTTCTTCTTTACTTTCCATAACTTCAAGGGAACCCGAGCAATCTTCAGAGGTTTCGCCAACTAATTCAAAAATATATAAAAACAAGACCATATCATGGGTTTTTTTTCAATACTAGAAGATATGATAATACAGATTGACATCTGTACATTGATCAAGCACAAATGACTATGTCGTTAATGACGTTCGAGAATATTGTAATTTATGCTTTGTTTTGACTTTAATTCTTGTAGGGATATTTATTGTTTAATCAAACATTTGTTCACCGTTTTGTAAACTATATCAATCTACGGTCGAAGAAGCTTTGGTTTATAAAATCGAAAATCTGTTTATTTTTTAGGCAGAAGTTCACGCATGATCGATTGCAATCTCCCCACTTATCGCTTTCGGACTACAATATCGCCACATTCCAGTTTTTCCACCCGCTATGAATATTTTTAGAAGCGGGTCACTTTGATTCCGATTTATCAAACAGTCACGTTTGGTAAGGTGTATTTCAAACTTTCTCCTTTAATATCTCTCTTGTTGTCACTCAATCGCTAATCAGCAGCACTGGTACGATGACCAGTGGTTGAAATTTTGTGATACGTCAGTCGTATAAGGTAATTTACTTTTAAGTCGCAATAGTTTTCGTGATCCCCTTTTTTGTACTGAATTTGTAAATCACAATGGAGGTTAAACTGTCAAACATCTAATGCAATCCCTACAAATTCAATTCAATTCAATTCAGTTTATTTATATTGGAGAAACAAATAGACCAATTACGACGTCTACATTCACATTATACCTATATTAGAAATATTTTTATTTAACCTTTTCAATTTGCATTAAGTTGTCCTGAAGCAAAGAAAACAGTTAAATATACAATAACCATTTATGAAAAAATTAAGAATTTTCTCATAGGCATATATTTTTTTATTTCTATCCGTATTTTGGCTATGAATAACGTTTCCATAGTTCTGGATTAGCAACTCGCTTTCGTACCGAATTACCAAACAAAGAGAACGTTCACATTTGGAAATCACATAATAAAAAAAATTATGTCGATGTATTTGTCAGTGAATTTTAATTTTAATGAGTAAAACATGAGAGAAATTATGCGCTCACTATCCGTCGAGATGTAGTGGAAAACAAACCAAAATTGCAGCCTCTTTCCACTAGATATTTATTAATAAAATTTCCCCCTTTTAAAATAATACTCGATTCGGAAATAACTCATGCTTCTGCTTTAAAAACGTTTTAGTCAGTATATAATCACAACTGCCTATAAATCGGCAGTAGTATTTATGATTCGATTTGCTACATTGGGTATATAGATAGCTCTTTTTTAATACGTGTATGTTAAAATTCACTCTTTTCGGGACCAATATATTCGAAAGAATATATTTTTGGCTCAATTTGCTTAAAATTTTGCATATTTGAATAATCTGTTTTTTTTTTTTAACCTGTAAGAAAAACATCGATTAACTACGAGCATGAGAGAGTAATTATGTAATATACTCGTATAATTATAGAAATGTTTTGATAACAATGGTAAACACTGTTCTAGATGATTTTTGTTTATGCCAGTGTACCCTCATTAAAAATTTATAATTGTTTTGTTTCAATCACATCCAGCTTTGTGTAGTCATTTCTGACTTTATGTTTATTTGTTTGAATAACTTCATTCGGGCGACTGTACAATTATTGCATTCAATTAACTTGCTTTATATTTGCATTAATTACTTCGTAGATACGCCACGAAAGTGTTCTAGCAACCCTGACAGTTTGTAGAGAATTAACTGAGCATCGATATTTCATATTATTAATTGAGCAGTGACACTATTTTGGACTTCTTGCTAGAAATCAAGATAAATCATGGTTTCCATAATAATTTCTGTGTAATGTGTGTGAGACTTCTATCAAGTACCATCTTGATGACAACTGATAAAGGAAATTACTTTTGAAGGAAAACTGAATGACCAGAAAAAACAGGTCTGGTAATGTTTTGTGAATGTTGTCCAGTTGTTGGAAATCATAAATTAGAAAATTATAAAGAATTTTTAATAAACTTATAATGTCATATGAAGTTTTGGGGACTCTCATTTTCATCAGGACAGTTCCTTCATAGAAAAGAGTTATCTAGGAACTTTGAAGGGACCTATCAAAACCATAATACTTACGAAAAGTTTAAGTATTTATTATAAGTTAAGCAATAATATTTTTCTAAGTGTACATTCACAATAAAACCTGTTGATGACCCTAATACATTAAAGATATGAAATAAGTTTTCATTTAAAGTAAAGGGTGGTTAAATTTTCAAGGGCCGATGTTGATTTTGAATAAAACACAAACTATTTAGGAAATTATTGAAATTTTATTTTATTATGATATATTGGTATTACTCAATTATGTATGTAACAAAATATCGGCCAAATGAGCGCCGCGACCTCGGCGGCACACCTCCATACGATGGTCCAAATTTTCGATGACGCTGAGGCATAATGGAGTTTCTATGCCGTTAATGTGCCGAATTATCTCATCCTTTAGCTCTTGAATTGTTGCTGGCTTATCGACGTACACCTTTTCTTTCAAATAACCCCAGAGAAAAAAGTCCAACGGTGTCAAATCACATGATCTTGGGGGCCAATTGACATCGCCATTACGTGAGATAACACGGCTATTGAATTTGTTGCGCAAAAGAGCCATTGTTTCGTTAGCTGTGTGGCAAGTGGCACCGTCCTGCTGAAACCACATATCGTCCACATCCATATCTTCCAATTGTGGCCATAAAAAATTCGTTATCATCTCACGATAGCGAACACCATTCACAGTAATTGCCTGACCGGCCTCATTTTGGAAAAAATACGGCCCGATGATGCCGCCAGCCCATAAACCGCACCAAACAGTCACTCTTTGTGGGTGCATTGGTTTTTCGACAATCACTCTTGGATTCTCATTCGCCCAAATGCGGCAATTCTGTTTATTGACGAATCCACTGAGGTGAAAATGTGCCTCATCACTGAAGATGATTTTCTTCGAAAATTTTCATAATAAGTCTGGATAACTTTAACACGTTGTTGGATTGTGTATCTCTCCATGGTTCAAATTGAGTAAGTCTGAAATAGAGAAATGTCAAATTAAATTCGGGAAAAAACTTGGCGTTTAGGTGTGGTTCACATTCATCATCGGCCCTTACAATTTAACCACCCTTTATAAAAATAACCAATGGATACCTGAACTTTTTTTTAAGAATTATTTCGAATGGCAGGAACAGACTTGAAGAAAGGTTTTTTTTTTCCATGGCCAAAATAAATGCACATGTTTTATTTAATCTTTCAAACTCTACAATACAAAAAGGACTGTCATATTTTATAAGTATAAACAATTAAAAATCTTAAAATAGCCATTTTCAAATTTATTGTGGTCAAAGTCGCGAATAAAAACTAATAGATAATAAAAGGAACGTTAAGAAGAATTGCATTTGATGGTAGGCATCCAAAGCATCTTTTACCATACGGAGAAAATTAAAAATTGGAATGGGATGAATAGTCCTATAAAATGTTTTTTGGCTTACATTTCGCATATATATGTATTTATGTATATTTATTTAAATTAGAACTTTAAATTACACGTTTTTTGCGATGAAATAAAATGATTATTTTCGTTGTATAATTTTCTATAACAAATTATAGAAAAATTTAACTGGTTGAAGGATATTCCTATCATAGGACAAATGAAGTTATTAACTGAAAAATCCTTCAATTCACGATTATGAAAGGCATAAAAATTAAAAAGAGAATATATATTGTAAGTCCGCAAAACCGTATTCTATTGTATTTACAAAATAGTTCAATGTTACAGTCATGTGAGTTCTCTTATGAACAAATAGATATTCAGGTAGGTGTTTTAAGCAATGTCAACTCAGCATTATTACAATATTCCTAATCTTTTATCATATTTTTCCACTGGTCCATTTGTCAGTGTTCCTACTTATGGTATTACCGCTTAAACTAGTTACATATTTTGCAAGGTGTAGTTATGTATGTATGTACGATAAACTATGTGTATGTTTGTTTGCATATACGTATGTATGTGTATTGTGTTGGCAAATGTATACATAAATATATTGGCATGACGATACGTTGGGGTTCCAGCGCCCATATGTACATATGCAAGCGATTTTCATTTTAGTTTAAAGCCCCCCAGAGTGCATTTCGCACTCAGTCACTCACTAGCCCGCGCCAAGCTCTTTGTTTTTGTTTCGCCTTTATTTTGTTTGCTTGTTGTTGTCCTTATTGCTGTCGTTACACTGTTAGCCAGTTGGATGCCAGCAAACGTGGTCCATGGCTGGCATCGAGAACGATTTTAAACGTCTTGTTTTTGCTCGTTCAGTCATTCATTTTCCTGTTGGCCACCATAACCGCTGACGCAGTTAGTTGCGGCAAAAGCGGCAAATAAGAGCTATTCTAAAGCGAAGGTGCATTTTTATTTGATTGTTGTTGCTATTGTCGTTGTTGTTATTATACATATGATAAAGAAAATACATACATATGTAATAAGGAAGCATGATGGACAGGGAAGGGGAGCAGTAGTTTTGCAAGTGATTCTTTATACATATTTTCCGTAATAACAACAGTATTAAGGAAGGTATACGATATACAATATATATACCATACATATACATATATACAATATGTATGTACAATACATACATATGTATGTATATAAATGCATGTAGTTACTTATGCTCGTTTGGAAGTGGATATACGCGCTTATAATCTCCATTGCCCCTGCTGTCAGAACCGCGACTGATGTTGTTCAAGCTGGTCCCAAATGACCACTAAGCATGTACCTTCGCCCGCTTCTAAATAACAACGCAACTTTATAATGGCCCATTCACATGTGTTGAGTGTGTAGTTACAAATGCACAGTTGTGAATACCCTGTATGCGAAAGCTTGTAGTACCAAATTCGATGACAATTTTAAAAACTCACCAAATGAATAAATGGGATTTTTAGAAAGAAAGGTGTGCAGTAGCAGGAACATTTTCTTATAATTTTTTTTTTATATATCGAGACTATATTTTGTAACCCAAAGTAATTTCGGGACGGGCTCCTCCGGCCATTAGTAGTGTGCGTCTTGGTATTTTTCTAACAAATGGACCTACAGTTTATTCTAAGAGATCGATGGATTTTTATGAAGAACGGTATTACAAAATGTATGCACTTTCTTTTGGGAATGTATCAAACAAAAACTTTAGAAGCAAAGCTCCTTGTGCGATAAGAGCTTAGTTGTTATATATGTAGGCTTTCAAAGATTGAATAAGGGATACCATATTTATAAATAATTAAGAAACCAAATACTATACTTTAATTGAATTTAAATAATAGTGTAATTAGTTAGGCAATTCTGTGTTAATTGCAAACCTGAAATTTTCCGGCTGGGATGTTCAATATTAACGATACATGCATATGTATGTATTAATATTTACACATATGTATGTATGTGTGTAAAGGTATGAAAGTACTTGTTACAGACCTAAAAATTAAAGAAATACTCCAATGCAACATTAAAATATAATGAAAAAAATCATAATGGTACTTTTGAATATGGGCGTAAGCAAATACCGCGTAACTCACATAAGACCGTAGGCTTATACGAGTACATTTAAGAGTATACTTCGGCAAGGAAACATTTATTTTTGTAGAAGTCTCGAAGTGTTATCGATCTCCTTCGATTCATATGTTTACCGGATGAAATTTATGTTTTACTAAATACCAGGGGAGAGCATAATCATCATTCAAAAAATTTAAAATATTTTTTTTTAATTCCTTAGACAAACTGATTCTAAAGCTTAATTTATTAAATCCGTATTATATAGATATAGTATACATGATACAAGAACAAGGTAGTTTCACTCAAAATTTTTTACAAAAATACCAACCATCTGACGTAACAAGTTTTTTTGACGTTTGCTTTATTTTTGTGCTACCAATTTCATCGTTTAAAAAATAAATTTTCAACTTTCTAAAATTTAAAAGAATATAGTACAAAAAATGCAGACCTTTCAATGTAAACGAAAATTTAAAGAAAAACAAAACGTTCTCATAAAAAACTCGAAGGCTTTTCATTGTATTTTCTAAAATCGAATAGAAATAAAATTAGTTTCAGGCGGCTTAGCATTTTTTTATAAAAAAATATATGAAATATTTTTAAAGTGGCAATATCTTGAAGTTTAAATGAAAATAAGATGTACATGCCTATTCTCAATGTTACCGCTAAAGTAAATTTTGAATTAAAGAGAAATTTTCCGACAAATAATTGTATTGCAAATTTGAAAAAAAATGTACTTGAAGATAGAGATATGATAGAACGAAGATAGAGATATTTATTACAAAGATAAGGAGATAGAGATGTTTGAAATTCAAGGCATTCATAAGATGGTTTTCAAGGTGAAGAAAGTTAAAAATGATGAAAGATATTCAAGTAACGTTCGAGCGGTACCGCTTTGTTAGAAATGTTAATGATTGACATTCAGATAAAAAAACTTAAATAACCTTTTTTTTCCAACTGATGTAATACGTTAAATATTATACTGATTTCAAACAAAAACTTATTGTGAAAACATTTTTTAGTTAAATTGTTAGTAAAGCAACAACGGACTTTCGAATGAAAAATCTGTAAATGTCTCCGTTAAAGAGAACTGTCAAGTGCCTAAGGTGTTTGCACTGTAGACGCCGTAATGAATAGATGGCATACACTTAAAAATATTCTATTCAGATTTATCTATAATTTTCCTCTGCACAAATGGAAGAATAAACAAGTTTTAGATTTAGTTGTATTTCACAATCAAATCGTAAAAGAAAAAAATTTTAATTAAATAAAAAAATAAAAATAAACTAAAAATATATATGTTAGGTTTTATGAAAAGCTCATGTTAGGAACACACTCGGAGATATTGATATACACTGCAGCAGACTACCGCAATAAAAAAATTTTAAATGCTGGTTGCAGGCACATAGTCACTTTTATTTAAAGAAATCTTTACTGTCAAATTGGACTTCAACAGTATAAGTAATTACTGAATTATCGCGAAATTGCTTGATAAGTTTGACATATGGGGCGTTCAGCGCCTGATTAACTACATATTATTTTTATCAGGGTTTGATGCCTGGTCTCACCAACGTCTAAAAATTATGGAAATTTAATTTATATAAAAAATTAAGTTAATTTAACTAATTGCGGTCTCAGGGAATGTCAATATATGCATTTATATATTCAGGAAATATATTATATTACAACAACACCGCCGTTCCAATAAAAGTTACCATTTATTTATTTATTGTATCATGACTTTAATTATATTATTTGATTAATTTACTACAAATCTACAAGTCTAAATAGTATTGATAATTGAAAATTTTAATGTTAAATGTTGTTTTTTTTTTAATTAGCGCCACTGTATCAAAACGTTCTGTCTCCAAAGCATGTTTATATATATATGTGTACATATACATACATACGTGTATATACTCTTGTATTTGAAACGAAACAGAAAATAAACGAGACGACAATTCAAACTGCCTGAACTAAAACGAAAGTCTGCCCCAACCATGGTGCGCAGACCAAACTCAACTAATCCTCATGGGAAGTCCCTTGGGTTTGACAGTTCCCAAGAGAAATACCAACGATGGGTTTTCTGTGTTTTACCGTCCTCGATGCGCCGCTCTGCTGCGTTACGGCATAACAACAACTACAGGGCAAACAACAACAACAAAATTGAGGCGATAGTAATGCCTCTGGTGATGACGAAGGCAAGCTCCACGAGTACAAAGCATAAAGTTTTATATAGCCTTGTTGCTGTTATTGTGATATTGGATCGAGTGAGTGTGAGCACCACAAGGGAAATCGCTGCGCTCGGTGGCGTATGAGCAACTGAAGTACGTGCATGTGCTTGCCATTCCGCCACACACCATCCACTATACCTGCGCCAAGCTAAACTCTTGCTCTTACTCTGGAAGCCAGAGCGAGAAAGAGTAAAAGGAAAGGTGCAAGGGACACTTGGAATGGGTGCATTGCTATCCACAATGGGAGGACGTTTTGCGCCAAAAGTGCATCGGCGCCGAGACTGAATGGAAAACAAACATCCAATGTGCATATAGTATAACATACATATGGCTATGCATATACACGTGTATGTTAGAATATGTTGCTAATAAAATTGAGCAAAAGTTGTTGGTAGACTTTACTACCCATCAGCACTGTCCGTAAGTATTCTAGTCCCAAGTTAATAACTCTTTGCTTGCATTGCCTAATCTATTTTAGAAGGCGGATACCGAACAGTCGTAATATTAAAATTAGATTAAGAATTCTGATGTCACACCAATCATGTATAGGTTATCAAAATATTAAATTCTGGTTTTCACAGGAAATATTTTAAATTGTTGATAAGAGTGGAAGCTGAACGGAAATTCAAATAACTCTATAAGGTTACCGCGTTTCACGCAGTCGTGCACATAAAGCCCATGCCGACAGATGTAGACAATAATCTGTGACGTGAAAAAGCCGGCCGGTAATTCAACTTTCTCTATAATATTTTATTTTGTCTCAATGCATTTTTTCCTTCGATTCAATTACATATATGTATGTATATGTGGTCTATAACACCTACTTACGTTTGAGAAATGCACGCGGCTTCGCCTGTTTACGCCGCGACATGCCGTTGTTGCAGCAGTCGTCGATGGCCACTATGCTTGCCTTTTATTGCGCTGATAAGACTTTAGGACTTTCGCCGGAAAGTTAATTTATTGTCCGGTACAAACACATTCAATTTTAAATCAACAAAAACACAAATGCTTGCACAAGTTAAACATTTATTGTTATTTTTTATACTTATTTATAATTTAATTAATTTTTTGCTAATAACAACAAAACACTGAAATGGCACGGCTCGTTCTACTGCACTTGAATTTCCCGCGTCCTTTATAGGATATGCGTGTATCCTTTCAATAACATAAACAGAATGTTAAAGCATATGTTTGGAAAATCTTCTAGTGCTTTCATGTATGCAGCAAAAACAATGCTCTTCGTATATTGCTTGGCTTGTGTACTGAGTATGCGCCACACCACCTTAGGGAGAACAATTGTGAGTGTTGCACGTGCAATTATTTAAGAGAACAAAAATACTGAAGTTGTTTTGAACATTTGGTTATTGTAAAGGTATTCGAAGAGAGCCAAAATTAAAGAGCGACGTACACGTATGTAGGCTTATGCACTGCATACCAATAAAGCGGCTGTTTTATCCCAAGAGATTCAGGAGAATATTACCAGCTGTAGTTTGCGATGACGAGGTTGCAACAAAAATATTATTGACTACTTTTGTAAACATCCTAATTAGAAAGAAACTCATTCTCACAGGATAAACACATCCCATTTAGGCACAAAACAACCCCCTATATGGTGAGCACCAATCACACGACTGTGTTATACCAAAGGGTGCTGACTTGAAGTAATTTACTCAATGTTCGTTCAGGACATGTTTCGCGCACTGCTAATATCGTCCTGCTGTGCTATATCACTGCAGGAAACTGTGCACAGAATTTAAGTACCAGACCACTTTTACAGAAGTCAATAAAAACTCATGCGTTTCGTTATGTGAAAAGAACGCGAAAGGTAGCAGATCAACGGGTGTCAAAATTTCTTCACTAACGTGCAATTATTCCTTACATATTTTACCGCCGATTACATAAACGGGCGTATGTATGGACAATAAATAAGTATATAAACGTGCCACAATTGTGTGATTAACTTCTCAACAGCGGGATAGAGAAGACGCCTATTCGAGATCAACTAAGCAACACAAAGTTCGTGAGAACTCAGAAATTCAAGATGAAGAAGACATTAAATAAAAGGTAAACCATACATGCTTTTTATTTGAGTTGACTCTTAGTCAAATAAATACTGAATATATGTATATATATATATATATACAATTTATATATACGTGTATATATAAATATACGTTCATATATTTTTGTTGGCTGTGTGTTTGATTTCAATATAAGACAAGAAATTATCTTGAATTCATCCGTTATAACTTGAAACGTCGTTTCACCCTTCAAAAGTTCTTAATGTTCATTTAAAAGTTAACTTTTGCAACGATCACTAATCGTTATAATGTTGGCAAATATATTAACATAAAGAGGGTATCCTTAATGGTACTCAGGAAACATCGAGTTAGCTGAAAACAACGTGTTACCCACCTCCTGGCCATCCGACCTAGGTACACCTCTGGAGCGCAACAGGCATTAAATGTCTAGATAGTCTTGTCGAAATTAATTTCGCTATGTAATAAGAGCACGGATTTGGAGTGTAAGAAAGCTAATAAGCCTCATAGATCATAGTGAAAGATCTTACGTACTATTATTCGGTGAAGATTTCTTGACGAAAATAATAAGACATTCTTCTAATTAGGGTCCAATTTATCACTATCTACTTGATGCTGAGAATTCCATACAACAGAAGTTTTTTCCAAGTTAAGCTTAACGAAGGAGATAAACAACGGCATTTAGTAATTTTATACAATCACTAATTACCAAAATTTATTGATACTATTTTCGTGACCATAGGCACAATTGCAATTCAGTAACAAGAGTATCAAAAAATTCGCTTGGAAAATGATTCGAAAAATTAATTCTAGCGATCAGCTGATAGCGCACAAGCACTTAATAAAAATTAGCTTATCGATTACATGCTAAAAATTTCCTTAAATAGCTTTTATAATCATATTTGTTCATTAATATAATATAAACAAAAACTTCTCATTATACTGAACATTAGCAAAGACCTTATTTTTGAATATGTTAAACTTACGTTTTACCTGAATCAATTGTTTAAAAAAAGTTTACAATTTCAAATCTACATACACCATATATGTACGTACATACCATAAACATTCGAATTTTTGTAACTACAGATTTGAATTTGAAAGTGCATTAATTTATTTGTGTGTTATATATTTATTTAAGCATTTGTATATTAATTGAAGTATAATTTTTTTTAATTTATTTAAGTATTATTTTCTTTATATTTATTGAAGTAGTTGAATTTAATTACATGTACGGAAATTGTTTTTGTTATGAATTTATTATATTAAAAATAAAGCTGGTGTTCCGCAGGGTAGCGTCCTTGGGCCTATTGCAGACATCGCACTAAACCGAAAAGTGCAGACATCTACATTTGCGGATGACACAGCTGTTTTATGCAGGGATAAATGCCCTAAAAGAGCAGCAAAAACGATTAGTGATCATTTACTCCACATCGAAGAATGGCTAGAAAACTGGAGAATCAAAGTTAATGAGCAAAAGTGTAAACACGTTACATTTACTTTAAGACCGCAATCATGTCCTGCAATTCGCTTAAATGGTATAAACATTCTCCAAGTAAATGATGTTACATATCTCGGTATACACTTAGATAGACGTCTCACTTGGATGAGACACATAGAGCCAAAAATACTACACATGAAATTAAAAGCAGCTAGTTTAAATTGGCTTTTAAATAAAAACTACGGTCTAAAACTAAAAAGGAATACAAAGTCCTTATTTACAACACAGTGTTAAAACCAATTTGGATGTATGGTATTCATCTGTGGGGTACGACCTATGCAACTAACATTGATCAAATACAGAGGTTCCAGTCCAAAATTTTAAGAGCACTAACGGGCGCACCATGGTACGTTCGTAACGTAAACATTCACAAAGACCTTAGTATTTAACTGGTTAAGCCTGAAATTGAAAGAAGCAGGACGAAGTACTTCACAAAGCTGAGAAATCATCCAAACCCGCTAGCTAATGCTTTATGCAACCCAACAAGAAATTCCCGTCTGCAGCGAAGAGATATTCCCGCCTTCTAAGGAGAGCGCCGTAGTTTGAAAAGGGCTCAGAGTTACATAACTCGAGTTATCATGTTTGTATTTTAGTTCTTAAGATTTGTACACTTACTGTTAGGCTTATATTAAAGCAGATCCAGTAAATAAATAAATTGTGTATAAAAGAAAAAAAAAATTGTTTTGTTGAATTGAATTGAAAAATTGGCTTTGTGTATTTAATTTATATTTCTAATGATTACACAAGTAAATAAATAAAGTAAGTTCATCTTAACAATGTTTTGTAGTGCTCAGTCATATTTGGAAAGTTTACTTCACTCTGTTTATGCACCACTATGAGTTTGCATATGTGTTTCTTCAGACGCTAGACCGGCTCATAGCAGAAACACAACGTTGATATGACCCAATGCTGAAACTAACTATAAACACATAAATTAATTTCATTTCAATAATTGTTTAAAAACAATGGAATTCAACTTACTTACTGCAAATAAATAGTTTGCCTTGATTTTTGTTACCTGCTAAATGGCAGATCTCAAATTCGATACTTTTTGTGATATTAGTGACTCACATCCCGGGAACGCTATGAATAACTTCCATAATAACAAAAAAGAACAATTAAGACCAACTGAAATTAATTATTTAACATTCGATAAAGAACTTTATTATAATTCACACACACATTTTCTCTCGCTGTTTACACTGATCATAAACCACCTACACATGTTCTAAATTCTAAAGCAGATAGATCTCATTAGATACATTTCTGGTAATAATAATAAAAATGCTGATAATCTTTTTCGTATTCAAGAAATTAATTCAATTTCAACAAAAGATATAAATTTCCAATATCTTTATGAAGAAAAACAGAAACACGGAATAGTTATTTCAGATCCAAATACTAATAGTAATTTAAAAGAAATTAATATACCTATTCTAAATATTAATATTTGGTGTGATGTTACACAAACACCTTTTAGACCATATGTCCCTAATTCAATGAGAAAAACTATTTTTGAAAAAAATCATTCTTTATCACATCCAAGTGTTCGAACAACTCGACGTCTCATTATCTAAATATTTTTGGCCTGATATGCGTAAAGAAATTAATAGTTGGTTATCATCTTGCATTAACTGTCAAAAATCTAAATTACTAAGAACACAAAAACTCCAATTCAAAAGATTAATATTCCTTCTGGACTATTTGAACATATTTATATGGATCTGGTGGGACCTCTTCCAGTTTCAAAAGAGAATCGATACATATTAACAATTACTGACACACATACTCGATGGCCGGAAGCATATCCATTTAAAGATATTTCAGCGGTTTCTGTTGCAACTACATTTATTCAAAATTATGTTCCTTATTTCGGTATTCCACTCAATATAACGGTAGATCAAGGAACACAATTTACTTCAAAACTATTTAATGAATTAACAAAATTATTAGGTTCTCACAAAATACACACTTCTCCATATCATCCACAGTCAAATGGAATGATTGAGAGATTTCATAGAACTTTAAAAACTGCAATTACAGCATCTAATGATTCAGTTCATTGGTCTGAGATTTTACCATGGATTCGTTTAGATTTACGAACAGCGATTAAGGAAGATCTAAAATGTTCTTCAGCTGAATTATTTTATGGTCAAACACTGAACTTATTGTTTCCAATAATAATTATAATAACGAAAACTAAAACGCAAATGAAATTCTTTCTAAATTAAGAAAACATTTCTCACTTGTTCGATTGAAAGTAATACATCATTTTTTAAAGTTATTCATAAGTCTAATCTTGAATCACCTTATGCAGGACCATTTAAAGTTATCTCCAAACACAACAAAACTTTTGAAGTACAAGATGGAAATAAAATTAAAACAGTATCAATAGTTTTACTTAAACCTGCAAACATTATGTCAGCTACTTCTTCACAAAACATAACTACACTAACAAACACCAAAAAAAAAAGTTGCTCATAACCTTAATTAATACTAAATGTGGGAATCTACTATAACATTTGTAACTTGTAATTTTCAACTTTTCAATTTTTATGTTACTTTGATTTTGAAATTCAAATATTTTGATTTTCTGAAATATTATAATTATCATTTTCATACCATGAGTGTGAAATATATTTTCTTAAAAAATAACTTACATATGTATGTACATACATATGTACATATAATTCCCAATTCCAAAACATCTTTTTTGTTTTTAAAATAACTCCTCCAATTATATTGTATGTGATAGGGGTGTAATGGAGTGTAGTCAAGCTTTTGGGTATGCTGTTACAGTTGCGATGCTATACTCAATTCCTACTCTTGCGTCCACGTCGCGCACAGTGGAAACGTGAGCAACTCTTGTGCAAGATGCGGTAACCAGCCCGTGTGTGGCCTTGGGTCACGGCTAATGAGAAAGGAAGCTTCAGTGGAGCCACTCCGACTTATTCGGTTTAAGGGTCCGCTGAAGTCTAATTGCAGCGTCTGATCACCAGAGGTGCGGCTGCGAGCATGCGTCGGTCTTGAAGCAAGCGGCTGAGATACACCCCTTCTGTTGACGACCCCCGCAAACGAATTAAGGATCACGATTAGAGGGCATGCATATGGAATGTCCGGTACCTAAATTGGGAAGGTCCCGCTGCCCAGCTGATTGATGTCCTCGTAAGAATAAAGGCTGACATCACCGCCGTCCAAGAAGTGCGATGGACTGGACAAGGACGAAAGCGAGTAGGTTCTTGTGACATTTACTACAGCGGCCATATAAAGGAGCGCAAATTTGGTGTCGGATTTGTGGTGAGAGAGAGACTCCGTCGTCGAGTACTGACATTCCCCCCGGTGCATGAATGTCTCGCCACAATCCGCATCAAAGGAAAATTTTTCAACATATCGTTGATTTGCGCCCACACCCCTACGGAAGAGAAGGACGATTTGGCCAAAGATGCCTTTTATGAGCGCCTAGATCATACTTATGAGCGCTGCCCCCGACACGATGTGAAAATCGTGCTTGGCGTGTTTAATGCCATCGTGGACAAAGAAGATATCTTTGGTGCGACAGTTGGAAAATTTAGCCTCCACAGCGAACTATCCCCTAATGGGTTGAGGCTGATCAACTTCGCCGAAATATGGTTGTCTGTAGTACTATATTCCAACACAAAAAAATACATCAAGCCACTTGGCTGTCCCCTGATCAAAAATACAAAACCAGAGCGATCATGTTGTGATAGACGGAATACATGGCTCCAGTGTTCTTGACGTGCGTACGTTCCGAGGTCCTAACATCGACTCGGATCACTATCTTGTTGCAGCGAAGATACACATGCACCTCTGTGTATCGAAGTACGCCCGTCAACAAACACAAGGAAAGTTCGACGTCGAAAAGGTGCAATCACAACAGACTGCCGACCGATTTTCTATTCGACTTGCGATGATACGATGACTTACAGAAGGTTTGAAGACCGGAGCAGACTCCTGTATCAGAATATGGTGGGACGAAAGCATGTCCGACGATTGGAATTTAAGTGTGCTCTGCCCAATCCATAAAAAGGGGACCCCACAGTCTGCGCCAATTATCGTGGGATAAGCCTCCTTAATATCGCCTATGATGTCCTGTCGAGCGTATTGTGTGAAAGACTAAAGCCCACCGTCAACAAACTGATTGGACCTTTTCAGTGTGGCTTTAGACCTGGTAAATCAACCATTGACCAGATATACACCATGCGCCAAATGTTGGAAAAGACCCGTGAAAAGAGGATCGACACTCACCATCTCTTCATCGATTTAAAGACGCCTTCGAGAGCACGAATAGGAGCTGTCTTTACGCCGCTATGTCTGAATTTGGTATCCCCGCAAAACTTATACGGCTATGTAAACTGACGTTAAGCAACACTAAAAGCTCCGTCACGTTCGGAATGGACCTATCCGAGCCGTTGGATACCAAACGAGGTTTCAGACAGAGTGATTCCTTATCGTGTGACTTTTTTAACTTATCGCTAAAGTAAATAATACGAGCAGCAGAGCTGAATAGAGAAGGATATTGGTCTGATAGTGAACGAGGTCAAGACGAAATATGTCCTGTCATCACACAAACAGTCATCGCATTCGCGACTTGGCTCCCATGTCACTGTTGACAGTCATAACTTCGAGGTCGTAGATAATTTCGTCTATCTAGGAACCAGCATCAACACGAATAATAATGTCAGCCTTTAAATCACTCTTGCCAACAGGTGCTACTTTGGAGTAAGTAGGCAATTGAAAAGTAAAGTCCTCTCCCGACGAACGAAAACCAAACTCTATTAGTATCTCATCGTTCCCGTCCTGCTATAGGGTGCGGAAGCATGGACGATAACAACATCTGATGAGTCGACGTTAGGACTTTCGAGAGAAAAGTTTGGCGTAAGATTTATGATCCTCTTCGAGTCAGCAAGGGTGAATCGCAGACGATGGAACGATGAGCTGTACGAGTTATACGACGACATTGCCATAGTTCAGCGAATCAAGAAGCAGCGGCTGCGCTGGCTAGGCCATGTGGTCCGGATGGGTACGAATACTCCAGCTTTGAAAGTTTTCGATGCAGAACCTGCCGGTGGAAGCAGAGGAAGCACTCCTTTGGAAAGACCAGGTAGAGAAGGACCTGGCTGTATTTGGTAATTCCAATTGGTGCCTCCCAGCAAAAAGAAGAAACGAATGGTGCAATGCTGTTAACTCGGCTATAATCGCGTAAGCGGTGTCTACGCCACTAAAGTAAGTACATAAGTTATGTTTTTTAACAAATGAAGAGACCTACCAATATTATTTTTTTCATAACATACTCTTATTAATTTAAGGATTTTATGAGGAACTTTGTCTCAAGGCAAACTTCCAAGTGATGCTATGCTCGCATATATTTTGGTTAACAACAACAACGGAGTGGAGGTCTTCCTCTTGAATTTTCGATTTTCATATAATATGCAATGATTATCAAGAAGAAGCCGCTTGCGGGTGACATTGGAAAGTGAAGGGATGAAAGTAGAAGGGCATACTTATCAGCGTTGTTGTTGCTCAGAATACTCCGTTGGTCCAAGTCTCGCTGATTTTTAGATTTTAAGACTTTTCGTAGACGAATTGTTTTGTCGGGAAAGCAAATGCGGGGGTATGGAGAAATAAGCGAGGATTAGTGAATGAAGATATGCGATTTATGAATAAAATCTTATTTTACTATACATGCAGGTTTTACTATTTTCAGGACACATACACCTTCATACAAATTAATCTAATTACTTATGGATATATATGATGAACCCATATATGAAACCAATTTAAAGTAAATAAAATAAAATAAAATAAAATAATTTAAAATAAAATGAAATCACATGTACTGGTATAAAATAAATTCAAATGTATTAAAAAAATTAAAATATAAAATAAATTTAAATTAAATAAATAACAATAAATAAAATAAATTAAAATAAAATAAAAAAGGAATGAAATAACATTATATAATATAAAAAAAATTAAAATGTATTAAAAATAAATAAAAAATACCATTGATTTAAATAAATTACAGTAAATAAAATTAAATGAAATAGAGATACAAAACAAAAATATTTAAATTAAATATTTTGCATATTTATATAAAAATTTGCATATTTATATAAAAATATGTGTGTACATATACATACATATGTACATACCTGGCATACACATTTCGTTTGAGTTTTCTAAAATCTTACATTTTTAAGGCAACTCATATTATTGACTGCGCCGCGACAACTTTTTTTCTTGTGATGGAGTTGATATAGGCACAACTCGCAATAATGTGCCATTGAAATTGGCGTTATTAGGATGGCTCGGGTTCAATCAGAGAACTTATACAATAATAATGAGAAACAGAGAACTTATTATATTTGTTAATTTTTGTTTATTTAAAATATATCTACAATTTCTTTTTAATAATGCTAACTAATTTGAATAAATATAACTACATATGCAATACATATATAAAAACACACGCACAAAGGCTAAATCGGCACTCTATGCAAGTTGAGCATTTCCTTCTTGCAAATTGAGTGCGATATTGCCATTTTGCCAGTTCCCTATTGGGTTGCGTCTTCAATTTCGACTAGTTCCCCATTGGGTCTTGTATGTGCTCAGCAATCCGACAGAGGATGTTAATATAATGAGAAGGCGCAAATGTTAACCGAAAATTGTGCGCGAGTTTTATCACCACATCTCGGAGGAATTCACCCCATCTCGGTGGAATTGGTTGATTTGCAGTCAACGCACTTCGAGGGAATTAACCACATCTCGGAGTAATTCAACTCATCTCGGAGGAATTCAACACATCTCGGAGAAACTGGTCTACTTGCAAACATCACACTTCGTGAAATAATTCAAAAATCGTGAAGAAAAGCCTATTTCGCACGAAGCTAAAAATAGATTTCATTCCACGTTGAGGCAAGCGTAAATTGAGTGAACTCAATGCGCAGCATGTATGTATTGTATGTATGTACAAATAAGTATGGAATTGGAAACAATTATTTGTATTGTTCATATACATACATACATACGTATATTGCTTATTAATGAAATTAATAATGCACATAATTTAAAAATGGAAATAATTAAACGAAAAAAGGAATTTTGATATTTAAGAACTTAATAATTTTAAAAGTAATGAAATAAAAAAAAAATTATTCCTTTCGTTCAGCATATCAATTAGCAGAATCCTTTACTTTATTTTCAATAAAAGATATATATTTGTATTGGCAAAAATCATGCACCAGGCACTCATAAAACTATAGAAACTCTTTTAATTTCTGTGCGCTTTTTTTGGAAGAAAAAAATTTGAAGATTTTTTTTTTGTATTGAATTTACAAAAACAAAATACACACCACCTAAAATTATTCCCTCACCTGGCTTCCTTTGTTCAAAAGCTAAAATTCACTTTCTTACTACAATATACAAGAACAAAATGCACATATTTCAAACTACGCCCCTCATTTTGCTTCTTTTGTCTAGAAATTGAATTTTACACAAAAAACTTTATACCTTTCATGGATATACCAGAGGTGTTAGTTGAAGTTTGCCGGTTTTACTAGTAGATGTCGCTAGCAATATGTATAAATTTCTATGATTTGGCATGTATGTCATTTTTTTCTATAGACATTAACCTACAAAAATACGCAAGTCACATTCCGCCAAAATAATAGCGTCATATTTGTTTACCTCAGTGAATATGTCGAGTTTCGTTCCAAGTAAATCGCATTTGCGGCATTCGTTGCTTTTCTTATTTCATCAAAAGCAAAAAGCAGCTGTAGTTGGTAGAAACTTATGGTGAACATGTGAGATATGGTTTCGTCAATTTAAAGGTGGAGATTTCGATTTGACAGACAATGAACATCCTGGTGCAGCGAAAAAAGTTCGAAGACGAGGAATCGCATGTTGATCCAACCCAATCGCAACAAAAATTGGCAGAAACACTACATGTGACTCGTGGAGCAATTTGCCAACGTTTCAAAGCCATGGGAAAGATCCAGAAGAATGGAAAATGGGTGCCACACCAGCTGAACGATAGACAAATGGAAAATCGAAAAACCGTTTGTGAAATGCTGCTTCAACGATTCGAAAGGAAATCTTTTCTGCATCGAATTGTCACGTGGGATGAAAAATGGATTTATTTTGAGAACCCGAAGAGAAAAAAATCATGGCTTTCCCCTGGTGAAGCTGGCTCATCGACTGCAAGGCCAAATCGCTTTGGCCGAAAGACAATGCTCTGTGTTTGGTTGGACCAGTGTGGTGTGGTGTACTACGAGTTGTTAAAACCTCGTGAAACGGTGAAGACGGATCGCTACCGACAACAAATGATCAATTTGAATCATGCGTTGATCGAAAAACGGTCGGAATGGGCCCGAAGACATGGCAAAGTTATCTTGCAACATGACAACGCGCCGTCTCAACCGCTAAACTGGTGAAAGACACATTAAAAACACTTAATTGGGAAATATTATCGCAACCGCCGTACTCTCCAGACCTCGCCCCGTCCGACTATCACCTTTTCGCATGGATGGGACACTCCCTTTCAGAGCAGTGCTTCGCTAATTTTGAAGAAGTCGAAAAATGGCTCGTCGAATGGTTTGCCTCGAAAGAGAAAAAGTTTTTTTGGAATGGTATCCATAATTTGCCTGAGAGATGAGCGAAATGTGTAGAAATCAATACACACATTAATACAAGAAAAACTTTCATTCATAAAAAGAAAAAACCTCTTACATTTTCCCGCATACCCTTGCCATCACTTTGAGCCAGCCCAAATTGTTAAAATTCTAAAATTTCAGTCTTCAGCTGAAGGCATTTGAAATGTGGCTACAGGACTTAAACTTGTTTTGCCAGTTTTCACATCGGCTTCAGATACAAAATCTATTATAAATTTTTAGAAAGTTTTCTGCCCGTAGCGAAGAAACTCTTTGAATTTTAGAATGGATGAGGAAATACGGGGGCACAGGGCATAGTTTTTATGAATGAAAATGTTTTTGTTAGAACATATATTGTATTTGTAGAATGTATATAATTTTGTTTATTGCAGCAGAAAACAATTTCATAATATTTAATAATATGCCCTAAGAAAGCTGAAATATATGTTTTTAAAAACTCTTAGAGTATAAGGAGTTCATGAAAGAAGAGAAAGAAGAAATACTTATATGTACATATAAAGATTTTATGAACTTCTAATTGTCGTAAACAGCTACATTCATACATATGTACATATGTATGTACAGCCTTGGCCAAAAGTATTAGGCACCCCACTAATTACTGAATTTTTTGTTTTAACAAGTGAAGTAATGGATTTTTATTAGTAAAACAGTGAAAATACAATGAATTAGTGATAATAACATTAATATTTAGAACATCCACCCTTCAATTTAATAACAGCTGCAATTCTCTTAAGCATGCCGCGTACAAGCTTTGCACATTCGTCCGCACTTGTAGCGTACCACTCGTTGATTAAGGCATTCTTTAAGGCAGTTTTTGATGTTATACTGTGTTCCTTAATCTTGCGTTTTAAAATAGCCCACATGGGCTCAACGGAATTAAGATCTGGAGACTGTGCAGGCCAATCTAACACAACAATGTTGTTATCTCTAAACCAACGCATCGTAGTCGCTGATTTGTGACAAGGAGCATTGTCTTGCTGAAATTGAGCCCCGTCTAAATTAGTATCGCCGAAAATGTGCGTTAACGAAGGCAGAACAGCTTCTAATACATTTATGTACTATTGACTGTCCATGCGACCATCGCAAATGTACATTTCGTCGACACAATCAGCAGCCATGCAGCCCCAGATCATAATGCTGCCTCCTCCATGCTTAACAATGGGTACCACGCAATCTGGATAATATTCTTCCCCAACCCGTCGCCTCACGAACGTCACACCAGGTGTTCCAAAAATCTGTAGAAAAGAAAAAATAATGTTTTCATAAGATTTGTATTTTGTCTTCAAAATTGCTCTAGGGTAAGAAGCTATGGCTGTTAATACTTTAAGACGATCTTAACTAAGCTTACCTCGAAGTTTGATTCATCAGACCACAGAACATTCCACCAATCTTCTTCCCTAAAATGTTGGTATATGCGAGCCTATTCCAAACGATTTTTCCTATTCTTTTCTGAGAGCCACGGCTTCTTTCGAGCTTTACATCTTTTTAAACCTGCTTTCAGAAATCTTCTTCTAGCTGTTATATTGAATTTCTTAAAAACGACAATTTTTAGGTTTAGCTTACCCAGAGTGCTATGACTTTTAATATTACACAATTTATTCGTTTAATCAACAGTCAAACACCCATGTAAGACATTTACAAAAAGAAGTGGTAACTTTGATGGCCACATTTGAGAATACTTGTATTTTAGTGGGGTGCCTAATACTTTTGGCCAAGGCTGTATGTAATTTGTTTTTGTATTTTGAATACTGATTTATTTCACGTCCAGGGAACCGAGTCATATTTACATATTTATAATTTTTACACATACATTTGTACATACATACACACGCATATTTGTACGTATTACATAAAGATACTTAAAATACGTGATCATCAATTTATAAAAATTCAAATTTAAGGTGTGACAATTAAGTAGTGAGACTGATTCCTTAAAACCCGTATATTTCAAAATTATTCTACAACTCTACCATCCCCTTCAAAGTAGTCCTCTTGGGCAGGTTTACAACGATTCCAGCGCGTTTTCCATGCTTCGTAACATTTCTGGAACGCTTCGACTGGAATGTCCGCGAGTACCCTCGTCACGGCCGCCTGGATGTTCTCAATCGACTTTCCGTGACCACCGATTTTGTTCTAGGGAACAAAAAAAGTCACAGGAAGACATATCGAGCGAAGAAGGCGGTTCTTGCAACACGGCGATCCCTTTAGAGGCCAAATACTGGGACACGCTGAGGGCGGTGTGGCACGGCGGGTTGTCGTGATGAAGATCCAGGTACAAGCGACGTCTGGGTGCACCCTGTTGACTCGTTTTCGCAATCTTTCGAGTACTTGGCGATAGTAGACTTGATTTACGGTTTGCCCCGGTGGAAAAAATTCTTTGTCGACGATCCCACGGCTATCAAACAAGGCAATAATCATCGTTTTCATCTTCGTCTTGTTCATGCGAGCTTTAATTAAACTTAAACCCTTTATGCCATCGAAACACCTGGGCACGACTAAGAGCACTATCACCATTCACTTTTACAATTTTAGCGTCCGTTTCGGAAGCTGTTTCGCCCAAAATTTTATCGCGACGCGTTGCTCTTGATTTCGTTTTTCCATTTTCGTAATGAGCACCAGCCGGTGAGCCGGATGTCGGGAGAAGGGAAAGGGAATTTCAAGGTTGCAGGGTTACCACAATCGCGGCAATATAATCAGTCTCATTACTTAATTGTCACCCCTCGTATATACATTTATATGTACATACGTATGTATGTGCGTTCTTTAGGCTGGAAAAATTAAAACGTTCATAAAATCAAAATTTTACATATTTACATTATTTGCTTTTATGAACTCTTGATACTAAAAATCTTGAAAATATATAATTTGTGCATACATTTGTACATATATACATATGTGCCTTAGAAAAAAAGCAGTAAATGAAATCAGTAGTACCAATGCAAATTCACACAGGATAGTAGCAAGAAAACAAAAACAAAAAGTTTTTTCATTTTGTTTGTGTAATTATAGTTTCGAAAAGTCGAAAACGAAAATCGTGTATTTTGTTTGTGTAAACGAGCGTTCGAAATGCCAAAACTTATTTCTCATGTATTTCGTTTGTGTAATTTTTTGAAATGGAAGGAAGAACAAGCAATCATATAATGTGACAACTTCACCTACTATAAATTCGCCTTTAGTAGTACAAACAACAAAAACATTTTCATTCAAAAAAGCTATGTCCCAAGGCGAATTTATCAAGCGGAGTTACTAGTCCCCTTTCACACGCGTCATGTCTTGCTTTCAAGTCTGCTAGTTCGTAGACGAGGGATGTGAGAAGAAAGGGGAAGAGTACAGATACCTCAGTCAAGTCTTTTGTGTTTTCAATTTTCTTTCACATGCGTCAAGTTTTATTGAATTCAAGTTTTTCTTTCCTAGCTTCCTTTTAACATTTGGAATTTAATTTGATAATTGGGTCGAAATTTATAATTTATGTAAATTCATGGATTATTTTGATGTAACAGGACTATTTGATTACTTTATGAAATTAAGGTCACACCTATATCTTTATAAATGTATTTATATTAATTTTTCACAATTAAACTTACCACCAAAATCAAATTCTATTTGTATACCGAAATGAGAAAAACAAAATGAAAAGGAATGGGGATTAAGTAAATAAATGCGCATATACTAATAAATAACATAAATGTGATACATAAATATATGTTAAATAATGTTCTCAGATTTATATCCATGAAAGGTGTAAAGTTTTTTTTGTAAAGTTCAACTTCGAGACAAAAGAAGCAAAATAAGGGGCGTAGTTTGAAATATATGCATTTTGTTCTTGTATATTGTAGTAATAATTTGAACTTTAGCTATTTAACAAAGTTAACCAGGTGAGGGAATAATTTTAGGTGGTGTGTATTTTGTTTTTATTAGTTCAAAATAGAAAAAATCTTAACATTTTTTTCTTCCAAAAAAAGCGTACAGAAATTAAAAAAGTTTCTGTAATTTTATGATGGTGCATGATTATTGTCAATAATAAAATAAAATATTTAAAAAAAATCTTTTTTATTTATGGTTTGTTTATTGACACGAAGGAGTGGTGTTGGTTCGCATCCCACAGCGCAAGGAATAACTTTTTTCCTTTTTTGTTTTTCTAATTTTTATAAATTTTAAAATTTCAATTTTTTTAATAAAAATCCTTTTTGTTAAAATGCAATTAAAATAAAGTTTCTTAATTAAAAAAATAACTAAATCCGAACATACATTCACATATTCTGCGCATTGAGTTCAAATTTCCTCAATTCAAGCATGCCTCAACGTCTATAGCTCTGTATTTTCTCATAAGAGAGCGTGGCATATAATTTATTCGTGCTTCGTGCAAAATTAGCTCTTCTCATCGATTTTTGAATTATTTCACGAAGTGTTATGTCTGCCAGTCGACCAGTTCCTCGGAGATGTGGTGACAAAATTCGGGCACAATTTTCAGTTAACATTTGCGCCTTCATTAACTTTCTCTGTTAACATTTTCTGATTATATTAACATTCACTGTTAATATTCTCTCTTAACATTTTCTGCTAACGTTCATTGCTGATTTGCTGAATAATATACGTGTCGACAATGCAGTATTGTTCAAAATTCCCAGCTTCCGGTTGTGGTAATTTGTGGTATACTTTCGTACGCTTCCGCAAATGAAATAAGTAATTGTAATCTAACGAGTTCCATGAAGGAAATGAGCATATATTTTTTGTAATTTCACAAATTTTAAGTTTAATTTTACTAATCAATTCTATTATATAAGCTTTTTCTTTACGTAACGTATATATATATAGAATTCTAGTTTCTTCGAAAGAATACTTATACAGTTTGCTTATGCATACACATACATATTATACAGTCCCACAAATACATACACACATATATTAATTTTATTTGATACTGACAGGACTTTAAAACACTACCTGATCTCAGAGAAATATAATGAGAGAATACGAAAAGGAATGCTTAAATGTTGACAATGCCACGAATGAGCTGCGCAACGGAACAACCAAAAAAATGAACTTAAGATATAAATGAATATGAATACTTTGTACAACCAGGAAGCCCGGCAGCTGCAACACGATACGCAAGCGAAGTGTTATTGTAAGCCTCTCGTTATGAACTCTTCATTCGCATTTTGTTTGTCTCTAGTTAAGGACGTGTCGGTTGTGTGTATATTGCTTATCGCGGTGAAGCAGAGGAGGCACGGAAACGTCTGTCAGTGGGTACATGAGAATATTCGTGTTGCCTTGATATGCGAGTGTACGATTTTCTGCATATTTATTTGACTAAATGATATTAAATATTACGAGTGCACACTAAATAAGCAAATATAAATTTATATTGTGATTTCAAAAAATTATTTTAAAGTTACTCAACATTGTAAAGGATACAAATATAAAGTGTGTATAGTAAAAAGGAAAAAGTTGACGAGAAGGAAATGTCAGAAAAATCATCGGAATATATGAAGCGAACTTGCCTCATCTGCGGCTGCCACACCAATCAAACCATTAACATCTATGAGCCTAGGAATGGACCTAATATTGTAGAACTTATTCAAGCGAAATTTAAATTCCAGGTGTGTAGAAACTATTAAGCATGGTATTAAAAGTTGTATATAAATACATAAACTTTTAAAACAGTATTGCCGAAAAATCAATAAGGTTGTGCGCAGCGTGAGTCATGACAACTCCACCGTGATACCAACATATATATTTTATCTGTGCTCCTAAGGCATAACCGCCCATGTTTAATTTTAAATCCATATTAAAGTTGATAGACATTTTTGTGTTAAACAAATGAAACCAAGGTAACTATATTGTAACTCAATGCAGCTGTAACTTTAGTTAGACGGTTATGACTTGTAACCACTGACTTAGAAAGACTTAGGGTTATGAACGTATGAACATATGTATGTATGCGAAGGATATTCAAAAGGGCGGTGAGGCCATATACTGGAATAGAAACGCCTAACGAAGGGAAATAATTAGGTCGATATATGCTCATACTACATTTATGTGCTATAGGCTTAGGCATTGTTTGGATATTAAAGTATTCATTTCAAATTTCATACTTTTTGTATGTTAGGAAAACTCTCTATTTCATCTATGTATATAGGTATATGCATTTGTTCATAAATAAGATTTTTTTGCTCAATAGATAGTGATATGAGGCATTTTTATATCAACAATCAAACTCCTCCAACAAAAAAAAAAAACACATTTATGAGCATACATATGTACATACATACATACAATAAGTACAAATGAATATATACATATGCAATGAAATATGTACATACCTACATAAACATATCGGTTGATAAAGAGTGCTGCTAAACATATTTACACAAAATTTTAATTCATCGCCCAGTAATTACAGGTGATGATCATGTTGCATGTGGCGGTGGCAGCTGCAAGTGGCAGAAGCATTTTATTGTATGGTGGTTGTTTTTGCATTTATATTTTAATGTCGCTCTACTTTCTGTAATGCACAACACAACCAATAACATATGTCGTTCTCTGCCAACGCTTGTCTTACTGGCGTGCCATAATTCGAAAACGATGCAGCGCAGCAAAATGCGTGAAGGCAATGTGCTACCATGGATACCATGAACACGGTAACGATGCTGCCGATACAACAACGACAGATGTTTTTCGTGCTTACCCACATGTACCATACATATGGTATTTATATATGTGTGCCTGCACATATCTACTTATGTATGTTAGTACGTTCCTGCAAATAAAGGCAGAGAGATCTCCTGCGATCCTCTGCCGCCAACTTTGCTGTTTTCTTTTATCGGTTTTGGGTACTCATTTTGAGAGAGTGCAATGCAATGCACCTGGTGTTGACGAATGACATCGACAGTCAATGCGTAGTCGTAAACGTAATCTCGTAGCGACACTTTATCCATAAACATATGTATGTAATATATATACATATGCACATATTCATATACATACATACAACACATACGAGTACATACCTACATACATACATCTAAACGCCGCTTAGCCACTTACTATTTTATTAATATAAATTTATTTAGAGGCTTACTCCTATTTTCGATTAACTATATGTATATGTATATTATTATATTTTATATATGAATACGTACAAGTTTCAGGGCTCACATGTAGTTATGTACGTGTATTGTGAGATATTTATAAAGTCTTCCGTCGTTGTATTTTTGAGCCTCAAAACAAACGGTAAGCCGGTGTAATTTGCGGCAGCTGCCGCTTAATTCATTCTCTTTCTACACACCTTTTGTTAGCATTGGTGGCAATGTGTTACGAGCGCACATACTTACTTATCTAGATACATACATACATATGTACATATATGGGAGAGTGCTGATATGTTAGAGATTTCCGATTGGTATGTAAGAAATCGCTATAAAAAATAAATTATCAACATCAAGGAAATAAATTTTTGAAACTAGCAACCTTTGATAGATATGTATGTGACTAAATACTATTTAACTTAATTCAGATTTAGAATTCAGAAAACAGAGCACAATGAAATGAAAATCAGATAAATAATGATTGTTTGAAATCAGTGCACATATTAAAAAACCTCACAATTTAGTCGAGTATTTACTTACATATAAATTTAAGGAGTTTGCATACTGTTTGAAGATTTGTTTTCATGTCACTTGATGAAATGGGTAAATTTAAATTTAGACATACATATCCACATATTTAGACATTCTGATACTCGTATTATATGATACTATTGTTAGTTATTATTGGCGGCCGCTATAGCCGAGGGGGTTAGCATTGCGTACTATCATTCGGAAGGTCAGGATTCGAGTCCTGGAACGACCAACATCCAAAAATTATAAATTAAATCTAATTGCGGTCGCCCCTCGACTATTTCTGACATTAAATAAAGGCTCCCCATAAAAGACCATCAGCCGTTCAGAGGCGGCTTAGAATAAACTGTAGGTCCCTCCATTTGTGGGAAATACCACAAATTGGAGGAGAAGCTCGGTCAAAAATTGCTTCAGTTGTTACAAAGCGCCAATTATATGTATACATACGTACGTACATATATTATTAGTTAAAACTTTATTTTTGAATCCTTTTTCGAGCTTTGAATGTGACAGTTTAAAGCATTTAGAATAATTTTGAATTCTACTCTGGTTAATTTTTCCACCTATTTCCACCGAACACTTAAATGCGTTAAGGCCTCTGTTAAGTGAATGAAATGCAAACGTTTCCACCGAAAGTGAGTTAACTCAAACAGCAGATTTTCGTTTACATTTGCAGTTTGCGAAATTTGTCACAACTATTGAAATCATGAATTCAAGAGATCGCATTCATTTTATTTGGCTTTTTAAGCAATCTTATGATTTGCAAGTGCAAATTATTGCTGCACGAACAAAGGCTGTCGAAACGAAAGTGCTTTTATGCATGTTTTCATTTTCACTTTTGCTTGTTTGTTTCCCGAAATACATTATTTTTGATCAGCTGATAGCGCCACAGCCGTGTATATTTTTATGTTGAGCGGATCGTTTGCAATTCCACAATTGCTTTTTGTTTGTTTTTTATTGTTTTTATTTGAAAGAGGAGAAGCATTATCTTCTCCAATTACTTAATATACGCATTTATGTTAAAACTAATGTAAAAAAGTAATTTTTGCAGAAAACATTTCACCACGCAAAATAAAAGTCTAGTCCCTTATTAAATCCGAAAAACCACGACTCTGGCAAGAAATATACCGAAACTTCCGAAATGTTTACTTTAGTAGTGAAAAGTGAGTTAACACACTTTTATACAACAACAAACACATGGGAATTCACGCATTTAAATGCATTTAATGATCGGTGGAAATAGGCTATAAGATTCTACCAACTCGGCTACGATCTTAGATGGAGTGGAAACTTTTATAATTTACAAATGTAGGATATGAATCGGGAGTATGACGGCAAAGTCAATATAAAATGTATTTTTTTTTTTTAAATTTTCAAAATATTAGTTAAATAAACTAAACAAACATTTTTACTAAAGAGAAATCGTTTTTTTTTTTAATTTTCAGCCCTTGAACGAAGATAAATACTTGTGTTTCAGCTGCAATAATTGGTTAATCAACTGGCATTCACTGCAGGCATTGAACAGTAACGACGCAGAAAGTCCTTCGGGTACCTTTCGTCCCCAAATGAATAGCATGTTGCACAAAGAGAAAGCCGAAAACCGCCGTCAACAATCTCACAGTCAGCTCTCTGATCAAAAACCCAATAAAGGAGCATATCGACCCATAGCCAAAGTACTCCCTTGGAGAATAATATCAAAAACCGCAGAAACAATAAAGGATAGCGAAGCGCCATCTACAAAATACTCATTATCACAAGCGTCCACAGCAGAACAGTTATTTGTGGAAGAGGGAAAATGCAACCGGAATCCGCAAAGTGATAGATGTTATGGGAAATGCTATTATACAAAGCGTAAAATGATATTAAAAAAGATTCGAACGCGGAGACAATGGTCTGAGTACAATAAACCTCAGCAGTCATTTAAACTCCCAGAAGACATAAATATTGCAGACGACTTGAAGAAGGAAATAAAGCAAAAAAATAATTGCCAACAAACAAACATTTTATCACAAACAATAACATTTGGAAATATCAACAATGCTAACGCAATTATTATTCACGATCAAAGCTTAAAGCGTCCTTTGGTAGATGGTAAAATGGTATCAATGTTGCGCCGTCTTGGAACTACGCTTTCTCATGAAAATTTCAATCGGGGAACCAGTTCTTCAAGGCCGCTGTTACCACAAATAATGAGTCCTACCAAATCAGCACCTCGTTGGACACGTCAGCTGGGTGAGGATGAAATTCTACTCGACTTTGATTCCGCAATATCGGAAGTGCTGCCGCAAGTTATTCGAATGCAGCAACAAAAACTTAATGACGAAAACTGTATGCCGGAAGCTATGGCTGTGAAGCAGGCGTACAGAAGTTTAACGTATCAAGTGTCACTTGATGAAGATGATAGTCAATGTGTTTATCCTGTGTTACCTGAAGGCCTGAGTATTTCTTTAGTTTAAAAGCCAAACTTTAAACGCACTGCAACCGCTTCGGCAGTGAGAAGGGTAAAAGTAATGTGAAAACGGTACATACATACATACCTATGTGCATACGATAGTATGTTTGTATGCATGTTTGTATCGGGTATGTATGAATTAAAATTTGTGAGCTCTCAAAGCAATAAATGTTTGCTTACGAAAAGTTCACCTGATTGAATGTTGGTACTACGTGTATGCCTGTGTGTATGTGGATGTGTACATAAAATTTTTCTTAGCAACCGTTATTAGTCAAAATTTTTTTAAGATAATTTATACTCATTATACAAATTAATCTGATCTTTAAACATGCATTTTAGTTTAAATATTATTCTGTTAAAACGTAATAAAAAGAAATAAATAAATACATATTATGCACCATTATAAAAAGGTTTTATTAATTTTTAATGTTTTTGTTTAATGAATGGGAAGCAATTAGCTGACCTGAACGTTCTTTTGCCATTAAATTATTTCTAATGAATTTTGGTATCCAAATAAAAAATAACTAAAATTTATTTTTTGATATCTGGTACTCTTACTTACTAATTTTACTGGCATAGGCACCGCTTACGCTATTATAGCTGAATTTATAGCATCCGGATCACATGACCTAGTGCGCAATCGCTGATTCTTGATTCGCTGAACTATGTCAATGTATCTCATACAGCTCATCATTCCAATATGCTCGACAGGACCTTATAGGCGATATTAAAGAGGCTTATCCCACGATAATTGGTGCAGACTGTGGGATCCCCTTTTTTATGGATTGGGCAGAGCACACTTTAAAGCCAATCGTCGGGCATATTTTCGCCCGACCATATTCTGAAAGTAGCTGATGCATGCACCTGATCAGTTCTTCACCGCCGTTTTTGAATAGCTCGGCCAGTAATCCATCGGTTCTCGCCGCTTTGTTGTTTTTTAAGATGGTCATTTGTACTCGGACTTCTTCATGGTCAGGTAAAGGAACGTCTTTTCCATCGTAATCGATTGAGATTTCGGGTTCACCATCTCCGCATGCTTCATTTTCACTGTCATTCAACAGGCTGGAAAAGTGTTCCCTCCGTAAATACAATATGCTCTGGGCATCGGTTGCTGGATCACCTCTTTGTGTCCTACGGGAGTCTGGCGTACTGGCCGCAACAAAACTTCTTTTGTGTTTGTTTGTTCATTTACTTTGTTTTGCCTAATATTTCTTTCACTCCAAGTGTTGGCAGTGACATCTGTCGGCAAATAGTTGTGTAAATTAAATGAATCAATTGTTGCCACGGTTATATTCGCTGTGTGCCTACCCAGTGGTATAAGTCTCCAAAAGGTGGTGTTCGTACAAAACGGTTCCTGCACTAACAAATATTAGAGAAACGGAATATTCCGTGAAAAGGGGTGTCGCCTTTCTTTTTATACGGCGAGGGGAAAATTAACCCAGTGTACTTGGTGTGCACTGGTGTCGTGCGCTATACAACCCGGTCCTTTTGGGTAATGGGGGCGACGCCAAATGATTGGGCACCAATACACACTCTCCAGAGAATTCTGAAGACCGATGCGTAGCTTTCGGCCTGGCTCGTAAGTGCGTGCCGGATCAGATCCCGCACCCAGAGCCCAGTCACTTAGGCGGTTAAAGTTAAGCCCGGCAGCACGGGAGTAGTGCGAGTGGGTTCGTAACCAGTTTGGTTGGACCACACCTTGGGTGCACTCCAAAAGAATATTTTGTTTACTTAGTTGCGTACTAGTTGTCCAGCTATTGTTATTCTCATTTGTTTACAGCGTTAGTAAATTCCAATTGTTGTTGCTTTTCTTTGCGAATAGTTTTGTTATTGTACGTAGCTAGCGATCCACCTTCCTCTTTGTACGGAGATTCGTTTGGCCAGTGGGTAGTGTGGTTGTTGGTAGGCTTTAACCAACAACCACTGTAGGTACATATACATATGTACGTATACATACACATATACATATTGTTTTTAGGAAAAAAAAGTGGAGGTGACACGGTGTTGAAGCCTTCTGTAATTCGTCGTATCTTCTCATAGAATTTTTGAGCATTACCCTTGTCGGCCAGCTTCTCAAGCTCTTCATACTCACGCATCTCGGCTTCTCTTATTTTTTGTCTGCTGCGTCTTGCTTCTCTCTTAAGTTTTCGGTATGTATCCCATCCCGCAAGTGTAGTGGTCGATCACAACGTGGCGAGGTGGGCAGACTATTTTCTATCCACTGCAACATGGCAGTCCTCATCGTACCAGCTGTTTTTGCGACCTTTACGAAATCCAATAGTTTCCTTTGCAGTTTTACGTAGGGCTCCCGTATACCGAGTTGCTGATAAGTGCTCTCAGAAAGCAGGAGTACAAGTCCAATAGAAACCCGTTCGGCAGTCTGGTGTTCCTTGTGTTTGTTGACGGGCGTTCTTCGATACACAGAGGCGCCTGCGTATCTTTGCTGCAACAATATAGTGATCCGAGTCGATGTTAGGACCTCGGAACGTCCACACATCAAGAACACTGGAGCCATGTCTTCCTTCCGTCTATCACAACATGATCGATCTCGTATTGTGTTTTTCGATCAGGGGACAGCCAAGTAGCTTGATATATTTTTTTGTGCTGGAATCTAGTACTACAGGTAACCATATTTTAGGCCCCAGCAAAATCGATTAGACTCAACCCATGTTTCATTGTGAAAGCTGAATTTTTCGACAGTCCGACCGTCGTACCAAAGACTTTGCCCACGCTAGCATTAAAATCATCAAGCACGATTTTCACATCGGGTCGGGGGCAGCGCTCGTAAGCATGCTCTAGGAGCTCATAAAAGACATCCTTCTTTTCCATCAACGATATGTTGATAAATTTCCCTCTGGTGAACAGACACTGTAATGACTTCAGCGAACCCTTAAACCGAGTATTTCAGAGTGGCTCCACTGAAGCTTCCTCTCTTATTAGCCGAAACCCAAGGCTCCACACGGGTTGGTTACCGCATCTTGCACAAGGGTTGCCTACGATTCCAGGGTGCGCGACGTGAAAGCAACAGTAGGAATTGAGTATAGCCTCTTACTATTGTTTATATTAACTAACAAACATAAAAAATAGCAACCACAAATTATGACAATTGAAAAAACGAATTCACCTGAAATAGTAGCATAGTGCCGCTAAATAGAGTGGCATGACTTTTTAGGTATTTAAACGTCCTTCTCAACACCAGATGACATTCTTTTACACTGTTTCAGCACTCTGACCATTGACGATTGTTTTTCGTGTTGCGCACTGAATCTGCATAACCAAAAACTGAATGAACCTCCATCTAATAAAATTGCTGCCATCCTAGACAATGCAAAGGTCAACACGATGATTATTTGATCGCATGCCAACCCTTCCGAGTATAGGTATTATGCAAAAAATGCAAACAGAGTTATTAATTTATTTGGTTTTGGCTGAAACATGTTTCCGGTAAGAAAAAATCTAGAGAAGAACTTGAGAGCAAGTTCAACTCTGGTAAGATTCCAAAGAGAAAAAGACATTATTTCTCAAACATCTCGAGTACACAGCAAAATGGATACGTCAAAGCATGAAAACATCAAAAAAGGAATAGGATGAACAATTTTGAAAAAAAAAATTATGATGAATCCGAGGTAGGGATTAAAAATTTATTATCAAATGCATTGCCCCAGTCACATTTTATTTCCACGTTCAAAATTTTCCTGTGTAACCGAATTTATGTGCGCTTATTTTCACAAATTGTGTCATACATTCTATCATATACATTTCGTTTATCGTTTGGGCAATTCACAAACAGTTATCGTTGAAAGTTCCCTTTAACCTCGACCAAAGTCTGAATTTTTCGAGGTATCATCAAAAAATCTTTAAAAATATTAATGTTCCAATAAACAACTAATTCAAAGACGCAACATATACTACAAATGTCACGAAATTGTTGGAAAAACATGCTAAAACTAACACTTTTATCCATTAATTTTTAAATTCGCCTACAACAGAGCACTCTCATTCAATTCACAAATCTGTTTGTGGATGTGAAACTGGTAATTATAAGCTCTAGAATAAATTTGTACGTTCTCTCTTTAGTTCCGCTACACGTAAAATTTTCTGCAAAATTAGATTGAAGAATTCATATGGTAAATAGATAGTTACCTCGTTCGGTATCGGATGGATCTCATTAATGTTTAGCGTCACATACACACACATACAGACTCAGCAGTATATGATTTGTTGGGATATCAAATTCAAAGATAACATCCTACATGTAAATGAGACTTGAGGACTCTACTAACAGATGATAGACAATATGGTCGAAAATTCTATGAAAAAAGGGAGAGGATTGAATTTGTGGAGGGAACACTTCACTTACATTGTTAATTGCAATGAGATTGTGAACTTGAATCCTTTTCACGATGTTCTAAGAGCAGTACCAACAACAATATCAGCCTTAAGAACCAACGCAAAACTACCTTGCATCCGGGGCAACTTTGCACTTAGTAGGTATTTTAAAGTCAAGTATTTTCTCTTCGAACAATAATAACTTCCGTTGAGTCGACATGCAAAATATGGGTGACGAATACTTCAAATGATGAACCCATGAGCAGGATGTGTGTAATCGTCATCTAAAATTGTGTTTATCATTCGCTTTGGTTACTTAAAAGGTCATTAAGTAAACTCATTGTGCCCCATCATATCTCAACTAAGCGCTTGCGCAGACTTTGCTCGATTTTATGAATTGCTTTAGTTTCTTCCTCCGTAAGGCTGGAATTGGAAACGTCGGGAGTGATATGAGGCAGCACACTCGCAAAGGTAGTCCTCCAGCATTTCCACATCTTCTGTGTAGGCTCTACACTCAGCCGATCCTACTTTACTTAGCTTGAGAAAGGTACATGCCTCGTTAATATACATACCTATTCGAGTGCTTCGATCTCTTTTGTATAATACAAATAACAGTTTGGTCTGTCTACAATCTACGTGGTACGCAGGAAGTGTTACAGAACCTTAAGTGTTCCTCAATGATCCACTGCTGTAAACAATATTTGCAGGCGGTTACTCAAGTGATCACTGTATTGACCCGCTTATGTCTGGTTATTGCCTCTTTATAGGAACCGTATTTGGTGCCTTTAATAATGCTCATAATCTCAGATTGAAAGACAGAATTGGTTATTGGGCCGGTTGCAGAAGTATCCTGCTCGTTCCTCGTATTTAGGCCTATGAGTATAGATATGGATGCATTTAATATTACCGATTTCTTTACCTTCCGCCTATTCCTCCCTGCTAGGGAAGAAGTAGGTGACTTGCACTCGACAGAAGGTTTCCTTTTCCCCAGTCATATTGTTCATTTAGCCGGAGTTATGTTATTACTTTTTGTATGCTGCTGTTAGTGATACAGGTATTCCAAATTAGGAGCGCTTTGCTGGTCCTGCTTTCAGTATGCTCCCTCCAGCTAAGCTGTACGAGTGACGCTGTCAACCTGTTCCTAGAAGATGCGCCACGAGTTGCGCTTTGCGTTTAGCTTCAAAGATTGTTTTACAATTTCTGCTTATGTTTTTTTAGCTCCGCTATCATGCAAGGTTTGTGTTTTGCGAATGTCGATCCAAGGCTGTTATATATTTGACTGTTATTTCTAGTCGCATTACCATACATCGATAACTAAGAGCCTCCAAGGTTTATTTTAAAGAAAATGTATCTATGATCAGATAATTAGTGCTTGGAAAGAGACGTTTCCTCACGACACAAGATTTATCACACTACTGTTAGATATAGTTTAATCTTAAACTTTTCCTCTACACATATTTAGAGTGTGCTACTTATTTTTATAGCAAAAAATTCCTTAGAGTTAAAATCATCGTTACAATCTGAGCTCACCCTACCAGAAGTAGCGGGAAGTTGGAAGTTAGTTGCGGATAGTTCGGTGACTCTGTCCTCGAAAGTACTAAGTTCCTGAACTAAGGTATATCCTACCCGTAATTTAAGCGGTCTAGCAGATTCGTGGTTACTCCGATGACTGTTTACATGTGTATCTTACATGAGTGTCGCTAGGAGTCCGCAGGAGCATATCCTCTTGAGAAGTAGTAATCCGGTCGGCATCATGCGATCCCTCACCTGCTATTGCTATTGTCCCGATCAACATGCCGATTCGTTTCTATTATCGATGGGTCGTCCAGGGCACCTTCATGGAGACTTCACTTCTGCGGAGATTTAGTCGTCGTATGATGGAGCCCAGCTCTGAATTTGACGATGGGGAAGAGAAGTAAAACTCTACCACCCCAGACCCGTCCCCAATTTCCTCTTTTTCTTAGCCACCATTTTGAGTGTGGACTCCGTTGACATCACAGCTTTACTATTATTTTCATTTGCACAAATTTATTGCAAGGTGGTATGTAAGGGGTATAGTCAAACTTCTGGGTATGCACTTACAGTCGCGGGCCTATACTCAGCTCCTTCAGGAATATCAAGAGATGACGATCCGATTCCCCAATCGATGACAATGGAACAAATCATTTATTTCCCAACTATGAAGAAATTCGTATCGCGATCGCCCTTTTAGAAAAAAACAAAGCGGCGGTGGCCAATGGTTGCCGGTCGAGCTATTCAAATACGGCGGTGAAGAACTGATAAGTTCGGTGAAAACTCCATTTTGTTACTGGGAAATTCTTTTTGACGAATGAAGCTATTGCCACTTTAAAAATATTTAATTTCTTTCAAAAAAATATTTACTATTAAATATTAAATATTAAATTTTAGAAAATAAGATACAAAGCAATTCAATTCTTTGTGAATATATTCTACTTTTCTTCTTTCCGAGTACCAAGCCCTACGTACAACCACAGGGGAGTTCGTCTTCTCATTTTAGATCGCACCCGAACGGATGTTTGTTGGCTACCCAGACGGTTCTTGGTCTAAGATCGGAAGTCGTGGGATGCTTGAACCATATGTAAAAGAATCCATTCTTACCAGTCCCAGGTGAATAACAGTCACTCCCATACTCCGATCAAATAACGCGGACTTTCCTAAATGAAATATAATATAATTTATCTTCAAATCTAACGAATAAACTAGTTTACCTCCACTATCAAACAAAATCACATCAAAAACAAGTTTGCACCGAAAACCACTTGAAAACTCAAGTTCCACTCATTCCAGTTGGTGTTTGCACTTGTTTACTCAGTATTTTTATCAAAGTCGAAGGCATATTTTGGCATTCCAAAAAGTATGAGCTTCAAGAGAAGTTAGAAATATTAAATAAATATTGCTAAACTACGTAGCGTATCGCAACCAGACCGTTTGGAAACCAAAAAACAAAATGCAAAGGTTTGCTACTTTTGGAATATACTTAGGTGGAGGCAAAAATGACAAATGCGAGTGACAGATGAAAGATGTACAAGTAAACACCACAGAGTCGGCGAAATCACGCTACTATTCGTATACCATAAAGTCCAAATGCTAGGCGAAAGTTGTAAAATAAGCCGTTGTGTATAGTTAAACGAATTGTTATTCAAGGAGTGATTAGTAAACGTTGATTAAGCACTTTACATTTAAGAAATCGTATAACAAATTTTGCGACTTATTTAACAATCCAGTGATCGAACTGGGATGCTTTTCCTTTAATGGACCCGGCTTGGGGAAAAATGAGTTATAGGGGCGGTAAGGGGTTCCATCCGCTTTCAGACACAAAAACCCAAACCTACCGGATACTTGTAGTTTTTGAAATATTCAATGCTGAAATTGCAAAAAAAAAAGGATTTTTATCCTATTATTTTGTTCTCAAAGCAATTACTTGGAATTTTGGTGTTGCCACATATAAAACACAAATTCCAAAATAAAACCACTAAAATACAATTTTTACAGTTTATAAATATATTTAATTGCCTCTAATACCTTCTGCTCAAATATAAACGGGGACTTTATCCATAACTCGACAAGGACAAGACATATGGCCATACTTTTTTTTGCTTAGGTTGGCAGGACTGTTATATGTTTACATGTCAAATTTGAGCGCGATCTGTCACATAGTTTTTTTTACGGCACTATAAACAAGTCAACCTCGAGTGTGTTTTTCGAATTTTACTGTGGAAATTAACGTTGAGCAAAGAGTTTGTTTGAAATTTTGTTATTCCAATAGAATAAGTGCGACGGACGCAATGAAAATGTTGCAGAAGGCATATGGGGAGTCTTGCCTATCACGTGCACGTATTTTTGATTGGTATAAGTCGTTCAAGGACGGCCGTACATCGCTGGAGAACTTGCCCCATGATCGTCGTCCAGCAACGTCAATAAACGAAGAAAACGTCGAAAAAGTAAAGAAAATTGTTTTGGAAAATCGTCGTGTGACTGAAAGAGAGATAGCTAGTGAGCTCAACATATCAAACGGATCCGCTCATAGCATTATTCACGATGTTTTGGGCATGAGACGTGTGTCTGCTCGACTTGTTCCAAAATTGTTGAATTTTCTTCAAAAAGAGGAACGCAAAACTGTCGCCAAAGAAATGCTCACAATGAGTGTTACGGACATCCAGCACATCATAACTGGTGACGAGACTTGGGTCTATGAATACGACGTTGAAACAGCCCAGCAATCATCTGAATGGCGCCTTCCAAATTAGCCGAAACCCAAAAAACCACGTCAAAGTCGATCGAAAATCAAAGTTATGCTCACTGTTTTCTTTGATAGCCAAGGTGTTGTGCACTCGGAATTCCTTCCAGAAGGTCAATCCATTAATGCTGAATATTATTTATCCGTTTTGAAGCGTTTGCGTGAGAATATTCGTCTCAAAAGGAAGTATTTGTAAATATTGTTCCGCAAGCACAGTATTCACCCGACATGGCACCGTGTGACTTTTTTCTTCTCCCTAAACTCAAATTGCCGCTTCGTGGAAAGCATTTTCAGTCGATTGAAGTCATAAAAGAGAATTCGAAGAAGGAACTGAAAGCCATACCTAAAGCGGCCTACCAGAAGTGTTATGAAGATTGGAAAAAAAGGTGGCATATGTGTATCGCCTCCAATGGTGACTATTTTGAAGAGGATAAAATAAATATTGAAGAATAATTAACCGTTTTTGTTTTATTGAGCAGTCTCGTTTAGGTAGTTTAAGAAGGGGCCATCCCTGTTTTTTAACGATTTCCGCCAGAATTATTATTATTATCAATGTCACAGTATTTTTAAGCAAAACTCCTTTGTAAGTTGGAGGCCTTGGGTCGCGCTTTAGATTGTAACCCTGGGACAGACCAACTCCGGCTTCGCCTTGCACAATATTTTATGTCATTCCTTTTAGTCTGAGTTTACACCGGGATACTTTTTGTCGTTTTTCAACGAAATTTTCTCTTTTGTGTCGCCCCTCACGTTCACACAGAGACACTTTCGTCAAGCAATTTTTTTGACATTTGTTTGGTGCTCATTTTTTTTTCTCTACTCCGCTTTATTTTACACTCGCAATTTTTCGTTCGCATCGCGCTTTCTAATATGTCTAAAATAAAAACACTATGTTTGTGTAAAGGAAGACACAGCTTTTATTTATCTATTTCTTTTATATATTTTTACATTTTATTAAAAACTCTACCCTTTCCAAAGTGTAATCTATTTACATATCTCATGCTTTTCACTATCATCAAAATCAATCTCAGCGGCTTCTTCAATAGTCTCTAATATTACATATATGTAAATATTGTAGTAAAAACCCCCAATTTCAATTTCCAAATTTACGGCATTTATTCATTTGAAATTTTAGACAGCTACAATCAGTTCAAAGTGAGAAACAAAATAAAAGGGAATACCAAAATCTACAGAGACGAATATAAACACAAAACGAGTCGAACGAGCACAGCGACACTTTGCATTGTCGCCTTCGTCGTCGCCCCCTCCCAAACAAACGAGTGTTTCGCCGACAAAAAGTATCCCCGTGTAAACTCAGACTTATGAAGTATAAAAATTGTTTCATTAAAGTATTATTGTATACATACAACCCTGTATAAACGTGTGTTTTTGGTTTTGTGCAGTATGGCAGCACCCACTTATTGCCATTATCGGGAATTTGTTTTGCAATTTGCTTGGAAACAATATACAATAATTAAATTTGGTTTAGATATATAACCAAATAAAATAAAAATGCAACAATCTTTGTAATTGCATGTAAACAGATTAAAGTTACTATTTTGCATCAGGTGTGTTGAATTATTATTATGCATGAGCTAGGTAAAAAAATTTATAAAAACTAAATTATTTAACAAAAAATTATTTATAATTTAGTAACATTTATGTGTAAAATATAAGAAATAAACATAAATTAGATCAACAGCAACAACTCTGGCAAATTTCATTATGATTGGTCAATTAGTTTGGCTGAAATAAGCATTGGTCCTGTAAAGGAAATCAGAGCCATCGAACTCGAAGGATTTAGAACTTATCGAGACGTATTTAGTAAATAAATTATTCGTAAAACCGTCGCAAATTATTTAACGATCCGCAAACCGTCAATAGTGAATCCCACAAGAGAACAGCTTTGTTTGTGAAAGTTGTATTGTGGAAGATATACATGGCAACACTGTTGTATGATTGAGGAATAAAATCCACTCTCGAATCCATAAAATGGTTTTTCGTGGTTTTCGTTTGGAGTGGAATTTAATTTAGTAAATTTTAATGCACTCTTTTGGAAACTGCAAACCGAACGAATAATTTCGAAGGGAATGCGGGGTATACGTGCGAGTAAATGAATAATAGTGATTATTCGGATTTGGAAAACTAAAAATTACCTACATATTAGTGTATCAAACAATTAATATTGCTTTTGGAATAAAAATTTGTGCTGTGGATGTAAAGGTTTTGCTCTATTTTCGATAATTCAAGGAAAAAGTAAGCTGTTACCTACCTATATATCGCATATCATTTGGCGTAGTGATGTTCGGGAATTAAAAACACAAGTATTTAAATATATCAGTCATTGTGCTATTTTAAAAGTTTGTTTTGATTCTTTTGGAAAGAAGAAAAAATATCAAGCTATATGTTTTTTTCTATCAATATAACAGTCATGATTTATTAAACGGCTAAAAATTTCCGTGATTTTAACACATGTATGCATGGCTTGTTTTAAAACTGTTTATCACTAAGAATATTTGCCAAATATCTGACTCAACGGCATGTTGTCTATACAAAAGAAATGTGAATGTGTGTGTGATGTGTGCTGTGTGCGCTAACAACAAATAAAAATATACACAAGCATATATTTTGTGTATAAGTAAATATGAAGATATATCCAACATATGTGCATAAAACAAGCTGGATCATTGTTGGACAAAATCAGGATGACCATTTTAATATATAAAAGTGTATATTTTTTCTGCTAATTTGAATAGTTTATATGAATTTTTAATTTATTTTCCTTTATTGTTTACGACACTGCCAATGATAAATTTTAAACTAAGTTTAAAAACTCAAGGCAATCAAATATTTTTACAGAGACGCTTCTTGAACATTTAATTTAGTTCAAAAAATTCAATATAATGTATTAAAATACTAAATAAAAAATACTTAAAAACTAGAAAGCATTGTAATCTGATTCGTGTACATATGCTTGATTAGTGACACTGATCTACTAGTTGATGATGAATCAAGCCAATAAACTGGTTTTCTCTACAAAGTTGTTCAATGAATGTGCGTGTCGTTTACTTTTTTTTATTGTTGCAGAGTCTTTCTTTTGATTGTCTGAACATTGAGTTTTAATAGAGGTTAGATAATTAGATAATATCGTTTTAAAACCCGAAAACAAGTTTTTTTTTTTCAAATTAATCATAAGGTGAGTTTTAAAGCCTGTATCATATGCAAAACTAATTTTTAACCGCGAATACGTATAAAAAAGAACACAAGGATATTTTCCTTTTGTTTTAATTCTAAGGACCTACTTCTGAGTTCTAATTTGCACAAATTTAATTAAACAAATGATTAAAACCGATATATACGTATTAACCCTACCGCAACAATTGATTACACAAAGGCTCTGCTACCGTGGCGTTAATACATAAGTACCATGAAAACTCATAAAATAAAAAAGGACCGATTTAAATGAGATGTTATAGACAGTTTGGAAGTCGTCATCTTCATAAAACATGTACGAGTCTATATATGTATAGTAGAAGAAAGTTATTATTTAAATCATTTGAAAATTATTTGCTCAAAATCATATTTGGGTGTTGTAAGGGAACGAATGGGGAATGATTCTGGCATTGAGCGATTACAATAACTTATTTAGTTGAATTTCGCAAGAAATAAATAAATATTAAATATTAATGTTTTTACTATGTAATAAACTAAACTTTAATAAAAATACATTGGTAAATTATAAATCACTTCGGAGCAAACAATTATATTATATGCCTTTATAATACATACTATATATGTATTAAGAAATGAGGAGATATGGATATCGATAAATAAAGGATTGTTTTCTATCCTAGAACCCTTAAGCAGTTATTTACCATACATTTTGTTTTAACCGTAAAGTGTTGTCCAACATAGCAATTAATTAGTTTTCAATTGCATGTAAAAATGTAAAATTTTGAAATTTAATTTCGAGAGCGCTCCCACATAGTAAAAAAAAAATCATACATATTGAAATTCACTTTCTGGAAATTGGCTAATTTCAAATTAGTTTATGAAAAATTCTCTGACACCCCTTTAATTAAAGAAAAGAATTACAGCAAAATGAGGTCGTAGTGCCAGAGAATTATGCTCATCCAAACCCATAGAGGTATGTCGCAACCTCGAAGCATATTTCGGACATGTTGTTGATGTTACGGTTGTTTTTACCCCTGGACATTATAGTTAGTTTAGGTCACTGAGGTCATCTATCGGGAGTCCAAGAAAACGAGCTGCTGTTTCAAAGGGTTCAGACCAAAGGAAGAGGGATTGGTAGGAGTTTGGTCAACAGGTAACATATTTGGGACATACAAATTATAGCTTTTCATAAAAAGTCCCCTTGGAAAGCTGAACTAAAATGTAGGATTTAATTTTTAAATACGAATTAAATAAAAAAAACGTTTATTATAAAGACGATAAGTACTTAAACTTTGGTTAATTTTTTTTGTAACTTATAATTTTTAGGAAGTCGCCATGTTAAAGAGACCATGGAAAACTAGTAGGGACTGAAAATACCATTACATACATACACAGAGATAATATAATATATCAATATAAATCAAAAAATGAATATTAAATATACAGCTGCGAGCAGTGAAATAGTAGTGAGTACTCGAATTTAAGAAATATTCGAATTATGCAAAATTCCAAATAATTTTAACATCTATTGAAATGCCAAAGTGGAGCATATTTTCCAAGCTATATATTATATATTAACAAATAAATTTTGATTTACAAATGTCGACGATATGTTTATTTACAAAGATTTGTTTATATGGGAAAATTGTAGCGAGCAGTAAAATAGTAGTAAAGTAATAAAAAAAAAACTTTTTAAAGGAACTTTTTGAAATTTCATCTATACATAAACTTAGTACTTGGTAGCATGCCCATGATTTTTTATAACAACAATACAACGTCTCTTCATAGAATCTACGAGACTCGCATTTTTCAAGGGTATGCTCTGTCATGCTTCCTGCACTACGGTCCAGAGTTCGTTGTTGTTTTTCGGTTTAACACTCCATACGGTTTTCTTGACGTCTGTCCAAAGTTTTTCTGCTTTGCCACCCTACTGGTATGTTTCGGTTCATTATCCTGCTGGAACATCCATTTCAGCAGCATGTCTTCTTCGGCAAATAGTAGTATAATATTTTTCATTATTGCAACGTATGCGTGTTGGTATATTATCAATTTTGTGAATTGGACCCACGTCTCTGTACGAAAAACAGCCCCAAACCATAATTCTCGAATCGCCATGTTTTTGTGGTGAGTCTGGGGTCGTACTCAGTATTAGGTGGGCGTCTTACATACTTTTTTTTTTTGTAAGTAATAGCATTACGTATTATTGTGCTTGAACACCCAACAAGTTTTTCAACCTCCTTGTAGGTCTTGCCGGTGTTTATTAGAGACCGGATCCATTCCCGTGCAGTGCTTCTCGCTGTTCACTAAAAGAGACACAATCATATTTTTTCTTTTTTTTTTTTCATTGAATAACAAATAAAATATCCGAAAACTTTCTATTTGTATTGTACAAATAAAAATTTTAACGTGAAAATTACTTTTTTACACCAGCTCACTATTCACTACTATTCTATTGCTCGCTTATTTAAACTGAAGACGCTATATAATTAGCTTTAAAAAATAACGGCAAGTGTTTGACAGTTGAAAGTTATGCATAACAGGGTCGTTACATTTAAAATAATATAACTTTAGGAGTAATCGACCGTAATATTATAAAGGATACAAAATATAACGCAAAACTCCCTTTGCAAATAGGCAATACTATTTCAATGCTCGCAACTGTATCTTAATTTACCTAAATATAAATATATTATATATAGTAGGAAATTTTTCAAGATGTTCTTTACAATTACCAATTAATAAAGTGACACATACTAGTATTTTTTCAAATAAAATAAATTTCTAGTATCTTTCAAATGCAGTACGAGCACATCATGCCAATAATAAAAAATAATCTTGCTGTTTTGGTCTCAAACCACGATTATGCTCTCTAATGGAATATAAATTTACTAACGACTAGCAGACATTAACATATTGTTGTTGTACCAGCCGCACGGTTTATAGCGTTGGTGGTAGTGTTATTGGTTTAACAGAAGGTGTTGGTGTTTCATTCATTTAACCATATGCGGCAAGAGGCACTTGATGACTGGAAGACGAAGCTGTCCGTTTGTTCGTTGAAGGTATACTTGTACAGGTTTCTCCAAATACAGAGGCTGTGTCTACAGTTTCACCACTGTCACTGCCATTGCTTATTTTAAATAACGCTTATACTGGCTTATACATACATAAATATGCATATATAGCTTTATACTTATATAAATATGTAAACGTACAATACATATATGTTTTTGTTACTGTGACATTAACTTTTTAAATATACTGTAAAACTTATAAAATTTGTATAGGATGTCGAGCTTGCATGGTTATAATGAAATTAACGGGTATATTGATGAAGTCACTTAGAACAATATTTTTTAAAGAAAATATTACGAATAAAAATTGGTTATCGGTCTTTTATTAGTCAAAGAAATAATATTTATTATCAGACAAAGGCTAATTAAATTTATTCGAAGTATTGTCTACCACTTGGCGGCGGCAATAGCCGAATGTTTAATATTGCGTACTGTTGTTGTTGTGGCGACTTTTCCGAAAGGCCAAGAAGAAATAAAATAAAAGTGTCTCATAAGAATCCATAGGCAGTTCGGAGGCTTAAGTGGTTTCGGCCGAGTTCCTCAAAACTTTATTTTTTTATTATTTAGATAATTTTTTTCGCCAAGATTCTAATCCAAGCAGGAATTTACTAATGTAAATGTATTTACAATTTGTCCCCTTTAAAGGATAGGTGTTAGTATTTTAGTCGACCCTATGGAATCGCTAACCCATAGAGGGTCAAATGGTACTCTTTCAACCCAATCACAAACTCTGCTCCAAAGTTTGTGTAGGTTGATCTTCCCTTCACGTCTATGTCTTTTCACTGCTTATTCTTATCAGTAATAAGTGACCGCTTAAGTCGTTATTATCAGTGACTATATTCACGTTCAACAAAACTCAGCCTCTACACGGTGGTGACTGTAGATGCTGACCAGCTATTGGTCATAAACATGTAAATGCAAATCGTTTTGAGCCCAACTGTTAGCCCTGAAAAATATTTTGCAATGAGAAATGACGTAACGAAAGGGTTTATTTAGCAAAAACTTCAAAACGCACACCACAAATCGAAGGACAGCTCCGCGGAAAATTACATATATGTATGATGATATAATTTGCTTTGGAATACTTTACAAATGTTCTCAATAAATTCGTATACTGAATTAAGTAGGGATGTGTGTATATATGTTGCTTATACATGTTCCTATAATCTATTCTGCCCCGGTAGACCATGTGCTTTGTGATGGAACTTTTCTCATTGTAGTGATAACTGTAAGACGCCCACGCCTTTTATATAAATAAATTTAACAGAACCCTTCTCATTTAAATCTTAAATATATTTTGCATATATGTACATACTTATGTATTATATAGTATATATATATACATATGGCTCCGTATTAAATTTAGATAAAAGTTGAAATTTGTTAAAAAAATAGTGCACCCAATTATAATACCCTACACATATACATATAAGTCATTTCGCATATTCCTTCCTAAAAAATAATTTCATCACCTTGAATGTCGGAAAAGAGTGCGAATAAGCAATTTGTAAGACGCTATGAAGGTCGTCGTACATTCCGGGTCGAGGGTTTTTTTCTGTTTAGATGTTTTTACGGACATACTGACACTCAACCGGAATTTACCCGGATTTTATCAGGTCAAGAGCTGTCACCCTTTCGGCGACCTAACCCCGTTTAGGTCAACAGGTAACACTTTCAAATTGATCCCCCAAAAAATTATATTTTAATAATTAAAATGAAATAGTCATTTAGATGAAATTAAATCTAATAAAAAATAATCACCCTAATGTATAAACACTACATATAAATAAATTCTCTAATTTATTCTCGTTCTATGTTCATAGTTCTATTTAAAGGTAGCAATGAGTAGGTCGGTTGGTTCAGCTACAAATTGCGTGGGATGAAGACATGCCAAATCTTATGTTTTTTGAATTTTATATCTCTTAAAGACTGTTTGATTGTATTCTTGCAAAAAACTATCTCATTTAATGTATTCTATTTTACTGCATTAACTTATATACAAAGTATTAATGACTATGTTTAAAATGCATATATAACACCTAAATTAATTAAATATTTAATGAGACTCTTAGAAAAAAAATTGTAAATTGTTTATTATTTCTTTATTGTGAAGACCGGAGTTCTGCAAGCTGGTGTGAAAATGGACATTACGTACTTGACAAAAGAAAAAGAAAATCACCTTTTAATTCTCATATTGAAGATTGACATTTAAACCGAAGGTTTCGGAGTGAAAACTCCGTAATAAGAGATAAAGAAGTTGTCCGATTGTGCCTCATATTTACGTCAATTAACACATACATACCTATGTACATATACAGCATGTATATATTAATCGTTGTTCAATTTTTCGGCTGGTTTTTTTAGGGTGGGCAATAGTACTTTTTTGTTTATGTATTTTCATTACTGCTATAGTTCTGTTTGGTGACCTGATAGACAGTAGAAATTGTTAATGAATTTTACTAAACGGCGTTCGGTGAGGCTAAATGGCGGTAAAATTTATAAATTAATTACAAAATGAAAATTTGAAAGGATATCCTTAAAGGTAGCACTATAAGATACAAAAACTATTTATTTTACCCTACCCTTTGAGCTAAGTTACCGTTAGCGGTTTCTGCTGAAAAGCATCACCTTCATAAATGGATGCATACATTAAATTATTTATATACGTATACAATAAATGGTAGAACTTGCTTAAACGAGCTCTCCTCATTTCAGATAAATGAAAGATAAGCTGTTACATTGAGCGGCATATGTAGGACGTTGCTACTATTTTTAAAGACATCATCATAATTTACGAGGCGTACAAATAAAATATAATAATGGTTGATTATTACAAAGTTCTCGACATATCAAGGAATGCGACGGAAAGCGAAGTGAAAAAAGCGTAAGTTGGGAAATTGGTATTATTTTAAATTTATAGTATAAACGTAAATTAAATCTAATACAGCGATATATAAAAGTTATTAATTCTCATTATTTGAATTGTTTCCATAAGCAAAGCAATAATTTCATTCCTTTGAATTAATTGTATTTCATAAGGATACGCCAGAAAATAATTAACATTTACATCTTGGCGGTACAAAATCTATCTTCGTTCGCCACACGCCTACATATGCATGTATAAAACATATGCATTAATGTATATCAATCACAGAATATTTAAAAATATAAATTGAAATCCAACAATTTGATTATAATTGTGTGTGATGGATTATCATTTATCGAAAAATTCCGTTTGACTAAACCGTTGAATTATTAATTTGCAGTTTTAGTTCGTTTTTTTTCATAGGCTTTAATTTTCTGAAGAATAAATATAATCAGATCAGTCCAGTTCAATTAGCGACGTTGATGGAATTTATGTAAGATAAGTCGGCCATAACCAACTTTTATGCCAAAAGTAATGTGATAAAGTCGAGCCGAAGTGGCAAGCAGTGGTTACGATTTAAAATATTCATTGTACAATATATGTATATCTAAGAATGAAATGAGATATCCCTTCCTCTTGTAATAAGAGGGCCGTCACTAGTTTCATTAATTCAATGCCATCTATGATTTATTTTGTTGAAAAAATGGGATTTATATTAACGTCGCTGACAAAAGCCCTGTTCGATGAGAAGTGACAGGAAGAATTAGGCGGCGGTAACGAAATATCAAAAACGCGCGCTCTCAATACAAAGTTCCCTGACATTTTGCTTAGTTTTGTCGCAGTAAGTGTGTGTTTTTAATTATTGTTTTAATTTAATATGAAGATCTGTTGTATTGTTCTTCTTTTAACACAAAAACAAATATATCCTCTTGTAAATAATAAAAAAAATTAAATTTAGTAAATATTTGGCGACCGCAATAACCAATATCCAAAATTAAATTTTGCAGTTCTCCTTGCCAGGGACTGTCAAGCCCTCCGAGTGTATTTCTGACATGAAATAATCGGACATGTACATCAAACAACATCTATATTAGTTTGTAACCTAAAGGAGCATACGTATTTACGTTTATGAAAAAAACATAGCTTTTAATTTATTGTAATTAAATATTATTGGCATTGAATGTCCAATGGAAATTACATGCATATATTCATAAAACGTTATATTCATCATGTTCATTCGACTATAATGTATTGTATTATACAAGCCTAAATCTAACTTAATAGTCCATATTACTAGGACTGAAATAGGTTAAAGATCTCACTTTCTTTACTTCTTAAATTAGATTTTAAATATATATACATATATATCTGATCTATCTGCAGTATTAATTTTATTTTATATTTTTTTTATTTTTCTCTTAGCTATAAAAAGTTGGCGCTGAAGTGGCATCCTGATAAGAATCCAGACAATTTAGACGAAGCCAATAAAAGATTCAGGGAACTATCTGAGGCCTACGAAGTTTTGTCGGATGGTAAGCTATTTAAAACGTAAATAAAAATATTAATGCTGCTATTAGGAACGTCGTATTCATCGCTGTGAAATGGAACGTAAATATTTTAGAAACAGCTGATCGAAGTCTACATGCAAGTAATAAATTAACGGCAGGAACATTGACGAACGTGTGTGTTTACCGTGGCTGATTGCCTTGTGATACATAAAAATTAGCAAGCTCATGCCCTCCGTCAAAGCAAAAATCTGCTATTTTCTTTTCTCTACATACACAAAAACAACGATGGCAAATTGTACCAATTGTTTGTTTACATCCTACAGTCAGGGCAGTATTCAGGTGTTTTTAAGTTTTCTGAGAAAAGTTACTATTACAAGTATCATAAAATCACCATTTTAAAATTCTCATTAAATAATTTCTATAGGCGGTGTGTCTTTCATTGGATCTTATGCCTATGCCTGATATTTTATTTAGTTATTTAAAAACTTTGTAAAACATAAAATTTAAATTTATTTACTAGTATGAAATGAATTTTACTCACGTTTCTACCGTAGAAATCAACGGTCATGTGATTTTTCCCATAAACTCGTCACAGCTGATTCAGCTCTATTGTGCAAAGTTACAAGTAGTCTTTTGTAAATAAAATTGAAATGAGCTAAATGAAATTTTTTTTTTTTTTTTTTTTTTTTCAAAATAAATGAAAACTAAATTTGTAATTAATTATACATACAGTGATGAACTAAAGTATTGGCACAGTAAGATAGTTCAACTTTAACACTTGTTTTACCACTTATGAAAACATCTTAAATTGCGAGAAAAAAAATTTCTGGACAGAGCGACAAACTCAACTATTTTCACTTCAGTTCATTTGATTATCTTTTATGTTAAATTAATACTAATTATAAATGAAAAAGTACTAATTTTCACCAAACAAAAGTATGGGCACACTTAAGTTTCACTGGGCTATTTCGCTTAAATTTGATTGATCTAGCAACGTTTTTTTCAAAAGTCCCGTTATGTCTACATAAGCAATTGCGTTTTTTTTTTTTTTTTTTTTTTTTTAAATCATATAAATACATATATATATATATGTATATTTATATGTATATGTATATGTATATATATATATATGTATATATATATATGTATATATATATATGTATATATATATATATATGTATATATATATTGTAACCGCTGAAACGATTTTCGGCCGAGCTCCTCCTCAAATTTGTGGTTTGCGTCTTGGTGCTTTTTTTTCAACAAATGGATGGTACGTCCATCCGAACGGCTGATGGTTCTTTTACGAGGAGCCTTTATTTCATATCCGAAATACACTCAGAGGGGTGGACATTCCCTGCCGAGGGGCGACCGCAATTAGAAAAATTAACTAAGTTTTTATTTAAATTAATTTTCCATAATTTTTGGATGTTGGTGGTACCGGGATTTGAACCCAAGCCTTCAGAATGTCAGTACGCAATGATATCCACTCGGCTACCGCGACAAACATCATAGTGGCTTCAATTATAGTAAACTTGGTTTAATTTTCAGAAAAATGAGTGGCAAAAAAGTGAAACTGACGTATTTCGGCGGAAAATAATTTTATATTTGCATAAACCGGGCAAAATGACCGCGAACGCTGCCAAATAGTAAGAAAACTAAAAAGAAACCCAAGATTATCTTCTACATAAATCGCAGCGGAAGTTAAGGAAGAGTTGGGAAAGGATATTCATCCGATAAAGGTCCGGAGAGCATTGTATGAAGCTAACTTTCATTATCGTGTAGCTAAACGCAAACCCCTAATATCAAAAGTGAACCAAAAGACTAAAGGTTAAATGTTACCTTTGCTAAGGAGTACCTAAGCAAACCAATTCACTTTTGGGACAATGAACTCTGCTCGGATGAAAGTAAATTCAATATCTTTCACTGTATGGAAATTCTTAAGAGGAATGTCAAAAAAGTGCCGAAAAACTTAAATTGCCAAGGTCATTTAAATTTCAGCACGACAATGATCTGATGCATACCGCTCATGATGTGCGTCTGTGGCATGCACACCACATTAAACATACACTGCCGCATCCGTCCCAATCGCCTGATCTAAACTTTTGACAACATATCCCTCTTCCAGTCAGGTGTTATGGCGGGGAAGTACAATATGTAAAATGGCTGGGTGGGCTAATATTTCGAACATTAAAGAATGATCCTATACTTGAAAATTGTCTTCTCAATACAGATAGGATTCGCCACAAACGGGATGATATGAATGTCATGTTTTTGTTGGCTATCTAAATGTATAATGAAAGGGAGAACAATATTGTATCACATATATGTAGATCACCTGACATAATATTCCCTTTAAAGAAACTTCAAATAAATTGATTATAATTGGAAATTGCGACAAACAACTTCGATCTCATTTAACAATTTATGAAACACTCATGAACAGTTGCATGTATGCATATTTTCATTATAAAATATCTTAATTTGCTTTTAATATTACATAAGTATATGGCCGACGAATGTATATTTGAATGTGTCATGGCAGACGAGGGCGGTGCAAAATTTCAAAAAGAGTTCAGTTGTTAAAAAAAATTATGTATATCTTTTAAGTATGTTTCGTTTATGGCGTACCTCAGATTTATAAAAACTTATACGTATGTATGTACTCACTTATAGCACGTAGACGGAAAATATATGACACACGTGCGACTCTACACAAGGAAGGTTCCAATTACAGCTATTCAAAAAGCAGCGGATATACCAGTGGCTCTGGATACAGATATCGAACTCGCACAGATCCTAAACGCGATTACAATTTCAACTATAACGATGACGACTATAGTAGACATGATAATTATTCTTCGAAACAGGGGAACAAATATCACTCATTTACTTTTCGAAATATATTTGAGTGGACGCCATTTCATAAATTATTTGGTAAAATTGTTACCCAATGGTTATCCATTATTAGCTTACCGCCTAATAACTTAATACTTATTATGCTTATGTTTATGTTTCTATGTTTTTTTTCTACTAACTTAATTACTGACGATCATATACATAGAAAAGAGGTTACAGTACATACTTTTATATGTATTTCCATAATTTAGCTATTTAGTGTCGAGAAACACTAGTATGTTGAATTCCTTGTTTTGTACTTATACTTTTATATTGTTTGTAACAGAATAACCATAGATTAACACACAGATTTTTCTCCTAAATACCGAGTAGGCCACATTGGGTATTTTTGCCACAAATGTAACAACTCGAAGGGTTGGTTTACACAACAACAAACGTGAATTTGCTCAGTTTTTCAGATGCATATAATTTTAAAATAATTAGAAATTAAAACCTTCATATGAATAACTATTTAGTCGTTTTCAAAATAATCCCCATAATGTAGTATACAATCTACTTTTACCTCTGCAATTTCGTCGCAGCATTGACCTTTGGTTTTCGAATTCAATAACCCTTAATGAATAACTTTTAAGCAAAATAGCCTAAAAAAAATTAAAATTTCATTATTTTCCTTCAAAATATCTCATAGATTTGAATGCGACATAAAATTGTGTACATCTAGCATATAAATTATAAACCTTTTACTTCAGACCCTTAATAAATATTAAGGAATAATTATTATAATAAAAACAAACATGAGGAGCATATCTAAATTCATATGTATCGGTAATATACGAAAGACGAGCTCAGTTTATTTAGCCATTTATATGATATGAGTTTTTTTTTTATCTCTAAAGTGGTTATTAAGATAATACTTCTAATATAAAAAAATATCGCATTGCGTAATTTGTAATTATTTTTATTTTGAACAGCTTGTCGCCAAGATAATTCAATAAAAAGACATTACCTTTCCATAAAATGGTATTCAACTGATTTAAAAATATATTGTTATTCAAGTAAATAACTCTTCTTTGTTGCGTTCACTTTGTTTAATTAATAAACTTACATGTACTTGTATTGGAAACTATTTTCAACCTAAATATCTATAACAATATTTTCAGAAAAGAAGCGTCGTATTTATGACCAATATGGTAAAGAAGGCTTAATGGGTGATCGCGGCCATCATCGATCTTCACGCCATCATCACGCGCACGAGTTTGATGACTTCGATGTGATAAGTGGTTTTCCGTTCGTATTTCGCCCACCTGAAGAAGTTTTCCGTGAATTTTTCGGTGTGAACTCTCCATTTCTTGATTTGTTTAGAGGTGATATAAGACCTCAATATATGTATTTCCAAAACAAAATTAGATAACTTTTTTTTTACTGTGTTTTTCAGATGTGGGTGGCTATCCACAATCGAACAGACACAATAATGGCTTAAGTAGCAGTGGGCGTCAGCACGCCGGCACAAAACTGGCCTCACCGTTTGGAGCGCCTATGCTAAACTACTCTATGATGGATTTCATGATGCCTTCAAATGGATTCACATCATTTAGCTCGATTAATTCAATGCCAAATGGAAGAGGTGGTTCGGGTAACGGCGCCGTCAAACGCACCTCAACGTCAACGACGTTCGTCAATGGTAAAAAACTAATGACTAAACGGTATGCTCTGAAATATACATTAAAAATAGATTTAAATATTTTAATAGGTTTTTGTTTTTTAATTTGCAGAGTCTATGAAAATGGAAAAGAGACTGTGTTTTCATATGAAAACGATGTCCTAAAATCAAAGACTGTGAACGGAGTTGCACAGAAACTCTCTTCAATTACAAATTAGAAAAAGTCATAACTTAATAGAAAGAAGAAAAGAGGAAATGTAATCGAAATTTTGCCCCATATAACTGTCCCTTCTAAGCCTAGGATTTCCCACTACTATAGTTATTTAATTTCGTTATTATTATTTTTTATACAAATATTGTTAATGATACTACATTTAAATTAGTTAGTGATTAGCAAGGATAAAATATTTTGCAAATCTCCACTTCAATATGCTTATTTATCTTAATTAGTATAAATGTGAGAGTGTACGCCTTGTAATATTCATTAGCTAACAATTAGGCCAGAGTTGAAAAGTATGCTTGAACTAATTTGACAGAAGAAGCAAAACTTATTCTTCGAAATATTTTGCAATTTTAATGGAGTTATAGATTACTTGAAACGGCTTATTTTACTTATATTAAACATAAAATTATTATTTTGAGGAATGATTCACATTACAACAATATTATTCTCATAGTTGGCATATCGTTGAAGCGATTATAATTGAATATACAATAGCACTCCAACCAATTCTTTTACGGCTTGGAGGCAATTGGAGATGTCAAGTGAATTTATCTCAACTCTCTAACGAAATGGTTGGTGGTCACCCTGTTCCGCGGCGTTTAGTCGTCTATCTGGCCGTTACAGCATAATGGCTGCTAATGCGCTTTAGGAGCAAGAGCCATTTGGCAAGCCCAGAAAATGATTTGTGGCGCTGTTACACAGGGCAGGTGGAGTCTAGTGTGGATAAGTAAGAGGTGCAAATATTACGTGAACTTCACCATGGAAGACCACAGTGATTCTGCTTAAAATATGTTGGGAGTGCCTATGTGCTCATAAGAACTTGAAATGTTGCCATTACCCAACCTTCATTATCACATAGCAGGACGAGTTGCGTTGCGAGAGAACGAAATATGATCTTTGTTGAGCTAATGAATCAATATTATCAGAAGACATCAACAGTTGTTATTTCTGCATCACACAGCTCACACAGGTATAGTCTTAATTCATTAAAAGTCTTATCCCTTGGTAATCTTATCCAAGGCAAACTAGCTGCACCATCTCGCTGTCGCAAAATATAAATTGATCAATAGTCTTATCACTATAACTGCATTCCTAGAAACATTGCAAAGTTACACACGAAATATTAAACGGAATTGAAAAGTACTGAAATATTTAATTCATAACGTAATATAATATGCATACACAATAAAAGTAAAATTGATGTTAATATTTATGGACTTTTAAACAATTTGAGCAGAGTAACTAATAAATTGAGTTATATTTATCAAAATATGTATTAATAATAAAATCTGCCATATACAGTAAACGTAAAAAGAATCGTTTAACGATTAATATAATATACAATTCTTATGTTTATATCCTTGATAAAATTAATACCATTTAACAAAAAATATATTCACTCAAACGGAGTAAGAAAATTCAAGAAAGATATGATAATACACGTACTTCTAACATAACATAAGTTTGAATAAGTTAGTGCGGTGATAACACAATTAAACACTTACTTTATTTTAACAAAAATAAAAGAACGCATCATGTGACTACTGGCAGTTTTTATTATTAATATTATATTTTACATGAATAAATTTAAAAGTATAGATGACGTACAGAGAACAATGCTTGAAATGCCTGAACGCATGCTCGTTAATAAGCGGGTAATATGCATAGGTCAGGTTTCAGCGTTTGGTACTCAAATGAAAATTTGTAAGGTCTAGTACAATATACACAAAAAAAAGTTTGAAATGATGAAATTAGATTTTAATAGAAACATATTGATTATTCATAGAGAAACTAAACACATAAATTTGCAATACTTTTAAGTTTCTGGTTAATTTCGAGAATGTATCTTTCATTCCTTTAAAAATCTGTAATTCAATAAGCGAAATACGAATATTATATTTCAAAGGAAAGGACTGTGCTGACCAACAAACAGTCATGGGAGTCATTAAAAATACTATGACAACGTTCTTTAATTTAAGTAAAAGAAACTGCTTTAAATCAGCCATCAAATAGGTTCATCTTTTGAGCATGTGTGTTACTTAATATGAGCAAAATTTTTTGTTGGAGAAGATTTGCCACACTATCAAAATTCGTTTCTCTTTAGAGCGCTTTGTGTGTGTATGTGAAGAAGATTACTTTGTTGCAAGGGATAAACATATTTTAATCATTTCTTTATTTCCGTTGTGGTCATGCGCATCAAAAGGTACGATATAAGAATAGTCATATTAGAAGCAAAAATTGTAAGTGTAATAAATATTTAATGTAACCGCATATACATTAATTGATTCTATAATATGTAGAAGGTAGTGATATAATTTTATTCAAGAAAAAAAAAGATAACATATTAATCATAAAAGATACAAATACATCTCCCGCACCAACTAAGTATCATATAAATACTTAATGTTAATTTTAAGTTCGAGACTTATAAATTTTAAAAATAAAAGCAAAAATATGAAAAACTCAAATTGTAATTATAATAGAAAAAGACTTCGGAACTAGAACTGTTGAATGTTTGAAAATTGTCTTACATTGCGTGGTCATTAGATAAGTTTGCAGTTACATATAATTCGTTGGATATCTGTTTAGCTTTGGAATTAAGCGATAAATAAGCATATGGTCAACATACTTTATACATAAATAAGATTTTATGAAGTACAATGGTACAGCCTCCACAATGGCTACGACGAAGAAAAGGAGATATTTTTCACAGCAGAATTCTTTCGAGTAATTCGAAAGCTTAATAGTCTAGTTCACACATGATAAACAAGTTTTTCATGCATATAACTTCCTTAAAACGGATGCAGGTAAGTATTTTGTTTTTGTACATTTAGTGTGTTCAGCGAGTTGCTGCTAGGCAGTAGCAATTGTTAATGAATTTTACTGGACCGCGTTTGGTAAGGCAAAAAGTCAGTAAAATTTGTAATGAGATAGAGCAATTTTGACATTTTGTTACTTGCTAATACTTACTGACATTTCTCGCCGAAAAGAACTATTTATCATCGAAGATCTGATGGGCTGTAGCAATTGTTATTGAATCGCGTTCGGTGAGGCAAAAATCCAGTAAAATTAATAACGCGCGAACGCAATTTTGACGTTTAGTTTGCTGATTTGTGTTAATATGATTGAACTTTTGTCAACAAAACAAAATTGATTAAAAATTAAAATAAATTTAATTCTTTAATATGAGTGATATGTCTACAAAATAATTGGTTAAATTGTTTAATATAACTGAAAAATATCAATGATTCCAACAATAGTTAAGGCATTCGTTTAACGAAAATGTGGTGCCAGTGGAGTGGAATCATTGCCAGCACACCACTCAGCTTGCGTTGAGGAATTAGAAGTTATGAAGGCATAGAATTCGGAATTATTATTATTTTTGGTACAGCGCAAGTTGATTTTAGATTTCTATAAATTACTAGATAGCAGTGGGGCCATGTGCAGAAGTTCACGCAAGTGAGGAAAGTTTTTGACAGTAATTCACCTGGGAGTGGCCAGAAACGATTATTTTGCATATGGTTCAATCAGCTCACGACTTCTGGTCTTAGACCGCGTATTCCCTGGGTAGCCAACAAACATCCGTTTGGAGGTGTGCTAAAGTAAGAAGGCGAATCCCATGCGGTTGTGCGTAGGGTTTGGGACCCACCACATGAAAAACAAAATCCAAAATGTTTTAAAGATTACGATTTTAGGGCATACACCCGGAATGTCCGGTCCCTTAATTGAGAAGGTGCCGTTGCCCAGCTGGTTGATGTCCTCATAAAGTTAAAGGCTGACTTCACGGAAGAGAAGGATGACTTGACCAAAGATATTGGATGAGTGCATAAGTTCGTGCCCGAATTCAAGTGCAAACTAAAACTGAAATTTTTTGAAGAAAGCGCTTTTATTAATCAATTATGTATTCGCTATCATGTTTGGCAATCCACTCCCAACGTTCAACCAATTTACGGATGCCTGATTCATAGAAATCGCGCGGCTTCTCGTTGAAAAAGGTGTCAAGGTGGTTTTTGACGTCTTCCACATTTTTAAATTTTTTTCCATTCAAATTGTTCTGCAGCGATCGAAACAAATGATAATCAGAAGGTGCAATGTCGGGTGAATATGGGGGATGCGGCATGATTTCCCAATTCATCTCCTTCAGTTTGGCCAGGGTCGGTTTTGCAACATGTGGCCTGGCGTTGCCATGATGGAAAAGAACTCCTTTGCGATTGGCGAAAATCGGACGTTTTTCATCAATTGCTTTCTTCAATTCGACCAATTGCTGACAATACTTGTTGGCAGTGATCGTTTCTACAGCTGGCAAGAGCTCAAAATAGATCACGCCTCGGATATCCCACCAAATGCACAGCAGTACCTTCATCGGATGCAATCCACCTTTCGACATCGGTTCCGCCCCTTCGTGTGCCTGTTTCCATGTTCTTTTGCGTTGAACATTGTTGTACAGGACCCATTTTTCATCACCAGTCACGAGCCGATCCAAAAAAGGTTCGTTTTTGATCCGTCGAAGCAAAGAAATTGCTGTTGACATACGGTCCACTTTGTTCTTTTCACTCAACTGATGTGGCACCCATGTATCGAGCTTCAAAGTGTACCCAACCTTTTTTAAACGACGAAACGCAGTTGATTTGTTGACGTTCAATTCACTGGCAACCTCTTCCGTCGAAATACGTGAGTTATTCGCAACTAAAGTCCTTAGAACATCGTCATCAAGCTCAGAAGGCCGTCCACTGCGAGGTTAAAATCTCCAGAACGAAATTTCGCGAACCATTTCTTTACTGTGCGGAGTGCTGGAGCACGGTCCAAATAAAGTTCGCGAATATCTTTAGTTGCAGCGTCCACTGTTATTCCTTTGCGGAATTCGTAAAACATAATATGACGCATATGATCTTTTTCGTTGTTCATCTTCCATGCGTCTTTTCACTAAGCACTCAAATCAAAATGAAGTTATTTTATGCTTGATTTACAGTTCGGACTGTCACCTTTCCAACGATATATAATATGTATATATTTCTTTCACGAGCGCCACTCTCAAACGATTCGTACGGCATCCAGCGGAATCGGGCACGAACTTATGCAATCATCCAATACCTTTTACGAGCGCCTCGAACACACTTATGAGCGCTGCCCCAGCAACGACGTCAAAATTGTGCTTGGCGACTTCAACGCTAGGGTGGGCAAAGAAGGTATCTTTGGTACGACTGTCGGAAAATTCAGCCTCCACCACGTAACATCCCCAAATGGACTGAACCTGATCGACTTCGCTGGGGTCCGAAATATGGTTGTCTGTAGCACTAGATTCCAGCACAAAAAAATTCACCAAGCTACTTGGCTGTCTCCTGATCGGAAAACTTTCAACCAGATCGATCATGTTGCGATAGACGGAAGACATGTATCCAGTGTTTTAGATGTGCGTACGTTCCGAGGTCCCAACACTGACTCGGATCACTATCTTGTCGCAGCGAAGATACGCACGCGCCTCTGTGTATCGAAGAACGCCCGTCAACAAACACAAGGAATGTTCGACGTCGAAAAGCTGCAATCACATCAGACTGTCGAGCGGTTTTCTACTCGCTTTGCACACCTGCTCTCTGAGAGCACTCAGCAGCAACCCGGCATGAGGGAACTGTGTGACGGCATTACAAACTCCCTGTGTACAGCTGCAAACGAAACTATTGGATTTCGTAAAAGTTGCAAGAGCAGTTGGCCGAAATGTGTGAGTACAAAGAGCTTGAAAAGCTGGCCGACAACAGGGAACACTTCTCCAGTCTGCGGAATGGCAGTGAAAATGAAACACCCGGAGAAGGTGAACTCGAAACTCCAATTGATGACGATGGAAAAGTTGTTCCATTACACGACTATGAAGAACTCCGAATAGCAATTGCCGTTCGATACCTTTATCGTGTGACTTTTTTAACTTATTGCTGGAGAAAATAATACGAGCTGCAGAGCTGAATAGAGAAGGTACAATCTTCTATAAAAGTGTACAGCTGCTAGCGTACGCCGATGATATTGACATTATTGGTCTCAACAACCGCGCCGTAAGTTTTGCTTTCTCCAGACTTGATAAAGAAGGGAAGCGAATGGGTCTGGTAGTGAGTGAGGGCAAGACGAAATATCTCCTGTCATCAAACAAACATTCATCGCACTCGCGACTCGGCCCCCACGTCACTGTTGACAGTCATAACTTCGAGGTCGTAGATTATTCCGTCTATTTAGGGACCAGCATTAACACCAATAATAATGTCAGCCTTGAAATCCAGTGCAGAATCACCCTTACCAACAGGCTCTACTTTGGAATGAGTAAGCAATTGAAAAGTAATGTCCTCTTTCGGCGAACGAAAGCCAAACTCTACAGGTCGCTCCTCATTTCGGCCTTACTATATGGCGCCGAAGCGTCAACATCGAATGAGTCGGCTCTAGGAGTCTTCGAGAGAAAAGTTTTGCGAACGATTTATGGTCCTTTGCGTATTGGCAACGGCGAATACCGCCGACGATGGAACGATGAGCTGCACGAGCTATATGATGATATTGACATAGTTCAGCGAATGAAGAGACAGCGGCTACGTTGGCTAGGTCATGTCGTCCGAATGGATGAAAGCACTCCAGCTTTGAAAGTATTCGATGCGGTACCCGCTGGTGGAAGCACAGAAAGAGGAAGATCTCCACTCCGTTGGAAGGATCAGGTGGAGAGTGACCTGGGCTCACTTGGTATTTCCAACGGCAGCGTAAAGAAGAGAAGAATGGCGCTCTTACATTGATTCGGCTATAATAGCGTAAGCGGTGCCAACGCCAACAAAGAAGAAGTAGAAGAAGAAGAAGAAGTGTCGACTAACTGAGCCGCAAAACATTGCAAAGCAATTTTGTTGCAACGGTCAGTGACAATAATGGATCTTTAAGTTTCCGGAAGCGACGACGATGCACAAAATGAAATATCAGTGGCGTTTAGAACGAAAAATAAAGCTTGGTTCTTATTTGAACAGAATCAAATAAATTCTATTATGGTCGGCTTACACGGAAAAAGAATTTCAAACTCACTTTCGTATTTCAGTCACCAAACCTGCGACTGCGGTTTCGTTAGTACGTAAGTGCAAAAACAAAAATTGTGTTTTGTTCTGTATAAAACATTTTTCCCATATTTACATACATAAAGAAAAAAAATTTTTTTCATTATATAAATATCAAGTACCGCTCATTGCATATATGACGTAGTTGGTTCGGTGACATCAACGGTTGTCGTAACCTTGTGTTCTATAAACCTTACGATATGGTTAAGTAATTTTTGAGATCTTTCGTAATTTGTTTTATTTTTTTTTTAAGTTTTATTTTCTGTTTATGAAAAAAAAATTGGAATTTAAGGAAATTTCTTTCATATATTTTTATTTGAAAAAAAACAAACTTTGATGGTTGAGCTTGTACTTCATCCAAAGAAGAGCAATATTGTGCAAAACTCTACATACAACAATGATGTTCATAATTGTGCTAAGTGGAACTGTCCATCCAAGGGATAGCACTGGAAAACGGAGTCTCCATACTCCATAGTCCCTCTCTATGCAATTTCAAGTACGGATGTGATATTCATTGTTAAGCCGTTCAGCGCGAAGATTGGGATGTAAAAGTGACACCGCATGTTGCTGACTATATAAGCACTGTCGCCCAATGAAAACAAGTCCCAAAATTCATTTTGCTCAAACCGATGGTTCAGATAACTATTATTAAAAATAATGCTGTCATGTCCGTTAATTATATTTTACAAGTACCCTTTTCTTCTTCGAAAACTTTCGGTAATTTCTTCTCCAGGTGATTGGATTCTGACATGAGTGCAATCTAAACACCTCAACACCTTTAGAAACTTCGGTATTTGTTGAAATGTGCGCATTGTGCTCTCAATTTCCCTGCTTTTTGTCGGCATTCTGATGAATGCCACTTTTATCCTGCACAAATCGCCAACACAAATTAAAAAAATTCCCGATCCATAAAAGCGTAGTGTTAAATGCAAAATTTCCGCTGCATTATTCCTGCAAAATCAAATAAATTATCAACAATATGTATTTAATCAAAGCACATTTTTCCCACAAACTTTTCAGTGACGCCGCCAGATAGTCAGTACTTTAGCGGCTAGAAAGCGCCAGTTATATACATACGAGGTGTGATTAGAAAATATCGGTTATTTTCAAATTTCGTGAGTTACGTATGTTCGATTTTTTGCTTTTTTCTGTTATGTTGGTACACATATCTGTATATGTTGGATTTTTTGGATTGTCATTTTGTTTTTGACAGATAAATAGGTTAGTCGTGTTTTGTGTGTGTGGATCAAAGAAAATGTTTTAAAAACTAAAATGTAAAAATATAATTTAATTGCGCAAGGACATTTGGCGAGTCTACTATAAGCAGAACACAAGTTCAATTGTGGTATAACCGGTTTAGGGAAGGCCGAGAAGATGTCAATGACAATGCTCGTCCTGGTCGCCGGAGCACGTCAACAACCGATAAAAACATTGAAACAGTGAAGAAACTGATTTTGGATAATCGTCGAATCACTATCAGAAAGATTGCTGATCATGTTGGCATATCGTTCGGCTCATGTCAACCAACTTTTACGGATGTTTCAGTCATGAAACGTGCGGAATTTTTGAAAAAACAATCATGGATTTTGCACCATGATAACGCACCAGCTCACACATCGATGCTTGGGCGTGACCAAAAACAAAACCGTTATCATGCCTCAACCACCGTATTTACCGGACTTGGCCCCCGCTGACTTTTTCATCTTCTCAAAACTGAAGACACCGATAAAAGATAAAAGAAGTGTTTCGAGAATTGGAAAAAACGCTGGCATAAGTTTATTATAACTGAGAGGGATTAATTTCAAGGGAATAAGATAGTTATTGATGAATATATAAATACTTTTTGAAAAAATTTAAAATAACGGTTATTTTCTGATCACACCTCGTATACAACAAAAATAAACTTCATTATTAAATTATACCTCACTGCGAAAACAGTGCAGTAACAAGAAAATTAATAAATTTCATTTTTTTAAAGAACAAAACTAAAATTATATGCTATTTAATATTTCATAGGATACCTCTTGCTGCCTATGATTGCTTTCATGCGTTTGGGCATGGATTGCATTAACTTCTTCGTGTAGTCATAACCAATACTGTTTTTTTTTAGTCGGCACTAACGGTAAATCTTTGTGCATTATTTTCGCTGTGAGGCAAAATTTAATAATGAAGTGTATATATCTGACGCTATTAACTGTCATTCATGTTTTTTTGGGTAATTTATTTAAATTTTAGAAAAAACTTACTATACTATTTCTTAATTGCCATTTTATTAAAATTATTTAAATACTTAGAAAAATTCTTCATAGCAGAAAGCAATAAAATTTATAAATGAACGAATTCAAATGCAACTGCCAAAACAAACTGCTATTGTACAATTCGCTGGCTAATTTCTACTTAATCCTGTTCAGTGAAAACTCTGCAAATTCACTCTTTTGGAGAGTAAAACATCTTACTCTCTCAATTTTGTTACTGGCTAATTTTTACTGATTAGTGTTTTTGGCGAACAGCCGCGGAGTAAAAATTGTTACTGAATATTACTGAACCGGGTACGTTGAGGCTACAGTCAATGAAATTTGCACCAAGAGAGCGCAATTTTCACATTTAGTTACTGGCTAATTTTTAAGGATATTTTTCACCGAACAGAACTTTTATACGGCTTTCTTCTTTTGACATGCGTAAAGTATTTAAATTACAATATTTTGTGTTCATATTAGCTGTCATTTGGTAGTTGTGCTTATGCATTAGTCGATGTCATTGGTCGTTTTTGCTGCCACCGAACATACATAAATGTACATAGATATGTATATAATAATTTAGCCTGAACCTCCAGAAAAGTACATATGTAAATCAAAAATTAAAATACCAGGAGATGACGAGCTGGAATCCTAATCAACGACGATGATGTAGATATGACATCACCCAACTAAGATTCAGTTTATCTAACGATTATCTGCTTGAATCGCATTTTATCAGTGTGGGTTTAGATCTTGTGCAACCACCAAACTGCCTATGCTCCTATGATACTATGTCTGAGTTCGGTTTCCCCGAAAAACTTATACGGCTGTATGAACTGACGTTAACTAACACCAAAAGCCCTATCTGAATTAGAAAGGCTTTCTCCGATCCCATTAGTACCAAATGAGGTTTTGCGTGACTTCTTTAACTTATTGGGGCACAATTTTCTATAAGCAACGATGATGCTGATATTATTGGCCTAAACCAAGAAGCGAAGCGAATGAGCCAGGTGATGAATGAGGACAAGACGAAATATTTGTTAACATCAAAGAGTTTGCTTTAAAATTCAACTCGAAAGCACACTTGCTAACAGGTTATACTTTACATTGTGTAGGCATTTAAAAAAAGAAGTTCTGTCGCGACGAATGAAGACCAAAGTCGATAGGCCGAGTTGTGCAGATAGATATTGTGAGCTGTACAACATTTACGACGATATTGACATAGTGGGCGAATTAAGAGACAGCGGCTACACAGTTTGGGTATTTCGTTCGCTCTGGAAACAGAAGAAGAGTAAGACTTCCATTCCGTTGATGTATCCAATTGGCGTCGATCTAAGAGGTTATGATGGCGTAAGATATGCCTTCGCCAATTAAAGAAATCACAACCACCTATCAAAATATTCAAATTCTACAGAAACTCAAATAAGTATTTTATTTCCCATAAGTCACCAGATAATTAATTAATAAATAGATGTTTTAGTGAAACCACAAGTACTTATGTTGTGTCTCAGGACACTCACTTCCATTTATTGATTTTAAAGCGACTATGAATACATATTGATGATATTGCAACGTCTGACAGCGATAAAATTCAATTTCTTTAAATACATACATACTTTACTCTCATACATATGTATGTATATCTTTGAATAAGTTTTAATTTCCTTACATACAAAGTATGGCTTAAATAAGTAATTATTGGTACATTTTGGTGACCATGTGGGTTTTATTTCCACATTTGTTAAATTTTTTGACACTTGACTATGAGTAACACCAATGGAACTATAATCTATTATATTTTACTTTTTTGCGATTGCATTACCAAATACAATAATCTGTTACAAACACACACACTTTCATATATATTTTTTAAAACATCAATTTTTTTTACTTCAATCCGTGTGTATAACATGTATGTATGTATGTGACGCTGTTTTTGGAAGACCATGGCATAGAATCTCTATAAACAGCGTTGTTACTTTCAAAACAAATAGAAAATAAGAAAAATTTCTTTTAATAATATTCAGGCTCATGTAATGCCATGCAAGATATATATTATTATTATGGAATAAGAAAAATATTAAGTATTTTTTTTTGTCCAATCCCAAGAGTATCGCACGCGTTATGGTTGTGGTGGATACCCTGAGGATTTGTATTCGTATTTAATGGAAATGGAATAAAAAAAGTTAATTAATATTGCGAAACATACGATACGGGCTACACTGAAACCCAATCGGATTGATTTCACATCGACTTGTATTTCCAACTTGGAATCGAAATCGTGTTTTGTAATTCTTCGATATTGAAAAATTAGAACTAAAAGCAAAATTGCCTTTGTTTGGCTTCTGCGTTAACTGTTTACATTTCATTAATGTATGTATGTATGTTATGGTGCCTATTTGTAATGAATAATTAACAAAAAATGAAATAAATAACGATCTTTATGCTTGTGGCTGTCTTTGCCTTTGAAATTGAGAAATCAAATAAAGTGGCAAATTAAAGAGCTGAATTTCGGGTGGTCATGGCAACCTACTGAGTCTCTCTGATTCATTATCAGATTAATGCATGAAAATTGTTTAAAAAAATGTTACTTGACAATACGGCCTATGTAAAAATACGTTATCTACCCACTGTATTAACTGAGGTTGAACCAAATTTAAAAAAATGTTCTTTTCAGCTTTTTCTCAATTGGATGTAAAGGACGTTTACCAGGGATCGGTCGAAGTAGATGTAAATATGCACTAGATATGACTTTTGGCAATATCCGGACAGCGTTCCATACACTTTAGAAACTAATATCTGTTCGGATTTTTCCCATAAATAGTATGTGAGAACATAACTATTCAATTCCTATTTCAATCAATGTAGAGTTGAAGGATGGCCATAAAAGTGCAAAACTATTTATTTAAACGATGTTTTATAATGAAATTGGAAAAATATTCATGAATGATACAATGAAGAGATTGCTACTGCGTTACTTTCTGTTCGTGAGAAATAGTAGTACGAATAATGCTGCAACTACCCATCGCACGTACCTTCCGTCCATAACATAACACCATAATAGAATATACAAACACGAGTATTTTCTGTTGGACAACCGTTAGTAACGGTATGGGCGAGCGGTGACAACTTTTCATTTGCATGGCGCTCTCATATGATAGGTTGCTATGGACGGAAGGTACGTGCGATGGGTAGTTGCAGCATAAGACGGTAACGAAACGCCAAAACTGAGCAAATATTAGCTGTGTTCGTTGAGAAATGTCAGTAAAATTTAGCCAGTAAAGAAATTGAGAGTAAAATAATTTACTCTCCAAAAAAAAAAAAATTACTGAGTTTACACCTAACAGAATTCATTAAAAAATTAGCCAGTCTATTGTATAAAAGCTGTTTGTCTTGGCGGTTCAATTTGAATTCGTTCACTTACAGTTTATATTTCCTGCTTTTTAATATTTTCCTAAGTATTATATGCATTCGAAATTTATTATATTTCAACAATGATGAAATTTTAAATGCTATAGCCGTACAACAATAAAGATACCAATAAGTTTTTTCTAATAATCCTCTAAAAGGACGAAGATTTACATAAAACTTGCTTTGCAACAATTTGTCGCTTAGATTTTAAATTTTCCGCAAGGATGATTGAAATACGAAAAAAGTTTGATCGGCACTGCTATCTAGTAAATTTAAGAAATACAAAATCAATTTGCATTGTACAAAAAATAATAATATATTCTAATTCTTTGCCTTCAACTTTTCTAACTTCAAATTTCTCAACGTAAGTAGTTATTTTCCTAGTATATCATTAATATTGAAAAATTTTTATTATTTTCATTTTGAATAAATTTTTGTTTGTTGACAATCATATCAACTGTTTTTCAAAACTGCTAGTTTTTACTGGCTGAAACTTTCCCAGCACAAATTTTCAATTTTATCTTCATTTTGATGTCCAGAATTGAGCTCTCTCGTAACTAATTTTACTGAGTTTTTGGTTCAACGAACATGATTCAGTAAAATTCAGTAAAAATTGTTACTGCCCATCTAGTCACCGAACAGACCAATTATTGGCTTTTAGCCTCACCGAACGCAATTCACTAAAATTTAGCCAAAATTGTTACTGTCTGGCCTGTTTTTGCTGTTTTGTATTTTGTTAGCATCGTCTGTATATACGTGTATGCATTTTTGAATTGTGCCATAGAAGCTTAATACATAAAAGCTTATTGGCGTAATTATTCTTGATAGAAAAGATGATTTTTAGAGCGCTATCAGAAGATAAAAGGTTTCGCATCATGTTATCTTTGCTAAACTACATACATCTTTGTCAAACTACAAAAAATATTTAGCAGAGGCAAAACCAGTCTTCGTTGTATTTTAGTTAAATAAAGTTCTATAAAGAAGACCCTTTTACACGTAAGTTTTGTTGAAGTTTTATTAATTTTATATTTTGACTGAGGGAATAAATCAAATCAAAATAATGCACCAATAAATTTATTCCTTCTTGCAATAGTTACACAAAGGAAGATATGTGCAGGTACAAAGGTACTTCACTAATTAAAAAAGATCAGATAAGAAATAAACTTCTCGGCTAGTTTGATATTTGTTTTGTGAATTGGTTTATGTTTATGGAAAAATTATTTTTAAAAATTTTGTATTTAGCTTAAGCGAAATTTAGCGTATGTTTTAATATACTGCCATTTTCAACAAACATAAACAGGTATTTGAGAACTACACATCTTTTTAATTAAAATGTTTTATATAATATACATATGTTATTGTTTAGGTAAAACCATTTTTTATTGTTCTTTTAACGTTTTAGAACGAGTAACTATAGGGAAAAACTGATAATTTTCTTCAAAGTGATAGTCGTTATTCGTGAGAGAGAAATCGATACTCAACTGACTTTGAATAGTCGAAGACAATTCAAGGAAATACATTCGTACACTGGGCGTGCACGAAAATAAAAAAAAAATACTTAGTAATAAAGTAAATTGGTAAAGGCTTTTTAAATTGGTTTATAAAAAAGTATAGCAAATGTTTTTCAACTTCGTGTTCAATTTTCCTGCAGACTCGAAACTTTTGAAATCAATTCAGATCCTTCAAATAATACAGTCATCTACGAATGGCAATTTTTTTAAACATCAATTTTGTTAAACAAGTCATATTTCTCTACGTCCCCCCGCACGTTTTTTCAATGTCCAACAAAAATCCTTGAAGGACACCCATTCGACAGTAATTTTCATTTAACATTAGAAATCTTTTAAAATGAAATTAAAAAAAAAAAAACAAATATATATTTACACGTATACATTATAATATATATGTATATTTCAAGAAAAAATAAATAACTTCAGTAGTAAAATACAGCAAGCGGATACAATCCTACAATAACTATTGTCACAAATATGCATTTGGACTCGCTTATGGAAAACGAAAAGTTTTTAATGTCTCAACCAATGTGATTTTAGGTTTTTACTCGGATTTATGATTAAATAAAGTTCGTAATTTTTAAGAAGACGCGTGAGCACAAATTTGACATTCGAAAATATTTTTTTTTTCGCTCACGATTAATATTATTAATTTTTATAAAAAATTTAATTATAAATATCGTTCGGGATAATGATTCCTATGTATTTTAAGTTACCGGGCGCATTGTCTGCACAATGAACAGACGATGAATTTATTAAAAAACAATCTTTTTCCAAATTATACATATATGAAACCCATTTCTATAAATAATAATAACTTACAATTCTTCTTTTAAAAATCTTTCTTCTACTGACAAAAAATAAGCTTTCCACACTTAGGTGAACCAAAATATCGTTTTAAAATAATGTGACTACGAAAATGCTTGAAAATTAAACTGACAAAAAAAAATAAACTTTATAAATGAATTTCTGCTTCGAGTGTATTTATTATAAAAAAATTAGTACTGTCCGGTTACTGGGTGTCCTGCCACACTTACCCTACTTTTATTACGATTCATATTTGGTGCTTTAGACTGAAATGGGGCGTTGTTTAATCTTTAATTTATTCTCGTATCTATCAAGAAACTACTTACTTCCTTTTTGTAACTTATAATAATTTCTCACAAGCACTACAGCTGGAGAAAAGCGCTCAGATTTACAATACTAAATTTCTAAGTTTAGTTTTAGCTAACTTTGTGCTAACTTCTATTGCAGTATTAGTTAATGATATTACGACGACCTTTTCAAACCATAAACTTATAGCTAAAATTTATATTTGTAGCATGTCATTTTTTTCATAAATATTAATTTCTAATCTATTTTAATAAAAATTAAGTGTGCGTTTATCCAGCAAGAGGAATAACCTTGTATTGGATATTTTTGAGAAGTTCCATAACAAAACACAATAATTTCATTTAGATAAGAATAAATTTCACTCATTGGTTTAGTGTAGAAATACAATATATCATTTGTAAGTCATTTAATTTAATTCCAAAAAATAAGGTTAGCGAAGAAACACAATGATTTCTAAGAAAATTAATTTACCCATTTAGAAATAGTTTTTTTCGCGTAACTTATGTATTGTGTTTTGATATGGTAAACATATTCACTAAGTAAGGGGACAACTTAAAAATTATATTATGCTATATAATTATGTTTTGAGATCAACTCAACTCAAACAAACAGAAGGATGTCAAACTGAAATTCAGCTATTTGTAAATCATGCTAACGTTAAATAAAGTATGTGTTTAAGGAAACTCAAATCAAGGATATTCAAATCGACATCTTTGCTGCCGTAATTATGACTATTGTATACTCGTAAATTGAAAATCTGATGAAAATGCACCCAAAAGCGCCGATTCATAGCCCTTACAAAAGGCATTGCTTTAACTCGTGCCAATCGTCACCTGCCATGCACATGATTGGACACCTGTGCCTTTGCTTGTTTACCGCCAGTTGTTGATGAAGATGCGTTAGCACTGGCTCCTCCAGAACGATTTGCACCGTTACCGGCATTCTCATTTCCCCGATCACGATCACGGTCACGCTCACGTTCTCGCTCTCCGCGATGATGGTGATGATGCTGTTGATGTCGTCTACCTCCTCGATAGTGCCGGCGGTTATGATGATAGTTGTTATTAGTGGGTTCGTTACTTACTCGATGCGTCTGTTGAACAACTGGTGCGAAGTTTGTACTGCCCGAAGTCTTTGAACAAGTGGCATCCTGAAAATTGTAAAATTATGTTTATTAGTCTATGGCTAATTGTATATTATTTTTAAATTACTTTTCTAGGGACATTTGGTTTTTAACCGCTGCAACAATAACTTAATTCATTTTTATTTGGCATTATTAAAAAGCCATCCTAAACTGTTCGATTTTTTAAAGAAAAAAGGCAGCTACAAAATATTTTTAAGTTAACAAAAAATTTAACTAACTATTGAACTGTACGTTTTTTTAAGTATTTAAAAAATATCTATTTTTTGGGGTGAGATAAATAATGCATCAACAAGGTACTTTTAGCTTGTTTACTACTATTGAAAACGGAAATGATCAGAAGAAGTTGATTCTTATAAAACGGTATGTGGGCACGTGTAATATTTACAACTACTTCAATGAGTGTACACACTGAACATTCCACAATTTATCTACCGATTTTTTTCACCTGAAGGGTGCTTTTGGTGTAGATCAAAATGTTTAAACCATTAACAATAATAAGTAATTCAAATGAATAATTTAAATTAGTTCAAATATTATATACATACTTATGTATGTGTAAAATTGGCGCTTTATAAGATCTGAAACGATTTTCCGACCAGCCCTTTCTTCAATTGGTGGTGAGCGTATTTATGTTTTTCTAACAAAGGAAGCGACATAGTCTATTCTAACCTGCCTGCGAACGCCTAATTAATTTTTCTGAGAGGCTTTTATTTTATGTCAAAAATACACACGGACGGGTGTGACACCGTTTGCCGAAGGGCGGTCGCAATTAGAAAAATTACTTAATTTTTTTATTGAAACTAATTTTCAATAATTTTTGATGTTGGTTGGGCGAATTAAATAATCAGTAATTAAAATAAGAGAGTAAATAGATAAGCTGTTTATTTGATATCAGAAATACAATCGGAGGAGTTGACCTTCCCTTTACTTTTGCAATCTTTGTTTGAAATTATTTTCCTCGTGTACAAAAGTAGATTTTTTTGTGGTTGTTAATATAACTAACAGCACTCTTTATACCTTAAATTATTGTGACAAAGAATGTTCTTAACAATTTTTAACAGCAAGTATTAACTATGTTAAATATGGACCTAATATAATATATGTAATTGTCGCTTTGTGATCCCTGAATCGATTTTGGGAAATGCTCCTTCTCCTTAAAATATGTACAACTTTTTTTTTATCAATATAACTTACCTTCTGTTCTGAAGATAATGATGCTGCAGCGTTCTGACTTCGATTACTACCTCCGCTTCCTTCTGAACTTAATAAGTTGTTTTGCGAACTTTCAGTTTTAATACCGCCATTACAAGTTTGCTTGCTCTGCAACCGTAATCTATTTTCTTCCTCAGTTTCAATAGATATCACATTTGCACTCTCAGCATCTACGTCTATAATACCTCCTTTATTTTTCTGCTTCAAAAATAATGCTGACATACGATGCTGGAGATCACGAAGTTCGCGTGTTAATTTGAATTCCGGTGCGTTTTCGAGCTCCAATGGTGGCATGGCACAACGCAAGCTATCCTCTTCATCCTTAATAGGCTCTCGACAAACGGGACACAAAGCTTGGAAAGGGTCTGCTGTTTTTTTAAGCCAGCTTGGCAACTTGTCGTATTCTTCCTTATATGTGCGACGTAAAGCGTTTAAATGACGACCCAAGCAGTAGCTGTGCAAGTAATGAAAACATTCTGTTCGTGTAAAGTCGTCACCATCACTGAAGCCATATAGACAAACCACACACTGTCCACTTGGTAAGTTGCTTCCAGTCAAATGCTCACGAACTACCTCTATTAAATCAAACACCACAGGGAAACCAATCGATTCTCGCAACTTCTCATTACATGCACATTTAATTTCCTCCAATCGTATGTCATCTAAGCCACGTGGCCTTAAAAGCTTAAATTGAGGACTTCTTTCTGGATAATCCGTTGTTGGAATAACTTGTAGGGTAACACATACGTATTGTTCGGCTTCATCGCCAACTTGTGGAAACACCGTAGTTTCGATGAGTTCTGGCAAACCACTGTTAAAAGTTTATTAATGCATGAAAAGTTATATTTATGTGAACATGAATTTTACTTTTCTAAATTTTTCGTGATTTTAACATCATCCATTAATATAGCTTCCAAAGAGTCCACTTCATCTCTTAATCTGAGAAAAAAATCTTTTAGTATGAAGTTATATACAAGCCGCTAAATAATATAATATGAATTTCTATATACAAATTCCATTAATCTGTACCACTTTTTAAAGTGAAGATCAACTTACATATCCATTTCAAGTTGTTTAAATACTTTCCTTCTCGAGGCTTACGAAAATATTTTTTACAAAACCTCGAAGCAAAATCGATATCAATCGAGTCTATACAACTATTGCACCTGGAATTACCAAAAACAAAATTCAGTATAATGCGATTGATTATCAGAGAAAAGAAGCAACAAAACAACTGTGCAATGTTGCCACCAAATTTAAAGTAACTCTTTCCACAACCAAAAACCTGTGTAGTGTTCCATTCTTAAGGCCAGTACATGTTAAACTAAACAAAACCTATTAGATGTGGTTGCAAAAATAAATGCGTTTTTGTAGGGGCATTACACTTATATGTATTAATCGTAGAATCTTCATATTTCCATAATTAAATTCAAATCTCTTTTCTGTTTCAAAGAGGTCGGTCACTGGAAAGGCTACTTTAGTCTACATGAAGAGGGGAAGGGGTCCCGGAAAGCCTAAAATATCACTACATATTTTATGGACTATCCCTAAGCCGTGGAAAAAGTATATCAGACATTAACACATTCTCCATCTTCAATTCCCATGCATAACCAGAGAATCTATAATAATGCTTTTACTTTATTTAATATTTTTTTATATTAATAAGCAGTTCATAATGCAATGCTTTGTAGGTTGCCAGCAAGGTTTCTTTATCTTTACGCCAGGTGCCCTGGAATTTGCGGCAATTGCGGTCGTATGCGGAGTGAAGAAGTGCAGGCTAACGAATGTGACTCCCAATATCTTAGGGTTGTTTACAGTCGGAATTTTTTGGTCATCGACTTTCACATTTAATTCAAGCCTGTACTCCTTCCTCCAGCTTGTGAAGAGGGTTGCCGAGAATTTGGTCGGTTGTATACGTAAATGTCTTGCTGTGAAGAAGTGAGAAAAATCGGCGAGGTAGCAGTTCACTTTCGAATATAGGTCATCAATATCCTGGCCAGACGCCAATATCGTGCAATCATCGGCATACGAGGTTATGGAAACTCCTACTGGTGGTGGAGGGAGCTTCGATATATAGAAATTAAACAGTAGCGGGGAGAGGACACCACCCTGCGGAACGCAAGACAATTCTCAAGACGGCCAGTTCTACGCACCGGAGTTTACCCGGATTTTATCCGGCCAAGGGCTGTCATCCTTTCGGCGATCTAACCCCGTTTAGGTCAACAGGTAAAATTTGTATGTGGTGATGAGCAGTAGTTCTTCGGGCGTGTGTATATTTGTATTTTTGCTTTTTTTGCTTCTACGCGAGTTCAAATTCCTCTCGCTGAAATATATTATTTTATAATTTCTTTTATTATGTTTTTATAAGTATTTACTTTATATTTACTAATATTTTTTGTATATAAATAAATAAAAAAGAATAAAAGCAAAAAATAAAAAATAAAGCAACAAAATATATCATTTCAAGAAGATGTAATGTTAGTAAAAATTCATATAAATGAATTTTTCATCAAAAAAAAAGGAAAAATAAATTATGGAAAAGAAGTAAAAAATTAACTTTTACTTGATTTCCATACTGATTCTATTAAATTTCTCAGGTTTTATATCTTTTAATATTTTTTCCTTGTGATAATTTTTCAAACACTGTTTGCTGTTTTAACAGTGTGTTGAATTCCCTTCGCGTTTTTTCTAAAGCTGTACGAAGGACAGTTCGAACAAAAAACAGAAAACCATTCTCAGCATAGCGAGACATATGTATGTCCAACTTCATAATGTTGTACCCTGTCCTGAAATATGTGGCATGGTTTTTAGGTGAAAAATTGTGTGTTTCACCACGTAAAATTTGTTGAACGAAAGCACACCTGTGATGGCATGCTCATTGTAATATAGCGATTATCGGATCGCCAAAATGCCTTAGCGATAATTTTAACGACTTCGCTATTCGCTACACACGTATTAACGTATTTTTGGATCGTTAAAAAACTAAAGACAAAATAAATAAGGAACAACAACACAATGTGATACACAAAATAAAATGCAATGGTAAAAAAAAAACGTATTATGCAACAAAGTATATACATATAGGAACAAGGAAACGAATGCTAGGTATTAGAACAGGCGAACATAAGGCGAAGAATAAAAAGACAACAACTGCGTTAGCACAAAATTGTATCAAAACCCGTAGAGACCGTAAGCTCAAAATACACCATCTTATAAATTAGCGACAATTTTTAACGATTTTAAGATTAGGTGTACTTATTTTAACGATATTCCATTTCGCTTGATCAGCTGTTGACGACAAATCCCTACCTAAGTCTGAGTTTACACGGGGATACTTTTTGTCGACGAAACACTCGTTTGTTGGGGAGAGGGTGACGACGAAGGGGGCAGCGCACCGTGTCGCTGTGCTCGTTCGACACGTTTTGTGTTAATACTCGTCTCTGTAGATTTTGGTATTCCCTTTTATTTTGATTCTCACTTTGAACTGATTGTAGCTGTCTAAAATTTCAAATAAATGCCGTAAATTTGGAAATTGAAATTGGTGGTTTTTACTACAATATTTACATATATGTAATATATGCATGCGGATATGTATCCAATTATTAATAAATATTTCAGATAATGGAGTTTGCAGATAAAGTTGAATTAATGCAAGAAATATTAAAAAGTATTGAAGGAGCCGCTGATATTCACTCTGATGATAGTGAAAAGGATGAGATATATAATTAGATTACACTTTGGAAAGGGTAGAGTTAACTTTTAATAAAATGTAAAAATATATAAAAGAAATAGATAAATAAAAGCTGTGTCTTCCTTTACACAAACATAGTGTTTTTATTTTAGACATGCGAACGAAAAATTGCGAGTGTAAAATAAAGCGGAGTAGAGATAAAAAATGAACACCAAACAAATGTCAAAAAAATTGCTTGAAGAAAGTGTCTCTGTGTGAACGTGAATGGTGACACAAAAGAGAAAATTTTGATAAAAAGCGACAAAAGTATTCTCATGTAAACTCAGACTAAACGAGAATATTTTGAAATTATTAGCGCCTTCAACCAAATATTGATATTTTATTAAGTTTAAAGTTAAGTAAGGGTGAATTCCAAAACGTCAGTTGCAAAGCAACAATACATTGTCACGCATTCTTAAATGCAACTGTGCAGACTTTGATTATGTGTTATATTCCAAAATGTATCGGTAATGTTATTGATATGCTAACAAAAGCAAACTGCGCATCGTTAACTGACATACCTAAATTGGAGCGTTCGCCGTAGCGATTTCTAACGCAATTGAGGGCCAACGCGCGCTAACTTTTGGGCGTTTTCTCTTTCTCTTCAAGTTCGTATTATTTTAAGACCATTTAGTAAATTAATTGCATATATTTCCAACAAGATACTACGAACTTAATAGGTCGGTTCACTTGTTGAATTAATTTTTCAGCAAATATCTATCATTTTATTTGCAAAATAGAATTTATTTGTCAAATTTTTATCCTATTAGCCTATTCTCCTTCGTCAGTTTTTTCTCCTTTCTTTCACACTTTTATTCCATTTGCTCAACGTTGACGCAGCGTTATTGTGGGATGTCCAATACAAATTATATGGAGATTAGGATTTTTGACAGTTGTTTAGCGCTCAACGCTGCTATTCAGGGATAGCATTAAGGTTTGTGACGCTTTATTTTATCATAAATTCGCTACAACAATGGCCGAGCTACTTATTTGCACGAAAAGCGTTCCATAATGTTAGACTTTGCAAATTATTGCTGCTTTGTAAATTTATATAGCTTAGAAAATAAGAAAATAATAACAAAAAAATCACTTCGAGTTTTTGGGATACGTTTTATCCCAAGATGAGGAGGTATCGTACCTTTCATCATTGGATGCATTTTTGCTTCATAAAGTCGAAGATCCTCTCCACTTGAATGTGACAGAGTTTTGGAATCTATATGAATTAACGCCAGATTTAGTTGAAGAATTCGTTTCTCAACTTGGTAACAAATTGAAAGTAGAAGAATAACAACAATATCACAGAAACAGGTAATAATATAACTTTTAAAACGTAAAACGTTTTTACAGTTTTAACGCTATTAAAATGCTTAAGGGTTCTCGCCATTTTGCGATTCTTCGCAACCGGATGCTATAAACGTGCCGTTAGAGACCAATGGGTAATATTTGTGAGCCAGTCGTCCGTAAGCCGCCATATCCATCGTGTGACAGGCTAAATCAACCGAAAGCACTCATGTGTCAATCATGAGCACCAGAAATAAAAACAAACTGATGTTGAACACCATGGATACCATTTTATCAATGAAGAGTGATGTAGCGTAGTATTGAAGGTGAAAGCCATAACATGTTTTTGATTTGTGCAACTTTATAATCCTTGTATTTCTTAATAAAAAATAATAGCTATCACGAATTTTGTTTTAGTCATTCGTCTTTGTGTTTTTCGCATAATTTGACTGGTTGTGGTACTACCTTTCCTCCATCTCGATTATCATTAAAAATGAGTTTTTTGCGATCCAACAAAGGTTACTGAATTACACCACGAAAACTCATGTTCCACTCATTCCAATTTGTCTAGTGCTGGCACAATAGTCGATATATTTTTGTCATTTTAAAATATTCGTTTTAAAAAATCAAAAGATGGATACTTCAATATTCTAAAAAGCATCAAAAATATTTAACTTATCGTACAAAAAAGTAAAAGCATTAATAAAAAACCGTATGTACAAAAGAACGTTTTGTTGAAAGCAATATGATAAAGATGGAAATGAAATCTTGGTTTCCAAGAATTTGGTTATGAATTTATAATTAATTTAAATTGGTAGACCAAGTTATTGATTAATCTTTTTAGATTTTTATAATATAGAATTCACTTGCAAGAGAAGGCGGAAGATAAGTACAAATGTTTAAATGTATGCTTTGAAGAGTTTGAACATAGGATCCCAACTTCACAAATTTACGAATAGTAAAGATAGCGCTGAACTTGCCGAAAGTTCAATGGTTAAACTGTACTCCCAACTCCGAAATATTTATTAATGAAACCTATATTTTAATTAAAATTTCGTATTATTTTCTACAGTACCAACAAGACTAGAATACAAATTTTTACAGAACCGCGTTCGGTGAAGCAAAAACCCAGCAAAATTTGCACCGAGAGAGCGCAATTTTGACATTTCTTTGCTGGCTAATTTTTTGTGACATATCTCACCAGACAAAGCTTTTATATGATTAAAGGTCTATGTCCAGTTCTTAAGTAATGAGCAAACTCTATGTAAAAAACGATTAATTTCATGGTTAAGAAAGTGTTTGCTGTCATGTGAACTGTGAATGGTATGTTGCTCTTAAGTTAGAAAATCGATAACGTCATACCTTTATTCGATAAATGTTCCCCTTTTCATAAAAAAACTAATGTGGAAACCCGTGCGAACTTGGCAAAATACGAGTATATATGTCAACAATTATTTTCTTAAGGAAAGTAAGCATTAGAGAATTGATGCGGCGTAAGAAACATTTTGCTTCAACTCGCTTCGCATCGCTTCGCCTCGCTTCAACCACTTTTTTAAGGCTACTTATTTACTTACCATATAAAGGGTGGTTAAATTGTAAGGGCCGATGTTGAATGTGAACCACACCTAAACGCCAAGTTTTTTTCCGAATTTAATTTGACATTTCTCTATTTCAGACTTCCTCAATTTGAACCATGGAGAGATACACAATCCAGCAACGTGTTAAAGTTATCCAGACTTATTATGAAAATTTTCGAAGAAAATCATCTTCAGTGATTAGGCACATTTTCACCTCAGTGGATTCGTCAATAAACCGCATTTGGGCGAATGAGAATCCAAGAGTGATTGTCGAAAAACCAATGCACCCACAAAGAGTGACTGTTTGGTGCGGTTTATGGGCTGGCGGCATCATCGGGCCGTATTTTTTCCAAAATGAGGCCGGTCAGGCAGTTACTGTGAATGGTGTTCGCTATCGTGAGATGATAACGAATTTTTTATGGCCACAATTGGAAGATACGGATGTGGACGATATGTGGTTTCAGCAGGACGGTGCCACTTGCCACACAGCTAACGAAACAATGGCTCTTTTGCGCAACAAATTCAATGGCCGTGTTATCTCACGTAATGGCGATGTCAATTGGCCCCCAAGATCATGTGATTTGACACCGTTGGACTTTTTTCTCTGGGGTTATTTGAAAGAAAAGGTGTACGTCGATAAGCCAGCAACAATTCAAGAGCTAAAGGATGAGATAATTCGGCACATTAACGGCATAGAAACTCCATTATGCCTCAGCGTCATCGAAAATTTGGACCATCGTATGGAGGTGTGCCGCCGAGGTCGCGGCGCTCATTTGGCCGATATTTTGTTACATACATAATTGAGTAATACCAATATATCATAATAAAATAAAATTTCAATAATTTCCTAAATAGTTTGTGTTTTATTCAAAATCAACATCGGCCCTTGAAAATTTAACCACCCTTTATATACCTATGTATATGTACCAAAAATGATTCAACCAAAATAAACCATAAAGATAATTTTGTATCTCAAGTAAGTTGAACTATAAATATTAGTTTTAAGAATAGATCCGTCCCTGAGCCATTTCCCGTAATAAAGAGTAGTGCTCATGGTAATTCCAGCAACAACATTCCTATGTACCAAATTTGACAAATATTTCAAGATCAAAATTAGCCAAGTCGGTTCAGCCATTCTCGAGTTTTAGCGAAAAACGAACACCAATTAATTTTTATTATATATGTGAATATATACAATTGGGGTTTTATGACCGCTGAAGCGATTTTCGGACAACTTTTCCTCTAATTAGTGGTTTGCATCTACAGTTTATACTAAGCCGCCTCCGAACGGCTGATGCTTTTTTGTGAGGAGCCTTTATATCATGTCAGGAATACACTCGGAGTGGTGGACATTCCTTGCCGAGGGGCGAACGTAATAAGAAAAGTTAATTTTGGATTTCGAATGCTATGCTAACCAATCGGCTATTGCGATCGTATACTCGTATAGGTACATATGGTATATTTAATAACCCGAAGCGTTAGTGCTCCTTTGACAATTTTCGTATGTAACATTTCTAGCCTAAGGCTAAATCCAAAAACTCTATCGAGAGAAGCTCTACTCAGATTCAGTGTTGTTAGCAGGAATAAGTTTCGGCTTATCCTTCCTCATATGTATTAAACTATTGAATCTTCAAGTCAGCTAAGGGAAAATTCGTACATATAACGCAGATATACTTTTATTTCAAGCTCTTACTTTAGCACGAAAGCTCAGGTAGCGCAGCCTGTGGGAGAATTTTTGTAATTGGATTGCACTCACCAAAAATCGAATGATTATTTCTCAATGCGCACATTTTATTCTCTTGTCACAATAAAAAATCTGAACTTTTGATTTAAATACTTAGACGAATATGTGTATGCACCGAGCTATTCGCTCTGGCAGCGAATTTCAACCCCCTTTGGCATTCAACAAAAGTGAGATCTTGAATTTGTAGACAACACGTGCTGTTTGCTTTATGTTGACCCGAAAAGAAATTTTTTAAGCAAGTATGCAGTCGTATAATTCGAGACGAACTCGATGAAAAGAATATCTTGGACAATTTTTTTTGCGTTCGTCTCGAATTTGAAGCTATCCCGAGTAAATGAGATATCTGGAAAATATTATTTTATTATTGTTTTGGTGTTATTTTATGGAGCAAAGGAACACAAAAATTTCGAGTCGAATTCATTGTACGATATATGTACATATGTACATATGTATGTATATTTATATTACAGCTTTTCTTTTCCTAAATACTTTATATTGGTTCAAACATTGTTTTCTATTTATTTCCTTCAAAAATGTGGTTTTGGGCTTTTAGGGGTGCGTGGAGGAAATGTGTTCGCTTTGTAAAAATAGATAGTTCTTATTCTGTATGTATGAATACATATGAATGTTTTTACATTTAAGCACATAGAACATACAAGGACTATAGCCAGCCATTATCGTCATTGCAGCTGCCGCTCGTCCTCATACAGCTGCTCCACGAAGCTTACGAAGCTTGTTCTAGCGATTGGGAGCGCAAGCTTCTCAATTTTGCAAGCAATATTCACCCAAATATATTTGCAAACATATTTACATACATATGCACATGGATATCATTTGCGTTGTGACGGCAGTACCAGCGTTATAGTTCTCGCCTTTAATTTTGACGATTCAGTTTACAGTGGAAAGTTTCAAAAGACAGTCGTGAAACGCGGGTGAATATTGGTAGGAAACAGTTAATATCAAAGAAGCTTTCCTTAACTTAATATATACTTATGAAAGCCGATATTCATTTTCGTTTTCGAAATCATTAAATTTCAAATAAATAAGGGAAATAAAGATATGTTGATTTAAAATTTATAGGTACATCTCTAGATATATGTATATGCGTATATGTGTTTCTAAATGGATATGCCACTCCCTCGAAGTGTATGATAAATGAAAGAAAAAAAAATGCTTGAGGGGAAGTTTTTAGTGAATTTTGAATATTTATGATTTTCCAAAATATGGAAAGAACTGACGAAAATTTGTGCGAGTAAATTATGTAAACATGATGAAAGTATATATTTATGTATGTATGTATATATACCCAAAGTATGTGTGTGTGTGTATGCACATATCTATTTACTTACTAAATTTTCGATGAGAGCAAATTTCTGGAAAAAAAATAAAAAAGTGTTGAACGAAAAATTTAATAACTTAAATTTTCTTTATGCCGTAATTAACGTGTGGTAATCAACGAAAATGTTCAAAAATGTTTCTGACCAGTTATGAAAACTGATGGCAATGCATATTATATACATTCTTTAAACATACTTGTATGTATGTAGGTACATACATATAATATGTTGGTATGATTGTGCATTTATAAAAGGTATTGATATAGTACAATTGTACGTATATAATGTATATGGAAATATTCGCATTGTACATATGTAGATACGTATGTATGTATGTATGTTCAAATGTCTATACCTAAATACAATATATTTGCGTGTATGCGCAGCTCGAATGAATTTGCTTTTTCGATTTTTGCTGAAATTGTTAATGCACTTTTGCTATTTAGGTAAACAATCACATCCCTCCCCTTGACAAGTCCGGAAAAATTGTTGAAGAATGCCGACAAATTATTTAAATATGTGTATAATTACATATATACATATAAATTTAAATGACATACATATATAAATGGAAATATATTTAAATACGTACATGGGTATGCATACATATGTGTGTCAGTCGATATAACGAATTGACGCTTTCCCTTTTTCTTTTTGGCGCATTCGATGGGGGTATGGTTAATACAATACTTTTCAGCTTCGATGATGCGATTGGGTGTTTACGTATGCAGTTGAGGCTGGCAATGGCACTGTGAATACGCACGTTTTCAAGCACAATTCTTATGCGATTGTGCGATTGTGTGGGTGTGAGTTTGAAGCAGGAGGTGAGTAGTGTTAAGCGAAGTTTGCTCACCCCCAAAATTGTTGAAGGGAAGGTTGTGACGTGATGCTACAAAGGCCATGTGAGTGTGAAGCGCCGTTTCGAACGCGGGCATCTTGAAATCAGAGAAAAATCAATTTTATTTTTATATAACAATGATAGTCAATGTAAACAGTTTTGCTGTGGCGTATTATTCGCGTAAGTGAGATTTACCTGATTTTTATAAACGTAAATAAGCCATAAATATAAATGAAGATGAAGGTCAATATATTATTATAATTTATTTCTTTTTTTACTAAATTAAGAATTTGCTAATTTACAAACATTAGCGATGACCATACTGGATTTTTGAGCGAAGACTTTAAATTTACGTAACATGTAATGTAGTATGTACGTGTACGTACATATGTATGTATGTATATGAGGGTAAAACATAATTTCACAAATTTGTATTTTATAGTGGAAAAGTTATAAAAATATTCCATTACTTACAAGTCATTCCATTTTACAAGAACCTCATTTGAGTTATTTACATATATACATACATACGTATGTATAAACGAAAGACAACGGTAACTTATTGATTTATTATCAATTGTATATCTGTATATTATATTTATAAATATACCTACATATCTACATATATTATATGTTTGCATGTTCATATAAATCTATACCTTGTGTAACTCTTCTTCTTACAAACGGATACGTGCAATTATCCTGAAGAAATGGAAGAGTTTATAAATAACAATAAATGTTTACGGACATAGAAATTTGGCTTACTGTTTAGTTGTAGACTTTACGAAGTTGTACAATATATTACATATATTTTATTTTTATGATGTTTACCATTCAGTGAAAATTTACTTACTATTCGTCGACATCTGTGCAATTGTACATATGTATGTAAATACGTGTGTCAAAGTTTCTGGATATTTTTTTTTTTGCGAAGGTCGTATTATATCTTGCCGATTGATAAATTTTACCACATTTACTAGTAATGGATATTATAATATAATATTATAAAAAATATTAAATGCACCAGTGCAGCTGTGTACTAAATTGAAACATCTAAAAAAAATTGAGGGGCTAGTTTGCGTACAAAAAAAAATGGGTCGCCACATAGTGATATTTTTCGCAATATTTCGGTACATAAAATTATTGACTTCGAGCTGAAGCTAAATTTAAGAGATTCGCATTTTTTACTTTTATAAATAAAACAAATAATACGCATATGCACGCGTACATATACGAGACATCGTACACACATCTATCCGTTCTAACTTTTAGTTCAACTTCCAAACTTTCGATAATAATTTTATGATTTAGAAACGCTATTTTTAGCTGAGACTATCTCTTGTAGTTTCTATTTTTACTTCTAGATTCGAGGCTTCAGCATAACAAGGTCAAATGGAAATTTATGTTAGATTAAAATTGAAAAAAAAAAAAAAAAAATTTCTGCTAAACTGGATTCGTTCTAGTTCGGATGCTTTTATAATACGGGAAGAGTCAATCAACCAAAAATTTATAGCATGTTGGCAAGCAATGGAGGGTAAACAAACAGTCATTCGCGAAAGAACAATAACAGATTTTTTCAAAAAAGTTTTGAGTTAATATTTTATTTATTTTTAACGTTAACCTTGAATGGATTGCATTTAAGTTTTGTTTGACAACGGTATTTTTGTATATACACGTACATATGTATATGTATATGAAGCACGTAGTTTATAAGATAACTTTCGAAGCCATAAATGAACTCTAAGCCTAACTTTAGTTTTCGACTCAATATCGAAAAGGTTAATTTAAAGAAGTTTTTTTTAAATTGACGTAAGAGCGGCTATAGACCTCTCCATTATTTTGCTGTCAATTACGAGAGTTTTGTAAAGGAAAATCAACGCTCTTGGGATATTTTAAGATACTTCATCTAAATTAGTTGATGACTCTTCAGAAGTTTCTCAAATTAGTTATCGATAGACAAAAGAAATTATAGTCTAGAACAAGTATATAACTTTGTTTATTTGGGACTACGATGGACCCTCAACTTAACTTCTATCTTCATATTAACACCATAACTAGAATAGCAGAGTTTAGGAATGCCTATAAATTATATAGAAGCATATATGGCCCTTGTATTTAATGTATTTGATTATTCTTGGCATCGTTCTTACCTGTATTGACGGCATACGTAGACAAATTTAAAAGTTTCAGAAAAGGACATATGCCTGGATGCAGCCGGATCTTAAACTATTGGTGAGGGCAATATTAGAATTTGTTTCATTGACAGGAACCCTCTTTATCAAGCTCAATCCCATAAGTTAAAACCTCTTCAGAAACAATTTCACTAATTGAATTAAGACATTCCTCCAATTCATTTTGTGGTTCATAACTCTTGTCTAAGGTGAACTTCGTGTATCTAGCCATTTTAGGTCATTTCTATTGTTTAAAAAAAATAACAATAATAATTTATATTTTTTAGTTAGTTTATTAGTTATTTCTTAAGTTGAAGCTAATGATTTTTTTTGATCAGAAAAATAAAAAGGACAAGATGATCATTTCTTTTGAGCGAAAATATAAAAAAAAAAAATATTTTAATTATAATTTTCAAAAATTAATAATTATTAATGATCGAACATTTTTAAGTCACTTAATAATAATGAAAAACTGCTAGAAACTCGAAATGTCAATTCGCGTTTGAAAACTCGACACGGACATTAAGTTTGTAGTTTGTTATTGTGTACAAAAGTTTGATGAAAAATTATACTTTAAATTCATAAAAAGATTTCATAGTAAATTAAAACAAAGGTGCTATATTGTAGAATACGAAATCATTTTCGTGAACCGCCCAATTTTATGAATTTAAAAGCTTACGTTTTCGCACTGAAAATTTAAAGTTTTTGTATTAATAAATAGAAGGAAGTAAAATGTTATTAAACAGTTTTCAAAATATATGTTTTGTTCTGTATATGTTTTTTACGTTTTATTTTTTGAATTGTCTTCATATGGGGTGAGGTATTCGTCGAATTTAGTTAATTCACAATTGCACCCAAGAAATGTGTATAATTTTATCTTAGTTTTGCTAGAGTTATCTTACATACTGTAAATTTAGAAATCTGCCGGAAGAAAACGTTTTTCTAAAAAACTATAATTTTCATTATTTATTTGTTCTTTATATCTGTTGAACTAGCTGTAGTATTATACACTTGTATGCAATTTATTTGTACCATTGGAGGGTTTATCATGCTAAAATACGTACATACTACTAGTACAAGGAAGTAAAATATACCTAACCTTTTGCCCCCCACCCCCAATTCAATCCTACAAGCATGATATAATACAGTGGATAAATAAATAAATCATTTCAAAAAAAGCTTTCAAGATTTTAATTGAAGATTAATGTTCCTCGTTGCATACCGAAATGGAATATTGTCAATCAGTGTACTCCTGCAAGTGAAGGTTCAAGAATTTACCTGTAGTAAGGCAATGCTGTCGCAAATGGTGTCGAGGTAAATCCAGACAGATTGTCAGCCCCGCATTATTCCTCGAAAAGCCCTATGTGGAATAGTTTTCCCGTTACAACAACATTGCAACATTGCTATTTTATGGTTTTTATTAATTTGTTCTCAAATATTGTTAAAATTTTAAAATATTGCACTTTTGTTCTCTTTAACTTGAAAATAAATGGTTCAATTGAGGCGGGATATTTTAAATAAGTTTAATAATTCTTGATTTTCATCACCTCCACCAAATTTATTCTTATAGTAAACAATAATTTGGAAACAGTTAAAATGCTTTTAAAATTAAGTTTATATAGTCCTTTCTGGCAGCGCTGTCTGTAAATTTAAGAGCGCTCTAAAACCAACTTTTTAAATCTGTAACAAATAAAAAGGTCTGTGTGCGAAACTGTCACGTTGAAAACGTGACTTAGACCAGTTTTGCTGCATTCCATCATTTTCAATGTTAGTGGAAAATTTTGAGACTACACCGGCATCTTGAATAAATGTATGTATGTACGAGTATATGTACATTTTTGTTATTTTAAAATTTTGTAGGAAGCAAATGGATAGCACTACAACAGTTGGATTTTTATAAAACAAATGAAAATGTCCATATGTGATTTCATTTAAGATTTTAGAATTGTATGGGAGCTCTGCTAATACGAAAAAGAGGCCATAATCCTTATCACCAAAGAGTTCGGTTTACCGAAGACGTACCAACACTATGTATCAGGATGAATACAATGGGTACATCCACAGCCGTTAAATTTTTAAGCTAGCATTTTACACTTTAATTCTCTTCCTCAGTTAATTGAACATTATTAATAATAAGTGTAATATCCGAATTAGAGCGAAGGAGTTCAGATCACTAGCGAGGATGCTAGAAATTTTTAATTTTTTGATCCTGTCCCAATTACAGAGGAATTCCGTCTAGAAAGAATCCGGGTTAGTTGAACACCACAATAATATTTTTTCCATATCTTCGTCCCTATCTCGACGAGAGACGCGTCCGAATTTTAACATTATTTCCTTATTAGCAATTGAAATTCAACATTTATTGTTAATGGTTGCTATCGGAAATATTATTTAATTCAAGTACGTGTTGATGTTCAAAATAATTACTATTCGATGTCTATTTATACATAATATTTCTCTTTAAAAAAAATCACAGTCAGCAAACGTTAATGGCGGTTAATGTCGGATTAACCCGGTAATGTGAAAAAAACTTTTGTTTTTACTTTTTTACGGCGCACCCGGGTGATAGGTTATACCAGATCTTACAGAAAGCTGTAAGCAATACCGAATTATTTGAATATGGTTCTCTAAATGGGTTTTTGCCAATAACTTATATTCCAAATATCTTTGTCGCTCATAAAATTGGGTGCTTTGGAGAATAAGAAAGATGATATTTTTATCAGGCACGTGCCTCGTGCCGAGTTGAAAAAAAAATTAAAATATCCTTCCCAAATGCTGATGTCTGCACAGTTCGTTTTATAGCATAAAACTTATTTTCGGCATTGTTTCTTAACTATTGTTTTTTAAATACTTTTAAATAATTATATGTTTATACTTGTATGGTATACTTGTACGGAAGGCCAGGGATCAGGGGGTCCGAACAACATCGAAAATTGCAGTTGTCCTAGGCATAAAATGCCCCTCCGAGTGTATTTCTGACATGAAATCAAAGAAAAAAAGGAAAAACATCAAGACGCAAAACCACAAATTGGCCAATTATTATACCTATTTGAATAAAAAATTTCATTACTTGAAAGTAGCTCAGCGTAGTAGCAGCACTCACAGTCTCACCACAAAGAAGGTTTAGTTTTTGACTGCAGGTAGTCGAAAGCATAACTCTAAAAATTATGTTTTGCAGCGCGTGCTGCCCGGCGAAAAGTCATGGGTTCGATTACTCGGCCAGATCAACTTCCAAAATTACAGAAAAATTTTTCTCTCAAGGCTCATCGACAAACCCCAGGGTAATTCTGACCTGAAATAAGGAGTTTTTAGGCCCACGTTGGGAGAAGATTGCTTCTGTCGTTATAAAGCGCAAAATGATATATATTATAATTCTTGGATACCTCTATAGCATACTACGGTTATTGTAATTTTAGTTAAAGCAGTAAAACGAAAAACTGAATTGCTTTGATAATTGCAAATCATATTGATCAAACAGTCACAGACAATGCATGAATGTGAACACAGTAATATGATATCATTATACAAAACGCACACAACCATGGCTTTACTATGCATATTTACGGGTATATGTAGACATTCTCTGTTGGTGAAAATTCGACTAGTAGGAATTCTGTCAACTATTTTTTTTTTTTTTTTTGTGAAATAGGTACAACTAAACTGACTACCCGAATTGCTTGAAAATTGTAATCTACACTAACTACGTGATCATTTTTCCTACTACTTCTCCCTGACTGAAGACCAATCAATTCAAATAATTTGATTTTTTAATATGCTAGTTGATAGCTTTCTGGGATGTTCATTTCGAGAATTGGTCCAGAGACCAATCTAATAAAAAAGAACACATTTGACTTGCATCAATGCTGAAATAACCCACTTTTCGGTATTGCTATTACATTAAAATTAGATGACTCCGCCAGATTATACCTAGCATTCATCGTTCTGATTTTGCTGCTGATATTAATTTTATTAAAAAACGTTGAAATATTTCGTTTGACTATGTACTCGTATGCAATGCTAACCACTCGGCCGTCACTTTTGGATGTTGAGGGCCATGAGAGCAGTATCATAATGCATTGATACCGAATTCTCAAATCATTTATTGGTATTTCGTTCAAAACGTAATCCAAAAGTAATAGCTAAGTTTGAAACAAGAGTAATGTTAAGGAAAATTGCCTCAACCCATTAGGGGATGTTTCGTTGTGGAGGTTAAGTTTTCCGACATTTGTGCCGAAGATACCTTCTTTCCCCACCCTGGCATTAAAATCGCCAAGCATGATTTTCACATCGTGGTGGGGGTAGCGCTCATGAAAGACATTTTAGGCAAAATCGTCCTTTTCTTCCGTCGGGGCGTGGGCGGAAATCAACGAATGTTGAAAAACGTCGCTTTGATGCGGATTCTTGCGAGACGTTCATCCACTGGGGTGAATGCCAGTACTCGACGACGAAGTCTCTCTCCCACCACAAATCCTACACCAAATTTGCGATCTTTAGTAAATGTCACAAGGACCCACTCGCTTCCGTCCTTGTCTCATCCATCGCACTTCTTGGACGGTCACGACGAACGAAAACCAAACGGTGTCTACGCCAGTAAAGAAGAAGAATAAAATAAGGCCGACAGCTCGAACAAGATGATCTTTAACCTGCAATGGACCTGCGGCATAATAAATAATTACTTTGCGCATACGTAATTAGCAGTCTCATTTAATTTTTAATTTTCGAATCTTCTGTGCACGCTCAAAATGCCCCAATATTTTTAAAACGAAAAATTGCTGTAATGGATTTTGCATTGCTTTCCTAATTTCAATGCTTTAATGATTCCCTTTTTTATCAAAATTATTTTTTATTTTATTATATTTATTATTATTATTTACTTATTTTCCATATCAATCCCTAAGTAGTAAATTACCATTCCCATCTCTGCTTTCCTATGTGAACTAAAATTGTAAGATAAGTCAACCTAAACTCCAAAAGTTGGTGCGAATATACTTGAGCCCATAATCCGTAAAACCCGTTTTCAAAGTGTTTGCGTTTACGAAAGATCAAAAGGATGGAAAGGCTAGGAAAAATTTTATTTATTGGTGTACGAGTATAAAGAATTGATTACGTGAGGAGCGTAAATTCTTGCACAACTTGGCCAATTTCCTCCTGCCCTTTGAGTTTTTGCATTCTGGGATATACGTGTATGTATGTATGGATTTTACATGAATGCATTTATGCAAGAATGAAATTTATCTTCTAACAGATGCAGATTTACAATCTCATATTTTTGTGTCTTCCCATCCCTACTTATCGATTAGTTGCGATTGACGGCTGCGCAGCCTCAGACGCCTCACGGGCATCGGGATAATACCAGTGGATTACGCCCAATTTTTAATACGAGCCTAGTGCTCACCTGAATACTCTCAACATTCTCTTCCACTTCACACTTCAAAGTATATGGGGGAAATATTTTCAAAAACGTCTCTCTATAAGGTATGACATGAATTTCTAAGAGAGGGCTCTACTAGTATTATTTCGCGTCGTGTTCATCTGTGGCTATATTCATTTCAAAGGTACTGTCATTTCGCGTCATTTTAGCGTGAACAAAAATTTGTTTCATTCATTTGAAAATGTCGCAATTTGTACCAGATAAAGTGTTTTTTGCGTGGAGTTCTTCTTCATTACTTTAACATGAAGAAAAGTGCTACCGAAAGCCATCATATTTTACTGGACGTTTATGGTGGCCATGCTAAAGCCGAAAGAACGTGCCAAAAGTGGTTTGCACGGTTTAAAAGTGGCAATTTCGACTTAGACGACGGACAGGCAAAAAAATTTCAAGACGAAGAATTGGAGACATTGCTCGACGCAGATGCATGCCAGACGCAAGAAGAACTTGCAAAAGTATTAGGAGTTGATCAAGACAATTTTTTCACAATAAAGTCTCAATTTTCGAAAAGAAACCCCACGAATTAATGCATACACCCAATACATAAATGAAATTTCTACTTTACTGCAAACCTAAAAAGAAAAAAAAGCAATTTAAATTACAAAGCCAACATTTCAGCTTTTTTTAAACATTTTCAGAAAATTGCTTAACTGTTTTTAGCTTTTATAGGGCCATTCGCTTCGTTTACTAAATTGTTTACTTGCATTATTGCGAAATTTAATATAATTTTTTGACAATTTTTACTATTTAACAAAGTTTTATTTTTACTCTTTGATAAAATGGAATCAACTGTTTTCGAAAAAAGTTACCTCACTACTGGAATAAAGCAAAGAGAACAACCTTAAACGGATCGAGACTTGCAGAAATTCGCGTGGAGTCATTTGAATGATGTAGTGTTTCACACTATATATATTTATAGCAAAAAAGAAATTTTATGGAAAAGGATATTTCACTTTTATTTTCGAAACCGCAAAATGGGTAGCCCAGTATGTAACAAAGGAATGTGATAAAACATAACAGTGTAATTTTTTTTTTTAAACATTAATATTTATTTATTGGATCTACTTCGACTTCGGAAGCCTAACAATAAGTAATAAAATCTTAAACTAAATTAAAACATAAAGCCCATTAGTAGGAATGGGCTGCTGGCTTGACGTTGCTCTTTAGAAGGCTGCTTTGTCTCTTCTCCGCAGGCGGGTTTGACTTGTTGCATGGGCCAAGGTGTTAGCCAAAGGGTTCGGATGGTTACGCAGTTTTATTAAGTATTTTTTGCTGCGATTTCAATTTCTTCCTTGATAGTAGGTATATTTAGATCTCTTTGAATATTTTCATTACGCACGTACCATGGTGCGCCCGTTATTACTCTTAGCGTTTTCGATTGGAATCTTTGAATTATATCTATATTCGTCGCGCAAGCTGTGCCCCATAACTGGATCCCATACATCCATATCGGTTTTATTATTGCATTATATAAGAGGACTTTGTTGCTAAGGCTTAGTCCAGACTTCTTGTTTAAAAGCCAATGTAAACTAGCAGATTTGAGTTTAAGCTGCAGCTTTTTAGCTGCAATGTGTCGTCTCCAGGTTAAGCGCCTGTCCAAGTGGATTCCGAGGTATGTAATTTCGTCAGCTTGCGGTATTGATACATTGTTGAGCTTAACAGTAGGACACGTTTTTGGCCTTAATGTAAAAGTTATGTGTTTGCACTTGTTTTCATTAACTTTTATGCGCCATTTCGCCAGCCATTCTTCAATTTATTTAAGATGTTGCTGTAACACTTTTGTGGCTGTAATGGGGCATTTATGTCGACTTAGTATAGCAGTGTCATCCGCAAATGTTGACGTAATTACTTCGTCACTTGTAGGGATATCTGCGGTAAACAGAATGTACAATACTGGCCCAAGAACACTGCCCTGCGGAACACCTGCCGTAATCGGATACTCTTCTGTTATGTAATCATTTACTTTTACTGTGAAACGCCTATTGGTTAAGTAGGATTCAAGGATATTGTGGAACGTGTTAGGTAATGATTTTTTAATTTTGTGAATTAATCGATTTTAATTAGTTATGAACAAATGTTTTCATTTATAGTAGTTTTTATTTAAAACTTCAAAAAAAAAACAAATTTTCCGCACACCCATAATATAAATATGTATATATATAATTGGCGCTTTGCAACCGCTGAAGCGATTTTCGGCCGAGTTCCTCCTCCAATTTGTGGTTTTGCGTCTTCATGTTTCTCCAACAAATGGAGAGACCTACAGTTTCTACTAAGCTGCCTCCGAACGGCTGATGGTTGTTTTACGAGGAGCCTTTATTTCATGTCCGAAATATTCTCGGAGGAGTTGACATTTTCTGTCGAGGGGGAACACAAATAGAAAATTTAACTTAATTTTGTTTTTTTAATTAATTTTCCATAACTTTTGGATGTTGGTGGCACCGGGATTTGAACCTGAGCCTTCCGAATGTCAGTACGCAATGCTAACCACTCGGCTACCGTGGCCGCCACACATAATACGATTTCTTATAAACAAAGAAGATCTAGATATTAGTTTATCAGGCAGCAAATCGTTTTCGCACGAAATTGTCATCGAAAACGTGATGCCATGTGCTGAACTTCCCTGTTCCGTTTTAGTTTTCGAACACCAAATCGCAACATAACATAACGCGCAATTGAGATTTTTTAGCGCAAAAAAGATAAAAATTTAGAAAAAATACAGATTTTTTTTGCTCAAATATAATGCATAAAGAAACGCTTACTTTTAGTGGCAAGCGTAAAATACAAATAGAGAAGAAAAATTTATAAATTTTATGTAGTGATTGGTTATTACAGTATACTTAGCTAACTTTTTGTTGTTGTTATATTAATAATAAAAAAACATACAAAAACTTAAATTGTTCGGCAACAGTATAATGTTTCCATGATATGAGAATCTCTTCGATTCTTCTCAACGTGGCTACTATATTATGGGCTTTGAATCGTTAGCAATACTTTCAAATAGTTCTTATTTTTCCTGTTGAACGAAATTAATCTGAAAATAATCAGATGTCGTATGTTAACTTTGGGCACACAGCTTTATGCGTAATGTGTAATATTTAAATGATTAGAACGATCCCTTGAAATGCGGCGGGCAATTTTCTTATGTTTTTTCCATTTAGTTTGTTTTATTATATAAACAGAAGCAGTTTAAATGCTCATAGCCACAAAAATATTGTACACATATACATATGTTTTTAAAATGTCAGTTGTTTTACTATCAGCGACTGAATTTTATCATACCTCAAACCAATTCGTGCTGGTACATGTTGCGAATAAAAAAGTCAGCAAAGCCCTAGCTGGTTATTAAAATCAATAATCTGTTCTAAAAAAAAGTCTCCCCTTAATGTTTTGTCAGTGAAAAATACCAAATCAGTCACAAGTCATACGAATAACAGTAAATGTACTCGTATGTCTTTTTGGGATTCATAATACCTATGTATCTTGAGTCCAAAAATAGTCAACAGAGAAGAGAGGAAATTTAATCAATTAAAAAATATTTTTTGTTAGTAAATCCCTTCAAAATTGCAATTAGACTGAGACCAAAAACCAACTACAGCCAGGTCTTTCTTCTTAAACAGACAATAATACCTAGAAGAAGCTAAGACCTACTAATTAACAATATTCAGTAAATGTTTCCAGACAGAGGCAGTCGATGAAATCAATATTGTAATAATGACCATTAAAAATACTTTAAAAGCAGATAGGAGATCCATGTAAATTAAAGCTTGGTTTACACATGATCTGTTGAAACTAATCTCGTGGATGTTTCCTTTCATTACATTTATTAGAAATAATACCGCAAGCATCTCCGCACTAATTTATTGTTTATTTAATTTATTATTTTTAACAGGCGCTATATCTGCATTGAAAAGATTATCATACCAAACTTGGAAAAGATATTTCGTTTGTTTTATTGTTGATGGCTGCAACCAAAATTATCGATGCCCCTCGAAATGGCCACGAGATGGCGCCATTGAATACACGAGCGCGTGGCGATGGTACTCATGGAGTTACAATTGTTCTTACTGCCTCTCAACGCAACTCGGTGAGCTCGGTGGAGATACCGGGTGAGCCCGATCGTGCAGCATGGTCTGGTAAAATGCAGTTCTTCCTCAGCATTATTGGATATTCGGTGGGCCTAGGAAACATTTGGCGATTTCCCTATCTATGCCAACAGAATGGCGGTGGTAAGTAAAATTAATCAATTTTAAATATATGTACGTATTCAATGAAGTCAATGTATATCCATAAGTAAGGAGGAATACATATGTATATATGTAAAAATATATCCTTAATTCCAAAGAAAGAATTTGAAAATTTATCTTCTAGTGAATTATTGGTTGCTCTGTCTTTTATGCCTGTTTTAAATATTTTAAAATATATTTAATACACTCATGTATGTATGTATATTGATCAATGCAAAATTGAAACTTTTGTGGATTACTTTTTGCTAACTTTTGTGAACCTACACTATTCCAATTTTGATGAAACCTTGGCTAAATGGTTGTTCATCATCACTTATTTTTGACGCGTTATCAAAGAAGTGTGGGCCTGAACATCATCCCATGTATTCATCCTTACTCATGATCCATGAATGTTTTGGAACTACATATGTTCCGATTCAGGAAAAGTTATATTTGTTAATGCGTTAGGCACATAGGTGAAATGCTTTAAAATCATGAGGAATACCAATATAAATAATTTGATATTTCGAACTTCGCTGTTATGTTTTGAGTTGTCATACGTGTATGTAAGTTAGTTCCTTTTTTTAAATTGTGTGAACAAGTGTATACACGAATATGCGTTATATTGGACATATGTACCTATATCTCCGATTCGAAAAATATTGTTTATGTATTTGTTAATTTGTTTGACTCAAAATGACGGAATGGGTTTAACTCTAATTACATTTAATGTAAATAAGTACATATCGAGTTGGTACATAAGCAATCAAATAAATAGACCACATGATAAGGCGACTTAAAAGTAAATCACTGCAATGGAATTCAATGATAACAATTATTCGGTTACAATGGACTTAGAAGCATACACTTGATATACATACAGCCAAGAAGAAATATTTAATGCATTTACACCAAAAAATGAAATTAACTTTTTATGAGAGACACATTCCCATAAAGTTCTTGATTATTAAAATTATTCTAAATTCACTTAAAGTACCGAAAACAAAACCGTTATAAATTCTTTTTATATTTTACTTCTTAAATTTATTTATTTATTAAAACGAATTGTTTGAGAAAGAAAAGCGATTCCTGTCAAATCTATATATACTCGAATAATTACTAAGGTCAAGGAGAATCGAGCTTAAAGCGCTTTTTCTTTCGAAAATTTCCAAAAACATGAAAAGCATACAATCGGAGGGAATAAAAATTATTCGTCTTGGTGCTGTTGGTCAAAAGATATATTGTACATCGTGAATAAGAAAATGGAAATATCCATACACGATATGAACTCGCACATAATAAAGTAGTGAATCGTGGAGATAGTGCGGGAGTCGTTTTCACTGATTGAGATACTCGTATAGATAAATTTACTTACCTTGATTTACTTCGGAATAAAATAAATCCATTGAACTTGACGTGGCAAATAATTGATTACGTGAGGGCTCTAAGGCAGGCACAACCATCCAATACCAATCAATGCAAAATTTTTAAAATCTCTATGAATTTATAGATTCTGCCACATGATGTTGTTATTATATAATAAATGTTATTTCATGGAATACTAACTAGGTATTCATAAGCTTTTTAAGGGATCTTGATTCATTTATTATCATTAAAAATATAAAATGTTTTGGAAAGTACAGGTTGTACACTAAATTAACATATCTTTTTTAGAACAATAGAAAATAGTTTATTATAGTTAAAAAAAAATGTAAGAAAAGGATAGTCAAAGAATAATAAGAATGGAAATAAAACGAAAAAGGTAAAATGTGTAATAAGTTGATTTAGTTTAAATGCGATATTGTTAAAAAGTTAGTAAGGGCGCTAAATCTCTGTCCATGGCTGTATGTGCTGATTCCCTTTGCATGGTGCACTTGCATATACTACAATATAATATAATACCTATACCTATGTAGAGTACACGTGGTATATTAAATAACCTTTTAAAAAATGGTGTTTGAAAAACATAAAGTAATCGAGGTCTGAAAGTGTTCACACGAGCTGGAACATTCTCTGTTACTGCTTCTTTTGTTTTCTAATTCTGAAAGCGGATAAATAATAAAATGTTTCAGTATCGCTTGATGCTCTCTTTTTCTTACAGAATCACTAAAAATTTTCACAAGCCCAACAGATTAACAAAACTTCTCAGATTCTATTAAATTTTTTTCTATTTTCAATCAGGGGTTTAATTACAATAAATAATAGATTTTAAGTTAACTTAGAAAATTGTAGGTTCGTTGCATTATTGGAGTAAAATTTTAGGAAGAAATACTGCTATTCAAATTGAACAGAACTCACTACCACGTTACTTTGTACGGACATCCCGCGTGCGTGCGTGTGGAATAGGTACTTCAATTCAAAATAATTTCAAAAATTCTTATTTTCAGGAGCATTCTTAATACCGTTTATGGTGATGTTAATATTGGAAGGTGTGCCGCTCTTTTTGATTGAACTCGGCATTGGTCAACGAATGCGACTTGGAGCACTCGGTGTGTGGAACACGATACATCCATGGTTGGGTGGTATTGGGATATCATCTTGTATCGTAACGCTTTTTGTAGCCCTGTATTATAACGTTATAATCACTTGGGTATTCTTTTACCTGTTCAACAGTTTTCGCGTGAGTTGGAATTAGCTGAAAAATTATTAAAATAAAATTTTATATAATATCTTCTTTTTTTCAGTATCCTTTACCGTGGGCTTCCTGCCCAACGAATGGCACAGTAGAGGTGGAAGAATGTGCACGTTCTTCAGAGACTGCATACTTTTGGTATCGCACCACATTAGATGCTGCGCCCTCAATGGATGAACCCGGTGGCCTCAAATGGTGGATAGTGCTCTGTTTATTCCTTTCATGGACAATCGTATTCTTCATCGTTATGAAGGGCATTCAAAGCTCCGGAAAAGTAGTATATTTCACATCACTTTTCCCATACATTGTTTTGACGATCTTCTTCATACGTGGAATTACATTGCGAGGTGCCAGCGCTGGTCTGATTCATATGTACACACCTAAAGTGGAGAAATTAGCCGATCCGACGGTTTGGCTGGATGCTGCCACGCAGGTTTTCTACTCTTTTGGCTTGGCATTTGGTTCCCTGATCGCATTCGGAAGTTACAACCCGCCTAAAAACAACTGTGTTCGTGATGTCCTGTTGGTATCCGTTTGTAATGCCATCACAGCCATATACGCCAGCGTTGTGATCTTCGCTATTCTCGGCTTCAAGGCCACGGTCAATGTCGACCGTTGCATCGATCTGTAAGTTCTACATACTGGAACACATTGGTTACAACTAGTTTCCGTACATCGTTTGATTTATTTAATAATATAAATTCACAGTTTTCAACTATTTCCAGTTCGTCATAATTGTTTGTTGTAAATGCACATTCATTAAAAAAGAAAATATAGCAAGATAGGGTCAGCAAGTAGGGAGGATGTTCAACGGGCAAATCATTTCAATAGAGCTCCCTGATTCTTCAATTAAACAGCGGACAGTCCCTAATTGAAGCAATTGAATGTCTATTCAGAACGGAATAATTAAATAGTGAAATAGAAATGCAATGCATTTCGATATGCACATTATTGTGGCTATCTCTGGCAATTGAACGTACATTTTAACTGCTCATTATTCAGTCTCGTAGCCTTGCTACTATGTGGAAGGTCGTGGGGTCGAATCTTGTCCAGAGAATGTCATACTCGCCCGGTGCATGCCTTGCTTGCCATGAAAATTCATGATTCAATCCATTCATTGACGGCTGTATGATATAAAAATTAGTGAAGAACTCGGCCGAAAATCATTTCATTGCATTGAAGTTATTTAAAACGGTCATGTTATACATATACCAGTATATCCCGTACATGTACACGTATGCATATTTTGTAGCATTTGCGCCTACTGTACTGGTTAGATTTAGTTATGTCTGATGATCTTTATATCTATCCGAGTGAGAGTTGAGTAAAAAGAGAGATATTTTGATGAAACTTGGTTCATTATAATACGAATATGCACCTACATACATACCTCCAAAATTTAATAGTATTTGTACATTATCTTTGTTTTCAACAGAAATAAGGACATCTTAATGAAGCATGGCCTTCTTCAGTTTAAAAACGCAACTATGGAAGAATACGAAAGTGTTTTGATGAAAATTGACAAATCAGAGTTGGTCAGTTTAGAGCTTGAAGAGTGCAGCCTTTCGAAGCAACTTGATAATGTAAGCATTTATAGTTCTGCATACAATATATACACAACTATATTATACATATATATTATATTTTGTTGTTACAGGCGGCGGAAGGTACAGGACTTGCGTTTATTGTTATAACACAAGCAATTGTGGAGTTGCCCGGGGCACCTTTCTGGGCAGTGCTTTTCTTTACAATGTTGCTTTCACTGGGATTGGGATCTCAAATTGGCATACTGGAGGGAATGCTATGTACGCTTTTTGACATTGATATAATTAAGCGGGTTAAGAAACAACATGTGACTGGAGTAGTGTGCCTTTTCTGCTTCACTGTCGGTTTCATCTTCTGCACAGGTGCTGGAGAATATTGGCTGAAAATGTTCGACTCTTTTGCAGGCACGATTGGTTTAGTTGTGGTTGCCTTAATGGAAACAATTGCCGTGGTATACGTATACGGACATGAAAGGTAATTACTTACATACAATACCAACTATGAATTATGTTTTTATTGGGTATATACTCATAAATACATATACATATGTATAAGAGGATAAGATGTCGAAAGGAAGTCAAATAATAGACAAGCTTAGCACAACTCATATCTTAAAAATGGTAGTGTTATTAATTAATTTGGTGTGATCATCGGCACTGAACCAGCAATTTTACCGATCAGACGGTTGAGGTTACATAAGGAACTATGTCAATTTGTTAATTGATTTCATGAATATCGCTATTATATTTGGTACACATGTTTTTTGAGATTACAAGTTGGTTGAAATCATAAAAGAAAGAAATCGGAAGATTGCTACTCTCCTAATTGGATAATATGAAAGAATATGAACCGAGTACGATTCTAAAAAATGCATTTGAACCAAATTTGGAATGTTTAATAATGAACTATTTTCCTAATTTTTCTGGAGTTGGCTGAAATGTTAATATTAGGTGTAGTAAAAAGAAATCTATTATTTTTCCAATAGATGGCGTACTTTATCTGTATCTTGCGTTGACAGTTTTGTGTTTGGTTGATTCAGTTTTGTTTGAGCGTGCGTAAAAGATGGAACACTAGCAAAGGGAATAGTGTATTTTCTTTTTGCTTTTTTTGCTTTTTTACAGTTTTTCTTCGATAAGGACGAAAACGCAAGCCAGACCCATTTGGAACCATTTGAAAAGGTTGGATACGAAAAGTAAAAATTAAATCCTTCAAATTCATGCAAAAATAATGCATTTCTGTTTACCTACTACACCTGATATATTACATATAGAAAGATAGAAAGAGAGAGATCTACACCGTCCAGTATTGAGTTATGATAGTATTTATCACTAATATTGATTGAGCTCACGGGCTTTTCCGATCCTTATTTAGAAAAGAAGATTTTGTTTTCAGAATGATAGGATTAACCTGCTTTCAAGAAAGCAAACTGTTGATTCAAAGCCTACTGTTGTCAATTATAGAAATTGAATGAGAAAATTAATAAAAAAAAACTGCACTGACTAAAGCCAAAGGGGTGATGTTGCAAACCTCACGGTTCATTGATAATCTATCAAATACTAACAGTCATGACTTTGCACTATCATTTAATTTAAAAGTTGAAACTCTAGGTTACAAATAGTTGTTCTCCTGTAAACACCAACTTTTCTTCGGGGTTGCAATCTTATCGAAAAAAACCAAAAGGGTATGAAAAATTTAAAAACTGCTTAATTTTAGTATTTAGAGCCAAATAAAACATTTTCTTTACCTATTTAAAAAAATACTAAAAAATTACGAAATTTCTACTTTGCGTCTGATATCGTTGAAGGATCTGGCATTAATTAACTGCGCAATTAACGTTATATATGGGTATCTTGAACCCTCTTAATCTTTAAAAATCAAAACGGCATCGTAACGATACATTTTGCGTTAATCAAAAAAGTTCTATCGCTTCGGTTTAAATATTTGGAAATATTAACGTTAGGCCCGTTATCAAAATAAATTTGCTTTCATTTTATCTATTTCAAAATTAACGTTAACGATGAGTTTGTGCGGTTTTAACGTTAACGACTTCATTTCGTTTTGATAACATGTCGTCGAAATTAAACGATATCATTTCGTTGAGTTAATTTTTTTGTGATCGAAACTAAATGATATCGTCGCATTTGTTGAGCATCTCTATAACAAATCATTTTTTTATTTAGGTTTACGGAGGATATATATCAAATGACTGGATACCGGCCTGGACTCTACTGGCAATTAACCTGGCGATATATTGGACCAGTTATTATGTCAGCCATTCTTGTTTCATCTGTTGTGTTCATGGTGATCAAGAATCCTACTTATGGTGCCTGGAATGCACAACTTGTAATGAATGCATATATTTCTAAATAACAAAGTATTTTCATATTACACACACATTTGTACATATAACTTTAGGGTGCGCTACAACAATCGAATTACCCTCCCTGGGTGATGGGTATCGCTTTGGCTATGATACTTGCAGGAGTGCTACCAATGCCCATTGTATTTTTGATGCGTAGCTTCCAGTGTCTGAAGGTTGATCTAGACATTCACCAGGGATCAATAAGAAGAAATGAAACTACGGCCTCAACAAAAGAAATGATTGATAATGACGACGATGAGGTGATTTTAAAATTAGTTTTAAACCATTTTCATTCCAAAACATTTTACCACATTTTAATTACATGTTTTTACATACATTAATATTTATGCACACAAATCCATCCATGTGCTTGTGTTTTTGTGTGGTTAATATTGGTTTAATTTCTTTTCTTTTCATAAATCAGAAGCTAATACAACAACTCACTTACATATATTTATTATAATTTTCATTGATTGACGTCATTGTTAATAACCCATATCATATAGTAACTAACAAATGTTCGAACGTTTTCAAAATTAGGTAATGAGTCCGGATATGCCTCCTCAGAACTCACTCGCAGCGACACGGTTCACTATCGGCGATTTTGATGTAAGTTTTTAGGTGCACAGTAAGGAAAGTAACGGCGTTTTTAACACCTCCAATGTGCTGAAACCTTGCATGACACCTGAAATTCATAATAGTCATTCCTTCTTTGCGTAACTCTTCAAATATCAGTTAACTACAAGAATGATTTTGCGTAAGAAAATACCTCAGTGAGCACATGTAAGGTAGAGCAGGTCAAACAGTGAGTGTTAAAGGTTAACTGATACTTGGGAGCTTGGAAATCTTTTTTTTTTTAATATCAAAATAAAGAGTATATTCGACCAAATATTTCTGTTTACACACATTACCAAGAAGCAGCATATATTTAGAATGATTCTTTCATTCTGGATTTATACACATATATACACATGTCATAACTCTGACCCTGCACAATATACTCAAAACTGGATTTTTCTATTTCGAAGCCTGGCCTTATTTTTCAGAATATTCTATACAAATCATACGAAGCGCTTGTGTGCTTTTATTTTATGTATACGACTATATGTAAGGTCAGTGCTAAAATCATACAACAAAAACAATTTGTATTCTTAGTATGATTGCTATAAATCCATTTAATTTCATTATCAAAATACTATTTCGTGTTTTTGTCCTCTCTTGACATCGAGTTTGTACTAGTTAAAATAGTTTGAAAATTTACATACATAAGTACATACATACATATACAACCATTCCATTCTTACAGCGAAATCTGATGTTAGGTCGATTTGGTAAAGTTGAAGAAAAAACCAAGAGTTTATGACGCTTTTAATAAGGAATTGCTGTATATTCATACATACATACATACATACATACATAAATACATACATACATACATACATAAACATATGTGTATAACACATGATGCCCATCTGGGAGGCCCGTGAGAGTTTAAAAGCGCTGTTCTTGATATTAGGTCATCATAACCATAACTGTTTAATTAAAACTAAATTAAATATTTCGAAAAATTTTCACAGAATTAAACTGCACTTACACACATAACAAAATATTCGTTAAGAGCATCTTGCTGATGGTTAAAGACAAACATGGTTAAATCATACGTAACGACATTAATTTAAATAAAATCGCAACAGTTACCTCCAAAGAAATTACATTAAACGAGCGTTTTACTAATCAAAGTTAATTATTGAAAAATGCTATTTTAAAAAGAGTATCTGAGAAGAAAAGACGAAGCCGATATAAGCAACTAACACACACATACATATAAAATCGAAATGAACATCACTGCGCGCCACTAATTCATCACAAAACTTAATTTCACTAACGAATGTTCATCAAAGCTATCGAAAAGCAATCAACGCAAAATTTTAACGATATTAAAGAAAACTTTAACCGTTGCTGGGGCCTTTTACTGAGAAACATTTACCTTTAATTAAAATCTTTACCCGCAATCTTAAAATACCGACACTTTAGTATTTAATTTGTTCTAAAAATGGCTAAATTGGCAGAAACAACATTATCTGCCAGATACAAATGAATGGACGCGTATGCACTTACTATCTTCTAAAGCTTTCTGCAAGTGAGTTGGATACGCTCAATGTACGAGTATGAGTAAATGTACGTTGCATACATATATCCATGTAGCTACATATTCATGAATCAAAATTTGCAAAATGGAAATGGATTATGTGTACCTCTATATGTATATACATATTGGAAAGAGAATGTTATTTATATATTTCCATTAAATTTGAAGGCTTATTTTAACAGTAACGGATGTGAATATACATAAGCGATATTTTAAATAACATGCATACATATATATTCGCAATGTATAGTATCTGTATCTTAATCACGTAAAATCAAATCAGAGAAAACAAAAAAGATGCTAAGCTTAAAGTTAAAATATTTACATTTATTGAATTGGTGTACGGCTAAGCTTGCAATTACGTACATACATTACTATGTAAGTACTCGTATTTGTATATACATAAATGCCTTTGGTGAATGTATTGCACGAAGGAAACTTCTATTGCCGTTTTGGGTATTTCGTCAATTACCGTAATTCGGAATACTCGTATTATTGTACAATGCTGGTGATTACATCTTTACAAATTATTCATAAGAAATCATGAAATGTTAATATAAGTGTCACTCGTATCTAAGAAATACATATGTGAATAAGATATTTGGAGGCACTGCAAATGACAGGTAAAGTTCTGCGTACGTAACACTCACTTTTTTATACTGATTTATGGTATATGTACTCGTATATGCACTGCTTTAATGTTCGTAACTGTATACAATACACTTAAATATATGTTATTGTACATATTTATTTATTTACACACATCCATAAGTAGTTGTTTGCTAAAGAGACTATTTTAAATGGTTGGTCATACAGGCATACATATATTTAGAATATAATTACATATTTTTACATACAAACATACATACATATATGGGTTCCAAGGATATAATAATTTGAATGCATGCAAATTGCTTATTTATATGTAATTAATTATGGTACTGCAAGTCATAAGAGCAATATTAAAACATTACGAAGCATAATCATAGTCCTTAATAATAGTGCACTTTAGCTGGATTTCATATTGCACTTGAGACTGTTCTCTAATCTAATGAAAGATTATCGAAAAAACACCAGTACCACTGCGTAAATAAAAATCCATTACTTTTAATCTCAAAGACAAATTGCTTAGCACAAAAATCTTAAAAAAATAATAATAGATATCAGAATTTATTAATACTAAAATAAAAATTAGATTTATTTAAAAAAGAATTTGCTAAATATCAAAATTATCAAAAAAGTACATACATTTGTATTACGAAAAGGGCTGGTTTTTACAGTACTTCTACAAGTTTAAGAGTTTATTGTAATCTCTTTGGCGTCGGTATATCCCGATGAATACCCATTTGATATTCGATGTGCTCTCCCACAATTGTTTCTTAAATGCCTCATTGCATATGATCATGTATCTAAATTTTTAATTATCTTGACCGTTATATAAGTAGTAGCTAGGGTCTTCATACATACATATGTACATAAAATGCTATACATACAATGTTTTCTATCTGGTTCTACGGTTATGGTAACCTTACTTGTACATATTTATTGTATTATTTATGTACCAATTTTGATCCGAAGTACCAGAAGGAAAATAAAATCTTTATTAAGAATATGCATTACTTCTTCAATTCAAATACGGCATACTGTCTATTTTAATAATATTTATGTAGTTTCTATTTAAATTTGAGTTCATAAAATTAAAAAAAAAAACATAAACAAAAATGTTTGCTGTAAATCTCTTATCTCTTGAAGCGAAAAATATTTTGTCAATATAGAAACTTTTTTCATCACCAACTTCGATGAACACTTTCAATATGAGATGTGCTCTGAGTGTCCTTGTCTTCTTGATAGTTGCAGCTTAACAATCTGAGTCCACGTCGTCGAACATATTAAATCGTTTCAGTTTCGTTTACTTCCCCGACGAAATTGTCATTTTCGAAAACTGCAAGGAATTCAATAAATTGTTGGATTTCACCAGAAATACTTTTTTATACTCCATAAGAGTGCCTGATATGCAAAAAAATTTCGTATATCTTTTTTATTCTTATATAAAATAAGTAAAATATATATAATAGAAATACTTTGCAAAAATTTTGAGTAAATAACGTAATAGTATTTAGGTCGAAAATATTATATTTATGAAAGGTATAAGGATTTCGGCATGGCCAAAGACAAACCTTTTTAACTACCATATAGTGCAATGAAAGAATGTTAGAATTTTATGTTTTAAATGAAAATACATATATAAATATGCTTGTAATTCAGTTTTGTACATTTGTATGCAAGTAGCAATTTTACAAGATTCATGAACTCTTCATAAATCTTCAATCATACTGCATGCGTACTCTATAATTTTAACCGGGTAATGTGATTATATTTAAATGTGTACATATATTTGAACTTTACTTACAGAATGATGAAGATGATTACAGTGGTCCCGCTTTGGGCGGTCCCGTCAGGACACGAAGCGACTTCTCTGATGATGATGACGAGGATGACCAGCCCGTAACTATGCGAAGCTCTCATCTCCGCTTAAACTTGACTGCCCCGAATCGTCTTAATGTGCCAACAAGTAAACGATCCTTTAAAATGGAAGTTTTCGATTTGTAAAATAACTACGTTTGGATGTATTGTAATTAGAAATTAAGATGGTACGCAAGATAGTTAAAATTCATTTTTTAATTCATTATTTCAATTTTGTCAGAATTTTTCTATCATCCAGGTAATGTATGCGCACTTACAACGCGTACATATGTATGAATATGTAAATAGAAAGCCAACCAATATGTATATTATATTTTTAAAATTTATTATTGTATTATTGGCTGATAATATGATATGCTTGAAATAACATTAAGCAAATCTTTTTAAATATGTATGTATGTTTAAACACGACAACAAAAGCACAAACGTAATCAATGAATCAGAGTAACAAATGTTAATTTGTGATGCGTTCAATTATGTACTTATTACGCTACACTCAGAGGTGAATGTCGCATAAAGCACTGAAAAATGTAGAATTTTGAATTTGATGGTCAAAGTAAAAAATAGGCAAGCTGGGATCTGCTCAGTTTTTAAAAAATGTGGAAAGGATTGAAAATAAAACAAATGTGTGAACGAGCGATCCTTGCTTTGTCTATTTTATTCTTATTAAATAGGCCCCCTAAAACTGAAATTATATACATGACAAAAATCACTTTAATGGTCAGTAGATGACAGCATCACTGAAGTTCAAAAGAATTCTTTCCAAACCATGAAGATTCCATTCATTAAAAATTGTTTCATCCAAACTGTGGACATTTTTTTCCACCTCGTACTATTTCTTGTGAAATCAGGGAAGAGAAACCTGAACAATAAAGCTACTCTCTAAGTTACTGAATCATTAAGTCCAGTATTCGGTCTTTGAAATTTTAATATTATATTTCGAGCGAGGACCGATAGAGTTGTACTAGAAAATCAAAATAAAAGAGGCTCAAACATTTCATCAGTAATTTTCATTTATACGAGTAATGTCATAGTATACTGACTTTTATGACATTTTTGTCTTGTTTCAGTGTTTATCATGAGACACTAGTTTTGTTTGCACTAGCTGAAACTGAGTTGCCTTCTAAAAGGAAATAAAAAGCCATATACGTATAGGGAACATAGCGTCCTTAAAATCTAATATCATTTTCCTCTTTTTTTATGAGTATGTATAATAGTTCTCATGAATAAAAACGTGTTAAACATACAGCTTTATTTTAAGAGATGCATATATCCATGTGTAAGGATGTTAGCAGCTGTGAATTAAGTAAAGGTTATAAAAATAATATAAAATATTCTCGGTGCAAACACTTACTGTCTGCAAAAGTATTATTTTGCATTAAAAATATTAATTTTTAGAAATCACCACAATATAATATTGTATTTTAGTATAAGCTGAAGTTTTACTATGTGATGATTTTTAATTGATACTTACTGTGGTCCAAAAATAGCTTATATTAATATTTAAATAAATGCCAAGGATCCTAAAATATTTGATTGAAATGCACCTATTGCCATCATTGTTCCTCTTACTTTAATGCACTGCCTTAAACAGTGTTGATCATATATATTATTTAGATTATTTTACCTGCAATGTTATTAGTGAGTGGATTGAACTCCAAACACACACACATACTTATATACATATATGTTACACTTAAATATAAACATACAAAACCAAAGAAAATGTTAAATTAAAAAAGGTACCTTTTAATAGCAAAAACTAAAGCAACATATACATACATACATATATACATGCATACATGAAATTATAGTTAATTGCAGTAGGTGAACGCCGGTAATCGATCTCAATCGGAACTGAAAATTTCAGATAATAAAGCTTAGCAATATATAATATGTATACCCGAAGGGAAACGAAATCTATCCAAACAAATTTTAATAGAAATTCATACATTTCTTTCATAGAATTCTTTTTTGTAAATGATGTACATACATATATTTCAACACAGCTTCAAATAAAACTATACCATCCTAGCATATTCTAATACCAAAATAATATGACAGAGTTCAACACATACAATCGCAACAATAAAAAGATTCATTAAATATCCAACTGTAATCAATTAGGTACGAAATTGTTAATTAATGCCCTTATTGAAATATCTATTTGGTTTAATCTTAGAGTTAGTCAAGCTTAAAGAATCCTATTAATCATATATTGTATTTAAAGCGCTGTAGATCAAATTTTACATACATACATATGTATGTAAGTAAGTTGCGTGTGTGTGTGCACATACAAGCTTAATTTATTATTGTGTCATCAGTTTAAGAGATAAATGTGTGATAAATAACATGATATTCTCCAATTAGTATGTAGATATATAAGATGAATTATTTTAAATAAAATGATCACTAAAGTAAATAACACAGCACTAAAGCAAGTATAAAATACGAAATTAGTATTAGTCGAAATCGAAAGTTTGCATTAATGCCACTGAAGAAGTTTAACTTACCAATTCCACATATATACGCGTACATAGAAATATGCAAATATCTGATTGTAGTTACATATATAAAATCCCGAATTAGTTTCAATTTGCTCATATTTATCTGGTTGAATTAAGCAAAACGATTGTTACAAACTGATTCTTCTATTTTTATATGCGAGTATCTAGAAGTACTTAATGATACTACATAGAAGGACATTATTTATTGCGTATACATATAAATACATTAAGAAATAAGTACTTGAGAGCCGTAAATTTTTACATAAGAAATTGACTAATTCAAAATATTAGGTATAATTTTTTAACGCAACAATTTTTTCTTCTGCTCGAAATAGCTATTGAAAATCATTTTAATAAATCAAAAATTGGCAACAGTTTATACCTATGATTGTACTCTTTTCAATAAATCGAATTCGATTATTTTACTTTTTTTATGCTGGAAAATTGTAATTTATTGCTAGGATATGTAATCTTCATGGAACGTTGCTTTTTTATTGCAATATAGGTAAAATGAAACCGCTTTTAGAATCATTTGCATTTAAGTTTTCTCAACTCAACATTTCATCGTAGTTTAAGTCGAATGAGCGTTTTAGAAAGAACTAAAATTTTATTTTATGCGGTTTTCGTAAGTGTCTTTTGAAAGTGGCATGATATCAATTTTATGGCTCAGTTATTAAACAAATTCTTTCTCTAATCATGTTAAAACTCCATTTAACTAATTATTCATTTATTTTTGGATGAAGTGTTTGCAAAAGAAAGTTGTTTGAAAAACTTTTTGTTCATAATAAAATTTCAAAACTCCTCGAAAAATGTGAAAAAGTGAATTTTCTTCCGCGGTGGCACTGTTTAATAATGTTATGAAAACGTGGGGTTTCACAGCGCTTTCTTGAAATAAAGAGTTATATATCATCTTTGCCATTATCATTCGCTACAGGTCGTCTACAATTATGCTATGTGATTGAGTGTCGAAGGATGTGTGGCAAAGATTGCAGCAAAATATTTTTCCGAAATTCGTATATATATATGTTATATATATATTTATTAGTAAACACACTTTTTATTATTATTTTGTTATTTTACAATGGTTTCGAGCTTAAATCAGGCAACCATAATGGCGAAAATGTAAAGACAGTTTTTGTAATGCTGTAATGTAGAAAGTAAATGAATACCAATTTTTTCGGCATAGGGCATTTAATTTTTTTTAATATGCAATGAGGGGCGTTAAATTTAAGGATACTCAATATAAAATTCATATGCGGAGACGTCTAAATGAGGTTCATGCTTTAGACGTACCGGAAATGGCATGGCGGAATTTACGAACGACTTACTAATGTTTACGTTTTTACACTTATTCGATGTAAAATGTTATCAAAATTTAATTCCCTCTCTTTATGGTAGTATAATATTTATTAAATTTAAAACAAATCCAGGCAAAGTTTTCAAAATTTGTATTATAAACCTTTAGAATATGTATTCACGAGAAATTATTCATTTTTTTTTCAATTTTTAACGAAAAGTAAGCATATAAAAACTAGGTTCAAAAATTATGAGCACTCTCTTCGACATTTAGGTGATATTTGTAATGCTTTGCAATATAAAAGCGGTTATTTTCAGACACAGCAAAATCAAACTTTTCTTAATAGCAATAAATTTAAATTTCGGGAATTTGTTTGAGCTGCCATTTTGTGAAGTAGTGTGCAAATTTTTTACCCTTTTATTTTTAACTGTTTGCAAGCGATTTTTTAAATAATGCACGTTCAAAAGTATTATATTTAAAAGTCGTGAAAATTAAATTTTTTAAATAAAAACAAATAAATTTGGAACGTGTGTGTGAAGTTTCGGCAGGGAATATCATAACGCAAAACTACATTTGAAGGAATATCGCTTCAGCGGTAAAAAGCGCCAATTATATATATAAGCCATTTCCGAGGAACAAGAATGAAGTGCTGAAATTTCTTTTCATATAACGAATTAAAGCTCTTCGACATCAAAAGACGTTTAAGGCAAGAAAACTTGTTGTGTATGAAAAAACTCCAACTTAAAGCGGACATAGAATGAAACTGCTCAAACTTTTGTTTTTAAACAATTATTAATCAATATCATTAATACTTTACTATACATAAGTGCGTACCTTTAACAAACACAAATACAAATTTTACAACTTAAACATGAAGACAACTTCCGCATGTGGTTATTTAATGTAAACTCGCACGTGACATGCGGATTTGCATGCATACCTATGTGCTTGTATGTATTTATTATATTGAATATAATATTTATCTTGAATAAGATTGAAGAATAATTTACATTATTATTATAATACTATGTTGATTTCTAAGGATACTAAAAAGAAAGCATTCGAAGCCGATTTTCATAAGAACAAAAAAAAAAAACTTTAATAAACAAAACCGTCGTTAGAAAATTTTGTTGTATTATACCAGTGCTGTGAATAGAATTAACGGTAATGAAAAAAAAAAAAAACATATTACTAATGGTTTTAGCTTGCATTTTGCTGTAGCCACGTACCATGTACATACGAGTACATACATAGATGTGCACATACCATAAAAACTTAGCCATGCAAACATTTTGTTATGTGATAATCAAATCTCTTGTTCCCAAAGTTTGTTTGACCCCATAATGTATTTATTTTAAAAAATTGTTGAGAAAGTTCAATATGCATGCATGAATCGTTAAATTCATTGCATTAGCTAAATTGTAATACAGTGTTCAAGACAATAAAAGGGTAAATGAGAAAGAGAACCAACCAACCCACTGTCTTAATTAAGTGATTATTTTCTTATAATTGTTTATTTTTAACAAACATGAGCATTTTTAAGTATTTGCAATACATACATACACGTATATTGAAGTTTATTACATTTTTTTATATTTTAATTTTTTTTCAACAGTCTCTTTATGATTATAAAATGTACTAGATTATATGTTAAGGTAGGAGAACTGATGCGAATTAAATACAATAATACTCGTAGTATTGTGAATGTAGTAAAGAAAAGCGAAATTATTTATGTATCAAGTAGAGCTCTGGAAACCTGCTTATCGAGCATGGGGAGCACCTCAATGCCGGCTCGATACTTCTTTTAGTTTAACCGCTCAAATGTTTGTATGAAATGTTCGAGTTGCTGAGCAATCCGAAAAGTAAATAAAAATCGATTTTCATTGCAGGAAAAAATTTGAAATTCTTGAAAAAGTGCTTTTTTCAGAATAGTCGTAGTTTTTTTTTCAAAATAATTGAAATACTCAAGTTCGTGCACAGATCTTAGAATATTCCATGATACAAACATTTTACAATATAAATTTGAATATTTCATATGTACATACATATATAATTTTCGAAATTTTTGCCACTAAAAGAGTTTTTTAAAATTGTTTGATCTTCTCATTTATAACATGTTAAACTTGGGAGACTTTTTAATTATTGTTGGGTATATCTTTCTAGCACAAAATATATTAGGATATATTATACACTTAAGAATATACACATTATTGATGGGAAGATGTGAAATATTGGTTTCAAGCCTTTTTTGTTAGGTGGCAGATAATAAATTGATAACTGCTTTTTATTATAATAAATCAAAGAGTCAAAAATAGTTTCTAAAGTATACTTTGTGAACCCTTAGATGAAATTTAAAAGTGAAATAATTTGTAACACCCTCAGAAACAAATAAATTATTAAAAAGATATTCTGTCTGATTACACAATTTCTTTAAAACTGATATCCCAGTTGGCCCCTAACAGATAGTCAGCTGCTAATCTCCATGAAGTCGATCTAAATTTTGATGGGTAAATCCCCTCCCCTCCATACAACTTACAAAAGTTGTAATACAACGATCATCAAAGTCATATACCTATAAGAGGTCGTAAAATATATTGGCATAGAAGCAAGTATAGTAAACAAGGAATGTTTTATTTACCACAGTTAAAATTGTCAAATTTATGTAAAATCTTCTCGATAACTCTTTGCCACTTTGAAGGTAATGCCATTATGCTTCTCTCATAGAAACTCTTTTCTCTATTGGCAAAAACTTAGGCAATCGATTTTTACAAGCCTCTCTTGAGGCCAATTCTTCACCAACCAAGTCCGGACTATAAGGTGGATGCTTAAGGACCTCTGGTGAGTCAATATCGATGTGTGTGGTCTCGCTCTGACCGGATGCAATACAATTCCAACTATTCTCAAAAGCTGGAACTTTCGGCGCATTAGGGCGTATTTAGCAGTTGGACTTACACTTTCTTCTTCTTTATTGGCATTGGCACCGCTTACGAGATTATAGCCGAATCAATTATAGCGCGCCATTCATGTTTTCTTTTCGCTGTTTGGCACCAGTTGGAAATATCAAGTGAAACCAGATCGCTCTCCACCTGATCATTCCAACGGAGTGGAGGTCTTCCTCTTTCTCTGCTTCCACCAGCGGGTACTGCATCGAACCTTTTCAAAGCTGGAGTGCTTTCATACATTCGGACGATATGACCTAGCCAGCGTAGCCGCTATCTCTTCATTCGTTGAACTATGTCAATAACCTCATGTAGCTTGTACAGCTCATCGTCCCATCGCCTGCGGTATTTGCCGTTGCCAATGCGCAAAGGACCATAAATCGTTCGCAAAAGAAGACTCCTAGAGCCGACTCATCAGATATTGATATCGATCACGCTTCACGATCGATCACGTTTGGGTTTTGTTCGCCGAGAGAGGACTTTACTTTTCAATTACCTACTAAGTCCAAAGTAGCACCTGTTGTCAAGAGGGATTCTGCGTTGGATTTCCAGGCTGATGTTGTTGTTGGTGTTTCTGGCTACTCTCAGGTGAGTGGCAGTCAAAAACTTCCCTCAATTGCGTGAACTTCTGCACATGACCCCAACCCCCTGGACATACACCTACATCCATATCAAGTCCAGCTCACACAACAACTGAAGCCAGCTGAGCATTCACAACTCCGTACATACAACGATTAGGTGCTTGAATAACAAGCAGTGGGCGGCGATTTTTCGAACAAACATTTTTTTTAGCTACGGTGCACATTCTTATCAGAGAGATACGTATATAAGCAAAATTGTAACTTTTAGAGTTCCGTAAATCAATTATATCCAAAAATATCTTACTATCTGGGGCGTTCTACGGTCCGAATGTTTGATTAGACCTTACCTCGACAACGGCGAGTCTGTCACTGTCACTGTCAATTCGGGGCGTTATAGACGTATGATAACGACGTTTTGGCCTGCAATTGAAGAACACGACTTGGACATATGTGGTTTCAACAAGATGGTTCCACACAACATGAGCAAATCAATTGGCCACCGTGATCATGCGATTTGACACCGATGGGCTTAAGTTTATGCGGATAAACCTCTAACTCTTGAGCACTTGAAAATTAACATTCGTCAAGTAATGGCTGAGCCACTTCCCAATATGTGCCAAAAAGTGGTCGAAAATTACCTCAAACGGATCGAAGTTTGCGAAAATTCCCCAGGCTGTCAATTGAATGATATACTGTTTCACATATAATGCTAAAGGTTCAAACTTTATAATAAAGAAATAAATTTCTTGAAGCATTATTTGAAATGCATTTGATTTACGTTTATTTCCGCAACCCCAAAATGCACAACCCTGTTTTATATTATTATTATACCTAACAGTTTCCCACACAGAAACAGAAATTCATCAGGTGATTTTTAAAAGTAGCAGATACGAGTATGTCAATTATGCTAGAATGAGACTTGATGTCAAGAAACTTATTCGTATAGTGCTAAGCTTCGTGAAATTGAATGTCTAGACATCCCAAACGAAATATTTGATTAGATTTCAGAAAGAAGAAGGGGACTAGAAATTAAACTTGTTATTATTTTATTTCTGAACATTATACCTAGCATTTCCCTATGACTTCCAGAGGACAGTATGGATACAGAACATATTTTTGAATATATTTTTTCCCATCAGAGCAGCTTTGGCACCTTAGGCTCCAAATAACCGAACCATATTCTAGAGAAAGCTTTTCTAATAATAATGACCTTTGAATGATGGGCAAAGTTAGGTTTAGGGCCCATAGTGGTATCAAAATCAATAATTCTCTGGTGAATCGTGCCTGTTCGGCAGACGGCCATAATTTTATATTTCTTAAGATCTAAGGTATTTGATGTATTTTAAACAGTTCACCCATGTTGTTGTTGGTGTCAATAATAAAGGTATGAGTCGGCTTCTATATTGATATCAGGGACACAATGTAAGGTAACCACATTTTATGCATGCGATGAACGGGATGTATGTATATCTTTGTGTACTGTGTTTTGAATCAAGAGCCTCACATAAAACTCCTGCTTTGTATCGTGTATAAAATCACATATTTGGTACTTGACACCTCTAACACAAATTTTTTTCTACTTTTGTATAAAATGTTATGTTACCCAGTGTAATTCGAAAGACGTGAATGACATGGATTATCTTATCACACTTTTCCATACATATGGACATATGACATATATGTATATACATATATAAGTATATATATTTATATATATATAATACAGAAACGTTTTATGAAAATTTGAATAATATGAAAGTACGCGACGAGTGCATATAAGGAGCACAACTGATAGTGATTCAATACTATGGAAAAGCAATGAGCGAAGCCGTAGAGTTAAGCCGAACATTTAGTTGGTACAGAGTCAAGTGGCTCAAGCAATTCAAAAAAGCACAGTGATTTTCACTCGAATATCGTTTGGTCACGTCTGCATTTTAATTCTGGCAGTCTTTACGGCATAGTCCAATCAGATTCAATCCGGCCCTCTGTAAATAGAGACATATAAATGATTTAAAGCAAAAATCGTGTATGAAAGCTTATCAAACCATATAAATACGGGAATATTTGAAATATAGAGAAAGTGTAGTGATTAATAAAGCCTACAAAGTTTAGAGAAACGTAAAACGATTAAATAAATAATGAAAACTTAATGCAATTGCAATTACAAGATATATAAATTTAAATTTAGATCAATAGACAATTGAAACATCTGTGAGTAGCGAAATTAAATAAAATCGATAAGACAAACTAAAAAAGAAACATAATCAAAATGTTTATCAGCAAGGGATTTGAAATAGCGAGAGTTTCGAGGTACGTATGTACATACACACATATCTTTGTTTATACATATATATATATATATATGTATATATATATACAACAATACAAAAGGTCCCCAAATAGAAATGATGAGAATAGCTGTTTAAAAAATCAACGCGGCAAACTGTTTTTATCAACCTGAGGAGGATCTCACTATTTAAAGCTCTCTGAAATCTTTTGCAATAATTCTCAACAGCATCTGGTGGTGTTCGTGGTACGACAAAAAAAAATTGATTTAAGTAGATATAGATAGATATGTGTATATACATATATATTTCGTTGATATGTGTACGAGGTGTGATCAGAAAATATCTGTTATTTTCAAATTTCGTGAGTTACGTATGTTCGATTTTCGCTTTTTTTCTGTTATGTTGGTACATATGTACATATGTGAAGAAAATGATTTTGGATAATCCTCGAATCACTATCAGAGAGGTTGCTGATGATGGTGGCATACGAATATCGTTCGGCTCATGTCAAGCAAGTTTTACGAATGTTTTAGGCATGAAACGTGGAAATTGTGGAAAAAACAACCGGACTTGGGCCCTCGCTGACTTTTTCCTCTTCCCAAAACTGAAGACACCGATGAAAGGAAAGCGTTTTGCTACGATTGAGGAGATAAAAGAAAAGTCGAAGCAGGAGCTATTGGCGATACCGAAAAACGCGTTTCAGAAGTGGATCGAGGATTGGAAAAAACGCTGACATAAGTGTATTATATCTGAGGGGGATTACTTTGAAGGAGACAAGATAGTTATTGATTAATAAATAAATTCTTTTTGAGAAAATTTAAAATAACGGTTATTTTCTGATCACACCTCATCATGGCGGCCGCGTTATCTGAGTGGTTAGCATTGCGTACTGACACTCGGAAGTCCAGGGTTCGATTTCTGGTCCAACTAACATCCAAAAACTATATAAAGTTTATTTAAATAAAAAATTACCTTAATTTTTATGATTGCGGTCGCACCTCGGTAGGTAAGCTAAGCCTTTCGAGTGTATATACCTATGACATGAAAAAACCATCAGCCGCTCGGAGGCGGCTCATTAGAAACTGTAAGCCCCTCCATTTGTTGGAAAACATCAATTATTATAATATACATATATATATATATATAGTATATATGTATATGATAGCCACTTTATAACCAAAAGGCGATCCGAATTGGAAAAATTTATTTTCTGTAATTTCGGATTTTGGTTTGGCCAGTATTCGAACACGTTTAGTAACCATTTAAGCATTTTTCGGCTGTAGTATTTCCTACAAACGCAGAGATATTGGTCTAGCCTGGGACTTGAACCCATCAAGTTCCGGTTCACAGTATGCACTGCAACTAGCTCATTATCTTTACATACCTATATGTATGTAAACTATCATAGCTGGTAGATAGCGTCATTCGGAAGTGATTGTTTTTTTTGTAGATCCAAATGAATTCACTACGCTTTTTTCCACATGTGTAAGATAATCAATTACAGTTCACAGAAGTCTATCCATTCCGTTCTTAGTACAATCAGGTAATGAAATTGCAATACATACGGCAGCAAAACATCTGCATAAAGGGTCAAAAACTCATTAAAAAAATAAAACATCTTTGACCAAACCTTATAACGGAGTTATCATGACATTTTTCAATTCCAAGGAATTTATGTACCATGTTTTGTAATGATATATCAAATTACTTGAGAGGGACGTAAGATTGGAGAGATAGACCGACATGACTAAATTAATTCTCGTATATGTATATTTATGTATATCGATTTTTGGTGGTTAAATATCTCTAGAAAATTAAAATATATTAAAAACGCGTTTTAACAAATTTTCGTTAGAACTTCTCCTCCAGTACATGGTGTCCAGTTTTATTAAGGTCTGCCATGCAATTGCTTGGGGGGTCGCTGTGAAGTTTAGTCGAGAGTTTGTTCAGACTGCTTACATATTTAATAGCCACTTTTGGTGTGGTACTGTTACCCTGCAGAGATCTTGATTGTCGGAATATATCGTTACTAGATATGACCAACAACTCGGCGACTTTCATGATTGCAAAGAGTTCGGCTTGGAAGACTTCTGGTCATATACATATATTGAAAGCATCAGAGAGTGGATTCCACAGCCCACTTTTTAAACAAGCTTTGAGCCGTCTGCAAAGATGGCTATGACCCCTTTTCACATTCATTTCTGTTTGGAGTTCTTGTGAAAATCAAAATTTTCGAAGCATATACTGGAGGTGGTGTAATTCAGCTTCTTCGGCATTTCTGCAAGAGGTAATATTTTATACACATAGCGATAGCCGAGTGGTTAGCATTCCGTACTGACATTCGGAAGGCTCGGGTTCATATCCCAGTGCCACTAACATCCAAAAGTTATGGAAAATTAATTAAAAGAAAAAAATTAAGTTAAATTTTCTATCTGCGTTCGCCCCTCAGCAGGAAATGTCAACCCCTCCGAGAGTATTTCGAACATGAAATAAAGGCTCCTCGTAAAACAACCATCAGCCGTTCGGAGGCAACTTAGTATAAACTGTAGGTCCCTGGTTTTCTCTTCAATTTGTGGTTTTGCGTCTTCATGTTTTTCCAACAAATGGAGGGACCTACAATTTATTCTAAGCCGCCTCCGAACGGCTGATGGTTTTTAAGAGAAGCCCTTTATTTCGTGTGACCTGCAGGGAGTAGATCTTATAGATGCCAACTATCTCTTTGGCATTGAATTCTACTGATTTACCCAAACATTGTTTTCATATTTTTAATGTAGCTATTTTATAATAGTCCTGTTAAGAGTTACAAAATCGCTGCACAAGTGTGCCAAGTCCCGGCTTAACGGTATCGGTATTTTTGAAAGTTCTTTTTGCCGCCATAGTTTTTCTATCCTCTTAGCAACAACTAGAACTAAGTAATTTATTTAATTGTCTAATCATTCCTTAACGAATTAATATGCGAATACATTTGACTTCTCTTTGTTATCACTTGGTTTTATAAACAAAAATATGTATCAAAACAAATATAAAGTTCGTTCACTAAGTAATTCATTCTCATCATGACGTCAGTTGTTGTGGTTTTAATAAAAGTGTGTTGATGTATTGACGAGTCATTTTGTCACCATATGTTATTCCGTGCCCTGTGCTCTTTAGCTGATAAGAAAATTGAGTGGAATGATTGAGCATAATAAGTACATTAAAATGCTGCATAATTTTAGGCGTTTGCAAAGTTTTAACGTTGGCAGAGAACGTATAATAATCTCAAGGAGTATTCAAAAAAGAGTACTTAAGTTTTACTTATACAGAGAAACTATAATAATTTGGCTGGCCTGCTACGAGGAAGCGTAGCCTGGCGTGATATTTCTTCAGAAACAAGTTTATTTATATGCTCTTCTTCCATTCAGGGTTTATTTCCCTAAAAATTATATAAGCATTAGACGCGCTTATCTCCAGCATATTGTAAAACAAAGATCGTGGCTACCGATTCGCTCTCCGCTTTCAAGTATATGTCCTGATAACTTGATCTAGTGTATCATCCATTGCTTGGTTTCATCTGCCACTACCAAGCGAAACTAGTTTGGTTGTAGCACAATATCCAAATCTTAATTCCATATATTTCAGGTTTCGATGGGATATACTTAATGCTTGAAAGGGCAACGTCCGCTAAAATGTCACCAATAGTTTATCAACTGTAGTGCATTCACCAGGATTATACGTTTTTTGTATATTAACCTCCCATCGTGTCCAAACATCTCTGATTGGAGCCAACTTATCCCTAGCTCGCCTTTCATTTCTTTCAGATCTCTTGCCAAACCTTATAGAAAACGCTGCAGACTCATTGTCGATTTGAAAATAGGGCGACCTTTACGATCATCCCATAAATATTCTAGTTCACCGTGTGATCGAAACAGTCCAGCGGATTTCAGAATGCCAAAATATGCTTCAATAGCGATGTCATCCAGTTTAAACCTCACAGAATAGCTTTCATTTGCGTTGCACGACAGCAACGTATGCTCAGAATAAATATGTACCCATGTTCATACTCTTTAGCATATTGGGCAATTTTGACCCATAAATACAATATAAGTGTTAAATAAATTTAAGGGTCGAAGATGATAACACACTATCTATAGTCTTATTCTACTTAGTGAGATTAATATTAGATTTCCTTTAAGATCATCTAGACAGAAAAGGGTTCTATTTTTTGTGTTTATAAATATGTAACAAGCGTTGAACTGTTTAACGATTTCAATATATATTCCGCCAGTGTTGATTCTTCTGATTCGCTCTTCTGCCCCAAACAAAATTTATTAAACAAAACATCTCTTTATTCCTCATCGTTTCTTTCTCCCAAATTAGTTTATAGCTGCTGAAGAGCTAATCTTTAGTTGTTCAGTCTGGCCTGTCCTGGTTTTCAGTCACCGGTCAATTGGGTTCTACGATTCTACTTCAGGCGTGGCCCTCGGCTCAACTGAATAGCCCGTATTACGGGAGGCTCTGTCAAAGGATCTGATTAGGATAATCAGATAAATTATGACCACCACAAAATTTATCATTATCTTCATTATATAAATAACTATGTTTTTTTTATTTCTATACTATTATTATAAATACTGATATAATGAACTTATATTTGTTGATAATTAATATGAGACATCATATTGGGAATAGAAAAAAATTAGTTTGTTTTGACTGCGACATTAAAAAAATTTGAGATCATATCGGTCTAATCGAACTCTTTCTCACTTTTGCCCACGCGCAACTAAACTTTTCACTGATAACGTTGGCGTGTGCTCAATTATTTATATATTCACACATACGTATATAAGGGTGTTTTTAAAATGCGTATATAAAAATAAAATAAAACAATTAAAAGACTTTGCCAATAGAATTTTTTTACTAATAATTTTACTAATAAATAAAACATGCTAACTTGGTTCTAAAATTAGACCAAAGCTTAAGTTTATTTGAGCTCCTCTAAATCTTTATTCTCTACTCTATTATAACCAGTTCATTCTGTGCGAAATGATTCAGTTTATTTAATAAATAATCAATCATTCTGCTTGTGGCGGACTATAATCGTACAAAGAGTCTTCGTTTGAACTTTATAGAATTTTTGATGTTAACAAACAGCGTACTGCACCAGAAAACAAAGAATGTAATTTCTCTAACATACAAGTACAAGTATGTAAGTATTTTGTGGTTTTATGATTGTAATTGTAATTACCGATGATAGGTGTTTTTGCTACATATTATGTACAATATATTACATATACATACATATATATCAACAATGCATGTATAAAATTTATAACATTGACTTTTATACTTATAGTTTAATTTAGCGTTGTTTCGTTGAGTTTTGTACTTTGCCCGTCGCATTTATTCCGGTTTGAACCACCCGCCTTCGATTCAGATAAGGAAATTACTGATTGGGAATAACATTTTTTTACCTTTCTGCTTTAAAATTGAATATTCTAAATAGAATATTTTTTATTTTGCTTCCATTTACTGACGTAAATTTTGTATGTATTTACATTAGGTATAGGCTCTTTACAAGCAATACGCAGTAATGAGGCTTGGAAAATACAGATTTTTTGATTTTTTTATGGCAAGCGTTTTTTCTTATTAATTAAAAGAGATGGCGATTGCTGTTATAAGAAATCAAATAATACGACGATTTATTTTGAATGAAATTATTGAAGGAAAGATTAATAAAAATGTTCAAATTTGGCAAAAGAAAAATTATTAAATAGTAGCAGTAATACTCGTTTAATACTGATAAATGCGAATATATCTAAGAAGGTAAAGTCAAAATTTGTGACCAATCGGTTTATCCATCTCGAAGAAATGGAGATCGGCAATTTGGAAAATATTCGTACATTTGTACATAAATGTATGTGAATGTGTGTAGTTAAATATTTTTGTTTTCAAATTCAGGTGTATCTAGTTAGCTGAAATTATTTATTGGTTTAACATTCACAAAGTATACTAAATATGATATTCGTAAATACATTCAAATGAAAAAAAGATTATTCTAATTGTAATATAAATTTACATTATCAAAACCGGAAGGCTATAATACATATTTATATAGCTGTCTTTCTATAGACCGTTCAAATATGTGATTTCTTGTGCATAACACAATTGTGTCGTAATTATTCTTAATGAAACATTAATATTTAAGTCTAATTTACGATACTCAAAGGTATGAGTAAAAACACTTTCTTCCGGTTTTAGTTCGATTTAAAGAAAATAAAATATGATTGAAAGAATTTTTTAGGGAACTGTTTTTGAGAGTCCAATGAGCTATACGAGAAATACGGCGACATTGATATAGTTCAGCGAATCAAGAGAGAGCGACTACTCTGGCTAGGGCATGGATTCCGGATGGTGGAGAAGAACCATTTTAAGAGTTCACGAAAAGTCACAAGTTTATCAAGAACTGAATCAAGGCAAATTTAAACACGGTAGGAGCAAGAATACACAAACAAAGAGTCTATGTATTTTGTTTGTGTAATTTGGCGAAATAGAAGGAAGAACAACTTCACCTTCTATAAATTCACCTTGACCTGAATAAGGAATTCATAAAAAAGTTTCAAAAATGTGCCAGAATCGGGCTTTGCACCAATTGATACCATCTGTTCCTGTCTTTGGAGAATGATTTGGTTGATGAAGAATTGGATTCAAGAGAAGCCTGCAAAAATCGATTGTCCCAATTTTTTTCCAACGACGACGAGAAATGGTAAAAAGGTATCTAGCGAAGAGATGCATATTTGACATTAATCGGATAATTCTAACTATCGTAAATAAAGCCAACAATTTAATGCAAAAATAATAGATTACTTTTTACAAAAAAACTCCTAGAGTCTTTATAATATTCTCAACCTGAAATTCGTTATTGTACGCTAGTAAAGTTGTATAAACATCGAAATGTGCATATAAAAGTTTTTGAGATTGTACACATACATACATATGATATGATCTTAAAAAATACTCATTTCTTGTAAAATACAAACGCGAAACATTCTACGCACATTCATAAGTAACAAATTTAATATTTTTAAACATTTTAAAGTTAGAACTATTAATTATTATTTTTTTTTTCTAGTTCCACTGTAATTATTTCTATTATTACCTATTTATGTACAAACATATGGTATATACTTGTTATATTTTGATAAAAACCCACGTCTAAACTTCAAGTTATCATTATCAGCATAAAAAAAATATATTTATTGTTTTCCCTCAAGTATGATAGAGTGTAAAGATTGTGTTGTCCAAGGAGGTGTGACGTCAGTTTAAATGACGAAAGTCAAAGTAAAAGAATATTGAAAGTTCTGTATGTGGTGGCTTTACATATGTATGGTACATGTGTGTATGAACCAATAAGGGTTTTGTTTTACATTACTTTTATAAAATATCTATAAAATTTGATATAAAATATACAGTCCAATAAGTTTATTCTGTTGCTAGCCACGTAAAACTGAAAATGAAAACAAATACGTTTTTGTTATTCTTAGAACAGAATAATATTGTTGTTATGTTGTTGGTTTCAACTTTTTGCTGCGAAAACACAAATATATATTCATGTATTTGTGTAAATGTTTTGTGGGCTTGTGTAATTGCGAAAACAAGTTTCTTATTGGGGGCCCGACACGTCGACTTTAGGTTATCAACAAATGAGCATCGACCAAACACGTACAAAGGCACAAAGTGAGATGGGGTAATATTGCTAGCGATAAATAATCTCACTATTAAATTCATGGCAGTTCAAAAATTAAAGTCTAGGATCTACGGCGTCGATTAAAACCATGGTACAAGGCTTTATTACACTTTATATTATTGCATTTATGAATTTAAATTTATCTTAATTTTGATATGTTGTAACTCTAAGTTTCGTATCTACAGAACCAATATTCGATGCATATACACATATTTAATATGTGTATACAAAATACCATACTATTTCACGATCTCTGCTGCTTCAATGGAGTAATAATCGCGCAAAAACAAATTCGAATCGTGGGTTGCATACGAGTCTTGTGTTACAGGTTTCGATATATGAACAGTGTTGAGTAGAACGCATTATTATTTGTCATTTTCAACAATGAAATTATTACTTTATCCATATGGGAATTAAGTTGTTTAATTGCGGTCGTTTCTTGTCAGGGAAAGTCAAGCCATCCAGTACATTTCTGTTATGATAAAGTTTCTCATAAAAATCCATTGGCCGTTCGGAGGCTGCTTTGGGTAATCTGCTGCTGTAAAGGGCTGCTGCCCTTTAGTTAAAGAACTCTAGCCTAAAAAATTACTTATAACTTCTGGGTTACCGAAGAGGCAATAGCTACCATTGTCTTTGGAAGAAACAATATTATGAAAGTGATAAATTTCTGGCATAATTAGAAAAGAAAACCATGAGTGTGATCTAAGTTATAGCGAATAAGTAAATAGATTTGCATGTGATTTGAACAAAATCGTTACTCCACAAAAATTTGATCCCTTCCTGAATAATCTACGTGGAGTGACACAAGCCTTAAAAAAAATCTCAAAATGTGAAGTTAATGAAGGGATAAAAAAAACTGAAGCCCAAATAAATGATTGCATTCCTCATTCCAGCGTTAAAGCTTGCATTTCCCTCATTACGTTTCCTTCCACCCCAGTAGAAAGTGGCTCAAATAATAATAATTCTTAAACCTGAAAAACAGTGTAGACAAAGTTTAATCAGTTTGCTACCCAGTCACCAAATCGGTCTTAGATACCTCAATTAGAACGGCAAAAGTGCTTCGACAGTTGGTACAAACGCTTGCAAAACTCTAGAGATATATTTTGAAAAACAATATAGTGATTTTATTTGTTTTTGTTCCCTAATGCCGAAATATAAAAGGCAACCCTCGTATATACTCTACATTTGAAAATGCTTTTAAAAATTACATCTCTTTTGTCTCGAATTGGCATATTCTTATTTTAATAGAAACGTCAGCATCTATGGTATATAATGACGAAATATTGCATCATACTATTCGGAAGTTAGAATGAAAATTGAGATACAAATATTTACATATACCTATGTACGTATTCACATATCGCCGCGGTAGTCGAGTGGTTAGCATTGCGTATTGCCATTCGGAAGACACTGGTTCAAATCTTGGTACGACCAACATCCAAAAATTATAGAAAATTAATTTAATTAAAAAATTAAGTTAAAATTTCTAATTGTGGTCGCCGCTCGGCATGTAATGTCAATCCCTCCGAGCATATTTCTGACATAAAATAAAGGGACCCCATAAAAAACCATCGGCCATACCTACGAGGCTTGTTGTAAACTGTAGGTCCCTCAAGACGCAAACCCCAAATTAGAGTAGGAGCTCGGCTGAAAATCGCTTTAGCGATTACAAAGCGCCAATTATATATGTATATGTATTCATATACATATAAGTACGTTCTACATATATACATACATATATATTGCATTGTTATAAACACGCTACATCGAACGGCGCTTACGCTTTTCCGAATGTTTCTACGGCGGTTAAACAACATTTTTATTAGATACTAGCTGTACCCTGCGAACCTCCGCTGTCGCACATACTCATTGAATGTATGAAAAACTAATCAGGGGTTATCTTTTTATCATAACTTTATTTATTCAATACTTGTGGGAATACAACATTTTTGGTTTTACCATTGACATTGGTCCACTTCCCGGAGAGAAGAATAGTCCGATTTGCTTTATAGGCCAGTCCACGTTCCACTTCCCGGAAGAAGTGTAGTCTTCCTGTTAATCTAAGCATAAGACCACGTAATACACCGAATTTCGAGTAAATCAACCCATAAATAGGATTTCTTCGAATAGGTCAGTCCCTGGTCCACTTCCCGACTTTTTTTTTCGTAAAAACCTTTCCAGGAATCATAGAAGCAGACTGACAAAATATGAAGTCAATCGGTCGGTAACTTTTGGATAACTCCCGTTACAAACGGACGCCCGAGTTTTCGAAGAAACCTTCTCAGGAACCATATAAACAATCTGGTAAAATTTTAAGTCACTCGGTCAAACTTTTGGAGATGACTGGATTTTTTCAAACATAGACATACGATTTTTATATATAAGATTGGATACGGTTGAAAAGTTTTCCGCCCTTTAATTGTACTAAATTTTGTTCAATTTATACCTAAAATATTATTTATTAGTGAATTTTCGCTTATTTTAAACTTACCCCTTGACTATTATTAATATATAGTTAATTATAAATATATAGTGGTCTCGGTATTTTTCTGAATTAGGAGATTGTGGACGCAGTCGTGATCCGATTTGCAATTGAAACCTACATTGGGCCGCACGAAACATGGGGAAAATTTAGGGATATACACTTTCTGGAGTTTCCCCGATTCCCCATTCAGTAATCAAAGGAAATTCGCAAAAATAAATTTGAAAAATAACAAGAAAGCTAAGACCCCTTTTGAGTTATTGTTTTCTTATATGTTTATACATATGTATTCTAGGTAATCCTGCGACTACTTTGGTTAATATAGTAAAACAATGCATTTTCTATATTTTCAGCTGGAAGCTTTTACATGCAACGAAAAAATTCCACCTAATATCGCCACTCAACATACGCCGTTGCTTGTCCGTCCAATACGGCGATCCTACCTTGCTAACACCTGATGCAAGGGCCTACTTGAAAGAATCTATCGCATTATGTCAACCGGACCGTATCCACATATGTGATGGAAGTCTTAATGAGAGCAAAATTCTACAAGAAGTGATGATAAAGCAGGGAACTATTACTCCGCTCAATAAATACAATAATTGCTGGCTTGCGCGTACAAATCCTGCAGATGTCGCACGTGTTGAATCGAAAACTTTTATTTGTACCGACCGAAAGGAACAAGCCATTCCTGTTACCTCAAGTGCCAAACCAGGTGCACTTGGCAATTGGATTTCGCCTGCTGATATGGAACAGGCTATTAAAGAACGATTTCCGCAGAGCATGCGAGGACGGACAATGTATGTAATTCCATTTTCAATGGGTCCGTTAGGTTCACCGTTAGCGAAGATTGGTATTGAGCTCACTGATTCACCATACGTTGTAGAATCAATGAAAATTATGACACGTGTTGGAAATCAAGTTCTCGAAAAAATGCGAAGCGATGGTGATCAATTCGTTAAATGTCTGCATTCGGTGGGTATACCGAAAAATGGAAACATTGCGGTACCTTCTTGGCCTTGTGATCCCGAGCGCACTATTATTCTTCATAAACCCGCTAGTAATGAGATCTTATCATATGGTTCCGGTTATGGAGGTAACTCCTTGTTGGGTAAAAAGTGTTTTGCATTACGTATTGGAAGCACCATAGCAAAACGAGAGGGTTGGTTGGCAGAACACATGCTTATATTAGGGATCACAAATCCCCATGGAAAAAAGATATATGTCGCAGCCGCATTCCCATCAGCTTGTGGTAAAACAAATTTGGCTATGATGACACCAACACTGCCAGGCTACAAGGTAGAGTGCGTGGGCGATGATATTGCGTGGATGAAATTCGATAGTAAAGGTGTGTTACGTGCCATAAATCCCGAAAATGGTTTCTTTGGCGTTGCGCCAGGTACCGCTATGTCGACGAATCCGATTGCAATGAAGACAATTTTTGCTAACACGATTTTCACAAATGTGGCATCCACTTCAGACGGGGGTGTTTATTGGGAGGGCATGGATGAGCCAGATATCAATAAAGTAACAATAACTGACTGGCTGGGAAAATTATGGTCCAAACAAACGGGCAAACCTGCGGCACATCCGAATTCTCGCTTTTGCACTCCGGCAGCACAATGTCCGATTATTGATCCGGCATGGGAGGATCCACAAGGTGTACCTATTAGCGCTATTCTATTCGGTGGTCGCCGCCCTACTGGCGTACCGTTAGTTTACGAAGCACGTAATTGGTTCCACGGTGTTTTTATTGGTGCTGCCATGCGGAGTGAAGCAACTGCTGCCGCTGAGCATAAAGGAAAGTTAATAATGAATGATCCATTTGCCATGCGTCCCTTCTTCGGTTACAACTTTGGAGATTATCTTCACCATTGGTTGAGCATGGAAAAGAGAGGGGCAGTACCAAAAGTGTTTCATGTTAATTGGTTCCGTAAAAACGCCGGTGGTAAATTTTTATGGCCAGGCTTTGGTGATAATTCTCGTGTTTTAGATTGGGTTTTCAGGCGCGTGGATGGCGAAAATTGTTATGTAGATACTCCAATTGGATATTTACCCAGCGAAGGGGCGCTTAATACAAGTGGTCTCCAGGAAGCGGTTGACCTAAAAGAACTTTTTAGCTTACCCCAGGAATTTTGGCAGCAAGAAGTTGAAGACATTGAAACATATTTCAAAACCGAGGTTGGTAAATATCTACCCAAAGAGATATCGAACGAATTAATAGAATTAAAGAAGCGTCTAGCCAAAATGTAGATTAAGAGTCCATACGCCAATGAACAGAAGAGCAGCTTAAAGATTTAAATTTTTATCAAAATCAAGTTAATGTTTTTAAATATACGTGTATATATATGTATGTGATACATAAGCTTTCCACTCACTTTTGTGGACAACGACTTAAGCGGTTACAATATGAGCCCAACGACTGATTCCTAATTTTTTATAAAGATAATTAAACTTTTATAAATAAATATATGTATATTTAATCTTACCTAAAATGCCAACTTTTTTATTCAATAACAAATATGCCACTCCAGTTTATTCCGTAAATAAATATGATATAGGTATTTAACAGATCGGAGATGGTCTTGCAACCGATCTTCTAGTTAGAGGGTATCTATATCTGGAATGGACCAGAATAATTTCATTACGGAAAAGGGATTACTTGTAGATCCAGAACAATTGGTATGTTTTGGATTCAAGGATAGATCGTGTAAGTATGTCGCTGCGCCATATTCACAATTCATGGAATATCAAAATTATTACGCAAAATAGTTTATAAATAGTTGAAAAATAAATGAAGCCAATTGCTAACTAATTCGATTTCGATGCTGCTGTGGCACCCATAGTGGTTATAAGCTATTCTAAACGCTTAACATTGTTGTGCTATAACAGCTTTTCTGTCTGTACTCGTATACGCCACGCCGCTTAAGCCTCATAATTGAAGTCCCTACAAATATATAAAACCTTCACAACCATTCGTTTCAGGATCTCTTACCTAAAATTCAGATAATAAAATGAGCAGAAATATTTAATAATTAGACAAAAAGGACTACATTTTATGTCGACCAATTACTCGCCTGCAATTCTTCTCTAAAAATCTGTGCATTAGTAAAAGACGGTTATTTTTTTTCCGTTAATTGTGCGCTGTGAAGCCTTATTCTGAATTTATTTAAAAGGAGTTCAAAAACATAAATTCTCACGATAAAGGGTTCATCGAATACAAACATTTTGACACAATTTCTTACTCAACCAGAACCACGATATCCGAAAATAATGGTGAGGAGGTGTAGTTTTACTTCGAATAACGAAAAATAAATAAATATAAATAAGTTTTCTTTGTTTAAATCAGTCGCAATTCTTTCCTCTTGAGCAACTGACGTCTGATATAAATCTTAAAAGAGTTGACATCCCCTCAAAAAGGTTTTTCTTTGGAAACCTGGAAAATCCCCTTCTGTTTAGAAATCTCAATATAACATTTCATTTATCTTATATTTGATTATGCTGATTATATGGTTATAAGTCCTGCACAACGCTTACTTCTTCATTATTTCATTTTCAATTACAATCTCAGATTCTTCATACTCCAAGTGATCTTCCTGATCTCGTTCCCAACCTCTGCTAGCCGCCTAATTAAACCAAAATGATATTATTTAAAGCTATTGCTCAAGAGACACATTAACACAAAGGCAGTCAAATTTTTCAAATAATTTTTCGCAAAAAGATTAAAATTTAATTAAGTACTGCCTGAAAAAATAAAAAAAATATTTTCCACCCCGGGCGAGTAATGCCGGGTAAACTTGAAATTCATTAATTACAATTAATTCGGAAACGATTTATAAATAAGTTTTCTTCAATTTGAAACAATTTTCACCTTTTTTGCTGACTAGCTGACGTCTAATGTATGTATATACGTGTATGTACTTATCAAACAAATTAGGCTTGTTTCCACCTGAACATTTTCCATATAGAGTACAATAATTTTAATACATACATATTATATGTATATTTATAAATTACAAAATCATATGATTTAATCTGAAAATTTCAATAATCATTGTCTGCATTTATTATTTATTCATGAAAAAGTCCAAAGTGTAGAACACAATGTCAAGTGAGGACAGGTTTTTTCACTCACTGTCCAACTCTACAGCGCGTGTTGCCAATACCCAATAAGCAAAACGTATTCGCCACGAATTCATTTATTATATGAAATTCTCGCATGTTGATGATTTGAAAAATACTTACCATTACGATTTTTTTATTTAACTGTAATATAATAAAATATGTATGTATATCGAATGAACAGTTTATACAAGTTCTCCTGAAATGAAAAATTGCATTACAGATAATCCGCTTCGCATTTGATCGATTTTGTTTTTATTGGGTATACTTACTTATACATACTTGTATACGTAAGTACATAAATATTATGTACATGCTTAAACGAAATATTATTAACTTTGAAAACTTCATTTTAGCTTAAAATAAAATTATACATACATAAATATACATTAAAATATATTTAATTTTATTTTATAGTATCTTGTATTAGCTTAACCAATAGCCGAGGAGTTAGCATTGCCTAGTTCGATCAACATCCAAAATTTTAGAAAATTAATTTTTCTAATTGCGTTTGCTCCTCCTAATGTATTTCTGACAAGATATAAAAGCACCTCGTAAATATTCTTCCATGCTGCTTAGAATTATTGAGGTCCATACATTTGGTTGCAAAAACTTCAAGACTACACAATTTGAGGAGCTGCTCGGCTGAAAATTGCTTCAGCGGTTAAAAAGCGGCAATTATATATTTTATACCTTTCATGAACATGAAATGCTATTTTAACTTTGCTCCGAGTTATGCACAGTAAGTACAAGAAGGCACGCAATCCAGATATCTTTTTTTTAGATATCTCAACAAACTTGGCTCGCAGATGCATTGAACATTGCTGGAGCACGTATAAGCAAATAAATATATGTTGTTCATGAAAGGTATAATGATTTCGGCAAGGCGGAAGACAGCACTTTCTTGTTTATCAAGCGTGCTAATAAAATTTTTGTTATATGCACCAATTTTTCTTATATAAAATCTGTGATTAAAAATTAGATTAGAAAACTTCCTGCTAGAATGAGAAGTTTTTTTTTTTTTATATACAACATTTTTGCTTTTGGTGCATGGTTCCGGATCGGAAATCGATATAGTAAACTTTTTGAAACTTGTCGTAAAATATGTTTAAGCCTCAATCATTTCTTACTTAACAGTTTTCTTACTGCAGTTGAAAAATGTTTAGAAAAAATAAATATTATTACAGCAGATTTAATAATACTCGTAGTATAAAAAACTGCCAAAAAATAGATCGCATTAAGTGTGATAACCAAATAATATTTTTTCATCAAAAAGCATTATGTAAAGCCTCAAATGACGCAATATCTTTAGGGCGGAAGTGAATAACAAAATATTTTCAAATTGATAAATACATTTTTTTATATCAGCCTTACTGTCCTTTCGAATTAACAGTCACATTTTTAATTGTTTTTTATATCAATACGCGATTGATAGATAGATAAATTTTAATATGTTTGTATACATAATTGTATACTTTATAATCTACGCACAATTGATAAGAATTCATTATTATAATTAGTTTTTACAATAATACTTATACATACATATACATATGTATGCATGTAAATTTGAGCAGGCCATGATTTTTTATATAATTATCTCTCATATTTTTTATTTTGAGTCAGCGGGCTGTGTGTTTCAACGCATTATATATGAGTATATATATATAATTGGCGCTTTGTAACCGCTAAAGCGATTTTCTGCCGAACTTCACCTCCAATTTGTGGTTATGCGTCTTGATGTTTTTCCAACAAATGGAGGGACCTACAGTTTATACTAAGCCGCCTCCGAACGGCTGATGGTTTTTTCATGAGGAGCTTTATTTCATATTGGAAATACACTCGGAGGGGTTAACATCCCCTGCCGAGGTCCGACCGCAATTAGAAAAATTAACTAAGTTTTTATTTAAATTAATTTTCTAGAACTTTTGGATGTTAGTACGACACCAGGACTTGAACCCGGGCCTTCCGAATGGCAATACGCAATGCTAACCGCTCGGCTATCGTGGCCGCCAGGTATTATAATATACATACTAGGTCTTTATTTATTATACTAGTACGTAGTGAACAGAAGCTAAATTCGTCTCATCATATACATATTCGTATTATATGACGACCGAAAGTTTTATGACGTATATTTATTTGTATATGTACGATAAAAACATCTGTAAGGTACTACTGCTCGCTCGATTAGCTCCCGGTTACGCGTTTTTGACATTTGCCAGCATTTCAAAGTGTCAAAGAAAATCAAAATTAAGAAATAACAAAAATGAAAATTTTTAGTTAAAAAGTATTTAGAAAAAAATGCAATAGTAAGTTGGTCACCATATAAAATTGAATTTTACCATTGTGAGATTGTATAATTGTTTTCTCCTTAAGGAAATAATTTTGTTTTATTTAATTTGAATGTACTATAAAGTAAGAAATGATTTGAGAAAAAAAACAAAATTTTAAATCCTAGTAAACATCAATCATTTTTCGAACCGGTTCTCATCCGTTGTACCTTGTTAATATTTTTGTGATAACACAAATATGAGTTTTAATTTTAGAAGTGCGAAACGCATGTATTTTGAATATTTAGTATGACTTCTTATAAACAATAATACATATGTTTGTACATACATATATACATAAATACAAATATATTATGTAAGTAGTTAGCGCGTGGCACATTTCTTTTGTTAATGCTTTTGATTTCCCACAGCACGCTGCCTTTCTTTACGTCGTATTTTGCACTAAGCATACGTGTATTTTACACTCGTGATCTGTCTTTGTTTATATTTAAATTCATATATATATGTACGATTGAAATGTTTTTTTATTAATACCAGAAATTAATTTTTGAACAATATTCTCGGAACAAACTCTTGTTAAAATTGAGAAATTCGAATAATTCAAAACTTTTTTCCTACGTTCGCAGAGCGTTTCAGAGAATATTAATTGGAAATACCGCCTCTAGTTGCAGTGGATTACTCGCTCTTATGATCTTCTTACCTACAACACAATTTTAATCAATGAAAGTCTATTTTAGTCACAGTAGTACTATTTGAAGTTTCTATTTTAAATTTTCGATTTCGATTGGATTGTATTATACAAATATGCAAATACGATTCTGATTGAAATCGGATTTCTAAGTTGTCTGCCAAATTTCCATATAATTTTAAATACTATTATGAGGTATGTTCAAAAGAAAATGTGAATTAGGAATTTTGAGGAAAGCTGAAGTAGATAAGGTTTCTCAAAATATTATCTTTTTTATTGAAGATATATATTGTTTTTTATGCAGTAATGAAACAAATTAAATAATCATATTAAAACCATTGCTAATTTCGTGAAAAGGGTAAAAACATATATTAGTGAAAGAAGTGAGAAAAATGGTTTAATTACCAACGATGTGAAAAACTAACTCACATAAATCTCTTACGAACGCCGAGCCCTCGATCTATCATCGAATTGAGATCGTCTCGAGCTGAAGTAATGTTATTGTCAATAAATGCCCGAATATAGCAAATAAAAATAAAAAATAATAAGTTCGCCAATATTTTTACTCGAATCGCCAAGCCCACATATATATGCATGTATGTATGTACTTTTGAAGACGTCTATGTATAGGAGTATCTACACTGGTATTTATTAATATCAGCCAAAAATAGGAGGCTTGTTTATTATGAAAAGTTTTTGACTTTCAAATCACCTGATAAAATATTTTAATAAAAGAGTCTGGAATGTCTATGAATATATGTACATGCAATATATAATAATTATATATGTACATATACATACATACACTCATATGTACATATAATACATTATTATATAAGTTAATATTAGTTAGTTAATACTAGGTATGTGGAAATGCCCATAGTCAAACTAATACGTAGGCTGCTATATATAGGTCTGGCCTAGGCAATACTAAGTGTTGCCAGGTGCAATCTGACATTTCCATTGGAAAGTTTGAAATTTTTCAGCATAACATCACTCAGAACGTTTTGTCATTTAATAGTGAATTGTTTTATTTACAGGGAATTAAAAAATTCATCTCGGGCAAAAAATGGAACTAACTCGTGAACATTTTCGTGCGATCATTTTTCACAACTTTCGACGTGGATTATCACGACAAGAGTGCATCGATGAACTAAAATCTTTGTATGGCTATGAAGCACCATCCTATAGCACTGTGAAAAACTGGTACAACGAATTCAATCGTGACCAAGGCTCGCTCAAAGACGAATTCCGTGAAGGTCGTCCAAAAACAGCCGTTGTGCCAGAAAACATCGATGCCGTACGTGAACTGATAATGCAAGACCGTCATGTATCATACCTTCAGATAGAGGCATGCCTATGCATTTCTCCCACCAGCATACATTCGATATTGCATAAACACCTGGCCGTAAAAAAGGTTTGTTCTCGTTGGATCCCGCACAATTTGACAATCGCTCAAAAAAAGGCTCGTGTGGATTGGTGTAAAGAAATGCTGAAAAAATACGATCGCGGTGCTTTATAAGATCGTCACAGGTGAAGAATCATGGATCTATGCGTATGAGCCCGAAACAAAACAGCAATCGACCGTGTGGGTCTTCCAAAACGAGCCAAATCCAAAAAAAAGCTATTTTCGTTGATAAATATTCGTATTTTCATTATTAGGCCAGAAATATGTATAGCAGCCCTCGTAACTATTTCATATTTTACTGATATATACACACATTCGTACATACATCCACATTTATGTATGTATTGCACATGTATATGTGTAAATTTTACAAAATATTGTGCACTTATGTATATGTACATACACACATACTCGAATATGGATTTTATACACCCGAGTCCGAAGTCTAGTTTTATAACAGAACAAAATCTTAAAAAATATATATATGTAAACATGCTTGTCCCCACATACATATGCACATATGTGTATACTGCGATAACTCGCTCTACTGGAATTAAAAAAAGAAAAGATTTGAAGATTTCGGTATTTTTATAAACAAGAAATTCATAACAATCTTACATAGATATGTACGTGCAAATAGCAATAAGAATTTGCCAAAACAAAGTCAAAAGTTAAATTATATTTTTGGGGAGGAAAAAATGTAAGGCTAACCTCAATAAATATTATCAAAATAAGTACATATTTATGTACATAGGTACATATGTTTGTAAGTATAACTTGTTTAATTCAAAAGAGGTATATTCAATTCATATGTATGTATGTATGTATTATATATAGGGTGAATGTGTCAGTGAAGGATTTTTATACAAAATTTAATATCACAAATAAATGCTATCGAATCAACAATCCATTTAAAATGTTATAACAAGTTTGTTATATCTTTCTTGTACATCAAATGGTACATTAACTTTGGTCCAAAGGACCAGAAGGAGAAAAGATAGACTTATAAAAATGTATACCGATTGGGTCAGTATAACGTTGAGTTATTTAAGCCATGTCCTTCAAATATTAAAGGTAGTTCAGAAAAGCTTTAAACGTTTAGAAATATTCTCGAAGTGATTCAAGCAAATTCAAAAAAAAATGTATTTATGGATCGATTTATTGCAAATTTGATACATGGCTAATTATGCTATTTGCTTGGAATACCATGAACACTACTTCTTTTTTCCTCGTACCGACCTATTCAAAAAAATCAATGTAAAATTTAAACATTACAGTCCTATTCATAAAAACCTAAAACAAGGAAGGAGTTATGAGAGAAAATACGTGAGGCTTGGTATTCAATACCAGTCGAAACGTGTTAAAGCTTAGTCGATTCCTAGCAACGTGGGTGCTTTGCAGTAATAAAAATTGTGGCCAATTCACTAAATATTAACTTTTTAATGTAATGTAATATAAAATCCCTATTACAAACCACTTTCTTTAAAGTTTTTGTCATTGAAATGCTGCTATTTTTGTGAACACTCAACATTTTCCGTTTCTTTTTGTAAAATTAATATATAATGACAATATAAAACTGACTTATCTCCTAAAGTTGTACTTGAAGTTGCCTTTAATTGTCCATAAATCAATTTGTAAAACATGAATATACTGGGAAAATATTTGCAATTTTTCAATTCAAGAAGCCTGTTGCTATTTTTCTGAACACAACTGTATTTACAAATAATGCTGAAACTACCCATCTCACATACCTTCCGTCCATAGCATTCTATCTTATGAGAGCGCCATGCAAATGAAAAGTTGTCACCGCTCGCCCATGCCGTTACTGACGGTTGTCCCAGAGAAACCAGCGGCGATTTGATTTTTTCCGTAAAACCGGCTCAGCTCATTTCTCGCTCTTGTACAAGGTTGCCAGTATAGACTTTGTAAACTAATGTGAAATAAACTAATAACTATCAATACGAAAATGCATAGTTTTTTCAAAAGAAATGAAAACTAAATTCGCAATTAATTATTTATTACCGTATAGATCACGTATATTTGACTTGTGCTTATATTCGAACATATAAATTATGAAATTTGCTGACGAAAATTATAAATTTGTTTAAAAGTATGCAAACACACTGGCTGCTGGCAACATTTCTACGCCGTTCGCAGCGTCGATAATTCGTGTATTGACATCGCTCTTCCAGTCGGCTGTTATGGACGTTAGCAATGTAGAATGGGTAGTTGCAGCATTATGCTTATGCTGCAACTACCCATCTTACATACCTTCCGTCCATAGCAATCTATCTTATGAGAGCGCCATGCAAACAAAAATTTGTCACCGCTTGTCGAATCCCGTTACTGACGGTTGTCCCACAGAAAATACTTATGTTATGGCCGTGCGATATGTTAGATGGGTAGTTGCAGCATAAGTGGATAGACAACAACGAGTGACTGTCAATAAAATCGTCTGCCAAATGAAGTTTTGTTATCCGACCATTAAAACTAAGTATGGCCACCAGAGAAACGTTTCTACGTACACACATACGTGTATGTATAACAAATGTGACTTAAAAAAATCAATAATATTTATAAAAATTGTCATTCTTAGTAGATTTAGAATTAACTAAATTGAGCACGAAATTGACCGATTCCTAGTTCACTTACCCTGAAAATATATATTCAATTTTAATGAAGTTTTTTATATTAAAACAATATTTATATTTTTAACTGTTAGCGTGAATAAAGTCTATACTTTTCATTTCTTGTGGTATTTATATGTTTTTATTTTAGTAGCAACACACTTTTTCCAAAACTGAAATTTAAAACCTTAAAATTTTCTTAAAAATTCTAAAAGAAAATATCTTTACATACCTACACATCTCTACAAACATAGCTATGTAAATATAGATATATATATGTATGTATGTACATATGTATGTACCATATATATCCACAAGAAGGTTCAATATGCACCTTTCAGAAATACCACCTGTGTGCAATTGGTGAAGCAGACGAAATGTATTCAATTTAGAGATACTCAAACAATATTCTGTTGCTATCCAAAGGAAAAGCGAATATTCGAGGTAATACGAAAATAAAAAAATAAAATAACAAAGGCACCCAAAAAAAAAAGAATCCAAGCAGCTAATAATAATTCGAATCACATCACAAAGAATTACGCATATTGCATGCTCTTGGACTTAAGTACATACATACATGCATAGTATTACGTAGACAAGATTTAAAAGAAATACTCCAATACTTAGAACAAGAAACCCGAAAAACAGCAGTCTCATAGACGAGCCTCCATAATTTAAGCCAATAGGAAGAAGAGCTCTTCGTACATACATACATATTTCAATCTTTTATAACTCAGTGTTTTCGTATTTACTATACCAGTTTGAAAAACGTCTCTTGCACACACTTACACATACATATGTATATGTAAATATTGCTCGCTGTGGAGAATGATCGAGCAACGAGATAGATAACGTGGTGTTATTATTATTATTACTATTTTTTTGTTGTTTTATTTCAAAACAAAAACATACTACATATGCTCAGAAGAGGCCTGTTTGCAGAGCAATTTTATTGAAACGGGAATCGGCTCGGGTGGGCTCGTTGTTCATATTGTAGATAACGAGTTCACTTGGCCCATTCGCGAAGTATAAAAGCGGGCAACGCTTTGCTTAAGACATCAGTTACTCGAGTTCAGAGTAAATGGAAAGATCAAGTGAACAAAAAGTCAGTGGTCTGAGAAGCAAATTAAATTTTGATAAAAAACTTTGGAGAAACATATGAAATCAAAAAATTTTATTGATTTTTAAAAGTTGTGATAAAATTTGTGTTTTATATATTATTTAAAGTTACAGTTAAGAAAAAGTTGAGTTTTGAATTCTAAAACAAAAGCAACACAAAACTAAAAACCAAAATGCCAGAAATTATTGAACAACCCAAGGAAATGTAAGTATACTCGTATATCAGTTTTATTATACATATATATGTATGTATGTATGTATGTACAATTGTTTGTAAACCTCCATGCATACACGTACATTGCATGTAAAGTGTGTCATATATGATGTAAATTACATCAGCATAAATATTCTTAACATGAACATATGTATATACACGCATACATACGCATACATACATAATTATGTGTGTATTGTTTGATTGAAATTAAAATGCAAAGTGCAAATTTTCATAGAGTTAATAATTTGTTTCTTTTGCTTGGATTTATTTTAGGCCTCTTGGCAACTGTGCATTACCGCGCCAAAACAAAAATCAGCAAACTAATTGTGGCTTATACAGTCATATTCGTGGCACGAACGTATCCTTTGGCAATGTGTCCTCTCTTACACCATCAGTTCAAGCCTTCGTAGAGGAATCGGTAGCTTTGTGTCAACCCGATCAAGTGCATATTTGTGATGGATCTGAAATAGAAAACAAAATCTTGATTAAATTGATGTTGGATGATGGAACTATTATTCCGCTTCCCAAGTACGAAAATTGTTGGTTAGCTCGTACAAATCCCGCAGATGTTGCACGCGTAGAATCACGTACATTCATTTGTACTGAGCATAAGGCTGACACTATTCCAACACCGAAGGAAGGTGTAAAAGGTACACTGGGTAACTGGATTTCTCCATCTGGTTTCGATCAGGCTATCCAAGAACGATTCCCCGGTTGCATGAAGGGGCGTACAATGTATGTGGTGCCGTTTAGTATGGGCCCGTTAGGTTCAGCCTTATCGAAAATTGGAATTGAAATTACTGACTCACCATATGTGGTTGCATCTATGCGAATTATGGCTCGCATGGGTGCACCGGTTCTGGAACAATTGAGAAAGCAGGGAGATTTTGTACGCGCCTTACACTCTGTTGGTTCACTATCTAATGGTGTTGTGGAATATCCATCGTGGCCATGTGATCCAGAACGTACAATTATTTTGCACAAACCAGCTGAGAATTTAATTGTTTCTTATGGTTCTGGATATGGCGGAAATTCTCTTCTTGGCAAGAAATGCTTTGCGCTACGTATAGGAAGTACCATCGCCAAACGTGAAGGTTGGTTAGCCGAACATATGCTGATATTGGGTATAACTAATCCAAAGGGTGAGAAGAAATACATCACAGCGGCATTTCCATCAGCTTGTGGCAAAACCAATTTGGCTATGTTGAATCCATCGCTGCCAGGTTACAAAGTAGAATGCGTTGGCGACGATATCGCTTGGATGAAATTCGATAATGAAGGTATACTGCGTGCCATAAATCCTGAGAATGGTTTCTTTGGCGTTGCTCCTGGAACTTCTGTAGAAACCAATCCGATTGCCATGGCGACAATATTCAAGAATACGATATTCACAAATGTTGCTTATACCTCAGATGGTGGTGTATACTGGGAAGGTATGGAGAGCAGTTTGGCACCAAATGTCAAAATAACTGATTGGCTTGGTAATCCATGGACCAAGGAATCAGGCAAACCTGCTGCACACCCCAATTCTCGTTTTTGTACACCGGCTGCACAATGCCCCATTATTGATACACATTGGGAGGATCCAAAGGGTGTACCAATCAGTGCAATTCTTTTTGGAGGTAGACGTCCAGTTGGAGTGCCCTTAATATACGAATCGCGCAGTTGGTCTCATGGCGTTTTTGTTGGTGCTGCGATGCGCAGTGAATCAACAGCTGCTGCGGAGCATAAGGGCAAAGTAATTATGCATGATCCCTTCGCTATGCGTCCATTCTTTGGCTATAATTTTGGTCATTATGTTCAACATTGGTTGAGTATGGAAAACCGTGGAAATGTTCCCAAGATATTCCATGTTAATTGGTTCCGCAAAGGATCCAATGGGAAATTCATTTGGCCCGGCTATGGTGAAAATTCCCGAGTCTTGGAATGGATTTTACGTCGTTGCAGTGGAGAACAATGCTATATAGATACTGCCATTGGCAGAGTACCAGCCGAAGACCATCTTAATTTGGCGAATATGAAGGATCACATAGATTATCAGGAACTCTTCTCACTGCCAAAAGAATTCTGGTTGGAAGAAGTGGCGGAAATTCGTAATTACTTTGATTCGCAAGTAGGCTCCGATTTGCCCGAACAGATATACGAGGAGTTAAAGCAGTTGAAGGAACACATTGCTCAGATCTAATTATTTAGGAATTGATTAATGTTTATGTTTCACAAGCCTAACTGTATAAAACACATTTTTGTATATATTTAGTTTAAAATAGGATTAAATTTATATTATATATGTAGATATTATTTACTTTTATTGATAAATTCATTAAAAAAGTATGATAAAATAAATTATAAAATTGTGCCATATAATGCATTTAAAACTAAATATTGTGTTAATTCAATTCTTCAAGTTTTAAGCTTTGTACAATCAAGGATGATGGTAAAGAGGCCTGCAAATACAGAAGATGCAATTAACATCGACTCTCAAGACAACCGGTTCTACGCACCGGAGTTGACCCGGATTTTATCCGGCCAATGGCTGTCACCTTTTCGGCGACCTATGGAAAAGAAGGGAAGGTGCTTATATCTATGCAATATGCTCAAAGACACAAAAGAGGATTTTTCCATAATAATGAAGGTAGCCTCAAACTATATTCCTAAAAATTTCTCTACCAAATAGAGATTGTGAGACAAGTGAGGGCTTCTTATAGAAATCAAGCGATAATCAAGTCACTTCTGTGATCAGTGTGGTTTTATACTACATACACATTGTTTGTAACGATAAAGAAAAATTAAAACTAAAGAAACAAATTTCTTAAGCTGTTGCAACTCCTTTTTTGTTATAAAAGCTTCACATGCTCGTACATACATATATAAATACATTTTTCCCTTTTCAACTTCTAAACGCGTTCGCCTTTAATTTAGTATAATATTATTCCTGCCGTAGCTATTGATGATGGTAAGAAATCTGATTTTTCGCTCGCAATTGCGACAGGTACGGATGATTATAATTTTTTGTTTTCCACCACAGCAATAAATCTTTTGTTCAGGCTTATTAAGAATAGAATTCCATATAGTTTCTACTCTTTGAATCCATTAATTCAGTTGCCAAATTTATTGAATTATGCGATTTAAATATTGGACATCATTTCAAAAATATACTGTACATATCAAATTTTGAGTTTATTAAGTGAGTTGTGATGGCAATCGAGTTGCAAAATTTGGCATCTTCACTTATTTATTTCTACATTTGTGCAATGCATGTTCCCTATTGGCAAAAGACTCGGAGAGCCAATTTTCATAAGCCTCCCTTGAGGCCAATTTCTCACCATTAAGCGCGTTCGCCATGGACAGGAAAAGATGGTAATCACTTGGTGCCAGGTCCGGACTATAAGGTGGGTGCATTAGGACCTCCCATCCGAGGTCCTGGTGCTTCTGGCGCGTCACCAAATCGTGTGTGGCCTGGCGTTGTCCTGCCGGAACACAATTTGGCCTTTGTTGATCAAAGATGGCCTCTTCTGGATAAGTGCTGCCTTCACGCGGTCCATTTGTTGGCAGTAGAGGGCCGAATTGAGCGTTTGACCATAGGGGAGCAGCTCGTAGTAGATGATTCGTTGCAAATCCCACCAAACACACAGCAAAGCCTTCCTGGCCGTCAATCCTGGTTTTCGTAAGTGATCCACTTTTCATCGCCAGTCACCAAACGCTTCAGATGGGTCGATTTTATTACGATTCAGCAGAGATTCGCAGATGGAAATTCGATCCATCAGGTTTTTTTGCGTTAGTTAGTGTGACACCCAAACATCGAGCATCCTTTTGAATCCTATGTTATGCAAATGGTTCCAAACGGTTTTCTGGCTTATCTTTAATTCCTCAGCAATTAAATAAGTGCTCACGTGACGGTCTGTTTCCACTATTTGGATGATTTTATCGCAATTTTCGACGGCAGCCTCCCGACGCGTGGTGCATCTTTGATATCGAAATTACCAGTACGGAACCTAGCAAACCACTTTTGTGCTATACGTTCGTTTACAGTATCGGGCCCATAAGCTAAATTAATTTTTTCAGCCGCTTTGGCTGCTTTTTCGCCTTGATCGAAGAAAAATTGTAAAATATAGCGAATTTTCTCTTTGCCGGTGTCCACCTTTGACGAGCGCTCATAACGTACTGAGTCAATCATTCGAAAAACTGTCAAAGACAAACATATGACATGATGCAACACGTAAAACTAGTACTATGGACAATAATGCCATCTCTTAGATAAAACCCGAACGAACTTTTTACTTCACCTAATAGTGTAGGTTTAATTTATTAGGAATTGTATAACGGCTAGCAACTGGTAATCAGGGTTTAGTGTTCTCACAAACTCGCGAAATCTCTACGTGTATTTTATACAATGTCAAATGGTGGCTTGTAATAAGCATAAGCAGAGCAGAAGCGATTGCCTCATTTGTCAGACACTTTTGTTCTTTTTTCTATTTTTGTTTGACGTAAAGAACTCTTAGCGAAAAATAAAAGCAATTTATAACCGTCTAAAGACTTACTTTCTTGCACTCCTTCCTCTATTACCGTAAAAATGACAAAATTAATTAAAATTAATGTATTTCTGATAATGAAATAAATCAGCTGGCCCTACATTTGTTTAAAAAAACATTAAGACGCCCACCACAAATTGCAGGAGGAGCTCGGTTGAAAATCACTTCGGCGGTTATGAAGCGCCAATATACACCTAATTCTGTTTTTACACGGTTCGAAAAAAAGCAAATTTTAATTTTTTTACACGATTCCATTTAGCACGATTCAAAAGCTTCTGGGCTTAAATTTTTTTTGGTTAAATTTAATTTCTGTAAAAAACATATGTATGTATGTTCATAGCATTATTATAGAGGAATTTCCTTTTAGTGCATTCATTCAAATTTATTTCTGAAAGCAATTAGAATATGTAGACGTGGTCGTTATAGGAATTTTTTATAGGCAAATTTGGTTTTCCAACTTTACATTAAATTTAATTTTAACGCATCCATCGGTGATTTCTACAACGAAACTATCTGTTAAATCTTCATCATACGTGTACAGTAGAGATGCCACTAAAGAAAAAATGGGAAAATCACTCATAATGTGGCTTGAGGACAATGCACAAAAACGGACTCCCGCAGACGGAAACAGTGTCAGACATTATATATGTAGGTATATACACGAATGTATGTGATATTGATTAAATTGTGTAAAGTTGTTCTTAAATTACCATTGTTTTTCACTCATTTCAATAGGTTTTATGCTTACGATCAATGTCTTTTTTACACGGTTTCAGTTTCCAAGTGAAATCTGAGTTACTTAAATTTTACCTATTTTTTAAACACTTTTATGTGTAGCGCTTTCGAAGTTCAGATTCGACCAACAGTTAATGTTTTTGTTATAGTAAAATTTAACTGAATCTCCTCAAATTTTGTTTAGTTGTTTTCCTTTCGTAAATTTATAGTCATCAAAACTGATTGAATTGAAAAATTGTTTTTTTTTTCTCCGATTTGCTTTAAAATTTATAATATATAAATGTGTCAAATAAAAGCGAGACCATCTATACGCATAAACGTAAAATTTCGGTAATAATCTTTAATTAAATCTTTTTAATGTATTTTGTTATTAGCTTAAATGTAATTCAGAATTTCTTCGACTGAAATTATTATTATTAATTACATAATTTATTTAATTAAAATAGTTTTTCTAAACTGGCTCACCACTCCCTCCTAAATATCGTTCACATTGATTTCTGGGTCAGATCCGTCATTTATTCACACGAAAATCGAAGAATACGCAGAAAATTTGAGGATTCTAGCAAACAGGAGGAAGACAAATGGCATTTTACTATGAAGCTTAATGCCTCACGACGATTTTTTTAATATAAATTTATATTTAAAAAATTAAAATCCATTTTTCTTATAGCATTTTTTGCAACTTTGCAACATTTACAAGGGATTTTAAAGCCCACCGTATCACAGTTTTTCTAATTAATTTTTTGGTAATTTTTAGTTTTTATATATTTATTGATTTAAGCCGAAGGCCCTGGCAGCCAGTGCTTTAGTTTGTAAGAGGAATAATTATTAATAATTGTTTCTCTTTTAAATAAATAAATAAATAAATATTTATTGATTTCTTTCCAATATTGTTTCTTATTTAACTGCATTTTGAATTCTATTCCTGGTGTAGAAGTAACTTCATAGATACAAGCTAATAAATTCGGCTATATATACATTATACGTAAATTCTAATTAGAGCAAAGAAACTATAATAATGAGAAGGTGCAAATTCATGGAGCCACTTAAAAATTCTTTGACAACTTCTGAAAAATCGCGGGTAAGGAATTCAACACGTTGTTAAATAACAGCCACCACATAAATAATTATTTTTACAGAGGCGGACAAGTGATTTTCTGCTAAAAACAGAGAAATCGTATGCAATTAATTTCTCTATGTTAATGTATGTATTTCTTTGCTTTGGACTTTTAACCAAACGAATTAATTACAAGATTGCTAAAAAGGTGTTTAAATCACTAATTTTTATTATCATATTTGAAATATTAAAATAATATTAAAAAAAAATTTATTAAGTATTAATAAATAATATTTTTTAAAAACAATTTAAATATAGATTTAAAATTAATTTAGAAAATCCGACATAAAGAAATAAGTTACAAAAATATTTATTTTAATCAAAAATTTTGAAGTTGTCTCATTTATGGACTGAAATCATAATTGCATTTGTTCCTCATCCTAGTTCATATGTCGATATAAATATGGTCATACACACAAGTATTTCTTATGAATATGATTTGAAATGCTAATGTTGTTGTCAACGATCTATATAAATACCAATTATGCCAACGAAACTTCAAAGTGATCAGTGGCGCAACGATTTGCGTCGTTTGATTTTTGTCCAAGCTGCGTGGATTCAAATCCTTCTCTCACTTCTTTTTCGCGTTTTATTTTTTGAAATTGGCAAATTTTAAATAGTCGACTAGGAATTGCTTGTTGATTCGGGGTACGAGGGAAAAGAAGTTGGCATACTTTTGTGTATGTATGGGTCTTTCATATACATGCAGGGACCTTTGAATGTGTTTGTATTTGACTTCAACTCAACTAGAATTTCTGATTTTTGTAAATTTTGTCATCGCCCCGAAGCAGACGTTTGTTGATGGCGGGGTAAAAGAAGGAAGGGCATGCGTATTATTAAAATTGTGTGCGTTTTTCGTATACATATTAAAATGCTTGAATGTATGCGTTTTCACTTTGGCGTGAGTTGAACATCAATTTCTGATTTTTAGCAAAATCTGACTTCGCTTGAGGAAATTGTTTGTTGATGAAGAGTAGAAGGGAAGAGGGTTTGTATGCGGTAGTTGTTTTTGTTGCATTTATGCTTATTCTTATGCGCAGAGAAGTAAAACGAGCTGCGCATATGGAGTTGTTTTTTTGATTGCTATTGGTGATGGTAAGAAATCTGATTTTTCGCTCGCAATTGCGACAGGTACGGATGATTATAATTTTTTGTTTTCCACCACAGCAATAAATCTTTTGTTCAGGCTTATTAAGAATAGAATTCCATATAGTTTCTACTCTTTGAATCCATTAATTCAGTTGCCAAATTTATTGAATTATGCGATTTAAATATTGGACATCATTTCAAAAATATACTGTACATATCAAATTTTGAGTTTATTAAGTGAGTTGTGATGGCAATCGAGTTGCAAAATTTGGCATCTTCACTTATTTATTTCTACATTTGTGCAATGCATGTTCCCTATTGGCAAAAGACTCGGAGAGCCAATTTTCATAAGCCTCCCTTGAGGCCAATTTCTCACCATTAAGCGCGTTCGCCATGGACAGGAAAAGATGGTAATCACTTGGTGCCAGGTCCGGACTATAAGGTGGGTGCATTAGGACCTCCCATCCGAGGTCCTGGTGCTTCTGGCGCGTCACCAAATCGTGTGTGGCCTGGCGTTGTCCTGCCGGAACACAATTTGGCCTTTGTTGATCAAAGATGGCCTCTTCTGGATAAGTGCTGCCTTCACGCGGTCCATTTGTTGGCAGTAGAGGGCCGAATTGAGCGTTTGACCATAGGGGAGCAGCTCGTAGTAGATGATTCGTTGCAAATCCCACCAAACACACAGCAAAGCCTTCCTGGCCGTCAATCCTGGTTTTCGTAAGTGATCCACTTTTCATCGCCAGTCACCAAACGCTTCAGATGGGTCGATTTTATTACGATTCAGCAGAGATTCGCAGATGGAAATTCGATCCATCAGGTTTTTTTGCGTTAGTTAGTGTGACACCCAAACATCGAGCATCCTTTTGAATCCTATGTTATGCAAATGGTTCCAAACGGTTTTCTGGCTTATCTTTAATTCCTCAGCAATTAAATAAGTGCTCACGTGACGGTCTGTTTCCACTATTTGGATGATTTTATCGCAATTTTCGACGGCAGCCTCCCGACGCGTGGTGCATCTTTGATATCGAAATTACCAGTACGGAACCTAGCAAACCACTTTTGTGCTATACGTTCGTTTACAGTATCGGGCCCATAAGCTAAATTAATTTTTTCAGCCGCTTTGGCTGCTTTTTCGCCTTGATCGAAGAAAAATTGTAAAATATAGCGAATTTTCTCTTTGCCGGTGTCCACCTTTGACGAGCGCTCATAACGTACTGAGTCAATCATTCGAAAAACTGTCAAAGACAAACATATGACATGATGCAACACGTAAAACTAGTACTATGGACAATAATGCCATCTCTTAGATAAAACCCGAACGAACTTTTTACTTCACCTAATAGTGTAGGTTTAATTTATTAGGAATTGTATAACGGCTAGCAACTGGTAATCAGGGTTTAGTGTTCTCACAAACTCGCGAAATCTCTACGTGTATTTTATACAATGTCAAATGGTGGCTTGTAATAAGCATAAGCAGAGCAGAAGCGATTGCCTCATTTGTCAGACACTTTTGTTCTTTTTTCTATTTTTGTTTGACGTAAAGAACTCTTAGCGAAAAATAAAAGCAATTTATAACCGTCTAAAGACTTACTTTCTTGCACTCCTTCCTCTATTACCGTAAAAATGACAAAATTAATTAAAATTAATGTATTTCTGATAATGAAATAAATCAGCTGGCCCTACATTTGTTTAAAAAAACATTAAGACGCCCACCACAAATTGCAGGAGGAGCTCGGTTGAAAATCACTTCGGCGGTTATGAAGCGCCAATATACACCTAATTCTGTTTTTACACGGTTCGAAAAAAAGCAAATTTTAATTTTTTTACACGATTCCATTTAGCACGATTCAAAAGCTTCTGGGCTTAAATTTTTTTTGGTTAAATTTAATTTCTGTAAAAAACATATGTATGTATGTTCATAGCATTATTATAGAGGAATTTCCTTTTAGTGCATTCATTCAAATTTATTTCTGAAAGCAATTAGAATATGTAGACGTGGTCGTTATAGGAATTTTTTATAGGCAAATTTGGTTTTCCAACTTTACATTAAATTTAATTTTAACGCATCCATCGGTGATTTCTACAACGAAACTATCTGTTAAATCTTCATCATACGTGTACAGTAGAGATGCCACTAAAGAAAAAATGGGAAAATCACTCATAATGTGGCTTGAGGACAATGCACAAAAACGGACTCCCGCAGACGGAAACAGTGTCAGACATTATATATGTAGGTATATACACGAATGTATGTGATATTGATTAAATTGTGTAAAGTTGTTCTTAAATTACCATTGTTTTTCACTCATTTCAATAGGTTTTATGCTTACGATCAATGTCTTTTTTACACGGTTTCAGTTTCCAAGTGAAATCTGAGTTACTTAAATTTTACCTATTTTTTAAACACTTTTATGTGTAGCGCTTTCGAAGTTCAGATTCGACCAACAGTTAATGTTTTTGTTATAGTAAAATTTAACTGAATCTCCTCAAATTTTGTTTAGTTGTTTTCCTTTCGTAAATTTATAGTCATCAAAACTGATTGAATTGAAAAATTGTTTTTTTTTTCTCCGATTTGCTTTAAAATTTATAATATATAAATGTGTCAAATAAAAGCGAGACCATCTATACGCATAAACGTAAAATTTCGGTAATAATCTTTAATTAAATCTTTTTAATGTATTTTGTTATTAGCTTAAATGTAATTCAGAATTTCTTCGACTGAAATTATTATTATTAATTACATAATTTATTTAATTAAAATAGTTTTTCTAAACTGGCTCACCACTCCCTCCTAAATATCGTTCACATTGATTTCTGGGTCAGATCCGTCATTTATTCACACGAAAATCGAAGAATACGCAGAAAATTTGAGGATTCTAGCAAACAGGAGGAAGACAAATGGCATTTTACTATGAAGCTTAATGCCTCACGACGATTTTTTTAATATAAATTTATATTTAAAAAATTAAAATCCATTTTTCTTATAGCATTTTTTGCAACTTTGCAACATTTACAAGGGATTTTAAAGCCCACCGTATCACAGTTTTTCTAATTAATTTTTTGGTAATTTTTAGTTTTTATATATTTATTGATTTAAGCCGAAGGCCCTGGCAGCCAGTGCTTTAGTTTGTAAGAGGAATAATTATTAATAATTGTTTCTCTTTTAAATAAATAAATAAATAAATATTTATTGATTTCTTTCCAATATTGTTTCTTATTTAACTGCATTTTGAATTCTATTCCTGGTGTAGAAGTAACTTCATAGATACAAGCTAATAAATTCGGCTATATATACATTATACGTAAATTCTAATTAGAGCAAAGAAACTATAATAATGAGAAGGTGCAAATTCATGGAGCCACTTAAAAATTCTTTGACAACTTCTGAAAAATCGCGGGTAAGGAATTCAACACGTTGTTAAATAACAGCCACCACATAAATAATTTTTTTTACAGAGGCGGACAAGTGATTTTCTGCTAAAAACAGAGAAATCGTATGCAATTAATTTTTCTATGTTAATGTATGTATTTCTTTGCTTTGGACTTTTAACCAAACGAATTAATTACAAGATTGCTAAAAAGGTGTTTAAATCACTAATTTTTATTATCATATTTGAAATATTAAAATAATATTAAAAAAAAATTTATTAAGTATTAATAAATAATATTTTTTAAAAACAATTTAAATATAGATTTAAAATTAATTTAGAAAATCCGACATAAAGAAATAAGTTACAAAAATATTTATTTTAATCAAAAATTTTGAAGTTGTCTCATTTATGGACTGAAATCATAATTGCATTTGTTCCTCATCCTAGTTCATATGTCGATATAAATATGGTCATACACACAAGTATTTCTTATGAATATGATTTGAAATGCTAATGTTGTTGTCAACGATCTATATAAATACCAATTATGCCAACGAAACTTCAAAGTGATCAGTGGCGCAACGATTTGCGTCGTTTGATTTTTGTCCAAGCTGCGTGGATTCAAATCCTTCTCTCACTTCTTTTTCGCGTTTTATTTTTTGAAATTGGCAAATTTTAAATAGTCGACTAGGAATTGCTTGTTGATTCGGGGTACGAGGGAAAAGAAGTTGGCATACTTTTGTGTATGTATGGGTCTTTCATATACATGCAGGGACCTTTGAATGTGTTTGTATTTGACTTCAACTCAACTAGAATTTCTGATTTTTGTAAATTTTGTCATCGCCCCGAAGCAGACGTTTGTTGATGGCGGGGTAAAAGAAGGAAGGGCATGCGTATTATTAAAATTGTGTGCGTTTTTCGTATACATATTAAAATGCTTGAATGTATGCGTTTTCACTTTGGCGTGAGTTGAACATCAATTTCTGATTTTTAGCAAAATCTGACTTCGCTTGAGGAAATTGTTTGTTGATGAAGAGTAGAAGGGAAGAGGGTTTGTATGCGGTAGTTGTTTTTGTTGCATTTATGCTTATTCTTATGCGCAGAGAAGTAAAACGAGCTGCGCATATGGAGTTGTTTTTTTGATTGCTATTGGTGATGGTAAGAAATCTGATTTTTCGCTCGCAATTGCGACAGGTACGGATGATTATAATTTTTTGTTTTCCACCACAGCAATAAATCTTTTGTTCAGGCTTATTAAGAATAGAATTCCATATAGTTTCTACTCTTTGAATCCATTAATTCAGTTGCCAAATTTATTGAATTATGCGATTTAAATATTGGACATCATTTCAAAAATATACTGTACATATCAAATTTTGAGTTTATTAAGTGAGTTGTGATGGCAATCGAGTTGCAAAATTTGGCATCTTCACTTATTTATTTCTACATTTGTGCAATGCATGTTCCCTATTGGCAAAAGACTCGGAGAGCCAATTTTCATAAGCCTCCCTTGAGGCCAATTTCTCACCATTAAGCGCGTTCGCCATGGACAGGAAAAGATGGTAATCACTTGGTGCCAGGTCCGGACTATAAGGTGGGTGCATTAGGACCTCCCATCCGAGGTCCTGGTGCTTCTGGCGCGTCACCAAATCGTGTGTGGCCTGGCGTTGTCCTGCCGGAACACAATTTGGCCTTTGTTGATCAAAGATGGCCTCTTCTGGATAAGTGCTGCCTTCACGCGGTCCATTTGTTGGCAGTAGAGGGCCGAATTGAGCGTTTGACCATAGGGGAGCAGCTCGTAGTAGATGATTCGTTGCAAATCCCACCAAACACACAGCAAAGCCTTCCTGGCCGTCAATCCTGGTTTTCGTAAGTGATCCACTTTTCATCGCCAGTCACCAAACGCTTCAGATGGGTCGATTTTATTACGATTCAGCAGAGATTCGCAGATGGAAATTCGATCCATCAGGTTTTTTTGCGTTAGTTAGTGTGACACCCAAACATCGAGCATCCTTTTGAATCCTATGTTATGCAAATGGTTCCAAACGGTTTTCTGGCTTATCTTTAATTCCTCAGCAATTAAATAAGTGCTCACGTGACGGTCTGTTTCCACTATTTGGATGATTTTATCGCAATTTTCGACGGCAGCCTCCCGACGCGTGGTGCATCTTTGATATCGAAATTACCAGTACGGAACCTAGCAAACCACTTTTGTGCTATACGTTCGTTTACAGTATCGGGCCCATAAGCTAAATTAATTTTTTCAGCCGCTTTGGCTGCTTTTTCGCCTTGATCGAAGAAAAATTGTAAAATATAGCGAATTTTCTCTTTGCCGGTGTCCACCTTTGACGAGCGCTCATAACGTACTGAGTCAATCATTCGAAAAACTGTCAAAGACAAACATATGACATGATGCAACACGTAAAACTAGTACTATGGACAATAATGCCATCTCTTAGATAAAACCCGAACGAACTTTTTACTTCACCTAATAGTGTAGGTTTAATTTATTAGGAATTGTATAACGGCTAGCAACTGGTAATCAGGGTTTAGTGTTCTCACAAACTCGCGAAATCTCTACGTGTATTTTATACAATGTCAAATGGTGGCTTGTAATAAGCATAAGCAGAGCAGAAGCGATTGCCTCATTTGTCAGACACTTTTGTTCTTTTTTCTATTTTTGTTTGACGTAAAGAACTCTTAGCGAAAAATAAAAGCAATTTATAACCGTCTAAAGACTTACTTTCTTGCACTCCTTCCTCTATTACCGTAAAAATGACAAAATTAATTAAAATTAATGTATTTCTGATAATGAAATAAATCAGCTGGCCCTACATTTGTTTAAAAAAACATTAAGACGCCCACCACAAATTGCAGGAGGAGCTCGGTTGAAAATCACTTCGGCGGTTATGAAGCGCCAATATACACCTAATTCTGTTTTTACACGGTTCGAAAAAAAGCAAATTTTAATTTTTTTACACGATTCCATTTAGCACGATTCAAAAGCTTCTGGGCTTAAATTTTTTTTGGTTAAATTTAATTTCTGTAAAAAACATATGTATGTATGTTCATAGCATTATTATAGAGGAATTTCCTTTTAGTGCATTCATTCAAATTTATTTCTGAAAGCAATTAGAATATGTAGACGTGGTCGTTATAGGAATTTTTTATAGGCAAATTTGGTTTTCCAACTTTACATTAAATTTAATTTTAACGCATCCATCGGTGATTTCTACAACGAAACTATCTGTTAAATCTTCATCATACGTGTACAGTAGAGATGCCACTAAAGAAAAAATGGGAAAATCACTCATAATGTGGCTTGAGGACAATGCACAAAAACGGACTCCCGCAGACGGAAACAGTGTCAGACATTATATATGTAGGTATATACACGAATGTATGTGATATTGATTAAATTGTGTAAAGTTGTTCTTAAATTACCATTGTTTTTCACTCATTTCAATAGGTTTTATGCTTACGATCAATGTCTTTTTTACACGGTTTCAGTTTCCAAGTGAAATCTGAGTTACTTAAATTTTACCTATTTTTTAAACACTTTTATGTGTAGCGCTTTCGAAGTTCAGATTCGACCAACAGTTAATGTTTTTGTTATAGTAAAATTTAACTGAATCTCCTCAAATTTTGTTTAGTTGTTTTCCTTTCGTAAATTTATAGTCATCAAAACTGATTGAATTGAAAAATTGTTTTTTTTTTCTCCGATTTGCTTTAAAATTTATAATATATAAATGTGTCAAATAAAAGCGAGACCATCTATACGCATAAACGTAAAATTTCGGTAATAATCTTTAATTAAATCTTTTTAATGTATTTTGTTATTAGCTTAAATGTAATTCAGAATTTCTTCGACTGAAATTATTATTATTAATTACATAATTTATTTAATTAAAATAGTTTTTCTAAACTGGCTCACCACTCCCTCCTAAATATCGTTCACATTGATTTCTGGGTCAGATCCGTCATTTATTCACACGAAAATCGAAGAATACGCAGAAAATTTGAGGATTCTAGCAAACAGGAGGAAGACAAATGGCATTTTACTATGAAGCTTAATGCCTCACGACGATTTTTTTAATATAAATTTATATTTAAAAAATTAAAATCCATTTTTCTTATAGCATTTTTTGCAACTTTGCAACATTTACAAGGGATTTTAAAGCCCACCGTATCACAGTTTTTCTAATTAATTTTTTGGTAATTTTTAGTTTTTATATATTTATTGATTTAAGCCGAAGGCCCTGGCAGCCAGTGCTTTAGTTTGTAAGAGGAATAATTATTAATAATTGTTTCTCTTTTAAATAAATAAATAAATAAATATTTATTGATTTCTTTCCAATATTGTTTCTTATTTAACTGCATTTTGAATTCTATTCCTGGTGTAGAAGTAACTTCATAGATACAAGCTAATAAATTCGGCTATATATACATTATACGTAAATTCTAATTAGAGCAAAGAAACTATAATAATGAGAAGGTGCAAATTCATGGAGCCACTTAAAAATTCTTTGACAACTTCTGAAAAATCGCGGGTAAGGAATTCAACACGTTGTTAAATAACAGCCACCACATAAATAATTTTTTTTACAGAGGCGGACAAGTGATTTTCTGCTAAAAACAGAGAAATCGTATGCAATTAATTTTTCTATGTTAATGTATGTATTTCTTTGCTTTGGACTTTTAACCAAACGAATTAATTACAAGATTGCTAAAAAGGTGTTTAAATCACTAATTTTTATTATCATATTTGAAATATTAAAATAATATTAAAAAAAAATTTATTAAGTATTAATAAATAATATTTTTTAAAAACAATTTAAATATAGATTTAAAATTAATTTAGAAAATCCGACATAAAGAAATAAGTTACAAAAATATTTATTTTAATCAAAAATTTTGAAGTTGTCTCATTTATGGACTGAAATCATAATTGCATTTGTTCCTCATCCTAGTTCATATGTCGATATAAATATGGTCATACACACAAGTATTTCTTATGAATATGATTTGAAATGCTAATGTTGTTGTCAACGATCTATATAAATACCAATTATGCCAACGAAACTTCAAAGTGATCAGTGGCGCAACGATTTGCGTCGTTTGATTTTTGTCCAAGCTGCGTGGATTCAAATCCTTCTCTCACTTCTTTTTCGCGTTTTATTTTTTGAAATTGGCAAATTTTAAATAGTCGACTAGGAATTGCTTGTTGATTCGGGGTACGAGGGAAAAGAAGTTGGCATACTTTTGTGTATGTATGGGTCTTTCATATACATGCAGGGACCTTTGAATGTGTTTGTATTTGACTTCAACTCAACTAGAATTTCTGATTTTTGTAAATTTTGTCATCGCCCCGAAGCAGACGTTTGTTGATGGCGGGGTAAAAGAAGGAAGGGCATGCGTATTATTAAAATTGTGTGCGTTTTTCGTATACATATTAAAATGCTTGAATGTATGCGTTTTCACTTTGGCGTGAGTTGAACATCAATTTCTGATTTTTAGCAAAATCTGACTTCGCTTGAGGAAATTGTTTGTTGATGAAGAGTAGAAGGGAAGAGGGTTTGTATGCGGTAGTTGTTTTTGTTGCATTTATGCTTATTCTTATGCGCAGAGAAGTAAAACGAGCTGCGCATATGGAGTTGTTTTTTTGATTGATTTTTTGTGGTTATGAATGAATGAAAATATTTGAAGTTATTTGCTTTTAACACGTTCACGCCGGCATTGCAATTCATGTTTCGCGCCCATAGGCGGTTGCGTTGATAGCTTTTTGTTCTATCAGACGGGGCCGAACTAAATGTTTCAACGAAAGATTATCGCACGGGAAAACGGTCTAATAAAACTTAAATAATAATGTTTTTGTTAAATAATTGAAATATTTAATTATGTTTTTGTTATAAGTACTATTGAATTAGTTATGTTTGGTGATGCACACGGATTGGTAGTACAATCATATGCGAGCCAGGTGGAGGTGGTACACGCCGGCGTGAACGTGTTAAATGACTTTATGCATTCTTTAGGTATTACATATGTATAAATGCTCATATTATCATGCATACATGTACATATGTACATACATATGCATGTATAATATATGTAAAATATTTAATTAATATTAAAATAAAAATTTATAAAAATATTTAATATAAAATAGCTATTTAATTTTCTAATTTCATTTCGTAGTTTTTTCCAATTTATTTTATGACTTAGTTTAAATGTTATATTTATTTATAACTATTAAGAATTATTCAATCCAAAAATCAAGCATATTTTATCCACCGGCAAACATGCATACATACATATATTTGTATGAACATATTATGTCTTCATTTGTAAACACACATAATTACCATGACAACATACATAACATACATACATATAAGCTGCCTAGTTGAACTTGCAAAAAATACTCTTCGCATCGTCAACAAAGCGTATGCCGCAAGCAGTACCTCTCCCCGCGCACAGCTCTTACACAAGCCACAGCTCAAAAAATTAGAAGTTGTAGAAATTTCTTTAATCGTTGCGCAAAACATAATCTCGATAAGGCGAACAAATGTACTGCAATTCAAATATTAATATTCCCTAAATGCCCTCAAAGCATACGATTCTCATAAATATAACTTGAATTTAATTCTAAAAGAGTTTAGTAATGTCAAATAAATTCAAAATGTATTAAAATTTGGCAAAACTGCACCTTTAATTAACATAAACTAATGAGCATTCCTTATTGAGATCATGTAAGCATTGTTCGCCTACACGCGCGCGCACTGTCCAAATCAGCGAAGTCGAATGTGGAAGAAGTGCGCGCGGGGAGAACATATTCTTTCGCATACTTAACTGAATAAGAACAAGAGAAACCAATGTTCTATTTCTTTGATTCGGTATAAGTACAGAATACGCCACAGTTTTTTTTTTTTGCTGTGCTGTGGCACTGTTGGTGGCGCGCAAGAGCTACAAGGGTTTTTGGTACTTTTGCTTCTGGTGCAAGTTAAAATTAATTTCGCAGGAGCCAATATCACTTATTCCAATAATTATTTTTTTAATTTTATTTATTATATTTAATATATTTTTATATTAATAAGAAATTAATAACGTAATGAACATAAAAATAAAAAAAAATATAATTTATAAAATTTATTTTTATGTGGTGCTGTGGCGTAGTTGTTAGTGCGTGTGTGTATTTGTATTTTTGGTTTTTGTTGCTTCTTCGCGAGTTCAAATTCCTCTCGCTGAGATATATTATTTCATAATTTCTTTTATTATTTTTTATATTTATTTATTTTATATTTACTAATATTTTTTGCATATTCTAAATAAAAAATAATAAAATTATAGATTCTGTGTTAGAGTAATGAACTTTTCATAATTATAATAAAATATGTAATTATACGTTGTCTTGTCTGTGCTGTCCCAGAGAATCTATAATATTTGTAGATTATTATAGACTCTTTAGTCCCCTATAATTTCAATTCGTGAATCCTAATGGGTCGTGTTTTGGCTTTCGACCAGTTCCTAATAGGTTTTGTCCGTGCTAGATTATCAGATTTAATTTTTGTTGCTGTTTTTTAAAAATCTGCAGTATATCAGCGCCATCTGTGGGTTCAGTCACCAGCTTATAATTTGTATTGTCTTATAGCGTCATCTAGCGAAGCGATGTAAGAAGTCCGTAATGAATTTCTGCGTAGCGCGTACGCAAACCAGAATATTCGAATATAGGAATTTATACCAATGAGAGAAAGCGAAAATTTTAAATCGAATCCATGAGCGAATTTTCTTACCACATCGCGTAAAAACTGGTTGATTGTAATCACCATAAATAAATCCATTGCTCAAAGAAGATTGTCCTTCCACAGAAATATTTTAGTCTGTAATATTAATATTTAATCCAAAAATGGTATTATGTATTTATGAATATATATATAATATATACATATATATATCTAAAAGAGTTGAATTGCAAGGAAAATATCTCGCCCGTAAAACTTGCAACGAAAGTTGACATTTACTTCGTAGGGGAAGTTGCGAATTCGTTAAAATAACATACACTCTGCATTGAGGGATTAGAAGTTATAAAAATATGGAACGCATAGATCTATAATATATAATATAATACTTCTTTTTTTACAACGCAAGCTGGTTTTGGATTTCTTTATTTTACCAGAAAGTGGTATTGACCAAAAGTGCCGTGACCATTGCTAAACAAGGTTCTTGCTACCGTCGTAATGTCAATAACGCATTCTTAAGCTGCCGAAAATAAAATTTTGGTTACACTTAGGAAAGATTTGTGGTAAAAATCGTATTTACTGGTATTTTTACAATTTATCGGCCATAAAGCAAGTAGAATAACTGCCATGTTGAATGAAAATAATTGTTTAATAAAATTAAAAAAATTTAATTATAAGGATGTATAAAATTATTATTTTTTTTATTAAAATAAACAAACTGTTTAAATGAACGAACTCAATTGTATGTCACGGCTGAAATTTTATTGATGCGGGATATGCCAAGTTAAAAATGTTGAGTTTTAGATAGAACGGAAGAACACAAAAAAATAAAAGTGAGCAACAAAGTAAAGAACAAAAGCAAAGCCGGTAGGGGATAAGAAGTTCAGACAAATGATAAAATAAATACGTTAAATGTAACAAGGGAATACTCTAAAATACCCGACAAATTTTTGAAAAGTATAAGCGATAATAATACACCGAAATTATGGTAATAGGTGTATGCGAAGAATCAAGTTTAGAGCTAAAAGTAGGCGAATAATCAAACTACAACGATGAGAGAACATTTCATGATATGTTTAGAAAAATATATGTGATTTCGAAAAATTTATATGAACCCCTAGTACAGTGAGAAAATATACAGCATTGGCCAAAACTAAAGCACCCCCCTAGTGCAATTTTTGCTAATGCTGTTTTTTTTTTAATAAATGAATTGGAAATTAATTTTTTTTTGCATTTTATTTATGTTTATACACGTATGTTCAATTTAAGTAAATCAATATACTTGTTGTTTATTTTTTTAATTTGAAATGTTTAGCATAAAATAGTTTACAATAGTCCAAAATTCGATTATGCGTTGGCTATAGGAAGCAGAACAAAGTAACGATCAATAACAAATATCCAATGTCTCTTATTGACGATTTACTGCATTGAGGCGGTATGAATTTTTGATAATGTCGTTTAGGCTGAAGAATGCACAGGCAACTTTTCAGAAGTCTATAAATAAAATATTTGCGGACAATGACAGCGACAAGCGTAAGAACATTTAGAAAGCTGACGAAAATTGACCTAAAGCAACAGAAATATTTTCAGTTCCGAAAAAGTTCAAAGTTTTTTGGTCTATGTTCATGCTTGGAGAGGCTCATCAAATATTTTAGAACCTTAGTTAAGCCCTCCACGATCTTACAAATAAGATAAAAAATTCAGTTTAGAGAAACATCCTTAGGGCTCGGCGCGATATGATTAAGGGGCAACTTAAAATATTTTTACGAAATTTAGTAAGCAGAAGGTTGTTTTTATAATTGGTTTGTTTTTGATGTCTAAAACTCGCTGCATGTCGCTTATGTTAATTAAATTATTCCTAATAAAAAAATTCAAAATTTATTTTATTTAAAAATGTTTCTAATTTATTTTTTAATAAAAAATATCTAGTTTTGTTTACTTATATCGCCTAATAAAATGGCTTGAATCCAATATTAAGCAAAGTTTTATAACCAATACATACGAATATGTATGCATGCCTTTACGATACTTTAGTTTCTGCTCAGATATATTCCCAACAACAACTAAAAAACAATAATTATATATCATATATGTAGGTAACATTAACCATTAGTTTTACTGGCTTATCGTCTTATTGTTTTAGAATCGCTTTTCACTATGAAATAGTCTAAAGTATATTTAGTTAATGGCTTTTTAAACGTATATTAAGTATATTAATATGTATATATATTGCATTAGTATTAGATAATTCATTTTAAAAAACAATTTGCAATTTCTCTGAGTGAATGATACGAAAATATAAATATTTTTGACTTTAAATAATTGCTATCTACATATCATTGTTTTTCGTTAATAAGTTATTTTCACAATAATTAATATGGGGATGACGGGAAATATGATTGAATATTCCTATAATCGCTTTCTCCAATTTATTTCTTTTCTTTTATAAGGAAATTAGTTTATAATTTGAAAAATATACATATTTTTTAATAAATAAAACACTTTTTGATCTCATAATCGTTCATTTGAAAATTTTATTCTACTCCAAGTAGTCGTATATGCTTATGGTAATAAGACAAAATAATGTATGTACTGATAAACCATTTTTTTTTCATAGAATATAATGTGTAATGATTCTCTTTATCCAAAACTATAGAAAAACTATACTGTTACATCAAATATTAAAAAAAAGCGAGGAAAGTTTTAATGGTATATACGTTAACAGGAATTTTGTCTTAAAAGGTGCCCCATTGAGCTTTCACAGAGATTTTAACCTCTTATTAACGAAAAAAGCTTTGTGGCTTACAGCAGCTGTTGACTAAAAACCGAACACCAAACACTAAAGAAGACGGTGATTCCTTGTATAAAAGCGCAGTTTTACTCTGGCAGCGAAGCTGACAACAATCCATTAAGTTCGTAAGTAATTCGCGGATGTTGATTTCGACAGTGCTGCGGGCTTAAAAAATGACAGAAGCTGGGTAAAATGTATATAAGTTAAAATATTTATTAAAACTGCAGCAGTAGTTCCTTTTTTTGGAATCTTCAAAGTGTACACTTGTGAAATTGAACTAGTTCACAAAATAGTTTATATGTTTCTGTGTTTCGATATACCAATAAGCGAACCCGTATCAATATGGATAAAGAAATGCAAATATATACTCGTACTCACATATATTTGTAAAGATATATATATATACAAATTTAAGTATTTGTGTATATGCAGTTAAATATTGATTCCAGTCACCGTAATATTCATAAACCGAACGGTAAATTATCAAAAACTAATCTACCAACATTGAGGTAGAAGAAGAAACTCGTGGTTGAAGGGAGAATGGTTACGAATGGTCTTGCACTATGCCAGAGGTTTGGACAATTAAGCAGTCACATTCTTTCAGAAAGGCCGACCATATACACAAGAAAAAGCCACTGACCAAGGGTGAGATATGCACATGAGTGGTGGTTTGTCGGTTGTCGTTCAGCTGGCATGGCCATTATTATTTTTTTGCTTGCAACTACTATGACAAGGTTAACATTGGTCTTCTTAAAGCACTTGTTGCTCGTTCACTTGTTACTTTCGTGATTGCCCATTACTTATTAACAAGGAAGTTAGCGCTGAGACTGAGTGTGGGGTAAGTGAAGATGTTGGGGAATCATGTCAACTTGAGAGTTGGCTAAGAGTTGGAGGTAAAAAAGTACAAGTTGTGCATTTACACGATTGTATCTATTGTATATGTACACAAATATTATGTATATATCGTATATATATTTAAGTTTAATCTATACGTATATACATACATCCATACATCTGACCTATTGGCTCTCATTAACAGCTCTAAAACTAGTAGAATGTCATTCGCAATATCCGACATCCGTCAAGTCGCTATAAAGTAGAGACAAGTAATGAGCCACTTATTCTTACACATGTTGTTACTTACACTTACATACCATATACTCGTAAATATATATGTATGTGTATATGGATTATTGAATGTACTTTACCTTTTTGGCTGGCTGAGATTTTAATTTGGTGAAAATAAGCATGTATGTAGTTAGTATTCATTCTGCGATATAGCGATATTGCGATGTCAATATCTATGTACGAATATATGTATTTGTGTGCAATGAAAACAATTTTTCAAACGGATTAAATAATCTGGACTTGAACAATCGAGGCAATTAATCTTATAACGGAACTCCCTCTAAATGAGTAAATTATTGGTTATGTGCTGGTTCTTGAGGGGAGGTAACACGTGAATTTAATTGTATATATAAATATTAGATACTTTTTTCCTTTGCTTTTTTAAGCCTATCAGTAAGTTTACTAATCTTACGACTAAATTATAAACTTGTTACCTCGAGTTAACTCAGAGGATTGGGATGATTTTTCAGTTTTGTGAGGTACTTCGCTCTGATTCTTTCAACTCTAGACTTAACTGGTAGGATACATTACGAATGTACCACAGTGTCCCGTAATTACTCAGGGAATTTTGAATTGGAACCTATTCATATATTTTCTCAACATTATTTGCACCGGTCATACCCTACAGTTGAATACCATACATCCAAATTGGCTTTGTAATTAGCTTGCAAATGAGTACTTTGCATTCTAGTTTTCGCCTAGAGTTCTTATGTAAAAGCTACTTTTAATTTCATATGTAATATTTTGGCATCTAGTATGTGTATTTCTAACTAACTGTATGCCGAGATATGGACATAGTTATACCATTTAAATTAAATGCAGGACATGTTTGTGGGCGTAATGTAAACGTAACGTGTTCCCATTTTTGCTCATTGGCTTTAATTAGCCAGTTTGCCAGCCATTCTGCGATGAGAAGTAAATGGCTCTCAATCGCTTTCAATGGCTTTTGGGGCATTTATCATGACATAATATGGCTGTGTCTTCCGCGAACGTGTTTTTCACGAAAACCGAATTGGTGTTCTGGTATCTTTGATAGCAGAATTTTTTCGATTAATTTGATTTGATTTATGTGGCTCTTCTACTGTTACTCTACGATGTAACAAATATTTCACGTTGTAGATGAGATGAACATTGCACTTTACTTCTATCAAGTATATTTATAGCAGATTTAATATTATAGCCTGCTTCTACAAGAGTCTCCTAAATTTCGTCCGGCGTGACTGTAGATTCTATTCCCTTAACTACAACAGTTAGACCTTTTGAGCTCTTTAGTTGTTATGAGTAATAGTTTTTATTACGAGGGTTATTTCCAATTAACATTTGTCGTACATAGTTACATTTTTTTGAGATTACTCATTTTTATTGAGCTAAACATCCTTTTAATATTGAAACGGCGGTCTAAGCCTGCAGTGTCTATGACCGTTTTTTCGCACTGCGCTTATCGCTTTCCTGTGCTTTTGCATTTACATTGTTAGCGATTGCCTGCTGTGTGGTTGTTTGCTGATTTCTCTCTTCACTGGGCTCCTTGGTTGTTGCTGTTTTTTGTTTTGTTGTTGTCGATGTAGGCCATGTTGGCGCTACAAAACTAAAGTAGGCATTAGAGAGCCTTCGTTCTGGCGGCATTATTTTTTTGTAATCTCAGAATAACTGTATTTATTTTGTTTGAACTATTTGTTCATTTTTATAATATTATATTCGCATTTGTTTCTGTTTTGTTGTTTTTTTTTTGCTTAAATTGTTTTGCGAAAGTCACAATAGGCACTCGACTAACTTATTTGGCTTTTCACTGACTATTTTAATTTATTTTTTTTTATAAGATAAGCCCTGAATTATGTGTATGCCCTCGATGCAATAAGGCCACGGTGTACCCATAATTAGAGTTTGATACATTTCGAGTAAAGAGGAAAGGTTGGAGAAAACCTAAAAACTCTAAATATTCTCCAGTCATATTCATTTTAAACTTTTATTTTGCAAATTCAATTCCTATGACTTAGATTTATTATTATTATTATTTATTATTTATTATAATTAAAAATTACAACAAATTGGAAACACTAGTTACTAGAACTATGGGTTAAACTTAAATATAGAAAACAGAGAGTTAATGTAAACAGCACAGAATCATCAGATCAAAGTTTGGCTTTCAAAAGTTTATTTTTAGGGCCTTAAAATACATACATACATAGCCGATCTTGCTGGGATGGTGAAGTTAAACTCGCTAAGTAAGAATGTGCTATTGACATTTGCTTTCGTTAAATTTATTAGGGGGACAGACACAGCAATAAATTAATTTCAAATTCCCTGGCAAAATGAAAAATTTCGAAATCAATTTCAAGGACAGTCACAAGTTGCATCATTTACATTTTAAAATTGTACCAGCAGAGTTTTTTCTTTAAACAAAACACAATATGTATACGAATAGAAGTAATTTTTGGCTTTTGTATTCAATCTGTTGAATACTAATGTGAAGCATACTAAGACCTTAAGTCGAATTTTTTTAAGATTTAAAGATAATACTTTTTTACTTCGAAATATTGGGTTTGCCATGTCGTATGAGCAACATTTAGTCAATGGGGGAAAAATGCCAAAAATAAGTAGATAAAAGTTTACTCCACAGGATTTCGAAAGCATATACATACATTTATGGTATAACTGTTGCTTAGGGTTGCCGGATTTTCCACTTCGGCTGAGAAAATTAAGTAATTTTAAGAATACTTTATGTGAAATAATTCATAATAATTCGTAGTATAATAATTATCTTACACAAGAAGTTTAATTAAAAAAAATGACAAAAAATTTAATTTTAAATCCAATATTTATCACTGTTTCGTATCAATAATTTATCTCCTTTTTCACTTTTTGTAAACGCGTGAAATTCCCTACAATTCATATTAAAATTATTTTTTTTGTAGCTCACTTTCAACTGTTTCAATCGAAAGTCGATTTCTTAGTAGAACAATAATCTAAAAGTTGACAACATATTTATTTTGATAATTTAGTATTAGTAATTTCATTCAATTAACCCATATGTAGCAATGGTATTATGATATAATTTTATACATTTTTGTTGCATAACTTTTCTTTAAATTTTGTGTTTGTTTTGGAATGGAATTTAAGTATTTGATTCGAATGTGATTTCCATACGTAAAAAATGTTTTTTTTTTTATTTCTCTGCCTACATGTATACTCGTATTGTTAATTTTTTTTGTTTTGCTATCATTAATTTCCGAAGAACTTTCTCCAAAAGTTTAATTTTATTCAAAAATGTGGTTTTTGGTTTCAGCTGATAATTGCACTTGCTTTACAATTTCCCACTAAATGGTTTTTTGATTCGCACAAATATACGCTTTCATTGGTAATGTAGTTTTTCAATCTACTTCGCACTGGTTTTTTAACTAGTTCCGCTGGGTACCCCAAATATCGAATCAGCACACTTGGTACTTTTATTGTTAAATTATTGTATTTATATTCAAATTTAAGTGGTTCAGCTGGAATTTGATAGAGTAAGCAATATCTACAGGCATCCCCGAATTATACGCATACAACTTTAAAGCCTGGTGTTAATTCACCGTTGTTTTTTAAAATAACGTAGCATCAAAGATGTCATATATAATAAGTTTGATCGAAAATTATGAAATAAGTTTTTTAATAATTTACTGGAAAAATGCGCTGATTGATAGATATGACTATGTATTACAATACGATAGACAAATGCTGCGACCGCTATAGTACCCGCAAGATACCCATTGAAATTGAATAGTGTTGGTACTCAAAGCTGGTACGAAACCTTAATCAAGCCCGCATTCACGCAAATGGCGCATTTAACCATGGTTTTATCCTTGGATTTTGCAGTCTATTGAACTATTTTGGAATTTACATTTTAGCCGCTTAATATGACTGTACTTTCCAAATAGGTACGTCTGGTATCACTAAAGGGGCTTTATAACTTCTAAATCGATTTTCGGCCGAGCTCCTTCTCCAATTTGTGGTATGCTTCTAGATATCTTTTCCAACAAATCCAACGTTTTTATTTCATGTCAGAAATAAAATTGGAGGGTTTGATGTTCCCTGTCGAAAGACGATCACAATTAGAAACATTTATTCAAACTCTTTTTATATCAATTTTCTATCAGGATCCGATTCATTGAAAATCCACATAGTAGTACTCCGACGTATATTCTTTCTAATAAAAAGGAATTACACGAATCTGTTAAGGGAGGTCATATGTTGGAATATCCTCCTTTTCTGGTTCCGATTTGTTGGAAAACTTCACGACGCACACCAAAAATTGGAGGAAGTGCTCGGCTGAAAATCACTTCAGCGGTTATGAAGCGCCAATTACATGTATGTACATACATATATGATTATATGCTAATTCCTGAAGTAGGGTTTATTACTGCTTTTCCATATATTGTGTAATAAAGAATACGCACAAATAATGGAGTATAACAGTTTTTTTTTGGTATTGCAGGTAAAAGGTCTTGGCCCCCATACACACCGGATTCATTACTGAACTCAATGGTTTAGTTGTCCATGGCTCAATAAAACAATTAGAGTAAACTACCGTGCCAACATCACCAGATAAAGTTATATATATATGTATGTACGTTCAAATACATTTAACACTGTGTATATTCAATGGAAAAGCCAACCGATTATCAACGTCAAAAACAACCAACAAAGTGTGAAGGTCTTGCTCACTTATCACATCCACAACAGTCAACTTTTCATCGCTTAGATGAAGATGCTACTTCCATGGGCATATTAACGCAGAGGTCCATCCAATCAGCGATATTACAAAAAGCAACAAAAATGTCTTCACCCTCGCCGCTGCCTTTACATAAGAGTCCTAAATCTCCAAGGTAAATTTATACTGCGTGTTTATAAATTAGTAGTTGCTCATGCGTACTACCATCGGATTAAATCTCCAGCAAATGAAATGATTCGCTTACAAAATTTTGTATGGTGAGTCGCATTTAATCGGCTGCCACTCTCGATTCACAAATTAGCGATCGAATCAAATGCCGTAGATAAACTTACTGTACTTGTTAAATATTAGATTTTAGTGTTGCATTTTAGAAAGCTGTTTTCATTTTTTATTTTTTGTGGAAAGTACGTATAATATCATAAATACTTTAAGAATACAACTTTGTTTCAAACCGTAGATGTTTACCTGTGAAAATCGTGAATTCCTACGAAGCAACGAGGCAATCACCGCAAAGCCCTGCGGCACGAAACTCCTACCGAGCACAAAGCTCAGAACCCTACATAATGGCTGGTCGAAGTGGAAATATTAGCAGCTTAAATGAAAATCCCCCTCGTAGCCCGAAAATTACAACCACTTACGCCAATGATAGCTGCGATGATACGTCATCTACGGCATCTTATTACCAAACACCGACTTCTGGCTCCCGTAGCCCACGTGGCATATCTTCCCATGAGAATTCAATGGATTCACCATCTTCAGGAGCATTTCTCAGTGGGCCTGCAACATCATCGCCTCGACGAAGCCCAAACTCTCCTAGGAAGTTTGTGTTTGAAGCTATTAGTCCGATCTTGGATTCATCTTATAAAAAATTTGAGTACTACGAACCAATATCACCCGAAGAAGAATTTTCTAATCAGTCCTATAAAATAAATAGTAATGAATATTTTGGTGCACCACCACAAGTACCTGCCTCACCAAAAATCTATGAACCAAGGAGGAAGAATTCTAAAAAACTTTTGCGTTCCACACCTTTAGATAACACTGAAGAGATCAAGCCTTTGGAGTGGGAGATGTCACAAATTGACGAACATTGCTTGAATAGTCAGAAGTATTATATTAAAAGAGATTCCTGTGTTACGGAGAGTACTCAACTGTCGCTAGAGTCGAACGACACAACAAATAGTACTATTGCCACCGCTACCACATCTTTCTCGGAGCGATCCAAAACGGATGAAACATCTTCAAAAACAGTTCCTTGTGAAACAAGGCCTTCAGATCAACGGGGAAGAAGTAGACATCGTCGGCATGCGATTAATATAACTTCTAATCCTTGCTATCAGGTGAAACAAATCGATTTAAAGGGAAAAATTTATATTTATTTAATATTTACCAATAAAGGTACTTCACAGCTCGCACTCTACATTAGATCGAACATGCTCAGATAGCGCAGCATCGCTGCAGCTTCGCAAATCAACCAGTGATTTAAGTAAAGACTCTGATACTGGAATAAAACATAAAACTCTAGAAGATTCTATATCAACTGGGTATAAGCCAAGAAGGAGAGGTAGTTCCAAAGGTGGACTCGCATATTTAGCTAGTCGGCGTAGCTCTCGCGATTCCATGAAGAGTGTATGTTCCAATGCATCAATTTTTTCAAATGATGATATTGGCCCACTCGCTTTTCAAGCATCAAACCGCGGGAGACAACGTCGAACATCAAATTTTCTCGAACTACCAGGTAATTTGAATGATATTGGATTCAGTTGATATTTACTTAATATCGTCAGTGTAATACGTAGAAGGCAATCACATTGATTATTGAAAAAAAAACTTTGCGGTGCTCTTCACAATTCTAAACAGCACCATATTACAGGAAAGCGCTATTTTAATTGTTCACATTTGAAAAGCAGCAGGGATCATAAGACCTGGAAATTATTTCTGCAATCTATTTATTCTGAAACATATTAGTGCTAGACTCTTTTTTTTTTGGACGAAACTTTAGTTACCGCCTACGGACCAGAGGCAAGATACCAGGGTCAGCAGTTCTTCCTGTATTTTGTAAATTTGCCATTTATTAACCAAGTAAAGAGCACACCTGTCTTCTTAGAGACCAATAATCTTACTACCCTTTTGCCCACAAATTTTTCACATAAAAGTTTAAAAACTAAATAATTTACAGGGCTGAAACTTGGTACAAAATTCCGTTCCGATTCTGCTACCTTTACAACCATACAATACATGTTTGTTAAGTTTTAAAATATTTCTCGTGGTTGATAATGTTAATAATATCTGTTTTCTTAGTATACTGGTACCGCTTGGATAGGCTAAAGAATTTTTAACCCAAACATAGGTTCTATAATTTTCCTTTGATTTCAAAGCTAATATCGCAGCTGCATACATTATTTTGTTAATTTGTTAACTACCAAATTAGCAATCTTTCTGTTAAGTATTTTCCTAATATTGGTCGTTCCATGTGTTTTTGACCGATTACATCCTCAGTGGGGTCTAGAATAATAGTCATGGTCAACGATAGATTTCTTGAAAACGTTATTTTAAAATAAGGGACATCTCTGTGGGTATTCTGCAAATTTATATTAATTTGCTCAATAAATTTGTGATCTTTTCATTTCTAAAGACTTTGCGATCGTCATTAATGGTAATTGCTGAAAAAACCGCTCTAAAACTATTTCCGAATTACGTTAAACCACTCATCAAACAACGTGACGTTAGCAACCCCAATTCGACCTACAAATCAACAAATTTACAATTTCATGTATATATAAGGACATCTTGTCGTCTTTACAATTTTTATCCAATTTGTTCCAAAAAAGTACTACTCTACAAAAAAAAATATTTTTTTTAAGCTTATCGCTATCTTCGAATGCCCGCTTAGATTGATTTAAGCACATTCCGTAATAAATCCTCCTTGGTAGTGTGCGTCTTGATGTTTTCTAAGTCTGAACGGCTAATGGATTTTTTCCAGACCAGGGCTCAAACCCCGTCTTTTCGAATATACAGTAATTATACACAATGCTAACCACTCTGCCATAAATGAATTAAATAAAAAAAACTTCATTTTGACCAGGCATATCTTTCATTTCATTGAAATGCATCATTAAATTTATCTGTCATGTTATTTGCCACCATCGTACTTTTTAATTTAGCAGGTAGGTTTGAGACTTGACAGTCAGATTTGATTTACGGCATATTCTCAAAACACCTTACATGTAAGACTGCTGGATAGTGTGTGTTGTAATTTTAATTTATGGAGGGCTGAGGAGCGAGGAAAAGTTTGCAAAGTGTAATTTCAATAAAATTTGTAAATAAAATATGAACGAATTAAAATTTTATTTACGTATTCCTTGTTAATTATTTTTAAAATATTTAAATATCTTGATTTTATAGAATTGTTTCGCTTTCCGTTAAAAATATTTGGTTACACCTAATTAGCATTTTACTGACATATTATTATAGTTCCAGATCATATACGTCCACGTGTGTGCTCTCTACCGGAACGACCTTATAATCCACGGGCTAGTGATGACCTCTATCGATTAAGACATTTTTCAATAAGCAAAGGGAATGTGGTAAATTGTGGTGATTCTATAATCTCCAGACGATCACGCAGTAACACCAGCGTCAACTCTACTAATAGCAGGTTCGTAAATGTAATTAAAGAGAGATATTTCACGGAAGAAGAAGTAGAATAATAAATATCAATTCCTTGACCTCATAGATTTACATTATTATAACCTAAAGTGCTGTCATAGCAACACCTATCGAGCTGAGTATTTTGTTTTTACGTGTCGTATACCAATTAAATTCAACAATAAAATTATATATTATATATAATTATTTTTGGCTGACTCTAACTAAAGTGTACTTTAACTTAACCATAGTTATAGTCGGCTTTTACACTTAGAGCCAGCTCTAAAGTCAGAGTGAGCTAAAGCTGTAACTAAAGCTGTTGTTAAACCTGCTTATCCCAGGGTTATTAGCGCAGACTGTGGAATCGCCCTCTTTTTGGATTGTCCAGAGCACACTTACGTACCCATCGTCCTATATGATTTCCTCCAATCATATTTTGCAAAGAAACTGTTGCATGCCCTTATCAGTTCTTCACCTCCTCCTAAGTCGTTGAGTGATGAGTTTTCTTGTGATGGAATCTAGTACTACAGACAACCATATTTTGGGCCCCAGCGAAGTTAATTATACTCAATTCATTTGGGAATGTTGCAACGAAGATACTTTCTTTGCTCACCCTGGCATTAAAATCGCCAATCTCGATTTGCACAACGTGGCGCTCATAAAAGGCATCCTTGGTCACATCGTTCTTATTTTCAGCCGGCGGTGATGTCTTTAATTTGACGAGGACATCAACTAGCTGGGGAGCGAAAGCCCACTCTGAATAAACATCGAAATGGCCGAATAGTAATCGACTTTAAAAAAGTAATAGAAGACAACTTAAAGTAGGCTCTTAGTAGAGCACGGCGCTAAACTGACTGCGAACACACAAAGTTGGAATGAACTTTATCGTTTTAGTGCCACCCTAACTAAAGTGTACTCTAACTCGGGATCATAATTTTGACTTATGATTTTGGGCCAAGGATTCCCCATATTTTTAAAGCAATTCAACAATTTGATTTAAAAGATCTTTTCTTTCTAGAGCAAGCGAGCGTTCGCCATTTGAAGGTTCTTGCTGTGGAGGTGGATATGCTAATGTTGATTCGGTTCCCACTTCGCCAGACTCGGAAGATCTCGAGCCGCCACCCCCTCCACGGTGCGTTTGTATGCATTTTTTTAAAGCTAACGTCAATCCTTTTTCCAATTGAATTTTTTGTATTGTATGTATACTATATACTTACCTTAGATACCGAATAGTTATGTTAGGTGATTCTGGCGTTGGAAAAACTGCTTTGGTTAATCAATTTATGACATCGGAATATATGCATACATACGATGCGAGTCTAGGTAAGTTCTATGGTATTTGTCTTTATGAATTGTAGAAAGATCCCAAGTTTTATTTGTTTAATCTATAAGAAATGCAAGTATGAGACTTAAGTTACAAGACAGTTAAGTCTTGAACAGTTTTAAACTATTATCTTTTAATAGTTTAAGAAATTCAATACTTAGCTCAAATTAAATCTCAAACTTTCCATTTAAAGGATCTAATCTTCCGTTACATTTCATCCATATTTTTCTCTTTATAACATATTAAAGAATTTATTTGCATGTATATGTAAGTTTACACGAAAATGATAAAATTATACTAAAATGGGTTAAAAATCTGTTTAACACATATGGTAACCCTTGATAGGGCTTTTCTACATTTAACCAGGTCCCTCCAAAAAACGTGTTTTTCGAACATGTTTTATTTATTTAAAAAAAAAAATTTTAAATCAAAGTTTTTGTGGATAAGTGGACGTATAAAAATACTAAAGTTCCTGCTGAAACACGTCCCTTTTGTTGGGGAATGACACGTCAAAACGGTTTCTTATGACCGGATTTTTTAATTTTTTAACCCTTTTTCCCAAATTATAATTGTTCATAAATTTGTTTAATAACAATGAATATTTTTGGTTGTAGTACCGACCATAGAGAGACATAAGTAAGATAAGTTCAATAGGTTCTAAATAAGAGTGTCACCCAGTTGAATAAAACGTGGTTTCGAGAAAAAGGCGATTAAAGTGCTCGAACGGCCGGATTTACCGCTCGGCGCACTGTGCTCTCTCCTCTTCTATACTTACTTCTTGGTCTTGCGAACCTTCGGGACAGACTCTATATTATTTCTAAGAGTATTTTCTAGCAATTTAAAGGAAAGATAATTTCGATTTTTTGAAAATTTCTTAGAGGAACCTGGCCTTAACCAAAGTTATACATATTGTCCACAGATCCTTGGTGTCTTTTCAATAAGTATCTTACACTTATATTCGTACATGATTGCTTTAATGTTTTTAGTAAGATGTTTTTATTTGAGTTGTAGATGACGAATTCGGTGAAAAAACAGTGAGTGTGCTTTTGGACGACGAGGAATCTGAGTTAGTATTCATTGATCACCCGCGAGTGGAAATGAGTGTAAGTTCAATTAATAATTGTAATTATTAACATTAAATATTCAATTTATTCTATTTGTAAATATCACATGAAATTAGTTATTAAAAAAGCTTAGTTAAGTAATACATTAAGTTATTACCAATTGTGAACGAGTATATAGTAATTAACTTATGGTTTATCAAAATAATCACAATGTCAAGTGCAAACATAAAATTGGGTGGCCATGATAATAATTATTTTTAAAAAGGAAATAAAAAATGGGTGTGACAATTTCTTTCTAATAAATAAACATAGAGATGATTCCGTGGTGCTTACCAAATTTTTCTTCTACGTATCGAAAGAGATTTAATTTCCCGGTATCCTTGGCAAAATCCTAAGAACTTTGGTTGTAGACGTAAGCTAACTGTGCTTAACTGTGTACGCTTGCTGGCGGCGATTTTATATTGTCCTTCTTCTCTGTGAATAATAAGATCTTCAATAAATTTGATAGGATTTTTTTATGTAAATGTTTATGAGGGCAGATGGAAGAAGAAATCTCAAAGACTTTTCCCAAAGTTAAGTTAAAATCAGATGTCTCTATTAGCTCTTAGTATAGAATTTACATAAAATCAACCTTTTTTTCATCAACATAATTTTGTAATAATAAAGCGTGCTCTAGGGTTATGCTAATTTTGTGATACAGTTGTGAATATATCAATATATAATACATATAAATAATTTTGTTCATAAATTAGGTGGAAAACTCTTTATCAACGTATGAGCCGCATGGCTGTGTAGTTGTTTTCTCTGTGGTTGAAAAGTCCTCATTCCGTGTTGCAGAAGAAATCATAAAATATTTATGGCAAGAAAACTACATTAAAGACAAAGCAGTTATTCTCGTAGGAAATAAAGCAGACTTGGCTCGCGCTAGAGTCATTACTACACAAGGTATGTATATGAAATTCATCGACTGTGTTAATAAAGGACTTGTTGATTAACAATTACTAATTAAAACAAATATGAGCTTTGTATTTTCTTGCTTGTGATGAATCAAGTTTTTAAAAATTATTTAAATTTATTAATTTGTAAACAAACCTCGCCTTTATTTAATTAAGTAATATCAAAAATCGTATATACTATGCTATTTCTTATAATGAAAATTTCTTTTTACGTTTAATTTTTTTCATTATTGATATAAAAATCATACGGGGTATTCTCTTATGCTAAAACTTCGTACAAAAGTTTGTTAGAGAACAACAACACCACTGTTGCATGATTGGGGCAAATTAAAGTCAAAACGACACGGAGTTGCTTTTTTCTGCGTGCAATCTAGGTGCACCATAGCTGGCATTACTTAGACTAACTCGGGATTTGGTATAATCACTTGTCTCAAAAAATTCATACTGGAGACAAAAAAATTTTGAATGTTTTGTAATTAAGAATTTTTTGATTAAAAAATATTTAAAATCTGAAATCATCCCCAACCGATGAACGTGTCACCTTTGTGTGCATTCATACATACATATACATACGTGTATGTTATAGCATAATTAGAACTTTTTCTCTGAAATAGCCCGCCCCCAGTTCTCCAGTAGCTCTTGAAATACATATATATGTATGTTAATTTTATAATGAAAATTAGAAATAATTTAATTAAATTGGAAATAATTTTGCTTTTAAAATTAATTTTTATAAAAATAATCAACCAATTTTATATATTTTGACAAAATGGATACCCATGCTCAACGAATAAAATCTTATCGCCGCCCGGCAACACTGAATTAGATATTTTACAGAATTACAAATGAGATATAATGCCGCAGATTATTTAAACAAATAAATTATAAATCAATTTGCTTAATTTTTTGTTGCAATGAATGTTTTGTCTTAATGAAACTATTTCTTATTGCAATAATTTGAAAAAGCATTGAAACTTTTCAAAATTGTGTCTGTTTTATGTTTTCCATAAAAATATTTGAACAACTTTTACATAAAAACGAATACGTTAACAAACAAATTGCTTACATTCACAATACCTTTGCCAAATTATTCTCGATGTCGGTCGGAACAAGGTACAAACATTTATTGAGTTTTTTGATTGCGACGGCTAAAGACCGAATTAAGTATTTTACATTAATTTTTTATTCGAAATATAATTTAAGAAACTTGATACACCAGCACTTCAATGAATTTGGGAAACTATTTTCAAAAAGGTTATCTCACTATAGCCATGTCATGAATTTACGAATTAACTTAATTTTTTTAGATATATGAAATTTCTCTACTCTTAAAAACAAAAGAACAATTGAATTGTTTTCTTTGTAATTATAGTTTCTTTTAAATGTTTTCAGAAAATTGCTTGGCTGTTCTTAGCTTTTTTAGGGCCAATTAGTTGGATCTCTAAAAAAGGTCTGCCAACACTGTTGGTAAGGTTCAAACGAACAACTTCTTTTGATTCGATGCCAAAGAAGCTTATTTACTTTTTTGCGAAATTCAATTAAATGTTTGATCATTTTTTCATTTGTAAAATCACTAAAAATCAGAGATGCACAACAAACGCAACGATATCTTCCGTTTCGCTAACAATTAAAATGAACTCAACGAAATGAAATGGTATCGTTTCCACGGCATGTTATCAAAACGAAATTAAATCGTCAACGTTGAAACCGCACAAAAACTCATCGTTAACGTCAATTTTAAAATGGCTGCTTGCTATGATTTAATAGCCTATTTCCACCGGACGTTAAAAGCATTTTAGCTTAAATGCGTTTAAACATCGCATTTAAATTCGTGCACTCACATGTGTTTGTTGTTGTTGTATAACTCACTTTCGGTAATTTAACAGAAAATGTTATGTTAACAGTCGATGCTGTCACTACTAATGTAAACATTTCGGAAGTTTCGGTATATTTCTTGCCAGAGTCGTGTATTTTCGGATTTAATGAGGGACGAGACCTTTATTTTGCATGGTGAAATTTTTTCTGCAAAAATTACTTTTTTCCATTAGTTTTATCATAAATGCATATATTATGTAATTGGAGAAGAAAATGCTTCTCCTCTTTCAAAAAAATAGAATAAGAAAGAAAAAAGCAATTACGAATCGCAAACGATCCCCTCAACATAAAAATATGCGTGGCTCTGGCAGCTATCAGCTGATTGAACCAAATAAATAGTTTAGGGACAAACAAACAAAAGTGAGAATGGAAACATGCATAAAAGCATTTTCGTTTCAGCAGCGTTTGTCCATGCAGCAAAAATCTGCACTTGCTAATCATAAGGTTCCATAAATAGCCAAATAAAATGAAATGGTCTCTTGAATTCATGATTTCAATAGTTGTGACAAATTTTGCAAACTGGAAATGATAACAAAAATCAGCTGTTTGAGTTAACTCACTTTCGGTGGAAACGTTTGACATTTCGTTCACTTAACAGAGGCCTTAAATGCAGTTAAGTGCTTGGTGGAAATAAGCTATAACAACCCACTTCAATTTCAACGTTTAACATTATCTGTTAACGATTTAACATTAACGATAGCTTTTCGTTTCGGGTAAAAACGAAAAGAAATTTAGTTTGATAACTGCCTTAAAGTTAATATTTCTAAATGTTTCAAACGAAATGATAGAAATTTTTCAATTAATGTAAAACTTATCGTTACAATGCAACTTTGCTAAAAACCAATGCATAAAAATAAATCTCAATGAATATATGTATGTATATAAGAATGTTCTATAGTTAATTTTTCTGTTAATTTAACACAAAATACAATTTTCAAACATTGTCAATAATTTAACTTTGCGTACACTTTATATTAGCAAAATTAAAAATTATTTAAATTAATTTTTTTTTTTACAATTGGTACATCGGAAGATCTGTAAACTATTTTTCTTTTTCATCCGCAGAAGGCAAGGCTTTAGCTGCCTCACACGATGCTAAATTTATTGAGACGTCCAGTGGCATTCAACACAACGTTGATGAACTATTAGTAGGCATACTAAAGCAGGTAATTGTGCTTCTCAATATACATATGTACATAATATATTAATTAAAAAAATTGACTCAACTCGGGGGAAATAACAGCAGTGAATCGAATCTCTTCCTTATTTGAATACTACTAATATAGATTGGCGGTATAAGCAATTTCTGAAGGCATTTTGATGTTTTTCTAACAAATGAGACCCTTGAGTATTTCTAGTCGCCTCCGAACGACCCATGAATTTTTATGAGATGATTTTAATTCATGTCAGAATACACTTGGGAGATTTGAAGTATGTGAAGATCCTGTTTAGTATACATATATACATACGAGTATGTAATAATTAACTCTAATAAGTATATTACTTTCTATAGAAATACAATAGATATTTTATCATAGTCGGGTGATCAAGTGATGCCTCTGAAACTTAATACTTCTTGAGTTCTTTACACTCAATCAGATTTCGCTTCGACCATAAAATTACCGAGAAAGGTAAAGTGAAATAAATTTAAAAAATGTTTGACTTCTATTTTGCGACCACAGCGTATCGTATACGAGTCCCAGAGATGTTCAGCTAACAAAACAATACCATTTCGTTTTGATAATATGAAAAATAAACCTAACGAAATTGTTAATTTTAAAACTGCTTAAATTCATCGTAACTGTTAAGCTTAAATTTAAACTATCCAGAGAAATTTAACGACTTAGCACTCCCGACAGCATTTCGTTTTCTTTTTGATAACTGTTTTAACAATAACATTCCCAAATGTGTAACCGAAACGAGTGACATTTTTTGATTAACGTGAATTCATTTCTACGAATCAGTCTTAGCATATACGACACGTATGTACATGTTACCTACATATATTGTATATTGACTTACATATAGGTATGTATGTATGTATATTGTATTTTCCCAAATTATCTGTTGCAGATGCGCTTAAAGGAAACTCGTGAAAAGAAGGCTACCTCAACGAAGCTGAAATCATCTCGAACACACATATCGCTGCATTTGGCTAAAGAAATCTTGCAAAAAATTTGTCTCAGTGATATATCGAAATCAAAGAGCTGTGAGAATCTACACGTTCTTTAAATGTTACGCGTAAGCTACGCTGAAGAGTTTTGAAGAAAAATTTTAGAAATGTCTCCCTTTCTTAGAAAAATCATTAGATGAGCATTTATAAGAAAAATATACATATGTATATGATTATATATACGTGTATTATATGTGCATAAATAGTAAAATATTGTTTAAAACTTCACTAGGTACTAATTACAAATATGTATGTATAAGTTTTAAGTGAGTACTGAACTGTAATGCGAACTTGTTACCTGTGCTTTCAATTCTAAATTGAATATTAAAATCTACTTCATATTAAAATCTAAATATTTACATAACGAATACAAAGAAACGAAATGGAAGTCTCCGAATTGTTTAAATATTATATTTACATAACTATATACACACATGTTTGCATATATATCTCTTTAAAAAGCAATTTTCATGCATCTACAATCTATCTACAATTAACTTTTAATACAAAAATGTATATACGCTACATACATACATTCAGATAAAATTCAAAGTATTTAAGTGCAAACAGTTTTGGTGATGTTTTTACTGTCAAAAAAATACGAGCAATAAATTAAACGCAGGATAGCATATTGAATAGTAAGATATCGTAAAACAGTTTTTAAATAACACTATATGTACATAGATTTTTAAAACAATTTGTATGTACTAATGTACATTAGATCGACTATTAATGAAAGGATACATTTTTACACAGTTGTAAGTTTTTCGATAATAATCTTTCAGGTTAGAGCTTCAAGCCAAAGCGTGTCCATACCAAATATCTTCTGTTTTATTTGAGAAAAATTTTGAGCTTAAATTTGGTTTTCATAAATAAGTGCAACTTGTCGCCTTGACTAGATATACTTTGTGCTCATAAAAATATTTATCTATCTGCCTAGCTACTTAGCAAACCATGTCATTGGGATTAATGAGATTTATTTTTCATAGGAATTTTCATGGAATGATAAGGATTAATAGCTCCTCTCATGAAAGGAATTGCTTAATTATGGTGGTCACCTGAAGTCGGCTAGACACTGCATCTAAAAAAAATTTTAATTTTAATTACTATTTATATATACATAAATATATATATATATATATATATATATATATATAATTGGCGCATTCTAACCGCTTATGCGATTTTTCGGCCGAGCTCCTCCTCCAATTTGTGGTTTTGCGTCTTGATGTTTTTCCAACAAATGGAGGGACCTACAATTTATTCTAAGCCGCCTCCGAACGGCTGACAGGTTTTTAAGTCGCCGAGGGGCGACCACAATTAGAAAATTTAACTGAATTTTTTATTTAAATTAATTTTCCATAACTTTGGATGTTGGTGACACTATTTAGTTGTATAATATTGTAATTTGCATTCTCCCCTTTTTCACGACAAGTTCACAGCTTAATAGAAATAGAGGGTGCTCTTCTTCCCTCATTTGTGTTGCATAGAAACGTATGTACGAGTATGTGGAACTACACCTACGCCAAAATCTTATTTACCTAAACACCTACCTGTCCAGCATAGTAATAAATTGATCAGAATTTTATTTCAAAAGATTAAGTCTCACTTAGCTTGAAAATTTTCTTAAAATTAGTTTATTTTACAATAATTTATTAGAAGTCTTCTCTGACAATACTCAAATCCTTGGTCAGCACTTCTAAAAGAATGAAAAACTTTGCTGGTGCAGCAGTCTATTGCAAATAAATTAGAATTATCAGTATATTTCATCACTCATAGCGATAATGCAGGAACTAAGGATAAACAGTGTTCGTTAATAATTGAATTTGTTAAAATACATAAATATTTAATATGTGTATGTAGATACTATTGTGAATGCATTATTATATTAAATGATTACAAAATAAGCTTTCACCAGGATATTACTTGAAAATTATGTGAACATATGAAAATCATAATACAAATGTCTAGCATATAAATATTATTATTATAGTTATATTATTATATATAATAGAGATGAATGTTTGCATATAAATATTAGCACTTTTGATAATTATCGTAAACGTTTTATAATACTTTGAATTCCTGTTTTGTTAACCTTCGCATTTAATCAAAATTATATGTCAGAGCAGGAAGTTTTCCATTCAAATGATTTTGAAGGGGGTGAAAACAAGTGGTAATCTGATGGCGCCAAGTCAGGGTCATAAGATGTGGACAGCGTTTTAACAATGTAGACCACGGAATTATGTATTATATATGTATATATAATTGAGGCTTTGTAACCGATGATGCGATCTTCGGCCAAGCTCATGTCAGAATTACACTCAGAAACAGCAATTATAAAAATTAACTTAATTTTCTATAGTTTTGAATGTTGGTCGGAGCCAGGACTTGATGGTAGTACCCACTGCTAATAATTCGCTAGTAGTCGCCACGCGATTATACTACATGAAATACATAGTTCACGTAATTATTAGCCACATCGCAACATTAAATACCAAATATCAAAGCATACATACTAATATCACTTACCAATGTTTAAAGAAGTTGCATGTATTTCTTTAATGTTTCCCCTCCGCCTTATTTGCTATCGCAAATTTTTTTCGGTCGTACATATGTAAATACATATGTAAATGAAATAAAATGTGGCTCTTAACTAAATCTAAGGGCTTCCGATCAAAATTAACTCTAATAACAAATGAATTAATTTGTTAATTTTTTACCACTGCCAGTTTAGACCCAAAACATACCCGAGCTATTCCTACCGTCATGAGGATCCTTTTATTTCAGAAATAATCTCGAGGGCTTAGGATTTCCTATCAAAGCTCAGCTAGAGGTTAAATACCATTTTTTGAAATTAAAAATAGCCCTCTCAGCATATGGGTACTCAAAAAAATTTTTTTATTCGTCTAACTATCCGATGGTTTTCTAACTAATTCTTCACTTTTAACAAAGACAATTTAACTTACTTACATATATGTATAAATATCTTTATAATAGCGCTTTGTAACCGCTAAAGCGATTGGTGGTACGCGCCGTTTTGATATTTTTCCAACAAATAGACACCTACAATTTATTCTGAGTCACTTTCGAACGGCCGATGGATGGATTAATTTTCTATAATTTTGGAACTTAGTCGGACCAGGACTCGAATCCTCCCACTACTAACTACTCAGATATTGAGACCGCCAACAGAACAGTTTTGAATATTTTCAATGCTTGCAAGATAACATTTCTTTCTATTCCACAAAATCGTTGACGAGAATGTAATCATATTATTGTAGAAGTGCCATCCCCTTGCTTTATTTAACCTTTTGAGTTCTTCAGCAAATTGAAAATCAAGAAGGAGATGAATACAGAGGTCATAAAACTATCATCGAAACTCATTTGTGTTCGAAATACTCGTATAATTGAATAAATTTTTAGATAAGCCTTACTCACGAGATCTATTAGCAGTGATTTGCAGCCAATTTATTATATTGTCAATTTTTTATGTTAAGTTAATAAAACTAATTAGACAAATCTCAGAACAAGAGAAAAAATGTTAAAGACTATCTTCCAATTGTATCAAAACTGGACTTACATATGTATATGTATATTTATTAAATCTCTATATATGAACTTATATACATACATATATATACATATATATATATATATATATATATATGTACTACCTTTTTACATATACGAGTACATATACAAATAATATATTTCTATACAAGTGTTTTGAAAATTTGTTATAAATAAGTATACAGTTTAAGATTCTTACGTATTAAATTAGTTGAGTAATTATAGATATAGATATGTATATGTTTGTGTACAAATTGCATATTCTTAAAATACGCAAAAGTAATGAAAATATTGTACGTATTGTCGCTTTATGACTGTTAAATGTTAACTGTATTGTACAAAATGCTAAACGACTCTATAAACTAATGTTGTTTCAAAGCAGTATCAAAACGTATGCATACATACATATTCGTATGTATGTTTACACTTTGTCTCAATTAGATACTTCCACTGAAAAATTATATAAAAATATTTTGCCAAAAATAAATATGTTAGACAACTTTATAACTGTTCTTTTGGGAGACTTAATTAGATAAACTAAACATCTTTTTTTTTATCTCCGAAACCACTCGGCAGTTTATACTGCCAACTTGTTTCCATAGTTCTCGCAAAGGTATACACAAAACTATTTTTCCGGAAAGTCGGCTGCGTTATTCACCGCTCCCAGATCGTAGACAACAGTAAATCTTACGGGAACGATGAGCAACTTGTAGACTTTGGTCTTCGTTCGTCGAGAGAGGACTTTACTTTTTAATTGCCTGTTCAGTCCAAAGTAGCATCTGAGAGGAAGAGTGACTCTTCTTTGGATTTCAATGCTGACATTTTTGTTATAAAGTGTCCAGTGGTTATAAACAGGCAAGGGTTGTTAGAGTATACCAACTATTAACGCTTCGCTGATTTTTGCCCAAGACTGGGAGTTAGATCAAGAACGTAAACAATTAATAATTCCTTGAGAAACGAAATAGTAGCAGTATTTATCCACATTTAAATCGGAAAACTACCGGGGAATATTTCTTCACATTTTCTTCAATTTCAGCCAATGTTACACCTAAAACTATTCTCACTTTAAACAAGATATACACGTAAAGCAGCGCCAAAATCTTTTTGGTTTGTTTCTTAGGCATTTTTTATTACTTTTATTTTAAGTTTCAATTAAAGTTTTTAAGATTTCTTTTTTTTTTTTTTTGAATATCGTAAGTCTTCTATGATGTATTTTCAAATTCTATTCTCTGTTTTATGTCCATTTGTATTATGAGTTTTTGTTGTTTGATTGGTTGAATCCGTTTTGTAAAAATTCCCTGTGAAGTAAATAATTAAATACTCTTCATCTATTGGTGTTCGGTCATTAAGAGCTTTCCTTTTAGAATATTTCTTATTGTCTCCTCTTTTTGAAGAAGTTTCTTTTTCATTTTGTCAATTTCCTGTAAATGTCGATCGTGCAAGCCTCGCACCTGGGATTCTTTATGTTTAACAATGGTTTCAAGCCGTTTCAATGCATCCCAAGTATTTTGTATATTTACTTGACCCTCCTCCATTTTTTGTGCCCATTGCAGAGCAATCCTCAGTCGAGCTTTTAACCGATCTCGCGAGCATTTTATTTTTTCTGAGGTGTGCTGTAGAGAGTTGGCACGTTTTTCAAATTCTTCTGCGGCTTTGCGTTGCTCTTCCAACTTTTTTTCTAATGATTTACATTCCACTTTTAACTCAGCTATTTTTTTACTATCACTCACATGTCGCGAACGAAGATCTTCTACATTGTTTTCCAGTATCTGCTTCTCATTGCCGTGCTGCTCTTTCAACTTCTCCAAAAGGGCTTTGCATTCTTGCAAAGAATGCTCCAAGCTCTCGGGTGGATGTGGCGTGACACTTTTCAAAGTTACTAGTTCATTTTTGCATCGGCTGTATGCCGACTGCAAATGCTCCATGTCAAGAACCAGTGATTGCATTTTTTGTTCATAACAGTGCATTACTTCCACCAATTTCTCCTTGGCTAAGTCTGACTTTCTTGTTTGGGCCTCCACTTTTGCACGGCACACATCGGCTTGAGCCTGCAAACGAGTTCTTTCCTCACGCCAAGAACTAACTTCTTTTCGTAGGTTTTCATTTTGCTGTAAGAGGCGATTATTCTCTTCCAGAGCTCTTTTCAATTCACCAGTGAAATGCTCAAATTCTTGTTTATATTGTTGTATTAACTGCTCCTTATCCCGTATCATTTCGTCGTAAGACTGCAGCAGCGGTGAAAGTGTGTGTGTCCGCAAAGCACCCTCTTCCCAAACTGATATGTGAGATGTCTGTGCGGGCAAATCGCCGGCGCCAATCTCAATTGTTGTCGCATTGTTCGAAGCATTAACTATACCATCCTTGGAAAGACGTAAACTGTCTTGATAACTTTCAATTTGTACATTAAGACGATAGACGAGTGTCTTCATCATCGACACATCAGACGCTAAAGCTTGCTTCTCAGTACAACACTTTTGGAGTTGTTGAATCAACTCCTGACAACGGCCGCAGTTCGTAACTTCATCCTGCAATATATCTATCCGCTCTTCCAGCGCTTGTATGTGTGAACGTAACTCCTTGTTTTGTACGTCGAACTGTTCGTTGAATTTGTGTAAAGTGGCTAAGCGCTGGAGCAATGTTTCCATTTGATTATCCTTGGCCTGAAGCTGAAACGAATTACAAAACCTCTATTACATTTATTCTTCTCGAGTGAACCGAATGGTTTTTGCGAGAATTTACCAATTCGTTGAAATAGTTGTTAACGCGGATGTTTTGTTTAACATTAGCATTCTGCTCTTGAGATCTATTTTCCGCAGACCGAGAACGTCGGTTAAAGTTACCCGAAATTGTATGCAATTGCTTTTGCGGATGCGATTTTCTGTGAAATTTGTGTGTAGAGTCCTGTGAATGTTTTAATTCCGATTGTTGCTGGCAGTCTGAGACATCTAGATCTGTAATTATTACATGTTTACGCCGATTTTCTCCTTGCACTGTTGTCATTTTTGCTATGAATATTATGTTTAATGCTAAAATGTATTGTTTTCTTTGACTGACATACATACATATATATGTACATGATACTGTTCAAACGTTTTCAAATTCAGGGTAGTAAACAAACTGCAAAGAAATGCGTCACCATGGTGAATATATGGTATGTGTGTATATCTACAATACATAAGTATGCATTTGTACTCGGATATTGTTAATGCTCATTGTTGGTAACATTCGGGTGCTAAGGGGTAGAAATTATCGAAACAGTAATGAAGTTATGCGTACACTCATATCTGCACACATATTTAACAAAAAAAAAACAGTATTAGGTGAAACATGTGCTTATGTACATACACATACGTGTATATAAAGGCCTTTAATTTTTACGTATAAACTGGTCGGATCTTCAGATCAATTCCCAAAACCTTGGAACCACTTGTCGTCGATTTTAAAACAGCCTTCGACAACAGGAAAAGAAGCTGGGTGAATTTCAACTGCGTCAGAGCAACATTGTTAAAAACACGAAAGACCTCTATGCTTGTCGGTATATGCCGATGATATTGACAACATCGACCTCAATAACCGCGACTTTGTTCTGCTTTCTCCAAAGCAAACAGTCAGCGTACTCGGGTCCCAACTGCCACGTGACAGTCGAAACTTAAAATTTGTTGATAACTTCGTTAATCGATCATCAACACCAATAACAACTTGAACAGAATCACTTCTGTCGGACTGAGTAAGCAATTGAAAAGTAAAGTTCTCTCGCCGAAAAAAGATCCAATCCTACCAGTCTCATCCTGCTTGGATGCCTGGACGATGAAAACATCTGATGAATCGCAATTAAGAGTTTTTAAGAGCAAAGTTGTACGTCATGTTGTCCGAATAGATGATAGCACTCCAGTTTTGAAAGCATTTGAAGCAGTACCTGCTGGTGGGAGCAGAGGAAAGATCAGGGGAGAAGTACCTGCATTTCCTCGGTATCTTCAATTGACGACAAATGGCGAGAATAGCGGCCCATTTATGTACCAAATTCAATGGACAACTTTGTAAAGTGTAAAAGCGGCTCATTGTATATCTCTGCTTTAAACCAAACGTAGAGGGTTTCAAGATTAGTTGGTTTGAGAGCACATGCAAAGTATCTAGCTGGGTCTATTTGCATATTGGACACACCCTGGGTACATAGGGTACCCAATGACGTCATTTGCATGAACAAAGATTATGAAGGTTTACTTATTTGAAAGTAGGAGCGATCACCGTCTGTGAAGGTGATATTATATATCCGTGACGTCAGGAGGAAAATATGGTGTTTCGGCAGATTTAATATCGAATTTTAAAACCAAACCAAACTAATATGTTAACTGAAAACCAATTGTAGACCATGAATGAAATGAAATGAGATCTTGCCATTGTTGTTGTTGTAGCGGTTTACTAGCCCCGCTCAGGGACAGGTTTAATGAATCTAAGTCACCGAGGTCATCTAAAGGGAGGTCCAGGAAACGTGCTGTTTCGACAGGATTAGACCAAAGGGAGAGGGGGGTTAGATGAGTCGGTTTAAGGAGGCATGCGAAGAGGTGGTTAGTGTCGTGCGGAGGCTCTACACATGCAGGATATACGTTGGATATGCGGGGTCGAGTCTGGATAAGTAGGAGCTTAACCTGCTACAGTATCCAGATCTAAATTGTGCCAGGGTCACGCGGGTCTCTCGAGGCAGCTCCAGATCGTTGTCTGCAATAGATGGTGGTTTAACTCCGAGCACGCCATTCACGGGAAGGGAGTCTTTGAAGATGTTGACTGACTCCTAGTGAATGGCGTTCAGTGCTTGTCCGTACGCCGTCTTGTCCAGCGGTTGTTGTACGTGTTGCTGGAAGGTGCTCTTCATATCTAGTACTGCCTTTTTGATGTGCCTAGGTGGAGGTTCGGCTTCTATTAGATGCCTATTTGGGTACTCCCTACGGTAGCATCCTAATAGGAACTGCCTGCACAGCAAAGCATTATGCTCCTTAACTCGTAGCATAGATGTTTCGCAGTGCTAGTGATGCTCCGGCGACATCAGGAGGTTTCCTGTCGAGGTCCTGAGGGTGGTGTTTTGACACGCCTGTAGCTTCTTCATTTGCGTCTCGTTCGTCCCCGGCGCCCCGATCGGTGCAGCAGTTTACGGCCGGCCGGCCAATTGCTTTGTAAGTTGCCAGCAAGGTTTCTTTGTCTTTACCACATGTGCTGCCGACTAGCGCTTTGAGTATTTTGTTGTGGCCCTGGAGCTTACGGCAATTGCAGTCGTAGGCGGAGTGAAGGAGTGCAGCCTCTCGAATGTGACTACCAATATCTTTGGGTTGTTTATAGTAGGAATTTTTACGTCATCGACCTTCACATCTAATTCAAGCCTGTACTCCTTCGTCCAGCTGGTGAAGAGGGTAGCCAAGGATTTAGTTGTTTGACAAATCCAGTGCTACCAGGACAGTTCGCGAGCAGGGTCGGTTTTGGTTTAGGCCATTGACTATCTGAGTGTTTATGGTGCTTAGTGCTGCTGTGGTGCTATCCACTTTAAGGAAGCCAATCGGCCGATAAGACTTTCCTTTGTCCACTGGTTTCCCCGGCTTGAATAGCGGGACAACCCTGCCCGTTTTCCACACGTCAGGTATCAAAGGGAAGTTGAGAACCTTGGTAAAAAAGTCTGCTTCCGCTGGTCCAAGGTGTTTTAACATCAGCATGCTTATTTCGTCGGGGCCGATGGATTTGGAGGCTTATGCTTTCCCGATGACCCCCTGAACCTCTTCCCTGGAGAAATCAAGTGCCGCGCTAGTGTTAGTCAGTTTGCGCATACGGCGGGTTACACGTCTACCAGTGTAAAGAGTCGGCTGAAGTAGCTCGCGCATCTCTTCGGGACCGACGACTTGACTGTAGCCCAGAGAGGAGAGGTTACAGAACCTTAAGTGCTCCTCCCACTTTTTCCGCTTGTAGTTGTTCACTACATTACGAATCACCGCGTTTAAATCCCTGGTTAGGGGATTCCCGGGAGCGGAGTTACGAAGGGTGTCGTTGCTGGATACTAAAACCGCCGCTTCCGCCGGGAAATTGGGGCAGATTTCCGCAATTCGGCCTGCCGGTGCCGGGATAAAGCGGGCGGCAGCGGTCAAGACGATCCTGCGGAAGGAACGATCACCAGAAGTGACGTCTGATGGAGTGGGGTGAGCACTAAAAACGTTCTCGGTGAATTCCGTGAAGCCGGGCCAGTTAACTTTTTAAAGTTAACAAATGTCCGGTGATACGCGGAAACAAAGTCAGGAGGTCTGCCAATCAAGATTTGTATGGGTAAGTGCTCCGATGCTAGTGTCAGTACAGATCGCCAAGCTATACTGTTTATCAGACCAGCACTCGCAATTGTTATATCAGGCGATCTTTGGGAATTACCCACAACTCTGGTAGGGGTATTATCGTTCATTGTCTATCTGTTCCGCCAGCCCCATTCCTCTACGGTCGCTTGGAAGGCTAGAATGCCAAAGATCGTAATGCGTGTTAAAGTCGGGCTATATCCAACTGGGCAGCTCGTAACGGGAGGAATGTATATATTAAATATTTCGAGCTCTGCATCGCCTGACAGGATAGCTATGTCCTGACATTCTAGGGTAGTATCCCTGCGGTCGATGTCGCCGTCGATTAGACGATACTGCACGGTGTTGTGTAGGATGAACACTAAGCCCTCACCATGATCTCGCTCGCGATCCTTGCGGATTATGTTGTATCCGGCCCGGTTCAGAAGATCCGAGCGGGCGGTCAGTTTAGTTTCCTGGATCGCAGCAATTGACAGATGTTCCCTTCAGAAGACCGTGGAGGTCTCTGGGCGCTGAAGGCACTGCCGTGGAGGCTGGGCGCGCACTTGGGCGTTGGCAGCATGGGGCCACATAACGTGTGACCCACTCCCTATATGTCTTAAGGCCTGAGCAGACCTTAAGATGCCTCCAACCATTGCACTGATTGCACCTAACCGAGGTGGAGGACTGGTGGAGTTCGGCTAACAACTGTAATAATTTTAGTTATTCAGAAAAAGAAAATTCGTTGGAAAGTTTGCATGAAACATTTTTCAGAAAACGTTTAAAATGGCCGACTCCATGAAACTCCAAAGTTCGTAGGTAATCAATTAATATGAATAAATATAAATATTAAATTATCAAAAATAAACCTAAGGTCAGGAACTGGTGGCTAAGAGGATACGTGGCTGTCACCTTATCGGACACAATGTCAAAAAAAAGGAAATGCAATAAATAATTGATTCCAAAAGGTTTTATATTTAATAAGAAAAAAAATATTTTGATATTTAATTTAAATTTTATTTCACTCCTTTCTCCGATTAACAAAATTAATTAAATTATATCGCATTATCGTTCTGTTTGAATCCTTTTTCTGGACTACAAAGATACTATATTGTAAAAATAACCAAATAGTAGATTCAAGTAAAATTATTTAAGTTTATGTTAAAGATACATATATTAGGACAGCAGAAACCAAATGGCTTGTACTCCTACTTTTTATAATTGAAGTAGAAAATTAGTGACTCGCTTCGTTACGCTTTGGGTTAAAGGCTATTCATATGCATGCAAGTACATATGTATATATTGTATGTATCTAAATGTATTATTGCATAAAACTCATATTTCTCCAACTACTTTATTTAGTTTGGTTGGAAATTTAAATTCAGTTTGACGAACTGTCCGATCTTCTCCAATACACCAGGATATACAGACTGCATTAGCTGTTGATAGGCTTCTTCACCCATTTGGGTTCGCAATGTATTTAGTTGCCATTCCAAATATTCAGCAAGAACAATCTTATGTACTGGATCTTTCAGAGACAATTGTCTACAACGATCGTAATGATAAGTCTTATAGTCAAAGTCGTCCATTATACAATAACTGCTTGTATCTAAGTCGTGTTCATCGAGGAAAACCAAAGAATCGCAAAATTTCATTGGTTTCTCGCCAGCTGGACGGGGCGGCACATTTGCAATGCTTTCAGAACTATGAATCGTATCCGCATCGTCGTCTTCCTCCCTCATCACATCCATAAGGGTGTCACCAATATTTTGCATTATTCCTGGAAAACGCTCTATTAATATTGAATTATTGGTGAATATCGACGCAAAGGCAAGGGCGAAAAGTTTTCGTTTTTCAACTTCTGTTACTAATGGCATCTTCCGTATCCAAACGTCCAATATTGTCTCTAATGCATTGGGCAACTGTAACTCCTGCAAAACAGTGGTAAATACAGATTGGCTAATAAGCAATACTCGTGCAACCATCATCAAGTACATTGACATTAACATAGGAAACTCTTTGTCCAGGTACACTTGCTTAAAAATATAAGGCAAGGCGGGTCGTACTAGTTCCAACCCGTAATTTGCATCTGACTTTAAGCAAGTCTCAAATACTTTGAGCATTAGTGCAATGCCTTCCGGTCGCAAATCATCGAACATACGCGTACAGAATTGTACAAAATCCTTTCCGTAGCGTTCAAGGAAGGTATGTGCGTCTAAGAGGATGTATGCTTGTATGAGAATCAGAACAATGCGTAGATTCTCCGAGGACATTTCTATGATGGGCAAAAGATTTTTGCATAGATCTAGGAGTTCTGGTGACATAACGGTTGAATTCTCTACCACGGCTACCCAGAGCGCCAGACCTTCTTCTATTAGGTAAATATGTGAAAGCTCCTAAAAATAAAAAAATAAATAGTAATGTTTACAGGACTAAACAATATTATAATACTTAGTTACGTATGTACAACTATATTATAAACATATTTTTAGGTAATATTACTATAACAGAGTACAGCTCATCAATATTTCATAATGTGGCAAGGTTAAAATGGCATTGCTGACAAATTTTTAACAGATCCTCTTATCATACTTTACTAACAGGTTTATGGCTGTTGTTTCTCAAGACAGTGTTTTTTGATTAATGCGGTTTTATATACTTTAAGGATTCCAATGCGCAAATATACTAAACTCAGTATCTTATGTACTAGCAAGTTCGCAAATCAAAGCTTCAAAACTCGTTTGGAAATTGGCTATATTATGGTATATGCGCAACTACCAATGACCTAAAGCTATAAGTTACCAGTTAATAAGATTTTAAAACTTACTGTCATTAAATAAATTTCATATTTTATTACAAAAAATGGTATGATATGAACTGTATGAAAATAGAAATATAATGACGCAAAATTGCGTAAAAATCGACAATATCATTAGTGCGCTATTACCGCTAAACATACATACTGTCAACCAAGCTTTAACTAAACAGGTTGAAATTCTTATAAGATTAAAGGGTTTCTAGAAACAAAACTGGAATAAAATGATAACAGAGCATGAAACCACTTCGAAACCAAAGGATTCATTTGTAAAACAAACATGCATATTAACAAAGTATTTTATACTTTTTTATTTTATGCATTCCCTGTGAGCAAAATAAAACCCAATAAATACTGAGGATGTATTTTGACATACTTTTAAGGCGATTGGCGATTCATGAAACTTGGATGGAAAACTTCGGTTATACAATAGAATTCTTTATCTTATTAAATATATTTGAGCACACATACACGTATGTATACGTGAATTTGGGGAGAATAAACTTATTACTATTAATTATAATTTGATATTATAATATTGATTTTTTGCCCTTCAAGAATTTTTAATTCATCTCTACTCTTACAAACTACTTTTGTTTTGTTTGTTTTATAGTTTCGATATCGACTTTCCTGTTTAAATCTATCTTTATCGATATGAACTAACTTTTCAAATAAGCAGGGTAATAGGTATTATTTAAGTATTATAGATAAAAGATTGAAATATATGTATAATAAGATTACCTGAAGATCAGTACTCAGCTGTATAACATTGTAGAGGAATGGTTTCATAGATTCTGGAATATCACGCAGCGCCTTTGCTAATTGTTGTAATGTGCATATAATAGCACATCGTAGCATATTATAATCCTCGCTTTCCTTCCATAAGAGTGGTAAGTATGATATTAGATTATCAGCCTGTGGTTCAATATTATCGCTCATTTTTTCGACAAGACAAGACATTATAGTAAGCACATTCATTTTGGTGTCACATTCTCTAGCCTCTCCCAAAAGCACAAAGAGTGCGTTAAAGGCCGGTTCCAAATATGGTAGGAATGGCTCAGGTGCAAACTCGAAATCTCCTACTAATGTCGACAAGGTCCGCGATGCTGCCAAGCGTATCGACATATCTTCAGTAGAACGCAGTAAATGTAAACATGCTTCATATGCCAGAGGACGTAAATTTCGAGAAAATTTAACTGCCGCCCATTCGGCTACCAACCAAATAATACGGCGCCGAAGAATTCGAAAACTGTCACTTTCGATGCGGAGCTCTGATAAAAGTTGAGTACTAAACCAAGAGTCGAAATCTATGTCATTAAAAAAATGAAATGATGCCAATCCAGCGGCATTATATATGGCATCTTTTAAAAGTATATCTTTAAGATCAGATGTAGGCGTTAATTCTATTTGCTGAGCTTTTCGGATATACTTGACAACCTCAGTAGTCATTTGTGATTGGTATTGGCTGAAACATGTTAGGAAAAATGATTCAATACAGGGACGCAGCGCATATTTCCAGCTTTCTCCACCATCATCTTGTGCGAAACCTTCGGGATCTTCAATCCATTGATCTAATTCGATTTGTGTTAGTAAAAAGTAGTGAGTTATAATTTTTTCACATATATAACAAAGACGTTCATTAGTGAAAAAGTCTGACAATGCTATATGTGGGGCAGGATCAGGTTCCGCCACAAGAAGATCGCCAGTAGTTGCTGCACTTGCATAAGCACTGCACATCATTATTCCTTTCATAAGATTAATGCAATGTATAGCAAAGTTTGTAAAATTTATGACGTTCTCATTGAAAATAAGGCGAGCGCGTTCATGGAAGACATGCTCAAAACTAAATTCCAATGCAACAGGAACAAAGCGTGCAAATGAACTGGAGTGCATGTCTTGAAATTCGGTTAAAGTCTTCATCTGTTTCAGAATGAACTTTTCAACGAGCCCAATTAACTGCTCTTCTGCTCCGAGATGTTTTAATTCATATCGACATTCCAAACACTGCTTAAGACGAGCAAACAGTTGTTCTAAGAAGCGCATACAGCATGCTACTTTAAAAGGTTTCGGAAACCCATAAACTGTCAGTTTACGTAGTATACGCATTGAAAGCAGCGCACGCTCTAATGTGGATATCGCATTCATGGAAGCAGATTTCAATTGGTGAAAAAATAGCGTTGTAAAAGCGTCCCACAATTCCTGCATATACACGAATAAATTGCCAGTAAGTTCCTCAAAAACGCGTTTCTCAGCCATCATGCGACGTGAAGCTAATGCCTTTACAACATGATGTAAAACAAGTAGAACTCTTTGCTGCTCACCAGCATCGCCATCACTTTGTGCACATATTTGTAACTTTTCAACCAATTGGGGTATTAACTCTGGCCAATCGCGAGGACAATCAATACGTGCTATTCGAGCTATAAGCACTGCTATTTGCATTGCTACTTGCGGTACTGGCTCTGAACTGAAGTTTTTTAACAATATCTCTCGAATTTGTTGCTTCTCTTCATAGGGAAGTTCGTGTCGCACGTTACGTCTCCAATATTTATTTATCCCATTTTTTAAGTAAACAGCAGCCATCCACCGCACATTTAAATCAATTTCCAAAGGCTGTTGCTCAATATCGCTACCATTATGGACTGAGAAACGTGCCAGAGTTGGAAAGAAACCTGGCTGTATTTCCCACTCGGCTAACTGAGCTTCAGCTTTAAGAACAACTTCATGATTTGGATCCGTTGCGGCGCGCAGTGCTTGGCACACCATCATTTCAGGAGAAGCCAATTCCACGTTCATTCCCTATAGATTACACAAATTTTAGTATCTAATTGGTAATTCATAAAAGTTATATACAGCTGATACTTTTTTCATAAGTTTGAACTAATCAATAAGCTACTCACTGATATTGTTCATCAACGTTTTTAAAATATTTTATTTAGAGTTGAAACAGTTTTTCTCACCAAATCGATTTAACTTCGCTCAGATGTTTGTGTTTTATTCGTTTTCTTTATTAGCATCGACGCAAAAATTGTATGCAATCAGCTTAAAAATTACATATGTCGGCAGCTGTCTGACACCATCTGTCAAATTTATTGTTGGGTGTGTTCATCTCAGACCGAATATTTTAATCCCAGAGATTGTTCACAATACTGGTACTTCTCAGTTTATCTATATATGTATTTCTCAATATGAAAACAGCTATGTCGTCGCATGACGTTATTTGCCGCATGCATGCATGAACCTTCCAGAGATCCAATCGAAAAACGAGCGAAGCCCGCCCTACGAATATTCAGTTGAGTTTAGATCTCGGTAAAGACAATATAGGCGTAGAGCAAATGAGAGTAATAACCTATTTCCACCGGACGTTAAATGCATTTTATCTTAAATGCATTTAAACATCGCATTTAAATACAAAATTCAAATGTATTTGTTGTTGTATAAAAGTGTGTTAACTCACTTTGAAAAGTGGCGGTTAACTCACTTTCGGTAATTTAACAGAAAATGTTATGTTAATAGTCGATGCTGTCACTACTAATGTAAACATTTCGGACGTTTCGGTATATTTCTTGCCAGAGTCTTGTATTTTCGGATTTAATGAGGGGCCAGATTTTTATTTTGCATGCTGAAATTTTTTCTGCAAAATTTACTTTTTTGCATTAATATTAACATAAAAACATATATTGAGTAATAGCGAAGATAAAGCTTCTCCTTTTTAAAAAATAAAATAAAATAAAAATAAAAAAACAAACAAAATAAAACAATAAAACAAAATATTTTTACTTCTTAAATTTAAAATAGTATTTATATTTTGTTGACTTAAAAAAAGAGCAATGATAAAATTATAAAATATTATTAAAGCGAACATAATAGCTGTCGAATATCAGATGGGAGGAGAGTTTTTTAAATTAACTCGGAGTTGCAATCGGTAGCCTCTATACTTTTGCATCCGAACTTTCAATAATTTTGCTAGGTAAGAAATGTCAGTATGAATTGGTTAGTAACGACATTGAGAGTAAGATGTTTACTCCCCAAAGATTGAAATTTACTGAGCTTTCAACGAACAGGATCCAGTAAAATATAGCCAGCAAGTTGTAGAACAGCTGTTTATTTTGTCGGTTAAATTTGAATCCGTTCATTTATATAGTTTATTTTTGCTGCTTTTAATTTGTTTTTCTAAGTATTTTAATAAAACTGGCAATTATATAGCATTTTTAATAACCGAATCTGTTCAACGAACAGAACTAATGTAACAAAATGGTATCAAGTTTGAGATTTGCCATTTAGCATTTTACATATTCGTTTTCATGTAAAAATTGTTCAAAAATGCAATCAGAAAACCGTTATTTTTTATTTTTTAACCAATAGATTAAAGTACGATATAAATACAACACATCCAATTACTTTACTATCTATACAACTCATGTAAACACACAATTTATTCTGTTGTTAACATACAGTTTACTCTCATGATGACACTACCGCGTTCCAAGCTCCACTCCATGAACAACTCGATACATCCGCTCTAGAATATGGTTTACTTATCGGCCTCTCCTTCTCCCCTCTTATTCGTATTCCAGCTCCTTCTTCCACAGATTTGTGTTTCACGAGCGAAGGATCGTAGTTGTCTACAGTTGTAGTATTTCCTAGCCCTCATCTTTGTGTCTGTTCCACAAGCACAAACCGGGATACTCTTCGATAGTACGATAAAGTAATGAACTCCGAAGGTTTTCAAGATGAAAATTTAGTGTTGCTATACTACCCACTATGGAAGAAACCTTTACGCAATTGGGTAGGTCCCTATAAGGTAATCAAACGGCTTAACGACGCAGTGTGTCGAATCCAAATCATTCAGAGGCCAAGAAACAAGATGAAAATGGTCCACTTGGTAGGCTTGCAGCTTTTGATAGGACGATCAGATTTAGGTGGAGGCCTAATGGCAAATATATGTAAGGGGAGCAGAAGAAGCAAATAACTAAAGCATATTTTAGAGCGAGAGTATCGTAAGAACATGCCAGAATGTAAGAAAGAGGCCAACACACAATTAGTTACAAAGTAAACTTGTTGCTGACAATAGTAGAATATTATGTAGAATGTTATGAGTTGTAAAATAAGTCATTGTGTAAAGTAATGGAAATGGTTATTTATTGAGTCAAAAATAAACGTTGGTTCAGTTCTCTGCAACTAAGAAATTTTACAAAACAATCCAGTGATCGAACTCGTAGGCTTTGGGAAATAATCGATTCGTACTTAGCAAAAAATCGTTACAATACCGTCTCGATGACTAAATTACTGTGATTAAAAGTTTTATTTTCGAACAAGCTGGTAGCTTTGGGAAAGCGAACAACACGTAGGTTTTTGTACTGATAAGAATTATTGCACGTACGTAAATAAAATCTTCTACTAGGCCCTGAGCAATATAAATATAATTAAACAACGGAAAAAATATATGGAACGGATCCTCTCTTCTAGGCAGTCAAACAAAATTGAGATTAAACATATCCCAACTTTGAAAGGAGTAAATCAAGTTTGTAAGAACTAACGTATATCAAGTGGATACTGGAATACTTAGCACAAAAATAGAATATAAACGAATAACTGTTTTATAATGCTTAAAGCGGTTATCTTAATAGGAGGACCTCAAAAAGGTAGGAATAATATGAAGGTGGATCAAACTAACTACTTATAGTTATAATTGTTTAGGTACAAGATTTCGTCCCCTTTCGTTGGATACTCCCAAGCCTTTATTCCCGGTAGCCGGACGACCTATCATACAACATCACATAGAAGCATGTCTGCGAGTGCCAGAGTTAAAAGAAATACTTATAATTGGTTATTACCCACAAATACAAATGGAAAATTTTGTTAGCGACATGCAAAATCTGTACAACATTAACATTAGGTATTCACATGAAAACGATCTAGTATTAATTTAAATATTTACACAAAAATGGTATTTTACAGATATTTGCAAGAATTTACTTCGTTAGGCACTGCAGGCGGCATGTACCACTTTCGCGATCAAATACGGTCTGGAAATCCAAGTGCATTTTTCATATTAAATGGTGATGTTTGCGCTGATTTTCCACTGCAAGATTTATATTCATTCCATAGGCAGCGTATCGATAAGGCTCTGGTGACTATTATGAGCACTGAGGCAACAAGGCAGCAATCGCTGCATTATGGATGCTTAGTATTTGATCGTAACAGCGGTGTTGTGTCGCATTATGTAGAAAAGCCTAGTTCTTATGTATCAACATTTATTAATTGTGGTGTCTATGTGTGTTCCATGGATATATTTTCCCATTTGGCAGAAGTATTTTATTCAAAAGGTCAAGAGTATTCGTGTCCAAGTTTAAGCAATGGTGGTACTAACGGTAAAGATCAAGGGCACATACAATGGGAGCAGGAGGTTCTTACGCCCCTCGCTGGTACTAATAAACTCTACGCAATGCCGGTTCCAAATTGGTGGTCGCAGTTAAAAACGGCTGGGTCAGCCATTTACGCCAACAGGCATTATTTAGGTATACACACATATTCTCTTTCAAAATTTTGAAATTTTGTAATATTAAACAATCTCATTTTTAGAACTATATAAAAACACTCATCCAGAGAGATTGGCAAATGGTGGAACTAAACACAGTGAAAATGATTCTAATTTGATTTGTACAATTCTGCCCGATGTTTATATACATCCAAGTGCTACAATTCACCACAGTGCAACAGTGAGTTTGAAAACTTATTTTACTATTGCCATAGTACTTAAAAAATAAATTTAGTTAGGACCAAATGTATCTATTGGACCAGGTGTAACCATCGGGCCCGGTGTTCGCATTCGAGAGTCTATAATACTGGAAAACGCAGTAATAAAAGATCATACTTTAGTGTTACACTCCATTGGTATGAAAAATTATTGTTGGCATTATTTATATTGATATCATCGTTTCACTTAATTTATAAAAATAGTGGGGAGAGGATCAATTATTGGACAGTGGTCGAGAGTTGAAGGAACACCGTCGGATCCTGATCCAAATAAGCCGTTTGCAAAAATGGAAAATCCACCACTTTTCAACAAAGAGGGAAAGCTCAATCCGTCCATTACTATTTTGGGTAAGTACAAGTACAAATACTTTTATATTATATATATACACATATGTATGTACTTAGGCATATATATTGACTTGTTTTTAAGTTATTTTCGAAGTTTAGTTTTTTGGTTGGTCAACAACAATATATATATGTATGTTGTGTTCTTAACTTACTTACATATGTTATTGTATAAAGTTTTATAAATTTCATTCGATTTCACTTGTTTATTTTAGGCTGTTTTGTACAAGTGCCTTCAGAGAAAGTTTTATTGAACAGTATCGTCTTGCCGCACAAGGAATTATCAAGAAACTTCAAGAATGAAATAATATTGTAAAATCTTGAGATTCGATAGCCAAAATTACAGCGTTCATATTTTACTAAATAAGTCTGTTTGTATTATAGCAACGCTATATTTTAATACCCGTTCGCACATAAATAAATGATATATATATTATCATGCTTTACTCTTGTTTATCAACTTTGACTTATAGTGGTAAATCAAGGTCCCTTTGAAGATTTGAGCGGCCGCCTTGACTGGATGAAGATGTTAAGATGTCTTACTGAGGCCTTAAGTTTGGAGTCCGTCGATAATGAGTGACATTCATATATTCTACACGATTCTAAACTTTAATATGTATATACGCAAGGGTAGCCTAGATCGTGTGAATCTAACTATTTCATTAGAATCGACACCAGGCAGAAAAAATAAAATTTAAAGAAATCTACGTACTGAACTCTTCAATTCGAATAGTTGGATAAGACATTTTTTGAGACAATCTCCAACTTAGCAACATCATTCCAATTATTTCTATTGCTTCTTGCTTGCAGTCTATTGGAAACATCAGATGAATCCAGGTATTGTTTTGTAAATAGTTAACTATGGAAAATCTACTTAAATCCCGCTCGTGTTGCTACTGCCTCCAAAATTGTTGGTAATTGTCACCTTACTTAAATAACTGCCCTAAAACCATGTCGTGAACAAAAAAAAAAAAACAAACTAAAGACAGAACAGTGTACCTTATAATAAGGGGGAGCGAAGAGCAATTCGTTTAGTTTATTGCGTCGAAAGCGACCTTACTCTTCTATTACATACATAGTACAGAGTTGCAGCTGTTGACAGAAGTGATTCTTTTTTGGATTTCAAGGCTGGCATCATTGTTATTGTTTTCTATGTATTTGCACTGTAGTTAAGGATGCTGAAACAGTGTTCCCTTGATATACTCACTAGGAATTGGGTGACCATCTCAGTTTACCTCGTCTCCGAATTCACGCTTGTTTGCTAGCTATAAAATACCTGACGGTAAGACCGGAAGCTGTTAGCTTATCGACAATTATACCCAGCATTATTTTCTCGAGTTTAGGTGGTAATACAAAACAGGAATGTAGAGAAAAAAGTAAAGCAATTCCCGGTTCTATAATCTAAATTTCATGAGAGTATGAGTTTATCCTGCTACAATATCCAGACCTGAGTTGCGCCAATATTAAGCGGGATTCTCAAGGCAGCTCGAGACAGAGAAAGAGTTCGTGGTGTTAACTAACTCTAAGGGAATGGCGTTGTCTGTACACGTATGTCGTCTTGAGCAGCGGTTGTTGTACATGTTTCTGAAAGCAGTCCTTTAAGTTAAATACTCATTTTTTGATGTGCTTCTAATAAGTGTTTGTTGGGATGCTCCCTTCGGTAACATTCCAGCAGAAATTGCTCGCACATCAAAGCATTAACTCGTTGTATATATGCTTCCCTGTGCAAGTGAAACTCAGGCGACATCAGAAGGTTTCCTATCACGGTCCTGCGGGCGGTGTTTTTGCACCCTAATAGCTTATTCATCTGCGTTTTGTTAATCCCCGGTGCCCAGAACGGGGCAGAGTAGTTTATGACCGGCCAGCCAATTGCTATGCACGTTGCCAGAAATTTTTTTCTTTTAACTTTTCCCCAGGTGCTGCCGGGTAACGCTTTGAGAATTTTGTTGCGGCTCTGGAGTTTTGCGGCAATTTCGGTCATATGCTCAGTGAAGCAGTGCAGACTGTCGAATGTGAGTCACAGTAACTTTGGGTTGTTTATAGTCGGAATTTTTACGCCGTCGATTTTCTCATCGAGCCTGTACTCTTTCGTGCAGCTGGTGAAGAGGGTAGCCGGGGATTTAGTGGGTTGCAGTTTTAATTGTCTTGCAGTGAAGAAGTGGGAAAGGTCGTCGAGATAGCAACATCAGCCACGGCGGTATTGAGAATTCCTCAATGTCCCATAGTATCACTGAATGCTTGACAGTGTCAATTCCTTTGACAGATCCAGTGCTACCAAGAGAGTTCGCGCACAGGGCCGGTTTTGGTTGAGACCATTGACGATGTGCCCAAAGGCGCTTTCTATGAACACCAAGAATGGAGGTTGCCCTCCACGGTGTAAAAAATTGTGCTTGGTGAATTAACGCCAGGGTGGGCACAAAAGGTACTTTTGGCACAACAGTCGGAAAATTCGGGCTGGTTTCTCGGCTCTCGCCAAAAATCATGCAACCAAATCGATAATGATGTGATTGACGGAAGGTATGTTTCCTGTGTTCTAGACTTCCAAGAACTTAACGTGGATTCGGACTACTATCTTGTCTCAGTTACGCACCCGCCATACAACTATAACGACAGCCGGTTCTGCGAGCCGGAGTTTACCGGATTTTATTCGGCCAAGGGGCGACGAACTAAGATCGTTAAGGTCAGCAGGTAACATTAGTATAAGAGCATCAATGAAGCAATACCTCGCAGCTGGATCGTTGCATATCCTTCTCATTCAGGCGTGTACCATAAACTATTCCACTATTCTCCTCTTTCTGTTAGATGCAACCAGTGATATGGCTGTAGCCATCTGTAGTCCTGCTCAGACCTTAAGACACATAAGGAGTAGTCCACGCGTTACGTGGCTCCAGCGCTCAACTACTCCCCAATTTTCACATCAATGCTTTTAACACTCTTACCCACTCTGGGCTCGGAGCTCCCCTCATCATACTCCAGAGAACTCATCCATAAAGATCGCAAGCGGAACCACGATGAATGCCTGGTAGCGTTCATTCTGCACAACACCCTGCAGTATCTTCTCATCGACGGCGACGTTGACCATAAGGATACTTCCCTACAAAGTCAGAGTGTAGCTATCCGAAAATCGTTTCGTTTTGGGTGACTTTGAAGCGCACCACGATCCTTGGCGTTCTAGACCGTCAAATGATCGTAGAGGGATGGAGCTGGTAGAACTGATAGACGATTTGACTATGACCATGAACGACCCCGCACCCACCAGAATTGTGGGTAAATGCCAAAGATCGCCAGACTTAACAATTAAGAGTGCTGGTCTGATAAGCAACATAGTTTGGCGATCTATGCTGACATTAGCATCATACCACTTGCCCATAATAGTCCCGGTATGGAGAAAACCTCCAAAACCATCGGCGCCGATGAAATACGTATGCTGATGCTGACACCTAAATGGTCTTGATCAACTCCTAATACTTTTGCAAGTTCTTCTTGCGTCTGGCATGCATCTGCGTTGAGCAATGTCTCCAATTCTTCGTCTTGAAATTTTTTTGCCTGTCCGTCGTCTAAGTCGAAATTGCCACTTTTAAACCGTGCAAACCACTTTTGGCACGTTCGTTCGGCTAAAGCATGGTCGCCATAAACGTCCACTAAAATATGATGGCTTTCGGTAGCACTTTTCTTCATGTTACAGTAATGAAGAAGAACTCCCCGCACAAAACACTTTTTCTGGTACAAATTTCGACATTTTCAAATGAATGAAATGACAGTACCTTTGAAATGAATATAGCCACAGATGAACACGACGCGAAATAATACTAGTAGAGCCCTCTCTTAGAAAACCCTACGAATTAATACATACACCCAATATAGGTATAATATATAATTGGCGCTTTATTGCCGCTGAAGCGATTTTCGGACGAGCTCCTCCTCCAATTTGTGGCTTTGCGTCTTGATGTTTTTCCTACAAAAAAATTCATTGGCTACCTGAGAGGTCGACAATCATCGGTAATATTTCGAGCCGAAACTTCGAAACCTAGGAGAGTGAAACACTTCTGTTTAATTTTTACATTTCGAAGCTCCCTCCTCCACCAGAATGAGTTTCCGTAACCTCGTATGCCGATGACTGCACGATATAGGCGTCTGGCCAGGATATTGATGACCTTCGTTCGAAGGTGAACTGTTATCTCGCCGACCTTTCCCACTTCTTTCTTTCTTCACTGCAAGACAACTTAAAATTCAACCGACGAAATCCTCGGCTACCCTCTTCACCAGCTGGACGAAGGAATACAGGCTTGAATTAGATGTGAGACCATAAAATAACCCCAAAATACTGGGAGTAACACTCGACAGCCTGCACTCCTTCTCTCAGCATACGAACGCAATTGCCGCAAAACTCCAGAACCACAACAAATACTCAAAGCGCTAGCCGGCAGCATCTGGGGTAAAGATAAAGAAACCTTGCTGGCAACCTATAAAGCAATTGGCAGGCCGGTCGTAAGCTATGCTGTACTGATCTGGGCGCCGGGGACGAACGAGACGCAGATGCAGAAGTCACAGGTTTGTCAGAACAGTGTCCTCAGGACCACGACAGGAAACCTCCTGAAGTCGCTACGAGTTAAGGAGTATAATGCTTTGCTGTGCAAGCAGTTCCTATTGGGATGCTACCGTAGGGAGTACCCCAATAGGCATTTAATAGAAGCTGAACCTTCACCTAGGCACATCAGGAAGGGAGTAACACACTTGAAGGATACACACCAGCAATATGTACAAGAACCGCTGGACAAGACGGCATACAGACAAGGAGTCAGTCAACACCTTCGAAGACTCCCTTCCCGTGAATGCCGTGCTCGGAGACAAAGCACTAATCATCGCAGATAACGAACTCGAGCTGCCTCGAGAGACCCGCGTGACACTGGCACAGCTCAGGTCTCGATACTGTAGCAGGTTAAACTCCTACCTATCCAGACTCGACCCCAACATACCCAACAAATACCCACCATGTAGAGAGTCTTCGCACGACACTAACTACCTCTTCACATGCCCCTTTAAATCGAAACATCTAACACCCCCTCTGGTCCGATCCCGTCGAAACGGCACGTTTTGGACCTCCCGTAGATGACCTCGATGGCTTAGATTGATTTTAAACCTGTCCCTAAGCGAGCAACAACAACAACAAGAACATGAAATACCCATGCTGATGCTGACACCTAAGGCCAGCGGGACCATACTATCTCCCCTAAATTTGTCTCTAGCAGGTGGACAGGTGGAAAATGGGTACGGTTTTCCCGCTACTAAAACCAGGGAAACCAGTCAACCAGAGGGAATAGTTACGGCTGATATCTTGAGGCCTTGCTTCAATGCCCTTAACCGAAACCGACCCTGCGCGCGAACTGTCGTGGTAGCAATGGATCTGACCAAAGCTTTTGATACCCTTAATCATTCAGTGCTGCTATTGGACATAGAGGACTCCTCATTACCGCCGGTGTTGAAGAGGTGAACATGGGTAGGTGAGACATCCAAACTCAGAAAGATTAAACAAGGGATTCCGCAGGGTGGTGTCTTATTCCCTTTTTTTAACCTCTAAATCTCGAAGCTGCCTCCTCCACCAGAAGGGGTTTCATTGATAGCTCGATATTGTCGTCTGGGCGGAATATTGATGACTTATGTTCGGATGTGAACGAACTTTCTGATTTCTTCACTGAAAAGAAATTGCAATTACCACAAAACTCCAGAGCCGCAGCAAAAACCTCAAAGCGTTAGCCGGCAGTATGAGAGGGTAAGATAAAGAAACTTTGGTAGTAACATACAAAACAATTGGCTGCACGGTTTTTGTTGTTGGTGTAACCGCAAAAATATTCCTCAAAGTAATTTTTGGGGAATGTTGCAGGAGTGACAGTCCTTGGCCAGATAAAAAATTCGGGTCGTTCCGGTATAAAGACCCGACTGTCGCGGGAACTATTGGATTTTAGTCGCCTCTTACGACAGGCATACCTTACCTGGGGTAAATTCTTTGACCCCTAACCCGCAGGGTTAGCCGGGTGGCTGGTCGTAAGCCATGATGCTCTGATGTGGATGCCGGGGACTAACGAAACGCAGATGAATAAGGTACCCGCCTGCGAAAACTCCGCCCTCAGGACTTTGGCAGGTAGCCTACTTATTTCGCCATAGCACGACTTTCATAACGAAGCATCTACGCTACGAGTTGAGGAGCATAATTCTTTGTAAGCACTATATGCTGGAATGATACGTTTGGGAACACCTCAAAAGACACTTACTAAATGATGAACTACCATCAAGAACCCCTGGTCAGGACGGCTTACCGACAGGCATTAAACGGCATTCACCGAGAGTCCATCAACAACTTTCATAATTACTCATAGCCTTGCCTTCAGTCCAATCTTCCCTGTGCGAGAAAGAATAGGTGGCGTGTACCTGACAGAAAGTTTCTTTTTTTCGGTCGCAATATATCCATATTTCGAGTTCCGTTATTACTTTTTGGATGCTGCCATGTCCTTCACAGGTAGGAGACAAAACCCAATTGTCTACAAATGCTTCTTTACATGACATTTTGTATGTTTCTTTGCCTGGTTTCAAGGATAACGTGTATTACTTGCAGTACCTTTTTTGAGTATTCCTTACATGCCCATTTAAATATATTTGCTCGAATAACGTTATGTACAGTTGATACCGATTTACACTTGGACTTGTTGTCTGAATCAATCGTCGCAGATCCTTACCATACTTTCCACAGAACTGATAATAGACTGTTTGGTCTGTACTATTATGTACTATGTACAGGAAAATCCTAAAGAAGGTCTATAGTGTTAAAGAAGTCGAACAAGGCTATTACCCTATCATTATATTTCCAGCTATCATAGGCTGTGAAATGGGTGTTGCCATCTGCGATAATGAGTTCCAAACCTGTTTTATCTGCGTTGGACACTATAGTCAATTACGGAGGACCCTCTGTTATTGAGCGGATTGAGATGAAATATTAAAGACAACAAGTTTCAATGCCGAATTCAAAATATCCTTAGGGGAAAAAAGAACATTGAACCAAACGCAGGTATAGAAAGTAATAAAACCACACTCCCTTGTGTGGTACACAAATGGTTCCGAGACTACTGATGGAATAGGTGTGGGGGTCGCTAGAATATATCGATTCCTATAGGGAAATACCCTAATATATTCCAGGCAGAGGTGTTTGTCATTACAATATGTGCAGAACTCATACTCCAAAGGAAAATGGTTAACCAACATGTAGTAATTTGCAGCGATAGCTAAGCCGCACTTAAAGCAATATGTTGTTGTTGTTGTTGTTGTTGTAGCGGTTCGCTAACCCCGCTTAGGGCAGGTATAATCAGTCTAAGTCGCCGAGGTCATCTAACGGGAGGTCCAGGAAACGTGCTGTTTCGACAGGGTTGGACCAAAGGGAGAGGGGGGTTAGATGGGTCGGTTTAAGGGGGCATGTGAAGAGGTGGTTAGTATCGTGCGGGGACTCTCCACATGCAGGGCATACGTTTATACTTAAATACTTAAAGCAATATCGTCATGTATAATTAAATCATATATGGTATGGCGAACGAAACAAAGTTCAGCTCATCTGGGTTCCGAGAAACACAGGTATTCAAGGAAACGAAATATCAGATAGACTCGCAAAAGAAGCTGTCTCAATCTCCCCTACTGGACCTGAGCCATTCTTTCCCTTAGGTCTCCACACAATTAGAGAAGAGATAAGTAGGGAGGAAATGAGTATAAGATACATCTATTGGTATTATAGCGACGGAATGAGACAATCAAAAAATCTTATAAACGGCTACAAAACCAAAAGATTTAATAATATAATATTATTTAGTAAGAATAATTTAAACATTATAACAGGATTTCTTACAGGACATGGCAGACTGCGTAAGTACATGCACAGCTTCGGAATATGCTCCAATGAAATATGTCGATTCTGTGAGCTGGTACCAGAAACACCGGTGCACATTATATTTGAATGCGCAGCTGTTGCAAAAAGTATAGTCAAACACCTAGGAATCATTCAGTCGAAGGAAAACAAAATTACATCAATCAGCCCCTCTAGCCTGATTAGTGTTATTAGGGCATTAGGTCTGGTTGAAATAATGTGAAGAAATCGGAGGGCACAATAGACCACTGGTCGCGGTGCGTATTCTACTTACTAATCTATCGGTCTATCTATTGAGCGGATGGTTCTGACGATATTGACGGAGATGTTTGCCAGAGTAAAGTCAACTCGTTTGAAACGAGCAGTGTTAAAAAAAATCATCATAACGCACGATCTGCTGTCCCTTGTTTAGTTCTTAGTTCAGTTGGACAACTGCTGAAGCATTTGCCAACACTTTCACAGCGAATAGTTCATAAAATCTATCTCCGTAACGCTTAATGGAAACCTACCGGGGCACCCGTCTGAATTAAAAAATTAAAACAGGACCGAGACAGGATGTAGGTGTGGAATCAGCTCCGCTAATTAATGATTTGTTTTCAAAGAAATACCATATTATTATAATCAGGAACTATGGTTTTGATAACTATATTGTTAATCGTCTTAAAATGTTTTCCAATTATTATTACAATATATGAATATGTTATATATTATTATGGTGTAAATTGATGGAACGAACGAAGGAGCTTTATTTCACGTCAGAAAAACAATCAAGGGTCTCCCACTCTGAGGAGGGGCGACCGCAATTTGAAAATTTATTTTCGATAATCTTGAATGTTTCATGGATCAGGACTAGAACCTTGACCTACCGATGTACGCACTCCTAACCACTCGGCTTTTGTGAGGGGGCTATGTACATATATGTAACGGGAACAATAACAGCTTGTACCATCACAACACCGGTATGTTGTGTTAATTCTCAGTCCTCTGCGGGTGAATTTCATCTTCGAGAGCGTAGTTTGTCGGAAACTTTGATACACCCTCGGTAGGCAGGTGGCTAAGGGATTTTGCCGTTGGGACTGAGATTCATGAATGGAATAAGCAACTTTTTTAAATAAATTTATAGAAAAACTAAATAGTGAAAATGCAAACTACATAGCCAAATTGTAATTACAAGCCAGTGTCTTTCTTGTTCTCTGCAGGGTATATGCGAGTACATATTCTTATTTACATAAAGACGTATGTATTTATAAATTCACCCCGATTGTAGCCAGTTTTTGTACCTCTCCAAACTGGTTAATGTTAAGATCACCACACTTTGACACAAATACAAAAGCAAAGTTTCTCCTCTCTCTTTCACGTTTTACTGGGGTTTCAACAGGTAATCGCTATCTAGTAGTGTAATCAAAATTGTGAAGAGTGTACACGGACGTACATGCATACATACCTAAATAAATACTATGAGTGTGCTTAAAAACTCTGTTGATGTATGCGTTTGGAAGAATTTAATGTACGATATCTACCAGTATACCTGTTGAGCGAGTATGTCTATGATGGTCTTTGCTGGTTTAAATGCCAGTGGGACCGTGCTCGTTGCGTCTTGAATATGCTGCCAAATTTTAACAGCGCTATTTTAGTTATTTTAACCAAATATTCAAACTAAATTCGAGTCGGTAAATACGTTTACATACATATATAAGTCTGTGTTAAAAAAGTTGCTTTGTAATTTAGTTTCGATCTAATTGGACTTCATAGTGGCTACATAGATGACGATAAATGGCTATAAAACCTCGTCTAAAGTGCAATAAGAAATAATCAGGCAAAAAGTTAATAGCTGCGATTATGAGAAACTGGTAGTAGGTAAGTACGTAGGCAATTGTGATTATACGCTTTGTGAGAGTGTGAAAAAGAGAGACAAAGTTATCGAATTCGAAATTCAAAGAGCAATCCAGTTTCATAGATTGGAGTGTTCTCCTTGTAAGGTGTCCCAATATTTTTGTGCTGATGCAAAAAGTGCCCAGAGAGATTGAACAAATAGGTTGAAATGGTAGAAGCTGATTTCCAAACCTAACATTTTTTACAATATCACTCCTAAAATCCCTATCTAATATTTTTATAATTCCAATGTTAGTTGTTGAAACTACACGTATTAGAATTTTCACATAACTATAAATTTATGAGTGATGAGTGATTTGTATGTAAAAAAAAGCAAATTTAATATATGTATGTACATATATATGTACAAATATACATATATATACGCGTAGAAGAGCGGCAATATTTGCTGTTTTTGTACACAAGAGCGGCGCGACGTGTTGGACTATAACAGTTAACATGGAAAGATCGCCAAGTGACAGTTCCTTTTAACGCACGGAAATGCAAAATTGAAGTGTTTTCTTTACTCAAATTTTAATTAGAAAAGGTCTTCTTGTTATGAGTGCTGTATAAATACATATCGAGAGCGGAACTGTAATACAAACAACAAGCCGAATGTGATATATCAATCCATTTATCGAAAATAAAAATTTTTAATTCATAGCTTTGTTATTTAGGGTGAACCTTAATTTACTAAAAATTTAGTTTCACATGGTGCTCAGATAAAATTAATAATTTTTTAAATCTAAAGTAAAATAAAGGCTTCTTTCTTAAAAAGAAGACATTGTTTTCATTCTTTTCTATCTCTATTCTCTACCGCAGTCAGCCACACATTTTTTCCTATATTTCTGAAAAAAAATTATATTTTTACTACATGAATGAGCATAAATTTAGGTATTGCAAACCAAGCGAATTAATGACTTTCCCCTAACTTCAATCTAAGTTTAAGGATTTCTTGTAATGATGTAATAGTTAAATAATTTTCCAGATTTTTGTTAGTAACATAGGAAAATGGTTTGTAAATTGTCTAGGCATGCATTTTTAGACTAATGCTTGATTGATTTAAAGAGCTTCAACTAACGAAATGAAATTATTAGTATTGAAACTGCACAAAGTTATCGCCAGCACAATTACATTTACCATAAACGTTTAACACTTGATGTTATCGACAGCTTTTCGTATCGGGTAGAAACGAAACAAAATTTATTTTGATAACTACTTTAACTGATAATGATTCCAAATGTTTTAATTTTTGGATTAACATTAAATTTATTGTGCTACCTTGATTTAAAGTAATTAAACAATGGAATAAGAGAAAAATCAAAATAAAATAACAAAATGAGCATCAAATTAACGAGCAACAGATTTGCTTTTCTTCAAAATTGACGCTTTGGTTTTAAATATTTTTTAATTGCATTCAGTTAGCTCATGAACAATTTTGTTTTGACACTTTATGTAAAAGTATAGTTTTCAAAATTTATTTAGTGACTTTTTAATATCACCTTTTCAGTTCAAATTTTAGACTTTGTCTTATTGTTTCCTGTTTTGTGTACGTATGTGCAAGAATGCAATTCTCAAGTGATCAGTGAAGTAATATGGCTAAGGTATCTATGGTTGGCAATGGGTTTATCATCTACTAGAGACAAATTTGTAATCTCATCTTTTTTTGCGATTTCCCATCCTTGCTCTTTTTAGCAGATGCAATTGACGGCCGAGCAGGCATCGGGATATGACCAGTAGGTTACGTCCAGCACTAGCTCAAATAAATTTAGCTTTTTCGGCTAATTGATTTCTAGTTTGACACCACCGTAAATGAAGATTAATTTTATAAATGCTCTTAGAAACACACAATTTTTTTTTATTCTCCTTTTAATTCGAAATCTCAACAAAGTTCTTCTACTCTACCTAATTCACAATCTCTAATCACGACGAACTACGCATCGTGGCTGATTACATTAGCAAAAAGGTCATACCACCAGAGTACCAATGCCCTTATGTGAACTGGTACGCTTTCATCTTTAGAATACTAATTGAACTAGTATAATTACGTACTAGTTTAATAAGAGAGATTTTTCTTCTTTGCTTACAGTTTAAAATATCCTTTGAGTTCGGCTTATTGGCATAATTTTGTACATACGTGTATGTTCATATGTTTTCAGTACTGTTTTCAGTCTAACAAAATACATACTAGGAAGAAATTAAGTGTTGCGTGTTGGAATCTTATTGTGCTCTCTCTTTGATTTTATTCGATTTTTCGAGACATAGTTGGTATAAGAGAGTCATACATGAGCGATGGAGAGCCGGAGAGTGATCAAATTAATTGCAGGCTAGGAGACCGTGGTTGCTCAGGTGTGCTGTGCTCGTGATAGTAGCTAGAGTGTATGTAATAACAACTCTAATAATATTTTTATTTATCATATACATACAGCCAAAAGCATAATACCATAACCTGTGAGAAAAAGTTGATCAATTACTGACAGAATATATTTGGAATGATAAAAATGAGGCAGAAACCATAATTCACCATCAATTCTGTTATTTTCATGACAGATATAAAGACTTCAGCATATCCGGATACAACACTTTCTTCTCGTTTATAATAACTTGTGTAGTATATTTTTAGGAAGTAATTTAAATATGTATATTTTTAATGTTCCATATTTAGTGGATTGCAAAAGAAATAAGAAGTCATGAAGCAAAGTAAACCTTAACTTTAAAACGATACATTTTCTTTACACATACGTGTATGAGTAAATAACCAAAGAGTTTTTTCCATTTCACATTTATTTATTTCTCTCACTGCCATGATAAGTATACATTCAGATATTTTTTGTGGAGAATTCGATTTTCTATAAGATATATATAAGCTGTCTTCAGAAAAGAGCTGATTATGAGCTGATTTGTTATGTTTTAATGTGCATAGTTTTCGTAGTCAGTTTGTTCATTTCTTGCGGGGACTCCGATCATATTTTCATGTACAAGTTTATGCAAATATACACAAATGCATAAACATACTATTCATAAATGAATTTGTATGTGTTTACATATACAATTTTATATATTAATTTACCATATACATTAATTATGGTACACATGCTTACAAATATATGAATATTATTTTTACCACAAAAAAGGAGTTAAAATGATGCAGAGCACACTCGTGTATGATCTGTTAATGGAAAATGTACCGAAAACTTACGTGTAATTGGAAAAATTCTCAACTGATGGGTTTTCTCTCGCTTTCATGGACTTTGGCAGCAAGGCTTTAAAAGTTCAAGCGTGACTTACATGTGTTTGTGTGCGTGCACCTATTTACCCAGGTATGTACATATGTGTATAGTTCACTACACCTGAAAGATATGAATGGAGAAAAAATAACGAAAATCCAACTCGACGATAAATGAGAAAGGTATTTCTGAGCAGAGCTCCACACTCTCCAAAATGCTTTAGAAAATTGAAAACAAGAAGCTAAATGCTTACATACACATTCTAGAGAAGGTATGCATATGGTATATGCATGTGTATACATGTGCATACATATGTATGCATACATCTGTATATATATACATGCATGCAGAGGTAAACGCAAATAGGTATATGTTTGCATACGATTGTTTTTATTCACCTAGAAATGCCTATATACGTTTGTATGTATACATTTAGGCAAGTAAATACCTATATAGTTGAAATTACTCGCTTTGGCTTCAAACAAACTCACCATCTTTTTAAGTATGTACATACATTTATATGTCCACTTTTGAGTTTAATTGTATGTATATTTTACCTGCGTATATATCCTATACATACTGTCGTATGTATATGTGTACATATGTATGGTCTTCGTACGTATGAGAGTATTTGTGCAATATGTATGTGTGGGCACCTAGTTAGATCGGCTCTCAATTTTTTATGTTTGCTTATTGCAAGATAGGCTTGGAACCACTTGTTAGTGCTTTCTCGGCTATGTTCATCGGCATTTTGGTTAAAGGCTCATACCTGTACAACGTCGATCGCTAACTACCTCAGTCAGTTGCTGTCATACCACCGAAGGTTGAGCGCGAGTGTACCGGTAAACGACGAAAGTTTTTAAACGGTTTTTAGATATATTTTATCAAAATTCTTTTTTATTTTGCTCTTGTTGTTGTGGTAAATTATGTTGCATGCTGCTATGTATAATGGTAAATGTGTATATATGTATGTGTACGGACTATTTGTGTTTACTAATAAATGCGGTTTTTAATTAAATTAAGAAATGCGTTTTCATTTAAATTTTTTACAAATTGATTTAAGTTAATATACTTTAAGATATAATTAAATGTGATGTTTTATAAAAAGAGAGCTGTTAATACGATACATACATACATACAATACATATGTATATATTATGCCATACATATACTTACATGCCCACTATGAAAAGCTATGCATATGTATGTACATAGGTACGTATGTATACGCACATTAATAACGCTGTTAAGATATGTACATACAATTGTAATGGGTTTGTGTGCTCATAGGTATGTATGTATGTACTATGAACGTTTATAGCCACTTCTGATTGATCGTATGAAAATTACTTGTGGAAACACATGGAACACACTCAAGTAAAAAGTCGCGAAGAACAGGTTAAAAGGAAAGTGCAATAAAATTCGAGTTGTATGACAGTGAATATACATACATATTTACATACAAACATTTCCAAGTGTATAAAAGTTGAAAGCAAATAATATTTAAAAATTGTTAAAGAAAATAGCAATATATAAAATATCCGAAGAAATGTCTACATATATATAAGTACATACATTTATATGTACATGTGCATGAATGAAAGATGTAACAGGTAGCCTCAGTAGCAGCAGCAAGCGAGAGAGCGCAACAAGTGGAATTTATAAAACCAGCAACAACATTACAAAGGTAACAATATAAAAGAGACTAAACGACAAAAGAAATTTAAAGAAAAGGGTATAGAATTTGTAAAATTGCAAACGTTTGTGATGAACTTTAATTTATTTGTATGTAACTTCGGCAAGTTTAAATGTATGCATATGCATACAGTTAATTTTATTTGTGCGTATTTAACGCACGCTAGTAAAAGTTTCAATTGGCTGCAACTTTCAGCTTTCTAGTTGATTTCTTTTATACTGAAATTAACCGAAAACAGCGACTGAAACAAACAACTTTACAAGAAACTTACCACTGTAGTTTTATTTCGTAAACACAGCTTAGCTTCCAACAAGCACACATAGCTAATGAAAGGATATTTTAAACTTGTTACTTTTCGACTGTACCGCTAGTCGATGCTCTACTATAATTAAAAAGCATAGAAACCAGAAAGAAAAGGTGAAAATTAATTAAGTATGCAAGAAAAAAATTCTTCATTCTATTCCATAAAATTTCATCAGCTGGAAAATGACTTAGACGTACACCAAGAGAAAAGGGGAAAATCAATTGAATGTTTGCGAAGCACCATAACTACTGGAACGAATTCCGATTTGCTATAACATAGTGAAAATATAGTTACAATCGAGTCCCGATTATTCGAAATTTAATTTGATGTGAGGTAGCAAAAACTCAAATTTCACGTGGCTAAGTTGAGTGGCTATTATGCGCCGTACAAATGTCTAGGAATAACAATATCATTCGATTATTAGCTGCCATGGAATCATCTAGTATATGGAGCCACGCTACACATTTTTTTAGAGCACCTTGGTTTTGCAGACTTTCCGATTAGCAGGGGTTTCAGTTTTTCGGTGCCATCCATGTTTGCAGCAAATAATAGGGTCACTTTTCTTTTGAAGCAATGTTTTCGATCTGGCAAAGGCTTGTCGAATAACCCAGTTTCGTCTGCATTGAATATATTCGTTGATTCGTAATTCTTTATCAGATGACTCAACTTCTCCTTCCATTCAGAACACACGCGTTCATTAACAGGCGACCTTTCGCCACACATTTTTTTAAATGTGATATTGTGAATTGTGTTTAAAACGATCCAGCCTCTTGCTTGCCTTACTCCACAAGAATAGAGCCTTTTCTAAATCCGGAAATACAGCCATCTTCACGGAATGATATTACGCTTGAAAAAAAAAAACGCCGCAAACTATGCGAAAACAGTGTGGGAAACACAACAGAGAACATGCGCAGTGACATAATGGTGGCTCTGCAAAACCTAACGGTGATTTAACGACAAGAAATTTCAAGTTGTTTACAAATTATAAGAGCTTGTGAAACAAAAGAGGTTTAACATTGTTTGCGATGCGAAAAAATACAAATTAACGTGGTGACGAATGTATGGAATTTTTCGAAATTAACGATTTTTTTTCAAAGGGGCAGCTCTTTTTTACGAATTATTGAGGTTTTCGATTTAGCCGGAGTCGAATTATAGGGATTCGACTGGATAAGCCGACTATTTTTTTCAATGTTGGTAATAGTTAATTAATTTTAACAGAAATTAATTATCTTTTCTTTTCTAATTATTTCAACAAAAGTTTATGTTAAATAGTAGCAGCAGTGGATTGGAGAATAAAGCCATAAGGAAATAAAATGAATTGGTATTTTACTAATGTGACGCTAATGCAAAAATAGCAAAAAAAAATCGATCACTAATGGAAAATTTATGAATTAATTAATACGTCTTTCATTGCAAAATTAGTAATTATAACAATATTTTACAAAATAACAAAAAAAATGTGATTTACAAAATCTCCGATGTTAATTTTTTTCACATTTATCTTCAAATTCGAAAATACAACGTTGAGCCAAGACTGTGTCAAAGTCTCCTTCCAGCAAATTGTAGCAGAAACTATTTTTATGTTTTTTTATATCATTAATATTTTAGAAGGGTTACTTATTAAATTTTTTTTTGAAAGCATGAGCATTTTAACACGAGAATATTTTTTATATTAAATAAAATACACAACGTTTCCTATTTGTTTATAGAGACACATACTAAATATATTTTATGTTATAATTTTTTGCTTTGAGAAAGCGATAAATTTAGTAGAAAATGTACAATTTTTAACTCAAAAAAATTGCGGTGTTTCAGAGTACTCGTAGAACTGAAAGAAAGTTCAGATGAGTGAGATTGCGTAAAACTGCTCAATTTTATTCAAAGCAACTACTTATCTTAATTTTTTATTGAAGTAGGCAAAAAGTTTACGAATGTATGTACATATATAAACTATCTGTAAAATTAATTAATAATACGTTTATATTGCTGCAATTTGAAGATTTTATAACGAGTTTGGTCAGTTAAGGAGTTGCGTGATCAGAACGTAGAAGTCCGATACAGTCGACTGAACGGTCAGCTTTGAAAAGTGTACATGCAAAGATAAACGAATTGAAACGTTTCGTCGATTTTGTCTTTGTAAATTTGTATGTGTATACTTATATACATATCTTTATGTTTAAAGTTGGCGGTTTGCAAACGCTGAGCCGATTCTTGATGTTTTTCCCGACAAATACAGGGATTTACGTACAGTTTATTATTAGCCGCCTTCGAACGCCGGATGGATTTTTATGAGGAGCCTTTTAATTCATATTAGAAATACACCCAGAGGCGTTAATTTAGATATTTTATTTAAACTATGTATGCACGTGTATGTTGTGTACATGTGTAATTTGATTGTAATTTGAGCTTTACTGGTTTTACGTGTATATGCTTTTTTAACATAATATTGTTTTTAATATTAAAAATCCTTCTTAACTGACTAAGATTCCTGACTGAACAGTCATACTTCTTTTCAATCTTCAAGTTATACATACATATATCAATATTTAAGTTAAATCAAAAAATTACACATACCTGCTGCTTCATTATATTTAAAAAATTTTCAAATTTATTTTTATGAATAAAATAAATTTAGGGCCGTTTTTTCGAGTGCCTGTCAAAAGTTAACTTCTCTTTAAACACGTTTTCGTTTTTTCAACTGGCTGTTTCAGAATGTGGCTGTTAAATTTAACCGGCGGTCAAAGTGCTGGTTAACAATGTATTTTTTCAACAGCGGCATATGTTCTGTTTACAAACAGAAAACAGCTGATTTACAAATTTACTTGTATATATATAATATAATGAAAAATAGACGGGCACTTAATATATTTATGAGCTTGGGGAATGTTTTGAAGAAGCTGCTGTGCGCCATATCGTAAAGAGAAATTTAAGAGAAACTTCTTGCTTTACGTTTAGAACAGCTGATTTACGTTGTTCCTTTATTCCTCTTCGCAGCACTTTCATCTAATATTAAATAAACATATAACAGGGGGTCGGGAAAATGAAAACGAATTTATCATATCGTTAAATTTAACTGCCGGTGACGATCACGAATCACATTAACAGGCAGCCGAAAAAATGGCCCTTAATGTGTATTTTGACTTAGTTTATTTTTGGGAAAAGTTCGAATTCCAAACTGAATGTCTGCAACCTTCTTCACTGTACTTTTGATAATTTCTGAAATTATAAAAAATATCGATTTTTATACTCTTCATTAATATACGGAGGGTCATGTAATCGAATTTTGGCCAGACTAACACCACTGACGTACTGCCCAGATTTTTAGCCGAGTCCTATTACTTTTAGCATTTCTAAATGTTTAATAACTATAATGCAGCAAACATGCTTGGTTCGCTCCATTTTACAACTCATTATGTGAAGCAATCAAAGTGTCCACATAGAAAAACTGGAAATCAAATTCCTTGCAGTTATCAGTCAAAATAACAGTTGAGAGGCAATAGATGAGTGTCTGTGAAGACATGGCGTAAGAATGTTATATTGAAATCAGTAAAATCCTTAAAAATCTGCCGTTTTCTGGGTGCTTAGAAAAAATTATAGGCCCGATATTTGTTGGGAAAACATTAAGATACCCCCATAACATTTAAGAATATTTCGGCAGAAATTCACTGTTATAAAGTTCCAATTACATATCTATATACATACATACGTGTACATACAAATGCGATGTACAAATTTAGATGTTTTTTCTTTTTCTTATTTAACCCTAAAATGATTTATGCATGTGAGATTGGAGGCAGCATCTTATTCTTATAATTTTTAAGTCACATTTAGTCCTTTAGTAAGATCCGTGGCAAGAAATCTGGTTTTAAGTGGAAGATTGGTTACTGAAAAATTAAAAATTGTATTCTTTGTGGGCAAAAGTATTTACCGACTGCAGTCGTGGTTGAGCCATTTGGACAGCAAATTTATACAATAATTTTCCTTTCAGTACTCGATGTAATTTTTTGAACAAAGTTTCTTTAAAAAATTAAATAATTTGGAAAATACAAACATACAATATTTACATACGTATGGGGATGGACTTAATCGAGCTACTTAATTTATAACGATATTACCTATGTAAATGGCTGTGGCTTGTATCGTACTGTACTTATGTTTGTATGTTACATACATACAATATTATACATAAATATAAAACCTTTGACGTTTCAGCGGAAATTTCCGGAATCCAGCAGATCTCATGTAATATCTCCTTTACGCAATAAATGTTGTAACTACAACAATATCTACTTAAAGTATGTTTTGCCGTATACTCGCCGATTTATGGTGTTCCTTTTAGTTTTACTTATCTTTAGGATACTCATAAAAAATAAAAAACCGGCTTTATTATAGCATGCTATATACAGGTATACACTACACATTCGAATGTATGGTATATATTAAAAATATATACTAACTGCAGATCGTTAATGCATACATTTGCACTAACATTCGTCTCAGCAATACAATACGGCGATCCACCATTAATTATATTACCATTTTATAAAAATGATTCAAATTAACTTAGTTGCCAGTAACCGGCACCGAAGCGTTCACTCACTTCAATGAGAAGAGCAATATTTTGCCAAAGGAAGTATTTCTTCTTTTATAGTCGTCTGACAGGGAATATCAACATCTCCGACCTTATGCCTCGTAAATTTCCGCCGATTTCCATGTATTTGCAAAACAATAAACTATTTAAAATTATTGTAAATGAGAGTTTTTGTTCATCGGATCGGCTCCTACAATTTGGTGTATTGGTAAGATACAGTTATTTATTTTCTTTATTTGTGTGCTGTGGAGCTCTATTTTATATACATCATAGAAGATGCATCACAAGGTGAATACTTGAGTACTTTAAAATGTTCATTATAAAATATAAAAATTGCAAAGAAATGCCACGCCTACTTCTAATGCCTGAAACGTCTGTAAAGCCTAAAAATCGTAGAAAATCTCAAAGCTTACAAAGAGTGGTGTGGGCAGATCGCCGATCTGCCGATCTTTCTCACTTCTTCACTGCAAGACAATTAAAAATGCAACCGTCTAAATCCTCGGCTAACCTCTTCACCACCTGGACGAAGGAGTACAGTCTTGAATTAGATGTGAAGGTCGATGACGTAAAAATTCCGACTATAAACAACCCAAAGATATTGGGAGTCACAGCACCTGGGGTAAAGACAAAGAAACCTTGCTCGCAACTTACAAAGCAATTGAAGAAGTTACAGGCCTGTCAAAACACCGCCCTTAGGACTGCGACAGGAAACCCCCTGTTGTCGCCGGAGCATCACTAGCACTGCAAAGCATCTATGCTACGAGTTAAGGAGCATAATGCTTTGCTGTGCAAGCAGTTCCTATTGGGATGCTACCGTAGGGAGTACCCCAATAGGCATCTAATAGAAGCCGAACCTCCACCTAGGCACATCAGAAAGGCAGTACTAGATATGAAGAGCATCATCCAGCAACACGTGCATGGACAGGACGGCGTACGGACAAGCACTGAACGCCATTCACTAGGAGTCAGTCAACATCTTCAAAGACCCCCTTCCCGTGAATGGCGTGCTCGGAGTTAAACCACCATCTATTGCAGACAACGAGCTGGAGATGCCTCGAGAGATCCGCGTGACCCAGGCACAACTTAGGTCTGGATACTGTAGCAGGTTAAACTCCTACTTATCCAGACTCGACCGCGCATACCCAACTTATGCCCTGCATGTGGAGAGCCTCCGCACGACACCAACTACCTCTTTACATGCTTCCTTAAACCGACTCATCTAACTCCCCCTTTCCATTTGGTCCAATCCCGTCGAACCAGCACTTTTCCTGGACCTCAATTTAGATGACCTCGGCGACTTACGTGTAGATTGATTAAGCCTGTGCCAGTAGTAATAAAATAAGAAATAAGAACTCTCTTCGGCCTTAGCTAATTTTTCATAACCAAATCAAATTCATGGTATATCAGTTTAGAATTTAATATTAATTCTCATATCTAAAAAATTGGTTGGAGTGATCTGATGAAATTTTTCGATTTCGATGATTTTCGGTGTCAATGTTTATTTTGTATATAGGTACATACATATGGAATATAAGACTTCATGCCTTTAGATTCTTTTTTGACGGATTTTTAACGCAAAACCTCATATCTGCAAAAAGAGATTGCATGGGAGGACCATATCATTGTCCTCCGATTTTAAAGATTTTCAGCAGAAAGATTGTTTGTAGATATTTGAAAAAATCGGTGAAAGTATGGCTCTCATTCGGACGACTATATTTCGATAATTTTCAGCACCAAACAAATTTATTACCCAAAATCTCATATCTGAAAAATTGGTCGCATATATGCTGCTATAGAGGTCCGATTTGGCCGGTTCCACAAATGATGGCTTAAATTTACTACTGCATCTGTTGGTTGAAATACCTCAAAATCTTAGGGATTAGTTTGCGTGCAAACGTCATTTTAGGTAGAGTTTACATATAAATTAATATAAGACGATTTTTACCAAATAGAGCTCGGCTTAGTTTAATACGCTAATGACAGAATAGCTGGACTAATTTGGCTTATGTTAACCTTGAAATATTATCTTTGCGGAGGTTTAAGAAAGGTATAACAGTTTGAAATATCCGAAAGGTGGTTAGGAATCGGCTCATTCCAAAAATTTGTATTAATGGTTCGTTTTACTTAAAACTAATAGACACCAGTCACATGGTGGCTCTATGTATTTTGTTTAATTTTGATTTTATTATTGGTTTTATATAGGAAGTGGTAGGTAAACAATAACGAAAAGTCCTAATTAAACCCCCCTTGGGGGTTAGGGGTTCATGAATTTACCCGCGGAAAGGCGTACATAGGTGTACATACGTGTACACGTAAATGTATTCAAAGTTTTGCGCTGAAATATAGAGGTGCTATACGCTTTTTTTTAAGTTAAATTTTCTAATTGCGGTCGCCCATCGGCAGGGAATGTCCACCCCTCCGAGTGTATTTCGGACATGAAATAAAAGGCTCCTCGTAAAAAACCGTCAGCCGTTCGGAGGCGGCTTAGTAAAAACTGTAGGTCCCTCCATTTGTTGGAAAAACATCAAGACGCAAAACCACAAATTGGAGGAGGAGCTCGGCCGAAAAATCGCTTCAGCGGTTACAAAGCGCCAATTATTATACGCTTTTTTCACTTCTAAAGGTCTTTCAGGAATTAAGCTGCACGCGGTTTATCCGTGATCTTCATCCATTCAACGGCTACAAAGTGTTTATTATGTACTACAAATAATCTAGGCAAAAAGCTACCAACGTCAAATGTGCTATTTAGATTTATTGCCAAGTTAACAACATTGCGCCATTCCTTTATTTTTTTCACAGTTTGGCGCCAATTGGAAATACTAAGCACAACCAGGTCTTTCTCTACATGGTTTTCTAATGGAGTGGAGATATTTCCTCTGCATCCACCGCCGGATATTCGCAAAACCATTCTATCGAAAAGTCGTAACACCGACTCATCAGATGTTGTCATCGTCCAGGATGGGAACGATGAGCCACTTGTAGAGTTTGATATTAGTTCATAGATATAGGACTTTACTTTTTAATTGCCAACTCAGTCCAAAGTGATTCTGCACTGGATTTCATGGCTGACATTATAATTAGTGTTAATTTTGGTTCCAAGATGGGCGAATTTATTTTTGGTTTTAAAGTTATGACCCTCAACAGTGACGTGGAGCCGAATCGCGAATGGGATAACTACTTGTTTGATGGCAGGAGATATTTCGATTTACCCTCGTCCAGTCTGGAGAATGCAGAACTGCTGTTATTGAGGACAATAATGTCAATATCATCGGCGTACGCCAGCAGGTGTACACTCTTATAGAAGATTGTACCTTCTCTATTCAGCTCTGCAGCTCGTATTATTTTCTCCAGCAATAAATTAAATAAGTCACACGATAAGAAATCACCCTATCTGAAACTTCATTTGGTATCAAACTGTTCAGAGAGGTCCTTCCCGATTCTGATGGAGCTTTTGGCGTATAAGTTTTGCGGGGCTTTAAAATCGATGACACTTGGTGAACAACTGGTCAAAGGATGATTTACCAAGTCAAAAGCCAGAGCAGGCTGGAAAAGTATTCCTCCATAAATTCAGTATATAGTACTCTGGGCATCGGTTACTAGGTCACCTCTTTGTGTCGTTTTCTTGAAATTTTCGAGCATTACCTATGTCGGCCAACTTCTGAAGCTCTTCATACTCACGCCTTTCGGCATTTTTCTTTTTTTGTCTGCAAACGCGTTCATCCGGATCGAAAGGTTGCGAGTTAGGCAGTCCGTTATCTCTCCACTGCGACACGATGGTCTTCATCGAACCAGCAAAAGCTACCTTTCCGAAATCCAATAGTTTCGTTTACAGTTACGAAGTACACAGTACGTAGGGAGCTTGAAATTCCGTCCAACAGTTCTCTTATACCTAGTTGTTAATGAGTGCTCTTAGAGAGCCGGAGTGCAAGTCGAGTAGAAAATCGCTCGGCAGTCTGTTGTGATTGCAGCTTTCGACGTCAAACTCTCTTTGTGTTCGCTTACTGGGCGCTCTTTGATACAAAGTTCGAATCGATGTTGGGTCCTCGAGTGTACGCACGCCAAGAACACAGGAGAAACGTCGTCCGTCTATCATAACATGCTCGATCTGGTTTTGAGTTCTTCGATCAGGGGACAATCAAGTAGCTTAAGTAGCTTGATGTATTTTCTTTCGCTGGAATGTAGTACTATATATATATAATTAGCGCTTTGTAGTACTACAGACAATTATATTTCGAGCCCCGGCGGTCATAAAAGGTATCATTGTGACCATCATGTGACCACATTGCCCTCACCTTCCATCGGGGCGTGGGTGCAAATCAGCGTGGTGCTAAAAAATTTCGTTTTGTACGGGTTGAGGCGAGACGTTCATCCGCCGGATTTAGTGCCAGTATTAGGTGACGAAGTCTCTCTCCTACCACAAATCCGCCACAAAATTTGCGCTTCTTTATATGGCCACTGTAGTAAATGTCCCAAGGACCTAGAGAAGGGGATGTTTTCTGATGATTCTAACGGATTCGCCTTAAGCCTCTATCCTTCTGGCTTTTGTGATGAATAAAAATAAATCACAGGGTCAGTCGTTGAAAATCGGAATTTACCTGGAGTTTTCCTGTTTCCCTTATTCTCAATTTATGGTATACGTCACATGTTCCCGAGCGGGAAAATCATCATAATTATATATCTACGCACCAAAAATAAAAATTGTTAAAAAGAATGCTTTAAATTAATGAAGTATTCCACTTAAACTGGATAAAAATGTTTAAACATATTTTTCAAAAAAAAAAAAAAAAAAAAAAAAAAAATGTAGGTAATACAAAGTTCACCCGGTCATCTAGTGCAATATTTAATACAATGTATTGTAGATTAAAATTACTGCTTAATTGGCTAGTATTGTACGAGTATATGAGATAGTACAAACCTAAAACTTAAGCTAACAGCATAGAGTCAAAATTTTACCTTGAATGACTTTTTAGGTACTTCATGATATTTTGTTGTTTCGATGCACTAAGCTCCTTTGTAGAATAAAATGACTGGAATAAAGGGAAGCTACTAAGGTAATGTAATATCTGCACCTAAACCTAGGGTTTGTTAATGGTCAGTTTATTGTCTATATTTTAAAATTAACTGACAATACCACACAATATCAAATGGCTTTTTGATGAATATAATCGATCCGGCAAAAGATAAAACGAGAAATATTGCTACCATTAGATTTTGACGCGTTGATGGTGGTGATAGCTCAAGTTGATTCATAAACTACTAAACTGCTAAAACTTAGCAACTAAACAAGTTAAAGAAATATACGTGTTTAAGAGATTGTTTTGAGGCTAAAGATGTCAGAATGTCGGAGTTGGCGGAAAAATTGAAGGATGTACCTTTAGAAATTGTCAGGAACCATTGTTCATCCATTTCAAAGGAAAGGGTATCTGGAAAAAATCGCGTAACAATAATATCAAAATTAAAGACAGTGTCAACCAATTTTGATGCGTAAGGAAATTATTATTCGAAGGAAGTGATCACCATAATTACAATTAGTGTACTCCATTTTAAACCATTCTCAAAAGGATGCTCACGAAGAATGTTCGATTTGCGATTAACACGTGTCTTTGAATGACAAGTGCTTGTATATACATATATACATATGTACTTCGCCAAGAACATCCAATGCGACTCATGTAAATTAGGTGGTGTCTTACGATGTGACGTGATCGTGTAATGTATTGTACATACATGTGTACCTATATATGTAGATGTAGATGAGTCTTATATACACTTACGCTTATGTATGCACAGATTTTATTAGATTTTTAATTATTGTATTCAAGCCGATAAAGTTTTTTATAAAACATGTTGGCATAGAAACATGCATGTGTAGGAACGTATTTATATAAATACATACACATTTAACTGTTTATGTATCTTATAGTAATAGGTTTTATTTTTTATTCATCAGTAGTTAAAATACAATAGATAATATATACATATGTACATATACTCGTATATATAGACATGTACTTACAAGTAAGTATTGTATATTTCATTTTATTTATATTCGAGTGCATACTCATATATTTCTAAATATGTGTGTGCTCACATGCAAACATTCATGCATTAAATTGCGACATTAGTCGACATTGGTGAGCTTACTCGATTAACCCATACACTTTCTGACCTTTGAACATTGCACGTCCGAGTCCGAGAAATCACCGGCTTTACTAAATACGCTGAGCGAAAACAAATGCTAGTGGTAGGGTTTAAGTGTTCCTTGAAATTATTGTGCAAACGTATGTACATATGTATGTATGTATGTATTGTACATATATTGAAATGAAAATATTTGTTGTATTTGCACACATGTATGTATATGCAATATATAATATTGTTTCCTTCAGCAACTAAAGAAATTAAATTATATTAAACAATTTTAGCAAAAAGTGAGATTTAGAACAAGGTTTCGCAGATTGAAAATGCTATATCAATGCTATCTAGATATGATTATGCAATTTTGTAAACAGGACTTAAACAAAGAAAAATTGGTGAGCTACAGGGACTTGTTTTTGCAACTTCTACAAAGGCAAAGTTTTTAGTTAGGTCATCCTGTTCGAAAGAAAGAAGCTCAAAACTTACTTACATTCAAGAATGTTGCTGAATAGGCTCGAGTGCATTGCTATTTTATATGTCTACCATGAAGTCATTTCATAAAATTACATTAATTACAAAATTACATAAGTCAACAAAACAAAAAATAACAATATTTTTTCGCACATATAAAATAATGACAAAATATGTAGACCATCTAAAATAAATGATTCATTTTGTCCGTTATTTAGTTCCTTCTGATTAAATGATACAATAGATATTCTTGGTTAAACTTAAAGTTAGAATCAGAGTTTTCCCTTGATACATTTCGTTCGGGTAGAATATAAGTTAGTATTTGGTTACTTATTCCGATTTTCAGGGTTATGGATATGTAATCCAGTTATGGGACACCACAGCTTGCGCTACGAATATAGATATACATAGATACTGACACTTTCTTATGACATATTAGGACGAATTTTACTTTTGGACTTAAACAGACATCCAAATGAAGTCCAGCTCACACAACGCATACGTCGATGCGGTGTTTGAATAACAAGCAGTTGACGACGATTGTCCTCAGCGACGAGGATACTTAGATAAGTAAAGTTGTCGCATTTGGGGCTTCAAAAATCCTCAAATAATTAAAGAGAGGCCATTACACCTGGCCGCGTAATCTCTCATCTTCGTGATGTCAATTGGCTACCGAGTTCGTGCGATTTGACATAGTTGGACTGTGGTTCTACGCGAAGATCGTGCCTTTGCTGATAAACCAACATTGGTCAAGTTATGGCTACGATACATCCCAATATGTGCCAAAAATTGGTTGAAAAGTACCTCAAACAGATCGAAGGTTGCAAAATTTTGCAAAGCGGTCATTTGAATGATGCAGTGTTTCAAACTTTATAAAAAAGAAAATTCATGAAGAAAATTTCTTTTAAATGCAATTTATTTACGTTTATTTTGGAAACCGCAAAATGAATAACCCTGTAGGTGCATAGTTCATATATGTAAATGTGTAATAATACCGTTACCAACTAAATCATACTAATAGATTTTACTAGCGGTCACAATAGACGAGTGGTTAGCACTGCGTACTCCCAGGGTAAAGGCCAGTGTTTGGGTCTTGGTCCGGCGAACATCGAAAATGATAGAAATTTAATTTAATTTTTCACATCGCGGTCGCCCCTCGGCAGGGAATGCCCAGCTCTCTGAGTCCATTTTTGATATGAAATAAAAGCTCCTCATAAAAATCCATCGACCGTTCATAGGTGGCTTAGAATAAACTGTAGGTCCCTCAATTTGTTGGGAAAACATCAAGACGAGAAAATCATTTCGGTTTACTATGTTGGTATCTGCTCTTAATACTAATATTTCATTACAAATAAAATTTTTACTAAAATGTTTGTGGAAGAGTTCAAATAATATAATTTACATTTTTTTCTTTTTACAGATAATTAATTGGAACCGTGAATACCGTACCTAACAAAGATCCTGATGTGAGAAACTAGCGAGCAAATATCAATTGCAATATGCACATACATATTTACTTATGTTTGAATGTAAAATAGCGGCGTCATTAACACCTCAGAAGTGTTTGAATTCCTAACCCTAAATACTCAAAGTCATTGTACAAATGCAAAGACATAGAAGAAAAATACAAACAGATAAATATATCCTGTGATTATATAAATAAGCCTATAAAGCCAGTAAGGTCATTAAAAAGGCTTAAGTGCAAATATGCAGGTCCCAGAACATTTGGTGTCGTTGTATATAGCTACGTGCGGACAAAACGGGTCCGGATTGGGAGCAGATGAAAAAGAAATAATTCTACTTGTATACGTCATTTTAGAAGCTAATAGTGGAAAGGTAATTTTAATTTAAATCTATCTTTAACTTATTTTAGGTATAGTTTATTTATGTGTTCGCACTCTAAGTTCGTCAAAGTCAAAAGAGTTAAAGCCTAGAAACAATTCCAGAAAAACCATTTTTCAATACCGTGGGCATCTCTTGAATGACAAATTTTAAAATTCGTTTTGAACAAATTTTTTTTTAAGTTTATCTTCCCAATTAATGAATTTTTTGAAAAAATTTCATCAACGAGAATATAATTTTCTTATGTTCATACTTGTCGATAATGATTTCAGATTGTAGAAAAAGTATTTTCAATTTATGTTTCTTTTTATCAAAATACAAGAGCGCGTCATGGGAATCTGTCACGCTTTGTTATTCATACACCTTGGGCATAAAAATTAAAATGTTTCGCACTTCACACAAAAAAAATTTGTCACGGTTAGGGACTGAGTTCCATATGCAAGTACAAACGTTAGGCATTCTCGGAAATCATATTGGAAGTAACAATGAAAAGAAACGTTTATTCTTATTTGTTTTTTTTTTTAATCAACTGTTTTATAAATTCTCTTCATTGTGAAACGAATTCCCATGTCCGAGCAATTATTCGTAAAGGACCAAATTGTAATTGTCGCCCGATTTCGACGATTATAAGTTTCTATATTTCATCCACAATGAGAGAGCAGAACATAACTTTTCTCTGTTTACATACTTCATTGGGAAAACATAGGAAATGAAAATCTAAATAATGGAAAATATATACAAAAGATATACTCCTCATTTTAATTATATCGTATCAAATAAATTTTGTTAGGCCTACCCCTTCTTCTTCTGGTACCAAAGTTAATATACCATATCATGTTCCTGGAATGTATGTATGTAGGATTATCAGTAAACATTTCTTGATAGAAAAGAGAAAGTTAGTAGAATCAATTTTGGCGAAATGAGTATTGAAATCATTACACAAACATCTCATAGGATCATACAGCTGAACGATATTTTGTTGTCTGTTGAGAATGCATGTATTACGTTGAAGCTAATCTCGCAAAGTAAGAATAGCCAATTGGTTTTCAATTCATAAACTTTATTAGATATAATATTCCAAGTATCACCATGCGGCTTTGAAGTTTAGGTAAGTAAACGGCTCTTATAAAGATACAAACTCCAGAAAGTAAGTATACTTAGGCTCTCACGGTCGAAGAGTGTTGTTGGCAATACGTTAGTGCAACCAGATATTTTCCCTTTGCAACGAGACCGGAAATGCGTTTCGTAAACAATGTGAATCCAGTCTCGTGCTAAGTGCAAAACACGTGGCGGTTTAGAATAAACTGTAAATGTCTCTTTTTTTGTTGGAAAACATCAAGGCGCAAACAACACATTGGAGGAGGAGCTCGGCCGATGATCGCTTCAGTGGTTAAAAGTAACACGTAACTTTTCCTGAACCTTCGGGATATACCTCTTGTATTAAAAAAAATTATTGGAGCACTTACTATAAATTTTGAAGGTTTATTGTTAGAGAGATTTTAAAAATTGAAGCGCTGTGATCAATAGCCAAACTGTCGGGGTCAATAAAATATTTCCTGATCTGTAAGGTCGAAGAAGAGAAACATCCGAAAATTAGGTGATAAATAATATAGAAGCTTGTAATTCAACTTGTTAATAGATGATAAACAAGTGCTTTATGGTACAGTTAAAAAATTTGTATTTTACATTTTTATAACGCACACATACCAACATGTACATTCCTGCATACGTGTATGTATGAACACATAATCGTACCAATATGCAAATAAAATTATGAATATTTACATATGTATGTACATATGTACATATGTGTCTCGTGTTTAAAGCCGAATTGACTTTCTTCCGCCGCTTTATACTCAACTCTACCATATATCCAAAATAAAATCTTCATTGCTTCTCCCGCAGTCTTTTACATATGAACACTACAAAACTTCATAAATCTTAATTAAAACGACTTTCTACTCCAAAATGAAATCCGAACTGTACATTGGAGTTGAATGTATTTACTGGCCGTACGAATTGTATGTATGTATTTAGAAATGTGTGTATTTGATTTTTTTCGGCTACTTTTAACAAAAACACTTGGGTCGGTCGTATCACACCTGCAGCTATGTATGTATGTATGACTTATTTGGCAAACACCCGTATTAATTTTTGCTAAAACATTATCAGTGAAAATTTGCATAGATATTTAGTCTTTTTTTATAAATACCGTTAAATATATGAACAAATTATTTTAAAATGAGTAGTAAGTTATTCGCTGAAAGTTCATGTGTTTTTTATGAAATTGTCTAATATTTGTGGGGCATCTTTCTACAATATAATCTCGGCGTATTGTCTTGCAAAAATTCAATTTTTTTGTCCATACTCAGCTAGTATAGCTAAATTTGTGCAGTAAATATTATTTTAGGGAGGGCGACAAACAAGCTTATGTCTGGTTTGAAGATATGTACGTGTATATAGCGGGCTTAGTCTTTGAACCTGAAACAAACATTAACTCCACTAGAACTTAGTAGTCCCCGTAAGTCTCTTCAAAGGTTGTAAAAATTGTTAACAAAAAAATATAATAATATTGTAAGATAAAAGTATAAATTTCCAGTAATGGTAATGAAAAATTTGTTGCGAAAACTGCTAAAATCAGTCACGTATACTTTGCGCAACTAAGTTTTTATATAAATGAAATGTGTTTTGAATTTCTTTCTTAAATGGTAATGCAGCAGCAGTAGTAGTAGTGTAGTGGAAACAAAATTATTAATTTCAAGCGACGAGCTTACTCCAAATAGTTTAAGAATATATATATATATGTGTAACCTAAAGGAAATTCAACAATCATTAATATGTATTTAACACTTTGTGTTAAAGAAACAAAAGTTAATGCATTTTAATTTAAGCAAACAAGGGCGCATTTTCAATAAGGTGGTCTGAGAAATTATTTTCTCGCAACCCCGAAATAATGGAAAAGTGTTTGGTATTTTGTACGTTTAAAACAATTAATAAATACGTATAGGTTTCCCAACTCTTCGAAATTTTTGTTTTTTTTATTAATATGAGAAAAAGGTATTATTTGGTATGCATGTAGCCGAGGATATTATTATTATTATGCAATTTTTGGGTAAGTGTTGAAAGCTTACAGAAAATGCATATTTTGTTAAGAACTGTATGGCGTGCATATTGTATTTTCCTCTGTTCTAAATCACCCTAATAAATATACACACATACACCCATACCAGTTTATGTATGCATTTGTATACAGTGTGTCATATATATAAATAATTGTACAACGAATGATTTTACTTAATGCATAGTTCTAAGCACCACCTATTTCAATGCATGGTTATATAAATGCAAGCCATACATATGAGTATATTCATTTTGAAATGTTGTTTTATATATTTTCTATGCTTTTAAAAAGCAGACTTAAACTTAAGTTTTTCATACAAACGTTTTCGTAAATATTTATTCACTTAAGGTTAAGTTTGCTCACATATTCATATTTGCAAGCGCGCTACATACGCGCTCGAAATTGAAATGCACATACATAGATTACATTGTTATAAGCGAAGTCCTCAATTACTATAATAATCCCATAATGGCAAGTAAAATAGATGGGCTTAAAGTTAGAAAATTATTTAAATTTTTTTCCAAGTGTGGTGCCAGTCTAGCTAAAGTGGAAGTTATTTGCTTATGTATGTACAAATACAATATATATATCGTGTGCAAATACATACATATACGTAAAGAGCTGCAAAAATCGGAGTAAGCGATGCTTTAGCACATAAGACTCAGAACAGCAAAAATCTTTGCAAAAATTACAATGGATATTTTTTACAAAATTTGAATAGTTTATCAAAATGGATTGCAAATCGATTGACTATTTGTAGTACCATCCACTTGGGTTGGAAACATTTATTTTTTTGACGACTGGATGTCCATATAATTCAAGCAAAAAAAAAAATTATAGTCCCTCTATATATATGTATTTTATTCTGGCAAATTTTTTTACAAATACAAAAGTTTTGTTGTTTCATCAAGAGTTCTTACCGCAAGTTTGTAAAGCTAACAAGGAATACAAAAAAACTTCCAAAATTGTTGTAAAACACTTAATTTCTTTTGCATCACGACAATGCTGCTCATTTTATGGTCATTGATTGTACATAATTTTTCGTACGAAACAAAACCATAATCATCTCTCTCCCAAGATTGAAGAAACCCAGGAGGAGTAGTAAAAGTGCCCTGACTGAAAAACAGAAAATATATCGTGGAAAGAATAAATCTGTTCACTTTGAAAAAACTGCAGATGAATAAAAATAATAATTTTGATAACTAATAATAGTAAATAAAAGTTTAAAGAAAACAAATCTCTGTCATTATTTACATATGTACAATACATGTATGTAATTTAATAAAATAATTCTTACATATATCTATGCATGCACATACATACGACTATGTATATGTATCTATACAAGAATTGATTGGTTTCGAAGTTTCTAAGTATGTCTCATATGTGATATTGAATTAGTAATTATTTAGTTTCTTAATAATTGCATTTCAAGTTGTCTTTTTCGAGCTTATAGATACATATCTCGTTTATATTTCTTTTCTCGCATTGACATGAGAATGGCTAGTAATTAACAGTTAATTATATATAGTTATGACTTGAGGTCCAGTGCTCTATTAATTATCCGTAATTATCGTAAATTTTTGTTGGCGGAATGCAACACATACATATACACTGTATATGTAAATATGTATGTATGTGTATATATATATATATGTACTGTTCGATGGATATTCTATGGAGCAAATCCTCCAGCGAGACACGTGCTTTTCCGGCAGATGAAGGAGCCTACAGTTTATTCTAAGCCATCTACGATGGATTTTTATATGGAACTTTTTGTTTTTATGTAAGAAGTAAACTTGGAGAGGTTGACGTTACCTGGGCGACTGCAACTGGAAAAATTAATTTTAAATCTAATTTTCTGTAGTTTTTGATATTTGTCGAGACATGATTCGAACCCAAGATCTTCAGCAACGTTACTGTGTTCAAATTTATAATTTGGAATATAAAAAATAAAGGGATTAATTTTTCCAAAACAATTTTTATTTATATATTTTAATTTTAAATTATAATTTTATTTTTAATGTAAGTTTTAATTTTAATTTAAATTTAAATTTTAATTATTTTTTTAAATTTTAAATTAATTTTAAATTTTAATTTTGACTTTAATTTTTTTTTCGTATTACCGGTACGTACTCCACTTTGTTATTAATACAAGCACATCTACAACGAGTTTGATTTTCAATAACTATACGTGAAAAAAAATTATAACCCCAACAAAATAGATTATGTGTCAGTTTGTTCGTTTAGGAACGATCAATTTAAAGGTTATCGAAACTCGAACCTATTTGAGTTGAAATACTATTTCCTTTCATTAAAATACAGTAAGACGCCACAAATGTATCTCATTTCCATAAGGCTTACGATTTCCTTTCTACGAAGAAATTTATGTACATTTCATTAAAACTACTTTGCTCTTTGCTTTAATGGAGGGACTTCATGAATGTTTCGCCGTACGAATTTGATCATTTTTGTTTCTGCATGTATAAATGTACTTTGAATAATGGGCTTGCGCAGGTATTAACCTTTTGTCCGAAAGCACTGAAAATAACGACAAAACCGTTGCGCGACTTAAGAGGAATCATGATTTGCATGATTCTATAATTTTCGAATTTCCTATCATATCATATCAGCGGCTGCGGTAGCCGAGTGGTTAGCATTACGTACAGCCTTTCGGAAGGCTCGCGTTCAAATCCTGGTATCGTACCAACATCCAAAAAGTTATAGAAAATTAGTTTAAATAAAAAATTAAGCTAAAACCGAGGGTGTCTCAAATATTCAATTATCATTTTTGATAAGAACAGTTAGTATGAAATAGAGTTCCCTACTTTTGTTGGAAAAACATTAAGGCACAAAATCACAAATTGGAGAAGCAGCTCGGCTGAAAATCGCTTCAGCAGTTACAATATATATAGGTATTTAGGTACATATCATATCTTGTTTTGGAGGACAACGTATATAACTATTTTTATACTCACTTACTCAAATTCTTTAGAGTTAATATATATAGTGTGGTGTACTACGAGTTGTTAAAACCTGGTGAAACGGTGAACACTATCGATCGCTACCGACAACAAATGATCAATTTGAATCATGCGTTGATCGAAAAACGGCCGGAATGGGCCCGAAGACATGGCAAAGTTATCTCGCAACATGACAACGTGCCGTCTCAAACTGGTGAAAGACACATTAAAAACACTTAATTGGGAAATATTATTGCACCCGCCGTACTCTCCAGACCTCGCCCCGTCCGACTATCACCTTTTCGCATCGATGGGACACTCCCTTTCAGAGCAGTGATTCGCTAATTTTGAAGAAGTCGAAAAATGGCTCGTCGAATGGTTTGCGTCGAAAGAGAAAAAGTTTTTTTGGAATGGTATCCATAATTTGTCTGAGAGATGTGCGAAATATGTAGAAACAAATGGTCAATACTTTGAATAAAAAAATTTTGAAATTCCTCTAAAAATTAAGTGTTTTCTTTATCGAAAAAAAACAGCTATTTCAACTAACTTTATTTTTCAATTTATTTTTTTATTAAATCTGTTACCGCACTTAAATAGCTTAGGACTTGCTTGCTTTTTTGATAATATTTTTTTTTATAGAAAATTTAATATTTATTTCAATCCGTGTATATATGTACATGTGTACATACAATATATACATTTAGCAAGCTTTATAACTTAATCTTAAACTATCTAATAGTGCTTATGGAATGAATCCATTGACACAACCATTTTAAAGAAATAATATTCCGCGATTAATTGCGGCAGATCTGACGATGGCTTTTTCTTGAGATGGGAAAAAAGGGATATTGATGGGATGATGGTTCCGCTAAAATTAGTAGGAAAATAAGGCAGTATTACCGGTGAAAGTGTTAATGGTGGTTTCTTACACTACAGGCAAGTTAAGTATACAGAGAAGATATATTATGGTGCTGATGGCGCTAACTTGGGGTACCTCTGCTTAAGGCAATATTTCCCACTCCATGTTTAACATAGAAGTACCGGTTTTTTATACAGTAATTAATAAACATAAAGCAAATATTTGGGAGAGACTTTTTAATTTTAGAGAGCAGACCATCGTGGCAAACAACGGCATGTCCAAATATTAAGACACATATTATGTTCGGGGAGATCCAAATGCTCGTGAAAGCTTTGCCACAATTCCAAAATTGATGCTTTATGTTTAACGGGTTTTCTTTAAAAGACATCCTATGTTAGTAGTTTTGTAACCTTCTCTATTCATTGAAATGAATACGTACGTTCGTACAGTTCGATTATGCCACAAATTTCACATCAAATTATACAATATTCCGTTGAATTTAGTTTTTTTTTGGCATCACAAGCAATAACCTTGATAAGGGATTGTCCACAAGCCATGTGGTCATATTATAGGCTTACCGGGACTCCTCACTTCCTTCAAGTAGCCTAACGGGGCTATTGCTTTGATCCCTCTTTTGAATAATAATTATAATTTATTTGTATAATTAATAATTTTTTAAAATATCACCCGACTTAATAAATAATTAATAAATCACTTATTAATAACAAACTATTAACTTATAATGAATATTGCTTTCATCTAAAGAAACTTTGACACCCCCCCCCACACTTTTAGTGGAGCTACGTGGTTTATGGACGCTTTTTAAGCTTGTATACCAGGGAAAAGCTTATTGTTTTACACTCAACAAGTTTTTATATTTAAAAAATTACTAATTTTTCTTGCATTATTTTGAAATTAAAGCTTATGAAGAGAGAAAGTGCTCTGATTGTAACTTGGCACTTTAGCAGCTTCGTAGCCTGCATTCACATCGTCCGACACGTCATTATTTAGTATTACATTTGACGTACATCGCCAAAGAAACTACCGCTTTCGAAAACAGCAAAATATCGAAGGATTTCTGAATTTTTGTAAGAGTAGAAAAAATAACGACATATAGACAGTTGCATCCTAAAGAACTAAAAACATTATTTTGTTAAAAGCGTTTTTTGAATATGCATCAGCTTAACATCTCTTTAAATGTTGTTTATCTGGTCTTGATCAAAATTGCATATGCTTCTGAAATAAGAATTGGTTAATTCTACTGATCCCATAAGCACGATTTTGTTGTCTCGACTGGTAGAGCGGGGGCATTTTTTGAAATTTTGTTGACACACTAATGACGAAATCCAAAATAGTGTAAAATTTAGTTAGCGTCCGCATCTCTCATTTTGTGTAATTCTCTTAATTTCCAAAGAACACTTCTCTTGTGTGCCTGATAAGTTCATATGCCTTGCTGTTTCTCTCAACAAGTATCTCTCTGTTACCAGAGATCTCAGTGAGAGATAGTCTGTTGTGTTTGGTTATTTCCCTCATATTGTCATGCGTAGTAGTCGCTTCCTGACTGTCGTTGAATTTAAATCTACCCTTGTTTGGCCAGCTACAATGTAATCCGCAGTTTCAAAGGGCGAATTTTCCCACCAATTCTTCCGATATTATACTTTGGCCTAGTTTACCATTATCTTGAGTACTCCGCTTATGATGATCAGCCCGGATATTTGTCACTTAGTTTAACGAAGGCCACCATTCAGCGACTCCATCGAAGACACGACCTTATCCCCATTAACTATATTAAGTTATACTTTTCTTTTTTATACTAAAAGATGTAAAAGCTCATTTTAACAAAGGGACAATTAGTTCATTTGTAAAGTAAATTATGTTGACATATACATTTTATTGTTTTAAAAATTATAACTTTGTTTAAATATATTTCCAGATCATTGGAACAAAACAGCTGCTTGTCCGCCCTGATGGCAGCTTTACAAAGGATCGTACGATCTCTGGCTCGTCAGATGCGTCTGTTGCAGCTGGAGCATCATCTCCGCCGCTCTCATTACAGCACGCTGATGCCATTAACAATAACAATTCTAGCGTTAGTAATTCAAATGCAATTGGGAAAACTGCGTTCAACAATTCAAATGCAACTACTGGACTCCTGAGCAACACCAACAATAGCGCGATTACAAATGGATCGACAACGACTAGCACCACCTTAGCAGCAAGCACAATTATTGCTACATCGAATGTTTCTGTAGCAACAATTCCTGAGACAATTGAGTTACCTTTAGGCATTGCACAGTCTGCGGGGAAGCCCCTTCAAGAGGCCATTGACGAGGTGAGCGAATAATGAGTTTGTAATATTAACGATTTTGACGTTTAATATGAAATAATTATGCATAAGGTGTTACTTCAGTGATAGGATTTGAGGAAACTTGTTATTTATTATTAAAATCATTACAAGATATAAATAGTTGGGATATTAAAATATTAAACAAAAAAAAAAAAAAAAATTACAAAATTAAAAATAAAATATGTCATAATTTTAGTTTTATTAGGTAATACACCCATTTGTCGGTCAAATTTTAAATCTATCTATTTTGCATGCACATATTTCAGACTTTTTTAATCTTGAGTATGTGAAAAGGCTAAATTAGTTTTCATTACTTGCATTTTTCGACTTAAAAATACTATTGTAAGTACCTTTATAGCAAATCTGTATTATTATTCAAACAATGACAGTTTACAGTTTTACTGGTGCTGGCTAACACAAAACTTGAAAATGCCGGTTGTTTGCTTTCAATAAATGTAAGATTGGAATATTATCACAAGTTTTGATTAGATTTAACAATATAGAGAAATACGCAAAAATATGAGCTCCAGAAAAATCAAGCCAGATTAAAAAAGTATATATCGGTATTTTTTTTTAATGACATTACTTAAGGACGTAAAATGACTGAATTATTAATAATCGAAAGAAGAATGTTATTGCCAACGGAGGGAGAGAGTAATATTAAATTCCAATGCATAATTATTATTAACTACAGCATAATAAATAAATATTTTAAATTATGAGCGCGGTAAATAGTGAGGGAATCGTTGACATGGACCAATAAGATGCTTCATAAGTTGGCTTGATTTCCATAATTAATATTTTTTGCGACGATCTTTTTAAGCCTTAACAAATAAAGAAAAATTGAATTTACAATTCTCTGTTTAACTTGCGTAGGCTTAGCTTGCATTTTTTGCCTCTCCACATTATCTCCCTAGTAAGGGTGCTTTCTCTGCTTCCACCAGCATACACTACATCGACAACTTTTAAAACTGTTGTGTTTTCGGAAGGAATGATCTGCCTAGCTTAACTTCTGTCATCGCATACAACGTGCAGTTTATCTCGCCATCGTCTGCGATATTCTACATAACCTCTACTAAGCTGGTTTATCGGAAGTTCTTACAGTCAAAACATAGCAGGACGAGAATATTCAAAGGAGTATATTTGTTCCTGCATTGGATTTTAAGGCTTACCATATACCAGAAATTGTACATTTTTATATGTAGTTAATTTTCCTTTTCTGCTCTGCAGTTCATATTATTTTTCCCTAGTCTTAAAGATTGACAGAGCATGCTAAGGCTCGATTCATCAGGCATTCTTTTATCTGACCGTTTCAGCAAATTAGTTTTTCATGGTTAGATTTGAATAGCTCTTCCAGTAAAACCATCGGTTTTAGACGAAATTTCTTTAAAAAAAGGGAATATAAAACATATTTATGACATTAAAACAATAACAATTGTAATTTTTTAATAATAATCCAAGTGCTCTGGTTAAAGAGGAAGGTAGTATGCTCTAAATGTAACATATGTTGCATAACCGGAGAGTTAGTTTAAGTACTTAATTTTTGTAAGTTTTTAAAATTTGTATCTAAACTTAAAAATTTCTTAATACTTTAGTATCTAATAATGTAAGCTATTCGTCGACATCCTCACCATTTCTATTTATGCAAGATGTGAAGCGGGGTATCAGTACATTTACTTTCTGGATGTGCATCGCACTAATCTAAATTAAAAAAATATTATATATGTATATCTATATTTCTTATCCTTATACATAAGTGATTGTTAGTATCTGGTATATTTTGTAATTGTTACGTTCTTAAGAATTTGGATTTCAACAATAATTATGCAAGAGCTTGTCAAAAAAAAAACTGAAATATTCATAGCCAATTCAAAATGCATTGAAAAATAAAATAATAAATGAGACAAAAACAATATCCTATTAATTAAAGGATTTTAACCAATGTAATTAATTTCATGCATTTGCCTTATCTCTTCTACAGTTTGATGAATATTTACGTGCTCTTTCGCTGTACCCAAACGACGTCGATTGCATTAAATTTATCACAGATGGTCAACTTCCACTGCGCCAATGTCTGCATCGCGAGGCATGTGCCAAGGACATACGGCTGCCCAACTACTACAATCGCTTCTGTGATCTGCGCAAAGAATTTCTCAAATTTAAGTCTGGCGATTTGTCACGCGCCTTGGTCCCCGTGAAAGACATCAAAAAGATACTCCAAATACCGGCTGTTCCGGCGCCTCAAAGTATAGGAGAAATGATGAAAGGTAAGACATTTAATTTCAATATTTAATAATAATAATTGAGGTGATTAAAAACAAAATTATTTACTAAAAAAAACTGGCTCATTTATGTGGCATTAAATTAATTAAATTAATATCTTTGTTTATTTCAGAATTAAATATACCCAGCAGTGAAGAACAGGAATTTTACGTTAAAGAATCTCGTGACATGGTCTCAGTGATACAAGTTATGCTCAAAGGAGGTAAGTAATTTGTTCAGTTTTATTCTTGTAATTTTTGTAAAATGTTACACTTTTCTTTCAGGACATACATTTTTAGCAAATGAAGTCATTAATTTAGTTCTGGAACCTGGAATTTGGTAAATATACATTTATAAAAAAAAAAAAATATTCAATTATTTCACAAAATAGTATTGTATTTTAATATATACGAGTATATATATGTATAATATTTAAAAAATATGAAGATTCAGATCACAACACAAACCGCTTGAGACTTACATAATAAAGCCGCCTCAGAACGAGGAAACTTTTATTTCACGCCAAAAACGCAGACTCCTTAGAGATATATTTTATTTGACATACCTACCTATTTAGATTAAAAGCCTTTGTACACAGGGCTCCGACTAATCAGGCCAATTTCGCTGTTGATTTAGGAAAATATGACTGTACATTTAGCACTATGTATACTCGTAACCGCGACCGAGCTCCTCCTCCAATTTATGGATTTGCGTCTTGATGGTTTTCCACCAAATGGACGAACCAACAGTTTATACTAAGCCGCCTACGAACGGCCGATGGTTTTTTTTTGTGAGGAGCTTTTTATTTCATGTCCAAAATTCACTCCATGCCGAGGGGCGACCGCAATTAGAAAATTTAGCTTAATTTTTTTAAATTAATTTTCTATGACTTTTTTTTGGATGTTAGTACGACACTAGGATTTGAACCCGAGCATTCCGAATGACAGCACGCAATGCTAACCACTCGGCTACCGCGGCCGCTATTAGCGTTAGGAAGTTTAATAAAAGTTTAACCGAAGTAGAATCCTTTGCGGAATATTAACTTTTCTAAATTGAAAAAAAGCAATAACAAATATTTTTTTTTGGAAATGTCCCCTTACTTATTTCATTTCCATGATTAAGTTTTAATCATTACAAAAAATATACTAAGATGTATTTTGTATCGGCTGGTTTAAAGCTCACTTTGATTATTTTTATGCTTAGAAACTTAATGTTAAATTTTATTGGCTGGTTTGGAGAAATAGTTGAGCCCAGTTTTTTTTTTGACGGTAATAACTTTTGACAGAATTTTTTAAGATATGTTATCTGATTTGCTTCATGATTGCTTTCATATCACTTTATCATGGTTTAATTGCCTTCAAATACATACATATAATTGGCGCTTTGTTTTCGGCCGAGCTCCTATTCTAATTTGAGGAGCTTTTATTTCATTTCAGAAATACACTCTGAGGGGTTGACATTCCCTACCCAGTGGCAATTAGAAAAAGTAACTTATTTTTTTTTTTTTTAATTAATTTTGTACAACTTTTGGATTTTGGTAGTACCAGCATTTGAACTGTGGCTTTCCGAATGATAGTACGCAATGCTAACAACTCGGCTACCGCGGCTTTCAATTCCTCTTGAGAAAATAACTTTCGGTTGTTGAATATCGTGTTTGATACTTTCAGATGGCTTCTTTAAATTCTAATCCACGGCCGATCGATTACCATAATCAATTTTTATTAAAATACTTTTTGCTTTTGTAAATTTTTGTTCATGCATATTAAGTTTTTATGCCCACATGAGTTTGTTCGCAAGAATTCAAGGAATACAAAAAAAAAAACTTAGGGAAACAGGCAGGTGGTTTTTGAAAAATGCAAAAGCTCAGAAAAGTTGTCCGAGAGTTCGCACTTTGAAGGGGGGGATTTTTTGAGTTCTTCAGCTTTATGCGAAATTGAGACAAAAGCGCAATTAATGGTTGTAGAAAAATATTTTTATTACAAATAAAGTATAAAATGAACTTAGTATTTTATCACTCTAAGCTAGATTAAAAAAAAGCCAGGAAAGTTCATGTGTAGCCGTACATTCGCTTGAATTTACATAAAGACTTTCACAGTATTATTTGTCATATCGTATTTAGTTACTTTACATCTAAGGTAATTTACATATACGTACAAACCCCGCAAATATTACGTAATTATGTAGTTAGCTGGTAAGTAATAATCATTTAAAAGCTTGACCACTGAACCTAGTTGAATTAATTTTTCTTGTTAGCGTCGTTTTGTTTCGGCGCCATATTATCGTAACCAAATGAAACTCATCGTTAACGTTAATTTTAAAATGCCTACTGCCTATGATATTAACATCACATTTTAATTTGAACATTTAACATTAATTATTTATTGAAATTTATCGTTAAGATGCAGCCTTGGTTTAAACTGTTAATGAACTAATATTTAGTTAATGCACTAATATTTATTGAGAAAACATTAGTTATTTCGGTGCTTTGGAATTGCTGAAGCGATTTTCGACCGAGCTCCTCCTCCAATTTTTGGTGTGCGTCTTAAAGTTCCTTCCAATAAATAGAGGGACCTACAATTTAGTCTAAGCCGCCTCCAAACGGTTGATGGTATTTTAAGAGGAGCCATTTATTTCATGACAAAAATACACTCGGAGACTTGACAATCTCTGCCGAGGGTCGGCTGCAATTAGAAAAATTAATTTTCTATAAATATGGATGTCGCTCTAATCAGGACTTGAACCCTGGTCTTCCGAATGGCAGAACGTAATACTAACCACTCGGGTATTGGGCCGCTTTATTAAAACTGACATGTCTGTCACAGGCTAGTGAAATTTTCACCAACTGCTCGGTATTCCTACCACTTCGTTAATGGCGTTGAAAATTTATCACGTTATTCATATTTTTTGATAAAGAAAAAATTAAAACTACTGTAAAATACATTCACATTCTATTATTCATGCCAAAAACTAAAAAAAATTTTTTCATTTGGGTTTTTATGTATGAAAATTATTTATTAATTGTAGTTTTCTGGATTCCATAAAATTTCGTATAATACCGGATTATATGTGTGGTTTTTAGCCATGGTCAAGGTGTTAAGCAACATATAAAACTAATTTAGGTTTTATAATTTTTTAATGAAGTTGTCTTTTGCTTATTTAATTTTTATAAAGATTTTTTGTATGCCTAGTGTTTAGATCTGATTCTTCAAGTTGGAAACAAATGTGATGAATCGGAAACTGGGTACAACTTACACAACAAGTCTTAATCATCGTCATATTCTACATCTCTTACCGCTAATAATGAGCACTTTTCTATGTCAAATAGACCACCATCATGTGATCTTTTCTTTGTTTTAACAATTTCTTACTTTAATATTTTTTGAAGTTAATTATTTGAAAGTAATGGAATAGTAATTTCGTTCAAAGCAAATACACATACGAATTGTCGCGTCCAATGTGTACAGAAGAAGCCTTCATTTTGCTCAACTCAAACTGTCTTAAATGACTCAATTCATTCTCGCCGCTCAAGTATATATTTCTCCTAAGCTTCTTGCTGCATAACATGAAATTGAAGTGTCCGAAAAATCAAAAGTAGTCACAGTTAGAATACAGCCGTGATAAGGTAAACGTGTTGAATACGCTCGTCTAAAAGTGATCCCAACGAACGATCTGATTTCGATTTATTAAACCATATATACAAACACTCGAAGGCTTATCCACTGATCCACGATCTCTGTACGTGCTATACATCACCATACGCATATTTACGTACGTTTTCAATGTGTTTTAATATGCACATTTCTTATTTGTAACATATTTATACACACATATGTTTAAGTATGTGCATGTATGTATGTATGCATAGTCTTTGCCTCGTCCGGATCGATCGTTATCGCCACAAAAATGCAAATATATGTAAAACAAAAACAAAGAGTGAAATTGTAAATCAGATTGTCAGATTAGAAGAAGAGAGGAGTGTTAATAGAGTAAAAAAAAAAATAATACTTGAAAAAGTGAAAATGAATATTAGAAAATAAAATTTCTTTTAAAAATAGTTTAGAGGCTTCGAAGTGTTATTACTTCAATTTCAAGTCGAATATTCTTGGCAGGTATTTGCATATAATTTAATATATGATGAACTTCATATACGATTATGGATTCCTATAACTGTTCACTTAAACAAATTATAACTGCTTTGTTAAAAAATATTTTGCTGAAATCAGCGGAAATTATATGTATGAGTACTTTTTAAACGTATTGTGTTTCTTTTGTAAGCTCGAATGCATATTGTTAATGTGTGTATATGAGCACATACGGTTTATATAAACATATATAGCATATATATATATATATATATATATATATGTATATATATATATAAATATGTATAACGCATACACAAGTATACATAAGTGCAGCCATTTGTTTATTTTTCCATTCGCAAAACCCTTACGAGTCATATGAAGCTACATCGAGCATGCCAGCTACCACGACTCCAGAGTGCTACCACATTATACCTCATTCTCGTGTTAACAACTTAATTTAGTTCAATAAATGTTTATAGCCATATTATTATTTAGCTAATTTTCATTACTTTCAGCTCAATTGACGACGAAATCGACGGTAATTGTATTGTACGAGCTCGCGGCTTACCTTGGCAGAGTAGCGATCAGGATATCGCTAAATTTTTTCGTGGTCTAAACGTTGCAAAGTAAGTTCAAAAATATCTCAACAGCTTTGAGCAGAAGAATTAAACTCAGAGAGCACGTCTATTGAACGAGATGTCTGTTCGTACTCTAATCTCGAAGATCTTATCGCATCTTACGCTCAACTTGGTTTCAGTTGTGTTGTAATTGTGTTATGAGTTGAATTTGAATGATAAAAAAGAGTCAGATGCTTCATAATCAACCTCATCTATCTTTCCAACACCAATCTTCATTCGGAGTTTAGAAATATTATGCTTAAGTATATTTTGCCTGATATTATATATTATTAAATATGTATGTTTGTATTGTATATTTAAGTACTGTATGTAGAATGTTAGAAATAGTGCCCTAACATATAGTGATAAGGGGCCAAAAGGTCCCTCTAAGCGACACAATTACATTTTTGTTTTCATTTATTTATAAAGCATTTATATATATACATATATACTAAGATATTTGTGCATTTTTACTTAAATAAGTTTTCTGAATTACAGGGGTGGAGTTGCTCTGTGCCTATCCCCACTTGGCAGACGTAACGGTGAAGCTCTTGTCCGCTTTGTTTCCCAAGAGCATCGCGACATGGCTCTTAAACGTCACAAACATCACATTGGCAGTCGTTACATTGAGGTTTATCGTGCCACTGGCGAAGATTTTCTAGCTATTGCGGGCGGTGCCTCGAATGAGGCGCAGGCTTTCCTCTCCAAGGGTGCACAAGTCATAATACGCATGCGTGGACTTCCTTATGATTGCACAGCTAAACAAGTTGTAAGTATCCCGATATATGTATGTAAGGATTGTACAATTTTCAGCTAGTATTGAACAAATTGAAATTGCTCTTTTTAAGATTTTGAAAACTGTACTTACAACTTGGGAATGTCTCACCTTGACACTACTCTTTACATTTGATTTTTCTTTTCATCGTTTCCATCTAAATTTCACAGCGACCAACAGAAATCAATTAGCTTCGTTGTTGATCATTTCTCAGGGTCTTTCAATTTGTATAATATTCGAATTATAAAATAAGTCTACAGGCGGGTAAAAGAAAAACATTATAAATGAAATACTTCGTCCTAAACTTTATATGCAAAATGGAGTTGTTGGATGCAGTCGTCAGCTTTTTCTTTTATAAAAATATGATATAAATCCATAAAAGCCAGCAAAACTCAAAGCATCCTTTTAGCGATCCTAGAATAATTTTATTTTTTTAAGTGCTCTCGGATAAATAGTATATTTTATTGATTATTACCAATCGATGTGAATATGGTTGAGTGATTATTGTTATTGTGCTTTATTTGTTTTCAGTTGGACTTTTTCACTACCGGTGACGAGCCTTGCAACGTTCTTGATGGTGTTGAAGGAGTGCTATTTGTTAAAAAGCCTGACGGACGTGCTACAGGCGATGCCTTCGTGTTATTCTCTAACGAGGCTGATGCGCCTAAAGCACTTTCGCGCCATCGTGAATCAATTGGACAACGATATATAGAACTATTCCGGTCCACTACAGCCGAAGTGCAACAAGTTTTAAATCGTTCAATGGATCCGAGAACATACGAAGCAAATCATCAGCCTCCACTGATAGCACAATTACCGGCAATGCCGTTGTCTCTGTTACCGCAGGTAAACCCACATATCTTCTTAAAATTTCTAAGACAAAGGATGATATTTACTAATACATTAAGAGTTTTTAAGTAGCCTTAATCCTTTATTATTTGTTTTTTTTCTTAACGATTTATTATAACTCTTTGTTTAGGTAAAATTTCTTAAGTTTCGCTATATTAAAATAAATATTTAAATGCGAATGTTTAATCAAAAATATTTGGGATATTTGCAGCATTTGATTACTTCAGGTACCACAAAGAACTGCATACGTCTGCGCGGCCTCCCTTACGAGGCGCTGGTCGAGCACATTCTTCATTTTCTGGACGATTTCGCAAAGCATATTATATACCAGGGTGTCCACATGGTTATTAATGCTCAAGTAATTAGCAATTTACTATTCTGTCTTACTACTGATTTATATCTTTAAGGCAACAACTTCAATGAATAACTTTTATTAATTCTTTACACAAGGGCCAGCCCAGTGGTGAAGCATTCATACAAATGGACTCAGAAGAGTCTGCGCGCTTGTGCGCGTTACGCAAGCATAACCAGTTTATGATGTTTGGAAAGAAATACCGTTACATCGAAGTGTTTCAATGTTCTGGTGACGACATGAATATGGTCCTGAATGGAGGGCTGCAATCGCCAGTTTCCGTAACTACTCATCCTCATCATACAGCCGCAGCCAAATCTACATCGCTGCTCTCAACGGGTATGTTACCTCAACCGTCGCCGTCCAACGCACAATCAATTAGTTCCCATACGCATGCTCACGCCCACAATCACGGTCATACTCATGCTCACGTACACACTCATGCTCATAGTCCCCATATAACTCATGCGCAAGCGCATGCGCATGCATTGCAATCATCTTCATCGATGGCAGCAGCAGTAGCTGCGCTGTCCCAGCAACAGCACGTTGCATTGCCAGCAACTAATCCACAAACAGTGGCTGCTATTGCCGGTAGTTTATCACCCTTCATGAGTACTACTGGAGGAGCTCCGCCCACTTCTGCTCAACACCCAACTATCGTAGCACAAACGAACGCTGCTGCTGCCGCTGCGGCAGTCGCTGCTGCGGCTGCACAAAATGTAGTTCCCGTCAGTGCGGCATTGGGCACCCCACAAACTTCAAATTTTCAAATCCCAACCAACCCCTCTACAGCTGTGAGCGCTCAAACTTCAGCTATGAATGCATATCCATTTAATTTTTCGCTTCCACCGCCGCAACTAACTATGACCACAAATCCGGCACTCATTGCTCAGCAACAGGCTCAATTTATTGCTCAACAAAATTTATTGGCACGCCAGCAAGCAGCTGCTGTGGCTGCCGAGCAGCAACATCAGCAACAGCAGCAGCAGCTTTATGCGAAGGCCTTAATGAATCCATTGCTCTTCCAACATCCCAATGCAACCGTCGCAGCTAATGTAGCAGCAACTAATGTCACTGCTGCCGCCGCGGCAAATACCCAGCCGCAGTTTGTGCTTATGCCACAACCCTTCTCCTTTCAACCATTCCCGATCAGTTATTTTCCCCAAGGCTATCCATATGCATCGACTGCGACCGGTATAAGTGGCGCAGCCACGACCGGCGGTGCTGCAGCTGCTGGAGTCTTGCCAAACGCTGCAATGACGGCAGCCACAGCCATGCCACATTCTATGAAACGATCGTATGAAAATGCCTTTCAACATGAGGCCAACATTGCGACTGCCGCTAAGCGTGCACTGACTCGCCCACCAAATACAGGTGGAGTATACCAGTACTACAATCCAGGAGCTTAAAAGGAATATTTTAGATTTAGTTATCCAAAACTTGAATGTTTGCTCTCGGCTTAAGTTTTAAAACTTAATTCTTTTCTTCTCCACTTTTTAATTAAATATACCAGTTTTTTTTGCTGCTTGGCAGACCGTTATACTTCCATAAATATAAAAATATATATTTTCGACAAATTTTGTCGCTAAAATTTGAGGCCCTACCTCTCTAACCACCTCCCTGCGCCTATTGCGTAGTTAACTGTAATGACCGTGGAATTTCTTAAAATACTGGGCATTAAACGGTATGATTGCAATATGACACATTCCATTAAAAAAAATTATATATATTGTTTTATTTAAAAAAAAAATTATATATACGAGTATGTAGTATATATTATATTATATATATACAATTTCATAGGCACATATTTGACACGATTTATCCACTACAAGACATAAATATTGTACTATACTACTTAACTAATAAGAGCTTTTTGTTCATAGAATTAAGATAGTGATTGTGTTACATGACTATTACTGATTTTAAATTGAAATTTCTTACTTAAATAGTAGATACTAAATTTGAAAATTATGAATACAAATTACACTAGATGTGTATGTACTCTGGGCAATATATGTAATAGAGTGTATATTAAGAAATGAACGGAGTAAAAGTCGCTCTCAAGTCTTTCTCTGCATCTCAATATCTATAAATTAATACTATTATGATTAACGTATAAATTTCCTCATTCCATTTAAGAGCTTAACACAGCATTTAAAAGACAAACAAGGCGAAACGACTTGGGAAGCTGAAAGAGGCTAGCAATATTTATTAACGAAGCGTTGAACTGTTGTCCCCTCTAAGGCCGCGCTTTCCATATACATAAATACATACCTATGTACATACGCCACTCTGTGTGCATGTACGCTTAATAATATTACTAGTAATAGAAATAATGAAAATTTCGTGCAATCTTTCGATTTGTGTTTAACTATTTACTTGAATCCTCTTTTGCCAATAGAAGGGACTATGTTTGGAACACTTCGTAAAAGAATATTGCAAGGTGTTGGATTTCAATTTGCCTTGAACACAAAATGTTTTACTATCAAAATAATTCACAAATGAACTGGGCTTTTTATACTTTACACTATTTATATGTTTTTACTTTCATAAATCAGAATTAAAACTCGATTAAGTGGCTTTTATATTTGATATAGCCTTAAGATGATTAATATTTGGACTTTTTATCGAAAAAATATATCTAAAAGTAAGTTTAGCACTTGTACATGAATGTGTATGATAATGCAAGTGATTTCTAAAATCATTTTGTACGAAAAACATTTAATACTAAATATTCTATGTTCTACTAATTTTACGTGGCAATACATATACATAAACATATTATAGGTATATAACGCTTCTTGGACACTAAAACATTGAAGTGTTTTCACACAAATATTAACGAGCATCAATCATGTGGTTTTGTCTCCGAGAAGCTATATATTTAAACTAGAAAATATATTGAAGGCTAAAACTCTATATTTATTAAACTATTTAAAACATATTTGATTATTACAGTAAGTTGCAAATGAAACCCTTTCCTTTTCTGTTGTCATAAAGTCTATTCTTCCAAAATTAATTTTATTTCCTGAGCAATATTTGTTGTACCTTTTCTATCTATATATACAAACATGTATAGATTTTTAAATTCGTCGTTTTTTCATATGTTAAGTATGCTTAAACTGCTAAGTTGTGGGCTTAAAAGAATTTACAAGAACCTTTTTATGAAGAACTAATTATTAGTTCATCAGTGTATGTGCGTATCTGGTGTTAGTTGCAAATCGATTTATGTTCTCTATCATCACTAATTTTTTCCATTTGCTTAGCTTATAGTTTTATAAGCTGAAGTCAAACTTTAACCAAACTGTGCCGTACATACCCCGTGAAAAAGATACACGTATGATTACTACACATTGTTGAAGATTTAAAATTGCGTTTAAAATACTTTTAGGAGTTATCAATGGAACAGCCAGAAGAGTGTTGAATAAAGCACTTCTTGGAGTTCTAAAAAGAGTTCTCCTAAAGTCATTCAGTTGAGTTAGAAACGGTAGTATTTAAGATAGAGCATGCCCTAGCAAAGCGTACACTTTAACTTAATCATAGACGACTCATAGGTCTGATGTTGGAGTTACGATATGCTCTTAATAAACTGCCGTTAATAACCATGCTAATTTTATTATGATTTCGAATGGTTTTGGTTGGGATTTAGTTAAAAAAAGTGTGAATATGTTATATATTGAAGAATTTGAAAGTTTGTTGAAAATTTAAACAAAGAATACAAATTTTGACTAGCTTACACAGCACTTAACCCCTAGCAAAAGTAAATAATTATTGTTCCAAATATTTAGTTCCATCTTATACAATTTTTGTTTTTTTTTTTTTAATGAATGGTTGCGTATTTTTTAAAGCGTTTCCCTTTCTTTTTAATAAAATTAAAATATGTCAGTAATCCTGCGAACCATTTTCGATAATTTCTATGTGAACCAGCTTCACTATTTATTAATGCTATTTTTAATGTACTATGATTTGATTTGAATGTTTATACAAGAGAAAACTAATTGAAATTATTGGTTTTGTAGCATTTTCTTGAGGATGTGAATATATATAAAATTTAATATGGACAATCACTGTCGTTGTGCATAGAAGAACTGAAGAGCTTGTTTTTTTATCTGTGCACTGGCGGCACGGTTTGATAGATTCTGACATTTGTGAGAGAGAAACTTAATTTTATATTCTCCGCACCAGCTCATTCCTGTGGCCCGACATAGGGGTTAGTTAGTTAACGCGTTTAATTAAGATGCCTTGATTTTGGTTCTAGCTAACGTATTTTACTTTCAATTCGTTGAATGCTTTATGATTTTCAACTCAAAATACATAGTACATATAATACATACAATATATGAATATGTTAAAACAATTGTAATCAAATATCGTATGGATATTTGTGTAAATATAAATTAACAAAAGTAAATATTGGGTAAATGCATGCTAAAATACTGTCTTATGAGAATCTTTTTAGATTTAAAATTAAATGATATATGGAGAGTTAAACTGAAATAATCATAAACGATTGTGCGCTCACAACGGATTCGGAACATACCTGTTTGAACAATTTATGTATAGAATATGGTTCTTATACTTAGCTTTCTTCTCAAAGGTTTATTTTCGCGCTAGAATAAATTAGATTTTTTATATTATTTTTTACAAGGAAATGCTTTCAATTTTCATATATACATGCATATGTACGAGTATATATGTATGTACATGCTCGCATGTATGTATGCATATTCATATTTATACTTATGAAAGTACATACATACATAGTTCTATAACTGCACCAGTTTTTAATAATAATAGTAATAAAAAATAATATTGATTTAATAATAATATTCCGTTAGTTTACCATACTTACATATATGTATTGTACTTATATTAAAAACATTTTTATATACTTTCCTATTTAAATACGTGTGTCTTAAGTTTGTACCAGTCGAAAAGTAATTGCTAGGAAATTGGGTTTTGGTTTAATGTATGGTGATTATTTTGTACAATATATTCAGTTACTCATATTGGCATATACATATGCATATATACATACATACATATGTATTAGTGTGTAACATAAACTATATTTTCAATCCGTTTCTAATTATCGGCTTATGTAATAAATGCATAAATTATATTTGAAAAAAACCTCAATACAATCTCGGAAAAATTTGCTTTGATTGAAAATTTAGTGAAAATATCTCTTAATTTGTTCATACACGCATTCACTATTTACTCGTATAATTTTGAAATGGTGAGCTTGAAATTCATAACCGTGTCATGATTTGTCCGCAAAACAGCATCATAAATAACTCAATTAACAACACCAGCTCTTAAGCAAGAATAAAATAAAAATTTAAAAATCCTTCAATAAATACGTACATTCAATCAAAGCCTAAATTGCTGGCCACGAAGTAATTGAACCGCTATCCAATTACCTCATTACCACCATTATGACTGGCTTATGAATAAGACTACTCATTTCGTTGGCGGAAATGTATGAAGAATTACGAACTTTTAAGTATTGATAAATAATAGTAATTTTTGATATTATCTTGCTCACTTATATAAATGAATTTTTAATAATATAATAAAATATAATATTTTCTGAAATTGCAATGTTTTTTTTTCAATTCTGGAATTTTGTGTACTTTTTTATTACTTTTTAAACTCAAACGTTTTCTATATTAACTACATTGAATACAAACGTTCATAAAAACATACTTAGTTGCACGCGTTGTAGGTAAAACGACAAAATGAAAGTTTTATAGAACTTCATTGATGAACATAAAAAGGACGTAAAGTGAAATTGTTGGTGCCGATGAATGGGTACTCATACATATATATTTGGTTAAGATTTAGTGCATTTGTATCCATTTATATATTTTTATTTTATTTTTGAATCTCACTAAAAATATACCTCTTTTATTTAACGGGTTGTTGCTAAATATAGAAACGCTTTAACTTTTCTCTCAGTGTAATGTAACGTCCAACACACTGAATCTAATACCAGTTATGGGAGTGTACTCGTATTTACGTTTATTAGCTGGGTATGGCTTTTTGTTGCAGCAAACAAGGCGTCTAGCGCATTTATTTCCTACATCTAAACAAAATATAAAAATCATAAACATAAAAATAAAATATAATAAAAAAATAAAACAAAAAAGTAACACTGGAAAACAAAAAAAAAAAACAAAAAAAAAATATTGTATGTCTTCTCTCTCTGTGTGTGTGTAATTTGCTGATGGTGATGTAACGGTGATGTAACGGTAATGTTATATATAACACATCTGAGCTGTAAGTACATACCTTTATATACGTATTTGGGATCACTTGTATTTTAAGCTGCAATTTCTGCACATAAAAACATACATACATATGTACACGTATGTAATAACTTTATACAATACTATTCATTTACATGCATACATATCTTTTAATATTATTTAAATATATTTACTGTGCTGTATTATTGTCTGTCTATGTTGTTTAAGTGCAAGTAATTAATCTATAAAAATGAAGGTTTCATTTTACAAACAAACAAACAAACAAACAAAGTTTTTTTGAATTATCTACATACCTAAATACATTCATACTTACATATGTATTTATAAATGTATGTATGTACGTTGGATTTTTAATTATAACTCTATTACCTAAAATGAAACCTTCATAAAACATCTGTTGTACATTACATACTAACAAACATACATATGTGTGGATAGGGACAATGGAATGAAAGCAAAACTCATAGGTTATTCAATTATTCCGTGAGTGGTAAAATATTACTTAAAGGTTTGGGCTTACTTTTATGTACTTTTATATGTGCTTAGGACAATTTAATTTTTCTAGTATATTTGTTAGAAAAAGAGATGAAAAAGTACAAAATAAATCGGTAATCATACGGGTTTTTTTAATAAATTTCCCTATATGATCGACAAGGGCAGCACCAAAACAAAAGTTGTCGCGTGTACGCACAGTCCAAATAAATATTTTTCTTACCTTGGTTTCGGAAGAAAAGCAAGAGCTTTTACAAGACTTTCTATTTTTGTCAGGATATAATAATGAGAAAATTAAAAAAGCCGTTAAATATTTGAACATTGCATATTTACTGAATGAAACGGCTTTACGCGGCTAGATTCGAAATATCATAACTGTTTGATATTACTTGGTGTGTCCATCGACGTTTTTCTTCGATGAAAAAATTAGCGATGCGTCGATTTTAAATATCGGCGCTTTTTTCAAAAGAGATTAACTTTTCTTTCAATTACGTATATCTTATATTACAAAATACAACCTAAAGAAAACATTAAAAAGTTTTCTGAATCAGTCGTTGTTAAAAAAAAAAATAAAAGCGTTGCAATAGTTTGCTTTGTAGGAACAAATGCAAAGAAATATATTAGTGTCCTATATCCAGTATTCTTTTCGAACACATTGCGAAAACTAAATCTTAGTTAAAGGTTTCCTTCCGATATATCTCTTTGCTGGTATATATACAATACAAAATTATATTTATGAAAAACAAGTAAATAGACGACTCGTCCGTGTTATTTGTAGTTATCATTACAAAATATCTTTTGCTCCTTAGATTAATTCAAAGCAGACCATTATTTCTTCTAAATTGTTTAAGATCAATTTCAAAAGCAATAAATACCTAGATATATTTATAAGTTAGCTACCATTGTTTCGATGCTTTAGCAAAATACGTCGATAATTTCAAAATATCGGATCGATTATATATAATTGGCGCTTTGTAACCGCTGAAGCTATTTTCGGCCGAGCTCTTTCTCCAATTTGTGGTTTTACGTCTTTATGTTTTCCCACCAAATGGAGGGACCTACAGTTTATACTAAGCCGCCTCCGAACGGCTGATGTTTTTTTGTAAGGAGCTTTTTATTTCATGTCAGAAATACAATCGAAGGGGTTGACATTCCCTGCCGAGTGGCGACGGCAATTAGAAAATTTAACTTAATTTTTTTTTTATTTAAATTAATTTTCTGTAAGTTTTGGATGTTGGACGTACCATGATTTGAACCCGAGCCTTCCGAATAGCAGTACGCAATTCTAACCCCTTGGCTACCGCGGCCGCCATCGATCGCACCGCCACCGCGGATCATTTGATTGTACTACATATAATAGTTCACTCAATTATCGATACCGAGATATTAATAGCTATTTAATCATTATCTTTTTCATATTGTACAATTGCAGCAATCGGCTGCGATTTATCTAAGTTCAGTTCAGTTTATTTATTTAATTATATAATCGAAATTTTTTTTGTTTATATTAAGAATTTGGTTCTAAGTAATTGTAAGTAGTTTGGTTTAAAATTTCTGACAGTTTGTAACGGTAGCATAAGAATAAGGAGTTGAATCAATTTAACTGTTTAGTTCCTCGATACTTGATATATATGTACGACATTTTGCATTCGGTTTTCGGAGCTTAACTTCACTAATTATAAAGCCACGAATACGTTACGAAACAATTTCGCTGAAACTGATTTTTCAGATTCAGAGCTACATGTGCTAAAGTTTATACAGTTATGTAAATGTGCCAATTACAGTTAAATTATCTAGCTAAATTACATACCGAACATTAAAATGTATATTATTGTTGTCTCTCTGATATCTTAAGCATAGCAGAGATACAAAATTCACCCTCTAAAGCTTTCACTAATGTTTTTTCGAAAATTTCATATTTGGTTATTAAAATATTGGATTTTAATTTTTTGATCACTTATTAAGGCGGATGAGTGGTTACATTTGGTTCGACCATTCGATTCGATTCGAGGAGGCTTAGAATAACCTGTAGGTCCCTCCATTTGTTGGGAAAACATCAAGTCGCATTTCATAATTTGGCTGAAAATCGCTTTAGGGATTATAAAGCCCAAATTGTCTATACAAATATATATACGTGTATACATATAATTAAGCCAATTGAAAAAAATAAATTTGAAGTTTGTGTAGTGATACGTGTAACTTTCTTTTAAAATTGGTTTATACATTTAATGTTCTGCAAACTTTTGCTGAATTATATCGTGATATATTTTGAAAAATGTAAGCCTAAAAGTTAGTGGAGAGTATAATATATGAGATACCATTTGCTTCTATTCCGTGCAAAAACATTCAACGACTTTATTTAGTTCAAATTACCGAATATGTTTCATTATAATATTTTATTATTTTTAGTTATAAAATTAATGGAAAGTATAAATTAATGCCAAAAGTTTCTTAGTTGATTTTGTATAGTAATTTTCTGTCAGTTCTATAAATTCCATTGTCCATCATACAGATTATTATACAATATTTAGGAGCAAAAATTTCGCTGGATATGAAGTTCTATCTTGCACCATCTAATAAACTTCTTGCCTACAACATTATCTTCTTCTATGAAACCTTGGCAGTGTCATACAATCAAGAATTCTGAATTGTAACTAATAATTTAATTGGTTTCCTAAAATTCATTTCCTTCTAACATCCAAATTGGTTATACAATAATTATATTAATTTAGTGATGTAAATTTCATGACAAGTAAAAGTAGACAATTAAGCTTTTTTAGGTTTGAAAATCAATACTGTTCTCCAAAAATAATAATTCATTTGTGTGATGGCTTCAACAACTTGTTCTATCTATTTAGGTGTACCTGTGTTGGGAACACCATTTGGACCTTTTTCGCCTTTTGGAACACCAACACCTTTACTAGCGCCGGCTCATGCACATTCACGTTCCCCACATCATCCACGTAGCCCGTTGTCGCATCATCATCCTCAACATCCAGGGACGCAAGCAGCCTTTTTCCCACCTCCATTTCTATACTGGTCATATCCTAGCCCGCCAGTATCACCGACTGCATATTATGGTCAACCACCGACGCATACCACAACAACATTGGCCGGAAACCTTGCCGCCACGCAACATCAAGCTATGGTATGATGATTCTTGCGATCATCGGAAAATTTAATAAAAGCTACTAACATCTTGTGTTTTCTGTTTATTTCAGTACTCTCTAGACTTTTTGCCGGCAGTGCCGCCATCAGCCATTAGTCCGCCAAGTGTAGCAATACCCTCGCCAAGTTCTTATATGCCACCTAAGCAATTTTCAGCTCAACCTGCGCCAGTTGTTCCTATATCGGTTAGTACGGCTACAGGTGGTAGTGGGACAGGCCAAAGTGGTGTTGGTGGTTTGTCACCATATCATAACAAAATGTCCCTGTCACTGCCAGTGTCCCAACAACCGACCACAAATATGTACCACTATAATGGTCCAACAACAGTTAGTGGCTCTGCACAGCCGGCTTTACTCTCTTTGCCTCCTACTGCCGCGAATGGATCTATTCAATTAACACGATCGGCGATATTGGGTGCTCAGAGCGCGATGTCGACGGGTTTAACTATACCTAATACAACACCGCTCACTGTTGATACAAACCAACATGAAACACGAGTAACTGTCCCAAAGACGACACCATCAGCTAACAAACCAACTAACAAAATTCCTTTTAGTCGGGATGTAGCCGCCGGTAAAGTGGGAGTGGTGCCTAACTCCTGTATGGAGCTTTATATTGCTTAAAAAAGAGAATTTATACATTTGTATATGTATGTGTGTATGTGCTGTTAAAGAAAGGAGATTTACTAAACATAAGCAAAAGAATGTATTTATTATTTTATTCACTAGAAAAATGATAATTCTTGCCAATTTATCTAAATTTATAATTACAAGAAAAATGTACAAATATGAGAACGCAGGTGCAACTCACCACAAAACCCAGCTTCCGTTAATTGCCTTTTCCCAAAGCACCAATTAGACTTATCATTTATAAGTTTGCAAGTATGTGTGAGCTTGTGCAACTTAAATACTGATTAAATCAATCAGATTTAAAGGAATCTCGAATTTTAGTAAAATTAGACTTACATAAATATATTGTAATAAAATTTATGTATATCACACCAAAATATTTACGATTTTAATCCAGCTCCAAGCGTATTGATCTTACTTTCGATGTATTAGATAAAATACTAAAACAGATATGCCTTTAATTCATGTCCTGAAGGCAATGCGGTAGTTGTAAATCTTTAGAATGTAAGTACTCGGTTTAAATGAGAGAAGTATGGAGTCCATAATGACAATCACTAGACGACTAAAAAGTGAAAACCTCGAAAAGCTTTGTAAAGTACGCCCATAGAAATAAGCCATGCCAAAAATTTACCACTTAGAAAAATACAAAGGATTTAAAAGTTTTATAAATTCTGTATAATTTTTGAAGCGTAAAAGACTGTTTAATGCGAGTTTTTAAATTTTTTTTTATCACAATAAGGGTAATCGTGACTTGGGTCATGGTTCAAAGCTCGACAATTCCAAACAAACATTCGGACAGTTTTCATATTATTGCAATGTTCGATAATTTTTTTTTGTGATAATCAATCAGTTCTGCTTAAAATGTTAAGATCCACAACAAGTTTTTGATCAATGTCGAGTTATATGTGATCCGATCCTAAGCAGACAGATTCTGTCACTTTTTGGGCATATCAATAAATACGTGTATAAGAAAAAAGTTGTTCTCTCCTATTATTCTCTGCAATCTCATAAATGTACTGGTTCGCAGGAATCGATAGAAAGACAAAATAAATGTTATTGAAGCTCGAACTGTTGTAAATGTTCAAATTCTTTTATAAGACATAGACCGGGTACTTACTGTGTCGAAATTATTATTCGCATGTGTCAAGAGAGAATATAAAAATATTTATTAAAGAAACACCAGTGTGCAATAAAATATGATAAATATGTACTTACTATTGTTTAAATATTTATATAAGAAAACGAAAATATTTTAAAAAGCTCTGCAAATCTTTTTAGAGCAAAGAACAAAAGAGTTTCTATTCATAATACTATATTTCTCAAAAATGTTCCAACCCACAAGTTGGTTGATAATCAGTCAGAAATAATTAACGCAACAAATTTTAACTAGTCAATAGCAAAAATATTATATTATTTTCGTTCTATTTATATCATTATTTGTTTCAAACAACCAAAAAAAGAAAGTTGTGAAGAAAAATTTGACCTTTTCAGACTGCAGTGTAGTGTTTTACTTTCTCAAAAAGCAATACATTCATATGCATGCCTACTTTACATATGTATGTATGTACACGTATGTCTGTATACCAATAAATTTTTATATTCTTATCTTTATATTAATTTTTAGTTTTAAGTTATTGTTATATATGAGTTGCTTAGATATATAAAGATTAGAAAACAAAATTTAGACAGAATATGTAACTTTTTGAAAGCAAACCGAGCAATAAAACACAGAAAAACCAACGTTTAACTGCCTTTGATATGAAATAATCCCCGAATATCCAATAACTTATTTCATTGTGAATTCGAAATACACGTAGGTGACTAAAAGTGCTTTGTATTCGTTAGCTTATTAAATGAATAGAAGAAATATCAGATAGATATTTTTTGTGATATGTGCAGGCCGTCGTTAAATTACTAATTGTCGTTGGCCGCAGCATAGATGGTATGATTTTCTAAAAAAGCAAAATGTTAATTTTCTAGAGTGAAAAGAAAAAAATTATCAAATGACTTTAATAATGTGTTTAAAAATAATTGTGAATTTAAAATATTTAAAAAAAAATTTTATTTCTAGTTGTCTTTTATGGTATTGACTTATTCTACATTTAGTCTTCTTTCGTATCGTAATTTGTGTGGCTTCCACTATATAAACAATCATGTATGTTTACCTCACTAAGCCCTTTAAAATAAGACACCATATGCTGCATCACAACCAAGACGACATGTTTCGGAAAAGAATTATAATGTATATGAGAAGATAACTATTTATGTATGTAACACAGTCCTGAAAATATCATAGACTAAGCAAAGTCTATGTAATTTGAAGAAAAAATGTCCTAAACTGGGCAATAGCAAAAGCGATTATTGTAACTCAAGATCTGAAACTTTTTTGATGCCCGTCGAAAGTTAAAAGAGCTCAATTGTAAACTGATGTCACAACAACTTCCCCCACAAAACAAAATATAAATATCAATATATCACTGAATTAAGAACATACAGTATGTCAAGAAACACTTTACACGCTGAAAAAAAAAACAATATTTTTTTTTACTTTACCTGAAACAACTATAGATTTCTGTTAGAAAAAAGCAAAATGTCAGCTTACACATTTCTGACACTGTCAAGAAACTCTTTAAACAATGTACTAATCCTCTTTTTTATTATAAATTTATGACTTATTACATTATTATTATATAATTATATATGTATTATATAATTTATTACATGCTGGAGGCGTTTCTTCATCGACAGGCCATTTTCCGATGGAAGCTTGTGCCACTCTTCCAGTATGGCAGTATGGCTTGTCGATTTGTGGGCTGCCTTCTTGCCACTTTTTTCTTGCTCTGGTAGAACTTAAAAGTTGGCTTATTGTTGGAAAAAACAGAATTTCGCTGCACTTGGCTCTAAATTTGCATCCAAATTTTGTGATACTGCACGACATTCATGATATTTTCTATATAAGTTTCCCCATCCTTCACTGGAGATGCAGCCCCAAATCGTAAGCGACAGTTTGCCAAATTTTACAGTCGGAATGATGTTTTGTGGTTCGAGTGCCGAATGGCTTGGCGTGTAGTTTCGTGTAATATATCAAGGTCACATTCTTCCTTAAGCTCCTGTGCAAGAATTCTCACCGATATTTGCGCTTACGGCCACTTCCACTTTTTTCATCAAGCATACCCTCGCTTTCCGCACGACTCAGGACGTTATAAATTGGTTTCCGTGATAAAGAAAACCCGTCTACCAATTCTGGAATTGATTTGCCTAATTGGTAGTTGTTATTTTTTTTTTGTGTGTAAAGTGTTCAAAGTAATCCATTGGAATGTTATCTTCGTAAAATTGCAGTGAGTGATTGCTTGTCTGTCAAATTGCATAATTTAGAAAATTGAGTCACATTTTGCATAAAAAGTTACTGATAGGCGCCTTAATGTAAAATAATTGTGAACGCAGGGGAGGTTATCCCGTCAAGATGATGAGTGGCAATAACGAAAGTAATATACCATATGTGTATGTGTGGCACATGACAAATTAAAATGTATGCCAAGGGGTTTGCTGTCAAAACGTATCATCCAGCGCCTCACACAAGGACGCCTTATCGCTATCAGCAGTATAAATTGCTTCTATTTGCTATTTCAGAGATTAATGCAGAAATCCTCTCCTTAATAAACCAAGAAAGGGTTTCACCTGAATAGATGGTGAGGGGTAACTCAAAAACCTCCAAAAAAATAGTCACAAGAGGACTTGGCGACTGTGTTGGTGGCCCTCCGCACTCTAAACGAGAATATCAAGTTTCCTTCTAATCGAGCTATTACTGCTTTAAACAATAGCTCTACCATAAATAGCCACTTTGTATTTGAAAAACGTTTCTTGTTCCATTATTCTTCAAAGATATCCACGTTTAAAGAAGGTGAGGAAGCTGATTTACAACAGTGACAGTAGTTGATGCCGGTTCACATAGAACTTTTGCGTCAGTATTGGCGATGTTGGGATGACATTTCACATTCTAAAATATAATATGATATTTCTCGCAATTCCCTAACAAAAGACTAAAAGGGAAAAAATTGAAAAGCTTTGTAAAGTACTTTATTATAAATTCAGTATGATTTTCGACTACTCAAATCGAGGCGGCCCGCAGTGAAATTTTATTTAATTATGCTATTAAAATGTTTATGTACTATCGGTTACTGAAAGATTTTTACTGTGTTGACAACAACTTGTCTACTAGAAAGACATTTTGAACAGCGGCATTTTGCTAAATTTTTGAATAGAATTGTTCACAAAGTTTCAAATTTCAACTATGAAATATCACCGTATCTCGAAGGATTTTGGTACAAGCGATGCATTGTAAAATTTTATTATTCTGACTCTGATGTAATCGCCTTCGTCCTCGCTTGTATCTGTAATACTTGCGTCACCGTTGGCACCGCACACCCGCTCAACAACTGGTTGGTCTTATTTTCCATTTAATTAAAAAAGACAATCAATGTTATCAAGTTTTCAGTTTTGTTACACCAAAAGTTTGTGTCCAAGATTTTTTAAAGGTATTTACTCTTTATTAGCTTTGAATGTAATTTCGAATTTAAGCCTTTCAAAGCACTAGTTGTTCTCAAACGTTGTATATAAAAGGTGTAACCTGAACAAAAGCAGGTTCTTTCTTCACAAGTAAAAGCGAATGCAATTATCATACCTTTCTGAATGAAAGTTGTAAGCGGTCACATTTTTAAAATATAGTTCATTTAAAATATGTAGTAACTCACACTACTTCTCATATGGGTGTCACGAGGTACACAATCTAGTCAGCTCAAATACTAGTGAAATGATCTACTCTAGCACGGGTTAAAAACAAGTAAACAGGCTTCCACCCTCCAGTATTGGGTAGAGGCCACAATTCTCAAACTTACCCAGTGTAACACCTAATTTCTGCCAACCATACAAAGTATGGCTCAAAATCTAATAAAGGCGCATAGCCAAATGTTTCAAACTACTTATGAAAATGAAACCGTTTAAAAATATATTTTCCTTGACTCCTTTGCAACGAAGTAGGGGGTCCTACTTTGGCCGGTGTATAATGTCCGCCACGATGGAAGTCACAAGTACCGGAAATCGATTGGATTTTATCTCACCAAGAGAACCAGCTTACTGGCACTCAGATGTAAGGAAATTACCCGATCTCAGATAGGAATTTATTATTTCCTGAAAGCAGTGCTGATTTATATTCTGATCACTCTCCAGTATTTGCTAAATTGAATCAGCAGTTAACGGAGGGTCAGTATCCGATCCACGATTCTAATATTTGTCTTAAGTTGACAGAAAAACGCAAAGGCAGACATTAAGATACACAGCAAAAATATATAAAATAACTTATAATGTCTTTGTCTACCAACGCTTCCACTAAAATCCCTCTGGAAAACTAGCTAGAAATGAAGAGACAGCGGCTACGCTGGCTGGGTCATGTCGTTATGAATATTTGCCCATAAGCCAATTTTTGAAAACAGTTATATTGAGAAACCATCGATGAAATTTACTGTCTGTTGTAAAGAATATATGTCAAAATTGCGAACTCGCAGATGTATGCCTTATGGAATGAAGTGAAGGTAAACAACTCTTAAGCGGCTGTTATTTTAAATAATTTCATAATAGGTATGTGTAGCAAACACAGTGCTACTCTTTTTATTACAATTAATTTTACTTAGCTTAACTTGCAGGTCTACCGAAGAGTGGACCTTTAATTTTAACAACAACTTTTTTGGTTTATTTATTTTTTTAATAAAAACAGAATTAAAAAAAAAGAAACTTAGTAAAAATATAAAGATATATATATATATAAAGGTCGGAGACACACCCACTTTCTACAAACGAATTTTGAAATTATTTATATTCTGAGAAAAAACCTCATCGACTACTTTAATAGTTATTAATTTTGGGCACAAAAAGTGGTCGCCTGGAACATAATAGGACGTCAAGTACTTTGCTGCTCAGAGGCATGTATCTCTGCAAATAAAGCGTTCATAGATCTCGTGGTCATATTATAGTCCTTTTGGGAATCTTCTCAGCTTTCATGCTGTCGACAGCCTGAGTCCCCTCCCCACACCCAGATTTACCCAGTTAGTTTTCTACTACATATTTAACCAAAATTATTTTCCTTCAAACAAAAAAACGCTTATTTGTTTTAAATTTATTTATTATAATAAGTACGTTTGTATAATACTCTTGTAAATTATCAATTGTCGGTATATTTGAAAATACACATATACATGTAACATTTACCCACACATATGATTAGTAGATATATGGCCTTACAAACGGACGAAAGTCCCACCGACCCGTGCATATTGAAATACGGCCGTTGAGGACCCTCATCCGGTCGCACTGAACCATTAATATTTTAAAGATTCACTTGAAAAAAAAAAAACAAATGCTCAAATAAATCGGCGTCCCACACCTAAAAAGCAGGTATGTTTGTCATGGTTATTAAATGATAAATGATAATTTGTCAGTTTTGGTGAAACGTTATATCTGCATTTGTATGTGTGCAGATGCCACCGAAACAGAATTTTTCACTCGTTAGCTGAATAAATGGATCCCCAAAATGTGGCCTCTTATCAAATAGCCATTAAGAGAATGCATATACTCATACATCAGGATGATACCAAAAAAAATGGTCGAGCGTTGCAACTGCTGTAAATAAAAAAAAAATAAAAAATAAATAAACATTTAAGCACAAAAAATTAGGGGAAAAATTAATAATTCAAAGTTAAAATTAATTAATGAAAAAAAGAAATTCTTCACAGTAATGACACTGTCTAAAGAATTTAAAAGCCTTTATATTACGAAAAAACTTTTTTACGCCATTAGTGCGACCAATATTGGAATGCGGTTCGGTGGGTGAGCGTGGAATCCAAATTATAAAGTCCACTCTGATAAAATTGAGTCTGTTCAAAAACAGTTTTTGTTGTTTGCTTCGCGTTATTTTTAATGAGATTCTCGCTAAAACCTGCCACCAGTCATTTGAAACTTATGAGCTAACTAACCGCTTTGTCTAGACGTAGAGAAATGCCTGGAATTACTTTTTTGTAGAACTGATGATCCGCGTCATGACGGTTGGGCGGGAGGAGGGTATCCGTTGGGCTTATTATTATTAGAATTTGGAATTTATTAAACATAATCTTGGTTACCGAAAAAATTTTAAACAATAAAGATTTAAAGTAATAATGAGTTGCATATGGAGTGTGGTTACATTATTTGACAAATAGTAAACTAAATGGAAAGTTTTGCAATATGCAACTATTTAAAATTATATTTTTAAATAAAACTGATGTTTTATCAGGAAAACGGATTTTCATTTTATTTAGGATTATATTTGCGTTTATCCACTCCCGTGTATTTTTGGTTCCGTTTCTGTTTTGTGGAACTATTTGGATTTTGGCGACCTTGATGGAATGATTAAATATACTATGGCGAAGAGCTATGTAGGCAGGTCTTTAGAAGTCAATTAAATTTTAAACCAAGCTAATAAAAATGATAAATATATAAATCATAAATATATTTATTTTAAACAATAAACCGGTAAGCGAGTTTCTAGATGGAAGCTCGTTGTCAGAATCAAAGTCGCCTGGTGTCTCTGTTTAGTGTTGCTTGTGCAGTTATCTAGATTTCCTATTGAAAAAATGAAAAAGAGAGCAATCTATGTAAATTTTTATATATATGTGGTACATATATATATTGTAATATTTTTACTAAATAAATAATATAATTTAATTTTTTCGCCATTTGTTTTTATATAATCAGATTTGAATGGAATAACTATTAGTGAATTATTAGTATAGCATTAATAATTAGAATTTTGCATAATTTAATAACTGTTTGATAATAATAATAATTGATTATAAATTAAATGACTTGTATTAAAATACCACATTCTGATTAAGAATAACAACAGAACAAAATTATTTGCTGCCAGAAGTCTGAGAATATGTTTTTTTCTCTGACAAATTAATTTTCGTTCGATTCGTTATATCAATTTCTCGTTCAACATTTTATTATTTATTCATTGACAATGCTTGATAAAACGGGGCAATAATATGAGAAATATGGGCGTGCCGCATATCTGACACACTTTATTAGTTATTAAAATAAATATTTTCATGAAAAATATCTATTTTTTATTAAAAACTATCACTAAGCACAAACTAGTTACGCAAATTCGTGTGTACCTATAAAAAACTTATTGTGTTTTAACGTGAATACAAGATCGAAAATCAAAAGTGAAAAATGTAATTTTTGAGTACATACAGAATATATACATGCATATGTACCTATGTACAATACGTTTATATGTTACCGTAAGTTGTTCAAATGTATTATACTACACAATTTTATTTGTATTTCCATTGAAATTTTTTCTTTCTGCTTTTTGTGGGTTTTCGAAAGTTGGCAAAGCATAAGGAGAAACTGCTGCAATGCGACTTTTTGCTTTTGGCTGCATCAATGCAATATCGTAAATACCACAAAGCACGAAAAAGTTGTAAATGTAAGAAAAGACAAAAATGGAATAAATGAGATAGAAAAAGCGTACAAGTGTAGCACAAATACAAACGCTTCGAAACTTAACGGTGCAGAAATACACAAATCACCGAAGTTGAAAAGGATTCACCGCATCACCAAGAAAGAAACGCTGTCCGTAGCGCCAAAAATTGTACACCGAGGCGAATTCACAATATATTGTAAGTTGAATTTGTATAAAGGACCAACAGCTCCATACACGTACCGTGCGTGCCCTCCGCCGCAGTTGTGTTGCAAAAAGTATGAAATCTAAAAATACTTTCAACGCAAAGCAATGACAAGGGAGCCAAAATAAAGTAACAGAGACTTATGTAGGAGAACGATGCCTCGATTGGCCCATGGCATCAACCGCAGACTGCGTGGTGAACTTACATATAAATTACTCTCTTTGCGTATGCACATATACGTGTATGTGTGTGCGTGTGTAATTTTTAGTTAAAATAAATCGAAACATTTGATGGGGTAGAAGTGGCACGCTAAACAACGAAAAGTCATTTAAAGTTTGATACCGACACTCCGAGTTGTCGCAATAATTGCAATTTATTGTTTTGCAACGATTTAAGATATTTTGCTGCTGCAACAGCAGCCATTCGACTGTATTTCATTTCCGCGAATTTGTTGAAGCATAGACACATCATCATTGCTGCATTACACAACACACTGGGCCGACTGTGGCAGAAGCAGAGGCAGAGTCTCTTGTTGACCTCAATTGTAACCGACGGATGCGTTGCTGGCGACACGTTATCTTGATTGACCGTCCAATATGTCCGGGGGTTAATAGAATAAGAGTCCTCTTGCACAAAAATATATGGATGCAATTTAGAAAAATGTTACACACAAATTATAAGTGTGTGTGTATGTGAAAACATGCTCTGGCAATGTCGGAACTGGTATTTCCACTTGTCTACATGCATTCAGTGCATATGTATGTATGCATGTGTGCATGTATGTACGCGTAAGCACCACATTACTCATACGCCTTGGAGTATGGTGGCAAGACCATTTAAGTGGTGCCACAAATATGAAAATAAATACAATATTTTACAATATTTAATTGGATAAACGCAACATTTCCAAAAATATCTCTTCATATATATTTATATATAGTATGTACAAAAGTATTTGCATGTGTTTGTAAATTTCAGCAATTCCTTTAAGAGAACTTAAGCCTTGCTCTACACATTGCTTTGCACGCCAATTGTCTGCAACTGTAAATAGTAGCGACTTACTTAATTACTTTTTTAATGGTTCAATTAAGAGATGTGGCGAAGCAGTCGCGAGATAAGGATAAAGAGTGATAAGCAGTTGGTTAAGAATATTTAATTTATTTAATTTGTGTTTATCAAGCATTTAAGTTGTTATTAAGAACGTCTAGTCAAAGTTCCACTTTTCCACATCATGCACAAACATATGTATATATATGATGTAAAAAAAGAATAATAAAAAGAGAAGATTTCCTTGTCTTCTTTCATATTTAACGATGAAAATTTAAACCTAACGAGATGGATGGGAATGATCGGGTAAAAGGGCAGATTTCTCTTTCCTTCATCTGTCCCTCACCTGTCCTTCCATTTTGCGTATTTTTTCAAATATTTTTCACACTTAGTTCTGAAGGCAATGTTTTTTTATTTGTGGATGCAAGCTTTTAAAATTGGTGTAAAACTTTTTAAATATTATTTATAAATGTATTGTTTACAACAAATACGCCTGATTCTCTGTTCACCCAAATTTTTTTAAGATTAAAGATTAAAAAAATTCACTTTTAGTTAATTATTTTGTTCTAACACTATTTATATTAATAAATTTGGGATATTGCTTCTCTTTTTTCAAAATAATATTTTTTTCTTAAATATATTAAATGCACTAAAATATGTAAGTATGAAATAATTGAGTGCGCTTTAGTGATTTTTTTAATATTGTTTAGGGAAAATTACTTAATTAATTTTCTTAGAACTCCTGCTTAATATTCTCACAGACTATTTGTTCAAAGTAGACAAAGAAAGTCAACATTTATAAATAAATTGCAGTCTTATTTTCGGCCAACTTCGTAATACTTTACTTTTGCTCTTAATGTATAGAGTAAATAAAACAATGCATTTACAGTTACCGGACACACTCTCCGTACATTGAAATTTAGTAGCATTTCTTTAACCAGACAGTTGAATTTTTTTAACGAAAAGTCATAAGTTTTGTGAATTGTCACCAAAAAGGTGTCCTGCTCGTCATTTCAAGAAATGTTGGTACTAATAAGATACTTCGATGCTTCAAGTTTCAGACCTCTACATTTATATAAATCAAAAAATGATGAAAATCATGAGACACAGTTTTCTAGCAGCTAAACGCTGAGTGTGGTTTAGTGATAATAAAGAGGTTTCCAATAAGTGCTGTCCTATCGAATAGGCTGCTATTCCGGTAGATGTAACTTTTGAAGCTGAAAATTTTTGATATTTGACAAGCTAAAACTACGCCAGTAATAAAAATAGAACGATACAAGCTTCAACGCATCGCATCGAAATTATTAAAATTTAATATTTCATCGAAAAATCCTCTTGACTGATGAGGCCCATTTCCACCTTGATGGCTACGCCAATAAGCAAAACGGTCGCATTTGGGGCTCGCAAAACCCGAGATTTATTGTTGAAAAGCCTTTCCAGTCTCAACGTGTAACTGTTTCAAGCGGTTTATATTCTGACGGGGTCATTGTATCTTACTCTTTCGAAAATGAATATATTGCGCTATCAAGAGATAATTAATGGCCGGCACCGAATGATATTGATGTGGACTATGTTTACTTTCAACAAGACGACGATATGTGTTACATCAGGAAAATATGAATGGCTCTATCGGATAAAAAGAGATTTCATTCAAAATTTGTGTAATTTTAGTTTTCAAACATATTATCTTAGTTTTGAAACTATTTTTTCGTTTGATTCCATGCTCAATTGTCGACAGAACTATGTGTTTTGTGAATTTTTCTTTAACTTCAAAAAAAGATAATAACCAATTTTTTAAAAAAAGAATTTAATTTAAATGTTAATATAGGAGTGCAGTAACCAGATAAGGACGGTATTTTGTTATTTCAAGAGTGAACTTGTGAAAAGATATCGGTTTGTTTTGAGTTTGACAGAGTGGTTGTATCCATTGCCGTTGCAGCTTTCACTAAAAAGTCCAAAATCTGAGGGATTCAGAGAGGGGATGTTCTGCAGACAACAACATATTCATATTGAAAGTTTTCTGGATGGCTTTGAATAGTGCAAAAGCGACATATTGGGTGCACCATGAAACTTTTGTAACACTATTGTACTAGTGGGTTCCTGTCTGGATTGCACTTGCGATATGAAACTCTTTGCAGTTTTCATACTTTTTAGTTATAAGAAACATTAGTACTGTCTGGATAGGAGATGGTGTCTGCTTACAGATTACTCCAAAATCGTACTTAAAAAACTGTCGATATCTGCTTTGTCTCCCACTATAGCGTTAAATTTTAAGTTTTTTTTTAATTGAATTTAAACGAGCAAAATTCGTTTAACAAACATTAAAGCACGTTCTCGTAAAATTGAATTCTTTTCATATTATATTATGCTAAATTTTTTTGTACGTCGTTGGGTCGCAGTCATCTTGCATGGTTGCTTATCCGTAACCGACTAAGAGCCTGTTGACAACTCTGACTGTTCGCATTGTTGTCTTTATGTATATGTATGTAGGTATGTAGAATGTGTTTTTTATTAGCTGCACGCTGCCTTTGAACGGAATTTAAAGTACTCGTAATTCTTTTTCTAGCGAAGAATAAAGTGGATAAACTCTGCCATTTTATTAAAAAATAAACTATATTCCTTGTTGTTAGTTGGCCGTTTATGCGGCGTCGCTTGTTTGCTTGAATTATATGTAAAGTTGAGCAATTGTTGTCCACCAGGGCGTATACTTTACGATGAATTCAACAAGAGACAACCTTAGCTGGATGCAGAAGTACGCTTCCATGGCAGTATATTCAGGCAGAGTGAAACAACAAATAGAAATTTATTGCTCGGAACTTATGACATTTTACGTAGTGGCTAACCTCTACCCCTCTGCACTGTCTGTGTACCGAAAGGAGCGAGTGCTTGAGGCAGCCAATACCAAAAAGTAAGACATTTTTTATTTGAAGGAGCAAAAGAAAGATAATGCAAAATGTGGTAATGTGAATTCATTTGGCAACTTGAGTCTCTAAAGAGAGGGTAGTGAGCCTGAGTGGCGGTAAGTGGTATAGTTGAAATTGGGCATAAGTCAGAAAGTCGCAACAGGGTCTACTATGAGCGACAACGCCTGAAGGTAGTCGAAGGAGAATTAAACATTGTATAACAATTGGAAGAGTTAAAAAAAAACATATAAAGCCAATAATGAAGAATCATTCATTATTTTGTATACGTATTTATTTGTATGTTGGCTTTAGAGATAAAGTCACAAATACAGTTATTTTATGTTATTAATTAATTCACAAAGTGTTCACTTAAGTTATATGTTCTTATTAAACATTTTCATCCATTCAGTACGGTGGTTGTGTCTTCTTCATTCCAATTTATTTTCAGTCTCTTGACTTGTCATTTGGAAGTAAATCCGGTACATTCACGATCAGCGTTGCGTTTATAGATAATATGGGGCAAAGTAAGTAAAGTTTGTATCATGTTTACACTGTATTAGATGTAGTAAAAAGGAATCCATTATTTTTGCATGAAATCGAATGGTTTAATTTTTTTTCGAATCCAACCTTCTTCAAATGGTTCCAAAAGGGTTTTGATGCAATCTTTGGCTCGTGGGTAAGCGAAACAGTTCTTACATGACGGTCGGACTCGAAAATGTCTAATAAATATAATATAAATAACGCCATCTATTGAAAAAATAATGGATTTATTTCTACTACACCTAATATTATATTATAATAGTATTCGTATAAATCAAACTAGAATACTCTTTCATCGTACAAAGCCAGTTTCATCACTAAGAAAAATTTTCAATACACCGTAAATAATAAATGAGTACGCGCAGAAAACAAATTCTAATTGTTTCTCTCGAGTTGTCATAAACAGATTAAATTGTATAGCTCGTGAGTGTTTTTGATTTAAGCCAAAAACCAATAATGTTGCTTTGAGCTGTTCATAATATTTGTCGCTAGAGCTCTAATCACTTCTTCTGTACTTCATTGCTCAGATAGGTTCAAGTAGAAGGTCCAATATTCGATTCTGTTTGTCGGATCTTCTTTAACATTTGAACATATTTTTTGTACTGAATTTTAACGGTTGATATCAGAAAACGATTTAATTCTTGAACTTTAAGTCGTCCTATAGCGTTCCCCATTGACTACAACATTAAGGTCGGCTTCATTTTTGAAGAAATGCGGATGCAAGTGGATTGATATTTTTTATTAACGTTTTTTGTTATTAACGTTCCCATTTAACCAAAAGTGAATTTCATCGCTGAACAATTGTGAAAATCAGGATAACTGGTTTTGAGTACATTTACCAAACATACGACGAGCTTGATAGTCGGCTTCGCGAGTTGGATTTTGGGAGCCCGCAAAGCAAGTTCCTTCCGTAAAATCTTCCGTAAAGTGGATAGCTTCGGTGTGCACTGTATGGCGACTCAGATGAGCATCATCCACTAGGGCAAACGTGGTACGAAACTGATCCATGGTTGCTCGAATTACCGACTCTGCTGGGCGATTATGTCGACCAAATATTGGACGCAGCATGCGATGTATAAGGGAAGTCCATTTGAAATTAGATTCAAGGGTGGGCGTTTTTCCTTTTTTCAGATTTCAATAAAAGAGCTCGTCTAAGCAGGCGTATATACAAAGGGATTTCCATGCAAAACTGTATTAAGTTTTCAAAATATGTCACATCCTTTCTCTTGTAAGTTTTACAAAAGCAAAAAAAAAAATTAAATCACTGGCGTTTTTCGCTTCTGTGAAATGGACGTTGAAAGTCCATCGCATAGATTTTGAGACAATAAGTTTTCTTTCAGTTTTAAGTTTTATTTTTAGCGTTGCGTTGAAAGAATTCAATGTTAGAAACGATGGAAGAAGGAGCAGTCCCAGGGTCATAGAAAATTTGCTACAATTTCATACCTTCTCATATCAGATCTCTTTGTAGAAGGCATACATGTTGTCATTCTTACCTTCTAAAATGAAAATGATAAATAGCAGGATTTTGATTTTAAGGAGAACTTTAATGTACATATAAATCTAATATACATATTAAAAGACAGTTTTATAAGAAAAGTTTAGCTTAGCATTATACAGAGAAATGAGAAATGTGTGGAGTTTTCATGAAAAGAAAAGCACTTGATGTTGAATAATGACTCTCTTTTTCTGAAAATAAGGGTGGATATTTGTCGGTAAACGTTTATGCATGGGCATATGTTCGTCTTTTTATTGTGGCATGTTTGGCACATGTGGCGCTTGGAAATGCTGCAACATAATTGGCAACGTGCAGTAAAGAATTTAAATTTGATTTTCATATACTCACTACTCACTATTCTCTAGAAGACTCAGCATTGACTTAAACTGTATGTTAACATATATAGGTACATACATGCATATACTCGGAAAGCATAACATATGTAGAAATATATATAGATACCATACATATATGAGTAGGTCCGTTTATGGATGTACACGCCACTGACATATCGACCCAGCACGCCATGGGTAGCGCATAAAAAAGAATTCGTGTGAAGTATTCAGAAACGTGGTCACGAGCAATTGATGTGTGCTAAAAAAGCAATGAAATATGAGCTCCGCAGTGCGCCCATGAAGCTTACATACATATGTGTGTATGAGTGTATATATGTATATTTGTTGGTAGTTGATCGGAAAGCATGATTCGATGTGTGGTATTTTGGAAATGTACAATATTCTTTCATATATGCTCGTACATATTTTCTGATATATGTTTTGTTAGTGTTCAATTGGATATACGCACCACGTACATACATATACATACATATACACATAACATACATATGTATGTATACTGGGACGTCTGGTGTGAAGGGCTGACGAGTAAATATTGTTATTGTTTCTACTTCCGCTATAAAAATGTAATATATATTAAATAGGTTGAACGCGTATATTTTATTATTGTTATTATAGCTATTATTTCGGTCAAATGTTGAGGAGAGCAATGGAATTATTAACACGATCATAAATGCATAAGGTCGTTATTGTCAGTCCAGATGGTGGAAAAGCGCCAACATTATAGCCATGTGTGGCACACGGCGTATGCGGCACGTTTTCACACGAGGAAATGTAATAAAATAAAACAATCTCACATTGATGTGGCATGTCCTTAGAAAGAATCCATATTATGATTTATATACCCACACACCCTCTAATATATTTGAAGCTTGAGTGATTAAGTGATGGAATAATAAAAATATCAGTCAACTGTAGTCGCCGTATCTTAACATGGGATACATACATACATACATATATACATAGGGTGAAAGGGTAAGTTCCTCAACAGATCTAAGTTGATATCTTGATATTTATTTTACAAATGGATGATCTTGGGCGCTTTCGAGCTGCTAAATGATTTTTTATGATAAGCTGTTATTTTCTCAAGAGGAACACGTTTGGAGGTACTGAAACTCTCTGCCGAAGGCTGCTCATTTGCAAACTTTTTTTCGGATGTTCGCCTGGGACATCAAGTACTGCTACCCATTTGGATTTAACGAATGGTAGTCGAGAAAAAGGACAACTTCACACACATATTATATAATATATAGATAGACAAGGAAGCTTATTATATAAGTCAATGCTGTCAACCTTGCATAACAGCGAGCAATCAGATGAGTGTGTTTAACGGAAAAATCCAAAACGCAGCTGGTTTCGGCTATTAAAGTCGCTATGAAATTTTACCGAATGTTTCGGGCATGAAGCGTGTGGCAGCGAAGTTTATTCTGAAATTACTAAATTTTGAGCAAAAGCAATGTCGAGTTAGTATCGCTCAGGAGTTAAATAACACCGTAATCATGCTTTAACCATGGTATTCACCAAATTTGGCTCCCTGCGACTTTTTTCTATTTCCAAAACTGAAGAGTGCAATGAAAGGAAAGCTTTTGCCACAACTGATGAAATAAAGTCGGAATCAAAGAACGAGTTGATGGCAATACGATAAAGACCATTTCATGAGTGCTTCGAAGATTGGAAGCATTATATCTAAAGTGTATTATTTTGAAGGGAACAAAATTGTTATTGATGAATAAATCAATAGTTGAACCTTGTATAGTAGCATGAACAAATATATTAATTACTCGAGTATGTATTATATGGATTGTTCAGTGACGAGGGGCTTTTCATTGATTTTTTCCGAAATTTGGACCTTCCTTTGCACTGCATCTGACTTCCAGAAATTATAAAGCCTTGGCTGAATTTATAGTCACCTGAAAACAGAAGGATAACCGCATTACAAATGGGAAGCTGTTTCTATATTATTAATTGCATCGAAAATTCGAAAACTTCACTTAAATAAATATAATTTTTTTAACCACTTATTTGAGAAAATCGTTTAACTTTAAAACTCATTCGATTTCAGTTTTAAATTTTTTCTCGACCCAAGTCCAAGTAATTGGATTTTCATAACTGTTCTATTCTACTGAAATCTGAATCCGAAACTCTCTCCCAGAGAAGCAGTAAGTTTAATAATTATGACGTTTACTTACTGTTTCTCTTTTTTATTTTTTTTTTTGGTTTGAAACAATTCCACTGTACGCTTTTTAATCTGTGCCGAATTTAGATAACGGGGAGTTAAGTGAAATTTGGAAACTACACAAATTATTATAATTTATTAATTATTGCTGATAAATGTATTTCAATTCAAATGTTATATTTTTACGCAATTAGTTTGAAGAGGATTTTGGTTTTGAAACCAGGCCAAATTATATTCGACAAAAGTAGAACTTTTCTGTTTCGAAGGAAAAAATAATTTATTATGTCAATTGAGTTGTTGCCCATTTTAGTACATCTTTCAAAAACAGTACTTAGTAATTTTAGTGCAATTCTGATAATTTGGTATAGGGTTAAATGAGTTACATATTTAACGAACATGAAATGGTATTATACCTAGATTTGAAGGAGAAGGGCTTGAACACGCCGACGGATTGACTTAATCCAGCCAGTAGCATCTGTTTCTCTGTCCAGTATTTCGAACGAATGAGTGTATGCGAATATTAGTATACAATTGACTTTTCAGATAAGTAATTTTTGGTTTAACTTCAATGCTGCAAGCTGAAAGATATTGAATTATTACAGAAATTGTGTGTGTGGTACATTATGAGTAGCTTTAAGTTTATATTTATGTAAATAATATTAAAATATTTACATATTACAAACTTTTAGAAAAACAGTCTTGTCGCGTTCGCGTCAGCTATTCGTCGTAGTCGCAATTCAACTGATCGGGTAGCGTACGTATCTTAAGAGTAGAGTCATATGATTGACGGTAGGGTCGCATTATATTTACATTTTACAATGGTTCTAATAAAATTTATTATGTTTATTATTTTTATACATACTTCTACTAGTCTCTTGCCGGTAAAAAAGAGTTTCAATGGCAATTCGGGCCCAAAACTACTACTGTACAAGTTTTTATGCAACTGAAACGATAAATACAAATTTTTCGATTAGATTGGTCCTAGGTCCATTTCACCAAGTTTCATGTTAATCAAACGATTTAAAAATAAATTCGATTTTTTCGAATAGATCGGTCCAAGGTCCACTTCCCGGAAAATCCTTTTTTATTGGGTGCATACGTCATACGCAGAACACACCCTTTAAGTTTCAGGTCTTTACGGTAAATGGCTTAGAATTTTCGTTGATCCGTGAATCATTCAGGACAAAGCCTTATATATACCTATATATATATATCTTGGCATCGGGTGAAATCAGTGATAATAGATTTTGCAAAAGTACAATCAGCTACTATTTGAAAATCATTAGTAAGTAAAAATACAAAACTAGCGGTACCCTGGTGTATTTCGCTACACCAATAGCAATATTGAAAAATAATTGTTTTATTTCATACGTTTTGATTAATATTTAAGGAATACTCGTATCTTACTAAAATTTCTTTTTAACATTACCAACTGACTCTACGACAATCTCCATTAGGGACCCCAAATGATTTTGTTTGCTCCATTGTGCAAACAGACTCGAATTTGCAGGAGCCACTACCGAATTCGGGAAAACATTAAAAGCCTTCTCTTCATGATAACCAAAATATGCTGCATAAATTTGGTTAAATTCGGTAAAGCCGTTCTCAAGTTTTTTTTTTTTTTTGAAACATTAATATTTATTTATTCAATCTACTTCGACTGCGGAAGCCTAACAATAAGTAATAAAATCTTAAACTAAATTAAAACATAAAGCCCATTAGTAGAAATGGGCTGCTGGCTTGACGTTGCTCTTTAGAAGGCTGCACTGTCTCTTCTCCGCAGGCAGGTTTGACTTGTTGCATGGGCCAAGGTGTTAGCCAAAGGGTTCGGATGGTTACGCAGTTTTGTTAAGTATTTTTTTGCTGCGATTTCAATTTCTTCCTTGATGGTAGGTATATTTAGATCTCTATGAATATTTTCATTACGCATGTACCATGGTGCGCCCGTTATTACTATAACGTTTTCGATTGGAATCTTTGAATTATATCTATATTCGTCGCGCAAGCTGTGCCCCATAACTGGATCCCATACATCCACATCGGTTTTATTGTTGCGTTATATAAGAGGACTTTGTTGCTAAGGCTTAGTCCAGATTTCTTGTTTAAAAGCCAATGTAAACTGGCAGATTTGAGTTTAAGCTGCAGCTTTATAGCTGCAATGTATCGTCTCAAGTGACATAGAAAATAAAGCAACACTGATAACGGGTATATAAGATAAGCCATTAGTGTAAACTGAAGCAAGTTTTACATTAATCTATTAACTTTTTAGTTATTGCTATAAATTTAAAAATCCAATATCATTTTTAATTTATTACGGCTAATTGGTTTACGAGTACTCATGGAAATCGACGGGTACGCATAATACATATTTACCATATACATGTATATAATTAAAAACTCATATACATATGGGTTTGCTTGCACAATATGCTATTTTATATATATATATGAATTAAAACTTTTATGGTTCTCATTCTTATCAATGATAAGGTATCACAAAAAATCTATGTATGTACATATGTATATGTTAAATTATAATATTTAGCAATTGTTACTAAACAAAGACAGCATATTTTTATAATTTAATTTTTCCGGCTGTTGCCAACATACGTGTACATAGGTCTGCGGCTGACACTGGTGGCATTTATGGGCTGTGTGCAGTCGAGCGCCCTTTTCCCCCGGCACACACATACCGCTGAGCATTTATATCCGCTGCTCGTGTGGTTTCGCAGCATAATGAAATAATTTGCTTTTCCACAATTGTTTGTATGTGGATGTGAGCATGTGTACGTAAATTCATTCCCGACACCTTTAAAAACGAAATGTATGGAAATGCGCAGTGGCGTCGGCGAGGATTTTTTTTACTTTTCGCAAGATAAATGCCCCGTAAATGTTTGATTGAATGTACCTATAAATGGACACATACGTTTTGCAATTTTCCATGGACCAGAAGATGTAGTAATAAGAAGAAGAGAGGTTAACCAACAAAACTTAAGGCGATAAAATCAAGACGGCGAACATATTTTATCTGACCATGTCTTTCCGTATGCTTTTCGAAGGCAAATGTATTAGACTTTTTGGATATTTTGCAGATAAAATTTATAATGTCGATAGTGAACGTTTGTATATAAATAACTGTGCTGGAATAGAAATTTATCATCGCCATCCAAGTTGCAAACCGGCCGAAAATATGCCACCTAATTAATACCTTGATTTCACTCACTGTCGGAAATATTAAAAAGCTTAACTTCAAAAGTTAGAAACCCTTTTCTCTCCTGCACTGTCCGCTACTGCATGAATATGTTTTGATGTCCACATAAACACAAAACATATGGGAATACTGCGGTGAAAGCTTACCCGTGCGTATGAGAATGCGTGAGCCACAGTGCAGCGTAAGTTTTATGTTGTATTCGAAATGTGGTAATTTAATTTATAGTTTATTTGCAATAAATTTTCGATGAATACATACACAGGAGGGGGAGAGAATACAGAAGAGATAAGCAATGCTGGCTGGTAAATTTTAATAAATTAAAATTATATGTCCTGAGCTGCTTTCACGCCAAAGGTGAATTCAACTGAATTCATTTTTTGGTGAATGGGAACTAAAGTATGCAGTAATGTGAGTGGTATATTTGTTGAAAATCATTTATACTTACTTGAAACTCGTCTTAAAAATTGAACTATCCATGTAAGTTCTTCTAAAAATTAAGTTTTTAAAGTACACTTCAAAAAAATTGAATATGAATCAATGAAACATTGGAATTTAGAATATTGTATACAATATAGATATTTTGATTTGAGCCCGAGGCATGCCCACCATTTTTAGGAATTGTCAGTTAACAAATAATATTAGTTTGTTGACGCAATGTGAGTTCAGTGATTTTAAACAAAATCAACGGATCAAACTTCGGCACGAGCCTTTCGAAAAAATTTATTAAGTGGTACTTAACTTAACGCTTGAAACCGCTGAAAACAGGCAGATCGATTTACAAGGAATAAATGGTCCTATGTTTCGAGTCTGCCGAGCTAACAGATAGAAAAGGCGGCAACGGCGAAATTTGGAAAAGTGTGGGGGTTCTCATTTCAAAAACTGTGTTTGAAATTTTACTTGATTAACTTAATTATGCCGCTTTCTGGGATCTGTGTGCAGAATGTGTTACCATTTATTAGAAAATAATCGCTATATTTAAAAAGTATACACAAATATGTAAGGTGTGGTGTTATGCTAAGCTATGGAAACGACCATTTTATTATTTACCTTTTCAGCAATTCTGCCAAACTCTTTGCCCAGCCACCGCTATCACTTGTCGTGTTGTCAATATCCTTTGTATTTCGACGCTCATTTATGTGTCGTCCATTTAATTCACATTTTATGACCCCGTGAAATCAAATTGCGAAACGATGTCAACAACGGCAGCAATTACAGCGGGACCTATGAACGAGATAATAGGTAAAAAGAAGAGGTTGATTACATCCACCGTCGCAAAAATGGCGAATGACCATCAGACTCGTTTGAATGTTTTAACAAATATGTAGATATATACTAAAATGTGCTAGTAGATATATGTATGTATATATACTTATATGCTATATATAATATGTGTATATGCATGTAATTTCGTATGTATTACACATAGTGGTGTATTTAAATTTGCATGCATCTATAAAAACAAAAAAATATGTATATATATAAGTTACGAAGGCCATACCTTGCGGCCTCACTGTGTCCCGACAACGGGGCTGTGGCGGCAACACCAAAAGGACATTTAATTTATTATTTATTGCCGAGTGCAACGCAACGAAATGGTAATGCCGGTCTTACTTGGCATTTCACTGCTGCACACACCATTTCGGTTCAGTTCACATCTCTAATAGTTGTTGTTTCTCTGGTTGGTGTTAGTACTCTTTTCATTGGGCAACACGAAATCACAGTGCGAGCTTACAAGGCTTCCGAACACCCAACACTTTGATGGCAAATAAATACAAATACCTTTGCAAGGATAACTAGAACTATAAAATTTTTACAGCAAAAAAAAAAAACTATTTTTTACAGAATTGCATGTATTCGTGTACGTAAATATGTAATTGAAAACCCCCAGCAGGGACAGAGGGAAACTGTGAATTACACTATCAATTACCATTAGTAATAATTTCGAAGAGAAAATATCTTTGGATTGAAGTGGGTTTCAATAACAACCGATAGTTATCATTTCAAATGTTGAAATCGGATGAAAATTATAAAACGTGTAATGAGCACACACAAAACTACAGGCTTAAATTACCCCTTTTTCCGTGCCACCGAAACAGTCAGATATCTGATAACCGGTTCAACCTGAACTTAGCGTTTCTTTAGAAATAAAATAAATAGTAATAATCGTTGGCGATTTTTTCCTAGTTTTTTTTTTAACAATTTTACCTACTACAAAATATCGTTCTTCAAGGGAACTGGTTTGATTTACTATCCCTTTAATACTAGTTCAAGACCCTCTTCTACTTTGAATCTGTACTGAAGTGATATATTTCGTGTTTGTGGGTATGCGTGCTTGTACAAACACTTGCACCTTTGTGTGAGATTAAGGACAACAAATGAAAAAGTGCACTCAGTATTCGCATATTTGCACTATGCGTTTTATATTAATGTGATTTGGTAATTTATGGACCTTAATGGACGACAGTGATGCAAAGCGTGCAAGCGGTAATCGGTGGCTAGCAGACATACTGATTATAATACATACATACTCATTATATTTATTTAATGTTTAACAATGAAGCTTTGGTTAAATATACGAGTACGCAACGTGTGCGTAATTATATGCATTCCAATGCGCGGGAGCAACTTCATGAATATTTTTTATTTTATTGCTTGTTTGTTAATATTGCTGTTCTTGTGCATCTGCCGTGAGTTAAATGGGTATTAAATAAAAATACGTTTTAATCTTAAAATTATGGGCAGGCATAAATGTAAGTGGGTGCGACGATATGGAGTTGTTGATTACAAGGTGTAGTTTATTTAAATTGTAATATCAATACATTTGCGAAAAGTATTATATTATAGAAAAACATTAAATTTTTTGTAATATATTCCATATAAACTTTATAATTTTACTTTGGAAATGGGATGGCAAAACTTAGAATTGGCTCAGAAATGTATCTGTCCCTCAAGCTTTGAGCGTTGTTTGCAAATTCATAATAGCAGTATTAGTAGACATCCTCTCTATGAAGCCATCCCATACATAAAAACATGCTTGAGAAAGGATAAAGAACATATAAATTTATATTAAAATATCGGTATGAAATAAAAGTATTGAAAAAAATTTATATGGTATACGAAATTGTAGATATACTCGTATGTATGGTATACTGGATCTAGTAAAAGGTCACCAATTATTCAAGCAATAGATGGCTTTAATGATCTGTACCTCGCGTTCTATAAGTGCGATAGGATTACGCTAGATGGCGTTGGTGAGATGATAAAAGCGAAATCGTAAGTCAGGCAGTTGAAAATGGGAATAGTGTTTATGAATCCGAAATTCTTTAAAACAAAAGTAACTAATAAATTTAAATTAAAAAAATACTTTAGGAAAACTTAGGGAAAATATTTCTAAAAATAATGAAACTGGAATACATTATTATAGTCCTAGGCAACCAAAAGTTTTTTTTATGATAATTTATAACTTTTTTTTATGATATTTGGCAATTAATGGTCATATTATTGAACTAAAAGTACAAATGAGTAATGAAGGGAGGTAGAACTGAGTCTTTTGTATTGTTTGGGATCTGTTTCACGTATTAGAGTCCAACATTCATCCCTCATCGTGTTAAAATCGTTTCATAGATCTTGGTTTGACTTCTTTCCTTGCTCGTCACTCGTATCGCCCAAGTTCTCGGAGGAAAAAATCGAGGTGTGAATGCTGGAAATGTATCTTTAGAGTTATTCTAGCTCCAATCTTTCGATAACTTTCCAACAAATTGCCCAAAAAGGGTTTTATGGTTACCAATAAAGCGATCAACAACTTTTTTTTTAAAAGATACCCACGGTTTCATCAATCGATAAACATTTGTAAAGTTTCAGTCTAACATCAGGCTCGTTTCATGTGAAGAGGTGGCAGGAAAATGTGTTGTGGATTTACAGTGGTTCATATTGAGTGCAAATTGGTTAATCTTTCCTCACTTAATGACGTATAGTTGTGTCCCCCACACCAGACATTGGTGAATCCGGATTGCACATTAAAATAATATGTAAATCAGTTAGTGTTTGCAATTTATTCATATGTATCTTTTACCATTTTATTTTTTTAGCACAAATCGATGAACTTAATTGAATTTCTGCCGACAAAGCTCCGTCAAAAGCCGGTGTTTATCGATGGTATGGTGAATTAAATCGAGGTCGTAGATCACTCCAAGACAAATTTCGTAAAGTTCCTTCTAAATCAGTTGTTGTTTACAATGCGAGCTCTCACCCCACGACTGAAATAATTGCACTTTTACGCCCTCAAAACATCTATTTGATGAGTCATCCATCCTAAAGTACTGACTTGCATTGAATGATTCTTTTTATTACTGTACGGAAAAAAAATAACTGAAAGTTCATCGTTTTTCGATACCTGAAGAGACAACTGATACCTTCAGCACGCAGTTTTTGGAGATACCTCAAGCAGAGCAGCAAAAGTGCTTTGACAGTTGATTCAAACGCAAACAAAACTGTGTAGATCTTAATGGAGAATATTTTGGAAAACATTAAAGAGACTTTCGATAATTAATATTTGTTTGTGTTCTTTTACCTCCATATAATATAATTTTATCCTGAAACATTAAATTTTCTAAAAATATAATATAAAGACTACAGTAAAGCAGAGAATGGGATTTTTTTGTTTTTAATACATACCTATGTGTAGATTAGCTCACAAAGGGAATATCGCTATATCATATCATATCGAATATCATTTTCCTAAACACGTTTTAAGATTTCAATCAATATATTAAATTTAGCGATGATTTCTTCTCTGCTTTCGGAATACGTATCTAAAATAAACCAATATTATTGAATTTTTATTGAATGGATTTAATTTATTTATTGCAAACTTTCAGGAAGATTAGTGCAAATATATATGTATGAATTAATGTGTATAACACACAATTAATATATATTTTGACGGATTGTATTTATATTTGTTATGAAAGCTTTGGAGTAATTTGAAATTAGATTTGTTTGCATTTTGTTAAAGGGTTTCATGTTCAATAGTCTCTAAATGATAAATTGAAACTGTCAATATTTTTGATATGAAATGTCTGTCGCCCAGTGACATGAAGCATACACGAGTATACATTTGCATGCATTACTAGTCAGGTTTTAAACAGGTCAGAGAAAAATCTAATTTACTACAAAAATTTGCTTATTGAATAAAATTATATGGTGGCTCTTTAACATGAACATGACTGTGTGTGCGGTAATATTAATATATCTTCTTATAGTTTCTTCGACTTTTTGGTCAAGTTTTTAATTTTTAAAGTTGGAAAAGAAACAAATAATTCAAAGGAAGTTCTAAATTTAAGTTTCTTTCTTAGATAGTTTTGATTTAAAAATACTTTAGGTATTCGAATTTTATTCAACCAAAATTCAAAGTGAAGAGCTGAATGCTCTAAATGTTTTAACAACGCATTGAAATGCTTACAATTCGAAAAAATATCTTGACTGATGAGGTTCATTTCCACCTCGATGGCTACGTCAATAAGCAAAACTGTTTAGCGCGTAACTGATTAGTGCGGTTTATGGTCCGACCTTTATTTTTCTGAAATGAATGGATTGCGCTAACAAGAGAAGATTAATGATTTTTTAAAGCCGGTATTGGATGGTATTGATCTGGACAACGTTTACTTTCAACATATATATACGTTGCATATCATATAGTTTGATTTTGATAACTTTATATAGGTACATATAATTTACAGATGTACATATGTAGAGATGCAATTTTAATCGGTTTTATATTCTTGTACATACTTACTGGGGGTACCCGTAAGCGGGTAAGTTTGAAGAGTTTTAATAAAATATTGCAATAAGCAATGCGGTAATTATTTCTAAATACTATTGTAGAATATATACGAGCATGAGTATAAATATTTATAAACACATTCAAAGGTATATATAAAATATTAATTTTTCTACAGAACATAGTTGAAAAGATGAAGAGCTTAATAACTGGGGGCAGACAGAAAAAGATATTTGCTTACATTTATTTTCAGACATAATTCTTAAATTTATTGGCCTTCAAATTGACAAATTAAATGTTTGTTTGCAAGAGTAAGACACCAAGAAAAAAGAGCCTGCTGCAATTTTTAATTAAGACACTTATCCATTTTTTTTTTTAATTTTCCCATCAGATCTTGTTCCTTTTTCCTTATTAAGTACATTTATTTCATAATATGTTGTGAAAAATAAAAAATAAAACAAAAATATACATGCATGCAAACAACAACGGTGAATATTGCACATAAATCGTATAATTCTAACTAAGGTAACTAAAGCCTTCAAAATAATGTAAAAATAATGGATTCCTTTTTACAATTTACATTATGCTATTTTCTTGAGAATTTATATATATAACTAACATATGAATGCCCCTTCTTTCAATCAACGAATATTGGAATGCGTATGTCATTTCGAAGTAATGAGGACTCTTCCTCTCTGCCAGTCTAAACTAAATCGTCGACGGAAACGTTCTTAACACTTAATTGAAAGCGCATTGCACCACTGGAAGACGAACATAAATTGTCTTGATAATTCCGAAGCTATGCGAATACATGTATATGTTTGTACATATATATGTACACATTTATGTTTTGTTGTAAGAACTTAGGAAGAGCTTTTGTCATTTTCACTTAATGCAAAGCGGAATGTTGGCAAAACTAGGAAGTTTTACGCGGAGAAAAGAAACTTAGAAATTCAAGCATAGTTTTTGGTGATTATTACAAGCGAATATCTTTCTACCACTAAATTTTGCTAGTCCTTTGTGTAAGTGCAGAAAATCGTATAGCCACGTCGTCCTAATTTGCTGGTGCAGTATCAAAGTCATCGTTAAGCTTGTAATGCGAATTCTTTGCATTCACAACGCTTCATAAATAGCGCTAAAATGTTTGCAAGCATTAAATTCCATTTCGCTCTACAATATCTGCGTTTTCAAAAATACATGTGTAGCTAGGTATCTAGTAAAATATGTCTCAATATTTAATACACCCAGCGAAACAGCTATATGTGCCTAGCTGAAATGCCTTCGCTGATATATGTTAAAGTAAAAAAAAAGAGTAGCAATGTTTAATATCTAGGAAAGTCGTTTTCAACATTATTTTTTCATAATTCTTTGTTTTCATTTTTTTTGCAAACGATATTGCATCGAAAATTTCAAAACTGTGCCCATTCGATTTGCTTTAACAGAGAGAGAAAGGGGAAGAGAGAGTCGGTTTCAAGCAATGAAGGCACGATTATTTCAATTACTGATGTAATTACTTTTCAAATAAATGAAATGCTAACCAAAAATTCTACTTCAGTCGCACTTTTAACATTTGTGTGAATAAAAATTACCATATATTGTCCTTCCACATAAGGAACCGACTTAACGTAACCACAAGAAGAATTAAGTTATCTACATCTTAATTGCATCGGTTCTCAAGGTGAAGCGTGATGTGGTAGCCGCCTAGAATGAAGTGAAGGCAAAGCTTTGGATGCTTTAGTAACTTTCAAAAATGGATTGACTAAAGTGGATATTTGTTCGTTATTTTTTTAATTAACAGCAATCAATTATAAATTAAATATATTAACTGTTTAAATAAATCTATTAAAGTTTTGATGGAGCTTTTGGAGTTATTTAAGATAATAATTACCGATTGCACGCTTCAGAAGTCTACTTTGAGTGTTTCGATGTTTTAAAGTATTGTTAAAAATTGTCATCGTAATATTGTACTTACTCGATTAAAACTCAGAAGTTTGGTTCAGCTGTTTAATTCATTTTGAGACATCTTTATTTTTGTTCTATTTTTCCAATCATGCGAAAGTCCTGTAAGCAAAGAAATGAAAATTTAAATATTTGGATATAAATGTATGCTTATAAATATATAAAATATTTTTTTATTAATATATACACAAGTATATTTATAAATATAAATTGCATTGGCTTCAATTGTGAATTAAAAACTCATTTTCCACAGAAACTTTGCCAACTTTAATTCAAGTAACTGAAATTTTTGATTAAGTGTGCGCTCATGCGTGTAATATGAATGCGTTATAAAATTAACTCGAGTACCTCCAGAGTATCCAAGGCCATGCTATAATAAAATGATTTCATTCTGAGAATGTGAACATACGTGAAGGGAGAAAATTGCAATCAGTAGATTCCTTTTCGCTTTGCTTTTGGTAAAAAATATACTAGCGCTTAGCACATACGAAGTCATAAACCATACATGTAGTATATATGAGTATGTATATATATGTACATAAATATATATGTATGTATGCATGCGCATATGTGCAAGCCATCGGGACGAGAATTGTGTAGCAGCCATTTGTGAAAAACGCGATTGCACTTTGGCAGACAATGTTTTCGCTGCTGCTACAAACTGCTGCCACATTTACATATGTATACACTTCCGCAGACATACCATACAGTTAGCGTATGTATGTATATACGTGTACATACGTATACAGTTAGCGTAGCGAGTAAAACTGCAAAGAAGATGCCTTAAACCGAAGTCAAAGGAGAATTTCGAAGGAGGACAACATCTAGTTTCACATCGCCCACTAACAAGTGTCATTACAGAAAAGCGGGCGTGAATATATTTACATTCTCGTATGGTTTACCTAACTTTTTGAGTGTGATTAGGGACATGAGTATGTTAGGGGTGCAAGGGTACATGTGTTTTTAATGCAAGTGCTGCATGCAATGTGTCACACGCTTCTACAACCATTTATTTTAAATAATTTCAGTAGTTTTCACTAACTGGTGGCGGTGGCACTGGCACAAGCGCTGATGTTTGTACTAGTGCGTCGCTGGAGCTGGTTCTCGGGATTGCCACTTCACTAAGTTTACTCTTAATGCACCCCCCCACCACTCATATTCAACTTATATGAAATTCAAATTAACTCTTGAGTGAGTTGCAAGCGTAAAAGTTCTTAATTAAAAATTATTGTTGACACTTTTCGTTGCTGCCTCATAACGTCCCAATCTTCATGTACATATAGTACTAAGTTTTTGGCTTACACTGATTTCTTTCTCTTTTTGCTTATTACTTTACTTTGTTGTACTTTGCATTGTATTATTTATAATGCTGGAATTGTTTTTTTCTTTCACACTTTAAGTGGCTTGGGAGGGAGATCCTATCTGCGAATGACTCTGTAGTGAAAATTTGTTTGAATCTTCAAAAAGGAACTTGGAATAAACTACAACTAACCGGAAGGAGTAAATTCTGCTACATGAGTCGCTCACGAAGTATGTATGAAACTCTTGACTATGAGTGCTATCTTATTTGCATTTTGTGTACTTTTATTTGTACACATAATATTCAAACCAATACTAGCTTGAGGGATTTTAAAAATAATTTTTGTTCTATGTTGAAATTAGAATTTATTTACTTATTCCTAACTAGAATGTTCATCTTAAGTTGATAACTAGAAAAATTGTATATTCTCCAAGGGAAGTCGATGCATAGCAACTAGTTCTTTTTTCCAGTTTAATTAATTGATATAATTCACTTCACGGAGAGAATTTTCATACAAATTAAATCTTGTTCAGTTTAAACTAAAGCTTCATTAATCTTCAATATTGACCAATGTAAGCAATGCGGAGCTCAAGTGCAAACTGTTGCTATTTAATCAAATCCTCAAAAATAATTCTCCTGGATGGAGAACAGTGCCAAGTTAGCAACAGCGTTTTAAAAATCGTACTCGCTAAATTCCATGTTCTTTGACTAATAATTGTTGGTGCCAATTCAAAATTCCCACATTTCCATTGTCAAAGGGATCTAGCGTTATCATGTTTGATTTTTTGATTGCTTTTAAATAGTCAATAGCAGTATACTGTGGAATTAATAGATTGATTTTCTGTAATTAGCTTAAATTAGACCGTTTGGATGTCGATGGGGTCATTTTTCGAACTTAGTTATCATACACAATTAATTTTTCATCATCCGCTGCGAATCTTTATAGAAATTTGTCTTCCTAATATGATAACTGGAATCTCTCCAGTTAATTTCGATTCACCACTTCCATGGTCTATTTATATTTCAAATTAAATGTTCACTAAAAAGTCTAATCTTTAAACAAGTAACTAATAACGTAAGCCACGCTAAAATTTGGTTAAATAGTTGAAACTAAAGTGCATTCGACGATATGATAGTTTCGAAGTGGATTTGATGTACTATTAAGGAAATTTAGAGAAATATGGCTAGATACTTGGTGCTAAATATTTCTCTTTGATTTCTTGAAAGACTGGTCAATTTATTGCTTAAATTTGTATTGTCAGAACTACACCGGAGAACTTGACATTCCAATTAGAACAGAAAGAAGTATTGTCTTCAGCCATGCCGGACTCTTTATACTTTTTTACTTCATTTTGCAATCAAAAACTAATTTCCATATCCGAAAAATCGATATATATATAGTCCTCCGAATGAATTTTCATTTAAGTTGTTGTGGTTGTCAAGAGAGAGGTATAATCGATTTGTAAAACCTAATACGGCTATTTGATACAGGGGTAAAGTAAATATAATTTATTCATACAAAGTATAAACATAGACAAATATACACATCAGTTCATGAAACAATTCTGTTTTAAAATTTACATCATCTGTTTCGTTTAAACATATTTTTTGTTTTTGTTTTTTACACAATTTATTTACAGGATCTGCTTTAATATAAACCGAACAGTAAGTGTACAAATCTTAAAAACTAAATTACAAACATGATAGCTCGAGTTATATAACTCTGAGCCATTTTCAAACTACGGCGCTCTCCTTAGAAAGCGGGAACATCTCTTCGCTGCAGGCGGGACTTTCTTGTTGGGTTGCATAAAGCATTAGCTAGGGGGTTTGGATGATTTCTCAGCTTTGTGAAGTACTTCGTCCTGCTTCTTTCTATTTCAGACCTAATCAGTAAAATACCAAGGTCTTTATGAATATTTACGTTACGAACGTACCATGGTGCGCCCGTTAGTGCTCTTAAAATTTTGGACTGGAACCTCTGTATTTTATCAATATTAGTTGCACAGGTCGTACCCCACAGTTGAATACCGTACATCCAAATTGGTTTTACTACTTCGTTGTTAATAAGGACTTTGTAGTCCTTTTTAGTTTTAGACCGTAGTTTTTATTTAAAAGCCAATTTAAACTAGCTGCTTTTAATTTCATGTGTAGTATTTTTGCCTCTATGTGTCTTTCCCAAATGAGACGTCTATCTAAGTGTATACCGAGATATGTAACATCATTTAGGTACTTGGGGAATGTTTATACCATTTAAGTGAATTGCAGGACATGATTGCGGTCTTACAGTAAATGTAACGTGTTTACACTTTTGTTCATTAACATTAATTCTCCAGTTTTCTAGCCATTCTTCGATGAGGAGTAAATGATCACTAATCGTTTTTGTTGCTCTTTTAGGGCATTTATCCCGGCATAAAACAGCTGTGTCATCCGCAAAGGTAGATGTCTGCAATTTTCGGTTTAATGGGATCTAAACATATGAAGACTATAATATTGAAATAAATTTACGTAGTATCTGCTTTTGAATGGATTTGAAAAGTAAAGAGCAAAGGATTAATTAAACGGCTGTGCTGAAGCGAATGAATTTTAAGCTGATTAACACGAGAAGGTTTCAAAATAACTTTTTAATTTAATATTTTACATCAAATGTGCTTAAAGCAAATTCAATTATATTATTAAACATGCATATATAATATTAAAAACAATCGTAATTGAAAGCTGGATAAAATATTTTTTAGTTTTAAAACTCTAACAGTTCATTTCTGGAGTACTTGCATTATAAGTCATCTCAGTTTTAAGATAGTTAGTTGCCTTTAAAAATCATGGGTATGAGTTGAATACATTTTGTTGGACAAAAGTGAAGTCGAATGATTAATATGAAGAATTGAGTAGGTAAACTTCGATAAGGAAGAACACAATACTGTCGGAAGCAGCGTAGTAAAAGCAGTTTCGACAACAATGGCAACAAACAAAGCGGCATTGGCAATACCATATTGCATAGCTTTAGATGCACTGACTTCCATGTTTGCTTGTCGGCCCCAATTCTTGTTAACGAAATAGCAAAGTTGGCAAAAAGTTTCTAAAATGAACATACGAAATGAAATAAAAGAATTCAAACTTCGCAATGAGCGTTCACTTACATTTCATTTTATTTTCTTGCAGTTTTTATTTTTATTTTTATCTTTATTTTCATTTTATTTTTTTAGTTGCCCCAGCAATCAGGCTTACAATCATTCTTTTAACTCCCCCTAACTGAATGTCCTTCCCCTCCTTGCACCTCATTACGTGTTCGCTTCAAATTCTATTTGGAACGCTTCAACTTCGATGGCAGTTTAATGAGTTTTTTATAGATCGCACAACATTCGTGCTGCCCCTTTGTATTACCGAAAATAATTTGATAATTTTTTGCTTGTGCACAGCTTGCAACTGAAATTAAATATTCCTTTCGAAATATTTTCACGAGCTTAAGCTAAAGATAAAGTATGTAAAATGTTTGGGAAAATTATACAGCAGATGAAATTCACAGACATCCTGCTAAAAACAAACTAAGATAATTGAAATTGTTTTCTCCAAAATGTGCAAATTTCTGAGTTTGAATGAATGAAGTGAAATAAATTTAAATTGCTTTTAGTTAAAAAAAAAAAGAAAAACAAATATTGAAATTCCCTTGGTGTTAAGTTCTAAAGCATGCAAGCCACAACTGTCTTCTGTAACTATATATTACAAACATCCAGATGTACCTATGTATGTCCCTAAGCCCTTGCATATACGTAATACAAACAGCCTTGTTTATCTTCCTTTATGCATATATTTCTATGGCATACTTTTGCGCCAGCTTGAGAAATGGCAAGTGTTGCTTGGTCTCTACCTGGCACCAAACCTAATATTGTTAACCTCGAATGCATCATCGAAATTCATTGCAGTGAAATGGTTTTTAAGCCCCTTCTCCTTCTATTCCCACAGTGTTTGTGAGAGCATACTGTTTTCTGTTTATATTTTTCCCTGTTTCTTTTAATTATTTGTAGTTTATATATACAGTTTTTTTGTATATTACATAGAAAAACAGACTTACAATACATATTTCTAAATATTTGAGAAAATATTAAACAAGGACACTTTAAATAAACCAGGCAGAAGGTTAGGTTCCTAAAATCATAGTTTTTATTTCGCCTGGTAGCGCTTCTAAAAGTAACCCATAATCGTAACTAATTAAGTCATCGTCATCTTTCTCTTTGATAGACACTTGGAGGATAGTGCCATAAAAAAGTAATATAAAATTTCGTGCAACTAATGATACATTTTTAATATATCTCATGTTTTTTATCATAAAGCATGATTTTGTAGTGTGGTAAAATGAACTATTAACATACATTAAGACCAGACAGTTTCTGGAAATTGATTTCGCGATATTCGCGGTTTGGTTCATTATGATTTTCCAACCGGACAGACGGTCAATAAAGAGTATTATTTGAAGGGTTTTAGGCGTTTGCGCAAAAATGTTCGTCGTAAACGGCCAGAATTGTGGGCCAACAATTTCCGGAAACTTTCATAACGACAATGCGCCATTGCGCCGAGCTGTGGTTGTGATCGATTTCAAAGACCAAAAACTCGTTCAATACTGTCGATCATCCATAGTATTCACCGGATTTGGCCCAATGCGACTTTTTTTGTATCCAAAGCTCAAGTTAACGCTCTGTGGAACCCTTTTCGACTCGATTGAGGTCGTAAAAGAAAATTCGCAGAGGTAACTGAGGTCGACTAATTTCAACTGCTGCTGCAAACAAACTGGTTGACAGATCGCGATCATTTTTCGTATAGCAATTAAGGACAGCGATATCAGCGTTAGAAATAAATAGTTCTAAAAACTATTCAGCTCGGGCAGTTTAAATGGCAAGTTCCGGAACATGTTCATTTTCCATTTTCCTGAAAATTGTATTGTTTAAAGGATTGAACTTTTATTTTGGCGTACAATTTTTTTATTTGTTATTATTTTTATTAGCTAAACAGAAAACGGCAGGAAACGGATCTGTTAAGTGGTTACTGTGATATTTGAGTTTGGCTTATATACCTATTTAGACATAGGAAAGAAAAAATTAAGAAAATGGATTGCAATAGAAATGGCATCGTTCTTTTGTAGAGCCAATTTTACACCTTACGCTCCCTGAGGATTTAAGAGCCACACAAAACAGAGCTTTACACATTTTTCCAATTTTTTTTTTTGCCTATTCAGTCGAGTTTTCAATATTCTTTCTCACAATTTAATAACCCAGCTTATTAGTTTTATTATACCTTCCTGATACTTCACTAAGTAACTGTGCACAGTTGTTTTTGTGCTCCTCTATTGGGCCACTCTCGCCGCCGACACTCATGGCAAAGGGCCTCCACAAATGTTCGTTAACCCTTTCACCCGCTAGGTGGCACCTGCTCCTAGAAAGCGTTTAACGAGTATGTATGCAAGAGAGACAACACTATTACTTAATATGCAGAAATCTGCAAACGAGGAAGATTCCTGCACCCTGCGACGAAGTGGCGAAACGCGACCAAGCGCGAAGCGAGTGCAAGTGGCAGGGCGAGAATGTTTGTTTTCACAATCATGGAAAAGTTAAAGCAAACTGTGGTGTCATCGTCACAGTCGGAAGTGGCGACGTTGGTTGTAGTCGAGGGTGCGATGGAGGAGTTTTTCACATGCTAACGGCACTTGAAAGGAAAACAAGACGAAATTGGCATAATTTACATGACAACGGCAACACTAACAATAACAATAAAATTAACAACAAAAACAACATTGACGGCAAATGCCGAGTAAGTAAATGCAATAGCGGAATGACTAACAGACAACAGACACTTGCTTACAAACACACGTACACGTACATACAAGCAAGTAAACAAGCAAACAAACATTTGGATCATAGAATAGAAATGGTGACTGGCAAACTTTTTATTGTTTGCGCAAACAGAATTCAAAAATGCAAAACTCGACGATTGCAGTACTCATATGTTGGGCGCACAAGAGTAGGTGTAGTACCTACATATGTACATACATACGTGTATGTATGAATGTACGAGTATATATAAAAAAAAAATATGTGTGGCGTAGTACGTACACACCCGTATACGTGTATGAAGGATATCAAACAATATCATAAGCAAAGTGTTTGTATTTGCATAAACTTATGTTTACATACATACATATCTACAAACTCGAACTTTGGCTATACAAGCATACGTACAAACATACGGTGCTGTTTGGGGAAGCGAATTGGGCGGTTGCGGTTGCGGTTATCCGAGTGCTGTAGGTGTTGTCGCCTTTGCATGGCTGCCTGCCTGTGTGTGTGTGCGAGTGTGAGTGTGTTGGCGAGAAATATGAATAGATAGAGAGAGAGAGAAAGCGGCAGAGTATTCCGAGTGCAAACAGCAGCAACCGCAATGTGTGACGTTGTTGACATCGACGCAATTTGCATGCCAACTAGTCAAAGTTGCAACAGCAGCACTTACACCAACAATAATAACTGCCCGGGATATAATAAATAGTGTGTAAGGGATAACCGCACAAGTATTTAAAGATTTAAACGCTTATACATATATTATTATTTTATTTGCATTCACTTTTTAATATTACTTTGCTCGAGTAAAGAAATGAAAATCCGTCTAGCTCAGCCCCCGCTTATGCTTAAAATTTTATTAAATATCCGTATATTTTTCAGAAAAAAATTAAAACATTATTTAATGCAGTTTTGGCAAAGGAGGACTACAAAAAAAACGATCAAATGATTGTCCACTGCAATTTCTAAGAGTGAAACAAAAAATAAATATTCATTTTTATTTTTATTTATTTATTTTTATTTTCGGAATTGAATTTAATTTTTTTCTACTAATATTCTTAAAGTTTATCTGAGCAATAAATACACGTACATTTTCTGAAATATACAACTGGAGCTTTGGAATCGCTGAAGCCATTTTCCGCCGAGCTCAATTGTGGTGTGTCTTGACGTTTTTCCTACAAATGTACAATTTCTTCTAAGCCATCTTCGACTGGCCTAAATACCACTGGAAAATAGCGTTCCCTGCAACGGGCAATGGAATAAAAATTCTGAGTTCTAACGTGAGCCCTACTCTTATTCCTACTTATAGAATTTTCAGTAAATTAACACCTGAAAGTATATAGGATTACAAAGCAACTCACTAACCACGCCATTAAGAAAATAGCGACTAAATTAGCGCACTTAATAGTTAATGGTTAATAATGAATTGTAAAATGCAACACCCTGGTCTGTTAAGTCAGGATCCGATCGATCGCTGCTAAAAGAAATATGATGAGGAGATGTGGTGATCTCCGAAACTGCTGTTCCTTCTATCACTTTTCTTTGTTGTATAATTCATATAAACAAAGAGGCCTTTCGCTCACTAACTTATAACAAATATTTAATAGTACAGGTCGTAAAATTATTTATAACTAGTTACATAACCCTCTTGAAATTCAAGGTAGGCCATTTCAAAACCATTGAAACATCTCTAATGTATGAAATTACCAATTAAACTCAACCAAACTTTGAGGATATATAACCTACAAAACGAATTTTCATTAATAAATGAATATTTAAAAAAACTTGAAATTGGCGATACACATTCATATAGAAGTAAAGACATAGGTATGTATGTACACATTTTACATAAATATATCTAAGTAAATATGTATTGTAAATAAGATTATTGGTAGCTATATGTGATATGCTAGTTACCATGGCCGAATGGACAATGACACTATGGTTTGCAATTGACCTGTCCGATTATGTAAACCATACACATCCTAAATCTAAAGACCAACAACAACTGCATATGGGAAGTGAAATTTATATAAACTAACGACTGCGTCAAAATACCAACATTGTCACACGAAAGTATGAAACTTCAGCTATAAAAGTGATATATCGACAAACAAACACGTATGTATGGTATGTACTTGAACGCATATGTGCATATACGAGTACTATTCGTACACTTGAAATCGCCTGTCAAAGACAGCTCAGCTAGTATATTGCCACTTTTTGCGCTAGGGCATAATTTTTCTCTTTGGTATTGCATGCAATATGTTTTTTTGTTGGACGTTGTAAAAATACCGTTTTATGAACACATGCCATGTGTTACAGTTATAACTTTTAACCTCTTATCGCTATTGGTTTTGCTATATACACGTAGATGCATAAGTATTTAATTATTTATTTATTTTTTCCATAAAATATACTAATAGCATACTTTTTTTATCGTAACAACTTAATTGACACTAAGTTATGTATACTTTGATCGTTTTTAATTCCAATTTATGAAAAAAAAAATATTTATGTGTAGATGCGGAATTCGGGACTTTAATACAAATACATCTCAGTAAATTAATAAAAAAAATCTTTAAAATCGTTACAATTTATTTTAATATTAAATTTTTGGTATTTAACAGTGACTGTAGAAAAGGTATACAATTTGAAATTTATGATTTATGCTAGACCAATCATCGCCCATTTACTTTAATTAAATAAAATATAAGGTAAAGTAAAAAGTTCGTTCGGTTTTTTTTTATGCAAATGGTTCCAATCGGACGACAGGCCTCCCGACGCGTGGTGCATCTCTGACATCGAAATTACCGGAACGGAACCTAGCAAACCACTTTTGTGCTACACGTTCGTTTACAGTATCGGGCCCATATACTAAATTAATTTTTTCAGCCGCTTTGGCTGCTTTTTCGCCTTGATCGAAGAAAAATTGTAAAATATAGCGAATTTTCTCTTTGCTGGTGTCCATCTTTGACGAGCGCTCACAACGTACTGAGTCAATCAGAAAACTGTGATTTCTTTTTAGCGCGAATAAAAACGTTTTCATCGCCGTATAGTATGACATGATGCGACACGTAACACTAATACTATGGATAATAACGCCATCTCTTAGATAAAAACCGAACGAAACTTTTACTTGACCTAATATGAGTGTTATCACTATGATAAGTGGCATTGTTATATCTCAAGAGTAATCTGCCATCACATCTTTCAGAGGGGTTTTGTTCCAAGAATGAAACAAAAATACTCTAAATCATTTCATTATTGCAGATAAACATATACTAGTGTATTTCGGTGTCCTCAACATTCAAAATTTATGGAAAATTAATTTATATAAACTGTAGGTCCCTCCATTTGTTGCAAACACATCAAGACGCAAAACCACAAATTGGAGGAGGAGCTCGGCCGAAAATCGCTTCAGCAGTTACAAAAGCGCCAATTATATATATATATATATATATAACTCGATTTTACTGAGTAAAAAATATATGCTACTTATATTGACATTGAAGATGTCTTATAGGCAACCAAACTAGTATTTAGCTGGGATACGTTCCTTAACCAACTTCTGGCTATACACTGATTAAGTTCTTAATCGAAATTCGGACAATGGCCCTTATTATACTGGTAAATCGTATTGTGTGTAAATATTTGACATAAATTTCCCATCTGCGGTTGGCAGATCGTTGGCTTTGCAAATAAACCACTATTTAATGGCCATGAGCGTCTACCGGAACAAAGACACCCAACTGTGCGGTTATCTGTGGTTGTTCATATGTTGTACAATATATTGTCATATACGTTTATAAATTTGGGTACCAACAAGTAAGGAAGAGCAAACTTCACTTGAATTGAATAGAAAATTATTTTGCAATACTTCTTGACATAAATATCTAATCTTGTGAATTGCTTCTCTCGAAAGTCCGTTGAATTTAATTTTCTGTGCAATGCTCAAAAACATTTGAAATTTGGGGTTAAAAATTATTTTCAGTAATTTTTCTTAAAAAAAGTTGTACATATCTTAAAAATCAGTTATATAATACATTCGATTTCAAAAAATAAAAACAAAAAATATTAATTTTCATGATCTTTCCTTTAAGTAAAGGAATTACGGAATGACACCTGAATATGATAATAATCTCCCGATTTTGCTGATTCGGAAGTCGGGACGGGTGATCCACGAAAAATTTTGCGTTTACAAATTGCTACAAAGAAAAAAAGACAGATAAATACTTTTGAATGATTTTGCCTTAGTTGAAATTCCATTAGTGATGGAACACCATTCTGTCGACCCAATTTTTTAACACATTTTCAATTGACCCTCTGTGGCTGTAACGGCGACTAAAACTTTGTGCTTCAAGTACCGAATCGTTTTGGGATATTTGGTGTAACAGTTATCCATAACCACTCCCATATAAAAAAAACTCCATGGGAGTTAAATCACATCTTCTAGGCGGCTAGTTGACATCGCCGTTTCTGCTAATTTTGCCATATTCGAACGGAAAGCTAAAAAGATCGATTGTAACGTTGGTTGCGTAGCACTTGGCGTCGTCCTGTTGAAACTACATATCGTCCATGCCATGCCATTCATTAACATTTGGAACAAGTAACCTCTTAGCATCGACGGTAACGGTAGCTCCTTTCTTGTTATCGAAGAAAAACCGACCAATGATGCCGATGGTTCACATGCGGCACCAAATATTCACTCATTGAAGACGATTCCCATTGCAAGGTACGGGTTTTCTGAGCCCCTAATGCGACAGTTTTACTTGTTATAGTAGAAGTCGAGGTAAAAATCAGCTTTATTTGAAAGAATTATTTTTCGACAAAAAATGCTGATCTTCAATTCTTGGATCGATAGGATCTTGTGGGAAATGTTTAATTCCTGCGTACGTTGTCATGCTGATGCTGATGGCTATTCGAGCACAGCGGTTGGCGGATCCGCTGTAAAAATTAAAATACAAGCAAACGAGTTATTTGCCCATTTTGCGTCATTTTTGGTAGTTGTGGTTGAAGACTCACCATTTTGAAAGAAAGTTTTCAAAATAATTATAATAAAATAAACTATTATCCAATTAAAGTTATGCTCTTTAGTTGGACGTAATTTCATGTTATCGTTTATCTCTTTTTTTTTGTTTTTTTGTTTTATGGCATTATTGTTCACGGTTCGGTTGAGCTGTGGTAAACTGCTGAAAGTCAAAATGCTAACCACACAATAAAAACCAATATTGGAAGTAAAAACACATCGCTGAAATATGTGTATCCTTTTTATTGCTATGAACATGTGTATGTACGTTCATTTCACTAAAGATATTTATAACATATACTCGTATTGTGCAATATGTTAGCATCCCGACAATGATCAAATAAAAATATTACCATCGCTGTGCAAGTAGAAATTTACGCTTTAAATGGCTTAACGATTTAATTTCATTTGAATTTGCACAATTTGAAAGTTACAATGTGTGGCATCGATGTCGCAATTGCTAACTTTGTTATCATTCGACTGTCACATAGGAATTTATTAAAAACCAAAAAAAAAAAAATTAAACAAAACCGTAAATACGAATACACAATCGGTATGCCTATATTCCCTTACTGAACGATATGCCGGTGTCATTTATATTCGTTGATATGTATATTATATTATAAATAAATATATGTATGCATACAATTCAATTGATGTATACGTGTATACAATTATTGTTAACTACAAAACGCAGAATTTTGTGTTGGCCTAAGTTAAAAAATACAATAAAATTTAATATCAAAATGTACGTTGGGCGGGACTGGACCTTAAATAGGCTTCTTCTTCTTCTTTATCATCATACGGAAATATAGCCGTATCAATAATAGCGCGCCTTAAATACCCAGCTGTAAGTTAATTAGAAGTTAGTCGGTCCTAAAAGTAAGATCATAGTGGTAATGGGCTTTACTTATTTCGATTGCTAGAATGCCTTTCGGTACCGATTAAGGCAGATATTATTCGTCAACTAAGTCAGGGCTATAAAGTGTATATGGCCTAAATTCCTAATTAATTCTGTTTTTGAAGAATTATCATAGAGATCTCGCATTATCATGTCGCCACATCAAGCCTGTGCAGTGACATTAACAGAAATTCAAATCAACAGTTTAGTTCCTCGGAAGCATATCCAAAAGGACTATACCAGTGCAACCCCATCACAAAAAATACATCACCTTTTTTGATGAAAGAAAATGCTAGATGCAAAAAAAAAAAATTAATGAATAAAAGAGCATCAAAAAGAATGAAAGAGTACCAGGAAATTTCTTTACTTAAGTCTAATCTTCAAAATGGATTATAATAAAATATACCCCATGGAATGTGCGGATTTTTTTCATAATTTTATAAACTGGTTTCAGTCAGTTTTAGGATGAAAGTTTTCTATGTTTAGAATCTCAGTGAAAAGCATCGCTGCACTGTCTGTCTTATACACGTATATGTCTGGCCTAATAATGAAAATACGAATATTTATCAACGAAAATGGTTATAATGTTTTTCAAAATATTCTCCATCAAGATTTATACACTTTTGCATGCGTTCAAACCAATTTTCGAAGCACTTTTTCTACTCCGATTGAGACACCTCCAAAACATGGTTTTTGAATGCTTCAACAGCATCTTCTGGCGACGAAAATCGTTGACCACGCATTATTTTAAAAAATAAAAAGAAGTCATTGGGTGCCAAATCAGGGCTGTACGGCGGATGACCCATCAATTCGACGTTGTGGCCGGTCAAAAAGGCGCTGGTTTGAGCCGATGTGTGAGAGCTCGCATTGTCATGGTGCACAATGATTCGTCTTCTCTTGTTCATTTTTCGAATTTCTCCGAAGACTTCAGGCAAACAAATGGTGGTGTACCACTCAGAATTGACCGTCCTACGTTGCTCAAGCGGAACAGTCGCCACATGACCAGTTTTGCCGAAGAAACAGGCGACCATTTGCTTCGAAGTGCTTCTTCCACGAACAACTTTCGTTGTATTTGGCTCGTCTTGGAAGACCCACACGGTCGATTGCTGTTTTGTTTCGGGCTCATACTCATAGATCCATGATCCGTCACCTATGACGATCTTATAAACGTCTTTTGAAGCACCGCGATCCTATTTTTTAAGCATTTCTTTACACCAATCCACACGAGCATGCCTCTATCTGAAGGTATGTTACATGACGGTCTTGCATTATCAGTTCACGTACGGCATCGATGTTTTCTGGCACAACGGCTGTTTTTGGACGACCTTCCCGGAATTCGTCTTTGAGCGAGCGTCGGCCGAGATTGAATTCGTTTTACCAGTTTTTTACAGTGCTATAGGATGGTGCTTCATAGCCATACAAAGAGTTTAGTTCATCGATGCACTCTTGTCGTGATAATCCACGTCGAAAGTTGTGAAAAATGATTGCACGAAAATGTTCACGAGTTAATTCCATTTTTTGGCCGAGATGAATTTTTTAATTCTCTGTAAATAAAACAATTCACGATTAAATGACAAAACGTTCTGAGTGATGTTATGCTAAAAAATGTCAAACTTTCCAATGGAAATGTCAGATTGCACCTGGCAACATTTAGTGTTGCCTAGGCCAGACCTAGGTATATATACTCGTAGCAGCCTACGTACGTAATATCAGCACTTGAAAATATATGAAATTAAAAGGCGTCGATACGCGTCCAGCTTTTGCTATCTGTCCTGAATTATTTGTATTTTTCTAAGAGATCGGATGAATCTTTATTTCTCTTGAAGAAGTAGTCAAACCGAGCAAGCTGTGGTTTTTGTTGTAGTAAAAGCAAAAATATTTCCCGAAATGGTTTTGGAGAGTGACATTCCTTGGCCGGATAAAAATTCGTGTCGTTCTGGTATAAAATTCGGAATGTCGCAGGAGATCGGACTTTATTCGCCTCCTACGATAGGCATGCCTTACCAGTGGTAAGTTCTTGGGCGCCGAACCCGCAGGTGTATTAAAGCAAGCACGGCATGGTCACTACCATATTTCAAAGCGAATGTAAATTTAAATTTTTTGATTTGTATATATATATATAATATATGGTGCAGATATTTTCAGGTTTCGTCATTCGTTTATACTGATTTAGTTTCAAATGCAGGCTTCTTTTTGCTTTATATCTTCTATAATAAACTATGACCATCGTAATTTAATAGAAAACTAGTTTGTACGTGCCTACATGCAGGATATTTGAATTAGCGTATATTTAGAGCCAATCGCACAGCAGTTCTTCTATTTCTTATTCTTCTCTTGCGTCAAGTGTTCATAGTGTTCTTTGAAAACCAGCACATCTCAGCCCCTACTTGGTCTGAGAATGTCACGTTTGGTCGAGAAAATATGAAAGAGAATAGAAAAACTGCTATCGTTTGATTTTCATTTTATGGCAAACTTTCAAGTGCGCACACACACCACATCATCGCTTCCACTCAAAAGCGTTGCTGAGTTTCTTCTGTGCCTAGTCAAGGCATCACAATGAATGGAAGGAAATACAAATGCATTGGCTTCCTAGACTGTTAAAGAGTATGCACTTTATAGCACCTAGAAAATGTTTGAAACACTTTGTATGTATGTATGTATTTGTATGCTTATGCCTGTGTGCGTATGGGTATGGGTTATCGCAACTTTGAAAGAATGAAATATGTGAAGGCAAAGAATATGGATTGAGGGTTCCTACTGAATAGCGATGAAGTGTAGTGATGTGAAGATAAATAAAAGGGCAAAGAAAAACGGCTGTGGAGGATGAGGGAAAGTTGTGAAAATGGCGCCGGCAATGCTGCTGATATTAGTGGCAGGAGAACAGTTGTAAAGCAGCCGCATAAGCTGATCAATTAGTACGCATCAATGGGCACAACACTCAATTTTGTTCACTGCAAGACGGTCGGCGCCATTACCAACACAAACATTTAGTGGAGCACTCATGCACGCACACAGTACTCTCAAGGAATTACACTGCAACTAGGTTCGTGATTATGGTGTCCAAATAGAGACGTTTGAGCTCACAAGATTGTTAAAAAGAATATAAAAGTCAACAGGAAACAGGCAAGGAAGCAACCAGCTGTATCCGATAAGTTAAATGAAGTATCCCATATACATAAATGAACTCGTAAGTAAGTACCTACAAATATGTGAAAACATACTTACACGTTTGCAAGTAGAAATATAGCTAAACTAGTATGCACTTACATATATAAAGTAAGTTCCTAACTAGTATTACGAAGATAAGAGCATACCAGTTCATAATTGTACTGGCAAATGCTTGAAAGTTGCAGCCACTACAACCAGTGTGTTGTGTTTTGTTTTGCTACGAGAATCTTGTTCTCGAAGAATCTGTTTTGGTGCGCTTTTTAACGTTCTTTTGGTCATGATAGTAGAATGTACGCTATTCAAAACCGTCCAGCTCTTGCTTCGGGGCTTATATCTACATATGTAGACGAAAAACACATACACATTTTATATTTGTTAGTTTTGATGATAGTCATAAGAAATACGTGTAAAATGTGTGTGCAATATGAACGATGAACTAGTTAGTGCGAAATCGCATGCACAATCTGGTTTACTGTTTTGATGAATTATGTTACCTCAAAAAATGTCTTAAGTCCAAACAGTAAAGAAAAAAGAAAGGATCTCTAAGAATTTGACTAATTTCTCTTTAAAAGTAATGTAACTTCTAAAACTGCAAAACAACAGATTTTATACACAATCGTTAATATCTTAAAACACGATTTGCGGACTTAAGATGCTATAACAAAACGACACAGATATGATTATACGTAAACTAATAAAAAAAATATTTTAAAAAGCTATCTACTTATTTTTTTGTTTTTTTATTTAATTTTTTTTTTTTTGGTGATAATAATTTATTGTTTGTATCAAGTAGCTCGTAATAGTTAGTTATTAAACAGCTGTTTTTTGTTTGCTGATGTCACATTATTAACATTGCAATTATTGAGGATTTGTTCCTATATTCAATGGCACATCATCGAACATCTCATACACAAAGTAAAATATACAAGTTATCAAAGGCAACCGTAAATTCCCCATGCAACTTTCGAAATAGTTTAAAAATGTGGATGGAAGTGGCGCAACTTTGTATTTGGTAATTTTTCTTACTATTCAGAAACGTAGAGTTTCGGTTTTGAGTAACCTCAACATCTGTGAGAAATGTCTTTGTTCGAACTCCGTTTATATACCATTCTTCAAACTGTAACTTTGGGTTTGGGTCGCTGACGGTAATAAATAAACAAAGTTGTTGCCTACATTGGGTTTAAACAACGCAATTTCTTCTACTTTTTACTAACGACTGGAACGAAATTTGTGAGCATTTTTTGAATGAATTTCATAAATTATTTGAAATTACATATCAGTTCTTTTTTGTTTTTGATGTATCAAAACTTTCAATTTATCTCTTTTGATTTTTGTCAATGAATGGTGATTTTACCAATTTAAAGAGGTGGTACCGAGTATTTCATATTGCTTGGGATCTGTTTCACATATAAGAGTCTAAGAGTTGTCGCTCAGCATGCCTTCTTCTCAAATCCTTAGTAACGTCTTTTGATGTGGGCTAGATCTTGATAAAGCCGTTCTCCTCGTTCGTCGTTCGTATTGCCACAGCTTTCGGTGGAAACCCGAGGAGTGAATGCAGGAAATGTACCTTTAGCTCCAATCTTTCGACAACTGTCAATAGTTTTCTTAAAATTTATGGATTTGTGGTTGCCAAGAAAGTAATGAACAACATTTGAATAGCCGCCGGTTACGATTGAGTGCTTTGACCAATATATGGTATGTACATATATGTATTTACACTTACATACATATATCTGGAAAAATAGCCTATCAGATATTGTTAAGAATCGTTCTAGTCTGCTCGGGCTTAGAAGTTTACTTGATTTATAAGCTTCTGTTATCAATCAATATTTTCAGTCAATACTTATTGGAATTCCAATAAAATTTCATCCGTTATTGTTGTTTGAGCTAGGTTTTCCTAATCCTCGCAACAGTGCTGGAATGTGCGTTTTGATATGTCATTGTGTTCTTTTTGTGATTTCATCGGTTTGATCGCGCAACGTCTTCCTTTTACGGGTTTCTTAAATCTTCGTAGCAAACAAAAAAAAAAAAAAAGTCGCAGGAAGTGGTTAAGGCATGACTACGGGTTCGCTTTGGCTAACGAATTTCTGAAAAGCAATGACGAGGGTCTCAGAGTACAGTCACTTTGCGCCAATGCCAAAAATTCACATCCAATTTGTTTAAATTCGCTATTGCGCTTGTTTAGGATATATAGGTATATGCATTTGAGCATTTAATTTTCTTCATTTATTATTGTGGTAATTAAATTTTGGGAACACAAACCAGGAGCAGATCTAGAAAGGAATCTTAGGAGATACCTAATTTTATACCTCACATCTGGAGTTCATGTTGTTTTTTTGAATAGTTGGTCACCAATATTTGCTGTATCTACAGTATCTCCTATTCCCCATTTCTTGCAAACCTTATTCAAAACCCAATTGGTTTATATCGCTTATTTCTAAATGACCATAAATCAAATTTCTGCGTTCCCTTTTTATCAAACACAATATTTTCGACGGTGTTCAAATATTCTACCCAGGACTGGAGGTAAACCACCCAGCTGTTGATCGACTTACGAGTACTACACATACATATACCATGTGTTTTTTATGAACAGGATGCTGACTTGAGACCTTAAAACAAAAGAATTTATTCTAAAAGAGGATTAAGATTGGGATAAAATATTTGACAAGTTTTGATTAAAGTTATTCTTGTATTCTTGTATATTGAAAATACGTCTTATGAATATGTTGTACATGTCTCTTGTAAATATGAATTTGTGTGTGTATACAATCAATTGTTTAGATATTGGCTTACGTCACATGTACGTATGTATGTATGTATGTGCGTTGAATATATTTAAATGGCGATTGATTTATCGTTCATCAAAACATATAATTACACAAGCACTTTCATACCACTGAAATCATAATGCCACATATAAACACGCTAAACGGAAACAACGCACATTTCCGCTCCTACGGTACAAAGTGTACTATAGTTTACATTTATTACATCAATACATTATGTACTATTGTGTGTGTGTGTATTAGGGCTTTATGATAAATCATCGGTGTTTTATTTCTTTATACTGGCCAAAGCTTTTATGTCGTTTTACTCAGTCGTAATCTTTGATAGGCTCATTCGCTTAACATGAAGCTATACATATGTACATACATACATACATATGTATGTATGTATGTATTGTATGCAAACATCTTTAACGTTACACAATCTAGCTTTGTGCTGCATTTACGGCTCTTATCTCTTAAACTTTGTATTCTACACGCTTTCGACAACAAAGCAAAGATGAATGCTGGTAGCGATTATACAACTAAATTTTGAATTGATTCAAAACTTTTGCACAAACGGTGTGCCTACGTACTTAAATATATGTATATGGTAAATGGTGGGAAAGATACATGATATATGGAAATGAATATGAATAATTTTTGCAGTTGAAAAGTCTTTAAATATAATATTATAGATAAAGTATAAGATAGATATTTCCGATGGCTTACAAAGAACAAAATCTGTAATAAATAATTAATAAAACTAAGCGTTATGTACTTACATATAATAATTTTTAATTTCTTGTCTACTTTTTTTTAGCTGGCGTAAAAAGATTTAATTTGGTTTATTGCTCGGGATGCTCTGCGTCTCGTCTGAAAATACACCAAAGAATACATTTGATAAGTATGCTATGCTACAAAATTAACTTAAAGCTATTTTTAAGAGCTAAAAATTAATAAGAACTAGCCTGCAACGTTTCGAAAAAGTCGCATGAAGTGAATGTATGAAAAATTAAACATGGGATATCTTTTCATCACAATTTTGTCCCTGGTCCACTTCCCCAAGAGAAGTAGACTTCCTGTTAATCTAAGCAAAACGGCAACTATGCACCATGTTTCAAGTAAATCGAACCATACATACCAAATTTTTAGTCTCCTTGTCGGTCGGGCATAAAATTTTGTTTAATAGTTTAATTGTTTCATAAAAACAATCTGCCGAAATTATAAGTCAATCGGTTTGTAACTTTTGGAGATTAGTGAATTTTTCCAAACGGACATTAGATTTTTATATGTGAGATATCAAGCTTACGAACTAGGCTTTAAGGGACCACATACAAATTTGCAGGCTGGCAATCCTCCTATAGAAAATTATGTCAGTTATGGAGAAATGTCTGATATCTCTTTTTCTTGGGGCAACCTTTTTTATTCAAGACAAAATTTCGATTTTTTACAAACTGTGTATTTGAAAAACATTTTTCGCCTTCGACATGGGAAATACCGTCAGATTTTTAAGTTAAATTTTTATTTTTTACTCAAAACGACGCCATTCTTTTGGATTATATATAATCATTTTTTTTCATTTCAGGTACCCTGAAAGCAGATAGGACGACAGCAAAATGAAAACTTGCTTTTTTTCGGACCTCTGCGGGATAGCGCATACCTCATCGAAAATGCAAGATTTGAGAGTTTGAAAAAAATATGTAATGATTATTATTTATAGACAAATATACCCTTGACACTGTAAAACATTGAATAGAGAAGTTTTATTAAAAATAATTTCCAAAAATCACCTTTTTTGTCGTCACAGTGGTTGAGGCCGTTAAGTCCCTCGATATTCAAATACTTCACATAATATCTTCAATAATAAATAACTCGCCAAAACACTGATATACGAACTAAATGACAATATTTTAATTATTTGTTTTTCAATTCAATTCAGGTATTTGAACATAAAACGTAAGTTATTTAATGTTTTTAGATTACATTATTATCTTCGCTGAGCTTTGCTAAATTTAAAGAACAAAAACAAAATCATACTAAATTTATTTCAGTCACAATAAAAGTGGAAATATTTATAGTTCTCTTACAATTAAACGAAACTGATAACGTCAATTTCAGCAAACGTGCCCCTACAAAATAAAGAACTCTAAAAAGTAAATGAAGCCCTTACAATATAATGAGGTCGTGTTTAAAGTTCAAATGTTTTGCGACCTAAATCAAATTTTTTAAATTAAACCCATATTTTAAGCTAATTAGCCCCAGTTTTGTAAGTTTACTGTTTAGCTCATCGATTTTTATATTATATTATTATACTTGGATAAATCACATCTTATTTTTGCACAACTAGTTTACAGTTCAAGTAGCTGTTACATTTAGGAAACAAAAGTAACGGCCCTTTTTGGTTCTATTTCGGAAACACCTCTCCGTCTGTTAGGCGAGTATATCATACATACAGTGTACATACACGTAATCAACTACAGTTGCTCCTTTCAATTTCTTATACTCTAATTGTGAATTTTGTAAAACTTAACTTGTGTCTGACTCCAACCACGTGAGCCATTAATGTTGGGATATGTACGTTCGTATATACACGTATGTTCATTTGCGGCTTGCCATAGCAGCATTAAGAATTCAATAGGCGTCTGCCCTTCGCCCATTTCTAATCTTTAGTATAAACAAAAAATATCCTCAACACGTAAGCTAACTACCGTTAGCAAAAATAAACATGCAATATACATACGTATCTATACATACATACATACAAATATGGTTTGCTCATGTGAAAAAATGTTGAGAAAAAATAATAAAAGTAAAGCTAACTTCCATATACGTGTATGTAAGAGTACATACATATGAGTACATACTATACTTCCAAATGATTTCATATATAAATGTATGTATATGTATATGGGTTACTTCCGCACACAGGATGTGCTCGGGCCGAACTGGGCCGGACAGTAATAGCTTGGCGACTGTTTTGAATGTGGTCATAGAGTAGGAGGCATCACAATCTCTGGCCAATACTCTTAAAATCATTCATTTAAAATCACATAAATATTTACATTCGTTTATTCGTATATATGCACTCGTATAGTGCATATGTTGCTTATTCGATGGCTTCAATGGTATGTTAGATCGACGGTAAATTTATTAGTAATGGGTCCTGGGTTATATTTGCCAAAATGTTGAAAGAAATAAAATTATAACCTAACTCCTCCAGATAATATCAGAGTAACAGTTGTGGGGAAATACAATTTTTTAATAGTTATATAATATTTATAATTGGCGCTTTGTAACCGCTGAAGCAATTTTTGGCCGAGCTCCTCCTCAAATTTGTGGTTTTGCGTCTTGATGTTTTTCCAACAAATGAAGGGACCTACAGTTTATACTAAGCCGCCTCCGAACGGCTGATGGTTTTTTACGAGGATCCTTTATTTCATGTCCGAAATACACTCGGAGGGGTGGACATTCCCTGTAGAGGGGCGACCGCAATTAGAAAATTTAACTTAATTTTTGATTTAAATTAATTTTTCATAACTTTGGATGTTGCTGGCACTGGGATATGAACCCGAGCCTTCCGAATAATAATTATATATTTGAACAAATATTAAAGTTTTCAAAAACTGTTTTGCGTTCGCCACTTCATGAAGAGAGGATATTTTAGTGTTTCTGTTTCTATTTCTGATCACATACGAGTATATACGGAAATATTTTCAAAAGCTGTAACACTATGTCCATAAAAACTATAAAAAGTAAACTTTTTTTTTGTAAATTTTATAGAATGACCGTTGAACATTTTTTCGAGTCCTGCATGTGCATTTAACTATGTGTCCTTATTTAAATAAAATATTAAGACCTGTTATTTCTGCATATATACATACATATCGCATCGAATATTTTACCCAAAAGGGACGCAACTCAACAAATCACACTTTTGTATTCACCTGCAGCTCACTGCTAAGCTAACTGTAAAATTCTTAACGTATTTGCTTTCTTCTCATGATACGAGAAAAGCCTTTTCTCGCACTTTTCGAGTAGTGACCCTCTAGTTGATTCAAATAAGTTGGCTTATTTTTATATGTGCTTCTTTAAGAAGAAAAAAACATTTCAATTCAACCTTTGGTAGGAAAAAAAATTATCATTACACCATCTGGTTTTCGGGAAGACAAACATATTTGAGTTGAGCCCTTCTTAAATACGGGATATAATATACAAATGTGTACATAGCATATACACATATATGTATAGGTATATGTGTGTATAAAACTAGTTCGCCAGTAAAATTTGCGTGCAAATAAGTGTGACCACTTTTTAAGTGGTTAGGCGATTTGCTTCTGGTGGGTAAGCCGACTGGGCCTTTATGTTAACAATTTTTTTTTATTTTTCCCCGAGTGTGTTAAACGCTGAAAGTACTTTTGTACGGATAAACTTTTTAAACTAACTCCTTTTGGATTTAACTTACACGTAGGTATGTATTTACAAATGTATGTGCATACAACGGATACATACTTATATAGTATTTCTATTTATTAAATAAATACATGGTTCCAGTTCTTTTTTATGTTGGCCACTACAGCTAATCAACTCTATTTTGAAAATGAGTAAATTTTATGAAAACTGAGTATTTTGAAAAGTTTAAATCAACAAGACACGCAATTTTCCATAAATATTTGATTTGCTCTTTAAAAAATTCAATAGAAATCGTAATTTTTTTTTCAAATTGTGCATAAATCGAGCATATAAGCATATTTCAATTTTATTTGACATATTTTTTTATAGTATCGATAATTTTAACACTTTGAAAGACAAAATTTTGCAGAATTTAATCAAAATAAGATTTCATTATTTTTTAGTTTAACTTTCCTTGTATAACTTTTTCCCCTTTAGTTTATTTAAGGAAAAGTCAAACCTCAGTAACACCTTTTTATCTAACAAATTTGTTTAATTTATTTTCTCATTTCAAGGTTATGAGACATCATTCCTTCTTCGACAGAATTTCCGAGAAACACTTGGCAGTTTTTAATGAAGCAATTAACTGTGAGAAATGTTGGAATTTACTTCTCTTTTTACATGTCTCGTGAGTCTTTCGATTCCATTCGGGAAGAATATATAATACAATATTTAATGGGTATTGGCCTTAGTTCGCCTGTGTTACAACGCCCTTATGGCTGATTGACTATTGCTATGATCTGCGTTCTTTGAGGTAGCATAGATTTATGTACAAAAATACTGTAATGTAGATGGAATATGTAAGAAGTCTCCACCGGCTCTTGTGATTCGATCATCCGTATATATAATATAAAAAAATAATTTGCCTAAAAAATATAATATTTTCGAGTAACATACATACATATGTAAATCATAAATATTATAACTGCTTAAAACAAACAAAAAAAAACTTCGATGACAATGTTGTTGTGTCGTTGAATGAAAAATTCAACTCTTTAATTTTAAAGGCGGATTAACTTTTAAAGTTTAATCTGTGTTTTACACATAAATATTTGGTTACCTTTGTGTAATGAAATTTTCGGCCTATTTATTTATATTGGGCTTCATCTGCACTTTATCCCTTTAAATACATACCTATGTGTGTATATTTAAATTTACATATATTTGTGTATGTATGTATACGTAGGTTTATATGGAAGGGACGCTGAATTTAAGTGGCTGAGAAACGTTAACGAACGTTAAAGGGCCAAAAACGCCGCAGGCAATGGTTAACTGGGTGTGGCCGACTCTGGCTAACGGTGTCGTGCACTTTGAAATTTGTTTGTTTTTAATTAATTGCACGTAGAGTTTGCTGTGCTGTTGGTTGAAGAGAATTTCAAAGGACAGTTTTTATTCCGCGTATTTATTTTTATTTTTATTTTTATTTTTTTTAATGAATTTTATTTTACCGAAAATGACTTTGGTGGCTTCGCGTGCTAAAAAGCTATTTTATTTCTGAAAATGTCGTGATTCGAGATAAAGTTGGAGGCAAAAAACATAATGCGGCTAAAAGTAACTGTATTTTGCGCTGGTTTTTAAGTGCAGAGGTGGCGCATGTTCAGACTGGAGAAAAAATTTACTATACGGAGAGCTCGAACTGTTATCCGCCGTAACTTCTATACAACAATTAAACTGCAGGCTGGGAGAAAATTGTCCGATTTTCGATTCTGTTCTCGAAAACTGAAAATGTTGCCAAACCAGTTTTCTGTACAAAGTGCAATTTCTTTGTGCGTCTGAACTTGCCTGTTAATAGCCGAGGGCATATCACAATTAGAAAAATAATTTTTATTATTTAAATAAAGTTTCTATAATTTTGGACGTTGACCGAGCCAAGTCTCGAACCCATGCACTTCCGTGTGGTAGTACGCACTGTTAACCACTCCGACGTTGTGACCGCCATACACACTTACAAAAGAGTTTAAGCAATTGAGATATTAAGGATTTAACCTGAAATTCTACGATATTTTACCTGAAGCTGTATATTTTATTATTTTGCGCAAAAACCAGCCCTTATGTGCCATGAGTAATAGTCGCAAACTTGTTCCGGCATTTTCCAAATCTTCATAGCATTCACACACTGATGAATTTGACATGTTGTTTTCAATACACGTGCATACATATTCTCTTGTAGTATTTTTAAACAGAGCAGAATGCACATATGAACACATATGCACATATGTATATACTCGTATGTATATATGTAAATAAATGCATTCACATGCTGACCATTGTAAAGTCATGCTTGTTGTTATTCCACCCGCTGTGTATGACACATTGAATAAGCAATTATTATCCACAGTCTCATTTTGTGGTTGATTGTGATTTTAGTTTTAAACAAATATTTATTTGAGTACACTTGTATGTGTCTGTTTTTCTTGTCAATTGGAATTATTCTTCATATATTGAGAGAATATACAAATATATACGTACAGTTATGTACCCTTATTTTTCTCTTATAACAATTTATATAACCGAGAACATATCTAAAATTATGCTAGTTGTTGTCAGAGTCAAAGTCACGAACAACATGTCGTATACGTATCATTGTGTGGTTGGGATGGTGCATTTGAACAAGCACCTACTGGTATCCCGGCAGTGCAAGGCTAACTGCAGCACCTGAAACTTCTAGCTCTCAACTAGTATTGAAAGATATACACCAAAGGTGTGTTGTATTTTCTTTACCCCACCACTGGTAGCATTGCGCTCATTGTATGCATTTTGATCTCCATTTTTATTAGTGGAGTCACGATAGCAGAGTGATTAGTGTGAGGTATGACATTCAACGCTCGAAACAAGTTGAAAGCTTTATATGTTCCTGACTTTCATAAATGAACCAGCCTTAAATGAACTAGCATTTTACGGTTTGAACAATTGACATTTCCTAAGGTGTTACCAGTTGCAATTAGAAGACAACTAGTTGTTGTAAAAGGGCAAGTTAGTAGCACTGCAGTTCATAGCCGGTATTTAATTTAATTTTCTGCGTGAGTATGTAAAAGGGCTTAGTTAATATTCTGACTAAGGGAGATTAATATTTTAATATTTAAAATGAACACCTGATTGTATGTAAAATTCAACTTTCTTATTTACAAAGTTAATTTTCTTTAATTTAAACGTTCATACGAAAACGTCGTCCTATGTTACTTCTAACGGCTGAGTTATAGTGGAATTAGTACCAAAGCAGCAGTATATTCTCAAGTTTGTCTCCCCTTATGAATTTTTCGCTTGTCACTCTCGTTCCAAACATTCATTCACAAGTACAATTGCGCATAGTGACTAGATGGGAACACCACTAGCTCTCTTCATGGCTTATGACGAATGTGATGCGCTATGCAATGTGACATTTATCGCTCGCAGACTAATGTCTACATCCTGCGAATGCATTTGAATTATTATTTTCATTTTATTCTTCCATCTAACCCTCATATTCGCAGTTGGCTGAAAAACAAGTGGCTTTAAGATAACAATGCATTTTTTTAGTGAAAAGTCTGATTCGTATATTTTCGTATAAATTCTTTTTCCTTCCTTATCGCTCAGCAAAATCAGACACAGAGCAGGAATTTTTGAATCTGGAATCGTCGCCTATATATGTTGTATTGTATGTAGACACCAAAAATGAGTTTAAGGTACATTTTTTCGATTATAATGAGACGAAATGTTTGCCAGGAACCTTTAGCGCTAAGTGAAAAAATTCTTCGAATAATTTGAGCAAGGATGTGATGAAGAAAATAAAATTTGTGTAAACAGCAACGCGGAACAAGAATTTTTCACGACCGCAAGCTCGAAGTTGAACGAAGGAGAAAAACAGAAGCAAAACTTTGCCATAATTCTCTTGAGAATGCAAAAGTTCACTACTTCCAGCAAATCTTTCCGATAATTTCTTTTTGTTTGTAAAGCTTTGGGATACAATACGGGGAAATTTTAAACCGAAATATTTTTTAAATTCAAATTTTGCATAAAGCTCTGCAAAAAGAGTAAATCCCCTAAGATGAGTTGAAAGTTTTATTATATTGATCATTTTTGTGCTTTGAAAAAGGGCTGTATTTTACAACCGTCAAGCTTAACTGTGAAACCAAATATGTTGTGTTTAAGTTAAAAGTCAGGCATTTATAAAAATAAATCGCTTCACAACCGCACAACACGTTAAAATTGTTAAAACCTTCTACAAAGTTGCTGATTCAAACGTTTCCATGTTTCGTGCTTAAGACGAGATTGTGGAAGAGGCACATTTCTTACCCGGCAGATACGTGAATAAGAAAAAATGGCCATTTTTTGCTCCGAGAATCCACAACTAACTGAAAACCAACAATCGTCAAGATGTGGCTGACATACTGTCTAATATGTGCCAATAAGTGGTCTAAAATCACCATAAAGGGATAGAAGTTTGCAAAAATTTGTGAGGCTGTCATTTCAACCATGTTGGGTTTCACACATAATGTTCAAACTTTAAATTAAAGAACTTTTTAAGTAAAGAGAATAACATGAAAAAACTTATTTTAAATTCATTTCATTTAAGATTATTTTCAAAACCGTAAAATGTATAACACTGTATAATATTGTAGAAAGGATTTAATCAAAATTATTAAAAATCTGTACTTGTATATTTAAGTAAAATTACGGACAATTGTCAGTTATGATATCCCATTGAATAACACAATTTTAGTTCCGCGTGAGATAGTGCTGAAGAACTGTTTGAAGCTGGTTAGCTTTAGTCTTGCCTTGGCTTGGCTTCAACTATATTACATCAGTGCGAGATTATATTGATTTCTATGCATACAGCTACCAAAAGTATTTCCCGCATTCATCCGCTTACTGCTCGGCTAAACTCGGCTTTCAACGTGCACTCTGAAAGAGATCTTTAGATTTGGAAAACAAGATCTACAAATCACTTCACATAAGTTAATGAGGACTTGAAGATCTAAATATAATGTATGAATATTAATTTGTGTAGATGAAAACAAAAACTGGGAAGAGTTTGCCAGAAATAAATGTTCCTATTTTGCATAGATCCGTTATTTTTTAGTTGAACTTCCAACTTGTCAAACAACTTTTGTATGATATACCATAGATATTCAACAAAAGTACTCAGTGGGATCTACATATATATTTCTGGCACATATTTTTAAAGTAGGTTTTCGTTGCGGTCAGTGTTATCTGGGACCTTCCAGCATAAAACAACAACATTTGTACTATATACGTACGTCCAGGTTAAAGTAGAATTACTCGTAGTACCCATGTGAATACGGCTGGACAAATTTTCGTTAGTATAAAAAATCAGCTATTAACCCTCGCTTCCGCCCGAATTTAGTCGTTCCTTACTTGGCTTGGTCTGAATTCTGAACTCTGCAGTGTTTCCACTGCATTTGCGTGTCTCAGCGTTTTGAAAAATTCCCTTTTTTCTACAACCAACCACTAACTATCGGTTCCTCTCTGCACTAATTCATCATCCATTCCGATCATTCGATGTAGTTCGTGAAGACGACTGTTGGACTGTCAAAGCAGGCACAATGTATGCAACTTTTCCAGTACGGAGCGTGTGTGCAGCATAATTGCGGCAAGTGTGTGTTGTTATGCCCGCGGCAAACGGAAAACGCATCAGCGTGCTATTGTGGGATTTAAGGGCGAAAAGCATTCTCCGTCTATGTGATCGGCGTAGAGATGAAACTGTTATCGGATAGCGTAGCATTCTAATGAGGTCATTACTTAAAAGTCTTTCCAATATTTGTAGTACGTTTATTTGTATGTATGTATATGTTTGTACATACAAATTGCAGTACATTTAAATTTATTCCCACGTTTCCACGTCCCCGTTAGTAATTCAGTCGTCATCGTGTTTGTTGCCTATGCGTCTATGCGGCTTTTTCATTTCCGTTTCCGCTTGCCGCAAAAGCAACAAAAAATTAAGTTATTTCATTTTGCAACAGAGAAAGCCTTTAAAATACATACACGTAATGACATTACTTCAGCTGAGCTGGTGATTGTACGAAACTCGCCTTTGCCGTTTGCGGATTGCGGTTTGTTTTTAACACATTTCAGTTCTGTTTTTCATCATTATTCCTGGACTAGAAAATATCGCCACAATGAACGAAATAGTTGAACAGAAAAGAAAATGCTCAAAGCAGTATAATGGGTTGTATTTTTCCGGTGAGTAATAAGTTACTCAAAAAAATTATTATTTGCACTAAATCATTTCTCTCTGTTATTTAAAGAGGTACCTTCCACCATTATTGTGTTTTAAGAATATTCGACAAATCAGAAAAGCTTGCAATTAAACTTAACTTACTTATGATGAAAAAAATAGGTGAAAGAATATCTAATAATTTTAAAATAAAATAAAAATATCGATTTCTTGAATTAAGTTTAGGCAATTAAAAATAAAAAAAAAATGGAAAACAAAAATTGCCGGTTCAAGTCTTTGGGTTTCCCAGTTAGTCATGGCTAAAAAATATTTTTTGTAAGAATGAAGTAATTGAAGAAATACGAAATATATATTCTCCACTGAAATACAAAAAAATTAATTAAATATTAAAATGTTTCGTTTATATAATTTTTAAATGATTCTTTTAACAATAGTTTTTTGCGAAAAAGTGGTTCGCATTGCGTACTGCCATTCCGAAGACCAAGATGGGAGTGCTGGTTCGACCGACATGCAAAAATATAAAAATATAAATTTTTCTAATTGCGGTCTAGCTCTCCGGGTGTATTTCCGACCTCAAATAAAAGCTCCTCATAAAAATCCATCAGCCGTTCGGAGGCGGTTCAGAAGAAATTGTAGGTCCTTCCACTTCTTCGAAAACATCAAGACGCATACCACAAATTGGAGAAGGGGCTCGTACGAAAATCACTTCAGCTGTTACAAAATGCCAATAATATATATGTATCCTTAATACTAATTTTAATTTTAGGTAATTTTTTTAAAATTCCGATTTTTTATAAATTATATTGAAGAAATATGAAAACTGGAGCCGATAAGCCATTAACAACTACAAACCACATTCTCATGCGATTGCGTCCCTGGAAATCAAAGGAAGTCGCTTTATATACAAAACGTCCTCGTGCATATTTCTACATCATTACTGACCAAGGTAAAACATTATTTACCTACAACGGCGTACCATAAAACACCAAGTAAACTCAACTCAAATAGGAGGAAATGAAAATCATGGTTTGAGGTGAACGATAAAAGCTAAGGAGAACAGAAGTTTTCTTGGCAGCAGCCGTTGTTTTGTGTATACAGACCGCAAAGAAAAACCACTCCCACACATACCAATATACTTACGCTTAGGTATAACCAAAGTGGGTAAGGAAAATTGTGATGTTTACAAAATATGAATGGCGACAGATGTTGCTGTGAAATTATAGGTAAAAGTTTATCAGAGATATGTATGTAACAGGTTAGTATAATGTTCTTCGTTTAAAGATTCTTGTTTTGCACAAATGTTTACAAAAATAGTTCATTATATTATTTACAGTAAACAAGGGAGTGTATGTAAAGTAAATATGGTTATAAGATTACAAAAGCAATATGAATATATAGATTCCTGTGGATGATGTACGTTATAATGGTATTATTTAGAAAACTATGCCAAGTGAATACGTGTACGAATATTATAATATATGTATGTACTAATAATATGATAGTTATACCTTACATCCTAGAAGTAGGCACTGAATTTTTTGTAATTTAATCGCTATTTGGAAAAATTTGGTCATCTAAGCTATTCCAAGATACCTACAAATTTTAACTTCGGTGATAAGGATCTCAAGACAGTCCATTAGAAATTTGTTGAGTGTACATAATCAGAAAACCATAGAACCTCCATAGATTTTTAAACGTTTTGGTTCAGTTTCAAGATCCTTGACTGCCAAAGTCAATAGGAATCTGCTTTATCATCGCCAGTGTCATTATTTCTCTTGACGGGAATCTTTCGATTTGAAGTAGAGGTAACCTAATTGTAATGTAGGAATGAACTGAACCAACCCAACACATTCATATATTTATATAAATAAGTGTACAAATACACACGCACACATGTATACATACAATACATATATACCATATATATATAATATTATACCATATTGCGTCCGTTTGGCGCATAAACAATGCGAAATGATTTACATAGCGTGGAGAACAAACACACCGACAACGGACTAAATACATAAGAGAATTAAATGGTAATGTTTACGGCTGATCTAAATGGAATGTCTGCCTCCCTCACAAACATCTCCCAATGGGCAAACAATTAAGAAAGTGCTGACGATATACCATACACACTAAACAACTATGTGACCAACAACAATTTTATGGGATAAAAATGCCGACACATAATTAAGTGGATTGTGGTAAGGGACGCTTTTTCGTCCCTTTGTTTAAGTGAGACGCAGCTGAATTAATACTAAGAAGGATATTTAGTATCAAGGATCTGCACAGTCATGTTATGCCAAAAGACATAATATTTTAACTTTTGTGTCGTAGCAGCGATGATATTTTCCAATACTATTTTCAATTATATTCAAATAAGTTTTAACTTTTTCGATAAGAATAATGATCCAAATAAATTTTGGATTTAATAATGATCACGATCAGTTCTATTCATGGATTTAGTAATTTAGTATCAAATTTCAACAGATAATTTTTTACGATTTTTGCAATGTTTTGTGTTATGTATTTATTTTAATTTACTTATTATTTTTATTCGCTCGCTTAACTTAATTTATGGTAATTAACTAACTTAATTATATTTATAAATAGCATAATTTAATAATATAATAAATCACATCTCTGGATAATCAGTAGCAAGTGCGCTTTGTGTTTTCAAAAACATAGTTTTATGGGTCTCTCATCAAGTATCAATACTTCATAAGAATTAAAGTGAGGCTTATGGAAAGGATGACAAAGACAGGACTGCAAGCGTTTAACTCCGAAGCAAAATCGCAAAACAGCAAGGACTGCATCTAACTCTCCACTTCCTATATCTAAAATGAAATACTTGAATGGCGTAGAAGTTCGTAAATGAACTGTAAGAAGAAGAACTACACGTATACTGCAAGCTCCTAATCTTAAATACAAAAAATTACACAAAAGAAAACACCTTTGAGTGTGTTTTGCAAACAGCACCGTCACGAATTCGCAAGCGATCACTTGGATTGGGGCTCTGTTACAAATGTTACTTGGTAAATGGAAAATAGTTGTATTTAGTGAGGAGAAAAAAGTACGGTCCGGATGGACCCGGACAATTATTACTTTCACGATTTGAGGAAGAAAGAAATATATTTAAGTGCGTATTACTTATTCGCAATCAAATCGAAATTTGTATATATAAAATGACTCAAGGCAGCTGCCAAACGTCTTCGAAATCTCCTTTTTCTAAAATTTTGTTGGCTATTGCATTTATTAATTGGATTTTTCAACAGCTTAAAGCGCCAAAGTGGAAAAACTTAAATGTCGACGCAATAATGTGGCACTATATTCCCGTATTCAATATAATCAAAAACTAGTAGAAATGACTTACTCTGCAAAATGATAATGGACAGCAATTTGAATTTTACTATGCTTATGCTTCATTTCTACTCGGGTTAAGCCTACAAGCATAAACACCAAATGTCCTACTCGAGGTGAATTCAGAATGGAGTTAATATCAGGACAGCCAAGCCCAACTTTGTTCAATTTTGGTAAAATTTTAGGTAAATAATTGTATTTTTGGCAAAAAGTTAGCAACACGGAAACTCTGTATCAATCAGGATGAATGCAAATCAGCTGATTTCAACTCAACCCGCGTTTATGCTACCGAGTTAACGCTTCTGCATATGTAAAGAAAATGCGCATAATCTACCTGAGTATACGCCTCAACCCGTGGTGAAAAAGCGTTTAAGAGACCCGAGTAAAAATGATTCATAAACGTAGTATTTGATGTAATGTGAGTGATTCAAGCGGCTTAGTCCATAAAAATCTATCCCCAAAGGCATTTATAATATATTTTATATTAAAGTTGGTAAAATATAGTGCTGACATTTTCAAAATAAATCTAAATAAACAAAAATATCATAGATAAACTTATTTTACTCAAGTGAACCATTAGATTTTGCATGAAATTATTGAGGCAGATGGTTTTGTGGCTATTAAATACAGTTAACTCAATTAATATGCTAATGTTTTTAAATTTTCGTATGAAGTATTTCTGAAATCTTAAATATGGGGTAGTTCTTTGTTTCTATGATTAATACAGTAGTTTTAAACAAAATTTCAAATGAACCAGGCTGTATACACGTATGTATATACGCAGGACTACTTAAATAATATAAAAGTTAGACGGTTTTGAGAGATAATTTCCATCAACCCCACCTTTTTGAATGGATGCAGCATAGGTATTTGTATGTACATTGGACAATGTTTGTTTGTGTAGGTCTTACATGTACTATATATGGTAAATTTCGGCAAGTGTATTTTACCAGATATTACGTATACTTAATGAGGAAATGCTCGCATACACATACACGTATACTTTCATAGAATAATTTTGTATCTAATAAAAAAGTAACGAACCACTGTGGGTAAGCAAAGTGACCAAAAACTTTAAGCAAATAATTAGATCGCAAAGTAGAAAAGAGAAAATTCACGACGATAGAGTCGCATACTCATACATACATATGCAAATTAAGTATTTACATTTGTACGTTCAAAAATATGAATGAAAGAGCCAGAGCATGTATAAATTATTGTTGTAGAAGGTTAAAGAAGCAATATATACATATGTACGTGTACATATAAGAACGAACACTCCAAAGAGGAACTCAAGTGAGAGATCAGCGGCAGTGCCATTCCCATTGTCTGTAGTACTCATGTCTTCATGTGTGTTGTACATAAATTTACTACTTATTTTTATGCAAAGATACCATATACATATGTACATACATTATATAAATATTATATTCCTAGATATACGTACATATACAGACATATTTAATTATATATACATAGCCTGTATGGTTAACGAATGATTAAGATTTATACAAATACCAGATTTGCTATTTTCGTAAAAATTACGTCAGAAAGCGTCCAAAAATCACTATTGTACATGTACATATGTATGTATGTAGCTGTATGTACATACCTAGGTTTGTACATAAATGATTTTAGCGTATTTTATTTTGCAAATTTGAGAAGAGAAAGATCGAGTGATAGGCATGTGAAGCTAACTTAGCTGATCTAAATAAACAAAAATAATTGTATAAATGAACAAAATAAATAAACCAAAGATTCCAAAAAAGTTTTAAGTCAATCTAATAATTTTTGTCTCGATTTCGTAGTAATTTCTGAATATTTTCGGAATTAATGCCATTTCTTTGCGGTAGAATATTAACAAATATTTCGTACTATTATTTTAAATAATTTCTCAATACAAAGAATTGCCACGTTTTCCGCTGTTTTATTAAATTTCATAATTTTTTTTACCTTCGAAAATCAGCCGACGTTAAATTGGTATAGATGTATGGTATATGTACATATATTATATGTAGGTATATGCATGTACTATGTATACGTGTATGTGTGCTTGTAATCCACTTGCTCATAAAAACGAAAAATAAATTGTAAAGGATGTAAGAGAAAATACCGTAATTTATTGCATGCATTGCTAGTAGCAATTGTTGTTGCTGTTGCCATGGCAATATATTTACAAATGGCAATCGCTACGGCGTTAGTAGCGCAATTTGGTTCCATGGCAGGCGACAGCCAATAGCAGCGACAGCATTGGAAGTGCCGACACTTTAGCGCCTGATATTTGCGGCTGATTAAAGTCGAACGAAAAAACAAAAATGTACAGATTTGCAAGAGCAAGAATAACGGCGGCGGCGGCTGCAATGACTTTACAATGGCCATTGCAGATACAAATGTTCAGATGTACATACGTGTATGTATGTACATGCATGCATACATTTATAATGCACATGTGTTTGTGAGTTCCAATGATATCCACAGAACCCATGAATTGAATGGGATGTGAAAGTCTTACATCGTCATATCATTCATTGTACATTTTGGTTATACATATTGTCATATACCTACATACATACATACATACATATAAACAAGCAATGCATATACCATATACTTACGTATGTATATATATCCCAATGCAAATATATATATTTGTGTATAGAAAGATAATCAGTATCATTTTGAAAGAAATCAATTGAACGCTCAATATTCACCTCCATAACTTTTTATAAAATTTCCAATCGCTTCCTCAGTGTACACAATTATGGAGCGAATTTAAAATGCTTTTAGTAGAATTTGGCAATAAAGCCAAGTCTCAAATGAATATATTCATTTTTGGTTAAATTTATATCTTCGGGATAAAGTCCGTAAATAATACATGGTCGTGTATATACACGTATGTATATATGTATATATCAAAGATGGGCACTGGTCACTGTTTTCAGCACTACAAATGTATTTCCTTTTTTGCGGTGTATGTGGCACTAACACCACCAATAATTTTGTGGTTGTGTTTTCACAGCGGTTGCAAAATGAGTGCGCGTGTGAAGCAACCACACAGTAAGTAGTGTTCAAACGCAGCAACCAAAAATTGGTTATTCAAAATTGTATCAAATGAAATGTAAAATCGTAACAAGAAATCCATCAAATACAAAAAAAAAAGTGAAAATTTTGCAAAAAAAATGAGAATTAGAAAAGGAAATTTTATGCGTATGTGTAAAAGAGACCAAAGCAAAACTTGAAACACAGTTTAGTTATCATGAGAAAAGCAACAGAAAAGCAAGAAAACTAGTAAACAAACACAATACAAATTTTTACAGTAGAGATTCAATGTGAGTGTATGAAAACGGTATAGTGTAAATGCGGTGTAATAGTAGTTCCGATGCACTAGTATCCGTCTGTGATAGACATGCATATTAGGGTATCCGTTATTTAACAAGTTGATTATTTATTTATCGCAGTAAAAGAGTGATGCTTACATTTATTGAAACATTGTAGAAGGGAATACATTTTAAGGCACGTTTAATAGATGTGAGTTTACTTGTAAACGAGTAAAATAAAGGTATATAAAAAGCAAAAAATCCCTTATGATTTGTATGGAAAATGGATAGTTTTGAAGCTTAATAAAAACTTTAAAAAGCTGTTTAAATACACCCTAATATACAGGCGGCCGCGGTAGCCGCGTGGTTAGCATTGCGTATTGCCATTCGGAGGGCTCGAGGGGAGGAGGGAATGTCAACCTCTCCGAGTTTATTTCAGACATGAAATAAAGCTCCTCATAAAAAAACTATCAGCCATTCGGAGGCGGCTTAGCATAAACTATTGGTCCCTCCATTTGGTGCAAATACATCAAGACGCAAAAACCACAAATTGGAGGAGGAGCTTGGCCGAAAATCGCTTCAACGGTTACAAAGTGCCAATTATATCTACTCGTATATAACCTACAGGCAAATGCATACTGCACAAGATGGATATAACTATTTGAAGCAATCACCTTAGGTAATAATTACCCAGTATTGTGCGCAACATCATAGATGAGTTTACAGTTATTACCCACTTTCTGCTAATAGGTTCCGAAAGGACGGGCAGCAACTTATATACGTATATAACTGAAGCTTAAACAATTTTCGGCCAAGCCCCTCCTCCCATTTCTAGGGCCGTAATTTACTGATGAGTAAAATGGGTGTTATTAGCACTGACATATCCAATATCTGTCTGGCTTTATCTAGAACACACCTTATATATACAGGAGGTTTGCCGTTCTCGCGACTAGCAAATGTGTCAAAATCGGATTCGATGCCCTCTCAAACTTAAAAAAAAAAACGCCGGTGTCTTATGATATGAGTACGTCACCTTGGATGAAATTGAATTGAACCGCCATTTAGTAAATTTTTGAAAATGTAGTATTTTTATTTTAGATTTTTACCAAAGGTGCTTTCTTGAATGTTTAAAAAAGTAAAAATAGACTCTTCGTAACTCAGCAGTTAAAATCTGAAGAATATTGTTGATTATTATTTTAAATAATCAATAATAATTTGATTGGTTGTAAAATTAGTATCTAAGAATAACTGTTAAGCAGATTCAAACAATTTTGGTAGGGGGATAATTTTCATTTTGAAGATAATCCAAATATTTCAAGGAGTTTTATTTATTGATTTAACGAAAATAAATTTTAAGAAAATCGTGGTTTAAATTTTTTATGAAGAGTTTTGAAATATTTTAAAACGCCTAATTTTACTTCAATTGTGTTAGGTGTTTCCAAAATGTTTCAATTTTTGTACTTCACAAATCTATCTTCATTTCAGACTACGTGTATATTGTATAACTGAGCAGTCATATAACATATAATTCAAATTTTTTCAAGTTTAGTTCCCTTATTTCTAGTGCCCTCCCTTACGGATAATTTTAATTAATTTAATCCATCTAAATAATAAAATAAATTTATTTTATATTTCATGTATTCTCATTAGCGTCCAAACTTGCATTCCGAATTCTCAACTTTAGGACAAATTAGCAACTCGCTCCCTGGAGATTTTAAACAGGTTTAAAATATCTTAAAGCATACATTTACATATACAGAAAGATGAAAAAATTCAAATTCAAAATGAGATAAAGTAAATATACATACGAGTATATATGCATATATGTATATGAGTAATACAAAAACAAAGAAAGTCTATATCCATTCAGCAGCGCAGTATAATGGTGACGCAATAAAGGGTAAAAACAAAGTGTCCATTAACTAATTAGTAACAGCCCGAACTCATAAACCAAAAGGAATTTGGCTTTTACTTGTAGAAACAAAAGTGGAACAAAAAAAAAACCATATTTTAGCTTCCAAATCTGATATTAATGATTTTCAGTTTATTTTTGTTTTTTTTTTTTTGGTTTTGTCTGTGAAATTTTATTATTAAAGTGAGTTGATTTTACAGCGTTGAAAATAAATAAATCAAGGCATGCTCTGTATTTCTCTATAACTTTGTTTTTCAATCAATTTGGCAAAAATAAGAAAAAGAAGTCTTTAAAAAAAAAAAGAAAATAAATAAATAAATTAAACCGAAAAACAGCAAGGTAAAGGCAAAGTGCCGGTGTTTTAAGAGTAACAAATTTTCACTTGATTAGAAACTCTGGAGTGTTTTTCCTAAATCAAAACCTTGAAACCAAATACATATAAGGAGAATAAATCACAAATGAATGAATGATTTAATAAAAATGTTGCCCTGAAAAAGGTATTAAAGGTTTCAAATGTGAATCAAAAGTTTTAGCATTATAATTAAAATATTAAGTGAACTTTTATTTCTACTTTTTTTTGGTTATTGAAAATGGAGTTCATAAATAAATGAAATTTTGTATATGTTATTATTATTTACTATAAATTGTAGAAAATTATCTTAAGAGGGAAAGGAAAAAGAATTCCCCAAACTTTACACTAACAACAAAATTAAAAACTCTCTGAGTTAAACTTTATTATTAAAACCTGTAATCTAATATTCGAAATTAAACAGGTTTCTCCACTTTTCTACTCGAGAACCTTTTTCCATCTGAAGCTAACCAAAAACTGTAACGGAGATGTTTTGTTTACTAAAATTCGAAAGATGCTAATTTGGTTTATCTAACTAAATATAAAAAAATTTCGCAAATTTAAATATAGTTAAACTACATTTAACCTACTTACTGTAAAAGAGAATTAGTAACACAAAAACGTCGCTTGAGGCAAGAGTGGCTCTGCTGCCTCAAAGATTCGGTTTTCGTGTAAAACATGGTACTGTAGAACAAGTAAACCGAATTATTAATGAAATTAGGAATGCCCTGGAGTTTAACGAGAATATTTCTTGATGTAGCAAAAGCACTCGACAGAGTTTTGCATAAAGGTCTATTGTACAAAATTTGTAAAACTTTTCTCATCCAATACTACAATATATTTGAGTCATACCTGTCTGGCAGGCGGTTTACCGTAAAGCATTAGGAAATTATCATTTAAGAGGTTGCGTTCTTGAGCACATTACATACACAGTAGTTGAAAAGAGTAGAAAGAAGTACATCATGAAACTGAGAATTCATCTCAACCGATTAGTTAATGCTTTGTGCAACTCATCCAGGAATTCGTAAATGTAGCGAAGAGATGTTTCCGCCTACTAATGATAGCGCCATAATTTGAAAAGGGCTCTGAGTTAACTCGAGCTAATGCGTTTTTAAATTAGTTTTAATATTTGTATACTTACTTTTAAGCTTAAGTTGATATAAGCAGACTCAGTAATAAATAATTTGCGTATTAAAAAAAAATACTTAAAATGAAAGGGGGCGACATTATAGAGCACTTAGGCTATGCGGCATCAGTCAAAAGTAAAACACACAAGCCTTTATTATGCGAACTGATATTTAGAAAGCGGCACGATAACCGGGAGACACAAATACCGTCGCTGACTTAAAACTATTTCTAAAATGGCGCGCGAGGACAAGTGTATGAAGAATTCGTACTTTTTTGATTTGCCGTGGCCTAAGTGTTCAAAGCTTAAATGGACAACCTTTCTGGATTGCAAGCTTTAATTTAATTTTTCAGTGCATTGGAGGTACTGACACGGTTTGCTATATTTCAAGTGTTCAGCTTAATGTGTTAATTTAGATTTGTTGTAATCTATCGCTTAAACAAGAAAGTTTTTTAAATGTCAAGCATGAAAGAAAATAAAAAAAAATTACTTCTTTAAAATCTTTAGATTTCATTAAAAATAATATTTATTTACAAATAAGCGAAACTTCTGATTTTTAAGCCGCTAGTAGTTGAGTGAGTTTCCAAATATAATAATAAAATTATAACTTTTCGTTTTACAGAATAGAACAGCAAAACGCCTTACCGATCTTATAAAAAGGACGAAAGCGGAAAGAGATTCAGGCCATGTAAAACGATTTACAAATGCAAATGGAGAATATAATTCGTAATTGGTTCACATTGGATCCCCCTGAAATGTTCCTCAAAGCTAAATGAACCAAATCGGAGAAAATTAGCTCATTTCACTTTGTGAACTTTGATATACAGTCATATACACTCATATATATATATATACTATATACAATTTTGTTATAAAGATACTTCGTAAAATGTACATACATATGTACACGTATATATGTACATATACGTGTTTAAGAATGTATGAAAATTAATTCAACTTTGCGTTTACAAAGAGGCATATATGCAAATAAAATAAGCACATATGTATGTACCATACACGTATGTACCTATAAACAAATAAATGCGATAATGAAAATATATGAGAGAAAACTAGTGGGCACCATTTGGCCGGGTCTGGAAAAGATGGAAACGCATGCCGACAGATTTACCGCATCATCGGGGTCCACCAGTACGAATCATTCGATTCTGTTATGTTCTCCTCCTCTTTTTCCGCAGCCCATCTCAGATTCAGATTGTTCATCATCACACTGATCAGCATTTCCTTCTTTTGTAACTAGCATTGCTATTCAGTTTTCCATCTTATCACTGAGTCTCCGCTAATTGCTTCGTCTTGCTTTGTTCCGATCTACGATGCAGACTGATGACGACAGACGGGCGTATACGCGACACAACATTACGCGAATGAACTTAAACAGAGGAAGGTTAAATGGAAATCACTTCAACACGAATGCACTCTACATTCACACATACACGTATGTACATACATACGTTAATGCATTAGCTGCGGTTGTACAATTAACACACATAGGAGCGCTTATGGAGATCACCTGGCGGCATCGTGAAGTTTTGAATATTTTGTTTATAGAGAGTTCTCGAGCATTTTATTGATTTTGGTTGGCCGGATATTGTATTTTTATTAGCACTGTGATTGAAAAGATCAGCGATTTCAGTTTCTATTTAAAGAAATTTTTCTTTCTTGCCCGCACACTTCTAATTTTTAAATAAGTGTACTTTGGTGTTTTCTTATTTAATTATTACTGATGCTCGTATTATTATATTTTTCAACTTTAGTTTGATTTCCTTGCCTTATGTGCGAGTAATGTAATCATTATATTATAGTTATCGTGGTATTAGGTTGTTAAAAGTTGTTATTGTACAATATATAATAATTTACACTTTTATGTTTGTCGCATTTTTTACTCGTCTAGCGGGATTTGCGGAATTTCAGAGAGTACCGTTACGCATGTAGGTATGTATATTTAACGACCACTATACCACAAAAGCAACGGAATGTTACAAGTGATGGACCGAGAAAGCTAGAAACTGCATGATCATCGCAGTCTATGGACAAATCAACAAAAATGTATACGTCTGGAATGGGCCGGATTGCGAATACATATCTATGTACATATGTATGTACGTATGTATTTGTATCACTGACGAAATCGAAGTTCACAAAACGAGTGCTCGTGCCCGAGTGTCAGCAATCAAGTTTGCGGCTAACTGAAAACGGCCTTCAAACCGTACGTACCTCTGCAGCGATAGACAGCCGTTTCGCGAATAAGCGTCGAGACACTAAGCAACGGCTTGTGCACCGAGTTGGAATCGGTGTATACGCTGTATACGAGGAAGCACTTCAAGTCGCAGCGTTCTCTCTCGGTAACGATAACTCATACGTATATACGTGTATGTATCGTACATATCACAATAAAGTCATATATATATACATGTGATACATATGTACATATGTACATAAGTACAGGTATTCGAGTCTATAAAAAATATTCAAAGAGATACGAGAGAGCAAATTAAAAATGAATACGAAAAGAAAACAAACATTTTAAACATTACCTTCAATGGCATTTGCGGAGGTATGGGTGGGAGGTGGGCGTCCAAGAGCCGCTCGATACGAAATAGTTCCACCTCATAACGTTGTTCCACTATCACACTAACAAGAAATGTACGCGTAAATTGGACACACACACATACACGTACATACATACGTACAACGTGTCTGTGTGAATCAACGTAGAGGTATCAGAAAAGCTGCTTTCTGAGTCGCGCTCCTCATATGGCAACGCGAACGATATTCGTTTATGCCGCAATAGAGAGCTTGTGTAGGTCGTTTAAAGGCCGTTTGCAAGCCGAATGCGACTCACTTCAACAATACGCCCATATTTTAGTAGGTATGTATGTGCATACGTGTACATACATATGTATGCCTGGGTGTGCTGGCTATTTATTCTCTGAAGACAAACTGAGTGGAGTTTGCAGATTTTCGCTTTGATTTCACTACCAAAACTGGACAAAAAGAAATGGTATGAATAGCAGTATATATGCACGTGTGTATGTAACAACCATATGCTTTCTCACATTCTCTCACTTAAGCTCACGTTGACTCTTCATTCTCTGGGCTTACAACACACTCTTGCAAATAAAGTTTTTTACCATTCCATTTATTCAATTGCAATTAAATTGGTATTCGTTCTCTTTCACCACCAGAAAGCTCAGAAACTCTCCCGACCTGCTTTACGTTTTTTATGCTCTCCCATGATGCGAGTACCACAAATCAAAGTCGAGGTCGTTGTACGACTGATGAAATGTTAGGTATGGCATGCCCCCACACACACCGGCGCTACTACTGTTACCGTCGATCTCACCCTCTTCCAAGCACACACCGTTAGCGCAATGTCTGACATGTCGATGACGATACCGTTTCTACATTCTAATGTAGAATTGTAATTTACAATGAATTCTTAATACTGTTGTCGTTGTTATTGGATTTGTTGTTGTTGTTATTGCTAGTTTGATGCTGCATTGCCTCACTGCAAGTGTAGTGCATTGTCGTTTTGAGCTGTCAAACCGGGTGAATTCCTAAGTTGATAGCAGTTAGATCCAAACCATTTGACGACAGTTTTCACGGTCCAAGTACTAGCAATGCTTTAAGTACTTACAATGAGTACTTTTTTCAAACAGTCAAATTTCTTAATAAATATTTTTGTAATCATACACGTAGATTAACAATTAGATAGTATTGCTAAAAGAAGAGAAATGCAATTCCAAATGTCATGATGATTGGTGTCATCAAGGAATCATAGAGATAGTTCTGCGAATGTTGTGTGTGTTTATTAAATTCAACAAAAATGTTTTTCTGTTATATTTCGACTTTATAGCACAAAATACGTATTAAGCAGAGCTAGCTGAGAGTTTTCGAAATCTGAAATATTTCATTTTAAGAACACATACGAACCGTATTTAATTTACACATCAGCAAATTTTTACCTTCACTTTTAATGTCCATCTGACAGTTCGTTTCTCTGAGCTCTGTTTACTTGATAAAACTTGCTACACAGATTCTTCGTCTTCAAATATATGCTATATTTTCACTGGTTAGTGAATAATTTATAAGTACCTCAAGAAAAACGACGAAACCGGACGAAAATTACTGTCACGTCGATCGAGTATTTCTCGAATTTTTGAGGTATGTCGAAATTTTTTCCAACTGTTTTATCCCCCAAATAATGACTGATTGATATTTTCATATGCTTAGAACAATTTTTTGGAAATTGTGAACTTAGATCAAAAATCTCTTATGTAAAGTATTCACTTGTTCCAAAACTAAATTGAATTTTCGAATCGGCCCAAAGCGGCTGCTTAATGTGCCGTGTATTCAGTGCTCAGGTCAATCCCGAATTATCTCTTGAAGACAAAAATTCTTTCAAAGCAAAATTGAAACTCCGTTAGAATGGAATATAAAATTCAAGTTAGAAATTATCAGAATGATATTTAGAAGTAAAAAAAAATACCAGATTCATTGATATTAAAAAAAACTTTTCTGCTATGCTTAAATATTGTAATTAGGATGATTTATCCATATCGACGGGCGATTGCGGAACTGATGAAGAATAACCGATGAACTTTTATAAGAAGAGATAAAAATTATAAAAAAATTCCATTTTTACATCTATGTACATATTCCAGATGTTGTCCGGTCAGATATGAGTACATAAATGATAAGAACGAATACTACGATGGTTATATGATATCTTCTTCATAACAGTCATGGCCATTTCATTAATCACTTGAAACTATTCTTATTACTTCTTATTATTTAAATTTTCTTCAAATGATGAACGTATAATGCATGCTCCCATACCAAGAACCAATCTAAATCTTATCGAAATAAGGACATATTCGCAAAGATTTTATGACACGATTCACTCTTTGATGAACTTGCTGAAGAATTTTATACGGAGTTTCAAAACTTTTTTAACACTACTCGTACACTTTTTCAAGCTGTGTTATAAAAAATAATTTTTCAAATCGTCTTCAAAGTTAATACTCATTATTAATATTTTGTTATGACGCAGAAAGATTGAACAAAATTTGAGAGATTAACTATTGAAAAATGAACCAGTTTATCATCTCCAACGATTCGAAGAACTAGTACTAATCTAGCCGACTTGGTTTTACCGATCTATCCTCTAAAAATATAGTTTTATCAGAAAAAAGAGCTAGCTGGTCTCGTATTGGAGGCGAGTTCGTTGCCTTATTGGATATGAAATATTCCAACTGTAATTACTTATAAATATTGTAAGTCACGGCTTGGATATTACTACTGGGTTTTTATTTAACTATTGATTTCCTTGTTTTCAGGAAAGTATGAAAATACGAGCACATGCAATTAAATATTTTGTTTACCAGGTACAATTTTTGCTATTACCATATTTTTAATTAACCAATTAAATCTAGTTAATGGAGATCTTGATGCCCTTTTCTGAATCAACATTTGAAAAGTTCCTCAGCAAGGTATAACTAAATGTGTTAGAAATTACATATCAAATTTACGTGCTTACCTTTCTGTAGATTTTTCGTAGTCGAGCAGTTCTCAAGTTGACTCGATTTTAACAATAAAAATATTATTTCGAGTGTACATTTTTTAGTTCATTTTGCTTTATTATATGTAATAATTTGAAGACACTATAATTTTTGGTAGCTCTTAAAAGTCTTTGATGAGCCGCTGCACACTTTCACAAGTAAATTTCAGCTTTATTCTTTTTTATTGATATAGTTCGAGTTTTTAAGCGTTTTGTTTAACAGAAACGACATTGGTAGTAGTCATTTTCACATTTCGATGAATCAAAAGCACTACTCACGATCGTCCGGTGCGCACGCATGAAAAATTTCACTTAGATTTAGTAGATTTAATTAACACAAGCAACTGAGTAGCGCAGCAAATATGCACTGAATGAGCATTGATGGCTTGGGCTATAGCTTTGCTAATTTGAGCTTAATAGTAGTGCTGGAGCGCTGGAGCACTACCATTTTATGGTAGTTCAAAACATTTACTTTGATGTGGGAAAAATCTGAGCTTAGACTACTCGATCGAATTTTTGAGTGTTGCGACACTGCGACGTTCAACGACCGTTGTGCGAATGAGCCAACCAAAGGCAAACGTCAGCCGATTAAGCCATAAACTTGATGAAATGCTTGAATAAAGGCAGTCTATGCGAATAAGCAGTTCGGTCGGTTGGCTTGTTGGCTGTCGAGTTGGTCTTCTGGGCTCGGGAGCGGATAAAAACGAGTCACAAATGCAGCGCGGCTATACACGACGTGGCGTGGCTTAAGATAGTTTGTGGCGTTAAGTGCACTAGAATACAGATAACGGTTCTGACCAACTAGTGTGGAAGAGCGTGCCAATTACAGCAAGAGAGCGCACCAAAGAATCGTGATAGCGAATGGGCTAGAGTCTGCGCTGCGCTGCCGTTGGTAATAGCTTCAGCTACGCTTGTGCCTAGCCATAGTAGTCAGTGCCTGAACATTTATTCATCCGAATATTTGGAGGAAACTAAATATGCACATATGTGGATAAGTATGTGTGTACATATATACGCGAGAATAGGAAACAACATAATTTTTTAAGCCGAACATTTGAATATGAAATATCTCAAATACTATGCCTGGAAGCTCGTCCAACCGTGTCTTTATTCAAAAAAGTTGTCGTTCTCAATCAAATGGCTCAGTAGGTCAGCTATATCATCTGCCCCTTACCACTGTGATTGCCTGGCTTAGTGCTAGGCTAATGAATGCACTTCACATATCTACCACTTTTTAGCCGATGCAAGACTTTATTTTTATATTTATTTTAAGAACTGAGTAGACTCAAGCGCCTAGACAAACGTGAGCGAGACAAATGCTTTTGGACGCGTCAAACGGATCCACAAAGGAACCGTTCGTGGTGAATGTTCCGTTTTAACTGATTTGCTTGCATGGTCTGCCACTACCGTTTTGGACTATCCCAATGCAAAATATCGTATTCATATTGCAACGCATAACAGGAAACCCAAGCCAAGTGTACAGCTTTTTCGTTTATGTGCACATATGTATGTATGCATGTGTACATAAATCCACGAGCGTTGCCTGTAGTGAACAGTCAAGAACTGGCAGGCGGATGGTGGATGGTGGATGGCTACAGTAGCCGCTGTAGCTGCTGACTTTGATTCTGGGTTTGGTTCTTGCTGCTAATGTCTGCGGCCGAGTCTTCCGATGCAGCGCTCAACTCGTGTTGCAATAGTCAGTGTTTTCGTCGGTAGCGATAACAACAACGGCTGTAATAAAGCAGATGTGTTTGCCGCAGTTGGGTTTTGGATGTGGTGTGATGGTAGAGAATGTTGATACTTTTTAGGCCCATATTTTGCGAATGCATACCACGCCGAAGAGCAAGTTCATGCGCATTTGAAACATTTTTGTATGTATGTATCGAATACCTATATGTTTCTTATGCACCTGAAATATTACTTCGAGAGGATTTGTCTCTCTTACAGCGCTCGGCAACTATCAGTGGATGTGCGGCGACGCAGTGTGTATGTAAACAAGTGTATTTTCACATATATGTATGTATTTGTATGTATATGTATGTATATGCTCATACATATGTACACATTTGTAGCTTTTGATATATATATATATGAATGTGTATGTATTGTGCTTTGTGCATTTACTTATATTTATACTTATACATACATATGTACATTAAAATAAAGCAGGTATGGCGCTCGCGAAAATAATGGATTGGCTCCCATTCCAGCGCTCATCTTCATTTCCTGCCTATTACTATCTTATCGACTAACTGTGCGGTCTCCCAACAGCACTTCGTTCAAATTCCGCATTCTGTCGCAGCTCACGAACACCACCAACGTTATAGGAATTCCCCGAATTAACGACTTCAATGGCACTGTGTGTATGTAAATATCTCGATATTTACGCTACTTCTACACACACACACATATGTTCATAATTTACACACCGTATTTACTGAACAATGAGGATGTTGACCGCCTTCGTACCACTGTTGGACTTTAGACAACGTTATGATTTTGAGTTCGTTGTTTTTGCATTGCATCACATAACTCGAGAATGTGAATTTTATCACGAGACAACAATATAAAACGGACGGCACGTGCTGTGTCGAATACTCTTACCCACTGGCCGCTCTCTTTTATGAGTTTTATCTCTTTGTTTACATTTCGAATACAGTTCCTGGTGCTAAGCCCAGGGATTTCTTGGCATGTTGCCACAAAAGCCATTTAAGTCCTGCCTCAACATAATTCAATTACCCAATTCGCGCTGAGTATTTATGTTTTTGCCTTCTTCTCTCATGCTCTCACTCTTGCTCTGTTGTTGTCTTTCATATACTCGTACATACGTGTACATATACCTATACATATCACGACATGATAAGGTGGATGCGCCTCAAGCACCCTATAAGTGTAAACTCAAAAAACGTTGGAACGAACAAAATATACACAAGATCATCAAGACCGCACCATTGTGAGTGATAAGAAAGCACTGACATCGAAATTAGACCTTTGATTAATATGGAGAAGATTGCTTATGGTGATCCCCAATAAGTTTTTTACTTTCCTGAATAAATATAAAAAAATGTAAAATTGAATTAGGATTGGGTAGATCTGAAAAGTATTTGAATTCTTCGAGTTAAATATTATTTATTACCAAAAGTAATGACCGAAATATTTTTGTCTGCAATAGGTGGTGGTTTTGCTCCGAGTACGAGATTCAAGGAAAGGGAGTCTTTGAAGGTGTTGACTGACTCCTGGTGAATGGCGTTCAGTTCTTGTTTGTACGCCGTCCTGTCCAGCGGTTGTTGCACATGTTGCTGGATAATGTCCTTCATTTCAGGTTCTCCCCTTCTGATGTGCCTAGGTGGAGGTTCAGCTTCAAAAAGGTGCCTACGGTAACATTCCAATAGGAACTGCTTGCACAGCAAAGCATTATGCTGTTTAACTCGTAGCATAGCATAGATGCTTCGCTGTACAAGTGATGCTCCGACGACATCAGGAGGTTTCCTGGCCTGAGGGCAAGCCTGTTGCTTTTTCATCTGCGTCTCGTTCGTTTGCGGTGCCCAGATCGGTGCAACATAGTTTACTACCGGCCGGCCAATTGCTTTGCAAACTGTCAGCAAGGTTTCTTTGTCTTTACCCCGGCTAGCGCTTTGAGTATTTTGTTGCAGTCCCTGAGTTTTGCGGCAATTGCGGTCGTAAGCAGAGTGAAGGAGCGCAGGCTATCGAGTGTGGCTCCGAATATCTTTGGGTTGTTTATAGTCGGAATTTTTACGTCATCGACCTTCACATCTAATTCAAGCCTGTATTCCTTCGTCCAGCTGGTGAAGAGGGTAGCCGAGGATTTAGTTGGTTGTATTTTTAACTGTCGTCCAGTGAAGAAGTGAGATAGGTCGGCAAGATAGCAGTTCACTTTCGAACAAAGGACATGAATATCCTGGCCAGATGCAAATATCGTGCAATCATCGGTATACGAGGTTAAGAAAACTCCTTCTGTTGTTGTAGTTGTTGTAACCGCAAAAATATTCCTCAAAGTAATTTTTGGGGAGTGTTGCGGTAGTGACAGTCTTTGGCCAGATAAAAAATCCTGGTCGTTCCGGTATAAAAACCCGACTGCCGCGGGAACTATTGGATTTTAGGCGCCTCTTATGACAGGCATGCCTTACCGCGAGTAAATTCTTGAACTCCTAACCCGCAGGAAACTCCTTCTCGTGGAGGACGGTTTTTCGGTATATAAAGATTAAACAGTAGTGGGGAGAGGACACAACCCTGCAGAGCCCCTATGTATAATTTTCCTTAGTTTCGATGTTTCGCCTCGAAATATTACCGATGATTGTCGACCACTCAGGTAGCCCATGACCCACTCCTGCAACCCCGGCGGTATTAAGGATTCCTCAATGTCCGTGAGCATCACTGTATGGTTGACGGTGTCAAAAGCTCTTGACAAATCTAGTGCTAGCAGGACAGTTCGCGCGCAGGGTCAGTTTTGGTTTAGGCCACTGACTAGTGTGAGTGAAAGTCGGGAGCTGCAAGGCCTCAAGTGCCTTCGCTACTGGGAAGAGGAGAGCTATCGGCCGATAAGACTCTCCTTTGTTGGCTGGTTTCCCCAACTTGAGTAGCAGGACCCCCCTGCCCATTTTCCACACGTCAGGTATCATTAGGGTGGTCAAAGACGAGCTGAGGACCTTAATGAGAAAGTGTGCTCCCGCTGGTTCAAGGTGTTATAGCATCAGCATGCTTATTTCGTTGGGGCCGATGGATTTGTAGGCTTTCGCCGTCCCGATGACACCCTGAACCTCTTCCCTGGAGAAATCCGGTGATCCGCGGAAACAGAGTCAGGAGTTCTGTCAATCGAATCGTGGCAATTATCCACAACTTTGGTGGGGGTATTATCGTTCATTTTGCGAAATGTCGAATCGTCTATCTGTTCCGCCAGCTCCATTCCTCTACGATCATTTGACAGGCTACAATGCCAAAGATCGTGGTGCGCGTTAAAGTCGGCCAAAGCCAAATGGTTTTCGCCTCTGAGGAGTGTATCTATATCAGGGCTATATCCAACTGGGAACTTGTAACAGGAGGAATGTATATATTAAATATCTCGAGCTCGACATCGCCTGACCGAAGAGCCATGCTCTGGCATTTTAGGGTAGTATCCCTGCGTTCTATGTTGCCGTTAATAAGACGATACTGCACGGTGTTGTGTAGGATGAACGCTAAGCCTCCACTATGGTATCGCTCGCGATCCTTGCGGATTATGTTGTATCCGGCCCGACTCAGAAGATCCGAGCGGGCGGTCAGCTTAGTTTCCTGGATCGCAGCAATTGACATATGCTCCCGGCTCATATAGTCGACTATCTCGTCGATCTTCCCCTGGAGTCCAGTGCAATTAAATTGTAGCAGTCGTGTCTGTTTCGCGGGGACGTTCGGGATGCGGGGGGTGAGGAAGCAATGTGCGGATGGAGAGTGTTTTTTCTGTATTACCCACTGAAATTGGTGCCGCACGTTGGTGTTAGTTGGCGGTGTTGTTGTAGAAACAGACGGGTCAAAAGCCTTGAAAAAAGTATTGTCTGTTTCTGGTTTCAAAATCGTGTAGGCCTGTGTTTTCATTGTAAGTCAGTTTGATACCCACATTGTAATATACCTGTCCCTCTCTTTCATTCCAAATATTTCTTTCGATAGACTGAGAAAGTCTTCTAAATTTTAGTCCAGGTGCAGTATTAAGGAAATTCCAACCATTTGCCACCAAGTGATTTTTGATTAAAAGCTGCACCTGCTGTTCAGTAGTTTATCAATATAAATTGTTCAAAAAATTCTTTGAAATTTAGCCCCGTATCGTCCCTGCTTTCTTCATATTTGACAGTAACAGGAAAAAATTTTGAATTTCTAATTGGAAGTCCTGGAAAGTACCTTATAAAAAGTTGAAATCGTTAAACCCGTTCAAGCATCACATCCATATGAAAAATATCCATATATTGGGAAAAAAATAATTAAAATGGAAGACAATAGGTAAAATTAGAGCCTTTTCGTCTAGCGAGAATGTGCTTGGGCTTATGACCGCCACATTGAAATCAGCTCCAATGAAAAGTTCAACAATGCCTAAGATGAGAGACACATTTTCGATGTCGACGATGTACGTGACAAGGCAGGCAAGGTATGTGCAGCAAAAAAAAAAGAGGTCAAGATGCATGAGTATGAAGAACTGAAGAAGCTGGCCGACAGGTTATGAGGCGACTTGCGGAAGGTTTCAAGACCGGCTCAAACTTTTGTAGGAACCAGAGAGGTGATCTAGAAACTGTTGTCCAGATTTATAATTGATATTCTTCCGAGATGGAGTCACAAAAGGTTAAGAAGTTACAGATATTTAAATTAACTCTGGTTCATAGAAAACGAATTTGTTAGAAATTATCGCATACCGATTTATTCGAACCTCCTCATAAGGTAAAATTTGATCCATTTCTTGGTTCCCTACTTTTATAAATCAAGAAACACAGAAAATTAAAATTTAATGGGGGATGTTTATTATCATTCAAAAGAAAATTCTTTGTTATTTATTTTTTCTTTCAAATGTTGGCCGCGGATGCGTCTCAGATGGTCCATCCGTTAAGTCCAATTTCGATAACTCGTTCGAGCATTTCGACTGATTTTTTGCTCCAAAGTCTGAATCGAAGCGGGATTGTCCGCATAGACTTTAGACTTTACATATCACCACAGGAAAAAGTCTAACGGTGTGATATCACACGATCTTGGTGGCCAATCGACCGGCCCAAAACTTGAAATTATGTGCTAACCGAAGTGTTCTCTCAATAAATCCATTGATTGATGCAATGTGTGGGAAGTGGCGCCGTCTTGTTGAATCCAAATGCCGTCGAATTCACGAATTTCAATTTCAGGCATGAAATAGTCAGTTACCATGGTGTGATAACGATCGCCATTGACGGTAACGTTCTCACCAGCAACATTTTGGAAGAAATATCGACCGATTATTCCACCAGCCAATAAACCACACCGTACCGTTGTTTTTTCTGGATGAAATGGCAGCTTTTGAATCTCTTCAGGTTCCTCTTCGTCCCAAATATGGCAATTTTGCTTGCGCCAGAAATTTGTTATCATCGCTGAACAAAATTTTGCTCGGAAACGTCGGATCGTCTTGGAACTTTCAAGCGACTTCGCTTGGAAATGTCGAGCGACTTCAGTTCTTGCACAAGCTTTTGTATTTATAAGCTTTCAATTTAAGATATTGACGTAAAATGCGCCAAGTCGTTCCATACATGAGTCCGAGTTGCTGCAAACGGTGCCGAATCGACGCTTCACGGTCTTTCTATACACTCTCAGTTACGGCCGCTATATTTTCTTAACCGCGTGCTGGACGAGGTCTATTCAGTCGAGTTTTTTATTGTAAATTTTTACTTCTTCATTTCCATATAAGACTGATACTTCCCAAATCGCTATTGTTGTGTTTCCTTTATTTCTGTCAAAAAAAAAAAAAAATCTTGAAAACGAGTGATTTTTTTGGTTATCTCGATCTCTTTTACTACAGCTAATTCAATAATCTTCAATATTTAATGCTATTTAATACTTTTTTTTTAATTAAATGTAATTTAATCTAACCTTTTTTATTATATACTTTTAGCTTACTACAATTAGTTCCCGCTTTGTTCTGTCCTTGCCGCTAAAGAAACATATGAGCTTACGTATACAATAGTACACGTCAATAATCCAGCTTCTATACATTTGTTCAAGTGCGAGTGTATGTAACAAATGAGCAGCAAAATATGCATTTTAATCAGAAGAGAGGGGTTGGCTTTTTAGTTGGCATTTACGCCTTACGATGGGGTCCCTACTTAACTTTTATAAAAAAGAGAGAACAATACCAACTACAAAAGGTAGTGCATCAGATTTACAACGATACCCCAAATAACAACCTTGCGAGACCAGTAATACTCACGAACAACAACAGTTAGCTTCAAAACGGAAACCACATAACCAATAGTACAAATGAAGCGCTCAGAGGATTCTTGGCTCTTGGTGGATGTGTAAGAATGGCCAAAGCGTGCACTAAACTGAACGGAATACTTCAATTTAGCCGGCGTTTTTCGATTGTTCGGCCCGAAACGAACTAAGTTAACAAAGAAACGGTGAGCTGCTCCAAACAAATATTATGTGGAGGCGCTCCGACAGCTGAACATACCGCTGATACCAAATTTGTGAGCAAAAGAGATTTTAAACACAAGAAATTGAGAGCACCTAAGAGCGTGCCGTATACATTATTCAAATCTTACTCTGGCTTGAGAGTAGTTTTCCCATAGTTGAATGGAGGAAACAAGGGTTGTTCTAAAATAAAAGAGCATTATTTCAAGCGTATATATGTATTGGACTTAGTATACGATTTGCTCCCATTCTGCTGCACAGAAGAATTGCATTGCTCCAGCACAAAAGCACGAATGCACCGCGAGAGCGCAACCATGAATTCATTAATTTACATTTACCAGGGCAATAATGATCCCCTGCCTCTTGTGGCCTTACGTTGGCTTGTATTAAGGCAGGTCATGCCTATAATTTGTCTTTCCTTTCGAAAGAGAGATATGCATAGCGCTGTCAGTTGAGTGAGCGAAAGCTGGCCTGAGATTTGGCGAGTCCTGGCGGCGGCAATGGGCTTAGTGCTGTACACATACTCATACGTGTAGACTAATTGTTGTAGTTACACACATTTTGTGCCAAACATTCAAATGCCAATGTAAAATATATTTATTTTAGTATTTATATGTACTTATTGGAAAATCGCTAATTCGCAGGCGTACAGCAAGTCACGCAAGTAAACGGATGTCTCATTCAGAGGTGTTTATGGGTGAATGTTTTATGACATACATATATCCAGACATACCTACATTCATACATGGAATATATGGTAAAAACAAACACATAGAGAGGCGGACTTATGCTTACATGCACACATTCATATATTATATACCTACATACGTGTATATAGATGGTGTACACCTGCGATTTTCCACACAAGCCCGCCGCGGCGCCTCCTTTGAACAATTACCAACCGCCCAACATCCGCTGCTTGTGAATCCCACTTAAGTTGGCGGCGTATTTGGATTCGCACGCTTAACTTTTGCAGCACTGGTGCATGCGTATGTGTGTACCGCTTAAGTGAACTGCAATTGGAGTAAGATGTTTCTACAATTAGGTTTTAGAATCAACAATACGTATTGCCAAGCGTGCACTTGCTCTCTTCGCCACCAGTTTTCCTATTGTCAACAGAAACTTTTAGCAAATATTTAATTAGACTTATCCGTTTTACTACAACTAACATGCATTTACATACACGTATGCATAAGTACACACACATATAATCTATATGTATATTAGTATGTATGCAGAATATGGCACCTGAAATTTTGAGTAAATTGTATGGGCGAAATTCTCGAGAGAATTAGTATGCATACATACTATACCTATGACATACATATGTACGTGTATGTAGATACATTTACATTTACGTTTACGGACAAGAGTGTAAATTTATAATTTCGTAAGTAAATGCACAAATATTATGTTTGTAAATACATGCAAAAAACATATCAATGACGTAACTGTAGAACTATAAACACGCCACGCTTACAGACAAGAAAATTAAATGTTCGTCTGTATACTAGTGTGGTCCAAATGGATTTATTTGCCTTCCATCGTGAATTGTATTTTTGTAATTGTCGAAATCCTGCCGAGCCACACCCATTTTTCGGTAAAAATATGCATACGAGTATATCGTAATATGGAATATTTAAAGCATTAACAGATTAAATTCAACCTAACTTCAAAAAAGTCAAAACAGGAGCAGTCGTCGTGTGGAACATCAACCCTGCTTACTAAGATAGCGCCTTGATGTCTAATTTTTATACTTCAACTAGTCCTTTGAACGGCAAAGATCTAAAATCTCTCAAGTTTTGAAATATCGCTGATTTCTGATAGTTACAACTTTTTTTTTGTTTTTTCGATTTGCTTTAAAAAATTATATCCCTACAAAGAAAATTTGAAAAATGGAAACGACCTTGTATTCGAGTTACGAATATTTTAATATTGCCAAAATAGCGTCGGACCTTAAAAAGAATCCCATAAAAGTCATCACTTTAATGAAAAAAAAAAAACAGTAATAATAAGGACATAAGGGCGCCGCATGACGCACGGAATGCGCCAAAGCATGAATTGCAGAAAATTGTTAAAGCCAGTTTGCTCTAAAAAATATTTCAGAAAATAAAATTTTGTTTCCCTGTTAATTGTTATAAAATACTCTAAAAATAATATAGACCTAGTCCCGACGGTCCGCAAGACCAAGAAGTAAGTATAGAACAGGGGAGAGCGGCGAACAAATACTTTAATCGCCTTTTTTCAACTGGGTGACACTGTTATTTAGAACCATGGAACTTATCAACATGAACTAAACGGCGTTTTACTCCTAACATGTCTCTCTACGGTCGGTGTTACAACCAAAAATATTCATTGTTATTTAAAAAATTTATAAACAATTAAAACTGAAAAAAGGGTAAAAAAATTAAAAATTCCGCCATTTTGTTGTTTTTTTTTTTTGGTGAAAATGTTTCATTGTAGTTCCGGCTATAGCCAATGTGATACAGAAAAAGAAAACGGTTTGGGTTTTGCATTCCGATGATTCGTTTTACAGTTATCGTGTCATTCACCAACAAAAGGAAAGTGTTTCAGCAGCAAAAAAAAATTCAATTAATATTTTTTTACGTCTACTTATCTACATAAACTTTGATTTATAAATATTTATTTTAAATAAATAAAATTTCTCTAAAAAAATTCTTTAGCTGAAATATAAGATTATTTTTGCTACCAAAGAAATTTACTGAGTTACTTGAGAAGTTAGTATAGTAGTTTTTGTTACTAAAAGTGAGTCTTGTCGAATCAAATGTGCTCGAATAACAAATTAAATATAGACATAAACGGCGAATTGGCTTAGAAGTTCTACTAAACAAATTATTTCAAGCATTTCTATACTGAGGAATGTTATGACGCGAATCCCGTTGAAATGTCTCAAAACGTGAAACAATAAATATAATTTAAAAAAAAACTAAAAAACACGCTTTTAAAGAATATTAAACTAAAAAGTTGAAAATAGTTTTGGATAATTGAGAGAAAAGCGTGGGGCGCTCGATATATGGAAATTATGGCACAATTTCAACTTTTTAGTTTAATATCCTTTAAAAGCGTGTTTTTTTAATTTTTTTTTAAATTATATTTGTTTTATATATTTTTCTAATTAACTCTATTTTGATTTTATTTATTTTTTTATTTTCTCTGAATTAATTTTGTTAATTGTAACGCCACGATGTATGCAACGGTTCGCATTTTAAATATCTCATATTGGGATCGCATCACAGCTAAAAGAGTTACTAACTGACAGACAGACATACAAGTGAAGCTAATATAAGCATGTTAAAAACTGTTATCAACGTACTAAATTTCATCAGAATGCACTTAAACGTTGCATACTGCAAGGACAAGGTCCTGGTGCTGTAATTAATAAATTAATTTTTCCGTACGGCATTGAATTTGAACCCTATTTTGTTTTTGTTAAGTCATCTTTACCAGGTTTGTTTGTTGAAGTGTGCCGGTTTTACTAGTAGATGTCGCTAGCAATATGTATAAATTGACATTAACCTACAAAAATACGCAAGTCACATTCCGCCAAAATAATAGCGTCATATTTGTTTACCTCAGTGAATATATCGAGTTTCGTTCCAAGTAAATCGCATTTGCGGCATTCGTTGCTTTTCTTATTTCATCAAAAGAAAAAGCAGCTGAAGCTCACCGGTTGCTGGTAGAAACTTATGGTGAACATGCTCCAGTGATTAGAACATGTGAAGTATGGAAAATGGGTGCCACACCAGCTGAACGATAGACAAATGGAAAATCGAAAAACCGTTTGTGAAATGCTACTTCAACGATTCGAAAGGAAATCTTTTCTGCATCGAATTGTCACGGGGGACGAAAAATGGATTTATTTTGAGAACCCGAAGAGAAAAAAATCATAGCTTTTCTCTGGTGAAGCTGGCCTATCGACTGCAAGGCCAAATCGCTTTGGCCGTGAGACAATGCTCTGTGTTTGGTGGGACCAGTGTGGTGTGGTGTACTACGAGTTGTTAAAACCTGGTGAAACGATGAACACGGATCGCTACCGACAACAAATGATCATTTTGAATCATGCGTTGATCGCAATACGGTCGGAATGGGCCCGAAGACATGGCAAAGTTATCTTGCAACATGACAACGCGCCGTCTCATACCGCTAAACTGGTGAAAGACACATTAAAAACACTTAATTGGGAAATGTTATTGCACCCGCCGTACTCTCCAGACCTCGCCCCGTCCGACTATCACCTTTTCGCATCGATGGGACACTCCCTTGCAGAGCAGTGCTTCGCTAATTTTGAAGAGGTCGAAAAATAGCTCGGTTTGCCTCGAAAGAGAGAAATTTTTTTTGGAATGATATCCATAATTTGCTTTAGAGATGAGCGAAATGTGTAGAAATCAATGGTCAATACTTTGAATAAAAAAATTTTGAGATTTCTCTGAAAACTAAGTGTTTTCCTTATCGAAAAAACCAACAAACTTCAACTGACACACCTGGTATTCAAGTATTTTTATGTATCTGTTGATATTAATGTTACATAGTTTAATATTCATAGTGGTACAATTAATAGCGGTATAATATATTAGTCGATTTACATATATAAATATTTTCAGCAACGCTTGGACCTATGCAAAAATGTTTCTTGTGTAAGATGATGATTGAAGATACTTTCGTCAGAATACCACGGTTCTGCATTAATTAAGGTGAAGAAACAATCCATTCAACGCATGGCACCAAGTTATAAAATTATTTAAATTGGTTTGAGATTAATTAGGCTATAAGTTTTAAAAAGATTTCAAAGATCGCTGAAGACAAACCGATCAAAACCCAAACTACTTTAAATGAATTTAAATATTAATTGAACTAAAAAAATTGCGCAAACATATTCGAGATATGTCATCATTTGATGTAGTACTTCTGTATGTCATTACATAAGATCCATACTATTAGAAGAAATGATATATTAAACCCTTGCAACAGGTGCAACGTACCTTCATAGCGATGAGTATTACTTTCATAAAAGGCCTAGAATTCGTCCTCGATATTAGGCTAAATAACATTCACGTGATGTATGGAGCAGCGTCAACAGCTAGCCGCCTAAATGTTCTACACAGCTGGATTCAGTCCCGGCATTTAGAAAATTATTTGAGAATCAAGCTAAACGTAAAATGGAACCTTGAATCGGTAACTTTATGCCGCATAAGTGCCACCAGCTCCTTCCCTCATAGGGAAGAATGGATAGTTTTAAATGTGGGACAGGCATAGAAGCAAAAGCGTTATTCTAACTGCCAAAAGAAGAAACACAGACAATATCAGTTGGGACTAAGGACACACGAATGTAGAAATCTGGCAAGCTGGCTCGCATTGCCGAGGCACAATCGACTAATTCAGACCCTTCACCTCTTTCAAATGTCGTTCAAAGCGGTGAACCATAGAAGAACCTTAAGGTACGTTACTCTTCCAACGTAGTATGCACCACTAAGCTAATGTGGGGCAAAGTGCATAATAGACAGCCAAACTATTACTTGCATCAAGCAAGTTATATACTCTGAGATTAAAATAGTATAGCTTGTGAACAGAGCATGCACAGAGAATAACGAAACGCTGAAGCACTACCTTTGCGAATGTCCAGCCTTCAGCCAATTGATACGTCACATATTTCACGATGCTCCCAGTTCCAGCCTTAAGAAGGAGGGCACGCATGTGGAATAATTTAAAATAAATTATAAAATCGAGCAAAGTTTTTCGCTATGTTTAGTTAAAATAGAGGGAAAGAATAATGAGCGTGCCCAATGACTTAGATTCGGCCGTTAACTGCCATCTCCCTCTTTCAACCATTAAACCAACATGGCTGTTGGAACAAAGAGATAGTGCAATTAGAGTTAACGAAACCATAACACATCTAAGAATCACATAAACTCACAAAATAATTATATTGCCCAAGACAAGTCTTGTTGGATTTTTTTTTTGCTATTGGGTATTTCTAGGGCTCGGATTACGGAAAAAATATTAGAAGATCACTTTTACTTTTGAGAATACATAGTTATTATTATTATTATTTTGATAAGGAATACTTCATTATTAAAATAGAGGAAGCTTCAGTGAAGCCACTCCGACTCGGTTAAAGGGTCCGCTGAAGTTTAATTGCAGCATCTGTTCACTAGAGGTGCGGTCTTGAAGCAAGCGGCTTGCTATACAAATGTGTAAAAAATTGAAACTTACTCGCCTAGCGAGGTTGTGTGCTTGGTTTAGGACCCGCCACGTGTGAAACCGTGCTGTTTCGTGCCCCGGCGGAAGAGAAGACGATGTGACCCAGGAAAGCTTTTATGAGCGCCTGGAGCGTGAAAATCCAGGGTGGGAAAACAGGAAAACTTCGGCACAATTGCCCAAAAATTCAGCCTCCACAACGAAATATCCCCAAATGGGTTGAGGCTGATCGACATTGCCGGGGTTCGAAATATGGTTGTCTGTAGTACTAGACTCCAACAAAAGAAAATACATCAAGCTAATTGGCTGTCCACTGATCGAAAAACTCAAAACCAGATTGATCATGTTGTGATAGACGGACGTGCGTACACTCCGTGTACCAAACATCGACTCCGATCAATATCTTGTTGCAGCGGAGATACACAAGCACCTCAAGGAAGGTTCCAAGTCGATAAGCTGCAATCACAACAGATCATATATATATAATTGGCGCTTTGTAACCGCTGAAGCGATTTTCGGCCGAGCTCCTCCTCCAATTTGTGGTTTAGCGTCTTGAAAATTTAGCGTAATTTTTTATTTGTATTAATTTTCTATAAATTTTTGGATGTTAGTACGACACCGGTATTTGAACCCGCGCCTTCCGAATGGCAGTACGCAATGCTAACCACTCGGCTACCGCGGCCGCCTTCACAACAGATTGCTGAATGATTTTCTACTCATCTTCTACTGCTGCTCTCTGAAAGCACTCTACGAGTGCGGCGACTCTTGGAGGATCCAAAGAGGTGATCTAGCGACTGTTGCCAACAGTATATTGAATTTATTGAAAGACCACTTCTCCAGCGAGTTTCATTCCCCAAATGATAACGATGGAAAAGATGTTGCTCTACTATGAGAAAGTTCGAAGAGCAACCGCCCGCTTGAAAAAATCAGAGCTACGGGGGCCGAGGGATTGGAGACCGAGATATTCAAACATGCTGGCGAAGAACTAATAAGGTGCATTCACCAACTTCTTTTCAAAATTGGCCGGATGTAAGCAAGCCTGACGATTGAAACCTAAAAGTGCTCTGTCCAATCCGCAAAAAGGGAAGCCCTAAAGTCCGCCTCAACTATCCTGGGATAAGCCTCCTCAACATCAATGACGCATATAAAGTCCTAACTAGCATATTGTGTGAAAAAATAAAGCCTACCGTCAACTTCATCGGCTTTTAACTTTAGACCACATATTCACATTGCGCCACTTCTTCGGAGATTTTAAAGCCGCCTTCGACAGCAGGAAAAGGAGCTGACTCTTCGCCGAACGCCACGCTATGTCTTATTGTTTAAATTCTTTAATTTGTTGCTGCAGAAAATAATAAGAGCTGCACAGCTGAATAGAGAAGGTACAATCTTCTATAAGAGTGTACAGTTGCTGATGTACGCCGATGATATTCATATTATTGGCCTCAACCGCGCCGTTAGTTCTGCTTTCTCTAGACTTAATAAGAACGAAAGATATGGGTCTGGTAAGGGAAGAGGGCCAGACGAAATATCTCCTGTCATCATACACATCGCATTCACAGTCACATTTTCAAGTCGTAGATAATTTCATCTATCTTGGAACTAATATTAGCAACAACAGAATGTAAGATTGGAAATCCAACGCAGAATCACTCTTGCCAACAGATGCTACTTTGGATTGAGTAGACAAGAGAAAAGTAAAGTCCTTTCCCGACGAACGAAATCCAAACTCTACAAGTGATTCAGCGTTCCCCTCGTGCTGTATAGTGCGGAGGCATGGACGATGATAATATCTGATGACTCGGCGTTAAGAGTTTTCGAGAGAAGGGATAAGAATACTCCAGCTTTGAAAATTTTCGGTGCAGTACCAGCCGGTGGAAGCAGATGAAGAGGAAACCTCCTCTGCTTTCTGACTTGGTATTTCCAATTGGCGCGAAAAGAAAAATTTAATGCCACAATCTTTTTAACTCGGCTAAAATCGCGTAAGCGGTGTCTACGCCAGTAAAGAAGAAGGAGATACCAGGTGAAGACGCAACCCTGCCATCATCATTTAGACCAATCAGCCTGTTGCCTTGCTTATCCAAACTTTTCGAAAGGTTTTCAAAAATTACTCCTTTTCTCCATCGATTTGGATTTCACAAAGAATTGGCACTTGAATAAGTAAATCCCATAACTAATGAAATAAGGAAAGCTTTCGAATTCATAGAGTATTGCTCGGCGTTTTTTTTTTGATGTAACGCAAGCATTTGACAAGGTGTGACATGAAATTTCATGTCATGTCATGTTTCATAAAATTAAACAACTACTACCTAACCAATTCCATCTCATCTCGAAGTTTCAGGTCTATATCAGTGGTTTAGGCTGTGGGTTGATCCGTCAGTCATTCAGGACATTTATACTTTTATTTTATGCTTTTTGTTTTCGAGGTGAAATATTCGATTTAATTTGGAATTTATTTAGTAGTCGTTGTGTAAGATATTAGTTTCGACAACCTCTAGGTTAAGGATATGCTATTAGGCGCTAAATAAGTTGCTCTATAAAATATTCCAACATTATATTAAGGCAGACATTTTTCTTCATACACCACAACACCTAATGGAATGCTTATGTGCATAGGTGTGTATGGTATAACTGTATGTATATTCTAGTATGTACGAGTACATAAGTGTGACTCTTCATTTCCACTTTCCTCCACTGCACTACTCTCAACGTAATTCATTCTTTGTATTCTTATGAACTTTGGTGCTTTTGGCGCTCTTTAGCCGCAAGGACATTATGCATATTTCATCAGTTTATTCCTTCAGCGCGGACACCAAGCAACAGCAGTAAAATCGCAAAGTAGAAAAGTGGAAAAGTAGTCGCAGCAGCAGCAGCAGAAGCAGTAGAAGCAGCAGCAATATCATCATTAGTCATCATCAAAGAAGTGGCGAATGCGTCTAAGGCGTGAAGTAGTACGTGCACGCTTGACACTTTGACGCCCAGGAGCTTTCATATAAATGTATATGTATGTAGCCATCAATATATGTATGTACAGAGCACATCTCATACCTATAGATGTACAGACGAGTATGTTGTACTTTCAGTTAGCTAACGTTCGACGGTGTCAGAATTTATCTGCAGAATAGTGTATTTGAATATAAGTTACACGTGTACCATTGAGTATGTGTGCATCTACATACGTGTACGTGTATGTATGTATGGGTTATACATTCGCAACTGTTGTTGATGTTGGAAATGTTGCAAAGGTGTCACGTTGTTTCAAGCGTGACACAATTACTACATAACACAACGCAATGATGACACTTTGATGTGCGGCCTGCGAGGCAATTTAACCCGCGGAAGAGCATCAGGGGTGACATTGTCGTTTAATCAAAAACTGGATTTTCATCGTATACTTCTTTTTATAAATTGATATATTTGTATGTACATTGGCTATAATAGAAAATAAGAAAATTCTTTTAATTTTAATTCCATAAAGTGAAAGCAGCCTTTCTATTTTAAGAAAAAATACTGTTGGCAGACATATTTTTTCAGTTTTACGCATTGTTATTAAAAGTTAAAAACATTTACCTATATTTGTTGTGAAACCATCACCATTACTATTCAGAGTCTGCTTTAAACATGAAAGTATACACTCACCTGATGATAAAAACCAAACCAACATTTATGGTACATCGGTATAGTCGAAATGATGAAAGGAGTGTATATTACGAAGGGGTATGCCCATTTTTCTGTCTTCTGAATACAAAATAGTCATACATAATAAATTTACTTCGGTTGGCCTGCTTTGCTTGACCCCTTAGAACCACATTCCTTCTTTGAAATAAATCCTACGGTGTCCATACCAAGTGATAAACTAGAAGAAATACACTTAAAAAAAATAATATTAATACTGTTACATTTTCCTTTTTACATTATCAATCTGATTTTGTATAATTCTCCCGAAAAACATATAGATTAACAATGAAACCATATTTTAAAATGGTATAATCTTGCCGACTTCTAACTACATTTCTCCATGTTTACAATAAAGTTTGTGCGAGGTTAAGGATCCTGGGGTAAATCGAGTAAGTTTACTTTTAACAGACATAGTAGCCTAATTAGTACATTTCAAACACTTACTTATTACTAGGAATTGTGAAACCTGCCCATGTATTCTTAAACTTTTATATAGAGCTCTCATTCGTTCTAATTTGAAATATACACTCTTCTCTGGGGATGAAGTCGTAAGGATTGAACGGGTGCAAAAGGATTTTCTTTAATATGTTCTACACCCCTTAAGGTTCGATGATCCGATTAAGGTTGTTAATACAAAATCTTTTGCTAATCAAATCATCAGATGTGACTTTGACACCTCTTTTCTTTTGAATAGATTAAATTTCGACATACTTTAGCCTAATCTTTGCAGGTTTTTGTGCTTTTATGTTGTTAAATGTAAAACAAAATATTCGCAGAATGCTCCAGTTGGAGCTGTAATTGATTTTATTTTACTGTCGATCACTATCCATATATTTCATATATTGTATTTGATTTAAATATAACGCGTAATTTCTAGGCTGTTGATAGTTTGTAAATATTTTGTAAGAAACCATTGTTCATTGCTATGAAGCTATAAGTAAATAAATAAATAACCTACTGTGCTGCACCTAATGCTTGTTTGACACTTTTTTGCGACAATATAAGGGTTAAGGTCTTTTAGTGCACCCCGAAGATTTGTTTGTATACAAGAAGTCGCGTTGACAAAATCCCGAGGGCATAAAATAATTAATTGTGCAATTGATGCGTTAAGAAAACATACTAACTGTGCCAACAGGCACTTCATTCATTGTTAATTCTGCTTATATAACTAATATCGTTTAAAAACAAAATGCTTTAGCTGAAAATATTATAAACAAATATTTTAAAGTCATATTCAACATTTTATTGTGAAATTACACAAATCGCTCAATTCTAATCCGAATTGTATTATTTCCATTACATTTTATAATTAGAGTATGGTCGATATTATTTTCAGAAAATAATTTTTTAACCAGTTTAAAAACTAATGATTTTTTTATTTTATGATTTCAGAGAAATTTCCTAAAAAATTTTCCTTTTATTATTGGTAATTGAGACAATTTTTAAAAAGAGAAGTCTGGGACTTACGGAGGGGTTTTCTGTTCTCGAAGAGAGGGAGCATAGTTGTTAATTTTGCTATATTCCAGTAGTGAGTAAGTTGTTTTCGAAAACAATTGATACAATTATATTAAAGAGTAAAAACACTTTGAGAATGTGCAAAATCAAAAATTATCACATTATAAAAAAAAAGCTAAAATGATATTGACAAAAATAGGCGAACATTAAATTATTGAAATTAGAAAACAATCCAAAATCCAGTACAGCCATCTTTGAAAAATATTGAAGCTTTTTTGAGCGTAAACAGAAATTTAAATATATATACCTATATATAAATGAAAATGCGCAAAGTAATTATTTACTATGACTCGGGTGCATTGAGTACAATAATTCGCTGACGTTATTTGGTAATGAGTACTTTGAAACGACAAAATGTGCGTTCCCTGCGACTAAAGTTATGAAGAATCTAGTGTAGAAAGCAATCGGATTGAGTGGAGTATGAGTTTTCAAATGTCCTTTACCGAAAACTTAAATTGGATGTATTTTAGTTATTTAGTTAGTAGCGCTGAAGCGCGAAAACCACTTTTTGCTAGCAAAACATATATTCGATGTCAGTCCTATTAATATAAAGATGCTCGTATATACACATACCAGTTTTACTTCCTTAGCTTCATTTAACTATGTGAGGATTATTAAAAAATAATTAAATTTTCGCCAAACCAAACTAAAAACAGTTAAACATTCTCAGAAAAATTAAAATAGAAAAGGTCTAATCTAAACATATATATTTTATATGTAAGTGTGCTCTACCTAATCCACAGAAAAGGAGGCGCTAAAGTCTGCGTCAACTACTGGGGAATAAGCCTCCTCAATATCAATGACGCATATAAGGCCGAATCGAGCATATTGTGTGAAAAACTAAAGCCGGAAGGTAGCTCTATAAAATAGGCCATACGTTGGTTAATAGTTAACGGACTTAAGAAAAATTCGGTATCGTGGGAAGCTAATGCATTTTACATATCTGCTGCGTTTGATTTAAAAAAATTAATACAAGAAATTAAAAAAAAAAAAGTTTGTTTTTTATTAAAAAATTGTGATTCATATTCCCAAAATTTTTTTAACCAAACCATATTTAGCAAAAAAAAAGTAATGAATTACCTTCAAAATTTATTTTTTTCTGGAATTTAAACTGAGAAGGTCACGAAGGAATGTTTGAATTTCAGCCAAATAGGAAGCCATCGAGCAGAAGCCTCATACGTTTAATATGAAATGGCCGATGTACAATATGTTTTAATTTCAAATAACCTTACACTTTAATAGCAGTGCGGAAATAAACATAACATTTTTCTGACGAAGACCCTGCATAAAACATTGTAGAGAACAAAAAAAGATAGAAATCTTAAAATAACAAAAATATTCCGGTTCGGCTAATAAACAAATGGCATTCTTTGACAATACTTGGCGGTTTGTCTGCGTGGCTTTCCGAAAATTCTATATAAATTGTTCTGACAATATGAGCAATCTGTGGAACTAAACCGTGTTATTTTCAATTCTGGACGTTTTCTGTTAAATAGTTTACAATAATTTTGTGCATCTTCGTTTCTGGACTCTTGAGTTTCTTCCATAAATTAACCAATAGGAAGAATAGAAGATACAATTATTTTCTTTCCATGAAACCTAATTTTATACACAGTTACGGATAATTGGTATCACATATTCGAACAAGTACTATTCCTTGTATCTGTGGCATATTTGTCAAAAGCTGCAGAATTTATTTGAAATCCATATCCAATACAAGAAAGAATAGTATAAAATCTTTTCAAAAGTTTAATATTTATCCTTGTAATGTCTGAAGTTTTAGCGTATCTGAAAAAAAAGTTTCGCCGTATTTCCATTTCTCCCGGTCTTAGTTTAATTTGAGAAGAGATATATAATATGCACTCCAAGCCTCTTATCCACGAATGTAAAGAAGAAATTCCAAATGCAAGCCATCCTTCGGCAACTTTTCGGTGGAACACCACATATAGGTATAACACATTTGATATGATTTATTAGCCAATAGGGCATGCACCTCCCTTGAATTAACAACCTGTGTTTCTTTATTAAACAAAAATTTTATCGGCCTATAGAATCTCCTAAAAGAGAGAACAGATTTACTCCATACCATTACTTTTCATTCATTCACAGTTTCGTACCTTTGAGGAAGGACAAGTAAAATAAAAAACATACTAGCTTCTGATATTCTTTCTTACATTATTGCTTGTAATTGTTATGCTGAATTCCATGACAACCCCATTCTATAATTGCACTTAATTCTTTAATTCTAGGAATGGACAGCAACGCATCTTTCTGAGCAATATACAGGCTTTTCAAACTATGATCCATTAGTGATTGCAAATCAATTTCAGCACCGTCTCTGTTACGGATATTCCTTCGGGCAACACACAAGTTTTGGTGTTTTTAAACAGTTGTTTGAAGGATATATATTTTTTAATTCAGGAGTACACTTCCTGATCAAGTCATTTTGACAAGTTGAAATATGTGAATCCACGATCGCTATCATTGCTTGGTCTGGTGACAAGCTATCAATACTACTCCCATCTGATAATCGGGATTTCTTCAAATCGGTGCGCCTTGATGGAGACCTCGATGACAATTCTTGAAATAATTTTGCAGAATTCCGTTTCCTAGAAATCCTAACCTTCATTTCCGGTGCCATTAGCAATTGGTCATTGTTAATATTACTTATAAGTTCCATGGCCATTCGTATTTTTGAACGAATAGATAATTCACAAATGTCATTCCTTGGTCTTCCCCTCTTAGAAATATTATGAGAAGTACATTATATGGCTCAATGAGACAGTGGCTACGCTGGCTGAAAGCACTCTTGTTTTCAAAGTATTCGATGCAGTACCCACTAGTGGAAACAGAGGAAGAAGAAGACCTCCACTTCGTTGGAAAGATCAGGGGAGCATGGAGAGCGACATAATTTCACTTGATAGTTCTAACTGGCGCGAAATAGCGAAAAGTAGAGATGAATGGCGCAATATTTTTAATTAAGCTATAACCGCGTAAGCGGTGCCTACGCCAATAAAGAAGAAGATGCAACTCAATATCAATCAAGAAATCTGTCAATGTAATTTTTTTTACCACCAATCAGAATTCATCCTTCCCAATCATGGTTGGAAAGTTTCCATGTTTAGTCAAACTTCAAAAAGCGCATTTCGAGAATCTAACATCTTTGATTTGTAAAAAAAAATCGAGCAAAATCTGAAAATAGGTATGCCATAAAATAAACGAATACGTGTTCGGCGTTTCGCTGTAGCTCGTCAGAATTTTTGGAAAATTGGTTTTTATAGTAAGCTTCAAAGGATCGTGGAGGTTCACTTTAATGTAATACTATTATAAGAAGTTGTATAAAACAGAATGGGTGATTTGATTTTAATTCTTAAGCCAGTTTTGAAAGGGTAATTAAATGTAGAATCTCTTTTTAAAGGTTATTATTCATGTAAGGTTAAAAATTAGCTAAAAATGTACGAAATTCATTAAAGTTTCAAAAATAATTATAAAAATACGAAAGTGAACATAAAATCTTAACTTTGTTTTGTGTTCAAATTGTTGGTCGTTTATTTTATAATGTGTAAGCTTCAGCTTCATGTCTATTCCTTTGAGTCGATTTTGTATTGTAACAATAGCTTTATGGAAACGATTTCTTTAACAATATGTTTGTAGTTAACCGCATTCGCGACTCGGTTCCCACGTCACTAATGACAGTCATAATTAATGGTCGTAGATAGCTTCGTTTATCTTGGAACCAGCATTAACACCAACAACAATGCCATCCTAGTCCTGGAAGTCTGCTGTTGAACAGTTCCTTATTAATTGGGATAAATTCAATCGTGGTTCAAATAAAAGATATTTTAATAGAAGCAAAAACGAATTAGAGTTTTCGAAATGAAGTACGTGGATTGACTATCAGCAGCCGGAGCGAAACTCACCTCGAAATAATACATTTAAGACAAGAATTGCATTTAGCAATTAACAACACCGTCTTTGTCACAGAGAAGATAAGTTTTCGATAGGAAAACAGCTGATCACTGGCAAGTGTTTTGATTCAATCTCTTTTTTCTTTCTCTCTTAGTGATTAGCGAAACACACGGTACGATGTCAAAAAATGTCTAATAAATTTCTTACAATAAATGGTTTTAATTTAATATAGAGAGTTTGTTTTTTGTATGTATATCTCGACCAACTCTAACGGAAAACATAAATTCATTTTGTAAATAAGCAGACACATCCTTAGTATCTACATAGAATTAAACATAGATCTCGTTAGTAAATAAATTTATAAAACAAATCTAAACATCGGTTTGATTACTTATATACATATATACTGTTGACGCTTTGTAACCGCTGAAACGATTTTCGGCCGAGCTCCTACTCCAATTTGTGGTTTTGCGTCTTGATGTTTTTCCAAGAAACGCAAGGACCAACAGTTTATACTAAGCCGCCTCCGAATGGCTGATGGTTTATTATGAGGAGCCTTTACTTCATGTCAGAAATATACTCAACCCCTCCGAGTATATTTCCATTAAACTTAATTTAACTTAATTTATTATTTACATTTTTTTCTATATTTTCAAATGTTGGTCATATCAGGATTTGAACTCGTGCCTACCGAGTAGAAATACGCAATGCTAACCGCTAGGCTAGCGCGGCGGCTAGGCAATAATTGCTGAATTTACCTTTCCGGGCTTAATTTTGTCATTGCATCTTATCCCTGAAGATTTCATGAAACCAAAAAGAACTCAGCACTTAGGCTTCTACAAAATTGCATTGCACACTCAATTTGAATTGAAATGTGAAGCAAAATTGAAAATTTGGTTATTTACAAGTGCTTGATGGATTCCCATCGGAATTTTTGACAAATTGTATGCAATAAAACATTCACTTCAACAAATTGACCATCACATACATCATTCATTTACTCTGAATCAAGTTTAAGCTAACATGCCTTTGGTTGCCTCTCCAATAGGTAGATATGTAAGTACAAACAAGCATTCCTTACATAATACTCTATGTAGTTATGTACATACTCGTATATACGAGTAAAGATACAAAAGTTGACAACATGAGGATATTTTGCAAAAACTTATTCTTTTTACCCACAGCTTGGTTGTAGGCTTTACCGTCAAAATATAAATAAATAAATTAATTAAAGAATAAATAAAATAATATATATATGTATATAAATATAAATATATATGTGTACGTACGTATATGTATATGTATGGTATACATACGTAGTCTTTTGACATTACTTATTAACTCAAAATATTGCTTATACGCCATGACAACTCTCTGCATACTGGCAAAATATAATATATGAGTGGACGCTAGTCGCAAAGCTGTTGGTAAAATGTTCGACATACTGACTAAGCCATGATGGCCTATAATCCGACAATTATCGTAGAAACAATCACGATAGAAATCTAACTTTTTAGCTACGCTATAAGCATTTGCTCTAATATTTTAATGTTTTCAAATTAAACTTATATGGAGTGTCAGCGAAACACATGTGGCAGTCCACATTTGCTTAAAACTAAACCTTTTGCTTTCTTTGGCTACACTAACTAGGAAAACACCTCAGGAGTACAAATATTCATTGTAATACCTAGTTCTAGTTCTTTATTGCAGAGGAAGACCCCCACTTTGTTGGAAAGAATGCGTGAGAAGTACTGATTCGGAGAGAGTAAAAAATGTATATTTATTTTGTTACTTATAGGAGTGAAACAGACACAGGAAAAGGGTTATTCTTTCTTCCTGTTAATACCGTAAGTACCCTAAAAGTTAATAACAAAAACTGTGACCTCCAAACAGAGATTGCAACCAAACAATTATTTGAACTAAGTAGTTCCCTATTATAGATGCATTCAGATATTATATCCATAAACTAGGTATGGCGGAAACGAGTGATTGCAGAGTGCACACGGATGATGTTGGAATGCTGGAGAACTAACTTTATGAGTAATGACCTTTGGGCAATTGAACCTCCATCACGATATACCAAGCTCCAACATAAATGCGAAGGAATATCAACGTAAAAGGTACACTTCCTATTACATAACTTATAGAACAAAACCCTTAATACGAGAGTGAGATGCCACACAAAACAGATTCGTGGAAGTGGTGAACACCAGTGTTGCCCCCATAAACTATCCCAGCTATAGGGCTAGTTCGGGACAACATGGGCGTTGCGTGCAGGCTATTGATGAGTACAGGCATCACAGAGATACATGAATTAAAATTATAGAAAAGCTTGCTCGCAGTTGCTTGGTGGTTTGAAATTTTTGAAAAATTGAGGATAATATCAAAATAAATATGTATGCTATTATACCAACATACATACTGGAGTAAATTCATACCGTTAGAAAGCTGATGCTCCAACGCTCTTCTTCGAATTATAATGTAACTGAAATGTGTAATTCTCCCTCAATAAATAAAGACAAAACTCTTCATGCCGCTCACCTTTCACAATTAAGAGAAAATACAAATACTTAAAATTTATTTTGCAATAAATAAATTACTTTTAAATTTAGTCACTTTTTTAAATTTCGCCCGAAAATGACATATTTGTAAGAGATGAATCCTAATAAGTATGAATTTTTAATTGTTTTGTTTTTTCGTTTACCCCAAAAAAAAAAACTCATCACTTCACAAAAAGAAACATAAACTACAAATTCTGTATTTTTGTTGTTTTATCTATCTATCTATCGTAGCTATGTACATTTATAGCTGCTATAAATTTCTTCATTTGTCTATGGACTGTCTGTTCTCATTTGTTCGTTTTATTTTTCTATTAGTCGGACAAACATCCATCACGCCCCGCATTATGACATCTTATTTAGCCATATTTAAATGGAAATCACAATAATCATTACAATTTCGTGTGAATGTTTGCCTGTTTTAATTTATAAATGCATTGTTGGTATATATTTTTTGATTCTGATATTTATATTATTTTTTTTTTTTTCAATTGCCGGCTTCGTTGTTGCTATTGTTGTTTGCGAATTACTTCAACAAAAAGGCTGTTTTTACAATTGTTCAGAACAAATTGTTATTTTTGATTATTTTTGGTTGTTGAAATACTTTTGGGTTTAATGTACGACTAACTAACTACGAAGATAAAGACAAAAATATGCAAACGTATTTTTAAAGCATAAATAGAAAATTCTTTTTATTGTATTTTTTAAAGATTTATAGCTTTTGAATAATTCCCTTTAGTAAACTTAGTTATTTAATCGTTGCATAAAATAAATATTGACATTCTTTTCAGAATTAGTTTTCCACAGAAATATTTGAGTTGCTAAGGAAATATATCAGCTCATCATTATTCATTCCACGACCGAAAGGCATGAGAAGGTGAGTTTGCAACATGACAACACTCGGATCCATGTGACTCTAACGCCGTATTCTCTAGAACTTGCTCTTTCCAACTACTGGCTATTCCTATGGACACAAAACGATTTGGGGGTATCGGTTCGAGTCTTTTGAAGAAATCGAAGATTGACTTCATTGATTGGATCTAGGACAGAGAGAATTAATTTTTTAGATACGCTATTCGAAAATTACCAAAGCGATGGGGAAAAAGTAATCGCTTCCGACGGACAATACTTTAAATGATGTATTTTTTACGATGCTTTTTCTTTTTAATAAAAAAAAACTTTTGGTTGTTTGCACAAAAATCGGATCGAATCAATTTATGCTCCCAGTACTTGTGGCGCATTTTAAGAGCATTGTCACCCTAATTCAAAAGTTTCCTTTGAAATTTAAATTTCCGTTTGAAAACTTTTAATACAAAGAACTCTGGCGTGGCTGAATCGTTCCCTCATTCCACGACGTTTAGCCGAGAAAGAAGAGAAACACTGCCGGTTAAAGTTCAGGTTAAATTTTGTTCATTTATATTTTAGTAAATATATTGCTATTTCAGAAAACGAATCACTATTTATATGTTTTCTTCGGCACTGCTATTGCTTGCTGACTACTCAAGTTAATATTATATTAGTGTCGGGAATAAATTTAATAAAAATCGCTAAATTTTAGTGGTATTCGAAGCTTATTTACACACTCTTATTCCTATAAACTCGGTTCCTAGTCCTTTTGGCCTTATTAACAGTAAACAAATGCTGTTAATTAATTTTATTCTATTGATCGCTCTCGCTTTAAAAGGCAGCCGACGCCACTAAGTCTATCGCTTTGTTGTCTACTATACATATTTTATTCAAATATTCTTCATTGGCCAAGTGAGCAAATATTCCCTTGGGCATGCAATTGTTTGTTGTGAATGGTTATTTGTGGCACTAAATTATTGGAGATGAATTCAGATTCAATTTCATCCTTTAGGTTAAAAGGCACTGTGACCAATTCTGACAAATGGAGAAAAATACATCAAATATAAAATGCAAGTCAATTGGTCGTCACTTTGGGAGCTTGAACTGAGTAATGTCGACCATGTTTGCCAATTGAATTCAAAGAAGTGAACGAAAGATAGCAGACACATAAACATTCATATGTGATTGATGTACATACACGTATGTAGACATGTATCTACATACATTCATTCAGTGATAAACATTTTAGAGTAAAAGGAAATAATGAATTCATTCTCGTGCTTTGTCTGTCTTTATATCTAATAATAAAATAATTACAATAATAAGATTTTCCTATACCTTTGCTTATGTGTATATATTTAGAGCATTTACAAAAGAATTATTTTTCTCTCAATCAAGCTCTAAGGTTTCCGTTAGATAACAGAACAGAGCTCTGAAGATATAAATATACTGGCAAACACGGTCGCACGTTGTAATTGACTTCTGTACTTTTATTCAATTTTCATGCTAATTAATATTGAGATGAATGATAAAAAATCCCTAATTAAGGATCATTTAATTCAAGATATTTAGTTTTTTTTCATATTTTTGTTCTAACTGCTCATTTGTTTGTGTGGGTCATTTCTTCGCTGTCCAAAGTCTTTCACGAAAATATATGAATGTTCGAAGTGAGCAAAACGCACCATTCGGATCTATGCTTATCCAAACTCATGTTGAGCATTTCCAGGAATCAGAGGTATTTCTTTTAGGCATATCCGCCAAAAATTTGATTGAAAGAAACCATGAATGCGTGTCAAATAGATCGATCCACTTCACGAAAAAACAAATTTTAAGTATAAAGAACGATTTTTTCGCAAAAAGCCATCTGACAGCTTCAATTAAATCGAACCATAAATCCAATTTTTCGAATAAGTCAATCCTTGGTCCACTTTCCGAGAGAGGGTAGTGTTCCTGCCTATGTACCGAATCTTAAGTAAATCTATCCATAAATAAGAAGAAACAATCTGACGAAATTTCAAGTCATCGGTTACGAATCTTTATAAACGAACGTAAAACTTTTATATACATAGTATGAGGACTGACACTGACGTTATCGCATAAGAATAAATCAGGAATATAATTATTATTCTTCTAGGTGGCTGCAATAGCCCAGTGGTTAGCATTGCGTACTGCCATTCTGACGGCCACGGTTCGAGTTCTGGTTCGACTAAAATCCAAAATTATAGAAAATTAACCCTCTATAAGGCAGTACCGCCTTTAGACGGGGTTAAGTTAAATCGGTAAAACTCTAATTTTATTTTAAAAATTATTAACTCCTCCTTTTTGTGAGCGAAAAACCGTTATAATCATTCTCGTTGAAAAAATACCGCAGATTTTATGAAACAATAATTTTGGGGAGAAGTGGTATTTTTAATAAGAGACTAAGTGATAAATAGTATTTTTATTGCGGAAAGAATATTAGCAGTGGGTAGAAGTATCATTAGATAATCGAATTTGAAGGAAAAGTTATCAATTATATGCAAATTTAAATTTTTATCGATCAAAAAACATACCCCGCTTAAAGCGGCAGTTGCCTGTTGCACTGTCCTTTTTTATAGCAAAAGTGAAACTAACCAGACGTTTGTTCATTATAATAATGGCGCATATTATTGAAATGGATAACTTCAAATGAAGTAAATTGTCACAATTAACCGATTTTTGCGGTCGCGTTAGCCTAGTAGTTAGCATAGCGTACTGGCATTCGGAAGGCTCGAGTTAAGATCCCAGTGCGACCAATCCAAAAGTTATAGAAAATTACTCTAAATACAGAAATTAGTCAAAACCACAAATTGGTGGAGGAGATCGACCGAAAATAGCTTCAGCGGTCACAAAGCGCCAATTATACTCGTATATATATACATCTAACAAACCAATGATGTTATCTCTAAACCAACGCATCGTAGTCACTGATTTGTGACAAGGAGCATGTCTTGCTGAATTTGAACCCCGTCTAAATTAGTATCGCCGAAAATGTGCGTTAACGAAGGCAGAAGAACAGCTTCTAATACATTTATGTATCAGGTGTACAACTTTGCTTCCGCCGTTTTTTCCAAAATTAAAAGCTTTATTGCGAAAAAGTGCTTATAGATATATTATTCAAAGTATTGTCCTTCGCTAGCGACAACTTTCTCCCATCTTTCCGGCAATTTTCGGAACCCGGCTCGAAAAAAGGAGTCCTCTTTTGACGCTATCCATGAAGCAATTAATTTTTCCAATTCTTCGAAGGATTGAAAATGTTGATCTGTCAGGCCGTGTGCCACCGAACTGATCAGACCAAATACAAATTATAACTTTGGCGCCGTGAATATTCGGTTTTGCCTTCGACGAAGAGGCATGTCCGGGCTTTCCCCATGATTTTCTGCATTTAGGATTATCGTATCGAACCCACTTTTCATCACCGGTTACGATTCGATGTAAAAACCCCTTACGATTTTGTCTTTGAAGCAGTTGCTCACATAAATATAGACGGCGCTCGATGTCCCTCGGTTTCAACTCGTACGGCACCCAGTTTCCTTCTTTCTGAATCATGCCCAGGGCCTTGAGACGTTTTGAAATGGCTTGCTGACTCACTCCCAACGATTCGGCAAGCTGTTCTTGGGTTTGGTACGAATCTTCATCAAGCAATGCTTCTAGTTGTTCATCATTGAAGGTTTTTTCTCTTCCATCCATGTTTGTCTTCGACATCGAAATCACCATTTTTAAAACGTTGAAACCACTCCCGACGCATTCTTTCCCTCAGAGCAGCATCACCGTAAGTTTCTGAGAGCATTCGACGCGCTTCAGCTGCATTTCTTTTCGAATTGTAACAGAGAGTGAAACTTCCCGCAAATGGCGAGACTTGGGCACATAAACGGACATTTTCGAGCGTGAATAATACGAAAACAAGAACAACTGTCACTGAAACGGCGATGACAATTCGTTAGACACTGTCCACACTCACTTTAAAGGCATTATCAGCTATGTACACGTGTTTCAACCAGCTTCAGCCGGTACAGCCACCTATCGGAAAACGGCGGAAGCAAAGTTGTACACCTGATACTTTTGACTGTCCTGCGACCCTGGCAAACGAACATTTTGCCGACACCATCAGCGGCTATGTAGCCCCAGATCATAATGCTGCCTCCTCCATGCTTAACAGTAGGTACCACGCAACCTGGATGATATTTTTCCTCAACCCGTCGCCACACGAACGGCACACCAGGTGTTCAAAATATCTGTAGAAAAGAAAAAAATAATGTTTTCATAAGATTTGTATTATGTCTTCCAAATTGCTCTACCTCGAAGTTCGATTCATCAGACCACAGAACATTCGACCAATCTTCTTCCGTGAAATATTGGTATCGGCGAGCCCATTCTAAACGATTTTTCCTATTATTTTCTGAGAGCCACGGCTTGTTTCGGGCTCTCCATCCTTTTAAACCTGCTTCCAGAAGTCTCCTTCTAGCTGTTCGAGCGCTAACTAGATTACTAAATTCCGAAAGGGCAGCTGCAAGGGCAGAAGAAGATTTTTTGCGATCCTTGAGAGACACGCGTATAAGTATTCGGTCTTCTCGATTACTGGTTAGACGCTTTCTTCCACTTTTTGATTTATTACTGTGGGATTTCGTCTCCACAAATCGCCTGATAGCACATTGGACCTAGCACCGCGAACATCCCACCAAATTGAATTCTAACTCTATCATCGTAACTAATTTCACTTTTTTTAGGCATTTCGGTAAATATGAACTGTTTTTATAAGATTGGTAACTTTTCACTAAATGTAATTTACACTTTCACTTTCAAATTTTAAATGCGAAAATATTTTATGAATTTCTTAAAAATAACAATTTTTAGGTTTAGCTTACCCAGAGTGCTATGACTTTTAATATTACACAATTTATTCGTTTAATCAACAGTTAAACACCCATGTAAGACATTTACAAAAAGAAGTGGTAACTTTGATAGCCACATTTTAGTGGGGCGCCTAATACTTTTGGTCAAGGCTGTATATATATAAAGAAGTTTGCAAAGAACATCGATATCATACTGAAGAGTTTGTGGGAACTGCTTCCGGTATAAGAATGTCAACAGTATTTTGGAAAGATACAAAATCTGTGCGCTTAGCTTCAAATATAAACGAGACTGCTCAATAAAACAAAAACGGTTCATTATTCTTCAATATTTATTTTATCCCCTTCAAAATAGTCACCATTAGAGGCGATACACATATGCCACCTTTTTTTCCAATCTTCATAACACTTCTGGTAGGCCGCTTTAGGTATGGCTTTCAGTTCCTTCTTCGAATTCTCTTTTATGACTTCAATCGACTGAAAATACTTTCCACGAAGCAGCAATTTGAGTTTAGGGAAAAGAAAAAAGTCACACGGTGCCATGTCGGGTGAATACGGTGCTTGCGGAACAATATTTACGTTGTTTTTGGTCAAATAATCGCGTACGGATAAATAATATTTAGCATTAACGGATTGACCTTCTGGAAGGAATTCCGAGTGCACAACACCTTGGCTATCAAAGAAAACAGTGAGCATAACTTTGATTTTCGATCGACTTTGACGTGGTTTTTTGGGTTTCGGCTCATTTGGATGGTGCCATTCAGATGATTGCTGGGCTGTTTCAACGTCGTATTCATAGACCCAAGTCTCGTCACCAGTTATGATGTGCTGGATGTCCGTATCACCCATTTGATATGTTGAGCTCACTAGCTATCTCTCTTTCAGTCACACGACGATTTTCCAACACAATTTACTTTTCGACGTTTTCTTCGTTTATTGACGTTGCTGGACGACGATCATGGGGCAAGTCCTCCAGCGATTTACAGCCGTCCTTGAACGACTTATACCTTATTCCATTGGAATAACAAAATTTCAAACAAACATCTTTGCTCAACGTTAATTTCCATAGTAAAATTCGAAAAACACACTCGAGGTTGACTTGTTTATAGTGCCGTAAAAAAAAACTATGTGACAGATCGCGCTCAAATTTGACATGTAAACATATAACAGTCCTGGTAACCTAAGCAAAAAAAAAGTATGGCCATATGTCTTGTCCTTGTCATTCAGGACTACATCTGATGACGCTCCACCATGCAAAACAACCAAAAATGATAGGAAGAAAAAACAATGTATTGAAATCGACTGCCTTAATGTGGTAATATATAATATATATTTTTTTGGTTCTAGTCAGCTATATCTAAGCTATTTGATCACTTTAAAATGCCCATTCTCCGTATGAAGGAAATCCGAGAATAGTTTTGCCTTTGTTTCTTTAACAGACTTCTTCTTTTATACAATTCGTCGTAGCTGAAAAACGGGCATTCGATTTTAACATTTGCTTTTGACACTTTTGTCTTCAAAGGATTTAATCACTTTTATTTTATTTACCACTTTTTCGAACTCTATGCTTGCATGGCATATTTTACTTTTTCGTAGATGACGTACCTTTCAGGAATTTATGCTAAATCGGATCAGACATTCGATTTAGTAATTGATATGATGGGCGGTATTAATAAATAGGCGGCCTGTGACACGATCACCCACGCAGTGCAACTATCCAATATTGAGGAATCCTTATTACCATTTAAGTAGGTGAACCATAAGCTATCTCAGTGGTGGACAGCCAAATGGTAGAGACAAACTTCAAAGCTAAAAAAAACTAACAAGGGGTTCCTCAGGATAGGTTTTGTTCAATTTTTATATTTCGGATCATCATCCGCCATCTGAGGGAATTTCTTTAATAACATATGCTGTTGACTGTTCGATATTAGCATATGGGCAGGATATTTATAACCTTTTTTCGAAAGAGAACTGTATCTCGCCAACCTTTCTCCGGTTTCCCTGTACGACGACTACAACCACAACTAGCGATATCCTCGGCTACTCGCTTCACTAGCCAACCAAGGAGTACTGGCTTAAATTGAATATGAAATTCCGGCCATTTATAACCCCAAGTTACTGAGGTTACAACCTGCACTCCCTCACTGCGCCTATTACTGTGTTTGCAACCAAAGTACAGGGCCGCGAGAAAATTATCAAATCGCTAGCTGTGAGCACCTGGGGAAAAGATAAAGAATCGTTGCTTGCAACTTGTCGTGGACTAACGAGACACAGATGAAGAATACCGTCTAAAAGACCGCGACGTGAAACCTCCTAATGTCGCCTGATGTGGAACTGCATAGCATGGAATAGTGCCAGAATTAAGCTATAGATACTGTAGTTGATTAAACTCCTCCCTATCTTGACTTGAGCCCGACATACTTAACGTATGAACTCGAGCTATTTAATGTTCCTGGTGATTAAAGAAAATTCTCGGAACAAGTAGAGTTTCTATATATTCAAAATCGTTTGAGAGTAAATTAGATTAACCCTTATGTTAGTAACCAACTTTATCGACGTCTTTTAGCAAGCGAGTATTAAAATTTTTGTTTATTTTGTTAAACAAAATTTTTTCCAAATTATTTTTTTCTTGAAATATTAATAGTAAGTGACAGAGTGAAGAAAAAATAATAATAACAACGTAGAGTTATGAATGACATCTGAAACGTATTGGGGCACTCCAGATTTTATTGTTCGGAGCCGAGCAGGTGCCGTTGGAGAAATGTTATTTCTTTGTTTTCTATCGCGCACTAGATTCGAGTATTTTTTAGTACGTAACAGATTTTTGGTGAGTTCAGACTTGTTTTATTTATGGTGTTCTCTTCAGAGTGAAAAATAAGATTATGAAACAACTAACAAGAGCTGAATATGCTAGGTAAATAACCGTTATATATATTTAATATTTGTAAATGTTTTAGTTATAATTTTGTATAATAACGTTATTTACGACTTATATCATATAATATTTAATTTATTAGATTAAGTGTAACCGAAAGAAATGAATATTTGAGAAAATTACTTAGAGAACAAGACAGTGATTCGAGCGGGGTTTCTGACAGTGAAGACGAAGACTAGATTCCACCAAATATAGCTAGACGTCAAGCTTTAAATCAAAAAGATAATTCAGAGCATGACGAATCAGAAGATTCTGAAGATACAGGAGAGACCGTTGAAGGGAATGCAGCAGTAGAAGAAGAGGTTGAAAATAGCGAGAGTGAGGATGACGACAATAAAACAGAAACTGCTGAGCCTGAAGGTAATAAAATGTTTGTTGTTAACAATGACTGAAATACTAATGTTTTTTCTTAAATAATTAATTTATGTTGTTATTATTATTAATTTTTATAATAAATATAAAGCTGGCGTCGATACAATGGACCAAATGGTGCGGAGATACACCAGTCAACGACGATCTTCCAGATGGCCAATGGCAATGTTTTTCAACATGCTAGACATTTCTGCACTTGCGGCATATACAATTTATTATGAAAATAATAAAATGATTGCCAAAAAAACGACAGAACGTCGTCAATTTATGCGTAAGCTAAGTGAAGAACTAGCATTGCCGGTGATTGAACATCGTACCGCGAATCCACAAATAATGCGCCATTTCTCAACAAAGAATGCCATTCAAAGTATTTTAGGTCATGCACTGACAAAACCAGTCGTGGTAAATCCTGGTCCACAGGCTCCGAAAGATAAAATCGGAAGGAAAATAGTTATAGGATTTTGCCATGTCTGCAATGCTTTGCCAATAAGAAGACGGCGAAAGACACGTAAGGCTTGTGCCAATTGTCACCAACCTGTATGTGACGAGCACTCAGTTAATCGTGTAGAATGTGTTCAATGTCATTAATTATAAAAAAAATGTAATATGTTTTAATAAAATTTAGCTGCTTGCATTTATAGAACTTGTGTTCAATTTATTTCCTATGCTTTCCACTGTGGGTATCCGGGTACCCGGTTGCTAATGGGGATGGCTGGAGTTTATGCTTATTTAAAAAAAAAAATTAAAAAAAATCAATTAAATGAACTCACAACTAGCTTTCTTTTATGTTAAAAAACGACGATTTGAGAGCTTAAAATGAAATATTTAACTTTCTTTAAACTATTCACACAGATACACCGCGGTGGCCCCCGGGTACCCGGTTACTAACATAAGGGTTAAGCTTGTTTGAACTGAAAACTGATAAATGAAAAAAAAAATATATTAACTTTTCGTAAAAAACTAAATAATATAATATATTGTTGCTGTTAAGCGAAAAGTGGATAGGCAGCAGCTGAAAACAATTACTTTGTTATGTATTTAGCTATAAATATATATGTAGTACGTATGGTATATTGCTTAACATTCAACACTAGAAGAAGTCATAAAACTTGCAAACCTTTCTCGTTAAAAGATAGCTGAGAAAGTAAAAGCGATGAACATAGCTATATATGTACATACGTATATGTACGAGTATGTAAATACTTATATATCTGAAAGCGTTTATTTAATGACTAGGGTATCTTGCTAATCATTTGCGCATGCGCATTTTAAAAATCACTGTTATATAACCACGTTCAATACACTTAAAAACACGTGCGCATATATATACATACATACTTGCATACATTTATAACAATATACACGTATGTATATTGGTAGGCAAGATAATGATACAAACATGTACATATATACATATTACGCGTTACTGCGGGCAAACGACCTTTACAGCAGCACTGTCTCAGGTAAGAAAGTCTTTCAAGTTGCTGCGCATACAAAAATGTGCGTCCGTGAAAATATTAACTACTATTGTATTTGGCACGGTTTTTATCTATTCCAGTAACTGTGTCTATAAACGCTTGGGTATCGGTATATAAAAGACTCCATAAATATAACGGGTGGGTTACAAAAAATGTGAACTTTAACATTGCTATAAAAAAAAACGGATAACTAAATTTCAATATTTTACTCTTTATTGAAAGACCACAACGTTCCGGTTAATGATGGAAGACTACTTCACTCACGTGACCGTCCAGCAGTCCATTCTGTTCTGCCTGTTGATCCAGTTTCTAAACACTGCAATGGCGGCTTCAATTCAGTATTGTATTGTTGGCTCAGCACTTATCTTTAATTGCTTCCAAAATAATAGTTAGACGGAGTCAAATAGCAGCTGCGAGATGTTCAGTTAGCATTAATTTTCAATTTGACAATTGACGATTTACGTGTAGATGAAATTAGGTTAAAATTATGAGTATTCTAAAAGCATGATTGCCATACTTTCTAATTTTCTTCATATATAAACATGACCTGCAAACCTCTATATTTGACACATCGTGAATGCCAAAGCTCAAATAAGCCGAGATGAAAAAAGGTAATGATAGATGACCCACCCTATACTTATCGGATTTTTACGGTCTCGAAATTTCTCACCTCATTAGTTATTTTCGGTTGTGTATAAGTGTGAATGAATGAATTCATGAATGAATGAATAAGCATATACTTATACACTTATAATGGTGAATTAAACGAAATCAATATATTCGGACAACGGGGAAACACGATTTGCAGAGGTCTTATTCTAAAACAATAAACGGGGAATGTTGAATGTATTCATTTGAGCACTAGGCTCGGTAAAGAAATGAACCCAAAGAAATAAGATGCTGCGTAGATAACCAGATAATCAGGTAAATTACTTTGCAAACAATAAACACTTTGGACGTATATCTTCGCTGGCCACTTGAGAATTACATTCCTTAGCGGAATGTAAAAAACTCAAATGGGCGGAAAGAATTAGCAAGCGCTTAAAGTTTTGCTAAATCCTTGCTCCTTGCGTAAGTATTAATAAAAGTTCTAAGTGAAGAAATTTATTTATTACCTAAAAAAATATTAATGAATTTTTTATATTCAGTGTAGAGTGTGTAAACCGAAGCAAGAAGAACCTATGAAATAGTTCTCTTATCTCACATGGTAAGTGGATTAAGCTGTAACTAGCGCCTGTATTTACGCTTTAAATCAAATGTTTATGTATTAGTATCGTCGTATCTGGGAAATCTAGAAAGCCTTTTAACTCTTAATTCTTAGGTTCCGGAGTTTGAGCCTCAAAAAACCTCTATAAGTGAAAAACCAAAACTTGTAAAAGTGGCAATCGATTTTCTAGTCCTGACCTCTATAACTTAGAGCCTACATACACTCTATGAACCACTACATAACTTTGGAAATGAATGGCTCATTCTTTATTTTCTACTTCGAGGAAATCATATTATACTATACACGTATTAACTAATTGAGTACAGTTGATGTATTGTATATCATTTTCAAAGGAAGATTCGGTATAAACAATGTGACAACGATAACTAAAAGTTTTTATTTTTTTCTTGCTTACAACTAAATATTTTGGATACCATCATCAGACCACCTATGTAAGTGGGGCAGACTTTTCCTGTACATATACGAGTATGTTAGAAAGAAACCTCTATGAACGAAAAAGATAACAAGCATTATCTTATAACCAGGTTTCCCTGTATTGAAAGGTATAGTAAATAATGCCTTAAGTATCAGACATTGAACACTTAAGTTTCGGCATTACTCCACAGTTCGAAAACTAAGCCCAAAGTAGGTCTTTTGTGACTTCATGGCGTGACCTTCCTACTGAATCTTCTTAGAGCCTTTACCTTGGATTATGCTACCCGACAAAGTCCAGCCACAAAAAATTCTCAGCATCATTTCTACAACTCTTCAACATCATCTGCAAATAATGCCGGATGTGTTTAGGTTCGAGACATACCGCTTTGCTGAAAATTTAATAGGATATATGGCCTCTTATATGATTTGTTACTTTTGCTTGCTGTGAAAATCAACGCAGTACCTATAAGCAGTAAGTACTGGCTTACTTTTTTGGCTCGACTCTATTAACATAAGCGATACCTACGATAATATGAAGGCATTACTATTTATTTGTAAGGAACAGTTTTTAAAGAAGCGATATCTTTTTGCGATAACCGCTCTATCTTGATACCTTTGTCGTGAAAACAAATTTAATCTTAGAGTTGCGTAGTCTTAGAATCGCTATTGTACATGCAGCATTTCTTCAGTAGATAAAGTTAACAGTAGATAAACTTAAATTGTTTACATATTGGAAGATAGATTCCATCTTTTACATATACAATAAATTTAACCCACACAAATAAAAGAAACACTGTGCCACATATCGAATTTGTTTCATTCGAAAGGTAATGTTTGTTTTCTGCAACATGTTAGTTTCTTCATGAAATGCAATAGAAATTTATATTTTTTAATCTCACCGTCTTGGCTAAAGAACTAACCATTACATGAACTGCAAGGAAGCCAATTCGAAAGTAAAGAAAATTCAAAGAGTATAATGGAACGGTTTTTTTTAATTGGTATAGTTCGATTTTGGAAGTGCTACACTCATACGAAAACACAAAAATTTCGATCTTGATTGTTAGCCCTCAAATATGAGCCCTTAGAAATATAATATTGAAATATTGGTAATTGTATTACTATTTATAGTTTTAAAAACTAAGAAGTAAAAAAAGCTCAGCCGGTTTAGCCGCACCAGCTACCTTGGGTTCAATCCCTGGTTTTTCTAATTGCGGTCACCCCTCGTCTGATAACGTCAATCCCTGCGAGTGAAAAATGAATGAAATGAATTTTTGAAAAGAAATAAAAGGCCAAAAATCGCTTCAGAGATTATAAATCGACAAATATATGTGTAACTTAATCGAATGACGTTATATTCCAATATAAGAGTACTCTTATGCACTATTAACTTCGATAAAACTTGTTACTTTTATGTAGTCCTCCCCTCAAATTTACCTGATTTCACAGTCCGCTAAAAGAAATAATAGAAATCATTTTTTTAAATTCCTCTCACAGAAAAAAATCAATAACTCCCAATGCGTTCTTTACATGTAATAAATTTAAAAAAAAAAAATGAAACAGCTGTTCAAGATGAGCTTAAAACTGTAAGTTATGAAACACCAATTATAGATATATTTATTTTGTACATACACGTATGTTATGCGAAATTATTGCTTTGTCAGTCTAAAAACCTTAGGAAAGCTTTCAAATCGTTTACATAAGACACCCTCACACCTTGATTCTTTGATATGTTCCTATACCTTGTTTCTAAAGCCTTTTCTTATTTTGCGCATACACACATACACACGAACATGTACACATTCTCTCATTGCTTTAATTCCGGCTGCTTTCATCTAGTTGTCGCTGCGTCTTGACTTCTATTTGAGCTGCTATTGTAGATTTGGAATGCGGAGAAAGTAGGGCGCATGCTTAAATTCTCAGACACTTTGCGCTGCTTGTGCAACCAAGCTAAGCCGTAGAGCGGTGAAGCGGCACTTTCAGAAACGTTTCCTCCGCACTTTGGCTTACCCGGTCTGCACGACCAGCAGCTGATTGGAATGGAAGTGCGCTGAGTGCGGCTGTGGCAGATCGTGTCTACTTCAATTCGTTTTGCGGCTGCGCCTACTCTACTCACAGAGTTAGCCGTTATAGAAGTCGGTTACGCTGACTCTTTTATTTCTACATATAATATTTTAAATGTATTGTAGTATATGTATGGTATATATGTGAATGTATGTATGCATGTATATGAGCTGTGTTCGCTACATGCAACGCATGCAACATGCAATAGCTTGCAGCCACTACTCGTTTTGCTACTTAACCGTAGTCTTTTTTATCCACATCTGTGCTTAGTTCCGTTTGAAACAAACGGATTCTTTGCTAACTCCGTTGAAGCAACTTTGTGCAACAGTACAAGCAACCCGATGGCTAACCAGCAACGGTGGCATTAATTGGACTTTAAAATGAAAATTAGAAATAGTCGTCGGCAAAGCAAGAAAATCATGTAGACAGAAAATTATCTCCATACTTCAGTGGCTTAGTGTTGGAAGTGAGAAGATTTAGTTTGTAACTGTCTGCGGTGATGCCATGTCCCGCTCCCTTCATGCAATTGATGCTTGACAAGGTTACTGTCATTACAACAACGGCGATTAAAATGCGGTCATTGTCACCTAGCAACAGGCATTCAGTCAACACGTATGTATGTATGTACATACGTGTACATATACGAGTTTGTGCAAATATACTTTTTATATGTATGCAATAGACTAAATTATTATTGTATAACTACAGCTAAAATATAAGTAAAATAAATATTTTTATGAAGCACTTTCTGAAGAATTATTAATATTTATGTTTAAGAAACCTTCCTTGGAAAGGGGCTGTCTCAAAAAAAAAAAATGACTAAGCGTCCGAAATAACCAGGTACTCGAAACTTTAAAATGTTATAAACATTAAGTGTTACCCGACTACCGTTTCAAATAATTGTCTGAAGTCTTAGTCGTAGTAAGTTCATCGAACAAAGCTGAGCTGAATTTGATGTTTTTCCTATTAATGGCATAAAGTTTCAGAAAACAAATCTTTTTATATGTATCCCTGCAGAATGGATTCGAATTCGACCTACGAACCGTGGGAACCAACACCATTCACTGGGATGCCGCAACGACAATGTTTGCTTAATGTCCTAAGTATCCGATATAGAGTGTACCATAGATTTCATACTAAAACTGGTAATAAGGATGTTTAATGTGACTTGTCCTGTTCTCATGAAGAACATAATAAATATGTGTACCATATTATTTTTCCTAATTGACTGCGTGCCAGAAGTGGTAGAGTTAATTCATTTATGATTTTTACTTTAATTCGGTCTTAATTGCTGTTCACTGGATTATCGAATTTGGGGTGCCTAAATTTACTAATGTGCACCAAGCTTCATTAATAAATATATGTTAACTTCTACTCAAGTTGTCCATTATCTTTTTCTGTTCTTAGTAATAAAAGAAATTACGAAGTGTTCTATACGTGCAGCTATTACATATGTGAATATTTTGGATTTCCTAATAACCGAACACATTCCATTGAAAGCTCATCTACTTCTGTTGTGTACGCAGTGTTTCAATGGCTTGTGCTCTCAGCTGTTTTATGCAAAAACCGGTTTCAGCATTCAACGTTATTTAAAGCACCAATGTGAACCATTCCATCAAAGATGGATTATATATGTAGTTGTATTTAATCGGAAAAATACATATATACGTGTATGCATTTGTTCTCTTTGATCGTTTAACCAAAGGTTCTCCGAGTGAGTAAGCACAACTGCGTTGATCTCTTCAATTTATGTTCTCTTAAGCACAAATAGAAATAATTAATTAAGATAAATATAAAAAGTAGATAACAAATGTAAATACCCTGTCGGAAATCTCGACCGATTGCCTGTGTACACAGGATGCAATGATTTCGCAGCGCTTTGTAACCGCTGAAGCGATTTTCAACCGAGCTCCTCCTCCAATTTGTGCTTTGCGTCTTAATGTTTTCCAGCAAATGGAGGGCCACACGGTTTATAGAAAGCTGCCTCCGAACGGCATGTCATAAATATAAGGGGCTGAGAGGCGACCGCAATTAAAAAAATTGACTTAATTTTTTTTATTTATATTACTTTGCTGTAATAAAAACACGAGCCCTGGCCTTCCGAATAGCAGTACGCAATGCTAACCATAACAATTGTCATAAACATTAGTAATCGAATAAGATATTGACGTAAAGGTAATTATAAAATAATAATAAAATGACGAGAAAAGTTGATTTATCCAAGCAATGTAAAAAATAAGTACAAAATACGACTATAGCAACAATCTGTTTTGAGACAAACGTACAGAGACCGCACAATTCAGAAACGGAACCACATATACCGGGTAATTTGCCGGTTTTTTCGATAATGAAAACACTTAATTTTCAGAGGAATCTCAAAATTTTTTTATTCAAGGTATTGACCATTGGTTTCTACACATTTCGCACATCTCTCAGGCAAATTATGGATACCATTCCAAAAAAACTTGTTCTCTTTCGAGGCAAACCATTCGACGAGCCATTTTTCGACTTCTTCAAAATTAGCGAAGCACTGCTCTGCAAGGGAGTGTCCCATCGATGCGAAAAGGTGATAGTCGGACGAGGCGAGGTCTGGAGAGTACGGCGGGTGCGATAATATTTCCCAATTAAGTGTTTTTAATGTGTCTTTCACCAGTTTAGCGGTAAGAGACGGCGCGTTGTCATGTTGCAAGATAACTTTGCCATGTCTTCGGGCCCATTCCGACTGTTTTTCGATCAACGATCATTCGATCATTCAAATTGATCATTTGTTGTCGGTAGCGATCCGTTTTCACCGTTTCACCAGGTTTTAACAACTCGTAATACACCACACCATACTGGTCCCACCAAAGCGATTTGGCCTTGCAGTCGATGGGCCCGCTTCACCAGGGGAAAGCCATTCGGGTTCCCAAAATAAATCCATTTTCCGTCCCCCGTGACAATTCGATGCAGAAAAGATTTCCTTTCGAATCGTTGAAGCAGCATTTCACAAACGGTTTTTCGGTTTCTATCGTTCAGCTGGTGTGGCACCCATTTTCCATATTTCTGGATCTTTCCCATAGCTTTTAAAAGTTGGCAAATTGCTTCTCGAGTCACATGTAGTGTTTCTGCCTATTTTTGTTGCGATTGGGTTGGATAAACATGCAATTCCTCGTCTTCGAACTTTTTCGCTGCACGAGGATGTTCATTTTCTGTCAACTCGAAATCTCCACTTTTAAATTGACGAAACCATGTCTCACATGTTCTAATCACTGGAGCATGTTCACCATAAGTTTTTACCAGCAACCGGTGAGCTTCAGCTGCTTTTTCTTTTGATGAAATATGAAAAGCAACGAATGTCGCAAATGCGATTTACTTGGAACGAAACTCGACATATTCACTGAGGTAAACAAATATGACGCTATTATTTTGGCGAAATGTGACTTGCATATTTTTGTAGGTTAATGTCAATAGAAAAAAATTACATACATGCCAAATCATAGAAATTTATACATATTGCTAGCGACATCTACTAGTAAAACCGGCAAACTTCAGCTAACACCCCGTAAATACTAACTTTGCCAGCGGTTTGCTAAGTAGGTTCAGTGGATAGACATTTAAGAAAAAGGATGTGTCACCCACTCTGTTTTGCGAATATCTCATATAGGATAATCATTCTTAGCTCGATTCTATCAAACACCCACAACTGTAGAAAATCTGCAACAACAACAGAGAATTCATCGATTTTCTACTCGATTTGCATTCCAGGCTTCACATGATAACCATGATGATCTTTATACCCGATTTTCCACGAGGAACTGTATAATGCAGAAGAGTTGTGAGTTTTATTAAAAACCAGTATACCGAAAAAAGAATACGCTGCTGGCTATACCAGAGAAAATAGAAGAATAGGGAAGAAGGTTTTTAGACCACTGAAAAGAACCTCCAATTAACGGCCAAACACCAAAAAAAAATAACTAACCAAAGTCAGCAATGAGTACTCGTATTCATATCCACCCTTAATCTTTTATTCGCAGTGGAACCTCATATCTAACCTTAAAGTTTGAGAAGTAGTTCATACTCATAACCAACAACATGCACGACCATTGTCTACCCGATATGTCAAGTTGATCTAAAAGGTACGATTTGAATACTAGCTGATCTATGTTAGCAAATCGCGACTGATGATAAATAGATCCAAATGAAGATCACTAGTAAAAATACCTTCTAAATATTATGTATTGTACTTCCCGGAAGAATAAATCATGTCATTGGTGGGTTGTTCTTAAGTTCACGGTGTTGCTGTGAACATAGCGGTTGCAACTTATATAAGTAAGTCCAACATTATTGTGAGTATAAATGGATTAGAAAATTAAAAAAAAACTAGTAATATAAACTGTTGTAACTGCGGTCGCCTCTCGATAGGAAATGTTAAACCCACGTTTATTTCTGACATGAAATAAAAGCTGTAGGTCCCTCCATTTGTTGAAAAACCCTCTAGATACACACTTCGCAAATTGAAGGGTGAGCTCGGCTAAAATCACTTCACCGTTTACAAAACACCATTTATATATAATATTATATATGCATACTTCTTCATAAAACATGCTCTCAATGTTTAGCTAAGCTTGAATAATCAATTTGAGTACTGTTTTAGCGAATTATACCCGAATTTCACCATTTACTTGTTGAAATTAGAATAACTTTTCTAAGTGTTGGATTAGCAATTCACTTTCTTTTCAAAATTTGGTTTCATTAGCGTTTAAGGTTAATGACAATTTCTAAGAAACTACGAAACCAGAAAATATTCTTAATAAATGAAATTAATTCATTCTTTAAAGCCCAACTTTCCAACTCGTAAGTATGTAAAGACAATTTTTTGTATTACGTAGTTAATAGCCAAGTATATGTGTTTTCACCGAAGGCGTCGATGTAATATAGTGTCGAAAATAAAAACAATGGCCGATAAAAAATCGACTTATGTACGCTTATTATCTGTAACCGGTCATATCCTTATATTGCCACTTAAAAAAGATGTACTTTTACATAAATCTACTCGCCGGCCTTTTGGCATATTACTGTCGCGCGCACACATGCTTAAGGCCACACATACGTATTATAGGTATATACATATGTTACAAATATAAATTTGTGCACTTTTATGCATTTTAAGTATATGAATATTCATATCCTCTTACATTCTCTGCATCTCTATGCATGTGAATTCATTAAAACAACCAAGGATGTCACGGCCTTTATAGCCAATTCAGCAGCAATGAGACACCACCACCACGAAATTGAATGCATTTGCGGTCAATTTAACGAAATAATAACCCGACATTATATCGAAGAGCGAGTAGGAAGTAATTTTGGCTGCAAGCGGTGGAGTTTTGGGAAAAAATGTGGAATTTCATTACAATGTGAGATTTTTAATTTCGTATATTAAAGATGAATCATGGCATCGAATTTTGTCTGAAGGAAGGTATAAATGTATAACCAACGGGTACTTAACTAATATGATGTCGGACATTCTTTTCAAAATCGGAAAATGTACCGTCTTATTAAAAAAGGCCTTCAATAATGATGCAACCTAATTGTATTAAAATTAAACTTTCTAGTTACTTGGACTAAAATATTTCAAATCGCAATAAAAATATTTTCTTTAATATTGTATAAAGTCTTGCAGTGAATGGAGAATTATACCGAGGATGAAATTCAGATCACCACGTGCCGAAGGATATGTTTGATATTGCGTTAGTTCAGGAAAGTATTCTTTCGCCCTTTTGTCGAAGCGATGCAGGCCGGACAACAATGTCAGCCTGGAAATCCAACGCAGAATTACTTTCGCCAACAGGTACTACTTCGGACTGAGTAGGCAATTGAAAAGTAAAGTCCTCTCCCGATGAACGAAACCCAAACTCTACAAGACAGTCATCGTTCCCGTCCTGCTATATGATGCGGAGGCATGGACGATGACAACATCTGATGAGTCGTCGAGGAGGGTTTTGCGTAAGATTTACGGTCCTCTACGAGTTGGTAACGTCAAATACCGCAGCCGATGGAATGATAAGCTGTATGACATATACGGCGACATTGACATAGTTCAGCAAATCAAGAAACAGCGGCTGCGCTGGCTAGGTCGTGAGGTCCGGATGGATAGGAATACTCCAGCATTGAAAATTTTCCATGCAGTACCCACCGGTGGAAGCGAGGAAGAGAAAGACGTCCATTCCGTTGGAAAGACCAGGTAGAGAGGGACCTGCCTCTACTTGGAATCTCCAATTGGCGCCAAACAGCGAGAAAAAGGAATGAATGGCGCAATGTTATAAATTCTACACCAGTAAAGTAAGTAAGTAAGTATGAAGGCCGCCCCTGGTATTATTCCACTATGTTGCAAAATGGATTACAGTAATCTTGTAAGTTAAGAATTATTACTTTGAAACCGATTTACCTTTAAAAATCGCTTAATATCGATTTACACAACTATTGAACTGGTAAACCGGTTAACTTGGGATAAACAAAAATTGCGTGCATAGTTAAGATAATTACGTGTTAAGTTTAAGGGTAGTGTTCGGTTGAGAAGATTTATAATTATCCCCTTCCTCAATTGCTTGAAGAAAAGTACTTAGAGATAGGTTTGTGTCATCCATACTTGACAACCGCTTGTCCCTGACTGTTCAGACAAAATGCGAGGTCTCTTTCATCAAATTAAGCCGCTTTATGTAATGGGTGATATCAGAAATACTTTCAGGCCAATGAAATATATATACGGCATAAGCAGCTTTTCAAAAGTTAGATGAGTAAACTTCTTCGTTATTTGAAGCAATTATGTTCATTCCTTTCACTATGAAAATTATGCCAGGATACAAAATTTATAACAGATCTCGAGCTAACAAGACGATGTGGACAGGAAAAGGCAACCTCCTTCTAAGTACATTTCACCAACAGGCGTTCCAGGCAGAGAAATTGTAAATAAATTAAGGCTATTGCCGGAAGTCAATATGACTACGTTTTTTCTTTCCAAGCAAAAATTATAGGCAATGTTGAAAGTGTGAATAGGTTTGAGTATACTTTTGGTTGGTAATCTAATACTTAAGCAACATAAAAAAGCAATTACCCATAATAAATATCATATAGAAAAGTTGAAACCCAAGGAATTTGAAGTAGCAACAGTGATATTTGGATCATAAAAGTTTACCATTTGGTAGTGATCTTCATAAAAGCTATATTAAAGGATAAGGAAAATAAATTTAAATACGTTTTAATACAATCTCCTTTTTATACTTTACACAAATTAAATTTTCCCCTATTTGTGTGTGTGTGTTTAAGCTCAGCAAACAACAAAGTAAGAGGCGCCTGCCTGGTAATGAGTAAAATGCTATTCGCTGCAACAAAGTAAATCCGTATCTAAATACTATGGTGTTCCTTAAAACGTGGAATCAATCTTTGCAGTGAGGATATCTGCTGCTGTGTTTTACATTATCATTGAATTTTGCCCAGTTATGAATTTTCACTTAGAGTAAAGTAAGGCTACAACTAAAACCTTTATTTAGAACTATTTTGTGAGCTAAATACAACCCAGTTTTCTCTATTTTCTGGTTGTAGTTTATTCAGACTACCATAAAAGTGAAAGTGTTGTTGCTTCATGGTGCCAAATATACTTTTCACAATAGAGAAGAAATTTTAAATCAAACGAGAAGTGGGAATACTATTGAAAACCCTTCTCATTATTGCTCAGGACGTTTTTTGCTAAAAGCTCATTTACTATAATATTGTGCTCTTACACGAAAAATGATCGAAATAAAGTAATTTTAATTTACCTTATTCCTAACTAATAATGATTTCGTATTGTGAAACATCCGAATATCGCATATGAACGCCTTTATGCGTAAACTGTATCTACAAAAACGTAATTTTCGAAAATTCAATCAAAACATTTAGAATTACTTAACTTTTGTAAAAAGTTATAATTAATTAGAAAAATTCTACTCTCATTTTATAGCTTCCAAGGAAGGGCACTTCTTTTCGGCCATCATGGAACAATTAGGGTCATTAGCGGTTTCACAATGGACCCGCTTGGTGGCCGAAGTGAGCTGATACGAATACCCGGCAACTACTTCAATCAACCAACCATGTTTTTAATTGAAAATAAGATCTGACAAATTTTTCTACTTACTCTTCCACGCTAGATTGGAATTTTCAATTGGTTATTAAAATTATGATGATCTTGAAATTTAGAAATTTTTCAATCAATAAAATACAATCTTCTTTGCTGTCAAGAGTATTACAAACATTGATGATGACGCTATATTAAAGTTTTCGGCGGTTCTTACCATTAGAATATTTTGGGCTATGTTTTTCGTAACAGGAGTGCTAACAAGTATTTTTCACTTAAAAATCTCATTTCCGAAAGAACGGAATTACGAGGATAACACAGCGTCCTATCGTGCGTACTGTGTGAAATACCAAAGCCCGCTGTCAAGAAAATGATTGGACCATGCACCAAACCTTGGAGCAAACCATTGAAAAGGGAATCGACTTGTCAGAACTTGCCCGAAAACTTACAAGGATGTGCAAACTGGCATTAGGCAACACCAAAAGCTTTCTCAGAATTGGGAAGGACCTCTCCGAGCCTTTCTATACCAAACGATGTTTCAGGCCAAGTTACTCTTTATCGTGTGACTTCATTCATCATTTTCAGAGCTAAATACAAAAGGCACAATACTTTATAAGAACGAACAACTACGATTGCCGGTTCGTTACTTCTGCTTTTTCTGGATAAGGAAATGAAGCGTTCGGGACTGGCAGTGATCGAGGATAAGAAGAAATATTACCTGTTGACAGTCATAACTTTGAAATCGTAGATAATGTCAACCTTAAAATCCATCCGAACGGCCGAGTAGGCAATTTTAATGATGATACGTGTAGGTTAGATCGCCGAAAGTGTGACAGCCGTTGGCCGGATAAAATCCGGGTCAACTCCGCTGTGTAGAGCCGCTGTGTAGAGCCGCTGTCAGGAGATTCGACAAATCACTAATCATTCCCGTCCGTTTGCGGTCATTTGTGAGTTGGAAACACCGAATACCGCAGACGACGCAACATTGAGCTGTTTAAGATTTTCGACAACAATGACAAGCTCAGCGAATCCAGACACAACGGCTACGCTGGCTGGGTCATGTTCTCTAGATGTCTGAGAGTAGCCGAGCTTTGAAAGTATTCGATGCAGTACTCACCGGGGGAAGAACTCAACAAGAAACGACTAGTACGTTGTTGTTAACCCGTCTAAAATCGTGCAGCAATACTTAATAGGCATTTAAGTTACGGGACATCCTAATACTTTCTTCTACTTAAGTATAAACACAATTTGCGATTAATTGACCTAAGGCGCGCAGTCACCTAGTGCAATGAAAATAAATGAGAAATCGGCGAAAAAAATTGTATAGTCATATATACATATAGTATATATGTATGTACAGGTGATGTAGTATGTATTGTACGGCTACGATATATATATACATAAGCGAAAAATAATCCAAATGGCTTACATATTAAATCAAAGAGTTTAAACTTTATGCAGGTATGTACTATGTATGTATGTACATATATATTATATAAAAATGTATATGTAAAAATATAATGCGTTCAAGCCTTAGAATGACAATAAGGGAATGTTTAACGAAAATATAAAGAAAATTTTTAAATTAAAACTACAATTAATATCGCAAATATGTTCGAACAAATCTGTTAAACAAATTACTGTATATCTATTTTTAGATTGCGTAGGTTCTAATGTGAAAAATTGTATATGTTATTTAGGAAATGGTGGCCAGCTATACCTCATACTTACGCTATGTCTAACTTCAACCTTGCAGTGCAGCAAGGCTGTTTTCTAATGCTAAACAAAATTTTCAGAGAATGATGCTTTCAAATGGATACTAGAATCATACCTTTATCTTTCATTGGCAGCCCTCAAAAAGAATTCACTGTTTACCATAAATGTATATTCATCTGCCATATGTATGTGTCATAAAATAACAGTAGACTTTTGGTTTTGCTTGAGTTTATAATTTTTAGTTCTAACAACTAATGACTAGTCTACAAAGTAGTAAACAATTGGCTTATTGCAAACCTTAATTTGAATTGTTTATATTCGAGGTCTGTTGAAAAATTAACGAGATTTTACGGAAAGCCAAACTTTTGTTTTTTATTAAATTTGTATTTGTGCCTCTCAAGTAGGATAGAACTTTCCGCTGTTTTCTGTCTGTGTCAGTCCTTTTGAGGTATGTTTTTATGAACTTCGCGTAAACAATTTAATATGGTGAATAGTTTATAAAGACCTTTGAAAGTCTGCATTGAGCAAAGCAAGAGCGTACGAGTGGTATACGTGTAAGTGACGACCCTACTGGACGTCCACACATCAATAACTAATGCAAAGTGAAAGAAAAAATTCGGTGGCCGAAACACAATTAGAGAAGTCGCTGATGAAGATGACATATCGATTGGATCACGTCATGCATTCTTTCCAGCGGCGAAAGGAATGTTACATGGAGACTGTCACAGACAAAATCAACAATAAAAGTTTTTTTTATACTTCAGGGGCTGTATACTAACAAAACAAAGAAAAGTTTGCAAATCGGACTCTCCAATCCCTTAAATAAGAGTAAAAAGTTCAGATTTAAAGAGGCTGTTCTTCAATTAAATATCGTAATACATTTGTCAACAGATGGGACCGCTGTAGCATTTGAAGAGTTTCGAACTCTGTTCATGTTTTTACGTTTATGCATACATAATTGGCGCCTGATGCTTTTCTAACCAATGGAAGAACCTACAGCCTATTCTTTGCCGCCTCCGAAGGGCTGAGCCTATTATTACTGCTGGAAGCCCTAACATTTTCTACTGACGCGACAATTAGAAGAAAGCCCGCACTGCGAGCCACTATGTCACTACGACCGTCCTAATAATTTAGTTTCTATTATTAATAATTATTCATTTTAGCTTTTATTATGTTGATGAGTAATAAATATAAATGTATAAAAATAAAATTTTCGCACAGATCTTATTTTTTGATTTTCATTATCTCACTTCAGAATTATCGATTACCTTCTAGGATTTGAATTATTTTATTTCATTTTCTGTTAGCAAATTACTGATTCTATTTTTTCGGAAAATAATTTCTTCAGTCAAAAAGATAAACAATAAATTTTTTTAATTTACATTCGTGCATTGTAAGTGGAAAGTTAAAACCAATAAGATCGCCAATAGAAAATAAGTAGATTAGAACTGGATTAAACAAAGTAATGATCAACTGATTGAAGACTTGTCCTACACATCATATTACCTTTATTTTGTAGCCCAGAGTAAGGCAATTTGAGTTTTTATTCATGTCGGTATGTACAGGTTCCGATGGAGTCTGCTTTGTACAATATAACTATTCTGAAATTAAAGTGGGGAAAATATAGATTTTAATTAAAAGTTGAAAAAGGCAAGAAAATTCTTTTCTTATGGCAACACTATCATTGTTGTTGTGGGGGAGAATGATGAAGACCTGCCCGAACAGCCGGTGCTGCCACCAAATTGAGTTGATAATAATGTGGTGGCCGGTGCAGTATGTGCAGCAGTGAGAATTAAAAAAAAAAACTTGCTGCGCCTGCAACTGCAACAACAAATTGGTTCCGAAAAAAGGAGCATAAAGAGTGATGTAACGTGCGCCGCATTCAATTCAACTTCACGATCCATATTTGCCCTGCCAATGTGTGTTTGTAATCACGTTGGCAAACATCCGGACAGGTCTCGGCTAACAGTACGAAAGGACGGAGTGGGCACCGTAACGCATTCAACTGGCAGCTTCATATGTCAAAATTTTTGGCACTTGTCCAAAACAAAACAAAAAATAAGAAAGAATGAAAAAGTCAAATAAACAAAAAAAAAACAACGAATAAAAATAAGTATAGAGAGAACCGACCGTCCGCCTGACCCCTCTCTTTCAGTGTTGTCTCTTCGCTTTTTCACCCTCCAACATCAGCACCATAAACACGGTTGCCGTGGACTTTGTGTTCGTAACGTCATCGGGCTTGTTGAAGGCGATCCATTTATCAATATGTAGTATATTTATGCAAGTGTGTTGGTGAGTACATGTTTTTATCTGTGAATTTGTACTTGTAGTTTATGCACACAAAGTAGAAAAATATATTTTGGCTGTTGTTGTTTTTGCTATTGAACTCGAACGGCTGTTCAGTTAAGCGTTTGTGTTGTGATCATTGCGATGGTGATGGTGGTTGTGATGGCTGAGGTGGTTATGGTGGTTCTTAGTCCTTGCGACATATGCTTGTCGAAATTTGAAATGAAGTGATGCAGCGGAAGCGGAAGTTTGTATTTGCACTTTTGCCGATTTTTGCTAAAATGCGCAAATTTTCTTCTACCTCACCGGCTCTCGTGAATAACAAAAACAACAGTATGAATAAAGAATGTGTATGCTCCAAATCCTTGCCAAAATCAACTAAAACATCTAAAGAGGATTGGAAGAACAAAATTTCGTGTGCAGCGGCTTTGTGTTACGACAATTCTTTTTTTGTTCGTTTGTTGCTTTTTTTCTGTTTTTGGTAAAACTCAAACCACATGCTATTTAACAACTACTGAATGCATGGCTCGTCCGTACACATCCAAAAAATACAATATCAAAAACAAAAGCCTCAAACGTTCGCCACAAACTGCTCAGCTCGCTTATCCGTACCCGATCACGCCCTGCTGCCCTCTGCCGACTCTGCGGAGCGTTGCCATTTCTGCTTTCTAATTAATTGAAAGGGGACTTTTTCTTGCGCCACTGTGATGTGCTCCCAGGCGCAGCTTTGCATTGCTGACTGCTGACTGACTGTTGGGCTAATAAGAGCGTCGATGTCGATATGTGACTGTCGTATGTGATGATAATGATTGTGATGCTGGTAACGGTAATGGTAATGGCAATGGTAATTGCTCTAGTGATGGCGATGGCGCAAATAATGGCTATGACTTCGACGGCTTCGGCTATCAATGTTTCTGTTGTGGCTCGTTGTGTCAACACAGTCGCGGCTCATGCATTTGATGTTGGTTGATTTCATTAGCCTCTTTATGTCAACTGTAATTGAAAATTTGTTCGAATATTTGCAATCACTTTTATTTAGGCGAGAGCCTTCTCTCAAATCCCTGATGGTTATGACATTATTTTGTAATTATGCGGCGAGATCTGTACACCGAATTACCTTATTGGCGAGACACAAGCTCAAACAAATTGTTTTGAATGGCTCTTAGTTGATTACATCAACTTCTACGGCAATTGGGACTGCATTTGCCAGAAATTATTCTGCTAGTGTTAGATGACTTTATTCGAGTAACAAAAATTTCAAACAATTTCAAATATCCTTGTCGGGTAATGTGATTTATTAAGCTCAACACATAGACAAGCCAAAGAAACGAGCACAAGGAACAAAAAAATACATGAGCACAGAGCTATCTGACGTAATCAATGGATAAATAATCAAAGTGAGAGATATTTCAATACATGTGGGTCCGACTTAAACATTTTTCTTCTCAGAATAAGTTCCAATCAATTTTCCTGAAATTATAAAAGAAAAACAAATATGTATACAGCCGTATAACTATTGTGGGGATACCAAATTCAGCGGCGTACAGTCAGTTCCTTTTCACCCATATTTTCCAAATTTAACGCAATAAATATCTGGTGAATTGTAGATTTTCCAGGGCAGATACGTCTTAATCCAATATGAATACGTTCGACCTTATATTCGGGGTTTGAAAAGACTTTTCCCACGACCTCATTTCCTAATCTGCCAAGTTTTGTAAAAAAGCTGATGTATACACTTTGTCAGTTCTTTACCACCATATCTGAATAGCTCGACTGATAACCTTTTGGCTCCCGCTGCCTCTTTATTTTTTATCACAATCAACTAAGCAGGCTGGAGAAGTGCTCCAGCACTGGAAATCGATCACTAGATACCTGTTGACCTAAACGGAGTTAGGTCGCCGAAAGGGTGACAGCCCGTGGCCGGTGCGTAGAGCCGGCTGTCTTGAGAGTTGTATCGTCTTATCGATGGCGAACTCGACTGCAGGAGTACTACCCTAGAATGTCATTGCATAGTTATCCGGTCAGGCGATGCCGACCTCGAGATATTTAATATATACACTCCTCCTGTTACAAGTTGCCCAGTTGGATATAGCCCTGATACAGGGACACTACTCAGAGGCGAAAACGGTTTGGTTTTGGGCGACTTTAATGCGCACCACGATCTTTGGCATTGTAGCCTATCAAATGATCGTAGAGGAATGGAGCTGGCGGAACATATAGCTGAACATTTGTTAACTTTAAAAAAAGCTAACTGTTCCGTCTTCACGGAATTTACTGAGAACGCTCTTGAGATCCTGTAATATCTTCTCTGGGGCAACCAAGCTCTGGGCTATAGTCAAATCGTTGTCTAACCCGACGAGACGCGATGACCGAGTGTAAATTTCATTCGGTGGCCGCGCCACGTCGGACCCGAAGAGATGTGCGAACTATTTTAATCGACTATTTACATTGCATCCTTCGGTAGATAAAACGAAGCGACGAATAACCCACCGCCTGCTCAAACTGCCAAACACCAGCGCAGCGCTTGATTTCTTCAGGGAAGAAGTTCAGGGAGTCATCGGGAAGACGAAAGCCTCCAAATCGATCGCCGCCGACGGAATAAGCATGCTGTTGCTAAATCATCTTGGACCAGCGGTAGCAGACTTTTGACACCGTTAATCATTCAGTGCTACTATCGGACATTGAGGCATCCTCGTTACCATCGGGGTTGCAGAGGTGGATCATGAGCTACCTGAGTGGTTGACAATCATCGGTAGTATTTCGAGGTGAAATATCGAAACTTAGGAAAATTAAACAAGGGGTTTCGCAGGGTGGTATCCTCTTCCCACTACTGTTTATTTTCTACATTTCGAAACTCCCTCGCCCACCAGAAGGAGTTTCCCTAACTTCGTATGCCGATGATTGGACGTTATTGGCGTCTGGCCAGGAATTAATGACCTTTGTTCGAAATTGAACTGCTATCTCGCCGACCCGTCCCACTTCTTTACTGCAAGACAGCTTAAGATTCAGTCGACTAAATTATCGGCTACCGTCTTCACCAGCTGCACGAAGAAATACAGGCCCAAATTAGATGTCAAGGTCGGTGACGTGACAATTTCACCGTAAATAACCCCAAGATATTGCGAGTCGCACTTGAAAGCCCGCACTCCTTCACTCCGCATACGACCGTTAGCTGGCAGTACCTAGGCTAAAGATAAAGAAACCTTGCTGGCAACCTATAAAGCAATTGGCCGGTCGGACGTAAACTATGCTGCACCGATCTAGGCGCCGGGGACGAACGAGACGCAGATGAAGAAGTTACAGACTTGTCAGAATACTGCCCTGAGGACCGCGACAGGAAATCTCCTGATATCACCGGAACATCACTTGCACAGCGAAGCATCTATTTATTTACCTGTCCCTAAGCGGGGTTAGATCCTTTTTTAGATTCTACTTGTTGGCCAGTTTCTCAAGGTCCTCATACTCTTGGATTTCGGTTTCTCTTTTTTTCTGTTTGTAGATTCGCCTCTTTTCCTTCCTTTTTCAATTTTCGGCAGCTTGTTTTGCGATCGATTGTTTTTGCAAGGTTATTGCCAAATTCAAAGTCTTCGACGCATACCCTGGAAATATGAGAAACTTTTCTGCGAGATACGGTACCCAACCCGAGAAGAGATTTGAGACTCCAAAATAATCGATTTAAGGTTTCAATGGAGCCGTTTTTGCTTACCACACTGCAAGCGGGTGTCGGTCTTGTGGAAAGCGACTCGACTAGTGAGGTTGTACATTGGGCTTGTGAACCGCCAGGTATAAGCTAGTTTTAATGAAAAATAGTCAAAAGCCTGACAAATGTACTAAGTACTGCGATTTGAGTGGAATGTCGGATCCCTTAATTGGGAAGATGTCGCTGTCCAGCTGGTTGACAATACCGCGGTCTAAGAAGGGCAATGAACGGGACCAGGACGGAGCCGATTAGGTTCTTGTGACATTTAATGCAGCGGGCATATAAAAGAGCGCAAATTTAGTATCGAATTAGTAAAGGGAGAGAGACTTTACCAAGTCCTGACAATGCTGGCATTCATCCCTTCGGATGAACATCACGCCGCTATCCGCATCAAACCGAAGTTCCTCTACATATCGCTGATTTGCGTCCAGTGATTTTTATGGGCGTCTGGAACGTACTTCACTCAAAGGTGCGAGAAGAGGGTATCTTTTATGAAACAGTCGGAAAATTCGGCATCCATGACGAAGCATCCCCAAATAGGTTGAAGCTGATCGACTTCGAAATATGGCTTCTATAGTAGTAAATTTAAGCACAAGAAATTCATGAAGTTACGTGACTGTCTTTTTTTAGAAAAACATGCAAACAGACTGATTGCGTTTGGATAGACGAAAGATGAAGAACTTCGAATAGCAATTGCGCGCCTCAGGTGAGGCTTAAGGCCAGGAAAGTATACAAGTGCGCAAAATCTTGGAAAAACTCCAAAAAAAAAGAGAAAAGGATCGGCACACTCAACATCTTCGTCGATTTTAAAGCTGCCTTCGGCAACACGCTTCTCTGTGTCACATTATCCGAATTCGGCATCTCCTCAAAACTTGTATGTCTATGTATATTTACGCTGAGTAACACCAAAAGCTCAGTCAGAATCGGAAAGAACTCCTCCGAGACATTCTACACAAGGTTTTAGACAGGATGATTTAAATCAGCTGGAGTTAATGGACTTCCTGCGAAATTGCTCAACGTTGATGGAGACGAGCTGATAGAGTACATGCATCAATTCTCCAAACTGTTGGAATCTCAGTAGTCTTTGTCCTGTACTAAAGATAGGCACTAACTACCCGGGAACCAGTCTTATTGCCTTTTCATATAAGGTCGCACTGACCGCACTATGCGAAAGTTTAAAGTCGTTTGACAAAACACACTGATTGGACGTTATTAGTGCGACTTTAGATCTGATCCTACAAAAAACAGGTCGACAGACATTCTATGTTTCTGATTACAAAACCGCATTCGATAGTTCGATCAGAGATTGGCTATCCGCCCTCATATCTGAGCTCAGCATCAGGTGTATATTATGATATGGCACTACTTTCTACATAATGGTCCAGCTCCTTACATAACGTCCTACAAGACGTTAGCTTCACCCATGTCGTACCCTTCGATTCTATCAATTTTGTGCTCTATGGATATACATTAGTATCTGGCACATTTTATTTTGTCCAGAGGAACTGGCCTTATGTTGTTGTGGCTTTCTTTTATTTTGTTCAAATTGGATGTTGTAGTTAATATTAAACAACGTATAATTTTAATACTTTGCTATATTTGTATATGAAACAAAAAAAATGAAGAATCAACAAAACACACTAGAAAAGATTAATTAATTCAACAACAGCACCGCCTAACTGTCTGTTCGTGGATTTGGACCAACTTCCTGAATAAAATTATTCTAGCTGTATGTTAATTTATTCAGAATTTTAAATATTTAAGTATTAGGAAATTTGAACCCCGTCTCTGACCCTCTTCTGGAAGAGAACAGTCCTTTATATCTTGTATTATTATCTAGGTATAAAGGTACAAAAGTTCAAGCAAATCGAGCCATGGATTACAACTTTAAAATTGCTATACGCAGCCCATAGTCTTTCCAAATTTTATTACTTTTGAATAAAGTCCAAACGAAAGGAGCCTTTTATATTCTCCAAGCAAGCGCTGCTGCTAATGGATATACCTATACATAGATGAATGGCTATGGATTTAAGTTCAATACGACCTTGCTACAACACACGCACCTTTTTCTCACTTTTTCCCTTACCCAAAACGTAAATTTCATTTCTTCAACCAGTGAAAAGAAGAGAATGCTTCACAAAATTTAAAACCGGTATTTAAAGGGGATTCCAAGTAGAGGTAGCTTTTTGAATAGCCTTTTTTCATTCAGCTTGACGCACGTCGAGATACTAAATTGAAAGCGTAAAAAATTCGGCTTATGCAAGTACTGAACCCGCTCGAACTTCCCAAGCGACATCGCTTCTTGAAAAGTTCCAAGAAGATTCGACGTTTTCAAACCAAATTTTGTTCAGCGATGAGGTCCAGTTCTGACTCAATGGGCATGTAAACAAGCAAAATTGTCGCATTCGGGACGAAGAGCAACCTGAAGAGATTCAAGATCTCCCAATTCATTCAGAAAAAACAACGGCTTGGTGTGGTTTGCTGGCAGGTGGAATAATCGGTACATATTTTTCCAAAACGATTCGGGAGAGAACGTAACCATTATCGCGCTATAATAACCGTCTATTGGAAGATAATTTCATGTTTTGGACCGGTCGATTGGCCAGCAAGATCGTGTGATATCACAGACTTTTAGACCTTTTCCTGCAGGGGTATGTTAAGTCTAAAATCTAAGGAGCAAAACATCAGGCGTGTCATTTGCCAGTTATTAGTCGAAATGCTCGAACGTGTCATCGAAAATTGGACTCAACTCATCTGAGACGCAGCCGCGGCATAAATTTGAAAGAGATAGTATTCAAAATATTCTGTGTTTTTTTTTTTTCTTTAAAAAGTGAGAAACCTTGAAATGGATCGTCGTTTAGTTTACCGTCGATTTATAATAAATCTCCGTTTATTTGAAAAAGATTTACTATGATATCTCTAAATATTTTTAACAAAGCTTGAATTTGCGAATACAACGAATTTAAAATATATTATATACCATTGTGCTGCGAAAAATACGCGGCTTAGTAGAAATACAATTGTTCTATGCTCCTTTTTACAAACAGATATAGGGAATATCAATATTCAGTTTTCTCTTCTGCAAAAGCAATTATTGCCTTTGTAGCAGTATAAAGCTATTCAGCGGGGAGAAAGAGAAGTGGTCCGTTTTTATAAACTAGTCGCCTTCTTAGCGTGAAACTAATAAAATCGGTTAAGTAAAGGGTTTTCCAATGAGAGGTGTTATTTGAATAGACTGCTATTCCGGCAGACATCGCTTTTGAAACTGTAGTTTTTTGACATTCGAAAAAAAAACTACGCCATGGATAAAAATAGAACAATGCACGCTTCAACAAAGCATTAAGACTATTGAAAGTTGCTATAAATATAGTGAAATCCTGGTAGAGACGGTTCGTAAAACTAAAACATTTTTCGGTCATGGTGATGCACCTTGTCGGACTGCAATATAGAAGATGGTGGGAAAAATGGAGCTGCTGAGAAAAGTTAGTGATGGGAAGAATAAAAAACGTGCACGTCGTTCCAGAACAAATGAGAATACTGCTGCTGTCGTTGAAGAAAACCCTGGTTTGTCCATTTTTCGACATTATTACACCGTATTTTGCATAAAGATTTGGGTCTTAGGGCTTTTAAGTTCAGTTAGCACAAGAACTCAAGTCGGCTGATCATCAACTACGTCGCGTCTTTGCTGATTCGGTCCTTGAAATGCATGAAAATGATCTGGATTTTCATCGAAAAATCTTCTTAATGGATGAGGACCATTTCTACCTCGATGGCTAAGTCAATAAGTAAAACTTTTTTAATTGCCTTAAATTATGTGAAACTTTTAAAAACATACTGCTGCGATCAAATTCGAATCGCTTAAAAGATTAAGATCAGTTAATATATCGCATATCTTACAAAAAAACAAAAAAAGAAACTTTAAATTCACTTATTTTAGTTTTTTCTAACATATATATGTACATGCATATATCTTTAAAATACGTATGTGTAATACATATGCAGAAAGTTAAATGCATGAGCCTCAATTTTGCATTTATTGCAATTGAAGCTTTTTTAGTGCATCTGCAACACATAACTAAAGTAGAGTAGCAGAATTACAAGTAACAAACGGCACTTACCCTCCTCTATACAATTGCAAAGGCAATTTTGCTTTTCTTGCCAAAGCTGCTTGAGTACTACTTAAAGCTGTCACTGAGTAAGTTAACCCGACAGGAGGCGACAAAGCAAAGGCATTCAAAGCGCCATGCCACCGCAGTTAAACTGATGTTTGCTTGCCAATGGTCTAATGGTGTAATGCGCTTGGCTGTGGCACTGAGGTCTGAGTGCTCTTTCATTGTCACCATATTGTGCACGCATAAGAAGTAGTAGTGAAACAGATACTCATACACACATACATTACACCATATTGAAATATACAAAAATATTAGGTTAAGGTTCCTGCGAATGTAAAAAAATGCTTATCTAAGAAACACTTAGAAACTGAAACTGACCCTAAACCACTAGAGAACTCGTTGTCCCTCCTATATATCACTTGCTTTACTTAGATTTATGTTTAAAAAAAACAATACTTTTGCCTATACACGTCTAATCTATTGTATTTCCGCAATTGAACTAATTTGTATATAATTATTTTTTTTATATAGAATAAAAAGAATAAATAATAATAAAAAGTTTAACAACCTTCTTTAAGAAACTAATGTTATTAAAATATGTACACATGTACGAGTACGTGTATGTAGTATATAAAGTCTATAGTAAAGAAAGAAAAAATTTCACAAGCTATTAGACGTGTAGATATAATATTAATTATTTTGGCAAAACGAATCACAAGTGTAAACATCCTAACATTCAATATAACATAAAGGGTGCTTTTTTAGACCACTTTTGTAGCATTAGAGACCGTATGTCAGCAATAACGTGCCGAATATTATCCTTTAAGGTGGCAATCGTCTCAGGTTTATGTACGTAGATAAGCCACTTCCTATAACCCCACAAAAAATAGTTCAGCGGTGTTAAGCCGCACGATCTTAGAAGTTATGCCACAGATCCACAACGTGAGATAATTCGCTCTCCAAAACTGTCCTTCAATAAATTGATTGTTTGGTTGGCATTTAGCACATTCTTGTTAGAAGAAAAGGTCGTCCACATCAACATCCTCCGAGTCAGACACGAAAAAGTCATTAATCATGGGTCTATAACGTTCCTCATTGAGTGCAACATTAAGGCCGGCTTCATTTTTGAAGAAATATGGACCAATAGAGCACACCAAACAATGTCTTTTTATAGGATTAGCAATTTTGTGTATTAACGTACCCATTCCATCAAAAGTGAGCTACGTCGGTGAGCAAACATTAGTTGTGAGGATTGGGATCGTTGGCCTTCTTACCAAAGGTGCGACGTGCGACAATATCCTTTAATTTATATAAATATACGTACATATATCTTATATATGAAAATCTTATGTCCGCTTGGAAAAATCCAGTAATCTCCAAAAGCTACCGGACTCCACTTTAACTTTATCTGAATCCGCTCAATGCTTTCTATTTGCTCCGTGCCAACGGTTTTCATCGTGATAAATTTCCGTAATGGCGTGAAAATTGGCATTAAATACATTTTCCAGGGATTCTTTACCGTTTTCGGCCTATGAACCGTAGCTCCTCTGGACAATATTTTCCTTATTCTTGCGAACTCTGTTATGCTTTCTATGCCAATGCAGAAGTTTTGCCGAGAGCTTTTCTTGGCTTGCGCTACAGTTAGTTTTTAACCTTCATTTTGTTTACTTTTTTCCATAGAAATCCTACTAAAGGATTGCATTAGATCGGCTCACTCTAAATACTCTATATATAAGGGCACTAACAAAGGTAGCATCGAGATCTGTATTTGCTTCTCTACCCAGCTCATCAGCTCTCATATTACTATTAATGTTTGCCGCGAAGCCTGACGATGTCGAGTTAGTCAGTAAAAATCTTACCTGGTTCCTAAAATTTTTGTCGAAGCTGCAGTTTATCATTCACGTGGACAAAGCAAATATTGTTGCCTGACTTTAAAGGTAAATTGTCGACTTCTATACATACCGCACTAATTTCGTTGGGCCAAATAGTCTTATTCCAAGCGTAGCACCTCCACTTAGAAAAGGAAAAAGAGATATCAGACTGAACCCCAGCGTCCCAAATTCAAAATACCTCTGAATAAAATTAAATTGTTCAATGCTCAATTAAGATTGAATATTATTTAAAGGAGGCCTTTCGAAGACCCACTGCAATGACTAATGCATGTAAATTGCTATGCTCTCTGGTCATAGATATTGCGTGCCGTCACTCATTAATAACACGCGACAATTTTAGCAACCACAAACTCCCTCCATTAACCAAACTTGAAAGCATTTAGTGAGTAAAATTTACAACAACCATATGAAAATAAATATACAAATAAAGAATATAGAAATAAGGAATGAGGAGACAAGCAAAATAAAAATATTGTAGGCATAATTGTGAAACGCAGCACGAAAATGTGCCGAAAAAACTTCTCTGCATCATTTTCAAAGAAAGAAACGCAAAGTATGTAAAAGTCTCATTATTACAGACTTGAACTGCCCTCGTCTTCCATAAGAAATAGAAACATGGCTTATGCGATGCAAATAAGACCAAAAAAAATGTTTCAATGTCGTTTATGTCATTCAAATTGTGATTAGAATGTGTATTTATGCAGTTGAAGGTTTCGTTTTTAATTTGTTTAATTATTTTCCTAATTTCAGCTCAATATTTCTTTGTAAATATGTTTCTGATTTTTTACTATTTTTTTATGAAAATGAAGTCTAAATTTTTTCAAAGTGTTTTTAATATCTTATGCCAATACAATACTTATATTTCCCATTCTAAGTATTGTTTTGAAAAAGGTATGAACTAAGACTAGTTGATCCTTAATGATATCCATTTGAGACTACTTGCGACTGATTCATGTTCAATTGCACCCGAGAGAGATTGCTTGTACTCTATACCTTGTTACGTTAAGTTTACGTCTACAGTAATTGCACCTTAAGAATAAGAGTATATGAAATATTGTAAGCCATTAAAAGTGGCGTGAAAGAGAAAAGTTTAATGCTTATAAAGACTTTTACTGCGACAATTTTTATAAAGTGTTACAGAGAGTCCCTTGTACGGCATGTCGCACACTTTTAATGAATGAGTTTCGTATATAAATGTGAATTTGTTGGTACTAATTGTACCAAAAACCACAAAATATGTAAATAATGAAAATAATTCCTTTCTGTTTTTTTATTATGCGCATATAAATATAACCGAAATAGTTACGGTGTATCCCAAAAATAACCGAACTTTTTGGATATAAAATAGTAAAATACACATTATATTATCTTTGAAAGTTATTATTTATTCAAAATAGGTTCCATTTGACTCAACACAACGTTTGGAACGATCAACCAGCGCATGCATAGATTTTTTTATGTCATTTATAGAAATGTTCTTCAGTACCTCGGTTACGGCTGCTTCATTTTTTTTTTTCAATTTTTTTTTTGATTTTTTAAACTTCAATTTCAATTTTTTTTTTTCAAGTTTGACACAAAGTTTTATATTTGCTCTTTGTTCCACTTTTTCTTGGAACCATTAGCACACTTTTGGTTTTATTGAAATGGCTGCAACTTTTACATCTGTCATCCGACTGACATGAAGTCAGGTGCGTTTGAAAGAGGATGAATGTATCTTTTTAATGTTGCAAATAGATGGCGCTGTATGTTGTATGATTTAAATATAAAGTTTGGTTATTTTTGGGACACACCGTGTACATACCATACCACATATAATATTGGTGTAGTAAAAAGAAATCCATAATTTTTGCATAAAATTTAATGGTTTAATTTTTTCTTTTCGCATCATGATTTTTTCGACACTTTCGACAATTGGCCTTCCACTCCGTGAATTATCTTTTACAATACATAAAAACTACCGGAATGAAACCGAAATTGTATGATTGACTGTAACAGTAGCAGGACCATAAACGCTATTCACATTTTCCGCCGGCTGACTTGCGTTTTCGGCCTTATCGAAGAAAAACTGTAAAATATAGCGTATTTTCTCTTTGCTAGTTTCCATCTTTGACGCACGCTCAAACAAAACTCAATCAACCAAACACAAAACTGTCAGAAAGGTTTTTTTAGTACGAAATGTCATCTTTCTAACGCCATCTAGCGGAACCCGATGCACAACGCGAGATGCAAATAAATAACGCCATCTAATGGAAAAATAATGGATTACTTTTTATTGCACCTAATATGTTTGTATGTTGTTTTTAAAAATTAAAAAACTTTCAATGTTTTATTTAACAATATTGTGAGTATTGATAAAAAATTAACATTTCAAGTATTTTTCTTTTCTGTACATTTCTCTATTTGTTAAGTTATTTTTCACATACAGAAAGAGACAAAAGAGGAAGAGAGAGATAAATCACCTCTATGTAAGCCGAAAGCCATTGCTCAGATCTGCCTACGTTAAAAGCGTAATAATATTGTCAAAGTATTTTGCGAGAAACCAATAATTTTGATCAGCGAGCATGCTTGTAGCCAAATCACATGAATATTTCCGGCAAAAATCTACATAGAAAATTTAATTTAAAGCATTCCAATTTAATCCCTGAGTTATTGGCAATTTTTTTTAAAATAAAAGTGTTTCATTTGTTTATGTAAATAAACTGATACCATCTAACAAAAATTCAACTTAATTAATTATATATATATATTTTTTTTTTTCAAATAGATTGGTGTATGGTTCACAAACTAGAAAGGGATAAATCGATTATGATTACACTAACACGCAAGTTCTAAATATGAAGATTTTTTGCCAGGGTTAGATGAAAGTAAATCCGTAAAATGACCGCCAAGCTAGATTCGATACATTTGAGATAATTTTCGGCTCTTTTCGGCACATATCAGGTGATATCTCAGCCAAAACTTGACGACTGTTGGTTTACAAGCGCTTAAGAGTTAAAAGTTTATCCACATCGACAAACGTTATGAAAGGTCAGCTAGCTTCAGTTGGTGTGGGAGCAGGACTTTAAATTGGTGTAATGTGCAGTGAGAAAGACCCAGCTCTTGAGAACGTCGATAAACAGATATATCATAGTATTCGGCTACACTTCCACTTGGAGTAGCTAATTTTCGGAGGCTATGAGAACCTTTTCATTTTCATGTCAGAAATTATTTTTCTATAACTTTTTGGATGTTAGTACGGCAGGATTTGAACCCCGGCCTTCCGAAAGGCAATGCTAACCACTCCGCTCCCGCGGCCGCCAATATATACTATACTGTATATATATAATTTTTATAAATTGTTTGTATAATTTCCTTATGTATATATGAGATCTTTTACCGATAGCGCTAACGACAAATATTTTGCGTCGTTTAATAAACAAGTGATAGAGTAATTAACGAGAATAGCTGATCAAGCAATAGCGAACTTCAGTATCTTAAAATCGTTAAAATAGAATATGGAACCCCACTACAGCTTCTGTCGGTATTTACGTGCTAATCTTTTTTTCCGGAACAATTATTAGGCAGAAGTTATGCTTTTATGTTCATGAAAAGTAAAGAAAAATCACAAAAAAGGCAAAAGGAAGAAACCAGTCACACACACTCTTAAGATATTTTGCGTCCATCGGGTCATCACAACAAACCATGATGCTTTTTTACGAGATTTTTCTTGTGGATTTGTATTTTTACACTTTTTCCTTGTCATATTGTACATTTAATGGTTACACTACGGTATTGTGCTCTTTAGCAATGTTGTTTTTTCACATTTAATTTGTAAATTTTAGACATTCAAGACTAACTTCCCAGTTGACAACTGCGCGCAATTAAAACTTTTGTGTGTCTTAATGCGGATGTGTTGCCAACATTTTTTCGGTTTTAATCTAAACAAATTGTTTATAAGTACCAGTAAACAGTGCGAGTGTCTCGCATTTAAGAACTGTACTTTGTCATCTTAGTAAAAGTAAATATTTGGCATGCTTTTACTGCAAACTTACACAATGCAGTCGAGTGAAATCTTTGGTATTTATAACAGTAAATACTTTAGATAATGATTAAATACTACTCCAGTTTACAGGGTTTCGACGAATTATAGCTCTTTAACTTGGTTTCATACTTGATGTATCACACCCTAAATACAAAGGTGTCGGAAAATTTAAAATACTAATGAAAGGCAAAACGAGTTCTGTAGTAATGATTATGATTGTCTAGTAATTTTTAAAATAAATAAGAAAACCTCCTGATAAAATATTTTGTTTTTTTTTAAGCAATTTATATTATTTTGTTTAAATTTTTTACTTTATTAATTTTATGATACCTATATTATTTTAAATTCTGACTCTTACATTTTTTCTGAATCAACTTCAAAATATGCACCACAAAGTTGAAATTTCTTGAAAAAAAGGGGACACACCACAAATTTTCCTTTTTTTTTTGCAAATTCAATGTCAAAATTGCAATATCAACATCGACTTTTCCGGATAAATTCGTTTCTTCCAATCCTCTGAAGATTTTTTATGATTTTCCAAAAACTAGATGGATTTTTTCAGTTAATGGAAAATCTTACAACTGTACAGTCTAACAAGTTAATCTTGGGAGGAAACACGCAACAATCGACTAAAATGGAAAGATAATTTTACCAATGACTCATCATTAATATCGATGATGACATTTTTGCAAAGGAATTAATAATATCAAAAAAATTGTATACTGGCTGTACTACACCAGGGACATTTTCAGAGGGGAGAATTAGGAGTTCTGATAACGTCCAGAAAACATGAAAATATTCTCAAATGGCTTTGACTGAATGAAAAATGATCTAGAGTGATTCTGCGCATTGCTTAACCATGTATAAACGTAACAAATCGTATCTTGAGAAGGGACATACCTTGAACAGGGAATATTACATGAAAGCTGCTAAGAAATTTTTTTTCGAAAAAGATATTATTGTTCAAACTTATACTATTTTAAGGCAAAATAAAACTCGTTTAAAAAAAGTGGTATTAAATATTAGTTCTCAGTTGCTGATGAGTGCTCTCAGAAAGTAGGCGTGCATTTCGAGTAGAAAACCGTTAGACTCATTCCGATGTCGAACTTTTCTGGCGTTTGTTGACGAACATTCTTTAATACACAGAGTCGGGTGCGTATCTTCGCTGTGATAAGATAGTGATCCGAATAAATATTATATTAAGTAGATTGATGGATTTCTGGTACTGCAGACAACTATATTTTAGGGCCTCAGGCTGAATTTCCCGACTGTTGTGCCAAAAATAACTTATTTGCCCACCCTGTCTTTGATGCGGTTTGTGGCTAGACGTTCATCTATTGGAGTGAATGGCAGTACTAGGCCAAGGGTCTCTCTCCCACCACATCACCAAATATGCGCTCTTTTATTTGGCTGCACATAAAGGGCCACCTTCTTCTGTGCTCATCCCGTCACGGCTTTTAATCTAATCTAGTACAAATACTTAAGCAATTATGTTTGTTAAAAATTTATCCAACATTGGCTACTACTATCCTTAAAACAGACCGATCGGAACTTCGGAATCAAATAAACTTTGATGCTAATTTTTACAAATAAAATAAACTTAATAAAGGAAAGGATTAAAAATATTAATATCGAAAAGGAAAAGAAAATGAAGTCTTTTCGTAACTGTGGTTTTTGCGTCTTGAACAAATGGAGGGACCTACAGTTTATACTAACCCGCCTCCAAACGGCTGATAGTTTTTTTATGAGGAGCTTTATTTCATGTCAGATACACTCGAAGGGGTTAACATTCCCTGCCAAGGGGCGACCGCAATTAGAAAATTTAGCTTAATTTTTTTATTCTAAATTAATTTTCTATAACTTTTTGGATGTATATATTTGTTTAAAATTACGATAAACAGTTGAAGATTTTTTTTCTCTTTTCGCCCAAGTTATTCAAATATTGACGGTAAAGTAATCCTTTAAAAAATCTTTTTCTTTTTGTTTTTCTTTGGAGTAACGTCGACTGCCAACCTCTTTATTTACAAAATAATTTGGCCAATTTACTTTTATCATTGCGGTCACGTAATTCTCAAAGAGGAAAGGCAGCTAATAAAAACGTAAGTCACAAATTATTATCCTTTCAATTTAGTATCCCTTTAACATGCCCACTTAAATAAACGATGCAACGCGATGGAGGAAGTGAAATTCATGTATGTACTCGTATGTGTGGTGGCAAATAAACAGACTACCAAACGAGCGAGTTAAGTTTTATAAATCTACTTATGTCCTTGTGCTGTTTGTTGAAGTTGTTGAAGTAAAAAACATACATTTGTGTTTTTATAAGTAGATATCACGATTAGTATGTATCCATGCGGTAATCAGCTGTGACAGCAGTAGAGCCTGTCGCTATATACACTACATATATGTAGTCTTTTAGACGGCTGCTGAATGGTAAAAGAAACAAGTTAATGGACGCTACCGTAGCCGCGACAAGCTGCTGCCACAAATCTTTAGAAATAATAGTGCAAAATGTCCAAGAGACTAAAGAACCATATGCCAGATGCCACTTTATCTTGTCGGCACAAATCAAACAAGACAAAAGGTAAATTGGTAATAAAGGGAGGGAGTTCACAAAATGTGTTATTTGCTGTATTTCCCTTTTATTACACAAATGATTAAATAGTGCACACAATTGGACATGAATTAGTTGCTGGTATTCTTAAGTGGGCATTATGGAAAATCAGTTAACCTTGACACATCACTTAAGAGTACGAATAAAGTCTACAAAATTTGTCATAGGCTCTTCGATTATTCTAATTCAAAGTTCAACTAAAACTCCGTAAAATTCGTTATGTTTTGTGATAGCCTAATTCAGTAAATAATACTTGCATGTTCTACTGTAAATTTTTTTTATTTTTTTGGCATAAAGAAGAAACCAATTTGTTCGAACAAATAGGGACTGTTCAACCAATATAAGGGGATACAAAGAGGCATTAGACACAGGTTCCTTTGCGACTCTTCGCCGACCACCCACACGTTTTGCAGTTCTTATGTGTTCCCTTGAAATACGACGATCAGTAAATATAACGAATTATCCATATTGTGAATACCCAATAGTGTTTGTATTTATTAGTGTTGACACATTACTTCGGTCTAGTAGTTTCAATATTGCAAGCTGATTTTATAATTATTTTTCTATTAACAATAGTTGTGGTTCCGAAGTTTTGACGGCGGTTAAGGATTGGGATGAGTACCTACAAAAGATGCCGTGAACCTGTGAGTTCATAAAATTGGAGATGGAGAATATTTTAATCATTATAAAACTAGGTTTTGCAGTGTGATCATTCGATCCTTCTGCGGATTTCGGAAAGTTTTAACTTAAATCGGGCTAAACGCACAATGTGGAAGGATAAAACTTGTATTCAGCTGCTCCAACTTTCATTGAAATTAAGAAGATATGAAGAAAATGTAGAAGAAATTTATTTATTATATATATATATATATATAATTGGCGCTTTGTAACCGCTGAAGCTATTTTCGGCCGAGCTCCTCCTCCTATTTGTGGTTTTGCGTCTTGATGTTTTTCCAACAAATGGAGGGACCTACAGTTTAAACTAAGCCGCCTCCGAACGACTGATGGTTTTTTTACGAGGAGCCTTTTATTTCATGTCCGAAATACACACGGAGGGGTGGACATTCCCTGCCGAGGGGCAACCGCAATTAGAAAATTTAACTTAATTCTTTACTTAAATTAATTTTCCATAACTTTTGAATGTTGCTGGCACTGGGATATGAACCCGAGCCTTCCGAATGTCAGTACGCAATGCTAACCACTCAGCTCTCGCGGCCGCGGGTTTGATAATAGACTATAGTATTTAGGCAGATTAATAAGCAGCAAATGATTTCTGTAAGCAGGAGATTTTTATTTGCATTCCAGTATAAATTTATTAAAGGGAATCACTTTTGGTCCCTAGGCCTCCGTCCACGACTGCAAGTCTATAGTTAGCTATAGCTGAGTTATTTACATAAATATGGTGACGATAAACTGACATAGTTTATGCATCTGCTTTCTTTGTGTAAGGTGACCACTATAGTGCCAATTAAAAAAAGTTGGGCTGGACAAACACTTATCTCGGACGAAACGAACAGTAACCAGCGACCAGCTAACTTAATTAGAGACTTAATAATCCATCCAACATCACACTGCTTATGGCTAAATACATACATTAGGTTAAATAGTAAAAGTCGGGCTTTGGAATGACCACTTTGAAGCGGTTTTGGTTAAGTTGGTTTAGTATGTATGTAGGTCGTTACTTGTAGCTGAAGCGTGTCTGAGACGTGTTGTGTGTATATGAGTTCGTGGTAACAATATGCATGAGCAAATGTGGGTCAAAGTAGCAGTGCAATGTCCTCAAAATATCCGCAATGCTGTTGTTTGACTTTTTTCCCACCCCCCATCCTTCCAGCTTACTGTCCTACCCATTTAGGCAGCTGAGTCTGGGTCTCCTTCCGCTTAACTAGTTTGTTTGTATATAAATGTGCCTGGAAATTGCATTCACGAATATTTTACGATAATACGTTCACTTCAGTTCGTGTCGTGCCAGTTGCCTTTTATCCTGACTTTATTTTTTGGTTATGGCTTGTTTCGTTTGGTTGTTCTGTTAGGTGAAAGCTTTCACTAACTCCTGCGATGGCAACAACATATATAATTATAATACATGCTTTATTTACATACATATTAAAATCTATTTCCAAAAGGTCTTATCTCACTATTACTAAAAAATTTTAATTTCTGAAAATTAATTCCGATCCCCTAGCAAGTAAAAGCGAAAGCAATCTCTTCAAAGCCTTTAGCTTTTGTCCTTTCAGCGTATAATAATTCACCTTATAACATGTTTTATGTAAAAGCGACTAATCCAAAGGCTTGTAATCTACAAGGAGACTTAAATTATAAAGAGCGTCGGTATTAAACAAATTGGATGTTAACTTTATCAGGAATTCTGTATTGTATAAAAATAAAAGCGATACATTTGTATTTAAAGATAAGAACTGAAATAAAGATAAAACTTGAGCCTCATTTGTAAAACAAAAAATTAGATAATTTTTTTTTAATTCCAAAGGAGTGGTGCAAGAGACTATGTAAAATTTATGGTGAATACTATCTTTTTGAACATCAGTTTCAACGTTGTTTTGTTCGCTTTCGTGAATTAAAACTATTAAATGTTTGCTGCCGTCCACCATCGAAATCGAATGAAAGAATAAATTAACTAAAAATTAAATTAAAAACTGATGCCATATATACTCTGAATTCACGAATTAAAATTATCATATTACCATCACTTTCTTAACTCTTTCGAGTCTGGGATAGTATGTCTCAGCAATTTTCAAACATATGGATCTTTATTAATTTTAAAGTGATTGACAATATAAACCATTCCAAACGTAACATTCAGTGTCTATTTCATAACGTAAACAAACAAATAACGTGGATGTGACGAATGTATGGTAGATCTGATTACGAATGCAAAAACTGACGTTGGCGAAGAAATTACCTCTGACGAGAATAATAGAACCCTCGAGAATGGCCTCCATGCATACTTACTAAGTATACTGAATAAACGTCACTTCTATAAAATACCTTTCCATCTGAACGTCCAACAAAATCTTTCCATAAAAATATTCAGACAAACAAATTTTGGCCACTTTAGTTTTGTAGCGCCAACAATACGTAGAATGACAACAGCAACAAATAGAAGCCCCAAAAAAATGCAACTAGCTGATAAGAAAAATAAGGAACCCTCAACAGATCGCTTTGTTAAGTGAAGACAATAATGCACAACTAAAGGATTAAAAGGTACTCCCAGGGTTGGTAATTCCAAACCTCTACAAATTTACTTGCGTAATCGTAGCTCAAGTATTTTGATAAATAACCTCAAAAAAATTATAAAAATAACTTTCGTTACCTTTAAGAAAAGGAAATATCGATGAGACTATAATCCCAACGTGCCCTGAAAACATTTACTTGTATGTTGTAAATTTTTTAATAAAAAGTCTAACCGTTGTATTTAAGAAGATAGAGTTTACAGTCAAGCCGGACGGCTGAAGAAGCAGGCTTTAATATTAAATCTACTATAAATATATTTATCAATAGAAGTAAAATGACCCAACCAATGTTTAAGGTGGAATTGTCACCCAACGAAACTCAATTAAAAAAATTAAGCTCATCTCATCTATAATTTGAAATGTTTGGTCTCCGCAGGGTAACTACAGAACAACCACATAAGAGAGGCTGAACTGTCGAGAATTCGAACAAACTAGAATTTCGGGATCTACATCCCGCATGTGAATGCACGTCGAAGAAAGGTGATACCACTATGAAAAAATGCAGTAACTGCGGAGGAGATCACACAGCAAAATTATCGAAATTGCCCTGTATACAAAGATTTGAAAGTTGGGTTGTCAAATAACATCCATGCCCATCACAGTTAAAAGTGAACAAACCTCGAGTTCAAATTGTAGAAAAGAAATGTTCATGAATAAAAAATGGGTATACATAATATTTGTTTTTAGATTGCGAATATAGTATTCTATATATGTTATGCTCTTCTCTGAAGCACATATGACAGATAAATATAGTTTTTATATTCCAAGAATCATATTCTTATCCACAAACCGCCTCGATGGTAAAACGCACGGTGCACTGGGATACTGGGATAAAAACCGCCTAAAATTCTGCGTCTTACAGTCGTATGCTGATAGAAAAATACCCAACTTAAAGACTTTGCTGTTTCTAACAAAAGAAAGCGACAACTTTTATCACCAGTGACTGTTACTCACTTACCCTCTGACCATTCAACAGTCGTAATAAACATTAGCGAGAAACCGATGATTGTTGATCAAGAGCCAAGACTAAGCAAATGCTCTTCTGCCTCAAAGTTGCTGTTAAAATCAGAGGTGAAAAAATGGAAAAAGCGCTGAAACAAGCAGAAATCATATTTAAAAATTCTGACGCCAAATTCTACCAAAAAATATTCACTGTTGAAGACACTTAAGAACTTAAAACCTCCAATTGATGTGAGTATGACAATCAGGAACACAAATGGTAACTGGACGCGTAGTAACGATGAAAAGGCCAGGCAAGTTGTTTCAGCCAAATGATGAATGGTTTTGAAATTCAGTTGAAGATTGCACTAGCACTCTGCTCTCTCAACTCTTTAATGACATTCTCTAAATTACTTTCCAAACGCATGGAAAAGCGGTTTGCCCTAAAACATTTTATCATTCCAGAGTTTCCAGTGATAACTGGTGTACCTCAAGGTAGCGTTCTTGGGCCCAAATATGCATACATCCCAGTAAACCGAAAAGTAGAAATGCAACGAAAGCAATAGGGGACCACTTACTTCACATCGAGTAATCTGGCAAACTGGAGAATTAAAGTCAATGAGCAAAAGTGAAAGTACGTTACATTTACATTACGCCTACGAACACGTCCATACCATCTAATCCTCAAACACTTGGAGTGGGCACCGGCAACGCGGTTAAAGCCGAATCACTTGGAAATACTAAATGAAACCAGATCGCCACAAAGCCACTGTCTCTTCATTCGCTGAACTATATCAAGGTCATCGCATAACTCGTACAGCTCATCGTTCCTTCGTCTTCGATATTCGCTGTTGCCAATGCGCAAATAACCATAAATCGTTCGCCTACTAAGTCCGAAGTAGCACCTATTGGCAAGAATGATTCTGCGTTGGATATTTAGGCTGACATTATTGTTGGTGTTAATGCTGGTCCCTAGATAGATGAAATTATATATTTATATTTTTTCAATCATAATATTGAAGAAATCGCACGATATCTCGTTTGGTATCGAACGACTCGGAGAGGTCGTTCCCAACCCTGACTGCGCTTCTGGTGTTGTCCAACGATAGTTTACACAGCCGTATAAACTTTGCAGACATAGCGGCCTAGAGACAAGCCCTTTTCGTTCTGTGGTATGTGTCGAACCTCTTTTCACGGGTCTTTTCCAAGACTCGGTGCATGGTAAATATCTGGCCACACTGATAAGGTCCAATCAGTTTATCTACGTAATTACCAGAACTTAATACAATATAATGTTTTGTTCAGAAACTGAATAAGCGTTAATTCTTTCTTCAAATTCGTTTCTTATTAGAACTTGTAGGAATTTATATGTGTATGTAACTGATCGATGGAAATATAATATTAATGTTGCAGTTTAATGTCATTTCCGTCATGATAGGGATCTACCCAATGTCGATGAATCCAATTACACAAAGAAAATTGTTTATTATCTTCTGATTGCCGTAGTCAAAGTTTACGCTGATATAGCCGAGCCAAGAATAGCACGCCAGTTTCTTCTCTCTGCCTATCGGAGCTAATTGGATACATCAATTCAAGACAGGTTCTTCATCATCTGCTCTTTATTTTCTTTTTAGGTCTTCCTTATCCTCTGCTTCCACTGACCAGTATTACATTGAAAACTTCAAAAGTAGGAATGTTTTTGCTTCTAAACACAGTGCTGTCAACAGTGACATGAGAGCCAAGAAATGATCGGGCGGATTTTTTACTTGCAACAGGTGATACTTTGGACTGAGTAGGCAATTGAAAAGTCCTCTCTCAACAAACCAAAAACAACTCTACAAGTCCCTTTTCATTCCCGTATTACTAGGATGCATGGACGATGTCATGGACGATGGCCGACGCCTTGGGAGTCTTCGAGAGAAAAGTTTTGTGAACGATTTATGGTCCTTTGCGCAATGGCTACGGCGAATACCCCGTACGATGGAATGATGAGCTGTACGAGATATACGGTGAAATTAATATAGTTTATTGAATGAAGAGACAACGGTTACGCTGGTTAGGTCATATCGTCCGAAACAATGAAAGTGATCCAGCTTTGAAAGTATTTGATGCAGTAGCCGCTGGCGGAGGCAGAGGAAGAGGAAGACATCCACTCCGTTGGAAGGATCAGGTGGAGAGTGACCTTGCATCACTTGGTATTTTAAACTGCCGGGTCCAAAGCTCAGTTTGCAAGCCTTCTTTTAATAAACTTTCGATGCGAAGGAAGAATCTTCCAAAGACTGTTGTTGATTTTTTCGTTAAGCCAAACCGATCCCCTGCAGCTCCTTAATCAGCTTTGATATGTACCCCTGTTGTAAGCATACCTTTCTTTAAGATTGGAATTGTAATTCATAATTGTAAATAAAAGCAGGTTTTTTTTTAAGAATGATATTATCTTAGCCCACCGGCGAAACATTTCTTACTCCTGAAGGCATCGGCGAATAATTCGAAAGTTCACGAAAATTTCTTGGGCGTAAATTTTTTTAGACCTCTTATATAAAATCATATTCAACCAAACTTATTTTTTAACATTTTTACTTTACTAATCGGTGTATTATATTATTCATGAGCGACTTCATTGAACTCGGTCCCATGTCTAATACTTGCTTGCTAAAATGCCAAAAGTCAAAAGAAAAAAAATAAAGGCATCAATTTGATGCCCCTAATTTATTAAAAGAGGAAATCCTGTGGAGTCTCTTTTACTTTATCTTCAGACGAGTACTATACTGTTCAAAAGCAAGTTATTTGTGAATATGTGTGTGAAAAATAACTAGTAAAACTTGGCCATAAACCATAAAACCACTATTTATCCAATTTACAAATACAATATATGCTTGTTTCTGAAAACAATTTACGGTGTGTTTTAAATTCCTTGGCGGCTTATTCACACATATTTTTGCATGATGTATTGTGTGCATGTATGTAAATATACAAATGTTGATATATTCCTGTGCAAACAAAGTTCTCTTATAAATTCTTTCTAATTCATTTTTGCTTTTATTTAAACTATAAATATAAGTATAGGTACATGTAAATTAGCCCAGAAAGGAATTGACCAGTTAGCATTTTTACCTTAACTATTTAGCTAGATGGCCGCAGTAGCCCGATATGCAGATTTCGATTCTTGATGCGACCAACATGAAAACTACAGAAAATTATTCTTTCTGACTGCGTTTGTCCCCCGGAACGCAGAGAATATAATTCCCTCCAACTGTATTTTTGGAATGAAATAAAAATAATAATAAAATGAAATGAGGTCCCGCACACCGCAAATCGGAAAAGGAGTTCGGCAGAAAATCGTTTTTGACGTTACAAAGCACCATATTGAACACTTTTCCTTCGATAAAGCAAAAAAAGCCTGACTTGTGGCAACTGAAAATGTGAATAGTGGTCGAAGGGCAGTGAGCCGACGCAAATGGTCTCTAGGTAAAGATTAACGGCCAGGAATGTTTTTGTGTGTTTGCCAATCGGCAGAGAATCATTCACTATGAGCTTCTCCCGACGACCAAACTCTTAATTCGTCCTTAAGAAGAAGCAATAGCCCAGAAGCGCAAACTATGTCCAATAACGCTTGACCATGCACATCGATAGTGGCTTGCCAAAAGCTCCGAGTGCTTCTGCATCCACCTAATAGTCCGACCTTCACACCAAGGGATTACAATCTGTTTCTGTCTATGGCAAATGATTTGGTGAAGAATTGGCTTCAAAAGAAGCCAGGGAAATGCGATTGTTCCAATTTTCTATACGAAGCCTCTTCCAAAAAGTCATTTTGAAAAATATTTTGCAGTCTCATAGTAAGAGGAATTTAAGCTTAAAATGTTTTATAACAATCTTAATAACAAAATTCTAATTATCTATCTTATTTATTCTCAATGTCCATGTCAGGATAAGGCCAACTACCAGACTTTTAGAATTAAACACCAAGTCACTTACTACCATATAGATATTTAGAAATAGTAATAACAATTACATGACCTCATGTCCCCACGGAGTGACCAGGTAATTTACCTCCGGACTGAACCACTCCCATATTTACTATGGCGACCTTCTATGAAATGCATACTTCCCTATGACAAGGTCCCTTGTCTTTGCGCTCTCTAACGATCATGAAGTCTAGAGCCCTTGAGGAAACCAACTAATTGAAACACCTTTTTTGTGGAGCTTTTTTAAATTCCAAGAGACCTTTGAAAAGTGTGGCGCAATGAATAATTTATGGAGCAACAGGCCCGTAAGAAAAATATAATTAGAGGCTGCGTCGCTATGGAAAACAAATAAAGCCTTTAGTTTTATCACTTTACTGATCTCTTGTGGATTCCGTTAATGCTCTGAGTAAGCTAGTGGCTGAGGATATTTGCTTTGATCAGGACCAAAAAATAGTAAATATTTTAAATTTAAGCCAGATAGAACACATTCCACTTGTTGGTATGAAACTAGTACAAATTCATCCTTTAAATACCGGTTCAAAACCAAAATTTATAGAAACTAGTTAAGTATTTTACTGCCGTTATATTGCTCATTGGTACACGTATGTGCGGACGTAGGTATAAATTTTCACAAAGCATTTTACTGTTCTAATTCATATAATTTTATAGAGTTTTCATGACATGCGACTCCGATGATTTACTGCAATTGCTGCTTGCCCAGCACAATATTTTCCATTCATAGGTACATATATGCTGATATTTATGCAGATAAGGGAATAGACATGCATAAATACAGACTTATATTGCAATCAAGTGCCTGCCCTAAATTGCAAACAATTTACGAATAAATACTACCTGAAATTAAACAAAAAAATCAAATTTGCAGCATTCTCTAATGGCAACAAATGTTATGTGTATGTACATATATTTAACAAAATATCTTTCTAAAAATTTTTATTTTTGAAAAATTTTAAGCGCAATGTTATCGTGAATAAAATAAATTTCTTACGATCTTAACTTGAAAATATTTGGATTTAACTTGTTTATCAGGTTTTTAGAGTTGTATTGACTAAAAGCTCTTATGAAAAACATACACAGAAGATTTTATTCGACTACCAAAGGCTAAAACATTTTCAGCAAACGGTATTGAAATAAGCGAAGAGTTTGGTGTGAAAGGTTCGTTAACAGATATCCAGTGGTGTCCACTATGAATATGACGAACTTGGTTCGGTGACGTCAACGGTTGTCTTTCGATTTATTGTTTCGATGCTTGTATGGCATGTAGCGCCGCCTTTGTAGAACTAAAGGTTGCCTACATAAACAGCCTCCAATACACGAAAAAGTCATTATCGAAAATCGGGTTCGTTAACCTTCTCGTTTTGGGCTCATTCACCGAACGCGTTTAACGGTCGAGTTGGATTTTGTAAGCCTTTTACAATACGTTTTCGGTTCTCATTGTACGGCATCTCTGAAGATACGCCTTATCCACATGAGTAAACGTGGTGGGAAATCGATAAACTGTTGCTCGAATAATCGACTCTGCAGGGCGATTATGGCGACGATGGTACGAACCGTTATTTTGATAATAAAATTGCACAATTTGCAAACTTTGTTCCGGACTAGGTCTGTTTATTACGAAACGGCACACCAAACTGAGTGTAAATCAAGTAACATCTGTCAAAAGGACCAAACGCGGAAAAGGAAATGTTTTACAATTAATTCGAAATTTTCTTAAATTTCTATCGAAAAATATAAAAAGCTTAACTCTATATACATTAAGAGCAGACAGTTTCCAGAAATTGTCATTTAAACTGCCAACGCTGAATATTTTCAGCACTTTTTTTGTTAAGTTCTACGGAGTGGTAACTTGAGTTTTGGAAACAAAAAACAGATGATTTTTTTGTATATCCTTATTACGGTATCGACTCAATATTTTATCACATTATTTTTAAATATATTCAACACAGCCAATTTCCGCTAAATGGCAAAAAGTAACTGTATTATATATTCGCTGGAACACGATACTCATCCGCTAGCAGGAACTATACTCACAAATGTGCTCACGATCTGATCGGTGACAAATCCAAAAAGCCTGCAACGATAAATTTTCGCTGAACAGTCTCGCAATACCTACATTGTATTGAAAACATTAAACATTTTATATTTATGATACCGAAGTAACAAATCCCACGAATTCCTTTGAGAGCATTTGAGCGTTTGAACTGTTTCTCGTTATTTAATATATCGATACATGTAATTGGAAAAATATTAGAAAGTGCTCGTACAACGTCTATAGCTAATTCCCTTATCATAAAAGCATCAGCCCTCTTCATATTGATGCAGTAAATACAAGGAACTAAATTTCAAACAATTTAATGCGAACAATTTAAGTTTTAGTACGTTTTTTTCATTAAACGCAGTATCTACACTACAAAATGTAAACTAACTATACTGTAATAACAAAATTACGGTTATAAATTTTTCCTCCAGGTCTATTTCTAGGTTTGCCCGCAGCCGACCGATTTCAAAACGGCACATTCACGCCAAAACTATTTTCCTGATGAAGGTTAAATAGTATTTCAAATTTCCTACCATTATAATTATACACGTATACATAAACATACTCGTATGTATGTACATACTTATGTATACGGGTATATAGGCGTAAAATCCTACATAACATATTTTTAAAATAATGTAATTAAAAAACATAATTTTATGTACATATATATATATACATATATAATTGGCGCTTTGTAACTACTGATTCAAATTTCGACCTCCTCCAATTTATGGGATGCGTCTCGATGTTTTCCTACTGTTGTTTATAAGGGCCCCCGAACGTCTGATGTTTTTCATGTCAGAAATACACTCGGAGGGGTTAACATTCCCTGACGAAGGCGACCGCAATTAGAAAATTTAACTTAGGTATATTACTTGTTTTTATTTACTAGATGGGGTGAAAAGTTACCTCGTTGACCGCCAGAATGCGTTGCTACTGCAAAAAAGGTTATATAGCCTTGTAGTCCGTTCATCTTTCGGCCAACATGCCAAATTTTCGTATAATTCTGTCATTTGTTTTGTTTTGAAAGCTGATTGTTGTTTGATGCGCCGGCGCATCCATGGCTAAAATCGCATCCACCGTATACCCCGATTTGACTCCCTCGGACTATTATCTCTTCCCAAACCTCAAAAGATGGCTCATCAATAAAAAAATTCAGCTCACGCGAGGTAATCATCCGCCGACGAGGATGAGTATTTTGCAGACCCTTCGGAAAACTTTTCTTTTACTTTTCGGACGGGATCAAGAAGTTGGAAAATCGCTGGAACAAGTGTATCGAGCTAAAAGGGATTTACATTGAATAAAACAAAAAACAGTTTAAAAAAAAATTTCATTTCCAAAGAGGTTACTTTTCACCATTTTACAGGAATAATTAGAAAAATTATTATTTTTTGGGTATAGCGTAAGTGCAATCCAAAGGTCTCTTCATTAAATTTTTTTATTTATGTGTTTTTTGAAAAATTTTGGAAATGAAAAATTCAACATCAACATTTCTTTGCAAATTATGTAATTTTGATAACATATTTTTGTTGATTTTGACAACATTGGGCATTGTGCGACAGTCCGAACTGCCTTCACCTCCAAGCTGATCTCGTAAGACGCTTATGAGCTTTTATAAATTACTTTAAATTACTTCGCAGGGATATGTGGAATCAGCGAGATACTAAACGCACCTATGAGTTGTGTTTAGTGAATACTTCTTAATTCAAAAGGAAGAATTATTTAATCAATATTGCGACATCGGGTATTAAAACCACTTCATAAATATTTAGAAAAGGATGCATTTCAAAATTTATTTTGCAAATTATTTGTTTTGTTTATTTAATGTACTAAGAATTACTAGACACTCTCATAGATAAGTTAAAATAATGTCACTTCTTAAGAAGAGGCTTCAGGGTCAGTTATTTGTCTGTAGGACAAAGAAAGGAATGTCCTAAGGAAAATCGGAAATTGGTGAAACTTAACGAAATTTACGTTTTTTAGAAAACAATTTCAGTTTTTAAAAATAAATTGAAGGTCAATAGTATGGAAGCTTAAGCAAGAGAGGGAAACCTTAGCGAAAGATTTCCTGAAGTTAGTCAATATTATATCGGTAACACTAGTATTTTGATATTCATTCCTCTTACCGCCGTTTCGATACGTTATGGTACTGAATTAATAAATTTGTCTATTATTATGGCTTTAAAAAGTTTAGGTATAAACTTATAATGCAATCAGGCTTATAAAGAGGAAAAATGCACTTCTTTAAAAAAAAAAATAAACAAGTCTTAATTTATTAAAGTCAGCACAATAATAAAAAGACCTGAAGGGCTATCATTAAATTCGTACATCACATCTATCAATTTTTGAGAGTCCAAATGAGGATAAACAATATCAGTAGATACGTAAGAGCTTCTAATAACAATTACGAAAAAAAAACATTTAGATAAGAAAGAACAAAAGGAAGACTATGTAGAATCAGAAAAATTACTAATGTATGTGGTTAGTGTTGTGAAAAATATGAGTACAGTGAATTTATTGGCGTTTTTAAGGCCGTTCTTATAAGACACCCTGCAGGAAACCCTATAAGTTGTTAACTTGAATCTAGAGTAATTTATATTTTTGAACTTCTAGTCCCATCTCCTTTCCATGTTAGCAACTGGCATTTTGTTTTTTTTTTTGTTTTTTTTTTGAATAAGCAAAGAAAATCTGATAGGACCATTTTGAATGAGATATCTTTGGTTAACGGAGACTCTTCTCCGTTTATTTTAACAAGGAATGAAGGAAGGGTAATATATTAAAAATATTAAAAAAAAATTGTCCCCAACGAAGGGCGACCGAAGAAAAAACATATCGCAGAGATAGTTAAAGGATCTGATGCAATCATTTCGAAAATCCTGAACCATAATCTTGGCATGGCTAAGGTCACATCTCCGCAAAAACTAGAACAGCATTGTGTTGGCTGTCCTACATAAGGTGAACACCGATATTTTGAATTACCCACCCTAGATTAGACAGCGATCGACCTGTTTCCAAAAATGAGGGGTGACAAATTTATCACCGATGATGACGTCAAGGAGGCAGAAAACATTTTTTTATTGAAAAATAAAAATAATTTGCTATTTTATTTCCACTCCTTACATATCCCCCATTCCGCGATCAAAAAACACTTCCACGGAGTTCAAAACATCTGCTAAAAAATACCAGTATGGTTTTCAAACAAGCCTGCCTACCTCCATATAACTGCAGTTCATTCCATCAATGAAAGTCAGACAATTCGCATAGCAATTAATATAAATATCAGCCTATTGTCCAATGATCGATTTCACCCGAGTTTTTTTTCAATGAAGCAAGCAATAAGTTTAAACAATAAATAGATGATTTCTTTAAAAAAACAGCTGACAGACATTCCCAGGGTGAAATTAAAATATATTTTTAATATGATATGATATGCCCATGGAATAATTTCAAATTAATAATTTTGCCAAGTGCTACAAATTGCCAACGATATACCGTGTAATTAAAGCGTTGCAGATGATCAAATAATGATTTTCTGCGCTTAATATTAAAATTAAATGGCATATCCGAATCGAGGGTGGAAGAACGAGTTAAGTGAGGAGGATTAGTGAAACATGAATTGATGAAAGTTTTTGTGATAGTTATAAAATTGAAATGTGTAGAGAATTAGGTAAAAGCAGCAGTATAATGGTTAATTTAGTGATTTTATAGACATAAACAGCAACGCAGTAAGCACTTTGTTGTTTTCCGTTTAATGTGTTTGAATAAATCCATGTATATCTGTATGTGGGACTGTGCAATTGCAATGGCTTGCCATTGGCCAATGGCTTGCAAATAATTTGGTATCCAATTGGGTATTTTCAAAAATCTATTTGAAATTATTTGGCAAGTCAATGGACATGTCAGATAACCGCAAAATTGTTGCAGCATTAAGAGCTAATAATGACATAAATAAATTGGGTTGCTGCCGTTGCACTTTCGGTAGTTTACCTTATATTAAAGCGGCAATTATATTTAGTTCGGTTGTGCATGTAATGTTATAGCTACTCATATGTACTCGCATTTATACCATATGAAAAAGTGATTTTCAAAAAGTGGGGTGTGCGAGGCTTTTGACTTTGGTTACAAAATAATAAGGCTCTACTTTTTCAGCGAGTGTTTTTTCACAAGGAAAATTCAAGAAGATACTAACAGAAAACTTACCAGCACTAGTTTAAGGTATTTAATAAATAAAGTAGTTCAAGTATTTTTCAGGAAAAATAATCTTATTCGGATGGTAAGGTGTCAACTTAAAGGTTTCTTCATTTCAATTGGCGGCGTACCGCTTACACGTTTATAGCAGAATCAACCAAACCAAGCAACATGTTTTCTTCAGAGCTCAGCGCCAATCGGAGGTAACAAGAGAAGGGGAGGAAATCTAGTCTTGCTTCTCCACTTGATCTTTCCACTATAGTCCTCAGCTTCCACCAGCGGGTATCACATCGAATATTTTTAGCATTGCGTACTGCTATTCGGAAGGCCAGGGTTCGAGTCCTGGTGCGACCAACATCAAAAAAAATATAGAAAATTATTTAAATAAAAAACTTAAGTTAATTTTTCTAATTGTGCTCGCCCCTCGGCAGGGAATTTCAACTCCTCCGAATGTATTTCGGATATGAAATATCCGTATCACCCGTTTGAGGACGCCTTATAGTATACATAAACTGTTGGTCCCTCCATTTGGATGAGGAGTTCGACCGAAAATCGCTTCAGCGATTACAAAGCGCCAATTATACATAAATATATTATATTGTATTCCCTTTCCATCCTTGTCTAGATCGGAGAAAGTGGATCTAATGCACTGTTGTTGAGGCCGATGATGGTACGGTATAAATAGGTATATAATATATCTGTGTTCGTGCCCATACTATTATTAGCCAATCTGAAACTCCTTTTAATTCTTATCTGAGTCAAAACATAGTTGTGTTGATTTTTTTTTTTTGGTGAAATAAGCTAATACACTGCATATGTATCGCTTAATTTGCCATCGCATGCCAACGTGGCTGTGAAAACAAAAATCAAGATACACATTCATACATACACGGATTCCATATTCAAATTTTTCTTCTTTTTTTGGGATAGTCAAATTCTTGTCACCATCTATTTTTAGTTTAATTGCTAAATCAACACAATTTTCGCTTGGGCATAAAATTCCTTTTATCATCGTTTTATGTAATGTTACACGTAAATCACTCAACTCGCACGCTACCACACACTTGTGCACACTAATTCACGTACGGAGGGTTACAGGGAGCATGAACTAGAGGCACAGTGTAACCGCAATGTGATTAATTGTGATAATCTCAGACAAGCCAGGATGAGGCTGCAAAAAATTCACTTTATAAAAATGAGAGCCACAAAGGCAATCCTTGGCGTCTAACGCACAAGCCATAGCGACCACAAAGCTCATGAAGTGTTACGATGTACACATTTACACATGCCCTTTATGTTTATGTTTGTGTAACTACGGCTTTAAGTGTATGTGTGTATGTGTATGTGTTCACAGAAAAATACACCAATGGAAAATCTGGTAGATCACACTCTTTTCATCACCATTTTTCTTGCTTATTCTGACTGATGCCCAACGCGCCGACAGAAAAATCTCGATGCTGCTCCTCAAATTCAGCAAACGACAATGCTACATACTCGTATGCACGACTATACATATGTAGCTTGGATCTGAGCTGGAAACTTAGTGGTTCAGGGGATTCAGGGGGTCGGTCACCCATAAAATAGAAACAACAGCAACTTCACTGGACCTGTGAATAGCCATTCAGTGCAGCAACGCGGCGGGGTGTGCTCCTCCAGCGGCTGTGGCAGCGCCAACTACACCAAAATGCCGAAAGAGTTTGCACTTTTTGTGCATTCGCAATGTGGGTTTATTTTATTTCTGTCGCTGTTTATCATTTTTTATTGCAGTTGTAAATTTGTTTTTATGCCACGCAGCGCAATTCCATACTTCACACCATCGCCCTGTATGCCCCTCGGCCAGAGGAAATGAAAAATTTTGATAAAATTTTGCAGTTGCAAGTTGGACGGACATGAACATGTACATTCATGGACATAACACTAGTTTGGACACGGGTTAATAAATAAGTGACAATTTTTATTTGCCGCACAGTCAGCGCTCAAAGGGCAGTAAAAAGCGGCGCACTACCCATTGGAGCGTAATAAATTTGTTTTTCGGAAATCAGGTCTATCCGTGAATGCATCGAAGTCTACCAGGATAAAATTTGATACTCTTAAAAATTAACGGATAATTTAATGTTGTGAATGTAGCAATTTAAACTTTATATTAATATGTTATTTATTGTAAAATTTTGCAACGCATTTGTCTTATGCATTCGCATTATTTTTATACCTTTCAAGAGCATGAAATCGTATATTAACCTTAGACTGAAATGTGTAAGTACCTGAAGGAGAAGAGAGAGACCAGAACGACGAGCTGAGTTGATTTAGTCATGTCCGTCTATTTGTCTTTCTGACTGTCTGTTTGAATGCAAACTAGTCTCTCAGTTTTTGAGATATGTAAACAAAACTTAGTATGCGGGTGTATAGTTGTACATATTGTATTGATCATCGGCCAGATCGGTAGCCGATATCTTACACCTACCATATAACCAATTTGTTCAGATATAAGGTTTTGGATAAAAAAATCCGTTGATAAAGCATCTTAAAACGTGAAGTTTGATATTCTACTCGTACACAAGTAAATTCAAATAAATAATTACACAAAAATCATAGAAAAATAAGGATGCACGCAATATCATAAATTTGTTATATTGATACGAAAAGCCTAAAGGCTTGGCGGAATAAAGCTTTTGTCTTGTTTCATTGGAAATCACTTATCTGAAAAATCAGTTGTATAGAAGCAAGATGTTAATAGTCGCCCGGCTAGTTCCGACAAATTAGTAAAATATTACAAAAATTACAATTATTAGAGACTAGTCATTCTGATCCTGTTGGAACAAATTTTTATAAAACAATTTCTTATGCTTCAGATGCTTACATATGTACCTCAGATTGATCTTTATTGTTTATAGGTTCAAAGACTGATTCGTGTACTATCGCCGCTAGAAATGGGGCTCCAGACAAATCGCTGAATTTTAAAAATTTTGATTTTGAAGGTAGTGAGGATTGATTGTGAGATAATAAGTTACCTGAAATTAGTAAGTTTTGATTGGTAAAAACGATGTAACTCCAATTTTATATTTTTCAGGGACATTGAAGTTAAAAACTAAAAATGTTTTTGTTATTGTCAAAAGATTGTCAAAATGATTTAAATACCCTTATGTAACTAAAGTACTTTCTATGTTTTGGTGCGGCCAATATTAAAATATGGTTCACTGATATGAAATCCCAATAATCAAGTTCAATCCGATAAGTTACTTTGCAATAAGACATTTGCTACGCAATTCTATGATAAATCTTCCTCCCTATAGCAACAGCTTAAAACTTCTTCCTTCAGAATCAATTTTGTTCATGGCTCTTGTCTGAAGTATCCAGGGAGTTTAGGCCTTTACTATTAAAATCATGTAAAACAACATATTAACTGAATGAAACTTTCCAGCACCTTCGACCACTCAGACTAAATTTCAGCTGTTGAATAAATATTCTTTTTGTAGCTGAACAGTTTTAAATCTCGGACATTTGGGTGTGTCAATCATGACTCAGCGAATTCCGTACGTTATGCGGATGTCATCTCTCGTATCGGTTGGGCGAGTTGAGGACATTCTTTAGGCTTTTTATTAATCATAAATCTGAAAAAGAAATAGAACGGTAAAAAAGCTATAGATCACACTACATTTTACATATATCGAAGCGTATTACAACGAATTAATACATATTTTTAAATTGTTTGGCAACCGCAGTAGCCGAGCAGACAGGTAATAAATGTGTGCTTCTACTCGGAAAGTTTTGGTCCTGATCTTTAGCGTGAGAATAAATTAACTAGACACACACCAATTATGGAAATTAAAACTTTCTAATAACATGAGCATTAAGTTTTACGCATTTTAGTTTTCGGTCAAGTCTACAGTAAAAAACATAAGAGACGTCTTGGAATAGTTAGCGAAAAAATGCTAAATGCAATTTTCATTTTTATTGTAATAATATGAATTATGATATCTGATGTAGAGTTCAAAAAAGTTTTGGAAATGGCCCATTTTGATAACGATATAGTCCTTGTGAGTGTTCGTAATCTTCAAGGCAATATTATTCAAAAAAAAGAAATTTTGGCCTAACTTTTTTGAAGACGTCCTAGTGAAATCACAGTCACTGAACCTACAGAAAATATTACTAATGATGCAGCTGAATTTATCAGGCCCGCTTTGGATATAAATCTAAAATCAGTTGCTTTCATAAAATTGTATGGCGTCTAAAAAGTCTTATGCTGGATAAGTCAGTTTTCTCGATTTCTCATACTTAACTAGGACAACTGAAGAGTCTTAATATTTCTGAAACAAAAGTTAAATGTCGAAAATGAAACATAAATCTTTGTTTCTTCCATTTCATCATAAATTAATACTTTTTTGGTGGCAGACTAAGAATACTCTTCAACAGACATACGTGTATATGTTTTTGCTTTGTTTTTAATTCATGTTTAGTTAAGATAAATATATCTTTCTTGGCATTCTATCCCAAGATTGCCTATAAGCTGGGTAAGTATTGGACACCAATACTCTATTTTCTACAAATTAAAAATTTTTTTCAAACAAACCTCTAATTTTAAAGCAAGCCAATTCAAAATAACTTTTTATTCAAAAAAAATTTTCGAAGTCGAACTTTTATTACACTTTATGCTCACCGAACTGATCGATTGAACGAAAGCGACCTGAAATACAATTACACTGTATCGGCCGTGATAGCCGAGTGGTTAGCATTGCGTACTGCCATTCGGAGACCAGGGTTCGAGTCCTGGTCCGACCAACATAAAAAAAAATTATAGAAAATTAATTTAAATCTGTTTTGCTGGAAATGCCTATTAACGATGCCAAGTTTTAACTAATATTTATCGTACGTGTATTTCTATCGCGCCAGAAATGAAACCGAATTTTAATTTATTCCTTTCTTCAAAAGTAAACTTAAAATATATTATTTTATAACTTACTAATAAAAAAAACTCCAAAACTGAGTTAACGTACTGTTTTACTAAAATTCAATAAAATTGTACATCGGGGGAAAAGTTCAAAAGACAGTATGCTATAATTAAAGTTTCAGAACCACAGAATTATTCATTTTTATTTGAAGTCAACTTTTTTATGCCATTCATTTATGTAATAAATCTGCTTGAACCTTCCTAGGCCTAACAGTAAGAGCAAAAATCTTAAAACTAAATTGAACACGGGTAACCCGGTAAATTCTGAGTAACGTTCGACCTATGGCACTCTTCTTAGAAGGCAGGAAGATCTCTTCGCTGCAGTCGAAAATTTCTAGAATAGTTGCCCAAACCGTGAGCTTTAGTTTTGTGAGGTACTTCGTTCTACTGCTTTCAAGTTAGGTCTTAGCCAGTAGGTGTATAGTACAAAGATACCATCAATGCCGACGTTCATCACTTTGATCCCAGTTCAAAAAGAAGTCCATGAAATAATGGGAAATAAAATTAGCTAAAAATGAAGATGATTAGCGAAGACTGAATAAAAGAAATAAAAGGAAATCTCCTAAAAGTCATTTCATAATCTTAATAGTTTTTTGATTACATATTAATTCATGAGGATTCTTCAATAACAAAAAATTGATTTGCGTATTCTTCACGTTGTCCTGTGCTAAATAATCAAAGTAAAAACAGATAAGGCATGCGACTACGCTGACACATTCCCTTCCGTTCCGTTCCGTTACCGTTCTGTTAGCGTCCATTAGTCCAATGGTCAGTGCACTATTAGATCGATTTTGGCAACTGGCTGCGTGGTTTATTCGCTTATTTTCATTTTTGTTTGTTTATATCCGCAGTGGAAGGTAATAAACTAAAAATGTCAAAAAGTCACAAATAGCTGAAAAACACAACATGGTAGTACAAGGAAAAAATTACATTGCAGGACAACACGCCAAACACATTGGGCACGCACTTAGCGCACACATGAATACACGTACGTAGATTGGCTGTCATAAGACCCACATCCATACATGAACTTAAGCCCATATGGATATACATACGTGTATGCACATATGTACGTGTATGAAAAAGAGAACTCTATTCGACAGAGTACTGAGTGAGAGTCACATTGAGTGACCAGGTGTAGCATGCCACGTGTGCGCGTGTGTATAGATAGTTATGTATAGAAATGGGTATGTGGCCCACACATTCTACAAATATATTTGGCCAATTTTAATTATGGCCGCATTGGCCATTTGCCGAAGTTTGCCTTCATCGCTGTTATTGCTGGACGTGCAGGTCCGATTCAAAAATAACGCAGACTATAACCGCTGATGCGATGCATACGTACAAGGAGGCCGAAAACTTAACAAACATCAAGTTGGCTACAAAAATGAATGCGAGCCAATTGTGAATTGCTTTGGTTTGCAGCAAATTACATAAATTAACATTTTGAGGTACAACCTACAAATACAAGGTGTGTTGAGTATGTAAACCATTTTTTTTCACAGTAGTGGCTTTGAATTGACATTTGACGCTAATTTCACATGTTAATCAGATATATAGAAGCAGTTAAAGAAAGATAAAGGATACGCTCACAATTAAGGCACCCTCTCACCCACCTCCCACCCTCTTAAAATCAACTCAGATCACTGTCTACATATCCATTTCTGTACACCAAATAAAGTTTGAAGATAAACGAAGCGGTTCCCTGCAGAAAATTTGAAAACCGTGCCAACTGCCGAAGACTTACTTAACGTAATAGCTAAGCAGTTTACTTTGGTCAAAATGGAAGAAGAGAAGGTCACGTAACCTTATCAAGGTAAGAAGAAAGGATATATCTACAGTGATAGGACTTCCTAGAGGGTATATTCTATTGGTCAGATACGCAAAATGGATTTGGCGCACCATCTAACGATTTCTGCAGAAGTTGCAGACGAGAAGAGGAACCTGAAAACTTAAAGCACTTGAAGGAGTAGGTTGACATTTTTAGGTGCGAAAACCGTTGGCGACTTGAGCCAAATAAGCGGGGATAAGAAACGGCTGGGTGTAATGGGGTGTAGTTAAGTTTCTGGGTATTTAGTTGCATTCACGGGGTTATACTCAAGTCCTACTCTTGTGTACACGTCGCACACCCTGGAAACGTGAGCAACCCTTGTGCAAATTGTGGTTGCCAACGTGTGTGGAGCCTTGGGTCAAGGCTAAAAGAGGCACTCCGATTTGGTTTATTAGTATATCGAAGTCTAATTACAGCGTCTGTTCACCACAGGTGCGGCTGAGAGCGGCCGTCGGTCTTGAAGCAAGCGGCTTGCTTAATAAATGTGTAAAAACACTAAACTTACTTGCCTAGCGAGGTTGTGCGCGGGGTTTTGGGACCCGCCACGTTGGAATCAGCTCCAATAACACCTCGGATGAGAACCTGGAATGTCCGGTTCCTTGAATTTGAAGGTGCCGCTGCCCTGCTGGTTGATGTCCTTGTAAGAATAAAGGCTGACATCACCGCAAGGACGAAAGCGAGTAGGTTCTTGTGACATTTACTACAGCAGCCATATAAAGGAGCGCAAATTTGGTGTCGGATTGTGGTGGGAGTGAGACTCCGTCGTCGAATACTGATATTCACCCCGGTGGATGAGCATCTCACCACAATCCGCGAATCAAAGCAAAATTTTTCAATATATCGTTGATTTGCGCCCACGCGCCGGCGAAAGAGAAGGACGATTTGGCCAAAGATGCCTTTTATGAGCGCTGCACCATGCCAAGGTGGGCAAAGAAGGTATATTTGGCACAGATGTCGGAAAATTCAGCCTCCACAACGAAACATCCCCTAATGGGTTGAGGCTGATCGACTTCGCCGTGGCCCAAAATATAGTTGTCTGTAGTATTAGATTCAAATACAAAAAATACATCAAAAATTCGACGTCGAAAAGCTGCAATCACAACAGATTGCCGAACGGTTTTCTACTCGACATGCACTCCTGCTTTCTGAGAACACTCATCAACATCCCGGTATACGGAAACTGTTGGACGGATTTTCAAACTCCCTACGTAGAGCTGCAAACGAAACTATTGGATTTTGGAAAGGTCGTAAAAACAGCTGGTACGAGGAGAATTGCCGTGTCGCAGTGGAGAGAAAGCAGGCTTCCTATCTAGATACCGAGAAATCCAGAGAGAATCAAGACGCATTTGCAGACAAAAAAGGAAAGAGGCCGAGATGCGTGAGTATGATAAGCTTGAGAAGCTGGCTGACAAGAGAAATGCTCGAAAATTGTATGAAAAGTTATGAAAATGCCGATCCCATAGTCTGAACTAATTACCAAGGGATAAGCCTCCTTAACATCGCACATAACACACTAAAAACTCTGTCAGGATCGGGAAGAACCTCTCCGAGCCGTTCGATACCACACGAGGTGAATCCGAAATCCCAGAGAGATTCCTTATTGTGTGACTTTTTTGAACTTATTGCTGGAGAAAATAATACAAGCTACAGACCTGAATAGAAGGTACAATCTTCTGTAAGGGTGTACTGTTGCTGGCGTACGCCGATGAAATTGACATTATGGACCTCAACAACCACGCCGTGAGTTCTGCTTTCTCCAGACTGGATAAGGTAGGGAAGGATATAGGTCTAGTGGTAAACGAGGGCGTGATTAAATATCTCCTAACATCAAACAAACAGTCATGGCATACCCGACTTGGCACAATGTTATAAATTCGGCGGAAGAAGAATAAGAAACGGCGACTGTTCAGTTTGCAAACTCCAGACATTGGTTTGATTAGCAGAAGGGGGATATTAGGATCCTTAGTGGTACCAGAATGGGCCTGTTTGGTGTGGCCAAAGTGAGCTGATATCCAGCAACAACCTCAATCAACCAATTAATCATCTTTTCACTTTTTAGTGACGAAATTATCAATTGTCTGCTTATACATCAGCTCATACTAGTTAAATACCAGTCCACGTAAACAGAAAGTTTTCACTAAAACGCACCGTATATAAAAAATAAATTTGTGAATCGTTTGCTTAAAGTTTATAATATAATAAACAACAACTAATAAACAACAAAACATCAGTCGTTTCTCTTTTCGTCATGTCTTCCCTTTCCTCTGCTACCACCAACGGGCACTGCATCGTATACTTGCAAAGCTGGAGTGTTGTCTCACATACGAATGTAGTCGACCATCCCAGCGTAGCAGATGTCTTCGCTAAATTATGTCAATTTTATCATTATATCACGTCCAGCTCTATGTCAGCGGTATTCACCTTTGATAGTACGCAAAAGTTCATGAATTCTTCGCAAAATCTTTGCCCTCGCTTCAGAACCATATAGAAGAATGAGAATATTGAATTGTAGAGTTTCTTTTTTGTTCGTCGAGAGAGGACTTTACTTAGTCCAAAGTAGCATCTGGCTAATTTCGAGAGAGAGATTATGCGTTGGATTTCAACTCGGACATTGCTGTTGGTGTTAATCCTGATTCTAATATACGGAATTATTTGCGACTTCAAAGTTATGACTTTCAACAGGGATATGGGAGTGAAGATGCAAAAGACCTGACTTTTAATTTGATCACAGGGCCATGTAATTAAGATGCATTTCTCGTCGCCTTTACTTTATGACCTCACCTCGTACACGATATAAGGCTTGCTCGCGCCGCAGTTCACATTTACAATCGTAGCCATAAGGCGTGGTTCCGCAGAAGGGGTACCTTCAGTTTTGAAAGTGTGATACTTAAAGTTATTTTAATACTGTCCACCTTGGTGAGTCTGAATTATTTCGTCTTGTCTAAGACAAAAATCTAAATTTTTCGAAAATTGATTATTTCATTTGAATATTATTATTAAAGTGAATATAATTAATTTAATATTTTAATAATTTCGGGAAAGTGACCGCCTTGACTGGCTCGAATAAATTCTAGACGAGAACTATCTGCGACTCTATATGTATAACCGCAGAAAAAATAGTCCAGCTGTGTTAAATCGCACGATTTTCACGATTTGCTAACATTTTTCCAGAGTACGTCTGATCTTTATAAAATGGCAAACCAAAGTGAGCGTAAGTCAAGTAACATCTTCCAAAAAGACCGACTTGGCTCATTTTTAATAAAACATACTTGTATAAAGATGTATTTCCTTAAAATTAGTAAAACTTCCGGAAATTGAAAAATTTTTATACAAAATAAATATTCAGTGAACTTCACTGAAACCCCTCCAAAGTTTCTTCATGGGACACCATTGTATACGCCAACACTATCTTCACACCGGAAGATATTATTGTTAGTTGCATTGACACTCTCTCTTTTGTCCAAGCTAATGAAAATGGCCAAGGTAGACTGCTGCCAAGGTTTCGCAAAAATATAAACTAAAAAACATACAGAAATATGTTTCGAATTGTAGTGAAGTTTGTGGCTCCCCTGTCGCATTTGTTGGTTTTGATTTTGTTGTTCCAACAACGATTTTGGTTTTATTTTTTCAGTACAATTTAATGCCCTCTTGGGAGAAATGAAAGTACTGAAATTTACATCAACTTCTTCGCGAGTATTTAGTCGATACAACGCATCGCTTAGATGTACGGGTAAATATTTATATATACATATATGTGCATAAGTACCTAAGTGCGTATGTATGCTTAAAAATAAATAACAGGAATATTTGCTTTGTTATAAACATTATTATAAATATATTAAATTTGTAGGTCTATCATTTTAAAAATAATTTTTAAGCGGTCGTTTCTCGATCAAAATAATTCCTTTTATGTAATGCGCTTTTTACGAATTAGAAGAGAGTTCGACATACATATGACTTCCTATAGAGTTTTGCCTCAGATTAGTTATAGTCTTAAGGATTAGAAAAAATATCGGTAAAAAATTAACCAATAAACACAATTTCTGAAACCTTTTTGTGATCTTCCAAGATAAATACTTGCAAGCATTAAAAAAAATCCAGCTCAACAAACGTATGGTTAGCATTGCGTACTGCCATTCGAAAGGCTCGGGTTCAAATCCTGATGCCTCCAACATCCAAAAGTTAAGGAAAATTAATTTAAATAAAAAATTAAGTTAAATTTTCTAATTGCGGCCGCCCCTCGGCAGGTAATGTCAACCCCTGACATGAAATAAAGGCTCCTCATAAAAAACCATCCGCCGTTCGGAGGCAGCTTAGTATAAATTTTAGGTCCCTCCATTTCTAGGAAACACATCAGGACGCAAAACCACAAATTGGAGGAAGAGCTCGGCCGAAAATCAACGAACGTATACATATATATGTTTCCGTCGTTTTAGGGAATCGTAATCAATCATAATCACAAGCGATGGTCGGCCTGCAAGCCAAAGATAAGTACTATTTATTATACTTTTCATGATTATAAAAAGGTATATTAACTTTCGTCCGAATATGTAAGTACCATAAGGAGAAAAAAGAGCCCACCAAAATATATATCTGTATGTCCTCATGTTTGTACGTAAACTAATCCTTCAGTTTTTATGATATTTCAACCATGCTTGGTATACATACCGTTATATTTAATTACAACGTTATAATAATTATTCGGAACCCACCGTACCGGACACTTTAGCATACCATATGTTCGATCGATTTTGCAAAGTTAAGATTTTGGGTCATAATGTTGTTAAAAAATGTTAAATCGGAGGACTATAACTCTGATTTTTTCAGATATGAGGCTTTGGTCAAAACTCCGTCAAAAAACAATTTAAAAGCACGAAATTTGGTAATATACTTTCGTATATACCAACAAATAATGTCAACTATTACTATTTCGGTAATATAGGTAATACCAAACTGAGATATATAATAAAGTGTATTGTTCTGGATAGTACTGCATTTATTATTTAATACTAAAATTTAAAATTAGTTAATTTATTTATGTATTTTTGAGAAGGATTTTAAAAGTGTAAGTTTAATTTTGGCCGCAACTCTTTTGGTTGTGTCCAATGGCGACTAAACATTAAATAGCCACACTCCGCAAATACTCTGGTTGCGTTAACATAACATCGAATTCGATTCAAAGCATGAGCAGGTGCAGTTATTTCAACCAGAAACTTCAGCTAAATGATTTGTCCAGCTAACTGTTCTAGGACTGCCACTGTGTGTAGAATCATTTTCATATATAAATAGAAAGATACATACGTGTATAAGTAATAATGATAATAATCAATCAATCAATTAGCAAAGTATTGAAATAATCATATTTTCATCACTCGAAGCCCAATAGTTCTCTCGTCTTCCTCTCTTTGTTGTGAAATCTTCAAAAATTAGTAAACAGTTTTCAATTAAAGTTACATATTTGGTAAATACCTTTTCCTACGCATTTAATCTGCATTCATACAAAGCAGATTTGTGCACTTGTATAACTGTATAAAATAAGAAGAAGAATAGTTGGAAGCCCAACAATGACATCAAATATCTGATTTCATTAAATATCATTGGCAGAGTAACGGACATCCACATTAGGTGCAGAACATTTAGAAACCTCAATTTCGGTGCACCACTGCGTATACGTAATAATAATAACACTAACAAAAGCAATAGTACTTACCAATCCATACAAAAAAATGCATATGGATGAACTCGTACGTGTATGTGCATATGTGCTCATGAATGTAGAGTAACCACGGTAATGTAAAAACTTGTTACTAAAGAAAAACCCGTTACCTTTTACGTACTGCAAACACATGATGCAGCAATTTGGGAAATGTTTTCTCTATTTGCTTGTTTACTTTTATGTACATTTTAACATACCTTTAGAGCTTGCCAGTGCGGGCTTCGTAATGGACGGGCAGTACATTCGAGTTCTACAAGTATGGCGAGTACTCTAGTGCTCTAGCCTATGCAGTAATGCGTTGGTATTGTGTGTGTAAATTGAATATTTCTCAGGCATTACCGTATAGTACTACGGACGCATGCTTCTGTACTCGCACACCGCCCCAATTACCATTGAACCTGTATTCTTTCTTGCCTCTTGCATCCATAGCTGTCAGAAATCAGAGAATACATACCATAGAAGTATAGAAAAAGCATAAGAAAACATTTGGTTGTATCATGTGAAAGCCTGGCTTGTAACTATGTATATATTTACATACTCGTTTATATACAGATAGATAATGATAAGTACGAGTATATGGTATGTGCATAAGCCCTGCTGGGAAATCCGTGTCTGATTGACCAACCATTCACTACTATCGAACTGGTAAGTTCTGGTTCATTACTCTGTTCCGAAATGTCAGTTCGAAAAAATAACATATCTTTTTGTATGTACACGAGTACAAGCCTGGTAGCGATAGCTTTTGGCCAATATTGACAAGGGACGTCATAAAGCATGTCTAAAATAAAATGTTTTTCAATCCAAATATTACGAAGAACCTAAAATCTCTCAGACACTAGTTTACCTCTTCACTGCAGGGATGTTAAATACATATGTCATCGCTTATGTATGCATACGAAAAAATGTTGAAAAGTATAAATATGTGACGTCATTGAAGGAGATGCGATGCGCCAACGAAAAAGGTAATTTAATTTATGTTGCAGTAAAATTGAAAAGCCTCTTGGGAATGTATCCTGCACACAGCACATGCACACGCATATATACAACAGCGCGTCTTGCATATGGAAATATTGTACGTATGTATATTTGTACAAGCCCGTATTCTCATTCATTCCGAAATACACTAGGCAGAAAGTGCAACAATGCAGTGACAGTGCAGACGTTACGTCAACTCAACGAAAGAAGCCCAAAAGGCATACACTGAAACAAGCAAAAAGAAACAAAATATATTGACAATTCGGCTAAAGCCAAAAACGGAAAAATCCAGTTCTATGGCTGAGGCTATTGTGACAAAAGTCCAGGTTCCATTCATGTAATGTTATCAATGGTTTTACAACAACATCTCCCTTTTGAGGTTTTATGCATATTAAATTTCAACCTATCACCTGTTATGCGGCACCTAAGAAATGAAAGAGTCAGAAAATGCGTAGCCTACCGTTGGGGGGAAGTGTGGTGAGAAAGTGATAGAGGTAAACAATTGGCAACCATTACTGGGCGTGCATCCAATCATTGGAAAACAAATAGTACAATGCAATGAAACTGACACAGTTGTTGTTGTTGGTATAACATGTCTGAAGTGACATCAGCTAACGTTTTTCGGACACACATTGCGACACATACACACAAACAAATCTCGAACAGCGATAGCTTCTACTGAATGGTAAATGGTAAATGGCAAATGGCTCTTGGCAGTTGACTCCTGACTGTTGATTGTTCGTAACGGTGTCGTCGAGGCTCAGCTGCGTGGCAGGTTATCTTTGTCTAACAAATCATCGATATTTAAAGATACCGTTGCGAACGTTATGTGTCGCGGCGGCACATGAAGTGCTTGCCACGCCATTCACTGTAAGCAGCAAGACAAATTAACGTTTGGCATACTTCACACTTGTGGTCTAATAAACATTTGTACACATGTAGTGTATTCTGTACAAAACCGAACCAATACTTGCAACAGCTATTTATAGTGCTTGCCAAAATAATGCATGTTTTAAGAAGTTAAGAATATGTTTAAAATATACTTTTAAATATAAATAACTCTTGTAGGACCCAGGGAGGTCAGCTAGTGTCAGATGTCCAGAGTATACTGGATTTATGGAGGGAGCACCTCTCCAGCCTGCTAAATGACAGTGAAGTGGAAACAATTGGAGATGGTGAACCCGGAACTCCAATTGATGATGATGGAAAAGTTGTTCCGTTACCCGACTATGAAGAAGTCCGAATAGCAATCGCCCGCTTAAAAAACAACAAAGCGGCAGGGACCGATGGATCACCGGCTGAGAAATTCAAATACGGCGGTGAAGAACTGATTAGGGGCATGCATCAACTTCTTTGCAAAATATGGTCGGATGAAAGCATGCCCGACGATTGGAACCTAAGTGTGCTCTGCCCAGCCTACAAAAAAAGGGGATCCCACAGTCTGCGTCAATTACCGTGGAATAAGCCTTCTTAACATCGCATATAAGGTCCTGTCGAGCGTATTGTGTGAAAGACTAAAGCCCACCGTCAGCAAACTGATTGGACCTTATCAGTGTGGCTTTAGACCTGGTAAGTCAACCATTGATCACATATTCACCATGCTCCAAATCTTGGAAAAGACCTGTGAAAAGAGAATCGACATCCACCACCTTTTCGTCGATTTTAAAGCCGCCTTCTGAATTTGGTGTCCCCGCCAAACTTATACGGCTATGTAAACTGACGTTAAGCAACACTAAAAGCTCCGTCACGATCGGGAAGCACTTCTCCGAGCCGTTCGATACCAAGCGAGGTTTCAGACAGGGTGGTTCCTTGTCGTGTGACTTTTTTAATTTAATGTTGGAGAAAATAATACGAGCTGCAGAGCTAAATAGAGAAGGTACAATCTTCTATAAGAGTGTACAGCTGCTGGCGTACGCCGATGATATCGACATTGTTGGCCTCTACAACCGCGCCGTGAGTTCTGCTTTCTCCAGACTGGATAAGGAAGCGAAGGATATGGGTCTGGTAGTGAATGAGGGCAAGACGAAATATCTCCTGTCATCAAACAAACTGTCATCGCATTCGCGACTCGGCTTCCAAGTCACTGTTGACAGTCATAACTTCGAGGTCGTAGATAATTTCGTCTATCTTGGGACCAGCATTAACACCAACAACAATGTCAGCCTGAAAATCCAACGCAGAATCACTCTTGCCAACAGGTGCTACTTTGGACTAAGTAGGCAATTGAAAAGTAAAGTTCTCTCCCGGCGAACGAAAACCAAACTCTACAAGTCGCTCATTATACCGGTCCTACTATATGGCGCAGAAGCGTGGACGATGTCAACATCTGATGAGTCGGCTCTAGGAGTCTTTGAGAGAAAAGTTCTGCGAACGATTTATGGTCCTTTGCGCAGTGGCAACGGCGAATACCGCAGACGATGGAACGACGAGCTGTACGAGCTATACGATGATATTGACATAATCCAGCGAATGAAGAGGCAGCGGCTATGCTGAAACTTGATATATGTATGTATATAAAAATATTTGAAAGAAATGCAAAGTAATTCATCAACTGAGAACGATTTGGCTCACATTTTTTCCGGCTGTTTGTTATTCCTGTGAGAAGGTTTTACGAAAGAAATTTTCCGGTAAGACTTACTTGAAATTTAGCACATAGCGAATTACTTTTTCTTTCTGCAAGTGGACCTGAAGCTGATCCATTCGAAAAAGTTATTGTAAATCCTACAACTTGAAATTATTTTCATTCCGTGAAGTCTAGATGAACAATTTCCTTTTCTGGAAATTGACCAGGTACCAGGTTAGATTTGGTTGAAATTTGGGTGTTACATTACCATATATGTAGAAGTATAGTAATTTCCTTTCCGAGAAATGAGATCAAAAAGTCAGGTCATCCAACAACTGCATTAGAAATTTATATTTACCCAAATCTTTCCTGAAGTATGTAAAGTCCAAAAGAAAGATTATAAAAACATTAAAATTTATACCGATATAATCAGAACGACTAGCCATGTTGATTAAACAATAGCCATATATTCATTTAGACGCTCTCAGTTTGTGAGATATTTACCTCGGTAACCTCACAATTCCCGAAAATATTTAATTTAATCTTTGGCACTTTGTATAACTTCTGAAGGGATTTTCGGTCAAACCCCTCTTTCGATTTGTGGTGTACGTCTAGATATTTTTCGTGATTGTTTCATGCCAGAAATATACCCAGAGGGGTCGATATTCCCTGCCAACACTTTTGGAAGTTAATTTGGCCAGGAATCAAGCCCCTTACCCTCCTTATAGAAGTAAACAGTCTAACTTCGGTTTATGCGGGTGCGTGTAGCTATCAACAACATAAACATATAACACAAATTTGTTGTGAAAATTTGCCATAAAGCATATTTAGACATAAAATACTACATTTATGGAGGGTCGCTTATTTACGATTTTATATTTTAGGAAACATTTCATTATACAAAATTTTGAAACAAGTTGTAATCCTTCTGGAAAGAGTTTCCCATACTCTTGTCAGACTTATTGACTAGTCTTGAGAACTATTTTTTATATACCATATGTACATATTTACATCTGATATTTTCTAGATCTTTACTTGTTGAAGAATTTATTCGTAAAATCGTACATTAGACGGCGCCATTTAAATCGTATCTTGTATTCGGATTCAATCGTAGCTTCACCAGAAATCAATGAAACCACTTAAAACTTATTTGAACAATTTAGTGGTTAACTGTAGTAAATGTCTATTAAGCTGCAGCACACTTGTATGTTATCGCCTGGCACCTTAAGTGCGTTCCTGTGTGACCTGTAACGAAACGGAGCTGCAATAGCACACACTAACAACCTCGCGCACGTTCGAGCATGTGTGCCATTTAACACGAATTGAAGCGCGTTGAATATCGAAGCTTTGTTTTGTACCTTTGTTATGCTTCTTATTGTTGTTGTAGTCGACAGATGCGCGCCATTGTGAATTGTAAGGCAATTGTTGACGATAAGCACCTTGGACACGCTACGTATGCTTGACCTTATTGTTTGTGGAATGCATTTTGTAAACGCTTGCCACGAGCGACGTGCCTTATGGTGCATAGCACATGCATCAGTGCGTCTCTTCAACAGCTCGTTTGGAATTTTTACGTAACGATAACTCAACGTGCTGCAACGGCAACTCGCCTATTCTATGCGCGGCTTTGAGCCTTTGTGGCCACAAAATTCAGAAGGACATTGGCTGGGGAACGCGGATGCCTTGGCTATAATACTGAGGCCAACAGACCATTGCTTTACACTAACGAAACCGCAAAAGAAAAATGGAGAATCCATCCACGCATTGTGGCAAACCACATAGGCAGCGTCGGCTATGACACGCTACTACCTCGTTGAATCGTTGTGGCCATTTCTGCAGATAAATCTCATAAAATAATCACACGTGTAACTGTAAGCGATGTAAAATTGCACTGACTGCCGTATGCCACACGCCACACATCATGTTCATACTCCTCATTTGGCGCTACGAAACTCACGCCACATGTCGCCTGTCGGGTTGAGGGTTCACTCTGAGCTGTTGGTGATGGTGCTAAAAGGGCAGTGGGAATATTGCTTAAGGCAGCCACAAATGCCACGAAAGGCTGCAGCTGCCACTGATATTTGTAACGTTACCGTAACTGTTGTTTTTGCTGTGTGTGAAGCAATAGTTGTAGTGGTGGTGGTTGTAGTTTCGTATTCTTTTATTTCAACTTCAGAACCTTTTATCCAAATCGTGAGTAACAATCCGGTAAGCCTTGCTGCCAACATTGCCTTTGACTTTAGTGGCCCACCATATGTGCCTTGTTTACCTTTCTCTTGTGGTCGTCATCTTCAATGTCCGGTGTTGCATGTTGCCACGGTAAATGAAAGGCTATGCGGCAGTGCCTCTGTTACCACTTCAGTTGCGGCTGTTCTGTTTCAATCTTTCGCCGTTTGGGAATCGGAATTTGTTTTACACTGCGGCATTCGTGTTGGGTTGGACACCGCAAGAGAAACCACCTCGAAACAAAGATAGCAAGTGGAATTACATATATTTTACGAATAAGCCTTAGTACAAACGTACGCACATACTTGTGAAGGGCTTGTATCTGAACAATTTAGTGTTATTGTAAAAAAAATTATAAAAAAAATATATTTTAAACCAAGACATTTTTCATATGGCTACCAAAATACTATTTAAGCACACAAATTTGAGAAATTAGAGACATTGAAGAGTGACCCAAATAATGGTATTTAGATTAACAACAAACATTAATGAATGTGTATTCATTTTTTTTTAGCATTTTCAGCAAGAAAATATAAGTTCTAATTTCCTTAATTTTTAGAGCACAAAAAGTTGGGCAACCAAAACAAATGAACTGAAGATTTTAGTAAATTTTGTAACGAATCGAAGTGATGTAGTGAAGGTTTCAGAGTACATGCCCAACGTTTGAATCGGAAAATGTTAAACCTGCATGCGATTTGTACTGAAAGTTTGCTTTTTGACCAACATCCAAAAAATCTCATAAAGAATACGTGAGATATGTGATAAAACCGTGTTTCCAATCCATCTTCGAAAATGATTACATAATTATTCTGCTTTCAAATTTTAAGTAGCTGCCAAATCTGTTGAATTAATGAATTTAAACGTCGTTGTGTTAATCTGTTTTTTAAATAGGTGGCAGCCCTTCGCGTAATTAATTCCTTTAGCACTGATTAAGTTTCTATTTGAAATAACTTCCGTAATACTTTAGTCAAACAAATATTTTTTTATTTGCAGACAAATGACAACTTTTAAAAATATATCCAATATTCGCAGAAATTTGTCGGGTCCCATGAATCTATTTCGAAAATTTTCGGGGTCATCTGTCTAGACATACCTACCATACATGACTGCATGATATACGAGTATTTATTTGTTTACTTACATATAACTTTCAGATTTGCTTACTTTAAGCTAAATATCTATGTTTGCATGTACATATATATTTTACAGGGCTCATATTGCATAGAATTGAAATTTCGAAGCAGCTATTAAACTTTTACAGTTAGTTGGGTTCTAAATATACGAGCCTACCAAATGAATTCGTACATTTATAATAAATTATATGAAATAAGAAAAATAAAAATAAATTAAGTGGAAATTATATATGAAATAATCTCAGCGGGAGGCTGTCGCAGAATTGCATGTAAAGCGGAAGTAATATATACATATTTACACATGCTAACGGTTGTGTGAAATAACTTAAAGTATTTGTAATTTGGCGGCCGCGGTAGCCGAGTGGTTAGCATTGCATACTGACAATCAGAAGGCTCGATTTCAAAACCTAGTATTACCAACATCCAAAAGTTAAGGAAAATTAATTTAAATAAAATATTAAGTTAAATTTTCTAATTGCGGTCGTCCATCGGTAGGGAATGTCCACCCCTCCGAGTGTACTTCGGACATGAAGTAAAAGGCTCCTCGCAAAAAACCATCAACCGTTCGGAGGCGGCTTAGTATAAATTGTAGGTCCATCGATTTGTTGGAAAAACGCAAAGACGCAAGAAATGATTTTGTATATGTAATTGTAAAATATTCCAACGGAGTGGAGGTCTTTCTCTTCCTCGGCTTCCACTGGCGGGTGCTGAATCGAAAACTTTCAAGGCTGAAGTATTCTTATCCATCCGGATCACATGACCTAGCCAGCGTAGCTGCTGAACTATGTCCATGTCTAATATATCTCGTACAACCTATCCATCGTCAGCGGTATTTGTCGTTCCCAACGCGCAGAGGATCATGAGCGGCTTTTATAGTTTGGTCATTGTTTGCAAGAGATAACTTTAGAGCAGAACTATCGCCGCAGTTGTTCAGGCAGCAGAATTTGGTGTCAAAATCATCGGCGTGTGTACATTCTCTATTCAGCTCTACAGTTTCTTCAGCAAATTAAATAAGTCCTCCGATAAGTTTACCTTGCCGTATAAGTTTTGCGGGGATACCAAATTCAGATATAGCGGCGTAGAAAGTGCTGCTTCTACCAAGTCTAAAGGTCTAAGTCACACTGATAAGGTCCATTCAGCTTGTTGATGGTGGGCTTTAGTCTTTCACACAATACGCTGGATGAAATCTTGTATGCGATATTGAGGAGGCTTATCCCAATGGACGCAGACTGTTGGATCCCCTCTTTTTGTAGGCTGGGCAGATGACACTTAGGTTCCAATGCGGAATGCTTTCATCCGGCCATATTTTGCAAAGAAACTGCTGCATGCAACTTATCAACGGCGATAGGAAAGAGATGGGGTCTAAGACCGAGTAGCATGTACTGGATATATATATCGGTAGTTAGACCAATCATATTCTACGGGGTCACCGCTTGGTGGAAGATATGCAGTATGGGACATACAAAAATGTTATCTCTTACAGAAGAGACGAAGGAGCTGGACTACACCACCTCCAGTGTATGCTTCGATAATATTTTCTCCACGAGAATCCCAAACAGATGCGATTTGGAAAACACCAACGCCCTCGACCAGAGACCAATAAAACTCTTCACAGACGGCTCGGCTCCCCGTCGTAACCACACAGCTATGGCCAAAGGTGGACGCGAAAAAAACAAAAAATCTTATCCTTTTAAACCGGATCCCCATTAACATAACGACCAGTATAATAACTGGACACTGTTTAATGGGGCTTCTCGGGAATAGGATGGGATATTTCTGCCGTAGCTGTAGGGACGAAGAGGAGGTGGAGACCATCTTTCACTACCTCTGCCACTGTCCAGCCTTGACATCTGCGCGACACAAGTTCCTTTGGAAACACTTCTTCGACTGTCTCGCTGAGTTGGCCTCAACGAATACTGGAAATCTCGTTGCCTTTATAATGCACACGAAATTGTTCGATCATTTGAGAAGGTGAAGGCAGGAGTCTCAGCGGTATCACAATGTACCTATTGGCCGCTGGGCTGCTGGGATTGACCAGCAGCCGCATTAACTCAACTCAACTCAATCCATAAGACGGCCCCTTGTTGTTCTTTTAGCGAGCGATTGCTATTTGTACTTCTTCATAGCCGGCCAATAAAACATCTGTTCCGTCGTCATCCTGTCGTGTATTGTGTTTTCCATCTCCTGGTATTCCCTTTTCAGGCCATCCAGCAGCCTGGAGAAGTGTTCCCGCCATAAATTCAGTCTTTAAAACTTTTGTAAGTCGCCCGAGTAAAACGTATAGTGAACTATTCAAATACCCTCGCTGTTCCTAACGCTAAACAACACCAGAAACACGGTTAGAAATGAGAAGGATCTCTAAAATATTGCTTTGCACGTACATTACTCATGGCGATGATATTGTTACCATTCCTCTTAGCAACCGTCAGTTCAATTCTTTAGACTAGAATCACACACGAAAAGAATGAATCTGGAGCGCAACCCTACGATCACCAACAAGTGCTACTGAGGACTGAGTCTGCAGATGAAATGTGAACTTCCAGGTAAATGAAGAGGTGAATTATGAATATAGTCCAGCAAGTTAAGAAGTAATTTTCCAAGATATATTACATTTTACATTCTTAAATTTAGAAATGCGGATCAAGAAACAGAACCATATATGTATACCATAATATATACGATCCTTACACAGAGAAGTAGTCAAAATCTAATTCATACCAATTGAAATACGAGTATTATGCTAATCTGATCTGATATTTAATGATGCAAATAAAACAAGTCCATTCCACCTATTGCCCAATATTTCGGTAGATATTTTAGCGTAATCAATAAATTCGGTAATTTGGAAACTTATTGTTTGAAGTTTTTAAAAGTTCGTGGGATTTTTACAATATTTTACTGGTACTTGATGCTAGTAATATCAAATGCATAATATACCAAGTTCATTTTGCTTCAGTACAGGTGTTTTCTTTCGCACTTCACCTGCAAAAGAACGCCCAGTTGTCGTATTTTCAACTGGTTTATAATTTTCATTTGCCTTTCAATAACTCCATCTGCCAATAAATGAAAATAAATTCGCGAAAAATAATAATAAGTATGAATATTGAGTTTCGAATTTTCCAGTTACAGTTTAACGTTTAGCGAGAATTTCCCTTGGTTTTTTCAATGGCCCATTCACAATAGTATCACTTTTTTACTTGCAACAGTATTAATCATGTCGAGTATTGCTCAAGCAATTTCAACTCAAGTTGCTTATTTTGTGTTATTATTTTTCATGTTTTTCGATGACCTATCCTAGCGTTCTTTTGCAGGTCGGGTACGAAAGAAAACACCCTATGCAACTTGTAAGCAAACGAACTGAATTAGACTATTTGATAAATAAAATTTGCCAAGCCTGCGAGTTCATTTCGTAATTTACTTTTGAAAATTTCAATATACGGTGTAAAAGTCAGCTCTGTTCTACTCAAATCAGTATGTCTGTAGTCGCAAAGTAGTAAAACGGAAATGGCTAAACAGTCATTGTTGATACGCAAAAATATTGCTTCGTAACCTTCTACATTGACTTATAGTTATTATGAGAGAATATTTTCATAAGTTATGAATATATAGTTTATTGTAGGTCACTTTAAATTTTCGTATACTGAAGTTGTTATTTTATCATTACTCTTATACTTTGCCAAAAAATCACCTAACAATAACATCGCTGCGAGTTTAACGAACGAAAATATTGACATACATTTATCATTCTTATGATCTAAAAATTTCCAATTATCTGATAGTCATTTATTAGAATATAATAACGGGTTGAAGTTTCCGCAATGTCATCTTTTATTTAAAATTTATTAAATATTTTTACTATTATTTACCCGCTAAAGTTTATATCGCGTATGATTTTTGTTATTGTACAGATATATGTAGAGATACAAATATAAAGAGCTCTACACATTTTTATCATTGACGTACTTAATCTTCACTCAACAAAGAACTATTGCATTCCATTTTGTTCTTGCTTTGGCGTACTTGAAGGTTGCGGCCAATTTACCCCGACAATGCGTCAGCAATGCCACTTGATTTATGCGATGACTTCATTGCGGCGATTTTCGCCAAATAATCGCCGAATAAGGATAATAACAAAAAATCAAAACAACTGGAACGAAAAAAAAAATGAAAAACTGTCTGCAACTATTGCCATTTGTAATAACACATCCCCACCTACAAAATTAATGATGAGATATGATGCACTTCCATAGGTACGAATATAAGTTAGTTACATACATATACGTGTATGATGGAATTCAAAAAACAGAAACCGGTGTAATCGTGTGCTTATCAGCGGATACTATAAAAACTGATCAGGGCAAAATCCAAAAATACTATGGTGCACGTTTTTTTAACGCGGTCGCAAATCAGAAGATAATACCAATACTTCGATATACTTTTCAAATCTTAAAACACACCAGAATTTAAAAAACCCCGAGATTCGCAGAGAAGCTATAAAACCACCTAACAATAACTTCACTGCGTAAATTTTCCAATTTGGGGGAAGCGTTGAAGTGTTTGAGGATCAGACGAACCAAGGTTTTTCGTAAAATTAAAATTGCAACCGAATAAATCACATCAGGGCATAAGCATAAAAATAAAAAATATCATCAATATACCAACGAACAGGTCCATTGTGATACCACTGGATTTCTCTACCTCCCTCGGTAATCAAATCAAGACATGAAGTAGACAAATTTACTAAATTTATATATCTTTTCTGTCGCTATTTCGCTGATGTCTCTAAATACCCTTGCGGACTTTAACATACTCCTCCAAAGTGCCTTAAGCTTCAGCTACTACCTCATCTTAACAACGCTTGCAGAAGTCATTTATTGGTACAAACGACTTTCAACCAGATCGATCATGTTGTGATAGACGGAAGACATGTGTCCAGTGTTTTAGATGTGCGCACTTTCCGAGGTCCTAATTTCGACTCGGATCACTATCTTGTCGCAGAGAAGATACGCACCCGCCTCTGTGTATCAAAGAACGCCCGTAAACAAACACAAGGAAGGTTCGACGGTGAAAAGCCGCAATCCCAATAAACTGCCGAGCGGTTTTCTACTCGACTTGCACTCCTACTCTCTGAGAGCACGCATTAGTTTCCTGGTACTGTGGGACGGCATTTCAAGGTTCGATGAGACTGCCGTTTCGCGGTGGAGAGACTGCTTTCCTCGCAACCTTGTAATCGATTACATCACGTGCGGGGTGGGATATATACAAAGAGCTGACGAGGGAAGCAAGATGCATTTGCAGGGAAAACAAAAAGAGGCCGAAATGCGTGAGTATGAGGAGCTTGATGAGACCGACAAGGTTACTGCTCGAAAATGCTACGAAAAAATACGGCAACTTACGGAATTTTTCAAGACCGGAGCAAATTTTTGTAGGACCCAGAGGATCTAGTGAAGGATGAACTAGTGAAGTGCATGCATCAGCTTCTTTGCAAAATATGGCCCGACGATTGGTTCAACAGACTTAATAGGGAAGCGAAGCGAATGGGTCTGGTAGTGAACGAGGGCAAGACAGAGTATCTCCTTTCATCACACAAACAGTCATCGCACTCGCGATTCGACTCCCACGTCATTGTTGACCGTCATATCTTTGAAGTCGCAAATAACTTCGTCTATCTTGGAACCAATGTTAAGACCAACACAATGTCGGCCTGGAAATCACTCTTGCCAACAGGTGCTACTTTGGACTGAGTAGGTAATTGAAAAGTAAAGTCCTCACCCGACGAACGAAAACCAAACTCTTTAAGTCGCTTATCGTTCCCGTCCTGCTATATGGTGCGGAGGTATGAACGATGAAAACATCTGGGAGTTTTCGGGAGAAAAGTTATGCGAACGATGTATGGTCCTTTGCGCATTGGCAACGGCGAATACCTCAGACGACGTAACGATTAGCTATATGAGCTACAAGGGGATTAACAAAAGTTCGGTAAATTGACCAGAAAAAAAAATTTTTGTAATTATTGATAATTTTTGTCACTTTTTATCTTCTCTACATAATCGCCATTGATTTCAATGCATCCTTAAGCCTACAGATCCACTTCTGAAAGTAGTCTTCAAAAGCTTGCTTTTTAAGCTTATCAAGTTCAGCATTAACCGCATTAATTATCTCCTCGTTGCTATTAAACTCCTTTACTTTTAAATTTTTTCTTAATTTTTGGAAATAACCAGGAATCACAAGATGCTACGCCCGGGGAATATGGTGCTGGACGTATTTCCTCGATCCCACAGATCGCAATAAATTACTCGTTATTTCAGCAGTGTGGGATGGCGCGTTGTCATAATGTAAGTAAAAAGTAGCGCCGCGAATCATCTTTCTTCCTGTGTTCCAAAAAATTTTTGAAAACTTTTAGTAAGCACTCTTTGGTTATGGTACACCCCTTTCCAGTGGAGGAGCAGCTCCGATTTTAGATCGGGTGAAGTAAACTGACATCATTACATTTGCTGCTGATTTTTGCTGCTTAAATTTTAGGGTATGTTTGCTCCTATTGGGCTCCATACGTCACCAGCAACCAAAGTTGCTAGACTGACCATTTTCGAATTTGTTTAGGAGAAATTGAGAAAATGCACTCGGGCCTCTTTTTGGGCCTCACTTAAAATTCGTGGTACCCATCGAGCAGATCTCTTCGTGTATCCCAGATGATTACTTAATATACGCGATACAGCCATGGCATTCGAACCCAATTCATTAGCAATCATTCCTTGTATAAATCGTGGGTCTTCGTCAATTTTGGACTTTGCCAGAGCTACAGTGACGTCATCAGCGGAAGATTTTGGCCGACCTTCTCGGGTCTCGTCCTCTACGGAAAAATGACTTCACTTAGTATTTCCAACTCGCGCCAGACAGCGAAAAGAAAAGAGGAATGGCGCGCCAATAAAGAAGAAGAAGAAAGACTTGACCAAATTGTTTTGATGACATTGACCATAAATAATACTCTGTTTTTATTTTGAGACTCGTTGAACTCGTTTATTTTGAACTTGCAGATGGAGCATGCTCAAATTTAAACATGATGGTGAAAGTAAAAGAGAAGTATTTTTCTTTGCAAGCACTTCCACCATCTCGTTAACCAGCATGTTTCTAGGCCGCGACAACCCCACCACGTCAAAGAGCCAATTCCTTAATAATTCTGGAATAATTATAAACAACAGAGTTTTTAGTGCCGCTTCGTTTTCTCAAAACGCTACAGTTGACTGCTTAATATATGGCCGCAGGTTCCGGTAAACGAAGGATATACGAGGTGTGTTCAGAAAATATCCGTTATTTTCAAATTTCGTGTTTTACGTATGTTTGATTTTTGCTTTTTTTCTGTTATGCTGGTATACATATGTCTGTTTTATATGTTGGCAATATCAGCCATTTTGCATTGTCAGTTTGTTTTTGACAGATAAAAAGGTTATTCGTCTTTTGGTGTGCTCTTCAATTTTTTACTATTCGCAAAATGGATCAAAAATCTTTTTTTACTTTTGTGTAAAAAATGAAATTAAGTGCGAAAGGACATTTCAAATGTTGGCTGTGACGTTTGGCGAATCTACTTTGAGCAGAACACAAGTTCAATTCTTGTATAACCGGTTTAAGGAAGGACGAGAAGATGTCAATGACAATGCTGAAAACATGGCGTGGTGCATCATGAATTCTTTCAACAAGGTCGAACGGTCACAACAATCATGGATTTTGCACCATGATAACGCACGAGCTCACACATCGATGCTTGTGCGTGAGTTTTTGGCCAAAAAAAAATCACCGGACTTGCCTTCCGCTGACTTTTTCCTCTTACCAAAACTGAAGACACCGATGAAAGGAAAGCGTTTTGCTACGATTGAGGAGATAAAAGAAACATCGAAACAGGAGGATTGGAAAAAACGCTGGCAGAAGTGTATTATATCTGAGAGGGATTACTTTGAAGATGACAAGATAGTCATTGATGAATAAACAAAATACATATTGAAAAAATTGAAAATAACGCTTATTTTCTGATCACACCTCATATATACCTATATGGACCTCATTTAAGTGAATACCTCCACTGAAGCTGTTATTTGCTGTGCTATTGCTCTCTATCCGGAATCTCCACATTGCAAACTTTTGTTAAGTGAGTGGTAGTATTATCTGATAGATCAGAATGGTAGATATTTAAAGCCCCTAGCTTTAAGAACCCTAATATTTGCATCCTGGCTCCCAAACACTGTGTCCATATAAAAATTAGGGATTACCCTCTTCCGTTCTTAATCCGTTTCCACTATATTTTCTTTGACTTTGGATAACGCTTGATTTGTTAATTAAGTCGTCTATAGTGGAGGGTATTTTCGGGAATCAAGCAGTTATCCTTTTAATTCTAAAGCTTGCCGTTTTGAAGGTCCTTGCAGTATCCATTAGCAATGCCGGGAAAACTACACCAGAGGCAGGAGTATACCAACAAAGAGAAAATCCCATCAAAGGTTGTCGCTACTAGAATAGTGATTCACAATACTCGAATGAAGTAATTGGATATACAGTCTCATTTTCATTGCAAAATTATTTTTAAAAACAAATTTAGATTTTCAGTTCAGTTCTCGAGTGAAAAGTTTTCGTCAAAACAATTTATCAAAAATATTATCTCTTATCTTCTTTTTTAAGTTTTTTTTTTTTAGAAATTTTTGTATAATATTTATCACAAAACGGCTTTGGAAAAATTCATACTTCTCGAAGTATGGCTATAACTCTTTACATTTATTTCTCATAAATTATATTTTAAAGCCGATACTTTTAATTTAGTCCTCTGCATAGCACAAATATACGAAAAATAAATTTGTAAAACCAAAAAGTTTTTGTGTTTCAAAGATATTGGAAGGGAGCTGCCTCTATGCCAACATATATGAATTTTGTAAGCCGGTAAAATTTAAACGACTGAGTAAACTGGCGTTGTTCAATGCTAGAAAACCTTTTCCTGCCGTTAGATTAATCAAGGTTTCAGACAAGGCTACTCTTTATCGGTTGACTTTTTTAATAAATTTCTGAAGAAAATTATAAGAGCTGAAGAGCTGAACAGAGAATGTATAATATTCTAGAAGATAGTAAAGGATGAACCATTTCGAGGGTCCCTTCTTTTTTAAAGAAAAAAAACACAGAAAATTAAAATTTAATGGGATATGTTTATTATCATTCGAAAGAACATTCTTTGGCATTACATTTTTTGAAGATTATCATTTTCAAATGTTGGCCGCGGCTACGTCTCAGATGGTCCATCCATCATTGAGTCCAATTTTCGATGATTCGTTCGAGCATGTCGACTGGTAACTTGCGAATGATACGCGTGAGGTTTTGCTCCAAGGCCTAAGTCGAAACGGGATTATACGTATAGACTTTTGACTTTACATATCCCCACAGGAAAAAATGTAACGGTGTGATATCACACGATCTTGGTGACCAATCGACCAGCCCAAAACGTGAAATTATCTGCAAATAGTCGGTTATCATAGTGCGATAACGGTTAAGTCTTCACCGGCATCATTTTTGAAGAAATATGGACCGATGATTTCACCGGCCCACAAACCACACTAAACCGTTGTTTTTTTGTGGATAAAATGGCAGCTCTTGAATCTCTTCAGGTTCCTTTTCGTCCCAAATTCTGAAGTTTTGCATGTTTACAAACGCATTGAGCCATAAATGGGCATCATCGCTAAACAAAATTAGCCTCGAAAACGTCGGATCTTCTTGGAACTTATCAAGAGCCCATAAAACGAAGCGATGTCGATTGGGAATGTGGAAGCGATGTCGATTGGGAATGTGGAGCGGCTTCAGTTTTTGCACAAGCTGTATTTTGTACGCTTTCAATTTAAGATCTCGACGTAAAATGCGCAAAGTCGTTCTAAACGTCAGTCCGAGCTGCTGTGAACGGCACCGAAGCGACTATCCACAGTCTTCGTGTACACTATCAGCTACAGCCGCTTTATTTTTTCACTGTGTGCTGGATGTGGTCTATTCAGTCGAATATTATTCAATAACGTATGCTGGGTCTCAAAGTAGGTGATGGTGTTGAATTTTGGTAATAAAGTTGAACAATTTGTGAACGTTGTTCAGGTGTAAGTTTCTTCATAATGAAATGCCAAACAATACTGAACAAAAATAACATTACAGCTTGACACGACTCACGCGTGATCTATTAAACAAAATCTATGTAAAAAAGTACCTCTACTTGGATAATCCGTTATAAGGGCTGGCGATGATATTGACTCATACTTCAACAACCAACAGTTCTGTTATCTTCAGACCGAATAAAACGAAATATCTCCTGTTATCAAGTAAACGGTCTTTATATATACCTTGAAAGTCAAAGCCTTGAAGTCGCTTATAATTTCGCTTATCTATGATAGTAACCAGCGGCATCATCAACAACAGTGTAAACCTGGAAAGCCACCGTTGCTAACATGTTCTACTTCGGACTGAGAGGCAATTTAAACGTAAAAACTTCTGGGTGACCATGAACGGGGAAAAGAAGGAATATCTATAATCCCTGAAAGATCAACTGAGAACTGACCCCGAACTTTGAAAAAAAGAAACAACTGGAACATTATAATCGTGTAAGCGGTGCCTACACCAATAAACAAAAAACCAGATCAAAATACTCTTACTCTCATTTATGTATGTAAGTATATTGCTAAAAACATTTAGCGAATTTTGAAGTGAGAATAATAAACTATTGCTGGTTATTTCTTGTGACCAGAAAAGCATATTGAAAATTACCAAAATCATTAAAAAATTTTGAAATACTTTAATTTGTTCTGAAATTTCTAAATTCAATTAATTTTTATAGCTGAAAATTATACTTCAAGTCATTACGTGTGCATTTAACGTCTGAATGAATCGTAGAATAAACTAGAATATTTTGGAGTTGTACATACACACATACTCGTATGTGTGTCATCTGTTATTTGCATTTCAAAAATCAACTACTTTATTTTCGAATACGATGTACGTTTTTTATTCGTTTTGTAACTTTAAAAAAGTTTGTTTCAGAGCGAGGTGCGAAGAAAAAGCTGACGAGATGGCGTGTCTGCAAATTGCAAACATATCCTACTCGGAAATGGCCAAAACGAAAAGAGCACCGCATGCACTGTTTAGCGTCCAATAAAATAAAAAAGTTCTGCTGAAAATAACTGCCTGTCTGGCAGGCTGACTGACGGAATGACGGACTACCTGTCATGTGGGTTAACTGTGTGGGGTGAAAGAATGAATTGGTTGAATGGAACTATTTAAAAAATCATAAAAAATACTAATAATATAAAGCTGGTTTTCACAATGACAAAGTATAAACTTTCTGCAACAGAACAAGTCATTTTATCTACCTCGAAGAGTACATGTTTCGTAGGTTTGGGAATATCTCAGGATTTGAAATTGCACAAACGAAGTAGAGGAACGTAAGCTTAGTTTTAATTCTTAAAAAAAAAGTATTATCATTCATCAATGCCGCTGTAAAGAGAGCAATCATTCACTAAAACACAAGTTTAAAAACCAAATTTCATAGTCCAAACTTGTTAATTAAACTATTTACGAAAGTCGAATAATTTCATTGGTTTCAAAAAGTATAACAACTGAACATAAATTAGTGCAAGTTCTCATTTCAGTAATAATCCCATATTGTTTTTGTTATAATCACTTCGCTCGCTTCGTTACGTTCCTACTCATAGTGCCTTTAGCACAAAGTAGATATTGGACGACGCCATCAATAGTTGAAACATTTAGTTTTGCTAGTTAAATAAATTAATAGTTGAGATTAACCGTTTTGTTATTACATATAATTTATAATATTTTCTTGAAAACCGTCAATATTATTCCTCTTACAAAGTTTTACATTTTAGTCTTACTACAATAATCCTGATAATACAGATCATTGCGTAAATTTCGAATTATATCTCCAACTTGTTCTTTAGATAAGGCCAGTATATTGAGCGGCTCTAGGTTTCACAGGATTTCTCTATTACAAATTCAAATTAAAACTTGTTTGACCTAAAAAACGAAAGATGGCAGAATATCACTAAGAAATGTTCACGGGGCACAGCAAGCAACTCAAAAACAAGTGACAATAAATATTATCAATTTTATTTTCTGTCCCAATAAACAAATGTAGTTAAAAATATTGTTTTAAATTTTCGAAATATCGATAAAACTCATAAATACTTAAGATTCTCACAAATTCCTTTTTTGATTATTATACAGTTTTTCAAATCCGTTTGAATAGGAAATAGACCTTTCAATCAAACTCTTCAGTACAAAAGTATGTATCATAAGCCGCTCGACTATATTCGACTTGAATTGTAAAGTAAACCACTTTATGAAGCAAAAGCGAAAGATTTTGTGAAAGATTTGTAATCGTTTGACAACTCTGCGAAGAGATGAACTGTAAAAGCATCTGCTTTCCCTTGGTAATTGACGAAATGTTTTTGACTCGGCCACAAGTGCGAAAGTCGGACCCACTTATATTAAATTAAAAAAATTCGCGCTCAAAATAATTATTGATACTTTATATTCAGTTCCAATCGAACGTAATTCTCATTTTTTATACGTAAAACTTCGAGGCAGTAAATAAACGTTCCTAGAATTTTTTAATAAAAAATATTTAAAAATAATACACTGAATCCTCAGCTCTCAGTATAAGTAACATAAGCACATGAAAAACAATTGTCCGGGGGTGGGACTCCATCCAATTGGCTTATCCACTCTTTCAAGAGGACGATGCATTGCCTGCGAAAAAGGACGCGCCTCCTTTTTGATTTACTATGAGCGCGTTTAAGTGTGAAAAACAAAAAAAAATACAAAAGAAAACGAACATACTCGTATTCTGTATTCGTTTGTGAAAAAATAGTAATTTACCGAAACAAAGAGAGCTGTGCTATGGTAAAAGTTAAGGTGTGAAGCATTTAACAAGGTTTAGCTTTTCCTTTATTGCTGTCGACTATTGGTTGCATGTGGCTATTATTATTTTTTTGTTTTATAAAAACGTTGGATATTGTTCGAATGCAAAAACGTCCAGCACACATATTGTGAGAAACATTCAACAATAAAAAGTTAACATGGCAGCACTAAGTTACAGTTAGAAATCAAAAGCAGGTAAAAGATATGTGAATGGATTCATACAAATATAGTTAATGTACATACAAACAGATGCACGAGTGCATATACGAGTACATCCAGTTTACATAGCTATTAAGTATTGTAGAAAGTGTGCTAAAATAACTCAATGCTATTCCGTCGTTGACCTTATTCTATAAAAAAAAAACCAGGATGAAATTTCGCCTGGTCCTCTTTTAACAGAAATTGATCTTCAACGCTTAAACTAGAAGTATTTTTGTTGGCATAAACGCTATAACAACAGTTTTGTGAGGTAATAGATCTAAAGATCATGATAGAGGCTTACAAGTATGTTTACATTGGAACACACCTGAGATCATCTGATTTCTAAATCATTTTAATTATTTCCTTTTCTTCGATATTTTTTATTTAAATTTCCCTCATTCCATTATGATTCGCTATCAGATTCTTTGCTCTCTTTTTTGGTTCAATATTCCCTTATTCGTTGATTCTTTCATTGCCTGCGTATTTATTCCGCAAATCTTTCATTCCAACGATGTCCGAATCATCTAGTTTGCCTGTCAACTTGGCCGCAGCCATTATGATTTTATATATGACAGGCAAACCCCGAGATTGACTGGCAAATGCGATTTGACAGATTTCTACAAATTTTACAAGATTCCATACTTGTAAACCTCTACGATGCAAGAACAATAAGACGCCACGACACTTTATATTCTCCACCTAACCGCAAACCGACCTATGTACATATACTCGTATACACTATTCTCAAATCGGACAACAAATCATGCGACATACGAGTACATTTTTACTGGCTTCTCTGTTTTCTATTAGCCTTGCAGCATCGGGAACAGACACAGTCTGTCTCCTCATGCCCTATGGCTACCGTTCTCGCTACCTCTGACTACCATTTTTCTCCTACTTTTCACCGTTATTTAGCGTAGCGTTACTACTCTCGTTTTTAATTGTCCAAATCGTCCCTATGGTGATACAGACTCTGCCATTTAGTGGTTATTAGAAAGAACATAAATAGGGTTAGCCGAAATTGTGACTGCCCATTGCGGGATAAAATCCGAGTGAACTCCGGTTCGTAGAACTGGCTATCGTGAGAGTTTAGACGAAGAGCTCGAGCTGCCTCGATAGTCCCGCCAAGTACGGGCACAACTAAGATCTGGTCGACTGTAGTGGACTGTAGTCGACTAAACTTCTACCTATCCATACTTGACCCCGTCATACACCACGTTTATATGTAATGAGTCCCCGCACTACACTAACTTTGCATAATTTGCATACTCCGTAAAACCAACTCATCTAACTCCTCTTCCTTTCTGCTCCGAGCCCTTCGAAACAGCTCAATTCCTGGACCTACCATTAGATGTCCTACGCACCGCTCCGGTTTAATTGATTAAGCTGTAACTGTCTTTATTCGTAATTTTTAACCATAATTGTCCTTCCGCACAACTTTACTATCTACCTATTTACAGAAATTCCTACTAAATAGTTCATTTCCACGGGATGAGTGAAAGTATTTAAACACATTGTGTTTTTTTTTTAATCAAGGGTGTAAGCACTGTACACTGGAGCCGCTGACATGTACAGCCAGCGAACAAATATATATTGTATACGGCCCTGCTCAGAAGATCCGATCGGGCGGTCAACTTCGTTTCCTGGATTGCAGCAATTGCAGGTGCTCCCGGCTCATATAGTCGACTATATCGTGTTGGTGCTGTAATATCCGCTGGATTGGATGCCGCACGTAGGTGTTGGTTGGCGGCCCTTTGTAGATATAAGCGGGGGCAGACTCCTATAGCAGCGGTGGCAGCCAGAGCAGGAGTTGCACCGGACTGATGTCATGCTCCAACGCACTATGAACCGCCACACGGAACAGCCTGTGCGGTGGACTAGGAGCTTCTGAGTAGCTCTCGCACGGGAGGCGGAAGAGGAGCTGGTTGTGCGTGGGGGTTGCGGTTGATGGGAGTCATGCTGCGATGAACTCCGTGAGATCATAAAGGTCTGTGGGTGGTTACCCAAAGTGGGTAAAGGTGATGAAGGCACTGCCGTAAAGGTTTGGGGCGCATTTGAGCGCTGCCAGCATGGAGCCACATAACTTGTGGACCACTCGCTGGCTCCAGCCATTGTTCTGGTTACATCTAACCGAGATGGAGGAATGTTGAAGTCTTTTAATGGTCGGTTTAGAGGTGTTGCTCCATTGGTGACCTTAGACTGATGCTACCTGTTGACCTAAACGGGGTTAAATCGCCGAAACAGTGACAGTCCTTGGCCGGATAAAATCCGGGTCAACTACGGTGCATAGAATTGGTGGTCGTGAGAGTTGCGCATCCGCTTTCAATCGTAAACCTCTGCAGTTAACGATGGCGATTTGAATTTGTTTACATTTCAGTTCAAGTAGGGATGCATCCATTCTTTTGCGTCTTAGCCAGGGTTTTACTAATAAGTATGTCCGGTGTAGAGGTTTGTGTTGTTTCGACAACCCATAATTTGTTTGCCCTCTAATCTTTCCCCAAACAACTGCTTCTGGCTTGTGTAGGGTCTTTCCTCTGTTTTCCAGGACTACTCGCTAACTACTTTATGAGCTATTATTACCAATGCTACGTGATACTTCCATGTTTTTGTATTATTCGGTTATGCATATCGATCTTTTCGCCTTGGCCAAGCAAGAATCTGCATTGCTATGAACTCAGTAACACATTCTCCATTGCGACTTTACAAGTTACTTCTCCTTCAACCGTTACCGTTCACAATCTTACCTTACTTCTTTACTGATCTGGTCAGGCCGAACTATGGAGTACGTTGCGCCCGTATCCAGAGTTAGTATTCGCTCATATTCATCCATATATCTGCTGTTGCTCTCTTTTCTACCAATCTGCGAGATGGAGATTATGGAGTGGAGATAATACATCTTTCTCAGTCTTGCGTTCTCGCCACCTTTCCTGTCTTTTGGAGCTCGTCCTGCAGTGCGTGCGATTTTTCACAAGTGAAACACTCCCCGACACTGATCTTTTTTCCGTTGTCCCAACAGCAACTTTTTTAAGGAATCTCAGCGTTTTTAGCATCTCCTTCGTCCTATCTGAACTTTCCACCTCCACTAGTCTACCTAGGAGTGCCGACGTTTCATGTGTCTGAGCATGAGTAGAGTTTCAGCAAATATTGACTTCGACTTCGCATTCGTCTCCGCTGATGAACCTCTGGAAGTTTACCATTTCGAGGTGCTCACCCAATGCATCCATAATAGTCAAATGAGTCAATCTCTCAATTACCTATGCAAATTTTGGCAGAGCTCACTACCATAGCGTCTTCTCACACTCTGGAATAGTCTGCAAACTTTTTATTTTTCAACAATAGTCATGTTATTCGCTGTAGCCGCATTTTCGAACTGGAAAGGTATTTTGCTATCAAAAGAGCATTCATGGAAGTTATGGACGATTCAACTGAAAATCTTGGAATTAGCTTCCCTATTTTGTCTTGCTGTTCTTCGATTTTAATCTGTCTCTCTCTGAGTTCTGCCCTCTCTTTAAGCTAATTCTCCTGAAGCTATTTGAATTGAAGTGATATACTCGCTTTCTGGTCTTGCAATTGAGATGAAATCTGTAATGCTTCTTACCATATTTTGTGCCTACATGTCCTTTTGTAGTCAATTATACAGCTATTGAATTTACAGTTTATAATCATAATTTACTTGTTGACCTAAACGGGGTTAGATCGCCGAAAGGGTGACAGCGTAGAACCGGCTGTCTTGAGAATTGTACTACGTACAGACAAGCACTGAACGCCATTCACCAGGAGTCAGTCAACACCTTCAAAGACTCCCTTCCCGTGAATGGCTTGCTCGGAGTTAAACCACCACCAATTGCAGGCAACGAGCTCGAGCTGTCTCGAGAGACCCGCGTGATACAACTTAGATCTGGATATTGTAGCAGGTTAAACTCCTATTTATCCAGTCTCCCACGACACTAACCACCTCTTCCCATGCCCCCTTAAACCGACTCATCTTACCCCCCTCTCCATTTGGTCCAATCCCGTCGAAACAGCAAGTTTCCTGGATCTCCCTTAAAGATGACATCGGCGACTTAGATTGACAAAGCCTGCTCTAAACGGGGTAAGTGAGCCGCTACAACAGCAACAACAACAGTTTATAATATTTGAAGTTGATATCTTCGGTACCAACTACACTTCTATTCATTTTTATATATTGGTGGATCTGTCAAGCCGTTTTTACAAGGGAGTTTGGTCGTTCTACTCTTTGTACTTTAAATAAGATTTATTGATAAAAATAAATAAACAAATTTTATGAAATTCGTATCAAAAATAATGTTTTGGCATTCATTTCATTCATTTTCAGGTACAAAACACTCGAACGCGAAAAAAATTGCTTTCAAATCAAACAACGGAATATTTCCGGCAACTATATTTTATCCAAAAAAGATTAGATTTAGATATAATTTAATAATACCTATTCATAAGATTAATTAAATTGCATTGTAACTCGAAATGTGAAAAATGCAGCAAAAAGTTAAATTAGGATAAAGAAACACAATATACATGAACACATGCTGATACCAAATAAGACTTTCGTTTTATTTTACTTTTTTTATGAGAATTGAGTGTAGCTTAAATTGGTGGCTTAGAAAAAAATCTAAAAATTTATTTCAACTTTACCCCAAATGGGACTCGAACCCACAATCTTCGGCTTAGGAGGCCGACGCCTTATCCATTAGGCCACTGGGGCTATCAAATAATTTTCACATTAAGCTTTATATCAACACAAATCATTGTAAAGTTCTGTTATTTCGCCATTAACCTTTAACTAATGAAAAAGAACATAAACTTACGTTACGGGTTACTGGTATTGTCAATTAACCAACAGATGTCGCATGCTGTTAAGTTCCTGTGTGTATGTCTTAGCTAAACGCAAAGGCGAGTTGTTCTCGACAGGGTTAGCGCGCTCATCAATTTTTATAAAATAAGTTTTAAAATTAGTCATTCGGATAGCGGGATATTATTACTTTTTATAATCTTGTATAAAAATTAACTAACAAGTATCAATATATCTATCAAACCCATCTTTAAAAATAGTAACTTTTTGTATTTACGTATATGACAAAGCGACAAGACGGCGTTTGTGCAAATGATTTACGTTCTTTGCTTCTAACATATATTCCGCTGATTTCTGCGAGACGGAAGATATGTAAGATGGGTAGTGACAGCATTATTCATATACGTTCTTTGGTGCTGGTGAGCTGAATTCGCCGTCAAATACAAAAGATAATTAAGATGAATTCGTCGTGCACCTCTTCATTTGTTTACTTAATCAGCTGAGCAATGTTGTGTATTTCGTGTGGTGTGCTAACAAAAAAATATAAATGTCCAAAATGTTTACAAGCATAGTGAGTTGTAGTTTTAATTATTTATGTTTACATACATATGTGATCGATTATCCTTTCTTCATGTTTTTATATAAGTTGCTCGCTTTCCTGCTACAAAGAGCACCAAAAAGCAACATGCGAGCAGAAGCCCGTTGAAAACGAAACTTCAGAAGCAAGCCAGAACCAAGAGCCAACTTTACACGAACCTTTCAGAACAGAAGACACAGTACCGCGAAATAAACTAGAACTTTTAAGTATGTATTTAATCCTGTTATGATTGCAATCTTAATAACTTGCCTTATAGAGGACTGTAAAGGATTGCATGACTTGCTCTACAATCCACATCTACGAAATCTACTTAAGGAAATAGATGTGGCCCCTAATGCGTGGAGAGCTATTAACGCGGCAATGCAGGAACCGCTGTTCTTGGAATTTGCTGATGAATGCCTTAAGGTTATCGAGCCACAGATTGCGGAAGAAACTTAAGAGACACATTCTATACAGATATATTCGTTTGTTTACTTTAGTATATATAATTAAATCTGCACTTTAATTAAAATTTTTATTATAAGTCATCGTAATCTCTTACGAAAGGTGGTTTTTCCTGCCAATGTATAATATAATTGAACACGTCATGTGGTACTTCGAATTGGTCTAATTCAAGGGCTAGACTGTGGTAACGTTGACGAAGTAAGTACGCAGCAGATTTAGGTTGACGCTGGCGAGTGAATACTCCTTTTTTATTACCGCCAACACGTGTAAAACCTGAAAATTTAATTCTTTCAAACAATATATGTAAACAAAATTTTATAACTCACTTTGCGCTGTTTTGAAGTCTGCAAAATTCCATAAAAATTCTCCAATGAACCACTTCTGCGACCTAAGGCTATCAAAAGCTTTGAAGTGTTTGCTAAGTAGATATCGCTGATAGTCTTCCGACCAAATATATGCTGGAAGCTATGATGAAACGGAAAATCTCATAGTTACTGTAGATATATATTAAGACCACTTACGAAATGTAATCCTTCATAAGTATCCGCGCCATATTCCGTCATTATAACCGTCTTGTTGTGCATTTCATGCCATAAGGCTGCCTCTTCCTCCACGTGTTTGGTAATCATGTCAAGTTGGCCGGCATTTTGGTACCATGCATTATATCTATTGAAGCTTATGATATCCAGATATTGTGCCTATAATTGTTTAAGTTGAATCTCAAATTTAATAACTTAATTTTTATAATTTCTATATTACCAATTTATCTTTTTTTGCCTCCACATTTAATGCTGCCGTAATTGGTCTTGTGGGATCCAAAGATTTAGTATAATTCGCCAGAAATCTTAAACAATATTTTTAAAACAATAGAATATTAAATAATTCAATTTACAGTAGCATACTTGAAATATTTATCTGCTTGAGCATGGGATGAACGAGGCTCGTTAGCTATGGACCACATTATAACACTGGCGTGGTTGCGATCCCGGTGTATTAACTGCTCTAATGAAGATTTATGATTTCGAAGGAGCAAAGGCTCAAATATGCTGTGAAGTTATTACTTAAATAATGTCATGCGTTGAATCAAATACTTCAAATAATTACTCTGCATTTACGCCCGGACATTCGTCTATGATCATGATACCAAACTCATCTGCGAACTGCATAGATTCTTCCGAATAGGGATAATGTGAAGTACGATAAGCATTCGCACCAATCCATTTCAAAAGATTGAAATCTCGTGTTAGCAAAGCGTAGTCAAACCCTTTTCCCCGTATCTATAATAGCAAATTATAACAACTATTTTTCGATAATTTTCAATCCTACATCTGAATCTTCATGTTTTCCAAAGCCTCGTAAATAGAGTGGGGCGTCATTAATGAGAAGGGTAGAATTATTCCACTTTAGTGTACGAATGCCTACTTTCATGCGATACACATCAAGTAGAGATTCATCAACTGCGTGCAAATACACTTCCATGGTGTACAAATAACCGGGTTCCGGGTTCATCAAATACGGCCACCAGGGCATAACGTCCTTCACCAAAATTGTACCATTTAATATAGATTTGGAAACACTATGCGCCACAATTTCTCCTTCCTTGTTGCGTAATTGTACATGGACATATAAGGGTTCAATTGGTGGATCGTAATATACCGTCGTTTTTTCATTACCATTCACCTTTACTTCATAATTAACAAGACCTGAAGAGGGTAATAAATTTGTTAATGACCAGACTTTCAACTACACAGTTTTATGCTCACCAACATGATTATCAGTAAGATCAGTTAACACTTTAATATCTTCAATATAAACAACAGGTGTTGTATAAAGATGAACAGTGCGGTGAATACCAGCATAGTTAAAGAAATCGAAGGTATATCGTTGGACCATAATCTTTCCTTCGTCACTAAAAATTTAGAATAATAAGCATACCTACGACTTTTAGCTCTAAATGATTTATACCTTTCTTCTTCAGCCACCGTTCCTTGAGGAATCGTCGAGTTCACGAGTGTATTGTCACACATAAGTGTGAGCCGGTTCTCTGCACCAAACTTTACCTGGTCTGTTATTTCAGACTCGAATGGCAAGTGACCAATGGTATGCGACATTACCTTTTGCCCATTAATCCACTAATCATTTTACAATTGCATATGCATTGTTCATATTTATGTTAATAATAATGGTATTAATTATATGTATGATATTCCATTATAATTTGGCGATAACAAAATAATTACTGCTTTGATACTTACTACGACTGCAGCATAATGAACGCTACCAAATCGTAACCAAATACGTTGATCCATGTTCCAAGAATGTGGTACAAAAAATTTCTTTTCATACCACACAGTTCCGATATGATCACGCAATCCATCCTCTGCACTAATATCATTATAGCTCGAGGGCACCGGCATTGGCAGTGTTGGTTTTACCTTGAATAATATATATTATTCAATATTTATTTATTGAAAAATCAATTTCCTCAAGCATAAAAAAACTACCTTATCCAAGTCGGCTTTGTACCAATAGTCCCGTACTCCTTGCATAGGATCATTAACATCCGATTGTAAAAATCTCCAAACGCCATCAAGTGTTCTTACTTCGCGTGACTCGGATTCTCTAGGGTACAATAAGCCACGAGTTGGTGGAGCATCTTGCAACCACATATAATCGAACTGTTTAATTTTCTCTGTTTTGTTTATTTTGCTTTCAAGAGGGTCATGTTGGTCTTCCAGCCCTGAAGTCCAATTAATACTACCACTTAACACAGCAGAGAAGTATATAACACCAATCAAGCGTGCAATCATTTCGATTCACTATTTATCTACTACTCATGCTATTTATGCAAAAATAATTTCGATGATTTCAAATGTTTTTACCAAAAATGTCTTTGTTCCGCTCGCAGAATAATAATTTTTGAAGTAAACAAATATCAGCTGATTGAATAACGCGCTCAGCGTTGCCAGCCAGTAAGAATTCGGAAGTAAGAAAATTGAGAGAGAGTAAATGTACCGCCAAACGCCCATTCACACTATCCCCACAAGCTGGTTGAATAACTCAAGTTTCTTAAAGTTGTGATGTTTTTTTCCTTGTTATTCGATAACCAACTTAACGTTCTTTTGCAGGTCGCGTTCAAATGAAGTGGCCTTGTATATCCCTTTTTAATAAAGTAAATTCTATGTGGAGCTTTTATTTCAGATCAGAAACCAGAATTGGGAGGCTTGACATTCCCTGCCGAAGGGCGACCGCAATTAGAAAAATTAATTTTCTAAAATTTGAATGTTTCGAGCCCTGACTTCTTGAGTGGTATTGGATGTCGACATTGTCCACGCTTCTGCTCCATATAACAAAACGGAAATGATGACAACTCTCTTGACTCTTGCCAGCGTTCAAATGCGCTCCCAGCCTCCATGGCAGAGCGTTCAGCACCTTTCTGATTCTGGGTAACCAACCACAGACCTCCCCCACAGCATGATTCCCACCAATCCCCACCCCGACCCACAACCAGCTGTTCACTTTAAAAAAGTTAACTGGCCAGAATTCACGGAATTTACCGAGAATGGCTTTAGTGCTCTCCCAATACAACGCTTGATTTCTCCAGGGAAGATGATCAGGGGGTCATCGGAAAGGCGAAAGCATCAAAATCCATCGGCTCCGACGGAATAAGCACGCTGAGGCTAAAACATCTTCCTCACTAAGGTCATCAATCCGTCTTTGACCACCCTAAAGATCCCCGATTCAAGCCGGGGAAACCAGCCAAAAACCGAGAGTCATATCGACCGATATCTCTCCTCTCACCAGTAGTGAAGACATTTTAGGCCTTACTGCTCTCGACGTTTACTCGCCATCTGAGTCCAGCAATACAACAACATGGCTTCCGCAAGTGCCTAGTACCACCACAGTACTTAACAGCATAAGCACCCAAATAATCAATGGTCTTAACCAAAACCGGCCCTGTGCGCGAACTGTCCACTATAGCACTGGATTTGTCAAAAGCTTTTGACACCGTAAACCATTCAGTGCTACTATCGGACATTGAGAAATCCCCATTACCGCTGGGTTCGAAGAGGTGGATCACCCGAATGGTCTTCAATCATCGGTAGAGTTTCGAAGCGAAACATCAAAACTAAGGAAGATTAAACAGGTGGTATCCTCTCCCCATTATTGTTCACCTTCTATATTTCGAAGCTCCGTTCTGCGTCACAAAGGGGTTAACTTGACTTCAAATGCCGATAATTGCTCGATATTGGCGTCTGGCCAGAATATTGATAGCCTGCACTCCGACCGCAACTACACGTACATACCTGGTGTTAATTTCAAGGTTGACATTGTTGTTGTGTAATGGTTCCTAGATAGACGAAACTATTTACGCCTACAACGTTATGACTGAAAATTGTGACGTGGGAGCCAAGGTGCGAATGAACAGTTGGCTTGATGACATGAAATATTTCTCCTTGTCCTTGTTCACTACCAGATCCATTCGTTTCTCATCTTTGTCTATTCTAGAGAAATAAGAACTAACAGCGTCAGTTTACATAACCGTGTATGGGCTTTGCCGCCACTGCACCAGCGCCCAAAATTATAGATCATTAGTTTTTCTACAATGAATGTCAACCCCTCCGAGTGTACTTCAGATTTGAAATAAAAGCTTTTCATAAAAATGCATCGGCCGTTCGAAGGCGGCTTAGAATAAATTATAGGTGCTTTCATTTGTTAGAAAAAAGAAGCCGCAGAATTGTCAAACATAGAAAACAGATGCATGACTGCTGATCCCCGAGTACCAACCTAGAAAAGTGATCAAAATAGCCCAAAGACAACTCGTCTTCCGCCTATTAAGATATGTTAAAAAAAAATATTGAAAAAAAAATCGATCTTCACAGAGACACAGTATTTTTGACCTAAAAAAAACAAGTCCTTCCAGTGTACACCAACAGATAATGGACATACGATGAGTGTGCTCACCGCTTTTCGTGCCATATAATCAATTTTTGAAAATGTGCAACCTGTTTCCGCAGGAAGAGAAGCACTATGTTAAGCTGGGTGATAAAATCGCCATAATATGCATATAAGGACGACGGAGACTTGCACATTGGGATCTCTCATACTATTGAGCAAAATGTGTAAAGATCTGCGAATTACTTTCACAAAGTTATGAGGAGACCTAGTATGATAGGGTCTGCTAAGGGGAGGATGTTTCAGCTTTCAGAAACTTTAACTTCATTCATGTTTTAATAAGCATTTTTTTATTCAATATCTTATAACATAATTTGAATAGCTTAAATATAGATTTACGATCCAATTAAATCAACAAATTTGTTACAATTTAAGGCATTTGTGAATAATTTAAACATACACATGTATGTACGTACATATCGGTTCCATACATATACGTATGCAAGTGTTCTCGTCCTTTAGTAATAATTTTTGACAAGTATTTTGTACAAGTATAATTAACTTATTTTTATATAAACTCTGTACAAGTGACTATGATGCGATATATGTACATACATACAGAAATTACCTGATGTATGTATAATATATATAAAATTTAGAACAGTGGTCTAATTGTTCATGTTTCTCCTGCTTCCTTGTATGTACTCGTATGTGTGTTATACTAAGATATAAATATTTATTTAACCATTAACTTTAAATATATCAGAGCTTAATAAATGCATATAAAAATATTTTTAATACAAAATTATCTATTGTAATATACGAAACTTCAGCCAGTCAAAAGACAAAAAGTAAAATGCTTAATTGAACTTGGAATTGGAGCTGCTATTTCTACATTCAGTAGACTTTACTCTCGTTGGCGTTGAACCGGTTCTATAAGTCAGCTGTTTCGCGTTTACCACGCGACTCTGTTGATGTCGCATCGGTGATATAAAGGAATAGGTCCTCCGGAAGATCGCAACGGTCCAATTCACGACCAAGAGCAAAATAACGTTTACGCAGCAGATGTGCTGTAGCTTTCGGTTGGCGATTGCGTGTGAAAACACCTTTTTTATTACCGCCAACTCGAGTTATAGCTGAAGTAAGAGAAATTAGGTTATGAATATGCAATATAGTATGTATGTATGTGTGTGTATCTTACATTGTGCTGTCTTGAAGTCTGCGAAATTCCAAACAAATTCTCCAATAAACCATTCCTTTTTTCTAAGAATATCGAAGGCTTTGAAGTGCTTTGAAAACAGTTCATTTTGATATTCCTCCGACCAAATATATGCTGGTAGCAAATGTAAACCCTCGATTGTGTCAGCACCATACTCTCCAATCATGACGGGTTTATTGTGCTTTTTATTCCAAGTAATCGCTTCTTCGACAACATGCGTGGTAATCATGTCTAATTTACCGGGATTGCTATACCATCCATTGTATCGATTAAAACATATTATATCCAAATGTTTAGCCTACAGGAGAAGCAGGTGCTAAAAAAATTGTTTTTTTTTTTTTAATAGAGATTCAAAACCACTTACAGCTCTATCACTTGCGGAGGGAACGGCTATGGCAGCGGTTACAGGCCTTGTGCTATCAAGCGCGCGTGTGAAGTTGGCCACGAACCTGTGGAATAGTGTAAGTACAAGAACACGTATGTAGTGTTTTTTTTTCACTTGGAAAGTAGTTATTTAACTCTTACTGGAAGTGTGAATCAGCTTGAAAAGGACTCGTGCGAGGTTCATTAGCTATTGACCACATAATCACACTTGGATGGTTTCGATCGCGATGAATTAATTGCTCCATGGAAGATTTATGTTTGTCCAAGAGCGCCTGGTTATAATTGCTGAAATATACTTAAGACCATTAGGATTTCAAATGACTATGTACAACTTCGGAATGTAGTATTTAAAGCTATTGTAGGTACTCTATATGTTTTAACTATTTTCTGAATCGAGTATTCTAGTCGTCACTTTGATGTGAACAAAAAGGAAAAAAATTTTTAATATTTTTTTAATTTAAAACAAAAGTTGTATTATTTCAATTCCGCAATAATAGTACCGCTATTGGAAATACTTACTCAGTGTCTACGCTGGGGCACTCGTCAATAATCATAATGCCATTCTCATCGGCAAATTGCATGGACTCCTCTGAGTAAGGATAATGCGAAGTGCGATAAGCATTTGCTCCAATCCACTTCAGCAAGTTCATATCACGCGTGAGTAATGCAAAATCTAATCCTTTACCACGTATCTGCAATATAATATAAATTTTGTTTTATGTTAATGAGATTATTAACTAAAATAAATATATTTTTTCCTGGAGAAGTATACTATTGGCTGATAATACATATTTAAGATAAGCCTTGCTCGGTTGAAAGCTAAGCTTGTTTAAAAATTGAACATCTTTCACAGGAGTCTTTCGGTTTTCTTAAAGCTCTGTGGTAATCGATAAGGTTCATGTGCATGAATTGATTGAAAAAAATAGATATTACACTAGAAGTTGAAAATATACTACTCTACTATTATACTAATTTTGATCATTCTTTGAATTGAATTAGTGTTGAAGAATAAGTAAACAAATAGTACATATATATAACTTATAAATTGATTATCACAATAAGTGTTAAAATATTTTAATAAAAAAGAAAATTAAAATTTTTTAAGCTTTCTCTAGTCTAAGACATGTACAATCGATGCATTTCCTACAGTAAGAGAAACTCCTCTTCTTCTTCTTCTTCTTTATTGGCGTAGGCACCGCTTAGGCGACTATGGTACATCATCCAATACGATAATCCTTTAATACATTTAATCAATGAAAATATAATATTTAAAAGCAGAAAGCAAAACCTGTAAGAGGAGTGGTTTTAAATGTAACGGCCAAAATAAACATGAATCCCGTTCGGTTAAAACGCATTAAATTTCCCTCTTTCGGAGAGTAAAACATCTTACTCTCTCATTTTCGTTACCGGTTAATTCTTATTGACATTTCTCACCGAACTGAACTTATAAACCTTGTATCCAAAATATTAAATATTAATTGCATACGTGTATATGTATATTTTTCTAGGTGTTAAAAAAAATGATAATAGATTTTTTTAAATCAATAAATAAAGATACTGTTTAGCTTTCATTACTCCTACAAAAAATTCCATACTTACATCTGAATCTTCATGTTTGCCAAAGCCTCGGAGGTATACCGGCTGTCCATTAATAAGGAAAGAAGTGTTGTTCCAAGTGAGTGTACGTATACCAACTTTAAGTCGGTAAACATCAAGTAGAGTGTTATCGGCAGTGTGTAAAAACAGTTCTATTTGATAGAGGTAACCAGGTTCTGCATGCATCAAATACGGCCACCAGGGTTTCACATGCTTTACTTCCAGTGCACCCTTCAAGTCACCATTGGAAGTTCCATTAGCAACAGTCACACTATCTTTGTTACGCAATTTGACACGTATTTGTAGATTGCTGTCCGCTTCGTTGGAAGCCGTTCCGCCCACTTTTACTTTGTAATAAACATGCCCCACTAAAAATATTTAGATACAAGATTTTCGTATAAAATAGCTCAATTTCTAGTACAGTATATCAATTAAACATATATATATATATATATATATATATATATATATATATATTGGAACTTCAATTGAACCTGAATTTGAATCTTCCAAATCGGAGGTGACTTCGACTTCTTCGATAAATGTCTTTGGCGTGGTATACAAATGGACGGAACGGTGTATGCCTGCGTAATTGAAGAAGTCAAATGTATAAGTTTGAACTATAGCTACTCCTCCATCCCTGAAAACGTGCATGATATTAATATTGGTATGACAGATTAACCGACATATTTCGAATCTTACTTCTTAACTTCGCTAATTTTTCCCTGTGGTACTGTTGTTTGTATAAGAGCATTGTCACACATAACAGTTATGCGATTTTCTTCGCCATATTTAACGAAATTTGTGACCTCAGCTTCGAATGGCAAATGGCCCATCTCGTGTTTTATTACCATTTCCCCATTTATCCACTAAAAATGACTTGTTATTGTCTTTTATTGAAATATAAATTCAAAATTTATTACTTACCACAAAGGCCTCGTAGTGTACACTACCAAAGCGAAGCCATACCCTCTGATCCTTTGCCCATGATTTTGGCACGAAAAATTTGCGATCATACCACACAGTCCCAACATGATCTCGAATTGTGTTATCTGTAGTGATGTCGTTGTAGCTGGCAGGCACGGGCATTGGTATCACATCTTTAACTTTACTTAGGTCATCACTAAACCATTTGTCTCTCACACCTTGTGTGGGATTCGCCTCGTCCGATGTGACAAAGTTCCATAGACCATCTAAGGAGCGCACTTCACGTGTTTCAGATTCCCGTGGATAAAGCATACCGCGTGTGGGAGTTACTTCTTTATTCACAATTACCAGCGCTATTGCGAAGTGAATAAGATAACCAACGACACCCATGGCCAGTAAAGAAAATGCTGGAAAAATTATGTGAATATTAAGATCAGAGCCAATATAAAGGAAAAACTAAAAATATATGGCATAAAGATGCTTGTTAAAAGGATGGTGGTCATATTCTTTTGTAAACAAATGAAAACCGCTACTTTCTTTTCTAAAATATGATAAAAAAAATGTTCAATTGATGATTAAAGATAGTTACACTGGTAGGAGAATGCGTAATAATCATAACGTTCTGTTTCGACGTTCTAATTGCAGAGTCTTTGCTGCCATCTACCCATGATGGTCATGCTAGATATCTTCGAAATTTTTAGACTCTTCTTCTTTATTTGTTTAGTACCACGAAAATCATTTGACTTGCTTTCCAACCTTTTTTATTTTAATTAAACGCAACTTTTAAATACCTATAAAATTTACGTACCTTACTTTTGTTTTATTTACAAAGGTGAACAAAATTTATATACTCGAATATATAATATATATATATTTTTTTTTTGAAGTTCTCTAAGAATTTGAGAACGCTCTCTTGCAAGACTTTAAAAGTCAAGGAACAGCAAAGGAAAAAAAGTGGAAATAAATTTTAAATAATATAAATAAAAACAATGAGAGCAAAATATTTGGAGTTATTCGAGGAAAGGTAACGAATTCTACTTCTAAGCTTTTTCTTAGCATTCAAAATACTGTATGAGTTAACTACTCATTTTATTGGGTTAGTTTGATGGGAAAATCCAAACAGATAATTTGTCCTGGTTCGACTAACATCCAAAATATTATAGAAAATTAATTTTTCTAATTGCGGTCGCGAAAGTTTCAAACCCTCCGAGGATATTTCTGACTTAAAATAAAAGCTTCTCATAAAAATCCATCTGCCGTTTGGAAGCGGAACGAGACATCGAGACGCATACCAAAAATTCGATGAGGAGCTCGTCCAAAAGTCGCTTCAGCGGTTACATACATATTTGTGTTTGCAGTATTCAAATGAATATTATTGAAATTGATTATTTTAGTATTGAAAATTTACTTCAATAAATGCCTGTTTTTATAGCGTTGATGAACTGAAATGTGCAATTATTGTATGTAATCAATAATTTATATCAGCTGAATTATTATTATTATTATTATTATAATTATTATTATTATTATTATTGATATTATTATTATTATTTTTATTATTATTATTATTATTGTTATTATTATTATTATTATTATTATTATAACGCGACCAACTTTTCTCTAACAAGCAAAAATAATCACATTAATAATTATTAATTTTCCAGTTATTTTTTATTCACTCCCCTTTCTAAACATATTCGTTTCAAACTTTATTTAATAATCCAATATTACAGTGATCTTTGTACAAAACTCGCAGAGAACCTTTTAAAATATTTATGGAGAAATGAATAACAAAGCAAAAGTTCACCTTTAACATCACTATAAGTTTGAAATATTTAAAAATTGCGGCAATTAAGAAATTAACAATGTACATAATTCAAGTCATTCTTCAGAATATAGATATAGTCAGCAACTAATTGCTGCAATTTAATTTCCTACAAATTGCAGAAGTAAAAATTATAGTGTGTGACTGCACTTGATTTATGAAATTAGATTTCCAATGGCTAATGCTGCACTAGCAATTCTTATTTCTCTTGAAAGTGCTGTCAAAAAATTTGAGTATTGTCTGAGAATATTTTTGACAAGTTATTGTGAAATATTTGCGAAATCAGGGACATATATGCATATATACATATATAACATATGTACATATATGATAATAATTCTTTGTTATTCGAGGATTATCGCCCCAAATTCTCCCCTCTGCGATCAGCCCTCGTGGGGGTTTACCATAAAACAATCAATGAGCCAATCCCAGGCGGCTTGGCAAAAACTGTAGCTCCCTCCATTTGTCGAAAAACCATTAAGAAGCAGATCGCAATTTGTGTTAAAATCGCTTCAGCGGTTACACACATACACAATATGTACTTCTACCGAATATTTATTGATCGGCATTAACAAGTTCTATTTACATACATACATAATTGTCCTCTATAAGGTGTTATCTTATCTGTAACTAAGATTATACTGAAATAATGGAAAATGTTTGCCTATAAGTGCTTGCGCCATCATTAGCTTTCCTTTGAGTGACTTGATAATTGCCCAATAAGTATAGTGACCAACAATCAGATCCCGCTTGCTTCAGTTTAGAAACACTTTTACAAATTAATAGTTCCGCCCATTAAATCAAAGGCATCATTTATTTCATATTTTTCATTCCAGGCTAATGTGTTTGTAAAACGTCCGTTCTGAATTCTTTAAAGTATGAAATATTATCAGTCGTAACCACTGAAAAACGTACGGCCAAGCAGGTTCTTCTTAAAAAAGAACGGATTGGTACCTTTCATGTACATGGCGGCCGCGACAACTGAGCGATTAGCAGTGCATACTGCCATTCGGAAGGCCAGAGTTCGAATCCTCGTCCGACAAACATAAAAAAATATAGAAAATTAATTTAAATAAAAAATTAAGATGAATTTTCTCATTACGGTCACCCCTCGGCAGGGAATGTCAACCCATCCGAGTGACATGAAGTAAAGGCTTCTTATAAACAATCATCAGTTTAAACTGTTTAAAACACTCTCTAAAGCAGCTGCAAACCGTTTCTGCGTATATATGTAGGTATATGCATATATGCCCGTTTTAAAAACACGGTTATGATTTTTATAATTATTACAATATATTTCATTTATCTTTGAATTAAAAAAAATTTTGTTTTTTTTTTAAATAAAATTTTGTCGACAAAATTTGTATCTGAAATACCTTATTATTAATGCTTTCTGATTATTTTATAATAAAGTTAAGAGCGATAACTTTGTTAAGCCGAAAACACAAATCCTCATTATCTTGAACAATATTGAAGTATTTTTTATATACGAGTATGTTTGAATTTTTGATTATGACAAAATAAGTATACATTATATTAAGGTATGATTTAACGTATCTACAATACATTAATAGTAATAAATATATTTTATAGTTTTATTACTTACTCGAAATTCAAATGAATATTTGCATTGATAGCAAATAACATAGAGGTGACGTCATAGAGAGTGAGAAAACCGGAAATGCATAGTAAAGTACAACACATAACCGACATTTCGCGGGAATATAAACAAAAAATGTGTAAAAACAATAAATTACGTTTGAACAAATATTCGAATGCTTGCAATCATTTATATGTATAAGAAAATGTGCATAAAAATGCAGAATAAATAATTTTGTTGGCCTCTGCTCAACAAAATTATTTGCAAATGCCTACATACATACACGTATGTATGGTATGTGTATCAAGCATGTGTATATATATTTATAAAAAACTTGTATCAGCTGTTTGATTTAAAATACAGAGAGGCTATGTCGTCACTGAGAGGAAAAGCAAAAAATGTACACAAAGATAACGCTCTCTTTCAAGCGGTTGACCAGGCCTCACAAGCAAATAATTATATCATATGAATAAGTTATCGTTGAAAAACTCATCGCAAATTGACTGAAAATACAAAATAAAAAACCGGCCAAATACGATACTTTATGAGGTCACATCATCTAACTAACATACATACATATTTTATATGTGTATTCATTGTATTGATATACCATAAATGTTTGCAAGCAAGCGAAATGTTATTGAGATTGTTGTTGACAAATAAAATAAAATAATTTCAGAACAAACATGTTATTAGACGACGCACTCCCCAGCCCATAATACATTGATATGTGCTGAATAAATATTTTCAACGTTCAACAAAGTGAAATTTAGTTTGTATGACTGCGCGATATTTGTACTAGGTTGTAATATTTTTCGGTCATTTAGATATGGATGAGTTTAGAACACGAATATTCGATAATATTGCGAAAATATTTAATTCACAACCACACGACTCCGCATAAAAATATGAACTAATCACATGTGAAGTCATTCGCTATGGTGAAGATTTCTACTGTGTTGGTTCTTACCCGTGCGGGAAGGTGAGGTCGTGGGTTAGCAGTAACTTAATAAAAAGCTTTTTCAAAAGCTTTTCAAATAGCTTTTACAAATTTTCACCACGAGTTAACTTATCGAATGAAAACAGTGCTGTTGATGTTACAATTCATAAGCAACAATAATTATCATTATTTATTTTATTTTCTACCAAAAGATACACAGTGAGAAGCAAAAAATACTTTTTATTCAGATTATTTAAATCACGGAGAAGTCTAACTGGTTAGGGTTAAGTAAAAAAACAAAGGGAATTACTTTTATGTTTATTATATATATATACTAATAAATATTTTTCAACTTTACAAACAAATTAATTTATTAATAGTTCACGAGTTCTGTAGCTAACAATAACAAAAGTTATTATATTTAACAAAATCTTAATCTGAATAAAACTACGCAACTTATCTTATCGATTTCTCCTCTTAGTCGAACTACGTGGCTTATGGACACTCTTTCAAGAATTTGTATAATAAAAATTAGTAAGTAAATAGCGGGAGAATAAAAGGGTTTAACGAAACCCCTGATAAGTAAATTTATACGGAAATATCGCTTTAATTGAGATAAGCATTAGGAGATAAAATTAGATGAGGATATTTAGAAATTATCAAAGAATTAACAGATTAAAGATAAAACATTTACCTGCGCCACAGGACTTCTAGTCCAATAAATAACAAGTAATATACATTAATATTGAGTACTTCTCACAGAAATTAGGTGATATAAAATATTCGATTTTTGAATTTATACGAATAAAATTTTTCAGCGTGAACCTATATAGGTTACGCAACAAACATATATGCATACATCTGTGTTATTTGTTAACAATCTAAGATACTTTAGTATTTGGTGAAAAAATTTCAAGTTTTCACATATTTTTTTCTTATTAAGATTTTGTTTGCGGAATTCCTTCAAAATACAATGTGAAATTGCTATATATTATTATATTAGAAATTTCAAAGGAAGTGATAAGTAAAAAATAATGGCAAGCCTAAAGCCTTATTATATTATTGATTTAGCTAAGTGTTTTCAAGTGTGCCTATCACAGCGGCTGAGTTATTTTTTCTATTTACTTAAGGAGGTGCCGGCAGAAATTAGTCGCTTTTTCGTTACTGCAAGTCGAACTTGCGGCTTCGTAGATACTTTAGTACAAAAATTCCACAAAATCGAACCATAAAATTATTTGTCTCAATAAGATTGGTAGATGGTCCACTTCGTAAAGTTTCAAGTAAATCGAACCAAAAATAATATTTTTTTGGGATAGATTGGTTCCACATCCACTTGCCTTTATCTTGAATCCGGCAAAGAAGTATGTATCTGTACACCAAATTTCGAGTAAGTCGACCGTTTCGTTTACCAGAACGAGATGCAAATTGTGAATTGAAAAATATTTCAATCAAACCGTAGGGTATGAGGGATATTGGATTTAAAGTGAAAATTGCGATGCTGTGATATTAGACTGCCATTAATCTCAACAGCAGAAGCAAAAACCCACTCTTTCTTCCTTTTAGTAAGCTCACAAGAGGAAACTGCTCTGCATTGTCACTAAATAAGACCAAAAAAACTTGATTTCTGTAAAGACTGTTCAGATATCTCATTCCTGCTTATAACTCAATATGGTATTGATATCAAAATATAATCACTCTTTACAATTCAGACTTTTTTATTTTCTTTGCCTTTGTTGTCTTTTTAACAACAGAAGCCACCTAGATATTTCTGTTATTTAAACAAGAGTTTTCTTACGTTTAAATACACAGGTTCTCTGGACATTAAGGAGCTTATATAATCCATTTTTGATCGAAAATATTTTATTTCTTGTGTTCGAAGAGCTCGGAATTGATATTAAATCTGTCATGTCATATGTTCCGATTGATGAGTTAAGTAGATCTAGCCATGTCCGCCTGTTCGAACGCAAACTTATCTAGCAGTAGTTGAACGACATAAATTAAAAAAAATCCTTGTTTTTTGTTTTTATAAAGGATTAAATATATATATATATATATATATATATACATATATGTATATGTTGTCTGAAAATTATAATATTAAAATTATAGTTTTAACCATGATACAAAAATTCTAAAAGGTAGTTTCACTTCGAAATTTTTGACACTAAACGTGTTTGCTCAAAAAAGTTTGGTTTTGCCACCTATAAAATATTGAACTTGGAGATTTTTTAATTATTTTTTTTGGCGTTATCTTCTAGGCAGATGCTATAATACTGAATACACTTATGGATCTATTAAAATATTTCTTTCAAACCGTTTTTCTTAGAAGTAAAAAAAGAATTTGCCAGATGCGTTTTATTATAAATAAGATCGAAAGAGTTGTAATTTTCTACTTTTTTTGACAACACCCTGTTTGCTTACAAAACATAGTATGTGATTTTTGAACGTTTACACAATTAAAAAGTAAGAAAATTCTCCACATATTTTTTATTTAAAAATTGTAGATTTTTTTAAGAGAAGGCGAGGTAACACGAAAAGGCGTTTAATGGGAGCTATGAAGCCGACTGCGAATAGAGAATGGAACTATCTTTAAATTATTGTATCATGGTTTCAACAATCCTTATGCTCCGCATACATAAGGTGACATTTTTGAGAAAATGAACTACAAAAAAATTTCGTCAAAAAACGATCAAATAAAGAGCGAATCAGCTGGAACAAGGTGGCCTATGATCTCCCATGGCATATTAAAAAACATAAATAAATAATAAATTCTGTTTGAATACGATGCTTTCCAATCTTCTGCCCATATGTATTCTAAATGCTACTGTATTATATCGAGAAATTACTGCATAGGAATGCTTTCCTAATCTCAGTGATGTTATGATTGCTATTTTTTCATAAAAATTGTATTTGTTTTTATTAAAATTTTTTCAATGCCGATTCTTGATGCAATAAATTACCATTTTCATTTACTGTTTCTAATACTAATGTAAACAAAAGCCCTTCAGCCACTAATTTAATATTTTGAGTAGAATGTAGGTTTGTTACATAATTTAAAGATTTGCTGGCGTTTTCCAACAACTTTGTTTATATAATTAATTTATATGTACGACTATATTGCATAATAAATTTGAAGTTATTAGATAGGAACCCATGATTCAATAATTAAAGGTTGGATAAGTAGTGACAAGGGAGTTTTGACACTCCCTTACAAATGGTTGCATTTTTGAAGGTAGTAGAAAGGGGGACAAAATATGTTCCATTAAAAAAAAAAACAGGGAAAAGGTAGCAAAAAAAGGAGTTAAAAAGTAAAAGAATTAGTAGGTAATTTACATGGTATATTTTATTCATTTTAAACACGAATTAAATACCTTTGAAATTAAAATAATATATCTATATTTTCTAAATTATATGCAACAATGATATAAAAATCTATACTGTAAGAATGAATGGATATGCTAAATAATAAAAATATAAATAATAAAATTACTTTTACCATAATTGTAAAATCAGAAAAATGTGCATATGTAGGAAAAAAATTTATTTCCGTAATTTAAGCCGTTAACCAGCTGGTTCATGTCCTAATAAAATTAAAGGCTGACGTCAACGTCGTCCAAGAAGGTGGGTCCTTGTGAAATATACTACAACAGCCATATAAAGGAGCGCAAATCTGATATCGGATTTGTGGTACGAGAGAGGCTCAGTTGCATCAAAACGAAATTTTTCAACAGAACACTGACTTGCGTTCACGCCACGACGTAAAAGAAGGACGATGTGATGAAGGATACCTTTAATAAGCACCTTTAGCGTACTCACCGCTACGCTGTGCTTGGCGACTTGAACGTCTGGGTAGGCAAGGACGATATCTTTGGAATAGACGGAAGATTTGTCTCCAGTGTTCTTCACGTGCGTACACTCCGAGGACCCAATATCGGCTCGGACCACCATCTTGTGGCAGCAGAGACAAGCACTCAAAATCTCAATCGATGACGATGAAAAAGAAGTTACACTACCCGACTATGTTGAGGTTCGTATAGAGATTGCGCGCTTAAAGAACAACAAAGCAGCTGGAGCTGATGTCCTACCGCCAGAGCTATTCAAACATGGCGGTAAAGAAATCGATTTATCAGCAAAAGTCGTTTTAAATCACTATTAATTGCCAACTTCAACGTGTGTTCGATTCTCCGATTCCACAATAATAAAAAATAAATAATTAAATAGTTGTCAAAATATTGAATCAACCAATCAGAAATAAAGTATTAAGCTACTTTTTAAAAATTTGTTCTAAAAAATGCTTTTTTTTACAAAGAAGCATCATGGTTTTTCAGTAAGGGAGCCTTTTTGTCAAGAGGGAGCGAGAAAGCTGTTTACTTATCCAACCTTTAATTATTGAATCATGATAGGAACCCAAACAAAAGATATGATCAGTCAGCTTAGCAATATTATAATATTTAAACCACTTTTTTTGTTATTTCAATCATTCAACGATACATGTACATATATATTTTTTAAATTATTTTCGGTATTCAAACACTTTTCTAAACTTACACATAAAAAGCACTTAAAATGAAATCTTCTTTCAATAATTTAAATTCGAAACTGCAAACTTTAATTACAATTCGTTGCACAAACTTTAAAACCGCAATATCGGAAGGCCACTGCAAGTCGACTGATGGTCTGGCAAAGATTTGCAGTGAATTTTATTAACGGAGTTGAGCCAACAACTTCACCCATATGCATATGAATTTACATATACGAGTATCCATACCTTGTGTACATATGTTTGTACATTAGTGCACTGCAGAATTTATTGAGAAAGCGACAAATTGAATGTCAAAACACCAGCTTGGATCTCATTTGAATTTTATCAATATAATGAAGACACACCACCTCACATTATCGCACTCTAACTTTCTTGAATATTGCATACATATGCGCTTTTAATTTTGAAATTCAATTAAAATGCAAACTGTGTCCACGGCAGGTTGGCTGTGGGAAAGCCTGTGGGTGCGTCTGCCCTAATTAGGAATATCACCACTGAATGGGTTTTTCACACTGATCCAAATGGCCAACATTTCCATGCCACCATTAATTGGACGCTGTAGTTTTATTTACTCATGATTGCCGTAGATACGTTGACACACATACATATGTACATACATATATGCGTGTACTCACACAGTTATATTCCTGCAGGTAAGCAATACAAGAAATTCTTGTAATTTTAATGTTTTTTTTTTTGGCATTTGTTTTTGAAAGGAACGCACCGCTTACCGTAAATTTCAAAGCGATGACACTCCAGTCCAATTTTCAAACGCATTGCGCCCGGAATTTGTGTTTTAATTAGAAATGTTTAATTAACTAATATTTGTCACAAAATTTTTGTAGGCGCAATTAATTTTCACATTTTTATTGCGATTTCTTTTTACGATTATTGGTGACGAACAATACGCGTGTCCCGCACTCAAACGCAGACTAATCATTCAGTTCAGCCGCGGCTTAAGTGCACATTCTCGGTTGATGTGGCTTTTCATTTTATGCAGATATATATATAGGCAGTGCAGAGCCGCAAATTCTAGTATGAACTCAATCCAATCGGCGCACACATTCCCATGCTGACCGCAGCGTGGAGTACGGTACGCAGTTGCCCTAAAAACGCCTCCTTCATTCGCATAGTGTTGGGTCTGAATGATTGGTCACGGCAGCAACATTGCGGGCAGAATAAACGATAAGCGATAAACGAATTACATACATACACATACTCGTATGCATGTGAAGAGTAGTCGCATTTCTAAATTGAATTAAATAAATTAATAGCAACATAGCTGGTACAGCATCAACGTGGAACCATGAAACACCGCACATTTCTCGCAGTGTAGCCTCATTATCTAGTACTGTGTTGCACCTAAATACATACATATGAACGTATGTAAGTCCTTCTCTTCATTTCACCTACATATATAGTGGTTATTTGCACTTTATATATGTACATACGTGTATGTATGTATTAGTTGCGCTGTAAGGTCAAACTCAGCGGCAAACATATGCGACACTTTCACATAAACAGAAGATCCGTTCCAATTGATGTGTGCCCAAGCTTGGATACCTTTTTTAACTTCGTATACGCATTCGATCTGAAAAATAGGGAATCCCCTGCAAGACCCTGTACATTGAGGAGAAAGCTTAGGGAATAAGATAGCAGTAATTAGTTTTTTGTACTCTGAAAAAATAATATTGATTAGCTAATATTTATCAAATGGGGTTTCTTCACTAGGATATCGCCCATTATCTTAGGGTTCATTTCATATCCACATGAAAATATACTAATTTGTCAGTAAAACATTCAGTGGAATAGCCTAGGGTAGGTTAATGGAAATCGGCACTTGTTCACCGAACGAGAAAACTGAAATACCATTGAAGATCCTTATAGCCTCCACCTAATGCCTGGCAAACACAACACCTCGTCTCCCACTGTCAGCCTCAAAACTCTAGAGATTGTCGCCCCTAGAGACTTTAATCTACTTCTCCACCTCGACTTCAGCTTCTTTACCTTCCTTACTAGTACTTCAGAAGTCGATCGATGGCATGTTCGGTAAGGGTACCCACAATAAACGAGGGTTACTTTTTATTTTTCGGGATTTGGCAACCCTACTTTTGCTATCTGGAAACTGACAACTTTAACTTTAAGTTTGACATTTTCATAACGTTTTGACATACGAGCGCTATTTGTGTTGTTTACGGTAACTTAAAATATTAATTTCGGCCAAAAACGGAATTTAATCGTAAACAATTTCACGCGATTATTTTTTACAACTTTCGACATGGATGAACTCAGCAACAGTGCTTTGATGACCTTAATTAAATTTTTGGTGATGAAGCTCCATCAAAAACAAGTGTTTATCGATTGTATGGTAAATTTAATCGAGGTCGTGGATCACTGGGGTGTAGTCAAAGTTCTGAGCTGTTACAGTTGCGAGCCTATTCTCAATTCCTACTATTGCGTCCACGTCGTGCCCCCTGGAGACGTGACCAGCCCTTGTGTAAGATGCGGTAACCAACCTCTGTGGAGCCTTGGGTCATGGCTTCAGTGCAGCCACTACGACCTACTCGGTTTAAGGGTCCGCTGAAGTCATTGCAAAGCCTGTTCACCGGAGGAGCGGCTGCGAGCGGGCGTCGTTATGTGTATAAACTTTATGAAATTTTTTACATGCCTCGGATGAGAGACCCCCCTTACGATGACGACCCCCGCAAACGTTGAAAGGATCACGATTTGAGGACATGCACCTGGAATATCCGGTCCCATAGTTGGGAAGGTGCCGCTGCCCAGCTGGTCGATGTCCTCGCTAAGCTAAAGGCTGGCATCACCGCCGTCCAAGAAGTGCGATGGACGAGACAAGGATGAAAGCGAATAAAGGAGCGTATATTTGGTGTCGGACTCGTGGTGGGATAGAGACTCCGTCGTCGAGTACTTGTATTCAGCCCGGTGGATTATCGTCTCGCCACAATCCGCATCAAAGCGATTTCAACATATCGTTACTTTGTGCCCACGCCCCTAAGGAAGAGAAGGACGATTTAGCCAAAGATGGTTTATATGAGCGCCTAGAGCATATTTACGAGCGCCGCTCCCGACACGATGTGAAAATCGTGCTTGGCGATTTTAATGCCACGGTGGGCAAAGAAGGTATCTTTGGGACTGTTGGAAAATTGGGCCTTCAGAACGAAACATCCCCAAATGGATTTAGGCTGATCGATTTCGCCAGGCCCAAAATATTGTTGTTGGCGTACTAGATTCCAGTTGTTGTGATAGACGAAAGACATGTCCCCAATGTTCTTGACGTGCGTACACTCCGAGGACCCAAAATCGACTCGTAGCACTATCTTATTGCAGCGAAGAAAGCCCGTCAACAAACACAAGGAAAGTTCGACGTCGGAAACCTGCAACAGACTGCCGACAGGTTTTCTACTCGACTTGCTCTTCTGCTCTCTGAGAGCACTCATCATCAACTCGGGATACGGGAACTGTGGGACGGCATTTCAAACTCTCTACTTACAGCTGCAAAGGAAACTATTGGATTTCGGAAAGGTCTCAACAACAGCTGGTATAACAGACTGCCTACCTCGCAAGGCAAGACGAAATATCTCCTGTCATCACACAAGCGCGACTCGGCTCCTACGTCACTGTTGACAGTCATAACTCGTAGATAACTTCGTCTATCTTGGAACCAGTATTAACACCAGCAACAATGTCAGCCTGTAAATTCAACGCGAAATCACTCTTGCTAACAGGTGTAGAACGAGTAGGTAATTGAATAGTATAGTCCTCTCCCGATGAACGAAAACCAAACTCTACAAGTGCCTCATCGTTCCCGTCCTGCTATACGTGTATGGTGCGGAAGTATGGAGTAATTAACGGCGTGATGTTATAAATTTAGCCAAAATAGCGTAAGCGCCATAAAGTAGAAGAAGATCACTCCGAAAGAAATTTTGTGAAGGTAGTCCAAAATCAGTCGTTGTTCCGTAAACTATTGATGCTGTGCGCAAACTGATATTCTAAGATTATCATGTGACTTGTGGTGAGATTGAGACAGGTATAGTTATTAGTGGGATCTTAATAAATTCAATATTGCATGAACATTTGTCTGTAAAAAACCTACACAATTTGACAATCACTCAAAAAAAAAGGCTCGAGTCGATTGATCGAGAGAAATGTTAAAAAAATACGAATAAAAAAAAATTGTTCGCAAACGAAGCACCACCAAACAAATAGTTGCAACCGTACCACCAGAAAAACACAGAACAGTAATTTCTAAGTGGTACACAATCATTAATTTGTCAGTTGTCTTTCAATAAACCGGGGAAACCAACCGCCTAAGAAGGACCACTCTTCCAACCAACAAACACCAACAAATTAAATTTCAAGTGAATCGAATAGTAACTAAGTTTATCTCGCATGAATCGGTCCCGAGATTTTCTTAATAAAGTTGAATTTTATTTCGGTCCAGTTGTTATCAATTCGGGAAAAAACTAAAAATTCTTTTCAACATTGATATATGTACTAAATAATAGCCACATGTCTCGTTCTGAGAGTTATTTTTTTCTCTCACTCGGATACAATATATCTATTCTGCACAATTTATTGAAATGACAATTGTCATAGCGCACGCTTTGGAATTGCTCGGCTTTTGTGCATGTAAAGGCTGTGAAACGGATCCCGTATACGCACGGACGTGCGTCAAACAATGCTTCAGCTTAAGTCAACGAATGATGCCACCTATCGGGTAATGGAATGGACAAATCAAATATCTGCTCGGTAACCCTTGGTCTACTTCCGCAAATTTTTATATATTAATCCAAACCATATACATGATTTTTTCAAATAGATCGGTACTATTCCTAGAAACAAAAGTAATGTTCCTGCTAAACTAGGCAAAAGGTTGTCTATGTATCAAATTTCAAGTAAATCGAACTATAAATTCAATTTCTTCGAATACATCAGTCCCAGTCCCAGATCCTCTTCCCGCTGTGCTGCCATCTCGATACACGGTATGCTACTGGTTCCTTTAAACCCAGACAAATTAGTTTACAAATGAATCGAAAGTGTATACGTAAGAACTATTATCTGGAACATTCTGCGGGGATCAATACCAACAAATTTAATTGCACTGTATTTAATATATTTCGCATGATCTTTATTTCTACAAGTTTCCTAATTTCAAATTTCGTCAGAGTGAGGGTTACTGAATATAATACTCAATAAAAGTGCTTAGACACTTATTTTTCAATACAACCGAAAAGTCAGATATCCAATATTCGACCTCACCCGCACATAGCCCTTTTGCTAACACCCTAACTAAAATAAATCTGCACCAAATAGACTCTGACGTAGGGCGTAATAGAAAGTGTTAGTCGTTAGATAGAGGCTCAATTGAAGTTGCAACATATGTATATGTACCTATTTATGCACATATGAAACGGGAGGAAGACTAACTGCTGCTTCTTATATGTATTTTGTTTTTGTATGCGGAACATTTTGTAAAGGGTAAACTGCGGTGTCAAAATATTTGAACTCTTTCAAGTATATACATATATATGTACCATATGTGCCAGTATGTCCACAACTGCAAATGCTTGAGTAATTAAATACGGAGAATGCGGAACTGAGTTGAAAATATACAAAAATAAATACGTAAATATGTATATATATGTAATGAAGTTGCTGCAGAGCACAATGTTATGTTGCAATGTACGCACCCACCAAGTCAACTCAGGCAATACTCAAGCATTCGGATCAAACACAAACTAACCTTCCAAGGGAGGACAGGCGCACGCCTCAAAAGCATCGGGAGTTAACTTTCCACACCACGTACGTAAAGACTAAGATATTTTCAAAGTTAATGAGATGGACGATCGAGTTGAGGAAGACCTCATTAAGGTGAGATCTTGGAAATGGGTATTAATCGATCGTCAATCTAAAGGGTCGTAGTCCGAATTGACCTTATTGCTTGTATAACTGAACTGTATAGCTTGTACTACGTCACAGTCTTACCTTGAAGAAAACTCAAATTTTTAGTTTCACAATTAAGATTGTTTGATCCCACTTTCAACCAATTATCAATCAAATATGGCTTGTCTGTTGCCTATAAAAATGCTTTAAAGAAAGTGAAACGATCTTCCGGGATAAAGTTTTGTAGCGGAGTAAAGGTAGAGTTTAAAGAATATCGACTACTTTAAAAAAGGGTAAAATTATCTCCGCACCGACTTAAAATCTCTTTTCCAGAACTTTATAGTATCTCATTGCAATGACGACAAATTTCACTAACCGAACCATTTATCGGGACGGAATTCCGACGGTGGAGGAGATGTCAAGGCAATTAAGCAACTGAGATTCATTGTGGAATACAACAACGTGGGATCGACTTTCTTCTAAGAGTAACACCATTTTTAACTTATTCAAAACTTTGGAATTTGCCCATTTCCGGTTAAAAATCATGTACATCCGAAGCTTTCCAATCGGTTCTGAAAAGAGTTGGTTCCAACTCGCTTAAGTAACTATAAGCACTGCAAAAAAATCGTCAACATCAGATGATAACCACGTCAACTCTCATACGAGTATAACGAAAAGTTGACTGGGAATGGACAAACTTACACATTGAAAATGAAAGGAGCCTAACACATTATTTTATTATGACAAAAAAAAAGCAAAGAACAAAAATTAGCTTATTCTTGGATTACGACTAGTTGAATTGGCAACCCCGTCAGGTCTATTTTTTTCCCAAATTGAAGTAGTAGTTTTGGCCCCTTTTTGTTGCTGACTGAAGGTCGGAATACGACTTCTTTATCGCCAGTTTCGCACATAGATTTCGTGAGTCTGCAGTTCTCGGCTCGTTCCCAGAGTCTATTTGCCTGACGAAGTAAGATTTCTTCTAGTATTTACTCCGCTTGTCCGAATTGAATATTATGATATCATGTTCTTGAAGGACACCCTCCTTAGCCAGACATATTGCGACCACAGCCGACTTCGTGCTGTACGAAATTAATTCCTTTATGACCGCTTTGCTATCCACATAAATGTGTATTTTCTTTCTTTGAAAATCAACATCTTGCAATAGCTCTGCCGCTTTTTTTATAGCAAACATTTCGGCTTGGGAGATGATGCAATGGTTTGGCAGATATTCGCCTCTATTGTAGCTGACAACACCATCCCGAAAATCAGGCACGAGATTGCGCAGTCTATTCGTACACTTAGGAGTAGCGCCATACTACAGTGCCCGTAAATCCTATTTTTCAGCTGCCTAGAAGCGTATAGCCTGGCAGCAGTTAGGAATACCCAGTTTTTTGGTACTTTTTTTTTCTCTAAGTTTACACACTAATATTATTAATCCGTTAAAAAAGTCATTGATTGTGTTACTGGGTGTATGAAACAGTACTGCCGGATAGGTTTACGTTTTCCTTTTCTTCAACCTGCTTATATTTTTTGATCAATACATTAACAACTTTTAGCATTTTGTGTATGTCCTTTGGCATCGCTTTCTATGCTTTTTGAATCACTTTCGCAAAGTTTCTCCTGAATTAGATCTTCTTCACCTTCTCCAATGCTCTCAATGTCTTTCTAGCTTTCCGCTTCCTTTGCTCGTTTAATATATGTATACCTTTGTGGTTGTTGTTTCAACATCTCTTGACCTTTCTCTCCACTTTTTAAATTTTATTTACGTTTTTAATTAAAAATCAAGGATCTAGTCTGAACAAATGAATTTAAATGTACATATGTATATTTGTGATTGTAAATTGAGAATTTTTGAAAGAATATTAACTTAAATGGCCAAATAACAATGATGAGAATAAATCATAATAACAAGTATATCAATAATAATTAACCTCTAACGTGATAAAACTTTTGCATTTCTTCGACGAGACGCGTTATGAATAAATGCAAAATATGTTTATATTAGTTACATTTGATTCGATTCACAAGTAACAATATAAGCCTGAAATTGCGATTAGCTTTTTTTAATTTAAAATAAAATTTAAATTTCATTTCTTGGTTTACTGAAATAAAAGAAATTTATTTTGAACGTGACTCTTCATAAATGAAAAATATACATTTTGGTAAAAGTTGCAGAAATAAAATTAATATTCACACCGTGAACATATACAGAAATTTGGTTGATTAGTTCATTCCCTTTATAACATATACGCTTCTAAAATAAATAAAACCATTAGGGTCAGCTTTAGTTTGTTCAAATTCCTTCTATTTTCGGAGGAAAAAATAGAAAAGTTTTTAATAACACTTTTCAACTTCATTATTTGATGATAACCAAAAAAAAAAACTTTTTCAAAATTATATATATACATAATTGCATATGTATATGAATATACATACATATATACACATACATACGTAATATATATAATATATTTAAGTCTACATTTCTAAATATTTACACGCGCAGATTATTCGCTTGCGTGTTATAGCATTTGCATGACATTTCGTTACCTCAGACGAAAAAGTTGTATTTCTATTTACACTTTCGTTTTCGTTGACTATTAAGCACGAGACTTTCATTCTGCGGCTGGCAGATGGTGGGAAGATATCGGCAGAACTTGGTAAAAGAAATGTGGAAAATAAACGCTAAGCACGAGACTAAACGAAACCTACATTTTACAATGCCACAAAGGGACAGGGTCGCTAATTTCACTCCCTTGTTTTAGATGACATAAGTGGTGAGTTGATAAATGCAATAAATATTTTTATTTTCAAGTAAAATATTTTAAATTTCTTTAAAAAATTGCTGTTTTTGTGTATTTGATAATTAACCATCTCACTAACCTTCCGCAATACAGCTGATTCGATGCAAGACTTAAACTCTCACACATTTACAACAAGCAAAATTAATGCCAGATAGAGGTGATATTAACGATTAACGAACGCTAAGTTGAAACCGTATAGAAATTAAAAGTTTTTATTCTCTAATTCACACATAAGTGTTAATTACTGAGCTTCCTTCGAATTGTAAGAAATTTTTCACTTCGCACCAAAAACAACGCAAAACACACGCCAATAAAACTAAACCGCTCCTAAAGCGACCATTCGCGCTCACGAGTCCAAACAAACTGACCACAAGAAGACAGTCGAGCCATTGATGAAGTCTCATCAGTCGTTGGCTTGGTGAGGCGATTGCATTGCACTGTGTGCATAATGTGAAAAAAATTCTTAAAATTAATATATTTATTTGACTTACTTTTGTGTGCATTTGATTTATTTAATTAGTTTTAATTTTTCCATCTTATTTTGTTTTATTTATTTTATGTTATTATAGTTTACTTATTTTAATTAAATTTTATTTTACTTTATTTAATTGAATTTAATTTTAACTATATTATTTTATTATACAATATTATATTTTAGTAATTTTAATTTAATTTAAATTAATTTAATTTTTTTTACTTCATTTCGTTTTATTTTATTTTATTTTATTTCATTTTATTTTTTTTTCTTCAATTTTATTTAAAGTAAATTATTCGTTATTTTTTTGGGTCTGTTTTCAATTCAAAAATTAGCCGTAAATGAAATTATTTTTCTCCGCTCTGCGCTTTCCCACAATGCGCCTAGACATCGAAAGCTCGGATTTCATTATTCGTTTCCACTTTCATTAAAGCAATTCTCCTCTTTAGAATTTACTACATTCCATATTTGTTGTTCTTTGCGTTTTGTTTTGATTTTCTATCCGCACATTGCAACGAAACTATATGACGGCAAATCTCTAAGATGACTAAACAAGCACAAAAGGGGTTTCTGGGAGGTTATCTGCTACGCTTTTGAATGGCAGAGAATAAAAATAAACACTCATGCATATATGTACGTGTATGGGTCCACGAGTACAAACACTAAGGGTGTTCGTTGGAACTCACTTGTTGTTCTATAAAAAATAATTTGATTAATGGGTGCGCTAATATGACCTTTATAAAAAACTGATGGTATTTTTACCCACATAGTCAAATACGTTTGTACGTTTTCCCACAAAAGTGGCTGGGACCGCAGACATTCCCAATTTAATCGATAGACAAAAGAAAAAATATTTCTAAAACGAATATTTGATCGATAGGTCTGTTTATTGAACAAAATTTGTGCAAATCCAAAGGCATCGATTCCAACATTGACTTGAAAAGAGTCATAACTATTTGAATGAAAACTGGAATATCCATTAGAATATATTTACAATACAAGTGGATATAAAAACCTTCAAATTTTCCTGAGTGTTTGGCATATTTTCCAATAACTCATAAAATTGTCTAATTAATAATAATATTAATTGGTTAAAGCTTCCAATATTTCAATAATTAGTCCAACTGGTTTTTAAATAGGTGATTTTAGGTAAATAAAAAATACTTTAATACTTTTGTTTAATATTAAAAGTACATACAGAAAATAAAGATAATTTTTCTTTAACAACATTGAACTTAATTTAAACTATTTAAACTAAAAAGGGTTATAGGCAAGTTAAAGACGAAATTCGGAAATATCAATAGAGAAACTAACTAAAATACTGTTAACTTTCGTACTCACCATATTAATTTATTAGATTTTAAATAATTTTTGCAATTAAAATGTCCGAAATTATGCAAAAGGGTACAGGGCATGCTCTAGGGAAATGAAAAATTAAAATTGCAAATTTTGATAAATTTCACACTCAGAGATGCTCAACGAACGAAACAGTATCATTCCATTTCGTCGAAGTGTACTGATACATCAAAGAGACCTCTGTTCTGACTTTTTCTAATGGTATTACCAGCACCCTCCAAATTGCACGATTCCCTCTTTAAGTTAACGTGTTAAAGTTAGTTAGTGTTAAAAAACTTTAACAACATTTCCAAAACTGAATTGAGTGTAAATTTTAGATTAATGTGAAATTTAACGTTATGATGCCTCCTTGCACACTTTATTTCATCGTAGACCTCTATATTTCTTCATCTTTCTTTGTGGTTTTGCGTCTTGATGTTTTTCCAACAAATGGAGGGACCTACAGTTTATACTAAGCCGCCTCCGAACGGCTGATGTTTTTTTTACGAGGAGCCTTTATTTCATGTCCGAAATACACTCGGAGGGGTGATATTCCCTTCCGATGGACAGCAATTAGACAGTTTAACTTAATCTTTTATTTAAATTAATTTTCCATAACTTTTGGATGGTGGAATCCAAGCCTTCCGAATGTCAATACGCAATGCTAACCACTTGGCTACCGCTGCCGAATAAATAAAGGGCAGCCCGGACTGTCACTGGTTTTCGGTCACCAGTCTGTTGGATTTTTCGATTATCCTTTAGACGTGTCTCTCGGTCGGTAGGGCGGAAGGTTGGTAACGCTGAGTTCTTTAATAATATTATATTTACTCATCCACATAAGATCAAAGAACAATATTAGGATTCAGAAATTTGTTGCTCAGAACTGTTGCGATTCACAATATACGCGCTTTAAAAGGGATCCATTTTCTTGATTTTTAAATTGTAAAAAAAGTGTAAAATTAACAATATTTGTAACCTATAACTGTGGTTTGTACTGTGCTTGGGAGTGATTTTCGTTGAAATGATTCATGGCGTTCGCAAAAATATATAAATGTGTATGTTGAGAAAACCAATTTTTATAAAGAAATATATTGTGAGTAATTTTTTTCATATTTTACAAAATTAATTTTTTTAAATTTAAATTACAGATTTATCGAAAAATGGCCCCTAATTTTTTTAAATACAATTTTGTTTGTTTTGGACTAAAAAGAAATAGGCTCTCTTAATACTTCATGGCCTGCTAAGCCTTTTCATTCCAAAATAATATTTTTAATTCAAACAATAACAACAAAAAAATCTATGTATTCAAATCAGAAAAGGTAAAATCAATAAGAATATAGGTAGAGGTAGGGGCCGTGCCCAGTTTTCGAAGATATTTATAAATTTTGACTACATAAAGTGGTCTCCTGGACCATAATGCACTGTTTGACGAAGCCAAATTATTAATCAAAACAATCACGAACACATCTTTTTATGTACTTATTTACGTGTATAAATTCAAAAATATTAATTCTTACTTACCAGCCAAGGAGAAGACGAATTTCCATCGAAATTTCAGAAACATTTATACGCGTATGTTGCCTTCGTTTTATGTTTAACGTGTGGTTTCGAATGAACTGATAATCTCAACTGAACGTAGTTTCGTTTTCCCGTAAGATATAAACACATTATTTAAAAAAATTTAGTATTAAGTCTGTTATATTAAACTTAAATATACTTTGCCCTTTTATCATTTCCGAAAATTGTTGCAAACAAACGTCTTGAGTATGATAATTTTATCGAAAGAACAGTATGTTTGTGTACATGCGCGTGCAAAAACCCTTTAGCCTACATTTAGGCGCCAGGCAGCACCATACACTGTGGTTAGCGGTTTAATTATTGTTTTTGTATGTTCTATTTTCCGGTCGCGTAGACAGTTGAATGGTTTCATTGCCGAAATTTTGTGTCCCAATATAATTTCATTCAAACGTGTTTGTAAACAGCCGAACCGAGAACACACGTTACATAGTTCGCACACGTATATGTATTGTAGAATGCCATAGAATGGCACAAAATGAACGAAGAACGAGTGAGAATTCGTGAAATACAGTAAAATATTCCGTCTCCGTGTATGCACTGTAACAGTTCTTGGACACAACTGAACGCTGTCGGCCTCCATGAGGATTTGAAAGGCGGCCAGAAAAACGTCATCTATTGCGCCTTTCTCCTCTTGACCTCCTTTGCCCCTTCAGCTAACGACGCGTCATTGATGTCCTACATATATATGTTTACGTTGTTTCTCTGCCAAATGTTATACTCTACTACGAGGAGTTTTCTATAAGCTCGGTTATTTGAACAAAAAGTGCAGATCATTTCATTTTCATTTGCTAAGAAATTAAAATTAAGTTAAATAATGAAAGGTCCCAAAAAAAGTTCTTATAAAACACTGTTACGTATTATTTTTATTATTCATTTCATCTTTTGAAGACACCAATTGAACCTCTTCAGAATACTGCTATCAACTTTGGTCTGTTTTCATCCCTCCGGACGGTTTGTTCGTTGGTTTCCGCATAAGTATGCCCGTTTTTAAATCTTCTCCAAGTCTCTGTTTCTTCTTATTTAGCCTTCTTAAGCCCTTGATGGACATTTTGGTTTCTCGCTTTTTTTGAACTTTTACACTACCCCTCGTATACAAAACAAAGTTTCCAACAACATTGTGCAGCTCAGCATATAGCACTGTGACACCCTTAGGGTTGCTACTGATGTAGCTGACATTTGTATGTTATCCTTGGCGAAATTCATTTGGAACGATATTCGTATCTCAAGTGCCAAATTCACCCACAAATTCCCTTTGTTCGGTGTGAAAAGCTGCTTTCATTAGCACTAGTTTAACTTTTTGTCCTTTACTTTTTAGTCGGATTTTACAATCCATGCGTTCTTATTTACTTGTGTATGCTGGCATACATACAAAAATATTTTTATGATGGGGTTTAGAACTTTTTTGTTGCTATTTTTATATCATATCTTATGAATAGGCATAATAAATATTAATATTTACATAGCTATATTGATAACATTCGTAAGGATTATGAGGACGAAGATGTAACTCGCTCGCCACAGTCTAAGAAAAGAAACTTGTGCAAACTAAAGATCAACAACTGTTCTTTTTAACGGCTGAAAAGCTATCTTTTACTTTTGAGCCTGCGGAAGAATCAATATTGTCTCTTATTATTTAGGCATTAAATAAGGAAGATCACACATTTCACAGAACATGTCTAAGGAAATAAAGGCCATAACGATATCATGATTAGTAAATATGAAAATCTAAATCTAAATCTATTATAAAACTATCCTAGAATATGGTCTCAAAATTTCAGTGGTCAATTCGACATATCGACTAAAATGTTGTTTTTTTTCGAATTAGTAGTGTTCGCAATAACAAAGTATGTAGTATGGTTTAATCCAAAAAGATACGGAGGTGAATGAAGCTCAAATAGAGGAAGTGGATTGCAATTATATTTTCTACATTCTGATACATGAAAATTAACGATTATAATAAGAAAATTATATTTAATTTATTTTTTCTCTTAGTACCTAGTACCTTGTTTTAGTTTCGACCTCATAACTATATAACCACGTTTCTTTTTGCTCAAAATTTAGCAATTCCGGAACAAATCCCGCTGCAACACGCTTCACGCCCAAAACATTCGATAAAATAGCATGACATGAGCCGATTTATATGCCAACATACTCTCCAACTTCACTAATAGTAATTCGATAATTTTTTCACTATTTCGATGGTTTCGTTGCTTGTTGACGTGATTGCAACTCCAGTACGCTCATACACGTAGTCATCAAAATTGTATCGGTGTTTTGTAAAGCGTTTGTACCATTTATAAACACTTTTTTGAGATAACTTGCCGAATGCTACAGTCAACATTTCAAATGCCTTGGAGCACTTTTTCCTAATTTTAACGCAAATTATAATATATGTATATTATTTGATCCATATTTTTCCAAAAGTCAAATATCGAAGAGCACACAAAAACGTGACTACCTTTTTCAGTTGTCAAGAACAAACTAGTAATCCAAATTGGCTGATAATTCCAACATATGATTGGATTATGTGTACCAATATAAAAAAAAATCCATTATCGAATGTACACAGTCCGTGAAAAATTAAAATTCGCCTTTTCTTTACAACAAACCTCGTTTGGTTTAGTTATTGATAATTTAATTTTTCATAAAAGTACCATAATCAAGTATTTTGCAAGACATTTTTTTTTATTAATACGATTATTCTGAGTAGCTGCATTAAAATCTGAGAATTCGTTTTTAATCGCTACTAAGAAAAAATGAAATATATAAGATTTATTGTACACTGAAATTTGTGAAAAATCTGTGGGCTTAGACCTCAGATTGGATGGACTGCATAACTTTCATTGACTTCAGGAAGGACTATGAAATTGTTACTCCAGATAGAAATCAATGAGAAAGGGTTTTTCAGAATATGCAGAATTGATCCACTTGAACACGGATAAGTTAAAACTGGAAAACAGGGTAGGTAGTGTTTTTCAAGCGGAACTAGTATCCATACAGGAGCCTGTCAACTGTTTAGGTCGAATGGTACTCTCAGTGAAGTGGATCTATATTTGTTTCGATAGCCAGGCAGCACTAAGAGCCCTGGAGTCTATTACAATAAAATTAGAGATGGAAGAGAATTGCGACAAATCGCCGCACACACAGTATCATACCAGGTAACAAGATGGTGGACGAACTTGAAAGGATGTGCTCTTCGCTTCCACTTTCGCCGTTATGGAAAAATCATTGTAAATGCGAATTCAAGAATAGTCTCAATTACTAGAACATAACTAGAGGTTGTGGCCGACTTAGAACAATAAAAGGGAGAGAGGGCTTATGATGCTAAAATGGAAAGAGTTGTCCATGATGATGGATATTCTAACGTGGTATCATCTTTTAGACAGGCACGAAGAGTGACTGGGTGTGCTATCAAATGACTTCTTGGGGTAGCAACCATTACAGGATAACTGCTAAAGGAAATTTAAGGAAACTGCGATGCTAGTAGGTTAGATCAATTCTAGGTATTATGTTATTTGCATGTATACAAGTACATAAAAAATAAATACAAATATATATTTATGCATTAATACCATGTTTCCATGACACCTCACCTTGTAATAAGGACAAGTGAAGCGAAGGTGACACCATCAACGAGTTTCTGTAATATGAATGAGTAATTAAATATATATGTACATATGCATGTAAATGCATACGTGCAAAGTAGACACATTAAGCTGTCCGCTGCTATCAGCTTGGCATGTACACTTCAACATCATTTTGAGAAGGTAAATATTATTTTCTTGCATTCTTAAACTCGTTGCTTAATTTATCCAGAATTCCATGTTAAATGTAATATTTAATTTAAATTTATGAAGAATATACATTTTCCGGCTAGTGTAAAAATAGAAAAAATCCGTCCACCATATTTCTGGAAAAATTTCATATGTTAATAATATTACCATCGATTTAAAGCGCTGTTGAAAACTTGTAAAAATTTTAAAACCCAGCAACCTATAAATAAAGATAAGGACAAAATCAAAATATTTCTTCTATTCATACTAGAAAGAAGCCTTATTATCTACGTGAAAAAAAATTTGGAATGCACTCAGCTCCAGTCATCATTGGGTGAAGACAAACATATATACATATGTATCTCACAAGCCACTAGACTTAATTCAGCAAAATTTAATACATACTAGTACATTTATTATCGTTCGTAATTACTCCTTTCCCCTTCGGATTGTTTACTTCAGATCTATATATGGTATATGGTAAACTTAACGCTGAATTTTTATGGCACTCACTTGCAAGGCTAAATAAATTTTATGGATATGTTTGTCTTGAAAATATGCTAACATGAATCACAAATTTAAGTTATCTCTTAGACTTTAACTCTTTGACTTCCTTACTCCTGTACGGCGATTTGCAACTCAACTTTGGAAGGACTGCAGTATGGGACATGATAAATATTATCTAATTGCAACACGGCCATGGGCTGGGTACTCGGACATGGTGATATCTCAGTCAATTGCAAGGCAGGCGAACTGACGGGAGAAGGAACCCTTCTATCCACAATAAAACATACACACGATGCAAGTTTATCTTTACCCACAGCAAAGTATGGTATATGCTAAAACTGACCTTTTACAAAGAAGCAAACTCAAGATGGCTGAATGAGATCACGCTCAACGTTACCAGACAACTATGGCCAAAATTGGCATAACGATAGGCGTAATATTGTTTAATGGGGCTTCGCAGGAAAGGCTTGAGCTATCATTCTAATGGTTGGCTGCACCAACGAAGAAGACTTTCACTGTCTAGCCATGACATCTGCAACACATCTCACCCAAAAGTTCTTCGCAAAACACTTCTTTGACTGTCTCGTTGAGCTATATTCAGCAAAACCTGGAAATCGCATTGTTTTTATAAGACACCCGAAGTGGGTCGAATATTTGAGAAGGTGAAAATAGAAGCCTCATAACGATATCACAATGGGCCTTTTGGCCTGAGTGCGTTGATTACTCAACTCAATATTGCTCCGACTGTAGTCATAATTTATTTACTTTTTACATTTGACTATAACGCCATCTCTTAGATAAAAATCGAACGAAACTTTTACCCTACCTAATATTTTTATGTTTGAATTTAAATTTTTAATTCAGAAATCTTTCCCAATTAGCCAATTTTAAGATTTAGGTCATTAGAGCCTTTCAATTGCTAATTTAGGTTATATTGCTGCTGTCTCTGTTCTGAAAAACTGTTAAAAACACTAATACCTCCAAATGCCTCGGCTTTTTAATAAATTGTTTTTTGATTGGATAAATTTCCATTCAACTTTTCTTTCGATACATGGAATAGTTATGAGACACTCATACTCTGAATAACTTTTACCGCAATGGAAATTTTTGTTTTTCCAATTATTTTTATTAATTAATTGAATGAATAAACATGTATTTTTTATTGTACTCAATATAGTTTAATTGTACACAAATTGTTTGTGAGGTTCTGAAGGGAGACATAAAAGAAAAGGTCGAAAAGAAGCCACAAAGAAATATATATTTTTGTTTTGCATAATTACGGTATTTATAGCAAATAGCAGACCTAAGTAAGAATTTAGATAGATGTTGTTCAAATTAATGGAGTAAGTTTTGACTTTAACAACAAATTTATTCTGTTTTGATTAATTTCTTAATGTCTTTTATTATCGCCATTTTTATATATAGGTAAGTACATGCATGTATATATAGACCTCAAGTGGATGACAGAGTACTCCAAAACGAACCACAATCGAATTGAAATATATGGTGTAATTAAGATAGCGATGTCCCACGTTGGACCATATATTCCACCTTTGCATGAAACCGGAGTACTCCATGGAGTACCTACAGAAGATTATAGTATGGAATATCGTATCTGCGAAAAATTATTTAAAATACAATCCGATTGGTAAAGAGCTAGAAAAAAAATTATCATATAATTTGTATTCATAGTAAAATATATTAGTCTAGTAAAAAACAATCCTTGTAAATCGTGTCCTAAAGGCTGATCCATTTCGAGGCCCCCTACTTGTTTATAGAAAGAACACAGAAAATTCAAGCGGTCTTCGTGCACACTATCAGCTTTAGCAGCTATATTTTCTTCACTGCGTGTTAGACTTTTCGGTCGAATATTATCCAATAAAGAATGCTGGGTCTCAAGATGGGTGATGGTCTTGCGAATAGTACGCTCAGTAGACCGATTATATTGGCCATAAGTTTAGCGAAACGCGAGAAACACATTCTTTACAGAACGTGATTTTTCGTAACTAAGTGGAACGATTTGTAAACGTTGTTCAGGCGTAAGTATTTCTATAAAGAAATGCACCAATTGACACGACTCACGTGTGATCTGCAAACAACAAGTTTGGAACAACGCAAAGAAGCTCGATGCATGTGTGTCACTACGAGTTTGCTGCATCGTAACAAAATTGACCCATTTCTGAAGCTGATAGTGACTGATGATGAAAAGTAGATCACTTAAAGCAAAGTCAAATGAAAACAGTTGTGGACTAAAGCCAGCAATTCAATTTGATTTTTGTAATGGCTTTAACATATTTGTGATTACTAATTAAAAATAAAATGATTTCGGCAGTGAAAGCTTTTTTGACGATAGAAGGATTCTGAAAATAAAGAGCAAAATTTTAAAGGATAAGCAATCCGCTGGAGCTGCCAGAGTCGTTTGTAAAACGACAATTTGGATTATACTTTTACATTTACTGATACAAAATTTGTGTATATGTGCTGAATGTTAGTGAAGACTAGTTAGATCGACTGTCAGCGACTCTGCGGTTTTTGGCAGAATGCCTCTATCAATGGAATATGGCTAAATTATCTCCTTAGCGCAACTTCAGTCTCGGTGGCAATAAAAGAAGTGCTAAAGGCTTTTGAATAATTTATTTGTCCACGCTGGTGAAAGTTAAGAATGACCATAAATCGTTCGCAAAACTTTTCTCTCGAAGACTCCTAGAGCCGACTCATCAGTTGTTGAAATCGTCCATGCTTCTGTGCCATATAGTAGGACCGGTATGATGAGCGACTTGTGGAGTTTGGATTTCGTTCGCTGAGAGAGGACTTTACTTTTCAATTGCCTACTTAGTCCCAAGTAGCACGAGTGATTCTGCATTGGATTTCCAGGCTGGCATTGCTGTTGGTGTTATGGCTGGTTCCTTGATAGACGAAATTATCTACGACATCGAAGTTATGATTGTAAACAGTGACGTGGCAGCCAAGTCGTGAATGCGATGACTGTTTGTTTGATGACGGGAGATATTTCGCCTACCAGACCCATTTGATTCGCTTCTTTATCAAGTCTGTAGAAATCAGAACTCGCGGCGCGATTGTTGAGGCCAATAATGTCGATGCCATTCGCGTACGCCAGCAGCTGTACACTCTTATCTATTTAGCTCTGCAGCTCGTATTATTTTCTCAAGCAATAAGTTAAAAAAAGTCACACAATAAGGAATCACCCCGTCTGAAACTTCGTTTGCTATCGAACGGCTCGGAGAGGTCCCTCCCGATCCTGACGGAGCTTTTAGTGTTGTTTAACGTCAGTTTACATAGCCGTATAAGTTTTACAGGGATACCAAATTCAGACATAGCGGCAGTTCCTTTTCGTGCTGTCGAAGGCTGCTTTAAAATCGACGAAAAGGCGGTGTGTGTGGACTCTTCACTCCCAGGTGAATGGCAGTCAAAAACTTTCCTTACTTGGGTGAACTTCTGCACATGGAATGGGTTAATTATCTTCGAATTTTTCCATATTTGTGGAAAATATCCTATCTTTAATATGGCACTGAAAAGCGTTGCAAGAAAAACGAGAGCAATGCTTGGAAATTCTTTTTAGCATTTTTGGTAAGACATGAACGTTTCCTGGAGATTTTTTAGATATAAGGCGGTAATAATATTTTTTAGTTCAGACGCAGATGCTACGCAAGTAACAGTGTACGAGTACCTGGGAACATTATGGTTTAGTGACAAAGATGCATTATCTGTAGCAGTATTTGGTTGGAATACCGGACTGAGGTGCTCTGCAAAACAAGACGCCTTTTCTTAATCCGTTCTGGCCCACGAACCATTACGCAGTCTCAACGGTTATTCAGTGCTTACTGGCGGATTAAGGTTTTTGCCAGCTCTCAATGGAGATTTTTTAGTACCATTTGGGTTAACTAGCCTCGATTTCCAATGAGTATACTTCGTATTGCAATCATATCTAGTCAGTTGCTAAATAATTTTTCTGTTATTACGAAACGTGGCTGACAGTAAATCGCTGCCAAAGTAAGGTTAGCTCTTCAATTTTGAAGGGTGATCACAGTAGACTGCAACCAATTTGTTGAGAAGGAATTAAGAAAACTGTGATGTGCAGCTTAAACCCAGGGATATAAAGATTGTACTTTTGGGTGAGATGTGTTTCAGATAAAAGCATAACCTAAATTTCGTGAGTCTGTAAAAAAAAGTTGAGTGCTAATTAATGCGGGTTTACACCATTACCATTCCATAAGCAATGAGCTCACTCATTTTTTGGTCAATAGGGTTTGAAGCATTTGGTTTCGCGCCTTTATTAGCTCTTGTACCATACTTTGCATGGTTGACAAAAATTGTGTTATGCACTGGGTTAGATTAATAATCATTGCCTCAACTCCAGTACTGCAAGGAATTATTGGAGGGGCCTTTTGGCTGGCTTTTAGTAAATTGGCATAGGTCATTGGACCAGTATTTCAGCTTGGTATATTTAGTTTTTAAATCACTTTAAATATAGGCTGCGGCACTTTATTTCTGTTAACAATGTTTACGATCGCCCTAATTTCAAATCCTTGCTCCTCTAGATCTTCTTTTCTGTCATCTGAGTAAACAGTGGCTTCAATCCCTTGCTAACAGCAATCAGGCCTTTCGAACCATTCAACTGGTAAGAGAGTAATTCTTGTTGTTTGCGGAAAGAAACACAACGATTTCACGAAAGCCTTTTTCGCTGTGTACTTGAATTTTTGTCTCGTCTATGTTTTCTTTTTTTAAGGATTTACGGCCAGGAAGATTTGTTTGCGTGTTTGATGGGATTAGCAAGGAATCATCCACTATGAGATCCCAAACTCTTCCTGTCAGCAATTGGACCATCTGAAATAAGCAACCCCTCAGAAATGCCCGCCTTTGGCCAGTCCTCATAGTTGGCCAGTCCTCATAGTTTCATATGCATACACCTTATAGTCCCTGTCTAGGACGAATGATTTGGCTGGTGAACAATAGGCATGAGTTGATCCAACGCCGCATTACAGGCGAGCACTCCAAATCAAATGTACTGAATACAGCGGAATTTTAAGTATGTTTCCAAGAAAAGCAAATAATCGAGTCATGCAGAGATACATACGAGTATACGGGTATGAGTGCAGGCAGAGGCGGATAAAGCTGGCAAAAAGGTGATAATTACAGTCAAATAATGTTTTTGAAAAATGAGTAAATTGAAACATAGCATAGAAAATACTTTCTCGCACCTCACGTTAATTTGGAGATATTGGTTTTGATAAAGTTTCTCTATATTCGTGTTGACGATAATTATTATATTATATTGAATACCTATGGTTTCGTCTACCGCGCTTATCGTCGATAGTCAATTGCTATTTTTGCGTTTTATTTCATTGAACACGCACAAGTACATAATCAATATCGAATTTGTGCGACTATTATTAAGTGACAATCTAAAATAAGTATTTCTTTTGTTATTCTCCTGTTCCATCCACGGTTTGTGAATAGCAGGATAATAGGTTCAGATATAGAGTGCAACTAAATACTGATATATTATATTTTTTGTTGGTCGCCTTTTGGACCGCGAGTAGGCACTTTTTATTTTAGCTTAAAATTCTCAAAAAATAAAGAAAATAACAAAACCAAATCAGTGACCAGCTGGGATGATTCACATATTTCTTTGGAACCTTGAGATTATAATATAACCGAGCTCTTTGGAAAATTAAATATATACCAAAATATTAAATAATCTCGTTAGCCATCTTTATGAATAAATAAATAAATACTATATGTTGATATTCTACTGATAAAAGTAAATATATAGGGATGTATACATAAACACGTGTATGCTATAACACTTCGAAACGTTATCGAGAGCTTTGTGCAGTAACCAAAATCCACATCCGTTTATATGCTCTGAAAGTGTAAACATTCAGTACAAACACTCTCAACGGATTTCCAAAACATAGCTCGAATACTTTTTTATGGATTACCTTGAGCTGGACAATGTTTACGTGATTATTGGGACAATGTTCTTTTTAGCGACGGAAGCACATTTGAGGAAAAAAACCACAAATATTTGGAGAACAAGAAACGAAGCACTTGCTGAAAGCAATGTAATATCCATGGTAAGGCATGGTAGTGGTTCGGTGATGGTTTGTAGGTGTATGGGCGCAGGTGGGGTTGGTAATTTGACTTTCATAGAAAGCACTATGAATAAGATGGACTACCGCAATATTTTGAAAAGTAATTTGCATTATAGTGTCCAAAAATTGAATTTGGGTCAAACTTGGGTGCTTCAACAGGATAATGATCCTAAACGCACAGCAAAAATTGTGAAGGAACGGATGTTTTATCACGTATCCAGGCGCTTGGATCACCTCCCTCAGTCATCGAACCTCAACCCTATCGGACATTATTACAGAAGAATGGCAAAAAATAATACCTGAAGTAATAACAAATCTTGTCAATTCCATGCCGCGTCGCTTTCGCGATGTAATAAAGGCTAAAACACACAAAGTACTGAAAAATTTCTTTCCGCCATTTATTGCTCTTCGGTACACTATTTTGACGTCAAAAATATGAAGGATTTTAAGTTATCGTTTAATAACTTCCGCTGTTGTAAGAAGTTTGTTTTTCTATATAATAATAAACCATTAAACACTATTTTCAAATCTTATAAAATATTACAGCGTTTAATAAAATTAGAGCTTAAATATTAGTTGCAATGTAATAAACTCGGGTGTACACTTTCTTTTGACGTTGACTGTAGCTAACAGCTTGCTGCAATACCGATGCCCGCTCGTAACCGAACCTTTAGAGAACATACCCTGCAATTAGATTTCACGAATCCTTACACCGAATATGTTGGAGTGTCTCCACTAAAGCTTCCTCTCTTTTAGCCGTAACCCACGGCTCCATGGTGCGCAGTGAAGGAATTGAGTATAGCTCTGAGACTAAAATTGCATAACCAGAAGAACGACTACACCCTTGATTAAATTATATATGTATGCAGGTGAAATAAAAAGTTAAGGAGTATGTAATAAAATTTCCCGACAAACAACTTGGTACAGGCGTTGAAGTCCTGTATAAGCATTTGGATAAGGATTTGTAAAGCAATTGTTTCTTTATTTAAAAATAGTTGGCAACCTATTTACCTTTCATGGCATACTACTTAGTTTCAGATCAGTTTCCAACTGCTATTTTTGTTTGCATAGTTCAAATGTACAAATATTCATACGAATATATAATATATACTAACGACCCTGCAGAGAAAATACAAACTATTTATTGGGCAAAAATTATTGTTGAATACCAGTATTTTGACGATTATATCATACCATTTAGTTATCTGTATAGCAATTCACGAGTAATGAGAGTAATAATAATATCGACCACCGTTTTTATATCTAGCACGCCCAGGCTGAGCTCTATTTTCAGTAACGCTCTGTTGAAATGACGTTGATCAGTTAACTGTCAGGATAGCCGAGTGGTGAGAGGTTATCGTTGTAGCGCGTTAGTTTCCCGGTTCGAGATTCGCTGCAGGAAATTTAATTTATATTTAATTTTTTATTTTTGGTGAAGGAATAATTTTCAGCACCACTCAATTCGTAGGTTGCTGCTATTTTTAGCACTCCACGGTTGAGTTTCATTTTCTGATGAGCGTGAGCTTCAGGGTGTGAATCTCGCTGCGGACGTATAAATTTTTATTTTTGAAATTTTACTAGTATAGAACTAGTGTAAAGCTGCTGCTTAATTAATCAATTGAATGTTCGTAGGACATCGCCATGTTAATTATACTATGAGAAATAGATGGACAATGAACTAGTGTTAAAATACAAACCACTATTTGTCCCTGCAGGTGAAAACATATTTATTTGTGTACGTATTCCGACTGCCAGCTATCATATCACCTCTTGGCGAAGTAATTTGGTTGAATCAGAAAATATGTGTAATGTTGTTTTATGTTTCAAAACACACTGTTGCAATGGTGAAAAGCTAACGAATAAAGCTTTTAACATGTAAGCTTTGTTCTGCTATAAAAGCGTAAAGTTTTAGCTGACATGCCTACCGGAAACTTGAGCTTTCAGTTATTTTTACCAGAGAATGTTAATGTATATTAATTCTAGCAGAGAATGTTAATATAATTAGAAGGCGAAAATGTTAAGTCACATCAGATTGCTTAGCACATACAAGACCCAACGGGGAACTAGTCGAAATTAAACACGCGACCCAATGGGCAAACTGGCAAAAAGGCAATATCGCACTCAATTCGCAAGAAGGAAATGATCAACTTGCGTAGGGTGCGGATTTAGCCTTTATGTATGTGCTTTTATGTATGTAATGCATCTGTGGTTGCGTTTGTTCAAATTAGTCAGCCATTATGATCACTTGCGAACACAGGATTTCAGGAAAATTTAAAAATTTGAGAAAAAATCCTAAAATAATATACAAAAAATTAATTAGTTAATTATAAATAAGAATTATATAAAAAAAATTGTTTTTATCAAAAAAATATTTCACCCTTCGATTTGGACTTGAACTCGAGCCATACGAATAACTTCAAATTCAATGGCAAATTATTGCATTTAATGCTCCAAAATATGGTAGAATTTAATCATTTGAGCTGAAGGTTTAAAAATGTAAGATTTTAGCAAACTCAAAAGAAATGAGTATGCCAGGTATTTACATATGCACACCCACACACATATTTTTATATAAAAATTTACTTACATACATATATTTATTTACCTTGCCTTAGCCTTAGTTCAATTATGTAATTTATTTTATCTAATTTAATTTAAATTTTTTTTTTGTATCTCTATTTCATTTTATTTTATTTACTGTAATATACTTAATTTACTTTTTTATTTTTTTAATTAATTTTATTTTATTTTATATTTTTTTATGCTATTTCATTTCATTTTATTTTATTGAAATTTATTTTATGTATTGTTATTTATTTAATTTAAATTTATTTTACATATTTATTTTTTCCTATCTTTAATACAATTAAATTTATTTTGTATTATTTACTGTTATTTCATTCCATTTTATTTTATATTAATACAATTGATTTCATTTTATTTTAATATACTTAATTTAATTTACTTTTCATTAATTTTATTTTATGTTATATTATTTTATTTTATTATTATTATTTTATTTACTTTAAATTGGATCAGAAAATCAGCGAGACCTGGATCAACGGGGAATTCTGAACAACAACAACGCTGATATGCATGCCTTTCTACCTTCACCTCTTCACCCACAAGCGACTTCTCCTTGACAATCATGGCATACGTAGGCCGATATATATATTTCTGACCTAATATGAAAATACGAATATTTATCAACGAAAATGGTCTTGGAAGACCCACACGGTCGATTGCTTTTTTGTTTCGGGCTCATACGCATAGATCCAAGATTCGTCACCTGTGACGATCTTATAAACGTCTTTTGAAGCACCGCGATCGTATTTTTTCAGCATTTCTTTACACCAATCCACACGAGCCTTTTTTTGAGCGATTGTCAAATTGTGCGGGATCCAAGGAGAACAAACCTTTTTTACGGCCAGGTGTTCATGCAATATCGAATGTATGCTGGTGGGAGAAATGCATAGGCATGCCTCTATCTGAAGGTATGTTACATGACGGTCTTGCATTATCAGTTCACGTACGGCATCGATGTTTTCTGGCACAACGGCTGTTTTTGGACGACCTTCCCGGAATTCGTCTTTGAGCGAGCGTCGGCCACTATTGAATTCGTTGTACCAGTTTTTCACAGTGCTATAGGAGGGTGCTTCATAGCCATACAAAGATTTTAGTTCATCGATGCACTCTTGTCGTGATAATCCACGTCGAAAATGTTCACGAGTTAATTCCATTTTTTGGCCGAGATGAATTTTTTAATTCCCTGTAAATAAAACAATTCACGATTAAATGACAAAACGTTCTGAGTGATGTTATGCTAAAAAATGTCAAACTTTCCAATGGAAATGTCAGATTGCACCTGGCAACACTTAGTGTTGCCTAGGCCAGACCTATATATAGCAGCCTACGTATTGTATGAAAATCAAAAATTCAAGTTGATGTGACTTAACATTTGCGCCTTATCAAAATTCTCTGATATAACATAAGCTGAGGCAGGGTATGATGAAGCGGAATACAGCCACCATTAGTGGGCAAATAGCCTCTCTCATACCAAGACCGTTAGTGCGCGATGAAGAACCGCATCCTCCCAGAGGTGGCCCTGTTAGACCAACCGAACACTGCGGATCTAGACCTGGAGGGTGTCGAACACTCCCTTGCCCCATAATCTAGGGTGTCGTCCCCATTATATGGTTTGCAGTCAGGGGCGTCCGACTATATTCGAATGGAGACTCCCGGAACCGGTCCACCTCCGAGAGTAACGGTTGCTTGATGCGTATTGACAGGCCCGCACAGGGCAAAACACAACAAGAGAGAGGAGTCAGCGCAAAACCCTACACGAGAGAGGTGCACAGCCCCAATCCGCTGAGTTTTGCTATATCGTCTGGAGCAACAGGAGAAGGTGACCTAGATCAACGCCCCTGCTATTACAAAACCATTAGGCTCTCCGTCAGGGCACACAGGGACATAAAAGCAGCCCCCAAAATAGTGGAAAAGCTTAGCGCCATCCCTGCCGACAAACTGACGGAGGTTCAAAAGGCCAGCCTCAACTGGGCAAAAGCATTTTCGCTGCCATAGAAAAGCGAACGACCAGGTCAGGGAGCGAGAACCCGAAATCCCCCTCAACAACAACAAAAAAGCCTGGATCCAGGAGGCCGAGGCCTACTGCCCCCCTTCAAAGGCCGGTTGCCCAAGCTGCAAGGTCCTTTAGCGAGGTTGCCAAAGAGCACCTCACTCTAGGCGCCGTAGACAGGGGGCACCCGGACGGGTACATTTCTCCGCACAAGTGGAAAACTGTACTGATGGGACTGTGCAGGGTATATAAGTGTATACTTCAAACATACTCTGGCCCTGCACCCGTAGTCCGCGACGCAGGGTGGATTAAAGCCCATGTAAAACTTGTGTCGTATGTAGGCGATAGAGCGGTAAGACTCTACAAGGAGGCTACGGCTGAGGTTGGAGTGCTCTGGCCTAGGGCAGACTTGGCGGCTTTGAACAGGGAGGAGATACCTAGCAAGCCACGATCCTGAGCTTGGGTGCCAGCAGAGCCCTCCAATCGAAGAGATATCTTAGAGCTCATCCGATTGGGCAATGAGGAACTACATAGTCATAAGCTACGGCTCTTACTCTTAAAGGTACACAAGAAGGATGAGAGGCATAGAAGTGGTTCCCACTGATTCGGACATCGCCTTGAGCGAATAGGATGATGGAACCATTCCAAGGGAGGATACAAGACGGCCGGTACCCAGCCAAGACACCATGAGTGGACTGGGGGTGCCAGACGACCCGGCGGAAGGAATCCGCGCCAGCTCAGATGCTTAAAGTAAAACGCTACCGGTATCTGAATACGTTAGTACAGTTTTCACCTGTATGGAAACTATGGTGGAGGACCAGCTTTTAGACTCTGACACCGAAGAGGAGGATATCAACGCCACAGTCATAACCTTCCCCGAGGCAGAGGAGACCAAACCCATGGACCTATCTTCTCAAGATAGTGCGGACACATCAGATTAATATGCACCACTCCAAGGCAGCGTCAGTTGCCCTCATTCTGCGCCTCTGTGAGAAAGCAAAGGACTTTATCTTAGTCCAAGAACCCTGGATGGTTGAAAATAGGGTTTGCGGACTGACTTCTGATAACTACCAAATATATCCGCACCAGGAAAAGGCAGGCTTAGCGCTTGCCTTCTTGTTAAAAAAAAAAAAAACATTTCTTATTTTCTTCTCGCTCAACACAGCGACGCAGACACAGTCAGTATTGAAAGAAAACTGGGGGAGAAGCGCCTCTTAGTATTCTCGTCGCACTTCCCGCTTGACGATACTCTCCGTCCGGCTAGAGGAAGCTATAAAGAAGGCGAATCACAAGAAACTTCCAATAGTTGTTGGAGATGATGCTAACTCTCACCACACAGTCTGGGGCTCCAGTGACACATACAGCCGAGGTGAGTCCCACTATCTATCCCATCTGGAAAGAAAAGACCCAAAAGATGGAATAACGAAATCTCTGAGCTAAGAAAAAGAAGCCGAAAACTCTTGAATGAAGCCAAAAGAACGGGATCATGGCATTCTTATAAATCATGCTTGAAATCTTTCATCCCGCTATAAGGAAGGCAAAACGAGAATCTTGGAAGGCCTTCTGCAGTGACATTGACGGAAGTACAGAAGGTAACAGACTAAGGAAAGTTCTATCCAAGAGCTCCCCCGTCCCTAACTATATCCAGAAATCGGGTGGAGAATAGAATACATCTGGTGAAGAAATGTTGGATATCCTCATGAGCACTCATTTTCCGGGAATGTTCCATCGTTTACGACCGAATCCAATGGATGGAAGGTGAGCGCATTTCAGATATTAGCAGCATCGTATGTCGCAAAAGGGTGGAATGGCCGATAAAGTAATTCCAGCCATTTAAATCACCAGGACTAGATGGTATCTTCCCCGCCGAACTACAGAGGGCTTGGGACATTTTATCCCCACTTCTATGCAATGGCATGTCTGTGTGAAAGATATATTCCCAAGGCGAGGACTAGGGCCAAGGAAATTTTTATCCCAAAAGAAGGAAGAGCCAACCACATCAGTCCTAAGGGCTTTCGGCCCATTAGTCTTACCTTCTTCCTCTTAAAAATCTTTGAAAGGCTGCTTGACAGTTACAGACGCCTGAATCTACACCCCGAGAGCCTCGTTAGGAAGCAACATGTGTACTCTAAGGGTAAGTCTGTCACACACAGCCCTGCACGATTTAGTCGGGGGCATCGGAAAAGGACTCGCCTTTTAAGAATATACGCTTAGTATATTCATCGTCATTGAAGGGTCGTCCAACAATATTCTTCCTGCATTTGCAATAGAGGCTATTTAAGAAGAATCTTCAACAGCCCATAGTGATTCTTGCAGGGTCTCCTCTGAGAAACAGGATCATCTTCGCAGAGATGGGCAGCGCCAGCATTACCAGACACACCCCTCAAGGAAGAGTTTTATCGCCACTGCTGTGGTGTCTAATAGTAAACACGCTGATTAGGAAATTACACAGCTCAGGATGTGGTGTGGTGGCATAAGCTGATGACTTTGCCCTAACAGCTACGGATAAATATATACAAACTTTAAGTGATCTCCTCCAAAATGCCCTTTATATTGTTAGGAATTGGTTTAAGGACAGCGGACTGGACGTCAACCCAGATAAAACCGAAAGGCTTCTTTCTACCAGAAGACACAAACCGACTCCTTTTTAGCCACCTAAACTAAAGGGCGTGGAGCTCACCCCCTCTATCGAGGTAAATTATCAATCTTGGATAGCAAGCTTAACTGGAGCCGGAATACGGCAGAAATGCATGGAGGACGAACTAGCAAGGGAGGGAACCCTTCTAGCCACGATAAAACATGCATACGATGCTGGTTTACCTTTGTCCACGGCAAATTAAATGTTTAAACTGGCTTTTACCAGAGAAGCTGACTCAAGATGGTTGAACGAGATCACGTGTAATGTGACCCAACAGCTATGGCCGAAGCTGGACGTGAAAAAATTAAATGAGAAGGTGAAGGCAGGAGCCTCAGCGGTATCACAATTGGCCTATTGGATTAAGTGTTTTGGTAGCAGCAGCCGCATCAACTCGACTCAATATAATTTATGATTTTTGCAAGTCCAAAGTCAGTTGGAGACACTAAATGCGGCTGTTTTTTTTATTTGTACGCTGTTGGGTGAGATTTCAAGGCTGACATTGTTGTTGGTGTTGATGCTGGTTCGTAGATAGACGAAATTATCTGGGACTTCGTTATTATTTATAACAGTCAACAGCGACGTGTGAGCCAAGACGTGAAAGCGTCGTCATCTTCTCATTCACTACCAGATTGTTGTTGTTGTTGTAGCCACAAAAGTATTCCCCAAAGTGGTTTTTAAGAATGTTGTGAAAGTGACAGCCTTTGGCCGGATAAAAGTCTGGGTCGTTCTGGTATAAAAGCCCGATTGTCTCTTACCATAGGCTTAACTTCCGCGAGTAAATTCTTGAACCGCAGGGGGATTTACTGGCATTCACTGACCAGACTTACAGAAACAGAAGCACAATAAACAGCGTGGTTGCTGAGGCCGATCATGTATACCTTCAAAGAGTTCTACTTTTTCTATTTAATTCTGCAGCCCGTATTATTTGATGCAGCATTGCGTGACATATTCATACTGTCTGAAATATCGTTTAGTACCGAACGGTTTGGGGAGCACCTTATCAAATTCGACGGAGCTTCTAGTGTTTAAATCAGATTATTCATAAGTTTTGAGGGATACCAAATTCAGATATAGTAGCTATAAGCAGCTCTTTTTTGTACTGATGTGGGGAGTAGCGACCTTATCCAGATGATAGGGTCCTTCTTCTTATTGGGAAAGGGATATGATTGAAGTGTGTAATCATCATAAATTAAAGTAAATTTCCATTATAAATTTAGTTAGGTAAGGAAATGGTATATATAATATTAATTTGGTCACGGAAACAGTAGATTGCTCATATGGGAGATGACCTTAATTTGGATGGATGTTAGGCATTTGTGGTTAGTACCTGATCCATCGATCCCGTTTTACAGTTAGTACTAGCATAAGTTCAGAGTAACAAGTCTACTTCAAGAGCTTCACCTCAGTAAACTAAAGCAGTCAAACAAAATTAGTTGTATCGAAGTTTAAAGATCATCCGAAGTCCTCGTTATAGTTTCTTGGATTTTCAGCCGTAAGTTTCAATCAAGTTTGAGAATGCAATATGTATTTCTTGTCCTAACCTTTTATGAAAATTTACCATGTTGGTTTTTCGTCATATCTTCTAAGCCATTGTGTCTCTCACATCTCTCTACCATTATATTTAATCATTACGTTCTTCTTCAGAAATATTAATTAATCGTTCGAAATCTTAAAACCGTATTTCAAATTAATGCTGGTAGTATAAGTACAGAATAATATAATCTAGAGCCACCTCTAGTGTTCTAGGAAGTGAGTTCTTACTCATTATTTGCATCATTTTGTTAACCATATTGTCTAGAATAAAATCTTATTATTATAAAATGCTTTACAATAAATGCTTTAGGATCTTATCTCAGGGAATATATATTTCAATAAACTCAATTTTCGAATAAGTATTTAAAATATTGTTTCAAAAACTCATAATAATTTAGGTTTCCTGTGCATATACACGTACAGGACTTTGGGATCTCTACATCGGGAAATTTTCGCTCACTGTTACTGTTGAGTTTTCCTTGTCAATGTCAATATTCAAACCGATAATTGAATCAATGGTCTATTAATGTAATTCCTTTATTTATGTAAGGTTGTTAAAGTTTAATAAATTAAAAAAATAAAAATAATGTGAAAAAATTAAAAATTATACCAAAGGTTAACTCTATGCGGCCTACCTAAGACACTTTATTTTGATTGTTTACAAGGTTATCTATTTTGCGGTTTCAGAAATAAACGTAAGTAAAATGTATTTAAAATAAATTTTCCTTCATGAAATTCCTTTTTAATTATAAAGCTTGATCATTTGCACTATTTGAAAAATAATACAACATTTAAATAAACGCCTCGCGAATTTTTGCTAACTTCGATCCGTTCGAGGTAATTTTAGACCACTTTTCTGCACATATTGGGCGGGAATGAATATTTGATTTTAAGTGGTCAATAATTAAAGGTTTATCCGTATAAGCCTAGTCTTTTGAGTAGCCCTACAAAAAAGTATAACGGTGTCAAATCGCTCGATCTCGGTGTGGCCAATTGACATCGCCAAGAAGAATACGCGGACGGGAAATTTCTCCCGCACTAAAGCTATATCCGCTCGTGTCGTTTGGCACCATCTTGCATAAACTACATATTGTTCAAGTCATATTCTACAATTGTAGGATCCTACGATGATAGTGATAGTATCGCCGTTGTCGTTTCCAAAGAAGTAAGGAACAAGCACACCTCTGGACCAAACGGGCGCATTAAACAATAAGTATTTTTTTGTATAATGGCCCCTCTTTAATTATTTGAGAATTCTCGAAACTCCAAATGCGATAATTTTGCTTATTTGCGTATCCCCCGAAAGAAAAATGTCTCTCGGCACTGAGGAAAATTTTGTTCGAAAAATTACCGTCCATTGCTTGTTGTTCAATCACCCAATCGACTTTATATGGATGTGTGTAGGTGTAAGTTCAAGTGCAAAATACACCATAATGGGCCATAAGAAAATTTCAGCTTTTGATAACGTCGAGAAATAGACACGTTCGTGTCTTCGGCTACACTTTCGCTTACAGCAGCGATATTTAAGATGGATGGAGCAAAACTATAATGCCTAGGCCTTACAATATCTGCAACTGATTAAGTCACATCAAACTTTACCGGTTGCTTTAGTTGCTGGACTATTATGTGCAGCATAATCTCCTCTTAAAGCACAAAATGTCGCTACGATTGAATCGCCATTTTTGTTCTAGGTTTTAACAATTGTAACGTAATGTGCGGTTGTTATCGATCCATTTTCACAAATGCCTGACTTTTAACTAAAACAAAAAAATATTTGTTTTGACAGATGTCAAAATACAACCGTGTACTTTTGAAACCACGAAATTGACAGCCCTATAAATTTAAAGTGACACTGATTTTGGTGATATGTATTTAGCCGAAAGAGAAAAAATTCGTTTGTATTTACCTTTTGTGAAAAAATACATTGAATTCGCGCATTAAACAATAATATAGTGTTAATTTTAACGCCCTTCAATAGCGATATTGTTACTGAGACTTTCATTTTGTTTAATGGACATTTACATATACGAGCATTGTTGACTTATTTGTTTAAGCCTTTATTATTAATTTGTTATTAAATTTATTGTGCAGTTATGACAGCAGATGCCGAAGAATCAGTACAAGTGCGAACTAAGCCCCAAGTGTTCATGAGTTCTCATCCGGATCAAGACATTTTTTTAAATATATGTATAGATGTCACTTCTCTGCAGGCAAGGTTAATACTTTCGAGGGATTTCGACCATTTAAGTATTGATAGACCCTAAAATATCAGCCGCCTAAAACGGCTTAACTTTCTTGGTCTTTCCAATTGTAAGAAAAATACTAAAACTCGCATCTCAAATCAGAGAAGATCGGCCGAAAATTGCTTCTGCGGTTATGAAGAGCAAATGTAATATTTACTCGTATACATACATATATTTACGCACATGTATAGGAAGTTTTTTCAGAATATTTAATTAGGTAATTAAATTGAAATAATATTTTGCGCTTCAACCCGATTGATTAACAATAATGCTGCCATGTAAGATAGAGAAAATACTGGAAAAGGCGGCCTAAATAAAAACGTTTCCATGGTTAGTCCTCAGGTGGCCGTATCGAATTTGTGAAGCCAAGAGTATAAGCACTTTAGACTCAGATGGAAAGCAAGTTGGTTGGGCGCCAAATAATTATTTTTTATTTTATTTTAAGATTTATTTCCCTAAGAACTATCTTTATACAAAATCACATACTATAATATAGGTATATTGTAATGCAGCTCAAAGAAATTGCTTTATTATACATAAATAAATGTTAAATTTAATATTTAGGGTGCTGCTCTGGAATGAACATTTGTCATCTAGGTATCGGTTCAAATGCAAGGTAGGGGTAAGGCGGATGAATTTTTCTGAACTCCAGATTTTATCAACATTATCTCATTTCTAACGAAACGTAGATGGTTTCCCGACTCGAAAATCCGATCTCTTGTCATTGTGTCTTGGATTAATGGCATGCAAAGGGGTTTGCTCACGTACAGACTACCTTGTGGCAATATACCTATATCTATTTTGTGCGGAATATTAAGTTTTCTTTTTAGCAAACTAATTTAAGGCAATCCAGATCTAGATAAGCAGCTCGCAGTAGAGGAAACTTGCGACGAAGTCTTCGTTAAAGTTGGGTCAACATTGATTCATCTGTTTAGTGCGTAAGAATCCGTGAGGCACATTTTGCTGAATTTCAACTGACTGGCTGCTTCCGAGTCCTCTTCTAACTTTGATACTTCAATAAAAACATTTCTTGAATTGGTCAAACTAACAAACAAAACTATGGGTTAGTCCTAAGATGCATAATTGATACTTTAAAATTAATTAACGTAAATGAATAACAAATCAGGTTATTTTAGGGAATCCAATATTTATTTAGTAAGCTAAATTTATAAGATTGTCGTAGAAAAAAGCTTAACTTTGAGTTATAGTAAACTTTTCACAAACTGATAACGACAGCATCTGCTATCTATTGCAATTTTAAGATAATACAGACCTCTGTCACCGCTATGAAAGTACAGCACCATGCCACTAGATGGGTACTAGTCCACTTTGTAGTTTTTTTTCCAAATATTCAAAGTTAATTTGATATGCATATAATATATAAGCTTCACAACTAGTGAGCTCTTTATATATTAGGTGAGCCAATGGGATTAATTGTAACCCATTAGTTCGTAAAGGATACGTGCTGGGAGAGATACTCAGTCGCCAAGTCAGCAGTCGGAAAATTCAACCTCCACGAACAAACAACCCAAATATGGGTTTCTCTAGTACTAGATTTCCGCATAAAAAATTAATCAAAGTATTTAATTATCGGCCGCGATAGCCGAGTGGTTAGCATTGCGTACTCACATTCGGAAGGCTCGGGTTCATATCCCAGTGCCAGCAACATCCAAAAGTTATTGAAAATTAATTTAAATAAAAAATTAAGTTAAATTTTCTAATTGCGGTCGCCCCTCGGCAGGGAATGTCCACCCCTCCGAGTGTATTTCGGACATGTAATAAAAAGGCTCCTCGTAAAAAAACCATCAGCCGTTCGGAGGCGGCTTAATATAAACTGTAGGTCACTCCATTTGTTGAAAAAACATTAAGACGCAAAACCACAAATTGGAGGAGGAGCTCGGCCGAAAAATCGCTTCAGCGGTTACAAAGCGCCAATTATATATATATTTAATTATCTCGGGGTGTATAAACCAGCTTTCGAAAAAAAGTTTTTCAACTCTTTTTAACATATTTATAATAAAAAGCAGCTAACATTTTTTATTACCTCTGACGGTTAATGATAAATGCTTGAATCCTAAATTTCTCATAGTCATATGACCTATAAAATCATATGTATATGTATATAACGTTATTGTTTCTACTTATATTCAAGTAGAATATCTCATAAATGGCAAGATCATACATAGCTGCGTTAGCGTTCAAACTCAGAACATTTTCTCATGGATATTTTCTTTATCCTTCCGCTTTTGACATGCTTCAGTAATAGGTTAGGCTAGGCTATAATGGCAAACATATCGATTATACTTAGGCCTGACTAAGACCCATTGTGATGCCATAAAAACTAGACCATTAGGTTCCTTTATGTAGCCATTTTGATTCTGTAATGAACTTCACAAAAATTTAAAACCTAACCCTGCCCAAAGCAGGTCATGAATGGGTGATTGTTCACTCTTCCTCATCATCCTTGTAGCTTCTGAAGCATCTTCTAAGGGAGTCGGACTGTCAGAACTAATAATATATTGGACATGTCCCCCCTATTTAAAGAGTACAAATCTCGTGCTCTCTTCTTATCTCTATCGGCCAGGGGTGCTTGGATTTGTGACAGGTTACAGTTTCATTCCACATTGACGCGGCTTATTCAAGTGGCAAAAGGCATAACACTTGAGTTCTTTATCGAAAAGAATCTACTTGATCTTACCTTGCCTAGCAAGTTCTACCATTTTACAGTTTGTTGTGTGACCAGGGACCCACGTGGGAGACAGTCCGTTCTGTTTGGCCATCTTCTGTAGAGATCGGTTGCAGTCCAGTACTATTTTAGAATTTAGTGTGCGCGAGCTCAGAGATGTTGCCTGACTTGACTGACTCCGATTTGCTTTGCTGACTTCGTGATAGCAGATGCTTCCACCTGAAAAACAGTGCAATGGTCAGGTAGCCTGAAAAAGAGTTCCATAGTAGGGTTCACTGAGGAGATACCTCCACCGACTCTCTCCTTCCCCGTGTATATTTTTTTGTACCTGGAGTGTGGTAATTATATACCCATTCTTCTCTGCCGAGAATTCGTGTTTCGAAGTATTTATCCGTTAATATAATTGGATCGCATCGATCGGCATATCTTGGTATGAAATCATACTTATCTACTATATTCGAGTGTCCCAATGGTAAGATATAGAGTATTGCTTCAGAAATAAGTTATAAAACAAGTTTTTATTCATTTAAGGTTTAATGAACAGAGATTTTTAGGAAAGGAAAATGTGTTACTTTGTACATTTGAATGAAATTGTTGAAAATTTGCATTAAATAAATTAAAATAAATATATATAGGTATGTATACAGCTTTAGATATTCTGTTCACCGAAAACAAAATTAGTTCGATCTTTGATTTTCGGCAGACACCGAAGATTGAATATCGAAAAATTAAAAAAAATATATAATTTCTTAAACGCCCCGACCGCATTTTCGGTACAACCAGAATGCAACATATTTCCATTTACCGATAATTTAGAGCCAGCTTCGATTTTACTGCTTTTTATTTCGCACATTTTTCAACTATGAAAAAATCGAAATTTAGCATTTTCTAAAAATTTAAGCCAAATCAATGTGGAACAAATATGTCATTCTTTTCATAATCTTTCGTGATAATTCAGACTCAGCGAAATGTGCAAAACAGCTATGTACGAGTATTTACAAATAACATACACAGTACAATATATGTGGGTAAAACAAAACCTTTTTTTTATATTCGTATGTATATAACGTTCCAGAGAGTAATTCTTTATTCTTTAGCTTTTTCGGGTCTGACGAGGCTTCAAATCTCTTGAATCAATAAACTAGTTTACAGATGCACCAACAACAAATATAACTGCAAGCATTTGAGCCAATGCATTCATACGTTATAACCATTGCCTTGAACATAAACACACACGGTCGTATAGAGGTATATATACATGCATACATACCTACATATCGTTTGTACAATGCAACGCCTACGAAAACTGAAAAAAAACCGTTGAAAATCCCTTAAAACAGACAATAAACCAAAAAATTACAATTGTAACAGTTGTCAATAGAAACAGCGAATGTCGGCGGATGAAATGAGTTATGGGGTTCAGTGACATTTGCTAATGCGCTCACTTGACTTTTGACCCAAAATGGTTTGAGGGTGTGCACAGGATAATATACATATCCTTTTTATGACAATGTTTTGGTGTGGTTATGAATGTACAAAATTTCAAAATATGCGAGTACGTATTGTTTCCTTCATCGAAAACTCACTTTCTCAATGTAAAGTCGCCTCAACAAGCATAAGCTTTTTTTATCTTTCAAGAATTTCGTTCATGGCAGATGCTGACGTGATCGGCGTTAAAAGATTTGAAACAATGCCTTTAGATAAATTATATTACTTCTTATAACTTGTGGGGTTCTGTGATAAATACTAAATAACAATGTGGCTGAGGAGTTTGCGAAGAAATCTACTATTGCTCCACTCTTATGACAATGCAGATGGATGCTCGTTATTCCTTGCTAATGCTAACTTAAGATGGAAGGATGTCAATTGGGGTAGACTGACGTTTGAGAGTATATTCAAGGGACTTCTGTGAGAAGTATGCTAAAGTCTGTAGGGTCGAGCTTGAATCTAATTGAAATAGTTGAGATGAAGATACATTGATTGCTGACGATTATCAACCCAACATTGAACTATTTATGCCGATCAGATCAGCACGACGACCTAAGTAATATTCCAGTTTTTGAGATCTGTGAACGAAACATAGTAAGTAATGGTGTTACAGTTGCGAGGCTATACTCAATTCCTACTCTTGCGTCCACGTCGCGCACCCTGGAAATTTGAGCAACCCTTCTGCAAGATGCGGTAACCAACCCGTGTGGAGCCTTGGGTCACGGCCAATGAGAGAGGAAGCTTCAGTGGAGCCACTCCGACTTATTCAGTTCAAGGGCCCGCTGAAGTCTAATTACAGCGTCTGTCTGCGGCTGCGAGCAGACGTCGGTCTTGAAGAAAGCGGCTGGCTATATAAATATGTAAAAACTTTAAACTTTCTCGCCTAGCGAGGTTAGGCGCTGGGTTTGGAACCCGCCACGTAGAAACCAGCTCCAATGAAAAAGAAATCAACGTCTCGGATGGGATACCCCATTTCTGTTGACGATTCCCGCAAACGAATTAAGGATCACGATTTGAGGGCATGCACCTAAAATTTCCGGTCCCTTAATTGGATTCGAGTACTTGCATTCACCCCGGTGGATTCGCCACAATCCACGAATCAAAGCAAAATTTTTCAATATATCGTTGGCTTGCGCCCACGCCCCTATGGAAGAGGAGGTCGATTTAGCCAAAGATGCTTTATATGAGCGCCTAGAGCATACTTACAAGCGCTGCCCCCGACACGATGTGAATGACGTGCTTGGCGGTTTTAATGTCAGAGTGGGCAAAGAAGGTATCTTTGGTGCGATTGTTAGAAAATTCGTGCCTCACAACGAAACATCCCCAAATGGGTTTAGGCTGATCGACTCCGCCAGGGCCAAAATATGGTTGTCTGGCGTACTATATTTCAGTTCGATCATGTTGTGATAGACGGAAGATATGTCCCCAGTGTTCTTGACGTGTGTACACATCGAGGACCCATCATCAACTCGCACCACTATCTTGTTGCAGCTAAGAAAGAAAGTCAACAAACACAAGGAAAGTTTGACGTCGAAAAGCTGCAATCACAACATTCTGGCGAACGATTTTCTACTCGGCTTGTGCTCCGGCTCTTTGAGCGCACTCATCAGCAACTCGGTATACGGCAACTGTGGGACAGCATTTCATTTCAAATTTGGATTTCGTAAAGGTCGCAAAAACAGCTGGTACGATGAGGATTGCCGTGTCGCAGTGGAGAGAAAACAGACTGCCTACCTCGCTAGGTTGCGATCGACCACAACACGTGCAGGACGGAATAGATACCGAGAGCTGAAGAGGGAAGCAAGACGCATATGCAGACAAAAGAAGAAAGAGGCCGAGATGGGTGAGTATGAAGAGCTTGAGAAGCTGGCCGACAAGGGTAATGCTCGAAAATTCTATGAGAAAATAGACGACTTCCAGAAGGTTTCAAGAACGGAGCAGACTCCTGTAGGACACAAAGAGGTGATCTAGCTACCGATGCCCATTGAATTTATGGAGGAATACTTCTCCAGCCTGCTGAATAGCAGTGAAAATGGAGTATCCGGAGATCGTGAAAAGACGTTCCACTACCTGACAATGAAGAAGTCCGAATAGCAATCGCCCGCTTAAAAAACAACAAAGCGGCTGAGCTGACGGCCTACCGGCAGAACTATGCAAACATGGCAATGGAGAGCTGACAAGGTGCTGATGCATGCTTTACAGAATATGGCCGGACGAAAGCACGCCCCATGATTGGAATTTACGTGTGGTCTGCCCAATCCATAAAAAAGTTGACCTCACAGTCTACGCCAATTACCATGGGATAAGTCTTCTTAATATCGCATATAAGGTTCTATCGAGCGGTTTGTGTGAAAGACTAAAGCCTTCCATTAACAAATAGATTGGACCTTATCAGTGTGGCCTTAGACCTGGTAAATCAACCATTGACCAGATATTCACCATTCGACAAATCTTGGAAAACACCCGTGAAAAGAGGATCGACGCCCAACACCTTTTCGTCGATTTTAAAGCAACCTTCGACAGGACGAAAAGGAGTTGCTTCTAATCCGCTATGTCTGACTTTGGTATCCCCTCAAAACTTATACGGCTATGTAAACTGACGTTAAACAACACTAAAAGCTCCGTCAGGATCGGGAAGGACCTCTCCGAGCCGTTCGATACCAAACGAGGTTTCAGACAGGGTGATTCCTTATTGTGTGACTTTTTTAACTTATTGCTGGAGAAAATAATACGAGCTGCAGAGCTGAATAGAGAAGGTACAATCTTCTATAAGACTGTACAGCTGCGGGCGTACGCCGATGATATTGACATTATTGGCCTCAATAACCGCGCCGTGAGTTCTGCTGTCTCCAGACTGGATAGGGAAGTGAAGGATATGAGTCTGGTAGTGAACGAGGGCAAGACGAAATATCTCCTGTCATCACACAAACAGTCATCGCATTCGCGACATGGCTCCTACGTCACTGTTGACAGTCATAACTTCGAGGTCGTAGATAATTTCGTCAATGTTTTCGATTTCCAGCTCAATCTGGTACATTTGCTTCTTGTGGTCACTACGATAGCAACTTTCTACAGCTCGCATTGATGCGTCATAACTATCCATTTCATAATCGGAAATCATCTGTAAATTTTTGCTGCAGCTCCTTTCAACGCCACAAATAAAGCAACATATTTTTCCTCAATACTCCAGTTATTTGCTGTAGCCGTCTTATCGTGACCGCTGAAGCGATTCTCGGCCGTGCTCCTCCTCCGCCTTGATGTTTTTCCAACGGATGGAGGGACTAACAGTTTATTTTTAGCCGCCTCCGAAAGGCTGATGGTTTTTCTATGAGGAGCTTTACTTCATGCCAGAATTACACTAGAAGGGGTTGACAATCTCTGCCAAGGACTGAGCGAAATTAGAAATTTATCTTATCTTTTTTATTTTAAACTAATTTAATATAATTTTTGGATGTTGGTCGGAGCAGGAATCAAGCCCTGGCCTTCCGACAGGTAATACCCAATGCAAATCACTCGGCTTTCGCGGCTGTCAATCTCAATTAGCTCCTCTATTTTATCTTGCCGTTCTTAGATTTCATGCTATATCATCTTGAGTTCTTCATTATCTTTTATAAAATTCCCCTGAAGCTCTGGAAATTGCTGGGATGTTCTTACGTTACATAGAATATTCCATACTCGCACTCTAGAACATGAAACTGACGCATCTGGGGCTCGGAAAATCCAAGATTAAAAAGACTCTCCATTCTCAATGTTTAACTGGTTGGTGCGCTATATGGTCCGGCGGGGTCATTGGACATTACTTTTTCGAAAATTAGGCGCTATCAAGAGGTGATTATTGATTTTTTTTATGGCCGGAATTGGATGGTATTGAACTGGTATTTAGTTTCAACAAGACGGCGCTACGTTCCACACAAGCAACGAAACCATCGATCTTTTAAGGGAAAAGTTTCCTTGAATATAAATTTGTAGAGCAATTATAAATAAACCCCATTAGAAAGTATTAAACTTGTTTCGATCATATTTGAAAGTCCATCTCAATAAAATGTTAATTTTAAAGTTTATATATTTTTTCGTTGAATATTGCTATTCTATTGCTATTTTTGGAATGAAGAAAACAAATATTTTAAAAAAGAATTTTGTATGAAAATTTGTATATCTGGTACAATGGTAAGTAGGTAATTTCATTAAAATTTTTGGAAGGTTTATTAAGAATCAGACCTGAACGTAGATTTTGATTTTTGATTTATTTTTGTGCCACCTACTTTTTAAAAAAAAACAATATTTATAAAAATAAAAACACATTATTGTGAACAAAAAATTAAGAAAAGTAGGAAGCATCCGTCAAAAATTCAAATGTTTTGCAGCTTTTGTCTTTAAGAAAAAATTACAATAAGATATACAACCGTGTTTCCATTTTCAAATTTTCAAATTACCCTGTGGATTTGGTTTGAATCCACATAACTCTTACTCACATCGACATAAAGTTTTGTGAATTGAATCATGATATTTTTAACAATTTCATATTTTTAACAATTTCCTGAGTATAATTTGAAGAATTCAATCACTATTTAAAATGAGAGGGAAATTTCGACGAAGCTCTTTGTGAGTCGCTAAAACGATAAACGAATGTACAATATTTCCAACGAAATCACGTATGTAAATTTACTTTCCCAAGCATTTTTTTGTATTGACTTATTGGAATCGAAATGTGAAAATTAGTGTACGACTAATAATGTCAAAAAATCCTTTAGGGGCAAATTTTATATTGAGTCAAACTACCTTTCTTTTTGGATCATGGTATAAAGCCCAATACATTCACACGTGATACCAAATTATCTGAAACTAAATAAATATTAGCCATTTTTGGCAATCTGTAGGTGAAAAAACGAACCATGAATGCTTATAATTACCAAAAAAAAAAAAAAAAAACATTCCACTTCCAGTAAAAAAATAAAAATTTATGCAAAAAGAGCTATTAATACGAAATTTTCTATAGGTCAGTTCCTAGTCCGCTTCACGGGGCGAGGGGTAGTTTTCCTGTTAATCTAAGCCGCCTACCAAATTTCAGGTAATCGAACTATTAATAAGTCTTTTTCGAAAAACCTTTTCAGCAACCATAGAATCAATCTGACAAGCTCGGTCGGTAATTTTTGGAGATCACCGGATATACGAGGATATTTTTATATGTGCACTTAGTTTTAAAACATTGAGTTTCCAGAGTAAGTTTTGTTACTTTAAACTTTTTATGAGCCGAATACAGCCATTATCCTTTCTGTTTATATAAAATCGTAAAATATTAATTAACATTTGGATATACACACTTATCAAAAAATTTATAAACTTGGACCTTGCGATACTATTATTGTATATATAGGTATTATATATGTGTGCTCACGTCGATATATGTACATATTATAGTTATAGTAGTTCCAGCTTGGCAGTAGACCTAAAGACTTGTTGCTCTTGCTTAGTTAAAAAAATATATATATTTAATTATGTCACGTAATTTTTCCTCATCAGCATTTGATAAATGAACGCAGGGCAGTAAAGCCGATCTGGGTAGAAAGTATCCACAGGGCGGTCTCGTACTCAGACTATTGGAAAAAAGGACACGGAGGATTGCATGGCAAACGGGTTAGAGTTAGTATGAAAGTAAATTAAAATTTCTAAACTCAATTTTTATTACCCAAGCGTCAATGAGAGAAAGAATTGCAAAAGTGGAATTTCGCTTTGGCAACATTATGGTGGCCTGTTCTAGTTCCCTTGAAATTGCAGGTTATTTCCTTAAGTGTGACTTTCGGTTTTAAAATTTACTAATAATTGTTAAATGCAAAGTGGTTTTTATTTTTGATTACAACATTTTCTAAATCTTTTTAATGGGAGAACTTATAGTCAAAGGGAAAAATTTTTTGGTACATTTCTTTCATGTGAAAGATCGGATTTAGAGTGTGAATTAAATTACATTTTAATACTTTAGTATTTTTTAATTTCTTTAGAATATCTAACGAAAAATATTAAAATAAAAAAATGACAATAATAACAACAATAATTCTTCAATTTTCTTCATTATAAAAACATCGCTGTATGAATGCCATCCCTCAATTTAATTTCCTAATTTTCAGATTAATGTAAAATTTGTTTAATTAAATATTTATTTCTCGGAGAACTTTAACTGCGATTATAATTCTATTTGGTTATATCAAATGTGTTATTTAAATAAACATGTATTTTGCTTTTGAGGGCCATCCTAATGGTACATGATTGCTTGTTAAATGCAAATTTTCTTTGAATATTTGATGGCACTCACAGATTTTTTCTTTTTAATTTAATTTTTTTTAATATAATTCAACTTTCATAAAAAGCTTAATATGATATGCTTAATGTATTCTATGGTGATAGTGGCTCTTAATGGAATTTTCACTCTCTATTTTACACCGTGAGGGGGCTTCTGTGCCTGTGGTGCTTCATAGATCTTTATAATAAAAATTACTAAAATAAATGTGAGATTGAATGTGACATGTGCATAGTTATATAATAAAAATATCTTGCTGAATTTTTACGTTTATATTGATTACATATTAAGCATTTAAATTGATTATATATTACGTATAGTATGCATTTATGTATTTATATGTATACATTATACTTAGAAAAGTTTGTAAATGCGAAAAATTTGTTTATTTTATGTACCACTTTTTAGAAGTAAAACGTATTATTTCTAGTAAGTTTGTTTGAAAATATGTTTTCTTTGTTTGTTAAGCAACAGCAAAGAGCCTTTGTTAAAATTTGGATAGTCCAAATGCGCTTAATGCATTGTTCATATTGTTATTGAGTATGCCACAGAATAAAAGAGAAGTTTTTTTTTATAAAAATAGGTGTGACAAGTTTTGTACGAAAATTTGTTAGTTTGCTTGTTCGTATTTATTAAAAGTTGTTCTTTTGACTGCAATTCAAAGGATGTAACTACATTTTAACTTTAAACAACTACAATTAGCATGCCACTTTATCAGAGTAAATAAAGATAAGCATTGTGCAATTTAATAAGAAAATGGAAAAATTATAGAAAGAATCTTTACTGTTAGTTCGTGGTCAACCTTGAGTTTGTAGTGCTGAAAATATTCCATACGCCAGTAGATACTTTTATCCAATTTTATATGAAGGAAAACATGGAATTTTTGCATATATTTATTACCACCCCATAATTTAAGAAGGACAGTTATTTCAATTTTACCTGTGATAATAACTTAAAAAACTTCATGTTCTTCCATTTGTTGGAAAAACACCAAGACGCACATAGACGCACCATAATTGGAGGTTAGGTTATACTGGCTGGTTGTTACACTTTACTTAGACCCGCTGGTCCTTTAAAAGAGTTCTTGGTAAAGCCGAACAGAAGCGGAGGACTTCCTGCATGTGCCATTGTTACTGATGCCCCTTTCTCGTGTGATGCTAATAGGTTCTGACTTGTCATTAGGTCAACAGTCGTCTTGCATTCCCTTCAAGATGGCGTATGTAGAAACGCAGCCGTTGGAATGGTTCTTAACACCCCTGTTATGAGCGAGCTGCTGTATTTGATCCAATGGTTTCCTGCAAGAAATTTTGCTGCCAGCGGTTCACTACACGAAAGCATCATAGAACAAAATTCGCCTGACCACCGCTGGTAACACCAAATCATTAAGACTGGCCCCATGTAGCACCTTCTTACATGCGCAAAGGGTACTACCGATTTTCCTTCAAATTTTATAGGAAGCTCATTGGCACGAATGATCTCACCTAGCCTAAGCAGACTTGCTTCGATCCAATCCGCTAATCGTTTTGCAGCTCAGCAGATGGCATGTTATTGTGCAAAGTGTGTTTCCAGTGGATCCGCCCTTCGTATAGGCATGCTGCGCTTTTGATATATTAACCGACAAAAGTTAATGTAAGCGTATGGAATCTCCTCGAGTGTCTTCAAAGGGAATGAGTTTAGACTCATTTGTCTATATTATTTCTAATAGATGGCACTTCCTTTGCCCGTTTTTGGTATGAGTACCACCCTCGCCTCTCTTTAAAAATTTTTACTATACCTGTGGTTTTGAATGGTTCGAAGCCGTCGATCGCCCGAAGTATTTTGTCCTTTGTTGTGAACTCGGCGGAAACGTACTATTTGCTAATTTCTTTTTCTACTTTTTTATTGGCGTGGGCAATACTTACGGGATTATAGTCTAATTAAGAAAAGCGCACCGTTCCTTCCTTCTCTTCGCAGCTTGGCGCAAGTTGGAAATACCAAGTGTAACCCTTCAAGCGGATTGGAGGCTTTCCTTTTCCTCTTCTTCCACCAGATGGAACTGCATCGAATACTTTCAGAACTGAAGTGCCTTCATCCTCGTCTCTTTATGCTCTGAACTATGTCAAGGTCGCTGTATATTTCGCAAAGTTCATCTTTCCATCGTTTGCGATATACACCATCGCAAAGCCGAGACTCCCTAAGCTGACTCATTGGACGGGAATGATTAAGGAATTGTAGAGTTTGGTGCTAGTCCATCGTGAGAGGACTTTACTTTTCAATTGTCTACTCAGTCCAAAGTACCATCTGTTGGAGTTTCGGGTTCCCTATCTTCGGGTGTTGCGTTTCGACGCTATTCGGCAGACTGGAGAAGTGTTCCCTTCATACAACGGGTATGCTGTGAACATCGGTCATCGGATCACCACCATAATTTCTACATGACTATATAATCGGGCTTTAAAACTTCTGTAAGTCACCACAGTTCGGCTCATCGTATCAGCTCTTTTTCTGACGCTATCGTAAACAAGTAGCGGCAGTACGGGAGTTAGAGTGCTCCCAGAAAGCAGATGTATAATTCGAATAGAAAACCGTTCTGCTATCTGTTAAGATTGCAGCCTTTCGACGTCGTTCCTCATTGTGTTTGTTAATTAATACAACTAGATAGTGATTTGAGTCGTTGTTAGGTCCTCGGAAAGTAAGCATACCGAGAACACTGCAGACATGTCTTTCGTCAATCACAACATGATCGATTTGATGTTAAGCAGTTTGATGAATTTTCTTGTTCCAATCAGGCTAAGCGAGTTTGGATATGTTTCGTCATGACGGTTGAATTTCCCGACTGTTGAGCCAAGTTAGTTAAAGTTTACAAGCATATTTTTGACACCGTTGCGGGGCTCATCAAAACCGGGGACACACATTTTCGTCTCATTATTTTTATATTTTTTCATTAGGAAATCACAGCGGGATTCAGCCTCACCTCCAAACCATATGTAAAATAATTTCTTCTGGCCACTCTCAGGTGAATGGCAATCAACGACATTTCTTACTTGCATGAAGTTTTACACATGGCCCCACCTTCCACCTCTTCTTCTTCGCTATATTCTAAGGGTTGCAAATCTATGTCGTCAGTACACTCAAAAAGGAGTCGGGTGCTTAGATAGTACCTCGGTAAGACTTGCTTCGTTTCCGATATGGACGTAATGTAACTACGGTCCATTTCATTCGTAAACTATTCTAGAAAAGAACGCATTTAGTAAAAGTGCAAATTACTTTTCAATTCTCCAGAGCTATTTCTCCGAAAGAGTTGCTGCTATCAATGAATGTCACGATTAAATTCTTCTTGACTATCTGCCTTGCCTTTTCCGCAACCGCCGTTGTGGGTTTTCTTCGATCAAGCAGGATGTTCGGCTCCGCAGCGTGGTCCATCCGCTCCATTCGTTTAGATGAGCCGGCTGTTATTCTACCTGCAAACAGTTGCTTATTGGTCGCAAATCCTTCCTCGAGCTGGTTTGCTAATCTCTGATTCGTGGACGTGAATCAAAGTCGTAGCCCAAGCCAGCCTTCCCCCCTCTTTCGCCGTTTTGTGGGATTTGGACCTACAAAAGCCACAACCTCTCTTTACTGTAATTTTCTGAAGACCTTTTCTTTATATGTGAAAGATTCTCAGTCCCGATTTTGTTCACCTTAAAATGGAATACATTTGCCTGTTTCACAAATAATCGAAAATCAAAGTATTGGACAATTTAAAATAAATCTTAATCTTTGTTTTGTAAACCATGAGATAAAGCAATAAGCTCGATTAACGAACTCGCATAACTACATGCATAATTACATATACATATATACTCGTACATACGAGTATTGATGTTTACGCATATTTATACCACTCATTTATGACCACGCTCAATGGCTTATCCATGCTAGATTACCGCGAATTAAAATAAGCGGCACAGCAACCTTAAGCTTTCAATTTAATCAGCCGAAATGATTTATTCCATTCGTCAGTGGAATTCTTTGAACCAACCATTTTGATAGTGAATTAACAATTATAAAGAATCAAATAATCTTTAAATACATACGACAAACAACAAATTTTAAATAAATGCAATGTTTTAACAGTGCAGAAGAACGAATTAAGCAGAACAATGTCTTTGAGAAACCTTTGGCGAAACTCTTTTCTAATAAAAAATTTACTAGAAGCGGAAATAATAAGTTTCTGGCCTAATTTACTAAGTGACGGCCACGATTTGAGACTAAGCCCTTGAAATGTTAATTGGGAAGTGGCCTCTAAACAGCTGGTTGCTCGATAATTGCACGGGAAGTTACAAGCACAGGACACCTTATGGCTTGTGGGGGGATAGAGCCTCTGTCGCTCTTAATATGATCATTGAGAAATTAGCCGCAATCTATGGAAAATTTTTCAATATATGATTTACTTAAATCCGTGAGGCGGATAACTCTTTCTTTTTTTTACGGGCACTGGATGCGGTTATCCAATATTTTTCGGTAAGGAAGGTTCGTCTTTGGTATCTCCATTTGTATTATTTACTGAATTGAAAGGATTAATTTATATACGGATAATTTTTTTATAAAATATTTGTGAAATATTGTATTATATCATTTATTCAGGAATAAGAAAATCGCTATAGAAAGAATTATATTATTATTCTTTGCGACTGAGATTACCACAGAACATGAAACGATGAGTTGTGAAAGATATAAGGCAGCATTGTTATACAATATATAATATAATATATAAAAATGTCTGTATGTCGCTTGTAGCATAACTTTCTTTGAAGCCCGGAGAGTGTTCCAGGAGAGCGTCCATAAATCATTATTATGTTAATGTATTGTACTAAATAAATAATTTATTGGCAGTGACTAAATATTCACTTGGTCGAATGATAAAATATTATATAAATACGTATATTATTTGTTATAAAATAAATATTTTTAAATATGTAGTAGACAACGAACAGAAGTGTGACACATAACCACGTTTCATTGGTCTGGAGGGAGGGGTCACAGGAAAAGCTACGTTGGGCTAAATGTAGGAAGAGAGGGGTTTCGGGAGGCTTAAAACATAATTACGTGGTAAATGGACAGGCCCCTGTAAAGTTTTTTTCCTAAACTTTGATCAAAATCCAATCCAAAAAAAACTGATATATTTATTGTTCGATTTACAGGTAGCATTTTACCTAAATTTAGTAGGAGCAAGTTTTCTTCCATGAAGTGGACCTGGGACTGATTTATTCCAAAAATTCTTATTAATTAAATTTTTTTTTTCTAAATTTCCACAGAGAACAATATTCCTTCCGGGAAGGGGAACAGATATTAACATTGACTAAGCAAAGAATTAAATTTGTTTTTTTTCTACAACTAGTATTTAAACATTATGTAAGCTGAGTAGTTCTGAAATATTGATGTATTAATATGGCAACTTCTCTAAAAAAAACTGTATACTATATATTTCGGCTTCATTTTGAAGAGAACGTTTGAAGAAATCATAAGTAAGATCATTACTCAAATAAAATTTAATTTCATTTAATTAATACCACATGTAACTATATTTAGAAATTAAAAATCTTTTACAATAATAAATCTGTTAAAAATATATGTACATGTTGTCTTCGAACGACAAAGTTGCAGCCGAAACAGATATAAATATTTTTGAGACAAATAATTTTATCGGTCGGTTTTTTATTTTGTAGTTTTGTCTAGACAAACAAAAAGCGGAACTGACATGAATGGTATCAAAAATACTTATATGTATAGTACACATATGGAAAATTACATTTCGCAAGTTATTTTTTACGTTTTTTGTTTACGTTACCGATAAAAACAGGATTTTCTTTATTTTCTCCGACAAAAGTCACGTAGAGCAAGTGTCACAATCACTTTAAAATTCCATTAAGCTATTTATTCTTTTGGTGCGATTTAATAAAATAAATGAGCCAAATCTGGGAATTATATATTAAAATGTGATTTGAAATTAGAAATGAAAGTGTGTTTTTATCGGCCGCGGTAGCCGAGTGGTTACCATTTTGCACTGCCATTCGGAAAGCCAAGCTTCAAATCCCAGTACGTTATAGAAATTAATTTAAATAAAATATTAAGTTGAATTTAAAAAAGTATTAATTGCGGTCGCCCCTCGGTAAGGAATGTCAACTCCTCCTGAGCGTATTTCGGACATGAAATAAAGGTTCCTCGTAAAAAACCATTTGTTGGAACAACATCAAGATGCAAAAACCACAAATTTGTAGGAGGAGCTCGGCCGAAAATCGCTTCAGCGGTTACAAAGCGCCAATTATATACATACATATATTATATACACTCTGTTGCAATATTATAAGACCGATCATAAATTGTTACTGGTAACCATTGAGTATTTTTAAGAATTTTTTTAAGTAACTTGAGCATTGGCTCTCTCTGTTACTATGAACGTAAATTGTGAGACCTAACTGTAAAACTTTAGATAGTAAAAAAGAAAACGAGTTAAACGCGTGTTGCAAAATTATAAGACCGTTGGTATTTGTCTCAATTTGGAGCTGCTTTTTGTGAAAATTCCACTAAAATTTTTTATTTGTTTAAATAAAAAATAATTATTATTTCCAATGCCTAGAGGGAAGAAGCTTTCGGAATTTGAAAGATGGCAGATTGCAGGCTTAAGAAGTGAAGGGCTTGGAGTTAACGCCATTGTGTCTAAAATTTGTCGTAGCCACTGTGTGGTATCAATTTTTTTAAAAACCCAGATGCCTACGGTACCAAAATTAATGCTGGAAAAAAGGAAACTAAATTCTCGCGATGAAAGAAAAATATGCCGCGCTGCGAGTAATTCTATAAACAGTTGCTCCACTCTATCGCGCCTTCCCGGCATAAATGTAAGCCGTCAAACGATATGGAGAGCCCTAAAACGAAGTGGAAACATAGAGCGAGCAAAGATGAATCCAGTGCCACGTCTGCTACCTCGTCACAAAACTAGTTAACAGATTGGACCTCGGTAAGAAATTTCTCTAGGACATCCAAAATGGAAAAAAATGAATCAGAATTTAATTCCAGGTAGTTTTTTCAGATGAAAAAATATTCAAACTTGATGGGCCAGATGGCTTTAACGGATACTGGTATGACATTAGAAAAGAGCCGCTCTATTTTTCAAAACAAAATTTTAGTGGATGAAATGTAATGGTGTGGGGAGCGATTTCCTCCTTAAAAACACTGGAGCTGCAGTTCTGCTCAAACAGAATGAAGAGTAGTGACTATACAGCTGTCTTGCAAAGCAATCTGATACCCAATGGGGAACATATGGGGAATACTCGTCAGCCAAATTTATTCCGAAAATCGCCAATTTAACACAGTAGACGAAATAAAATCGGTCATAATCGAAGAGTGGGGAAAGTTAGAAAGTTAGACACTGCGCTATTAAAAAAGTTAGTCTTCTTATTAAAATCAAACCAAATTCAACGGTCTTATAATTCTGTAACAGGTGTTTAACTCGTTTTCTTTTTTACTATCTACTTTTCACAGTAACAGAGTTGCCAATGCTCAAGTTACTTAAAAAAAAAATTTTTTTTAAATACTCACTGGTTACCAGTAACAACTAATTTTTGATCGGTCTTGTAATATTGCAACAGAGTGTATAAAAAAACGACCCTTTATAAAAATAATCATAGTAGTTGATAAAAAATTAATGATTTACGATAACAAAATCTGTAATATAATCGACATCCATTACAAATATTCACCAAAACGTGTAGATACGTATGATTTTGGTGTGGTGGAGTGTTTAGACAATATTGAGTAGCTTCGATGAAACCAAACCATTGATTCGAGTGTTTAATGCCTGCAAACATCGAAAATGAAAGAAGGAATGAAAATATAACGCTCTTAACTAACCATGTGCAAAGACGTGGTGTTCCAACGAGATAACATCCATATAACCCTGCCTTGCACCGTCAGATTATCGTTTATTTTACTACGAATAATACCCATTTGAATAGTAAAATCTCCGATTTGAAAAATTATTAATAATGAAGAATGGTGTGTTCAACTCTACGACGAAATTGATCTTAACAACATCTGGTTACAACAACCGAATTATTGCGAGGATGGTTTGGAAATACAATTGTTTCAAGAAATTGCGACATTGAAAGGCCTCCAAGAAGTTGGGATTTAACACCATTAGAATATTTCTTGTGGGGTTATTTGAAGTCATTGATCTTTAGCAATAAACCAGACCAGATATTCGCTACCGCTTGATCAGCTGTTGTCGATAACTGCTCAGTAACTTGCAGCTTAAACGACGAATATATTGGAGATGTCAGAGCCATTGACAAAAGATTTAATATTTTATCTCGTTTAAAATAAAATAACATACATCGGGAAATTACCTATTGAATACTTGGCAGATGTTTTATTCCAAGATGAACAGATAACGTTTCGTAATAGCATTTGCGTTGTGATATGGTCGTGACCCGGCAAATTTTTCATATTCAACGCTTTTGTGGATACTTTTATCTCTCATGAGGTAGTACAGTGCTAGAATAGTGCTCAAGACAAAGTAAGATAAAAATTGAGTAGGGAAATTATTAATTAGTGCATTTGGTTCGCTATGATGATTTGCAAAACATTTCGTCTCTTCTTCTATAGAACAAGTCTAATACTGGTTTTATGTCTGCGCTTTCTCTGAGTTTCTACTGGTTATTTTCGGCCTTTGAGAATGAGCTTCTTTGAGAATAATATAAAATTATGTATGATCTACTGTAGAAGAAATTATTGATAATTGAAAAACTCTTTTTTAAAAATATAAATATTCGCATTCCTATACATACACATGTACAAATACAGTCTTAAGGAGTGTTACATAGATAAATAAAAATAAATATTTCAGCATTTATATTCAATGAATGAAGTAGTACGTATATACGAGTATATAACAATATAAAATTCTGAAAATAAAAAGCTCTTTTCTAAACTTACTTTAAGTGTATGTGCGGCCAAGTTCAAGGGTGTTTCGTTGTCGATATGCGTGTTTATTAAAAAAAAATATCAATTACGAAGCTAATCACTATTGTTGCAATGCAAAACATCCGTTTGATTAAGTTCAAACCCATTTGTGATCGACCCGCACCCTGCAGTTACTAAGCTGGACGGTTTTGCAAAAAGACTAGCTTCGAATTGATAACTGGTAACTTAATTTAAAATTAATTATAACATGTGAGCAAAATTAATTTTTTTAACAAAGAAAATGTGGAATTATTATTACGATACATTGAAGTTTCAAATTTTTATAGTTTTAAACAAATAAATAACCTCAATCGGCGTAAAATCGCTTCAGCAGTTACAAAGCGTCGATTATATAATTATATAAATATATATATATATATATATATATAAATAAATTTAGTTCTCTTTTTACACTAAAAAATTGGTAAAGGTATTGCAACAACAACTGCTTGCTAGGAGAATGACTGCCGTTTTTTATGGTAAATGTCTACAGTCGCTGCCCCTGGGGTGCTTCCTTTGTCATGGCTTAGATATGCAAAGTTTTAATGTAAAAATGAAAATGAGTGGCATTCAAATTTACAAATGTTACCTTTTCTTATAGGGTATATTTATATTTAAGCATTTTATCTGCGTAAAATTCATTCAAGTAATTACAAGTCATGTACATGCATACATATTTACTTACAGTAAGTTGTATTACTGATATCTTTCACTTAAGGGTTTACATGGATTTCACAGCTTAACCAATTTATATGTTTTTTGCCTTATTGATTTCAACAACACCTCTAGGTTAGGTTAGGTTCCAGGGGCTACCGATCTATCTAGTCGGATTCATCCATCCATTTTGATTCTCTAATGAACCTCATTAGCTCCATGACTTTGACGTCAGCTATCATCGATAGACCATGCACAGTAGGGTCCCAAAATTATGAAACCTCGCCCTGCTGAAAGCAAGACAGTCGCATAAGAGATGGGTGATCGTCTTCTCCTCTTCATCCTTTTTGCAGCTTCTTCTATAGGGAGCCCCTAGTTTTTCTGCGTGGCATTCTATTGGACAGTGGCCTGTCAGAACTCCTATAACTTTGGACATGCCACCTCTTTTTAAGGAATACATATCTGGTGATCTCTTCTATCCCATTTTGGTCATGTGTGCCTGGTTTTGCGGCAAGTTGCAATGTCATTTGAATTACTTGATAAGAGTTTGCATGTAGCAAAAGGAACACCCATGCGTCCTTTATCGGGAAGAATCTGCTTGGTCGTACCTCGCCTAGCAAGTTCTAGAATATAATCCTACATTTTGAATACGATCCGAATAAAAGTTTCGGAGATACAATCTTTGGATGGTGCTCAAAGTGTGGTAAGCCGAACGCTTTAAACCTCGAACACATTTTTCTCTAAACTATGTTTTAGAAGTCGAAAACTACTCAACCGATTTTGATGAAATTTTATGGATCTTCGAGATACAATTCGCTAGGAATTAAACGAAGGATTTTTTCGTTAATAATTATTTAAAAGAAATGTTCAGCAAATTTTAGTAGAATTTCCTTTATTTGTAAAAAATAGTCTGCCAAAAATCCAGCTTTCACTTTTTTATTTTCTTCCGTACAAATACTAGTTTATGGGATTAACTAAAACATATATTTTTTTTATTTCGGATGATCCTATCGTAAGCTCTACAGTCTGCGCAGACGAACCGTTTTGTCGAGTGGCTTCCGGAAATGACGTCACAATGGCGGATTTACGAATAATTTTCTCTGAAAATTTCAGAATTTTTTCAAATGTATATCTTTAAGAAAATAAAATATCTCATTTAACCTCTTAACGTAAAAATTCGAGCTAATAGATTCTTATATGTAAATGCACATATGTTTATAAATACTTAAACGTGAACTAGAGGGTTGTAAATAAGTAATTCATATTTCCTAATAAAGTTTCTTCAGTTACAGTTATCTTAACTACTGACAAACAAATTATTATTATTCGATTACCTTTGGTTCATTCTTATGATTAATTTTTTTAACGTTTGGATGCGTTTTGATTTTTTATTTAGTTGTATACATTAGAACCAACCAAGATTCCGGCTCAAACTTGTACACGAACATAATTATAATGTACTGTTATTTCGTATGAGATTCGTTTGACAACCCTCAATTGCGCTGTTGGCTGGACGTTGAAAAATGATTCATTCTTGTTCTTTTGCATAGTTTCTTTATATGCATATATATATATATACAGATATTGAATTCATGTTGTATAGTTAATTGTAAACTTTCTCAATTTTTTCAACATAAACTAATTATTATTTTACCAATTTTGGCGAAAGCGGAATAACAATTTTATATAAATTTATGTATCTGTATCAACTCTTATACAAAGCGATGAATATATCTAAATCCGCGCACGTTGTTTCATGACATTATTGACCCAGGTAATTGCTAATGTATATCATTGCAAATGTATGTATATACCATAGAGAGCTATATATGCATACATATGTACATATAAACAATATAACAAATATTGCAACACATTGCATGAAACTACAACTTAATCAATTTCCATTTCTAATTCATTCATTCTGCTTCATCTTTTATGGCAATTCAGTGACGATGGTGACATAATCGGGAATCGTGCATCGTCTACTGGCTGGTTGGAACTAAATACTAAAAATATAGGAAAAAACACAATCAATTACTCAAATTATTTTTAAACATTGAAATGTGCATTTATTACTGAAATGATATAATAATAACTAATTTTGAATTTCTTTTTAAGACTGAAAAACAAGTTAAGATTAGGTATCAGTACGGACGCAGCAGTTTTTCGTTTATTTGTTTGGTGTTTTGTGTCAAAATACGCTAGTTTTATTGATCTTGTAAAATTTGTAGGAAGCATTTAAAATGCTGGTGGCCGCGGTAGCCGAGTGGTTAGCATTGCGTACTGACATTCGGAAGGCTCGGGTTCAAATCCCGGTGCCACCAACATCCAAAAGTTATGGAAAATTAATTTAAATAAAAAATTAAGTTAAATTTTCTAATTGCGGTCGCCCCTCGGCAGGGAATGTCCATCCCTCCGAGTGTATTTCGGACATGAAATAAAGCTCCTCATTAAAAACCATCAGCCGTTCGGAGACGGCTTAGTATAAACTGTAGGTCCCTCCATTTGTTGGAAAAACATTAAGACGCAAAAACCACAAATTGGAGGAGGAGCTCGGCCGAAAATCGCTTCAGCGGTTACAAAGCGCCAATTATATATATATATTTAAAATGCAGATAATAATAATAAGCCCAACGAATACCTTCCACCCGCCCAACCGTTCACCTCAGATAAGAGCCATGAACTATAAATTAATCCGTTAAAAAGTTTCACTACGAACAATGCGCCTAACATTTCTCTACGACTTGAGGGAGTAGGTAGATTTAGAAGCTTTAAACGGTTGGTATAGAGAGGAAGATTTATCGTGGAGTTCCATCGGAAATATCTTAATGCAAAAAGTAAAAATTGTTATTGAACAGACTCCAACTTATCGGAATTAACCTGATAATTGGGGTTCCATATCAGTGAACCATATTCTAATATTGTCCTCACAAAAGTCGTATAAAGTACTTTAGTTACAAAAGGATCCTTTAATTCTTTTGACGATCTTTTGACAAAGGCAAAAGCATTTTTAGCTTTTAGAACAGTGGTATTGATATGAAGATGAGCTTAGGGTCCATCACAACCCCTAAATCAAATAAGTTGCAGACTAGCTCTAGACTACACTTATTAATTATATCAGGAGAAGGTTGAACAGTTCATGGCTGGTTCTTACAAACGATCAGCTTTAGGTTGTACTGGTGGAACCATTCTGATCAAAAGGATGGTCGAGGAGAGAAGATATTCTTAAATTTTCGACTATTCTGACAGAAGTTTTAGCAAACATCCCCCCGAAATCTTTAGTTGTCGTGTTATGGAGCTTTCACAGGTTTTCTGTTAGATGCTAATAGAGAATATTATATAAAGGAAGTCGAATCCTCTCACTTAATCTTTCTTCTTCATGAAAGTTACGACTATCAATAGGGACAAGAGTGTCGGTGGGAAGTGTAGTGTCTTTCATAATAGGATATGTATATGTATTTCGTTTGGTCTTTCGCTTTACAGTTTAATGTAGAGACGGCGGAACTAACAAAACGATTTTCGAAGCAATTGATATCGATATCATCGTCATATGCACGCGGTTATGCGCTCTTGAGGAAAAACGTTCATTCTCTCAGAAACTTGGTTTGGTACTAAAAGGCACGAGTGATAATTTCTAATTATAATGGAGCTTCTGGTTTCGGTTTACAAAGCCGTATGAGTTTCATTTGAGACGGATTTTTTACCTACTGTCGACAGTCTTTAAATCTGCATAGGTATGGCCCTGATGGGTATATCCCAGAATTCTGCTGATGAAGACTATGAAGTCTACCACATGGGAATTCCTGTTCATACAGGAATAAGCGACAGTCTTGAAATCATTTGCAAGTCACCTTATTTGAGCGGTGAATTACGGGCTCGTGGCGATACATATGTATGTATGTATATCAAAAGATCTCGCTTTGGGATTGTGACTGAGCTGTGGTTCACAGGGATGAAGGACAGTATTCTACGAGAGTTTTTAACACAAATCTTGCGCTTATTTATTGTACCTATATGGGCTTAGTAATGAAAGGCAAAAGTCATGATTTTTTCCTTTCATTGTCCCGACCATGGCATTACTTACTGATGGATCGTAGCCCTTATAAAGTTACCATAGCAATTCGCAATAAAGATAATAAGTTGAATATACATACATACATACAAAATCTTTAAAATTTGAGGGATTTACGTTACACGTCATATACATAATTACATATAAATGTATGTAGGTTGTATGAAAGAGTTTTTAGTATTGTGATAGAAATGTCTGTATGAACTTATGAATGGAGATATGTATGTATGTATGTTTTAAAGTGAAATCCCTTACCACCCTTACGTCATTAATTGATTATACAAATGATAGTCATTATCTTTTATTTAATTAAAATTTTGTATTTCTCTGAAAATTGGGTTATTTCAAATACATATAGACATACATATTTATGTATAGTATTGTGGAAGTAATAATGACTAACAAATTATGGTGACAGCAATCACTATACACACGTATAAATATGCATACGTATATTCAGAGACATTATTATTACTCACAAAACGCTAAGGAGAGCGAATGAAAGTGAGAATATTTCTGGCTACCAGTTTTGCTTCCAAAAGCCGCTACTCTCCCATTTTTGAGTGCTTCAGCATTTACAAAGTTACAAAATAGCGCAGGAGTGCATACTCATTGCTTTGTATTTAGTTTTCATATCTGCCATCAACCGTGCTGATCGCGAATGATGTACGATCGAGAGCCGTAATAATAACCAACAGCATTGGCGAGTGGATTACGCATTCTCATGCTACAATAATTATTTGCTGAGAGGATTTCTCTTGTCGGCTGTGTAGTGAGTTCAGTTGCGTGCGCGGCGAGCTTGTTTAAGTAGTTTTTATTTAATATGTTTTGTTTTGTTTTCTGCTATCGCATTCGTTTTGAATTTTATTTTATTTTTTTGTTTAATATGTGCATCGCCCATACATATGTTACAACAAACACACGTACATACACGTATGTGTGCATATTCCTCAATGCGAGAACAAATGTTTTATTTTTGTTCATTTGCTACACGCGAGCGGAGTTGCTGAGTGCGGGCGTTTGAATGGGTGTCTGAGAGTAGTACTCGGGCTCGAATTAATGTGCAGTAAAGAAAGTTTTCAGTTTCGAATTATACGCACGCCGCGTAATGTTGTGCCTTGGCAGCCGTTAATTTTCGCGTATCGCGCTGCTATAATAATCGCTTTTAGGCACTCCATACATACATACATACATACTATATATAAATAAATAATAAATATAAAAAACGAAATCAACGACAATTTTTCAAAATCGAATTTATCTCAACCGTTTGTTTTTTGGCGGCAGAAACTAATTGATAATTTTTTCGCCTGTTTCCAAATTTAAGTGGATGTTGTACGAGTGCATACTACGTACATACGTATGTATATATGCCACATAAGTTATTATTGCAACTAATTCTCGGGTGCAACATACGCCTGCATGCATACATAAATGTGTACATAGCAAAGTGAATGAGCCTAAAATAACATGCTAATTTCTGTGCGTTATCGGTTCACAACAACGACCTAAATAGACTGGCAGCTCTTGCTTGAGTGCATTAGAAAATGAACTGAGTTGAAAGCATACAAAGCAGGCCCCCAATGTCCATATGTATAGGCAAAGCGTTTGGCGAAAAATTAAACAACAAAGAATACGAGCATAACAAAGAAATAAAATCAAATAAAAGCAAGGAAGAATAAATAAAAATTAAAAAAATCAAAAACGACGACAACAGTTGCCGTACCATACCGTTAGTTGCAAATCCTTCACTTTCCGCTCTTTCATTTTCCCCATTTCCGGTGTGAGACATTGCGCATGTGTTAATTCTTTGGTGTCACAGTGGCGACCGGCTAAGATTTGCGGTTCGCACAACATACATAGTCAGTCAAAAGTTAAAGGTTACAAATTTTTTTAGCAAAAGATCTAAAAATTAAATAAGGAAATATTTATATAAAAAAAGTGTTAAAACTATATGTGTGTTTTACCGAAGTTCAATCAAAAAATTATAAGGAAAAAAAAAATCAAATTAAATCAAAACCATTGTGCTCATAATAAACAACACAACATTCACTCAATTATACTCGTTCAAAGAAAATCTAAACAAATTTTATGAGTGAGTAAATTTTGTGCACATTCAACAATAGTCGCATACTTACCTATTTATGTGACTGTGTGTATATATATAGTATATACGTCAATATAAGCGACGTGCTTTTCTTTGTTTGAATAGCTTCAATAGCAGCAATTTTAAAAAAGTGAAATAAATATTTCGAAACTCTCCGGCGTGTGTGGTTGCAGAAAAATTAATAATCATAAATGATAACCAACCAAAAAATTCTCCATCGAAACACAATTAAAAAATATCTGGCATAATTATTATTTATGCCTGCATATGTGTGTAAATAAATACATAATTAAAATTTTGAAGTAAATATTTAATACATACCCACGTACATATGTATTAAGTGTTAATTATTACAAACAAGTTAATATACATATTTATCAGTACTTGATATCGCACGCTTCTTTTGTGTCAACAAATATCAGGTGTGTTAATATAATAACAACAATGTCTCGAAATATAGTCAGTGTAATGTCCTGCATAGTTGTGTTGTCCTTAATTGTTGTTGAGCTTTTCGCGTCGGTGGATGGCGCGGCACGACGTCATCAGCGCGTCGGCAGTGACAAATCAGCTGTTTCGGAGGACACTGTGGTAAGTACGAATTCCTGTTATGCTCCAACCACCAACGACAAATCGAGTCATAATTGCCGCAACAACATTGCATGAGTGAGTTTATTGAACCCCATTGCGCGAATGTCTGACCGGTTGTGGATTGTTATTTTTTATATTTTTTTTTATTTCACCCACCTTTCCTCTATGAATGACGCGGTTTTCTGCGTATTCCTGCCCTTAAAATGTTTATGTATATATATGTGTGTGCAATTGCTGTCTTGGCGCCATGTTGTCGCGTTTTTGACTTATCCTTCGACGTCGTTGCCGCTCAGTCACACACGCCACATTCACATTTACATTAATATTTATGCATATATACAATATGTATATGAGCTGATATGTATATCTACATAAATGTGGAGAAATAAATATGTGACTTAATAGGCCATGTAGGAAAGGGATTGGTGTTAGTTTTAAAACAGGAAAACACTGCCTTTAGAAAGAGAGGAAACCTTGGGTTGACTTTGGTGTGAAGCCTGCATTTTTATGCAATAACCAAAAATATAAACTTTGGCACACGCAAATGTATAGTGCAAGGCAAAACCGGTGTTAGTCCGGCCTAGGTCCCAGTACTCTTAAGGGAATCACATTTATGTTCACACAATAATTTATACAAAATTCTTATTATATTTTTCTACGCCTACCCAGCAAAGTGTTTCTAGTGTGTTTATTAGTATAAAATTTCAACAATAACTTCCTTTTCTCCTTGAAAGCCACATAAAGTGCATTAAGGATTAAATTAGAAGAGCCATACCATAAAATAACTACTGTAAACATAATTTAAAAGTTAGTTAGTTAGTTAGTTGGTTAGTTTAGTGTTAAAAAGAAGGAAGAAAGCAACAACTAGTGTTAGTTAAAACTCTAGTTTTGGCCACGGAATTATGGTATGGCACCAATAAAGGAAGCAGTGTTGGCCATTAAGCTGGCTGATTCAGCTTTTATGGTTATGACACCTCTAAACTAAGAAATAAAAATCGGTGATCTAATTTTTTTTTGGTATTCTGGATTCTATACGATTCAAATTGAAGTTTTCAATCATGAAATTGTCATGTTCTAAAAACCGATTCCACGTAAAAGTATGGAATTTCAGTTGCTTCAAAATTGTTATTTGAATTTAATGATATTTTTTTTTATAAAATTAACAAATACATATGTATGGTATATTTAATATTTCCGGCTGCAGGAGCCAAGGTTAGAATTGAGTACTAACATTCGGAAAGGTAGGGTTCGAGTCCTGCAGGGAATGTCATGACAGAATAAACTGTAGCTAAGTAAGTTTGAGAAGCTCCGAAAAGACTAACTAAGGAACATCCACTTTCCCACTCTAGGCATGGCTTTGAAGAGGATACGTAAGTCGTATACCTTCCATCTGTTGGAAAAACATCAAGACGCATTCCACAAATAGTAAGAAGAGCTTGGCCGAAAATTGCTTCATCATTTAGAATGCGCTAATTACATATTAAATATTGAAAAAGTTTGAAGTTTAGTGTAAAATATAGGAAAAAACATTCGAAAAATATCAACTCATCTAAAGCTTATCTCCCCGATGTCAGAATCTATCGAAACAGATCATTCAATTGCTCTAGCTAGATGACCTCGATGAAGTTATCCAGCATTACCTGTCCTGTAACTGTCATCACCAATTTAGAACTTCATTTCGAAAAGCAACGTCATGAAATATTTGTGAAAAAATGCCATTATTTCTGAACAAAAAGTACTTCATTCCCACTGGGCGCGTACAAGTATACTTGTACATATGTATGTATCTGATAAAGACACAGTGCGTACGTATACGAGCTGATTGGTTAGCAGAACTCATCTCTTCCTTTTAATCAAATATAGAATGAAATTGAGTGTGAATAAATGTCTTTATTGTACAGATCTATTGAAGTAATACTAATTATACCTTTGATGTATATGGTTTATGGTAATGAAAGTATATTATAACTGTGGTCCGATTTCATACATATGTATCTATGGTATATAGGTATTACGTATCAGAGGGAAACTAATCGGCACGTAAAAATTTCTACCGATATCGTCAGTTAATTAGTTCAGTTAGATATACCCGATTGAAAATTCTGTGAAAATTTGATCTTGAGTTTATGTTGAGGCTCCCGTTCTTTCAACAATTTTCTAATTTTCTTTTTTATTATTTTTTAATGAAAATCATCCCTACACTCGAGCACAATATACACGAAAAAGCACTCATATTTGCATTTGTATGATATGAATGAGTGACTGCTCAGGGTGTTCCAAGTATTTGACCCAATTGCGGTGAGTCACAGAAGGGTAATGCCTTACCAAGAGTTCGTTTGAGTGTTGATTAATGTGTCCTTCTCCTTATTTGTTATGCCATTTATAGAGGTGTGTAGTATACGTATATGTACATATGTACAAAAATACGCATCGCTTCAATTTTAGGTTGATTTATGGTTTTCCTGCTGTGTGGTCAACACATCGTTGCGTGGGTACATCTTTTGGTAATAAAGCAAAAAATGGGTGGCAGTTGATTAACCGTAATTTGCATACATAATTTTTTATTCAAAACAAAAATATAAAATTAATACTTCAATACTTATGTATATATGTATGTATATGTATGTGCGCCGTTTTAGTAGAAGAGTGCAAGCGTTACATGCACATATTATATATGCATATGTATGTATGTACATACAATTATGAAAAATACATATTTAATTTATAATTTTTTGCATCCTTCTCGGTGGACTTGACACGCATCAGGTTAAAAATACTGAAAAATAATAACAAAATCATTTTCTTAGTATTGAGCTTTTAACATAAAGAATGGTATGCCAATATTTATGACATTTTTGTTTGATTAATTTGGTTGCGTTTCTCTTGTTGCTTTGCATATATGATTAGTTCCGTTGCATTTTATATTCACCTTAATGAATTGTTCTCACCAGTTCTCAATTTGCACTTTAAGAGTAGAGAGTGACTTGCTTATTGATTATAATGTATATACATACATACATATGTTAATATATATTCTTAAGTAAAAGTAATTAAAATTTGCACTTATTCACCCATAAACAAGACCGATAAAAGTACGTGGTGTGTGAAACATAAAAAATAAATTAATTAATTGTAGTGCGATGACCGACACGGTAACCATGTTCATACATACAAACATGTATAGTAAGACGTTTATAGGTTCAAGTGAGTTCTTAACATTTTCAATGAAATATTCAATTATTATAGATTAAAACTTGTAAGCATATCAGTGATTTTCAACGTTTAAATAAATGGGATTATTAGTTTATGAATCATAATTTTGAAATCTTTATACATACTTGTGACATTTTTACAGCAAGTGTTAAAAAGGTGACAGCTAAATTTCTTTAAAACTTGTTTTTCTCAATATTTTTACTGTTTCTTTTAAAATTTTCCGTTCGCTTAGGCGATAAACAAAGAAAATTGTTAAAACTTTCCCAATTAATTAAAAACGTTTGCATCAAAGATTACAGTTAGTTTTTATGAAAGAGGTCTTCGTTTGATCACGTACATAATTATTGAAATATTTCAATACAAAACATTTTTCTTGTACTATAACTTAAAAATATAAAATAATATTGTGAAAATTATTAAAACATTAAGTGACCGTTATCTTTACTTTTACATTCTCACAGTCATTTTTACTATTCCTCTTTAAATTGCAAATCTATTGATCAGTGAGTGGACAAAATCGAGATGCATCGATGTTGCAATTTTTAGTATTTTCCTTAAATAATGTATACTTGCAATGCGGATATTGATCAGTAGCCACCCAGTAGTTGCGACAACTTAAAAAACTTAATTTTTTTGTATACATACATACTTACTTAACGCCTAATCATGTCTATGTATTTATACTAGAGCACGAGAAAAATCGATTTTTGCGTACATCGAGGTTTTTTGGGGAAATCCTCTACTTTTTAAATTTGTTCCCAAGTCTTTAAAACCAACAAGACGTTTATAAAAACCAAATCAAATATATTCACAATGTAACAAACTAAACAAACTCTGTTCTGTGCAGAACAGTCGATTCCTTAGAAATCAAAAAATTAATACAACCATTAATTTTTGTTCGTAAACAAAGTCATGTTCACGTTTTTGCCTTTGAAAGAGCATCTTCTTTCGCTGATAAGGAGCCCTGCCTTGCTAAACATCCACTTGCTCTCCGTGCTGAAACTCTAAAGTATTTATGTACGTATTTCTAAAGACTCATTAATTGAGACCTTTAAAAAAGTGTTTATTAAAACTGTATCAAGATCGACATTTTTCGTGTTACCTTGAAGTAGTCCAATGGGCTTAAGATATGCCGAAGACACGCTTTGTCTAACTTTTCAAATTCGAAAAGGGTCTGCTTTTCATTGGACATTGGTATTCGCAGAATACCAGAGTAGCAGATGTTTCTGGCGAAGAATTGTCGAACGATGTAAGCTTATTTTTCAAAATTTTCTCAATGTCAGAAACTCGAGTAAAGTAATTTGAGACACTGTGACTGATGGGCTTGCAGAAGTGGGAGTTGTTGCATATTCGAACGGTGAAAAATCAAAGTTTAGATGGCAACCTTTGTCAACAGAATGCGATCTATCATGTGAAAAGCGACGTTTCAGGCTGTAAGGACTATCAGACTGATGCGTCATTTTTTAATTTGGCATAAACTATTAAGCTGTTTTTAAAAAAAGAGACAATAGGCTTACACATTGCAATTAATATTTTAGTTTTATTCTAAGCCATACAATCTTGAACGATCAAATTTATTGTGTAAGCAAAGCGTGGAACATTTATCTTTTGCAGGATCTCACATGCTTTTATCATACTTCTGGCATTGCCAGTAACAATCGCAGCCACTGTGTGGAACACTTTCCATTCTACGTGCGCGCAATGAGCTCGAAATATATTCAGCAGAGTGAAAAGAATTGAACATCGATATTTTTCGTAAATTGCAAGACATCGCTGTATCGATGCTACTTCCAGCTCTCCTGGACAATCATTGATGCAACCGCATTCGACAGAAGCTTTTGGTTGAGATTACACTATGCACGTATATACATTTGTACATAAAATATTCTTTATATATTTGTACATACATACATATACATACATATAAATTGTAATAATTTTTATCGCTTTTGTCATAATGATTTGTTTGTCTTGCTTTTGCGCTACTCATGTGTTTAGGTCCATTTCCATTTCCATTTTCAATTTTCATTTTTATCGCAAATTAAGAGCAACGCGAACCACAATACTCTGCAACTATGGCAACCGGCGTAGCTGGCCCCTATGCCGTTGTGGCCTGATGACTGGTAGCGCTGGTGCTCACACCACTTGTCGGTCTGCTGCAGCCACTTTTGCTTATATTTTCGATCATCAAATGCACTTAAGATACACCACAATAGGCGAACAAGTAGCAATGCAGTGGTGCACATGACTCTCCATGGAAGGAGGAGGGAGAGAATAAGAAGTGAAACAAAAGTGAGAACTTATAAAAGTGGAAATAAAAATTAAGAAGTGAACATACTTGTGCAACAATTGGTGGCATTGTGGATCAATGTGCTACCAGCATGGTGTATGTGCATACTTACACGTATGTACATATGTAATCTCTGGTATTAAAAATCGAAGCAAAGTCCACAAGTGGTATATTAGTGGTACTAGTGGAAACCGCTGATTAGTGAGAAATCGATGTGACAGTGGAATGGGCAGAAAATCTCCCATTATCATAGCTATATTCTGGATTACTGGAATATATCGAATATGTTTTTATATAATAAAAAATATAATAGAACATTTTATATACACCGTGGTAGCCCACTTTCTGTTGCACATGTACATAACGGTCGTTACAAAAAAAAAAAAGAAAGCTAAAAATTCACCATTTCCAGAAAACTTAAACAACTCTTTTACACTTATGAAATATTTATAAATTTAAATCATTTTTTATATAAAAGGACACATGCAATGCAAACCTAATTCAAGCTCAATTTAGTTACCTGAATTAATAAATAAGTTGTGAAACGAAGAGTGTATCTTTCATATTGTATAATCAGATTCCGTCAACATACTTGAAAGATTCCTTACTGCATTTTTCGTTACTTTGATTTTTACTTAATTGGCGAACAATTTAGCATATGAGTATTTTCAAATTTTAGCTCAAAACTGAAATCTTTTGAGTTATGCCTTTTTTTAGACGATTTACGGGATATAAATAAATTCTAAATCCCCTTTGATTCCATCTTAGCCTTTCAACATTAATGTCAACAACAACTACAGCATCACGATGTCGAACGTACATACATACGTGTATGTATGTGGATATGTATGTATATAGGTAACAGTACATACAAAGAGGTGCTGTTATATGGTATGTGTAATGAATTCATTGGAGACCCCCACACGCCCAGTTCACACATACCACGCGTTGGATGCGTTCGAACAACCGGTCGGATGTGTTGCGTGCATTGCAAATACATACACACATACTCGTATGCACACATGTGGCACTCCGTGAGCAATGAGGGACTACGGGTCAGCGGCATTGCAGAGGCGTTTCAGAGTACTTGTTGTGACAAGGTAATTTTGTTATTGCAGAGGGACAGCATTAGCTCATTTCTCAAAAAGTTAAAAAAGTTTTGCTGAACCCCGACGTGATGCTAACGAGGTTAAAATAACTTTGTTGACTAGATGAAGTATAAAAATTTAAAAAGTACGATTTTTAAAGCTCAAAATAAAAATGCATTATGTAAAAGCATAAAAATTTCTGTTGGGTGCAGAGAATTATTTTTGCCATGAGTGATAAATAAATGTTTAATACTAATATTTTCCAGGAGAAATTTAATTTTTTTATTATTTTGATAAATGTTGTTTAAAATTCACTGAAAGTTTAATATCTACATATGTATGTCTTGTATATTGACATGGTGCAGGCAATACTTATGTTAAGCAACGTTACGCTTTCAATAAAATGTTACAATACTTTTACACTTCAGTGATTAATATAACTTTCTACGAAGGTTCCACTTTATTCGAACACGTTTAACTTTTTTTATTTTTGAATTTAAAGAATGGAACTGATTTCGTTTTTTCCTGCTAGCGAAGGAAGGTGGTGGGAATGCTAGGTTCGTCGTCGAAAAAAAATCTAGCTACAACAAAACTCCAATTTACGGCTTCTGCAACGCTTCAGAGAAAGCATACAGAGCCGCAATTTAACAGCAACACGCCATTCATTCTTCTTTGCTTCGCGCCAATTGGATACGAGCTGATCAAGTACAGCCAAGTCCTTCTCTAACTGGTCTTTCTACTGGAGTAGGGTTCTGCCTCTTCCTCTGTTTCCGCCGGCGAATACTCCATCGAAAACTTAAAAAACTGGAATAATTTTATCCATCTGTATGACCCACCCAGCATTGCCCTTGTTGGCAGAATAACTCTGCGTTGGATTACAAGGCTAACATCATTATTTGTGTTAATGCTGGTCCCCAGATAGACGAAATTATCTACGAACTTGAAGTCATGACTGTCAACAGTGACGTGGGAGCCGAGTCGCGAGTGCCTTGACTGTGGATTTAATGTCAGGAGATATTTCGTATTGCCCTCGTTCACTATCAGACACACGCGTTTCGCTTCCATATCCAATCTGTGGAAAACAAAACTCATTGTATTTCCATTAATAAGATAAAGTTTCCAAGTTGACTATGTTTTATAAGTGGCAATTCATACAGTTCTGAGCAAAGACTTTTAGTGTTAAGAAATTCGAAGTGAGACTACCTCATGAAATTTGTGTGTCATATTATGAAAAAGTTTAAAAGTTTTTAATTCCTCAGAAACGCAAAATTTTAAGCAAATCTTGAACAGTTAGCAGTTCGCGAATATACATATTATCTTTTATTGTTGTTTCTCGTATTATATTTTTGGGTTTTTTTGCAAAAGATTGCAAGTAATGGTAAGGCGGGCAATTTTTAAAGTAATGACGTATCACCTTAGATATTGTTTATATTATAATTAAATACATACATATTTTTATAAAGAATTAAATGCAACAAAAAATCTTAAATATGTTACATTAAATATCGCAATAAATATACATATAAATATACGTATACTCATACATATGTTAATACATATATATATGAAAACACATACATATGAATTTAAGTTTATAAATTTTGTGTCGGCAAATAAAATAAAGAATAAATGAATAATTCGAAAAAAAATACCAAAAAATGTAAATGTAAGCACGTACCCATTACGTCTACGAATCAAACAAAAATTGACCTAATAAACTCTTAATAAAAGCAATTCCTACGTTATATCACCTTAATTGGAACAACGGGAGACAGGCAGTGCGTCTTATGCAAAAAAAAAAACAAAAAATAAACAATAATAAAATAAATGTCTCTACGTGTTTCCAAAAATTCTTTCAGCCGTTTGTTTCTCAACCATACATACTGATGTACATATTTTTAATGTTACTCATAACTGTGTATATGTGTGTAAGTAAGTTTTAACTTTTTATAAAGTTACTCTTGGACATGCCACCGTTGCTTCCCTTATAATTGCTGTGACTGCCTTTGTGACAATTATCACTATACAAAAACGAAAGCTTTTTTAAAAAGGCGTAAATACACTTATATACACAAACATACCCACTCATATGAATCCATCCCAGCTTTGTACTTAAGCTAAATATATACACGTGCATGTGTATGTATGGCTATGTACGTGTCTCGACTTCGACTCCCGTTTCCGTTGGATGGCTCATAACTTGAAACGTGTGCACAGACTTTGCTTTGGATATTCTTACTAAAACGGAAGCGACTTATTATTAAAATAAAATATATAAAAACTTAAGAAAACGAAGGAGGAGGAGAAACAATTAAAAGCTAAACTTGAAGTCGCTGCTGTACGAGTAAACTACAAAACTTCGGGCTTCTTTCTTAATTACATACATACATCAGTGTGTACATATACGTATGTGCATTCATATCGCACATGGATGCTTGTGTATTTTACATAGCACAATTGCATAAAAAATAACAATCGCAACTTGTTGTTGGTGTAATTGTAATTGGCTAAATAAACCAGCTCCAAGTGTTTTCCAAGTGATGTGATTGGAACTTATTGATATAGGCACATAAATATGTACATATGTACAAATAGATGTATAAATTTATATGTACCATATACATATATAACATGTAAGGGTTCATATCGACAGATGGAGGCTAATATGTATATACAAACATATGTACATACCATAAGTGAATGTCGTATATTTGAGCAGATAGCACATAAAAACTTTACATACATACATACTCATGTGTAAGCATATATGTACATATACATATGTATGTATGTTTGTATGCAGTAAGTAGGAAACACATCGAATGACCATAACCCGAACAATTTCAATTGCATCTGTTATGTCTCGTACGCACAGTTTACGACTTAAACATAAAGAATTGCAGCTTTTACTTACATACATACATACATATATGTGTGTACATACCTACATATGTATTTATTATTATTATTTGTTTCATTTTGTTGTTCTTACATTAATTCAAGTGACATTTCTGTGGGTTAACGCACTGCGATTCGATTCGTAGCGAAGCCAAGTCAAGTGGAGCCGAGCTTCCACTTTTAGATAATGAACATGAGCCCGGCTTCCGCGCATTCGAACAGCGCGCCGCTGAATTGCATACTGAATTGTGCATTTATACGGCTAGGAAGAGAGTGGGAGATAGGGGGAGGGGTTGTGTTTGAGTATTTATTTTAATGTGCGCATAAATATTATTCTTGCATGAATATATATGTATGTATGCATTGATGGATATATAGATATTTATGTATGTAGAAAGGCATGCATTATACGCTTTGTAACTGCTGAAGCGATTTTCGGCCGAGCTCCTCCTCCAATTTGTGGTTTTGCGTCTTGATGTTTTTCCAACAAATGGAGGGACCTACAGTTTATACTAAGCCGCCTCCGAACGGCTGATGGTTTTTTTTACGAGGAGCCTTTTCATGTCCGAAATACACTCGGAGGGGTGGACATTCCCTGCCAAGGAGCGACCGCAATTAGAAAATTTTTTAATTAAATTAATTGTCCATATCTTTTGGATGTTGCTGGCACTGGGATATGAACCCGAGCCTTCCGAATGTCAGTACGCAATACTAACCACTCGGCTACGGCGGCCTTCATATATGTAGATATGTATATACATATGTATGTACATGTGCACTTTATATTGTTTTTCATCGTTTATTTAACGTTTTTATGATCATTTCCTAATTGAATGGATTTAGTGAAGTGCAATCAAATTTTTTTTAAATGCATTTTTAATTTTACTACGAAAAACTCCATACAAACACAAACAAATCCAATGCAAAATGAAGAGGAATCATCACATATGGGATTTGTCACTTTTTAATAAGAATTTCTTGTTTTTCTCCACTTACATACACGTATGCCTTGGCGTTTAAGTTTTAATTGATTTACTGTATTCAAAATCATTAATAATTTTGAGCTAAGAAATGAGTTATCTGCTTGAAATTTCTATGAGAAACCGTTTAACATGGTTGCAAAAATCGAAGATTCGTGTTTTTTGAGACGTGTGCTTTTCCTTGAAGCAACACTTTTTTCGGATTTGGTTTTTTGACAGCTTTTACTTGATTCGTACCCAGTTTCATAATAAACAAACTTACTATGGAGCGGAAGAATCTTTGCAAATCGTGCATGTTTATTACCAAACCAATGGTTCAGCTCGTACTACGAATCCCAAGAAAGTTTTGTTCAGCAAAGAAGCTCAATTTTAATAATAGTATTTGCTACGCTAATAAATAACATTGTCTCATCGTTTTTGTAATAGGTTTTAACAATTTTAATCTGGCTTAATGCGGTTGTTAATCCATCCATTTTCATAAAAGCCTGACTTTGGGCAAAAATAAAACATTTTGTGTTTGACAGATGTCAAAATACTGCTTAGCTATTCTTGTTAATCTATCGGTCACAATAGCTCGGTGGGTTGTGACGCAAGCTATAGGTCGAAAAGTCCCAACTAATTTTATTACTGGCTAAAGACGTTGCGACGTCCAAATAATTTTTGATTGAAAATTTGCTGAAAAATGAATTTTGCGTTTTAGTTTTGAATAACCATAAGACAATCATTTATTTGTAATTTTTATTTAAAAAAAGTGCTTAATTTCTCTTTAAAATTTATATTGAAAATTTCTTAAGGGGGGAGACTCATGTAAAATTTTCAAAAAATCGATTTTTTTTTCGATATTCTGAAAGTATACTATGTTGAGCGTGTACTGACGAGCCGGAAAAAAATCTCGAATATTTACAAAGTTATAGCTAATACAGTGGAGCGGGCCGTACTGAACTGTACTGTGTACTGAAACTTTAAACGCGATTATCTCGAAACTACTTTTTGAAAAACTGCTCGTGTTGTAGCTCAAAAAATTATTGACCGATTTGTTTGAAATTTGATGATCAGGTTTTTTTGATTGATTATTTATTTTTTTGGGGTCAAAAGGGTCAAAAAAATAGCTCAAAATCGTAACTTTTTTTTAAGGCTGATTTTATATTGGATTTTATCCTTTTCTGTTTAATTTTATAGGTTTATCCTTTCCGTTTATAAGTCCTGAAAAAAAAATTTTTTTTTTGGTGTTTCAGATCAACGGTTGATGAGTGACAAATGGAGCAGTTTTGGACCTCGCGTTAGAGGCAGCCTACAAGACATCATGCTGAGCCACCATTTTGAATTTAAAAAAAAAAAATTTTTTTTGTAATCTTAAAATGTTAAATAAAGTTGTGTTAAAAGTTCTAAACAATTAAATTATTTTATCACTGTAAAAAAAAATATTAAAAAATAACCGATTTCGAGGCATTTACATGAGTCTCCCCCCTTAAGCAGTTACAAAATTATAGATTTTTTTAACCTTCGAGAAACTACACAGAATTTATATGTAGTACAAGTACATGTATGTATGGTATATATACAAATATTATATAAATGTACATACATACATGGTGAAGTCAGCATCGAAGTAAAAACAAATTCCGATTTTCGGTTTAAGGTTTCGATTCAAAATCAATTATTACTAGTGCAGTATTTGTTCCACTGTGCGTGTTCCTCCCTTTTTACTTTAACCTTTTAATTTGATTGATGGCTTAAAAATCGAAATTGGGAGATAATTTCAAAATGAAGAAACAGAGACATGTAATCAGAGCGACAAATGCAATATTTTTAAAAGCGCTGACAGTTCATTGCTAAACTGTAAAAAGTAGACACCCATGAGTTTGTGTATATACTGTATGTAAATATGTATACGTACGTGTATGTATATTTATGTTCTAAAAAACAATACAGATAACAACAAAATAAAAACACAAGCAATACTAACTGTTCTTATCAAGAATGATAACTGACTATTTGAGACACCATCGGTTTTCATTAACCGATTTGATATTTGTTTATATAAATTTACATTAAATATGAAATATGTTTTTTTGCCTTGACTAGCGATAAATGAAGCTATCATAAATATAGGCATAAAAAAATAAATATTTGTGAACTTAAATCTGAGATACTGACCAAAAATAATAAAAAATTGTCAAAAAATTACCATTTTTGTGCTTTTGAAGCCGAAAATATTTTATTTTTTCGTCTATTCAATACCAACAACTTTGCTTCAGATGCTACAACAATATGCCGTAATTTTGAAGAGAAACGCTCTCATATCCCTTCTTATGTGAGTTAAGAATGCAAAACGAATGATGCAAAAATTCAAGTTTTGACGTCGACATTAAACTTCTGATCGTGAAAGTCTTGTCGTAAATTTAGTGGTACATAGTGATTTTAGCCAATTTCAATTCTCAAAAACTTACAAAAAAAACTGGTGCAGATTTAGGGGTAACAAGTACTAAATAATTAATTGCGTTACTGTAACGAAATTTTCCAACAAATAGGATCAATAAATACGCGTGTTACTTTAAAAATTAGAGGAATGTGAACCCTTTTCAAGGAGTTAGGTGGTTATCGATGGTATATGCATGAGCACATATCCACTCTCTTACAAGTACTTGTAAGTGCATATAATAATGAGCAAGAGCCGAATTTCTTTATATGTACTCGTATATGCATATTCCAGGCAATCGGTCGTCACCGAGTAGAATGCAATATAAGGCGATTACAACAAAAAATAAAAAATGCGTTCATTTGTGTAATTAAAAAGATTTTAATGCACAAAAAGTCATTGCAAATCGGCGCCAGCCAGTGAGTCAAGATAAAGCTGGCAATTTTCATTTGTTGCATGCGGCATGTGGCTTGCCGCACATACGCAAGAAACTATCCACATCCAATACTTCTGGGCCAGCAACGTTCAGTGCAGCCAGCGGTTTTTAGACTTTCCCTATTTCGAGTTTAATGAGAGTGAAGATTGAAAAAGTCTGAGCGAGTGCAGGGTGAGAAGGCTGCGTTGTTAAAAATCCCTTAAATTATTTTTAATTTCTTGCTTGTGTCGCTTCGCTAGTACCCTGCAAAGAATTTCGGGCCATATGGTCAGTCCATTGAAATAGTCCAATAGGTACTCCTCCGTAGTGTACTTTTGGATCAACTAACGTTTCGCTGCAACTCCGTTGTTAGCCGATGATTGCTCGTATTTTAACGATCGCAATTACTAAAGGACGGCGGCCGCGGTAGCCGAGTGGTTAGCATTGCGTACTGCCAGTCGGAAGACTCGGGTTCAAATCCTGGTGTCGTACTCACATTAAATAAAAAATTAGCTAAATTTTCTAGTTGCGGTCGCTGCTCGGCAGGGAATGTCAACCCTACCGACTGTATTTCTGACATAAAAATAAAAAAAGCTCCTCATAAAAAAAAAAAATCATTCATATATATTCCATAATATAACCCAATGTATGTACTCCATGAGGAGGTGGAGTATATGGTCAAGCCCTAGGACATCGCAATATTAATTCGATCAAATTTTCTGTACGGATTGTGATTACTTTTGGAATACTTTATCATCCGTGTCGAGTAGTAGCGCTTTTTGCTGGGTACCATTTAGCGTCACTCGTGGTGTACATACGTACAAACTGCCGCGATTTTTGTTCACTTTCCCGGTGCGGTGTGCACAAAAAGCCGCGTATGTGCATATGCTCCATGCTCGCTTAACTCCCGCCATTCTATGGCTTTTATTAAATTTTCTGGCGTTTAAATTCAATGGAACGTATTGCTTGGCATCAAAATGGGTGCGATGGTGCAAACTGGGGCAGCACATGCTGAACTCCGGACTACTGGCGTCGCGCTGAAACCCTGACATGGCGTGTCCGGCCTGTTTTCGACTCTACAGCTGGCGGCATGTCACAGTCGTGCGCATAGTTAGCATGCAGCAGGTTTGGCCGGTTGCAAGGCCAGGTTGCAATTGGACTTGTCGTTATGGCTGTTGTGTGGCTGAAGCTGTGGCTCAGGTTGAGGTTGAAGTTCGTTGTGGGCGTTCGATAATGTGCCGGTTTTGCAGTTTTGCTCTCGTGGGAAACGGACATTTTTCGCTCGCTTGTTCAGGCGCCATCGTCAACACAAATGCGGCTTTAAGAACAGCCATGTGCGTACATGCATTATACACCTAGGTATACACAAATGTCTGAATGAATGTAGGCATGTAAATGGAAATGAATGAAGATTGTGATTATAAAATGGCCCTAGTTTCGGAATCAAAACCGTTTTTGAATTGCATACGTTGTGCTTGTCTTTTGAACAGATTTTCATGACTTGACTTTCAATTTCAATTGCTAAACTAAATATTTAATTATTTATTATGTAATTAAATTTCTGGCAACCGTTAAGCAAGTGTTATAAATGTAATAGCTCTGACTTTTATTAAACTGACAAGAAGTGGAAAGAGGGGGATGATTCAACAATTATAAATGATAGAAATATACGTATGCACATATTATATATGAGAACTTCTTTGGAACGTAATTTGAACTATTTTATCGCTTAAAAGGCCTCAAGCATTCTCTGGCAATATAATTTTCCGTTTGCATCAACTTCTTCATTATTCGAATAAACGACGAAAATATTATTTTAACATTAGAATATTCTATATTAATCGAATACTTTCAAAAGACAAGCAAGCCTCTTTTCATTAAATGTTAATTTTGTATTTATTAAGAAAACCTCGTCTTGAATCTACAGTTGATCTAGGTATATTTTAGAGGCATTGACTGCTGACCAGAGACGTCATCACGCAATCTTTAAGAACTAAATTGATGACAAATGCAGAATATGAACGATGTGTGTATGTAGTTGTACGAATAAATGAATGTATATATGTTATATTGACGGCGGTTGTAATTTGCGGCCACTTAAAGAATGAATGATTCGTACTTTTAGGGTTCAAGTATTGATTGAAAATGCCAATTTTTTTTCATTAGACAGTTTACTCAATTACAAGCAGTATATATTTTTAATAATGCAATTAGAATTTTGATTCGGTAAATAGTTTTCAATGCCGACTGTTTATTGTAATTTAATAGATGAATTTTTAATATTTCCCTTTTGCATATAATCCGTTCGAAAAAATGTATGATTGGATTTATACGGTTATTGCTTCTGATCAACTTGCTCTTGTATGTTTCTTAGTGCCGCCGTAGAAAAATGTTTTTAATTTTTCTCTTTTTATTAATATGAAAGCGTCGGCTTGCTATTTCCTGCCTTCCACATTTTTCACACTTTCGAAATGCTAAATTTTTATGCTATTTTTTCTCATTAATTTTCACTATTGGCTTAGGATTATTGAATCATTGATGCTTACTTGATATTAAAAACATACATACACATATGGATATTCCGCAGTATTTCCGGCAAACTTCAAACGACACCAGATGCAAAAACATACGTTTTAAAGAATTGACTCAATTTCCTATGACAACTACATATGTAGTATTGCCATTGGCATGCAACTATCATCAGGAAGCCTAAAAGGTTTTTTTCAAGGATTTTCCATTGCTCTAAAACATTCAATTAAGTATTTAAAAAGGATATGGAAAATTTTCTTTGAGATTCTAAGTTAAATGATAAAAAATATAGTGTTTCCTAAAATATTTCCCTTTGAGTCATTGAGACCGTCAACGAAGCCTTTCTGACCAAAAAGCGTTTTGCGGGAGTTGATATTATATCTATTTATGAGTTCAAGCAGTCAGTCCACTCTTACCTCGTTAGGATTAACACTCTTATTTTGGAGGCCAGCATTAACCCCTTGGTTTCCAATATGTGCTGCTTTAGACGGAGTTAGTAGTCGAAAATCAATATTCTCTCACAACAAACAAGGAACAAACTCTACAAGATGTTGATAATTCCAGTCCCACTTTATGATCTGTAGATAACGACGGCATCGGATGGGTTATTTGTATATTTTTTGCCAAGCTGTACGATCCAAAGTTTTTGTTTAACTGACGGTTATTTGTAAGATTATAAAAAAGTGGGATATTCTCAAATACGCATATAACAGAAATGCTAAACTAACCAAACGTCGCCATTTTGTTTTACCAATATGAAAATTAAACTTCCATATATTAACTTCAATATTAACGTTTAATATCATCTGTCAACATTTGCGAAATAAGATTTAATTTGACAACTGCTTTAACGGTAACATCCCGAAATGCTTCAATAAAATCTAGCTAGGTGGATAAAAACTTCCATAGCCGACTTAAAAAGATGTAGGTCTTTTCTTTTATAGCATAAGCGTAAGGGTGTACCATAAATTCTTGGAATACAGTGCTTGCTAAAACTAAAGCACTCCCTTCAACGTGTTTCAATTAAAGCTAAATTACCTAATGAAATAACTCGAAATACTGCCACAGTGTGTACTAAACCCTGTGTTTCTATATTTATAAAGTATAACAATAAGTGTACAGAATTTGACTTTTAATTAAATAAGATTGAAAACTGGCTGGTCAAAACTAAAGCATCTCCTTTAATAGTGGAAATATAAATCCATTGTTAAAAATTTTGTACTGCATTTATGACTTTTTCTGACTTCAGTACATCCGTTTAACATCAAAGAAATCTGTTTACTAATAAATCCCGGGAATACACGTATGTTGAATCAGGTTTCTTTGACCACCTCAATCAGTACATCATTCTTTTCACAATTTACTATATGAATTTTCGAAATCATAATCTTCAAAAGGTTCTCAATCAGATTAAAATCGAAATGTTAAGCGAGCCAATTTAATTACTTTAAGAATTTTAGTGTTTTTATAGGTTCGTTATTCTTGGGTTCGTGGGTATCCATTTTAGTGGCATTTCTTAAAAATATGGCATCTTTACACTTTTGAAAATATTTGTGTAGCTTAATAAGTTCAGTATTCGCTCTATTCGATAAATCATGCCGATTTGATGGCAATAGAAGTTACTGATAGCTACCATACTTTGCTAGGGATATTTTAGGCTTCTTACTCAGTTTATTCCATCTAAATTCATCAAACTATTCTTCCAATCGTGAGAAATAATACAGTTTTCCCTTTTTGAACTGCTCAGGTGAGAAGTAATAAGGCCAAAGTAATCCCACGTTTTGCTGGGTAACTATAAAAATATGTAGAATAATCTGTTTTAGTAGGAAGAATAATGAACCCCTTAGATTACATAAAACATTTTCAAATGATATAAGATCGAGTGGTAAATCTCACAAAAGTGGGAATTTCAACAGGACTACAACATCAAACCTATTCCTTGGCACTGTAAAATCTGGTGTACTACATACCACCGCATTTTTTCTACAAATCGAAACGGCGAATAAGTAATGTTCGCCACTATCTGAATATAGCTCCACCTTAGCAGTTTAGAATTTATTATATTCAGTTGCATTGCATTCATGTTCTCTGCCATATTTGGAATATTTAATTCTTCATTGTTGCTACTATTATGGCTTTGTCCTTTTGCTTTATGGGTTTATACCTTTCATGAAATGAGGCATACATGGACATACATACATACATCTGGCAACATCAAAATTTTTCCACACTAAAATCTTTTGGTTATTGAGCTAAATGTCTGTCAAAAACTATATACTGGTATGAGTTTTAAAAGAAGATATAGTATGTATGTATGTATATGTATATAATATTTGAAAATATCTAACTTTTTCAACTATAAAATTAATGTTTTTAACTTGATAAAGTATGCAAGTAACTAAACATGATGAAAGGTATACTTAAGCCATCAGTATTACTGAAAACATACAAACACACATACGCATATATGTATGTATATGTTTTTGTTGGTCTTTTGTTAGATACTCGTAATTTCTTGCTTTCTTGTAAATGCCTTTTAAGGAGAAGTGCATTTTAAAACTATACGTGTACTACGATGACACTTGGTGGTTCTTTTATAGGAAGACACATTCCAGTTCCACTTTTAACTTTTTATTTATTTTGCGTCTGAAATAAATAGAGAATATACCGTAGAGCCAGTACGTATGTGTTTGGATAATAAAATAGCAGACTTTAAAATAATCTGAGCTTACAGTAAATCGGAATCAAGGCGAATTTATAGAAGATGAAGTTGTCATATCATATAATTGCTTGTTCTTTCTTCCATTTCAACAAATTACACAAACAAAATACATAAACTTTTTGTTATTGTGTTCTTACTACTAATTTGTTTTGATCGCAATTTTATAAATTATAAATTAATAAATTATAAACATAATTTCTTCAGCAGAGTTCGACAAGGCTCCCTGAATAGGAGAGACGTTTTTACTAGAAGCGCAGTTTATTTGAAACATTTTATTCGGAGGTCTTTGTATCTGATGCATATCTAATAATTGTACGTTTTTTTAAACTAAAATACCAATACAATAAAAATACTGTATTGTTCGAATGCTATTGAAGACTCGAATTGATTAATGCAGGACGAATTTGTAAAGGCCTTGGCCTAATGCGAACTGACCTTGACTTGTCTCATTTTGAATGTTTGTATGACTAAATGGGTGATAAACAATTAGTTGGATCGTAAATTGAAGAAAAGAAACAGAGATGTTGACTAAAAACAGTGAAAATATTTTACAAATTCTTTGTTTAATAATAAAAATGTGTAAGTTGAAATGAAATTGATACATTTTGCGCAAAGCGACAAACTTGGTTGAAATACCATATATAATATATTCTCAAACGCCCTATAAAATAGAATAAATATCTATTAGAAATTTTGAAGTACATTCGGCATCTCTTCAGTTCTCGCAGCAAAGCAAGTAAAGCCAGTTTAAACAACCCTTCTTGAGGATAGAGAAATTGTTCGGATTCCTTTTAAACCTTCACTCACAATAATGTCCAGGCCAAACCGGAATTAAAGCAGATGAGTAGACTACTGCTGAAATATATGAATATAAATAATATATTTAAGCGACTCGGCGAAAGAAAAAATTAAGATAAAATAAAAAAGTCAGTGAGGGTGGGGGAGGAAGTTTTAAAAATGTGGGAGGTGTTTTCATAGCATGCCAGTGGACCACTAATTAAAATAGAGAGATTTCTGCGCATTTATTTATCTATTAACTATGTGAAATCGTTGTTAAAGAGTGATTACCACAAGAAAAAATTCCACTTCCTAGGAAAGGTAAGAACCCTATCGTGACGAATTAATTGAATCACATTTCGCTTAATGTAAGCACGAAGTGATTAACACTTGTGAATGAATCATTCGAAAGTAAGCACAAAGACTTGTCCGAAAACCGCAACACGACCAACAATACGTAAACGATTCATGAATGGCTTTGTGGTGGGAATTCCCAGTATATTAAATGAAATTCTTAGGATATACTAAAGTATGATTAACAAAAAAAAAAAAAAATAAATAAAATGATATGCGAAAAGTTAGTTATGGTATTTGTGTTTGATGCATATTTTAACAAATAAATACACTAGATGGAGTTGACTTTCCTGCCGGCCACGCGTTGCTGTTGCTGAATGACTTAAGAAGAATTTGAAAAACAAAATTTAACACAAATTAACATTATATTTTTATAACATTTATTTAATAAATACTTTAAATATTTTTATTATATATTCTCTAAATATCTTTAATCGTTTCGGGTCCTCCTTGAAACTTTCCTGTTACAAAGTTGCTTCAATAACGTTTCCAGTGATTCTTTTGATTACCAAACGTGTACCGTTGCATAGTTTAGGAGAGTTTAAATTACGCCGTAGAATAATCGGTGATCCAATTTTCAATCGAGGATTGTGTGGTCTCATTCCTGATATGTCTAAAGAATTTAAAAATTCAATTGAGAAATTCACTGCCTCGTCTTCTTCTACAGTAGCATCGATAGACTTAAATGACATTGTATCTGTTAGTTAATCGGATCAACATCAAAGCATTTTTCGCTGCCAAAATTGCACGATTACTACGCCAGTCATGATTTAAATAGTTATTTCTTATGTCTGGGAAGACACTTTCAATTAGTTCATGTTTAGTTTGAACGACAGTACAGAAATTATCTGGCAATCTAATATGTTGAGTATCTTGATGAAATTCTATTTCACCGTTTCCACGATCCAGTAATTGAATTGAAAATAGAAAATTATTGTGCTGTTGGATCATTTTGGAGTTGTACTCGCATGTTTTTTGCCAGTCTGAGTGTTTCAAAATTTCTCCATAAAATTGATTGTTTTAGACTTGCATTAATTTATCTGCAAAAGTAGAGCGAGAAATAATTGGCAACGTTGGCCGGAAATCACCAGATAGTAATAAAATAGTACCACCGAAAAGTTTGTCACATGCCTTGTTTGGCATCAACAGCCAACATAATTCGATTGCATATGTTTTTCTGCTCGTCAGTTAATAATGGTTCATTATTAGTTACAAATGTATTTAAATCACGATTATTATATTGTTCTTCTCGTTGCAAATCACTATTTACTAAGTCTGTAGCTGGGCGTTTAGGAGATGGATTACCATAATGACTAAGAGGTAAATTTGAGATCATAATACATAAATCTTCAATCATTATTAATGCATCGTTATATATATGTATCTTGTGTGAAGTCTAAGTTTGGAGAGTCGTTTATTTGCTTATGTCGGTAGAGTATATTTTCAGTCATGTAGTTGTTATATTTTTGCCACAAAATAGATGACTGTGTGGAAAACATGTCGGAAAAATAATGAAAAATAGTTGACGAATATTACTCGGCGACAGCAACCTCTCTTATGAGAGCGCCATGTAAATGACGGGACGGTTGTCCCGCAGAAACCAGCGGCGATTTGATTTTCTCCGTAACAGCGGTCTAGCTTGATGCTCGCTGTTGTACAAGGTTGCAAGTATAGTCTTTTTTTAAAGGAATATTGAATAAACTATGAAAATACGTAGTTTTTTTTTAAATAAATGAAAACTGAATTCGTAATTAATTATTTACTACCATATAGATCATTTATATTTGATCGGCGTTTATATTCAAACATATGAATTATGAAATTCGTTGGCGAAAGTTATAATGGCAGCTGGCAACATTTCGTCGCTGTCAGCAGCGTCGATAATTCGTATATGCATATCGCTCAATCTTTACTTGATTTAGCATGTACACAGACGAACAGATGCCAGATAGGCATGTTTGCAAAAAATTTCTTTACCATTCCAGATTATTATGTTATTAATTTTTACTCTTGATTTATTTAAATTTAAAAGGAGAGAGAAAAGTAAACATTTTTATTTAAAATGTACGATATCCTGAGTTTGTGCTCGAAGGGTTTCGGCTAATGAACGATGTACAAGTGTACGAGTAAGTGCTGTTGAAATGATCAAAATCATCGAAAAAAATGTTTTACTTTGAACTCTAGTTGCTACCAAGCTATGCACAGAAGCTTCGTTTGTAGTGATTCATGATATCGGTAACCACGATCGGCAAGACAAAAAGGTCAATAAAGTTTTTCTCAAAGCGTCATGATTGATAGATGATGAGCCACTTAGAGTTTCAAAATCGTTTTTAAAAATGTCATCACTACTCGCACAGTTTATCTGTGGTTATAGAAAATAAGCTTCTCATCCTTCACATTCTAGTCTCTCTTAGGTCTAATCAGAGGTTATTCAGGTTGAATTTAAGAATTTTATCTCGCTCAGTAAAAATACTTATTGGCTATCATAGATTTTTATATCAGATTATAAGTTAAAAACTGTTTGAATCAAACGCTGGAATTTTTTTTTAAGTTCTCAAACCCTCTTGAGCAAAATTAACTGAAACCTTTGATTCCAAAGACAAATTACTTAAATCATTTTAAATGTATTGTGAGACAACTTGTTATATAATATAATATAAATGCTTCGGATAATTTTGCGAATATCCTGCATGAAAGGTTATTGACCTTTACTCGCGAATGCTATGATTTATCTTCCACAGATTTCATTAAAATTTTTAAGGATACAAGGATAAGAATTAATACATTTGTAACATTTTTATATAGAAATGATCGATTACATTTAACGATTCATTTAAAAGCATATAATTTCTGTTAGTAGAAGATTTCATTGATATAACGGCTAAAATGATACACAAGTTGTTCAGTTGAATATTTAGCTCACAACAAGTACTCTCGTGTGCAGAAACAAACCCATGCAACGATGAGAACCTGTTGTGTTCGAAGTAGTGAATGAAAACGAACAAAATGACGATCAACGTAAAACTATTAATTGTTGCATCATAAACAAAAAGTCATGAAAACCGGTACAAAAACTGTTGGTGCTTAATTTTTTCCATAATATTGCTTACTTGTACATATGTAATATGAATGAAAATACTGATAGGTGTATGTAACAGCTGTTAGTTTCAACAAAGTTGGTTAACGCCATAAACTAGTTTCTGAATGTTTGGAATTTTCGATAATTTTCTTATTTCTAATCATTAATCAGAAAAAAATCTGTTTAAAAGTGTAAGTATATACGGTTTTGGATCTAGGAAATCAAAAGGTGTTTCTATTGTAATTTATGACATTAAATCCGAATCTCCACTCCGTTTTTAGGGCTGATTTTAGTTTTTGGTATAGTCAATAACTAAATTTTTTATGATTTTTGATATTAATGGCAATGTTATTAAATTAAAAGTAACAAATCAAACCTTAGAAGAGTTGAAACTGAGTCTTTTGCATTGCTTGGGATTTTTCACGTTTTAGAGTCCAATGGTAGACGTTCATTATGCCTTCATCACGAAATCCTTTGTACCGTTTTTCTTGGTGGCGCAGCCTTCAGTCTATTTGGAATTATTAACCGAAAAACGTCAACTACTTCAATCATACTGTGTATTCATTGCATTTAATTAACCATTAATGTGGTCACAGAAACTTAGCAACTCTGAAAACTTTCTGGAAAGATCAAAATGGAATTGGTTTCACTGTTCGGACGTGATCAAATTGAAGCTTACAGGATATTTTCAATTATTTCTGGACAAACTAGCAATTATTATCTTGACTTATGAAGGTCTGCTATATCGAAACCCTCGCAGTGCAGATACGCATGTTTGAGCGCATTTGTTGTTATTTTCCCACTTAAAATTACTTGTCAATCTATTAACAGTCGATATCGTAGCTCAACGGTGCCATCACTAAAAAGATATTTCCAATTTTAAGGATGCCTTCTAATCCAAATCGAAAAGTTACTGCAGTATGACCTCAAATGCTTCACCTATTCCATCTTTGAGGTCTTGAATTAACGTTAATCATCCCTCGATAGCGCAATCCATTCACCATAACTGTTACTCCAACCTCATTTTCGAAAATGTAAGGTCCAAAGACCCCGAAGGACCATAAACCGCACCAAACAGTTACACGTTGAGGATGGAGAGGCTTTTCAACAATAAATTTTGGGTTTTTCGAGCCCCAGATGCGAAAGTTTTGCTTATTGACGTAGTCAGCGTAGTGGAAATAGGCCTCATTTGTCAAGATGATTTTTCGATGAAATTTGGAATCATTTTCATGCATTTCAAGGACGCAATCAGCAAAGACACAACGTTGTTTATGATCGGCCGGCTTGAGTTCTTGTGTTAACTGACATTTATAAGCCTTAAGACTGAATTGTTTATGCAAAATACGGAGTAATGGTGTTTGAGGCTATTCAAAATAACACCTTTTACTGGAAACCCTTTTATTTAAAGAAAACCGCCTGTTAGAATTTGTATTACAATAAGTTTTCACAAATGTATGAGATATTGATGGCACACAATTTTGTATAATTTTACAAAACAAATTGGGCGGCCGAAATAGGTGAGTGGTCAGTGTGTCTTCCCATGGAGAAGGCCCAGTGTTCGAGCTTTGGTTTGATCAACATCAATTATTATTATAGTTATCACTTCTGCCAGCCTTTTTTTCATTCTAAGGAGCAGAGCAAAATCATAGCTTCTTCTTGAAAATTTTGACCAATAACTTTAACAACAAAGTGTTATTTTGGGAAAACGTGTTTTTGAAATAAAATAATAATCAAATGGACCTTAAAAATTTTTTGGAACAAAAAACGTTTTACAGGTTGCTTCAAGATTATAAGTAACTTTCCGCTGACTTTAGAAATAAGGAAGAAACAAGGAAGAAGATGTTCCCTGGAACTTTTCCCCATATGTTTTTACTCATCTATAACCAGTAGAAACGCCACTGGCACAAAATGTAAGATTTCGTTACTTGTCAATTGTATACTAAAAATAAACACCAATTCGGAATCAACTGAAAATAATGTATGCTTTTAAAATAAATTTTCATAAAAATAATCAATTCATTTCGTATATTTTTTTTTACTAATGGATGGACTTATAGCCAACGAATAAAGGCATATCGCCGCCACGTAAGGAAGTGAGCCAAATTAGCAACACTACATATGATGACAAAAAACCGAATGATTTTTTTTATTAATTCTAAGTTATGTTTACAGTAGATCTATTGAAGTGTCTTATGGCTTTGAAACGCATCTAATAGTAGTTCTGAAACTTTTTGCGAATACATACATATATGTATATGTTACATATTTACAAGTATATACAATACATATACATATATATGGCCTACTACTACTCCTAACTGGTACCTACTCATAACTTTTATCGATATGGCACAGAATACGCACATTTAGATGCAATCAAAATATCTGTGACTTTTTAATATATAACTTTTTATACACTTAACAGAAGTGGTTGAGTTCGCTTTGCAGGGTGAATGGCGGAATCACAGCAATCTCACTCACTAAACATCTTCATTGCCCACTAAGGTACTTGCACTTACTTGGCCATCAAAGATCAAGTATTTTTGATGAAGACTTCGTATACTTCAGTTTCTGCACCTGTGCCGACAGCAAGCAACTTTAATGCGCCACAAAGTGCCCTCAAGCACAACTGGCAACTGAATGCTACCAGGGACACGGTATGAGTTCAGCAGCAGTTTCAACCTTTCAAACATTTCTCCACTTTAGTATACATATATGTATGCATGTATGTATGTATATATTGTAAGCGAACATTAGCATACGTATTATAAGAACGCATATGAGAGCGTGTGGCAAGTTGACATTGTCGCATGTTGCAAGTGCGACTTGATGGGACAGCTGATAGTCGCTTGGAAAACTTTGACAATAATGTGACCGAACCCCTGCATATAGCATATAAATACTTATGGTTCGCTCTTACAACTTCACCTGCGGCTTGCAGTACACATCAGCACACTTTAACGCGCTCGTCTGTGGATATGAGCAAAAGGAAGCGACCACTTCAGCGTCTACTCAAAAAGCTGGGCAAATGTGAAGTATTGCAGAGAGTAAGACTGCTTTTCGAACTAGCTGCAAGATTTCGAGATACAACACAGACACACATTGAGTGTACTTGAGACCTCACACTTTCCTCTTCCCGCATCGCTTGTACGATTTTTATATTTTTTGCCAATAAAATGTAAATATGAGAGGACAGATGAGAAAACTTTCTGGCAGTATGCCAAGAACATTCGAGCATTCGAACTATGATGCATTGATCATTGAAGGAGGCAACCGCCGGATTTCCCTGATGAAGAGTTGGCAAGGCATTCGCTTCTAATGGCGGAAGTGGAGGGAGCGCAAACAGATGTTTCCATTTTCATCAATTTGTTCACATACGTAGATGTACTCAGTTGTTACATATAATCACACATACCTGGACAGCAGACAGGGTCAATCTGCGGCACAGCAACAGCGCGAACATACATACGTGTAGGTAACTGTGTATTCAGACAAACAGTATTCACAATTAATATTCGTGCGCCCAAAATATTCCTCTAATACTATTGTACAATAAAATATGGTTTTGAATTAATACACGAGAAGGGATTTTTTTGGGTTAGACTTCGTTATTTTGGCTGGCTGTTACGTCTTATATAGACCTTTTGCTCATTGTAGTGCCAGATTTAAATCTAGGTAAAGTAGTCCTCGCAGAGAACGTCAACATTTTAAAACTAGATCCAGTTATCTAAACAGCAATGCGAAAATGCCAGAGGAGGGCTTACAACGTCTCACTTATGCCGGTCATTCGAGTAATATTCCAAGAATCGAGAAAACAGAGGAGCTCTGAAATACTGAAAACCGACACTTGCCTTCCAGATAGCATAATTAGTGTTGCTAGAATTTTTCCAGCCATACAGCTAAATGGACCAAAAATTAATGCTACAAAGAGCCCAAAAATTTCCTAACTGAAGCTAAAAGTTAATATCACACAAATCAAAACTTATTAGGAAACTAGATTTTCCCTGCAAAGAGTCTATATTTAAAATATTAAATAAATCGAATATAAAATGCGATTTTTCGGTGTCTTCACGTTTAGTTTAATACACATTCGTTTTGGCTTTATCACAAAATTGTATTGAAGGTTTTTATAATCCAAGCATTTTTATCCAATACCAATTTAGGCTGGCCGAAATTGAAATAAGGCTCTATCAGGGGGGAAAAAATGGAGTCTTAAATTATTTCATTGCTGCATTAGGTTCGACTTTTTTGACTTTTCTTCTATGTACCGGTTCTCCGTCTGAGCGGTCTCTTAATTTCTACTAGCTTAAAGTTCTGTTCGGTTTATAGTTCGGAGACCCTATGTGTACGAATATGAATTATACATACTGTAGATGAATACGAGTAGTAAACACGATAAACAGTGGTATACGTATGTGGACGAAAGCAACACAGCCGGCGTGTTAATTGACTCCTTGGGGGACGCCGACTGCAACTATTCCTGGGGTGGCGTGTCTGTATGTAGTCGATGCGTATGGAAATGTAGAGGATCGCTACCGTGCCGCTCTGACAGTGCAATAAATTTGCATTTAATTGGCGACATGGGTGTCGCCGCTGACCGCTTATCGCCTGCTGACTCTGCTGCTGATATCAAACAAATCTTTGCCATCACCAGTGGTGAAGATTGTGTTGGCGTTGATGAGGCGAGAGCACGATGTGACTGGCTCGAATTGTGCGTAGTTTTTAATTGAAAACTGCAAAAAACAAAACAAAGAGAAAGGTGACTGCATTCACCGTGTCGCTGACGTGTTTATGCCTTGAAACTGGCAATTTATTTATATTGAACGAACTCGAATCGGAAATAAGTGCATGCGCAAAGGTGTCAATGTGTGTGTCCAGGTTTTGCCTTACGGAAATCGAAACGGCTCAAAGTAGCATATTCTGTTTACGCATTTTATGATAGGGTACATAGGTATGGTTGATTCGTCCACTGATCTGCTGTCACAATTTCTTGATATTTTTTGAAGCACAAAATGAGATTAATGCCAAAGTTGCCTTAGACTAGCTTATGGCTCTTTTGTGAGACCGCTTTATCGTTAAAATAAAAGGTGGCGCCTATTTTACGATAGCAGTCCGCCTTACCTATTCAACTTTGTTAGAATGGACAATCGTTTGCGACCGAGATTTTGAGCATGAGTAACGCGATGGATCTAAATGAGCTTATTCGGAAAGTAACTGTATAGAAATACAAGCAATAAAAACGCTGAATGAAAAACATTTACCTGTTACACGCACTTACCTCTCATTTACTATTGAGAAATTATAATTTAAATATTATGCTGATATCAAAAAAAAAAAAAAGAAAACAAAATCTTCCATATACTTTATATAAGAAAGAAAAATTAATTTTTTTTTTACTTTTTAATTGGCGTTGCAATAATTAAACCAAATTCCAACTCCGATTTCGCAAGGCTAATTTAACTTTTGGATTAAAATATTACTTCTATTCGAGATTCATTAATTCCTTGTCATTTAATTTTTAGGTTCCTGCAGTGAAATGAACTAATCAAAATTGGGAGGTTTTTATCAGAGATATACTAGTATTATACTAGTTCTGAAAAGACCACACATAATTAGTTCAGGTCTAAACTTAGATAATCGCTTGTTAAAAGTGGTATTTAAGAGATTAGGCGTTTTCAGACGCCTGTAGAAATTACATTTTCAATATTTTCTAAACAAAGAGTTGATGGAATTAAGATATTACTGCAAATCTTTGAAGATTCATCTAATATCAAAGAGACATATTTTCTTTTTTTTTTTAAAAAAAACAGAGTTAACCATTTTCAATGCTCAAGATTTAAATGAGTACCCGCTATTTCACGTAGCTAAATAAAAAAGTCCAACATAGAGATTTCATGGCCGGCAAATTTCTCTCGCAATTAAGCCATAATCGCTGACTCAATTGTGGGCCAAAAAAATCGGTTAGCATACGAACATTACGCTCCGAATTACAGAGACAATCTCGCTATCGTTGTTTTCAAATAAGTAAGGTTCAATCACAGCTCCGGAGCAAAGAGCGCATCAGACTTTAAGTGTTTTTTTAGTATAATGTCCTCTTTTCAATTATTTGAGGATTCTCGGAGTCCCGAATGCGAAAAATTTGCTATTTACATATACCCCGAATGAGAAATATGTCTCGTCGCTGAAGAAATATTTTTTTCGAAAATCGCCGTCCATTACTTGTTGTTGAAGCATCCAATTGATGTATGTACGGCATTGTGTATGGTCTGGTGAGTTATGTGTGAGCCGAACTTTATATGGATCTAGGTGAACGTCCAATTCCAATATATGCCAACACTTTCACTTACAGCAGTGATATTTGAGGTCCAGTCCAGTCTCTTAAAATTTCTTTATCATTTTACTTCATTACTTATTAGGGATTTCATTATTAGCATCTTTTGTTGACTTCTTTCGTATAATATGTTCTAAGAGGTATTATTTTAACTACGACATTGCCACTATTGTATTGAGTATTCGATATCAGTTTAAGTTTCCATGTAGTCTTTAGAGTTCCACATTGCCTCTAAAAATGCTACCGTTATCCGTATTTCAAAATTCAGCACTATTTTACCTATTCTTTTATCGTTTTTTTCCTGAGAACTACATACGTATAATACATATACCATATACCTACATATTAATGGGACTATATATCTTGAAAGTTGTGCATTTACAATTCATCAAGTTTGCTTTAATTAATTAAATGTAATATTTACTACCGAGCACCGAGTACGGCCCATAGGCAACGCAGAACTGTTGGCCATAAACCATTCACGCCAACACATGTCTGCCAAATGACGGTGAAACATATGACTTCTTTCCATGAACGCCAGTACATACACATGCACACACACACCTACATTGCTACACGTATGTGTAAGTAAGAAATCGTATTTTTATAGCTCCCATGCAATTGTTTGTCTACAAGTTGCACCCGCGTTGCTTATCAAATCTCAAGTCGATAAATTCTGCACTTATTTTTACGTTTTCCTTCTTGACTTCCCACTACCCCCCCACCAACCCTGGAGATGTTCTTGTGGTTGTGCTGTGTTGAGGAGCAATCCTTTACATCGGTTAACTTTCATTTTACCTTTGCAACCATTTATCATTATTTGTTTGTTCACAGTAGCCGGCGACAACTCGATTCGGCCATATTTTGTTATTGGCCCATACGGTTTGGCTATTTTGTTCCGAGTACCATATCCTTTCACCTTTGGCCAATTGAGGCTTGCCAACTACATGGCCCATATCTTCGGTTACATTTATGGACTTTTGCTGCCAATGTTTGGCCAGAGTTGGCTGATATGCCATCGTGCATGTTATCGAGTTTTACACATAACCACACACACACATACACACACGCATATACACAAGAAAATATATTATGCGCACACTATTAGAGGGAAATATGAGCGTGTGTGTGAAAATATCTTTAGGTCGGTATGACTGCTCGGTTGGCGCTGTGTAAGAGTCTTAACAACTGTTGCAAGAATTATTGCTGTCAATTGTAGGACAACAATATTGTTTTCTTCCCATTTCAGGGCTGATGAAGATAAACCTATTTTGCTTAAATTGTTGCTCAAAGCTTCACCGCAGCGGTTGCATTCATTACGAAAACAATTGGCCTTTTATTATTGTTGTAGGTTGTGTAGGTATTGTTGCAACTTCTTGTCTTGCAACATACATGCACACATACAATAGTGACTTTGACAATATTTTAGAAAAGATAACAGAAGCCCGGTAAATTGCCGATGTTATTAATGTTCCGTTATCAACGTAGTTGTAAACCGATCGTTGGATATAATATTTTGTGTATAGTGAAGTTTGATTCCTGCTTTCCATTAGAAAAGTCTAGCTGAAGTTGAATGCTATGAGCCAGGACTCGAGAGATAAGCATCTTAAGCAAAATTATCGGCAGCGAATGCTAATATATTTTTGTAACGATACATAGCCATATCAGAACCGTACACCAAAGCATCTTCCGGGATATTTTTTTCAATATCTTATCACTCTCATAAAAAGCCCTATTCCTATTATCAACAAATTTAGACAGTCGATTTTCCAGGGCTTCTCCTGAGTCCAATTCTGAATTATGAACCATCACAAAAACCTCATAGCACTATTCGTACCTGGATACCCTGGTATTTATTAATAATAAAAGTAATATCAATAACTAATTTAACACAACACTTCAGTCTCAGCTCTGTTGAACAGACGCTACAATGACCTTGACTACACCCTTATTGTGACTATCGGTAATAATTTTAACTACCATTTTCAACCGCTGCTTTGATTTGACATTGAGTATTGGAGCTTTTAATTCCGTGTAGTATGAACTCTATATGTAATTTAAGACCATTTTGCTCCTTCTAATATAAAACGCCGCTTAAATGTACCTCCTTACAAATAAAAATTCCCAACAAATTAGGCAAACATGCTCAATTTGCGTGCGATGCTGCCCACAGTTTTGTTTTGACAGCTGATTGTTGTTTAATGCACCGGCGCACAAGATCATCGCTTCCCGCATCCACCGTATTCACCCGATATGGCTCCCTTGGACTATTATCTCCTCTTCTATTATCTCAAAATATGGCTCATCAATAAAAAATTCGGCTCACGCGAGGAAATCCTCGACGCCGCGGATGAGTATTTTGCAGACCTTCTGGAAAATTACTTTTCGAACGGTATCAATAAGTTCGAAAATCGCTGGAACAAGTGTATTGAGCTAAAAGGGGGCTACATAGAATAAAATAAAAAAACAGTTTAAAAAAATTTTTTTCTCTTTCCCTAGGAGGTTACTTTTCAGCCCCCCTAGTATATACACAGATGCACGAATGTATACTATATTATGCAGCCATTATTATTATTACAAATTATAAGCATTTAAGAAAATAATTTTCATTATGCTAATGAGCATTTCTCTCGTTATTTCAGGTATGTATGGAACCTCAAAGTATTGTACTTACGTGTAGGTATACATATAATAATTGGTTACCCTCCTACTGAATTTTCCGAGTCATGAAAAGTGTCGAGATTTAAAATTACTCAGCTACAGACAAAAAATTAATCAGCTGAAATATGAGATTAATTATGCTATCACAGAAATTTTGTGAGTTACGCTTTAAGATCGGTTAGTATAGTGTTTGTCGCTGCAAAACTGAGTCTGACAAATAAAAAGTGAAGGAGTAACAGTTGAAATCTTGACATAAACTGTGAAATGGTTCATATACATAGCTCAAAATTTGTTTCACCTGATTTTAAAAATAATGATCTACACGTAAATTGTCATGATAATCGGATGGGGATTTTACAATTTACTTCACCTAAAAGAAATGAACTGCAAATCGGTACATTTAGAAGTTTTTCTAAAAAATTCAGCCTTAGCATATCTCTACAGCTAGAATGTGTGGGTAGATTTATAAGGTTTAAGCGTAAAATCAATAAAATTACTTTTTCTAGAGTATATTTGGATATTGTGCAAAATGGTGATTGAAGATATTTGCTTAAAAATAACACAATTTTACATTTCCTAAGATTAAGAGGCATATCAAAGTTTGTAAAAAATACCTTTCTTTGATTGAAGTATATGCTTTAAAAAACTTTAAATCATCAGCTAATAATAATTTGGTATCCTTTGGGGAAGACTTGGTTGGAATCTTGAAAAATCTAGTTTTTAATACGTATATATTGGTGGCACTTTGTAACCGCTGAAACGATTTACGGTCGAGCACCTCCTCCATTTTGTGGTGTGCGTCTTTATGTACAATATATCCAACAAATGGAGAGATCTACAATTCATGCTAAGCCGTCTCTAAATGGTTGATGGTTTTTAGCGAAGAGCTTTTATTTCATGTCAGAAATATACTCGGAGGGGTTGACATTCGCCGCCGAGGGGCGACCGCAATTAGAAAAATTAATTATTTTATATTGATTTGTGAAAACTTAATTTTTCTCTCATATAATTAAATCATATTCATAAATTAACTAATACTTTGTCCCCTTTTTATATTGAAATACATACTGCGAGATAGCTTACTTTCCAATCAATGAAATTAGTGTTCCAAGTGGTATTTCCGAAATACATACATATAAAGAAAACCACAAATAAATAAATATGTATATGTACATATGTATATAAATACATTGGCGTAGGTTGAGAACACAAGCATTTTCTATTTGTTTTGCATTATTGGCTCTATACAATATTTTGTTTACGTTCAACAAAATTCCATTTGACGGTAATCACTGAAATAATTTCGCACCTGCTTACCACATTACGCCCATATAATTTTTTCCCTTAACTGCAAAAGTCCAGCTGATTCATATTGAGCGTCCACTCATTCTGCTTGAATTTTCAAAACGTTTCTCGTCATTTGTTCATTCATCCATCAAATTGATTATGGTTTCGGTTTTGGTGTCGGCTGCACCGTCAAAAACAGGGAATGTCAACTAGCTAACTGTCAACGTGTTTTGCTTTTTATCATCATATTTTTTTTTTCGCAATTCATGTGTCATTTGTCATTTGACATCTTGCCAGTTGTGAACTTTTTCATTCTTGCGTTCTTCTCGGCTTACATACACACAGTTTTTATTTGATTACATGCTGTAATTAATGCGATTTCACCTTATTTGTCAATTTGGCGCTTGGCGTTTGGCGTTTGGCGTTTGGCGTTTTGCCGACAATTACTGTCAGTTGTAAATTTGCCGCCAAACGGCTGGAGTTATGTTATAAACTGGCATTAAAATTTAAAACAAACTTATTTTTAAAATATGTGAAATTCTTAATAATTGCAAACCAATATGGGAGCCAGTTTCACGTATGCATGTGTGAGTAAGTGCATCTGGATAGGGTATAATAATAATATTAACTCACTTTTTGTTGCGCTTTAAAAAATCAAACTGCGTAAATAACAAAATAATTTCCATCTGGTTTTATGATGTTATTGTTGTTTGTTTTTTAGCCACAAAAATTTTATCTAAAGTAGATTTTGGTGAATGTCGGTGTCGTTCCGATATACCATAAAGTTCCGACTGTCGCGGAAACTTTTGGGTCGCCTCTTACTACGTGCATGCCTTACCTGGGAAGGTTCTTGAACCCTTACCTCGCAGGGTCAAGCAATTTGATGTTATTGAGTGCCGTCGATCCTGAAAAAGCTTCGTTGTAGAATAAAAACAAAAAGCATTATTAATTACAGAACTATACGCGGTATTGGACCTAGGCGACAAAAAGTTCTTCACTCCGTTTTTTAAGATTGATTCTGGTTTTCGATATTGTCAATAACTTCATTTTTATAATTTTTCCAATTAATGGTAGTTTTATTAAATTGAAAGTAAGAAATCAGAATTGAAGAGAGATGGAAGTAAGTCTTCTGTATTGCCTGGGAAAAGTCAAGATGGGAACACAACGAATAACGAATAGCCAATAATTTGCTTAAGTTTCGGGGAATCGTGATTACCATGTAAGTGGTGTACAACATTTTGAAAATATGTCCATGCTACTTCTTCATCAACCATTAAACATTTTGCAAAGTTTCTTTCGGTCATTTATTTTCTAACATCAAGGCCGATAAATATTTATTCTTTCGTTTTTGCGTATGATAATAATAACAATTATGAGGCACTGGGGATAAGGATATGGTATTCAAATCTGTCTAACTGAACAATGTCCATAACTCCTTTAAAAATTTACCAATATTTAATATAGAAAATAGTATATGCCAGGGAATTAAAAATTGACAGTCTAATAAGTTATGTTATAATAAATTATAATCAACAACGAGCCCAGGGTTGCGTGGCGAACAAAATATATATCGAATTGCAACTCTTTTTCTCAAGTATGGTATATGTTTTAAATGCAATTCAATTATTTTGTTTGAATGCTTTAGGTGTGAAGCAGCGCTAACAGCTAGCCACCTGAATGTTTTGAAAAATTGGGTTCAGTCCTAAAATTGTGAATGACTAAAATGGAAAAACATTGCAGCATATCTATACGGATGGGTCTGAATGTGAGCAGGGTTTTTATGCGACCACCACAATAACTAATGTAGCTTCAAATTCAGTCACTACAACACTACATTACACAAACCTCCAAATGGGCAAGAGCGTTAATGGGAAAATCAATTAAGTCAAGGTCAAAATTATCAGACTATCGCTGGAAAATACAGTGAACAGCACTCGGGTCCCAGGTCACACGAATGCAGAGGTAGTGCATTAAGTAGTGGACCATGCAGGCGGATAATATTGGTTTCAAATTCAGGACAAATCAACTTACAAAATTACAGAAATAGAGTCATCTTTGTGCAGAGAATTACCACCACCCCGGGTGTAAGCCCTTCATCTTAACGCTCATCACAATTTGAAGATGAAGTTCGACCTTAAGTAGCTATAAACAGTTATATATGGTATATATATGTACAATATGTACGTGTATATATACGTTAATATGTGAATTTTAGCCTACTTTCATGCATACATATTCAAACGCAAATTATTTCTGGGCTGAAAATTTTTTCCATTCTTTTCCTATATGTATACTCGTACATATAGAATTTTATCTACTTTTGCATGTGTACATATTCGTACACACATACACGTATGTATGTGGTTTGCATTCATTGCTAGCCATTTCCGTTAAATTAAATTTCCACTTCTGTAAATTAACGTTTTATTACGTTTGTACGTTATTCGAATAATGAACAATTATTATAGTAAATCAAACGTTTTGCGAGGTAACAATAACAATGATAATCGAGCCAATAACCGATGGCGACAAGCGGTCGTGCGCCTACTGACATTTGATTATTACTATTGTATGTAATGTATAATATATTATACCTACATGCACATATATGTAGGTATGTGAATCGGCAAATCGCGAAAGGAGTGACGGAGTGTCGATTTTATGAGCAATTTTTACTCAAAATGTGTGCAATTAGCAAAAATAGCACAAATAAATCACATTCATACGTAAATAAAAATACATACATACATGCATACACGTATGTATATGCATGTACTTAAATAACTGCGCAGGTGAATTTGCAGGCACGAGTAGGTGTTTGTGATGAAATACGTATAAATATCATAAATTTTGTTTAAATGGTGAGAAACTTTCACTGTTTCGTTTTTTTTTTATAAAAGAATCAATGAAAATATAATATTATTGAATGAATAAAAACAGATTTGCACACAAAGGCCATTGACCGTGATCATTTCAATAATTTAACACAAACAAAAATTAATAATAACAATGCACATGCAAACGAGTACATACATACGTGTACATAGGTAAAAATATACAAAGCTTAATGTGTGTATGTACCATATGTAGGTTTGTTTTACGAATAAAAATATGCATAATTACGTATTTATTTAAACAATTTTTGCATATGAATTCACATATGTACATACCATACATTCATATATTCAACTGGGTCACTCATCGTGTAGAATTAATTTCAGAACTCTCATGCAAATTTGTAAAGTTTTAATAAATTTCCGAAAGAGAGAAGGTAACAGAAACTAGTGTGTCTGAACATCTGTTTGGCGATATTGTTAAAATGTTAGTGCTATTATAATTTTAAACTCCTTCTCCACTAAATTCCAAAATATCAAATCGCTCAACTTGAAATCTGTTCCAACTCACCTTTTTATAAATTTCAGTAAACTCAATACTAATATCATTTTTCCTTTTTGTTTGGATTTATTACATTATCTATAACCGTTGAAGTTTTAGGCCGATCTTCTGCTCCGATTTGTGGTATGCGTCTTCATGTTTTTCCAAAAATGGAGTGACCTACAATTTCCACTGAACCGCTGATGATATTTTATTGATTACTTTTTAATACTCCAAATTGTCTATACCTTTAAAAAAAATAAAATTCAAAGAACTTTAAATGAAAACTTTCAAAATCAGAAAATTTAAGTCTGAATAGCGTGATATTCGGGATAGGTACCATGATGAATACAATTAATTTCTTTCTGATGTGGTCTTTGAGAAAGAAAAAGTCTATCCCATTCTAAACATGATTTTGGAAAAAGTCTAAAAATTTTGTTTTTGTTGTCATACGTGGAATGCAAAAAAAAAAACAATATAAAATGCTATCTCTGAAGCTACTAATAATGACAGCTGAACAATGTTATACAAAGTCAGAGATCTTTTCGGGCTTGAATTATTGTAATGAGATTTTTTAGATTCGCTTAACACATTTAGAATATACTTACATCCGTATGTACTTAATTATCTGTTAACACTCTCTTCGGTTTTCGGCGTAATTTACAGCCAATACAAATATTCAGTGAATGCCAAATTACATATGGAATGATTTCACCGTCTTTAAAGACTGTTTCCAAGTGGTTCTGAGGATTCCAGATCGGAATTTTTCCGTAGAGGACCAGCCTAGAGAAGGTGGACCAAAATCTTCCAGTGATGACGTCACTGTAGTTCCGGTGAAGTCCAAAATTGACGAAGACCCACGATTTATATAAGAAATCATTGCTAATGAATTCGACTTGAATGCCATAGCTGTATTGCGTATACTAAGCAATCATCTGGGATACACGAAGAAATCTACTCGATGGGTACCACGAATTTTAATTGAGGCCCAAAAAAAGGTTCGAGTGTATTTTGCTCAATTTTTCCTAAACAAATTCGAAAATGGTCAGTCTAACAACTTTAGTAAAGTCGTTACTGGTGATTAATCTTGGTTATATAAGTACGGTCCAGAAACTAAACAGCTGTCCACGATATGGAGCCCAACAGGAGCAACCCAATCCGTAAAAACTAAGCAACAAAAATCAGCACCAAATGTAATGATCTCAGTTAACTTCATCCGAAAAGGGTCAGACGGTAACTGCAAAATGGTACACCGAAGAGTGTTTACTAAAAGTTTTGAAAAATTTGTTGGAAAACAGGAAGAAAGAGGATTTGGGGCGCTACTTTTTACATCATGACAATGCGCCATTCCACACTGCTGAAATAACGATAATTTTACAATATTAGGATCTCTGGGATCGAAGAAATACGTCCAGCACGATATTCCCCGGATATAACACTTTGTGATTTCTGTTTATTTCCGAAAATTAAAAAAAAATATTAAAAGGAAAGGTCTTTAATTGCAACGAGGATATAATTAATAAGATTAATGCTGAACTTGATAAGTTTAAATAGCAAAATTTTGAAGACTGTTTTCAGAAGTGGATCTATAGGCTTAAGAAATGGATTGAAATCAATGGCGATTATGTAGAGAAAATAAAAAAGGGCAAAAATTACGTATACAAACAAAAATATTATTTTTCTGGTCAATTTACCGAACTTTTGTTAATCCCTCGTATATGCTGCTGCATTCCGTTCTTCTCCCAACATTTTCAATTTGAATAATATGTTATTGATATTAAGAATTTTTATATCATTATTTTACTTGTAATTCTTATGCCAAAAATTTTTAAATAATATGTAATAAAATGTGAGTACTCAGGCAAATAAAGTGAGTACAAAAACTGGTTTGAAAGTACGAAGAAACTAAAAAGAACGGTTATTGAGTGCAGAAGAGACCGATGTACTGAATAATTGAGTCGGTCTTAAAACCTAAATAAGCTCTAAAAATGCCAAAAAAAAAATGAAAAACAAAGAAAATATCAAAAAGTACAGGTTCCAATTCTCGAGTACAAATGCGAAAAAGGTGCCAAAGAGGCTTTCGCACGAAAAAAACTCAGCTACAAAAATCTTTTTCAAATGCAGGAATATGTTTGGGGAAAATGTATCTCCGAAAAGTCTATAATGTGAAAAGTTTGTATATTATTTATTTATATACAGAACTTGAATTGAAGAATATTATATTCCTCATCCCTTGCACTGTGTTTTGATTTTAATATACAAACTAAATTGAATTGTTATTAAAAAAATCTTTTACTTGTGTATCAAATTAGTCTAATTGATTTATTTTTTGGCAGATATAGTCAGATATATGTACATATACGAGTATAACATTTTTAAAACGGGTCATTAGACCCGCGTTTATAGGAATAGGAAGAATATATGAAGCCTCGGTAGATTTAGTGTTAATCCCAATTTATTAGAGCCAGAACTACTTTTTCCTCACACTGCAAGTGTTGCCCACTCAAACGAGGTGTACTCGTATGTATGTATGTATGTAGTTGTAAATGTACGCGTTCTGCTTGAGCTAAAAAGCTTTTATTACGTGTCATGCATTGTTTGAGCATTAGACATTATTAATATGCAAATACTGTGCGACAAATACTGTGTCAACCGATTTGATATAAAAAGATTTATGCTTAAATATTTAGCGTTTGTTGAGTTGGCCGACCCATGCATGTAATTCAATCGTGCGATTTTTAGTGTTTTTCGGACTAACTCACAGCAATTAAACAATCGAGACCTGCATTTAAATAACTTTGGCATAAGCCTTTGTTTAGATACACATGAAATTATGATTGTACGTATTTGTTTATGACAGTTCAGCTAATAAAAGAGTTCTTAGTTATTTGTTATGGGTTATGGTACAGATAGACGAAAGTCCGAATACAAATAACACCTACTATGCTTTTTTGAAATGAGAATCGATACCAGGATTGCCAAAGGTTTCTGGCTCTATGGTATGGATTCTTTCCGTTGTTACGTTGTTACAAAATTTAATTAATTACACACAAACTCCGAATACAAAATCCTGATATATCAAAGACAAGAAATAGTTCAGACCCGGTGCAATCAAACAGCATATAAAATGAAATATAATTTTTTTCAGTAATAATTTAGCTTAAGCGAATTGTAGATTACTGAGTTGTCGGGGTTTGCGTTGGATATTTCATTTGGTCAGAATTTAGATCGTGTGCGAATTTTTTCTTGTCTGGATTTTTGAAAATTGTTTTGATTATGTTCTTCCTCGATTTTGTGATGCTACCGATGCTTTCAACTGACTTTGTAAAACTCTATTTGTTTCATAAGATACGCCTTAATTAGAAACTTAAAAAAAATATGAATTTCATCCGAACTTCCTCAGTTTCTTTTTTTTTTTCTTGTTATAAGCTTTTTTTAGTGAGCTAAAGGCCTGGTTTGTTTGTATGAATTGAAATGCTTATTATTAACTACTACTAAACTAACAATCATTAAGTGGGCAGTAGACATAGCCAAGAAGTGTATTCAGTTTTCTGGATTTATCCCATAATATTAATGACTTTGTCCGCTTGGAGAAAAGTTTTGTCAAGAGAGATTTTATGTCTTAGATATCTAGGGAGGGTTTCAATACCTTAGAAAACTCTTATAGGATCCAAAGAGGTGACCTATTATAATAACTGATTTCTAGATTATACTGAGCTCATAGAGAGAATACTTTGCATTATCGTGCGTACTGTGTGAAAGACTTAAGTCAACCATCAACCAACTAGTAAGACTTTATCAATGTGGTTTCAGATGTGGCTAATTTACCATTGGTTAGATATTCAACATGCGTCAAATTTCGGAAACGACCCTTAAGAAGAGGAACGACTCACACCACCTTTTCATCTTTCTCCAGACTCAATAGAGAAGCTAGGGTCTGGTGGTCTTGCCATCAAACAAACACTGTTGGCATTCACGTCTTTTTTCCCCCGACGCTATTGAAGGTCATAACTTTCAACTTTTGGCTATTTCGTCTATCAAGGAACCAGAATAAGTACCAATAACCCCTGCGAGTTAGGAAATTTACCCATAGGGAATATTTTTCGGTTATTACAACAACAGCAACAACATAACATGGTCAGTTCGAAAATCCAACGTAGAACCACTCTTGGCAACAGGTGCTACTTTGGACTGATTAAGCAACGTTGACAACATTCGCTGAGTATTAGAGGATTGGGGAAAATTTAGAAAATCTTAAATTCCCTAAGTGAAATAAATAAAATAATACCGAGAACACGTACATACGTATATGCATTATTAGGGATATTTAGATAAACTCGTTGAATATCACAAAAAACTTTTGTCCCTTTGGTCGCTGGAATTTTCCAGCTTCCATTGATAACAAATTTTAAATGAAAATAAATTTTGGAAATAAAAGTTACAAAAGGTTTACATAAGTTATGTCGAGATGCCCAGTGGTTATTACTTTTTCTTTATTTCGACTCTTGAGGAGCGAGTTTCCTAATCCGTTAGTGAGATTGGTATCAATCAAATCGTGTTTTTAAATTGTGCGTTGTTTATTATTTCAAAGTTTCGCCTTTGTTGCCATTGACGTTTGATTACAAACAGTTAGGTGGAATTGCAGTCACGTGTTTTCATTTCCATGCCACACGCAACATTTGTTACTACACATCCGCTATGTGCAACAGCCGCACTGACCACAAAGCCATCACAAGTTTGCTAAATATTTCGAAACCCCAGCATAGTTAGTTTTATAGTTTTATTGTTTTTGCTTCTGTTTCTGTTTCTGTTTTTGTTTCTGTTCTCGTTTTTCTGTATATTCAAAAAATTTCCTTTTAGGAAATAAAGCGGAACTTTACGGTCATATGATTGTTCCACCCAAGCTTTGTGGCAGCTTCCTTTTCCGTTATGCTTTCATTGCTAGTTCCTCGCAACATTCGTTTTTCTGTTGTTTCAACAATTAAACTGTATAACCGAATGCAAAACAATGTCACCCGCCCAGCCCAGTCCGGCCCATCCATGCACCACCTCCTCACCACTACGGCTATTGTGTGTTGCTGTCTATAGTGGCGATACACGTTGCTGTTGCATAAATTGCATGGACAAATAAGCACTCGGACGGCAGAAACGGTAAAAACTTTGCCCTTATGTTGAAAAAGCAAGTATTCTACAATAACAACAGCAAAACGATGGTGTATAATACATGTGTTTGATAACTGCGTAGACGATTGCAAATTTGCGTCAAAGGTGGCAGGATGAAACATGAAACGTGACGCAATACAGCTGCCACACAAAATCGGTGCAACGTTGAATTTCCGATGCGATTTGTGCACACACACACATACCCCATCTCAGGATTATGTGTGGAGGCATTTCTGAAAATTACGATTTGAATTGAGAGCACACAAAAAGCAATCACCTATTACAATACACATACACGTACATACATACATACAAAGTATCAAATCAAATGGACTAGTTAAAAACTGGTAGTTTTAACATAACCATATTCTAAAGATCTGGATTTCGGAACTCAATTAGAAGTTTTATTGTCTCATTCTCCTTCCGAACGAATACCAAAATGAGTGGCTCAAGTTTTTCAGTTGTTTAGCCCTATTTACATACGTATGTACTTATGTAATATTTACTAATTTAATGTCATTTACATTCTTGAGTAAGAAATAAGTTCCGATTCGGAAACTTAAAAATGACAGATGCAAATAAAGATTTCTTTTCTTCTACTTCACATTTATTGTCTGCTACCCTCATATATTTAGTAGTTAGCAATTTTCGTTTTCTTGGCTAAACATATGATTTAAAGTTGTTCCAAATATGTATTGACAGCTGATAATTCACAAAACTCGGCAATTTAAAATTTTTAAAGAGCATCTCCTTTTGAATTTATTCCAATATTTAAATACTTTTTTTTTTAATTCGGTATTCGTGATAAAACTCCAAGGAAATAACTGCTTGCCCTTCAGCCCTATTAAACTGGAACCATTTCCACCTTCTCTTCAGGTATAAAGAGATATGCTCTCAAGCCTTAGGGGGCTAAGGTTAGCTTTAAATCCCCAGCACTCAGAGCGGCATGAAGTTGACCGAAGTGAAACAGGATTCTATAAAAATAGGCAATCATAATTTTGATCTTGTGACGGCGCAGCGTTAATAGAAAACATCTTTGGTCACATCGTCCTTGCCTTTCTTCGAGGCAAGACGTTCCTGAAATGACGCGAACGATAGTACTTATATTTCATCTATTGATTGACGATAATGCTTTATTTTTGTGAGAATATTAAACAGCTGGGCACCGATACCATACCAAATAATGAATCGGAACAAATGAAAGTGTTAAATGCGTTTTCAACAGTCGTCATTGAAATAGGAAGTTCCCATCTTAGCCCATCGCACAATCTCACAAGGCGGGAGGCGATATTAGTTGGATCCCATATATATCCCGAACCGCTTGCACCTATAGTGAACAGACGCTGCAAATATACTTCAGAAAACCCTTAAGCCATATAAAGCGGAGGTGCTAGCACTTAATATCTGTAAAAAAAACCGATAATAAAGCATAACGCGATTCTTTTATAAATAAATTTAACATTTTGTTGGTCCGTGGTTACGCTAGTTGTAATCGCTCAAGCGATTTTCGACCGATTCGTGGCATACGCCCTGATGTTTTCCCAAAAAATGGAGAGACCTACAGTTTATTTGAAGCAGGCTCTTACTGGCTGATGGATATTTGCTTTTAATTCTTGTCAAAAATACACTCGGCAGACTAATACATCTTCTATAATTGGAACGTTTTTCAGACCAGGGCTGATCGGTAGTACGCTCTGCTAACCACTCGGTTATTACCATCACAAATTACAAAAAATTCCGAATTAGTCACGCTTTGCAGCCTTTGTTTATCACAAACAACTATATTTTTGAAATAAAATTTTTTATACGCAATCTTGGAATTTTTCAACCGGTTTGTTACCAGTGACGAATTATAATGGCGACTAGTGCTTTTTCTCATGAGTCTCAAATATGACAACAGGGTAGAGGCAAGAAGAATCATGTCACAAGTCACTTAATAAGAACGACCTAAAATATCGTAAGTCTTGTCTGTTGGCATGTGCCGAATAAATAATGCAGTAGAATTTAAAATACCTTAAATGAATGGGAGTAATTTAATGAAGGGAAGATCATTGAAAATAATAAAAACAACACTGCAACAGTCAACCAAACATTCAACATAATGAAAAACATTGAAAACAACGAGGCAGCTCATAAATGTAATTGAATATCACTTATACGATATGTCTGACTGTCTGTTCGTCCATCTGTCAGTTTGTTATCCTGCATGCCGCCGCACGACGCACTTCGTAGGCTTCGAACCGACAAGCCGCTGACTGCCAGATGCATGGGCATGTCCTGTAAATGCCACTGAGTTTTACTGCCCTACTGCACAGCCACCCAAAATCTGTGCGTACATACATATGTAGATGCTTGCAGCCAAACATCCAGAAGCTACTCACCTCCTGGCTTTGGACCGATGTGACATGAAATTCCACTTATGCCAAATTCAATTATGCAATTCAGATTACACAAATACGTATATGTACGTGTATGTGAATATCTACCTGTATGTATAAATGTGCGTGCATCACCGCATGCTTCTTGTCGAACTCATGCAGCTACGCATTACACGCAACGCACATTTACCTGCCCAGCAAACAATTTAAAGTAGTTAACATAAAAGGCCTATTTGATAGTAAGAAGATTTCTTTAATCCTGTAGCCTGTAGCCTGTATCCAGAGGTATCTTAAAAAGCTTATTGTTTATAGTCTGCATGGCGTGACATCAGCGAATTTTCACTATTTGGAATTATTTAAGAACTTTATTTTTTTATTTAATGATTTTATTAAGTTTTATTCATAAATCGAGATGATGGATTTCACTTACTCACTTTAATATGGTAAATAAGGTTACAACGCAAAGTGAGAAGTAATATTTTTAATAAATCCTTTCTTATGTCTTGCTGGGTATAATCCCCAACAGTAGTGTAAGTATGCGTGGCTGAATTTGGATTTTAAAGGAATGTAAATACCAAGCTACTAATAAGATTTACATAATCTATATAAGAAAGCTCGATATGTAAAAATGTCTTGCCATATAGATAAATACTTAATACTTCTAATTTTAAGACAAAATGCCAACCTTTGATGATTTTCACAAGAAAAAAATAATAATAATGCTTTGTTGAAGTAAACACATTTTTAATATTATTTATAATTAATGATACTCGTTACTACATATCTTCCACACCACTGCACATAAATCTTGGTTTGGGTAGAAATAATTTTTATTCATTCTGGTATAAAAAAGGTTAGTTCCAAATACTAAATCGGAGTGTTCATATGTTTAAGGTTGTAAATCTTCTTTCTCATTCATTTGTTTCAAATCTCAATTTCCCTTGCAATAAAATGATTCTCCGATATGCCCGTTTACGAAGTACATTTCCTATAGACCTCATATTATGTAAAATGCCCATTTGGTTCTTATTTATGTTGGAATTGTTGTGAGCGTTATCGCTCGTTCTATTTTTGACATATGACATTTGCGTAAAATGGCAATTGTCAGAATTTGTAAAGTCAAAACTGTCCAAAATAACGACAGTAATGAGCAACAAGGGCACTAAGTAGGATTCTCCATTTAATTTTGCTTCATTGTGAATCGTTTGAACATACGTGTACATACATATGTACGAATGTACGAATGTTATATGCCTCCATTAAAGACGTATGCACGTAGCTTGTAGCTATATTTCCAAAGTAGTAGGTAATATATTGCTTAACACTGCTGTTATATCTTTTGTATGTAATTCACTTTCCTTCTTAATGGCTGTTGAGTTCATTAACCCCTGTGTCTAGTTACTGTAGTAACATCAAATTAAAGCTTTGACCAATTAGTCCATAGCACCGCAAAGTAACTACTCCCCAAAAATCCTAGTCGCGTCAACTTTCTTACCTAATGTAAGTGACGTTCTCCTGGTGGCACTGGCCACTTGCTGGGATAAATCTATATTATTTGTTTAAAATCGTTTATGTTGTTTGTTTTTTTTTTTTATGAAGAAACTGCACTCTTTAAAGTTGACGAAGCGTTTGATCATGAAAGCAAAGGAAGGACAAGACATCCGCTCATGTGGAGTGGTTAAGCAGATGGGAGTCTGACATTGCCGATTCGGTTAAAATCTAAAAATTTTTAATGTTGACTAATGAGAAATATTGGTTTTGATTCACTTTTAACAGTGTTATACACATAGTCGAGTAAATTAATTTTTTTTGCTCTGCTGGTTTAATTAAAAGAAAATTTTATATATAAATAACTAAATAAAAACTGCACATTTCTAATTTCTAATATTCACGAAATGAAAAAGTTCTTAAATGAAGGGAAAAAATACTTAACTTTTTCAGTATTTGAAGAAATCGCATCGTGCACCAACCCCCGAGACTACGTTTGAGGCAGCCCGATATCCCATCAGCATACGCTTCAATCGTCTAAACTTCAAAGCCTTGCGTAAAAACAACAAAGAAGAAAGCAATTTTATCTTAATACAATATTGAGCTTAGTACGCATAAAAAACCTAATATTAGTGCGTCAGGGTTCATTAACATATAGGAAATTCGTGAAAAATAAAACAAAACGTCCCAAGGTATTTTACTTTAAAAAAGTAGTAGTCACGACACTTCAAATTTATTTTAGTAATATACATATGTACAATTTGTGAACCTGGAGTTGGAGAAGAAATGTGAATTTGAATGTTTCATAAAGACAGCGTTGACAATTTTTTTGAACAGCTTGTGACTATTTAATTGTACTTTTTCTTTATCACTTTTAAAGTTGCATAAACACAGTGTCGAAGTTGGTTTGTCAAATTCCGTTCTTGGGATTTTTCACTCAAAGATAAGCCACGTTCAGGACGGCCAAATGAAGTTGATGATGACGATATCAAGGCTTTAATCGGATCGGATCGTCATTTAACAGAGTGTGATATTGAAGAGAAGTTAAGTATACCAAAATCAACTGTTCATAATCATATACGATGTCTTGAACTGGTAAAAAAAATTGATAAAATTGATTTGGGTACCACATCAATTAAAAGAAATTCATTTAACAAGCCGCTTCAACGCTTGTGATAAGCATCTTAAACGCAATGAATATGATCCGTTTTCATAAAAAAAATGGATTGTTTACAATAACGTCAATCGAAAACGATCATGGTGAAGCGCCACAAACCTCCTCAAAGGCTGATATTCACCAAAAGAAGATTGTGCCGTCAATTTGGTGAGATTGGAAAGGTGTGGTATATTTTGAGCTTCTTCCAATGAACCAAACGATTAACTCGGATGTCTACTGTGAACAACTGGACAAATTGAATACATCCATCAGGCCAGAAGCGGCTAGAATTGGTCAATCGCAAAGGTGTCATATTCCACCAGGACAATGCTAGACCACACTCATCAGACTACCACTTATTTCGATCTTTGCAAAACTCATTAAATGATAAAACTTTCGAAAATGACCAGGCTATAAAATCGCACTTGGTTCAGTTGATCAATAGACACACTTTACCTTTTCCGCAGTTTTATTTCGGCGGTTAACGTAGTAAAAACTGAAATTTAGAGAGTAATTTTTACCATTACAATTTTATATTAATATCAGATGAATAATACAAAATATGAAAATGTACATATAGGTATGTATGTATGTATATAATATCAATGGCTTTGTCCTGAATGACTGACGGATCAACATTTAGGGTAAACCACTGATCGTAAAAATCTGAAACTTTGAGGGTGTGTTCCACGTATGACGTAGGTATACAATAGGTATAAAAGGATTTTCCGGAAAATATCTGAGACCGATATATTCTAAAAAATCGAGTTAATTCATAAATCGGTAGGCAGGTGTCCAGAGACCTTTCTATGCGAAGAAATCCTAATAAGGGTTCGATTTGCTTAATATTCGGATACAAGAAATTTTTTATATCGCGTTAAGTTGCGGGCATAATCTAGTCTATATATTATATATAAATGGATTTGTCATAAATGACTGAGGGATCTACCCACAGCCTAAACTACCAGAGGTGTTTTCCGAGTATGACGTAGGCTTTCGGGAAGTGGACTTGAGACCGATCTTTTAGGACCTTTTCCTTAGTTTTTTGCAGTGAATTGCATTAGAGCAACACTTCCAATAAGACTTAAGATTTCCTCAAAGTCACAGTAAACACGTAGCTACTGATGACACCTTTTTTATTTTCCCCATGATGTAAACGAACAACTTGTTTAAATTGTTATTTTGCGACCTGCTAAACATCTGAACTCGAATTTTAGGGGCTCAGTGCTGCTAAATGAATAGATACTTTAGAGACAAAAGTATCTATTTGAGATTAGTGAGAAACTGAGGGTTAAAGCGACTAAATGTGGCTGCAATAAAAATATAAAAAAAATCCCTAATATTTTTCGAGACTCGGGTTTTAAATTACAGTCCTAGGTATGATGTTTGATGAACTCATACAAAGCCAGCAAAGTCTCATCTATTGAAGATAAAAAAGTGAAAATCAGTGAACTAATTTTACACTTTAGCATTCAGGAAATACCTATTAAATTTTAAACAGCCCAGGTGTTTATATATATATTCTCAAATATGCATGTAGTCGTATGTGTGTTAATAATGCCGCAGCCAAGCCATCCATCAATTTACGGAAGCTTTAAACCATTTATATGATTCATTAAGTCAATATCGTTAACATTCATATTTTCATATTTCCAATATTAATTGCTATTTGGTTTTAAATTTGCATACGACCGTATGACGGTGACGGAATTGAAGCGACGCTGGTATACAGTTCATGAGTTTAAAAATTCAAATCGTGAGTTCATGCCCATATTAAGATTATTTTGAGAAACTTCAGACCAAAAGAGATTAGTGTTATATTTATACATATGTATGTATATATACATTTTTGTTTTCCGCAAGATTCTATTTTTCAAAGCCTCCCACCCCTCTAAAGCATACAGCATCCATGGATTTAAAAAAAAAATCATGTCTCCTTATCGTAAGCTTGGCCTACATCTGTCACGACTGTAGGCATCACAATAATTTGTTATTATTATTAACTGACAAAAAGTAATGAAATCGAATGAATAACAAATGGAAATGGAATAAAAAGTTTTGATTGAAACTGACATTGTAATTAATAAAACAAGATAAATTAAATTACATTTGTTTCCGGTGCAAACATAAAAAATATGCATTAAATAACTTAAACTCGGCTCCCGCTTTGGCAGCAGGACATCGATGAAGTCACACTTTTCTGAGCATTATTTATTTTTATTCGTTTGAACTGAAAAGCTTTAATTAATTGACATTTAACCCAGTTTACGGCATTGTACTGGTTTGATGCATGTACGCCAGTATGACCGTATTTATGTATGTATTTTAATACAGATTTTATCTATCACATCGAAGTACTCATTTGGCAGTGGTTGAAGTCCACTTGTGGGAAAAGACGCGTTTGCGATAACGCTCAGGTGAAGGTTCTCTTATTTATTAAACTTAGTAGAATTAGCCAAACGAGGTTTCAGACAGGGTGATTCCTTATCGTGAGACTTTTTTTTAGCTTATTACTGGAGAAAATAATACGAGCTGCAGAGCTGAATAGAGGAAGAGTGTACAGCTGCTGGCGTACACCGATGATATTCACATTCTTGGCCTCAACAACCGCGCCGTGAGTTCTGCTTTCTCCAGTCTGGATAGGGAAGCGAAGGATATGGGTCTGGTAGTAAACAAGAGCGAGACGAAATATCTTCTGCATACAGGCATCGGTTTCGCGACTCGGCTGCCACGTCAGTGTTGACAGTTATAACTTTGAAGTCGTAGATAACTTCGTCTATCTTAGAACCAGTTTTAACACCAACAACAATGTTAGCCTGTAAATCCAACGCAGAATCACTCTTGCCATCAGGTGTTACTTTGGACTGAGTAGGCAATTGAAAAGTAAAGTCCTCTCCCGACGAACGAAAACCGAACTCTACAAGTTCCTAATCGTTCCCGTCCTGCTATATAGTGCAGAAGCATGGACGATGACAAAGAACATATTTATTGTTCTTTGCACATTGGCATCGGCGAATATCGCAGACGAGTTATGCGGCGACATTGACATAGTTCAGCCAATCAAGAAACAGCGGCTACGCTGGCTAGGTCATGTGGTACGGATGGATACGAATACTCCAGCTCTGAAAGTTTTCGATGCAGTACCCGCCGGTGGAAACAGAGGAAGAGGAAAACCTCCCTTCCGTTGGAAGGACCAGGCAGAGAAGGACCTGGCTGTGCTTGGTATTTCCAATTGGCTCCAAACAGTAAAAAGAATAAACGAATGGCGCAATGTTGTTAACTCGTCTGTAGTCGCGTAAGCGTAAGTAAACTATGTAAGTAAGTAAAATTAGCATTATAAGTGGATGAATGATATTAAAAACCTCTTTATTTTCTTCCCCCTTGCGTTCCTATCTCCACTCAGTTAACTCTGCCCTACTTGCTTTTTGGAGATTATAGGATGGCTTGTTAAAATACTGGGATTACCGACGAGCTAGTCTGCTTTTACATTAACCTCTACATACGTATGTTGAGGCGTTTAAGTTATGTTCAATCTGAATCCTGTGTGAAAGTCTGTTAATTTCTTAATTCTTTTTATGTTCTCACCAGTGTCGTCATTTCCTTTTTTTTCCAACCAAATATAGCTGCTTTTTTGCGGAAAAATTCTAATTTAGGTCTCGCTATTTTTTCTGAAGAATGTTAGTTGTTTTTAGCTGGATTTATATTAAATAAATTTGAATTTTTTTGTCACTTTAAAGAATTCATTGAAAAAAATGTCACCTGAACAACGTTTACAAATTGTTCAGCTTTATTACCAAAATTCACGTTTTTTATAAAGAATGTGTTTTGCACGCTTCGCTAAACTTATTGTCAACGTAATCGGCATATTGAGCTATTCACAATACCATCACCCATCTTGAGACCCAGCATTCATTATTGGATAATATTCGACCGAATAGGCCACGCCCAGTACGCAGTGAGAAAAATATAGCGGGATTTGCTGAGAGTGTACACGAAGACCAACTCGTACTGACGTATGGAACGACTTGTCACATTTTACGTCAAAATCTTAAATTGAAAGCGTCTAAAATACAGCTTGTGTAAGACCCGAAACCGCTCCACCTTCCCAAGCGACATCGCTTTGTTCTATGGGCTCTTGATAAGTTCCAAGAAGATCCGACGTTTTCGAGGCAAATTTTGTTTAGCGATGGGGCATATTTATGGCTCAATGGGTTTGTAAACAAGCAAAACTTCTGCATTTAGGACGAAGAGGAACCTGAAGAGATTAACGGTTTGGTGTGGTTTGTGGGCCGGTGAGATCATCGGTCCATATTTCTCCAAAAATAATGTCGGTGAAAACGTAACCGTCAATGGCGACCGTTATCGCGCCATGATAACCGAACATTTGATACCAGAAAATGAAACTCGTAATCTCGGCGACATTTGGTTTCAACAAAACGGCGCCACTTTTCATACATTGCATCAATCACTTCGTTGAACTGATAATTTCATGTTTTGGGCCAGTCGACTGGCCACCATAAAAAATAAAAATAGCAGTGCTCATGAGCTGCAACTTTAAGCTTAATTTTATATATCAAAAATAATTGAATGTTCACAAAGACCTGGCCACCAAGAACATGTGATATCACACCGTTAGACGTTTTCCTGGGGATATGTAAGGTCTAAGGTCTATGTTGACAATCCTGCTTCGAGTCAGTCTTTACAGTAAAACATCACTCGTGTCATTCGCCAGTTACCAGTCAAAATGTTCCAATGAGTCATCGAAAATTGAACTCATCGGATGGACAGTCTGAGGTGTAGCCGCTGCCAACATTTGAAAGAGATAATCTTCAAAAAATAAATGCCAAGGAATGCTCTTTCGAATGATAATAAACATTCCCCATTAAATTTGAATTTACTGTGTTTTTTTCTTTAAAAAGGTAGGCAACTTCGAAATAATATTAAAACTTATGATGGCCTATATTTATAAATATTTATATCTTAGGTTTGTGAAAGATCAAAAGGACGGAAAGGCCAATAAAAATGTTTATTAGTACATACAGCTGTGTTCACAAAAATAGCAGTGCGAGAAATGCAATCAAGTAATGTTATTTTTTTTCAAGTTCCGTTACGAGTATTCCAACGTCTACGCATTGTTTTTGTAGAATGGAATATGTACAAGGAAGAAACGAAAAAATCCCGTTAGATTTGCGAGATTTAAGCAAATGAACAACTCTTTTTGCTAGAAGCACCAGTCTTTGGCTGTTCATTAAAATAGCAGTGCGTATCTTGATAAGTCAAAAAAGTTTTGTTAAGACGTTTAATTGATAAAAAGTTAATGGTTTTATGTTAGTGAATATTATTAACATTAGAAAACACTAAAATAAATTTATATTTTTCAACTTAGTGGGCAGGGGCAAACATTGTACTCCTGAGAAAAGAAAAATTATAGTGCAACTAAAAAAGCAGGGAAAAACATATAAAGACATCCAAGAAATATGTGGATATTCTGCTATAATGATTCATAATGCTTTAAACTTTAAAGAAATGCCCGAAAATCGTGGTATCCGACGTAAAACCACGCCTCATGAGGACCGATCTGTTGTGCGATATAGCAGGGCGCAGCCTTTTGCATCGTCCAGCAAGTTAAAAAATGACTTAAGCTTGAATTTTAGTGGCTATTCGGCGACGTCTTAAAGAACAAAATCTCAAAGCGTGCCATCCACGAAAAGGTCCACTGTTAGCCACCAGACATGTCAAAGCACGTTTGGAGTTCGCCAAAAGTCACCTTAATTGGCCCATTACAAAGTGGCGAAATATTTTATGGAGTGACGAAAGTAAAATTGTGTTATTTGGTGGAAAGGGCTCCAGACAATATGTCAGACGTCCACCTAACACAGAGTACAATCCTAGGTACACTTTGAAGACAGTTAAACACGGCGGATTGAGTATTATGGTATGGGCATGTTTTTCTTACAGTGGAGTGGGCCCTATATTCATGAGTGATGGGATCATGGATCGATCTGTATATGTTAACATATTAGAAAATGTTATGTTTCCTTATGCCGATTGTGAAATGCCACTAAAATGGACGTTTCAACAAGATAACGACCCCAAACATACAAGCAAACTGGTCGAAAGCTGGATGGCATCAAAGCGCAACGATCTTATGTCATGGCCTGCGCAGTCTCCGGATTTAAATCCAATTGAAAACCTATGGGGAGGTGTTAAACGATATGTTGCAAATGCAAATCCAACATCTCGATCACAGCTTTGGGAGGTTGTTCAGAAATCATGGGAGCGGATCCCTGTCAAGCGCTGCCAGGACTTAGTGGATTCTATGCCTCGCAGATGCCAGGCCGTAATAAAAAATAAAGGGGACACGACTAAGTACTAACCCAAGCAAACAAATTAAAAAAGCTTTTTGGAGTTCAACAATCTTTTTTCAACTGATTCCACTGTTTTCATTACTCACTGCTATTTTTATGAACAGCTTTTTTGTTTAATTTAATAATGTAAAAAAATATAACAACATTTTGAATAATAAATTAATTTGTTTTTGTTTAAAATAATCACAAAGTTAAAACAAAGTTAAATTTGTGAACATTCAATTATTTTTGATATATAAAATTAAGCTTAAAGTTGCAGCTCATGAGCACTGCTATTTTTATGAACACAGTTGTATGTTATTGATCTAATTAAATATTTAACATTTATTTATTATTTGATACATAATTTTAGGAATTAGGAATAGGAATACCTGCACCTCAATAAAAATAATTCTGAAATACATGTAAATATTTTAAAATGCCTGCAATATATATGAATAAAGCATATATTTTCAATAACCTTATCTTCTTCTATGGTAAGACAAGAAATAATGAATTATTTAACTTAAATTATTATTTGCTTGCATTTCTAGCTTTTTTCTGGAATTTTTTTCGGCATTTTTTGCTTCCATTTAGTCACATAAGGACTTTGTGCTAACATAAGTAAATGCTGATACGAGTAGGTTGTCTCCACATATCTTAAAATTTTGGCCTACATTCTTTCTATGGAAGATAAAATTGAGTCATTGCGTTCTTTATGCTGATTAAACGTTATTTTCCTTTGTTGGCGACATGTTAGTCTTTTATGTGTTAATATAATTCTAACGACATTTCAGAAAATGCAACACACCTTCAGCAGTAGACTCAAATGTGGAACGTTCTACTGGACCTCTTTTTAATATTTTGCATCCTTGCGTCTCACCTTTGAAGTGCACTCTCCTGCTATTTGGTTCGTCTTTATATGTATTTGTGTGCGGAAGATGTGCAGTTAAGACGAACGAAAAGGTCTAATTTTAATGGGACAAGAATACCCATGCGCCCTCCACAATGAAAATTTTTGTGAAAAAGCTTGAATTATTTTAGCTGAGTTTTACTAAGAAGCCGCTTGAAGCATTACAAACAATGTATTATACAAGATTTTAGGCCTATTCGTGGGGACCTGAAGGATGCGATACTAAAATAATTAATTTATAATTCCATGGAAGTGGCATGCTACTCTCGGGTAATTCCGATACATACATATGTATATAGGTATAGGTAAACTTCTGCGTTCAATTTTGCCCTCTTTTTAGATTATCATGTTTATGTGCTAAGTTTCCTTCATGGGTTTTGGGGATATATTTTCTAATTCGAAGATGAAACTTTTGGTCAAGTTGGTGTAGTTCTTTGCAGTATATTTTATTGTGAGTTTCTCGGTTACCTTATTTCGTCTGATGAATCCAAATACATTTCTAAATACTCAAACTGGAAATAATACATTTGTTAACAAAGGTTTATTTGAATGTTATTTCCATCTCTTTCAACTTCAACATAAAAATATGGGTATATATTATATAATATAATATTAGTACAACAGCTTGCTGTATTTTCCTTGGTTGGCTTTTACCATTTTATGCATCCAAATCGCGCGCTTATCATTTGCTCAGCGCTTGCCAATCTTTATATTATTTTTGCATTTATTCTCCATTTAAACATTCACATTACCAAAATTGCATTCTTCGCTTTTATCTACAAGTACAATTTTAATACCACTGCTATACTCGTACTCTGTTTATACAGGAAGTATTTAGTTTGTGCAGCTCATGGTACAAAGAATGGATAAATGGAATGTGGTTGGCCACGCCTCCAATATATTTTTTCTTGCCATGGACTCTGCTTACCCGGTTAAAGCCACATTAACATTAGAGCGCAATTCGTTTCCTCTTTTAGTTGTTCGGTGCAATTGGATACACAAAGTTCTGGAGGTTCTGTGGTTGAGGTCTTCGTCCATTATAAAGTTGAAGAAGTTAAACGATAAAGAGTCACCTCGTCGGAAGGCTTTTTTGTTTCGAACGCTTGGAGCCATTCTATTCAATTGTGACGAAGTTTTTTGTGCCGTATAAGTTTTGCGGAGATACCAAACTACGCTATATCTTAGCGGCTTCCTCTTTCCTTGCTAAGTGCGAAGTGAACATTTTCTCACAGGAACTTGACACGTGCTCAATATCTCCTCAACGGTTGATTTGACTGATCTGAAGCCACACTGATAATATCCAATCAGTTCAATGACGATGAGCATCAATCTCGAAAGGGCGTTATATGCGAGATTAAATACGCTAACCCTGGATAATTGGCGGAGGATGTGGGGTGCCATTTTTTTGTGGATCGGGCTGAGCCCACATTGGTTCCAACCGTCGAGTTCGTTTTCGTCCGACCATATTCTGCAAAGAAGCTAATGCACAGCCTTTGTCCGTTCTTGAATAACTTAGCCAGTAATCCATTAGCTTCGGTCGCTTTGTTATTCTTTAAGGGGCCAATCGCTATTCGAAGTTCATTATAATCGGTTGATGAAACGTCTATACCATCGTCATCGATTGGGGTTTCGAGTTCACCGCCTACGGGTCATTCACTTTTTCTGCAGTTACACAAAGACCCCCAATATATTATATTACATGTAAGAATTCTTGGAAGCAATGGAAATGAGAGTCGAGTATGTCGATTAGTTTCATACGAACTTAGTCTTTCCTTAGTTATTTGCTTTTTGCCAACTCTTTTCGCTCTGTACTAAATTGAACTTCACCTCAGGCTTCTGGAAAACTGACG